>CM060906.1:1041846698-1046846698 GCA_030737815.1 Allium fistulosum
ATATTTTATTGTCTAGGAGGAATCACGCTTACTTGTTTTTTAGTACAAGTAGCTACGGGTTTTGCTATGACTTTTTACTATCGTCCAACTGTTACGGAGGCCTTTTCCTCTGTTCAATACATAATGACTGAAGCTAACTTTGGTTGGTTAATTCGATCAGTTCATCGATGGTCAGCAAGTATGATGGTTCTAATGATGATTCTGCACGTATTTCGTGTGTATCTTACAGGTGGGTTTAAAAAACCCCGCGAATTAACTTGGGTTACAGGTGTGGTTCTGGCTGTATTGACTGCATCTTTTGGTGTAACTGGTTATTCCTTACCTCGGGACCAAATTGGTTATTGGGCAGTAAAAATTGTGACAGGCGTGCCTGACGCTATTCCTATAATAGGATCTCCTTTGGTAGAGTTATTACGTGGAAGTGCTAGTGTGGGTCAATCTACCTTGACTCGTTTTTATAGTTTAGACACTTTTGTATTGCCTCTTCTTACTGCCATATTTATGTTAATGCACTTCCCAATGATACGTAAGCAAGGTATTTCAGGTCCTTTATAGTTATAGCTTTATTTTATAGAGAAAACAGATCATAGATATTTGTAATTTCTGATATATCCTATCGGGAAGGAACAATAGTATTTCATTGCTACAAATATGTATTATTGAAAAAATAAGACATGTTTTTTGATACTTCTCTTCAACTCCGAAGTAGTTTAGTTCTTATTTGATAAGAATAGTTGAAGTGGATTCTCCGAAGAGAGGATGGATGGATTATGGGAGTGTGTGACTTGAACTATTGATTGGGCCATGCTGATATATTATTTTATCCGCCACGTTGAAATTCACAACCAAACGTGTCTCCGCATCCAACCACCACGTAAATCCCCCTATGTAGCATAGGATAGGCCGGTTCGCTTGAGGAAAATTTTTTCTATGATCATGTCCTAATTATGTCATGCATGAACAGGCTCCGTAAGATCCTGTAGAATAAGTGATGTGGCACGATCCAATGTTTTATCTATCCCACTTACTTATTTATAGTATGGAAATGCATTCATTTCTTCTGCATCGACCTCGATCTATAATATGATACTATCGGAGTGAAATAAGAGATCTAAGGAAGAACAGAGGCTAGACTTTATTAGTAACAAGTAAAGACTTTGTATGTAAGAAAATCGAGATGTTGTGGGGAAAAAAAAGAATAAAATCAAAAAGACATGAGACAGTCCAAAAAGCCCTTGATTATGATCAAATTTTTAAGCTTACTTGGATATTGAGCATTTATCTGTAAGAACTAAATTATTTGCACTGAATATGAATAGGTGCAACTTCAGAAATGGGACCTAGTAAATCCTTTATCATTTACATAGAATCATTCTATTTTATATGTGTGGATATCTATAAAATATAGATTTTCTATCAATCTATTTCTGTAATTCTTTTGAATCTTGCTCGAGCCGGATGATGAAAAATTATCATGTCCGGTTCTTTCGGGGGATGGATCCATAAGAATTCACCTATCCCAATAACAAAGAAACCTGACTTGAACGATCCTGTATTAAGAGCTAAATTGGCCAAAGGGATGGGGCATAATTATTATGGAGAACCTGCATGGCCAAATGATCTTTTATATATTTTTCCGGTAGTAATTCTAGGTACTATTGCATGTAATGTCAGCTTAGCAGTCCTAGAACCATCAATGATTGGTGAACCGGCAGATCCATTTGCAACTCCTTTGGAAATATTGCCCGAATGGTACTTTTTTCCTGTATTTCAAATACTCCGCACAGTACCCAATAAATTATTGGGTGTTCTTTTAATGGTTTCAGTACCAACAGGATTATTAACAGTACCCTTTTTGGAGAATGTTAATAAATTCCAAAATCCATTTCGTCGTCCAGTAGCTACAACAGTCTTTTTGATCGGTACCGTAGTAGCTCTTTGGTTAGGTATTGGAGCAACATTACCTATTGATAAATCTCTAACTTTAGGTCTTTTTCAAATCGATTCAACTGTGAAATACCACGATGTAGGTATCTAGTGAATAGTCGCTTCTAAAGTGAATCCTCCCTAGATACATGAATTTTATTATGATCTATTTCGCGAAAATACGAATTGTGTGTCGAAGATAAAAAATGAAGTTTTTTTTTTAATAAAAAAAGAATATGAAAAAATTTCTTTAAAATGAAAACTTATTCTTAGGTAAATGGATTGCGAAATGTTTCTGTAGAGTGTCCAATATCCGTTTTACATCTTCTGTACGAAAATATTCAATTCTCATAAGATCCTCCTGACTGTTACTCAAAAGGTCCAATAATGTATGTATATTGGACTTTTTGAGACAATTATAGGCCCTCGGAGATAGTTCTAATTGGTCAATAAAAATACATTTCAATGGAATTCCTTTTTTGTTTTTCCTTAGCTTAGTTAATCCATTTTGAAAGGTACAAGGAGGTAGAGTAAACCTGTTTTTATTTTCCTCGAAATGAATGTTCCTTTCCTCCGCATGCAGAAAAGGAATAAATAAATTAATCAAATTACGAGAAGCTTCATAAAGTGCTTCCTTAGGAGTTAAACTTCCATTCGTCCATATTTCTAGAAACAGTATTTCTTGTTTTTCATTTGCATTTCCATAAGAATGAATACTATGATTTGCATTTCGAACAGGCATGGATACAGCATCTATAGGATAACTTCCGTTTTGAGAGTTATTTGTGGGGTTCATACGGTATCCGCGATCTCTGTTGATTTGTAATCCAATACGCAAATCAATTGGTTCCGTCAGGTTAGCTATATACTGTGTTGTGTCAACTATTTCCACGGAAGGCGGTGAGATGATATCTTGAGCGGTTACGTATCTAGGACCTCTAACGCAAATGGATACGTCTCTAACTCCATACAGATTACTTCTCAATACAATTTCTTTCAAATTTATTAAAATTTCATGTACCGATTCCTCAATACCTACTATCGTAGAATATTCATGTGGCACTTTCTCAGATTTAGCACGTGTGATATATGTTCCTTCTATTTCTCCAAGTAAAACCCTTCGCATGGCAATACCTATGGTATCGGCTTGCCCTTTCATGAGCGGGGACAGAATGAAACGACCATAATAAAGACGCGTACTGTCTACTCTTGATTCAACACATTTCCACTGTAGTGTTCGAGTGGATCCTGCTATTTCCTCTCGAACCATACTAATATTATTATTTGATTAGATCATTGAATCGTTTATTTCTCTTGAAATCCATTTAATTCTTTTTTTTACACACGTCTTTTTTTGGGAGGTCTACATCCATTATGTGGCATAGGTGTTACATCACGTACGAAACTTAATAGTATACCACTTCTACGAATAGCCCGTAATGCTGCGTCTCTTCCGAGACCAGGACCTTTTATCATAACTTCTGCTCGTTGCATACCTTGATCTACTATAGTACGAATATCATCTAAAGCGGCTGCTTGCGCAGCATAGGGTGTTCCCCTTCTTGTGCCTTTGAATCCAGAAGTACCGGCGGAGGCCCAAGAAACCACTCGACCTCGTACATCTGTAACAGTTACAATGGTATTGTTGAAACTGGCTTGAACATGAATAACTCCTTTTGGTATTCTACGTCCAGTCTTACGTAAATTAATACGCCCATTCCTACGCGAACCAATTCTTTGTATAGGTTTTGCCATATTTTATCATCTCATAAATATGAATCAGAAATATATAAAAAGATATGGAGATATCCATTTTATGTTAAAACAAATCTTTTATTTTTACATAACCATAACCACTCTTTGGGAAACTTTAGAAAGATTATCCTTGTCTCTGTTTATGTCTCGGATTGGAACAAATCACTATAATTCGTCCGCGCCTACGGATCAGTCGACATTTTTCACAAATTTTACGAACAGAAGCCCTTATTTTCATATTTCTTTCTCCTTACTTTCATTTTTAATCTATTCCTTGGAAGAAAATAAGTCTCTCTTTTTTTTTTGCTTCAAATTGTATCTTTGATGAAAGGGATTTTTTCAAAAAGAATCTATCTAATCGTTCGAATCTTTGTTCCGAAGTCTATAAATTATACGTCCCCTGGTTGAATGAATAATATTGCCTTATTTTTATTTTTATTCTATCCCCCGGCACCGGCAGTGTTTGTATCAAACTGCGTCGTATCTTCCCCGAAATATAACCTAGAATTAGATCTTCATTATATAAAATATAAACGGATTCGGGGAGCATACCATTGGGAAATGATTCAGCAATTAAACCTTCATGAATCATTTTTTTTCATTCCAGGAAACCTTTTTGAAGTATCAACTAATGGAGGAAGAGTTATATAACTCACCTTTCCTCTCTATTTCACAAATAGGAAGTTAGAGATAAAATTAGGATACCAGAGGAGGATCACCATATATAACACAAAATTTCTCCTCCAATTTTTTCTAGTCTAGCTTCTCGATCTGTCATTATGCCTCGAGAAGTGGAAAGAATTACAATTCCCATTCCACCTAAAATCTTAGGAATTTTTTTATAGTTGGAATAAATTCGTAGACCGGGTCGACTTATACGTTTTAAAATCGTTTTATATACTCCTTTCCTAGTTCTTTTATGGCGCAAGGTTGAAACCAAGAAATTTTTATTACTTTCCTGATGTTTCCGAACATTTTCAATAAAACCCTCTCGTAGGAGTATTTTAACAATGTTTTCGGTGATATTTGTGGATACTATTCGAACCGTTCCATTTTTACTCATGTTAGCATTTCTTATAGAAGTTATTATATCAGCAATAGTGTCTCTGCCCATGACGAATTATAATTATTGGTGCTTCTTAATTTTGATATAATCAACATGTTTTTTTATTTGAATACTTCAAAGTATTCATTATTTAATTAAATTTGAAATTTATTATTAAATTAATTATTAAATTTAGTAAAAGTATATGCGTGAGACACAATCATTAATTGGGTTTATTTCAGATATCCTACTAAAACAATATCCTAATTTGATCTATGACTATGAGTCTTTATAATACCTCGGGAGCTAATGAAACTATTTTAGTAAAATTCAACTGTCTCAATTCCCGAGCAATCGCGCCAAAAACTCGAGTTCCTTTTGGATTTCCTTCTTGATCAATGACAACCGCTGCATTGTCATCATATCGTATTATCATACCGTTGTCACGTTTGAGTTCTTTACATGTACGTACAATTACAGCTCTTATTACTTCTGATCTTTCTAGAGGCATATTGGGCACTGCTTCTTTAATTACAGCAACAATAACGTCACCAATATGAGCATATCTATGATTACCAGCTCCTATGATTCGAATACACATTAATTCTCGAGCTCCACTGTTATCTGCTACATTCAAAAGGGTCTGAGGTTGAATCATATCATTTTTATTTGAATTTTTTATTTCAATGCAAAGAATGAGGAAAAAGAAGAAATAGTATTTGTCTAGAAATAAAGAAACTCGTGGTTGTTTTTTCATCCCTTTTTTATATTTAGTTCTACACCCCTATCCTGAAATAACAAATTGAGTTTTTATAGGCATTTTGCACGCAGCTATTGAAATTGCTGCTCTGGCTACAGTTTCTGAGACTCCGCCCATTTCGTAAAGTATTCGACCGGGTTTAACAACAGATACCCAATATTCGGGAGATCCCTTTCCCGACCCCATACGTGTTTCTGCGGGCCTTACTGTAATAGGTTTATCGGGAAAAACACGTACCCATATTTTTCCACCACGACGTGCATATCGTGTCATTTCTCTTCGTCCTGCTTCTATTTGTCTAGCGGTAATCCAAGCGGGTTCAAGTGCCTGAAGAGCATATCTGCCGAAGCAAATATGATTACCCCGGCAAGATATTCCTTTCATTCTTCCTCTATGTTGCTTACGAAATCTGGTTCTTTTGGGGTTATAGTTGATGGTTTTTTCCCACCTCTACTACAGAACCGGACATGAGAGTTTCTTCTTATCCAGCTCCTCACGAATGAAAAGATTCGATAATATTACAGATGCACATGTATTTAATAACTAATACATTAAACTAAGTAATGGGATTTATTGATATTATATTTCATTTATTAGATAAGAAGCTGTATATACGGTTAAAATTTTCTATTTCTAGATATAGATAATGTTTCTTTTTTATACCGGATCCTTATTTTTTTTTTACTTTTATTTTAATTTTAATAAATTATTGAATCAAGACAATATTGGAATCCAATAAATAAGAAATAAGGGTTTCGCGGGCGAATATTGACTCTTTCCTTTTCCTGCTTTATTCGTAGGATCAATCCACAACCTCTCCGAGTAAAAAAAAAAATTGTTCTTGGTTCATTCCGCCATCCCGCCTGCTCAATCATTTGGATTCTTTTAAATAGAATCCTATATAGTCACAGGTTTCATCGTTCCTATAGCTTCTCCATTAATGATTAGGCGTGAACTCTGCAATGGAGCTCTCAACAAAATCTGTTTCCGAGTCAATCTCCTCAGTTTCTATTAACCGGAAGCTCTTTATTATTTATATATCATTTATTATTTATATATCAATTGATACAATATTAAACAATATTAAAACAATATGAAATTAATGCTTTATTACACTGCCTTTTATTTATATGAGGTAATTCATAGACCATACATATTGGAATTATATATCATTGATATTTTTATTCTCTCTTTCTATCACCTTTCCATTTATCCGCATCCCTTTATTTTTATTTCAAACCCACAATCATATTTTTTTGTTATGGAACAATTCCAGTTGTTACAACTATATGATTGATCCAGTCATATAGTGACTGTTTTTGGGATCTCGACAATATGAAGCAATAAGTTAGTTATTAGTTTTTAATTTTTTTTTATATATTTTATATAGTAGTTGTAGTTATTGAATTAATATTAGGGATCAGTCTTTTTTTGATCCTACTAAAAACTATAAAGAAAAAACTAACGAGTCACACACTAAGCATAGCAATTATAAAAAAAAAGTTAATTTCTTTTTTATTCAACCTTATAGAATTCGAATTATTTTCTTTTTTTGATTTAACAGAAAAACAGAAAAAGTTTCTAGTTTTTTGTTCTATATATCACTATATTACTGGATAGAATGACAAGATAAATAAAGGTCTATTATTCTTCATCCACAAATATCCAAATTTTGAGGCCTAGTACTCCATGGATAGTTCGAATTGTATAGGAACAATGATCAATTTTAGCGCGAATTGTTTGTAGAGGAACCCTACCTTCTCTGATCCATTCGACACGTGCAATTTCTTTTCCGTCAATACGTCCTGCAATTTGTATTTGAATTCCTTTTGTATCTGTTTGTTCGGTTAATTCAATAGCTCTTTTCATTGCCTTTCGAAATGAAACTCTATTTCTTAATTGAGAAGCCATATATTCTGCAAGAATATTGGGGTCTCCATAAGGTTTTTCTATTCGTGTGATAGCAATGTTGATTCTTCGGTTCACAGAACGAAATTCTTTTTGTACATTCATCTGTAATTCTTCGATTCCTCGTGTTCGGCCCTCTATTAATAAATTTGGGAATCCAATATGAATTATAACCTGGATTAAATCAATTCTTTTTTGAATTTCTATACGCGCAATTCCAATTCCTTCGAAACCTGAGGATATTTTTTTATTTTTTTGTACATAGTTCTTTATACAATTCCGTATTTTCTCATCTTCTTGTAGACCTACAGAAAATTTTTTTGGTTGTGCGAACCAAAAGGAATGATGATTTTGGGTTGTACCAACTCTGAAACCAAGCGGATTTATTTTTTGTCCCATATTTTTTATTATATTATCTTTCCATCTATTTTTTTCTAAATATGAATCTAAATCTTAAATTCATCGAAAGATAATTTCGATTTATCTTTTAATACAATTGTTATATGACAAGTTGGCCTTTTTATCGGATAACTACGTCCTCGAGCTCTAGGTCTTAATTTTTTCACAAAAGAACCCCCATTGACTTCGGCTTTACTAATGAATAAATCGGTTTCGTTCAAACCCATATTATGACTAGCGTTTGCTGCTGCGGAATAAACCAATTTAAAAATGGGATAAGATGCTCGATAAGGCATAAGTTCCAATATCATAAGCGTTTCCTCATAAGAACGCCCGCGAATCTGATCAATTACTCTTTGCGCTTTGAAAATAGACATACATATATGTTGAGCTAAAACTTTTACTTCTCCACTCGAATTTGAGTTCTTTTTCTTTATCATAAGGTTATCTCCCGCCAATGAATGATAAGTATCTATTTTTTTCCAAATTAACGACGAGATTTATTATCGTTTCTCGCATGTCTCGCGAAAGTCAGAGTCGGCGCCAATTCTCCCAATTTGTGACCTACCATACGATCTGTTATATAAATAGGTAAATGTTCCTTTCCATTATGAATAGCGATTGTATGGCCAATCATTTTGGGTATAATGGTAGATGCCCGAGACCAAGTTACTATTATTTCTTTCTCCTCCCTCATGTTGAGTTTTTCAATTTTTCTTGATAAATGATTAGCTACAAAAGGGTTTTTTTTAGTGAACGTGCCACAGCTGATTACTCCTTTTTTTACATTTTAAAGATTGGCATTCTATGTCCAATAGAATATCTCGATCTAAGTATGAAGGTAAGAATAAATACAATAATGATGAATGGAAAAAAGAGAAAATCCTTTAGCTAGATAAGGGGCGGATGTAGCCAAGTGGATCAAGGCAGTGGATTGTGAATCCACCACGCGCGGGTTCAATTCCCGTCGTTCGCCCATCACATTATTTCAAATTCAAAAAATTCTATTTTAAATATTCCTATTTACGGCGATGAAGAATAAAACTATCACTATATTTTTTCCTTTTCCGACTTCTTCTTCCAAGCGCAGGATAACCCCAAGGAGTTGTGGGTTTTTTTCTACCAATTGGGGCTTTCCCTTCCCCACCTCCATGGGGATGGTCTACAGGGTTCATAACTACTCCTCTTACTACAGGACGCTTACCTATCCAACACTTCGATCCGGCTCTACCCAAACTTTGTTGATTCACCCCAACATTACCCACTTGTCCGACTGTTGCTAAGCAGTTTTTGGATATCAAACGGACCTCCCTGGATGGTAATCTTAATGTGGCTGATTTATCCTCTTTTGCGATCAGTTTCGCTACAGCGCCCGCCGCTCTAGCTAATTGTCCACCCTTTCCAAGCGTGATTTCTATGTTATGTATGGCCGTGCCTAAGGGCATATCGGTTGAAGTAGATTCTTCTTTTAAAAACCTCTTCCCAAACTGTACAAGCTTCTTCCAAAGCATACGGCTTTCTAGATGTATATGATGATATCTAGACAGATGGATCTTTATCTTATATGAATCGTATGATGAAGTACCACATGAGTGGATATATAGGAATCCAAATCTGCCGAATCACTCATGTATGATCTTCTACATCCTAGGTCTCCCCGTTCCATCATCTGGCTTATGTTCTTCATGTAGCATTCAGACCGAATGACTCTATGAAATTACGTCGATACTTCCACATATTACGGGTAACGTAGGAGACATCTCTATTTTTCCCCGGGGGATGTAACGACCCAGAATTTTGAACAAATTAAATTGAAAATATTTAATTAATTTTAAATATTTAAACGATGATTTAATTTGAATCTCCGATATAATTTTGAAATCTGCGATTAAACTTTAAAATTTAATCGATTGGAAGTTGGATAAGAATTTAAATCTTCAATTTACAGTTGAAGAAAAATATTTCAAAAGCCTTTAAAATTCGTATTGATAATTCTGAAGATAACAGAAGGCTTCAGAATCCAATTTCGAATTGATTTGATCAGTTTTGAAATTTAATTGTTTGAACCGATATTTAAAAATAGTCATTTTTCAAACAGTCTCGGAATTCGACGAAACCAGTTCCGTTGGGTCCGTAATATTGTATTACTATCGGATTTCAAATTTCGTATTGATCGGAGCTGTCGTGTGATCGTACGATAAGCAAATGCGCTGATAGAATATAATGAGATATTTTTGAATATAAAAATATAAATTTTTATAAACAGCAATCCTATTTCTGAGCAGCCGACCTATTCGACTTAATCACGTACTTGTTGTCTTCCCATCTACCTCCTTTCGTTCAAAAAAATTAAAGCTTCACATAATGGCCGAAAGAAAAAAATAAAACGAAAACCATCTCGTTTGAAATAAAGTCCCTTCTTCAAATTCACGAAATGCTTCCGTTCGAAAATCAAAACCCAGGTCTCCTTTTTTTTCGCGAGTTCATTCGTATGTAATAAAAATTGATGTCGAGCTGTTCTTCGTCTCATTGACAACTCGATCGAGCAAAAGGGCTTCGCCTGTGGGGGGGATTCGCGAATCATTTCATCGCGAGTTCTTCATCGCGAGTTCGAGAGGACAACGTGGATTGGGAAGCGCGACAGCTCTGGCGAAGATCGACCCTAATGTCGCAAGCTAGGGTTCTTTGTTCGTGGTTTTTGGGGCGGCGATAGGTGAAGTGGAGGCCGAAGTATCGAGGAGGGTTTCTCGTTCATGACGAGATGCACGCGATTCTGGGTTGGCTGTCGTCATCGACTTCGGGTCGCGAGGCCAGTGCGAATCGAGGCGAACTCACGATGGGGTTCGCGAGGAGCGATCGCGTTTTCAGTCAAGGCAGTTGAACTCGGCTAGGGTTTCGTTCATTTTCGAGCTTGGCAGTAAGGTCAAGAACTGTTGGTCGATCGTTTGGTGAGGTATTATTATTATTTTTCTTAAATTTCTATATACAGGAATTTTTACAGTAAAGGAAAAAAATGTATATAAACATTTTTCAGTAAGCTATAGATGAAGTTGAGAAGAAAAATAGATTTTAAAAAAAAAAATCTATATAGATGATTTTCAGAGAAAATTTTGTTGGTATGTCCAATAAAAAGAAATTGATTTTTATCAATAAAAATAATAATATATTAAAGAAAATTTAGTTTTAAATTTTTTTTTTATTCAAATAAATTGGTTAAAAGGAATTTTTTTAAAATTAGGAGTATTAATTTAAATTAAAAAAATTGGTTAATTAAATTTATCAAAGGAAAAATTTAATTGTTCAATTGATTCGAATATTAATAAAATTATATAATTGTTATACAAGGTCTAATTCTGTGATGAAACAAACTGGATTGGAAATGAATTGCAAATTAAAAGCAAAGGTGAGATCTTCTCACTCAGATTTAAATTTGAATTGCAGTTATTGATTGATTTGTTTGAATGTGCTATTAGATATGATAGGATATATCTATATATATAGCAGTATATACATATTGGCATATGTATATATTGGATTGTTTGATTTCCCGCCTCGTATAGCGGATGAGACCCTATTGCGCCGTTAGTAAGCGGATTTATAAAAACCCATATACCGCGATAATTCCGTACTGGAGCGGAATTGGTATTGTGCTAACGTTTTTGGATGCAGGGAAACAGGTTGGAGGGATCCAACTGGATTCCTCAACTGTATTTATTTATTTACAGATGTGGATATATATTCTGTTATCATGTGATGATATATGATGTTTGATGTTGTGATGGACTAATTGATGCGTTGCATCATTGGATTCAAATTTTGAAATTTAAAAATAACGATGTTGATTTTAAAAGTGAAATTTTAAAAGTGATCTTTGAAAATATACGTTTATTTAAATTGTTGAATCGATTTACTTTAAATAGATAAACGTTAAAAACTTTAAAGTTATAAAAGTTAAGATTTTGTGAATTTTAACAAAAAAAGTAATTTCTTTTGAAATAAAGAGTTAAGAAATTTATAAAATGGTTTAAGTTGAGATTTTTGAATTATTAAACCAATGTATATAAAAGATGTATAGAATTGATATTTATCAATTAAAATTTTTGGAATTTAAACGAGTTTTTATAAATTGTGGAGATAGAAAATTTATAAATTTATAAGTTGTAAAGATATGAAATTTATAGATTTATAAATTGTGAAGTTAAAATGAATGAAATTTATAGATTTATAAATTGTGAAGTTAAAATGAATGAAATTTATAGATTTATAAATTGTGAAGTTAAAATGAATGAAATTTATAGATTTATAAATTGTGAAGTTAAAATGGATGAAATTGTAGAATGGAAGGTTTATAAGAAATTAACTTATAAATTTGGTTTTTTGCCTTCAAATGAAATATGGATCGAATTTGTTGATAAAGGAGATTTACAAATCGAAGTTGTTATAAAGTAAGAATAGAATTTATAAACGTTGTTTATAAATTCAAAATCAGTGGAATTTGAGAAATTAAATATATAAGATTTTTTAAAGGAGATATATTCGCGATTTTGGATAGCGAATTTTTATGGAGATAAAATGTGTAGAAATGATTGAAATTGGGTTAAGTGAATTATAGTCACGATTTTGGACAATGAATATATTATTAAATAAATGGATTCATTTTTGAAGAAGTGACATTAAAAAATGAAGTAAACATTTTAAAGATGTTTTTAAAATGTGGGAAATATCGAAACCATAGATTTCAACATTTTTATTGTTGAAATAGACGTTTTCGAGGAATAAGGAAATGATGGACTATAACACTGTTGTTATAGTAAATGATTTCCGAAAGGAAATGTTTTGATGTAGTATTGGGATTTATATACCTATCTTAAAATCCGAATCCCTATACTAGTGATTTTTGAGTCGTCGTAACGATGTTTTACGTAACATTCGTTTTGACTCAAATAAAGGTGTTAAAAGAATATTTTCCTTAAAGAATGAAATTATACTTAATTTGATTTAAGTATACCGAATATTTTCCAAACGTTGAAAATAAATAGATTTATGAAATACTTATTTTTAAATAAGTATGGAAATGCTTTTCCAATATGAAATGAACTGTTTTGAGATTTTATCTTCTTAAAGATAAATTAAAAATGAATATTGGAATCGATTTGAAAATCGTATATCAGTAGATATTTTGAAATATAAATTCAATATGGAATTTATAAAGGAAAGGGAAACTGTTTAGAAAAATAAACGTTGATTTATTTTTAAAGTGTGGCAATTATATATCTAGTAAAGATATTTTTGAAGATAAAATAATTTGGGAAAAATTATTTGGAATCTGATGATGTTGCGCATCTTTATTGATAGTGAAATAACCGACTATCAATAATTACCTTGAATATGGTATTTGTTGTGAATTGGATGAATTTGAGTGCCACACTTATTTTTGAAAAATCGCTCACTATTCGGGTTAGCCGGGAAAGGACCATGGGGTCGTATAACCCATTCCGAATATGTGATACGTCGTTATGAATTGCATTCGAAGACCGGTGTTGAAGACCGGATATTTTTGAAAATGGAAGGATTACCGTCGAGTTACTCTACATCGACTGATCTTCGATTTAGAGGTTTTATCACCCTTAGTGACGGGAAGTCCTGACGTGATTGAAAATTATCCGGAATGGCAAGGGCTTCGTGAGAAGTGCCTTCGGTTCTGTTCGATCCCGGAACAGACTTGTATGGATTGTGTGTCTGACGTTACAATTTGAGATATAAAGCTGATTTCTTTCAAATACATTTCTGTTGGTGGCGGAGAATTTATTCTCTTAGCTTAACACCCTTCTCTGAGACGTACGAGCTCAGAGGTTATGTAGTTGAAATTTATCAGCGATATATCCCAATTTGGTAACGTGGCATACTGAGTGTTGCTGTGAAATGATCGGTGTTTGATCATTTGCGATATGATCATTTGTTTGATCTTATATCTTTGTGATCATAGGTTGATCATTTTGTTTGACCCGAAGCAGGGCTTTTTGTAGAAAGCGTAGCTTTGTGGACGAGACTTCATCGAGCCTCACACCCCGGAAATGGTCGAAACAGGAAGAATGCAGCAAGGTTCTAGGGAGTAGCGCCCCTTAGTGTATGTCATTCCTTCTGGATAAAGGTGGTATCATGGTATGGAGCCCAGATACTTAACCTCTGTGGTTACTGCATTATTATTATCTATGTGGTTTGTTGGAAATCGGGGATCCTCGGGAAGATCGGTGACGATCGGGGGATGGCATACGCGTGTCAGTAGTTACCTATTTTTGCAGAGGTAACCCGGCCTTGTGTTGGCAGAGATCCGGTTAGGTTCTCGGGTCGTCTATTCCAGGGACGTACCCATCGTGGATAGGAAGTTCCTTAGCCTGACCATTTGTTGGAAATCCAAACTCCAATACGAACTTTGTACGGTATTAGTTGTAGAACCTGCCATTTACGTACGGTGGTCACCACTGTTTAGATGGTAGCTATAGTAGGCATACGATACTGGTCGTATGTTGGCTAAGATTAATATTATACTTTCGAAATGTTTTCTACACTATGCACTAATAATAATATCAAAAAGAATTTGATTTTTGCGTAGTAAGCATCCTTGACTATCATAAGAAGAAATCTCCTCCAATTCTGCGTTTGCATTGTGTGTGTGGTGGGAGGTCTTATGGTAGTTTCATTTTCCAAAAGCATT
Organism: Allium fistulosum; assembly: GCA_030737815.1. Lineage (NCBI taxonomy): Eukaryota > Viridiplantae > Streptophyta > Magnoliopsida > Asparagales > Amaryllidaceae > Allium > Allium fistulosum. The sequence continues at coordinate 1,041,861,207 of CM060906.1, forward strand.
TCGAATTGACTTTAAAAATTATTTTGTTGTTATAAAGAATAACTGTTTTACGATCTCACACCAGTCACCATGACTGACTCGGAGTTTATTGTTTCCCTTCTAAACTCTGGGTGCCCACCAATTTCCACACGGGCAGTCTAGAGTTAGATTATCAGGATATTCTGGATATTCTGGAGCTTTGGAGATAAGCTGGATGGCGAGACGTAGTATTTGTATCTGATAGTATTTATTCCGCTGTGTATCCTATATGAGGACAAGTTTATATAACTGTCCATTGTTGTATATGACTCTGATGATTGATGTATGTATAAACTGATATAGCTCTTTGTTTTAAAAGACTAGTGTTTATTTATTATATATTGTTCCGCTGCGATGTGTAAGATTCTGATATTGTTTCTGTTCTGTTGTCCTTCCGTGTTGTTGTTCTTCTCTATTCTCTTTTTCTTCTATCTTTTCTTCTATTTCTCTTTCTTAAACCCTCACTATTGGAGTTTCCGGCACTCGATTGCTCGACAGTCGATAAAGTGAGTATCGATGTTGAATTTTCGAAAGTCGAAAATTTCAGGATGTGACAAAGTGGTATCAGAGCATATGGTTAAGCGACAACTCTGCTCTGTTGGGTGTTACTCATTAGAGATAGAGTCAGTAGTACTCTAGAATGAGTTGAGTGTATTAATAGATATCAACGCGTATTTGTTAGTGAATATAAAAATGTTTTATATTGTGTTTGCTTATCCGTTGAGATGTTTGTGAATTTTGGTCGGTATATGGGACGCCATATTATCGATAGGGATTTCTAAACACTTAAACGAGGCAAGACGACATAGTATTGTTTTAAATAGGGCGAATGAAATAATTTTACCCAAAACTATTTTTGTATAGAAAAGAAATCATTTTCTATGAATTATTATAGTATATGGTTGCATGGATGTTAGAAGTGATAATATTAATCTATTATCATTGAAATTAAATGAGAAATTGAAATTGTAACTCCAAAGTTAAGAAATAAATTCACATACAAATGAAATTTAAAGGATATAAATTATAATTGTAACTTATAATTTAAAACGGAATTCCAGAGAAGTTTTTGGAGATGTTTTGAAAGGAGTTTGAAAATTTTGGAGATTTGGAAAGTTTAATTTCTTTTTGATTTGGAAATGAATTTCAAAGGTTTTGAAAAATATTCTGAAGAGATGAAAGCTCTAGACTCTTTTCGGTCGCTGAAAAATAACTTCGGTAATGACTGCAGCATTACTGATGTTCATTTTCGGGTTTCCAAAAGAGGAATTGCTGCCAAATTATTTTAAATGGAAAGTTGTTTGAAATTTGGGTTTTGTTTGGAAATTCAAAAGGATAATTTGAATTGTTTTCAAAATGGTTTTGAAAAGGTTGAAAAGACTCTGGAATTGAGTACTGAATTATGAAAATAAATGAAAATTGTGAATGAACGAATAAATTTGCAAGTGAATCAATTAAATAAAATGAGATTGAAAATTGAAATTCGTTTCAAATTTGTAAGAAATGAATTGAATTGGATAATTATAAATGAAAGATGAATAAAAGATAAAATTCATAATGGAATGTAAATAAGTTAATAACTTGTAGAATATTGGGTAATTTGATAGAAATGAGATTTAAATTGAAAATGAATGAATTAGTGGATGAATGAATAATTTGCAATTGTAAATGAAATTGAAGACAAATTTGAAATTGTAAGTGAATTGGAAGTTGTAATGAGTTAGTAATTGAAACTAAGCTAAAAGAGCAATTATGAATGAAGGTTGTTTGGTTTATAGAATAAACCGAATGGAAATATGAAATGCAAATTAAATTGAATGGAATCAATTGCAAATGAAGTAGAATTAAAATAAATTGAATTTGTATCAATTTAAATTGGTTATAAACTAGAATGGATATGAATTCATTTTGTTTAAAAACGAATGTAACTTCAACCGTAAATATATAAGCATATATTGAAAATTTTGTAATAGAATTTGCAAATTGGATTGAATGCTGTAACTAGATATAATGGCTAGTAGATATACAGATATAAAGGAATTGGAATTTTGATTTCAAAGATAAATTTGAATTGCTCGAAAAAGGTACGTATTTTAATTTCTATATGAGTTTTTGATGATTTCTCTCTAGCCGCTTGGCTTTTTCTTTTTCTTTTTGAAATCTGAGAGTCCGTAGGGACGTTTTGTAGTCGTACCGTATTAGCCGCGCAAAGGAGACGCTGGCGAAATTTTTCGGGAATTTAGGGCGTTAGAAAATTTTTGAGAAAATTTTGAAGTTTAAATTTGAATTTTGAATTCGAATTTGAATTTAGTAGTAAAACAATGATTGTTTGAAACTTAGAGTTGAAGTTGAAATGTTAGTTGAAATAATAAACGATTCTTTAGTAGAAAGATTTGTTTTGAAAAAAATTGATAAAACTATTGGATTGTGAAAAATAGTAGACGAGTTAAGGACCATTTTTCCTAACTTGTAATTTCGAGGACGAAATTCTTTTAAGGAGGGAAGTCTGTAACGACCCAGAATTTTGAACAAATTAAATTGAAAATATTTAATTAATTTTAAATATTTAAACGATGATTTAATTTGAATCTCCGATATAATTTTGAAATCTGCGATTAAACTTTAAAATTTAATCGATTGGAAGTTGGATAAGAATTTAAATCTTCAATTTACAGTTGAAGAAAAATATTTCAAAAGCCTTTAAAATTCGTATTGATAATTCTGAAGATAACAGAAGGCTTCAGAATCCAATTTCGAATTGATTAGATCAGTTTTGAAATTTAATTGTTTGAACCGATATTTAAAAATAGTCATTTTTCAAACAGTCTCGGAATTCGACGAAACCAGTTCCGTTGGGTCCGTAATATTGTATTACTATCGGATTTCAAATTTCGTATTGATCGGAGCTGTCGTGTGATCGTACGATAAGCAAATGCGCTGATAGAATATAATGAGATATTTTTGAATATAAAAATATAAATTTTTATAAACAGCAATCCTATTTCTGAGCAGCCGACCTATTCGACTTAATCACGTACTTGTTGTCTTCCCATCTACCTCCTTTCGTTCAAAAAAATTAAAGCTTCACATAATGGCCGAAAGAAAAAAATAAAACGAAAACCATCTCGTTTGAAATAAAGTCCCTTCTTCAAATTCACGAAATGCTTCCGTTCGAAAATCAAAACCCAGGTCTCCTTTTTTTTCGCGAGTTCATTCGTATGTAATAAAAATTGATGTCGAGCTGTTCTTCGTCTCATTGACAACTCGATCGAGCAAAAGGGCTTCGCCTGTGGGGGGGATTCGCGAATCATTTCATCGCGAGTTCTTCATCGCGAGTTCGAGAGGACAACGTGGATTGGGAAGCGCGACAGCTCTGGCGAAGATCGACCCTAATGTCGCAAGCTAGGGTTCTTTGTTCGTGGTTTTTGGGGCGGCGATAGGTGAAGTGGAGGCCGAAGTATCGAGGAGGGTTTCTCGTTCATGACGAGATGCACGCGATTCTGGGTTGGCTGTCGTCATCGACTTCGGGTCGCGAGGCCAGTGCGAATCGAGGCGAACTCACGATGGGGTTCGCGAGGAGCGATCGCGTTTTCAGTCAAGGCAGTTGAACTCGGCTAGGGTTTCGTTCATTTTCGAGCTTGGCAGTAAGGTCAAGAACTGTTGGTCGATCGTTTGGTGAGGTATTATTATTATTTTTCTTAAATTTCTATATACAGGAATTTTTACAGTAAAGGAAAAAAATGTATATAAACATTTTTCAGTAAGCTATAGATGAAGTTGAGAAGAAAAATAGATTTAAAAAAAAAAAATCTATATAGATGATTTTTAGAGAAAATTTTGTTGGTATGTCCAATAAAAAGAAATTGATTTTTATCAATAAAAATAATAATATATTAAAGAAAATTTAGTTTTAAATTTTTTTTTTATTCAAATAAATTGGTTAAAAGGAATTTTTTTAAAATTAGGAGTATTAATTTAAATTAAAAAAATTGGTTAATTAAATTTATCAAAGGAAAAATTTAATTGTTCAATTGATTCGAATATTAATAAAATTATATAATTGTTATACAAGGTCTAATTCTGTGAAGAAACAAACTGGATTGGAAATGAATTGCAAATTAAAAGCAAAGGTGAGATCTTCTCACTCAGATTTAAATTTGAATTGCAGTTATTGATTGATTTGTTTGAATGTGCTATTAGATATGATAGGATATATCTATATATATAGCAGTATATACATATTGGCATATGTATATATTGGATTGTTTGATTTCCCGCCTCGTATAGCGGATGAGACCCTATTGCGCCGTTAGTAAGCGGATTTATAAAAACCCATATACCGCGATAATTCCGTACTGGAGCGGAATTGGTATTGTGCTAACGTTTTTGGATGCAGGGAAACAGGTTGGAGGGATCCAACTGGATTCCTCAACTGTATTTATTTATTTACAGATGTGGATATATATTCTGTTATCATGTGATGATATATGATGTTTGATGTTGTGATGGACTAATTGATGCGTTGCATCATTGGATTCAAATTTTGAAATTTAAAAATAACGATGTTGATTTTAAAAGTGAAATTTTAAAAGTGATCTTTGAAAATATACGTTTATTTAAATTGTTGAATCGATTTACTTTAAATAGATAAACGTTAAAAACTTTAAAGTTATAAAAGTTAAGATTTTGTGAATTTTAACAAAAAAAGTAATTTCTTTTGAAATAAAGAGTTAAGAAATTTATAAAATGGTTTAAGTTGAGATTTTTGAATTATTAAACCAATGTATATAAAAGATGTATAGAATTGATATTTATCAATTAAAATTTTTGGAATTTAAACGAGTTTTTATAAATTGTGGAGATAGAAAATTTATAAATTTATAAGTTGTAAAGATATGAAATTTATAGATTTATAAATTGTGAAGTTAAAATGAATGAAATTTATAGATTTATAAATTGTGAAGTTAAAATGAATGAAATTTATAGATTTATAAATTGTGAAGTTAAAATGAATGAAATTTATAGATTTATAAATTGTGAAGTTAAAATGGATGAAATTGTAGAATGGAAGGTTTATAAGAAATTAACTTATAAATTTGGTTTTTTGCCTTCAAATGAAATATGGATCGAATTTGTTGATAAAGGAGATTTACAAATCGAAGTTGTTATAAAGTAAGAATAGAATTTATAAACGTTGTTTATAAATTCAAAATCAGTGGAATTTGAGAAATTAAATATATAAGATTTTTTAAAGGAGATATATTCGCGATTTTGGATAGCGAATTTTTATGGAGATAAAATGTGTAGAAATGATTGAAATTGGGTTAAGTGAATTATAGTCACGATTTTGGACAATGAATATATTATTAAATAAATGGATTCATTTTTGAAGAAGTGACATTAAAAAATGAAGTAAACATTTTAAAGATGTTTTTAAAATGTGGGAAATATCGAAACCATAGATTTCAACATTTTTATTGTTGAAATAGACGTTTTCGAGGAATAAGGAAATGATGGACTATAACACTGTTGTTATAGTAAATGATTTCCGAAAGGAAATGTTTTGATGTAGTATTGGGATTTATATACCTATCTTAAAATCCGAATCCCTATACTAGTGATTTTTGAGTCGTCGTAACGATGTTTTACGTAACATTCGTTTTGACTCAAATAAAGGTGTTAAAAGAATATTTTCCTTAAAGAATGAAATTATACTTAATTTGATTTAAGTATACCGAATATTTTCCAAACGTTGAAAATAAATAGATTTATGAAATACTTATTTTTAAATAAGCATGGAAATGCTTTTCCAATATGAAATGAACTGTTTTGAGATTTTATCTTCTTAAAGATAAATTAAAAATGAATATTGGAATCGATTTGAAAATCGTATATCAGTAGATATTTTGAAATATAAATTCAATATGGAATTTATAAAGGAAAGGGAAACTGTTTAGAAAAATAAACGTTGATTTATTTTTAAAGTGTGGCAATTATATATCTAGTAAAGATATTTTTGAAGATAAAATAATTTGGGAAAAATTATTTGGAATCTGATGATGTTGCGCATCTTTATTGATAGTGAAATAACCGACTATCAATAATTACCTTGAATATGGTATTTGTTGTGAATTGGATGAATTTGAGTGCCACACTTATTTTTGAAAAATCGCTCACTATTCGGGTTAGCCGGGAAAGGACCATGGGGTCGTATAACCCATTCCGAATATGTGATACGTCGTTATGAATTGCATTCGAAGACCGGTGTTGAAGACCGGATATTTTTGAAAATGGAAGGATTACCGTCGAGTTACTCTACATCGACTGATCTTCGATTTAGAGGTTTTATCACCCTTAGTGACGGGAAGTCCTGACGTGATTGAAAATTATCCGGAATGGCAAGGGCTTCGTGAGAAGTGCCTTCGGTTCTGTTCGATCCCGGAACAGACTTGTATGGATTGTGTGTCTGACGTTACAATTTGAGATATAAAGCTGATTTCTTTCAAATACATTTCTGTTGGTGGCGGAGAATTTATTCTCTTAGCTTAACACCCTTCTCTGAGACGTACGAGCTCAGAGGTTATGTAGTTGAAATTTATCAGCGATATATCCCAATTTGGTAACGTGGCATACTGAGTGTTGCTGTGAAATGATCGGTGTTTGATCATTTGCGATATGATCATTTGTTTGATCTTATATCTTTGTGATCATAGGTTGATCATTTTGTTTGACCCGAAGCAGGGCTTTTTGTAGAAAGCGTAGCTTTGTGGACGAGACTTCATCGAGCCTCACACCCCGGAAATGGTCGAAACAGGAAGAATGCAGCAAGGTTCTAGGGAGTAGCGCCCCTTAGTGTATGTCATTCCTTCTGGATAAAGGTGGTATCATGGTATGGAGCCCAGATACTTAACCTCTGTGGTTACTGCATTATTATTATCTATGTGGTTTGTTGGAAATCGGGGATCCTCGGGAAGATCGGTGACGATCGGGGGATGGCATACGCGTGTCAGTAGTTACCTATTTTTGCAGAGGTAACCCGGCCTTGTGTTGGCAGAGATCCGGTTAGGTTCTCGGGTCGTCTATTCCAGGGACGTACCCATCGTGGATAGGAAGTTCCTTAGCCTGACCATTTGTTGGAAATCCAAACTCCAATACGAACTTTGTACGGTATTAGTTGTAGAACCTGCCATTTACGTACGGTGGTCACCACTGTTTAGATGGTAGCTATAGTAGGCATACGATACTGGTCGTATGTTGGCTAAGATTAATATTATACTTTCGAAATGTTTTCTACACTATGCACTAATAATAATATCAAAAAGAATTTGATTTTTGCGTAGTAAGCATCTTTGACTATCATAAGAAGAAATCTCCTCCAATTCTGCGTTTGCATTGTGTGTGTGGTGGGAGGTCTTATGGTAGTTTCATTTTCCAAAAGCATTTCGAATTGACTTTAAAAATTATTTTGTTGTTATAAAGAATAACTGTTTTACGATCTCACACCAGTCACCATGACTGACTCGGAGTTTATTGTTTCCCTTCTAAACTCTGGGTGCCCACCAATTTCCACACGGGCAGTCTAGAGTTAGATTATCAGGATATTCTGGATATTCTGGAGCTTTGGAGATAAGCTGGATGGCGAGACGTAGTATTTGTATCTGATAGTATTTATTCCGCTGTGTATCCTATATGAGGACAAGTTTATATAACTGTCCATTGTTGTATATGACTCTGATGATTGATGTATGTATAAACTGATATAGCTCTTTGTTTTAAAAGACTAGTGTTTATTTATTATATATTGTTCCGCTGCGATGTGTAAGATTCTGATATTGTTTCTGTTCTGTTGTCCTTCCGTGTTGTTGTTCTTCTCTATTCTCTTTTTCTTCTATCTTTTCTTCTATTTCTCTTTCTTAAACCCTCACTATTGGAGTTTCCGGCACTCGATTGCTCGACAGTCGATAAAGTGAGTATCGATGTTGAATTTTCGAAAGTCGAAAATTTCAGGATGTGACAAAGTGGTATCAGAGCATATGGTTAAGCGACAACTCTGCTCTGTTGGGTGTTACTCATTAGAGATAGAGTCAGTAGTACTCTAGAATGAGTTGAGTGTATTAATAGATATCAACGCGTATTTGTTAGTGAATATAAAAATGTTTTATATTGTGTTTGCTTATCCGTTGAGATGTTTGTGAATTTTGGTCGGTATATGGGACGCCATATTATCGATAGGGATTTCTAAACACTTAAACGAGGCAAGACGACATAGTATTGTTTTAAATAGGGCGAATGAAATAATTTTACCCAAAACTATTTTTGTATAGAAAAGAAATCATTTTCTATGAATTATTATAGTATATGGTTGCATGGATGTTAGAAGTGATAATATTAATCTATTATCATTGAAATTAAATGAGAAATTGAAATTGTAACTCCAAAGTTAAGAAATAAATTCACATACAAATGAAATTTAAAGGATATAAATTATAATTGTAACTTATAATTTAAAACGGAATTCCAGAGAAGTTTTTGGAGATGTTTTGAAAGGAGTTTGAAAATTTTGGAGATTTGGAAAGTTTAATTTCTTTTTGATTTGGAAATGAATTTCAAAGGTTTTGAAAAATATTCTGAAGAGATGAAAGCTCTAGACTCTTTTCGGTCGCTGAAAAATAACTTCGGTAATGACTGCAGCATTACTGATGTTCATTTTCGGGTTTCCAAAAGAGGAATTGCTGCCAAATTATTTTAAATGGAAAGTTGTTTGAAATTTGGGTTTTGTTTGGAAATTCAAAAGGATAATTTGAATTGTTTTCAAAATGGTTTTGAAAAGGTTGAAAAGACTCTGGAATTGAGTACTGAATTATGAAAATAAATGAAAATTGTGAATGAACGAATAAATTTGCAAGTGAATCAATTAAATAAAATGAGATTGAAAATTGAAATTCGTTTCAAATTTGTAAGAAATGAATTGAATTGGATAATTATAAATGAAAGATGAATAAAAGATAAAATTCATAATGGAATGTAAATAAGTTAATAACTTGTAGAATATTGGGTAATTTGATAGAAATGAGATTTAAATTGAAAATGAATGAATTAGTGGATGAATGAATAATTTGCAATTGTAAATGAAATTGAAGACAAATTTGAAATTGTAAGTGAATTGGAAGTTGTAATGAGTTAGTAATTGAAACTAAGCTAAAAGAGCAATTATGAATGAAGGTTGTTTGGTTTATAGAATAAACCGAATGGAAATATGAAATGCAAATTAAATTGAATGGAATCAATTGCAAATGAAGTAGAATTAAAATAAATTGAATTTGTATCAATTTAAATTGGTTATAAACTAGAATGGATATGAATTCATTTTGTTTAAAAACGAATGTAACTTCAACCGTAAATATATAAGCATATATTGAAAATTTTGTAATAGAATTTGCAAATTGGATTGAATGCTGTAACTAGATATAATGGCTAGTAGATATACAGATATAAAGGAATTGGAATTTTGATTTCAAAGATAAATTTGAATTGCTCGAAAAAGGTACGTATTTTAATTTCTATATGAGTTTTTGATGATTTCTCTCTAGCCGCTTGGCTTTTTCTTTTTCTTTTTGAAATCTGAGAGTCCGTAGGGACGTTTTGTAGTCGTACCGTATTAGCCGCGCAAAGGAGACGCTGGCGAAATTTTTCGGGAATTTAGGGCGTTAGAAAATTTTTGAGAAAATTTTGAAGTTTAAATTTGAATTTTGAATTCGAATTTGAATTTAGTAGTAAAACAATGATTGTTTGAAACTTAGAGTTGAAGTTGAAATGTTAGTTGAAATAATAAACGATTCTTTAGTAGAAAGATTTGTTTTGAAAAAAATTGATAAAACTATTGGATTGTGAAAAATAGTAGACGAGTTAAGGACCATTTTTCCTAACTTGTAATTTCGAGGACGAAATTCTTTTAAGGAGGGAAGTCTGTAACGACCCAGAATTTTGAACAAATTAAATTGAAAATATTTAATTAATTTTAAATATTTAAACGATGATTTAATTTGAATCTCCGATATAATTTTGAAATCTGCGATTAAACTTTAAAATTTAATCGATTGGAAGTTGGATAAGAATTTAAATCTTCAATTTACAGTTGAAGAAAAATATTTCAAAAGCCTTTAAAATTCGTATTGATAATTCTGAAGATAACAGAAGGCTTCAGAATCCAATTTCGAATTGATTTGATCAGTTTTGAAATTTAATTGTTTGAACCGATATTTAAAAATAGTCATTTTTCAAACAGTCTCGGAATTCGACGAAACCAGTTCCGTTGGGTCCGTAATATTGTATTACTATCGGATTTCAAATTTCGTATTGATCGGAGCTGTCGTGTGATCGTACGATAAGCAAATGCGCTGATAGAATATAATGAGATATTTTTGAATATAAAAATATAAATTTTTATAAACAGCAATCCTATTTCTGAGCAGCCGACCTATTCGACTTAATCACGTACTTGTTGTCTTCCCATCTACCTCCTTTCGTTCAAAAAAATTAAAGCTTCACATAATGGCCGAAAGAAAAAAATAAAACGAAAACCATCTCGTTTGAAATAAAGTCCCTTCTTCAAATTCACGAAATGCTTCCGTTCGAAAATCAAAACCCAGGTCTCCTTTTTTTTCGCGAGTTCATTCGTATGTAATAAAAATTGATGTCGAGCTGTTCTTCGTCTCATTGACAACTCGATCGAGCAAAAGGGCTTCGCCTGTGGGGGGGATTCGCGAATCATTTCATCGCGAGTTCTTCATCGCGAGTTCGAGAGGACAACGTGGATTGGGAAGCGCGACAGCTCTGGCGAAGATCGACCCTAATGTCGCAAGCTAGGGTTCTTTGTTCGTGGTTTTTGGGGCGGCGATAGGTGAAGTGGAGGCCGAAGTATCGAGGAGGGTTTCTCGTTCATGACGAGATGCACGCGATTCTGGGTTGGCTGTCGTCATCGACTTCGGGTCGCGAGGCCAGTGCGAATCGAGGCGAACTCACGATGGGGTTCGCGAGGAGCGATCGCGTTTTCAGTCAAGGCAGTTGAACTCGGTTAGGGTTTCGTTCATTTTCGAGCTTGGCAGTAAGGTCAAGAACTGTTGGTCGATCGTTTGGTGAGGTATTATTATTATTTTTCTTAAATTTCTATATACAGGAATTTTTACAGTAAAGGAAAAAAATGTATATAAACATTTTTCAGTAAGCTATAGATGAAGTTGAGAAGAAAAATAGATTTTAAAAAAAAAAATCTATATAGATGATTTTCAGAGAAAATTTTGTTGGTATGTCCAATAAAAAGAAATTGATTTTTATCAATAAAAATAATAATATATTAAAGAAAATTTAGTTTTAAATTTTTTTTTTATTCAAATAAATTGGTTAAAAGGAATTTTTTTAAAATTAGGAGTATTAATTTAAATTAAAAAAATTGGTTAATTAAATTTATCAAAGGAAAATTTTAATTGTTCAATTGATTCGAATATTAATAAAATTATATAATTGTTATACAAGGTCTAATTCTGTGAAGAAACAAACTGGATTGGAAATGAATTGCAAATTAAAAGCAAAGGTGAGATCTTCTCACTCAGATTTAAATTTGAATTGCAGTTATTGATTGATTTGTTTGAATGTGCTATTAGATATGATAGGATATATCTATATATATAGCAGTATATACATATTGGCATATGTATATATTGGATTGTTTGATTTCCCGCCTCGTATAGCGGATGAGACCCTATTGCGCCGTTAGTAAGCGGATTTATAAAAACCCATATACCGCGATAATTCCGTACTGGAGCGGAATTGGTATTGTGCTAACGTTTTTGGATGCAGGGAAACAGGTTGGAGGGATCCAACTGGATTCCTCAACTGTATTTATTTATTTACAGATGTGGATATATATTCTGTTATCATGTGATGATATATGATGTTTGATGTTGTGATGGACTAATTGATGCGTTGCATCATTGGATTCAAATTTTGAAATTTAAAAATAACGATGTTGATTTTAAAAGTGAAATTTTAAAAGTGATCTTTGAAAATATACGTTTATTTAAATTGTTGAATCGATTTACTTTAAATAGATAAACGTTAAAAACTTTAAAGTTATAAAAGTTAAGATTTTGTGAATTTTAACAAAAAAAGTAATTTCTTTTGAAATAAAGAGTTAAGAAATTTATAAAATGGTTTAAGTTGAGATTTTTGAATTATTAAACCAATGTATATAAAAGATGTATAGAATTGATATTTATCAATTAAAATTTTTGGAATTTAAACGAGTTTTTATAAATTGTGGAGATAGAAAATTTATAAATTTATAAGTTGTAAAGATATGAAATTTATAGATTTATAAATTGTGAAGTTAAAATGAATGAAATTTATAGATTTATAAATTGTGAAGTTAAAATGAATGAAATTTATAGATTTATAAATTGTGAAGTTAAAATGAATGAAATTTATAGATTTATAAATTGTGAAGTTAAAATGGATGAAATTGTAGAATGGAAGGTTTATAAGAAATTAACTTATAAATTTGGTTTTTTGCCTTCAAATGAAATATGGATCGAATTTGTTGATAAAGGAGATTTACAAATCGAAGTTGTTATAAAGTAAGAATAGAATTTATAAACGTTGTTTATAAATTCGAAATCAGTGGAATTTGAGAAATTAAATATATAAGATTTTTTAAAGGAGATATATTCGCGATTTTGGATAGCGAATTTTTATGGAGATAAAATGTGTAGAAATGATTGAAATTGGGTTAAGTGAATTATAGTCACGATTTTGGACAATGAATATATTATTAAATAAATGGATTCATTTTTGAAGAAGTGACATTAAAAAATGAAGTAAACATTTTAAAGATGTTTTTAAAATGTGGGAAATATCGAAACCATAGATTTCAACATTTTTATTGTTGAAATAGACGTTTTCGAGGAATAAGGAAATGATGGACTATAACACTGTTGTTATAGTAAATGATTTCCGAAAGGAAATGTTTTGATGTAGTATTGGGATTTATATACCTATCTTAAAATCCGAATCCCTATACTAGTGATTTTTGAGTCGTCGTAACGATGTTTTACGTAACATTCGTTTTGACTCAAATAAAGGTGTTAAAAGAATATTTTCCTTAAAGAATGAAATTATACTTAATTTGATTTAAGTATACCGAATATTTTCCAAACGTTGAAAATAAATAGATTTATGAAATACTTATTTTTAAATAAGTATGGAAATGCTTTTCCAATATGAAATGAACTGTTTTGAGATTTTATCTTCTTAAAGATAAATTAAAAATGAATATTGGAATCGATTTGAAAATCGTATATCAGTAGATATTTTGAAATATAAATTCAATATGGAATTTATAAAGGAAAGGGAAACTGTTTAGAAAAATAAACGTTGATTTATTTTTAAAGTGTGGCAATTATATATCTAGTAAAGATATTTTTGAAGATAAAATAATTTGGGAAAAATTATTTGGAATCTGATGATGTTGCGCATCTTTATTGATAGTGAAATAACCGACTATCAATAATTACCTTGAATATGGTATTTGTTGTGAATTGGATGAATTTGAGTGCCACACTTATTTTTGAAAAATCGCTCACTATTCGGGTTAGCCGGGAAAGGACCATGGGGTCGTATAACCCATTCCGAATATGTGATACGTCGTTATGAATTGCATTCGAAGACCGGTGTTGAAGACCGGATATTTTTGAAAATGGAAGGATTACCGTCGAGTTACTCTACATCGACTGATCTTCGATTTAGAGGTTTTATCACCCTTAGTGACGGGAAGTCCTGACGTGATTGAAAATTATCCGGAATGGCAAGGGCTTCGTGAGAAGTGCCTTCGGTTCTGTTCGATCCCGGAACAGACTTGTATGGATTGTGTGTCTGACGTTACAATTTGAGATATAAAGCTGATTTCTTTCAAATACATTTCTGTTGGTGGCGGAGAATTTATTCTCTTAGCTTAACACCCTTCTCTGAGACGTACGAGCTCAGAGGTTATGTAGTTGAAATTTATCAGCGATATATCCCAATTTGGTAACGTGGCATACTGAGTGTTGCTGTGAAATGATCGGTGTTTGATCATTTGCGATATGATCATTTGTTTGATCTTATATCTTTGTGATCATAGGTTGATCATTTTGTTTGACCCGAAGCAGGGCTTTTTGTAGAAAGCGTAGCTTTGTGGACGAGACTTCATCGAGCCTCACACCCCGGAAATGGTCGAAACAGGAAGAATGCAGCAAGGTTCTAGGGAGTAGCGCCCCTTAGTGTATGTCATTCCTTCTGGATAAAGGTGGTATCATGGTATGGAGCCCAGATACTTAACCTCTGTGGTTACTGCATTATTATTATCTATGTGGTTTGTTGGAAATCGGGGATCCTCGGGAAGATCGGTGACGATCGGGGGATGGCATACGCGTGTCAGTAGTTACCTATTTTTGCAGAGGTAACCCGGCCTTGTGTTGGCAGAGATCCGGTTAGGTTCTCGGGTCGTCTATTCCAGGGACGTACCCATCGTGGATAGGAAGTTCCTTAGCCTGACCATTTGTTGGAAATCCAAACTCCAATACGAACTTTGTACGGTATTAGTTGTAGAACCTGCCATTTACGTACGGTGGTCACCACTGTTTAGATGGTAGCTATAGTAGGCATACGATACTGGTCGTATGTTGGCTAAGATTAATATTATACTTTCGAAATGTTTTCTACACTATGCACTAATAATAATATCAAAAAGAATTTGATTTTTGCGTAGTAAGCATCTTTGACTATCATAAGAAGAAATCTCCTCCAATTCTGCGTTTGCATTGTGTGTGTGGTGGGAGGTCTTATGGTAGTTTCATTTTCCAAAAGCATTTCGAATTGACTTTAAAAATTATTTTGTTGTTATAAAGAATAACTGTTTTACGATCTCACACCAGTCACCATGACTGACTCGGAGTTTATTGTTTCCCTTCTAAACTCTGGGTGCCCACCAATTTCCACACGGGCAGTCTAGAGTTAGATTATCAGGATATTCTGGATATTCTGGAGCTTTGGAGATAAGCTGGATGGCGAGACGTAGTATTTGTATCTGATAGTATTTATTCCGCTGTGTATCCTATATGAGGACAAGTTTATATAACTGTCCATTGTTGTATATGACTCTGATGATTGATGTATGTATAAACTGATATAGCTCTTTGTTTTAAAAGACTAATGTTTATTTATTATATATTGTTCCGCTGCGATGTGTAAGATTCTGATATTGTTTCTGTTCTGTTGTCCTTCCGTGTTGTTGTTCTTCTCTATTCTCTTTTTCTTCTATCTTTTCTTCTATTTCTCTTTCTTAAACCCTCACTATTGGAGTTTCCGGCACTCGATTGCTCGACAGTCGATAAAGTGAGTATCGATGTTGAATTTTCGAAAGTCGAAAATTTCAGGATGTGACAGGGGATCTTTATAATTACCACTGCTTAGCTTTCAATTCGCCTCTGACCATCAAATTAAATGTGAATAACCCGTCCTCCTCTCTTTGAAACAAGGGGCGCTTCCGGTTCTGTGCGTGCTTCAAACAATTTTGTCTTCTCCATATTACCATATCTCTAGAGTCAATAATTTTCTATGAGGAACTACTGAACTCAATCACTTGCTGCCGTTACTCAACAGTTTTCTATTGAGGTCTATCCCATAGAGGTACTCAAATTGGATCAGTGATTGATTTCTAGGTTTCATCGTAAACCTAATTGGTTACTTCCAATTACGTAAATCAATAGTTCAAACCGCACTCAAAGGTAGGGCATTTCCCATTGATATAGGGACTTCTGTACCAAAAATAATGGTATCTCCAATTATAGCCCCTCTGGGGTGTAAAATATATCTTTTCTCGCCATCCCCATAATGTATGAGACAAATGTATGCATTTCGATTAGGGTCATATTCTATGGTTACGATTCTACCATATATGTCTTTTTCATTCCGTCGAAAATCGATTTTACGGTATAGACGCTTATGACCTCCCCCTCTATGTCTTGCGGTAATGATTCCTCTGGCATTACGACCTTTACCACAATGATGCTGTCCACAGATCAAATTATTTCGTGGATTGGATTTCATTTGATTGTCTATGGCTCTATTACGTGTGCTCGGGGTAGAAGTTTTGTATAAATGTATCGCCGTGTTATTAAGTATTTTGCTTTAAGTTCTTTTCTCTATAAGAGGTGGAATAGAATAACCCGGTTGAAGCGTAATGATCATATGGCCATTTTCTCTCCTATAAAATCACAAAATATTTAAATGCGTAAGTAAACTTCTACAACTTTTAATATCAATTATTAACTCGTTAATTTGTCAAATATTACAGAAAAATAACCATCCAGTAAGCTTTTGTAGTATTTATGATATGAATATTTTGGTAAATGATATGTGAAACTAAAGACAACACTTAGAAAACGTCTAGCTCCTCTAGTGTAAAAAATGATGTGCAAACAAATGAGACATAAACAAAATTATTTGATAAGTACTTTGGTTAAGCAGGCATTGAGCCTTCAGCCTATGAGAAGTATGATATTTTCACTTTCATACATGTTAATTTGAAAAAAATAATATCATCGGATCCATATGAAGGCTCTTGGCTATGAAGTTCTAAATTTGGTATCTTCAAAGGCTAAAAATGTTAAGAGTGATAATTTCCATCAACATAAATTTACATAACCATATTTTCTACTGTATAACTTGCACTGCCAAAATCATTAAGAAGAATGCATGATTGGTATGATTAGTGCTATAAATTTGATCAAATTATAACATTAAAATATGATTAGGATAGTACATCTGATCATTACGAATAGGAGCTTCATAAATATGATATGTACAGTATTTAAATTAATATACAACTATAATACCATATAAAAATACACAAAAAGTTGCCTTTAAAATGATTAATATTGATAACATGTAACTACCACAATAGCACGGGGTAGGTGATGCTTGATATAACAATCTACTCATCTAATATTTTGTAATACCGGCAACATTTTATTAAATTTGAGCCATTGTCATACCTAGAATCAGTACTTTTCCATATCTAGTGGATTAATCATTTTCCGTTTTAAGAAAATTCAGCAATAATTTCACCATTTACTATTTTAAGGGAAAAAACTTACCCTATTCTAATGAATTAGCAAGCTTCGCCACTAGTCATTTATATAAATACGATAAAATATCATTCCAATGTAATAGCTACTTTAACAATCTCTAGAGAAAATCATGTTTGGACACCTGTTATTGTAATAATAATCTTTATTATCATTCAAATATCTAACCAAGTGCCCAATTTATTTTACAATGGATCTAGTATCAAAGTTATTAATTAAGAAAGACAAATTAACTATAAATTCTAGTCAGTATTATTAGTATATTGTTTAAAGTTGCTATTTTAAATTATTGTTTGATGATGTAGTAAAACAACATGATTGACCACATATGTCAGAATCAAGGAATAGTCTATATCAAGAAACAAATTTCTAGTGGATTGTTGTAAAAATGAGACTTTACTTATGTTCTGGAGCAAGTATAAAACACAAACATTTATGGCTTCATGTTCCATGAGATCTAAATAGCATAAAAAATATGAAAACCTGTAAAATATTAACTGACATAAACTTTTTCTTTTTACAGTGGATTATTATAGAAGTTCATGAAGTTCTTTGATAGTAAACTACTGTTAAAATTATGTACCTTAATTGCTAGTTGATGAAGTTCTTAAATAAAACTTTCAAAAAGAATATGCTTTGTGTTGAATTTCTTACATACAACTTTTAATTATACTGAACGAATTGAATGCAATAGCTTCTAACAGAGCTTATGTATTATTCAGTTATTTATATGTAGCATTCATTTATACAAAATAATTATATGCAACAATCATGTATATGCCATCTGTAGAAATATGACAGAAAAAATTATATTTGCAATATTAGAGTAAAAACTTTAATAAAATAAGGACATATTTATACATATCTTTATTAATCAAAAGTTATGAGCATCCGCATTTACAAAAGGGTATATATCTATATAAAAAAATGAAATTTTGTATCCAAATTCATAACTATGGTGAACTCGCAAAATGTAAATAGGAATGTCAATTTAATAGTGGAAATTTCATAAGCATTGGGCAAAATATAACTTTAGGTGAAAAAATTGTAAAGTAGAATACCTTAACCGTAGGACCAGTCCACGCTAGTCCAAAATGCCGTCGAAGGTTCGAAATGGATGAAGATTCAAGATGCTTGTTGGAGGATAGGTGAAGGTCGACCGTGGGTAACTCCGGCAAATTAGGCGGTGGAGATTCAACGGATATTAAGCTAATCGAAATTAGGGTCAGTGTTATAAGAGACGAAATTGAGTTTCTGATTCGAAGGGGCTTGGGCGACGCTAGTAGGAGAATGGTCAACGTCGACCGTGGGTATATTCGGCCATTGAGGCGATGCGATTTAGCCTCCGTTTGTTTAAAATGCTTAATTCTGCATGCTAATTGCTGTTCGGCCATTGAGGCGATGCGATTTAAGCTCCGTTTGTTTAAAATGCTTAATTCCGAAGGGTGAATTTGAGGTTTGAATGCCGA
Source organism: Allium fistulosum (assembly GCA_030737815.1). Classification (NCBI taxonomy): domain Eukaryota; kingdom Viridiplantae; phylum Streptophyta; class Magnoliopsida; order Asparagales; family Amaryllidaceae; genus Allium; species Allium fistulosum. The sequence goes on from CM060906.1 coordinate 1,041,879,874, forward strand.
AGGCTTAATCTAAATAATCACTTACTTACGTTTACATTCAGCACAACCAAAAAAAACATTCAACGTTCAGAACAAAAAATAAACACTAAAAAAGATCTGAATTATTTTGTCTGAATAGATGGTTTTATTCAGAACACGGATAAAAAACAAACACGTTGAAAGTTCTGATTTTTAAATCAGAACTTGGATTCAAAAGTTCTTATTAAAAACAAACGCAGTCTTAGCAAGTATAACTATTTAGATTTAGGATGAGAAGAGAGGAAGGGAGAATGATTAAAAAAATTGGTTATTTTACAAATGGGATGAACAAATATACGAAGAAAGAAGAGAGGAGTGAGAGCAGAAGAAACAAAATCTGTGACTGGATATGGGCTGACGTAGTCAATAGTAGACGGAGGAAGATAATCTTAGGAGTAAAAGAGTATCGGTGATAGACCCGTTCCTTTGCTTGTTTTCTTGTGATGGTTATGTTGTAATGGAGGGGTGGTGATGGTGTATAAGCAGTAATGTATGGTTGGAGTCAAGTTTCTTGAAGTCAAGGAAAAGGAAGGAGGTTGATGATGGCAGCAAGAGAGGTTGTAGGGCAGAAGTTGACAAGGTTTTAGGGGAGAGAAATGAGAAGGTCAAGAAGTAGATGATGGAGCAAGAAGTATGATATACTGAAACAAGAAGAGTAAGTATGGAGGGAAGATAGCAGAAAGAAAGAAATGCAGAGGAATGAATAATAGAACAGAAAGGAAATATACTTAGATTTTATTAAATTGCAAATTAGTACATGAATGTTCATATGGTAATGCATATATATAGGGTAGCTTACAACTGTCACTTGCTAACCCTAATTCCTCTCTTAACCCTAAATTACAATTGTACCTAAATTAACCTGGTATCAACTGTACATGAGTGTGCACGTGCACACCCATGCTCTCAGATACTCTCTTAATTCAATCATCACATAGCCTTTCTTCAAGCAACAGAATCCACTCCTTCCACCTGACAGTTGCCGCCTCTCCTTTGATCCTTTCCGATGGGTTTCCTGATGAACTTCAGCTGGGGTTGCATTTCTCTTCACTGTTAACAGCCTGCAGCAAATCTAAGGCATAACAATTCCCCTCCCTTCAAAACTGACCTTGTCCTCAAGGTCGAACACAAAAAATGCTACGTTGTTACTTTTAAAGCAAGCTCCATTGTCGTCATAGCAGTAGCTTTCAATATTTAAGCAAACTACTAGGATTGATATCTTGAAGCCACCAGGATCAAAAACAAACAGCCTCACACAAAGTTGGAGCATTTTTAGTTGGTCTTTAAGCATCTCGACAACATTACACCCATGTTGCTTATTTTTTGCAATATTAAATACTTGAAGTAATTGCTTTATAATGCATTCGACTACGATGCTGCCACGTGGAAAATTGCTTTTCGAAAGAAATAGTTTGATGATTTAAAATTTGAATTTCATTCTCATCTTCTTCTTCCATTAACTGATCATTATTCACGAGCTTAAGAAAATTCTTTGGCCTAGCTTTAATGAACAAAACTGGTGTAGAAGATGAAACTATTTTCTTGGCTTTAGATGCTGAAACTATAGTGCTTTTGTCTTGATCAATGTCCACAGTTTGACATGATTCTGATATTAAAATAATGCTTGCTTGCAGTTCTGTAGTGTCGTTTATCATTTTATCTGCAGACTTTTGTAAAACAAGATCTATATGATCTTTCTCTACTTCTACATCTTACTCTTTTCTTGGTCGCCTCCTTTTACATTTCAATTTGTGACTTGCATTCCAATGTTCCAATTGGCATGCTTCAGAGCAATATCTGACAGCCCTACATCCAGAACAAATCTCTGACCCTGATTTCCGACAAACAACACATAAATTCTTCTTTTCGATCATCATTTGAATATACATTGTCAATTTCTGAATCGTTTCTTGTACTTTCTTGATGGAGCAAGCGTAACCATTTCAAAGATGGGGTCTTGCATTGGATGGTGAGGCTGCATCTTGTTGAATTGTTGCTTTTTGAAGACTTTTAGTTTGAGATCTCTGATATGGTGGTATGTATGGAGCCACTCTTGAATTTGCAGGAGGTGTTTGATCGCTTCTAACAGGGGATCTCTATAAAGGAGGGATATAAGGATGGTTTCTTGATTGATGGGATTGTTCTGAGGAGTTTCAATTGGTTGCTCTTTGGAAAGGAGGAACATATGGGGTACTTCTTGAAGGGTGAGATGGTTCTTGAAGATCACCAGTAGGAGAATTTTTATTGCTGTTCATTTTTTTCATGAAAGAATCTAAAGTTGCAGAAAGAGATCTATCTTACCATTCAATTTTTGGGAACTTTCTTGGAGTGTTAGTGAAGTTCTTATTGAGCTTCTTGAAGTTGATTCAAAGAATGTCAGTTTTGTTATTAATATGTTCTTGTCTAACCCATAGGTCTTCTTCTTCATCAAGAGCAGTCATAGATAGGTTGCTCTCACCTTGATTGCTAGCTTTAGGAGCATGATGTTGTTTGCTGGCTTCAGGAGTAATATGTTGTGGTGCAGGATCTGTATTTATAGGAGATTCTGCATTTAATTCCTGCTCTGATACCAATTTGATAGGCCCATGTTCCTTTGCTTGTTTTCTTGTGATGGTCATGTTGTAATGGAGGGGTGGTGATGGTGTATAAGCAGTAATATATGGTTGGATTCAAGTTTCTTGAAGTCAAGGAAAAGGAAGGAGGTTGATGATGGTAGCAAGAGAGGTTGTAGGGAAGAAGTTGACAAGGTTTTAGGGGAGAGAAATGAGAAGGTCAAGGAGTAGATGATGGAGCAAGAAGTATGATATACTGAAACAAGAAGAGTAAGTATGGAGGGAAGATAGCAGAAAGAAAGAAAGTAAAGGAATGAATAATAGAACAGAAAGGAAATATACTTAGATTTTATTAAATTGCAAACTAGTACATGAATGTTCATATGGTAATGCATATATATAGGGTAGCTTACAACTGTCACTTGCTAACCCTAATTCCTCTCTTAACCCTAGATTATAATTGTACCTAAATTAACCTGGTATCAACTGTACATGAGTGTGCACGTGCACACCCATGCTCTCAGATACTCTCTTAATTCAATCATCCCATAGCCTTTCTTCAAGCAACAGAATCCACTCCTTCCACCTGACAGTTGTAGCCTCTCCTCTGATCCTTTCCGATGGGTTTCCTGATGAACTTCAGCTGGGGTTGCATTTCTCTTCATTGTTAACAGCCTGTAGCAAATCTGAGGCATAACAATCGGCAAGTGATTTGGTTATGGTTGTTAAAAAATTGGGGAAGGTGATTTAGGTTAGAGAAAAACAGGGAAGAAGAGAATATGTGTGGAAAGGTGAGAAGAACAAAAGAAGGAAATTATGCGACCCTTTAGTTTAATTCACGGTGGCTTGTGCTCACGGTGGCTTGTGTGCTTTTGAAATGTAACTCAGTAATCATAGTATAGTGCGTGTGTATATATATAATGTAAATTTTTGTTTACTAAAATGTTAATATTAAATAATATTTTGACATTTCATTCCGATATATAAATTAAATAACATATTATCTATTAGCATTGCATTCGATTAAAATTCATTTATTCAAATCACATTACATGATTTCAACTCGCCGCATTTTTTTCCACTTCTAAAAGTAATTACTTGTTTCAAAATATTGATTAACTCATTTCAAAACACTTCCTTTTCAAAGTATTGTTACAGTACTTCTTAAAGTATTATTTCTTTCCAAAACATTGTATATAATTTTTTTTCAAAACATTGTGTCGAAATATCTCGTACCAGTGTTTAGAAATCCCTATCGATAACGTTGGTCAGGCGTATCGATCAGAATTCTTAAAGCACTTAATGGACAAATTAACACTAAAACAATTCATTAAAACATATCCAATTACTTTATTAAAATCAAATTCATATTCTTACCAAATCATTTGCGTTTGAATAAACTATATATTTTAAAAAATCAATACAAACATCTAATTCATCAATCATCAATAATAACAAACTCATCACGTCATTCATAAAATCAAACAAGCATCAATACAGTAATACACATTTTCAAAATAATCAAACAAATTCCTTCAACTGAATGCGATCTATCAATTTCCGATGTGCAACCTTGATCACTACTGGATCATTACATTCATATTCAAGCCACACAGTGGTTTAATATTTACCATCATCAATGCTGACACTACTCGTCAGGCTAAATACTCTCTACATCATTACCTCCCTCGGAAACTTCTACTTCACACAAAAACAAACATATATAGAAGAGGTAGAGATAAGAAATATATGTGTATATGTATGTATGTATAGTAAGAAAAATAACAAGTGCGTCCTTAGATGATTACCCCAATAGCCATTGCATACTCCTATTATCCCTTTTATATAGGGTAACTACCCAACATACCCAAGGGATATGGACTCCAAGTCTTTCTAAGGTCAAGACTCATGTCTCTTATATATAATGTATTGTCTGAACCTGCTCTGATACCAATTGTAACACCCCCACCTCTATATCCATATTACGACAAGAGTATTATATAATATACTATCGAATAATACAGAGAATGAGATGATATGGGATACACATGTGAATATTCCTTTGGACTAACACGTTACGTATTTAAAATTTTAATAAATAACTCACATATACGTACACGGTCTCAGTACAAAACAGTAAACATGTGTACCTCCAGGACAGAAAAATACACAATATATATAATAAATAATAAGAAGAATACAGAGTCAAAACACAGTGATAAAATGTAATAAAATATATAAATAAATCCAAGTTGTACATCAGATATACACAACTATCAAAACATCAAATACAAGTGTCCAAATAGAACACAATAGTATACAATGAGTGTATATAATGAAATGCTATCCTCCATCTATGCCCAATATCCATAAATCGGTCATCTTGTCTCTAAACTTGAAATGTCTCAGATTGACTCGAGTATTATATAAATAACACACATGTAAGACTATATCTAAATATGGTGATGACATACTAACAATAGTGTAACAAAGTAGCAACACCCAACAAATCCAACATAAAGATGTCATCACCCATATAAAACACATCAAATCAAAATTCATTGTAATACAATATTGAATGGGTGAATCACCATATCTTGAAATCATTATCAAATCCAGAAATAATTAATAAAGAGATATCCTCAATTGAAGTCGGGCAATGATGAAGCAATGCCTAAAATATCACCCAATCTCATATTATAAAATACCATCATCAAATCACTAAAATCAATAAGAAAGATTTGAGCCAGCTTATAATAATATCGCAATGTGCAAAATCATATATCTCGACCCACAGCCCGTGGAGAGGAAAAACTCTCGATCAAAAGGTTCAAAGAGATAGAAACAATAAATTAATAATAAATAGATCGTCTGCTCGAGAAGGATATGAGGTTGATCATATTCTGGACATAGTCTCAGATATAATCTTATTTATACATAACATATGTATATCTACCATCCACATACACATACACCGGAACCAGATGTAAGACTGACAACATATATGCTTGCTCTAGGAGCCATATGTGGCCTATACAACATGACTCCTACAATCATCTATTACCATTACCTCTCCCCTATCGGTATCATGATAATAATCCACCATAGGCTCAACAACGCTAACCTCTTCAGTCATGACTACCAACATGTGCCATATGGTAACTAACTGCTATTCTATGTGACACGAGGGCAACCAACTACTTATCTCGTGATACGCATCAAATATCATAACAACAACGGTGTCGCGGATCTTGGATGCGACCCCAAGATCAGGCTGCCAGGGTGGATACTGATGATTCTGGATTTGATAATGATTTCAAGATATGGTGATTCACCCATTCAATAATTACATCTTATTTATACAGGCTCACCGCTGTGAGTCATGCATACAACATACCCATGTATAAGTGTTATCCATGAGTAAAGAATAACCGAATAAATAACACAACGGCGTCTTATACCACCATGTGTTACTAGTTCATTTATTCAGTGCTCACTCATCACACTCGCCCTTCTTTATTCTATATGACAAGTCCAAAAGGTAACCGAAAAGTGTCACTGAAAGTCTCATACCAGACGGTATCACTAAACAGTTTATTCTGATTTCTCATTAGATAGAATAAAATAACACTAATCAATTAGAAAGTTGTCATCACCGTATCATAACCAAAATCGCAAATCAAATCAACATCAACAGTGAATCATTCATCATATTGAAATAAGTATGGAAAATGAGAAATCGGTAAAGTATAACAACCAATTAATTAATTAAATACTAGATTTTATAATCAAATCAATATTTAATAATAAATTGTCTATAATAAGAAAATCGATGTGGGAGAAAGAAGCAATAATAGAAATAAAGTAATATATCATTTTAACAAATATGCATAATAAACCTCTTATACACTTAACTATACTTATCTCTTATAAAATAACTTCTAAAATTACCTGAAACATTAAATAGAAAATATTTTTTATTTCCAGGAATTTATACATTCTTTAAATAATTATTTAAAACTAATTATTACTTTCTTTTCAATAGATTAATAGATTTAAACAACCTTTAAAATAAAATCTCTTTAAAATAATGTTATCTATAAAATACTTCCAATTAAATTTCAAAATCCTTAAATACATTTTCCAAACTCTTTAAAACATCTTTTTAAAATAAGAAGGAAATAAATATCCAAATATTTAAATTATGGAGTAAAAATTCCCCAAAAATATTTTATCAACTAATAAACACCTTAAATCTATCATGTGACCCGAGTCAAGTTTCATCCACCACGTCATCTTTGTTGGTCGAACACAGCCAAACATTATCACTCAAAATTTCCTTTTCCAGAATTGTACGCACCTACTTCCTTCATTACGTTGCTACTATAGCCCCCTTCCAAAATTGTTGGCCCCTACCAAGACATAACCACCCAATAATGCACACGCCTGCAACCTCCACCGACGATCGCCGACCTCAATCAACGTGCACGACAACCATCGCAAGTTGCCCTAGGTGTTTTGACTGTCAATCGCTCGCCACGACATCGGCCTTCCATCAATTGCGAACCTCCCCTTCGAATCGACGATGTCGCCGTGCCTGAGCACCTTAAGCACGAATCCGAATATATCTTCTTCTTTTTTTACTTTTTTCTTTTTTTTATATTTGTCACGTGTGATGATTCTTTTGGAAGAAAATATTAGGTCCAAATTTTGTAAAGAGTTTGATTAGCATTGAATACATGGGAGAACAAGAATTGTAAAGAAGGGTTGGGATATTTGAATAGGATGTGGACTTGGGCTCTAATTGAAGTTGGGTTCCTTATAATTTATCTATTTTATTTTCTTTAGAATAGCATTTTTTGTTTATTTGTAAATTTATCTCAATCTATATTAAATTAATTTACACTTCAAAATATTTTATATTCAATTTAAAACATTTTACTCAATTCAACAAATTACTTGAAAGAAATTCATTAGTTTAATTCAATTTACTTAAACAAAATCATTTATTAAATAAACCTCAAATAAATATGAAATTATTTTCAAAATAATAATTTTCAAAATCGAAATTTATATTTAAATTTATTTAATTTATATGGCGTAGAAAGCAGGGTTGTTACATCCGGGTTGCCCATAAACAAATAAAGTAAACCCAACCCAGAGTTAGGGAATCATACTATAATCTGCTCTTCTCCTGTAATCAACGAGTCAGCATAACAATATAATATGACTAAAACGTAACAATATACTATGATAGAGGTAATCCATATACCAATGCAGGAGTAATATAAACATCACAATATAAGTCTAACAAACTATGTTCAATAATAATTATTGACCAACCAATATAACATGCGTAATCATAATGATCAAAGACACACAAAGAATAAGTTGATACCCATCATTGCTGATGGGTGGATTCCGCTACGGACACTAATCGATTCAATGATCCCTATCGAAGCATGTAAAATGTGAAATAAATACAGTGATATAACAATGCTACTAACATAGCATCTCCATACTCAACTGAAATACTAATATCTATAACGGATACACATCCCAAATTGTCGTTATCTACCAAAGTAACCTATTAAGAGCCATAAATAACTTGTGGACTACCCTGAAAACCAACACCTCAAAAGAAGTTGGCCTACAAGTCCTGTCGTAGCACCCAACCGTACTACGGAACAATACATAACCTAGTCTAGACTGATGTTCCTATCTCTCTCCACCCCTACTCCGAGACCACATATGCAGGCTATGTGCCCTTATGGTACAATGGATTGCCTCACTAGCGTCTTTTCCTTCCAGTTATCTACACCGACATACCAGAACCATATGTAAATGCTAAACCTCGCGTACACCCTTTCTACATGTATACACAACACTGAAGTATTTTTATCCCCATATGGATCGTGATTCATACTTAAAGTGCATCGCACTATCCGGTTACCCCAAGTCAGGCATACCAAACCAATTTATATAAATCATCCAAACCGTTAATCTATAATTATATATATATATATCTTAAACCACATATTTATACATCCATAAAATATATTTCATCCATTGTGCGGTAACCCCAAGTCGGGCGTACCGAACTATACATAGGCCTAAATCATGTATTGATAAATCTTGCCTAATTGTCATTAGCTACTAAAGGGACCTATCGAGAGCCACAACTATATTGTGGACTCCTCTGAAAACCAACACCACAAAAAAGTTGTCCTGTAGGTCCTATTGCAGCACCAAAAGGTACTATAGAATAGTACATGATCTACTCTAGACTGGCATCCCAGTCTCTCTCCACCCCTACTCCAGGACCAAGTCTACAGCCCGTGCGCCTCAATGGTACAATGGATTTCATGCACCAATCGGTAGCCCCAAGTCAAACATATCGATATTATAGATAAATGCTTTAAATCACATATCAATATATATATATATATATATAATATTCTTTGCATCTTCCAATAGTCCCAAGTCGGACATACTATAACTATATTTATACATATATAAACTATATGCAAGTATATGTGTGTGTGTGCGTATAACTAGTCCAACTATATGGAAGTAATAAACACATATCATGCACATTTACATACAAAAGGGAAATACACAACCAAGTATCAAATCTATCATCTGAATATCAATATAAATTCACACATATAGTCATATAAACAATTAAACAAAAATGCAACTTACTTATGTCACCAATCTAACAATTATATCTTCTTTGTATTATTTTATATAAGTCTCACACTTATCTTATAAAATAATGCACTTCCCAATCAATCATACTATAGATTATTTTCCCTTAATTCTTAAATTTGAATTAATTTTAGCAATCAATAAGGCCTCAAAATATTATATAGCTCATGTATATAATTTCTATACACACATATCTCAAACCATTTCTTAGGGTCTAAAGGTAATAAATCGCATTACTAAAATATTCAGGATTTATAACCTTAATCAAACCCTATTAAATAATATGATACTTCTTTGTTATTTCTAACTTCTCAAATCACCTTTAAAGAAATTTACTAGTTAGTTAGTTATTAACTTACACTATAATAAACCAATATCAAGGCTAGATAAACTTTAAAGCCTTTTTAATATAAGTTTAACTCGCTTATCATTATTTTAGCCTTACAACTTATTTTAAAGGTCATACTTCCAATCCCCGATTAGTAATAAAATTTATACCTTATTTCTACTACTAAGATATCAACAAATTTGAGTTTAATTAATTTATAACCATGTTATAAATTAATATCAACTCCATCTAACTCTATTTGATAGTAATAGAAAACCATATTTATATATAAGGGACCTTAACCAGTTATCTCGGATATCTGAAGTAAAATATAAAATAATATTTGTATTCCTAATATAAGTACAAATTAGAGTTTAATTGATTTATAACCATGTTGTAAATTAATATCAACTCCATCTAACTCTATTCAATACAAATAGAACACAAAATATATATATATGGTCTTCATAAATTATCCGAATATCTACTCAAACCAGTACAATCAAATGGAGAAATAATTACTTATATATATATATATATTATTCTACCTCTTCTAGGTAATATTTTCCAATATATATAGGATTTGTACAGAAATATAAATTTAGAGTTATAATTCCACTCACCTAAGCTGCAATTTCTTAATTGTCCAAATCCAGTCCAACCCTATACCATGTTATATTTAATCTACCTATGGGTGCAATGGCGAAGACCACATCTCGATTGGACCTCGTACGAAATAGATATGAATTAAATATGGAACGAGGTTAATTAAAATAATTAATATTTTTAATTACCCTAATTAAAAAAATCACTTTCTTCCCAAATGTTTAGATTCCCAGTCACGATCCTTTTCTACCCACGATGCCTCATCATCGATGCCGCTTTTGACCATCGGACCATCACCAACGTGCTCCTCTCGCCCCCCAAAAAAATCCAATGCAACACAACTCATCACCGCTAACCCCCCAAAACAAATTGCAACTCAAAGCTATTGTAGCCCATAACTGTTCTGTGAACATGCCCGCAAACAGCTACGACCACCGTTGGCCACCGAGCTCACCACGAGCTTCTCTCAAGGCCAAGACGCACACAACCGCATCCAATACCCCACCTCCGATGCACCATCACCAAACCATCCCTAAGCCAATTTTCCACCTCCATGCAAGCTCCTTGCATCACCACCCTTGTCTAGCGCCGTGCTTCTTCGGTTGAGAGTGATGGGAGACGTACAAGCTTGCTTCAGTGGTAGAGGACGATGTATCTTAATTTGGATATGGGAAGGTTGTGCTGTCAATTTCAAGAGGGATAGGGAAGATGTTAAGGGAAAGGGTATTCAACGACCTGTATTTTTAACAGTCGGATATTTAAATAGTTAATTTAAATATTTAATCGTTAATTAAATGAATGCCCAAGAATGTGATTTTTTGCATATGGATGAATCAGGACTTGAGACCACTTATGTTGAGTTTGGATTAACGTTGCGAATTAAAATGAGTATAAGGATCGCTACATTTGTAGATCGGATGATCCGATGGTCTAAATGGTCTCGAAATATGCGAAATCAACATTCTAGGGCGTAGTCTCAGATGGCAATGAAATTTGTACCGTTGGATCTAAAAAAACGGACTGATGTATGCAGACGAGTTTTGTGGCGATCAAACGCATCGTGTGATCGTACGGACTCGAAACGTGCGACCATTTATTTGAGAATTTAAAATAAATGAAATATTAAATTATTATATAAAGCTCCAAATTAAATATCTCAGTCCATTTCTCCAATTGCCATTCTCTGTTCATACCTGAGAATAAAATACATGGCCACTTACTATTTTCCATTTAAATAATTAAAAAAACCAAATCCGCTCTACTAAAAATTGAGAAACCAAATCCAGCGTGTTCGTATCGATGAGAGCTTCGATATCATATACTCGATATAAGGTGCGATCATCATTGACCGAGATCGACCTTCCACCGTGGATCTAGGGTTTGAGATCGATGGATTTTGGGGTGACGATAGGTGGATCGGAGGTGATTATCATGTTTCTTTCACTGAGACTCATCCCTTTGTGAAATTTAGGCGTGTCCGATCCATTAGGGTGAAATGCTACTTTCACCATGTTGCTATAGGTCAAAGAAGTCGCGATTTATATGGAAGGCACGGTTGAGATATGGTGGGGTGTTGATCGAAGAGAGCGAGAGGAGAAACGATTTGGCAAAGACGGATCGTAGTTTCACCAGGTAATTAGAGAGAAATCGAGGAGGAAAGAGATGGAAATGTGCATGGCAATGTCTCTGTGTATGTACAGGGATTTTAATGTGGAAGAAAGATTAGTTATCTAATGAGGTAATTAGTTAGTTAATTAATTAATTATCTTGTTAATCTCGAATCATATTTGATCCATATCTTTTGCATACGATGTCCATTTTGGACGCGGTTTCTTGCATTATGCTCATGATGGAGAGATCTACATTTTGGCTCTAGTTTGGATAGATTTTATAGAGGTAAGTGATATTGACTCTCACTATACTATGATTGGTTGTATAGTATTAGATTGATGCTCGGGAATGATTTTTTGTTTTAAAACATGATTTCCCTATACTTATACACCTACTAGATTTTTATAAAAGAAAATAAAATTATTTTAAAAGGATTTATAAAGAATGTCACATATTTTCCATTGACGTGCCATAGTTAGGAAATTATTAGATTTGAGCTATTATTGATATGATTTCCCACATTGGTTGGTATAGATGGATTATACATGTTTCATGTATGTTGTTTTGGGTGTATGTATGGTTGTGGGATGTATGTTTAGTTGGCTTGTATGGCTATTTTGATTGAAAATGTCGATTAGCGGTGATCGGGTTTTAGGGGGATATCTTGTACATTGAGGTTTCGTACACACGAAAACCTAACGAGCGAGATAAGTAGTAGAGGAGGGTTAGGATACGAGCTGATGGATCTAAGGTAAGACGAGGCTTCGAACTTCAGGATGGATGCTGGATGTTTCCGTTTGTTTTGTACTTATTCGTTTGGTTAAGTACACGGCCAAAGTGGTTGGTATTGATCATTGTAGAGTGGTCAATGCCCATCACTATTGTTGATTGGCGATTTGGCCGGCCTTTGGCTTGGATACTAATGAGATTTCATGGTGCTCGATTTGATGGTTAGCTCGTGCGACTGACTTGGAGTTTTGATGTTATTGCTCTAGGTCGAGCGATTGAGATGGCGAGGTGATGGTGTGATGCTTCGACATGAGAGTTGGTACTTCGGATGTGGCTCATGTTGGGAGTAGGTTCCGAGGTAGATAGTTCAGGGCTCTATAGATCATGCTGGGGATGTTGGCTCGTACGCATCATGAGGGATGGCGATGTATAGCATGATGGACTTAGTATCTTTGGTTTATGGCTCATAGAGGTAGCAAGTACTAAGGATTAGACACTTCATATCTTTAATTGTGGCTCGCGGGGTTAGCAAGTACTAAAGAGGCTCGTTATAGGGTTTTGGAGTGTAGGAACATGGTGGCTTCCGTTATTGGAGATTGTATTGAGCTAGTAGGGCTCGGATGGGTATGCACGTGCTAAGGGATCATTGATGACTCGGAGAGTTTTTTGTTGTACTTGAAGCGGTGGTATTGTATAGTGGGGATGCCCATGGATTGGTAGCAAGGATCTGTATACCCTAGACATATGGTGTTCGGTCTAGTGTCTAGCTTTTGGCTGCGAAACATGTATCCAGCTTTGGGTTGCGAGATACGAGAGTACGATGGAGAACCAAGATTTTTGCTAGTCTCTGGCTTGGTGGTCATACGAGGTATCATATATCTAGAGCACACTGGGTGATAGTTAGTCTTGTTTGATGGATACTATATTTGTTATGGTTGCTTCATTAGCCACCTGTCACCCTAGGGATGTCACACAAGGTAGGTATTGTGCATATGGATACCTAGACACCCCGACAGTTTGCTTAGTTTGGAGTAGGTATTGTGGATGGAGATACCTAGGCACCCCGATAGTTTACTTAGTATGGAGTACCTTTTTATGATGTTGTAGACTAGCATATTATCGATGTTATGTGCTGACTCTTTGATTGCAGGTACAAGTCAGGTATGATTTGTATACCCTCTGTTCTGTATACTATATCAACTTTTATAGTATTTTGAGATTGTTTATCACTCACATCGAACTATTGTTTGACTCGGGGTTTTATGCTCTGCTTCTTATCATCTCGAGTACTCTTAAATGAGTAGACTAGAGAATAGTTGTGGATGATATATGGAGTCCTACAGATGGACTAGCAGGAGGTGATGTTCTACTCATACTTATATTTGAGTTTGTTATTGTATATTCCGTTGTGTGACACTAGAGCCTTGACTGTGTTTGACTTACTATTATATGAGACATTGTATCAGTTGAGTTTATTTTCTAGTTATATAAACTCTGTTACTGTGTTGTACAACTCTGTGGATCTTATACTTTGATAATTAATTCACACTATTATTACCGTCTCTACTATTTTATATCCGTGTTGGATATTATATTTTATCTGATGCGATGTGAGATATACGACAAGTCACATGGTTTTTTGATATATCGTTTTTCTTCTTTTCCATTCTCTTCTCTTCTTTTTCCTATTCCTTACTTCTTTTCTTTAACAACCGTTCTGCACCATTAGTGTAGGGCGATCATTACATATGGTATTAGAGCATTGATTATATGATTAACCTAAGTTGGTACCGCGATCCAGTCGATATAGGGTAGGAGTTATTGCCTTAGACTGGATCTGGAGCGTATATGTATACGAGAGAGTTCTTATTTGTTATATATTTTGGTTTTCAAAACTATATAATAGTATATAGCATATATAGTTATATTGCACACACACAAGCACTATTAATGCAGTTTTCTTTATGAGAGACTGGTCATCCTTGTTATAGAGTAGGAATGATCTGGCATGAGAGAATTACTGCTATTGACTCCATCCTTGGAGTAGAGGAGTGGGCTGGATCGGGGACACCAACCCTAATGAATAGGATATGTTCACAAAGATGGTGCAGATCATTTCCTGGAATGCCAAGCTGTTCTGGATAATTATGGTGCTCAAGTGCAAAGGGATAGAGTTGACTTTACCGAGTAGTGTATAGACTATAGGAGTCTAGGAGGCAGACTGTTCCTTGGAATGGATTCGGCTATTAAAAGGCAATATTGGATGGTTATTTGTAAGAGGATCTTCGATGACCTGGAGTTAGATGGTGCAATGTGGTAGAAGTTAACCTCCAGGTAACTCCAGGGATGAACAATGAACTGGTGAAGTGCCTTTATAGCTTTGATTCTTGAGGATTGCTTTACTTACGATTGGTTCATAGTTTACTTCGAAAAAGATTTATCTTGACTTTTCCAAAGTCAGTGTTGGCTAAAGAGTTAGTCGATTTGAAGTAAGGCGATATGTCTGTGTCAGAGTATGTAGTCGAGTTTGATGTTCTATCGAAGTATGATCTATTTTTTGTTGATACCAGATACAGAAAGAAATAAAGTTTAACATTGGGTTGAGTGATCATCTTAAGAAGCGATTGATTGGTCATATTGACAAGCGCTTTGAAAAGATGATCGAGGAGGCTTTATGATGAGAAAGCCTATACCCAGTATAGAAGGGTTGTCCCGAACGACCTGAGTAGGGATAGAGCATGGAAGCATATGTATTGATTGTCATTTCGATTTCATCGAGTGCTTCATCGATGAAAGAGAAGGAAAATTACATTACGGTTTGAGTTATACTTTTCACTTATGGAGTTTCCATACGTGTTTTATTTGACGTCGAGGTTTCATATCCCTTCATATCTAGATTTGATGGAGATATTGGGATAAAGAATCGAGATAACCGATCTTTGATTGTGATGGACCTAGTTAGGGGCTCAGCCAGCCTATACATGGTTTGTCAAGACTTTGTCTTATTGAGTCATCGATATTTGTTTGTTTGCTATTGGTTTGTTTTGAGGTTTAGTTGGGTTGATATTATGGTTTGGGAATGGACTGGCTAAAGGGAATATGGAATAATGGTGGATTGTGAGAGGCCGTTGATGATGATTGGGGTTGTGGAGGAGCAAACAGCGGTGACCTAGAGCTATAGGATGGGGATGGTTAGCTTTCTATATTCACTCAATATTCCACATGATGATTTGTCATATGTGCCTATAGCTAGAGACTTCCCAGGCATATTCTATGAGGTGATCGGATTACCACCATATGGGGATAGAGTTCCATATCGATCTAATCAGAGGAGGTAGACCAGTAGTTATGCCCTTCTGGCATATAATGCCCAAAGAGCTTAGGAAACTAAAGGTGTGAGCGGATGACCTGTTTAGGTGATGATTCATTCATAGGAGTATATTTGGGTAGGATGTACCTATAGTGTTCTTCAGTAGGACGGATGACTCTTTGGATTTGTTTGTTGTTTGTGGTGAGCTAGATGAGATGACGAACAATTTTCTATTCCCGTTTATCGATGGCTTGTTCGATTAGCTCTATAGCACGAGGATGTTATTTTAGTTGGACCTTGTAGTGAGGTTTCACCAACTGAGAGTATTTTGAGGAAGTGTGCCGATTATAACATTTTATATGCCACTTTGATTTTTGATTAGTCGATTATGCCGCTCGAGCGAACCAATGTGTCGACATGACTTATTGGTCTCATGGACCATGTTTTGAGGTGTCACTTGAGTGAGTTGTGCTTGTGCTTATTAATGATATTTTTGTCTACTGATGGATGAAAGAAGATCACAAGGCATGATTTATGGTTGTATTCTAGGTGTTGAGAAGACACCGATTGATGATGAGAATTCAGAGTATCACTTCTGGATGAGGGAAGTGAGATGCTTGGGTCACGTTGTTTCAGAGTAGGACATCGCTGTAGATTCTATAGTTACGGTAGTTCTGAATTTGAATAGACCTAAGGTAGTAGCATCATTGACCTATTTGATGAGAGAGAATCTAATTTTTATTTGAGGCGCGAGGTGTGGACATGCGTTAGTGAGTCTGATTGAGAGATTGATGAGTACACTGATGTTACTCATTCCGAGCGGGAATGAGAAGACGATAGTACACACATGCCAATGGAACTTAACTGGGTGCGGTATTGATACCCAAAGGTAAGGTTGTTACATGTTAGTCGACAATTGAAACCACACGAGAAGAAGTATTCGAGTCTGGATTTGGAGTCGATGGTGATATAGTTCGCTTTGAGGGTTTGGATGCATTGTCTATTAGGAGAGAGATCCAATTGTTCGATGATACCACATCATTGGAGTATCTCTTCTCCAAGAAGTATTTTGAACCTTCACCGGCAGCGATTGTTAGAGTTCCTGGCATCCTATGGATTTGACATTTCTTATATGTTCATAAGGGAAATGTAGTTATTGATACTTTGAGTGGAAGACATACCGGTTTGGGAGCGATATTCCTAGAGTGGGCATTGCTCGAGCTTATCACTGGTTATGACTTCGGAAATCGATGAGCTATAGCCAAAGATGATGGCTAGTTTGACAATCAGACCTACTTTGATTTAGAGGATCGGTGCTAGTCGGAGGAATTAGGCAAGACTAGTAAAGATTGTGGCTAAATTAGAAGAATGAGTAGTGTCTGTAGAGGTGATGTAGTGCGGACCCGACCAAGACTGTTGGTTCCATAGGGTTAAGAGATTGTTTTTTCTTGAGTAGTATACATTTTTACAGACTGCATCGATGAATTGCCGATGACTGAGGATGGCGTTATAGTATTTGAGTCATAGTCGATTGGTTGATGAATATGCTAGATTTGTATTCCTTAAGTCCAATAGAATGGCATCCGTATTTGTGGAGTTATATATAGGATGAATAATGTGATTCCATTATGTGCCAAGAGCATTGTAAGTGGCTAAAACCCACTGTTCGATGGTGGGTTTCGGGAGAACCTATATTTGGCAGCAAACTGATTATATGATATTGAGACTGAACCATGAACTTCGAGACCTCATAGGCCTATTCGTATCGATAGATGTGATACGAAACAGGTTAGGAGGAAGGCAGTGGAGTAGTAAGGTTCAGTGGAATGAAAGGAAAGGCGATAGGATATGGGAGACTGAGAAGAGCATGAGGACCGCTTGTCCGAACCTCTTCAGATGGTGAGATTTCATTTCTATCGCTAGCTTTCATATAGGATATCATATTCAATGTTTTATACTAGATAGTTTAGTATTCCACATGCTAAGATAGGCATTGTTTGCGCCAAAATTGGTCACAAACCCCAAATATCGTGAAAGCACCAGTATACTAACACAGATCACAGATCTAAGTAATGTAGAGGATAAAAAATGAAGAATAATAAACTTAAAATGGAAAGAAATAGACAGAGACACAAGGTTTATAGTGGTTCGGCTATCTTCGGCCTATATCCACTTCAAAAGTTAATCTTTTATTGACTTTCCTTGCTGGTTACAACTGATTACAGCGGATTACAATGACGAAATTCAAGTACAACAGCAGCCTTGTAATGCAAAGATGTTTTCGGCAGAGTCTGGACGACGGATAGCCCCCCAAAGATCCTTTTTCTGTAGGCTCTAGGGTGCTATTTATAGGCGTAGGTTGCAAATATCTCGCTCAGATCTCGGGAGACTTCTTTTGGCACGTGGGCGGGCCCACGCGATCGATCCCATGCAAATTGCACTTGGTTCGTGATCGATACGAACCAATTTCGTATCGATCAAGATTTGGCCCAATTGAGTCGAAACTTAGCATGAACATTCCTTAGGTCGTACGTAAGCTCCTGCGAAAATTTCATAGCATTTGGACTTGTGGATTGCGAGTTATGATCGGTGCAAGTTCACGTCTTCCCTAGGTTGCCCTGTCTGAATCGATACGTTCGTATCAATCACTTCGAATCGATACTGAGCACGTGCTTGCGAGTTGATGTGGCGCTTGATTTTTGGATCGCTCCACTTTCGATGCCGAGTTGACCGAGTCTTCCCAAGATTTCGCCTTGTTCGTATCGATAGTCGTTGCCTTGTTCGTACCAATGGAGGTGGATCAATTCGTATCGATGGAAGTAGCTCAGTTCGTATCGATGGTTATGGCTCTGTTCGTATCGATCCAAGTTGCTTGGCTTGTATCGATTGTGTGGCCTTGCTCGTATCGATCGAAGTTGCTCCAACTTGATGGATACGAACAGGTGGCGGCTCTGCTTGGCCTTGATGGATACGAACAGTGGTTATTTGATGGATACGACAGTGGTTATTTTATGGATACGAAGTAGTGATTATTTGATGGATACGAACCAAGGTCACCTGATGGATACGAACTACCGATGCCTGATGGATTCGAACAAGGCTCTTCAGCTGATGGATACGAAATGATGTGCTCTGATGGATGCGATTAAGACGATTTCTTTGACTTGTATCGATCATATCTCGAGCATACGAACTTGGATTAACTTGAAATTTGAGACGTTGGCTTCCACCGCTCTGATTGTCGTGTCATATCAATTGTGGCTTAATCCGGACTCGGTCGAAATTCATTGATATCCATAGCTCACTTGTACGTAACTGGCAATCGGGATGACTATCTTTGGTTTCCAGTTAATTCTTTTGGTATCACGGCCTTGCCAAAAGGCGGGGTAACACTTGCCCTCCAAAACATGCCTTGCGATAGGAAGGTGTGTTTTGTAGTTCGATAAGCTGGATGTTCATATCCTGTTAATGACCTGCAAAGAGATTGATAATCTTACATGACAATGAATAGTGATCGTTCGTGAACGTATGACGTTCGGGGCGGTATGTGACCGTTCGCGGTCGGATGTCGTTCGAGGCGAATTGTGACCATTCAAGGCGAATTGTCACCGTTCGAGGTCGGGTACCGATCAAGGCGAATTGTGTGTGCCCGGGGGGACTTAGTATCATTAATGTCAGATTTCACGTTCAAGTAAGTTTTTGAACTGTTTGTTAAGGTGGCTTATCGCCATCTCAGAGCATGTCTGAGGACCATTCGCGATCCCATACATGTGTAAGTGACTTAGCCGTCATAGAATTATTGAAACCAAATTCACATTCAAATGAGTCTTTGAACAGAAATGTTCAACAAAATCAAGTTCAAAAGTGCGAAAAAGCGAAAGCAAAATAGAGACGTTAAAGTGCAAACACATATACCAACGCAATTAATAGTTGTATCAGAGCATGCCTAAGGATCGCTCGTAATCCTGTACATGTGTAAATGACTTAATCACGTTGGTATGGAGTTTGCCACTTATTCGTCGTTATTCCGGTCAGTTGATGATAAGCGGACGCCTCGATCTGGAGCCACCTTCATTTGACGCTGGCGGTGGTCGCTCTCGTTCCACTGTAGTTGCTCCCCTTCTCACATATTGTGATAGTAGACCATTCCGGATATGTCCCTCAACCTCATCCTTCAAGTGCATGCAATCATTTGTGCTATGACCATTCAGCTCGTGGAATAAGCAATACTTGTCGGATCTCTTTTCATTGCTGATCGGATCCCTTCTTATTGGCTTTCGATAGGGAATTTCCCCCCTAGTATCCTGGTAGATCCGCTCCAAAGTCTCATTCAGCTCCATATAAAAGGTGAATCTTGGTTCCTTTCGCGGTCGCTTTGGTCCATCACTATTATCTTCGGCATTCTATTTCCCTTTATCTTTGCCTGAGTCTTTTCTGGGAGGATCTACGCCTTTGACTGCATAAACCCCAACTTCCTCTCCTTCCTCCCTTTCAGCATTTGCGTCCTCTAATCTCAGAAATCCTTCGGCCTCATGATAAACTTTTCCTAGATCCATAGATGGAACCCTTCTCAATGATTCTTAAATTCTGTGCCATCGGCTATGCCAGATACAGCTGCCATCAAAACCATGGATTGATCTGGTCGATCCACCGATGTTGCCAACGCATTGAATCGCGTTAGAAAATTCCTCAAAGATTCCCCCGTTCTTTTCTTTAGTGCTGCCAAACTCATCACATTCTTGGGTCTCGAAATGTGAACTCTGAACTGCCTCATAAACTTCTCAGTCAAATGGGTCCATGTTCCAATACTAGCGGTAGTTTTTGCGCTTAAAAAATTCCGACCTTATTTGATTGGCTCACATATTACGGTTTACACTAACCACCCCACTCTTATATACCTTTTCGCTAAAAAGGATGCTCAGTCTCGTTTGATCCATTGGATCCTTTTACTCCAAGAATTTGACCTTATGATCAAAGATGAAAAAGGATCCGACAATGTCATTGTTGATCATCTGTCGTGTCTTCCAAACGCACCACCTTCTTTTCTTATCAATGAGAACTTTCCTGATGAACAACTCCTTTCCATTTCCGTCGATCCATGGTATGTCGATATAGTGAACTATTTAGTCACTAAGGAAACTCCTTCATTTTGGTCAAAACAAGATAAATATAAATTTCTTTCCCTAGTCAAGTACTTCTATTGGGATGATCCATACTTGTTTAAGTATTGTTTCAACCAAATCATTCGATGTTGCATCCCAGATTATGAAATTAAGAGTGTTCTTTCATTTTGTCGTGACCAAGCGTGTGGTGGTCACATCGGTCTTAAGAAAACAGCGGAAAAGGTGCTTCAACGTGGTTTTTACTGGCCTACACTTTTCAAAGAGGCATTTGAATTCTGTAAAACTTGTGATTGTTGCTAAAAGTTAGGAAACATCTCTCGACAAAACATGATGCCTTTGAACCCCATTCTTACGATCGAAATCTTTGACGTTTGGGGTATTGACTTTATGGAACTGTTTCCCAACTCTTTCGTGAATCTATACATTCTTCTTGTTGTTGATTATGTCTCTAAATGAGTTGAAGTCATTCCTTGTAAAACAAATGACCACAAAGTTGTTGTGAAATTCATAAAAGAAAGCATCTTTTTAAGGTTTGGAACACCTTACACAATAATAAGCGATAATGGAACACATTTCTGTAATCGATCATTTGAAACTCTAATGAAGAATACTCGATAACCCACAAGTTATCCACTCCTTATCATCCTCAAATTTGTGGTCAAGTTGAAGTTTCAAATCGTCAAATCAAGCAAATTTTGGAGAAAACTATAAATAAAAATCGAAAAGATTGGTCACAAAAATTGACAAATGCGCTTTGGGCTTACAAAACTGCGTATAAAACCAATCTTGGAAAGTCTCCTTTTAGGCTAGTATATGGTAAAGCATGTCACTTACCTGTTGAACTTGAATATAAAGCGTTGTGGGCGATTAAGAACATAAATTTTGATCTTGAAAAAGCTGGCGAAAATAGGAATTGCAAATCAATGAATTAGAGGACATTAGGAACGACGCGTATGAAAATGAGAAAATTTGCAAAGAAAAAACAATAAATTTTCATGCCAATTCAATCCCAAGGAAAACATTTTTTCCATATCAAAAGGTTCTTTTGTATGACTCTTAACTTCATTTATTCCCTGGGAAATTAAAATCAAGGTGGATAGGACCATACGTGGTACGTACTATTTTTCCACACGGTGCTTTAGAAATAGAAAACCCTAGAGATGGATTGATTTTTAAAGTCAATGGTCATCGTTTAAAATCTTACTTGGAGTTAGCGGGTGATCGAGAAGAGGAGTTCATGATTCTTCATGAGACACACTACGTCTAGTAAGAAATTTTAACCCTCTCTTGTAAATATATACATATTTTTCTCCGTTACACTCATTATATTATGCATTGACTGTTGGGACACAATCAAAATCAAGTGTGAGGGGAAATATGATGTTTATTTTGATTTTTCATGGTTTATATTTTTTATTGGCATTTTCTTTCCAAAAACAAAAAAAGAAAGAAAAAACGGAACAAATTTATTTAGCATATTTTTTTACTTTTAAAGAAACATGATAGAATAGGTATACGTTTTAGGTTATTAAATTGAAATTTTTGAAAATTTACTTGTCTTAACAAAAATAAAAAGAAAAGTTTAATTACAAATAACTTTGGTGTAACTAGTATATAGGAAGGTTCATAGGTGATAATTATGAAGTATATCCTAACTGTAATCTTTGTTTAAAAGACTGGTTGATTTAAAGTAAAAGCGATAACATTTTTGATCTTCTAAGTTAAGTGGTGCTAAGATGATTTTACAAAACTCTCTTTTCAAAAAAAAAAATTCATAAAAATAAGAAACACCTAGAGTCGTGTGTTCACACGTAAGTATGTACACTCGTCACGCTCTGTACCCTTCTCACGTAAGCCCGAAAGACAGTGGATGATCGGTATATCTGGCATTAGTTTATCCAAGTTAGGTGTATGTAAATAAAATAAAAATAATAATATACACCTAGAGTCATGTGTTCATACGCAAGTGTGTACACTCGCCACGCTCTTTACTCTTCTCACATAAGCCCGAAAGGCAGTGCATGATCGGTATATCTAGCCTCAGTTTATCCGAGTTAGGTGTGTAAATAATAATGTTAATATTTTTTCGAAATAGAGAGAGCAAGCAATTGAAACTCAAGCACTATCTTCACTTATTTGATTTGACTTGTTATTCAAAATAAATAAAAATGCCACTTTGCAAAACTTTAATAATCAACTAAAGGATTCATTTCATAGAGTCACTATATTATCAACCGAAACAACTAGCCAAACTAGAGTCTAATTGTAATGATAAATTAATTTCTTTTTGGAAGTTTTGATGATTAAAAAGACTAAAATTTCTTGATAATAACCAAAACTTATATCTAACCTACTCATGTCAATTTAAAAGTGAATTCTTCATTTGTAAATATTTTTGAAAACTTGCATCATGTAGTCGCATTAGAATTTGCATATCGCATTTGGATTTTGTGGGTAGTATCCACTGAAACCCTCACGAGACAACACTCGTCCTACTAGGGACACCTAGAGGTTTAACGGCTTGTTGCATATGCTCAATGCAATCGTATTTCCTATGAAAATGGATTTATCCTAGTTTTAGTTTATTCGAGGACAAATAAAAAGATAAGTGTGGGTGTATTTGATGTGCATGTAAAAGTGTATATTTTTACTTCCATATTTAATCTTCTTTTGTCAAAATAACTGAACATATCAGGGTATTTTGCATGTTTAAACCAAAATATAAATTGTTTTCAAATCACCATTCATTCATCTTCATTTGGGAGCAAAATGGAAATTTTGTCTATGAATTAATTTTGAGAAAATTTATTTGTGCATTTTTATTTGTAGAAAATTGAGTACAAATTGGATGGAGCATCATGGATGTATGCATGCACATATGTTGAAAGCAAATGAAGAAAGGAAATATAAGAATTCATGCAACATGGAGGAGCCCACATGCCCACTAACTAATGGACATAATTAAAAGCACATACACATGCTAATAGAGACTTAAAGGCATGTTAGTGGGGATTAATTAATTCCCTAATGATTACTTGGAGGTTACACAATCTTAAAGGCATTTTTGGTAATCCCCTAAAAATGGAATTAGGGTTTTAAGCATGTATAAATACCCCTTATGTTTCATATAATTGGCTCTCTTTTATGCATGTTGTCACCACAAAATCAATGATAAATAAAATGTCTATTGAATGGCTTCTTAGCATTCTTCTTATTTGCTTTTGTTTACATGCTCTTTTCTCTTATGCTCTTTTATTTCATGCTCTTTTATGTTAGTTTATGTCTCCTTTTATTTCATATTAGTAGTGTAGATTTATTTTATTGCAAATTAGTTAGCTCTTTTCTTTTAGCACTTCTCTTCATTAATCTATATGTTGAAATCACTTTATGTTAACATGTATTCAAATATGAGGAGCTAATCCCCTTCAATTCAGGGGAAATGAAGTTCTCTTGAATCATATTAAATTAGCATAATGATTTCATTTATGATCTCTCATTTGTGCTTAATGGAAATTAAGAATGATGGTAGTTTATGTTTCTTTTTCTAGTGAATTTGATAGCCTATGTTGACAACTCAAATGGGCTATGCTTAATCCAATATAACACTACAAGAAAAATTACTTTTTATAACGCCAATACATAACGCGTTATTCCATAGCATTATTATTTGTTTTAATTTGTTTTATTCAGAAAAGACATTAACTAAGTAATGCTTTTTAACGCGGGCTCTTCCTAAATATATTTGTGGCCACCACTTTTTTTAATTATTTCGCTCAAAGTAAAAAATCCCTCATCTTTTTACATCTTCTTCGTGAGTTAAGCACCCAAAATCATGATCCGATATTGGAGCAAGTCGACGTCGCCTGGAAGTTCAACTATCACCGTTGCTCCCATCTCTTTCATCCCCACTTTTGAAGGGATTCACGATTTGGTTTCTCCCACGTAGTTTCGAGTGAAGTAAGCTGAAGCCCTCACCATGGCGGACCAGCTTCTTGACGACCAGAACTCCGAGTTAAAGGAAGTTTTCAGCTTGCCTAAGAAAGGCGATAGTGGTATATTCGCACATCTCTGGTTATGCTTTGAATTACTTGATCAGTTGCTGTTTCTTTGCTCCTGTCCATTTTATTGAGTGGATCAGCATTGATTAGGGCTTAAATTTAATGATATTGCTATACATATATTATAACTCCTGTGATAGAACAATGGCAAAAATTTTGGTATCATATTTGCTCATTTTCTTCCCTCGTGGAGTGAATGTTTTTGGCATTAATGCTTCCATTAGCTTTTCGATATAAAGAATAAATTTGGTATTATAGAAGTATTTGCTTTTATTATGTTGAAGGAATAATTCAATCTTTCAATTAGTTGCGAACAAAGTTTCTTTTACTGAGCCATGAATAATGAAATAAATAATACAAGGGTTCTGGTAACAAACACACTCGACCAATCCAAGATATCAGAGTTTGTAGATAATAACCGTTGATCAAGATCAATGGACCAGATTCATCAAAGATACATCACAAGGATTACAAAGCCAGTTCTGGGCCTATGTATTTTAGCCCAATTCATTCTGTATAAATACATTGTATTGTATTGCTATTTTGTATACAGTATTATCAATAAAATCTGAAGCATTATTTCTTCGTTTATGGTATCAGAGCACCAAAAGCCAAACGGCAAAATTTTCTAAAATCATAATCAAAGAAATTCAAAGATTTGGGTTGTGTTGGATCCTCTCAGAAAAATATCATCATCGAGGAGGCATATCTCACTCTCGATCACATCAAGATCTGTTACACCTGTTTTGTATCCATTTCTTGCCATCCTAAAAGGAGAAATTCAGAATTTTGTCTTCACTTTTCTCCTCTGGTTGCAAGATTCTTCACTGCTGTTCATGTATATTACTACTTCTTCATGAAAAAGTAATATACACCTATCGCAAGCAGTCCAAATTTAAATCTTTTCTTGTTTCTTGACTGCTATTCTTAAATAACCACGCCAATCAGTTATTCTTTTCCACCAAGAAACCGACATTTCAAGATTATTGAATCACCATGGCACTTAATGAAGAAGAAATGACATCAGCCACTTCAGGCAACCAGTCTAGAAATCCCCAAAATTCGGATCTGATCTTGATCAAACCTAAAAGTCAAGTTATCACAACACCATTAGATGAAGACAATTATGTTCTATGGAAATATCAAGTCGAAATAGCTTTTAGAGGATACGACTTACATGATTATGTTGCTGGAATCAAGATCATACCACCTATCATGATAACTGACAAAGAAGGCAAGACTGTTAGTAATCCAGACTACAAACATTACCAAAAACAGGATAATCTCTTATCATCATGGCTACTATCTTCAATTAGTCAAAGCTTACTGTCACAAATGGTTGGATGCAACAGCTCTTATGAGATATGGTCAGCAATCGAATGCATTTTCAGTTCACAATCAGCAGAAAAGTCATGCAATATAGAAGGGAATTACAAAATGCAAAGAAAAATGATATGCCAATGAGAGAATATCTTGCCAAAATAAAAAATTTATGTGACAAATTAAAGGGTGTTGGTCATAATGTATCCATCAGTGAACAGATTCTAGTGATAACCAATGGATTAGATCAAGATTATGAATCTTTAATAACATATATTGCCACACAACTAACGTGCCTGATATTGAATACATCCACACAGCTCTACTGGCTCATGAGGGAAGGATTCAACAAAGAAGATCAATGCAAGAAGAATATAATATCAATTATGCAGCTGCATCAAGGAACAGAAATCAGAAAAATGCATCAAATCAACCCAGACAAGAAAATCAAAGTCAGAGAGGAGGCTATTTTCAAAGAGGCAGAGGCAGAGGGAGGAGTGGATACAATAATAAAGTTAAATGTCAGATTTGTGAAAAATTTAGGCATATGGCAAACAAATGTTATTTCAGATATAAGGAAGATTTCAATGCAGGACAAACATCTCAAACCAGCAAGCAACCAAATGCTAACATGATTCAGACTGGGAACCAATCCAGAAACAATGGAGATAATACTACTGATGATACAACTAAAACAGATGATTACAGCACGGATGAATGGTTTCCTGATTCTGGTGCCACAAATCACATCACAAACAATCTACAGAATTTAAATCTGGACAACAAGGGATACACAGGTAATCAAACTGTCCTTATGGGAAATGGTGAAGCTGCAAATATTACACATGTTGGTACTGGCTATATAAAACGTACAAGGCTACTCTATTTAAACAATTTATTAAGAGTACCAAGTATCAAGAAAAACCTTATTAGTGTTTCACAATTTGCCAGTGAAAATAAGGTGTATTTTGAGTTTCACCCAAAATCATGTCTTGTTAGAGATTCATTAAATAAAAACATATTATTACAGGGTAAGCTGGACAATGGTCTGTACAAATTCAGCAATACTCAAAATAGTGATGCTGCTAATAAAAGAATTTGGTCAAATAATGTTAGCACAAGGAGTGACTGTAATGTAAAGTTGTTTCATGAATGGCATTGTAAACTTGGCCATCCTAGTTATGATGTAGTTAAACTCATTTTAATGCAAAACAATATTTATGTCCCAAATAAATCTGATTTATCTTTATGTGATCATTGTCAAATGGGCAAAATGCATAAATTGCATTTTCAAAATTCCGAGACTATATATGAAAATCCCCTTGAGTTAATTACTGCAGATCTATGGGGACCAGCACCACTCATTTCAACACAAGGACACAGGTATTATCTATCTCTTGTAGATGCACACACAAGACATACTTGGATTTATTTCCTCAAGGCTAAATCTGACACTAGCCATGCTATAACACAGTTTATTACTCATATTGAGAAACAAATTAACAAATCTGTAAAAATAATACAAACAGATGGTGGGGGAGAATTTAAACCATTAAAAGAATTTTTTAGCAAAAAGGGAATTCTTCACAGAACTACCTGCCCCCACACATCAGAACAAAATGGTTTAGTTGAGAGGAAGCACAGACATATTGTGGAGACTGGCTTAACACTTTTGTCTCAAGCATCACTACCATTGAAATACTGGAGTGAGGCTTTTGCCACTGCAGTATATCTTATTAATAGGATGCCGACAAAAGTGCTAAACAATGGCTGTCCACATGAAAATCTTTTTAAAGTTAAACCAAAGTATGATCATTTTAAAAAATTTGGGTGTTTGTGTTATCCCTATCTCAGACCATACAATAAACATAAATTGAGCCTGAGGTCAAGTCCATGCACTTTTCTAGGGTATGCACACAATCAAAAAGGATATAAGTGCATGGACAGTCAAAGCAAAATTTATATTTCAAGGCATGTTGTGTTTAATCAAAATGTGTTTCCATTTGCAGGTAAAAGAAAGCAGAATCATGAAATCAACAATGACAAAACATATGGTTTTTACATCCTAGAATTGTCAGAATGTACTCAAGGAAACAGTCAGACAATGCAAAATATCGATAAAGATGCATCTATATCTAGCAGCAAATCAGGACACAGTTCAGACAATGGGAATGATAACAGCTACTCACCAGTTGATTTGAATGATGAGCAGAATGCTAGCATGTTAAACAGCGGTCAAAATAATGATCAAAGTGCAAATATATCTAATGACAATCAAGGAACAGATGCAACAGCAAACATCAATGATAATCAATTGGAAGATTCTCATAGTCAACATGCAGAGATAAGACATCCCATGATTACTAGATCTAAGAGTGGTATTTTTAAACCTAAATTATACATAGCTCAAATAAATGAGGTGGAGCCAAATTCTTATGATCAGGCCAACAAACATGAAAAATGGAGAAAGGCAATGGATGAAGAATTAAATGCATTAGTCAAAAATAAAACCTGGACACTAGTGCAACCACCAAGGAACAAAAATATTGTGGGATGTAGATGGACTTATAAAATCAAAAGAGATGCAGATGGTAATGTGTCGAAGTATAAAGCCAGGTTGGTGGCAAAAGGGTATTCACAATAGTTTGGTTTTCATTGAGACTTTTTCCCCAGTGATCAAACCAACTACTATAAGAATCATGTTGACTTTAGCTCTTCACAAAAATTGGAAGGTAAGACAGCTAGATGTCCATAATGCCTTTTTAAATGGTGAATTATGTGAAGATGTTTACATGCAACAGCCAGAAGGATACAAACATCATGCAAATAAAGGTTATGTTTGCAAGCTACACAAAGCCATATATGGGTTAAAGCAAGCCTCTAGAGCATGGTACGAGAAGCTTAAAAGCACACTGACACATTTGGGTTTTAATGCTACAAAATCAGACAATTCACTTTACTTAAAGAGAGGCAAGCATGTGAGCACATATATACTTGTGTATGTGGATGATATACTCATTACAGGAGATGATCAACAGGAAATCAACCACATCATAGAACTACTGGACAAGCACTTTGCAATCAAAGACATGGGCGAATTAAAATATTTTTTAGGAATAAACATCCAAAGAAAGACTGACAATGAATTTTTTCTGTCACAAAAACAATACATCAATGACATTCTGGTCAGGCATAACATGGACAAGGCAAAACCACTACCTACCCCGATGACAAGCAATAAACAATTATCTAAAAATAAAGGAGAGTCCATTGATAATGTCAAGCAATACAGAAGTGTCGTTGGAGCACTTCATTACGCCACCATTACTAGGCTAGACATATGCTTTAGTGTCAATAGAGTATGTCAGTATATGCAGAATCCTCTAAACTAGCATTGGAGTGCCGTCAAGCGAATTCTCAGATATCTCAAAGGAACAAATACATATGGGTTGCATTTAAAGGCTAGTAAAGATATAAATATACACGCTTACAGTGATTCCGACTGGGCGAACGACATTGATGACAGAAAATCCATTTCTGGATATTGTGTCTATCTGGGACTGAACCCAATTTCTTGGTGCACAAAGAAGCAACCCACTATTTCCAGAAGCAGCACTGAAGCTGAATATAGGTGTATAGCAAGTACGGTAGCTGAAATCACCTGGATCGAAACCCTAATTTGGGAATTAGGGTTCGAATCAACTCGCAAGCCTATTATTTGGTGTGACAATCTCAGTGCCATCTCGCTTTCCATGAATCCAGTTCAGCATGCTCGCACGAAACACATGGAGATAGATCTCCATTTCGTTCGAGAAAGGACAGGAAGCGGCAAGCTTGCCATCAACCATGTTCCGTCTTACTATCAAAGAGTGGACTTTCTAACCAAGGCTTTATCAGCCAGTAACTTCAACCGATTTCGTGAAGATCTCATAATTTTCTCAACCGACATGGATAACAAGGAAGAGATAAATCCCTAGTTATGTTTGAGGCGGCGTATAATGAAACAAACAATACAAGGGTTCTGGTAACAAACACACTCGACCAATCTAAGATATTAGAGTTTGTAGATAATAACCGTTGATCAAGATCAATGGACCAGATTCATCAAAGATACATCACAAGGATTACAAAGCCAGTTCTGGGCCTATGTATTTTAGCCCATGGAAGTGTAAGATCAATCTATATGTTTCTATATAGTAGTTTAAGAGTTGCGTACCAAACATTATTGAAAAGTAAAACTAGTATACTTTGGAGAATTAGCAGGGTATACATAATATGAGTGTCTAGAAGACATTGCTTTCTTGGGTAAATATGCTAGTGTAAGATACTTCATTATTTCATTTCATTCAATTTAAGTGTCAAAATATTCGAATTAGATAATAAGATTTCAAACATAATTTTGTTTCTTTAATACATGATCAGCACCATGCCACTATCCGGTCGACCTTCAGGAGCGCATATGGGCAGTAGATACAATACAAAGGTTGGGAATTGATTGCCATTTCCAAAAGGAAATTTGTCAGACACTCAGTTATGTGCATAGGTTAGCTTTTCAAAAACTTTGAAGAGACATTTGTGAATATTACTACAATAAGAAAAGAAAATGTGTCAATTTTATCTACTGTAGGAATATAACAGCAAATGGTGTATCTTGGGGAAGAGATAATCCAATTCATGATATAGATTGTACATGTATGACCCTCCGATTATTGAGGCTGCATGGTTACCATGTTTCATCAGGTATGATAAAACCACAACGTATTAGGAAGAGATATTATTTATTGTTTGAATAGGTCAGTCTAGAAAAAGTGTTTTCCATCAAGTAGTGTCACTTAGCAATCAAATGCAATAGTTTTTTATTTTTAGAGAGGTTTTTTGCTGTTAAACTGTCACAAAAGTCGAATATCTAACTTGTCAAAATATTTAAATATAAGTTATAAAATAATTTAGCATAGGGATGATTCTAAAAGCAATTTTAAAAAAAACGTATGCTATTGTTATCTAATTACCTTTTGCTTTTAAAAATGAAAAACAAACGTGATTGTTTTAAACTGTGATAAGAACCCGGGAGGGATGTAGTTGGGACCAACATTCATAAGTTAATTCATGATCAGAAGAATCATGCCAAATTGGGAAAAAGTTTCCTTGCCCCATAACCTTTAAAAACGAAATGAATTAGTTTACTTTTATTTACGTACGATAGTATAAAGAAAGCTAGTTTTGTTGATTATTCTTCATTTATAAATTAAGCTGCAATTAGTACTACTAAGTACTAAGTACTAATGCCTACATAATAAACAACAATGAAATAAATGACGGCTTTGAAGAGGACTTTAGCTCATTATTCAATCACTGTAGGCCTTAAACCATCTCCACCACTATTTTAATTTTCCTCTCGACCTATTTTTGAATCATTTTTCTACCCTAGATGCTCAAAATCCATCGTTTTATTTGGCATTCCTCCTCCTCCATACTCTTCACTTGGAGTTGCTCTAATACATTAGTTTAACGAGGAAATGACATATACGACTAGTCAACCTTCTAATCCCACTTCTTTTTACAATTCAAACTTTCTCCTTTTATGATTTTTCTAACAAAATGCCTTAAATAGATAGAAACATGCTTTTTCATTTATTTTTTAATTTTATTTAAATTACTCGGTAATAAATTAGATTGTTTAAGGAAGATGCCTTATTGAGTGGTTCAGAAACTGCTGTCCACATCATCATTTAATACTTCTTGACCTGCTATTGGCCAACCTAATTGAACATACTGCTCAATGTGAGTAGAATCATGCCTCATAATTGGAAAAATGGGCTTCATGGAACTTCAAATGTTATTTATTATGTCTATTAACTCAACATTCAATTCTCTACCCGTTATGGATTATCTTATCATGCGATACTTTTAAGAATGTGTCTTGATCTCTTTTGGAATCTTGGTTTATTATATATAAATACAATCAATATTTTATCATAATTATAAAGTCCATCGTTAAAAAGCCTACACGTAGATAAAATCCATGGATCTTTATTGGCGTATAGGTATGTATGCACTAACATACAATATATAAAAACAAAATAAAGCTATACTAATACAAGGAAAACAAATATCGAGTCGTGGTAGCTGATACGGATGAGTTCCAATCAAATAATTAACTACAAAATTACCTTATGGCCACTCATATATACCCGTCTCCATCAACTCACCATTGCACTTAAGAAATATTCTAGTACATCTAGTGACTCTAGTCTTTCCCTTAGGTCAATCTTTCTAGACCAGACTTTGAGAGGACCTTTACAATTATATCCTACTTTTATCTTGGAGATCGACCCTCCAAGTGAATAAAAACGTGCACATGGAACGAAAATCTTCTCGGCTTTTATCCTCTTTAACTCACACATGATAGTGATTTGGATATCCATTAATTCTTCACTCCATTTAAAAATTGAGCAATTCAAAGATGATGCTGAGGATTAAGCCATTGATTTTTATTTTTGAGAATAGATTTGGGTTTGGGATATTAGAAACGAATTTGAAAGTGAAATTTAAAATGTGAGCATTATTGTTCACATTATTATATGCTCTAAAAATTACTCATGCACACTTAAAATCATCCCTTATAAATATCCAGTTTTTTTAAAGGAAAAAATAAAGCCGTCTCCATTCATTCTCCCCAAACATCGACGCTTCCTCTCCTTCCACCACTTTATATTCAATCTTCCAAAATATGCATAGAGATGAAGGAATCTATCAAAACCGCTTCACAAGGAGATCGCTAGGAAGCAACACCGCCTCAAAGAAGTAATTTTGAAAACTGTTACTCAATCGGTTGTCATGAATAATTAGACGGCAAAATAATGCCCTTTAGTATATTTAAAAAGAGAACATCTATTTGGATGCAAATAAATGGCATTAGTGGTGACGATTGAAACGTCAATCTTCAAATCTGCCCATAAATTCAACATCCAATAAGATCCATTGGTCAACATATATTGTGTTATCATTTTGTCCTAATAACCGCCCTCGTTTAAAAGAAAATGTATATAGGGTTTTTCGATGGTCATGAAAAGCATACATGACTACTTAACAAATGGCTAAAATAGCAGACTGTTTTTTGACAATAAACTGATACTTTGTATTTAAGCAGAGAACTCATAACAAGGCAGACTGTTTTTCTTATACTTCCTAATTCGATCGGGTTTATCTAATTTTGCCCTTTAAAATTGATTTTCCCATTCTCCTATTATTCGCAACTTTCTTCTAATCATCCACTATACTAGAGATTAGATATGAAAGCTTTGCTGCAAAACAAGATTTTAAGTAATGATGTTAGTTTTAGAATTTTGGAGGATTTTGGGAATGTGTGAGTGAATGATGTGAGGGAATGAATGTAATTTTCAGTATTTTTGTAACTAATTTTTTTTAAATTGGAAGGCAGATAATATTTAGAATATATGATGGTGTGAGCGGTAGTGCTTCAAAAATTCAAAAACTAACAAGAGATGTGTCTTATGCCTTCCTTAGAGTCATATGCCAATCTTATAATCTTATATTAAATCCAAGATCCCATCTTTGATGGGAAGCTTTGAATTTGGAATAGTTGAAAGCACCGTTCGCATTGTAGATGTAAGCTTACATCTTATGTAAGAACCTTCAAACATCATAAATACAATGGTCGGATCGTCTATGAAGAGGGCTTTAGCATTTCCCTAACCTCTTTATTCCAAGTCTTTACCAAATGTCACACCTCATGGGGCCCCATCTCTTTCTCAATATATATATATATATATATATATATATATATACACACACACACGAGTAATTTTGCACGTGCGATGCACGTGCGTAGGAGGAATTGATATTAAAAACACCGTTTATAAGATTTTTTGAATCTTACAAAATAACTTTGACATGTACGTAATGTTGCATTTTTTATGCCTGCACATGCACAAATCAACCGTTTATCAAAACTTGAATGATACTACGTTATTTTAAGAAATAATTAAATAGGTAAAAAATGTAATCAAATATCACATCAATATCTAGAGAAATGCAACAAATATTAAAATTAACGCTTCTAATAGTTTGGAACTTAGAAAACTTGCATCATCTCTCTTTTAAAAGTAATAAATCATCATATTAATACAAAAACAAAATTTCTTGTTTGCCGTAGAGGTCGCACTTCCCATAATACTTCGTT
Source organism: Allium fistulosum (assembly GCA_030737815.1). Taxonomy (NCBI): domain Eukaryota; kingdom Viridiplantae; phylum Streptophyta; class Magnoliopsida; order Asparagales; family Amaryllidaceae; genus Allium; species Allium fistulosum. The sequence goes on from CM060906.1 coordinate 1,041,914,443, forward strand.
CCTCACAAACCCTCAGCGCTTTCTACATCACCGTTTTTTTCATAACCAAAGCAAACTATATACATTTTGTTTCTAATTGACATTTTAAACCCACCAAAAAAAGTGAGAAGCATAACATAAATTCGTCGCAAAAAATATAAGTATCCAAAATGTTTCTCTTATTGAAAGACAGTCTTTCACAAAAATAGAGAAAATAAAAATGATGAGAAATACTTATTGGATTGAACATTTGTTTGTCTAATTACAAAATCAAGGCTACAACTTGCAATGAACGTGGATACAATCATGGTAAGAAAGTGTAATAAATAATGCTACTGCAAACATCTTGCAACTTTTGAAAGGTAATAGACAAAAAGCATTTTAATACGATCTTACTTTCAAACTCAAAAACATATCTACATTCGGAGTTGGGGACCACAGATAAAGATGCATATTTTTGCACAAACTACCAATGCAGGAACATTTGCAAGCAAGAATTCCATATTATAAATACCGTAACACGGAATATATAGCATACTTATGGTAACTTTACAAATCTGCACACCATGGAGAAATTATTTATCTTTCCAGTCAATCTCCAAAGCTTAAAGTTGCAAGATAAAGTACAATTTAAAATTACAACAAAAGTACTGTGGAAAATCCCTTATTCAGTAAGAAAGCTTTGATTAGGCTACCGCACTTGCTTCGGACTGCTTTATGAAGGCACTGCAAACAATAAAAATAAGAGATTAATAGCTAAATTTGATGCAAGATGGTTTATAAAGTTATGTATTACACTTTTGTACATCACGGTCAAGCATACAGTTCTCACTTTTTATTTTCTTGAAAATCGAAAGAATCCAAATTTACAAATTTAGCCTGATTCTTTAACTAAGCAAATATATAAAAAATAATTTATCAAATGGTTTATTTTAATAAAATCCAAATATATATATATATATTACATATATATATAATTAATTAAGTTTTCCTATATTTAATTGGCTGTAATGGCATGACATGTTGTCGAAGTCTTTTGTTATGTTATTTTGTTATTGTGGTAGGTGTTGTCATTGTGTGTGTTCTTTTTTGTTGTATGGTGCTATGGCGTATGATATGTTGTTTGCTATCAAGTGATGTTATGTGTTTTGTTTAAGGTGTAACTATATATAATTGATGTACTTAACAATATGCAATAAAAGTTTACATGTATAAAAGCTTCAGAATTGATGGAAACAAAGCATGTTGCTTTTGTTGGCATTTCTGTATCAAAATAGAGGTTGAAGAAGCATAATAATTAAATCATGGAAAAATAAACCTGAAACTTGCTGTTGATATAGACCTTTTATACTAATTTGCATTCCTAATATATTTTATACCACAGTAAGTGCGATTAGAAATCTAATTAGACAATGGAGGTGGCCATGCCATAAACCTAATAATTTAATTGTATAAAATGTTGATCTACACCAATAAATTTCCAAAATCAGCTTCTGATAGTCGTAGATATAATTTATAAATTTATAACAAAAGATGAGTTGTATGATATCCCCTATTGTCAAAACTGCTGCTTAGTTACTATATTTTCAGATATTGGATCTCTTATGTTAGTCTATGATCATGAAACATTTCTGAAACACTTGTCACTTTGAATAACATATACTTATTAAATAATTATAAATTGCATGTAAATCAGTTGTAGATAAAAGGAGAGTTATAGGATATATACAATAGTTATGGCTCTGCCATGCAATATTTGCATCATCCAAAAAGCCGAGCATCTCAAAAAATGATTTCATAAGGAATTCTATTGTATATGCATTGAACTTTAGTTGATAATTCAGATACTCAAGTCTGATTCAGTGAGGAACGCTATTTGTACATGCATTGAATTTCAGTTGATGATTTAAAGCTAGCAGATTCTTTTGATATGGAATGGTCTTCTGAGAACTTTTATTTTTGGGATTAGTAAGATTGAGCACTGTGGGTCTTTTATACTATAATATTGAGGTGTGGATTTTCAAAATTTGGGAACTCTACAGCAGTCATTCTGGTTTGGCAAAGTTAAATGCACAATTTAGGTAGGTATGATACTTATAAAGATCAGTATGCCCTATATTGGCTGAATGGTTAAACTTTCTTCTATCTATTAAGTATTGAGAAATTGATCTTGTGAAATATCCAAGACATGTAAGAGTTGTACCAAGCATCATGTACTTCGAGCATTATTATAGTATTGGGATATATCCATGCAATATTTAGTTATGTGAGTACAAAAGAACCATTTTGTACATGATCAGACTATTATCATATTATAACCTATAAAACAAAAAGTAAAACTCGTCATTTTTTAAGATATAAAATGATACCTGGAGACGAAGAAAACTCTTAGCTTCAAAGTCAAATAAAAATCACCAAAAGAAACTCCAACCGCAGGCTATCCCCTATGTTCTCTAGCTCTATCCTATTCATACCCACCAAAAGACGTTTCCCTATATTAAATTTAAATGGAATTTATCAACGAATAACTAAAGTAAAGACATACGTTTTGTGGATTTTTGATGTGAATCATTTCAGAACTGAAATTCATATAGTAATGCAAGAGGTCGAGAATTTTAGGACTTGAATAAACCAGATTCGGGGTCATACATAAGTTAATCATGGGTTAGCAAACAGTCAAATTGTTAGCGCCAAAATTGGTCACTAACCCCCAAATCCAGATGAAAGCACCAAATTCCAATCACAGCTCAGAGATAGAATGTATGTAGAGAGTAATAATGTGAAGAACCGTTAAAACTGAAATGAAAGCAGTAAAGAACAACAGATTTTATAGTGGTTCGGCTAACTCCGGCCTACGTCCACTCCATAAGTTTGCTTTTTATTGCTGTAATAATCGATTACAGTTACAAAATGGTAGAGTTGCCTTAGCCTTAGAAAAGAGAAAGTAAGAGAGCAGAAAGAAGATCCCCTTTTACTGTGCCCTTGCCTCTCTATTTATAGGCAAAGATGGGTTGGACTTCCCTGGTGGGCCTGGTAGCCGACTACCTCAGCCCAAATGGAGTGGTCTCCATATGCCGAACCATAGATGTCGAACGCTGAATGCCGAACGATCTCCTCATGCCGAACGTTGCGAGGTACCGAGGTATGGAAGTACGAGGTACCGAGGTATGGAGGTGCGAGGTATAGAGGTATCGAGGTGCGAGGTGCAATGCCGAGCGAGGTAAGGTATGCCGAACGACCCATCCTATGCCGAACGCTCCTTGATGCCGAACGATTCATCCAATGCCGAACGTCTCCAGATGCCGAACGTTGGTTAATGCTGAGCGCTCCATCCAATGCCGAACGACGACCTCTCTATGCCGAACGCTCGTCCAGTGCCGAACATTCCTCTATGCCGAACGATCCTTCTAATGCCGAGCACTCGTTCAGTGCCGAACGATCCCTCTATGTCGAACGACGATCTCTCTATGCCGAACAGCCTCTAAATGCCGAGCGCTCCTGGATGCCGAGCGCTACTGAATGCCGAGTGCTCCTGGAATGCCGAACCACTCATGTATGTCAAACGCTCTATGCACGCCGAGTACTCTTGAATGTTATTCGAACGTGAGTAGTGAATGCCAGACGAACTATTTGTGCCGAACCACATCATGTCGAACCATGTTTAATGCCGAACCATGTTTCCTAGACCCAAATTATTCATCTTTATCCAATAATATTTCCATCTTTCAAGCATGTTGCGTCATCCATCCATCCAGTCGACTGAATCCATTGTATACCAACCTCGACGAATGTGCAGTTGAGTAAGTTAAACCCGTCTGTCCGCGTCCTTGCCAAAAGGCGGGTTAACACTTGCCCCCCAAAACATGCCTTGCTGTGAAAGGTGTGTTTTGAATAGCCTCAAGTCCAATATCCCAAGTATGTATGTTATCCACATCCATACTTTCCGATTCATAATCCAATCCATTACCAAGCCATCTTATCCGAGTGCCACGTCCATATCCTGATCCATTTCCGCGACTGTTCTGAGTCGATGTATGATTCTTATCCTGTGACCAAGTCCTTATCCAATTCCACATCCATCTGAACCCGACTACCGAGTTCCAATCCATCCATATCCAATAACCTATAACCATATCCGTGACCTCTCCGGGTCGATATCCAAATCCGGGACTGCTCCGGGTCCTTGTCCGAATACTTAGCTATTCATAGCCAATATCAAATCCGTAACCTCTCTGGGTTCTTGCCAAGTGCAATCCACACTTGACGACCTACGTTAAGTAATTCCATGGTGTTCATGGTTCAGTGTCCTTGAACGTCGAATAATGCCGTGGCATAAGTCCTAAGCCGAATCCTGGTCACTCCGGACCCTTGCCGAGCATAGTCCATACTCGACGACCTAAAATAGTAACCGATAATATATAGCCTAAGTCCTAGGCCGAATCCTGGTCTCTCCGGACCCTTGCCGAGCATAGTCCATACTCGACGACCTAAAATAGTAACCGATAATATATAGCCTAAGTCCTAGGCCGAATCCTGGTCTCTCCGGACCCTTGCCGAGCATAGTCCATACTCGACGACCTTTAGCCAAAAATCCAGAGAAAATCCAATCAAAATCCAATCCGAAATCCAAATCCAAATAGAAAACCAAAAACCCATATCAAAAATCCATACCAAAAAATAAACATCCAAACCAGTATCCAAACCAGAAAATGAGCAAAACAGGGAGTTCAAACCAAACTCCAAAACCAAACCAGAAAAAGAAAATGTCCAAGTCAAAGGAAAAAACAGATTTCACAAACCCGGGCGTCTCGGTAAGCCATCATCTCAGAGCATGCCTGAGGGTTATCTCCGACCCCGTACATGAGTAAGTGATTTAACCGTTTGCCCGGAGTTTGTTACTTATTCCAAACCATCAAGATTAGTTGATGACCAATCGGCCACCATTCCTAGGCCTCATGCCCTCGTCGTTCAAGGTAGGCGGTGGCTGCTCCTGTTCCACCGCCGCATTCCGAGTTCCGACATACTGTCGCAACTGACCATTCCTTATGTGCTCCTCGATTATATCCTTTAGATGCCGGCAGCTATTAATGTCATGCCCGTCCAGGTCATGAAAAAGACAGTGCCTTCCTGACGCCCTTTCTCGTTCTGAGGGTTCCCTCCTTGCTGGCCTTCGATAAGAAAGGCGATCTCGAGTATCTAAGAAAATCCGTTCCAACGTTGCATTCAATCCTGTGTAAGTGGAGAACTTTGGTTCTCCCCAGCGCTTCCTTTTACCTTTATCCTCGCCCCCACCCGAGCTTTTACCGGGTAGTCCTCCATCCTTAGTCGTGTTTACTTCCTTTGGCCTCATGTCCAAACATGCATCTTCTTGTCGAAGAAATCTTTCAGCTTCGTGAAAGAATTCCCCAAGATCCAACGGTGGGTCCCGTATCAACGATACTTTGAAATCCGAATTATCTCTGACTCCTGATACCGCGGCCATCAAAACCATTGATGGATCTGGCCGATCCACCGAGGCAACTGCTGCATTAAATCGAGTTAAGAATGTCCTGAGCGATTCATCTGCCCCATGTTTGACTGATGTTAGCGTCATCACGTTCTTTGGCCTTTTTATGTGAACTCGAAACTGACTTAAGAACTTGTCCACCAGTTCTGTCCATGTTCCAATGGATCCATCCTCCAGCTGTCTAAACCACATAGCAGTAATTTCAGTCAAGTACAGGGGGAAACATCGGGCCATAACCTCCTCCGTTGCCCCCAGCACTTCCATATGCCTAGTGTACCTCATCAAGTGGTCGGTGGGATCCGTCTTCCCGTTGTATACTTCCAGAGTGGGTAGTTTGAAATCGGACGGATTCCTAGCTGTCCTGATGTTCCGGGTAAACGGACTTTTGTTAACTCCCTCTGAATCCCTGTTCGTCAGACCTCCGCGAATAGTCCGCCTGATAATGTCAGCCAATCCAGTGTTTCTAACCAATCCAGACTGCCCCCAAGTCCCCGAGGAAATTCTGGCACATATTCTTCATCACGTACTCCTGTATTCCTATCGATGTCAGGCCGCGTAGTGTTATCCAGTATCCCCCCATGAACTGGTCCAGCATCACCAGGTGGTGTGCCCCCGAGTCTAGGTCCATCTAGATTGTTAACTGTTTGTTGATTAGGAGCTGCCCCCTGCTGATTCACTCCATCTGTCCGTTGGTTGAGTTCCTCTGGTCCAGCTCCACGATCTTGAGCAACTGCAGTTCCTGGTTGTCCAAATTGCCTAGGAAGAGCCTGCATCATCTCCTCTTGTCGTTTCATCATCTGCTCTTGCATAGAATTCATCATCACTTGCATCTCGTCTCAAGTTATGTAGACGGATGCATGACCCTCTCCAGCTCTAGAAGATGCCGCTTGACTTCCTTCCTGATTGCTCCTTTCCACTGCTTGCTTCTTCGTTGATGGTCTTGCCATTGCTTTCTAAGATCCAAGTTCCTAACCCCAAAATTCCTGAGTGTTTCAATCTCTCAGTGAAAGCACCAAAGTGTTAGCGTCAAAATTGGTCACTAACCCCCAAATCCAGATGAAAGCACCAAATTCCAATCACAGCTCAGAGATAGAATGTATGTAGAGAGTAATAATGTGAAGAACCGTTAAAACTGAAATGAAAGCAGTAAAGAACAACAGATTTTATAGTGGTTCGGCTAACTTCGGCCTACGTCCACTCCAGAAGTTTGCTTTTTATTGCTGTAATAATCGATTACAGTTACAAAATGGCAGAGTTGCCTTAGCCTTAGAAAAGAGAAAGTAAGAGAGAAGAAAGAAGATCCCCTTTTACTGTGCCCCTGCCTCTCTATTTATAGGCAAAGATGGGTTGGACTTCCCTGGTGGGCCTGGTAGCCGAGTACCTCAGCCCAAATGGAGTGGTCTCCATATGCCGAACCATAGATGCGGAACGCTGAATGCCGAACGATCTCCTCATGCCGAACGTTGCGAGGTACCGAGGTATGGAGGTGCGAGGTACCGAGGTATGGAGGTGCGAGGTATAGAGGTATCGAGGTGCGAGGTGCAATGCCGAGCGAGGTAAGGTATGCCGAACGACCCATCCTATGCCGAACGCTCCTTGATGTCGAACGATCCATCCAATGCCGAACGTCTCCAGATGCCGAACGTTGGTTAATGCCGAGCGCTCCATCCAATGCCGAACGACGACCTCTCTATGCCGAACGCTCATCCAGTGCCGAACATTCCTCTATGCCGAACGATCTTTCTAATGCCGAGCACTCGTTCAGTGCCGAACGATCCCTCTATGTCGAACGACGATCTCTCTATGCCGAACAGCCTCTAAATGTCGAGCGCTCCTGGATGCCGAGCGCTACTGAATGCCGAGTGCTCCTGGAATGCCGAACCACTCATGTATGTCAAACGCTCTATGCACGCCGAGTACTCTTGAATGCTATTCGAACGTGAGTAGTGAATGCCAGACGAACTATTTGTGCCGAACCACATCATGTCGAACCATGTTTAATGCCGAACCATGTTTCCTAGACCCAAATTATTCATCTTTATCCAATAATATTTCCATCTTCCAAGCATGTTGCGTCATCCATCCATCCAGTCGACTGAATCCATCGTATACCAACCTCGACGAATGTGCAGTTGAGTAAGTTAAACCCGTCTGTCCGCGTCCTTGCCAAAAGGCGGGTTAACACAAATAAAAGTTCAGTAATTTAAAAAAAGAAAGTTCTTAACAAAAAAGACCTAATTTTGAAGTTACTGCTCAAATTTGGTCTTCGTCTCTTCATTTTCTCAACCGTCGACTTGATTTTTAGGTTTTAAAGGTTTTTTTCCTTTTGAAAAATTAAGGGGAAGGTATTATAGCTGCGTTGAGGGAGAAGGAAGAGTGAATTGGGTAGAAGTTATTTCGATTCAAATTAGTGGTAGGTGGACGCGAAATGTGGGGAGCAAAGGAACGACAATGAAGTGGGGAAGTAATACAAATGACAATAATGTCCTATGACTATTGCTTGCATTGAGCTTTTAAAATGGACAAATTAGACATCACGAAAAAGGCTTCGCTTTGACTTGGTTTACCAAGTATTTGCTTTATATATAAGATATATATATATATAATGTATATTATTATTATATATATAATGCCTGTATCAACTTCATCATCACGTAAGAGCTATAAATATTGAAAGGTGTTTGATTAATGTAATACTAAAAGAGTATAATTACCTTGTATTAAATTAGATGCTATCAACCACTTTAAGGATGGAAATGGAGATTTCATGTGCTTCCCAGGAGAAACACATAGAGGAGTGTTTGACATGTTCAATTTATATCACTTCTCGCAAATTTCATTTCCAGGATACAATATTGGAGGAGGCCAATTCTTTTGCCGAGCAGTATTTAAACAGCTGTTATAATAATAATACAATGCAAGATAAATGGTCTCTGAAAAAGGCCTTACAAAGAGAGGTTTCCCATGCTTTGAGACATCCTTGGAAAATGAATTTACCGAGACTTGAAGTTAGAGAGTATACAGATCAGTTTGGAGAAAATGACATGGATAGCCAAGACACTTCTTTGGTACAAATATCTTCTACCTTTTTTATATTTATTTTTATTTCGCACAGTGAAATTGTTCACTATTATCACTCATAACGCTTAAAAGTACATTAGGATGTATAATGTGAATAACCCAAAATATTTGGAGCTCGCAAAGTTAGATTATAATATACTACAAGCTATGCACAAAAGTGAGAGCAATTCTATCATGAGGTGAGTTTGTTTCTCTTCAATCTCTATTTATTTGCTTAAATATTATAACCAATTGTGACTCAATTACTAGATGGTGGGATACATATAAAATTAATGATTTCCCTATGCAAAAAGACCCACAAGAGATACACTTTTCGATTGCAGCAACAATATTTGAACCAGAATTTAAGGCATGTAGAATAGCCTATACCAAACTTAAACTCTATTGAGGATATATTCTTGAAGATACATTTCACAATCATGGTTCTATAGAAGATTTGATCTTATTATGTCAGGCGGTTGAAAAGTAAGCCATTAGCGAATCATTTTCTATGCATTCATTCTCATTTGCACTATCATAAGGCAATATCAATGTAAATGTAGATGGAATCCTTCTCATTTGTTTAATCTGCCAGTAAGAATTAAAGCAATTTTTAATATGATTCACGATATGATAAGGTCTATACTAAGTACTGCAGAAAATCAGAAAATATGCAGGAGAAGAAGAGCAAGATGAAGAAGAAATAAGAAAAGAAAGTAATTTTTCCAGCCTGAAAATACTGTTCCATTCCTTTGCTTTTTATATACATATTCTGTAACCGTTTTGCAACAAATTATGACAGCTGGACCAATAAGAGATAAAAGCATGTCAGGCTTTACATTAGCATATTAAAGGAGATTTCTGAAAAAAAAAAAAAAAAGTTGCTACTAATTCTTGCTGGTGCTTCCCTGCTGAGCTGTAACTTTATGGTGCCATGATTCTTGTATATTTGAGCTAAGCTAGTCCATATATCGTGCTGGTTTGCTAACAGTGCGTCTAGGCCTTGCTGTAGTGGTTTGAACTGTATCAATACCTCCCCCTAAAAAATCAACCTTGTCCTCAAGGTTGGTGTCCATAGTCAGTGAGGGTGGTAAAGGAGTGGGGACTAATTTTGTTGGGTTGGGGCAGAATTTGAGCAGAGAGACGTGAAACACTGGGTGAATACGAGCTACGGGAGGTAAAAGTAGTTTATAGGCGACAGAACCTATTTTCTCGACAATCTGGTAAGGACCATAGTATTTCTTTGACAACTTATGCTGAGTTGGCCGAAGTGAATGTTGACGATAGGGGTGAAGCTTCACAAAAACGAAGGAGCCAATGGAAAATTCTCTGTCCAGTCGATGCTTGTCTGCCTGATGTTTCATGCGAGATTGGGCTCGTGTGAGGTTGTTCTTTATAGTTTGCAGCATTTGAGTTCTATCAGTAGCCCATTCTTCAATCTCTTGTACTGGAGAGGTTCCCTGGATATAGTCAGCTATGGTAGGGGGCTGTCGACCGTATACCACCTGAAATGGTGACATCCCGATAGAAGAATGCTTGCACGTATTGTACCACCATTCAGCCCATGGTAGATATTTCGTCCATTGTGATGGTAGGTCACCGGTTAGAGCTCTTAGGTAAGTTTCCACACAACGGTTCACTACTTCCGTTTGCCCATCGCTTTGCGAATGATAAGCACTACTCATCCTAAGTTGTGTACCATGCAAGCGAAACAATTCTTTCCAAAACTGACTCATAAAAACACGATCACGATCGAAGACTATGGAACGCGGAAACCCATGCAAACAGACGTACTCTTGTACAAAATAAGATGCTAGATGAGCTGCTGTGAATGAGGTTGGTAGTGCAATGAAATGCGCATACTTAGAGAGGCGATCGACAATCACCCAAATGCAAGTTTTTCCAACTGACGGTGGCAAATGGGTTATAAAATCCATAGATATGTCTTCAAAAATTTGATTAGGTATGGGCAATGGTTGCAGTAAACCTTTGGGTGCAAAGTTCTCAGGTTTAGTTTGTAGGCAGACAGAGCATTCTTTCACAAAATCAGTAACGGATCTGAAAAGTTGGGGCCAATAAAAATTACTTGCAATCCTAGCCATAGTTCCTTTTATCCCTGAATGTCCCCCGATCTTAGAAGCATGGTATGCCGAAATAATATCGCGTTGTAATGTAACATCATTCGGGATATACAATCGATTCCCTTTAAACAACAACCCGTCGCGAAATAAATATTTAGAATTAGGGACGTTACCAGATTGAGAATCTGTTATCCTTTGTTGTGCTGTTGTATCTTGGTGTAGGGCAGATCGGATACGGACCGTGAAATCGAAGTTGACAGAGGAAAGCGCGGTCATGGTTGCTGCAGATGTCCATCTAGAGAGACCATCGGCGACCGTATTTTCAGCACCCGGTTTGTACTTGATAGTAAAATCGAAGCCCATAAGCTTGGATAGCCATTTTTGTTGCTCGGGCGTTTGTATGGTTTGAGTTAGTAGCTGACGAAGGCTTTGGTGGTCGGTGGTTATTATGAAGTGGCGGCCAAGGAGGTAGTGGCGCCATTTCTGGACAGCCGAGGTGATAGCGTAAAGTTCGCGCGCGTAGGTTGAGGATTTCTGGAGGCGAGGAGGAAGCTTCTGACTGTGGAAAGCAATTGGGTGGCTCGATTGAGAGAGGACAGCTCCACACGCAAATCCAGAGGCATCGGTGTGTAATTCGAAGGTTTGGGAAAAATTGGGAAGGCTAAGAATGGGAGCGGTAGTTATGGCTTGCTTCAGGGAGATGAAGGCATTATGGGCTTTTTCGGTCCAATGAAATATTGCCGACTTTTTTAGCAATTCCGTGAGTGGGCCTGCTATTTTTGCATAATGGTGTATAAAACGCCTGTAATAACCCGTGAGGCCCAGAAACCCTCTTATAGCTGTGAGCGTGGTTGGGGCTGGCCAGTTAATTACGGCTTCCACTTTAGATGGATCCACCCGTACTCCTTCTTTAGAAATGATGTGGCCCAAATAACACAATTCCGAGAGCCCAAAGACGCATTTAGACGAATTTGCATAGAATTTGTGTTTGTCTAATATGTCAAGGGTGGTTTGCAAATGATGAAGGTGTGAGTCCCATGTCTTGCTATAGACGAGAATGTCGTCAAAGAAGACCAAAATAAATTTCCGTAAGTAAGGTCGGAAGACATCATTCATTGTAGCTTGGAATGTAGAGGGCGCATTGGTGAGACCAAATGGCATTACAAGAAATTCGTAATGTCCTTCGTGTGTGCGGAATGCCGTTTTCGGAATATCGGATGGGTGGACTCTAATTTGAAAATATCCGCTACGTAAGTCAAGTTTCGAAAAATAAGTAGAACCATATAATTCATCCAATAATTCGTCAACGGTTGGGATAGGGAATCGGTCTTTAATGGTGATGGCATTGAGGGCACGGTAGTCCACGCAAAAACGCCACGTACCGTCTTTTTTTTTGACAAGGAGGACCGGTGAGGAGAAAGGACTTGTGGATGGTTGTATGATTTGGGTTTGGAGCATTTCCTTTATTTGAGATTCGATTTCGTTCTTTTGGTAATATGGATAGCGATATGGCTTAACATTAATGGGTTGTGAATTTGATTGAAGGTTAATATGGTGGTCACGGTTGCGGTGTGGAGGGAGCCCATTGGGCTTGGTAAATATGGTTTGATATTGGTTTAGGAGTTGTATAACGTGTGGGTGTGTGTGTTCAGGAAATGAAAATGGGGATGGACTAATTTGTGAAGTGGGTTCGACAGTTAAGTGAAAATATGAGGAGATTGATGTAGTGATTTGTAACCGCTTTAATTGGTGATAAGAAATTTCAGATGGGCTCACCGTTTTATCTCGGCCCAATAGAGTAATGGACTGATGGTTGTAAATAAACGACATCGTCATGTGCTTATGATCAAACGTAATCGGACCCAAACTCTGCATCCATTGAATACCAAAGACCGCGTCTGCTCCAGAAATCGGCAAAATAAAGAAATCTGTAACGAAATCATGGCCTTGGATCCGAACTAAAACACGGCGGCAAATCTCCGTGCACTGTAGCTTGTCTCCATTGCCCACTGTGACGAGAAAGTCGTGTTGCTTTTCGGCTTTCAACCCTAAGAAGCGTACTGATTTTGGGTGTATATAATTATGCGTGCTTCCCGAGTCAACAAGGATGGAAATAGGTTTATTATTGATCTCTGCTGGTAGTCGAATTGAGCGTGGATTAGAAACTCCGATGAGAGCATGATAAGAAATGGCCGGATCTGTGTCGAATTGCTGTTCTGAAGTATCTGGGGGATCTGGATCTGGACTAGGCTTGTCGTCTTCAGGTAGAAGAAGTAATATACGTTTATTAATGCATTTGTGGCCTGGAAAATATTTGTCATCGCAGTAATAGCATAGACCTTTCGATTGGCGATTTTGGAGTTCGGTTGGGGTTACTTTCTTGATAGGGTAGTTTTGGTTTGATTGTTGAGTTGGGGCTGGAATTGGTGGTAATGAAAGTAAGGGTGGTTGCGGAGGTCGGTTGAATTGCAGCCTGTTTTGGAATTGTTTGGTATCAAGGATTTTGTTCTCAATGAGTTTGGCGAGGTCAATGGCTACGGATAAGGTGCTGGGGTTAAATGGTTGTAGTTCATTTCGAATGTTAGTTTTCAAACCCGAAATGAAGCAGTTAAGGAGGGCATCAGCTGGGAGGTTGGTGATACGGTTGCTAAGAGTCTCGAATTGGGATTGATAGTTGTCGACTGTGGTTGTTTGGCGGAGCTTGAATAGGGTGGCTTGGGGGTTTATAAAGGTGGAGGGACCAAAACGTTGCTCGATGGCTCTAGTGAAGCAGTTCCAGGATGTGAGCTGGTTGTTTCGAAATAGCCATTGATACCAAGTTAGGGCTTGTCCTGTCATGTAGAGGCCAGCTAGGTGTAGTCGTTGGTTGTCGGGGGTGGAGTAATATCCAAAGAACCTTTCAGCCTGAAAGATCCAGTTTAATGGATTAGATCCATCAAAATGGGTCAGTTCACATTTAGGAAATCGGTTTTGTGGGGTGGAATGATAGGTTGGGGTGTTAGTATTAGCTGCAATAGGTGTTTGGAGTAGAGGTGGTTGATTAAACTGGTCGGTTTGGGAAGATGTGGACGTGGAAGAAAGCTTGGCTGTTAGGTCATGGATGGCTTGGGTGAGCTGCTGGATGGAGTTGTCGTGTTTGGAGAGGGCTGCTTCTTGGGTAATAAGTGTGTTATTGATGGTGTCGATGGAATTTTGTTGGCTATTGAGCTGAGCGGCGAGGTCGTCTAAACGGGTCATGGTGATGATTGGGAGGGTTGAGTTGAGATGGTGAAAGCACCAATTGATAAGGTCTATACTAAGTACTGCAGAAAATCAGAAGATATGCAGGAGAAGAAGAGCAAGATGAAGAAGAAATAAGAAAAGAAAGTAATTTTTCCAGCCTGAAAATACTGTTCCATTCCTTTGCTTTTTATATACATATTCTGTAACCGTTTTGCAACAAATTATGACAGCTGGACCAATAAGAGATAAAAGCATGTCAGGCTTTACATTAGCATATTAAAGGAGATTTCTGAAAAAAAAAAAGTTGCTACTAATTCTTGCTGGTGCTTCCCTGCTGAGCTGTAACTTTATGGTGCCATGATTCTTGTATATTTGAGCTAAGCTAGTCCATATATCGTGCTGGTTTGCTAACAGTGCGTCTAGGCCTTGCTGTAGTGGTTTGAACTGTATCACGATACTTTGAATGAATTGGCAAGCCAATCAAGTACTGCTCAAGGAAAGGATGTATTCCACTACTTGCATCACTTAGTAAGTAATAACATCTAAACCAAAAACAATAATAACCATTTGCTTTATCTAACGAGTATGACATTGACAGAGGTTGAAGCAAATTAAATTATACCTCAAAAACAGAAAAATAAAGGGAAGAAAATGTACTGCTTCAATGAAAGAAAATATAGAAAATGGTAAAGAATGTTGTGGTGTCACGGTTAGAGTAATACCAGCAATGCTTCTCATGGGTGTGAAACTAGAAGACAATCAACTACAAAGCTTGGATAACCAGTCCAAAATTCACAATCAGTTGTCCTTGTATTTGAGATTACTGCTTGATGTTGCCGCATATGAGGTAATGATCACTGTATAAAATGAAACACAAGTATTATTTTACATAATTATAACAATGAATTATGATATTTTGTGTTCTTTTTTCATCATAAAGTTAATGCGTAACTGATTCCTCAGAACACAACGTATATGAAAACAACATCTCTAGTATGTTCATATATGGAGGAGGAAAAATGCACAGAGGAGGAAGCAGTAAAGCATCTAAAGAGAATGGCTGAGGAAGCATTTCAGGAGTTGGCATATGAGTATCTAAAGCCTAGTCAAGTTCCAAGATGTTGCAGAAGATTAATGTTTGAACATGGAAGATCGACTCTTTTTTTTTTGTTGACATGGCATCAACACCACAATTATACAAAGAGAGAATCAAAAATGAAATGGAAAGACTGTTTTCTTATATTTAAATTCTTACTATGCTAGTATATATGTTATTATATTGGAATTTCTTTTAAAATTTATTATGTGTGAAACTTCGGATGATAGCCCTAGATTTAGGCGTGGAGTAATTTAAAATATCAATTGACATACAATTTCCTACCTTCATCCTAACTTGATTATAGGGTCACCGTATTACCCTTCCTGGTATTGTAAATGTATAAAAAAAACTCCCATGTATCCTTAAAAGCTCGATTGCTCATGGTTGACGTTACCCACTTCACACTCACTCAAATGAGAATCTGGAAAACATCTTGAAAACGAGCAACTAGGGCTGTCAATGAGTACTCGAAAAATTTGAAATCCGTCCGTATCTGTATTTGAAATATAAATTTTTTTCCGATATCCGAAAAATTGATACAGATGTGGATATGGTCATATCTGTATTCGATAATTATCCGTCCGATTTTTATCAAGATTATTGTTACGAATGTTACGGCACGCGCTTGGCGCGTGATTTGTTCTACAAATTGTATATGTTTCAAAACACTCAAAAAAATAATTTCTAAAAATATTTAGTCGTATTTTGCGTTGGACTCATGCATAGTTTGTTTTATTTTTTATTTTTAAGTTTCAGTATCTAATTTTTTTTTGGTAGCTTGAATTTATATTTCTGTTATTAGTTAATAAAGAAAGAATTTGTAAAGGAATTTCATTTGTTATATCCTATTTTAAAGTGACATTAAGATTAGATTATATTTGAGCCTTCTGAATTTATAAAAAAAAACTATTTATCAAATCATATTTTCAAGTGATGCTAATGTTTATTAATATTTGTAAAGGCACGTGTTGAATTTGTAAAGTGAGTTTATTTGTTAGATCCAATTTTTAAGGGATTTGGTAACATATATAGATGAGCGTTAAATTATACATAAGTAAAGGGTATTTTCGGAAGTTTGCGATCGGACCAAAAGTTTGCGCTTCCAACCCAACTATTAATAAAGATTTATTTGTGTATTTTAGTAAATAAAATGATTGTCATTTACTATTTTATCTAAGTAAAAAGAGATTAATATGTATATAAAAATAAATACTTGCTGCCTAAAATAAAATTTCTTAGCGTATTTATTATATTTTATATTTTTAGTAAAATGAATTTATAATAAATCAAAATTTTCTATTTATTTGTTTAGATTTATTAGATGTGAACTGGTCAAAAAATATCCTATACATATCCGATATCCGAAAATCCGTATCCGACCATTTACAGGCCTACGTGCAACTTTACATGGTCATTACTCGTTCATTTAGAATATCAAATCAGGCGATTCTTGAACCCATTCGTGATTCTCTACTGTATTTACAATAATACAATACTTCAAACCAATCTTACTAACCACGTACTCTCAACACCTCAACGCAAGAATCTATGTATATTTTATGAACTTCAAATGGACATAACTCCCCTTTTCAGACTTCGATTTTGACAATTATCGAACCCATGCATAGCACTACATGTCATATATGCTCATAAAAATTTAATATCAATCAGATCAATCACATGCACCTAGCAATTCAAACAAGACAAGCTCCAAATTTTGAAACTACATGACCATTACCAAATTTTGGCATGAGGCAAACTCCAACTTCGAATGGCCATATCTCTAACTTCGATGCATGTAAGTTTTGGACCCCCACATGCATGTTCTATATGTGCTCGTGAAAATTTCAACTCCATGGAGTGAGTCCACACTCTGTAGAGGTCCGTACGCAGGTGACGAAAACTATCAAAATAAAAAATATACATAATTCTTTCAAATCGCTTATCTCCTTCATAAGGCATCTGAATCTGGTCATGAGGCTCTAATTACCTTATTTTGGGGTACTATCAGTAGAAGCTAGACGTGGGTCACAAACCTCAGCTCACCCCTTCCATTCGTAATTCCAACTAAATTCAATTTGATTTCGTACTTCTATTTTTTTTTAAATCACAATTAAAGCCATATAATATATGGATTTGTCTATTCTCACCCCGTTGATTGCTTTTTCCAATATTTTGAAAATAAAATTCTCACATCTACTTTTACTTTCCCCACCCTGTTTATTCTAGTTTTGCACTTGCCCTTTTAGATAGTTACGTTTATGCCTTCTTCCTCTTTCTTTATTTGACTTTTATTGCTTTCTTCTTTCCCCAAAGCTTTTCAAAACCACCCTCCACGAAACTTTCAATATCTATTTCACAATTCCAACCAGGAAATGGTGGCAGATGAAGAGACATATTGGGAAAAAAAATCTAATTAATTGGTAGAGGGTAAAATTGAAATTAAAATTTAATATTATAATTGGGAGTGAAAAGCAAATCAAGGATCGGCAATAGCGGAAGCCATAATCTATTCATTTTTTAACCAATATACACACTCGTTAATGAATATGTGTAATACTACGTTACACCCTCGAGTAATTGGGGAGAAAACTACATATAGTCTTTCACTACCCCAACACCTATCAATCCATTAATAATATCATAGCTCTCAATTGAACAATAACTCAAGAATCGTATATTGGTGTGCGATAGAATCAATACTTTGACAAAGAGTAAATTTAAGTGGGAGCATGTACTCATTGAGACTCACAACTCTAAAAAAGAAAATCTCCATCTTAAGAACTCCAAATTCTAGTCTAGCTCTTCTTGGCTGCATTATTTTGGTTTAGATTTGACCAACATCAAAATTTGTGCATCAGATTTCACTAAAACACAAGGAATGACACAATATGAGATTTCAAATATCAAATTCGAATTAAACACGATATGAAGGCACCAAAGTTTAACCTTGAAAGAGAAACCCACTCCAAAAGTTGAGGGACTTTTGAGAAATTCTCTATTGCTTCAGCACAGAAACAAACAATTAGAAATCTGAGGCCTTTCAAACAAAGTTACTGTCAAAAAAGTTTAAAGAATAATAAAGGGTCCCACCGTATTTTTTTTCTTAGAGTAACTCGGTAATTTACAAAACAATAATAAAAATAAATTTGCTAAAAACTTGGGGACCAAACTAAAAAAAATACCAACTTTTCCATAGTAGAAATACAACCTCAAAAATAGTGCAGTTGGTTAGAAGATGTGACACTCGCTTTGAAGGTCGAGAGTTCAATTCTCAACATGAATTATCTAAAATACCTATTATGAGTTCGGTGCATATTTCCTCCGCAACTAGAGCTAAACTTTCTCTGCAACTAGAGTTAAATCTGATCCATGTATTCTTACTATTGTCTCCACTCAACGCGATCAGCTTCTCGAATTCTAGTTCACTAAAAAATAAGCTAATTGATAATGATCTAATGTATTACACGTGAGATGAGGATGGTCACCATAAGCTTAATCACAACCACTAATATCCCACAATCTGATTCGGGAAAAATCAAAATTTGTTAACATGAAATTTGGAAAGGACTAATTCAGTTTATACAATAGTAAGCATATGAGTTCTCAATGATGAATTTGATTCCCTTTGCATCCTTATTCAAAACTATAAATACAATCAAAGGCTCTGTCCTGAATTTTGAAATCCGATAGTTGAAATTGTTGAATTCTAAATAATTGGTTGCTTGTTTGTATGCATTCTAGAACTTTTGAGTAGAATTAATAATTACGTCCCTTTTGACAATAATTCTCTTTATAACAATTAATTTTTAAACAAAGTTTATTAAATGAAGAAATCTAAGTTTTAAATTGTTTAAACTAACAAATTTTGAATTAAGAGATTTAAATATTAGGAAAAAATGTAAAAATGTTAATTTTGGAAGATTGCATTTTGAAAATTAACTACGGATTTCTCTTATGTTTGAAATTATAATTTCTAAAAACAATGAAAGTGTAGGCTTTTAATTTTTGAAATTTCTAACTAAAACAAATTGTTTCCAAAAAAATTAATTCTAAAAATTCAAACTTAAAAATTTTGAATTTTCAAATCTAGTGTTTTTGAAAATGTAGACTTTAAAAGTGTGTTGGATTTTGAAAATTTAAAAGTTACTATTAAAATTTTGAATTTGCATTTTATTTGTAGATTTAGTAGGATTATAAAGTGAACAAACTATCACCAAATATTCAAAACTAAAAATAAGCAGGAAAAAGTTTTGAATACTTTTACGTGAATATAAGGTCCAATTCATAAATGTGAATAAAATTAAGGGGGATTTATTGTAAAGGACAAAATATCCAAATAATTTATCCTCAAGGACACATGCCTATAATTTTATCCTCAAGGACAGGCCCAAAGCCCATTTTTTCTCAAATGCACAAATCTTTCTTCCCCGTGCCCATTCAATCCCGTTTTCAGCTCCGACCACCTTATCTCGCGTCAACGCCACCTCCTCACCAGCGCCGCCGCCTCCTCACCAGCACCACCATTGCCACCTCCTCCTTCATACGTTTTGGAGCAACCACCTCGTGCCACCTCCTCTATCCGTTTTGTGTTCAGCATCGCCGCAGCGTCACCTCCTCACCAGCGTCGTGCAACTACCCCATGTCACCTCGTCCACCCGCCAACGCCACCCCCTCACCAGCACCATGCTCTTAAAAGCTGATACTGATACCAGTTTTTAGGTATCAATTTTGAAATTTTAGATATCAGTTTTGAAATTTTAGGTATCAGTTTTGAAATTCCTTACGATGCAAACCCTACCCATCGCTTCCAAATACCACACACTATACCACCACCTTCACCGTTTCGTCAAACCAATAACCCATCAGAAATTTTCCACCACAAATCCATAATATTTCCTAAACAACCACAAATCCATACTATTTATTTTATTAAAACTGATACCACATCGCATACAAAACTGATACTATGTTATTTTATTAAAACTGATACCACATCGCATACAAAACTGATACCCAAAAACTGATACTGTGTTATTTTATTAAAACTGATACCACATCGCATACAAAACTGATACCCAAAAACTGATACTGTGTTATTTTATTAAAACTGATACCACATCGCATACAAAACTGATACCCAAAAAATGAACACAGTATTTCGAAATCCTCACTCACGTGCTTGATCTCCATCCCTAACTTTTCACGGTCGCTCTCCGCTTCCTCGCGTGCTCTTTTCTTCTCCGCGAGCTCCTTCGTCTTAGATTTTTTCACAGACTCCATCTTCTTCCGAATTCGCCTCTCGAGCTCGAACTCCACGCGCAGGTCCTTGATTTCTGCCAAGGTGTTGTCGAGATCTGAGAGGTCGACGTCTCGGTCGGAGTTTATTGGGTTGGAGAAGGAAGCGATGGTGTGGGTTTTGTAGCAAGATCTGGAGTTGGAGAGGCAAGTTGCAGTGATTTGTCCTTGAGGATAAAATTTTAGCGGGCTGTCCTTGTGATTAAAAAAGCCCTAATTTTTGTCCTTTACATAAATTTCCTCTAAAATTAAACAATAAAAAAGTTCTGATTTATAAATTAAAAGTTCTATTAAGAACTTCTTAACAAAAACAAATAGCCTAAATTCTAAATTTTAATATTGACTTTTTGAAATTTCAAACTTCCTTCCGAAATTTAATATACTTTTAAAATCTAAACTATTGAAAATTCAAAGAATTTTAAACTAGAAAGTTTGGAAACTATTTCTTCTATTAAAAAGTTGCAAAATTTTGTTACTTTAAATAATAATAACATCAAATATTAGAAAAAGCCCGTAATTGATAAGTTTGAAAATTTAATCTTTCAAAATTAACATTGTTAAACTTTTCTAGTATTCAAAATTTCTCTTTATTCATGCTTTTTGTAGTTTAAACCATTTAAAATTTATTTTTAAAAATATCAAATTCCTCCTTTTAATAATCATTGTTAAAGATTTAATGTAGAGGGCATTATTGTCAAAAGCAACATAATTCATAATTCGAATCAGAAGTTTTAGAATGCAAACAAATAAACAAGTAAATGATTATTCAAAATTCAAAATTCAGCAATCAACTTTCAGAATTTAGCAATCGGCGTTCAAAATTTTAAATAAACGCAGTCTGAGTGTAAATCTTCATCTAATCTAAATATTAGTTAAAAAATAATCAGGAAATAAACTTCCTCCTCTTTTTTTTTACCAAGACATGTTTATTTTTCAGCAAGAAGGACAAATATTATCCAAAATATAGCGGACATCCAAAGGTTTGTTTAATGCCACGCTAAATTAAGGCTTCCAATTTTTCACGTGGCTAACCTGAACGATGGAGGACTGAGTGGCGCACCAGCTCTCGAGAATGGTGGTAGAGTCGAGATTGACTGCGACTATCATGGAGAAAGACATGACGAGTTTGACAATAAGGGAAAGAGGAGATGGTGATGGAGATTGACATGAATATGGTTGGAGCATTAATGTGTTGCAGCGTCGATAGAGGAATGATGTTTTATATGATTAGAGTGGAAGGTGGAAGAGAAGCATCATAGAATTGGGGAAGAAGAAGATAACAGTTGATAATGGTATTGTGTAGTATCATTCTTTTTAAATGAAATAATTATTTATATTTCTATTCCTAATGCTAATTTGCAATAGCATTTGTAGATAAAAAATGTATATTTTAGCTCAATGTTATTTCGTAGTAGCATTTTATGAATTATAGTAGCAATTTTTGAAAACTGTAGCATTTTATAGAAGAAATGTGTATTTTAGCTCACAATGCCATTTTACAGTATCATTTGGGAACTACATTAGCATTTTTTGAACTATTTTAACATTTTTTATTTTTAGTAGTATTTTATGAATTGTAATATCGTTTTGTGGATGAAGTGTGTAATCTTAGTTTACAATATTATTTTGTTGTAAGGACTTATGAATTGAAGTAGTATTTTTAAATTAATTAAATGTATACATTAGCTTATAAAGTTATATACCGGTAGTATTTTTAAATGAAGCTTTTTAAGATTTTACTTTCTAGTAGCATTTTAAATATAGTAATGCTACTATGTAGTATCATTTTTTGTTTTAACAAATTAATCACGTATGTTTCTATTCATAATGTTATTTTTATAGTAGCATTTTATTAATTGTAGTAGTAGTTTCTGAGTTATAGTAGCATATTTTGAATCATAGTAGCAGTTTATAAAAATTATAATATCCTTTTAGATGATCTATATAATGTATCTCACAACATTATTTTATAGTAGTATTTATGAATTGTAGTATCGGTTTTTGAAGTATATTAGTATTTTTGGGTTTATAGTAGGTTTTATGAATTGTAGTCCTATATTTGAATCAAGATTTTTAAATTCCCCCATTTAGCATTGTTTATAATTTTTGTAAAGGTTATATCAATTTTATTTTATTTTCTAAAAGTTCGTAATTTTATTTTTCTTAAACTAACTTATAATGCTACTGCATAGCTTTGTAAATGTGGTATCATCTTTATTTAATTTTTTGAATATTTATCTTGTTATCTTACATAAATTATTTTATAATGCTACGGTGTATTATCAGTTTTGTATTTACGAATAAGAAAAAAAATTAAGAACTTATATTACAATTTTATCGTGTAATAGTTGAATTTAATTTGTGTTAGCATTTTATGATTAAGTCATATGACTTGGTAGCATTTTGTATTGGCCATTTTTTGCATCATTTTCTCATATAATGATGTCGTATGGTATTATTATTTTTACCTGCCGATATTTTTGCAGTAATTAATTATTGTTGTGCAAGATGAGATGAGTAACTTTGATGTTATGTGCTGGAAGATGTAGCCAACATGGTTGGTGGCAACATGCATTGAGTATAAACTAGGGTTTCATTTGGTATGATGTTAGTCGACGTTGAGAATACTAAGGTTTCTAGGTAGTGGAGGCAACGGCTAGATGGTTGACGCAGACGGTGGACAAAAGTTCGTGGTGTCATAGACAGCGTCAATGTAGAGAATTACGGCAGCTGATGTGGCGGCGGTAAAGGAGAGCGACGAAAGAAGGTGCGGTGTTTAGGGTTAGGGGAAAGAGGAAAATATGTAGTTAGTGTTTTATCTTTTTGACTAATTTCAAAAGTTGGTGCCTTAAATGTTGGAACTGGGCCATCAGACAATGGGATAAATGAGTGAATTTTAAAAAAAATCCATTTGGATCTTATTAGGCCTATGAAGTCTAAAATGATTTAGATTTAATCTAAATAAATTTTAAATGAATTCATTATATTATAATTTGTTAATAAAATGATTTGATTTAATATCATCTATACTATATATGACATGTATATGCATATTATATACACATGTACGTGTACGTGCATGTGCAGCATATACAGCGTGCATGGTTTAACATGTCAATATCTAAGTGTTGGGTTTTACACTACGACAGACAGGTTGGCCTCTTCATATACATATGTGATGTCTAATATAAATTATATAATATAATGTGATGCAAAATTATATTCGTATTAGTGTAAATATTTATACATTCATAAGATATTGAAAAATTAATATATTTATATATGTATATATATTAATCCATAAAATAATATTTATAAAATAAACATAGAAATTTTGAGTGCAAATTTAAATTTTCAGATTCAAATTTCAAATCTAGATTTAGATAAACAAAATTAATTTCAAATTTAAAATATTAATTTTTTTATAAAATATAATTTATTAATATGTATGTATGTATGTATATAATACGGAATTAAAAATTTAATTTTTTTCGTAAACATGTATATGTTTATTTATATATAAAAATAAATATGTTAAAATAATTATAATATAAAATGATAATACATAAAGTTATTATTTCAGCTACACACACACATATCTTGAAAAATTCAAAGAAGAATATTTTTCTATAAATCCATATGGATTTAAATTCTATTTTTTATAATTTCCGTATGAAAATTATTAAGAAATGTTTTTCAATTTTTTTTTACGATGTGTATATATATTAAAATTAATTTATTGTATTATATTTAATATATATAGATTTTAAAATAAATAAATAAATTTAGATTCTATAAAACCATTTTAAATTCAAAAGTATAATCATCTTCAATTAAACGTTTAAACTTCTCATTTTATTAATAATTCAAAATCTTCAAACCATTTAACTTCCCAAAATACTTCATTATAAAAGCTATTTAATACTTCTTCCTAAAACAATTTAATTTCCATCAAATTGTTTTTATTATCCAAATTCCAGTATTTACCAGATAATTCTAGATTATTGTCAATTAATATTTAAAAATCCATTTTAATTAATTAAATCGCCATTATTATTATTAATTAATTATTGCTTAACACTTGGTTGTTATAGTCTTTTAGTGAAACGGATCACCTATGTTGTATTACTATATACTCTATCGATCAATACTGCTCCGCCTTTGATAAACTGCCTTTATAATGTGGAACTTTCAAAGTATGTCTCTAAAAATTTTGTCAGCTTTTGTTTCTTTTACAATCTATATCACTCCATCACTACAAGAAAATCCTTCTTTAATTGCAAGAAGGCATGGCGTTGGAAGCAAATTGCTATTTTTTATTGTTCGCATGTTAAACAAACACGGTAGACACGCTATAAGATTATACCCCAACCTTAACAAAATGAAAAAGAGACACTTAAGCGGCAAATTATTTTCATTCCCTCCCATTTGATATATTCCACGTTTAACATCAAAACCCCCTTTTCTCACGAACTTCGCTCTATAAACCCTAGTTTTCTCCCTTCTTCACCGATCCAACCTCTAAATTATTTGGATTGAACTATCTTTGCCGAGGTGATTCCCTTGCAGGTAACTGTTCTTTATTTTACATGATTTATTTTGTTCAAATTTTGGGCTTTTGTGTGATTTATTATCATCGGTAATCCCATAATTCTAGAAAGTAATGACCGCTACGTTTTTGTTACTGCTTTGTTAGCATAAGTTTGGATCTGTAGTTTTGATTTATTCATCTATGTCTCAATAGTTCATGATTCCTCTAGGATATGTGTGGTTAACTCTGTAAATTGAGGTGTTTTTCATGTTGTTAAGTGAAATATTGCTTTTATCTCATCTAATTATATTTTTATACAAATAATTAGGTTTTCTAAAATAGAAGATTATGCTTATTCATGTGACTTTAGTGCGTGGAATTTCTCTAACTTACATTTGTTGTTGATTTTTACCATAATCTGAAGCATTTTGTAAACTAACAAGTAACATATAAATTTGTTTTGCATATTGTTTTGTTAATTTTAACTTGGTAAACAATCAATGAATGTGAGATCCTACAACTGCATATGGTTTTCGATGACATCTTGTATCATAGACATGTGCATTTTTGTTTTAGTCATCTATTTTTTGTTTTTAGGCCTTAAGTATTTGTATCAATTAAGTTAAAATGTAATGGCATTTCATTATTCTTTTAATGAAAAGCTTATTTTGTAGGTAATAGAACACATCGTACATCTCGCGACGACGGTTATGGTTCAATGGGTACATTTAGATAGGTAAAAGGAGATATTTTCTTTTTGCAAATATTTAGTGTATATGTTTTCATATGGAGAAGGAGATAGGTAAAAAATTCATGTTAGCTGCATTGCTTTTAGGGATCCCATCTATGAAGATGTTGATGAAGCTTATCGAATTCCAGCAAACTCTTATACTGGAAAATGTATCTGTCTTGTTTCAAGGTCACCTAATTTTGGTGTTTTAAGAGAGGCACTTGTAGAGATTTTTGTTCTCTGCTTTTCACTTGTTGGCAGCAGGTAACACATAGGTCTTTTCTAACCTTAAATTTAAAGAGATTACATGACTGATTCTGAATCAAGTAGTCATGCATTAAAACAAACTTCCGGTTACTCTTCATTAATATGTTGTTCATCTCAGTCAGCAATGGTTCAAGTTTACAGTGCCATAGTAAGATCAATACACTTCTCGTATAGTTGATAGAAAAAAAGGTAATATACAATTAAATGAAATAATAATTGATGGCTTTTAGTAGAGCAAGTTAATAGCTAGTTTTTGTTTCTCAAATTGACTGACGGATGGGGAACATTGATCGATAGATAAAAGGCTTCTTGTTACATTAAATTAAATGAACTAATAGTTGAATTGTTTTCGTTGAACCATTGGGACATTTGCTCTAGATAAGCAAACGAAATGTACAATATTATAAATTTATTATATTCATGACAAGATGACTTTTGAATAATTAAATCAATTGATATTTTGATAATATTCTTCCATTTTACTATTGATCACACATTACTAACGATTGTTTTCATGATATGTAAATTTTTACCTAATGATGTAGACTTACCTTGCTTACATAATTGCTAACTTACCTTCCTTACATAATTGCTTACATTAACTGTGGGTTCTCAAATATTTTGCTAACTTTGGCATACATGAAATGTGGGTCAATTAAAATGATAAACCTTCATTTTTCATTTAAGTTGCATTATTCTGTTATATAGAGCATATGATTATTTTGCAAAGCAGTTGAATTATATTTTAGTAGTGTAACAATTTTTCAATTGAACTGCAAAATGCAGCTTAGTTTTGCAACTGAGTTGCAAAATGGAATTCGGTTGCAAAAATAGCTCAGTTACAAAACTGACAATTCAGTTTTGCAAACCGAAATGCACTCAGTTTGCAAAAATGAGTTGCAATTTGCAACTCAGTTTGTTGCAACTTAATTGCAAACTGAGTCGCAACTCGGTTTCACAAACTGAAATGCATGCAAATAACCATTTCATTTTCATCGTTTGGCGAATAACGTTATATGATTTTTATTATGATTATATCAGGTGACAAGCCATAAACAAATTTATTTACACTTCTTATACTGGAAAATGTATCTGTCTTGTTTCAAGGTCACCCAACTTTGGTGTTTTAAAAGAGGCACTTAAAGAGATCTTTGTTCTCTGCTTTTCACTTGTTGGCAGCAGGTAAGCTTAGGCATTTTCTACAATTTTGGCAATGGCTATATTTGTGTAACCATAACATATATGAATACTCACGTCTTTAAGAGCAAATGCAGTCATCCATTAAAACAAATTTCTGGTTACTCTTCATTAATATGTTCATCTCAGTTAGCAATGGTTCAAGTTTATAGTGCCACAGTAAGATCAATACGCTTCTCGTATAGTTGATAGACAAAAAGGTAATACATAATTAAATGAAATAATAATTGATAGCTTTTAGTAGAGCAAGTTAATAGCTTGTTTTTTTCTCAAATTGACTGACGGAAGGGGAACATTGATCGATAGATAAAAGGCTTCTTGTTACATTAAATTAAATGAACTAATAGCTGAATTGTTTTTGTTGAACCATTGGCACATTTGCTCTAGATTAGCAAACAAAATGTAGAATATTGTAAAATTTATTATATTCATGACAAGATGACTTTTGAATAGTTAAATCAATTGATATTTTGATAATATTCTTCCATTTTCCTATTGATCACACATTATTAACGACCGTTTTCATGATATGTAAATTTTTATCTAATGATGTAGACTTACCTTGCTTACATAATTACTAACTTACATTGCTTACATAATTGCTTACATTAACTGTGGGTTCTCAGATATTTTGCTAACTTTGGCATACATGAAATGCGGGTCACTTGAAATGATAAACCTTCATTTTTCATTAAAGCTGCATTATTCTGGTATGTAGAGCATATGATTATTTTGCAAAGCGATTGAATTATATTTTAGTAGTGTAACAATTTTTCAATTGAGCTGCAAAATGCAGCTTAGTTTTACAACTGAGTTGCAAAACGGAACTCGGTTGCAAAACTGGCTCAGTTTTGCAAACCGAAATGCACTTAATTTGCAAAACTAAGTTGCAATTGCGACTCAGTTTGTTGCAAACTAGTTGCAAACTGAGTTGCAACAAACTGAGTCGCAACTCGGTTTCTCAAACTGAAATGCATGCAAATAAGCATTTTATTTTCGCCGTTTGGCGAATAACGTTGTATGATTTTTATTCTGACTATATCGAGGTGACAAGCCATAATTTTTTTTATATACTTGTTTAATGTTTGTTTCCTAGTATTAGAACAAACATATTAATGGGTATGGAGGGTCGACTCATATTATTGTCGTGGTTGGAATAATTTATGACGAGGAGGTCGCATATGGTTATTAGTGATATTATAGATATACCAAGGAGACACGAGGCATAAAGTGGACAATTAGAGCTCATATATGACCAAGTATGTTAAAATGCACTCTTATTTTTTTATATAAATTACTTGTTGACTTTTTTGATTTTGATTTTAAACTGAAATTAAAGGGGGAAACAACATGCTAGTTTCCAATCTTTGTTGACTCAACCACCTTGTGTTACCCAGTTCTCTACATCCCACAAGATTGATTAAAGGGGAATCGGTTGGGACTTTGGGTATGGGATGCCTATTGATGATTCAACGTTTTGAAATACTCCGATCGCTGTATTATCTACCTAAAAGCTGCATGAATGTTTCTGTAAGTATTGGCTTCATCTTTTATTTGATGCTCTCACATCTATGCATGCCTAGTTTGTTTTTTAAGAGTGCAACCACTAATATATTTAAAAATTCAAAAGTGCGTTAGTTAAATACTTTACATTATTTGTTGTGGTTCCATAATATTAAGTATTTTATGGAGATTTACTCTAGGATCCAACCACAAATAAAATTACTTCTCCCTATCCCCTTTCCCTTGTAAGAAAACATTAGCATGCAAAGTGTAAGGTTGGCCATTGACATTTCCTAAGAATTCAAAGTCTATCTTGTCACTATATTTGCCTTGTGATGACAACTGCAAGATATATAAAATAAAATAAAAACTGTAACTGCGAACGTTCAAATATGCATGATAGTATTAAACTTTCCCTTTAAAAAAATATCTGACTTTCTCACAAACAGTATTAGAGCTTTTTGTTTAAAAATCTTCGAATTAATGCAAATAAGCGACTAAAACTGAGATTTATTCATTCTTTATAAATGTTCCGTATGCATAATAGTAAATAACGAAAAGAGCTTCTACTCAAGCAAATGATGAAATAAAGAAATATCAGACTTTCTCACAAATAGTATTAGAGCTAAAGATGAAAAAATTCATTACAAACAAAATGCTGACCAAGCAAAATGAAAAGTCTGTATCTGATAATAAGGATAAGGGAGATGAGCATTGTAGTAATGTGAAACATGAGGAATCATTTAACTCAAGTGCAACCAGCAAGAAGATACGTCAATGAACATATCTTAAAATGAAAATTCTGTCCCTTGTTTAAATTCATTTTCGGCTTTGACCTGCACAGAAAAGCCTATTATTAAGTTGATCAAAAATGAAATAGTAAAAAAAGTGTTAAATATGATGGGACTGCATTTCTTTTTTGGAAATAATATCGATAAGCCTTGTATTGTGCAAAAATATTTATATCACGTTTTGTCTTTACTCGACTTTACTTGGCTGCACAAAATGGATCTTTAGGCATGAAGATAATGTTTTCAGTTGTACAGGAACTAAGTCATTTGATGTTGTGAATGAGTCATGCCTTTTTGAGTGAGCTATAGAGTCCCTATGCATGCTTAAAAATACAACTGCCGATGTGCCTTTGTGAAGTTTGCATTTAAAATTATATAAACAGTATTAATGCATTCAAAATTGAAGTCAAATTAGTATACAATCAAAGTTCCCCTATTAGGAAAATGATATTAGAATACTTTTATCATTATATACAGTTTTCTCGCCATGAAGCTAGAGTTGTACATGTCCTAGTGGTAGGAGGTGCAGGTTATATGGGTTCTCATGCTGCACTTTGACTTCTTAAAGACTCTTATAGAGTGACTATTATGGTAAGTAGACAAATTCTTCCAATTTTTCTTTAGTTTAATTAGTTGGATTGCTTGATACCAACCATTGCTTTTTGTTGTATATCACCAACTCATCGGTCATAACTTTGTTGTATTTGGTGAAACATTACTCTTAACTGTAGCAACTAAAGTTTCTAATAAACGTGTGTAGGATAATCTTTCTAGGGGAAATATTGGAGCAGTTAAGGTTTTGCAGGAGCAATTTCCTGAACCTGGAAGACTTCAATTTATTCTTGCTGATTTAGGCAATGTTAAAGCCGTATCCTTTATAATGAGCAAACTACTTCTTAATTTAATTAATATGATTCAGAAATATATGTAGGAAAGTGAAGTTGGATTCTTCTTTAACCAATATTTAGGTAAACAGAATATTTTTAGAAAATGCATTTGATGCGGTCATGCATTTTGCTGCGGTTGCTTATGTGGGTGAGAGTACACTTGAACCTCTTAGGTATGTTTCACTTTGTAGCAAGCCAGTGCCACTGTCCTTAGTGTGCTTCTTTAAAGCATGATTGATCACAATAACAGGTTCATTAGGGGTTATGCTAGTTTCAGTAACTTAGTCTTTGGCAATGCATCTTTTGTACTTGTACATACTTGTATATATTGACTAACATATGTATGTTTGTGTTTCTTCTTCACAGGTGTTGTATGATGCTTTTGAGGTTGATACATGATGTCACACTCTTTCTCCTTTAAATCGGTCATGCTTATCGACGGTCATTAAAATATTTTTAGTATGTATCGTTTTGGTATGCTACACTCAATTTGTGTACTTATGTTTAATTTTTATCACAAATATTTATGTTTAATTCTTCATGTATGAAATATTATGGATATATATATTGTGATTTGGCTTATGACTCAATTTGTGTACTTATGTCAATGTGATGAATGTGGTTTTTTGAGTTATAATATATAAGTAGAATTGAAAATTGTAAGCTTTGAATGTTATGGCAGAAAAAAAATGTGCAATAGAATTTTTTTATAGCGTTCTAACTATGCAATAAAAAGAAAAATTGTTCAGCTTTGTTATACTATAGCATCATGTTAGTGATATACAAAATATTTTGCAAAGAGTAAATAGTTTTCATAGCAATAAGACGGTGCTATAATAGATAGTAATGAATTTTCTATAGCATTTCAATGTGTCATAAAAGGTTGACACGATGATTCCATAGCGCGTTCAAATGCTATAATAATATAGCATGTCGACATATTTATAGCAACTAAAATGCGTCATAAAAAGTTCTATAGCACGTTTCATAATGCTATAGAAAAGCAGTTGCACCAATATGGCCTATTTTAGATGGCAAGAAAAATACGTTTTCCATTGCAAGTATGACACGCTATTGTATCTACCAGACTTTTTACAACATGTTGATCTATGGCGATTATAGAATCGCTATAGAAAGTTTTTATAGCGGTTTTTACACGCTATAAAAAGTCCTTTTTGTTGTAGTGCATTGTTTTCACAAAACAGACTCGTGAGATTCTCAACAATAGGAATCACCCATATCTCAATTAAAAATTTGTCCATTTAGATTTATATTACATTCATTATGACGATATTCACTGCGATGTACTTATCCTTTCAATTGAATTAGCAACTACCTCTTGTTTGTAACATTTTCAACTTAAAGCTCCTTAACTAAGGTTGAACATGAATTATGGATTGAAATATTATTTTTGATATCACTCATGAAGTTTGAGTTTGAACACTACTTCATAAGAAGTTCGTTATTTCCTTAAACAACTCTCTAGTAATTTATAAATACTCGATAATACTCTAACTACCATTTATCGATCTTAATTCGAATTTGATATCCCCTCAATATATCTATTACACAAGCAAATTGCGATACGATAGACAAAATAGCATATATGATAACTTCTATTACCGATGCATAAGGTATCCATCTCATATTCTCTATATTAATTTTTTTAATATGATGTCTGTTTATATCGTTTGTGACAATTCCAACATCCTTACTTATATTTTTAGAAATATTTTATTAACTTTCAATATTATTTCTTATAGACACAGGCTTCCTCTGCATTTTGACTGATAATCAAACTGTTTGATTTCTCTATCGAAATATTTTCTCAATTCTGATGCTAGTCCAATGATACTATCGTATAAATTCTTAGATCTTATTCAACACTCGCAACCTCAGTCACCGCTCCCACTGACGTCGTAGAACTTTAGTCATCATGTGCAAATAGTCTATTCTTAATCATTATTAAGAATTGCAAATCTAGTGGATCGTATACTATTTAACTTGTGTATAATATGCAAGTATATATATATATATATATATTAATGCAACAATAGATAATAAATAGTAGAATATAAAAAGCGTGCAAACAAAAGTTTTTATAGTGGTTCAGACATCCCGCCCTACGTATAGTCCCGAAGCTCCTCTTCGGTATTTCCTTTAAACAAACTACCCTCACTTCGCCCAGAGGAATAGGCTTAATACAAAATCGTCTTTGACAATCTTGTGTTCCAATAACACGGTTTTTGACTTACAGTACAAATCTTCCTATGATCTCCTTTGAGTATATGAATATGATTGCTTTGAGTTATAGGAAGTGAATTTAACCAAAAGATTGTAATGGATTGAGAGTATGTAAACAGTGTATATGCAAGAGAATGCTTAGAAATCAAGAGAGTAAATGATAGATCAAAACAAGTTAAGTTAGTTCTCAATTAAGATGTTATTTATAGAGTTAGAGAGGTGCAGATGAAGAGTTGTTGCTGTTTGAAGAAAACTTCTCATTTTAATGGCTGGAACCCTTCATGAAAGATGATTTCCTTTGGTTTCAAAAAAAGTGTCTATTTAAATATGACAGTTTTTACATTGACAGACGTCTGTGGTGTAATGACAAACGTCCGTGACTATTTTATTTTTTTAACCTGAAACTTGTCATGGACGTCTGTGAGTATTTTTATTTTTTAAACCGGAACTTATCACATACGTCTGTGAGTATACCTCGGACGTCTATGAGGTGAAATTGCAATTTTCTACGTGTTTGTGATGTATATAAAGTTGTGTATGCATATATACTCAAGGAGACCTTAACAATATTTTATCTAGGACTCATTTACAATAGAATAATCTTTAGTATGGTCAATGAACCTTCGTCTCTCTTTGAGTCTTAATATCTTCGATCATGGAGTCTGCTTGTAGTAAATACCTGCAATTTTGATAGTCTATATATGTATATGATTGTATAGTTGTTATTATTGAAACATAAGTTGGAGGTTCTAGCAATCTCCCTTTTTTGATGATGACAACAATACAATCATAAATCAACTATTCATTCGTATAATCAGATATCAACAATAGAAGTATTATTATGTTTATCTATGTTTTGACTCCCCCTATGTATATGCTTCTCCCCCTATGTATCTACATAGTTTGCACCCCCTTTGTCATTATCAAAATGGAGGGGAACGAAAAATGATATATAATGTTACCATCAAATGTTGAATAACCAAAGCATGTAATCATCAAAAGTATGTTCAATGCAAAATGAAAGACATAAGTTGTAAGACCAAATAAGCATAGGAGATATAAAATAATAGAACATAAAGTCTAATTATATTGATTGTGCGAGTAGGATAATCCTCCGTAATTCTCATTATATTCCCAGTAGGAAGATGGATCCTGCTCATACGAGCCTGGCCACTGTGTCTGGTCGTTGTACTCCTCATCCTCTTGAATAGAAAGACCTTGAAATTCCATGTATGGTTGTTGAAAATGTGGAGTGTCGGACATGTACATCTCATGACTGTCTTTTTCCTCTTCCTCGGGTTGAATAGGAGCCTTCCCTCGAGCACTTCGATCGTGTGATGTACCTAAGGGAGAGGGTTGTGCGTGATAGACTGGTGTTTATTCCCGAGGTGGAGGTGTTGGAGAAGGTGAGGATGATGATCATGAGGAAGAGCGGCCACGGACCTTAGGCATTACTTTCCCTAAAGTGGAGATCACTTTGTCCAATGTCTTCTCCATCTTTGTCATTCTAGTGGAGAAAGAACGTTCTAATCCTATCATCCTTCTATTTAATGCTCTCTGACTTGTCGTGATTATTTCTTTGATTTTTAATGGCCAAATCAGAAAGAGATTCGTCCGACGTTGGTTCAAGACGAGCTTCTTGTAACTCGGAGTCAAAAAAAATATTCGGCATGATGACTGGATGAAGATGTTTGTCGGGAAGTATGAGAGTAGCTTTGTCGAGGAGCGCAAGGTAGAGGAGGCTCATGGTGTTCTTGTTGATGCCATTTAGTCCATTGAATAAAAGGGATAATAGGAGGAGGGATTTTTGGAAGATGCATTAGCGACAAATATCGTGGACCACTATCTTTGGTGGGAATTTCTTCGTATTATGATATATATGAAGGAACGTTAAGATCTTGTAGGATGTGCATGATATAAGGAGCGTAAACAATGGAATGTTGATGCTGCGACCAAATCCTTTAATTTGGTCATGGATAAATTTTGCCCAATTAACTCGATGTTGAGCATATATGGCATATAAAGCTCTATGGTCATTGGGATAAATTTGTTCATGACTACCTAGACGAGGTATAATGATATTAATTATCATACGATTTAAAAGTCTGGCACGAGGTCGAAGATAGATAGATTTCCATTTTGGAATATTATCCTCCCATACTTGATGTGTAATTTCATCCCTAGGTAATAGACTATGATCCGGTATATCGGTCAAATCAATCCCTTCATAGAAACAATCCAAAATTCGACAAAGAGCATGTACATCTATTTTAACTACTTTTCCATATACACTAGAGCATGACTAACCCTCATCATTCTCGACTATACCAAAATCCAATGATAGCCACTGTCCATATAAGTGATATTTGATAGCATGTGTGCATTTCCCGTCATATGTTGATAGTATCCATTTCTCCTTATTTTTGTTTTTGGGTACCTGCAAAATAATAAAAAGTTTTAATTGGTACTCATATCCTTTTTAGGGTCCTATGGGTTAGTAGGAGAAGGTAGCCATACC
Source organism: Allium fistulosum (assembly GCA_030737815.1). Classification (NCBI taxonomy): domain Eukaryota; kingdom Viridiplantae; phylum Streptophyta; class Magnoliopsida; order Asparagales; family Amaryllidaceae; genus Allium; species Allium fistulosum. The sequence goes on from CM060906.1 coordinate 1,041,949,356, forward strand.
CATGAGGGTTTGGAACATTTAGAAATGTAATTTTTATAATAAACTATTTCTTTTAGATACATATCTATTTGTTTTTGTCTAATCAATTTGTTATTTGTTTTAGGAATCCATATCTTAATCATTTTTGTTTCCTTATTCTCATATTTAAGTTTTGTTTTTCTAAAATTTGTATATAATGTACTATACTTCTTTAAACTTTTATTGTTATTAGAGATTACAATTATTTCTAGAATGTTTATGATTATTTTTGTTAAATCCTAAACCATTCCTATTTCCTGATGGTTTTGAAATCTTTATCAAATTATCCAGATTTTTCTTTCCTTTATTAAATTTTGTAACATTGTTAGTAATTTTATCTAATTTATTTCTGAGATCAGAAATTTCTATATTAGCTAATTCTAAATTTTGTTTTAATTCATATTTTTCTTTTTCAAGTTTATGATTCTCTATTTTGTTATTCTCTATATCATGTTTTAGAGTAGCACTATGAGATGGTAATTCTTTGCATTCTTCTTGTGTTAATTCTAATTCTTCTTCCAAAATACTTTTCTCATCTTTTAACATTCCAATTTCTAATTCAGCTTTGTTTAATTTTCTTATATTTTCTTCATTTAATTTCTTTAATTCTCTATATTTGTCATCTAATTCCATACTAATTTCAAGAAGTTCTTCATATGTTAATTCAGGACGTACCTCATCTATGTTAGCCATGAAGCAAACATTTGCTTATCCTGAGTCACTGTCACTATCAGATGAAGAGGAAGAGTCGGAGTCGTCCCAAGTTACTTGAAATGCTCCTATCTTTTTCTTGAAATTTTCGAATTTGTTTTTCTTTTTATCACTATTGAGTAGCGGACAGTCTTTCTTCATATGGCCAAATTTGTCACACCTAAAGCATTTTATTGATGTTTGATTTGAGGAATTAGTGCTACTTTTGTTTTGAAATTTCGTCATCCTTTTGAACTTCTTGAATTTGTTGTAATTTCTGGCGATGAAAACAATCTCATCTTCTTCGAAGTAGGGTTTATAGTTGTTTGCCTGAAATGCGAAGTTTTTCCTTTCTTGATTCTGTTATTTTCTTGCCTGTAAATTAGCTTCATATGACATCAGATTTCCTATTAACTCTTCGACTTTAATTTGGGAAAGATCGTTAGCTTCTTCGATGGTTAAAACTTTTATTTCTCATTCATTTGTAAAAGCGTTCAAAATTCGTCTGACTAAATCAAAATCAGTGAATTTAACTCCTAGTGCCATAAGATCGTGTTGTGTAGTTTGAAATCTAACATACATGTTAGTAACTGACTCATTTGATTTCATTTTAAAGGTGAAAAATGATTTTTCAGAACGAAAATTTTTGTTTGCTTGACTTTATTTGTGCCTTCATGAGTAATTGTAATGTACGCCATATATCATAAGCAGTAGTGCACAACATGACTCGAGAAAATTCGTTTTTATCGAGTGAACAAAATAAAACATTCATAGCTTTGGCATTGTTAGATGCCTCTGCTTTTTGTGCATCAGTCGATGTGCCTATATCAGTGTTAGGTGCTTTATATTTATTTTGAGTTACTAACCAAATTTCTGGACCATTAGCTTCCATAAAATACGCATATGTGTAAACCAGTAAGCATAATTAAATCCAGTGAATAGTGGAGGACGTGTAGTGGATTGATCTTCTTGCAATGTACTTGCCATATTAAATATGTTTCAATTACGTGTTACTGTAACTTGAAATAATCGTGCTCTGATACCAATTGTAAATCTAGTTGATCGTGTACTATTTAACTTGAATATAATATGCAAGTATGTATGTATGTATGTATGTATGTATATATTAATGCAATAGTAGATAATAAATGGTAGAATATAAAAAGCGTGTAAACCATAGTTTTTATATTGGTTTGGACCTCCCGTCCTACGTTCAGTCCCGAAGCTCCTCTTCGGTTTTTCCTTTAAACAAACTACCCTCACTTCGTCCAGAGGAATAGGATTAATACAAAAGTGTCTTTGACAATCTTGCGTTCCAATAACATAGTTTTTGACTTACAGTACAAATCTTCCTATGATCTCTTTTGAGTATATGAATATGATTGCTTTGAGTTATAGGAAGTGAATTTAACCAAAAGATTATAATGGATTGAGAGTATGTAAAAGTGTATATGCAAGAGAATTCTTAGAAATCAAGAGAGTATATGATAGATCAAAGCAAGTTAAGTTAATTCTCAATCAAGTTGCTATTTATAGAGTTAGAGAGGTGTAGATGAAGATGTGACGACCGCCCATGACCCCTGCACCGAATCTAGGGATAGTGCGCTGTAAAGTGTGCCAGGCGACCATGGACGATTGTCAAGGTAAGATTAAAACAACAGGATCTATCGTATTACTCACAGCGCATGGACAAAATACAATAGAACATATGTATAGTGAAGCTTTACAGAACAAAATGACATCTTATAAAACTCCATAATAGTTGAATACAAGCATTCATATAGTCAATACATCCAGCCTCACTACATATCTCTCAGAGAAAACAAAACAGCGGAATATCCAGTACATATAAGAAGATAATATGCAACCCTCTAGCTCGTCTTCGATATCAGCATCGTGAGAAGAGAACAGCACCTGTCACCTGCTACCTAGTCTGCCCGTCCCAAAATGGACGAACAGCCCAAGGCAATAAGAATTAAAACATAAAGCCTTGAGTCAGACAACAGTCTTAGTGAGCAGTAAATTAACTAACAACATACCAAAAGAGCATAAAGGAAAAGGAATAGGAATACAACCCTCCCACTCCAACCTCATTCTACAGTGATAGCCCCCAGACACACACTAAGCAGAAGCAAACATAGCAGAGCATACAATTTAAAGTAAAGCTACTATCACTCGAGTCAAGGGCGATGTTTTCCAAGTACCAAGGCCTAAATCAGATAAGCACCCAGAAAATACCGCTCTTGAGTCCGAATGACGATACAACCAAACATCCATGACTCTGGCTATCACTGTTATCATTGCTTCGATATCACCGTTAATTGAATGACCGGCACATTCTTTCAGCCGTCCGTCAAGGGCTAATGGAAACCCCGGTTCTAGACATAACTCCCGCACGTCGTCGCAGCCCGTGCCTAGGACTATCGAATCTGCCCAGAGTACTCGACCATCAACAGTTGGCCGTTGGGACTATCGAATCTGCCCAAACGTACTCTTGCTTAGAGCATGCTAGAACCTTCAACAACGATGCTATCCAAGCCTCCTAGTCATCCTCCTCGACGACTATTCTCATATCCATTCATTATCTTCAACTCGAATCATATCACCGAGTTATCAACATGCTTGGAATGATCCCGTCTGGATTAGACCAAGTCTTCATCACATGATTGCCTCGCTTCATTACATCCTCGCAAAGCCTCATCTCATCATCACATCATCAAATCTATGCATAAGAGCTTCATCATCCCGCTACATATGCCACGAGCAGCTTTTCCAATTCAAGAGCCTTTCCCTTAGCTTTTGAATCGTCTTCGGTCTAAATCTAATCATCAATCATCTAGTTCATAACAATCAATCAAATCAAACATCAATCCAATCAATCAAGCATTCAAATATGATCTAAGTAGACAATTATAACAATAATGGCATTTTCGTAATTAAAGAGTTGAAAGTCCAATAAGCATGAAAACATGGATTATATCTCTACAAACTTGATGAATGAACTTGCATAGGTTAACATATGATAAAATGGATGCAACATCATCATGAACAATGGATCTACATGGATCTACACATAGGATGAAGAAAATGCATGGAAATCACTATTTTAACACCAAATCGGGCCAACAATCCGATATACTCCTTTGGATCCGTGTGAGAGATAATCACCACTCACCAAATCACCTAAACAATCCAAAAAATAACAACTTCAGATCTGGACAGCGAAGGATGAAGCTAGATCTATCACAAATCCGCTTCAAATGAAGAAATCTCTCTTGAAAAGATGAAGATCTTCAATCTAAGCTCTTGAATCTTCAATCTTGATCTTCGATTTGGGTGGATGGAAGCACTAGATTAGAGTGGAGAAAAGAACTGAAGAAGTGTAGAAGTCGAGCTCTCAAAATGGCAGCACTTCGTCGCTTCAAAATCCGGATCCCAAAAAGTGAGAACAACCCCTCCTATTTATAGCTGAAAACTGCCCTTAAGTCATAACTCGGCTATCTCCTTAAGTCGGTGCCGACTTAACACCATGCCGACCTAGTGCCTTGCCGACCTAGTGCCTTGCCGACCTAAAAACTCATCTGCCTATGACTCGCAACAAAACAGCTGTCTCCTAAGTCGGTTACGACTTATGGCATGCGCCTACGACTTAACGACTTAACTGCCTCGCCGACCTACGACTTAACAATATGACCGACCCAACGAAGCAGACTCATCATACTGCCGCAAAACCCAAGTCCTAAGTCGGTTGACGACTCAACAACAAAGCGCAACTGCGACTTAACACATAGGCACGACTTAACTTAGGTCGTTGCCGACTTAAGTGCCTTGCCGACCTAAGACATACGAAGGAATAAAACTACGACTTAACTCGTAACTGGGTTACGACTTAACACAAGAGACGTCCTGCCGACTCACAACTCAACACACGTTGCCGACTCAACTACCTACCGACTCAATTACCCTGCCGACCTAACACTTAACACCCAAACACTTAGGTCGCTCACAACATGTCCTTAGGTCGTTGCCGACCTAACTCTACTCCATAGTACTTAGGCTGCCTACTATTCTTCCTTAGGTCGCCCTAACCTCTTAAGTCGGTCAACCCCACTTCCTTAACTCGGCAACGACTTAACAAATAGTTTGTCAGATATGCTAACTACTAAGTCGTCCAGGTCTTAAGTCGACCACTATCTTAACTCGTCAGCCGACTTAACACTTAACTCACCACTATCCTTAAGTCGGTTAATACTATAAGTCGGTCACTTCCTTAGGTTGTTATCCCTTAACTCGGCGAGTTCCTTGAGTCGGTAACTCGACCCAGACTAGTTGCTTAACTCGTCCAAACTCCTAAGTCGGCTACGACTTAGGACTTAAGCAAAATTCTGCCAAAACCAGAAATGACTTAACAACCTTACAACCAAAGGTAAATCATTTTAGAATGTTTTGATCCGTAAAAATACGGGTCGTTACATTCTCTCCCCCTTAGGAATTTCGCCCCCGAAATTCCAAACAACAAGGCAATCAAAGCCATTCTGTACGCCTATCATCCATAACAATCAATAAACCATGCATCCAATTCTAGCTTAGCGTACAGAATTCTAAGACTTAGAACAAGTTACAATTTCGTTAGATGACACGACACCTTAGGGCCATACCTTGAAGAGTTCAGGATGAGCTGCCTTCATCCTCTCTTCCACCTCCCACGTACAGTCGTTATCATTGTCACTCCATTGTATCTTGAGCAACTTAACTATCTTCCTCCTAAGCTGTTTCGTGTCGGTTTCAACAACACGAAGCGGCTTACGAGGTCTTCTATCGACTGGATCAACTTCTAAGTCTTCACAGCTATCAGCAGAAACCACCGTACTCGAGTCGTGCACATACTTCCGTAGATATGATACATGAAAAACATTGTGCACACCCGACATTTTCTCCGGTAACTCCAATCTGTAGGCGAGCTTTCCAATTCGCTCGATGATCGGGAATGGTCCAACAAATATCGGAGTCAATTTTCCTTTCTTCCCGAATCGGATAACATTCTTCAGTGGAGAAATCTTCACAAAAACCATCTCACCTACGTCGAACTCCAAATCCTTACGACGTTTATCAGCATAACTCTTTTGACGATCTTGGGCTGCCTTCATTCGTTGCCGAATGATCTCTATAAAATCTGAAGTCTGACGAATCATCTCTGGCCCAAGCATCAACTTTTCCCCAGTTTCCAACCAACATGTCGGAGAGTTACACGGTCTTCCATACAATGCCTCATATGGTGCCATACCAATACTTGACTGGTAACTGTTGTTGTAGGCAAACTCCACCAAATGAAGGTGATCTTCCCATGATCCTCCGAAATCCAAAACACAAGCTCTGAGGAGATCTTCCAAAACTCGGTTGACTCTCTCAGTCTGACCATCTGTTTGGGGATGATAAGCTGTACTCAAACACAACTCGGTTCCCAAGACTTCCTGGAAGCTCTTCCAAAATCCACTAGTGAACAATGGATCTCGATCGCTCACTATACTCTTCGGAATACCATGGAATCGAACTATCCACTTAACATACAACTCAGCCAACTTTGATGCAGTCCTAGTCAATCGAACTGGAATGAATCTTGCACTCTTGGTCAAACGATCCACAATGACCCAAATCCCTTCATTTCCCGTTCTGGTTCTAGGCAATCCATCGATAAAATCCATCGACACTTGTTCCCACTTCCATGTAGGAACTTCTAATGGCTGAAGCAATCCACTTGGCTTCTTCTGTTCGGCTTTTACCAACTGGCAATTCATACATTTGGAAATAAAATTTCCAACATCCTTCTTCATGCCTTCCCAGTAGTAGGTTCTCTTCATATCCCGATACATCTTGTTTCCACCTGGATGAATTGTCAACTTCGAGTGATGACTTTCCTTCAGAACTTCACTCCTCAATTCATCTATATCGGGAACAACTAGTCGTCCTTGCTTCCGAAGCCAACCCTCTCGATCGACCTCGAATCCTTTATCCTTTTCTGGATCCAACCCAGATTCCAATTCACGGATAATCTTGACAAGCTTACCATCTCGCTTTTGGCTCTCACCAATCCTTTCCACAAGAGTGGGTCTTATTGATAAGTTTGCCAACATCTCAGGTTCCAATTCGCATCTAGGCCTGAAGTCAAACTCAGCTAAATACTCGAGACTCTTCCATTCTGAAAACATGGCTCCCAATCCTGCATGTCTTCGACTTAACGCATCTGCCACTGCGTTACCTTTTCCCGGAGTATAAGCTATACCAAAATCATATGATGCCAAAAACTCTAGCCAACGTTGCTGCCGAAGATTCAAATCCTTTTGGGAGAAAAGATACTTCAACGACTTATGATCCGTAAACAACTCGAATCGAACTCCCAACAGATAATGCCTCCACATCTTCAGAGCAAATACAATCGCCGCTAATTCCAAATCATGAGTTGGGTAATTCCTTTCATGCGGCTTCAGTTGTCGACTGGCATACGCAACAACTTTATTCTCCTGCATCAGCACTGCTCCAAGTCCAGTACCACATGCGTTTGTATAAACCACCATCTCATCATTCCCACTAGGAATAGTCAAAACAGGAGCACTCGTCAATCTCTCTTTCAGGATTCCGAAAGCTTGCTCACACTTAGCATCCCAACTGAACACTTGGTTCTTCTTCGTCAATCCTGTTAACGGTGCAGCTACCTTGGAGAAGTCTTTGATAAACCGTCGATAATATCCTGCTAATCCAAGAAAACTTCTCACATCGGATGCATTCTTAGGTCTAACCCAATCCTGGATTGCTGCCACCTTAGCGGGATCAACCGCTATTCCATTTCCAGAGATCACATGGCCTAAGAACCTCACTTCACTCTTCCAGAAGTGACACTTCGAAAACTTAGCCTTCAGCCGATGTTTCCGTAAGATCTCCAAAACAATACGCAAGTGCGTCTTGTGCTCTTCTTCCGTTCTGGAATAAATCAGAATATCATCCACGAACACAAGTACGAACTTGTTCAACTGATCTCTGAACACTCTATTCATAAGATCCACAAAATATGCTGGCGCGTTAGTCAATCCAAACGGCATTACCAGCCACTCAAAGAACCCGGATGGTGTCCTAAAAGCAGTCTTCGGCACACTATCCTTAGCTACTCTCAACTGGTGAAATCCCGTTGCCAAATCCATCTGAGAAAACACCTTAGCTTCGTGAAGCTGATCAAACAAGTCATCTATTCTCGGCAATGGATACTTGTTCTTCTTAGTCACCTTATTCAGCTCACGATAATCCACACACAATCTCAACGACCCATCTGCCTTGGTTGCAAACACAACTGGTGCACCCCACTCGGACACACTACGCCGAATGAATCCTTTCTGCAAAAGATCATCAACTTGCACCCTCAACTCCTGCTGTTCCCTAGGCGCCATCCGCCTAAGAGGCATCACAACAGGTCTGGCTCCTTCAACTAGATCTATACGAAACTCGATCTCTCTATGCGGCGGCAACCCTTTGACTTCGTCAAAGACATCCTCGAATCTATTTGCGATCGGCACTAAAGACAGTCCATCCCGTGGAACAACTAGCGAATACATGAAGCTCATGAAGACGCCTTCCTCATGCTTACATCGTATCACAATCTTTCGCCCTTCCACATTCTCGACTGTCACCTCCAGCCTCTCACAATCAACCTTAGCCGCATACTTCCTAAGCCAGTCCATACCCAAGATAATTCCGAACCCCGCAAAGTTCAGAACAAAGCAATCACAAACAAAAGAGCAACCATGACTCGACACAACTAGACCACGGCATAACATACACAAACAAGACGAACCCCCAACTGGATTAGTCACAACCAATGGCCTATCAACAATATCCGGTGCCAAACCTAACCGGCCTACGAGTTCATTACAAACAAACGAATGCGACGCTCCAGTATCAAACAAAACTCTAACCGGAACACCACATAGGAAAAGAGTACCTTGAACAACCACACTCTTTCCCTTCTCTTCAGCAGTAGGAGCTTTTGAAGACGACGGAACAGCTCCTAAAGCATAGGCTTGCACAATCTGCCTGTCCTTCCTTGGTTCTGGACAATTCTTCCTGAAATGTCCCGGCTTGTCACAGTTGTGACACTTCATCGGTGCCTTCGGATTCTTACAATCCTTAGAGAAATGGCCCTTCTGCTGACAATTGTAGCAAGTCACCTCGCCTTTCGGCTTCTTCTGGCCATCCTTACCCTTCTGCTGCTGCTTCTTCCTCTTCTGGTTTCCACCCTGCTGTGGTTTAGATTCTCCCTTGGTAACAGCAACAACAGGTCCTTCCTTAGGAAACAGACTCTCATGCCTAAGAGCTTTCTCCACAAGCTTCTCAAATGAATCGTCCAAATGATCCACCAACTGTCTCCCAAGATAACTATCCAAGCCGGTCACAAACTTCTCATTCTTCTGATAAGCAGATTCAATATACGACCGGGCATACTTGGACAAAACTTCGAACTCAGAAACATACTCAAGAACTGATCTTCCACCTTGCTTGAGCTCCACAAACCTCTTGAACAGAACAGACTTCTGGGCTGTAGAAATGAACTTAGCTTCAAATCTGACTTGGAATTGCTCCCAAGTAATCTCTTCTTCCGGAGTAGTGATGGTAATAGAGTTCCACCAATCAGAAGCTCTCCCTTGAAGCTGCCTTGATGCCAACTTCCTCTTAGTTGCATCATCAATTCCCAAATCACCAAAGATCCTTTTACAAGCATCTATCCACCTCTGGACCTCAATAGTTAATTCTGTTCCCAAGAAAACCTTCCCTCCAAGAGCAGTATAATCCTTGCACAACTTAGCAAAATCCACTGGTTTCGGAGTTTGGACTTGAATTCCAACATCAACTGCTGCCCCCGGAACTGGTATCCTTCTCATGATCGAAGTCATCATAGCTTCGAACATGGCTGCATAATCAGCAGTCTCTTCAGTAGCACGGCCTCCCCTAGCAGCTGGTCTCCCTCTTCGACTCATTCTCAATATCTATAAAAAGGAATGATTAGAACATCTAGAGAAACAACTGCATACAGGACTAACTTACTGCTAAACTACTATATTATATATAGTAATCATCCATCAAATTACAATTACGTCTCTCATACGTAGTTACGACAGCGAGCGTTGGGTAAAATCGATTAACCAATGCTCTGATACCAAATGTGACGACCGCCCATGACCCCTGCACCGAATCTAGGGATAGTGCGCTGTAAAGTGTGCCAGGCGACCATGGACGATTGTCAAGGTAAGATTAAAACAACAGGATCTATCGTATTACTCACAGCGCATGGACAAAATACAATAGAACATATGTATAGTGAAGCTTTACATAACAAAATGACATCTTATAAAACTCCATAATAGTTGAATACAAGCATTCATATAGTCAATACATCCAGCCTCACTACATATCTCTCAGAGAAAACAAAACAGCGGAATATCCAGTACATATAAGAAGATAATATGCAACCCTCTAGCTCGTCTTCGATATCAGCATCGTGAGAAGAGAACAGCACCTGTCACCTGCTACCTAGTCTGCCCGTCCCAAAATGGACGAACAGCCCAAGGCAATAAGAATTAAAACATAAAGCCTTGAGTCAGACAACAGTCTTAGTGAGCAGTAAATTAACTAACAACATACCAAAAGAGCATAAAGGAAAAGGAATAGGAATACAACCCTCCCACTCCAACCTCATTCTACAGTGATAGCCCCCAGACACACACTAAGCAGAAGCAAACATAGCAGAGCATACAATTTAAAGTAAAGCTACTATCACTCGAGTCAAGGGCGATGTTTTCCAAGTACCAAGGCCTAAATCAGATAAGCACCCAGAAAATACCGCTCTTGAGTCCGAATGACGATACAACCAAACATCCATGACTCTGGCTATCACTGTTATCATTGCTTCGATATCACCGTTAATTGAATGACCGGCACATTCTTTCAGCCGTCCGTCAAGGGCTAATGGAAACCCCGGTTCTAGACATAACTCCCGCACGTCGTCGCAGCCCGTGCCTAGGACTATCGAATCTGCCCAGAGTACTCGACCATCAACAGTTGGCCGTTGGGACTATCGAATCTGCCCAAACGTACTCTTGCTTAGAGCATGCTAGAACCTTCAACAACGATGCTATCCAAGCCTCCTAGTCATCCTCCTCGACGACTATTCTCATATCCATTCATTATCTTCAACTCGAATCATATCACCGAGTTATCAACATGCTTGGAATGATCCCGTCTGCATTAGACCAAGTCTTCATCACATGATTGCCTCGCTTCATTACATCCTCGCAAAGCCTCATCTCATCATCACATCATCAAATCTATGCATAAGAGCTTCATCATCCCGCTACATATGCCACGAGCAGCTTTTCCAATTCAAGAGCCTTTCCCTTAGCTTTTGAATCGTCTTCGGTCTAAATCTAATCATCAATCATCTAGTTCATAACAATCAATCAAATCAAACATCAATCCAATCAATCAAGCATTCAAATATGATCTAAGTAGACAATTATAACAATAATGGCATTTTCGTAATTAAAGAGTTGAAAGTCCAATAAGCATGAAAACATGGATTATATCTCTACAAACTTGATGAATGAACTTGCATAGGTTAACATATGATAAAATGGATGCAACATCATCATGAACAATGGATCTACATGGATCTACACATAGGATGAAGAAAATGCATGGAAATCACTATTTTAACACCAAATCGGGCCAACAATCCGATATACTCCTTTGGATCCGTGTGAGAGATAATCACCACTCACCAAATCACCTAAACAATCCAAAAGATAACAACTTCAGATCTGGACAGCGAAGGATGAAGCTAGATCTATCACAAATCCGCTTCAAATGAAGAAATCTCTCTTGAAAAGATGAAGATCTTCAATCTAAGCTCTTGAATCTTCAATCTTGATCTTCGATTTGGGTGGATGGAAGCACTAGATTAGAGTGGAGAAAAGAACTGAAGAAGTGTAGAAGTCGAGCTCTCAAAATGGCAGCACTTCGTCGCTTCAAAATCCGGATCCCAAAAAGTGAGAACAACCCCTCCTATTTATAGCTGAAAACTGCCCTTAAGTCATAACTCGGCTATCTCCTTAAGTCGGTGCCGACTTAACACCATGCCGACCTAGTGCCTTGCCGACCTAGTGCCTTGCCGACCTAAAAACTCATCTGCCTATGACTCGCAACAAAACAGCTGTCTCCTAAGTCGGTTACGACTTATGGCATGCGCCTACGACTTAACGACTTAACTGCCTCGCCGACCTACGACTTAACAATATGACCGACCCAACGAAGCAGACTCATCATACTGCCGCAAAACCCAAGTCCTAAGTCGGTTGACGACTCAACAACAAAGCGCAACTGCGACTTAACACATAGGCACGACTTAACTTAGGTCGTTGCCGACTTAAGTGCCTTGCCGACCTAAGACATACGAAGGAATACAACTACGACTTAACTCGTAACTGGGTTACGACTTAACACAAGAGACGTCCTGCCGACTCACAACTCAACACACGTTGCCGACTCAACTACCTACCGACTCAATTACCCTGCCGACCTAACACTTAACACCCAAACACTTAGGTCGCTCACAACATGTCCTTAGGTCGTTGCCGACCTAACTCTACTCCAGAGTACTTAGGCTGCCTACTATTCTTCCTTAGGTCGCCCTAACCTCTTAAGTCGGTCAACCCCACTTCCTTAACTCGGCAACGACTTAACAAATAGTTTGTCAGATATGCTAACTACTAAGTCGTCCAGGTCTTAAGTCGACCACTATCTTAACTCGTCAGCCGACTTAACACTTAACTCACCACTATCCTTAAGTCGGTTAATACTATAAGTCGGTCACTTCCTTAGGTTGTTATCCCTTAACTCGGCGAGTTCCTTGAGTCGGCAACTCGACCCAGACTAGTTGCTTAACTCGTCCAAACTCCTAAGTCGGCTACGACTTAGGACTTAAGCAAAATTCTGCCAAAACCAGAAATGACTTAACAACCTTACAACCAAAGGTAAATCATTTTAGAATGTTTTGATCCGTAAAAATACGGGTCGTTACAGAAGAGTTGTTGCTTTTTGAAGAAAACTTTTCGTTTTAATGGCTGTAACTCTTTATGAAAGATGATTTCCTTTGGTTTCAAAAAGAAGTGTCTTTTCAAATATGACAGTTTTTACTTCGACAGACGTCTGTGACTATTTTATTTTTTTAACCCGAAACTTGTCACAGATGTCTGTGAGTATACCTCAGATGTCAGTGAGGTGAAATTGCAGTTTTCTACGTTTTTTGATGTATATAAAGTGGTGTATGCATATATACTCAAGGATACCTTAACAATATTTTATCTAGGACTCTTTTACAATAGAATAACCTTTAGTATGGTCAATGAATTTTCGTCTCTCTTTGAGTCTTAATATCTTCGGTCATGAAGTCTACTTGTAGTATATACTTGCAACTTTGATAAAGTACATATATGTATAAGATTGTATAGTTGTTATCATTGAAACATAAGTTGGAGGTTCTAATGAGAATTTATGTTCTAACCAATATGTAAATAAATTTAAAGTCATATTGGGCAATAATTTTGCGAGTAGAATCCTAATTAACTTAAGTACGTTGATTGATGTATTTTTTATGCTAATTTTAAGAATTTAAATTAATAATGTTATTCTTATTGGCGCTTCTTATTATATTCCAACTGCATCGGTCTTCCTTTCGAAGACACACCTGTGGTCGATGGACCATATCTCTTTGGGTACAACCACCAACGTTGTATTTCGATAATGTATTTGGAATTTATTATTGTATTTTAGCTTCAAACCATATGTTAGAGTCTATACTCTATACAGCTTGTTGGCAATTGAGGAAATTGTTGCTACAAACAATTCCTTCTCGACATTTATAAGAAACTCATAGTTCTTCTTCATTGTGCATTCAATGTGCAAAAATTCATATAAGAATTTTTAATGAGTTGTGTCTATATTAGGCTCGGTTAATTCTTTTCATCTTATATAATCAGTTTCTATGTTAAAGTGTTTGTATCGTATTCAATACTTACATAAAACTAATTATGTTTCTAGTTTACAAAATTTATATTCATAACATAAATTGGCCAACCATTTATGGTTGGTCTCACTCCTTCGAGGGGACCTACACAAGGTCTCATACGAGCAAATTTTACGTGCAACCTCTTGACTCACACGACCTCTCAACTACTTGACCTAGGACATGTAGGGGTTTCCGGTCAACTCATATCTTATATGATTTCGCAAACCATGCTACAAATGAAATTAAATTTTAAGATATGTACTTATTGTTAAGTACATATCCTTATATAAAGAAGTTAACTCAACTTCACTTATCATCAATCATACATTTTCAAACAAAGTTTGATTGCTCCTTATCAATACATTGTTATGTATCATAGAGAGGAGTGACTTTGAGATTGAATTTTATTCGTTTTTAGATACTTTTGGAACTCTTTCCAATATACTCACCTATTCAATCAAATCAAATTATTGTTTTTCTTTGCATGTTATGTTCAATACTTCCATTTTAAATTTTATGAACTAATCAAAGAATTATTACTTGTGTATCAAATACATATGCTCATGTCTGTAAAAGTTCATCAGCGAATTTAATGATGTAGGTGGATTTTTTTGGGTATTATTTGACCTTCGATTCCATACATCTACATATATTAATTTGAAGAATTCATTAACTCTTTTGTCGCTCTCACTAAATGAGCGCTCAAAATTTAATCCTTAAGGTACAATTTACCAATATCATGTGATTCACAATCATATGATTAAAAAATTATTCTCCAAAGATACGGCTTAGTCTATAATCTCCAAATTTAATTACTAAAATTTTAGATACTTTTGTATTATGTAGCTAATGCAACAATTATTTCTATTCTAGATTTAATTTACAACGAACATTTCATAATATTCACAAAACAATAAAACTAGACATATATTTTCTATTAATGTTGAAAAAAATTATTACTTTCGTAAATAATATTTGGTATATATGTGAAAACAATCTTTCGTATCCTAATGCATCCATTTATAAGTGTCATAGTATGCTTCTACTATTTCTGCCACTACTATAATAGCGCACAAAATATGAAGCTCCATTCAACTACTTATTATAAATAATTTTTTTATCATAATTAGCTTACAATCGAGAGTTATCGATCAAATATCTTAAATTTGTATAAATAAATTTTATAAAAAATTATTTTCTATAATATACATTTGGAATAGAAATCATATTTCTCATTCCATATTAAGTATCTTACAAAATTTTAAATAATTCTCATTTCCAATGTCCTTTGTGAAGGAGAAGTGACCATCCACTCTCTTTATCCCAATCGTGTCTATTTTACATCTAATCTCAAACATTCATTTTATTTTCAAATGGTCCAACCATTTAAAAGGCAACTATACTACAGGTTTATACCAAATTATTTACAAAAATGCATTTAAATATTCTTAACGTTTTAAGAATATCGAACATGTTGCACTTAAATAAACCGATCGAAACTGGCATTTCAGTTATCGAAACCCTAGATCGGTCTTAGTCTTCGGTTTTTTATTATTTTCTATGTAATAAAATTCTCATCGTATTCAATCATACAGAACATGTAACGACCCACCCTTGCGACCCTAAGAAATCACACTAATACATCCTCGGTATTCACGTGTCGCAAAACCAAGTGCTGGAAGGACGGATAATAAAGGGTAAAAAGAAAATAAATGCAGAACATAATCTTACACAAATTGAATAATATATATTATTTCAATATATATATATATATCTTTACAGCGAAAATTTTAAATACATTTATCAGAGTATATCTTACAAATCAACGTGGACAATTATAAATCTTTGTCCTTATAAATGTTGAATACAATCAGCAAAATAATATGGTGCAAATGGAAATGGAGAACTATCTACAGGAACATCTTCAATTCCAGACTTTAAGCTTCATCACAATGCTCCAAGTAAACCTGACTACTTGGCTACCCGGAAAAATAGGGCATCTATAGTTTAAGGGAAAAGAAAATAAACTCCGGGTCAATCATAGGACTGGTGTGAGAAACTCAAAATACAGATATTTGAAAACAAAAGGTATCTCGTAAGACCGCATCACACGTAAACATGGAATTAGTTTTTACCTTTTGATAACCAAAACAATTGCTATGCAAAATCTGGGATATTATCTTTAATGACATTCTTTGAAAATCCTTTCAAATGACATATTAACCATACCTGGAATTGTTACATTTGTTAAATTCGACAACATAATAGGGATACAACTAAAATTGTAAAGACTCGTATTGGAGAATGGATTCTATACAATGACAAGGTACGGGACTACCTTCCGACAGTACATCTCTAGAAAAATGCACTTGAGGCTCCAACCTCTACCAACACAGAACCAGCCTATCTTTACCATAGATGTTAACGAATATGACATCACCCTGGTCGTTCCCGACCTATTTGAGAACTCTCGTAGCATACATAACATACCCGATATATAGAGGGTGATTTAGAAAGGTGATGGCTATATTCTAATGGGAGCGACCCACTTAGCCCTCACGCATCTACCCTGTTTTTGTCATTCCCGGGTGATGAGATTCGAGGTAAAGATTACCTTTCTCATAGCACACATTTCACTTAAATGCCGCATTGTCAATTCCATCACACACTATTGATTTCCACAAATGTACAACCTCTGAGCTCATATGTCTCAGAGAAGGGTGTTAAGTATAGGAGAGTTACCCCTACACCACCAAACATATGTACGTTTGAGAAAATCAATGTACATGCATTTTAGAAATGCAATGTCAAACATTCGTCCATACAAATTGTCCAGGAATAGGACAAACTGAAGGAACTCTCCTACTACATCCTATTGGAAACCACCCCTAGGATTAGTAGCGAGTAGCCCTTGCATCGAAGATCAAATGAAGATACTACTGCCACATATATATGATATGGGAAATTTCCCCCTAGGGTCAATGACAAGCAGCCCTTCATTCCATTTATTATCATTCCATGTCTTCACCTTCAAACACGTAAATTGGTTTGAAATAGTTTTCAGATAGGAATCATCCAAATCCAATCTCAGTTCCTTCAAACCAATCATCGATAAAAAGACATTAAGTAAATAGGTGCTTATCATTTGATTAACTATTTTCTCTTTATCAAAAAATATATTCTAGAGGTATATATATATATATATATATCTTTTAAACATCTCTTTTCGGTATATACGGAATCATTAAACTTCTCTTTAACTTTGGAAATACCAAATCAAAATCATTTCTCATAAGTCACATTGTAAAGCTTTTTTGTGTAAAACGGGTCGATAGAAATTATACTAATTCTACTCAACATCAATATTTGTATCCAACCTCTACTATTCGTCGAATATTAGTGAAATCACCTTTTAAATTCACACGAATAGTACCGGTTCCCTCCTGAGAATTTAATACCGAGTATAGAAGATTATTTCTATACAATCCAAGTTCCATTAAATTTGAAAAAATTAAATCTTTTATACTTGCCTCGTTTCCAACATTTCGACCTTATCTATTTCTCGTCCAGGAAAGAGGCCAGGTGAGCCAGGGCACCGGTTGCTCCTGAACATCTCCTTAGTTTAAGCATCTTACATCCAGATCTTAAGAATAGAAAATTTCAGTCTACTAATCGGCTCTTAGGGCCATGATTAAATCACTTAATTATAACAGCTTTTCTTTAAATCATTTATCTAAACTCTTAAAATAAATTGTAAAACCTCCACATTATCTTCAAAATACTTAATTACTTATTTGAAAACATTTATAAAATATTTGGGAAAGAATACGTAAGTTTAAATGATATTTCAAAAGTTATTAAAAGTGCCGCAAAAAGTGTTGCGAATAGTGTGCGAATAGAGCTTTTAAGACTAATTTGATCAAAACAACTTTTCTATCATTTAGAAATTCATTTTTATAACTCAAATCTCTTTTAAAACATGTTAAAATATTTATAGAACTTATTCCATATTTTTAAAGAATTAAAATTATCTTTTTTAAAGAATTTATTGCTTCGGTTTCTTAACTGCCAAAGCACGACTATTTTGGAAACTTGATTTGCTCATATTTCAAAATCCACTAAACGAAATCTTGAACTTTTTCTTTTTTTCAAAAACTATGGTCATAAGAGTTTGAAAAATTCTTATTACAATGAATTCCGACTCTGAATCCATATTATAAATGGATTTAACCTTTTACGGCGTGAAATCGTGAACTATCGTTACGCGACGCGTCTATTTTTGACTCAATTTTCATAACTTGTCAAAACTTCACCAAATTGGGTTTTGGTATTTATAGAACATTTATAAACCATTTTAAAGTGGTTTAACAATCTCACATACACCATTTTATTTATTAAAGGAAAGCGATTTCCTTTGTGATATCTAACGTGAATCATTTTACACATCTAAACAAACGTATTATCATATCCAAACATGGTTCACAATCATCATAACCAAGCATAGCCAAACATATATATCATCCAAAATATCAAAATATAAATAGAGTTTCTCACCTTCATTAGTTTCTAACTTCACGAAAATTTGCTATAACTTCGCTATGATCGAATCAAATCCTAAGGAATCGAGCCTTGGACCTTTGGTTGGGCTCGACCTAAGCTTGCAGGTGGAGATAGGCTCGGCCTTGGTGGTAGGAGGTGGCGGCTGTGAGTTTAGAGAGAGAGGAAAGGAGTGGTTTGAGCTTGTTTTGAAGTGGATTGCTAATGTATATATGCTTATACAAATTAATTTTTTTTGCTAATTTTTTTTCATATTTTTCCTAAGGTAGGAAGCTATTAAAATAACTTGAGAAAGAGGAAGAAGAAGATGAATAATAATGCTAAAATTATGAAATAATGTATGGGTATTTATAGGAAAAATTTTGAAAATAAATATCCAAATTTGCATGGACCAAAATTCCCATGCCCACACCCTTCCCATCACCTCAAGGCGCATAGCTATGCCACTCCCCTTGTGCCTCCTTGTATGTGAGTTGACTTGTGTAAGAGTTTGACTTTGGTTTCCTTAAGGATGAAGTTTATGGAAGTATCTTAGATACTTTTTGTAATATATATATAAGTGTATATGTATATTTTTATGTATATATGTGTACATGTATATGTTAGGGTATGCATGTGTATGTTTATATGTACACAAGGCATATAAAAGAGATTGCAACAACTTTGTACAACTTCCGTTCGTTAAACGGTTGAGAATCAGAAAGCCGATTACTGGTCACATTTTCATTAATAAATTAATTTACAAATAAATGTAAACAAAATTTGAAAACTAATTTCCCATCATTTTTAATTAATTAAAACGATCTCATTTGAATTATAAAACCATATAAGTTAATATTAAACAATTGTTTACAAAAGTGTTATTATATCGATAAAGCGATATCACTTTCCCTTATAATTACAAATCAAATATATATCTTTATAAAACTATTATAAACGATTTATTATCACTATATAACTAATTAAAATGAATTATAGTCATTTTGAAACAATTAGCTAAATAAAATTAATGATTACTAATCATTAAATCTCACTTTAAATTCATAAATTAAATATTAAATATGATGCCATTATTGATGATGTTGTAAATACATTTTATTTCCCAAAAATAAAATAAATAATTTTATTTCCCAAAAATAAAATAAATAATTTATTTCATATTCTTGTTTAAACGGATAAATAAGTGTATGTATTCAGCTCTGTGCGTGACTTTTGACGATTATAGAGTTGTTTATCGATAAAATGATTTGTGGTCATTTTATTGATATTCCTTCAAAGTTTATATTTTCATACATACTTATTCAAAATAAGATTACTATCCTTTTTGTTCAAAACATCATAATCTAGGTTTTAAAAAGCTTATATTAGAATATTTAAAAATAAATATAATTTATCTAATTGATAAATTTACGAGTCGTTGCATACTACCCTCTTAAAAGAATTTCGTCCTCAAAATTACAACACAAAATGCAAAGGTGTTTGCCTATATTTATTTTTAAACTTACACCCATACGATGTTTATAGATCATCCGTACATAATATCTGATTCGATCTACTATTTAAATCCACAACTTTACTTCTGAACTTGTATTAATCCCCCGGTCCTCTAGTGCGGCCTCTGATCAGGCTTGCTGATCAGAATTTTAGTTTTCCTTGCATAGCACTCAACTATGATAGAAAACTCAAGTACCCAACCACAAACCCTCATCAGTGTTCGTCGTCAAGAATCGAGTGATAAATCCTTTTACGGACTAGTGTACACACCTCAAAGTTCCGCACTTGAGTCTTAGATCAGAATCGTGCGATGAAATGATCTACTCACAACATACAAACTTATTAATATTTAAAAATCTTTACCAAAACATTCTATAAAACTTTAATCTTTTATTTTAACACTTTGATAATCATTTCAAAATATTTGCCCCAAAAATATTACTGTCTCCTTTTCAAAAGAAATCAATTATCCTTTACTTGGAACAGTACTAGAAAAGGGACAACTAATGCGTACATAAAATTCATTAAAATAAATAAATTGTTAGATTTACAACATAATAATATAAAATTAAATGTAAAATACCTTGTTGATGTTTCCTTTTTTGATAGCACCTTCATTGGTAGATTCAATCTTAGATCTTATCTCCTAGCTCCTGGCTTTGCAATGGCTTGGTGTACCACCTTTTATTTGAACGATTTAATTGGATGCCATTAAAATGGTTTTTTTTTCTTTATTTCTCTGAAAATTTCAACCATGAAAATGGAAGAAAGAAGATGATGACTAGGGTTATGAAAGAGAGTGATTAAGAGAGGTAAGTGAATGAAAGGCAAGGTAATGATAGAGGTAACCTTCCTTAACCTCCTCCTTTCATTTTCTAGATCCAACCATTGCATTTCAGGCCTCTTTTTTCTTGATAGATTGTAACGAATTAGGTTTTATGGCCCTTCAATTTTTTCAGTAACACTTAGCAAATAGTTACATTTAAATCAAATTTAAACGCCCATCGATATTTTATACGATTTGTACATAAACAACATATACGCACCCAAGTAAATACTAATGACACAAAAAAACATATTAATGGCATCAATATATCAAATAAATAAATAATTATTATTTCCAAAAAGTATTAATTAATTTAATTAATTTGTAACAATATATAAATCAACTAAATCATGCGGTATTTTGGAGAATCTATCAATGCGGTTGTGCGACTCGCAAGCGTAAATTCAGTCAGTGATTAATATCGAATTATTTGAATATTAATCTTCACTCGTCCCCTTGGCTAGTAGAGTGACATTTTGGCCGAATTTATCGCTAACACGTCTTTTTGTTAAAATCTAATTTTACTTATTTAAGCGTTACCCGAAAGCGACAATTATTTACATAATTTCTCTTCATCAAAACTATATCACAACAGGACTTATGGAATTTGGTTTTGATCAAAATTCCAACATTATCCACATTCAACTTTGTAGTGCAAACACAAAATCCTTGGTTCAGTAATAAAAATTATTATCAACTGTACTGCTCTAGCAAGAGTCTTTGCCTTTGAGTTCAATTAAGTTGACTCCGTGATACTAACCCCATATAATCGAGGAGATGAATTCTCACTTGAATAGTGTTTCACTTCCAATGCTTCCACTCGACCCAACTATAGTCATTTGATGGATATTGTGCCACGATTTAATATAATCAAAGCGGAGTTTCCACATTGAAGATCGACGGTGTTCTCAAGTCGAGGGAATTGTGTAAAATTATCACATTGATATTCCCTGTTTGACCTTAGTTATATTAACCAATAGAAAACTATCGATCAGTTCATTCCATAATTATCCAATAACTATCAGTATATAAATCCTTGGTGCCCCCAAGCAGCCATGAGAAATATAATGAATAATGTTTGGAGAGCATTACATACTCTAGTCTCAAAGGATGTATCGATATCCAGTCTCGATACATCTTTAACAGGAATACTTAAAATGTTATATTTATTTTATTATGATAAATCACTCATGATTACAACACATTATAACTACTCCCACAAAACATACCATTAATGGATTTTCTATTTTAAATATACTTTTAATTAAATAAATAATATAACACATTATATAAAGTATTATAACAGAAAGAAAACACCTTTTACTTTAAAAAAAGATTGGTTATCAAGTTAGATATATGTAACGAATTACATAATTGACTCTATGGCATAACCCTAACTTTATCAGAATTTACTATGTCGTCTGAGCCAAGACTTAGGCGGTTGTGTCATGCATCAATCGACTTGACGTAAAGAGTCTTCTCTGCATCCTTTTCTTTTTTGCGTCGCTTTTCCTCTCTCGGCTCCACGGCGTAACATTCATGTCCCACACTCTGGTTACCTTGGATAACTCATACCCCATTATCAATGGGAAACTACATTATTAAGCACCATAAGGCAGGGCCACCCGAAAACTAGCAAGGGCCAGTCGGCCCAAAAAGGCATTGTACGCAAAGTATATATTCATCACAATAAAGGTCACAATCCACATCCTCTTGTGGTCACTTTCACCTAATTCCATTGGCAAGTCCACACACCCCACAGGCTCTACAACCCCTTCGGTAAATCTTTGAATCCGAGATTTACATGGCTTCAAATTATGGCCATTCATCATCATTTGGCCGTAAATATTTTTAAACAAAATATTCACTAAGCTTCCATAATCGATGAGAACTTACTTCACAGCAACCGAGCCAATCATGGTCTTTATCACTAAAGGGACAAGCATCGACGCTTCTACTTCATCAGCATCACGATTATGAATATAGAAAGTTATATATCATCGTCCTCAGCTGTTTTTTGGAGCTCCATCTTCGACGGCAAAGCAGCTCTTCTGAACAACATGTTTCAGAGAAATTCCATACCTTTCCATCTCATTCTAGCCCTTCTTGGCCAGATGGGGTCCACTAGTGACCATATTAGTAACAAGTCTTTTCCTATGCTGCCTAGGTTTGCCTTCATTAGGTCTAGCCTGGCCCCGTTGGAGCGTCTGGTCCTAGAGTTCAACATTTCCTTGCCCACCATCCTACAAGCTTTTACATACTACTGAAGTTTCCTTTTCCGAACCAGGTCTTCAATACATCCTGCACATGTTTGCATTCATTAGTATTGTACCCTTTCATTTCATAGAAGCGACAATACTTCCTAGATATATTTTCTCTTTCCGTCGACTTCCTCCTAGCTGACTTCTTACAGTTCTCTCTACCTTGTGTCGTAAGGTAGATATTTTCGACACTATCACTCAGCGGTGTGTAACCCTCATATTTTAGGAACCTCGGATGCTACTTGAAGTGCGGTTTCCTGCCTCCAACACTCTGATTAGCTCTCTTCTCGTTGTTATACTTATTTCCTACATTAACAGCAACATTTATAGCGCTTGCACTGGTCTATTTCACAGCAAATTACTTTGCACCACCTTAGTCAATTGCTTTCTACCAACTTTTGTAGCAGCCGTATTTGCCTCTCCCAAGAGTAGATATTAGGTCGCTATTTTGTAAAATTCTTCCATGGTCGATTAAGGTTTCATTTTCAGCCATTAAACGAAATCTGTTTCACGATGAATCCCTCTAATCAAAGCCATCAATACAATGTCCTCCTTGGCATTGCTTACTTCCGTCACAACCATATTAAACATACTCAAGAAATCTTTTAGAGACTCACCAGAACTCTAAAAAAATGTTAGATAATGACATCACATCTTTAGTACGAGCAGCATGCAACCTGTACTTCTCCACAAATCTCCAAGCCAGTTGGTCAAACAAGGATATGGATCTAGTCGATAGCCGAGTGAACCACATCATAGCTACTCCCTCCAAAAATATTGGAAAACATATGCATCAAAAAACATAGGTAGTCCTAGCCCTATCCGTATGCCATTTATAGTTCAGCGGATGCTGTCTCGGATCAATCATTTTGTTGTTAGGGACATTGTGGGCATTATGAACCTTCTAGGATTTTCCTTCCATTAAATTTCCTTAGTAAACGGGTTCCTACTAGGAGTCATTCACCACCTTCTTTACTACATTGGCTAAAAACCCTTATTCTATCAAATCAGTTGGACGGCGATTACCATGGCCTGACCCAAGCGTTTGGCTTCACAAATGGGTTCTTCTGTCTCTAGGAGAATCATTCGTCCATTCGATCAGTTTTTATGATTTCTACGTGACTGGTTGATAGTAGCCGCCTGAACTCCACCATTTTGGCTACCAACGGTAGGGCCACCATCAACATTAACATCATCTTGTAGTACCAAGCTGTAACGCCCCGCCCCAGGGATGAGATCAATACGAAACTCTATGGCCCGCTTAGGTGGCAAACCCGAAATAGGCTCAAACACATTAGTGAAGTCACAAACAATCGGAATATGAGACACATCATCATCACTGTCTCGCGAATCGAGAGCATGCAAAGAGGCTAAGGAATCAACATCGATATTCCGGAGGACCAGGGATAACTGAGAAGAGGAATCTGGATGTCGAAGATAAACGACTCTGTCTAAACAAAGAATCCTGGCATCGTATCGAACTAGCCAGTCCATACCAAAGATCATATCAAAACCAAGCGAAGGAATAACGTGCAGATTCGCACGGAAAGAAAATCCACAAAGCATAACCTCAACATCATCACAATATAAGCTAAGGGCAAAAATATCATCATTCACGAACCGAGGGAAGGGATAGGTACCGCGTTGCAGAACTAGTTCGGGACCAAGCTGTGCCTTACGGACCTGAGTCATTCTAGCTCTAATTTACGAAGTCCCGACTTCCTTCCTCTTTATTTTCTACTTTCATACTTTATGGTTTCTGCCTGATGAGGAGGAACTATCTTCTTCTGAATTGGAAGGTAACAACTCTTATTTGTTCCTCCTATGGCCTTGGAATAGCAGGGTCATTAACTCTATATTTTCTTTCATCTGTTTCAACATAGCGTTCTGGCTCTGTAACCACCCTGCTTTCTACGTCGTAATAATAAGGAAATTTTATTAATTGTAGAAATGTCTGAATCAATTTGTGATCATTATTATTATTTGAAAAATATTTTTACTTAATTAAAGGCTATTTAAAAAAAGAGTTTATTTTAATAAATTGAATTAAGTTAATAAATCCTTTATATATAATATACTAAACTAAAAAAATGTTTTAAATAAATATAAAATAGTTTAAAGTGTAAATAATTTTTATATGATTGGCATGATTGAAAAAAAATTTACCCATATTAATACAGTGGTTAAATAAATTAGAAATAAATAAGTATTGAATTGAATAAAATTGTCTTATTATCAAAATATATTATGTATAGTGAACTGTAAATCAATTTAAATTGGATCAAAGTAAATTTCTATATAAATAAACGAGTTATAAAAAAAGTGTAAGTACTTAATTAAAAATAAAAGGAGTGGCTTAATCAAATAATTATTCTATTCATTCTCCATCTTCTAAGCCCAAGCCTATTAAAAAGCATATCCTCTTTTTATTACTACGAATTTCAAACCCATTCTATGAGTTAACCCATTAAACCCTTATTCTATTTCCAAATCCCTAATCCCCCAATGGAAATTGAACGTAAAAATAACAATATGATTCATAATAGGGCATGCACACGATTACACATGAATATGGTGGCCTAATAATGACGCCGATGCCGTAAGTGAGGGGAAGGGTGCACGTGTGGAGGCAAAGGGAGTGGGATGCATTGCGTAGGCAGAGCTAGGAGTGAGCAATGTTTGGTTAAACCAAATAAACCAACCAAATCAATTCATTTTGCTCACTTTGATTTGGTTTTGAAACTAGATTGGTTTATAATCGGTCCGTAAAAAAATTTAGTTTGGTTATCGGTTTAACCAAATTAACAGAACTTTTATTATATTTTTAGAAATACTAATGTTATAATAATTTTTTAGATTAATTTAGTGATCTAAATAATTTTATTTATATGTATGTATCAAAAATACTATTAGAAAGCATAAGAAAGCTAAATAAGAATACTATTATCATATATTCGTGTTTTATTTCAAATTACAATGGACATTCTAAATATAAAATGTGAATCTTTTTTAGTTCTATTAAATCGGATAACCAACCGAACCAACCAAATTTAATTTGGTTGGTTTGCTTTGGTTTCCATTTTTATTGGTTTAAGTTCGGTTTAACAATTTTCATCATTGGAAAAACCAAACCAACCAAATGCTTACCCCTAACCAGAGCTGTAGGCGAACCATGAAGGGATGCAATGAGTTCACATGGCCAAGGCAACTTGTGACTATGACGAGATGCGAGGGAGATGTCGCTAGGTGTGCGCATGGCTAGCGCAAGCTCGATGTTGTTCAAGTTTAGGCGAGATGAGAACAATGGGCTGAGATAGACTTCATCTTCATTGCATCATTTTGTGAAAAAATGTTTGCTCGCAATTATGTTTAAATTTTATTTTCTTTGGCATGCTACATTTGATTGTTCCATGATAGAAATGCATGGAAATTGATTGATTTGGGTGAGTTATTTTTGACTCACAAAATCTTTGATCTAGACTATATTTTTCTCCTTTACATGATTTGGCTGTGGTTGTGATGGACTTTGGTTTGGAAAATATTGATTGATTATAGCCTGGTCAAACATATGTGTTGCACGCCCTCACTTCGCTTTGATAATAGTCGCATGGCTTGTGAAATTGATTAGAAGGGAAAATTTTGATTTAAGCTATTTTAAAAATATTTATAAAAGGAGAAATTTTTGGAATTCGATTATATTAAAGGATTTTAAAGGTAAATTTTGAAATAGAATGGTATGGCTTTGGAAATGTTTT
This sequence comes from Allium fistulosum, assembly GCA_030737815.1. NCBI lineage: Eukaryota > Viridiplantae > Streptophyta > Magnoliopsida > Asparagales > Amaryllidaceae > Allium > Allium fistulosum. The sequence goes on from CM060906.1 coordinate 1,041,976,062, forward strand.
AAATTAAAATATATTTGAGAAATTTTGATAATTTAAATTTAATGTTTGATTGGAAATACAAACTTTCATATGGAATTATTATTTTATATAAATTATCGTTGAAAATAATAAATAGTTTTATTCTATATAAAAAGAAATGATATATTTTATAGGCCAATATTTTAATAAAATTCCAGAAAAGAAATTAACTCTGAAAGTTTGAATTAGTATTTTTATAAAAATGGTTTAAAAACTTATACTCCAGAATTGATGTATTTATATTCTATGAGAGCAGAATAAACATGAAATTTTGTAAAATAATATTTTCAAAATAATAATAAGTTTGAATGTAAATTATTTAATATAGGGAAAAAATTATTATTACTGAAAGCTTATTATTATGTATAATATTGTTAAGTGTAATTTTTGGAAGTAATTTATTTTGTATTCATTTATTCTAAATAAGGGAAATTAATTTAAATCCTTTGGAAGTGTTCGAACTAAATTATTTTGGAAAGAGAATTTGCAGAACTTGGTTATACAATTGAATTGCACACATGTGCATACATACAAACATACATGTATATGTATAAGGGAATTATAATTTGATGACTTATTATTTCGAAAAGGCCCAAAAAGAATTTGTAAAAAAATTTAAATATTGATTTTGAAATTAAATATCAAATCTTTGGAAATAATTTGGATTGTGAATCATTTTGGAGGAAAGTAATAAAATTAGAATTTAGTGTTTAAAAGAATTCCTGAATTTATGGAACTTCTTAGTTAGTATTTTAAAAATATTAAAGATAAACTAAAATTGTATGAATTAATTTAAAGGAGCCGGTTGGTATGAAATTGAATGAAGATTTGATATGTAGATTTCATAATTTAAATAACAGGTTTTAAAAACAAATATTTTGTGAAAAATAATATATATGTTTTGAGAATATGTAATCATGCCTACATTATTTTATTTTTATATATAATGGAAATATAATTAATCCATGCCATAATATGAATAATGCATGCATCGATAGGCGAGTCTTGTTATTATAGTGTGTGTGGCTGAATATTTCGTTATGCTTGGATTATTGCAAAATCACTTTTAAACTGCTTATGTAGGTTTTGTTTTATGCCATATGAGGTATATTGTAATGAGGCAATACATACTATTTGTGTAATATTCTTTGTGTTCCATGTTTATTTAAATATAAAAATGTTAAGAAACTCCTTAGTGAAATTAGGTTAAACGATAGTTAAGTGGGTTGCATCGTAAATATAAACATGTAGAACGAAAAATAAAATTTGATCGACCGACTACGAGTTAGCACCCCGAGTCATGATAATTTGGTCCTATTGTCATAGGTCCAAGGATCTACTGCACGGGCACAATAAGTAAGGATAGACAACTATAATGTGATTGATGGACAGTGAGGATTGCCAGTGTGGACCAAAGAGGAATTTAGTGCAACCAGTATATCGTGTCGAGGCATCCACCATTTCTAAGTCGAGGGGGATGTGGCACCTAGGCGGCATCACTTGGTGCCAACTCAGCTTCTGTTAGAGAGAAAATGACTAGCGTTTACTAGTTATTTATATATAGATACTTATCGATCAAATTTAAAACGATGTGTGCTTGATAATAAAGGTGATAGTGATTTGGAGTGAATCATAGTTGAGTTGATTTGTGATCGCAAGTCACGTTATTATAGACATAACAGGGAATTTGACTTTGTGTCTTGAGATATGAGATTGTTAGTTATCGAGTGTGTAATATTTACCTAAATTTATTTACATATGTTATCATTATATTATTGCATTGCACACTAATACACTCATAGCTAGTTCTAACCAAACTTGGGGTGAATTATTTATTTAACAACCTCAGATCAGACCAAGGTTGTTTTTGATAGGGTATGTTATCATGATTGTATATTTCTATTGGGACTCGAGTTGATGATGGTGTAGAAGATGATATTGATGCTATTTATTTTGTATCTAGTTATATTTATATGCGATGATATCATGTATATCATATGATGTGGTTATATGGATAATGTTATATATCATTATGGAAAGACATAATTTTGTATTATTTTGTGTTATATGTATATATTATACGTTTTGCTGCATTCCGAGTCTCTGTGTTCTTTGTTTATATTATGTATGTTCTGTTTTGGAAACCCATGTGTTTATTGCATTGTGCCAAGACTGTTCACATCTTTTATATTATGTTATGAAGTAAATGATGACATGACAGTGGTAGCCTAAGGTAATATTCACGTGTGGTCACCCCTAAAAAGCTTTATTCTCCATATTACCAGACAATATTACTAAATAATATTCTTTGGTGGTATAGGTCTAGAGGTAGGGTGTCATAGGCTCTCCATCAGCTTCTCGTTCATTTCCCTCATCATCCCATCCAAATCAACCTTGGTAACCATTTCTAATGCACTCTGAATTTAAATAGTACCAGGTTGATTGGTTTCCACTCTATGCTGAGAGATACCATTATCTGCTTCATTCGTGGTCTTGGAGGTAGTAGACTTTTCCTTAACGTTCTTTAGTGTCATTGCTTTTATAGATCATATGGTAAATTTTAGAGAAATCTAAATAATCACGGGCCTTCTAAGAAGAACTTGTAGATCTACTTCATGGATTATAGCAATCTAAAGGTTGAAGATAGATCCTAACTAGCGAGAAATTTGAGTATTTTCAGTGAAAGCACCAAAATGTTTATGCCAAAAGTTGGACAAACACCTGATTAGATTGAAGTAGAGAATAAAATGAAGAAACTAAATGGAAAACAAGATTAAAAACACATAATAATTTATAGTGGTTCAGCAAAATTCTAGCCTACGTCCACTCCAATTTTATTAATGATTTTCAAAGATTTTACAAACTATGTACTTACAACTCGGTTGGAATCCAGTAGTGTGACAAAGTAAAATCAAAAATTTCAGAAAACAAAAAAGGACCTTGAAATAGTGCCCATCCCTTTCTATTTATAAATGTAAATCAATGAAATAGGCTTCGATATTTTCTCCCTACATTCTTTATGTTCGGGAGGAGTTCCAGGAAGAAGATCGTAACCGCATTCACAAGTAAGTGGTCAACTCGATACCAAGTTAGGCTTCACAACTCGGTGCCGAATTGTCACATTGCCATTTTTGAACTTGTGAGCTTCAATATTTTTTCTTTAATAGAAAGCTCATGGCCAGTCTTCCTTTACTTCATATTGTGCACTATTCATGGTTTTCCCTTCGATCATCTTTAATTTGTTTAGTTGGCCCACATGCAACGATCGATACCGAGTTGAGTGGGTCAACTCCCAGTTCACTCATTTTTTGCAAACTTCCCTCTATGCCACATGGTTCCCCTAGAAAATAGTTAGCCTTCCTCAAGCTGTAAGCATGACTCTATATCATTCTTCAGGCTATGGTTGAATTCCGACTTTTTGAGTTATAGTTCTTGAAACATTCAACGGTTCTGACTCGTCTGGATATAGCTTGGTTCAAATTTCATATACATTTAACGTCTACCGACTTCCTTTACTTTTCTAATTTTATAGGTCCAAAAAACTCCCTTCATCAAAAAAATTTAAGTCTTGATTTCATATTTTTCTATTAGTTATCTTCTTGATATTTCTCCTTGTTTTTTCAACTTCAATTTTTTTTAACAGTTTATTTCAGTATTGCATGTTGAATTGTCAGTGTTGAGCTTTGAATTTGAAGTTTGTATGTCTTTATATTTTAGTTCAATACATTTTTCTAATATCATCCATACATAATTTCATTACATACTTGATCTATCATTTCTTAGTTTAGATACGTACTCTAAAACCTCAATCCGTTTTAATATCAGATAATTCTTGAAAAATTATAACACAAACCAAGAAAGAAATGCTCCAACATATTTTTTATAAATAGTTACTTAGACATCAACTTAAATTTTAAGGTTTTAACATTTAAGACTAAAATTAATAAAATATATATATAATAGAGGTCCATATATTGGTTGTTCAAATATGTAACAATGTAAATATTAATGATATAGTTATTATGTGATATAAATCAAATAATAGTTAAATTGTTAACACACGTGCATGCACGCGCATGCGCACATGCGCACATATTGTTTAAGATGGTTCTCATAACAATAATTATTGATTTTACTTTGCTCAACAAAGTTTGATTACTCCTCATCGATACAAGATTATATATTATAGAGAGGAGTGACTTTTGAAATTGAATTTATATTTATTTGTAGGTACATTTAGAACTCTTTTCCAATACACTTACCTATTGAATCAAACTAAATTCTTTATTTCATTTGCATGTTATGTTTTCCACTGTTGTTTTATTTTCAATGAACTTATCATAAATATATCATTTTTGTATCAAATACACATGTTCATTTCTATGATGATTCATTTGTGAATTTAACAAAGTAATGGTCATGTTTTAGTCTTATTAGACCTTAGACTGCATACATCTATACGTATCAATCAGAAAAGTTCACAAACTCTTTTTTCCTCTCCAACTAAAATTGGTGTTGTACTCTTAATTGTTCAAGATAATCTCCACTAGCACCATATGAGTCATAATCATATGACTAAAGAATTATTTCTTAAAAATATGGCTTGGTATATCATTCCAAAATAATTATAAAATTTCAGATACTTCTATATTTTCTAATGCATCAATTTGTTATGAAAAAATATACCGTTAATTATCATAGATTTATCTTATAACGAATATTCAAAATATTTGTATTAAAACAGAACTATATATATTTTTAGTTAATATTAAAAGTAGTTATTATTTCATAAATAATATTTGGTATGTTCACAAAAATAGTTTTCATAACTTGATGAGACCACCAAGAAGTGTTATATGGTATGCCCCCCTCCTACAATTTCTGGCAATACTATAATAGCATAGGATGTACAAAGCTCCATTCAACCACTTAATATGGGCTCTCTATTTCATTTACTGTAACCGGTTCATAGTTGAGAGTTTTTAGATCAAAATACTTAAACTCAAAGGAAAAAAAATTCATAGAAAAAAATTTCTATATGAAAATAAATTTTGAAATAGAAATCATTTTCATTCCTTGCTAACTATATTTATCATTTTATACAGTTCTCATTTTTTATGTCTCTTCATGAAGTAGAAATGACTATTCACTCTCTTCATCCCAACCGTGCCTAAAGTTATATTCATCCTTGTATATTTACAATCCTTTCCAAATGGTTAAACCATTCAAAAGGAAACCCTTGCTACAAGTCTATAACGAACTGTTTGCAAAAGTGTGTTTAGTCATTATTAACATTTAAGGATATCAAATAAGTTGCATTTTACGTAAATTGATCAAACTAACATTTCAGTGATCGAATTCTCAAATCTATTTTATAACTCGTGGTCTAATGTTACATCTAATACAATAAGATCTTTATTGCATTTAATCATATTGAACACACGATCTAACGCTACGGTTTACTTGCTCATTTCAAATGAACTAATTTTGTCGAGGTTTCATGCATTATGAGTTATGACCGTTCACCATATAACATTTATATGTGATCAAATAGGGATCAAATATCCTTATTCTTTTATTGCTTTTAAAGCTCAAAACTCATGGAAGACAATAAACAGTCTTGGGCAATTAACACCTTAAATAACCAAGGTACGAATGTTTAGTAGTTGTATAATTAGGCGCTTGCATAGGCCTGTAAGTGACAACATACCAAAGGATTTATTAGGAAGTATATATTTGTATTTCTATGTCAATCTTAATTCAATTCATTTATATATTTTAACTGGTAAATATTTTATCTATTATATTAATTGCATAAATTTATCAAAGTAGATTAGTTTAAATTATACATAGCAGATGTTCTAATATTATTAGATAGGTTAAATATTATATTTCATTTACCTAATAAGTTTAGATTTTATACTTCTCAAACCTCAAAGAGAAATATAGTAGTCTTTCGACTTCGCAAATGAGTATTAGGACTCTCTCGTCTTGGGATTCAGACCTTAAAGAATATCAATAAATCGTAGGCCAACAAGCAATGGATAATGCTTTATTGGTTATATACAACTCCTAACTTTAGTCTGTGTCCTAATTTCATTTCAACCATTAGGAATATCAACAAATCGAAAGATATTACTTACTCATACCTACCATTTCACGACAACCTAAGTATAAATGCACGTACCTTGAGGAATATCAACAAATATGTGCATATATCATACCATGTTTATTCAATATATTAATAGTACTACACATAATATCTCTAGCTTGAGAAATATCAACAACCAAAGAGTATGCAAGTAATCTGTTATTATATAAATGGTAGAGGACAGCATTTTTATTAGAGATTTATAATCTTTAATATATTTATTTAAGGGATATCGATTTATGGAATAATGTATTTCTTATGAAATACCATTGTGATTCAAGTGTCAAACACATCTGAAATCACGACATACATACTACATGTATGTATATATTCCTGAATCTAATTTGGGTTTATTACGGTTCCACGCTCTTTAATTAAATCATATTTAATTTAATTTTGATTTTAATTTTATTAATTAAATCAAAATAATTAATTGAAGTAATTAAATCATATTTAATTAATTTTGATTAATTACTTAATTAATCCTTTAACTAATTTAATTTTATTCATTTTAAAACATATAGAAAATGGTTATATTTACATACTATAACATTTATAGTAATTACATATATATATAACATTATACAAATATATTATTAATTAATTAACATTTAATTAATTAAAATAATTTTTATCAATATAAAACTAATTTTAAAATTATTATTATTAGTTATCTTAAAAAATTTAAATGTACATATCATATATGTTTTAGTTTAATTAATTAAATTTTAATTATTTATTTATTTAGTTAACCCAATTAATTATAATAAATTTTGAAACTAACTAATTAATTTTCAAAACAATTTTATAACATTTGTCAAATTTCGTTTATATTTTAAACTTAACATTTTAATTTTCAAAATAGATTTTGAAAATTAGCCAAGGCCCAAAATCAATTTAGGCCCTTATAGTAGGGATAACCTTTTGGGCTTACTTTATCCTTCGGGCCAAGACAATAGTGAGGTAGGACAGAGTAGTAAACTATCCAAACCCAACCTTAGCTGCTACCTATCTTGATACCCTACTAAATGTATAGGTTTTAATAAGTTTACCTTAATACTGCTAATTTAGACCACATAGGCTATGAGTTCTGATACCATTGAAGGAACTAGGCCTGGTCGCAGCGGGTTAAATGAGCGAATTTCATTTTTTTTCCATTTTGAGATCTTTATTGGGCTTATGAAGTCTAATTAGTTTTAGATCCAATCTAAAATATTCGAAACAAAATCTTTATTTTATTTGTTTGTTTATAAAAGAATTTATTTCGATTTAATTGAAATAAAATACATTTATATGTGTATAGTGTACTTGGTTAATGTAACCGTATGTAGATGGTGGGATTTACACCGCAATAGACACATTTTTCCTTTGTATATGTCTTTTGTTGTCCATAGTTTATTTTGATATATATATAATAGTAATGCTTATATATTTTATTTTGGAGCGAATTGGTTTAAAGGAAAAACCTAAGACTAATTTTAATCTTAAGGACACAAATTTTAAAGTTTGGTATGGACACTGAATGTTATATTAAACTAGCATCAGGTAAATGGAATGATTAAACTAGCATCAGATGAACTACACTCATGAACTAAAATAGCATTCATTTTCACAGTTAAATAAATGCAAATTAATATATCATTACACATGTATAATGCTTAGTTCATATAGCATTACGCATATATAATACTAAGTTCATTTTTTTAGTTCATACAGCATATCTTTTACCTTAATGCTATATTAATTTTGCATTCAGTGTCCTTCGAACTAAAATTTAAAAAATATGTCATTCATTCAAAAATGTGATTGAAGTTTTTTCTTCTCTTTATTTTCCAATTTTACTTAAATAACTCTGACAAATTCAAAACATTTGAATTAATGTCTTTAAAAAAATTATGTTTCTTTTGCGGGCAAAACAAAGTATTATCATTATGCATAGGCAAGCTGGATTATATTGGGCGTACCACTTTACATTAATTAAGAATAGGTGTGGGGCACAAACAAGAAGTAGAGTAGAGGAGAGAAAAGAAAAGAAAGATTTAAAGAACCTGGTATAAAGAAATCAAGGAAAGCAAAAAACAACTAGTAGCGAACAACTGGACACCTAACAACAAACAATAAAAGAACAAAAGAAAGTTACCTAAATTCTTCATTTAAATGAAGATTTGAAGACATTTATAGTTCTTAGCCTGGTGACAATATGCCGATGGAATGTTAAATCTGACGATATAGTTGTTCATTGGGTAGGGCTTTATTTGTGAAGATCCTATCATTTCTTTCTAGCCAAACCATAGTTGTAAATGTTTTCAATACAATAAGTAACATATTGGTATCATCATTCTTCTTTCTCGTGTGGTTGAAGATCCATTGTCATTGAAGCACAACATTCATTTATGGAAAGTTGTAACCCAACATCTCAAGTAATTTATTCCATTGTTGGTGAACCACATCACACTCGAAAAATAAACGATTTATAGTTTCAATGTGATTACTGCACATATTACAGTTGACATTTGTAATGAAACCTCTAGTCATGAGCTTGTCTTGAGTAAGGCAAGTATTATAAACTATCTTCCATAACATAAGATTATGTTTTCCTAAACTAAATATATTCCATGTTCTCTTTTTCCATTGATTAGAGTCAAGATGCTTAGCATTAATTAATGAATTGTAAATAAAAGAAATAGTATAAGGGTTGTGTGCAGTACCCCAACCCTGATCAGTGCTAAGTATAAGACAAGGCTTTACAATAATTTTATTCCATGGCTGTCTGACAGAATTATTACTCGAATGTGGAAGAAAAATCAAATTATGGTGGACGTAGCTACTAGCCTTTGCGTATTCGGGAATCCTAGTATTCATTTTTAGGGTGCGTGTAAGAAAACCACTGAAAATAAGACCATCCGTAGCCCAAGGGGTATGCTAGAATAGATGTTAACTCGAATGGTCCACTTTATATCTAATATGTGGTAGTAAAGTATAGCATTTGAAATGCCAACTGGAGTTGCTTGGGTTTTGCATAGTCCAAAAGTTCTTCCTCCTAAGATAGTGTAAAGCCATCCATTGAGTCCAAAGACGGGGTTGATTAGACATCAACGTGTCTAAATACTTAGAAGTAGTAGCTATGTTCCATATCCTTAAGTTTAGGATTCCAATACCTCCCTTGGACCTTGGTATGTTTATCTTCTTGAAAGCTACAAGTATAGGTTTCTTGGAGTAGTAGTTCCCAGACTACAAAAGGTGGTTTAGAGCGTTATTCAACATTAAAATGAGTTTCTTTGGGAGAACAAGCATTCTAGAGAAGTATGATGTCATCGCAGTAGCAAGGGAGATAATTATTGGTAGTCTACCAGTCTATGATAGTAAGTGTGCGGGCCATCACTCTCTCCCTAGTTTCTTAGTGATAGCCTCAAACATAGGAAGACATTGGTTCGTAGTAATTCTGGTGCTAGTAGGTGGAATACCCAAGCAAACCGAGTTATGCGGCATAGCAGCAAGAATAGACAAAGCAACGATGTTGTTTCTTTCTTCAGGATCAAGGCCTACTGATATAAAGTGTGATTTATCTTTATTAATAATAAGCATATTTTTTTCTTTAAGGGTAGCCAACCACTTCAGAATAGCAATAGTGGATCCTTTGTCCGGTTTGGAGAGCAAAAAGGAAGCTTATGATCTAAGGGCTTTTGCACATAGGATGTAGTTTGATGTCTTTGGAACAAGCCCAACTGTAGGTAAACTGTTGAAAAATTCCATCACAATAATAAAAAGGTAAGAAGAGACAGGGTCTCCTTGCCTCAAACCATGTTTAGAACTAAAATAGCCAGAGAATTGTCCATTAAGCACTATCGAGTACTTTGGAGTGGAGATCCATGTGTTCATCCATGCTAACATTAGGACAGGGAACCTCATTTTGCTCAGAGTAGCAATGATGGTGTTCCGATATAGGCTATCAAAGGCTTTTTGGATATCTAACTTCATCATGCATCGAGGAGAGATATGTTTGTTATTGCATCCTTTGAGAATCTCATGTATGAGTAAAATATTGTTAGTAATATTTCTGTTGGGAAGAAAGGCAGTCTAATTTGGTGAAATAATTCTAGAAAGTATTGGTTTCATCCTGCTGGCAATAATCTTAGTGACGTTTTGTAAATGACTAAGCAGTAGGAGATAGGTCTGAAGTGACTAACATCAGTCGGGTTTTCAATTTTCAAAATCATTTCTAGGTGTGTTAGTATTAAAGAAATGATGTATAGCATTGAGAAAACATGGAGCAATGATGGCCCATATGTGTTTGAAAAAATGTGAGTTAAAACCATTAGGTCCTCATGAACTAGTGGAATACAAGCTGAAAAGAGCACATTTGATTTCATTATCGATTACCTCAATAGATAGGGAAGCTACTTCAAGTCTTGTAATGGTAGGGAGATTGGCTTCAGAAATTGTGGCAAAATTGTGAGTGGCATTAACAATATGGTTACTGGTGAAGTATTGGAGCAAGGCTTCATGAATTCGTTTTTGGTCAGTTTATATGTAACCATGCATATCAGTGATAGTGTTTATGTGAGATTTAGCATACTTTAATCTGAGAGCTCTATGGAAGAATTCAGTATTCCGACCTCCATTGAAGTAGAAGACTTTTCCAAGTTTTTGTTTTATCATATCTAATTGACCTTGTACGTACGATGTTGTAAAGTTGAGTGCTGATTTTGTGCTCCATATCAGAGATTGCAACATTGTCAGGATTAGCAATCATTTCTAGTTGTGCTTTCTCAAGATGAGCCCTTATTCCGTCAAAGAGCTTGATGCCATTTCCAAAAGTGAGTTTGTTCCATCTCCTTAAAGCTACCTTCATAAAATTTATTTTTTCCTGAAGAATGTACATAGGATTATCGTGTACAATTTGATTCCATCTCTGCAAAATGGTTTCATTAAAACTATGATTGTTAGTCCAAATATTAAAAAATTTAAAAGGAGGATGACTTTTCAAGGGTTTTTTAAGGAAGGAGATGAAAATGGGGCTGTGATCAGATAAAACTGGTGGTGGATGTTGGAATATGTATATTAAAAAAAAAGGTTGGAGACTAGAGAGAAGAAACTTGTTCTCACTAATCCACACAACTCACACACACAAAGAAGAAACTTGTTCTCACAAATAATACTTTATTATTATTTTTTCTTTGCTTGATTACTTGATTGCTTAATTGCTACATTACAAGTGAGGGGAGAGCTCCTCTATTTATAGTCCCTAATAGATCATTCTAGAATTACTTTTACTTGATTACAAAGAAAACGTAATTCTAGAAACGCCTTTACTTGATTACAAAGGAAACGTAATTCTAGAAACGCTTTTACTTGATTACAAAGGAAACGTAATTCAATAAATCAAGTTTATATTCCAACACCCCCCTTTAAACTTGATTTGCCTCCCTTTAAGCTAAACATATTACGCATACCAAGTTTTTTCTTTAACTCCTTGAAAATCTCCAACTTTAAAGGCTTCGTTAAAATATCGGCAATTTGATCTTGCGTCTTGCAATGCTTGACAACTACTTCTCCTTTTGTTTCAAGACGTGCCACGGGAGCAAAAACTTCTTTGTAATCAACACCATACTTTTGCTTGTAGCCTTTCACAACTAATCGTGCCTTATGTTTTTCAACTTCACCTTGTGCATTCAACTTTGTCTTGTAAACCCATTTGACTCCAATGGGTTTCTTCCCTTCAGGTACTTCAACCAACTCCCATGTTTGGTTCCTTTCAATTGCATCAATTTCTTGATCCATGGCTTGTCTCCATTTTTCTTCCTTGGCGGCTTCTTCAAAATCAACCGGATCCGCAGTTGCATATAAAGCAAAATCAACAAATTCATCTTCTAAAATTCTTCTTGTTTCTCCATAAATCTCCGCAAGAGGTCTTGTCCTTCTAGGTGTTGATTCTGAACTTGAAGATGATGAGGTTGGAGGAGAATTAGATGGTGGAGTATGTGGAGTCGATTCTTCTTCTTCAATTGGCTCAAATGCATCATTATCAAGCAAGATACTTGTACTCTTTTTCTCATTTTTCCATTCCCATGCTTCTTCCTCATTGAAAATTACATCACGACTAATAATAGTCTTCTTTGTGATGGGGTTATATAATTTATATGCCTTGGATCTTTCACTATAGCCAACAAAGATGCACTTTTCAGATTTGTCATCAAGTTTTCCTCTCTTTTCATCCGGCACATGAGAGTAACAAATGCTTCCAAAAATTCAGAAGTGGGAGACACATGGCTTGTGACCACTCCATGCTTCTTGTAGAGTCTTTCCTTGAACACTTTTAGTTGCCGCACGGTTGAGAACATAGCATGCACATGCTACAGCTTCGGCCCAAAATGTTTTAGGCAATCCTTTTGTCTTCAACATACTTCGAACAAGTTCCATGATGATACGGTTCTTTCTTTCGGCCACCCCATTTTGTTGAGGGGTTGAGCAGACCGTTAGTTGATGATGAATGCCATGATCCTTTAAGAAATTTCCGAATTCTTCCGCCATATATTCTCCACCACGATCGGATCGGAGTGTCTTTATAGAAAAACCACTTTGCTTCTCCACAAGTGCTTTAAAATTCTTGAACACTTCAAATACTTGAGATTTTTCTTTGAGAAAGTAAATCCATATCTTGCGACTATAGTCATCAATAAAAGTGAGAAAATACCGATTACCTCCAAGAGAGTTTGTGCGCATAGGTCCACATAAATCCGAATACACTAGCTCCAAAGGATTCTTTGCTCGCCATGCCTTTTCTTTTGGAAATGGATCTCGATGGTGCTTGCCAAAAACACAACTTTCACATACTTGATCTTGATTGCTAATATTTAAAATGCCTCTCACCATATGATCTTTGCAAATCTGGGATAGAGTGCTAAAACTCAAGTGATTATAACGAAGATGCCAAAGCCATGACTTGTCATTAACAATATTAGCAAAACATGGAAATGCTTCATTTTTAATTTGCAACGGAAACATTTTTGTTGGTGTCATCTTCACTTTTGCAATAAGAACACCAGTTTTGTCTTTGATCTCACATAAATCATTTTTGAAATTCACATTATGTCCCTTCTTTAAAAGTTGCCCAACACTCAAAAGATTGTGTTTAAGATCGGGAACATAATAAACATTAGAAATATAATTTGTACCTTACTTTGTCCGTATCGGAATATCACCACTGCCTTTGACAATGAGCCTTTTGTTATCACCTGTCTTGACTTCTCGTTGGACACTTTCATCAAAATTCACAAAGCAACTTTTATTTCCGGTCATGTGGTTACTACAACCACTATCAATATACCATATATCATCAAAAGAAGCTTCTTGAACATTACAAGCAAGAAGCATACTTTCATCTTGTGTCTCCAAATTCTCATGTAGAAAATTAGAATTATCCTTTTCATCATTAATTCTTTTAAAACAATCCTTTTTCATATGCCCATATTTATGACAATAATGACATTGAATATTATAAGAGTTACCTCTTCCTCTTCCACTGTATCCTCCACGACCTCTTCCTCTTCCTCCTTGAGATGAGCTTGAATTTTCGCTTTGAATTTGGCCTCTTCCTTGTCCTCTACCACGGGCTGATCTTCTACCTCTTCCTCTAAAACCACCATGGTTGGTGTCTCGAATTTGAAAAGCTTGCTCGGAAGGAGAGGAATCAAATTGTTTGATGCGAAGCTCGTGAGATTGTAGTGAGCCCAACAATTCTTCAAGAGAGAAAGTATTCAAATCTTTTGATTCTTCAATAGCAACAATAACATGCTCAAATTTCCTTGTCATACTTCGAAGAATTTTTTCAATAATTCTTTTATCCGAAATTTCTTCACCATTGACTCGAAGTTGATTAGCAATAGAAATAGTTCTATTATAACATTCCTCCACCGATTCACTTTCTTTCATTTTGAGTAAATCAAACTCACCTCTTAGAGCTTGAAGTCTTACCATCTTTACCTTTTCTTCACCTTTGTACGCCTTGTTGAGGATGTCCCATGCCTCCTTTGATGTTGATGCCGAAGAGATTCTTTCAAAAATTTCTTCATCCACCGCTTGATAGATAAAATAAAGAGCCTTCTTGTCCTTCTTTCGAATCTCTTTCAAAGTATTCAATTGTTGTGTTGAAAGTGTTGCTTGATTCTTCGGTTCTTCATATCCATTTTCAACAATCTCCCAAAGATCTTGAGAGCCATACAAGACCTTCATTTGAATGCTCCATTGATTGTAATTCTTTCCCGTCAAACGAGGAAGTTGAGGTTGCAACATATTGTTGGAAGTCATCCCTAAACCTTGCTTTGATACCACTTTGTTGGAATATATATTAAAAAAAGGTTGGAGACTAGAGAGAAGAAACTTGTTCTCACTAATCCACACAACTCACACACAAAGAGAAGAAACTTGTTCTCACAAATAATACCTTATTATTATTTTTACTTTGCTTGATTACTTGATTGCTTAATTGCTACATTACAAGTGAGGGGAGAGCTCCTCTATTTATAGTCCCTAATAGATCATTCTAGAATTACTTTTACTTGATTACAAAGAAAACATAATTCTAGAAACGCCTTTACTTGATTACAAAGGAAACGTAATTCTAGAAACGCTTTTACTTGATTACAAAGGAAACGTAATTCAATAAATCAAGTTTATATTCCAACAGTGGAATGAACGTGGATAAGGTAGGCCAAAGGGAAAAGGCCTTAATATCAGCAAAAGCATGATCTAATTTACAGAAAGCATGTTTGCATGTCTTTCTTATGTTATTCAAAGTGTATAGTGCACCACTTTAGTTAATTTCATATAGAGAAGCCTAGTATAAGTCCGATTGGGAGGGGTAATGTCAGAGAGAGAAAGTTGATTTCCACCATATTTATAAGAAGCAAGATGCGTACAATTGTAATCTCTAAGGCAGAGCCATAGAAGATTTTTTAGGTGTAAAGTAGGGATGTAATCAAGAAGAAGTTGTCTCTTATTTTCCTAGTTGAAAGCATAGGCAAAAGTGATGTAGAATAGGGTATTGGTGGTGCAATGAATAGCTTGGAGTTGGATGAACTGTGGATGATAGACAATGGGAGTGACCTTATACTTGTTAGGGTTCCACATGACCAATATTCTCCCATATAAATCGCTATTCAAGTTTCTATATAAAACCAATCATGGTTTATAAAGTTTGCAACATTTCATGTAAGATGATGATCTGGTTTAGTTTCAAGAATAACCAACATTCCATGTTGCGCATATGTATCAAAGTTTTTATTTCTTTTAGCTTGATTTGTAAATGTGCTCCCTTAATGTTCCATGCATCGTTGTGTCAGTCATTGACACTTGTTTTTTTGGCCTTGCCCTTAGAGCTTAGCTTTGCTAGCAGGGTGTAAGGAGAGATCAGTAGTGTTGGATGAAGTTTCTTTGAATAGGACATGGAGTTCTTTCTCGTCTCCACTACCAAAACCTGATTCAGTCAGGATATCATTCACATTCTTTATGTTCTTGGTTTTTTCTTTCTTTGGTTTGAAGATTAGAGTGAGTCAGAGCAGGTCAAGCAGGAAACACATCAGGAAAAATGGTTGGTGGTTGGTTGGTGGTAGGTGAAGTGATCGGTAATGTGAAAGGAGTAGAAAAGGAGGTGAGATCAATGAACATATAAGGTTGTAAGTTGCAATCAGAGAGCATAGTGTTAAGAATAGGTGGTAGTTGTGCATTAGGGTAATCATTAGTGTGCAGAGCACTGATTTTGTTAGAATGAGAGGACATAGGTTGACCAGTAGAGGATGTTGAAGGGTTATGAGCATAGTTTTCATGACCGTGCCGTGCCTTGAACCGTGATGATTGAAGGATTAAGGTTTTGATGGTTCAACCAGTCGAACCGTCGGAACCGTGATTTTTTTTTGAAAAATTTGCACATTTAGCTACAAACTATACACAAAAATATTGAAATAATAATGTTATGTACACAAGCTATAGATGGCCTTCAAGGTATACAAACTTGATGAGTCTTACAGTGGTATTAGAGTAGTTTGCAGCAGTGAAGAACAAAATGATGAAGTTAGTGGTTTAAAATTTGAAACGATAATGATTTTTGAAATATATATTTACTTATTTTCTTCAAAGCAATGAAAATAAGAGAGAATTACACGATGAGAATGTAAGAAAAAACAAAAGAACCGTAGTTCAACCAGGTAAAATTGACGGTTGAACCGTTGGTTTAAAGGTCCGACCAAGGTTCATCGATGAATGAGGTCCGATTGAGTTCCGGGCCGTGGTGGTCCAAGATTCAGGGTTATTCGAGGTTGAACCACAGCAAGGTTGGATCATGAAAACACTGGTTATGAGGAATGTCAGTAGGAGTGATAAGAGGAGAAGTGTAAAAGGGTGGAACATACACCGAAACAAATGAGGGGTTTACTTCTTCGGAAAGGTTGAATAGAGGTGAGAATTGGTTATTATTGTGCAAGATAGTTTCAGTAGGTTGTGCTGAATCAATACAGTTCTGGCAAGGTAAATTAAATTACTAAGTGTTTGCATTGTTGATACAAACTGAGGCTTTGTTTTTGTGGAGAATGTTTAGTGAGGAGAGAGAATGAGTTGCATGGGATGTATTTGCATGTGCATGGACTAGTGCAGCTTCATTATGACAAGTGTCATGAGCAGTATTGTTAGGGAGACATGGAAAAGATTGGGCAACAGTAGATAAAAGTGTGTTGGTAGAGTTGGGGACAGATGTAGGAATAAGGCCCTGTAATGATTGGGTAAGTTGAATTCTGGCATGCAAAGCACTTTCATTATGAATGCCGATATTTTTGGAAGCTACATCATTAATATCAGTTGTTTTTATGTTGTATTTTTTCCTCCACTCTTATAATGGTTTCCTAACCATTTTGGCTGCAACATTAGTCACACTAGCACTGTGGAATGTTTCTTCTTTCTTGCCCTTTGCCTCTGGTTCTTAGTATTCAACAGGAATACAATCATGAGTATTATGCCACACAATTTGCATTTAACACATAATCTAGGTTTCCAATAGTAAATACATTCAACCATAGTGATATCATCTTCTTACCCACACTGGACATAGTTCGGTAGCTCTTTATCCAGGCTAATCTCTGCTAAACATTTAGCATACTCAAAACGCGCTAGTTTCTCCATTGCCTCATTTATGAATATTAGTCTACCTAAGTGGCAAGAAATCTAGTTTATACCCAATAATGTCTAGGTCATTAGGGGAAACTTGTGAAAGTGAACCCAAATTGGCACTTTCTTTATTGTTGAGTGTATATTACCAAAGGAAGGTTTCCATGTGATAAATATATACATCTTGCCCCTAAAAAAGTGTGGATCTGCCTCTAATACTTTTTTCCTATCTTCATCACAAGTAAATTCGAAAAAGAAGTTGTAAGAATCTGATTTCACCTTATACGAACCCTTCAATTTCGAAATTTTATCAAGGTGATTAATAACTGCAGTGTAAGAGAGATTACCATCCAAAAAGAAACCCATAAGCTGGTCTTGCCAGTATGTGATACATGCTTGCTTTACTTCATTCGAGATAGAAAGAGGACTGCTTTGATAAGGTAATTTGAAATTAATGAGAATGAACTTGCCAGCATTTCTTGGTATACTATTGAACAGTGAAACCCAAGGAGAAGGAGACAAGGCAGGCTGAGGTAGGAGAGGAGAGATGGCAAAAAGGAGGGAAAGCCATGGGTGAGGAGGCAATGGAGAGGGAAAAGGTGGTACGGGTGAGGGAAAAGATGGGATAGGTGGTTGGATGGAATTATGAGGAAAATCGAATCTAAAGTGGGTTGGTGGAGGGGATGGCTGGATGTCAATGGTTAGTGGTGGCAGTATGGAGGGCATGTGGGGAGGAGGAGGAAAAGTCAAGGGTAAGTAGTGGAGGGATGGGGGAAACTATGAAAAGTAAAAACGTGATTAAATTCTATGAATAGTGTCGAAAAAATTCTTGTTTAATTTAAAATTCAAAAGCAAATCTAGATCTAAAAAAATGTCTATTCAAATTTCATATATATATATATGTGTGTGTGTGTGTGTGTGTGTGTATGTATATGTATATATAAATGTACAGGAAAATAGGCACAGGGAAGAAGTTGGAAAAAAAATTAGTCTCAGAGACAACAAGTTTGTTTTTTAGTCTGAAATACACTTTTTAGTGTAAACAGAAAATGATAGTTACAACTATCATTCTGTGATTTATACTATAAAGTGTCCTTCAACCTAAAAAGCAAACTTCTTGTCCCTAAAATTAAATTTTTCTTGAACTTTTTCCTTAAGCCTAAAAACCCCTATTATGTATGTATGTATATATTTATAAATCATAAATTAGTAAACATATATGTGTGTGAATTAAAAATTGAAATCTTTTCTTTTCAGCCCCAGATGTTTTTAATTTTTTTTTATTATATCAAATCCATACGAATTTGGTATAATTTTTTTAAATACTACAAACATAAATTATTTAACTGAATAATATATATATATAATAATTATTTGAAAAAAATATTTTTTATATTAAAAAGTGAATATAAATATATATGTATGTATGTATGTTTGAATTAGTTTTAAATATATTTTTTTTGGCAAGACCAGCCGGTTTTATAGTGGACCGTCCACTTATTATTACGAACGTAATAAAATTTAAAGTACAGGAGTAAGGTAAAAGCACCTTAACTACTAAGAAAAGAAAGAAGACAGCACAGGGGTGTGATAGACATATCACAACCACAATATGAAAATCGATAACAAACTACTCCTCCAAAGAGGTATAGCATCACCATCATCCACCAATTCCTGGGAAGACACCAGTGGGACATTCCCCAGCAGACCAGCAAAGGGGCGGAAATGGGAAGCAAGACAAGGATCATAAGCCACAGAATCAGAAGAATACAAAAAGGAACGATCCCAGGATGTATCAGCAAGCATGATAGAGTTCGATCTCGAAAAATAACCGTCCAAAACAAGAGCTAATGAGTCACCAGACGGTCTATAATAAAGGCATCTAAGGTCTAGATAATCATCCGAAACAAATCTAAAGAAAGAATCATCCAAGGGGTTAAATCTCATGGAAGAAATGCGATCAACCCAACATCTCTCAGCATCATCCCAAAAAATAGAGGGAAACTGCAGGCCAGGAACCGGGGCAGCAACAGGAACTTAAGAAACGTCACCAGCGATCAATGGCAAAAGAGGCGGAATTGGAACTAGAGCAGGAAACGCAGAAACATCAGAAGGCGCCACAGAAGATGGCGGGGAAGCAGGCTGAGCAATACAGGGACCCGGAACTGGGACGGATAAAGGAGCCGCAAGAGGAGGAACAATCTGAGAAGGAACCTTGGGAACCCATTTCCTAAGCGGAGGCCGTGGAAGAGGGATCTTAGGAGCAGCTGCGGTATCAACAGATTTCGAGCAGGCGATAGCCAGGTGGCCAAAGGAGTGACAGGAGGAACAAATATCAGGAACCCAACCATAGCGAACACGGACTTCCACCACGTGCCCAACAGCTAGCTGGACAGGAATAGAAGAAGGGAGGGGCTTGGAAGGGGAAATCTCAATCAGAGCCTTAGCGAACATCAATTTTTCACGCGCGATCGTATTTGAGTCAAAACATTTCAATTTTCCTATATTACAAGCCAGCCAATTCAAACCAAGCAAAGGTTGAAGAGCAGAGGGAATATGCGAAAAGTAAACCCAAACGGGGATAGAAAGAACTTGCTCACGAGCACTAGCAACCGTAGGAGACCAAGGCGTAATTATAAATGGTTGCCCACCAAAAAAGGAAGGCTCAGCCTCCAAAACACGACATCGATCTTCAGCTGAGGAGAATAATAGGAAATACATGGAGTCAACAAACTTAACACGAAGAGCACCTCGAAGCTTCCAAGCCCTACGACAAACAGCCGACGCATCATGAAGGCGGTGATTAGGGTCCAAAAAGAAACCAACCAAGTAGCCAGACCAGAAATCCAAACCGGCTTGCATGACATTAGGGGGAGGGATCATCACTCCATGATCCTCAATGATTTCAAAATCAATCGGAATGTAATCTCCCGCATTACAGGGCAGAGATTTGAATAGGGAAGACCAAGTTTTCGAACAGTTCTGGGAAGGAGGAGAAGGACCAGGATGCCCCTCGACGATAGGAAAACCATCAGAGCCAGATTCGATGGAAACATCAGCATGCTTATTGCAGAAATTGGGAAGACAATTCACATCGGCATTTAGCCGAACACCAGAGGTGCATGGGACAATGACCGAATTAACAGCAACAGCAGTATTCAACTCACGTCCAGAAATGCCAATACCCTCACCAATACCTTCAGAGACAACATTCACATTTACTTGCAATGGCACAGAACCAAACTCCGACAAATTGATTTCACCAGCCAAAGGCAACGAGGCCACTGAGCTCAAACTAAGACTAACGATAGCTGCGATGGACGAAAGATTTTGAACGGGAAGAGGAGGAAAATCAGCGCCAGTAAGAGATGGAGGCAATAGATGAGGGGGAGCTGGAGGCAGATCCACCCAACCAGATCTGGAGGAAGAAGGCGATGAGGAGAGAGAGGGAAGGACGGGACGGAGGGGCGACATATGAAAGGACAGGCGGGAGGGATCGAAAGGAGGAAACGCAACTACAGGAAGGGCGAAAGGAAGCCAGAAAGAGACGCCATTAGATTGTAAAAACTTATTTTTGAATTAGTTTTAAATATTATATATATATATATAATAAACCAACTTTATATGCATATAATTACATATATCACATTATGAAATTAATGAAACAATATAAAAAAATTCAAAAAATATATTTAAATGTTTAAAAGCATGGTTGAAAAGAAATATAAGTAATTTAATGATGTTTCAAATGTTTTTTAAAAAACAATTTGGATATAAACATAAGGTTGGACAACTAAAGGTATATACAAATTCGTTATGATTATTGGGATCTAAACATCATGAATACAACAATCAACATATATATACATACATATGTATGTATGTATAAATTATCATTAAATAGAATTATTACCAAAAATAGTAGCTTATGATTGGCACCTTTAATGAATGAAATTGCTCCTAGATCTGATCAAATCACCTCCATAAATTACAAGATCTGAAGCACTACCTTTTGATATTACTTTATTTAATTTTTGTTCTTGAATTTTCAGCTATGATCTCCTATAACTCATAGCCAGGAAGTGACAAAAATTAACGAGCAAAAGTGAATGTTAAGTGGTTATCTAAGTAACATAATGACAGAGGTAAAAATGGAGCAAAGGTCTCCTTCTTTTACTTATTCCTTTTCTTCCATTACAAATTCAATTTAAAACATTTAAACCCCTAATACTTCCCACCCATGGCCGACCATCTTTAAGGGCTAATTGGGTCTTCAAAAGTCCCAAGCCCATTTATTAAATAATTGATTAATATCAAATTTAAATTTCCATCGATATTGTATATCGATACCTACATATATAACTTTTACGTACGCACCTAGTTATTTACTAACGGAACCAAAAAAATCAAATAAAATTTAAATAATTAATATTATATAAATATTAATCAATTTAATTAATTCACAACAATTATAAATTAATTAAATTGTGTGGTATTTTAGAGTTTTCATCATTACAGTTGTACGACTCAAAAGTGTAAATTTGGTTAAGGATTTTATCGAACAATTCGAATATTAACGTTTACACGTCATCTTAACTAGTGATGTGACAGTTTGGACGAATTTACCTTTTACGCATTTTTTAGGAAAATTCAATTTTACTATTTTGAGGAGTATCCAATAGTAACGATTGTTTACACCAATTCTCTTTGTCAATAGTATATCACATTAGGACTTATAGAATTAGGTTTTTGGTCCAAATTCCAACATCATTCATATTCAACTTGTTTAATCCAAACATAAATTCCTTGGTTCAATAATAATAATTAATATTAACCGTACTACTTTGGCCAGAAACTTTGACTTTGAGTTGACCACAACCGACCCTAATACTAACATCTAATAACCGAGGAGATGAATTCTCTACTGAATAGTATTTCACTTCCAATGCTTCAACTCAGACCCAACTATAGTCATTTGATGGACTCCATATCACGATTTAACTACAATCAAAGTGGAATGCCCACACTAAGGTTCAATAGTATTCTCAAGTCAGGAGAACTGCATAAAATCACTTTGAGATTCTCTATTTGATCTTGGTTATGTTAACCAATGGAAAACTCTAGAGTGAGTCATTTCATAGTTATCCAATAACTATCAACACGTAATCCCTTGGTTCCTCCAATAGCCATAAGTAAAGCACCGCCCTATATTTAGAGAGCATTACATACTCCAATCTTAAGGAATGTATCAATATCCTATCTCGAAACATCTTGATTAGGAATATCTAAAATAATATGTTATTTTTAATGTGATAAATTTCTCATGATTACAATATATTGTAATTACTATCACGTAACATATCGTTTAAGAATTTTCAATTTAATATACTTAAATTAAATAAACTAATTAACATATCAATATGAAATATATATATATAATAGAAAGAAACTTTTTACTTCGAATGAGATTTTATTACAGAGTTAATAATTTACAATAAATTATAGAATTGCCCCAGGGCATACCTCAAACTCTACCAAACAAACCCTATAGCACTACTCCTTTCCATTTACACCAATAACGAAAAATGTAGTCATAAATATATTATTTATTTTTAAACCTATGACAATCTCTTTTTACATCATACAAATCCTATAGTTTTAACAATTCAATTTAAATTCATGGGAAAAGTTTAATATTATATAGAATGTTTTACATTGATGTGTAGTTGCAATTAATATAGTTTATATTGTTATGTATAATAATTTGTAATGAAATGGGTTGTTTGAGATTAAGGTTTTAAAGATTGATAATTCATAGACCAGTGAAGGAAACGACATGATAAAATGAAATGTAAACACCTACCGTTTGTGGTTTAACTAAATTGTAGGAGGTGAAGGTAATTGTTGGATCTGGGAAAAAGGAATAATTTTGATTTAAAGCTTAATGTTTTTTGTTTGGTGAAAAATATTTATTGTTTAAAAAAGAAGAGGGTATAATTGTCCATTTTAACTTTAGTTATTAAGCTGAGGGGTTAAGGGCACAAGTCGAAGTTTGAATAGAAGTTTCCTAAAAAAAAATCTGTTAGAAAATTTTGTTAAATGGAGAATCAAATTAGTGGTTCTTCCCTTATAGAAATAAATGAAAATTACTATTTTGACCTCTTTGTAGTTGATGTTTTATCCCTTCTTTCTATGTACTCTCTCATACCAAAACATGTTCTTCTCTTTAAACTCTAACCCTTAGTGTTCATTTTTTAAAAGAAAAATCGTTACTATGGACGAGAACCATCTCGGTCTCCATCTATCTCTCCATATCAATCTTAGTCTATCTCCCTCGTATCAATTTGGTATAAGGTCAAAAACTATACTAATATTCGTACTCAATTGCATAGACCACTTTAGGCCCTCAGTTCAATCAATCCAATAACATTTATCTATTAACCTGTTTATTATGGCTATGATTTTAACTTTAAGTTGACTACTAATTATAGTGATACCGACTATCTATGAAAAAGGGGAGGAATCCTCTTTTGAATAATGTTTCACTTCAAGCAGTTCAACATGTATCCAACTATATGGTCGTAATATGATCGCCATGTTATGTATTTGACCATAGTCAAAGTACAATCTACCTACTTAAGATTGGTAGTACTCTCAAGTCAGAATACTATTGTACGTCATTACCACGAGATATTCTATTTTGGCTTAGTATACTAATCTATTACCCAACTATATGGCGGTAATATGATCGCCATGTTATGTATTTGACCATAGTCAAAGTACAATCTACCTACTTAAGATTGGTATTACTCTCAAGTCGGAATACTATTGTACGTCGTTATCATGAGACATTCTATCTTGGCTTAGTTATACTAATCTATAGATGATTCTCGTCAAGTCATTATGTGACTGTTCCAAACAACCAAAAGTCTATACCCCTTAGTGCCCCACGGTCATGAGTAAATCGCAATCCCTTGTATGGAGAGTGTTATGTACACTAGTCTCAATGGATTATCGATATCCTTTTTCCGATACATCTTAAAATGAACATTTAAGGAGTTTATATATATATATATCACTGTTTCAAATCTCATTTACCCGAGATCTCGCTCGAGATCTTATTTTCGAACTTTAGGGAGACAGGATTTAGTGAAACGAGATATTAGTTTTGTTTATGTATTATTTGACACTCATCTCATCCAAGATAACAAAATTTGAGGTGAGATCTCAATAGAATGTCTCATATGAAGTTATGTTTTTCCATGTACATATTTCTTTTACTTCTTATGTGAGTCCAAAAGAAATTACACTCTAATGACTTTTTACTGGCCTTCCAGTTATGTATTTTACATTTTAATGAGTGAGCAAAAATAAAAGACTTTTATTTTATTTTTATTTTTAATATTCAAATGATCATAATCCAATCGATTAATACTAAGTCAATCGTGTTATCACTCTCCTCTAAAAAGTAAAACTAGTATTATCAATGTATGTTAAAAAGTTTATATTTAGATAATAGTTATTACAAAAATCTTTGAAATATTAAATTTGGACATTTATGTTGCTTCGAGATAGTCTTGAGATGGACTTTAAAATCCAATATGTCAATCTGAGATGTATGCTCGAGATACAACCGTCTCACCCGAGATCTCGTCTGATACGAGAAATATTTGTAAAATTCTCGAGACGAGACGTAATCGAAACCCGAGATTTAAAACCTTGATATATATATATATATATTCAATACTCATGGTTACGAACACTTTCGTAATTGCAGTCGATAAAAACATTTCTCTTAAAGATTTTCTACTTATATATGTTTAGTGTGTTCATTAACATTATTTATATCTCTATATAATAACATATATAAAAGAGAATAACCAAAAACCTATTTCATTTCTAACGGGATTCTTTTACAAGTGTTAAGTTACGTAATAAATATACATAATTACCCCAATAGCACATTCTTAACTTTATCAGATAGAACACACTACCCATGAGAAGTCTTGATTCCAATTGTATGGCAGTTGCCACATGAGTAGTGAGAGTCAATGTTATGAGGACAAGCACTACCCCCGAGTAGCATCTAATCTAACATCCCTTTTCCACGCTTGTTAACTTTCCCAGAGGTTGACCGAAGATAGTAAATGGACAAGTGGTGCCATTTGAGCATCCCTGTAGCACACGTCCCAAAAATTATAGTTAAAGAGGATACGATAGGCAGACTCGGTCCTCCCTAAATCAATTAAGAGGCAATCCATGTCAAAGTTAAAAGAGCATGTGAAGGAAGCAAATGAATTTTATCACTAAGGGGAGTGTATATACAACATAGTGAAGAACACAAGAAACTTTCAAGTGTCGGTACCGAAAACGTCTCGTACCACAAAGGCACGGCAAACCAAACTAGTAGACAAGGTAAAAGAATATCCTATGAAATATAGGGTAGTTTGGTAATTTCTTACATATCTAAAAGTGCAACTGCGGGTTTAATGCACAAATGTCATTGTCTATCAATGTTGGTCGAGATCTAAAACAATGTGATAGCCATTAATGCAACAAGTCTGATTTTTGAATAACAAACAATCAATAGCATAGCATATCAACACCAAGCCAGAATCTTAGATAAATTTAGATGAGATTATGTAGCCTTCATATGTGATGAGGATAATATAAGAACAAAGACTGACGAAGATGTCAGATTTATTTCATGCTAACAAGTAGGCTTGTCAACGGACCGGGTTCGGTCCGAGTATCTTAAAACCCGGACCCGAGCCCGATTACAATAATCAAAACCCAAGCCCAGCCGAACCCACACGTTATTTCAAAACTAATACCCAAGCTCGGCATGTCGGGTTTTTCAAGCCCACTGGGTAATGCCCGTATACCAGACTCGTAATATTTATGTTAATATTATACTTTAAACTTGCAATTTTTGTAAAATCCATACACAAACAATGTCAACATACAAATTGCGTGGTTATGTAGCCAAGTTCACAACTAAAGTAAACAAAAACATCTACATGCAAACAAACAAAATGGTAAACAAATAATATAAACACTCATTTATTAATATTACAGAAAACTAATATTCGAGTCGGGCCCAAACCGGGTCGAATTTTGATAAAACCATACCTGACCCTAATAGTAATCGGGTCGGGCCTAGGTAGTTTGGGGCAAAACCCGTACCTGTATTAACAGGGCGGGTTCGGGCTGCGCTCGGGCTGAAACCCGTACCATTGACAGGCCTACTATCAAGAAATTGCAATTGTTGGGTCTAAGAAAGCCAAACAATAGTCCAACAACCATGGAAGGACAAAAAATTCGACATTTTTCAGTTCAAAATCAAAACAAAAGCATCATTACATGCAGATGGTAAAGACTAAAATAGAGAAAAGGAACAAGGCGATAAAAGGTCAAGAAAATGACAAACTTTTAAGGAGCACGAGCGAAAGTTAGGAGCTTTTTGAGAAGTTTCAATGGAAAATGATAATTATTTGAATAGGTAAAGAGAATATGAAAAGTGAGTTAATAAATAAATTGAAAGAAGGCTAAAATCACAACCATTGATCTCAATCGACAGGAATTTTCAACAGCTATGAGATCACACTTGAGTAGCATGTCATATATTGGAAAATTGGAGAGACCTCAAAATATAAAGTGTCAAAATTGCACTTGAGCCTGCCATGTATCACTCACATTAAATGTGAAAATGTCTCAAGGAGCGACCATTAATCGCCCGACTTAGAGGAGAAATGTTAATACTAAAAATTTCTCCAATAGCTTTCCATCAAGATCCCGTTTACAATAACCATCCCAACAACAATTCAAATCTAAGAGGGTCCACGAAGCATTACGAGAACACCGCTAACCTAGAGTCGTGCAACCCAACAACTACCCAAGGAGTGACTGGGATGAATGTTGCATCACAATTGCCAAGGTCGACCACATTTGCAAATGAGTACTATTCACTCGCCATAGCATTTCATCTCTTGCCCGTAACCACAACCACTGAGACACCCTTCGCTGACCACCATAGCAACCCACACTCACTCATTGAGCATGGGCCAAACATCCATTTTCCATTGGAGCATAGATCGATCATTCGCCCACCCCAATAAGTTCTCTCTCTACGCATTCCATAACTGTCTGTCATCCTTATGTCTTAACACCCGATTATTACCACATTAATCTCTAACCGATCTCAAGGTCGGCAACGCAGTATCGAGTCCACCGGTGGCTCGTTGGAGTTTTTCACTTACTTGAATTCACCACTCAGCAACTTGCCACCCGTTGAATCCATATAGGAATGATTATACAAGTCATCACCTACAAAGCTCAAAAAGAGGCAATTTTCATTAGATCAGACTATATTGATGGTACTTACTAGCTTGTAACCATCCCCAATGAAACAATTAAGTCGCATCCCGTTAATTAGAGGTAGGTTCAACATGAACCGGACCAATATAAATATCCGTGTCTTTGTTACTTTATTCCAGTTTCCGCTATATTATCGTCAAGCTGATCACCTCAATTAAATCTCAAGGATACACCACTAGCTTGGGTTTATCTTCTCAAACAACCGTAGTTTTGAGATTGACGAAAAACATTTCAACAAATTGTTTCAAGTGGTCAACTTCAGAATAATGGAAATACTATCAATCTTGTCTTCTATACTTCTTGTGCATTCACTTGGTAGCGCGTATTTTCATTGAGGTTTAAACCATTTGACCGCAGGTTCCAAAAACCCTTTGTTTATTAACTCACGGCGGAAACTCACAAAACACAATTGCGTTGTATAACAGAAAGGAAATATTACAAACTCAAAAGGCAGGCTGTTGCCAGAAATTTGCTTAAAAGAGTTGTCAGGGGAAGGGAAAAAAAAAGGAGGAGGTCTATGTAAAGATCACACATTCTACAGCAAATAGCGTTCTTAATTTAGCCACGGCAATCAAATTCATGTAAACTCAACCCACATAAAGAATATGGTTCTGAAAAATACTGAATTTCAAGCTATGTTTTTGTTTTATTTCTATATACTCTGATTTGATAAATAAGTTTCTCCCAAAAATGTATTTTCAAATTAATGTACATGTATGGTATAGAGTAAATCAGCAGGAAATCTGTTTAGCGCAGCCTGCGAAATAATTCCATGTTCTTCAACTTAATCTTCCACTGTTCCTGTATTCATCTCAGTTCTCACTTTTTGCCAATTCTTCCTCGGCCTGCAAATTTAAACACATATAATCACTATAAAGAAATAAACAAAAACAATTATGTATGATAAATGAAATAAAAATAATCTTCCCTCAAAACCACCTCGCAATTAGATTAGACCCCAAATTAGCCTATCTCAGTTACTCCCTTCCAAATCTATACCATTTTAAAGGGAATTTATTTTATATCAAATTAACTCACTTTTCAAAACATATAATAAATCTAGAGTCACTTAAAACGTATTACATGTATAGGCATGTGCTTATCACGGTGACATTGATATAACAATTTGCATTGACATACTTTGAGATTGGGTCAATGCATTCTTTTGTTTTTGAAAAATTTGTATTGGTGCACTTTGAGAGTGCACCAATGTAATCTTATTTTATTTTTTGATAAAAATACATTTGCATAATCTCAAAAGGAGCCAATACAAATTGATGAGTCAGAGTCAACAACAAAAATGGACTTATATCTGCAATATGTTTTGAAATATGGCTAAATTTGTTATGTATTTGAACAGTGAACTAAAAAGATCAAAAATCCTTTGATTTATTTCATGATACATGGAAATCTGAAACTTGAAATTATTAAGATTTTGGGACTACCCTCTCTTATGTGTTAAGTTAAATTAAAAGGCTAAATTACAATGAAATTAAAATTAACTAGAACCTTAATCAGGTTAATCTTAAGATCATAGATGGCAGCAAGAAGGTTTGAAACAAAATCAGGAAGCTATGTATAAGACGGTATCAGAAACTCCATAAGTCCTAGCAGCTTTAGGGGGCTAATTCTATAATTGATAAGTTTGGAGGAAAAAAAAAGAACCTAGTATGATGCATCTGATAATTACCGAAAAATAAATAAATCATCAAATGTTCTTTAAAGAATGTAGGTGGTGTAAGTACTTCCGATTTTTCTGTTGCGTCCTCCAAAAACAAGCCAACGCTCCAAATGCACAGCTAGCCAAAGCAATGGCCAATGCAGCACCTACTGGTACTGTAACTGCATGAGGACTTGCATTTATTTCATCATCATTTGATCCATCTTCAGTGATTTTGATTAAGTGCTTATCTTTTGATGATGCAGATAGGGTATTTCCGTAGTACTGAACTAGGAATTTGAACACTTCATCTTTGTTCCAGTCGACTGTTACTACTCCACTTTTTCTGCTTTGTGAAAGGTAGCAAGATGGGCAAAGTTGTTTCGGTGGCCATATGATTTTGGGAAAGCTTGGATCGCCTGTATGTAACTCTTTCTCTACTTTCATTAGCCTTTCGTTTACTTTGTTATGTGTGGTCCAGAGCCAAAGGACTAGGCTTTGAGTTGTATTAAATGGGGTAGTCACACTGCATTGTTCAAATACTTTTTAGAATAACAAACCCAAAAAATGGAAAGAGAAAAAAAAGCGAAATACAATAACAGATTGTCACAAAGGCTTTGGTAGGGCATGCATGATTAAAAGTGACAATTGATAACAGAGTTTGACAAGCTTGCATCAACCATTTGACAGCACATTATAGAAAACAAAATGATTTAACGTTCCATGTAGCCTCAAAAATTAGCTCATATAAGCCCAAGTTAAACTGATTAGTGAGACATGGACATGTAGCCTCAAAAATACTCATATAAACCCAAGTTAAACTGATTAGTGAGACATGGACATGTATCCTATGTAATTTAGTAACTCATACGACTATTTGGCCATTTTTGTGTGCCAAATACACAGTCGTCAATAACATATTGTCTAGGAAGATATATTTCGGGTTTCCATGTTTCTTCAAGTCATTTCTATTTCTACACTGCATCAAGCCATCAACGATCTCCAAAATACTTAATTAGATTGGTTTGCAAACATATTTAAATATAAAAACAAGTTTGTACGTAGTGTTTAATCAAACATTAAAAAACAAATGATTTCGAAACTCTATTAAAAATCCAAGCTACCAATTTGTTTTCAAATGATCCTAGTTAGATTTTACGCAACATGAAGGCAGATTCGATCAAGATGTTGATTTAGCTGGATGTAGATGACAGTAATTTTAGAGTTAAATGCAGATACCTTGAGCACATTTGGCCAAAATGCATGCGGCACTCATCACAGACAAAGAAGTTTTGGATGAAGTCGCATATAGAAGTGAAAGCAAAATGACTTTCTCCATCTCCAGCTCTTACAGACAGGGAGTGTAACAATACCCAGAGGCCACAGCTGCAGTGTTACAGAAGTTCAAAGATACTGAAATTACCAAAATATTAGATACTGCAAAAACTAACCTCTAGGAAACTACTATATTACTGAATTATCTTTTGCATTTAAGTATTTCTTTTTTACTTTTAAACTTATATAATCAGTTCACTTATCATTGAAGTATGATTCTTTATATAACGGAAAAGGATTTCTACACTCGAACTAAACCTAAAAGTCAAGATTAAACTATGATTTTGAAACCCTGAATTCCTCCCATAATTTTCTCCATGTGATAATTTTGACCATAGAATTGATTTGATCCGACAGTTATTAATTTATGTAGGATTTTAAGTAAGAAATTTGAGTGCAAGATCCTTCCATTTTAATAATAATAAACAATATCTATTCACGTTTGCAAAGATTTACAAAGTACAATTCTTTATGACAAACTTTGTAAATCATAAGTACAAAAGACTAGCAACCAACATCTACAGATATGTACCAACCTACGCGAGTAAGACATGAAAGAAGATGCATAATGTAAATATATTATTGAGATGAATAATGGAGGAAGCGTGGAAAGTGGGTGGGGAGGAGCTTTCGATTTGAAGAAGGCTTGAAAGTCCATAGGGACTAGGAGGCAGCCTACATCTTTCAAGGCGACATGGAA
Source organism: Allium fistulosum (assembly GCA_030737815.1). Taxonomy (NCBI): domain Eukaryota; kingdom Viridiplantae; phylum Streptophyta; class Magnoliopsida; order Asparagales; family Amaryllidaceae; genus Allium; species Allium fistulosum. The sequence goes on from CM060906.1 coordinate 1,042,007,457, forward strand.
AAGTACTTTTTTTTTCTGAATGCTTCATTATTAATGTAGGATGTTCTACATGATGGTCTTCTTCTATTCCATGGCAGTAGTATTACAGTCGACACTATAAAACCATGGAGAAAGAGTATAATCAAACTGGCAAACCAAATCTTATGCAGGACAGCGTTTAGAATCATAGGAAACGTAATAAAACATTAACATCACAAACACTTGTGTTTACAAGACGTACATGGTTACACTAGGTATATACTAGCATTAGCATGGTATACACTTATAGTTATACATCTCATACTACTCGTTGGATTCCATACACTGCGCAGAAATATCGTTATATGATTATATCATAGACATAACCTGAAGAAGGATATGCTACAACATATTAGCATTGAGAACGTCATACACACACAAATATAATATCTTCATGTCATCTTTTTTGCAGGTGCTCTGTAGGGAGAATTGTTTATTATACCTATATTTTTAATATTGCCTCAGATTATTATGTCGTAATTCACCAATGATTCTATCTTGAGGCCTACACCTACCAGATCTTGAGCCATCAAAGAAAGACATCTTATTTTACTGTATTATATGATATACGTTGCAATCCTTTCCATGTGTCAAGGTTCCCAAAAAGGATTCCTTACCCGTGTTTTGATGGAGCAACAATTTTTGTGGAAGAAAATATTTAAACAGAAAATTCTTTTTTTTATACAGAAAGTAACTGGAAAAAAAATCAATTTTATAACTCAATTACACTATTTGTAGAAGAATAAATAAGGGTTTAGTTTTACCTGTTTTACCAAGCAAACAATATTTTATTATTTAGTAAAATTGCGCTTATTAATAATTTACGTTGATAGATATTTTACTTATTTTTTAGTATTATTATTTTTATAATAATAAATAAACATATATCGTCATGCAGAAAACCTTTTTTTTTATAAACAATTCAAAGCTAAAGAAATTAAGATCAATTCTCTAACTTAATTACTCTATTTGAAAGGAAAAAATAGGATTAAATTTTACCATTCCTTACAGAGTAAATCTTTATGAATTTTTTAGTGTAGACGTGAACTTCCAAAAATGCACATATGTCTACATACTTAAGGTCACAAGTTTGAATCCCTTTTGAACAAAAATACCTTTCGTTCCTGATGACTTGAATCTGACTTTTGACAAAAATACATTTTTATCTTTTACAAGGTCACCAGTTCGGACCTCAACTCTAATAAAAACTATATTTTTCATATATTTTCAATTCATTTATTTTATATTAATAATATCATGAGGTTTTTTAAAGTATATTCATCACCGTTTTATTTTGCACACATTTTATACTTTATTTACTTAATTATCTATATCTTCATCTTAATACAATAAGACTTATTTTAAATATGTAGACTTCATGGTTCGGTTTTGAAAACAAATATTTCAGAATTTATTGAACTCTTTATATTCATAAAAAAATTCCTCCATTAAAAACCATTCATGGTATTTTGACCTTCTAAGGTTTTAGTTCTGAAATTAGAATTTTAATACTACGCATACTTCATTTTGTTTTTAGAAATAAGAATTTGAAATTATTTACAAAACTGTTAATCTGTCTAGTCTTCGAATTTTATAAATCAAATTTAACTGTATAAATTTTGTATATTGACCTTAAATAATTTTGAAGTTGCTTCAAACTACGTATACTTGTATCATTAATTTGCAAATACTTTAATAATATTTGTAATACTTTTGATGCATGCTTTTTGTATGAACACGAACTTCCACGGATACCCTAACTTAAGATGATAATATGAAATGAAACTAATAAATTCAAAAGGACGAAAAATAAGGAGAATAAAATGAAAATAACTGGTACTCAAAACAAAATACTAATAAAATTCATAATGAATAGAGAAAAAATCGATTATAAAAAAAAGTGAAATGATAAGTAATCCAAACTTTTAACATCAAAAGTTTTTAACAAGTAATCATATAAAAAAACCAACACACTTTTAAAAAACATGGAATAAAAGATAATATTTTTCCAATTAAAAAAAAGTTATTAAGATTTTGGCAAAAAATTTATAAAAAAAAATTATTTTTTATTTTTATATTGAGGTGGAGCCTTGACGCAACAGTTAGGTCACCCGCATGGTGATCTGGACGCACAAATTCGAGTCCGGATACAGCCTCTTCACAATGCAAGGGAAAGATTGTGTACATTATCGACCTCCTCAGAGGCTGCTATCGTGCGGGAACCTTGTGCACTGGATTCCACCTTTATTAGAAAAATTATATTCATAAGTATTTTTCTTTTATGACTGCCTTTTTACATGCACATGCATTGCATGTGCCAAAGCACTCATTTATTATATAATATCTCTGTTGTATTTAATAAATTTAAATAAACACCATTAAAGTGTATTTATAAAATTCATATGTTACATAAGAAAGTTGTGGTCAAACATAAAGATATATTTTTTCATAAGGATATTTTAGAAAGAAATACTACACTAAAAATATAATACACCTAGCTTTTGTGTGAGACCAAATTTAGAAGCATTGAAAATTAGGAATATATAATAATTAAGAACTGAAATAGAAGAAAAAATGAATTCAAAAATATAATACATTATTTTTAAATACAATGAATAAAATTAAAAACAACATAACCACTAACTGAGCAATGCCACGCTAATTCGTTTTCAATTATATCTTGGATCATCAACATTTCATCAAGTTCTTGTACCATTGGTTGATATTTTCTTTTTTGTACTTAACTTTGTAATATATTTCAGCATACACCACATAGATGAGGTCATGATTATTATCGTGTGGCAAAAAGAATTCAATGTTATATGTTCTTTGTATACCATTATGACTTTCCATTGAAGCAACGGTTACCGTACATGAGCTTCAAATTCATATGACCACAACCTTTCAGAATTATAAACATTTTATTCGTCATTAGTAAGTTTAAATGATAGCAATTAAATACTTCTTTATCCGATTGAGATTGATTTTGAGTATTATGAAAATGGAGAATAAGACTCATTAACGGATATTTTCAAATGTGGATGGTGTCCTATCAGTATCTCTATTTAAAATCATTCTCGGATCTCGGAAATCCATATCCGTGGATGACGAGCGGATATCGGATTTTTGTCTATATGCTCACAATTAATAAATTAAAAATAATAATTTAATTTTATTAATTTAACATAGAATCATTTTTGTAATAAGGCTTATAAAAGTGCAAAACATAAAGAATATGATAATCAAAAATAGTTTTGAATATGCATTTACATACATACAATAACCTTGACAAAACAATACATATTTATCATTCATTATACTAAAATACATATAACATAAACTATTATTTTGAATAAAACTGGATGGATCATTTTTAGATGTGGATACCTTCATATCCCCATTCATATCCATTTTCTCATATATCGGATATTTATTGGTTTCTCGGAATCGGATGCAAACAAATCTCGAATTATTGCGATATCCATTGATAGCCTTGAATATTACATCTTTCTTGATAATAATGGGTGTTTTATATATATTAGCAAGGTTCAACCAACATTTTAATCCATGCTTATTAGTTTTTTTTCAACTTAATAATATTTTCATAGAGGTTTTTAGAGATTCCAGTCGTTTCATTCCTATTCAGTAGGGATCGAAACGAAGCTAAACCAAAACCCCGGTTTAATAAAAAAAGGTATTGAAATTTAAATTTTATAGAAAAAAAAAAGAATTAATTTGAGTTTTAAATATATAAATATTCAAAATTCGAAATTTTAACTTCGAAAACATGCAAAATCACCAAATATTTAAATAACATGACTAAAAATATTCAAATAACATGACTAAAAAGGTAAATACGAAGTAAAAAATAAATATCCGTTAGCATTATAAACATTTATACATAATCAATATCGTTCATTTACATATTATTTTTCAACTAAAAATAATCACACATCTTGTTTCAATTAATTAAATAAATAAATGTGTAATTATATTAAATTAATAATGAAATCCAAAATCGAAACTTGAACCGAAATTTCTCGAAATTTATGAATTAGATCGACATTCCTAAAACTACAAAAGACTAAAACCGAGATCTCGAACCTTGGTTAAAATCATTCAAGACTCCCAATAATTTACATAAGAAGCGCCTTTTTAGCCTACCATAACATAAGTGTATGTAAAATCGAATTATCATACAGTTGGAATATTGTGTAATATATCAGTCTTTTGCAAAATGAAAGAAAAAGAATTAAGAACATGTCGGTATAGAAAGCAAATTATTAACAGATACTCTATTACTGATGTAATTTTAATTATTACTGATGCAATTTTAATACAATGATATGTCGTACCCCTTCAAAACAAAGGGAAAGATAAAGATACGGAAACAACTCTATTTTTTATATATAAAAAAAAAGTTTAATATAACAAAAGAACATAAGGGTGAAAAGATCAAATACCTAAAGCCTCTAGTTTCATTTTTGCTTCCACGACAAAAGATCTGCATCACATAAATTGAGTCAAATTAATTTAACATTATGAGAATAAGTTAAAGCTCATTTTCTATCTATCTATCTATCTTTATCCTTATTAATAATTGGAGTGGAGTTATAATATTTTGTTTTAACTAAATTTTCTCCTCATCCTCGATTCAATATTCATTTCCATTTCGACACAAAATTTGTATCTATTAGAAACTCAAGTGTTTAAATTCTATTTTGCTTCTCATCAAAAGAATTTTTATATTGTTTTATGATATTAAGATTCAGTTGCATATGCATGTGCGTTGCATGCGCTAAAGTATTAGTTACTCATAAATACACTGTTGCAAGTAACAGTGAGCAATATTTGGGAAATATCAGACAAAGCCCTAAAATCAAACAAAAAGTCCAAAAATATAATAGGACAAACAAATCTTATCTCTTTATATAATATCAATCAACTTTAGAAACTCTAGCTAGAGAAAATGTGGAGAAACGGTAAAATAGGAATAATTGCAACACTTTACTCCAATCAACCGACAATCGAATGCAAATTAACATAAATTTGGGAAAATTTAACCAATTAAAGACTATTTGAGAGAGTTTGAGGTGATTTAATCAAATTTATTTATGATCTTCGGGTTTTATTTGTTAAGGCGACAATGTTTAGTGAAGGATTAGACGGAAATTTAGAGAGCTATGCCATTCAACTTAAGTTAAATGGTCTGGGTTTAAAATTGTGTGGGTTGGGTTTGTTTTATTAATTTTTAAAATTGTTTTAAGGTTCTGTTTAATGATATTGATTATGTTATTTAGAGAACTCGTTTCGATTATTTTTAGTTTTTGTAGTTTCGGTAAATTTTGGAAATTTTGTTTCGGTTCAGCGGTCGTCGTCATGTTATCAAACAGTGAAGGTTCATCAATTTGCGTTGTACATGCAGCTTAACTAGTTTGAACACTCTAGATATCGTTATTATCTGTCTCATTTGTTTCGTAATATGAACCCTTGGTATAGTCAAAAGTAAAATGTTTGTAGTTACGTGCATCATTTGAAGTATGCGTGTCACCACTATAATCAAAGTTAAACATTTACTGCAAATAATCACATTTAGTTTTAGCCGATCGCCATCGACTGAAGTATTCCATATGTTATCATTTTTTGATTCCCTATAATTCCATCAATTTAATAAACTACCTAAAATAATAAATGCAGAAAAATATTGATTTATAACGATAAATAATTTATTAACATTTCAAATTAATCACAAAACTTTATTTAGCACCTAAATTAACATTATTTACTAAAAAAAGCCAAATAATTACTGAACAAAACCCTAAATCGCTTACATTAACATTATTATAAAAGAAAATCCTTTAAAATTAATAAAATAAATCCAAACCATCCAATTTAACCCAAATAACATAGCTCTCTAAATATTCACCAAATATGTCTAAAGACTCTAAACATTCATGCCTCCCCAAATGAAACCCAAAGATCATAAAATAAGTTCGATCAAATTACCTCAATCTCTCTCAAATAGCCTTCAATTGGTTCGATTTTCCTCGAATTAATGTTGATTTTCCTTGATTGCTTGCTGATTGGAGTTAAAGTATGTTATTTTACCTTCAATTAGGTATGCGCTATTTTAATCAACATTTTTCTGCTTCTTATAGGCATGAAATATTTTGCAATTATTCCTGTCACTGTTTCTCCACATTTTCTCTGTTTAAAATTTCTAAAGTTGATTTAATTAGGCATAAAGAGATAAGATTGATTTATTTTATAAAAGAACGAATGATATTTTATATGTTTTCCGTCTTAATGGTGGCTAAACCAAATCGGGATAGTCAAAATTTCAATGTACTGATTAAAACCTCAATCTTTGATTTCAATCATAATGATAATTTGATTGATTTAACTTTTTAGTTTGGTTAAACCAATCACCAACTGAATTAACTTTAAATTAGTTCGGTCCGATTTGGTATGGTTCAGGTTTTAATATTTTTTTGTTGAAATTTTTTGCCTTAAAACTGATTGAACACTCAACCATGACAACAATTGCATATGAATGAAGGCAAACGAATCATAACCTATGTTTGTTTGACATAATGTAATTAAGTAATTCCAAAACATCCCAAAGTAGTAATGTGGTTTTACACAAAGATGATAGGGGAAATTATTAACGGCTTTCACACATCTCTAAAATCCTATCTTTAGGGATGTACGGGAGTTCCCTAGCATTACTGATTTGAAACATCAAGGACTCGCAATGTGGTGATTAGAGCTTGAAAAATAAAACCTTGATTAGCAAGTAAACATAAACCGAATGCTTGCTTTGTGTGAATGATTATAGTGAATTTCTTAGAAAGCAAGGACATACCCAGTATCCACGTGGGATACCCTTTCCACATATGGAAAAGGTTTGAAGTATATCTCTATCAACAGACACGCCAACCTCTCCCAAATTAGAAGGTAGAAGGTCATCAATATTCACTAGTAATTCTGCCGTTCCTCTCCTACACCTAATAGCGATACGATAAAGTGAGGAAAAAAGGATTTATCTCATAAATTTAATATAAGATATTGAGTAATTATATACAACTCAAAATAAAAACCTTTGTGATGGATGATGAGCCACTAACAGTTGGAAAAACTTAATAAGTGGGGCACGAGTATCTGCCATGATCATCTGTGTGATTGTATAAAAAATTGGTATAGCAGATCAAGAAATAAAATTTCAGATTTACACAGTAAGGAGAAAAACCTTGTTGTCCACCATTATTTCAAATGCATTTGCAGTTGCTTCCTCAACATCATATATAGCTCTTGCAATCTTTATAAGCGAAAAGAAAAATAATAATTAATTAGATGCTCATATATTTGTTGATCTACAAAGTTAGCATACAATTTATTATCCTACACACCAAATCAGGGCCAGAGGCATTTTGTGAAATTGACATTTCATTTTCAAACTTTTCATCATCCAATCCAAATGCGCTGTAACATAAAAGCACAAAACTCAGTGTACTATAGCATAATACAAGTTGATACTTCTACTTGTGTTCTTAACTGTATACAACAATGATAAAGAAATAGTTGACCTGCCAATTTTCTTGTTTATCCAGTTAAGCAAGCGCTCAGCTGTCCTAGCATCATCTATTGCAACTATCCCACTATTCTCTTGCTTAGAATCCCATTTCCCAGCAGTAAATTTAACTGGCGGGCCCCACAGTAACATCGGGTAATGACCAACTGAAAATTTATCACAAAGGTCTGTATTTATCTGCTGTGCCAAAAAATCAAATTTTAAAGGACTAATTAATGAAAATAAGATATTCTATTATATTATTTTGATGACAAGCATATTAAAAAAAGACAGTAAAATCATTAGGACCGTTTGAAGAATTATAATTATTTGAAACATGAATTTGAAGTTTGAACAATATTAAGCTTACTAGTTACTAGCATGGGACATGGCTGACAATACTTGAAAAGAGAATGATTAAATTGAGCATCATAAAATCATAAAAGAAAATGCACTCTTAACACTATAGATTTACTTATCAGCTTCCCTCATCGCAGATTGATGTTGTCATCGATTTTGTTTAGCATTTAATGAAACAACGAGGAGACACTTAGAATTGAAGATGCAATTAGAGTAAATGTAGAAGTGACAGAAGTAGAACTAAAGATGCAATTAGAGTAAATGTAGAAGTGACAGAAGTGGTTTGGAGTTTCAGATTACTTTTCATCCGCATAATCAGTCATCTAATCAACCTTTGCATCTTTTCAGCAATAAATAAATAATTCCAGGATTATCACCATCATTAAACCTTTTATAACAAAAATGCAGCCATCCATTAATTAAAGTTCCTAACAAAATGGAAATATTTGAAAGAAAAATAAACAACAGATAAAAGTTAAGGATGTATATCAGTGTGAATGCACACTTTAAGTTTATTTACATAAGTATAAAAATGGATTTATGTGATGTATGGCAATGCTGAAAAAGTTGGCGGACATGTGACACATTAACTGAGGCCAAAAGTATTGTTTAGCAATAACCCAAAACATGTGATGTTAAATGTTTGCAAAACATAGACATGCCTTTACATAGTATTAAGTAGTGCACTTTCTGAAATTAGTCCAAAACAGCATATTTCATTTCATGAAACCCTACCCAAAAAATACCTTATCTGCACAATCAACACGTGCCATGAGTATAATACCAGGATGCACTGCATTTGGCCCATTAAAAAGTCTTGCAACCTTCTCATAGTGAGGCTGCACAAAAGTCACTCATGCATGTTAGATGAATAAATCAATTGTGCAGGTACTTTTGTACTTCAGCTTGTGTACCTTATAATTTCTGCAGGCAGGACACCTGTAGAATCAAACAGGTGGGAAATTAACTTACAGAGCTATTTGTCAGTCACTTCTATACGTAAACAATGGTATAACAAAATTACAAAATTGATATTGCATTCACATACATATATACATACATACATATGTATAATCCATTAAATTCATGTAATCTATGGCTTTAACATTTAAAAGGCCTATCAATCACTAGTGATCATTTATTAGGTCAATCTAATAGTATAGACTATAGATTGGGGGCGCAAAAAGGGTACTAATTTTATATATACACTTAAAGTGGATAATAATTTCTGAAGCCTACTGTCTCAAATCTTCTGAAATACCATTTCATAAACTATGTCAAATAGAGACTTAACATTGGAATGTTGTCTATTTTCATTCTATACTGAGTATAACTCCAGTTATACTCATAGGTAAACAAATTAATATTTTAATTGGATAAAATGTGCTCCTAAAATGTCCTAATTCTCTCTAATAAAAGAGATCCATGTCAAATTTTTTTTATCGCTACTAATGATGCAAACAAGAAAATTATATTTTCAAACTTTTTCCAGAATTGGCCTTTTCGAACAAATCCATTCGTCAAACGATAACTTTAAATGGTTATTTTCTGTTCTTTTCAATTATTTTAATCGTACAAAATTTATTATAATAAAGATGAAAAGAAATTTATGAGGTCTATCAATAGACACCCAAAAAATTTGCAATTCATCAGCAACGACATCTGAAAATATATTAGTTTATCCAAAATTCAAAAAGAAATGGATGGACATTGTACGTTTGAATAACTTTTTAATTACAAATGTGGATATGATGATATCTTCAGTTCTAAATAGTAAATGTGAAAAAACTCAAAATATTGGTATTTGTTATTCTCATAATCTAAAACTCCTCATAATAAAACCCACCGTATTTAAATTTAATTAAATAGTTTATTTTAATCTGAAGTAAATGAAGTGCAGATGCAGATCTTAATTATAATGGTAAACGCAATATATTCTAAAAATCTATCACCGGATAACTTTTTGGTACAGATACGAAGTCAGTACCCTTCCAATCAATTTCATATATATTTGACATCTATCGACTTCCTTTCCTCTTCTAATTTTATAGGTCCAAAAAATTTATCTCCATCAAAAAAAAAAAAATCAACTCTTGATTTCATATTTTTCTATTAGCCATCTTCTTGATTTTTCCCTTGTTTTTTTCAGCTTCAAAATATTTTTAACAGATTATTTCACTGTTGCATGTTGAATTTTCAGTTTTGAGATTTGAACTTAAGGTTTGTGTGTCTTTATATTTTAAGTTTAAAACATTTTCCAATATCATCCACACACAATTCCATTACATACTTGATCTATCATTTCTTAGTTTAGCTATGTACTCTAAAATCTCAATCCATTTTAATATCGGATAATTCTTGAAAAATTATAATGCAAACCAAGAAAGAAACGCTCCAATATATTTTGTTATAAATGGTTACTTAGACATTAATTTAAACTTTTAAGGTTTTAACTTTAAGACTAAACTTAATATAAAAAATATAATAGAGGTGCGGGATCGGCATGTAGTAGTGGTTTATGTTGAACGTCGCTTGACTAAGATATCTGGCGAACTTATTACAACTGAAGCAATGTTTTGTGCAAACTATATTACCAAAGAAATTTTTGGATGAGTAGTATTTTCTCTATATTTAAAGTATAAAGCTTGAAATTCACTTTGAAACTTTAGGCATCATCTCATCTCTAATGGAGTTCATGTGCGCTCAATGAGGATCAACCGACTCATGTTGTTGGAACCTAAGTGAAACATAGACACCAAGAATACCTTTAAAGCCTAAAGTCCAAATGGAGTCGAGCATCGCCTAGACGAAACTCCACAAATCGTTCATCACAAAACATGTATTGAAAAGTATGTATCAATTTACTATTAAGAATTAACCACAAACTGTAGTAAATTCAACAAGTAAATTTCTAGCCGTCAATATACTGGTTGTTCAAATATGTAACCATGTAAACGTTAATGATACAGTTATTATGTAATATATCAAATAATAGTTAAATTGTTAACTATTACATAATAGCACTTAGCCTTTCACACACACACACAAGTATGTATCAGTTTACTATTAAGAATAATCTAAATTCAATAAGTAAATTTCTAGCCATCCATATACTGGTTGTTCAGATATGTAACAATGTAAATATTAATGATATTTATGTAATATATCAAATAATAGTTAAATTTTTAACACACGCGCGCGCGCATATCAATTTACCATTAAGAATAATCACAGACATTATTAAATTCAATAAGTAAATTTCTAAACATCCATGTACTGGTTGTTCAAATATGTAACAATGTAAAAATTAATGATGTGGTTATCATGTACTATATGATATAATTGTTAACACACACACACATAATGGTTAAGCTGATTCTCATACAATATTTGACAACCACAAATTACATTACAAATTAAATTATTTTAATAGTGAGGAAATTTTATCGATGTACAATAACACCATAATTCACGAATACCAACACTCATAAACACAAAGGTTGCGTGCTTTTTTATAATAACCGTTTGTTTTTATTCAGCCATTTCTGAATGGTATCTAATTCTTAAAAAGGAACTCAATAAAAATAAAAACGATGTTTGTTTGAAATAAGACTTGAGAAGATTTAAGAACTGCTCACTGATCTGTGTTAAGCAATATAGTTTCACTTTTTCCCTTTTTGATTGTGGCTTTTCAAAATTGTCCTCCCATTTTTTCCTCTTTCAAAATTAAATAGAAATGGAAACTTGATTGCATATTAGAGCCGAGACTGATTGTTTCTTGCTTTCTCTCAATTGGACTTTGAAGAAATTGGTATTATTAGGGTTTTCATAAAGTAAACTTTTCAGGCAATTTTTTGAGCCTGTTTTTTTACTGAATTTTTATAGATTCTCTTAGTAAAATTAAGTATAAATAAGATTTTGTTAATAAAAATGCTTGTGTTTTGTGGGATTTGGATCATAAGCGACCTAAATTTAATCCTAGCTAACAACTTCTTGATTTATTTGGATGTATTTTGAGCCAATGAGTTTCAAGACAATTAATGCAAATTTTCTGTTGATATTTTTTTCTCCATCAAATTGAATAATTGAGCTATATATTATTCATGGTTTCGTTGTTTCTTGATCTCTGTTATCCATACAGTTTGCATGCATCTATAACCTTCGACTCCTGTTGGACCTGAAATATTTGTTATTCATTTCAAGTTTTCAAAATCTATTATTCGTGGTTTTGTTATTTTTTGTCGAATCAAAAATATATAGTATTCATTATTTCAATGTTTTTCTCATGGTCATCTATGATTCATGGTTCCAATATTTTTCTTGATTTTCTGCTATTCAACGTTTCATGGTCTCAATATATGTTATTCGATGTTATGTATTCATAGTAGTCTATTCATCAATATTTTCCATAATTTCTATGTGTATCATGTTGACGTCAAATATGGCGCCAACACCCAAACAATATGAAAGCACCACAAATCCAATATCTAATTCCAAACAGAGTGAAGTAGAGAATAAAATATGACGAATAGAAAATTAAAAGTAAAAAATGAACACAAAAAGTTTTATAGTGGTTCGGCGTACTCCGTCTACGTCCACTTCAAAGGTTTTTTCTTTTATTTATACCGTTGATTACACTTACAATCTGAATAATAAAAATGCCAGTGTAGATAAGAGAGCCCTAAGAGAAGATCTCTTTCCTTCGACCAATGATCTTGTATTTATAGAATAAGACGTGCAAATATCCAGCTGAAAATCCGGATGCAGAGGCCCAAGACCAAGACCAACCCCTTTAGAAAAAATGGGGCCATTCGGGTTTCCCTGAGAGATCGGCCCCGATCCCCAATGCTCGAGCACTGGGGTCGGCGATCCCTAGGGTGGATCCCCTCCATGCCTTCTTTTGGTCTCTTGAGTTGTTTGTGTAGTTCCAAAGTAAAATTCGGAGATATCGATCGATTTCCGTTGAGTTGAGCTGCTGAATTAAGTGTCCAATTCGTAGTGATCTGATCTGATCCCCTGTCTAGGGGAAGTGTCAATCCATACTTAACTAATTCTGAGATGTCATTCGTCTGGATCCGCTTAACTATCATCCATAACCTTGATTATGACTGATCTCCAATCTTGATAATCATCTCTTCGGGCATCCTGCCTTGATGATCACGAAATCTGTTTTGCCAAATCCATGATATCACGACCTTGCTAAAAGACGGAATAACATATCACATAAGTAATTCATTCATCGTTTTAATGTTTTTTCTTGGTTATCTATAATTCTTAGTTTGAATTATTCGATTGTTCGATGTATGTCATGGTTTTTCATGGTTAACCACTGTTCTTTTTTTCTTTTCTTTTTTCTTTTTGTTGAACTCGCACTATCTATTCATGGTTTTTTATATTCATTTTGTTTGTTTAAAAATAATTTTGTTTGAGGAAAATCATTCTCCATGGATTTACTAAAAACTTTTCCTTTAACCATTCAATAGTGAGAAACTAGACGATAAGGTTCAATACTCCAAGTATCAATGATAAAGCTAATCATTTGGAGAGGCATAGGTGACAAAAGTTTAATTACGTAAGGAAGCTGATATTGTAGAATTGTTGATTTTGTTATTTTCGAAATAGCTATCTTATATTATTTTCTTATATCTCTTTTTGCTTGTTACATGTATATAGGTCATAATATAATTATTATTAACTCATTAGCTCACCATTGATATGCAATGGCATTTAAATTTTACTAATCTTTGATATCAAATATATAGAATACAAGTTCAAAAATTACCTCAATAGAGTTAACTTTATTGAAAACCCTAATAATACTAATTCCTTCCGAATCTAATTTAGAGAAAGTAAAAAACAATCAATCTCAACTTAATTTTGCAATCAAGCTGCCTTTTCTACTCAATTTCTGAAGGGGAGAAAAGGAAGGATAATGCCCCAATGATACACTTATCACTTATCACATTACAGCTCATATTATGCAAGAATGCCAATATATTGGTGGCATTACTCTCATTTAAAAGCCATTTTTTGAAAATCGAAAATATTAATGTGTTTTGTTTGATTCATTGCATGAAAATGAAAACAAACTTCAATGTTTTAATTAAACCATGTTCAAGATTCATCATAACATGAATGTAGAAGCCAATTTTACACTTTAAAGGAATAGAAATCAAATGGGCGTCTATATGCAATCTATGATATTTGAGGCGGAGCGTAGCGCTAGACGTTAAGAATGTCTTTAGAGTCCATGCGGAGCTAAAGTTGATTAGATCATCATTTGATACAATAAGCGCTTTTACAGAATTTGATACAAATAAATTTTGCATTAAGTAACAGTTAACAGTGCTAGATATAGTGAGAATCTCATTTGTGTTGATTATATCATCATTATTTACTATTGTAATATGAGTGACGTACATATATACACACACAGAGTTAAAGTTTATCATCAATAAAAAAGAAAATTGCTATTATAGTTTACAACAAATAAAATTTATACATAATAATGTTTATACATAATGAAATTTATGTCATAACTAAATTATATATTTGTACTTAATAATCAAGGCTTCATAAAAAAGCAAGATAATTGTGAACGGTTTTTTTAATTTGTAATGGATTACTCTAGGTTATATTCCAAAAATATTTGAAATAGAACTTAAAATAAATAGAATAAGAAAGTAGATGGAAGAACCGTTAAAATGAAATTTCAAAGAATTGAAAAGTTTATGAGTAATCGTAAAGTTTATAATTTGAATTGAATTGGGATTTAAATCGTAAATTGTAGATTTAAAGCTTTTTTATTTGTTAATCTTTCAAGTACATGATTATAATTATATACATGCTAATGTTTCAGTGAACTATTGATTCCACACATATATAATGCAGTGTAACCCACTGACAAAAATATAAAGCTATATTAATATACAAATGCACAGAGACCCACTAAGATATATATTAATAAATTATTCACAACAACTTAAATTTGTTTTAACTTTAAAATATGATTGGACAAAGGAGAGGTGTGTATAATTGAAAAACTATCTATATTAGGTTCCAACTGTGCTTCTTTTTCATTGTGGAGATAAAATATAACACTATAAGTATCAACAACGACAATAAGATGAAGACAGAGATCGAAGAAAGGTATGGATTAAATAAAAAGTTTAAATTGCTTCTCGTACCTTTCAACTGCTCGATATCTTGCAAGCTTTGTTATTTTGACTATGTTTTAATTACTTTTGTAGTCCTGATTTTATTTTTCTTCAATTTATCTTATGTCTTAAATGGAGATTTTAGACTTTTCTTTGTGTTCAGGTTTATAAATTCTACAACTTTTTAGGGTTTCAATTGTGGGAATCGCGATTCAAGGTTTTAACGATATTTTTGATTTGAATTTTAATCGTACGATCTTTGCCTTTTGAAATTTCTACTCCGTTTCAGATCGAAGAAGCTGTGATTTGATCTGAATCGTGCATTAAATCGGACGATTTAATGATTTGTAACAACCGTGACTAAAATAATCATCAAATCAATAGTTTTGGATCAAGTAAAGAAACAACTTTTTAGCATTAAGCATTCATAATTCTGCATTAAACATTCATGATTTCAAACAAACAAGCATCGTTTGCTTAAAATGTTGAAAGTTGAATATTGTTTGTTGAATGCTTGAAATGTTGTTTTTTTTGCACTCTGATTAGAGATTTATTTTATGAACATAAATTACCCCTTTGACAATATTACCCCTTAACGATAAAATCAACTATTTTTTTATAAAACTGGCACACAAATCACATTTAATCATCGTAGCTTATGCTTATATACAAACTAAAAAACGAATGTTCGTTTCTTTATTCATAGTGCTACTAGATTTACAAGACACAACGAAAATAATAAAAATAACGACGTAAATATATTTTATAAAAGCTTGTTGGAGAAGAAAATATTTCTTTATTAGTTGAAGCTTGTGATGCGTTTGGACTTTAGAATATCGGTTGGATCTTTTTTCGCATTATATTCAATATGTTCAGCTCGGAATAAGATATCATAAAAATATCGAACAGTTTTATCCAACTTTTCTAAATATTTAATATGTTTATTTTTCACATTTGTACTGTAGATTTTATTTTACTTTTCATTTAACTTGAAATCCATCAGTTCTGTTCAACTTGTCAAATTTATTTATTGGATTTTGTTTCACATTTGCATTACATATTTTATTTATTTATTTTGAAATCAAAACATATATTGTAGAAAAAATTTATTTGTTGTCCAGCACCGCTGTCCCAATAGTTAGGCGCTCTGGTTTTAGTCTGTGAATTCATAGGTTCGAATAACCATGTACCATCTCCTAATTACCTAATTTGAAAAAAAAAATGTTTCATTTCATTCTTATTAACCAATTTATACATTGTTGTATTTTAACTTCTAACTGTATTCAAAAGTTATGGTAAATTGTTATGATTTTCTTTAAATTTAGTAACCTTTTAGTATATTGGTTTCCGTTAATTGGAAACTACAAAATATAAAACTAGGATCAACACAAAATGAAATAAATTCACCTCAATTTAAAATATTATGGGCTGAAAACAAAATGATGTTATGTTTCAGATATTCTACGTGTTCCATATAATATGAACATAAGATTAAACAAATTAAATAATGGTTGCAAAAATACTAAATCTAGTTTTACATGTATGTATAATTGAAAAACATGGTGTAATTGTTAGAAGTTGAGTATGTTTTAATTGGTCAATCATGTGTGCCTAATAATAAGCGTAAGTATTGGTCTTTCTTAGTTTGTAGGTCAAGTAATTAGTTAGTGGTTTAGTGTCTTAGATCTATTTTAAGTATTTGTATCTCTTTCGTTATTTTAATTAATAAAGCAATACAATGTAGTTAATTTCTTTTTAACGTTTAATCTCTCTTCCTCTTCTCCATATCAAATCCTAACATGGTATCAGAGCGAGGTGAGAAAGAGAGATCCGAAGGGTTCAGAAAACAACGTTTCTCTTTTTTTTAAAGAAGAAGAAAGGATGCCGCTACAATAACCAAATTCTCATTCCACAAATCGACGTATTCCCAAAGCCAAAATAAACCTAGCAGCAATGGCGACCGAAACTCAACAATCAGAGATCCTAAACCAACCGAAAAGCTCATTTACACAAAACCCGTCAGCAATCTCCCTAAGCATCTGGCCCTCTTCACAGCGCACCCGCGACGTCGTCACTGACCGCCTTCTCTGAACCCTGACAGACCCCACATCTATCCTCATCGAAGGCTATGGCGGCGCTTTTCCCCACGACGAAGCCGCCTTTGCTGCTGCCACCATCGAGCAGGAGGCTTACGCTGCAGCCGATTCCGATGAAAGTTCCAGATCCGAGGACATTGAGGCTGGGATCAGAGTTGTAGAGCTGTATTCGAAGGAGATCAGTCGAAGAACAATGGATTTTGTGAAGAGTAGTAGGAAGGAGGCGGATGTGAGAAAAGAAGCGGATGAGACCGATGCGGAGAGTGTTGAGAACGAGGCTCCTGCTGCTGCTTGAGTTATTTGGTATGGTTTAATTATTGTAGTTGTTGGATTTTGGAATTTGGTTTGGAATTAGAGCGGAGGCAGGTTGGATGGTAGCAGCAGCGGTGGGTAATGTTTGTGGCTTTGGTGATGTTTGAGTTTATGTAAGTAAGTGGAATGATGGTGCTGGTCTGAAGGGGAATGCAGTAGTGCTTGCAGGATGGTGGTGGAGTTGTTTAGTTGATTGGGTTGTGACAGAAGAGGATTTGCCAGTAGATGTTTCAGGTTAGGCTGTGCTTTGTTTTTTTTGGTGATGTATGTGGCACTGTGGTTGACAGTGGTGAACAGAGGTGGTATGTGTTTGTAGTATGTATTGGGTGATTTTGGAAGTGAGTGTAGTTGAGGTTGATGTGCACTGGGTGGTGTACAGGGAGTAGTAGTAGATGTTGTCTGAAGTTGAAGGTGGAGACGTGTTTGGTTTGGATGGTTGCAGGAGATTGATAGGGAGGTTGACAGTTTGCTGGTGGTTGCTGTTGAGTTGTAGCAAGTTGTTGGTTTGATGGCAATAAGGATGTAAATGCTGAGATATTTGCAGGCAGTAACAAGATGAGTTTGATGTTGTGGTATGATGCTTTGTCTGAGTTGTGTTGCTTGGTGATTGCTACAAGTTTTGATGCTAAGTTTGAGAATAGGAGCAGACTTGATGGTGAGAGGACTGAGGTGGTTTGAAGTATTAAAAATTTATGCAGATGTTGCAAAAGCATGTACTGCTAGAAGTTGTGATTATGGTGACGAGTATGCTGAGTATATTTTTGCAGTGATGTGAAGAGTATGTTGCAGTGAGGTGAGGAGATTTGCAGTGATGATTGAGTCAGTTTGGTATTGAATATTAGGAGAAGATGGATGTTTATGTTGGTGTATGCTGAAGTGGTGCTGCTCGTGCTGTTGGAGTTCGTTGTTGAGGTTGAGATTGAAGTAATGGTGACGCGGTAGTGGTAGCTTGTTATAACTTCGGTGATGCAGTGGATTGGTAGGAGTTTGCAGATAGGATGGATCTGATTGTAGTGTTTTGGTGTACTGATTGTAGTGTGAGAATTATGGTGAAGTTGATGTTGAGCATGAAGAAATGTTCTACAGAACGTTGTTGCGGACATTGAAAGTGAAGAAGACATGTCGGTTATGGGGTTGGATATTTATGGAGATCGCTCGAGAACTGTTTGGTGATATGCCTAGAAGAAGATAGGCATGCCTACATGTGAAGTAGGCTAAGTGAGGAAGACTTGGTTTTGTGTCATCCAACAAGTAAGTAAGAAGAGCCGCGGTTCTCACCTGTTGGGGGATGACATATATAAGGGACGACCCGAATGGAGAGGTCAGTGGATCCCTAAGAATAAACCAAGAGTATTTGTTGATGGTTAAAGTACCAATCAACGTGAAACAGTTGAGCATGCCCAACCAGGTAGAGATGAAAGTTGTGGCCGAGTTCGTCTATGCAAGACGATGGAGAAATTGAGAAGCGCAGTTCATTGCTTTGTAAACTGGATGTTAACACATCTAGTTTAAGGAAGGGAGTTAGAAGTTGAGTATGTTTTAATTGGTCAATCATGTGTGCCTAATAATTAGCGTAAGTATTGGTCTTTCCTAGTTTGTAGGTCAAATAATTAGTTAGTGGTTTAGTGTCTTAGGTCTATTTTTAAGTAGTTGTATCTCTTTCGTTATTTTAATTAATAAAGCAATACAATGTAGTTAATTTCTTTTAAACGTTTAATCTCTCTTCATGTTCTCCATATCAAATCCTAACAGTAATAAGTGATCGACGTTAAATTTTGCTTATTCGTTTCAGTGAATAGAAGAACCTAATTAGACCACTATGTGAACAAACAAGTTATTATCCTCTTATCACTGATTGAATTCAACATCTACCTTTTTTTTCTTTCAAAATAATCAGAGCCTGACTATAAACATTAAGCAACTTTATGTGCTTATTGAAATTCTGAACGAGCATTTCATTATAAAAACACTTTATAAGCACAATATTTTATTTGTAAACAAAAATATTTAAAGCTAATCAGCATTCAACAATTATAAAAACTCAACTACTTACAAAACACTTGTTGCAATAAGCGTTCAACTGCAAATATCACTTCTTAAATGAGTTCGTACATAATCAGCTCTAATGGGATACATCATCCAGCAAACCAAATCAACAGAAAACAAAGGAGAAATAACAATTACCAGTGAGCGAAGAACTCTACTACGGCAAAACTAGCTGCGGTGCTTTTAAGGATTGAATCAAAGCTGGTGCTGTTAAGATCGATGGCAGCATCGGCGACGTCACTGGTAACGCCGTCACCGATGGATCGCGCATCTATGATCAGGATGAAGAGGGAAAAGGTAAGAAAAAAGAAAAGGTGACGAAGAAGAAGAAGAAGCATTGAAGAAATAGATTCAGATTTGGGATCGATAAAAAAATAATTGATGAGGGATTTGGTGTGAATTGGAGAGCTGTTTATTTGAACTTTGTTTGAGAGGCGTTTTGAAATAAATTTGGAAGGAGTGTTGACAAATGAATCAAAAGAAAAGAACTAATCTTGAGCACAAAGAAATCAAAGGATTAATTTTGAGCATCTTTTTTTCTCCCTAAAACATGTTGCCGGACTCATTTGCTGCTGTATCGCATGTGTCCAATATAGGATCAATTAGCACTTACCAGGTGTTTTTCTTTTCGCAGAATTACTTAGCAGCCCCCTAAAATAAACTAGTATAACCGCACGACGGTGGAAAAACCGACCGTTGGATTATATAATTCTAAAAGAAAAGTATTTATTGCGAGTCTGTAGCTTTGACAAGATTGGCAGATAAGTTGATGGCATGGCGACGAAGATGAATAATGAGAAATATAGCGTTTGTAGTAGATGGGTTTAAAAAGAGAAAGGTCGGGAGAAAGTTGGATCTGGAGAAACAGAATTAGATCTGGAGATAGATATTTTGAAGCACAGATGCGAGATAAATTAGGAATTTGAATTTGAATAAAGAGAATTGCAGAGGAAACGTAAAATATCAGAAGAGAGGACACGGTCTAGAGGATAAAATTTGGGGGAGAAGAAAATGGGGGAAAAAAATAACAAAACATGGGGAATGTTTTTTTGGCTTCAGGAAAATTGATTTTGCCTAGTAGAAGTAGGCAAACCTCCCTACGGTCGGTTTGATAAAATTTTAAAGACTAAAATACCCTTAGAAAGCTGCGTCCTTTCTTTATTCTCAATTCCATTATCTTCTTACGTCGGTTTCTTAGTGTCTAAACCACCGCTTCTTCAAAACCCTAGTTTCTAAATAAGTGAAAAAAAAAATTCAATTTTCCACTACTAAGTTATTTTTTTGTTTACAGACTTTTTTAATTGTAGTTCTGAAGAAAATATGAATTGAGTTTCTAAATCAGTGGAAAAAAAATTCAATTTTTCACTATTAAGTTGTTAAATCGGTGAAGAAAAAGTTCTAATCCTAGTTCCTAAATCGGTGAAGAAAAAATTCAATTTTTCACGTTTTGCATGATGGGAAAGGTAGTTCTGAAAATGGTAGAGAACTACTAAGTTATTTTTTGAGTTTACAGACTTTTTTAATTTTTGTGGGACCACTAAGTAAATACTCGGGTTGAAATAGAATTTGCATATGATGTCGTTGTTGCGTTGCATTTGGTTAAAGTTGTTGATTTAGACCGAGATTCAACCAACCAAAATCCCTCTATTGAGTTGATTCCCGACATGCTAGCATATCTAGGAATCTTTCATGAAGTAGCACATCTGTAATATCCCGGAAATTTTAACAATATCAATTTAATAATCTGTTAAATAATTAAATTGATATTGATGATCTTTGATAATAAGATTTGAATTTAATTTAATAATCTGATTAAATTAGTATTAATTGGTGATTTTATCTTTTAAAAGTTAATAAGATATTTTCTATTTGAATATATATATTTATTTATATATATTGTAAATAGAAGCTTTGGGTAAATTGGGAATTTAGATTTAATTTAATTGAATTTGAATTTAAGCTTTGAAATTCAAGAGAATAAATATTTAAATTGTTTGGATATTAAAATATTTGTATAACTTTTAATTTTAAATATAATTGGTTTTGTTTCTTTAAAATGATTTATATATATAGATAAGTGTTTAATAAATAAGAAAAAGGCTTTTTAATTACTTTAAAATAAATAGAAATAAGATAAATACTTAAAAGACATGTGTCTTTATCTAATGACTTGTTTTAACATGTGTTAAGTAATGAGTTAATCTATGTGACAAGTGTCTTTATTATTTTCATGTTTCTTTTATTTTTATAAAATCACAAATTTACATATATATAAACATTTGCACTTCTTTATTTCATTCTTTCTATTTTCTTTTCAAAACAAGATAAACTCAAATCTTTCTCTAAATACAAATCTGAAAATAGATCAGTACCATTTTCTCAAACCTTTCTCAAATGCAAAAATCTGAAATTCAGTAATCTAAATGCCTCAACCCAGAAATCATCAAAAAAACAACCCCTGTAATACATTTAAACAATCAAAAGTCTTCTGCCTGAATTTCTTTTCAATCTGAAATCATCTCAAATTCCTCAAACCAGAGATTATCAACATCGAATCTCTGTAAACCATTTTCCCAAATCTAAATTAAGTTCAGCCTGCAATTCTTTTCAACATTTAAGCCTGCCTGCATGTTTATCAAATCTGGAATCATTTCAAGGCCTGTCTGCATTCATCTCTTCAAACTGGAAATCAAGCTTGCATGTTAATTTAAAGGCAACAATTCAAGTTTTAAATCAAATTCAAGAAGCATGCAAGTCCACAGTTTCAAAAGCTAAAATCTGCCTCTGTTCATTTGCATGTCTGGTGAGTAACATTACTATTTCTAAAAGTTTAGGTTTATGAATAAGATTGCATGTTAAATCTTTGTGATAAATATGTATTGTTTGAATGTATAAGTGAAAGTTGCTGTGAAAACAATGGATGTATTGTATGCATGTATGACTATGAACTCTGTTCTGTTTTGTTTGTCCAGACTCAAGAATTCCTTTTAAAATCTCTTACTACTTGATCTTGTTCTTGTTAGGATTTAACTTACAAACAAAAGTTGTTGATTTATCATAGAAGAATGTTTGAAAATTTTAATTAAGTCAACTTTAAAGCCGAGTGTCTCTGTAAACCAAAAACAATATGTGCATCTATATAAAAGTGAAAATTCAAACTGGGTAATTCGTAAATCCAGGAGTATAAGTTGATTACTTATACTAAAACTCGATTTTTAAAACATAAATCATAATTTATAGTTTAGAAATAAAGGAGCAGTTTTGGTTTAAACTAAATATGAAGTTTTGGGTAACTCTGTTGGTCTCGATGGTTTGGAATGTTGTAGTTTTCAGTAATGATAGTGGGATTATCAGTGATGGTAGGAAAATTATCAGGAAGGTGTTTAATTCATTGAGAAGGCAGCGGTGGTGAATTCTTTTCTGTAACCCTAGTTTCAACTAGGCTAAATGATTTGGTCGGCATGACTTCTATGATTGATCGAGTGCAGTGAGGTTGACGAGATTATGGCCGGAGTTTCAACATTTCTGATGATCGGAGTTTCTGGGTCGTGGCGATTACAGGTTTGAAGATGATTCCAGGTTATTGTTCCAGGTGGGTTGAAGGCCTCGAATTTGATTTCGAGATTTGTATAGTGATCTGATGATCGAGGGATGGTGTGAAGATGGTTGCCGATGTGGGAAAGCCATCGTGGATGGTCGGAGGTGACTACGTCTCTGGTGCATGTGCACGGTGCACGGAAATTTGGGTTTTGGTGAAGTCTGTTTTTACAGAGGAAGGTCTCGCGTTTTGTTCGAGTTATTTCGAGGGAGACTCGAGTTTTTAGGGGATGCGACTCGAAGTATTTTGGTGGAGTGTCGAGTACATCAGTGTTGCCAGGTTTTCTAAAACCTGTCAGTTTAAAGTTTAAACTAAAATTAAATTTGTAAAGAAATATTTAAACATGTTTTAAATTTAAGTTTAAATTGATTTAAGTTAAATTTGAATCTCAGTTCAAAATAAAATAAGTTTTTAACATTTAAATATTTGAACAACCTTAAATGTTTAAATAGCTAAATTTAAAAATAAAGTTTTAAATTGGAAGTAAGTTTAAATCTAAACTTAAAACTGGAATCAAATGTAAATTTGTATTTCAGAATTGAAATAAAAAGGAAGTTTTAAATGAAATTGTTTTAATAACTTAAATTGTTTAAATCTTGTAAAATTTCTTTTATAAGAAAAATATTATTTATTACTTAAAGGTTTTAAATTGATTTTAAAACTTGTTGAAGTTAAATTATAAGTTAATGATTTGTATGCATTTAATTACTAGGGAAATTAAATGGACAATTAATTTTTATCTAATAAATTAATAAAATAAATAATTACTTAAAAGTAATTAAAGGTTTAATCTTAAAGGTTTAAGATTAATTATTTTTAGAATAATTAACTTATAAATAAGATTCATTTATTAAATAGGATTTGATTTTTAATTAATGATTAAGAATTAATTAATAAAGTAATTAAATATTAATTAAGTTATGGTTAATACTTAATTAATTAAGTAATTAGAAATTAATAAATTGGTTATTTAGTTTATTAATTTGGAATTAATAATAATTAATCTAAGTTAATTACTTAAGAAAAGTAATTAAATAATTGTTAATGAAGGTCATTAACTATAGATTATTAAATAATTAATTAATAGGATTAATTTTGATAATTAATTAGTTTAATTAATTTAAGATAATCAATTATAGAATTTGTTTAAGTGTAATTACTTAATGGAAGTAATTAAGAAATTAATTACTTATTGTAATTAATTGAAGTTAATTTGATTTAGTTAAGTTAATTAATTAAGTTTAATTAATTTACATTAATCAATGGATGATTTAATAATAATTACTTAATGTAATTATTAAGGTATGATTATTTAAGAAGTAAATAATAGATAATTACTTGAGGTAATTAATTGATTGGTTATGTATTAAGGAAAGTAATTTAAGTTTAATTACTTTGAATAATTAATCAAGGGATTAATTAAGAAATTAATTAAGGAGTAATTAATTTAGTTATTAAAAAGTAATTAAGGGTAGTTAATTACTGAATGAGGTTAATCAAAGGTGATTAATAAATGTGTTTTAATTAAAGGTTAATTACTTAATGTAATTAATTTAATTAAAGTAATTAATAATTAAGTTGTAATTAAGGATCATTAATTAATATAATTAATGATGTAATTAAGATTGATTAATTAAGTATAATTAATAAATGAAGTGATTAATTAATGTAATTAATTAAGGTTTAATATAATTAATTATAGTGATTAATTTAATTAATTATAGTTAATTAATTAATGAAGTAATTAAAGGTTAATTACTATAAGTGGTTAAGGTTAATTAATTTGAGTAATTAATTAAAGATAAATAACTTGAAGGTAATTAAAAGATAATTAATCAAAGATGATTAATTGAAAAAGGTAATTAGAGGATAATTAATTAATTTGTAATTAATTAATGTTTAAGTAAGAAGGATTTATAAAATAAAAGTAATTAGTTTAATTAACTTTAAATTAATTAGAGATGATATAGATCATTACTTATGGATGGATGATAATACTGAATGCTTTGCATTTGATTGATATCTCTGATGAGATATATGCTATGTGATATGGATGTTTAGTTGAATTGTGATAATATGGATTATCTGATGATATTGATAATGTTGATTATCTATTGTGAATTTTCTTTCTAAGTGTATAAAGATAATTGAATTAAATTGTTTTAACCTTTAAAACAACTTGGCCTTAAAAGATACGTTTTGGATTTCGATGAGACCGGGATCGGGTTTCCGTATACCGGATTTCCAGGTCTGGAGACCCGAATACCACA
The DNA here is from genome assembly GCA_030737815.1 of Allium fistulosum. Classification (NCBI taxonomy): domain Eukaryota; kingdom Viridiplantae; phylum Streptophyta; class Magnoliopsida; order Asparagales; family Amaryllidaceae; genus Allium; species Allium fistulosum. The sequence goes on from CM060906.1 coordinate 1,042,032,884, forward strand.
TCGATCCAAATTTACGTTAGGTCGTGAAATCCAAATGAAGCAAGTGAAGACTCGAGGTGTAAGAACGATTCTTTGTCAGTATAACTCTGTGGGTGATTCCGTAATGAGTTGACGAAGATAGTACTTTCAGATTCGAGATAAAGATTTAGAGTGCAAGGGTTATTGTCGTTAACTCTAAGGGTGATTCCAATACGAGTGTAACGAGATAATGCCTTCGGTTTCGTTCGAACCCGGAACGAACTTGTATGGATTGAATGCTTTCAGCACATCGTCAGGTGGACGATGAGCATTCTAAGATAGATGTGTTCTTTTAAAAGGTAATCGTGACCTCAAGCCTCACAAACCGGGAATGGCTAAAACAGGGGAGGTGCAGCAAGGTTAGTGGGTAGCACCCAAGTAGGACAAGATGACCTCTGTCTAGATGTCCCTTTCTATTTTCGACTTAGTGTGTGCGGTTGGTCATGACAACCGTGAGGTATCTTGTGCGGGAATTATCCAGTAAGGGATGTTCCGGCCTTGTGTTGCAGGGGATTGGGAGTGATCCTCGGTACGGTGATCTAGGCCACGTACTGTGACGGGCGGTACCCCGGTAGCCCTGCCATTGATGGAATCCAAACTCCAATAAGTGCCGTACGTTTTAGTTGTGCCCAACTATGTTCGAACGTGAGATGTAAGCATTCCAGCTATTTCATATTTATTTGAAAACCCTAGACCTATTATAATACAATCGAATTTCCTATCAAATGTTTTGGTTAGCGTAAGGTAAAAACTTACCCATATTTATTGGTGGGGAGTCTTACGTGATACCTTTTCTTTCAAAAGGTTTTGAAGTTAAACAAGTTTAACCTGTTACTCACACCAGACCCATGTCTGACCCAAGTTGTTTATTTCTGTTTTATAAACTCTTGGGTACTCAAATTTTTACGAGTAGCCAAGGGATTCAGGTTTAGCTTTGACGTGTAATCTGGAGGAGCAATGGAGCAGGAGGCTTCGGCGTTGTAGATATAGATAGTAGTTTTCCGCTGTGTTGATCTTTGTATTGATCTGTGTTGTGTTGAGATGTAATAACTAGACAGATGTTTATAACTGTCTAGTATGTGATGTGTAATCTGTGTAACTCTGATAGATGATGTATATGATACTATGTAATATTTATGTGATATATTATATTTCGTTTCGTTTCCGCTGTGAGTATCTGTTGTTGTTTTCTTTTCTCTTCTTCTCTTTTCTATTTCTCACCCCTTTCTTTCTTTCTGTCGATGCGATTTTCCGGGAGTGGAAAGCCGGGTCGTCACACGTGGTATCAGAGCTTAGGTTGAGCGAATGCCTAAGCTTTTGGTTAAGTGAATATCAGAGCTATTGGTTGAGTGAATACCTAGCTCTGGAGTGGTATCTATCGTGAGAGAGCGTATTTGTAATTTTTATATAACTATATATATATTCTACCTATATTGTTGGGTTACCCGTACAGGTTCTCCAATATAAGATATAAAGGTAGATAGGGTAGTGGTGTGTGAAACACGACTACCAATGGTTGGAATTAAGGTTGGAAGTGTATTTATCGAGACTGTAGACCCAATACTGTCTCGAGTAAGTTTTGCTGTGATGAAGGATTTCATCGAATCTCTGAAGGAAACCTGTTAAGGTTCGGAGTTTATCTGTAAAGTTGGATGAGTAGAGTTTGGATCTATCGGTTGAACAGAAGCAAGTGATGGTATCTTGATACCTCAGGTAATAGTAGCTGTGTGATGAGATGCAGTGACGATGGATGTTCCCGAAGATGTTTTCTTTGGAACGAGTTTAAGGAAGTGTGTCTGTTTCAGTGTTATGGCTGAGTTCAGCATGGTATTTCTGTTTGGTTTGGAGTTCGAGTTTCTCAAAGATCTTTGGATAGAAAGTCCTTGGCATCAGTATCAGCAGTGCAGCTCGGAGTATTCTGTGATGGCAGGAAGTTGTCAGGCTGAGTAGTTTTTATGGAGGTGAAATTCAGAAGCAGCAGGGTGCATCCATTTCTTAGATGGATTGGATAGTTAAGTATGGGCTGTTCTGATTTGTTAAGAGGAACAGTTTTCTTTGGAAATAGGCTGGGTTGATCGCAAAAGTGACTTGCGATAGTTTGAGGGTTCTCTTGGGTTATCAGAGTTTTTCTGAGTGTCTTCAGAGAAGTCAGGAGTTGTCCGCATCTGAAGGTTGAGTTTTCTTATCGACTGGATTCCAGGAGTAGTACCGGTAGTTCAGTCTAGTTGAAGGATGTTTCCTAGAGATGGAGTTGGTGCAGCAACTCAAGTTTTGATGAAGTATCTGAGTTTTATTTATGGATCAGTGAACCTTATTTCTGGAATGAGTTGTCCAGTCTGTGCTTGTGTTCTACCTTAGATCAGAATTGAGCAGCGAAAGCAGTTTGGAGTATATCTCTGGATAGGAGAAGTAAGTTTGGAATCTACTGATAGTTGTGAAGTAGAGTTGTGTTTTGGATCTCTTCTGTGTTCTGATTTGGATAAGTATTTGGTATTCAGAATTGAATGGTCAGTTTGGATGACTGAGATTCATTGTGTTTTACGTATCTCTGAGGGAGTACGTATTTGATCTATCTCTGGATTTGGAATCAGCAGTTCAGGAAGATTTGGTTGTTGAGTCAGACTCGTCTGTAGTCTGATATTCTGTTTAGTTCTGTAGATCTAGATGAGTAGGAGATCTATAGCTTAGTAGTTTAGATTGTTGTAGAGCGAGTATCCCGGTATATATATACTTGGGGAAACTCGAGGAATTCTATCTAGAATTTTGTCTGGATAGTTAGATTTGATTGATTGGATGAATTGGTTGCTATGGTTGTTAGCATATGGATGATAGTATATGCTTGTGTTTTAAAATTTAAAATCTTTAATAAGATTATTAAATTACCTTTGTTTAAATTTCGGGGACGAAATTATTTTAAGGGGGAAGGAATGTAATATCCCGGAAATTTTAACAATATCAATTTAATAATCTGTTAAATAATTAAATTGATATTGATGATCTTTGATAATAAGATTTGAATTTAATTTAATAATCTGATTAAATTAGTATTAATTGGTGATTTTATCTTTTAAAAGTTAATAAGATATTTTCTATTTGAATATATATATTTATTTATATATATTGTAAATAGAAGCTTTGGGTAAATTGGGAATTTAGATTTAATTTAATTGAATTTGAATTTAAGCTTTGAAATTCAAGAGAATAAATATTTAAATTGTTTGGATATTATAATATTTGTATAACTTTTAATTTTAAATATAATTGGTTTTGTTTCTTTAAAATGATTTATATATATAGATAAGTGTTTAATAAATAAGAAAAAGGCTTTTTAATTACTTTAAAATAAATAGAAATAAGATAAATACTTAAAAGACATGTGTCTTTATCTAATGACTTGTTTTAACATGTGTTAAGTAATGAGTTAATCTATGTGACAAGTGTCTTTATTATTTTCATGTTTCTTTTATTTTTATAAAATCACAAATTTACATATATATAAACATTTGCACTTCTTTATTTCATTCTTTCTATTTTCTTTTCAAAACAAGATAAACTCAAATCTTTCTCTAAATACAAATCTGAAAATAGATCAGTACCATTTTCTCAAACCTTTCTCAAATGCAAAAATCTGAAATTCAGTAATCTAAATGCCTCAACCCAGAAATCATCAAAAAAACAACCCCTGTAATACATTTAAACAATCAAAAGTCTTCTGCCTGAATTTCTTTTCAATCTGAAATCATCTCAAATTCCTCAAACCAGAGATTATCAACATCGAATCTCTGTAAACCATTTTCCCAAATCTAAATTAAGTTCAGCCTGCAATTCTTTTCAACATTTAAGCCTGCCTGCATGTTTATCAAATCTGGAATCATTTCAAGGCCTGTCTGCATTCATCTCTTCAAACTGGAAATCAAGCTTGCATGTTAATTTAAAGGCAACAATTCAAGTTTTAAATCAAATTCAAGAAGCATGCAAGTCCACAGTTTCAAAAGCTAAAATCTGCCTCTGTTCATTTGCATGTCTGGTGAGTAACATTACTATTTCTAAAAGTTTAGGTTTATGAATAAGATTGCATGTTAAATCTTTGTGATAAATATGTATTGTTTGAATGTATAAGTGAAAGTTGCCGTGAAAACAATGGATGTATTGTATGCATGTATGACTATGAACTCTGTTCTGTTTTGTTTGTCCAGACTCAAGAATTCCTTTTAAAATCTCTTACTACTTGATCTTGTTCTTGTTAGGATTTAACTTACAAACAAAAGTTGTTGATTTATCATAGAAGAATGTTTGAAAATTTTAATTAAGTCAACTTTAAAGCCGAGTGTCTCTGTAAACCAAAAACAATATGTGCATCTATATAAAAGTGAAAATTCAAACTGGGTAATTCGTAAATCCAGGAGTATAAGTTGATTACTTATACTAAAACTCGATTTTTAAAACATAAATCATAATTTATAGTTTAGAAATAAAGGAGCAGTTTTGGTTTAAACTAAATATGAAGTTTTGGGTAACTCTGTTGGTCTCGATGGTTTGGAATGTTGTAGTTTTCAGTAATGATAGTGGGATTATCAGTGATGGTAGGAAAATTATCAGGAAGGTGTTTAATTCATTGAGAAGGCAGCGGTGGTGAATTCTTTTCTGTAACCCTAGTTTCAACTAGGCTAAATGATTTGGTCGGCATGACTTCTATGATTGATCGAGTGCAGTGAGGTTGACGAGATTATGGCTGGAGTTTCAACATTTCTGATGATCGGAGTTTCTGGGTCGTGGCGATTACAGGTTTGAAGATGATTCCAGGTTATTGTTCCAGGTGGGTTGAAGGCCTCGAATTTGATTTCGAGATTTGTATAGTGATCTGATGATCGAGGGATGGTGTGAAGATGGTTGCCGATGTGGGAAAGCCATCGTGGATGGTCGGAGGTGACTACGTCTCTGGTGCATGTGCACGGTGCATGGAAATTTGGGTTTTGGTGAAGTCTGTTTTTACAGAGGAAGGTCTCGCGTTTTGTTCGAGTTATTTCGAGGGAGACTCGAGTTTTTAGGGGATGCGACTCGAAGTATTTTGGTGGAGTGTCGAGTACATCAGTGTTGCCAGGTTTTCTAAAACCTGTCAGTTTAAAGTTTAAACTAAAATTAAATTTGTAAAGAAATATTTAAACATGTTTTAAATTTAAGTTTAAATTGATTTAAGTTAAATTTGAATCTCAGTTCAAAATAAAATAAGTTTTTAACATTTAAATATTTGAACAACCTTAAATGTTTAAATAGCTAAATTTAAAAATAAAGTTTTAAATTGGAAGTAAGTTTAAATCTAAACTTAAAACTGGAATCAAATGTAAATCTGTATTTCAGAATTGAAATAAAAAGGAAGTTTTAAATGAAATTGTTTTAATAACTTAAATTGTTTAAATCTTGTAAAATTTCTTTTATAAGAAAAATATTATTTATTACTTAAAGGTTTTAAATTGATTTTAAAACTTGTTGAAGTTAAATTATAAGTTAATGATTTGTATGCATTTAATTACTAGGGAAATTAAATGGACAATTAATTTTTATCTAATAAATTAATAAAATAAATAATTACTTAAAAGTAATTAAAGGTTTAATCTTAAAGGTTTAAGATTAATTATTTTTAGAATAATTAACTTATAAATAAGATTCATTTATTAAATAGGATTTGATTTTTAATTAATGATTAAGAATTAATTAATAAAGTAATTAAATATTAATTAAGTTATGGTTAATACTTAATTAATTAAGTAATTAGAAATTAATAAATTGGTTATTTAGTTTATTAATTTGGAATTAATAATAATTAATCTAAGTTAATTACTTAAGAAAAGTAATTAAATAATTGTTAATGAAGGTCATTAACTATAGATTATTAAATAATTAATTAATAGGATTAATTTTGATAATTAATTAGTTTAATTAATTTAAGATAATCAATTATAGAATTTGTTTAAGTGTAATTACTTAATGGAAGTAATTAAGAAATTAATTACTTATTGTAATTAATTGAAGTTAATTTGATTTAGTTAAGTTAATTAATTAAGTTTAATTAATTTACATTAATCAATGGATGATTTAATAATAATTACTTAATGTAATTATTAAGGTATGATTATTTAAGAAGTAAATAATAGATAATTACTTGAGGTAATTAATTGATTGGTTATGTATTAAGGAAAGTAATTTAAGTTTAATTACTTTGAATAATTAATCAAGGGATTAATTAAGAAATTAATTAAGGAGTAATTAATTTAGTTATTAAAAAGTAATTAAGGGTAGTTAATTACTGAATGAGGTTAATCAAAGGTGATTAATAAATGTGTTTTAATTAAAGGTTAATTACTTAATGTAATTAATTTAATTAAAGTAATTAATAATTAAGTTGTAATTAAGGATCATTAATTAATATAATTAATGATGTAATTAAGATTGATTAATTAAGTATAATTAATAAATGAAGTGATTAATTAATGTAATTAATTAAGGTTTAATATAATTAATTATAGTGATTAATTTAATTAATTATAGTTAATTAATTAATGAAGTAATTAAAGGTTAATTACTATAAGTGGTTAAGGTTAATTAATTTGAGTAATTAATTAAAGATAAATAACTTGAAGGTAATTAAAAGATAATTAATCAAAGATGATTAATTGAAAAAGGTAATTAGAGGATAATTAATTAATTTGTAATTAATTAATGTTTAAGTAAGAAGGATTTATAAAATAAAAGTAATTAGTTTAATTAACTTTAAATTAATTAGAGATGATATAGATCATTACTTATGGATGGATGATAATACTGAATGCTTTGCATTTGATTGATATCTCTGATGAGATATATGCTATGTGATATGGATGTTTAGTTGAATTGTGATAATATGGATTATCTGATGATATTGATAATGTTGATTATCTATTGTGAATTTTCTTTCTAAGTGTATAAAGATAATTGAATTAAATTGTTTTAACCTTTAAAACAACTTGGCCTTAAAAGATACGTTTTGGATTTCGATGAGACCGGGATCGGGTTTCCGTATACCGGATTTCCAGGTCTGGAGACCCGAATACCACATCGATCCAAATTTACGTTAGGTCGTGAAATCCAAATGAAGCAAGTGAAGACTCGAGGTGTAAGAACGATTCTTTGTCAGTATAACTCTGTGGGTGATTCCGTAATGAGTTGACGGAGATAGTACTTTCAGATTCGAGATAAAGATTTAGAGTGCAAGGGTTATTGTCGTTAACTCTAAGGGTGATTCCAATACGAGTGTAACGAGATAATGCCTTCGGTTTCGTTCGAACCCGGAACGAACTTGTATGGATTGAATGCTTTCAGCACATCGTCAGGTGGACGATGAGCATTCTAAGATAGATGTGTTCTTTTAAAAGGTAATCGTGACCTCAAGCCTCACAAACCGGGAATGGCTAAAACAGGGGAGGTGCAGCAAGGTTAGTGGGTAGCACCCAAGTAGGACAAGATGACCTCTGTCTAGATGTCCCTTTCTATTTTCGACTTAGTGTGTGCGATTGGTCATGACAACCGTGAGGTATCTTGTGCGGGAATTATCCAGTAAGGGATGTTCCGGCCTTGTGTTGCAGGGGATTGGGAGTGATCCTCGGTACGGTGATCTAGGCCACGTACTGTGACGGGCGGTACCCCGGTAGCCCTGCCATTGATGGAATCCAAACTCCAATAAGTGCCGTACGTTTTAGTTGTGCCCAACTATGTTGGAACGTGAGATGTAAGCATTCCAGCTATTTCATATTTATTTGAAAACCCTAGACCTATTATAATACAATCGAATTTCCTATCAAATGTTTTGGTTAGCGTAAGGTAAAAACTTACCCATATTTATTAGTGGGGAGTCTTACGTGATACCTTTTCTTTCAAAAGGTTTTGAAGTTAAACAAGTTTAACCTGTTACTCACACCAGACCCATGTCTGACCCAAGTTGTTTATTTCTGTTTTATAAACTCTTGGGTACTCAAATTTTTACGAGTAGCCAAGGGATTCAGGTTTAGCTTTGACGTGTAATCTGGAGGAGCAATGGAGCAGGAGGCTTCGGCGTTGTAGATATAGATAGTAGTTTTCCGCTGTGTTGATCTTTGTATTGATTTGTATTGTGTTGAGATGTAATAACTAGACAGATGTTTATAACTGTCTAGTATGTGATGTGTAATCTGTGTAACTCTGATAGATGATGTATATGATACTATGTAATATTTATGTGATATATTATATTTCGTTTCGTTTCCGCTGTGAGTATCTGTTGTTGTTTTCTTTTCTCTTCTTCTCTTTTCTATTTCTCACCCCTTTCTTTCTTTCTGTCGATGCGATTTTCCGGGAGTGGAAAGCCGGGTCGTCACAACATCGGTCGGTAAAACTTGTAAAATTGAGACAGTTGTGGTACGAAGTACTCTTGTGTGCAAAGTTCTTTAGACGTGCGCTAGAAACATAGCTTGACCGTTGAGCCCACTTTGGCTCGGTCGCACCACCGCCACCGAAATTGAGGTGCGAGCTAAACCGGTAAAATTTTAAAATTTCAATACAATCTAGATAACACTAGTATAACCGCACAACGGTGGGGAAACCGACCGTTGTGTTATTTGATATGAATGAAAAAAATATTTGTTAATTTTTTTTTCTTTATTAATAATTTGATGAAAAATTAACCGCATTTTAAAAAAAACTGAAAATAATTGAAAATGTGTAAAATCAATTATAATAAGGATTGTAAATGTAGGCCAACTTGATACTAAGGATCTGCTATCAATGTATTGATATGAACCACTTATAGACACACACATGTATATGTATCAAGAAAGATCAATATACTCTTGATTTTGAGCTTCTTTGTAGCTCTAACTTATTATTGAATTGGAAAAAAAATAAAAAAAATATCACCTAATTATATATCATCATATTTGTGAATATTTAACTAGAAAAAAAATGAAAAATGCAAAAATTGATGTAATAAATAAATCTCAAATTATTGAACTACAGTGTTTAAATAAATTATCTAAAAGTACCATTATTATATAAAAAGCTAACATTGCTGAAGTAAAAATAAGAAAAAAAAACTAACATTACTGAAAGAACTATTACAGATGTATGGTAAAACAAATACAAATACAATCTGAACCATACAATTCAAAAAATGTTGTGCAGTGCTGCAAAAACAAAACGACACTGAGCCTATGAGCTCTCAGCTTACCATAGTGAAAACCATGTTTAAGAGCAATGTTAAGGACACCCAAAATTACAGAAGAATATAATAATTTATTTCCAGATCAAAGGTGTATAAAATTAGTTATAGGTCCACTTAAATTCATAAAAGAAAAATAGCTAGTACCCTAGATGTATGAAAACATACCTTAAACTTATATCAAATAAAACTCGTAGTATGCATATGAGTTAATTGGTTCTTTTTTTACTCAAAGAATGGTCCCCTTAGCGAGCAGAGCAATCAAAATTTTATTAAATTAATAAACTATGAACCATCAAGAAGTCTAATTGGTGACATTACAATTGTTGATAAAAATGATTTAAAGCATAAGATCAGCATCTAGATGATCTATACAATATAGAAACATACTATAGTCTATTCTATAACAAGCCACATTACTACTGTCCACATATATGTACACAGGTAGACCCGTCAAACGGGTCGGGTCGGATCATAAATGGTTCGGGTAGAATTTGACCCGACTGATTTGAGGCATAAACAAACCTGACACGTTTAATAAACAGGTCAACTCGACTAGACCCATTTAATAAAAGGGTCAACCCGATCCGACCCATTTAACAAAAACTTCATTGCAAACAACAAAACCACACCAAAAACTGCATTGTAAACAGCAAAACTACACCACCGAAAAATAAAAATCTGCATCATATTATCAAATAACTCTACTAATGTCATAAACTGAACCAAAATAAGCAAATACTGAAGTAGTTCTACATCATACATGACATACAAAGGACATTCTAAGACAGCCTACAACTCAAAATCACAACGTCCAACAAACCACATAAAATAACATAACTGCTAAATTTGTAGGGTCAGAATTCTCTAAATTTATACAGACTTCACATAGTTCTGAACTATATTAAGACCTTCAAATTCCTTTCCGTAGTCCTGAAACATGAAGAGTCAAATTGCTAGAGAGAGTCAAACATGAAGAGTTGTTGTGCTTAAGAGACTAGATGAATCTAACCGAGCTGAACTGAAGTGCTGAGGCCGATCAATGTACTGGCATGCTAACTGAGAAGAGAGGGCTGGCAGGCGAGAACAATTTGAATGTAGATCACGCTAAACCTGGAGACTGGGAGTGTAACATCCATTGAGTTAAATTATATTGAATAATATGATTAAAAATTACGTTGTGCTTCACCATGGTGAATGTTTTCTGTATAAAGTCATCTATCATGACTATAGAGTTTGTCAAAAGCACTACATTATGTATAAATTTTGTTCGCATGAGTACCGCAGACGAATATGCAGTGGAGGCACAAAAATTCCTACGTGACCAAAAAAAAGTTGAAACTGAAACAGTAATAAACAATCTCAAAATATAATTACCAAAAATAACATATCTACACATATCCATTACTAGCGGGTAAACTAAAACTTAATCAATTATATAATTTGAAAATTGAAGTCGACTAAAATGAAGTTCTTGCTTTGGTTGGAAAGTTTCAATATGTGTTTTCTTGTACAATTGGAAACCATATGATATTAAAATGAATATAGACAGGTCTGTAATTCAGCTGATACAGGAATGTATTAGTAAATTAAATTGAAACAGTCCTAAGTTTCTTACTACCATAACAGCCATAATTTTCTTTACTTATAGATGAAATAATAGCTTATCAAATTGAGAAACCTACAAGTACACAAATGATGCAATAAATGAAAATTCAATACTAGGACAGTTGACTTTAAGAAATGCAAATTTTGCATTTTTTTAAAACTAATGTATAAAAACGGACCGCTATTTAATGAATTCATGAAAGAAATTAATGTGAAATATCGACATTATCAAATCTAGAAATGCCATATTTTATCGTTTCTATCATGGTGGTATAAATTATACATGAATATATGCAGTTAATCTTTGATGTATAACTGAACATAATGGTGCAGTTGAAAATAAAAGTTAAATAACTGAATGTACAGTGTTGCATTCACATAGCAGTCGAGGTAAAGCGTTTAACTATGTCATCAACACTCCATTGTCCATGCTCTAGGGTGAAGCCATTACTAGTGGGTAAACAGAGTCTAGCAACTGAGACTTAAGCTGCAGAATACAAGGCATATGTAGACAATATGCGCAAGAAATGTGCATAGCTTAAAGATTATACATATATACATTTGAACGAATACTTGAAAATAATAGAGAAATGATCCTGTAGCTGAAAAGAAGCCAAAGCACAACTAATGTCATTCTACATGATGTTCAATTTTTGTTACCAGAGAACTTTACAGAGTAGGGGTCTTCGCTGATGATAGTTCAGGGAACTCTTTGGAGATTTCTAATGCTGATGAATATGATTATGGGTGGACGAAATACTCTAATATTTTTTTGTATCTAGTTGCATGTAACCAGATATATGAATTCAATGAAGTAACTCCCCGGTTTTTACTAATGGAATTATCAGTTCAAGGCTATATATGAGGGATTCTAGTATGCTAGCCTTATCTATTTCTTTCTAAAAGAGTAGAGACGCTGCTAGCACCACATATTCTCAGTTCTTACAAAATCAAATAATAACATCGGTATTTCACGAACCAAAAAGAACAGAAAAACCAACTTACTTGGAAAGGCCAGACATGTGGATGCTGCACAGTAAGGAAAATCTCTCTAATTTTTGCCAGACCCTTTTCGTACTCCTAGAAACCTTGGAAAAAAATTGATAAAAATCAGTGAACTAAATAAGGAAAATCGCCCAATAATAAAAAATAACAGAAATTTACCTTAAGATCCAGGGGATCGCCACGCTTAAAATAAACTTTGACAAGTACGAAGCCTTCATCGTGCTTGCATAAAATTGATTTGAAGAATCGGCCGCGACCCAATACTTCTTTAAATACGAGATTATACGAAGAGGGCAAATCATGGAGATGGTACTTTGATGCTGAAGCTTGAGTTGTTCTAGTTATCTTGTTGCCCATTGATTTGATAAAAGATATTTGAATGAATACTTGAAAATAGTAGTTTATTCATGCCGAACACCCAGGGGAGACTCGAGAGGAGGAGCGTGGTCGAACAATCTCTGGCGGGGGGTAAAAGTCGAAGTGGATGCTGGACTAGGGTTTCATTTTGCTTTAAGGAGAAATTATTGGAGATCTCAGATAAGAACAGAAAAAATGGAAGGAGAATAGGACTAGAGGATAAGATTTGAGGGAGAAGTAGACGGAAAAAAGAACGAAACATGGGCAAAGTTTTTTTGGCTTTAGGAAAATTGATTTTGCCTAGTAGAAGTAGGCAAACCTCCCTACGGTCGGTTTGATAAATACATATTTTAAATAGTATGAACGGTCACAACCAAATCTCAAATAAGGTTGAATCAAGGTTTCGAAAATAAACAATTTTAAACCGAGAAAATTAGTTTAAAGAACCTGGGACCAATTATAGTATAAAGAAAGCAAGTTTTAAATTTAGTCTAAATGACACCGAATGCTATATTAATATAGCATTAGGTAAAATAGAATGCTATATTAAACTAGCATCAGATGAACGAAATGCTGAATTAAACTAGCATCAGGTGAACTATATTAAATAAACTAAAATAGCATTTGTTTCACAGTTAAAGAGATACAAAATTAATATATCATCACACACACATATAACGCTAAGTTCATAAAAAATTCATTTTTATAGTTCACATGGCATTTGTTTTATTTGATGTTATATTACTATATCATTCGGTGTCCTTTACAATAAATTTTAAAACATGTGTCATTCATTCAAAAATATGATTGAAGATTTTCCTTCTTCTTATTATTCTATTTTAAACCGATAAAATTCGACCTCATTAGACTGACCCTTATCAGGTTGGATTTGAGTTTGTATGATCGAATATGATTGCCAACTCTAGCATTCGATTCAATAAAATACAACAACCGTCGAACATTAACAATTCTAATATTCAACCAAAACCGTTCGATAATAGCATGAATTCCGTGTATGTTAAGGCTTGGACGTCAACTTTAATTTAAAAGTGTTATTTAAAAAAATGATAAATGAACTATTCTATAATAAAAGAGGTAAATTAATTTATGTTTTCGTGGTCACGATCAATCTTCAGCCATTTATCGGAAGAATGTACTACAACAAGGATGAGGCATCCACAGTTACGATGTTCGTAGGTATTGAAGGAGCAAAATATAAACATTAATATAATTGTTACAAATCATAAATTAAGTTTAATTATAAATATATATTTACTTATCTTATATATAATGCAAATACTTCCCAAGTGAAGCCTTTTTTGAATTGCCAAAATTGTCCCTTTTTAAAATCGTTTCATTATAACGTCACAGCAAGGATATGTTCGGCTTTTTCAATCCCCACTACTCCAAATTCAGTTTGTACGCACGCTTTCTGTCACGCCCTTATTTCTTCCCCATGTACCAAAAAAGGAAACAAATTAGGTCGAAAAACAAAGCGTTTGACAATTTCAATACATTTTTTGGATAAGCAAGCTAATTTGGGTAATCTGAGAATGATAGTTTAGCATGATGGACTTGAACGACGGCAGCATCTGGTCTCCTCAACATGGTGGACTTGAACAATGGCAGCATCGGGTCTCCTCAGCATAATGGGCTTGAATGATGGAAGCAGTGGGCGTCCTCGGCAAGATGGACTTGAACGGCGGAAGCAGTGGGTCTCCTCAGCACGATGGACTTGGACGACGGGGCAGTAGTGGGTCTCCCTAAGGTTTTACTCTCCTTTTCTTCTTTTTTGCTCCAGTAATAATTAAAAGGCAACATTTTAGTCTATTTTTCTGTTCACGCTTCATCTTTTTTATTGAGTAAATTATGCTTCATCTTACTGTTAAACATGATTGTCTTGATTCCAGTTCAGTTTGATGTTTAGGAGTTGAAATTTTATATAGTCATTTTATTATATGTATTGGACTAGCTATGAATAACTATGGATACCCTGGTAAGTTTGAGTGTGTGTATGTGTTTTTGGTGGGGAGCAATTCAGTTGGAATTAAGGAAAGTCTATCCGTTGACTTTCTTTAATTGAAAAATAGCAAAACGTCTCGCATCTACCTTTTTGATATTTAGATATTATTCTTTCTGCTCTCTATTGACTACTTGAGTGAACATTATTACTTTAATGGATTCAAATTTTCCTCGAGGAATTGCCAACTGACAGATTGAACATGGTTGAAATATTTAGATCCACTAAAGGTTTTATTTCTTTCTGTGTTTAATCATCTATGTTTATGGTTTAAGATGAATAGCTTATCCATGATTTAAGATGAATCTACGTTATTGCATAAATTATTCAGCCTTAAGGTTTTATAATTTGGATAGTATCAAATAGACTTTGTTCATGACTGATATTGCTACACACATTTCACTGATAAGGAAGATACAAAACCAATGGTTTCTTATTTTTGTTTGTTTCACTCAAACAGGAATGTGAGATTAAAATTTTGATGTTGTTCTTTATTGTCGAATATGTTACGCTTACGACATTTAAGCAACCGTATCTCAGCGCTATTGGATTTGTTGCCAGAAATTCTATTGTAAGTAATGTAGAGTGCAGGGTTGTAGTAAAAATACAATAACCATTGATTTAGCTATAAAATAAAATAACTTTGAATCTAAGCATATTGATTTTTAAAGAGGGATGAATGCAAACACATGTCATATGATCATGTTATTTTTTCTATAGGAGGATATATTTTGACTTTTTATATTTTAAACTGTATGTTTATGTGTTTGTTCATATGAGGATGAGAGTAGATTATTTTTGTTTTAATGGCTATTATGGTGACATGCCTATATCATAACACTAATCATAAGGTCACACATAACCCTTTTTTATAAATAAAATGATATATAGCTTATTTGATGCAATCAACTTCTTTAAGTATGGCGAAGAACTATTGTTGCCTCTAATAATTATATTACTATATTATTGCCATCAATTTTGAATCTTGCTACTAAGTTCGTTCTTATTCATTTATTTGCAGTTACTAAAATAATGGATGCTTCGGTGTTGACATGTTAGCCCATGATTTTCCAAAAGAAGGTATAATATTGTTGCCCTGCGTATCATAGTTTATATCAAGTATGGTTATGATTCATGCATACAAAGACGTCCATGTAAAGACTATAAATGCTTTTCAGCATGTAGCAGGCTGAAAAATCCTTCAAAAGGGTATTCATCATACCATCATCAGTTGCCATGAAATGTCTTATAGAGCATCACAGCCACTGCAGTTTCTAGATCAAAATCAAGTTGGTTTTCCTGTTGAAAAATGTTTTCACAGTGTTGGGTATGATTATGGTTTTCAATTTTTCTTTTTGAGAAGATATAATTTGATTCGGTGTCCAATATTATCATACTCTGATGAACAATAATGATGTATCATTTTTTCACTTTCAAACAAATCTTTGTTTCCATAATTATAACTGTTATACAGTATTTGATTTAATAAATCATTAGATCTTTTTTTGTTCCTTAGTTTGATGTTAAATCTATAAAAATGCATGATTTCTATTTAAGTACTGCAACTCATGAGTCATGACAAAGACATTGATGTTCTGTTATATAACTTGATCAAAACATCAATGTCATGTTTTTTATGGAATCCCTATGAATAATTATCCTTTGTTGTTAAATAAGCAAGCTGTATATAGGAACATATTTTAATTGCTCCAGTTATATCATTCCCTAAAATCCCCATTAACAAATTATTAGAGATTGACATCAGGTCTCCTCAGCACGATGGACTTGAACGACAGCAGCAACGGGTCTCCTAAGCATGATGGACAAACGACAGAAGTAATGGGTCTCCTTAGCACAATGGACTTGAACGACGGGGCAGAAGTGGGTCTCCCTAAGGTTTTACTCTCATTTTCTTCTTTTCTGCTCCAGTAATGATTAAAAGGTAACCTTTTAGTTTATTTTTTAGTTCACGCTTCATTTTTTTTATTGAGTAAATTATGCTTCATCTTACTGTTGAACATGACTGTCTTGATTCCAGTTAATTTTGATGTTCAAGAGTTGAAATTTGATATATTTGTCCTTCTCCCAAATGTGTTACTCAACTATTTGTACTCTGATGAACAATAATGATGTATCATTTTTTCACTTTCAAACTAATCTTTGTTTCCATAATTATAACTGTTATACAATATTTGATTTGATAAATCATTAGATCCTTTTTATATTCTTTTGTTGTTGTTAAATCTATAAAAATGCGTGATTTCTATTTCAGTACTACAACTCATGAGTCATGACAAAGACATTGATGTTCTATAATACAACTTGATCAAAACATCAATGTCATGTTGTTCATGGAATCCCTATGAATAATTATCCTTTGTTGTCAAATAAGCAAGCTGTGTATAGGAACATATTTTAATTGCTCCAGTTATATCATTCCCTAAAATATCCATTAACAAATTGTTAGAGATTGACATCTATAATTAGAAAACAAGTCATAATACATGAAAAGTGGAGGTGGAAACATGCTATTATGTATATTTGGTAATATTTTAGTCACATATACATAGCAATAAATGGTTCTCAGTTATAAATGTTCAATCTAAATGGCTTGACATTAGTTATTACAAGAAAAGAGTCATAGGTCCCTGTTTTCGATGTTGTTATACAAAAAGTCCCTGTAGAAATGAATTTGTAAATTTGGTCCCTATTTTTCAAAAATAAAAAAACGCAAAATGTCTTGCACTTTTCTGACAGAAAATGCAAGATAACTTGCACTTTTTTAATTTTGAAATATTTTTCGAAATTTTCGAAAATTTTGAAAATTTTGAAAAGCGCAAGTTAACTTGCATTTTTTATCAGGAAAGTGCAAGCTAGTTTGCGCTTTCTAATTTTGAAATATTTTTTGAAAATTTTAAAAATTTTGAAATTTTTGAAAAGCGCAAGATAACTTGCGCTTTCTATCAGGAAAGCTCAAGCTAGTTTGCGCTTTCTGATTTTGAAAATTTTGAAATTTTAAAAAGCGCAAGCTAACTTGCGTTTTCTTATTTAGAAAAAACAGGGACTTAATTTACATATTTATTTCTACAGAGACTTTTCTTGTAACACCATCGAAAATAGGGACCTTTCGTGCAAAGCCCCTAGTTATTATTGTACAAGCACAATAGTATTTATATGTTTGTAAGTAAATTATTAGTTGACACGGTTTCAAGGAGATGAGTAACTTAGTAGGGTGTTTCCATTATGAGATTGTTAATTATACATTCTGTTTGATTGACAATTACAAAAGTACCGTTACGGTTAAACATTCATTTACTTTTCGTTATTGGGCATATCTATTTGGTTGTACATTACGTCATCCTCTGCCTTTGTATGACGAATTGATTCTATGTCACTTTGTGTTTAACATAATTCTAGCATTCAAGTAACTGCACTTCATAATACATTCATTTAGCACCATTTTCCACGACTTGAATCCATGATCAACGAAAATACATTGGTTTTCCTTCAAATGTGAAGCCTGACCCATCTACCATTGCACATAATACTAAAATTAAAACAATCGTTCAATGTTTAAAAATTATAGGCATGATCATACTTAAAAGTACAATGGCCACTGCACCCACCCAATATATTAAGCTTTCACATCTTTTGATCTTTTTTATTATTTTCAAATTCAAATGAACAGTTTTCCGCTTTGCAAATTTTGTCTTAGTTCTTCTTCTTCATAATAATTTGGGAGTCCAATAAGAAATTTTCTAAGGTTTTTTAGGGCTTGGAACATGGCAGTCTCCATATTCATTTGCTTTTTACAAATGCATCGAGGATATATGAACTTGGATCTTATTCTTATGTACGTATCGTCAAGTTATATAGTTTTTATAGTTCTTTTTACCTTAATGTAAATACTAACCAATTTTACCTTTAGGCCTTTTGATTTATGGTTCAAACTGTGTACTATTGGAGATGTTTTGCTTCAAGAAGTGTGGTTGAGTGAAAACTGTGACAACTTGGAGTAAGCTCTTTTATTTTCTAGCTTTTTTCTTTTTTTGTGTCGATTCGATAATGAAATGAGCATTCGACTCCTTTCATATGTTGACTATATATTTTACAAAAAACGATGCTTGGTTGAGTTGAATTTCCTAAACAAAAGTAATTAAGTGCACATTGCTCATGTCTGTTCCTTAAATGCCTGTGCATTTGAAAATCTCAAGAGGAATCAGGAAGTCTGTGTTGTAATTTTAAGTACACTTTATTTCCATGTATGTACCAGAATCTTAGCCTAAAATAAATAATTAAAATCGAGTGTACTTGGTTGCAGCAGCAAATATATAGATGCTTCCATGTATATCTAATCACTTCTTTATTTCAAGCACAATGTTATAACTTTTATCACTACCAGTTGAATCATAATTTTAGTTTGATATTGGACCCCATTCTCTATTTTCACTGTTTATTTCAGTTAACATGCATTAAACAAGATTGAGTGCAAATTCAGCATATGCTTTGGTGAGGAAGATTAGATGAAAAAAGGAGGATATAGATGAAAAAGAGAAAGTTGGAAAGGCGGTTCTTCATTATATTCATTAAAACCTTACAGCTTTCTGATTTGTTGATTTTAAGTGGTTTGCAATAAATTTTAGGAGCAAAATACCCTTAATTTTGCTGCTGACTAGAAGTGCCAATATATCACTCACTTAGGATGAAAACTTTACCTTCTTTCAAAATTCTACAGAAGCAAGTATAAAGCTTCAAGGTCCACAAATACTTGGAAGTTAGAAAGTTCAAAATATTTTGTTGCATTTGTTAACTAAGTGACGTACTCTAATCATAATGTCTGTTTATATTTTTCGCTTTTATGTTTTTATGTTCCAGCAACATAACTATGTTGACTTTGTACTGCTTACGCCAAGTTTCGATTATAACTGAAGTTTTATGCAGTTATGTGCACATGGGAATATTTTAAGATTGATGACTGTATCTTATAAAATGACTTTAACATGTTTTTCTTCAAAGCCACTCTTCATAGTACCCGTCCTCGCTTCCTGCCAGCGAGAGGAAGCCGATGGCGGTTGGGAACAACATAGGTGTCCAACCAAATATCATGGTCGCTCGGGACGGGAGTGGACTGTTTAAAAACATTCAAGAGGCCGTGAACTCCATTCCAGTTAAGAACACAAGGAGGTACACCATCTACGTAAAGGCTGTCCTTTACAATGAGTATGTCACCGTGAAGGCCCTGAATGTGTTCATGTAAGGCGATGGTGCACTTTCCCATTGGCAATTCGCTCACCTCCACCTTAAGTAATTTCATACATACTCGATGTTTTTTGGTTTGTAGATAGTAAAATGTATGATGATAATAGTTTATTTGCAGTTGTGCTTGCACCGGTTATTTTTGTGCAAACACATGGGTTCTACAACACGGCTGGATCGCAGGGACATCAGGCGGTGGCTTTGTTGGTCACATCTGATATGTTGGCGTTCTTCAACTGCATAATGGTTGGTTTCCAGGACACACTGTACTCGAAGGCTAGGCGACAATTCTACCGGAATCCCATTGTGTCTGGAATGATCGATTTTATACTTGGCTATGTTGCTCAGATTCTCCAAAATTGCCTTATCATTATAAGGCACCCGATGCCAAGTCAAATGAACACAGTTACGGCGCATGGTAGATTGCAGGCGAATTGACCTACTGGCATTGTCATTCAGAACTGTAGGATTGTGCATAAAGTTGCCTTGAAAGCTGACAGGTATAGTATTTTTTTTCTTTTTTGAAGGATAGTATATGATAACTAAACATATGTTTGGATTATTATTATGATAGGTTGACAATGCCTTCATTTTACGGAAGGCCATAGAAGGCATACTCTAGGACGATCGTAATGTAATCGAGGGTAGGAGATGTGATAAGGCCAGAGGGACGGCTCATATGGGATGGGGCAAATTTCCACGAGACATGTTATTTTGCAGAGTATGCAAATACTAGACCTGGAGCTAATACAGCTAAAAGACTTCTTCGGAGAAAAAGATTGTCCCAATAAATAAAGCAATGAGATACACTATTGGTCCTTCTATTTCAGGAAATACATGGTTGGCTGCAACAGGAGGAGTATTTTCGGTAGAGTTGAAGCCTTAAGTTGTTTAGGTTTGCGTATGTAGTAGGATGAATATATGCATGTGAAGTGTGCATGCATAGATTGGTTTATTGTTTAATTGTTTGTAATTTTTTCTTTTTCCTTTTTTCACCATGAATGAAAAAAAAGTTGTCTTTTAGTTATGAGAGTACATATGTAAGCATCCTTGCATGAAACATTTGTACATGTGAATTTTGATATGTACTTTCAGTAGTAGTTGATTCTAATGTTGTGGTTCTGGGAATGATCTCTGCATAAATAGCAGATACAGTGTTAAGTGTTGTACTGCAGATTCTACCATTTCTAGGACAGTTGTTAAAACTGGAAAAGTAAGGAATTTGAATGGTTGTTGTAGGCATATTTACAGCAGTAAATTTCCATTTTTATGCAACATTTGTTGAAGGGAATGTCAAAGGAGGCTTGGAAGTAGACGTGAAAATTGCATGTTGATAATTTTGGTGATAAGGAAGCTGTAATTGATAACAGAGGAAACATTTGGTGCATGCAAGTTTTTTTTTGGTTTGGGATTCAATTGCAGGAAAGACTGTTTATTTATAGTTTGTAATATAAGTGAAGTACCAAGGACAGGATGAGATAAAATATAAGACAAGATAACTTTCATTTTGGACGGGACTTCTTTAGTCTATGGGCTACTATTGCATACACACGTGATAAATTGTAAACTTGACTGGCTTCTCCCCTTTCTAGAATTTTCCCTGCAAGCGATCTAATGCATTTAACTTCATTGTCACGTTTATTTATGGACAACTGATCCACATTTGTATATGCAGCATAAATTTTACATTAACATTTATGTAGTGAGCTTATTTTTTTCATGCCAACCAATGCACAGAAGTTTATAGTTCGTTTGAGTTCAATATTTATGTTTTGTGTTTAAAAAATTGCACTTCTGAAGATTTAGAAGATAATGAGAGATGGAAAATGTTTTATAATTTCCTAAAATAAATTAGTCTCATTCAGATTTTGATAAACGATTGATTTGTATATGTACACGCATTAAAAAAGCAACATTACATACATGTCAAAGTCATTTTGTAAAATCAGAAAAACTATACAAGCAGCATTTTTATTACAAATTTCTCCTGCGCACGTGCATCGCACGTGCCAAAGTACTCGTATTGTATAATAGGATCACAACAACAATCTTATCATCATCTTTCTGCGTCCATTCATGTCAGTTTTTTTTTCTCACTTCTTTTTAATGGTTGTTCGGTTTTGCAATTCCCATCTCTGTAAAACCTTTAACTTGTGGACCCTTACATGTTTCTTTCAAGAAAAAATAGTAGTTGATGTTCATCGAAGGTGGGAGGTGGATTCTCAATTGTTGTTAGTCAAACCTGATAATTATAGAACTTCAAAAGTAGTGAATTATTTTTGTATTGTTAGGATATTTACAAAAAGAACTTTCAAATCCACTAAATTTAATTACATATTTCGTAGTGTGTTCATAGGATTAAAAAAAGATTTTACCAGTTATTGCGAAAAAAAATACAGTAAAAGTGGTACTTAATTTAAGCAGAGCACTCATTTTAATGTCTCAGGGTTATAACCCAAGACCTCTGGAACCCTAGTACAAAGCGCCTTACCACTTGTCACTTGAACGTTAGTCGTTGCAATATATTAAAATTATACGATCCAAATATATGTTAAATTATATGTAAAATCGAAGAGAAGATCGAGAGCCTTACACCTGAAGAAACATGAGATTAGTTTGAGTTAAGAATCAAAAGTTGTGGTCGTTTGGAGTTCTTAAAAAAATGGGACGACATCAAAACAATGTCTATCGGTCGACTACTTGTATGTCAAAGTTTTGATCGGTTGACCAATCAAGGGACGCCAATCAATTAATTGACGACAAATTTTACTGCTTTGTGCATTTTTTTTGACTTTTGGGATTGTAACACCCCTAATTTTTTATAACATTATTCAGAAGATTTAATTAGATAAATTAAATAGAATAGTGTAAATGTTAAGTGATAAGGGGGTTGAGATTTGAATAAATATAATAAGGTCGCGCTCACTTAAATAACTAAATGGGCTTAAGAATGAGTTATAAGTTAATTAATTTACATAAGGGTATATTAGGAATTTTCCGCACATAACCCTTATATATTCTCGTTCCTACCATTTCATTTTCCATTCATGTCATTTTAAAAACGCAAAAAATAAAAACGTAAAGAGGAGCCGGCCATTAACAAGAGGAATTCAATTAAAAGCTAGGGATTCAAGCTTAGGGGAAATTAATCTCAATCCAATCTCCTTATCTTAATCAAGGTGAATAATAATTCATTCCACCTCTATTTTGTTTTATAATCATATGTTTTCGGATTTAAGGGTAAATTCATTTTTACGATGAATTGGATGATGATATACTTGAATTACAATTTGTTTGACTTAAACAAGAATGTTTAAATAAGATTATATGCGGTTTTAGGGAAAAACTGATTTATATTGATGTTTAATGCCATTGAAAAAATTTATGTTATGTAAAGCATGATTTTAGAGTTGAGTTTAATTTTGATAATTTTCCAAGCTATGGAAAGATTACTATGAATTTTCGAAGGAAAATATGGTTAATTGGGTTTATAAATTTATTTCGAATAATATATTGAGAATTTGGGTCTGAAATTTTGATATGTTAGATAACATGATTAAAGTGAATTTTTGGAATTTTGAGGATTTTTCCTAAGTGATCTGCTATGCAAATTAAATTATTTTAAAAGAGTGACTTCTTTGCAATATTTGTTTTGCTTAATGGAAGGGCTTATTTGCTAACTTAACCATGGTTTAGATCTGAAATTAGCGGTAGTTATTTTAGTAATGAATTTGAAAAGCTAAAGCAACCAATCTATCTCAATATGTTTTGTGTGTTCATGAAACACTGGATTAGTTGCAATATGTAGCACCGCTTGTTTATCACAAAATAAAGGTGTAGTACGGATTTCTGGAACTCTTAAATATTTTAGAATATAAAGAAACCATTTTAGCTCCAAAAAAGTGTTTGTTATGGCTTTATATTCAGTTAGTGCGGATGATCTTGGTACAATTGATTGTTTCTTAGATTTTCATGAAATTAGAGAATTCCCGAGAAAAATACAAATTCCTATAATCGACCTTTTTGTGAAGTTGCAACCAACCCTGTCAGAATCACAATATGCTTTAACATCAAGTTTGTTTTCAGAATGGAACAACAAAAATTGACCGGATGTACCCCTAATATATCTAAGAGCCCTTAGAGCAGCATCCCAATGTGGTTTTTTAGGTTCATGTATGATTTGGTTTAGAGTGCGAACTACACAGATTATGTCTGGTCTTTTCATTGTAAGATAAATTAATCTTCCCACCAATCTTCTATATTTGGTTGGATCGCTTAATGTTGAGTCATTTGTGAGAGTGAGTTTTAAATTTTGTTCCATTGGAAAATTTTCTGGTCGTGCACCAGTAAGACCAGAATCTTCCAATATATCCAAAACATATTTTCTTTGAGTCGTGTAAATTCCCTTTTTAGATCTTGAAAGTTCAATATCTAGGAAATATTTTAAAATCGCCAAGATCTTTCATGTGAAAGTTCTTAAGAAGAAATCTTTTAAGATCTTTCATTTCTTGAAGATTATCACCTGTTAGAAGGATGTCATCAACATAAATGAGAATGATAGTAAAAGAAGTATTTTTCACTTTGTGAAAAGAGAATAATCAGCCTTTGATTGAGAATAACTAGCCTTTTGTATAGTTTCTGAAAAGACAGAATACTAATTTCATGATGCCTGTTTAAGACCATAAAGAGACTTGTTGACTTGACGTATAAGATTCTCCTCTTATTGATGAAGATCAGGTGGACGTTCCATATAGACAACTTCATGTAAATCTCCATGAAGTAAAGCATTTTGCACATCAAATTGGTGAATAAACCAATTACGAGAGCAACTGTTGGAACTGGGCCAAGCCCATAGTGGAAGTTGTGGGTGAATTTTATAAATTTTTACCCTATTAGATCTTTATTAAGCCTGTGAAATCTAATTTATTTAGAACATTTCTAAATTTTATTTAAATGAAATCTCTAAGAAACAAAGTCTTGAAGCACACCTTGAAAGGATGAACTCTCCCTTTTGAAACCTTTTCCAATTCGGCAGATTGCTAGTCCTTGAACCGTTGACCTTCAACTATCGGATAACAACTGAATTGATTTGATTTGAGCTTAGGATATTAGAGATATCGAAGAGGATAGGTCAGCCAGTAAAGGAATGTGGATGGAGGCTCCAAAAAGATCCTTATCAAATGGAGGAAAAGTTGTTTAAATAGAGGAAGGAAATGAGAGAGTTTAAGATCATACCTTTTACTCAATCTCCTTCCACTTTAGCCACTCATTTTCACTCATCTTTAGCTCACCAACTAACTGCCACTAACTCCCTTAATTCCTACCGATCCTATCAGCCCCATGTTGGGCTATAAACTCATTTAGATCCCGAATGAATATTTTACATTTTAAATCTAATTTAAAATGCTTATTGATATCGTATATCGATTAATGATTTATAACTTTTATAAATACATTTAATACTCATCTACCAAATCAAAATCAAATTTATAAATATTTTTCATAAATATTATTTAATTTAATTAATTTATAACAATTATAAACTAATTAACTTGTTTGGTCAAAAGAGAATTTATTGTTTCGGTTGTGTGAGTAACAACCCACCTCGGAACAGACTTAAATTTCGATCCAGAAAAGGCCAATCCACTACAACAAAAAGTGTCTTAGTCTAATGGCGGAACCGAAACCCTAGGAGCCGCCACCATCGTCCTCTTCGATTCTCCTGTGATCATTTCTTTCCTGTTTTCGACCTCTATTCCATCGTCCTCTCCCATGTTGCCCTCTAACCCACCTGCCGAAAAGGGATTCCAACATTCCAATCCAGAGTTACTAGAACCATCACACCCACCGGGATTCGAACCCCTAGCCTCCGCAGTCAACTCCAGTCAAGCCAACGATGGTTTTACACCAGTGATCTCCCGTAAGTGGAAACGTAGTCTCAAACTTGCGACTAATAATTACGGTTTTCAAACTGAGAAGAGGGTTAATCAATCTACAAGCGAAATTGCAATATCCAATTCTCCGACAAACCAGATTAGACCAGATGTCCCGATGGTAGGGGAGACTCATAACGCTTCTCAGAATAAAAAAACTGGATCTGTTAAATGGAATTATTCATCTACTTCAAGCAAAGCGTGGAATGAGGTTGTTAAAGGCAATAATATTCCTATCTCTGTTCCATTGAAATTTTACAACCCTCGGGAAATTAATTCTATGAAATGTGCAAAAATGACTACAGAAGTTATTTTGGATGCCAGAAAACAATGGAGTAACGCCATAGTGATTTATGTAGTTGGCCCTAAACCATATTATCCTTATTTTAAAGACTACATAACTAGAGTGTGGAAACCAAAAGAAGACTTCTCGATTTTTTCAATGGAAAACGGGTTCTATGTGATCAAATTCAATAAAGAACAAGATTGTGTGAATGTTCTAGAAGGTGGGCCGTATTATTATAATAAAAAACTTATGATGATCAAAAGATGGCATCCAGGGATGCAACTCAACAAAGAACTTCTTCATACTATTCCGATCTGGATCCGTCTACCCAACTTGCCTCTTGACTTTTGGACCGAAGAGGGGATAAGTCGTATTGCCTCCGTTATTGGTTCTCCTATCAAACTTGATAAATTCACTGAAGGTATAATTAAGATTGCTTATGCTAGGGTTTTAATTGAAATTGATAACTCATTTAAGTTCCCTAATAAGATCCCTATACTAAATGATAAAGACGAGATTA
The DNA here is from genome assembly GCA_030737815.1 of Allium fistulosum. Classification (NCBI taxonomy): domain Eukaryota; kingdom Viridiplantae; phylum Streptophyta; class Magnoliopsida; order Asparagales; family Amaryllidaceae; genus Allium; species Allium fistulosum. Next base: position 1,042,059,113 of record CM060906.1, read on the forward strand.
TATGGCAAGAAGTTGTATATGAGTGGAAGCCTAGCACGTGTTCTAACTGTTCGAGTTTCGGTCATACGGAAACACAATGTCAATTTAGTAAAGTATGGGTTCAAAAGGCAAAGCAAGATATAGCAGGAGAAGCTTCAACGATGAATATTGACACAACTGACTTCATTCAAAATGATAAAGTAACGCGCAAAGAACCAGTTATGCATCAGTCATTATTGAATTCAGTATCCAATCAAGTTCACAATCATCCCAAGAGTACAAACCAAAAGTATGTTAACATCATTCAAACTGAAAACATGAATACAGAACATAACCATGATGAAATTATCAACTTACAAACAGCTCAACAAACTAATTCTAGTTTGAACAATATTACATCATCAGAAAACAGCATGACTGAAAATACACAATCTATAAGTGTTGTTAATATCTCAAACACTAAAGAGAAGAAAAAGTCCACAGTTTTAAATTGCAATTCTTCAATTGAAGATGTGGCCCTGATGATTACAGACCCTTCAGAAAATCAGACAGAAGACTTTATCAATTCAGATCCACTGCCTCTCCCTAAATCAAAAGTAGCTCGGAAAATTAGACCGGAGGAAGCCCCCTTTGAATTCAAAGCTACGCCAAATTCTGAAGTTATGGATAACCCTGCATGGACTAACATGGTTAATCAAATAAAAGGAAAACAGAAAAAATCAAAGAAAGCTAAGATGTTGGGTAAAGCTACTCTCCCAGAAGAAAGTAGCAATCAGAGAAATAATAATTAATGCAGTTCCTTGTCTGGAACATTAGAGGGATGAATGCCCTACACAAGCAAGTGGAAGTTTTAAATATTATTAATTCCAATAAGTTTTCTCTTATTGGATTACTTGAAAACAAACTTTCTAATCAGTCCATAGAAAGTTTAGTAAATAAAATTGATAAAAAATGGAAATTCTCTCACAATATTTCTGAAAAATTAAGAAGCCGAATACTTATCATGTGGGATTCTACGGTATGGTCTACTGTTGTGTTACATACAAGTGACCAATTCATTACTAGTATTCTCTACAATGCAAATAACTTCAATATTATATGTACTGTTGTATATGCGTATAATGAAGAGGAGAAGCGTAAACCACTATGGGATTATCTAGTGGCTCAATCCAAAAATGTCAACTTACCATGGCTAGTGGCAGGTGATTTCAATTCTATTCTCTACAATAATGACAGAATGAACAATGGCTGTTATAATTCCATTGGAGAACATAACTTTATTGACTGTATTACACTATCGAAGCTAGTGGAACCTAATTTCTCCGGAAACTTTTTTACGTGGAGAGGAGGTAATTCTTTTTCTATTCATAGTAAAATTGATCGTGTATTTGTTAATACCATTTGGTTAGATAAAATTGACAAATTTGGAATTTGTTTTGGTAACCATTCGCTGAGTGATCATACCCAGATTTTAATCAATCTCCAAATGCAAAACATGAATAAGAGGAAGATACCTTTCAAGTATAAAAATTCTTGGCATAGCTATGATGATTACCACCAAGCAATCCATGAAACTCTGGGAACCAGTAGTGTAGGCAACCCTCTTTTCAAACTGATCTGCAAATTGAAAGCAGTGAAGTATAAACTGAAAAAATGGTCTAGCAGTTTGAGCAATACGACTACTTTAATCAACAATTTGAAAGATCAAAATAACATCATCTACAATCAATTAGTTACCAATCCTCTCGATGAAAATCTCTTGGAATCCTACTCTACTAATTGTGATTATTTACACAAGCTGATGAGGAGAGTTGCTATAGATAATGAACAAAAAATGAAATTTAATTGGCTTACTAAAGGGGATAGACAGACGAAATTTTTCTACAACAAAATCTCTGACAGTGCGCATAATAGAAAAAACAATTTCTCAGTTGATAGAAATGGACAGTGGGTCTCAACATCAGAAAAAATAGCTGAAGAAGCTATTAGCTATTTCTCAGAATTATTTCATTTGCCAGAAGCATTAAATCAATTTCCTAACATTACATGTAAGAAAATCCTAACAGATGCTGCTAGAGTTAACTTGTGCAGACCTTTTCAAATGGAGGAAATAAAAGAGGCTGTCTTTCAAATTAATGAAAATAGTTCTCCTGGTCCAGATGGTTTCAACTCTAAATTTTATAAAATTCACTGGGAGAGCATTCAAATGGAGATATTTGAAGCTATGAATGGTATTCTACAATCTGGTAAAATCATTAAAGAAATTAATCATACTTTCATTTGTTTAATACCAAAAAATCCAGAGGCCACCAATATTTCAGAGTTTCGACCAATATCTCTATGTAATGTTATTTACAAAATTCTAGCCAATCTTCTATGTAATAGAATGAAAGTATACATGAATGAGCTAATATCATACAATCAAAATGCTTTCATCCCAAATAGATCAATTTCTGAAAATTCTCTCCTTGCTTATGAAATGGTCAGAAGTTTTAACAGGAAAAATTCTAACAATGTTTGTTTGAAAATTGATTTACATAAGGCCTATGACAAAATCAATAGAGAATTTGTTCATCATATGTTGATATCTATGGGATTCCCACTATCTTTTGCCAACCTAATTTATGAGTGTATATCCACTCCATCGTTTTCCATTTTAATTGAAGGGTCCCCTTATGGGTTTATAAAGAGTTCGAGAGGTCTTAGGCAAGGGGACCCACTATCCCCATATTTATTTTCTATTGCCATGGAATTCCTGTCTTTGCAAATGGAAATGGAATTCCTTAAAGGGAATCTCAGCCCTATTTATCAAGTGGAACCAATTATTACTCATTTATTGTATGCTGATGACATTCTCGTTCTTGCGAAAGCTACTACTAACAATGCAGAAACTATCCACAATATATTTCAGAGAATGAAAATTTTTACAGGCCTTGAAGTAAATTCAGACAAAAGCAGTTTAATTTTCAGCAAAGGGGCAAAATCTAAGCAGCACATAGTGGATATAATTAAAATCAAACCAGATAACCTGCCAATCAAATACTTAGGTATTCCTTTGTCAAATAATTCTCTGAAAGCTAGAGACTTTGGTTTGCTCATAGACAAAATCAATAAAAAATTCAGCAATTGGCACAACAGATTTCTCAACATTAGTGGCAGGGTTGAACTCATCAATAATATTATCCACCCTATGTTACTTTTCTGGACCCAAATTGCTCAATTCCCTGCATCTATTATAAATAAAATCAATTCCTTGTGTGCAAATTTTTTATGGAAATCAAAATCTCACAAAATGAGATGGGAAGAGGTCTACAAAACCAGAAGTGAAGGGGGACTGGGAATCAGGAAAATAGAGGATATAGCTAAAGCCACTGAAGCTAAGTTGCTATGGAACTTTATTAGTGGAAAGTCTTTATGGTCAAAATGGATGCATAATAAATATTGTAAAAAAGGAAATTTCTGGATTACCAGAATGGATAACAATGCATCACACACATGGAAAATTATAATGCGTGCTAGACAATGGTGCAAGGGACATATAAACAGAAAAATTGCTAATGGTGCAAACACTGATATATGGTTTGACCCATGGCTTCAGGGTTCCAGTCTTATTGACACTTATGGATGGAACACCATGAGCACTTTGGATGGGTGCAATAAAACAGTTTCTGGGCTAATCACTAATTACAGATGGAAGCAAAGACTCAACTTCATTCCCTTAAGATCACAAGATGAGGTTAGAAAAGTAATCATACATCAAAACATGAATAATGATTTCTGGTGGTGGATGCCTACTAAGCATGGTAACTTCTCTTTAAAATCTGCATGGGACATAGTCAGAACGAAACATGCCGAATTTGACTGGTCCACTGTTGTATGGGACAAAGTTTGTGCCCCAAAAATGTCTACATGCTCAATGTTGGCCATAAGGGACAAATTGCAAACAAAGAATAAAGTCAGTAAATGGTCACCTAACATCGATCAAAAATGTGTGCTGTGTGATAAGCATAACGAAGATAATAACCATTTGTTTTTTCAATGCACTTATTCGAGGAACGTTCTAAATGCCTTTATGCCTAAACTTAACATACAGATAGGTATGAACTACGATAACAATTTCGTCCTAAACCAGATTCTTCAAGCTCAGGAAAATTATAAATCTCCGATAAAAAGCATTTTAAGTATCTTCCTTACCACGATCATTTGGAATATTTGGTGTGAAAGAAATATGCGTGTGTTTAAAGGTATCGAACAACCTTTCAGATTGAGAACCAAACAAATTCTGATTGAGTGTAAGACTCTTATTCATCAAAGATTTCACGAGTATAAGCTAATTGAAAAGGAAAAACTTATCATTATGAATTACAACCCAGATCTCGGAATCCTTGCTTGTTTTCAACCTCCCTGACACAGTGCCGATGCTGGACTATTGATGAATCTAGTTCTTTCAAGGTGGATTGTTATCATCTTCGTCGATGCCATTTCCTTTGTCTGATGTAGAGAATTCGCGATGCTCCTGGATCTCACATTCTCTCACCTTTGTTTGGTAGGGCAAAGTTTAGTAGTCCTTTTGATTTTTATGTTTGCTGTTGTGGCTTTTAAAATACTATATGCCTGTATTTTGCTTATTTCGGGTTTTTTTTGTGCAAGTTGCTTCGTACGGATGGTTTTGAGTGTTTGTGTTTTAGTTTTACTCCTCCATCTGTTTGACAGCTTGGCACAAATTATGGTCTGTTGTAATGTTAATATACGAAAATGATATGTACTCTTTTTCCTTTTTTAACGCACCCATTTAGGTTAGGGGGGTTGAAAGGTTTTAACGAGGCATATCATTGAAGTATATGTATTTGTTGTTAATAAAGTACCTTTTTCAAAAAAATAAAAATAAAAAGTGTCTTTTATAGTGGCATATAGCCACTATTAATCACAACCATAACGGTTTGATAAGCGCTGTATATCGACATGTTATAAAAAACTGTTGAATATTTATAACACAAAATATGCCGCTATGGTTGAGCTTAGTTTTATAACGCAAATTCGCCGCTATGGTACGTTAATTCAATAGCTCAGTATAGCCTCTATAATACAGCTAAATCTCAACGGAACTGGAAATCTTTATAACACCATTTTGCCGCTATAAAATATTTATTCAATAGCTCTTTATAGCCGCTATAATACAGCTAAATCTCAACGGAATTGGAAATTCTTTTACAGCTCATATATGCCGCTATAAAAATCGTAGATACACTTTTCAAGAGCTATGCCTATATATTACATTTTAATAATAGCAATCAAACTAAATCTTCATAAACGAATAAAGATTATAATCAACAAATATAACACAAGAGCATGCTCAGAAAGAAATGTGATATATTTTTCATTACAGTGTACAAACATTACAGAGTACAAACATTAAAGCAATCCTTCCAAATATTACAGAGTACAAACATTACAGAGTTCCAACATGCAAGATCTGATCTAGTTGCGTACTAAGGACCTTGCTTCCTTCCAAATAAGCCTGCGAAGTTAACACAAAGTTGTTTAAAAAAATTACTAGAAACATAGAGTTCATTTTCAATTACTAAACTTTCAAAACTGAAAGTGAACAGGGTTCCTTGAAGACTTTTTCCCCATTTCACTAACTGAGATACTTGAGATTAGCATGGTGCTAAAATATAGAGAAACAATGATTTACATCAATATTTTCAGGCTAACACCAAGACTAATATTTTATTATTTATTTATTTATTGACAAAAAAATATGCCCAGGCAACTTGGATCACTAACATGGAAAAAGCAAGCACAAGAGAATTTCTTCTTGCCTCAAAAGCGTCACTTGATCGTCAATTAATAGTAGCAGTAACAACATCAATCATGAAAAGGCCCACTCAGTGCTCAGTTACCGGGGTAGTAACAGGGCAATTCAAGGTATCAAGTCAGATGGCCATTACTACAATTGTGAGTTTACCTAATCATCATACACACACACATACACATACATACATACACATACATTTTAAAACAGTGTGATTTAACAATATTAAAATATCAAACATTGTAATTAAGTTGCTATTATCACTCTTTTCAATTTTAATTGAATTTTTCACACTATTGATGGAATAGAAAACGAGGCAAGGGGAGATTAGCCCAGCAAAAGTTAACAGTTATGAAATATCTCGCATAATCTATGTAGACGATGCCATTATTTTTGTCAACGCAACTAAAAGGGGTGCGCGAAAGCAGTAAAAGATTTGTTCCATATGATGCATACAGCAACTGGCCTGCAACTGAACAAGTAAAAGTCCAAAATATTCTTTGGTGAAGGGGTTACAAATAAAGAGAAAATAGCTGCCAAAACTAGATATACTACAAGGTGAGCTACCCATTAAGTATTTGGGAATCCTCTTATCGAGCATTAATCTCCAAGATAAAGACTGTGGTAAATTATTAGATAGAATCAAAAGCAAGATAATGGGATGGGAAACAAAAATGCTTACTCTCGTTGGAAGGTTTGAGTTAATTAAATCAACATTGTATCTTATCATTCAGTATTGGATGTAATGTTTTAAAACCCCGATAGCAACAGTTAACAAATTCAAGCACATGTGTCTAAATGCAAAATCAAAGCATAACATAGAATTGTCAATATGCAAACATTCGCATCGCAAAATCAAAGCACGAAACATACATCGGTCACCAAGACTCAGAAATGTGTAGAGAATGGGAGTTAACTTATCAATAGTGTGAAAAATTCAATTGAAATTGAAAAGAGTGATAATAGCAACTTAATTACAATGTTTGATATTTTAATATTGTTAAATCACATTGTTTTCTTCATACGACTCCGACGACGCAAAAGGCATTAAAATTAACTACCTTCACTCTTCTGATCACCATTTTGCACATATTGTTGTTTCCTAGAATTTACTAGCACATCTGACTTTCTAGCCGAACTTAAATTAGCAGCATTTGATGACTGTTTTATTATTTTTTCTTTGCGATAATAATGGTGACTAACTAAAAATGAGATGAAATCTACATGTAATCAGATTATAATTAACCTAAATAGCAAGTAATATAAATCCAAAACAAATTAAAATTTCATACCTATCCAATATTAGCAGCTTTAAAACTTGATAGCTTCAACTCCTCAGCAGCAAAAAGAAAGTTTCGAATATTTTCAAAATACTTATAAGCAGGCAATGGATACACCTCCAACTTGGATGATGGAACATGATTCGTAACCTATTAAAAAGTCAAACACAAAAATACATTAGATGAAAGAATTTTAGGTAAGGTCAAACAAAGGAATTCAAGGTGCTGAGGAAATAAAGGTAAACATTGCTTTTGTTTTAGAACCAGGTTTGACTTTATTCATGATGTTGCATAGAACTATTCCACTTCTCAAAAAGGTAATGAATTCCTTTACAGATGGATTTGTCCTTAAGCCGATAGGCCCTAACATGGATTCTACTTTCTAGCCATATTATAGCTTGAGAACGCCTGTTAGCTGCAGTATATTGACAATTCAGATTTTTCTTCGCAATAAATCAATGCCCATTACATATTATTTTGTTTTCATGATTTAGATTCTTGCAGATATCACAATTTTATGCCAATTTATAGATGAAATTCATATATTTCCATCTTATAATGTAACTTACTGTGATTTGTTTTTGATTAAAAACTAGCAATTTGAACAATAATGGCACTTTTTTAAGGAGAAAATGTTAGAAGGAAGCAAACTTATATGTTATAATTTAAGTTTAAAACACTAGTGCATGAGAGTGGACTCTTGTTTGGCACGAAGGTTGCAAGTTTGATTCCAAGTACTATCAGCATTATTTAGAGTTTGTTTCTTTTACCATCTCGTCAAAGTGAAAAATCATTTATAATTTCATTTTTAAACTTGTAATAGTCTACCAAAATTCATAACAAAATGACAAACACCTGACTTGTTTTACCAAATATTCCTCCACTGTGATAAAGATAGAGGATGAGGAAGAATTTTTTTCCAATAGCCATTAATGTAGACAGAATAAAGTAATAATGAAAATGGAATTCTATGCAATTTTCCATTATGGCGTAAAGAAAAACTACAAAATGAAAAAGTAAAGGCAGGATATGCACTACTCCAAAGGTTTGTAATAAAGATTAACAATGGCAATGTGAATAATTTATCAACAATAGCACTTGGTTCTTTAATGAAAAAAAGAATGTCTGAGTCTGACAGCGAAGTTATTGGGTCTTGAAGATTGAAACAGAAGAAATTACTGTTGTGGAAAATCCAAATCTTGGATTAAAAAGAGTGAAAGATGTAGTTGAAAAATGCAATGAAGGAGTGGAAAGTTATAAAACAAAAGAGTAGGAAAGGAGTTTATATTCTTCCAGCAATTTTCCAAATAAGGTGCTAGTGAAAATCCACAATCTAATAATACTTTTATTTTGAATATGAAATTTTCAAGAAAACTAGAAAGAACGAAAGTGTTTGACAATGTGAGGAATAAGATCATATCAAGCCAGAAACTTGTGAAGTGCATTCATGATATAAAAGAAATAGGTAAAAATATTATAAGTAAAGCTAATGGAAAAAGCAATGCAATCTCAAAACTTTTTATAAAGGATTTGAAATCTAATGTAGCATCAAACCGTTGAGTACCAACTAAGTATAACAGAAGCATCACAAGAAAAATTACCACAGTGAATGATGATCATATTGAAAGTAAAAAAACTGATGCATTGAGAAAGAAAAACCAAGGTGCTGCGCTATGCACCTTATTAAAAGATCTTGATTTTCCTTATGATGGACATTACAACAAAGTTAATATAAAAATGACATGTATATTGTAAATTATAAAGTACAAACTAATTGGAAAACCACTGAAGAAAATTTTGTACTAACTTGTTGCTTCTCATTGAGTGATCTTTTAGGTTTATCTTCAACTTTAGAAGATTCCCTCAAGGCAACATTTGACTCCTGAGATTTGCATAACAAGTGTGATTGGTTATGATTATATGTTTCACGTGTTTTTCTGCCAATACAAAATAAAAATACTCAACTTACATAAGCTGTTTCTGTCTCCCCACAAATAAGATGGCCAGCGTCCGGTGAATTTCCCTGCAAACAAAAGAAAATTATAAATTAGAAAAATAGATGTAAATTGTTATAGGCATATTTTTTTCTATGATTGAACTATACACATGCATAGACTTGGACCGCGGTGACATAAATTTGTTAGGCGCCATGGATACAGCGTGCTGACAGAGGACTTAATTTCCACTCTAAATTTGTTAGCTTCTCCATAAGCCTGATAATGGAAAAATGTAACCGCCACTAACATAGCGAACTAAGCATTAACCAAGCCAGAGAAAGTGGTAGATATTTTGAACTAGTTAAAACTATAGACAGAAAGAAACTACAGGTAAAGGATTAAGAGTCGGCTACAATCTAGTGTTTTATCAGTGAAATTCATTCACTCGTAACAAAACAAAAATATACAAACCTGCTCTAGGATTCTTGGAGTTGGCGTACTTTCCCTTTTTTTTCTAGTTTGCTTTCTTTTTCATCGCACTCTTTGTGTGTCTATGTGTTTACTTTCCAATTCATCAGCACTCTCCTTCTCTGACTAGAGGGAGGCCTATAGAGTAACCAAGGAGAGCAAGTAATTTAAACAAAATTTTGAAAGGATATACAGCAAAGTATGACCAAATATATGAATGGCATTTAATTAATATCCAGGTAAATAAGTACCTTCATATCCTTCACTTTGGCAGTAAGGGCATCAATCTTTTCAATATCTTGAATAAGGACTTGAGTCTCCTGGATGACGGGAGGAGTTTCTTTAATAGCCTTCTTTGCGACATCCCATTCTTTGATAAGCTGTGCATTTGCTGCAGCTGGCTCATCTGCCTTACTTTGAGTTGCTTGCAATTGATTTTGCAATTTAGTTATTTCTTGCTCCTTCGCTTCTTCCAAATTGGTCTGCATAAGGTAAACAATATAATTATGATATAGAAGCAGCATCTGAATTCAAACAGCAAAAGTCATACCATCGCGACTGCTATGTTACACTACTGCTTGACCGCATAAATACTGAAAGTGCTATCAAGTATGAAAGCTAAAAATGTACCCTTAATCTTTTTTCTAACTACAAGTGCCATGTAAGCTCTTCCACTGTATTTTCAAGCTTATCCTCTGCTTCCTTGTGTGCACCAGTTTCCCTCGCTTCCTACACATTGCAAAAATGTATACAAATCATTATTATATTCGATTGGCAATGATATAATGCAAGACTAATTAATTAAGACAATACTTGCATTCATGTACTGGACTTGTACAAATAATCATCTATATGCCTTATGGTCTATTAAAAGATATTATTTTAACATTAAACAATACTAATTATGAGGGTTGGCACAAAAGAGCATGTCAATGCATGGGTACCAAAGTAGAAAATACTTCACCGTGTGTAAAAATTCATACTTAGTGTATGAGATTTGCTAAGATATTGAGTCACTGACCATTTTAAGCTTCCGAAGTTCCTTCCTAGCAACTTGTCCTCTCCACCTACATTGAGTAACAGTCGCTATCGTCTTTATATTCTTATGATAGGAGTATGCTTTGTATCATCTCCATTGGTCTGCATTGGAAGACTATATTTGTGAGATTGTTTACCGACATGAGAAATAAACCCTTCAATTAGAAAGTTTAACAAACCAAATCCTATTTTTTGATTATAATTAGTATAATCACTGGACAAAACAATCGAAAATAATTTAATTATAATTACTAAACAATTAAAAAATCAGACGAATCGAAAAAAAACACATAAGAAAAAAAATCGAATTATGCGCACCTCAAATCGATTTTAGGTTCCAGACGCACTCCTCAAATCGAATTACGTGCACAGCAGCCCGACTTCTTCGAATTAGCTCGTCGTGGAATTCAAAGCATTTTGAGAGATGCCGAAGATAATGAATGTTTACGGTTTCGATCTAGGGTTATAGATTTCTTCCTGAATTTGGATTTAGGGTTGGAATAAAATTGAAAATGGCAGTCATGCTTGGTATGGAGGGAAAAAAAATCAGGGAGTGGGCTGTTTTATTTTGTTGCTGAGCGTTACGTAATATAGAATAAGAAACAACAAAAGTAAAAAAAAGATCTAACTAATAACGCTTTAAAAATAATGCATTATCTAATGGCGTTATTAATAACAAATTTTCTTGTAGTGATCGAAACTAGGGTCCATTCTAAGGCAAGTTGTTGGTAGTAAAAACATAAATTGCAGAGTCATAACTAAACTTTTGGAACTCATAGCGGATGGAACAAAATATAATAGTAAAGTGTACCCATTTATTTCAAAACCATAAAAATGCTATAATACAAAATTCCATAAAAACCATAACATAATATCTATCACATCAATTGTCTAAATACATGGGTACACATAAAAGCAAGCAATAATAACAAATACCGCCACAAGCCAAGCTTCTCCATCTCTAAGCATTGTCACCGCCATCACTCCTTCCTTAACCTGTATTGTGATGAGGAAAGAGTCAGAACAACAAGTGTTTGGTGAATAAAAACCTCGAGTCTTACCTTTTAAGTACTTGGGCAATGTATTTCAAAATAAGAATATGTCTACGAACATAAAATCATTAAAATCATTTAATGCGTCTTTATAAGGAAAGGGGGCGGGTCCAACCACTTAATACCTTCCATTCCAGGAGTAGATCTCATATCCTAATCATACATCATAAATAGCTAATGATGTGAGAGAGGTACCCAAGCCACTTAATACTTCCCAGTGGAAAATAAGCAAACCCCGTCATTTAAGGTCTAATTCCAAAAGCGTGCTCCTCAATAGTACTATCTAGCTGACATCATATGGAATCTCCTAGGCCACTTAATACTTCCAAGTGGAAAATAGGCAGACCCCGTCATTAAGGCCTAATTCCAGAAGCGAACACCTGTAGAGATATCACCTAATGTAACCCCTTGACCATTTAATACCTCATCTGGGGAAAGGGGCGGGTCCAACCACTGAATATCTCAAACCCCGAAGCAGGCCCATCGTCTTATGGCCCATACCCATAATGACGTCTCACATTAGTCCTCTACTCATAGGAACCGGTAGCCAAATTAGCTGGGAAGATGTCCCCTATAGAATTTGGAACTAATCTCACGTCATTACAAATATTTATCATAAGGAAATCTCACATCAATAAAAGTGCACATAATTGCTGGTAGCCTCAAAGTGAAGCGCAGACTTCTATCATGTAACTCTATTGACCTCACATCCCTATGACTTAGCTACTCTCTATACACACACACACACTCTCTCTCATCTCACCATTTCACATAAATAAGCCCTTATAAGGAATCTTCCTTATTACGTCTTAAATTAATAATTAGGCTATATATAAGAGTTCTAAACGCATGAATTTTACGCCCTAAGTTAGCGTTTAATGTCAATTCTCTAATCAATTATTATTACGAGTCCTTTTTCTTCAATTTTCCAAGATTTCATGGAATTCAAATGTCCAAAACGGGGAATAAATATTCATAATCAAAAGTGCAATAACAGACTTGTAAATAAAATAGAAACTCAATTTATTATACAAATTTAATGGAATATCTTAAACAATAAGAATTGCAATCTAAACCTCATATTTTATTCAACTCCTCTTTTTACAAAGAAATAGATATGAACAAGTGGTGCAAACTACGAATAGAATTCACAATCTAAACCTCTTATTTTATTGAAGGATCACAATTTGATCCAAAGATGAAGGAGAAGTGGAATAGGCTATGAAATTATCAAAAATTGCATAAACCAAACAAATTCCATCAAATTAATGTAAATAATTGAGAATCTCAACATAGACTTGACATTTCGAAATAAAAAGGAATTGTGAGGATTTTATCTATCATATTTTCGAAATCCCAAAATCCCTAAGGCATATTCAAATCCAAAGAAATAAACTAAACAATTGCTGAAAAAAATACCAAGGTTTCCACTCACTGAATAGCCTTAGCTTCACCTTCCTTGGATTTGCATGCCTTATAATAGATAAGAATAGATTGGAGGAAGAAGAAACAAATAAGAAATAGGTCGAATCCTTATTTGAATTCTCTATGGAGTTTCTAAATCTTATTAAAGAGATAGCAATGGTAGAGTTTCGTCGTATTCCCCAAAATAATATGAATAAAAATGGAGAGGATAGGGTTCTATTTATAGGAGTCGAAACGCACCGGAATCATAAGATGGAAGTAGGTAGGAAACGAGTAAATCTGGAGCACACAATCGAATAAAATAGAACCTAAAATCCTAGCTGCTGCTGGCAACTGCTGTTGCCAAGCGGTCGACCGCCCTTGGGCAACCAGTCGACCTTTACGGTCGATCGCTCTTTTATTCAGCGACGTTTATTTTGTTTCCGTTACCATATTATTTTATTTCCTAATTAACTTTTTAATGTTAAGCGTTAATTAAACGTTTACTTAGCCCCAAGCTAATTTTTAAAATTTAAATCCTAAATTTGATTTCTCATTTGAATTTGAATTCAAACTAAATTAATTTAAATTTGATAACTTCAAATGCTTATAATTTCTTTGTTCGAGCTCCATTTTCAGCATATTATATATGGAAACAGATCATAATTTCACCATGAACACAACGGGATAACTTTCATGGTCAAATTCCAACTTTTATAAAATTTCCATATCCAACCCTTATCATATTTAATTCAATTTACTTTATTTATATATGGTTCATTTTATGGGGTGTTACATTCTTCCCCCCTTAAAAACTTCCTGAAATCTTCCAAGCGATGAACATCGTAATGCACAATAACATCCATGTTATACAACCAAGTTATCTACACAAACCATCTACTCAACCAATAGTGCAATGTGATTATGCACTGCAGACATACTAAAATGAGCTCAATCCTAGCGTGAGTGTGAAATCGTGTCATGAATGTATGTATGCAAATACCCTAAATATGCATAAATATTTCTACGTGAGTGTAAAGTGTCGCAACCATCTCCTACCATCCAATCTAGCAACCATGATGCAACAATAATCCTAATTTTGGAGAGTAAATTTTCTAGTGAAAGGTTTTGGACGAAGAGTCCTCATGCCTCCCATCAGGTTTTCTCACTATTGTATCGAAACAATCTAATTCTTTATTGTGAAGCTTCCGAGTTTCGTGCATTACGATGCATGCAGTGGCACAAGACGTTATTGGCTCCGTCTTAAAATCCCCCAATTGATTAAGCTCTACAACAATTGCTATGCTATGAAGGTATTTCCTTAAATGCAAAAACTTCATGGACTCCAGCCAACATAAAAGTTTTCTTGTTTTTCCCATATTTTGAAAAAGCCCGATAAATCTAGTGCCTACTTTCCAACCATCCAAATCGTATGTTGCCTAATCAATTCCGACTTTCGAAAGTCTCGTAACAAAAATCTGGTCCGAGTAGAATTTGTCGGTGGTTTCTCACCCACAATTTGACAATCTACATGGCCTCCAAAAAAACGCTTCAAGGGTGCTATACTAATCGTCCATTGATGACTACAATCCTATTGAATTCTACTAAGGGTAAGTGTTACTCCTAAGGTCCTCCAAAGTCCAAGATGAAGCTCTCAACAAATCCTTCAAGTTCCCATCCATTCCTTCAGTTTGTCCATCATTCTTCAGTCGGTAAGCGATGCTCTGATTTAACAAAGTTCCTAAAGCTAGTAGCAAACCCCTCCAAATTTGTTAGTTAACTAAGGGCCCCTATTACTAACGATGTAAAGCGCAACTCCATAAAGCTACATTGGAGTGCTGCGGTTCCACTACTTCTAATGGAAAATTTCTACCACCTTCTTCTTAATCCTTGATCGATAGGAAATCTCATTCTTATTCCTATACATTTTCTCTTTTCCTTGCATGGTGGCATTTTATGAGCTAGATCTCTTATGTTTTCCAAAACCCAAAGTTTTGATATTGAAACATTTACTCACTTTAGGCTGCTAACCTAATTTCCTCATTAACTTCTAGTTTTACCTATGGTTTATCACTAGTTAAGTGTTTTCATAAAATTTCCTTATTTACTTTGCTTTCCAACATATATCAAGTGGTTTAAATCCATCCATAAAGGCTACACAAGAATAAAACGGGAATATATCTTACACCACATCATCCACTTTTCAAATAACTAAGGAAAAAAACTACCGACTATAATCCAAGAACTCCAAAAGAAATTTTTACTAGAAGTTGCTATTTATTATCAGTTAATATAAATGGTGTTAAGATCCTAACAGTCCTTTCTAAATTAAGATGGGCTATCTTTAATATTTCATTCCATTGCTACCCATTTTCTTAATTTCCCCTTCTTTTTTCGGTCTTTAACAAATGCGGTCCATTTATTGCTTCAATTAATATCCATAGCAGTGGATCATTACTTGTCAGAACTGGACCGTTTCCAATTAATCCTTCTTTAATTTTTTTAATCCCTTTTCAGGTTTCCAAAATCCATTCATTGCTCAAATTTCTTTCTTCCACAATTGCAATATCAAGTTTCCTTAATCAGTCCCCATTAGATTACTTTTCCTCTTATTAATTACAAATTTATTGTCTGTTAAATTTGTAATTAGCATCCATAAATCATAATCTGTCAATTACTAACTAATACGCATATAGTCATAATCTATGCTATCTATATATATTCTAGTCGTTTAGCGTAGCTGTACGCTGTACGATATCTATATCTAACTACTAATTCTACAACTAGAATACTCATTTCCATATTTTAATTCATCAAAGCTATCCTTCCAAAAAGATTACTGTCATACGTTATCCATGATTAAGATTTTGCTTTATTTGAAATTACAAGGAATGATTTCTTTTCTTATTATTAAAATAGATAGTGTAAACTATGGAAAAGGTTATCCATCTCTTACACATCTCTTTCTTTTTTAGTTGATTTCTTGTTACTTCAAACAATGCACTTTTACATGTATTTTGAAATTGAATAATTTATGGAAATTACACAGAAATTGCTCCAAAATTAAAATATAGAAATTCATATTCTATGGGCAACCTACTTCACAACCAATTACAAATCTGGAATATCTTTACACTTTACCAACTTCTTCAAATAGAGGTTTGAGACTGACTTCAACTTTTCAGATCAGGTTGTACATTCTACTTCTATTTTACTCATATTCTTAAAACCTTAGTCTATCCTACCTAGGTCATGATTCGTATCTACTGCATAAATTTTTATAAAAGCATAACTTTCGCACATAAAATAAAATATCTTCATACAAATAAACTTATGTAAAAATAAGCATTTATTACTTCATTTCTTGCAATACTCAAAACATGAAGTATCAAATTCAATATCTCCATCTATGAAAATATAGACTTTAATAAAAACCTTCATCAAAGATTCAAAATTCCTTTGTTCCCAAATAGGAACAAAATAATCTCCTTTTTTGTTTTCTTTATCAAAACGTTTTCTTAAAAGTTTAGACTTTCTAATTTATGGCATTCAAAATTCTCTTGGTATTTCAAAAATAAACGTATGACAAACTTTCCTTTCAATAGCTTACTAAAATAAGGATTTACTCCATTTTGAAAATAGGAATTTTAACACAAAAGATTCAAGACTTAATTATCTTTCCAAAATAATATGTTAAACCATTTTTGTTTGAAGGAGTTTTCTAGCTACAAGAATTATCGTTTATAAAATAGTAAATTTTTCACAATCATCATTTCAAAATAACAGTTATTTCCTTCTAAAGCATATAATAATATTTATTATCTTATTACTCAAAATATACTATTATTTGATGAAATATATCTTGTAACTTTGCTCGAAAACTCTTAAAATCTCCTGCAACACTTTTCTTTATCAAATCCAATATTATAATTATTTGAATAACTTTTGTATCCAAAGTAGGAAAAACATATAAAATTCTCATCTTTACATAAATGCTTCTCCTTATACAAAAACATCTAACTTATTTATCAATCATCATTTAAATCCAATCAATGGTTAAAAGATACCTTCTATAACTTTCTACGATAGAAAAATAGATGGAGTAGATAAAGATAACTTCTATCTCACTCTTTTACTCCTTTCAATATCTCATCTACCAGAATTCACAATTCTATTATTACCTAAATTTCCACCATCACTGTCTTCATCACCTTATATGGGAATGCTCTCCTTCCTATCAGACATTCTTTTCTTTTTGTCCCAAAATAAGTGTTATTTTTATCTGTAAACCCCTAAAAAGAGTTCTAAAGAAAGAACTTTTAGATTTATAAACAATGAAAAATAGAAGGATCAAAGAACCAAAAATTGAAATCTTTTTAACCAAATTAAAAGGTTAACAAATGAAAACTTTTCAACGCATTAATTTACAATTAAAATCATCCACCATTTTGTCTTAAAGAAATTCATCGCTTTTAAAAATTGCATTACATTTCCAAACTTTTCCAAAACTAATGGTGGCATATTTTCAAAGTTGTCTAAAACCATAATTATATTTCTAAAAATTTCCAACTTATATAGTCTCCAAGAAATTATAGAGGAAAGAACTTTCAAATTTATTGCATAGGAAATATAACATAGAAAAAATTAAAGAATATAAAAATAAGGAATTTGAAAGCTTTTCTAATTCAATTAAATTTTAAATCGAGAAGTTAATAAATGAAAACTTTTTTTTTCAACTTCTCAAGTCATCAAATTTTTAAATTAAAATCACCTACCAAAAATGTTCACCACCCTTTTTAAATTTACAACCTCTTTTCAAACTTTTTACAAAACAAATAGTGGTATAATTTAAAAGTCATCTAAAATCACTTTTTATCAAAACTTTCTGACTTATAAGATTTTCATTTCAAAATCTTTTGAAAGGCAAGGGGTTTTCAAAGGAACCTTTTTATCAAATTATGTCACAAAAGGTAGGGTTAAAATTTGTTCTTTCTTTTATACCTTTTGTACTCTACCCATTAAAAATCAAATTTCCTCCTTGTGATGATAAATGTATTCCTTCTTATGGTAGTTTGCTCCTTTCCTTACTTTCGTATTTTATTAATACATAGCACGTTCATTTGTTGCCTCCATAAATGTTAATTTTTCTGTATTAATTGTCAGCCTAACGGACGTTTTCTTAAGGTCATTTATTTTCTATCAACCTTTCCATCTATGGTCGCCCCTATTATTAAATATGTCTGTATGGTCCACAATGATAAGGAAGACTAGGTCCTATCAAGGAGTCAATAACTATCTAGCTTCTAGGGTGCTTCCATAAGTTGAGGTCATGCTCTCCCTAGTTTGCTCCTAAAGATATGATCTCCGCTCCATGGGTAATCAGAGTAGGAGTAGAATTATCTCTATTCATTCTTCCAACGCATAGTCGCCTCGCCCATCCTTTCGAAATATGATCGCAACTACTTCTATAATCGGAATTCATAGAGTTAAGCGTAAATTCAAAATAAGTATATATATAGTATGAGATTTCGAAAAATCTTTTGAAAAACCTATTCAAAAATAACAAGTATGCCACTCACACGTATAGTATACTTTCCTTATTGATCGGTAACCTAGAGCCCTGATACCAAATGTAACAACCCACCCCAGATGTGACGACCCGGAATTTTTGAATATTTGAAATCGAAATATTTAATTGATTTTAAATATTTAAAAATGTAATTTTTAACTTGAATTTAAAATATCATCATTTACTGGGTAATTTAATTTTTAAATTAAATAATTTGAAATTGGGTAAATGGTTGAATCTGGAGTTTTAAGCTTGTTAAAAATAGTTTGAAGGCTTGGAAAATTCATATTAATAATACTGAAGGTGATAGAACTTTTAAAATTGAATTTAAAAGTGTTTTGTTCAGTTTTGAAATTATATCGTTCAAATCAATATTTAAAAATAGCCTTCCGAGGCACGGTCTCGGAATTCGGCGAAACCAGTTCCATTGGATCCGTAATAATGTATTATTATCGGATTTCAATTTCTGTAGTGTTTGGAGTGATCGTTTGACCGTACGATAGCTAAACGCGCTGAAATCTCTATCGAAAATTCAATATAATAACTGGGACCAAAAAGCTATCTTCTCCATACGATCGAATTAGGACTCGAAACCTTTTTCATTGCGTTCGGAATAGGGGTATAACATTATAAACGCCTAGCGACACGCCTCGATAGTAGATCGAGATTTTAAGTTATGATTTCAAGACAATTTAAATTTAAATTTAAAATATATGCATTTTATATGATGGTCAACTTCAGCTGAAATAATTTCACATCGTTGTTTTTCTTTCACCTCAAAAAGCACTGTAGCTTGTTTATTCGAACACGCAACCCTTCATTTTTTTAAAATCACCTCGTACCTTCTTTTCTTCCATCAGAAAACGAAATCAATTCTCAAACAAGAAAATTTATATAAAATCAAACTGGTCGAAAAAATGCCCGCCTCTTTTTCCAAATCGAATATGTTTTCGTTCTAAAATAAAAAGAAGAGAGGAGGGCAGAGTAGATCGCAACATTCTTCGTTCATGCACAATCATATGGTTTTCGATTTCTTCCCCGATTCTTCAATTTGTAATCGAGGCGATCGAAAAAAAAGTAGGGGTGCGCGATCGAAATCAAATTGTGAGGTTGAGCAGCACCGTTGTCAGGTATCGAGAAACTCGGTGGTTGGAGGATTCATGGTAGAGGCAGGAGGCGCTCGCGAAAATGGATGTCGCAGTAGTCTTCTTCGCGGTGATGGTGAGGCTCGGTGTCGACGAACTTGAGCTTGTTGGCAAGGTCGGCCTAGGACAATGACGTGGACAGCGTGGATGTGGGATTTGGGCATCTCGGGTTTTAGTTTGAGGTAGTGAAGGTATAGATATTTCTGTTTTAATTTAAATTCATAAAGATGCATACAAAGGAAATATATATATATATATATGTATATATATAACTTGGTATTTGATTACAGTAAGATATAAGTTTATATATATATATACATATACGAAGATAAACAGTAAATATACCCACACACCTATTTTAATTTAAATGTATATATAGAAACAGAGAAATTTTATATATAGATAAAGTTGGAAAAAAATAGGAATTTTAAAGTGTGGAAAATTTATATAAAGATTGGATTTTTAAACCTATATAGATTATTATCATAAGTATATAATTTCAAAAGGGAAATAAATATACATATTTTCACTTAACAGTTAATTTTAAAAATAATTTATTTAGATGGCTAATTTGTTCAATTAACTCATTTAATTATTTTAGTTACAAAAAATAAATTATTAAAAGAAAATTTGTTTAAAACCAAATCATTAGTTAATTAAATAAATAAATAGTAATTAATTGTTCGATCAATTCAAATATTAATAAACCGTATGATGTTTATACTAGGTCAAAAACCGTGAAACCGGTCAAGTTTGGAGTGGATTGCAAACAAAATAAAGGTGAGTTAATCTCACTTACATCTGGATTTCCCAAATTTAATTTAAATAGTTCAAAATTAAATTATTGATTGATTGGATGTGATAATATATATAGTAGTATATATATATATATTGGAGTGATTGATTTCCCGCATTATATAGCGGATGAGACCCTATGCGCCGCATAATAGCGGATAATATTATATTAATCCCATATACCGTGATATTCCACCTCGAAGTGGAATTGGTATTGTGCTAACATCTGTGGATGCAGGGAAACAGGTTGGAGGGATCCAACTGGATTCCTCAAAACATTTAGATTTGTTCTAATATTCTGTGATTGGATTTATTTGATAATCTGAGATAGATTATATTGGTGATTGAAAATATTGAATGCTATGTTCGATTTAATATGATTGGGAATGCTGGATTATTAAGAAAAATCTATGGGATTAGATTTTGAAAAGAAAATAAAAGAGTTAATTTTTAAGTAAAATAATTATAGAGAATTTGAATAAATTTAAGAATGAATTGGAAAAGAATAAAAGTGATTTTAAAATTCTAATAAAATTCCGAGTATGGAAGAGGGAATTTGAATAAACAGAGGAATAATGAATTTTAAAACTTGAGTGAGATTATTTATAAGAATAAAGAATTTATTTTAATTCAAGGTTTAAATTTAATCAAAAAGGAAAAGAAGGAATTCGGGGAAACTGGAATTTAAATTTTCAGTTTAAAGATTTTAAAGCATAATAAAGAAATAGAATCTAAAAGTTAATGGATTTTGAAATAAATGGAGTAAGTAAGGAAATTTATTTCTAAGTGAAGTAAATTGGAAATCAATTGTAAATTGATTTAAGTGTTTGGAATTGGAATTTAAAAAAGAAGTGAGATTTTGGAATTTATAAACTGGGTTTATAAACCTAAAGTAATTTATCAGTGGATATTTGGAAGAATAAATTCACGGTGGGAATTTATTAAAGGAATGGGTAAATTTGGTTAAAAATAAATAGTGATTTTTTTTAAAAAGGTGTGAAAGAGAAGTGTATTTCCCTGGATAGCCAAGTACGTTTTCAGAGCAAATTTTAAAATATAAGTTAAAAGTTTTAATTTTGTTTTAAAAAGCAGGTTTTAGGAAATTTATTATTAAATGTTTAGATTTTAAAGTAAGTATTTCTCAAATTTCATTATAGTAGTAATTATTTAAAGGTGACTTGAAATTTTATTTAAAGGGTTAAAAATTTAGTTTTATATTTTATAAATTAGCTTCATTTTAAATATTCTTAAAGTATATATTTTTGAATAAGTATTAAAGTAGTTTTTAATTTAAATGTCTTAAAGGATATGTTAAAATAAAGAGTTTTAAATTATTTTAAAAATCTAAATTTTTTGTACTTGATGTCCCTGGAAATAAATATTTGGGAATTTATTCCATAAAAGGAGTGTGGTTATGAAACTATTTTCAAAAGGGTTGAAAATGGAAATATATCTTGCGAAGATATTTGTGAGGTAAATAAATAATTTGGAAAATTATTTATTGTTTGATGGATGTTTGTGAATGTTATTTGATAGTTAAATAACCGACTATCAATATTGGCCAATGCGCTGATCGTTCGAAGAGACCGGGATCGAGATTAATTTCTCGAAAACCACTTCGATCCAGTTTATACGTTTTCGTAGGGAAAACGAGTTTGGAGTCGAAGATGGAGCAGTGAAGTGCAAGGGCTAGTCGCTACTAATCCTGAGGGTGATTCCAAAATGGATGTAGTAGGAGTAGTGCCTTCGGTTCCGTTTGAACCCGGGACGGACTTGTATGGATGAATGCTTTCAAAACATCGTCAGGTGGACGGTGGGCATTCTAAGTGAAATGTTCTAAAAAGGTAACGCTTAGCCTCGAGCCTCATCAACCGGGAATGACTGAAAATCAGGGGTTATGCAGCAAGGCTATGTGGGTATCACCCATTAGGGTGAGGTCATCCATGTCTAGATGTCCCTTTTTATATTCGGCTTAGTGGTGCGGTTGCTGATCCCAACCGTAGGGTGATCTTACTCGGAATTATCCAGTAAGGGATAGTTCTGGCTTTGTGTTGCAGGGGATCGGGTGTGGTCCTCGGTACGCTGATCTAGACCAGGTACTGTGATAGGTGGTACCCCAGTGCCTAGTCATTAGTTGAAAATCCATTCTCCCTACGCGCCTGTACGGTTTTGATTGTGCCCAACTATTGCTGAAATGTGAGATGCAAGCAATTCAGCTAGATTCTATTTTACTTTCAATAGACACTATTATAACATCAGACGGATTTGATAAAAAGTGTGTTGGTTATCGTAAGGTAAAAACCCGACATGTTTATTTGTGGCGTGGTCTTATGAGATGCTTTTGATTTCAAAGGGTTTGGAAAACATTAATAATCCAATTGAGTGTGTTTTCTCACGCTGGTTTTCCAGACTGACTCGGGTGTTATTTTATTATAATGCTCGGGTCAGACCGAGTATTTCAGATACAGGATAGGATGCTGTGAAGCTCAGGAGACGAGTTGGATGGCGAGACGTATCACTCGTATTTGATGTATTCCGCTGTATATCATATGTTGTATAGTCGGTTTTGTGAGGACAAGTGATTATAACTGTCCTGAATTATAATGTTTCTTTTATTGTACTCTGATAATGTAATTATAAAACAGATATAGATTCTTTTGTGTAAAGATCAGTTATTATCTATTATATTTTATTCTGCTGCGTTTGTGAAATTCTGATGTTGTTTCTATTTTCTTCTTCTACCTCTTTCTTCTTTAACACAAATGGTTCTTATTTCCGTTCTTCTTGAGTTGATTTGATGGAGATTAATGTCAATTCAAGGGGTACGGGTTTGCGGGCTGTTACACTAGAACAAACCTAAATTTCGACCCAAAAAAGGTCCATCGAAACTTAGGTCCATTCTAAGGCAAGTTGTTAGTAGTAAAAAGAAATAATATTGCAGAGCCATAACTAAACTTTCAGAACTCACAGCGGATGTAACAAAATATAATACTAAAGTGTACCCTTTTATTTCAAAACCACAAAAATGTCATAATACAAAATTCCATAAAAACCATAACATAATATCTATTACAACAATTGTAACGACCCAGAATTTATATTAATAAAAATTTGAATATTTAATTGATTTTGAATATTAATAAGTGAATTTAATAAGTTGAATAATTTTAAATTCGAATATTGGATTTAATTGAGTAATTAAATCGATGATTTAATAATTGAAATTTCAGAAATAATTGAATATCGAGTTTTAAATGATTGAAAATGATTTGTAAAATTTTATTTAATCATACTGGAGTTATAATGATGTTATAGAACTTTTAAAATTGAATTTGGAGTTAATCTGTGAAAATTGAATATTTTAATATTTAATCGACTAGTGAAATTAGCCATTTTTGGGACAGTCTCAGAATTGGACGAAACTAGTTCCATTGGATCCGTAATAGTTTGTTATTATCGGATTTCAATTTTCATAGCAATCGGAGTTGTCATTTGACCGTGGCAGCTCGAAACGCACTGAAATTGTTTTAATTTTAATTTGGCGAGTTAAAATAGTCATTTTTCAAACGGTCTCGGATTTCGACGAAACCAGTTTCATCGGATCCGTAATGTGATATTATTGTATGGTTTCAAATTTCGTGCCAATTGGATGTACCGCTTGTCCGGGGCAAGCGAAAACGCATCGAAATCGGTTTAAATCGGTTTAATTTAAAATTGACTGTTTAATTCTGTAACTCGCATAGATGACCGAATTAGCTCCCGAAACACGTTCCATTGTGTTCGGAACGTGGGGTAAACCTTACGAACGCCAGGCGGCACGTGTGATTTGGAGATCGTTTGAAAAAATCGTTTAAAATGAATTTAATATTATTTATATACGTATATATATACGTATAAAGGTGAGAAACCCTAGCTCTATCTTCTCCAGCCGCCACCCTCTATTTCAATGGCCGATTTTCTCTTTCGTTCTTCCTTTAATTTCTTAAAATCCATAAACAATTTGCTAAAACTTCCAACATGAAACATCTAGAACTCATCGAGGGCTATCCATCCATACGGATATGATGTGTTATGATCGATCGAAGGAGGAGCTAGAGGAGCTCGAACGGCCGAACTTTAGGCACGTTTTTCGAGATGGGGGGAGCATGAGGCGGGGCCGCAACTTGGACGAGGGTAGACGAGGTGATGGCCTTCAATATGATACTAGTTGATCGGCCTGGAAGTGCTTGGAGATGGATGCGAAATTAGGGCATAGAGGCGGCTTCGTTGGGTTTAATCACGTACGTGATTTACTGGGAGCAAACGCGATGAGGAAGAAAGATAAAGCATGGCCCAGATTTCATCACAAGGAACGAACGACAGATTTGTTAGGTTGAAATTTATAAAAAGAAATTGAATATTGATTTGTATTTAAATTTGTACGATGTTTAAAATACCGTAACTTTTTCGTACGAGGTCGAAATTCAACGAAACAAATTGCGTTGGAATCGTATGGTCGAGCACTATGCTATGGAACTGGATTGGAAGTGATTAGAGTCAGTGAAAATTTCGGGAAAATTATTCGAAATAAAAAGCTGAAACGGAATTGAAATCAAGGTGAGAACTCCTCACTCAATCGAATATTTTGTTTCGATTTAAATTTTAAATAGTTAGATTTAAAATTGTTGATAGTGATTGATTGTGTGGATTGAATGATGATTGCTATTTATTGTGATAAATAGATATTATACGCCGTTATTAAGCGGATGTTAATTATTAAAAACATATACCGCGATAATTTCACATTGAAGTGGAATTGGTATTATTTATATATATATATAGCGATATATACATATTGGCATATGTATATATTGGAGTTGTTGATTTCCCGCATTGTTTAGCGGATGAGACCCTATTGCGCCGCATAATAGCGGATAATATTTATTAAACCCATATACCGCGATAATTCCGTACTGGAGCGGAATTGGTATTGTGCTAACATCTTTGGATGCAGGGAAACAAGTTGGAGGGATCCAACTGGATTCCTCACCGTAGTGATTTATTTACAGATATTGTTGCATATTCTATTATCATATGATGGTATATGATGTTTGGATGCTGTGATTGACTATTTGGTGCTGTTTCATCATCGGATTCATTTTTGAAGTTTAAAAATAACGAGTTTGATTTTAAATAGGGATTTTTGAATTATTATGAACGATTTATATAAAAGATTTATAAAATTGATATTTTATAAATTAAGAATACTGGAATTATAAAATGAGTTTTTATAAGTGTTAAAATCGAAATAATGGAATTCTAAAAGGAATTCTGTTAATGTTGAAAATAAGGTTATAAATAAAATCTTATAAGTAATAAGATTTATAACTTGTGAAGTTTTAAAAGAATGATTTTTGCAAATAAATGAATTGTAAGTATTTAACTTATAATATGGATTTTTTGTATAAAATTGAGTTATAAATCGAATTTGTTAATTCAAGGATTTTTATAAATCGAAGTTTTATAAATAGAATTGGAATTTATAAACATTGTTTATGAATCCGAAATCACTTATTTTGACAAGTGAATTATAGAAGCTAATTAAAGGAATTATATCCACGATTTTGGACAGTGGATAATCCTTTAAATAAAATGTGTGGAAACATTGAATTTGGATAATAAAGTATATTCACGATTTTGGACAGTGATTATATTATTAGATAAAATGGATATGTTTTGGAAAAGTGATATTACGAAATGAAGTAATTGTTTTAAAAAGATGTTTTAAAACGTGTTAAGTATCGAAACATAGATTTCAACATTTATTGTTGAAATAGACGTTTTGAGGAATAAGGAAATGGTGGACTATAACACGGTTGTTATAGTAAATGATTTCCGAAAGGAAATGGTTTATTTAGTATTGGGATTTATATATCTATCTAAATTTCGAATCCCTATACTAGTGATTTTGGGTCGTTGTAACGATGTTTTACGCAACATTCGTTTTGACTCAAATAAAATTTGTGAAAGAGAATGATTTCCTTAAAGAATGAAATATATACTTAATTTTGATTTAAGTATATTGAATATTTTCAAATGTTGAAAATAAATGGATTTGTGAATTACTTATTATTAAATAAGTATGGAAATGCTTTTCCAATATGAAGAGAAATGTTTTGAGATTTTATCTTCAAAGATAAATTGAAATGTGGAAATTGATTTGAAATTGTTTTCAAATAGTTGAAGTGTGGAAATTATATATCTTGTAAAGATACTTTTGGAAGATAAATAATTGGGAAAATTATTTGGAATCTGATGATGTTGCGCATCTTTATTGATAGTTAAATAACTGACTATCAATAATTACCTTGAATATGTATTTGTTGTGAATTGAATGAATTTGAATGCCACACTTATTTTTGAATAAGCGCTCACTATTCGGGTTAGCCAGGAAAGGACCATGGGGTCGTATAACCCATCCCGAATATGTGATACGTTGTTATGAATCGCATTTGATGACCGGTGTTGAAGACCGGATATTTTTGAAAACGGAAGGATTACCGTCGAGTTACTCTACATCGACTGATCTTCGATTTAGAGGTTTTATCACCTTAGTGACGGGAAGTCCGGACGTGATTGAAAATTATCCGGATTTGCAAGGGCTTCGTGAGAAGTGCCTTCGGTTCTGTTCGATCCCGGAACAGACTTGTATGGATTGTATGTCTGACATTACAATTTGAGATATAAAGCCGATTTCTTTCAAATACATTTCTGTTGGTGGCAGAGAATTTATTCTCTTAGCTTAACACCCTTCTCTGAGACGTACGAGCTCAGAGGTTATGTAGTTGAAGGTTATCAGCGATATATTCCCAATTTGGTAATGTGACATGCTGAGTGTTGTTGTGTGATGATCAATGTTTGATCATTTGTGATATGATCATTTATTTGATCATTTATCTTTGTGATCATAGGTTGATCATTTGTTTGACCCAAAGCATAGCTTTTGTATAAAGCGTAGCTTTGTGGACGAGACTTCGTCAGGGCCTCAACAACCCGGAAATGGTCGAAACAGGAATGTTGCGGCAAGGTTATGAGGGTCGCGCCCTTTAGGGTATGTCATTTCCTTCTGGAAAGGGGTGGTATCATGGTATGGAGCCCAGATACTTACTCATGTGGATACACTTATTTATTATGTGTGATGATGGTTACCGAGCGCTCGGATAAAGATCCCAAAGAACCGGGTGATGACATATTCGTGAGTTACTTATTACAGGGGTAACTCGGCCTTGTTTGGCAGAGCAGTTTGTCTCTCGGGACGTCCAGCCAGAGGCGATCCCATTCGGCAGGAGGAAAGGAAGTTCCTTAGCCTGACCATTTGTTGGAAAATCCAAAGAAACAATACGAAACTTGTACGGTTTTAGTTGTATTACCTGCTATGGAATGTGGCGGTAACCTGCTATTGAACATAGTAGCTATAGTAGGCATAAGTGTGGAATGCCTATGCTGGCTAAGATTTATATTATACTTTCGAAATGATTTTTTCTACACT
The DNA here is from genome assembly GCA_030737815.1 of Allium fistulosum. NCBI lineage: Eukaryota > Viridiplantae > Streptophyta > Magnoliopsida > Asparagales > Amaryllidaceae > Allium > Allium fistulosum. Next base: position 1,042,087,123 of record CM060906.1, read on the forward strand.
ATGCACTAATAATAATATCAAAAATGATTTGATTTTGCGTATCAAGCATCTTTGACTATCATAAGGAGAAATCTCCTCCGATTCTGCGTTTGCATTGTGTGTGTGTGCGGGAGGCCTTATGGTAGTCTCATTTTCCAAAAGCATTGCGAAATTGACTTTAAAATTATCCTGTTGTTTGTTTAAAGATAAACTGTTTTAGTTCTCACACCAGTCACCATGACTGACCTGGAGTTTATTGTTTCCTTCCTAAACTCTGGGTGCCCATCATTTTCCACACGGGCAGTCTAGAGTTAGGTTATCAGATTATTCTGGATTTTGGAGTGCTGTGGAGCTTAGTGGCGAGCTGGATGGCGAGACGTACCACTTGTATATGATAGTATTATTCCACTGTGTATTCTGTATATGGACAAGTTCATATAACTGTCCAGTTGTGTTGTATATTGTTGTTGTAAACTTTGATGATGATGTAATGTATAAAATGATATAGTTCTTTGTTTAAAAGATTATTCATTTATCTATTATATGTTGTTCCGCTGCGAATGTGAGATTCTGTTTCTATTTCTGTGTTTTTCAGTTGTTTCTTCTTTCTCTTTTCTTCTGTCTTCTTCTACCTCTTCTTTTTCTCCATAACAATTCGGTTTTTCGGCATTCGATTGCTCGGCAGTTGATACAGTGAATGTATTAATGTCGATTTTCAAGCGACGAAAAATCGCGTTCGTTACAACAATTGTCTAAATACATGGGTACACATAAAAGCAAGTAATAATAAAAAAATACTGCCACAAGCCAAGCTTCTCCATCTCTAAGCATCATCACCGCCATCACTCTTTCCTTAACCTGTGTTGTAATGAGGAGGGAGTCAGAACAACAAGTGTCCGGTGAATAAAAACCTCGAGTCTTACCTTTTCAGTACTTGGGTAGTATATTTCAAAATAAGAATATGTCTATGAACATAAAATCATTAAAATCATTTAATACTGCTTTATAAGGAAATGAGGCTGATCTAACCAGTTAATACCTTCCATTCCAGAAGTAGATCCCATATCCCAATCATACGTCATAAATAGCTAATAATGTGAGAGACGGTACCCAAGCCACTTAATAATTCTTAGTGGAAAATAGGCAGACCTCATCATTTAAGGCCTAATTGCAAAAGCGTGCTTCTCAATGGTACTATCTAGCTGACATCATATGGAATCTCATAGGCCACTTAATACTTCCAAGTGGAAAATAGGCAGACCCCGTCATCTAAGGCCTAATTCTAGAAGCGAACCCATGTAGAGTTATCACCTAACGTAACGCCTTGGCCATTTAATACTTCGTCTAAGGAAAAAGGTGGGTCCGACCACTTAATACCTCATACCCCAAAAGAGGCCCTTCGTCTTATAGTCCATTCCCATAATGACGTCTCGCGTTAGTCCACTTTTCATAGGAACCAGTAGTCAGATTAGCTGAGCAGATTTCCCCTATAGAATTTGGAACTAACTTCGCGTCATTACAAATATTTATCAAAAGGATGTCTCACATTAATAAAAGTGTATACAAATGCTGGTAGCCTCAAAGTGAAGGGCAGACTTCCGTCATGTAACTCTATTGACTTCGCATCCCTATGACTTAGCCACGAATCAATTACTCTCCATACACACACACACACTCATCTCACCATTTCATAAATAAGGCCTTAGAAGGAATCTTCCTTATTACGTCTTAAATTAATAATTATGCTATATATAAGAGTTTCCTCTTATTTTCGCCTTAAAATCAATTACTTTCCTAATAAGGGGAAATAAATGTAAATAAATGTCTAATTAACTACGCCAGATATGCAATAATTTTACATTAATTACGTAAATAGAAATAAATAAATATTTATGCTTACTAAGTTCTAAACGCACGGATTTTATGCCCTAAGCTAGCGTTTAATGTCAATTCCCTAATCAATTATTATTACGAGTCCTTTTTCTTTAATTTCCCAAGATTTCATGGAATTCAAATCTCCAAAACAGGGAATAGATATTTATAATCAAAACTACAATAACATACTTGTAAATAAATATAAACTCAATTTATTACATCAATTTAATGGAATATCTTAAATAATAAGAATTGCAATCTAAACCCCGTATTCTATTCAACTCCTCTTTTCACAAAGAAATAGATATGAATAAATAGTGTAAACTACAAATAGAATTCATAATCTAAACCCCTTAGTTTATTGAAGGATCACAATTTGACCCAAAGAAGAAGGGGAAATCGAATAGACTATGTAATTATCACTAATTGCATAAACGAAACAAATTCCATCAAATTAATGTAAATAATTGAGAATCTCAACATAGAATTGACATTCAAAATAAAAAGGAATTTTGGGGGATTTTATCTATCATATTTTCAAAATCCCAAAATCCCTAAGGCGTATTCAAATCCAAAAGAAATACACTAAACAATTGCTGAAAAGAAATACTAAGGTTTCCACTCACTGAATAACCTTAGCTTCGCCTTCCTTGGATTTGTGTGCCATACAATCTCTTCCATAATCTCTCTTTTGACATATACACACACAATAGGGAAGAGGTATATATTTTCATTAGATTCAAAATAATTGGAGAAGAATAGGACACGAATAGATTGGAGGAAGAAGAAACAAATAGGAAATAAGTTAAATCCTTATCTGAATTCTCTATGGAGTTTCTAAATCTTATTAGAGAGATAGCAACGATAGAGTTTTTTGTATTCCCCAAAATAATATGAATAAAAGTAGAGAGGATAGGGTTCTATTTATAGGAGTTGAAATGCACCAGAACAGTAGGATGGAAGTAGGTAGGAAACGGGTAAATCTGGAGTGCACAATCGAATAAAACAGAACTTAAAACCCTAGCCGCCATTGGCAACTGCTGCTGCCAAGCGCTCGACCACCTTTGGGTGACCGGTCGACCTCTAGGGTCGATCGGTTGACCTATTCAGATCGACCGCTCTTCTATTCAAGGGCGTTTATTTTGTTTCCGTTGCCATACTATTTTATTCCCTAATTAACTTTTTGACGTTAAGCATTAATTAAACATTTACTCAGCCCCCAGGCTAATTTATTAAATTTAAATCCTAAATTTAATTTTTTAAATTTAAATCCTAAATTTGATTTCTTATTTGAATTTGAGTTCGAACTAAATTAATTTAAATCTGAGAACTTCAAATGCACATAACTTCTTTGTTTGAGCTCCGTTTTTAGCATAGTATATATGGAAACATATCAGAATTTTTCCACGAACGCAATGAAATAACTTTTGTGGTCAAATTCCAACTTTTATAAAATTTCCATATCCAACCCTTATCTTATTTAATTCAATTTACTTTATTTATTTATTGGTCATTTTACTAGGTGTTACAGTGTAACTCGTCGGGTATAAATTTGATCAACAATTAGTATCGAATTATTCAAATATTAACGTTAACACATCACTTAGCAGATGATGTGATATTTTGGAAAAATTTATTGCTTACTTGGTTTCTGTAAAATCCAATTTCACTTTGTTAAGCGTTACCCAGTTGTGACTTTTATTTTACACCAATTCTCTTCATCAAAACCATATCACTTTTGACTTATGTAATTTGGTAATGGTCAAAATTCCAATATCATCAATATTTCAATAGCCCAAACACAAAGTTCTTTGTTCAATAATAACAATTATTATTGACCGAAATGCTCTGGTCAGAGACTTTGACTTTGAGTTGACCGTGATACTAACCCCATATAATTGAGGAGATGAATCCTCACTTGAACAGTGCTTCACTTTCAATGCCTGCAACCGACTAACTATAGTTACTCGAATGACGCCGTGCCCTGATTTGACTATAATCAAAGCAAAGCTTTCACATTGAAGGCCCATAGTGTCCTCAAGTCAAGAGAACTGTGTAAATTAATTACATTGATATTTTCTATTTGACCTTAGTCATATTAACCAACAGAAAACTATCGAGTAAGTCATTCCATAGTTATCCAATAACTATCAGTACGTAACCCCTAGGTGACCCAAGCAGTCATGAGTAATACACTGCCCAACATTTGAAGAGCGTTATGTACTCTTGTCTCAATGGATACATTGATATCCAGTCTCTATGCATCTTGACTAGGAACATTTAAAACGGTATATTTGTTTTCATTATGATAAATTACTCACGGTTATAACACTTTGTAACCACTATCACAAAACATATCATTTTTGGGTTTTTTTATAAAATATACTTTTAATTAAATTAATTAATATAATGCATTATATTAAGTATATAATAGAAAGAAAACACCTTTATTTCGAACAAAATTGGTCAACGAGTTAGATATATGTAACGAATTACATAATTGTCCATAGGGTATACCCCTAACTCTATCAATCTCCCACTTGCACTTGGGATCAATTATGGGATCTTATTCCAACCTCTCTAATCGGTTTTATCAAAACTAATTGGGTCAATCACTCAGTGAATGGTAAGCTATTATGTTTCAATTATCTACCTTGTCAATCAACTCTCTCCGATATGTTCATAAACTACCTTTATCGTGTGGAACAATTCAAAGTATGTCTCTTGACTTTCAATGAGCTCTAAGTTCTGTTATGAACTATATCGTGACATTGTTGTCATATAGCAATGTTATGGGATACTCAACATTTGGAATTATCCTCGACTCAGTTACAAATTTGTGCATTTATATTTATATACATAGTTTTATTACAGCGCTGTTCAAGGCGATGTACTTAGCCCTTTTTTATTGAATCAGCCACAGTCTTTCATTTGGAACATTTCCAACTTAAAGATTCTTGACTTGAATTTATAATTGACATATAATACTCAATATCACTTATGAAAATTTAAGTCTGAACACTCCTTCATAAGGAGTTCGTTGTTTATGTAAACAATCCTCCAGTATTTCATAAATACACGAGAACACTATGAACTATCATTTAGTGATATCAATTTGGATTTGATATTTACTTCATGTATCAAATATATAAACAAACCATGATATCGTATACAACATAACATGTATGATAATTCCTATTCCTAATGCATAAGGAATCCATCTTACGTGTTCCATATTAAACATTTTAATAAGGTGTCCTTGCATATCGTTTTGGGACATTCCCAACATCTTTTATACTTATTATAAAAAGCATCATTTATAAATCCAACGACAAGTATTAAAACAACTTAAACTGATTTTAACATAAGTACATCATTAAAAATCAATTGTGTGTTGTTTACTTATGATTTAGAAATATCTATATACATTTTTGATAGAGTTAGGGGTATGCCATAGAAGCAATTATGTAAGTTGTCACATATATCTAACTCGTTGACCAATCTTGTTCGAAATAAAAGCGTTTTCTTTCTATTAATTAAATCAAAGCTGAGTAAGCGATAAATTTGACCATAACGTCACACCATTTGCTAAGTGAAGTGTGAACGCTAACATTTGAATGGTTCAATGTTAATCACTTACCGAATTTACAACCAAGAGTCATACAACCGAAATGATTAATTCTCTTAGACCAAACAATTTAATTAGTTTATAATTGTTACAAATTAATTAAATAAATTAATATTTTTGAAATATTAATTATAAATTTTAAATATGATTTGAGAAATAAATTTGTTGCATATATTTATAAAAGCTATAAATATATTGATCCATATGAGATATCGATAACAAATTAAGTTAAATATAATTGTGTATATTTAATTTGGGTTAAATGGGCTCACCACCCACATATTTTGGAATGATAGGCAGTTGGTCTATAGAGAGGTAGGGGACAACTACAACATGTGTGATCAGGTTTTGGAAATGTGTGGTAGATATCTACTTATTTCTCACTTATTCTACCATATAAATTAAGATCTCAAAACCCTAATTACATTCTAATTTATTTTTAGAGCCGCCACCTTCTTCTTCTTATTATTATTTTTAATTTTAATGGCAACAACTATACTCTAAAAATATCCCAAAATCTCAAATCTAATTCAAAATAAAAACAAAACTATTTTATTATGAATGGTCGTTGATTCTAGATTAGCAATCTCACGAATCAAAGAGTTTTAGAGAAAGAAATCTCATTATTTCAAAGTGGACTTAGAGCATTTATTTCAAGTAATGTTTTTCTATATGTTAATTATATTATTATGGTTTTAAGATTTTTTAATCATTTAATCTTTTGTATATAAATTAGATTATTGTTAATTCATTAGATATGTGAGATTTTGTATGTATTGTTGTTGCCACAATGAAGATTGGACATGTGTATAAAGTTCATAGATCTAATTCATGTTTTATATTTATAATCTGATGTTAAACATTAAAATAAATTTTAGTTTAAAATTATATATGTTTATATACATATATATATATATATATTAATTTATGATTTAAATATTCACATACAATTTGGATTAAAGCATATGTTTTCATTGTTATTGTATAACATTGGTCTAAAATTTTCTTAACACTTTTTTATGTCTATTATGAATTATAAGTGCTGAAAATAATTTTTAATAATTTATTTATATATTATTATTATTTAATGATTATTTGATTCAATAAATTCATGTAAATTAATCTATGTTTCTAAATTTCAATTTTATACTTTTTAAAATTAAGTCATCATGTCAGGTGCCTTAGAAAAATTTTCATATTTTTTCAACTTAATTTTATATTTTTTAAAACTAATTTAATTTCGGCCTATTATCAATTATTTAATTAAAAATATTATATTAATTGAGAAAATTCCCAAATTTTCATAAGTCCTACAATATGTTTTCAGGTTTTTTTAAAATTATAAAACTTGAATTTTTGTCATATAATTATTTTATATTAATTTTTTATGGCCAAAACTACTTAATTCATTATAATATTCATGTATATTAAATAGTTAAAATTAATGTAACTTCAGATCTGACATTTTTTCTAATTAGTAAGCTAAAGAAATTATATATATATATATGTTTCTTTATTGTTATTTATGTTACAATATATAGTTATATAAATAAATATTTCCTACAATATTTTAATGATAAAACATATTATATATATATATGATCATTTGAAAATCTATAACTATATGTTCATGCACATATTTGACAACATACAATACATACAAAATGAGCTAGTATGTTCGTTGCAATGTAAATCCCAACATCTATATAAGAGCATGTTATTCCCAGCACGGATTGCTATGTTACACATGCATACACATATATATGTATATATGTAGATTATACATACATACATATATATATATATATACACACAAACTTATATAAATAAAACCAAAATTAAATAAATCCCAAACTATAATTTATAAATTTAATAAAATCTTTGTACACAATCCGTAAACTACAATTTGAAAGTTAGAATACATTTGGACATAGTAATATTTCATGCCATAAGTAAATTATTAATTAATGACATTTAATGAATCAATCAATTCAAATTAAAGAGAGAAAATGAAAGGTTTCTCTCTCCATTTAATACAATTTATGCTCATAATTAATTGTTTGTTTTAGGGAAAGAAATAAAAGGTTTCTTTCACTATATATTAACTCTTATAAATAAACGTTAGGTGTATTTGATACACTATACAATTAAAATTAAATTTATTTAAAACTTCTATTTAACTTATTAAAATAAAGTACATGATTTTATTTAAACCAAATTTGGAAAAGTTCTAAATGAAATTTTGACTTCATAGGCCCATTAAAGATCAAAAATGGTAATTTTTTTAAAAATTTATGCATTTATTCCTTGCGGGCTGGCCCGGTTCCTTCAATGGTATCAGAGCCCAATAGGCCATGCGATCTAAATTAGTCATGTTAGGGCTAACTAATTAAGCTTGTGCACTTAGTAAGTGCCTAGAAAGGTGATGTCTAGGATTGGAATTGGGTAATCAAGTACCATGTCCTACCTGATTACCTACTTGGCTTGAAAAGTGAAGTGAGCCCAAGGTTGCCCCTAATAGAAAATATCCAATTTGAATTGGGCCTTGGGCTAATTTTCCAAATAGTTTTGAATATTAAGACAAGATTTTAAATTTAAAAGTTAAATTTAAATAAAACATGTTTATTATAAAAGGTTATAATGTAACATAATTTTTCAAAATGTTCGAAAATGTAATGAAAAGTTCAAAATGTTGAATCTATTTAAATATTAATTTCAAAATTTAAAGTTTGTTAATATGATTAATAAAATAAATTATTAATTAAATGAGTTAAATTAATTAATACTTATAACATGTATTATATATGTTGATATATGTTATGTTATTTTAAAGTGTTTAAGATAACATAATACATGTATGTATATAAGATAAATTTTCGAAATTAATATAGTTTAATTAAAATTGTTTAATTAAATAAATTAATTAAAGGTTAATTAATTAAATAAACATACACATATATAAGATATATGCGTTACACTATAAAGGTTATAGTAGATATGTCCAATATTAAAGTTGTATTGGAATACTAATTTAAAATTAATTAAAGAGTTAAATAATTAAAATTAATTAAATAAGATTTAATTAATTAAATATTATGCATAAGACTATTATGTATGTAATATGAAATATAAAACTTATATGATATGAATGTATAAACTAAAGGTGGAACATTAAAGAAACCCTAAATAAACTTAAGGAATAAATACATACGTAAATGTACGTATACCGGGATTTCCGATGTGTCTAACACTTGAATCATGAGAGTATTTCATAGGAAATACATTATTCCATAAGTCGATATCACTCGATATAATATATTGAAGATTATGAATCTTTAATATAAAGTTGTCCTCGATAATTTATTTATTAATAGATTCCTTGCATACTCCTTGGTTGTTGAGCTTTCCTCAAGCTAGGGATGTTATGTGTAGTACTATTAATATATTGAATAGACGAGGTAAGATAACTACACGTATTTGTTGAGCTTTCCTCAAGGTACGTGCATTATACTTAGGCCGTCGTGAAATGATATGTCCGAGTGAATAGTCCTACTACTTGTTGAGCTTTCCTCAAGGTAAAGCCGGGATTAGGACAAGGTACCAAAGGTCAGGAGTTGTATGTGATACAACCGATAAAGAGTTATCTATCGTATGCAGGCCTAGGATTTGTTGAGCTTTCCTCAAGTCAGAATCCCAAGGCTTGCGAGTCCTAACACCGACTAATGAAGTTGAAAAACTTCTATGTTTCGCTTAGTGTTTGGAGAAACATAAGACTAGTAGGGGCCTTGCTAGAAAAATAAAATGATAACATTTAACATTTCTAATATTGTAAGAACATATGTTATATAATGTTATAATAATCTACAATGATAAATTTGTGCATTTAAAAATGACTGATAAAACGTTTATCAATTAAGATATACAAATGAACTGAATTGAAAATTAACAAATAGAAATATGAGACATACTTACTAATAAATGACTATTGAATGTAAACGTTTCTATACCCATGCAAGTGCCTAGTTTTACAACTACTTAAGACTTTTGTAATTTGGTCGCATACATGTTTATTTGGTTGAGACCATGTATTGCATTCTACGAGTTTTGAACTCTAAAATCAATAGAAGGCTATGGGTATTTGATCTATATACAATCACATATAAATGTTATATGGTGAACGGTCGAAATTTGTAATGTACAATGTTTCGATGAAATTAGTTCATCCGAAAAATCAAATAAACCGTAGTGCGAGACCGAGTATTCAATTTGATTGATTACAAAAGGATCGTATCGTATTAAATGTAACACTAGACCAAAACTACAATATAACTCGATCAGTGAAATGTCAGTTTGATCAGTTTACGCAGAGCGCAACATATATGATGTCTGTAAAAGTTAAGGATAATCGAATGCTCTTTTGTAAAGAGTTCATTATGATATTGTAGCAAGTTGGGTTTTTCTTTTAAATGGTTTGACCATTTAGAAAGTTTAATGATTGTACAAGAGTAGATGTGATATAAGGTATAGTCGGGATGAAGAAAGTGAATGGTCACATTTGCTTCATAAAGAAATATTGAAGACAAGAATTGTAACAATAATAAAAAATACTTAACATTGGAATAAGAAATATGATTTCTATTCCGAAATGTATTTTTGTATAGAAAATTATTTTCTATGAGATTTGTTTTTGTGGGTTCAAGATAGTTTATCAAAAAACTCTCCACTGTAAACTAGTTACAGTATCTGAAATAGATACTCTATATTAAGTGAATGATGGACCTCCAAATTAAGTATGCTATTATGGTAATAGAGGAAATAGTAGGAGCATGCCATATAGCACTTATTAATTGCATCAAAGTAAAAAATTGTTTTCTTAAAAGCACCACACATTATTTGTGAGATAATAACTATTTTTCATTATCGACCATAAAGTAGACATAGCTATATTTCAATATGAATATTACGAATATTTATTATGGAATAAAACTATAATATGGTATTTGTTATCATAACAAAAGTGATGCATTAGTAAATACAGAAGTATCTAATATTCTTTACAATTATTTTGGATTTATAGAGTAAGCTGTATTTTTGACTGATAGTATTGTTATATGATTATGATCATATGATACTAATTTATTATATCTTAAACAATTTAGGGCTATGCACCGATTTAGTGGGAATATCATTAGAGTTAATGAACTCTTCGGATTGACACATATTTATGTATGCAATCACAAGTCTATTAATACCAAAACGGTTCCACATACTTCATCATATTCACCAATGAGTGATCACCAACATGGACATCTGCATTTGATACACATGTAGTATGTCTATTGTAAGCTTATTGAGTATAAAACAGAAGTAAATAAAATAAGATGTGATAGAAATGATTCGATTTGATTAAATGAGAAAGTATGTTATAAAGGGTTCTGAATGTACCTAAAAATGAATAAAGATTCAATATCAAAAGTCACTCCTCCACGTGATACATAATGATTCATCGATAATTGAGTAATTGAACTTTGTTGGACAATGTACGATTAATTGTGAGTAAAGTTGAGTTAGTTTCTTTCTATAAGGTCATGTACTTAAGAGTAACACACAAGGTTAATATTATTTCATCTAAATAACAGTTTACAAAATCACACAAGATGAGGGTTATAAGAAACCCCAACATATCCTAGACCAAGGAGTTGGCAGGTTGTGCAAGTCGAAAGATTGCATATAATAACTGTTCGTAAGGGATCTTGTATGAATCTCCCTAAAAGAATTTTGAAAGACTATTGTTGGATGACATATTTATGTTTTGAACACAAGCTTTGTAAACTAAAACCAAATCAATTTTATAAATAAAGAACTTCATAAAACGTTTATGAATACCTATTCTGTTGCACTGAGAAACAATTGTTGTTTCAAGAAATACCAACTTTATTGTGAAGAAATTTCTTTGAGGAATTATTAGTAGTAAAATGGAATTGGATACAATCCATAGATAAAACTGATTAGATGAGATGAAATGAAATTAACTAACATAAATGAACACAATACATTAGAGTGTCTAATAAGTATTCTCGCACATTGAAGAGAAACAATGAGTTTCTTATCAATGTCAAAAATATATAATCCTCGATTGTTTAAACCATTAAGAGTGTTGACTCTATGATATGGTATGATGTGCAAATCCGAAAGAATTCCAAGTATGCTATCAAAATATGATTTTGGTAGTCGTAACCGAAGGAATGTGATCCATCGGCCGTGATTGTGTCTATATGAGCAAGACTAATGCAGTTGAATTAAATAAGCAATGTTGATAAGAATAATATCAAAAATTTCAATTTTTGAATTAGCGTAATAGATTTGGTATTCAACATGCTCAAGTTAATTTGGATTTGCTCACAAAATTACCACTTAGTTTGACTTTATGTTTGGTATGTATGTATTAAAACATAAAATTCTAAATAATGTTTTGGAGTAAACTATTTACACATAATAACTCAAATGTCTCGAAGTTAGTGGGAGCAATATCGAGTTTGTGAGTCCATGGATACGATCCAAGAAATGATAAAAAATATCATTTTATAAGCATCAAAATTTAAAAAATATTTTGATAGAAATACAAATAATTTGATTATCAATCAAAATGTAAAGGAAGCGTGTTTTTATAAGAAGAAACGTTAAAAGGTACATTGATATTTTTGTACTATAAGTAAACAATAAGTTGTTGATTTTAAACGATGTACTTGTGTTAAAATCAACCTTAGTTGTTTTAATGCTCAATTTTGGATTTTAAATGATGTCTTTTATAGTTAATATAAAAGATATTGGGAATGTCCCAAATTGATATGCAAAGTCACCTTATTAAATTGTTTAATATGGAACATGTGAGATGAGTTCCTTATGCATTGGCAGTAGAAATTATCATACATGTTATGTTGTCTATGATATCATGATTTGTTTGTGTATTTGATACATATGAAAATATCAAATCCAAAATTATACCACTAAATGGTTGTTCGAAGTGTTCTCGTGTATTTATGAAATACTAGAGAATTGTTTACAGATACAAAAACACCTTATGAAGGAGTGTTCAGACTCAAACTTCATAAGTGATATTGAGTATAATATGTCAATAATAAATTCAAGTTAAGAAACTTTAAGTTGGAAATGTCCCAAATGAAAGACCGTAGCCGATTCAATGAAAAAGGCTAAGTACATCGCCTAGAATGGCGCTACAATAAAAGCAATGTATATAAATATATAAGTGCACAAATTTATAACTGAGCCGATTCCAAATGTTGAGAATCTCATAACATTGTTATGATATAGTTCGTAACATAACTTAGAGCACACTAGAAGTCAGAGACATACTTTGAATTGTTCCACATGATAAAAAAAATTATCACCATCGGAGAAAGTTGATTGATAGAGCATATAACTGAAACATAATAGCACACCCGTTCACAGAGCACTATGCCACAAAGTGAATCAGACAACAACGATCACACAACATAAGGTAGATTTGCTGTTATCCCAATATTTACCACTGTTTCACACAACACATGGAAAAACAATCTGTTGTTTTTCATAGCCCATGAATTCTTTATTCTATTGAGATTTCATCCATGCCATTCAGACAACATTTTATTTGTTGTCTGATTAAAATTATGAATTTTTTTATTTTGGCTCCTTACCTAAATTTTGGTTTCACTCTCACTTTTGCCTAGATTATTTCCTGGCCGCGTTCTATCAATTATTTCCCCCTCTTTCTTTTGTTTCCAGAAGAATTAATGGCGTTCGTTCTTAAATCATTCCTCCCCTTCTCGTCTAAATCTAGGGTTCTCTCCTTATTATGCCTCCTTCATCCTTCGATTCTCTCCTTATTACGCATATCAATTTTGCCCCAAAATCTTTCCTTTGCCCTAAATCATTTATCTATGAATGAAGAAAAATCACGATGCTTGTTTGATTGATCGGTGAGTCTATTTCTTTGTTCAGATTTTATTGCTGGCTTGTCTGAATCTGGTGCTCTTGCGATGTCATGTGGATGCATGACTGTCGATTTGTAGTGATTGCGGTTGCTATCACTTGTTGAGAATTGCTGGTTAATTGCTCGGTATGATTTATGTCTCTTTTAATTTGTATTGTTTCCAACTTCGATTATATGCCGATGATGAATTGGGTATTATTTATAGGGTTTGATTCCCTATATTTTTGGTTTAAGAATTTCAATTTTATTCTTGTTTGATGTTAATTGCAATATGTTTGAATTTGTGTATACATATGCCTTGAGTTGTTTTAGTTTGTAGAATTGCATTTGCCTTAAGTGTTGATCATGAACCTGAGTCCTTAAGTGTTGAGTTGTTTTAGTTGTTTTGATTTGAGTTGTTTCTGGTTATTGCATTTGCACTGTCCCTTGTTTGTCCTGAACATATGTATACATGTATATACATTACACACATATGTATGTATGTATATGTTCATGTTTGTGGCACTACCTTGTTATCGATGAATATGTGATTTTTTCAAACTATTAAAATGTGTATCATTGGGTATTGGGATCTGCTGAAACTTTACTTTTTCATAGCTGAATCTCTGAACTGAAATGTTTTGATTATTTTTCATATATGTCTTGTTGTATATATTTGTCGTATATGTGTCCAGTTACTTGAGTCTTGTGTTGAATTGCAGGTCCATATCACTGCCTATTGTTGTTGTAGTTGAACTGCCAGTTGCTCATCTCTGAACATGTAATGCATATATACATGTATACATGTATAAACATATGTGTATACATGTACATGTGTGTTGCTCACTTCATTGTTGTTGCTTTGTTGATGCCTGAACTATTTTTTGTGTGTGCACACTCCAATGCCTTTGAGTTTTGGTTTCCCATGTATATACATACATTCACATGTATATATAATTTTGTGTGAACCTTAGTCACTGCACTTATGTTCACTGTTCTATTTGTGTACCCTTGTATCTCTGGACTTGAGTTCACTGTATGTGCACTTATGTTCACTGTATCTTTGGTTTTAATTTTGTGTTCCTTTCTGTTTGCTTTGCACTGGCTTGTTGCCTTGTTATTGTATAGTCACTTCCTTGTACTACTTGTATCAATGCTATGATGTTTCACTCGAACTCTGCTTGTATGTAGTCTTCTCAAGTTAATCTTGTTGTGCCTTGTACACTCTTGCACCACACTCCTAGCTTTGGTTGAACTTACTATGACCATTCCTAGGTCCGAAGTACCACTTTCCCTTGTCTGGACTTGTTTGTGTACTTTGGTATCTTGGTTTGGTTTGCCGTGTACACTCGATTTTGTGAGTTTTAGTTTGTTGTCTATGATTTTGGTGATCTTTGATTTTTGTGATTTCTTCCTTTTGATATAGTCATACCTACGCCATCAGCGGGGGCGTTGCCTCCGCACCCCCACCTGGGGGGTTGCCACCCCCTCTCCATAGTGGCAATCAATTTAAACTGATTGCTTCTTGAACTGATTACTTCTTGAACTCCAAGTCGGATTGCTTCTTGCACTTGAACTGGTTGCATTGCCTTGTTTTGTTTTGTACACACACATCCTTGCCTTGTACATATATACATGTTTACATCCATATGTGTACACATATATATATGTCTATTCCATTATTGAAGTTATGCATACATATATACATGTATACATCCTTGAGTGTTGACACCTGAGTGAGCTGCTCCTATGTGCACTGACACCTGAGTGAGCTGCTCCTATGTGCACCGGCACCTAAATGTGCATTTTCTGAACCATTTTGATTTTCTAAACCATTTTATGCGCCTTGGCACTTGTTGTTTTGTCTGAGCTTGTTTATGTGCACTATCTTGAATTCTTGCCTAGTTGAACTTGTTTTTCTGAACAATTTTGATTTTGGTACCTGAGTGTGCTTGTTACTGCTATAAGCAATCTTCTTGCTTGTTACTTCCATGTATATACACACATACATATGTATGTATATATGTGTGAAATATTAGCATCTTTTGTATTTTGTACATGTGTATATGTGAGCAACACACATATACTTTTGATGCTCCATGGTTTGGCAATCTGTTTTGAACTGAAATGAAATATGCACGTGTACTTGTTTTTCACTTATACATGGCTTTTTGAACTGCACTTCTACACTTTTAAGTCCTCGGTACATACTATTATATATACATACTTGTACCATATTTTGAATTGTCTTGAGCTGCTTTTGAATTATTCATGTGTTCATTAGTAGAACTGCCATTGTGACATTGTATATACCTGAGTGTGCATCTAAGTTTGATTTTCTAGTTTGTATATTTCTAGTTTGATTTTCTGGTTTGAGTTGCATTTCCTTGTGCACTTGAGTTGAGCCCGATGAGGCTTGAGCTTGACCTTGTGCACACTTGCACTGTGTTGAGCCTTCGGGCTTGACCTTTGCAATAGTTCATGAAATTTAATCGATGTCCGGTCTTGTGATATTCATATTGATACATTGTGCATATCATAAGTTGTCCGTGCACATATATATTTGTCCGGCCATGTCTAAAACATGAAGAGAAAACAAACCCATAAACTGAGGCAATATTTGTAACGACCCGGCTTTTTCTCCACAGAAAAAGTCGGATCATTATGAAGAAAGAAAGGGATAGAAAGAGAAAAGAAGAGAAGAGAAAAGAAACAACGTCAGAATCTCACACAGCGGAACGAATAAATTATATTAATAACACAAACTATTACATAGTATACAACACATATCAGAGTTTACACAACTATACAACACATACTAGACAGTTATAAACATCTGTCTAGACATTACAACTCAATACACTACAGAGATACAGACACAGCGGAACTACTATATCTACGAACGCCGAAGCCTCCTGCTCCATTGCTCCTCCAGAATATTCGTCAAAGCTAAACCTGAATCCCTTGGCTACTCGTAAAAATTTGAGTACCCAAGAGTTTATAAAACAGAAATAAACACTTGGGTCAGACATGGGTCTGGTGTGAGTAACAGGTTAAACTTGCTTAACTTCAAAACCTTTAGAAAGAAAAGGTATCACGTAAGACTCCCCACAAATAAACATGGGTAAGTTTTTACCTTACGCTAACCAAAACATTTGATAGGAAATCTGATTTTATTATAATAGGGTCTAGGGTTTTCAAGTAAAATATAGAAATAGCTGAAATGCTTACATCTCACATTCCAACATAGTTGGGCACAACTAATACGTACGGCACTTATTGGAGTTTGGATTCCATACAATGGCAGGGCTACTGGGGTACCGCCCGTCACAGTACGTGGCCTAGATCACCGTACCGAGGATCACTCCCAATCCCCTGCAACACAAAGCCGGAACCATCCCTTACTGGATAATCCCGAACAAGATAACCCCGTAGTTGGCGCGACCAACCACACACTAAGCCGAATGAAAAGAAAAGGGACCTCTAGACAGGGATCTATCTTGCTCTCAGTGGGTGCTACCCACGAAGCCTTGCTGCACCTCCCCTGTTTTAGCCATTCCCGGTTGATGAGGCTTGAGGTTACGATTACCTTTAATCAGAACATATCACTTAGAATGCTCATCGTCCGCCTGACGATGTGCTGAAAGCATTCAATCCATACAAGTTCGTTCCGGGTTCGAACGAAACCGAAGGCATTATCTCGTTACACTCGTTTTGGAATCACCCTCAGAGTTAACGACAATAACCCTTGCACTCTGAATCTTCATCTTCACTTGAGATTCACGACCTATCGTTAATTTGGATCGATGTGGTATTCGGGTCTCCAGACCTGGAATTCCGGTATACGGAAACCCGATCCCGGTCTCATCGAAATCCAAAACGTATCTTTTAAGGGCCAAGTTGTTTTAAGGTTAAAACAATTCAATTCTTATCTATATACACAAAGATAGATAATTCAATAGATAATCTACATTATCATCCCAAACAGATAATTCACGTTATCATTATAATTCAACCAAACATCCATATCATATATCAATCATATCTCATCAGAGATATCAAACAATGAAATACATTCAATCTCATTCATCCATCCTTAAGCAATGATTTATATCATCTAATTAATTTAAAGTGAATTAAACTAATTACTTCATTCTATAAATCCTGCTTACTTAATTATTAATTAAACCAATTAATTAATCATTACTCTAAATATCCATCTTAATTAATCATTCCTGATTAATTATACTTTAATTACTTTAATCACTTATTATTTATTAATTAATCTTAATTAATCAATCCTTAATTACATTATTAATTATATAAATCAATGACCCTTAATTACATTTTTAATTATTAATTACCTTAAGTAATTAATTCCCTTAAATACCTCCATTAAGTAATTATACTTAACCAATTTCATAAATGATTATCAATAATTAATAATCTAATTGATTATCAAAATTAATCATATTTATTTATTATTTAATAATCCCTAATTAATGATCCCTCATTAATTATTAACAATCCTTTAATTACTTCTTAAAGTAATTAAGCTTTAATCAACTATTTATTAATTACAACTTAATAAATTCTTAATTACCAATTAATTAATTTCTAATTACTTAATTAATTTCCTAATTAATCTTTAATCACTTGATTAATAAATTCCTAATCATTTATTAAAAATCTATACTTATCTAAATAAATGATTCTAAATCCCAAATTAATTAACCTTAATTAATTAACTTATAATCCTAGTTATTTAATTTATTAACACTAAATCATTAATTAATTAAATTATTAAATTATTCTTTAATTTAATGAATCCTATATCATTAAACCTCTAAAGTAAAGTATTAACATTTATAACTACTTTAATTATCATTTACAAAAGCTTTGAAATTTTTTACTTTTAAATCTTTCTTTTATTTCATTTCAAATTACAGATTTAAATAAATTTCAAATTTAACTTTAACCAAGTTTAAAACAAATTTACCATTCCCTTTTTAAAACCAAATGTTAAAGGAACACTTAACATTTAAAAGATTTTTAAACCAATTTATTTAAATTCAAAACCTTTTTAAAATATACTTTAAACATTCTAAAGATGTTTAAATATTATAATAAGACTTAATTATTTTCACAACTGAGATTCAAATTTAAATTGAATCCATACTTTAAAAATCTGATTTAAAACTTTGTTTTAAATCCTGCTTAACATTTTAAACTCAATTTAAAATTTAAAAACCCTGTCTGGCTTTAAAAACTGAAACATCATAATTGACCCGAGCCAGATATCAGAATACCCGAGAAAAATTACAGAAACCCTGAGTCATCTTCGAGTTTTCCCTTCCGCTCTTTATCAAACTTCAATTACAAAATCTACCCGAGCCCACTAAATTTTCCCCGAGTCAAAATCCTATTTTCTTCGAGTCTCTCACGCATTTAACTCGAGAAAATTCGAGTACCACTCCTCTGTCAAAAAACCCAAACTTACCAGAATCCAAATCATCACCGTGCACATGCACGATGGAACAGATCAACTCCGGTCAACTACGACAACTCTTCCATGTCGACGATCTACCACCAACCATAATGCGATCATCAGAACTTCGATCAACACTCGAATTCGAAATCGAGTAGCACGACCCAACCTGGAACAGAACTATAGTCACAAAATCCACTCGCCTCGTCGATCAAGACCATCAGCGATCACGCGATTACTTCCAAAGCTACTCCACTGGTCCACAAACATCTTCCCCCCCGTGCGATGCATTCCAGAGCGACATCGACGACGCCATTGCCTCGCGAATACCCTTTACAAAACACAGTGCTTAAGCCCTAGATCAACTCCAATCATCCACCACGATGAATTTAAAAATGCCTTATCATTTTTCCAAAAATCCCTGACCATCCACCATCCTCCAGCCACGATCTCGATGATCAACACCGTGCCAATCGTCAAAATTCGATGATAAAGCAAAATCTGATCAACTTACTAATTCCCAACATCCTTGACCTTAAAAATCATGATTTCTGTTTCTAAATTTCTCATTCTACCATACGATCTTGTTTAGATAATCAAAGCATGGAATTTTGGATATTGATTTTCGACATATGTTAATCTACTGTCCTTATGGTTTCCAGAGAAATTCCAGACTTTATTTTAACTTAAATAAACTTCAAGCTCTAATCTATGATGATATAAACAAATTTTGTTTGCACTTAAATTCTAACAAAGATTTATTCAAGAGATTTTGATTTCTTGTTTAAATCAGAAATCTGGAAACAGAATACAACACATGCATATACTAACATACTTTCACACATATATATACAGGAAAAATGAACTAGTATACATTCACATAACATATTTATATGCAATCATCTCTAAACAAACATGCAAAGCATACTACACATCATAACTTTCAAGGATTATCACATTCAATCACATATATAAACAGATTAAGTTTTAAAATAGAAGTTTACTCACTTCAGATATCACCCAAGCAACCAGATTTTTTTATAATTTAGATTTTAAACAGATGTTACTCACAAACAAAACATATTCCAGAAACAAGCAGGCAACCAGAATCTTATACTAAAATTTTAGAAAGATTGTTACTCACCTATTTTTAAAAGCAGAGAACAGAGCTTTATTCTTTGAAATAGCCTTGATTTTGAAACCTTTAAAACTGAATGCTTGATTTTCTTTGAAAATTGGAATGCTAGCTATAGAAATTTGTATGCAGAGATGCCTTGCTTCTTTGATTTAAAACTTGAGTTGCTTGTTTGCAGAATCTTGCATGCAGACTGGAATTTGATTCCAGATTAAAGAAAATATGCAGGCTTTGTTTTCAGATTTTTTTTTTTGATTTATAGATTGAAGAATGTATTACAGGTTATTGAATTTATTTTCTGGTTTGAGGAGTATATTGATTTCATGTTTTGTTTGAGGTGGTATTGATTTCAGATTTTCTTCTTGAAAATGAAGGTTAGAAAAGAAATGAAGATGAGGAAAACATGCATAGGTAGGCTGAATTGATTTTAAAAAAAATAAATAAAAGAAAACAAAAATTAAATATGACACTTGTCTTTCTCATATCCTAATCTTAGAACACATGTAATATTAAAGCCTTAGGAATTTACACATGTCTCTTTAATTAATTAGTATTTATTTTAAATGTAAATAAAAAGCCTTTTTCTTTATTAAATAAATACTTATTACTTATTTATATATATAGATCACTTTTTAAAAGAAACAAAACTAACTATATTTATAAATAAAAGTTTATACAAATATTCTAAAATCCAAAACAATTTAAATATTTATTCTTTTGAATTTCAAAACTTAAATTAAATTCAAATCAAATTAAATCCTAGATTCAATTTTAAAAGTTATGTTATACATATATACAACTACTTATCAATTTAAAAATAACAATTCCATATTCTTTAAAATCCATTCATATTTATAAAAAATAATACATTATACTTATTATTTGGAAATAACATATTTGATACTTATTTAATTAGATTATTAAATTAAATTCAAATTTTATTATCAAAGATCATCAATATCAATTTAATTATTTAACAGATTATTAAATTGATATTGCTCAAATTTCTGGGATATTACAATATTAATATTCAAATTTTATTTTCTTTTTGCAATTTAGGTTTGTTTCCTTTTCCATTTTACTGCTTTGTTTATTTGACAGGTATAAGAGATGACTGGACACAAGCTGGAGCAAGCAAATGACGTTCAATATCAAAAATAAACTCGAGTGAGTGTAAGTGAGTGCTAGTAAAAAAAGTTATATATGAGAGTGTAGGGAAAAGTTGCATAGATGAGAGTGATAGTGAAAGTTGTATTGTATTTGAAAATGTAAGAATAGTGAAAGTTGTATTGTATTTGAAAGTGTAAGTATAGTGAAAGTTGTGTTGTATTTGAATTTGATTTGAAATAAAATATTTGTTTAAATAAAATTGATTTTCATATATTTCATTCTTCAAATATATAATATAAGTGTAATTGGTATGCATATCAGTCAATATTAATGTGTTGTCTAATAGAAAATTCTATAAATGATACTATAACATCAGACAACATATGGTTTTTTCCTTTTGATGTGTTAGTGCATATCAGACGACGGGGCATATTTGTGGTCTGATGTGTAATGAGACGACACAAAAATAGACGACAGATAGGTATTCATTCAGACAACGGAGCATATTTGTCGTTTGTTTTGTTTTTTCTCATAGTGGAGGGACTGACCCAACTGGTTTTAAGAAAATTGATTAGAGAAGTTGGAATAAGATTCCATAATTGATCCCAAGTGCAAGTGGGAGATTGATTGAGTTAGGGGTATCCTTAGGGGCAATTATGTTAGTTGTCGCATATATCTAACTCGTTGACCAATCTTGTTCGAAATAAAGGTGTTTTCTTTCTATTATATATTTAATATAATGTGGTTATATAAATTAATTCATTTAATTAAAAATATATTTAATAGAAAATCCATGAATGGTATGTTTTTGATAGTAGTTACAAAGTGTTGTAACCATGAGTAATTTATCACAACAAAATTAAATATGCCATTTTAAATGTTACTAGTCATGATGCATCGAGACTGGATATCGATGTATCCATTAGGACTAGAGTACGTAACACTCTTCAAATGTTGGGCAGTATATTACTCATGACCGCTAGGGGCACCTAGGGGTTACGTACTAATAGTTATTGGATAACTATGGAACGACTCATTCGGTAGTTTTTGGTTGGTTAATATAACTAAGGTCAAACAGAAATATCGATGTGAATAATTTACACAGTTCTTTCGACTGGAGAATATTATGAATCTTCAATATGAAAGCTCCACTTTGATTATAGTAAAATCTTGGCATAAGTCCATCGAGTGACTATAGATGGGTCGAGTGGAAGTATTGGAATCAAAGCACTATTCAAGAGAGGATTCATCTCCTCAGTTATATAAGGTTAGTATCACGGTCAACTCAAGTCAAACCAAAGTCAAAATCTCTGGCCAGAGTAGTACGGTTATTATTATAATTGAACCAAGAACTTTGTGTTTGGATTATAAATTTGTTTATTGACGATGTTGGAATTTTGACCATTACCAAATTCAATAAGTCCAAAGTGATATAGTTTTGACGAAGAGAATTGGTGTAAGTAATTATCACAATAGGGTAACGCTTAATAAAGTGAAACTAGATTTTATCAAAGCTGAGTAAGCAATAAATTTGACCATAATGTCACACCACCTGCTATGAAGTGTGAACGTTAACATTCGAATGGATCGATGTTAATCACTTACCAAATTTACACCCAAGAGTCACACAACCAAAATAATTAATTATCTTTAGACCAAACAATTTAATTAGTTTATAATTGTTATAAATTAACTAAATAAATTAATATTTTTGAAATATTAATTATAAATTTTAAATATAATTTGAAAAATAAAATTGTTGCATATATTTATAAAAGTTATAAATATATTGATCCATATGATATCGATAACAAATTAAGTTAAATATAATTGTGTATAATTTGGGTTAAATAGGCTCACAATCCATACATTTTGGAGTGATAGGCAACTGGTCTAGAGAAAGGTAGGGGTGGCTACAACATGTGTGATTAGGTTTTGGAGATGTGTGGTAGAGATCTAGTTATTTCTCTCTTTTCCTACTATAAATATTATGATCTCAAAACCCTAGTTACATTTTAATTCATTTTTGGAGCCGCCACCTTCTTCTTCTTCTTCTTCTTCTTATTATTATTATTAATTTTAATGGCAGCAACTATCCTCTAAAAATATCCAAAAATCTCAAATCTAATTCAAATTAAAACTAAACTATTTGATAGTGAACGGTCGTTGATTCTAGACTAGCAATCTCACAAATCAAAGAGTTTTAGAGAAAGAGATCTCATTATTTCAAAGTGGACTTTATGGCATCTGTTCCAGGTAGATTCTGCCCTTCGAAAAGGAACATCTGCCCGAGCTTCGACAATTCAAAATTGGGCGAAAGTTTTTTAGTATTTTCTATAAGTTAATCATATTATTGTGGTTTAAAGATTTTTTAATCATTTAATCTTATGTACATAAATTATATTATTGTTAATTCATTAGTTATGTGAGATTTTGTATGTATTGTTGTTGTCACAATGAAAATTGGATATGTGTATAAAGTTTATATATCTAATTGATGTTTTATGTTTGTAATCTGATGTTAAACATTAAAATAAATTTTAGTTTAAACCTATATATGTTTATATATATATATATTAATTTATGATTTAAATATTCACATACAATTTGAATTAAAACATATGTTTTCATTTTTATTATATAACATTGATCTAAAATTTTCTTAGCACTTTTTTATGACTATTACGAATTATAAGTGCTGAAAATAATTTTTAATAATTTATTTATATATTATTATTTAACAATTATCTAATTCAATAAATTCATGTAAAATAATCCGTGTTTCTAAAATTCAATTTTATATTTTTTAAAATTAAGTCATCATGTCAGGTGCCATAGAAATTTTTTTCATATTCTTTCAGCTTAATTATATATTTTTTAAAATTAATTTAATTTTGGGCTATTATCAATTATTTAATTAAAAATATTATATTAATTGAGAAATTTCCATAAAATTTTCATAATTCCTAAAATATGTTTCCATATTTTGAAAAATTATAAAACTTGAATTTTTATCGTATATTAATTTATTATGGCCGAAACTAATTAATTCATTATAATATTCATGTATATTAAATATTTAAAATTAATGTAACTTCAGATCTATCATTTTTTCTAATTAGTAAGTTTAAAAAAACGATATATATATATTTCTTTATTATTATTTATGTTACAATATATAGTTATATAAATAAATAAATATTTCCTGCAATATTATAATGATAAAGCATATATATATATATATATATATTATCATTTGAAATCTATAAATATATGTTTGTGCATATATTCGACTACATACAATACATACAAAATGAGCTAATTTGTCTGTATGTATAAAATTAAATAAAATAAAATATATGATTTTGTTTAAACCAAATTAGAAAAGTTCTAAATGAATTTAGACTTCATAGGTCCATTAAAGATCCAAAATGGTAATTTTTTTTGAAATTCATCCATTTTCTTCACTACGGGCTGAACCAGTTCCTTCGATTTAACGTTCTTTCTTATGAACACATGCTTCCTTTGCATTTTGACTGATAATCAAACTGTTTGATATCTCTATCAAAACAGTTGTTCAATTTTGATGCTTTTCTGAATAATACTTTCGTATCTGTTCTTGAATTATATCCAAAAACCCATAGCCACTATATCGCTTTCACTGACTTTCAAACACTTTGGTTGTTATGTGAAAACAGTTTATTCTAAATCACTATTTAGAATTTTCTATTTCAACATGTATGTATCAAAACACTAAGTCTTATCTAGTGATAATTTGGTGAGTAAATCCAAAATAACTTGAGCACATTAAATGACGAATCTATTATGCTAATTTCAACAATTGAAATTCATGAAATTATTCTTATCGATATTTCTCATTAATTTCCAATTGTCTTAGTCTTGCTCTTAAAGGCACAATCGCGGCCGATGGATCACATCCTTTGGTTATGACTACCAAATCATATTTTGATAACGTACTTGAAATTCTTTCGGATTTGCACATCATACCACATCATAGGGTCAATACTCTTAATGATTTAATTGAACAACCGAGGATTATATATATTTTCGACATTGATAAGTAACTCGTAGTTTCTCTTCAATGTGCGAAAGCACTTATTAGGCATTCTAATGCGATGTGTAGATTAGTTAATTTCATTTTACCTCATGTAATCAGTTTTGCCTTTAGATCATATCCAATTCCATTTTACTACCAATAATTTCTTAGAGAAATTCCTTCACTATGAAGTTGGTATTTTATGTAACAACAATTGTTTCCCAGCACAATGGAATGGGCATTAATAAACATTTTATAAATTGTCTTATATAAAATTAACTATGTATTAGTTCACAATAAATTCATGTTCATAACATAAATTAGTCATCTAATGACTATCATTTCCAAAATTCTCTTAGGATGATCCATACAAGATCCCTTATGTATAATCATTACGTGCAGTCTTTCGACTCATACAACCTACCAACTCCTTGGCCTAGGATATGTAGAGATTTCTTATAAACCCTTATCTTGTATGGTTTTGCAAACTATTCTTCGGATGATATTAATTTTAACTTGTGTACTACTCATAAGTACATACCTTATAGAAAGAGTTTAACTCAACTTCATTCATCTTTAGTCATGCTTTTTCCAACAAAATTCGATTATTACTTATCAATACATCATTATGTATTATAGGAAGTAGTGACCTTTGAGGCAAAAAATTTATTTATGTTAGGTACATATAGAACTTCTTCCAGTATACTCACTCACTCGACCAAATTGAATTATTTCTATCACATGTTACATTACTAACTTTCGTTTTGTATTATATGAGCTTATCGTACACTTATACATTGTATCAAATACACATGTCCATGTATGTGATAACTCATCGGTGAATATGTTGAAATATATGGAACCGTTTTGCTATTAATAGACTTACAATCGCATACATCTATATATAAATCCAAAGAGTTCATCAACTCATATGACACTCTCATTAAATGGGTGCATTGCCCTGAATGTTTGAGATATAATTAATTAGTAACATATGATTCATAATCATATAATAAAAATTATTTCTTAAAACTAGGGTTTACTCTATAATTCCAAAATAATTGTAAACAATTTTAGATACTTCAGTATTTTGAATTGCATCACTTTTGTTATGAAAACAAATATTACATTATAGTTTTATTTCATAACGAATATTTATAATATTCACACTGAAATATAACTATGTCTATTTCTCAGTCGACACTACAAAATTGTCATTATTTCATAAATAATGTTTGGTATAATTCATGAAAATAATTTTCGTAACTTGATGCAATCATAAGTGCTACATGACATGCTCCCACTATTTTCGCTATTACTATAATAGCGTACTAAATTCAGAGGTCCATCATTCACTTAATATAAATTATTTACTTCATGCACGGCAACTACTTTACACTGGAGCGTTCTTTTATCAAATACCTTGAACCTAGAGAAATAAACCTCATAGAAAACAATTTCTATATGAAAATACATTTCAAAATAGAAATCATATTTCTCATTCCAATTTTAAGTATAAATAATTATTACAGTTCTCTTTTCCATTACTACAATCTTCGATTTTCTGATGCATTTTTCACGTCGCTAATTTTTTTAAGCTACGCTAAAAGCGCGTTCGAAAAACAGATGTCGCTAAATGTGTTGGATGTCGCAAAGGCATCACACAACTGACATTGGAATGGCATCGCTAAAATTTAGCGATGTCATAACGACGTAAGTAATTTAGCAAAATAATGGCATCGCAATAGCGTCGCCAAACATTAGCAATGCCATAGCGACTCAAGTAGTTTAGCATAAAAATGGCATCGCAATGGCGTCGTTAATCATTAGCTACATCATTGCGGCGCAACATGAATATCAGAATACAGTGTCGCAATGGCTTCGCTAATATTTTACGACGCCATTATTCTGATAAATAACATCCGTCGCTATAGCGTTGCTAATTTTTTGCGACGCTATCATAATGACTTCTTGACATGTAAAATCAAAAAGTTAGCTACGCCTTAGTATCACCTAATTGGTATCAAATTCAACAGCACCTCACTAGATTTGTTTCCACCCACCACAACCCAAATGGGATAATTATATGAAAAACATATAACATCTCAATCATATATATGCACAGCTAATATATATAACCATACCATCACAAAAAATACAAATTGTCTAAGCACAAACAACACTATCATAGTTAATATAAAAAAATCACATGACAACTACAATTCCCAAACCAAAATGTATGAATAACACTTAGTCACATAAATAATACACAAATTCATCACAAAATATCCAAATGATCAATTTACATAACATGCGACGAACCACTACCGTCATCACCCCTCTGTTGTCTATACTACTGCATAAACTCCATCACATTCGTCATACTCGTCTCTAACCCGCTCGCTTTGATCTTGAGTGTATAAATATCCTCATCCTTATCTTTTAACTCCTCGTAGAGCTTATGTTTCTCATTCGATTCAAGACTTCATGTGCTCAATGTGACGCCCCACCTCTATACCCACGCTAACCAAGAACACTACAGTGTGGTGCTGTCAATTAGCACGGAGAATAAGGCTGTTGAGGAGCGACCATCCGTGTAACTTCTTTGTGCGAGCACCGATATGTCAGATAGAATAGAATGCATATCTTTTTAAAGAGGAAATCCGACATACCGATACAAACACAAAGCTATCACACGGTGGCTATATATATATATACTTCAGAAACAATTATAGAAATAAACATAACATAAATCAGTCACAGATAATTCATATCACTAAGGCGGAAATAGATATGAATAGACAACACTAAAAGTGTTTATCAGAGTAGTGGTCTAACAAGATCCACAATAACACAAAAGGATAGATACAAGTGCTAAGCAAAAGAATGCATCAATGAATCTCGTACATATATACAATAACTGATGTCAGTTACAATACATGTGATAGGTTTCATATGATACAACTACAACTGACGACTCAGGAAGTTATATACACAATTACATTATCGTGATTAATATACATGAATACATATATCCCATACTAGGACAACGGCTACTCCAAAAGTAAGAAAAGACTTCATAGCTCTAGCAGCCGCCCAAGGCGAGATATCTACGACCTGTAAATAACTCGGTCTGACCCGAGTATTATTTAAAAGAAAATAATAAACATGTCAGTCTAACTGAAAATATCAGATGACATGATATAGAATAAACGATATGGCATAAATGCATAAAACCATAAAATCATACTATGATAAGTATGCAATTGAAAAATCAACAATGGATAAATCAATATCACAAGAATCTTCTCAAAGATAAAATAGGGTATCATACCCTAAACTTGTATTCATAACAAGTCAATAACACATAAATTCACCAATGCACAAAAACTGATATCATATCAATGAAAATCAAGAAAAGTGGTGAAGCATAAATTCCAGAAATCATCACAAAAAATCCAGAAAACACATAAAAGGGGGAGGCCTAACACATGAATGGGAGCATGAAAACTCACCTACGCGTAAAACACATGACGAGAAGCTATCTCATGGAAGCTATCCATTAAATTTTCACACAGGAATGGCCCGAAGACCGTAGGGTGCTACCCTACATATGTGATGGCGAAACATCACACAAACGGGGTATAGTCTCCCTCGCAGACAAAGAGACATCGCTCAATCGCTAGTCTAAATCACAAAAAATGATCGTCATGATCATAAGGAAGTGTCAATTACACTAAGCAAATAAATATATGAGTTTAGCTTCATGTCCCATAACCACTAGCTTAACTTAAATATTTACGAACAAAATGTAGATCTTCACTAGGAAATTGTCATAAAAAGGGTTCAATCGAACAAGTCCGAGAGCTAACCGACGAAGTGAACGCAAGCGTTTCATACCACTCGTTTTACTAAGTCGTTTAAGTCGATTTCTCATCCGAGTGAAGTAAAGGCTTGTATATACTAATAGGTTGGAAAACGGTTTAGGAAAATGAGTTTTGTAATAAAATAGAGTTGAAATCATTTGGAAGAAAGAGTTTTGATATTTACTACTAGTATTAAAACCTTTATATTTTTAAAGTGACAAATCACAAAAAATGATTGTAGAAACAATCAATCACAGGAATTCACATACGAAGACATGAATAGAATCGAATGAAATCGATTAAGATTTGGAAACCAAATAAAAATATCAATTCTAGAATATGAATTGAAACACATAAAACAATTCAAGAATTTGAAACATCAATTCAAAACTGTCATCTCTGTGTGGCTGCAGTACACGCACGCATGCACTGCCTCGCCACAACAGCATATAAAGAAATAGCAACAAGGCACAAAGGCCAATGCTCAAGAATTCACAGTGCCAACAAATGCAATAAGCAAGTGACAGTAGTGGAAAGCTTCGACCAAGTGAGTTGAAGAGGTTGGCTGCCTCAAGCAACAACAACCAAACCAGTTCGGACATGGCAGAGAAATGCCAAAGTAGTCAAGAAAAGATGACAACAAACTGCAGCCGAAAAACCAGATACATCAATCAAACGAATGCAGCAGGGGGGTAAGGCTGCCTAGGGTAAATGGTATGCAAACCAATTGCCACCAAGTAAATGTAATAACACTACAAATTCGAGAAGGTAGGAAACTACCACGAAATGCAAGAAGGTCAAGTCTCTGACTCAACACATCTGCAGCACCAAGGCAAGAGGCAGTGGTACAGGTACAAGAATAGAAGGAGAGTGATTACATGGTACAGTGAACTACATAACACATCAGCACTAAAAATAGTGCTACAGGTCAGGAAGTAAGTGGGCAAGTCAGAGATGCATAAATGAATCAACCACAACATATAGTGCATCAGGTCAAACAGCAAACATTGATGAAATATAAATACAAACTGAATGACATAATGGTAAAAGTGATATGCACAATGCTCAGTGAAACTCAAGCATTCAATAACACAACTCGAAATCAATTTCACTTAAATAGAAAATGCACATGAATGTTATAGCAACAGTTCAAGGCAACAGTAACAACTCAAATGCAAACTATGTCATATATGAAACAATGGCAAATTGCATAGGTAAGTTCAAGTGTGCTACAGAGAATATGCAACATGAATGACATAATGGCAGTGAAGTACTGACTGTAAACAGACTACAAAGATATCAACAAGTATGACATAAAGCAGTGCAACAATGACTACCAAGATCAATGTAAATGCAGACTGAAGTGCACATCTAAACCAATATGAATGCAGTAACAACCACCTAGCTAAATGCAACTCAAGTGAAGATACCAACTACACAAAAGTTCAAGTGAATCAAGTTCAGGTCAGACCAATATATATAAATTTCAAGTAGACCAGAGAACTGCAGCAGTGAACTACAAAAGTGCTTCATAGTACCACAACCTTATCGGACTAGAATGCTCAAATACAATATGAACTAATGAACACTACAGGGCAGTAGTGAACCCAGACAAAAGACAGAGAGTGCAGACATGATTATCAAGCTACAACTCAAATGAAACAGATCACGTGACATGATGAAGCAGTGCAAACTCAAATGAGCAAGTGAAATAGAGAATAGCATTAATGCATAAATGACTACAACAAAAAGTATGAATGACTAGAATAATCATCATATAAAACTGCATGAACAAGAGTGAAAACGGCGACAACTCGAAGCATCAATCAAATTGCCAAACCCAGTGCTATCTAGAGTCACAGTCGAAGACACATGAACAAGTAGTGTGCTACTGACCGGAGACACAGGAAATCATCAATAAAATCAAGTCGAGCCAAGACATCGAAAACAAAAAAAGAAAGCAGACGAGGTCGAACAATTCACAGTTAGATGTGAGTAATATAAATTACTCACCTTTGCCACGGATGGAGCCGTCGAAGTCGAGGCCGAAGCAATCGAAGGAAACGAACGAAGTTAAGCCCTAGCTGCTGAAGATTGAATCGAGCGGAGTTCGAACCCATGCAGCCATTGCCTTCGATTTCTATGCCCTAATTTTGGAGACGAACGATCGAACGAATTTGAAGCCGCCATTATTTCTCCTTTTCGATTTGTTTATTTAGGTTTACGAATAAAAAAAGAAAATGATAAAGGAACGGGTCGAATTTCTTTAAGAATGGGACGACATCGAGATAAAGGGGATGGGTACATTTGCTTTGCAAATTTTTCACGGCTTCAAACATTTGAAAACGTGGGCCGAGAATTTATTTTAAAGCCCGTCAACATTTTACAGATTTTTCAAAAGAGTTTCAACTGGTTAAACAAAATTCCAAACAGCAATTTGCTAGGAAAAGCAATCGTCTAAAGACGATAATTAATCGGTACGAAATACCGGGTTGTTGCAGACTCCCCACCTTAAAGAAATTGCATCCTCGCAATCTTAAGGAATAAATGGACAAAAGGTAACAACTATACAAGCATATCAACACCAAAGGAAGAAATTTGAAATAAGAAGTTCACCATAAAGAGCATGAAAGAGTAAGCTTGAACGTGTTTGCTCGATGAATTCTCTGGATTCCTAAGAGAAATCTTTAGGATTTGAGAACCATTGAACTTTCACAAGAAAAACATCTTTATTTCGAAGGTGCTAAACCCCCGAAGCAATGATGCGAACAGAATGTTGCTCAAAGTCAAATCTAGTGAAACTTCAATTTCTTCAACAACACCGGACTCAAGAATAAAAATCAGAATCCCTAAGGCATTTCCGTAGTTGAGAAACGTGAAACACGTCATGAATGGCAGAAAATTGAGCCGGTAATAAGAGGCGATAAGCCACGGAACCAATACGTTCGGTGATGGGAAATGGACCAATATATCATGGTGCCAACTTTCCCGATCGACTGAAATGCACAACACCTTTCATAGGTGAAACACGAATAACTTGGAACAATGACGTAGTGTAATAACGGTACACCAGATGAACCAAAGCTCAATTAATTCGGAACATCGACGTAGTACAAAAAAAATGGTACGTCCAGTGAACCGAAAAGTCGGGACATCGATGTAGTATAATAACGGTACATCCGATGAACCGATAACCATAAAAGAACATCATACGCTAGTCCATAAAAGAAATGAGATGAAACTCAATAAAACGAAATACATCAAAACGCCCGATGAACATGGTAAAAAGATGATTCCATTCAGACATCATCGAAGAAACAACAACTTGTTGCCTACGACTAAGTGCATCGGCAACACGATTTCCCTTCCGGGGGTATACAAAGAATATCGAGATCATAAGATGCAAGGAACTCGAGCCAACGTGGTTGACGTAAATTAAGTTCCTTATGAGAAAATAAATATTCCCAAGATTTATGATCAGGGTAGAGAACAAATTTCTCACCCAAAAATAATGATGCCAAATATTTAAAAGCGAAATTAATAGCCACGAGCACTAGATCATGAGTGGCATATCTAGTCTCAATAGGCATTAAAGATTTAGAAGCGCAAGAGATAGCATGTCCTCTTTTGCAAGGGAACGACATCCAAACCAATACGATTAGCATTGGTAAAAAGGATAAAGTCTTGGTTCCCTTCGGAAATCGCAAGAATAGAAGTACCGAAAAAGAGTTGTTTTAAATAATATTCTTTCCCGAAAAGCTAAAACTTTCAAAATTACAATTATCTTTATGTAATCATCTTTTTAGAAGAAAAAAATTACATTTTTCAAGTCAATATATCATGTCTGATTGTCTCATCAAAGAGTTTAGGAGATTCCTATCGATAACGTCGATCAAGCGCATCGACCAGAATTCTTAAAGCACTCAATGGGCAATACAAGCACAAAATCAGCTTCTATATGATGAAAATATCTCTTAAAAGTTTTAAGAATATTCTTTGCTTGTTTAAGTACATAATCCAATTATACTTATAAATAAATCCTATGAAAAAGATTTGCAAAATTTTAAATTGCTAATTTCATCCAAAAGTCAATGAATTCTGGAATGGAGTCATCGAGATATTCGAAGAATATTCGATTCATAGAATGGATGAAATAAACTGGATAAACGGAATGACATAATAAGTCATTCATAAGAATCATAACGAGTGTGGAATGCGGTAAATGGAAGGCTAATTTCCGCAACTCGAAGGTAATGAAAACCGGTGGCAAGGTCGAGTTGAAAAGACCTAACACCACTCCAGAGATTGCTTAGGTGATAATCCTAAGACAACTCAAAAATTCCGGAAAATTCTCAAACCATATGAATGAGAGATATAACACTTTCCTTGTCAAGAGGGCTTAAAGAATAAAATGATGTCATCAAATCGGAATCAAAAATGTTTTTAAGAAAAATAGAAATCTGCTTAACAGATTGAAAGTGTCGAAGATGAATAGTCCACTCGGGACATAGGATATGGCTTCATAATAAGTAAGCCAATCCCCTTCACAAAAATCAATTCCAAAGCCTAGGTGACGCACGACAGGCAAACCGGCTTGGAAAGAAAATCACATAAAATAACTTCGACATCAAATCAAAGCGAATTGAGTGTTAAGGATCCACCAACCGGATTCGCAATTCTCAAAAAAATTAGCAAGCCCAAAAACGTTTAAAGGAAAGGAATCAACAAGTTCTTTTGATATAAAACAGTGAGACGAAACTCATATCAAAAAGAACTCAAAAATATAAATCATAAAACAAATGTCATCGAAGATAGAATAAGAAATACCTTGACAAGGAGAAGAGTTGTTCAGGTTCCTCTCCTCCTTGCTTTGAAGTTTAGAGCAAGAAGATAAATGATGACACAGATTTTAGCAATAGCGGTAGGTGAGGGGTTTCAGACACTTAATTATATAGTGTTCCGTAGAATTACAATGGTAGCATCCTCCATGACTAGGGATTTGAGTCTTTGCTACCAAGGTAGTTTGCATCACTCTATTATTGGGATAAGGCTTTTGAAATGCCATTCAAATAAAATCATAACACGAGCGCCAGGTCAAACCCGAGCATTTCAGCTGGATTCAACACAAGTGTAATTAGAAAAAGAAATCCAATGTAGATCAGATCGGTGATGCTGAAACCCAAACCAAACTAAAATGAACCAATGGACAGAACAAGTGCAGCCCCTACATGAATAAATGGAAAGAATGAGTGATACAACAGCTCCGTGAACTGCAAGTATCGACTAGGTAGCTACAAGTGTAAAGCAATGTCCAACACAATTGAACGCGGTGAAGTGTTCAAGGATGTAACATGCACCAGATCGGGTCAGAGTGATATAGATTCAAGTGAAGACTGCATGCAACAAACAACTCCAGATTAATGCAAATGAAACTGAATATAAAATCAAAATACTCAGCACAAACCAACAGCCAAATTCAAGGCATAGCAAAGGCAATAGTAAGGCCGAGAACTGATACAATACCAAATCTAGAAGTTTTTAGGCAGACATGAATACGCCATCCAGAGAAGGACTACTGGATTGAATAGCGCTGAGACTGCCAGATCCAACCATTTCTTCTTCTTTTAAGAAAAGAAAGAAAGAAGGAGAAAATAGTATTCACTAAAATGAATTTCAATCAAACTTGATTGACAAAGCAAGGAATTCACCAAAGAAAATAGGATAGAACGGTACGAAGACTCGAATAGAACCCTAAAGCACGACTCCTAAGAAAGACTTAGGAAAATGATCCTTGCTAGATTATTCTACAATGTTCTGAAATTTGGCTCTGATACCAAGCTGTGACGCCCCACCTCTATACCTATGCTAACCAAGAACACTACGGTGTGGTGCTGTCAATTAGCACGGAGAATAAGGCTGTTGAGGAGCGACCATCCGTGTAACTTCTTTGTGCGAGCACCGATATGTCAGATAGAATAGAATGCATATCTTTTTAAAGAGGAAATCCGACATACCGATACAAACACAAAGCTATCACACGGTGGCTATATATATATACTTCGGAAACAATTATAGAAATAAGCATAACATAAATCAGTCACAGATAATTCATATCACTAAGGCGGAAATAGATATGAATAGACAACACTAAAAGTGTTTATCAGAGTAGTGGTCTAACAAGATCCACAATAACACAAAAGGATAGATACAAGTGCTAAGCAAAAGAATGCATCAATGAATCTCGTACATATATACAATAACTGATGTCAGTTACAATACATGTGATAGGTTTCATATGATACAACTACAACTGACGACTCAGGAAGTTATATACACAATTACATTATCGTGATTAATATACATGAATACATATATCCCATACTAGGACAACAGCTACTCCAAAAGTA
Organism: Allium fistulosum; assembly: GCA_030737815.1. Lineage (NCBI taxonomy): Eukaryota > Viridiplantae > Streptophyta > Magnoliopsida > Asparagales > Amaryllidaceae > Allium > Allium fistulosum. The sequence goes on from CM060906.1 coordinate 1,042,122,640, forward strand.
TGAAAAGACTTCATAGCTCTAGCAGCCGCCCAAGGCGAGATATCTATGACCTGTAAATAACTCGGTCTGACCCGAGTATTACTTAAAAGAAAATAATAAACGGGCCAGTCTAACTGAAAATATCAGATGACATGATATAGAATAAACGATATGGCATAAATGCATAAAACCATAAATTCATACTATGATAAGTATGCAATTGAAAAATTAACAATGGATAAATCAATATCACAAGAATCTTCTCAAAGATAAAATAGGGTATCATACCCTAAACTTGTATTCATAACAAGTCAATAACACATAAATTCACCAATGCACAAAAACTAATATCATATCAATAAAAATCAAGAAAATTGGTGAAGCATGAATTCCAGAAATCATCACAAGAAATCCAGAAAACACATAAAAGGGGGAGGCCTAACACATGAATGGGAGCATGAAAACTCACCTACGCGTAAAACACATGACGAGAAGCTATCTCATGGAAGCTATCCATTAAATTTTCACACAGGAATGGCCCGAAGACCGTAGGGTGCTACCCTACATATGTGATGGCGAAACATCACACAAACGGGGTATAGTCTCCCTCGCAGACAAAGAGACATCGCTCAATCGCTAGTCTAAATCACAAAAAATGATCGTCATGATCATAAGGAAGTGTCAATTACACTAAGCCAGTAAATATATGAGTTTAGCTTCATGTCCCATAACCACTAGCTTAACTTAAATATTTACGAACAAACTGTAGATCTTCACTAGGAAATTGTCACAAAAAAAGTTCAATCGAACAAGTCCGAGAGCTAACCGACGAAGTGAACGCAAGCGTTTCATACCACTCGTTTTACTAAGTCGTTTAAGTCGATTTCTCATCCGAGTGAAGTAAAGGCTTGTATATACTAGTAGGTTGGAAAACGGTTTAGGAAAACGAATTTTGTAATAAAATAGAGTTGAAATCATTTGGAAGAAAGAGTTTTGATATTTACTACTAGTATTAAAACCTTTATATTTTTAAAGTGACAAATCACAAAAAAATGATTGTAGAAACAATCAATCACAGGAATTCACATACGAAGACGTGAATAGAATCGAATGAAATCGATTAAGATTTGGAAACCAAATAAAAATATCAATTCCAGAATATGAATAGAAACACATAAAACAATTCAAGAATTTGAAACATCAATTCAAAACTGTAATCTCTGTGTGGTTGCAGTATACGCACGCGTGCACTGCCTCGCCACAACAGCATATAAAGAAATACCAACAAGGCACAAAGGCCAATGCTCAAGAATTCACAGTGCCAACAAATGCAATAAGCAAGTGACAGTAGTGGAAAGCTTCGACCAAGTGAGTTGAAGAGGTTGGCTGCCTCAAGCAACAACAACCAAACCAGTTCAGACAAGGCAGAGAAATGCCAAAGTAGTCAAGAAAAGATGACAACAAACTACAGCCGAAAAACCAGATACATCAATCAAACGAATGCAGCAGAGGGGTAAGGCTGCCCAGGGTAAATGGTATGCAAACCAATTGCCACCAAGTAAATGTAATAACACTACAAATTCGAGAAGGTAGGAAACTACCACGAAATGCAAGAAGGTCAAGTCTCTGACTCAACACATCTGCAGCACCAAGGCACAAGGCAGTGGTACAGGTACAAGAATAGAAGGAGAGTGATTACATGGTACGTGAACTACATAACACATCAGCACTAAAAATAGTGCTACAGGTCAGGAAGTAAGTGGGAAAGTCAGAGATGCATAAATGAATCAACCACAACATATAGTGCAGCAGGTCAAACAGCAAGCATTGATGAAATATAAATACAAACTGAATGACATAATGGTAAAAGTGATATGCACAATGCTCAGTGAAACTCAAGCGTTCAATAACACAACTCGAAATCAATTTCACTTAAATAGAAAATGCACATGAATGTTATAGCAACAGTTCAAGGCAACAGTAACAACTCAAATGCAAACTATGTCATATATGAAACAGTGGCAAATTGCATAGGTAAGTTCAAGTGTGCTACAGAGAATATGCAACATGAATGACATAATGGCAGTGAAGTACTGACTGTAAACAGACTACAAAGATATCAACAAGTATGACATAAAGCAGTGCAACAATGACTACCAAGATCAATGTAAATGCAGACTGAAGTGCACATCTAAACCAATATGAATACAGTAACAACCACCTAGCTAAATGCAACTCAAGTGAAGATACCAACTACACAAAAGTTCAAGTGAATCAAGTTCAGGTCAGACCAATATATATAAATTTCAAGTAGACCAGAGAACTGCAGCAGTGAACTACAAAAGTGCTTCATAGTACCACAACCTTATCGGACCAGAATGCTCAAATACAATATGAACTAATGAACACTACAGGGCAGTAGTGAACCCAGACAAAAGACAGAGAGTGCAGACATGATTATCAAGCTACAACTCAAATGAAACAGATCACGTGACATGATGAAGCAGTGCAAACTCAAATGAGCAAGTGAAATAGAGAATAGCATTAATGCATAAATGACTACAACAAAAAGTATGAATGACTAGAATAATCATCATATAAAACTGCATGAACAAGAGTGAAAACGGCGACAACTCGAAGCATCAATCAAATTGCCAAACCCAGTGCTATCTAGAGTCACAGTCGAAGACACATGAACAAGTAGTGTGCTACTGACCGGAGACACAGGAAATCATCAATAAAATCAAGTCGAGCCAAGACATCGAAAACAAAAAAAGAAAGCAGACGAGGTCGAACAATTCACAGTTAGATGTGAGTAATATAAATTACTCACCTTTGCCACGGATGGAGCCGTCGAAGTCGAGGCCGAAGCAATCGAAGAAAACGAACGAAGTTAAGCCCTAGCTGTTGAAGATTGAATCGAGCGGAGTTCGAACCCATGCAGCCATTGCCTTCGATTTCTATGCCCTAATTTTGGAGACGAACGATCGAACGAAGGAATTTGAAGCCGCCATTATTTCTCCTTTTCGATTTGTTTATTTAGGTTTACGAACAAAAAAGAAAATGATAAAGGAACGGGTCGAATTTCTTTAAGAATGGGATGGCATCGAGATAAAGGGGACGGGTACATTTGCTTTGCAAATTTTTCACGGCTTCAAACATTTGAAAACGTGGGCCGAGAATTTATTTTAAAGCCTGTCAACATTTAACAGATTTTTCAAAAGATTTTCAACTGGTTAAATAAAATTCCAAACAGCAATTTGCTAGGAAAAGCAATCGTCTAAAGACGATAATTAATCGGTACGAAATACCGGGTTGTTACACTCAATGTATTATTTATGTACGGTTGTATATAAATGATTGCATTACTACATACATTTCTTACCAATAATTAATAAACATGGTATTACTGCACAAGAAGTACAAAATGGAGTTATAAGATACATAGTACAGTAAACGAATATGCATTATAAGGTAGATATGTTTAACGGTTTTATATACAAAAAATTTCTTATATATCTTTTATGTTATTCGAGATGGACTAGAAGTATTTGGGTTTGTGTTGTATATGATAATACAACAATACAAACATTATTCTTCTTTATTCCTAATCCGAGAACTAATAAATGTGTTTTTCTTACCAAGACTTGTCGAGATATTGAAAAAATAGATAAATGTTGAAAAGCTCAGTTGGAATTCAGGTGCATGTTCTAGTAGACATGTATGTGCATAAAGCATTGCTGATCAACATTATTGTAAGGTTAGAATTGTAAACTTTTACTTTATTTAAAAAAAATACACACTAAAACCGCAACTTAAAATCCCTTTTGAATAACAATTTTCATCTTCATCTCATCAAATTTTGAATTATTCTAATAAACTAAATCGGTAAGTACATCAAAACTAACAAGCAATCTGTAAGTGCATTATAATCGAGAAACCATTATTCTGCTTGTGATTGTTGTAGTAACTAATGTTAAAGCTTTGAACCTTTGTGCACGGAGAAGTCTAGTAGTTGCAATGCTATTTACTTCAAGTCAAGCTACTCAGTTCATCTTTTCATTCAGGTTACTCAGGTCAGCATACATCCTAACACTTCACCACTACTTCAATTTATTCACTTGTCGCATGTTCACAATAGGTGTTGTCCATAGGCATCCCGTGCAAGCACAAATGAGTTATCATGGGATAAATTGTGAAATGTTAGTGGCGATAATGAAAATTTTTGGCGATGTATAATATTCTTATTTTAAAAAATTATGGAAATTACGAATATACTCATAAAATAAGTGCATTCATGTATTATATACCATTTTAAGTCTCTCCTTGAAGGTTTTCATATAAAGCTTATTATGAATTTTAAGTTGATTATCAATCTCTATTTCTTCAGCAGATGTCATCATGAGAGAGAGAAAACAAACTTATTTGATATCCATCATTCTATACCAATAGCTTGTATGTTATGATTTGAAGTTTTCTCTAATAATCCGCGAGACATGCTTATATATGTTATAAAAAAATTGAGTGATATGGAAAATGTGATGTATAATAGGTATCATAACATTTAGCTACTCCTAATAACTCATATAAATCCCCATGGTGAAATGCTCAATCAATCGTTATGGATTAATAAAAAAAAATTATTTGTTATTCAAACAATCCATAAACAAATATTTTGTTAAAATAATTATTATAAAAATACCAGATAAGTCATAGTTGACTTTTTTGAAGAAAATGTTCATTTTTATGATTTTTATTATTGTATTTTCCATATGAGTAGAAAGAATAAACTTCCAAAACCGGCTCAACATGCGATTGTGTTTATATATGAACAAAAGTAAAGGCACTTTTAAAAACAATCTTAAGTTCTTATGCATAATCACTTTAGCTGGAGTTTTTACTTGCCTATAAACTATTTATTAATCACTCTGCTTTTGGTAATTGAAAGATATTAAATGAATTTTCATATTAATATTAGTTGCAATTATATAGTTGGTCCTTAACCCGAAGGTTTTTGTTCCATTTAGTTAAGGCAAAACAAATGGTTTGCACAAAGTTCTGTTAAGTTCACGCTCGCTTTATTTGGGCCTACTCTGATTTTAGGTTTAAAATATTCCATTATAAATGGTCTAGTGTTTACATATTATTTGGTTTAAACAAATAGAAAAAAACAGGATCAAAAACCAAATATATATATCTTGGGGGCCTTATTAGGCCATGCACACCAGGCTATAAATATAAACGCACACAACAATGCATGCTATCCATACTATACTGTGTTTCATATCCAAAATGGATCACTTTCACTTTTAGTACTTGTTTTAATTGCAAGTGGTTTACCTAACGAATCCATTCTAAGGTTTTTAGTTGATTTTTCTTAACATTAATTATTATGTATCCCTAGGGGCTTTGAACTCAAGATCTCTAATAATAATCCAAGTTAGTCATTTTATCATAGGCCATGACCATTGGAAATCTAGTCTAGAAATTGTAATAAGAGTGGATTTTTTGTAATATAAAAGTAATTTGACTAACACAAAATATTGTGATTGCTAAAAGCTAAAACAATAAAATAGCTTACATGGCTTGCTACATAAGAATGCAAACAGATGACTTTAAGAATGCAATCATGTAAGAACAACAAATGCTTGTGGCTAAAAAAAAAACCTATTATATCAAATTCAGATAAAATGCTTGTGTGTGTATCCATGCAGGTGTATGCATGATTACATGCACTTGTTCCAGAATTCAGGACATTAGTAGCACATATGATTTGGATTGACACCAGAAGGATAAAGTATAAGCTAAATTGTTGGATTCAACAGTAGATCTAGGCTATGGCATCATGGGCTAAACAAAGTACCAAGTGTTGAAGTTCCAAAGCGGTGTAAAAAACCAATTGGCAATACTATCCAATGCGAGGTGGAGCACTATGCCCCTGCTAGGTGATGGCGTTAAGCAAAAAATAAATAAAGTATTGTTAAGCTTAAGCATAGAGAATGCCAAAATGGAGCTTTATTAACTAACACTCCTAGGTGATTCCTATGATAATATAACATAGGCTGTAGGATAGATTTCAAAGGAAAGAAATGTTAAATTTGGACGATTTAAATTATTCCAAATATTAAAAGAGAGAATATATTATTTGATTCTCGTAATCAATCAAATATGGAAAACAAATAGAAAGATAATCAATTAAGGTCAGAAGATATATTAATTGATTTGAGAAATCAATCAAATAAGGATATACGTGGAAACAAATACCAATATGCTAAATTTGTGTTGAAATTAAATCAAGTAAATACAAAAAGATTTCATCCTTATCTCTAAGCCCGTCTTCATCTTTCCACTTATATATATGAAGACATTTGTTCATCTTTTAAAACACAAGACGACAAAAGAGTACTACACAAAATATCTTCAATAAGATTCTTATTTTTGTATCTATTGTAGGCTGAGAAATTTATACTGAGCGACTTATATTCTTCTCATGTTGTACTCCTACTTGAAGTGAAGAAGAATGAAGGATGTTGGGTCCGAGGATGTAGGCATAGCCGAACCTTGTTATATCAGTGTGTTCTTTCCTTTCTGTCTTTTATCTATAATTTGCTCTCTTTGATTTTCTTTTTATTCTCTTTGTTGGATTAGAATTGTTGAGATTGTACATATACTAGATTATTGGTTGTTCTGCTTCTGCTGTCCAAAACTAATTTTTCACTATAGTGTGGTATCAGAGCTTGTTTGTAACGACCCTAATTTTTAGTCACATTATTTAGAACATTTAATTAGTTAAATTAAATTAAATAATGTAAATGATTAAGGGATTAAGGTTATGTAATTAGAAGGTAGCCGTGCCATTTAAACAAATGAACTAAGGGAAAATGAAATAGAATAAGTTAGGGTAGTTGATAAGGACAATATAGGAATAAGTAACATTCTTATAACCTAAACCCTCACTCACGTTCATTATTCACGTTCACATTCAAAAATAAAATACTAAAGTGGCCGACCACCATTAAGGGAAAACAAGAAGAAAATAAGAGTAAGAAGCTTAAGCAACTTAATCCAAGATCAAATCTCAACTCCTTAATCACAAAGCTAAGGTGAATAATAGGTTACATCTCATGTTTTTATTATTTTCGGTTTTAGATGGAGATCCGAATTATTTTGCAAATTTTTTGCCATGTTTTTATTGTTAAAATGGACATATATGCTTGTTGGTGATCTATGTTATTTCATATGGATTTTATCATAAGTTTTGATGTAAAAACCTTATTAGATGACATCCAAATGCCTTACGATTTTGAGATAAGGTCAAAGATAATATTTTAGAGATGTGTTTCAATTTTCATAATTTTCTGAATTAATGTGGATTTATTATTAATTTTCTAGTGAAGAAAAGGGATAATTGGGTTTAAAATTAATTACGGCTATTTTATATATGTTTTGGGGTCAAAAAATTAAATATGTTAGAAAACATGTTAAAAATGATTTATGTGAATTTTTGTAGGATTTTCCTAAGTGTTTTAATAAGTATATAAAATTATTTAAGGTATGGGACTTAAATGTTTTATATATTTATAAAAGGAGAATGGGGAAATTTGTAAATGTTTTAAATTGTTTAATTATGAATTTCGGCAGCACTTATAGAAAATATTTTGGGAAAGAAGTTAACAACCAATCATATGTTGATAAATAAGCAGGTTAGTTGGAAAGAAATTACTTTAAAAAGAAAGAAAATAGTTATTGTATGCTTTTGTTATTTCGCCACTTTTGGCACCTACCTTTCGACTAAGTACTTCCACCTCCATCTCCATCGAATCCAATGCGCCTGGTATCAAAGACTTGGTACGTAGCGAATTGGACATAGGCGAAAGGTATATAGTTGAAACGATGGGTTCCGAAGGGGTCGAAACCTTGCCTTGCTTTTAAAAGGAAATGCTTCTGCTTTGCTTTCGAGAAGAATGCTTTCGACTTAGATAGCTTTCGACTTGGTTAAATGGTTTTAAAGGATGGTTCCGAAAGAGGTTACAATTTTGTTCTTTAAAGAAGCTTTCGAAGGAGGTCGAAACCCCTAGCAGCCGCACCTTACCTTTCGAAGCAATGCTTTTAAAAGGGATTCTTTGTTTTAAAACCTAAGCCGCTTCTCCAATGCTTTCGAAGGGATCAGTTTCAACACCATCCAATTATTTTACTTTGGAAATTGCTTTCGAAAGAGTGCTTTCGACTTAGTTGTTTTATGACCCTTTGTGCTATTGAAAGTTAAACTCAACCAGTTTCGAAGGGAATAGTTTTAAATGGTTTCGTAAGATTGTTTCACATGTTTTACTTGAACCCAAAGGTTTCGAAAGGTTTGTTTATAGAAAAGTATTTGAATACTTTCGAAAGGTTATAAATGAAGGTTTCGATGGGGGTGGTTCTCTAATGTTTTCGAAAGGTTTTAAGTGGACAAAGGTTTCGAAAGGTATGTTTCGGCCTTCGGTCTAGGTTATAAAGTAAAGTAGCTTACTTATATTGAAAGTGGTACTTTCAATGATTTTGAGAGGGGTACTTTCAAAGGTTTTGAATGTTTTCATCAACAATGTTTTGTGTAAAGAATATATAACATGGAAAAGTGATTTGAGTAAAGCATAGAGTATATTTCCCTGTTTAAGTATGATTTAAAGGGTTAAATCGATTTGAAAGAAATGTTTTCAAGGAAAATTTTAAGGGAGGATGACCCTAATTAAAATGACTCAGATATTAGAATACCAGATGGGACTGGTATAGAGTCGCGCCCTATACATTAGCTATTAGCCCCTAGCCAATTTAGTCCAAACTTCCAATGTGTAGGGATTTGTCACATGTAAGACTAAAATGATGTTACACACAGAAAGGAATATACAGAGTGAGGATAGGTTATCGATGAACTCGAAAAACCATTAGGATCAGTTGACCCTGGGAGAAGTAAGTTAGGGACAGACCGTCCAGAAGAGGAGTATCTAACAGAAGTTAGATTATATGTTTATATTGTCTGGTTGGCCCGAGTCAACCAAAGTTTAGTAGTTATCCAAACAAAACTATAGTGTTCGGACAGATAGTCCATTGATTACCTAATTTATATGCTTACATGATATTGATATTATTGTTTTAACTAGTTTGGTTGTAGGTTTTGGTTTGCAAGAGATATGTTTTAAAAAGGGATTTTAGTGAGGGGAAACCCGTTCCGCTAAGCGGTATGGTCTCACTTAATATCATATAACCAAGATGTATAGTATTATTCACACCAGGTTTTATGTCTGACTCGAAGTTTATGTATTCCCATTAAACTCTCGGGTGCTCAATATTTATTTGAGTAGGCAAAGGGTTGAGGATTTACAGGTTTTAGTAGGTGGACGAATAAAGCTTCCGAAGCCGATTAGGAGGCTGTAGTTAGCTATTTAGGAGTTGTTATGTTTTATTTTCGCTGTGTTGTATTAAATCTTTTATGACTATTTTGTACTCTGGTCATCCAAGGGGGCATCTTCATATGTCGCTCTTGGCGTATTTTGTAATAATTATATTTAATCTGAACCTGGCAAATGTTTGAGATTATGTAACTTGGAATATGAAATGTCATTTTGAAATGTAATCAGAAAAGTGTTTTAATCTGTGATGATTTTATTTCATATTCAAGTGCTTCTGATATTATGGATACCATTAACATTACCGTATTTAGTTACCGGAAGTTAATACTATGGATGACTGCAGCATCTGTAGCGCTTAGCTTTGGCCCTCCAGATAGGGGATGCTACAACTTGGTATCAGACCATAGGTTTATGAAAAACTTTAAACTAAAATGATTTTGAAGACATAATCCTAAGAAATTGGAGAAAAGATCGAGGTATGAGATAACGTTATAGTAACGTACTTGTATTTGCTATATATAAGTATACGCTATATCCCTATTCTCTATCTCTCTTAGGCTATTCTTCTGTATCTTATGAAGGCTCAAATGCAGATATGGACGCTAGAGGTGGAAGAGTTAACCTTGGTGGGGGAAGCACCATAACTAATGGAAATGCCAGACTAAATACCAGAAGGAACCCAGGTCAGGCACAAGCCGGAAATGTGGGTGCTGGAGTCCCGCAAGTTGACATGAGAGCAATGTATCAGTTCTTTGTCAACATGACGCAGGCGGAAATTGATGCTAGAGTAGTTGGAGAAAATGCTGGAAGAGGGAATCAAGAAGCTCTAGTCATGAATAACTATGCTATTCTAAGTAGAGATTTTGCTCGGTTAGGAGGAAAGCCATTTATTGGTACTGAAGACAAAATCGAAGTAGAGAATTGGCTGCTTCATTGCGAAAGGATTTTCGCCGACTTTGGGCTCAACGATGAGCGGAAAAGGAGACTTGCTTCTAGACAGCTTCAAGGGGAAGCACTGTTTTGGTGGAACAGTGGGACAGTTGGAGTCAATGAGGAGAATATGACTTGGGCTGAGTTCAGGAGGAGGTTCGAGGAAAGGTTTATTTCAGAAATTGCTAAGTCCACTCTGCTCAGGAAGTTTGCTGAGTTGAAGCAGGGAGACATGACTGTGTTGAAGTATGCAACAAGGTTTGAGGAGCTAGCGAGATATGGTTATGCTACGGTGAATATTGTTATTAAGAGGAATGAGAAGTTCATCAGGGGGTTGAAGCCTGAGCTTGCTAGGGCTATGCTATCGCACATTAGGGATCCAAGTGATGTTGTTGTTGAGATGGCATTGAGACATGAAGAGATGCTTGCTTTTCTTGAAAGAAATAAGGCAAAGGAGGTTCAAGTAGTGCAGAGTCAGGAAAGGAAGTTTTTCCACAAGAAAGGAGCTTAGAAGAGAGGAGCTGCTAAGAAGGGAAATGAAGAGGTTGTCTGCTATAAATGTGACAAGAAAGGGAATTTCCCAAATGAATGTCGCTTGGGTGATGGAAAGAAGGTACTCGGGAAGAAGAATATCAGATACTTCAACTACGATCAAATTAGACATTATGAGAACCGGTGCAAGGAGACATCCAAGGATGGAAGAGGCAAAATGTTTGCACTGGAACTAGCTACCTCGAAGCCAATAGAAAAGGAAAAAGGAAAGGCTGTGTTGGGAGGTACGCTTATGATTCATGGTATGTCAGTTAGCGTTTTATTTGATACCGGTTATGGCTCATTGATAGTGATGAAAGGGGTTAAAGCTGGAAATCTATATTTTCTGAAGGGTACCACTATTGTTGCGGAGTCTTCTTTGGTTATTTATTCTATTGATTCCGATTCTACCAGATTGTGGCATTTTCGTATGGGACACATTGGAGAGTGCGGTTTGGAAGTGTTGAGAAAGCGAGATTTGATTGACAGTATTCATCATTCAAAACTTGGCTTTTGTGAGGGATGCATACTTGAAAAGCAACGAAGGATTCTTTCAACATTGTAGAGCATAAGTCTAAAGGTATTTTGGAGTACGTTCGCACTCATGTTTGACGCCCCGCACAATGCTTATCTTTTGAAGGAGCCAGGTATTTTGCTTCATTTTTTGATGATTTTTCTAGAAAGGTATGGGTTTATTTTATGAAGTCAAAGGACGAAACTTTTGATAAGTTTCACAATTTGAAATCTCTTGTTGAGAAATAGTCGGGAAAGAAAGTGAAGGTTCTTCATTCATATAATGGTGGTAAATTCACTTATCAATAATTCACCAAATTTTATGAGTCCGAGGGAATCAAAAGGCGCTAAACCAAACCATGGGACCCTATTTTAAATGGGGTTGCAGAGAGGATTAATCAGACTTTGTTAGAAATAAGTCGTTGCTTACGTCTGACTGCTGGATTAAAGAAGAGATTTTGGGCAGAAGCATTATCTATGGTGGTTTTCCCCATCAACCATACACCTTCTACTACCATAGATATGAAAATTCCTGAAGAAGTATAAAAGGGAGAGCCCATTTCATATTCCTTTCTCAGAGTGTTTGATTGTCCAGCTTATGTGCATGAGAGCAAAGGGAAGTTGGATCCAAGTTCACGCAAGTGTAATTTTCTTGGCTATAGAAGAGAAGTTAAGGGTTATAGGTTGTGGTGTCCTACGACGGAGAAGATTGTTGTTCGCAGGCATGTTACATTTGATGAAAATGCTATGGTGAAGGTTGATACTTCTTCTTTAGTTGATGATGATGTTTAGAGCGCAAATTCAAAGTACCAGACACAAAGTAGATCATCAGACTTCCATACAAGTAAAAATGGTGTTTTTGATGACACCGTGGTTGATAAGGAGATGACATATGATCAATCTCAAGGTGGAGCTCAAATTCAAACTCGACCAATCAAAGAGAGGAAAAGACCTAGATGGCTTGATGATTTTGTGGGGTTGGGCATTGAAGACATTGACATTGATGACATGGCAGCCTATGCATTAAGCATATTTCATGATGAGCCCATAGACCATAGAGATGCCATTAGTTCAGTTGATAGTTCTAGTTGGTTAGTAGGTATGGAGGAGGAAATTGAGTCTTTGCCCAAAAATTACACTTCGGATTTAGTGCCACTTCCTTCTGGCAAGAGAGGAATTGGGTTTAAGTGGATCCAAAGGTTAAAGACGGCGGCAACGATGATTTAGGTATATGGCGAGATTAGTGGCAAAGGGTTATGCTCAAAGGAATGGTGTGGAGTTCCATCATATTTTTTCTCCAGTTGTCAGACACACTTCCATTCGCATTCTTTTGGCATTGGTTGCTCACTTCGACATGGAGTTGGAAAATTAGATGTCAAGACAGCATTCTTGCATGGTGACCTTGAGGAGGACATTTACCCATAGCATCCAGAGGGGTTCATCGACAGTAGTAGGCCCAGTCATGTTTGTGAGCTTAACAAATCTCTTTATGGTATAAAACAGTCTCCTAGATAGTGGTATAATACATTTGATAAGTTTATGACCTCACATGGTTACTCTAGAAACTTTAAGGACCAATGCGTCTATATTAAGAAGCGTAATGAAGACATCTTCTATTTGTTTCTTTATGTTGAAAACTTCTAAGAGCATGACTAGAATTTTAGAGTTGAAGACGGAGCTCAGCAAGGAGTTTGATATGAAAGATTTGGGAATCGCACATAGAATTTTGGGGTTGGAGATTCAGTGAGATAGAAAGCAAAGAGTTTTGAGGCTCACTCAAACTCAGTATATCGGGAAAGTCGAATCTCAATTTGGTATGGAGAAAGCTAAACCAGTTGCTACTCCATTATGCTCTCAATTTCAGCTATCCAAAGATTTATGTCCCACATCGAATGAAGATAAAAGGGTGACTAATATTCTTTACTCTAGTGTAGTTGGAAGCCTTATGTATGCTATGATATGCACAAGGTTTGATTTAGTACATGTAGTTGTTATTGTTAGCAGATACGTGTCTAACCCAGACAAGACTCATTGGCCAACAATAAAGCAGATTCTACGATATTTGAGAGGTACTTCTGATATTGGCTTGTTGTTTGGAGGTAGCGACATAACTCTAAGGGGTTATTGTGATTCAGTTTATGCTGGGGATAGAGATGGTAGGAAATCGATTTCGGGCTATGTTTATACACTTGGCATAGGCCCGATTTCTTGGAGATCCAAGCTGCAATCCATTGTAGCTTTATCAATTACAAAGGAAGTGCTTATTTCTGTTGTGGAACCGACTAAGGAAGGATTGTATTTGTTGTAGATTTTGGAGGATTTATCAATGATGCTGGAGACAATAGAGTTATTTTCAAATAGTCAGAGCATCATTCATCTTTTTAAGAATCAAGCCTACAACGTGCGGACAAAGCACATTGATGTTAGGAGTTTCTTTCTCATATTTGGAGAAGAGAGAAATAAGATAACGCTATCGAAGATACACAAAAGACAATCTAGCTGATATGTTAATAAAGTTGGTTTCAAAGGAAAAGTTTGAGCATTGCTCAAACTTGATTAGTGTGGTATGACCTACTTAGCGTTATGGTGCGCTGACCCAACAACTAGTTTAGTTAGTTGATGATGTATTTAAATCGAGGAGGAGTGTTAAATTTGGACGATTTATATCTATTCCAAATATTAAAAGAGTGAAGATATTAATTGATTCTCATAATCAATCAAATATCAAAAACAAATAGAAAAATAATCAATTAATGTCAAAAGATATATTAATTGATTTGAGAAATCAATCAAATAAGGATATACGTGGAAACAAATACCAATATGCTAAATTTGTGTTGAAATCAAATAAAGTAAATCCAAAAAGATTTCATCCTTATCTCCAGGGCAGCCTTCATCCCTCCACATATATATATAAAGACATTTGTTCATCTTTTAAAACACAAGATGACAAAAGATTTCTCCACAGAATATCTTCAATAAGATCCCTATTTTTGTATCTATGTGAAATTTCTACAGAGTGATTTATATTCTTCTCATGTTGTACTCCCTTTTGAAGTGAAGAAGAATAAAGGTTGTTGGGTCCGAGGATGTAGGCATAGCCGAACCTCGTTATATCGGTGTGTTCTTTCCTTTCTATATTTTATCTATAATTTGAGCTCTTTGATTTTCGTTTTATTCTCTTTGTTGGATTGGAATTGTTGAGGTTGTCCACAGACTAGATTATTGGGTGTTCTGCTTCTGTTACCCAAAACTCTAATTTTTCACCATAGTTTGGTATCAAAGCTTGTTGTTGTAGGATCGTTTTCACCCTAGAAGGGGGAGGGGGTAATAGGGTGTACTAAAAATTAATGCGAAAATAAAAATAATAACAGAAAGTAATGCAGTAGAGATCACACACAGATTTACCCAGCTTCGGCAAAAACCTGCCTACGTGCTGCCCCAAGGTTTCTACTAAAGATTACGTAATCAGGCGCTTACAAACACACGTAAACTTGCGACACTCGCTAACTTGATTAACCTAACTCTAAGCTCAAAACCCTACCACAACTCGGCCACTGAGTTGCGAATTCTCGAACTACAAAACCATAGTTCGTACCTAGTTACACAACTAGAATTTGAATCAAAATAAAAGTAGAAAGTTACAATTAAAATTAAAACAAGAACAAAACTCTATTTATAAAAATTAAGCCCAATAAAAATTTGAGCCGGCCCAAGTGTAATATAACAAAAGAGATCTGACTCCCCTTTTATTTTTGCTCGTGTAATGTCTTCGGCCATTCTTTCTTTGTTCCTCTTCAAAGATTAAGGTTTTGTAACTGAAGCCACCGCCTTGATATCAATCGATTGAAGTGATGAATTCAACTCTGGTTTGCTTCGTCAATCGATCCCTAGCTTGAGTGCATGCGGTTGCTTCAAATATGTCGAGCTTGAATGTTATGAATTGGTATGTGATTTTCTCCTTTTCAATTTTGATTTTGCTTGACTTCGATTCGAGTTTCGTGATTTATTTCAAGGCTTTGCTCTGTTATTTTCTTGAACTCGAATAGTAATTTGCTGATGATGAGATTGGGTTAAATAGGGATAAAAACCCTATATTTTCGTTCGTATTTTTTGATTTGAATCTGTCTTGATTTTATCATCTGCGTTGATTTGTGCTTGAACGATGGTGATGATACTGACTTGTTCAATAGTTGATGTATTCGAATATGTTTGGATCTGTTCTGACCTTTTCTCCTATGACTTCGGCATTTGAATTTTTGATAATCTTGTAACTTTGTGAAGATTTACTTGTTTAATTCGCTGACTTGTTGGCATTTGAATTCGATGATATATTTCTGATATAATTTCACCATCATACCCTCTTGACCCACGGCTTCACGTAAACTTTTGACCATTTCTTTTTGAAACATGTAAACTGGTTCACTATTTTTTGAAACATGGCCCTGACTTTGTTATTGCTCTGTTACATAGGCTTGTTGTTTTGACTTTCCTCTGATCTTGTAGTCTTCTCTGGTTACATGTGAATGTAGTCTTCATTGGTTTGGACTTCATGTTTCTTTGAGTTTGCACTCTGTTGCCTATTTAAAATAGGTGCACTGTTGTCTAGTTGTATGGTTGCACATGGTTGGTCTGCACTTTGTATATGTCCTGTTCCACTAGAGTATGTCTGTTGCACTGCCCTGGTCATTGTAGTCTGGTTCCACATGTTTTCATTTGAAGTCTATTTCAAGTTGATTATGTTTGGTTGTCACTGCATGTATATATGCATACATGTGTGTTCACGCATGTATATATGTATGCTAGCTTATTGTATGTGGTCGGTCTGGTTGTACTGGTCTGTTGGTCTTCATTTGCTTTGAGCCCCTTTGCACTTCATTCTGTCTGGTGTAGTTGCGTGTTTTGATGTTCTATTGTGTGTTGTTGTTTTGTGTGTACACACTGGTCCTATGCACTTGTTACTGATTTGAGTTGTTTGCTGCGTCCACTACTCTATTACTTGAGTGCTTGCTTCCATGTGTGATTCCCTTGCATTGCTTCGAGTTGAATTGCCTGTTGCTTCGAGTCGAATAGACCTGGTCTATGTTGCATCCCTTTTGTAGCTTGCTTGTGCACTGGCCATTACTTTTGCCTGCACATATATACTTGTATTTGTCTCTGGTCTTGTTGCAGCCCTTGTTGTGTTTGCACCCTGCTTTGATTTTGTGTTCTGCACTGTTTCATATTATGTTGAGGCTGTTGCTTTGACTGGTCTGGTTTGGTCTGAATTAATATATATGCATACATGTCTGGTTTAAGTGTGTTCATCCCTTTATGTGGTTTTCATTTTAAAGTCACTTCTGTTGCATGTGAACTTGTATTTATTGCACTTGAGTTGAATCCGACCTAGGCTTGGGTTTGACCTTGTGCTCACCTATCCTTGCAGTTTTAACAAGCAAGTGTATATCGGTGTGCACGACCTTGTGGCATGTACAGTGATACACTGTGCATGTCACAAGTTGTTCGTGTAAGATGAATTAACAAAAATGATGACGAACAAGCCAAATAACCGAGGGAAATAATATTTTCAAAACACACACTTCATTTTTCAATTTTACCGCGTCAGTGTTTATTTTGCAGATAGTTCAGATGTTGGATACAGGCTGGAACAAAGTTGAAGATCAAAATATGAGTGATGAGTGATATATGTAGTAAGGTGAAAATTGTAAAGTTAAAATTGTGTTGTAATTGAAATTGTATTGTAATTGAAAACGTGTAAATGTAGTGAGAGCTCAAATTTGTACTATTTGAATTTGTAATAAAATATTTGTTTGAATAAAATATTTGTTTAAATATTAATTCTGAGTTATTTATTTTATTCAACAAATATTTATTTAATTATGTGGAAAAATAAAATAGTACAATAGCAAATACATTTTAATGAATATATATATGTTTATTATCATCAAACAAAAATCATAGGCTATTGTATTCTACAATTGTTCTGTTTGAAGACTATTTCATCTATGTCTAATTCTATAAAGAATAGCACTGGTAGAAGCTTTAGATCGCTAGATTTGATGGAAAGGGATTCTTTGGCACATGGAAGATGAAGATGGAAGCAGTATTGAAGAAAGAGAGGACTTTTAAGGTTGACTCGGAAGCGGATGCTCTTACTACCATCCAGCTTAGCCTTTCTGATGAAGTACTTAGAGAGTTTTCTCATGTGAAAACTGCTAAGGAATTATGGGATGCTCTTTAGAAAAAGTTCTACGACAAGTCTCTCACCAACCGCATCATCCTACAATAAAAAATTTACTCTTTAAGATGAAACCTGGAACTGATGTATTAGCTTACGTGGATGCTCTAAATATAGTTGTTATGAACCTTCGAGCAGCTGAAGTAAAAATTGAGGATGAAGCGCAAGCTGTCATTCTTTTATGTTCTTCACCTGCAGAGTATAACACTTTTATTAACTTTATGATCTATGTATGCTCTTCAATTTTCTTGGAGGATGTGAAGACAAATTTGCATAGTGAGATGTTGAGGAGAAGTTAGCAAACATGAGTATGGGGAATGATTCCAAAGGCCTTATTGTGCAAAGGGGAAAAGTAGGAGTAGACCCAAATATGGTGGAGATAGAGCCAAGTCAAGATCTTAGTCAATGGGAGCTCTGGATGGAGTTTGCCATTATTGTAGAAGGCCTGGACATTATATTGCAAGTTTCCCTGAGTTGGACAATAAAAACAAAGCCATTACCCAAAAGGATTCAGCTTCTACAGCGGAGACATCAGATTCAAAGAGTGATCCTGGCATTTTTACAGCTTTTGCCTCTTCTATAAAGAGTAGTATGTAGATTATTGACTCTGGAGCATCCTATCATATGGCACCTGATAGATACTCTTTTTCCACTTATCGTCGGTTTGATGGAGGAGAGCTTCAATGGAAATAATGCTACTCGTCGCATGATTGGTATTGGAAACAGTGAAGATCATGACGTTTGATGGTGTTGTTCATACTTTATGTGATGTCAGGCATGTGCCTGATTTGAGGCGTAGTTTGATCTCCGTTGGAGTATTGTGCAATCTTAGCTTGAAGTTTGTAATAGAAAAAGATTCATTGAAAATTACAAATGGCTCATTGATAATGATGAAAGTGGTAAAAGCTGGAAATCTATATTTGCTGAAGGGTACCACTATTGGTGCGGAGTCTTCTTCGGTTATTGATTCTGATTCAACCTGATTGTGGCATTTTCGTATGGGACACATTGGAGAGCACAGTTTGGAAGTGTTGAGAAAACGAGGTTGATTGACAGTATTTGTCATTCAAAACTTGGCTTTTATGAGGGATGCGTACTTGAAAAGAAGATGAAAGTTTCTTTCAGCATTGTAGAGCATAAGTCTAAAGATATTTTGGAGTATGTTCGCACTGATATTTGAGACCCCATACAATGCTTATCTTTTGAAAGAGCCAGGTATTTTGTTTCATTTGTTAATGATTTTTCTAGAAAGGTATGGGTTTACTTTATGAAGTCCAAGGACGAAACTTTTGATAAATTTCATAGTTGGAAATCTCTTGTTGAGAAACAGTCAGGAAAGAAAGTGAAGGTTCTTCATTCAGATAATGGTGGTAAATTCACTTCTAAAAAATTCACCAAATTTTATGAGTCCGAGTGAATCAAAAGGCACTACACCAAACCAGAGGACCCTAAGTCAAATGGGGTTGTAGAGAGGATGAATTAGTCTTTGTTAGAAAGAACTCGTTGCTTACATCTGAATGCTGGATTAAAGAAGAGATTTTGGGCAAAAGCATTATCTACGGCGATTTTCCTCATCAACCGTACACCTTCTACTGCCATAGATATGAAGATTCCTAAAAAGTATAGAAGGGAGAGCCTGTTTCATATTCCTTTCTCAGAGTGTTTGATTGTCTAGCTTATGTGCATGAGAGCAAAGGGATGTTGGGTCCATGATCGCACAAGTGTATTATTCTTGGCTATAGGAGAGGAGTTGAGGGTTATAGGTTATGGTGTTCTACTATGGTGAAGATTATTACTAGCAGGCTTGTTACATTTGATAAAAAGGCTATGTTTAAGGTGGAGACTTCTTCTTTAGTTAATGATGATGTTGAGAGGGCAAATTTAGAGTACCAAACACAAAGTAGATCATCAGACTTCCATACAAGTAAAAATTGTGTTTTTGATGACACTATGGTTGATGAGGAGAGGACAGATGATCAATCTCAAGGTGGAGCTCAAATTCAAACTCAACAAATCAAAAATAGAAAAATGCCTAGATGGCTTGATGATTTTGTGGAATTGAGCATTGAAGACATTGACTTTGATGATATGGCAGCCTATGCATTAAGCATATTTCATGATGAGCCCAGAGACCATAGAGATGCCATTAGTTCAGTTGATAGTTCCAGTTGGTTAGTAGCTATGGAGGAGGAAATTGAGTCTTTGCACAAAAATTGCACTTGGGATTTAGTGCCACTTCCTTCTAATAAGAGAGAAATTGGGTGTAAGTGGATCTAAAGGTTAAAGACGGCGACAACGATGACTTGAGGTATAAGGCGAGATTAGTTGCGAAGAGTATTGTTTAGAGGAAAGGTGCGGAGTTCCATGATATTTTTTCTCCAATTGTTAGACACACTTACATTCGCATTCTTTTGGCATTGGTTGCTCACTTTGACATGGAGTTGGATAATTAGATGTCCATACAGCATTCTTGCATAGTGACCTTGAAGAGGACATTTACCTACAACAACCCGAGGGGTTTATTGACAGTAGTAGGTCCAGTCATGTTTGTAAGCTTAACAAATCTGTTTATGGTATAAAACAGTCTCCTAGACAGTGGTATAATAAATTTGATAAGTTTTTGATCTTATATGGTTACTCTAGAAGCTTTAAGGACCAATGCGTCTTTTTTGAGAAGCGTAATGAAGACATTATCTATTTTTTGCTTTATGTTGATGATATGTTGATAGCTTCTAAGAGCATGACTAGAATTTCAGAGTTGAAGACGGAGCTCAACAAGGAGTTTGATATGAAAGATTTGGGAAACGGATATATAATTTTTGGAATGGAGATTCAGAGGAATAGAAAGGAAAGAGTTTTGAGGCTCACTTAAACTCATTATATCGGGAAAGTCCTATCTCGATTTGGTATGGAGAAAGCTAAACCAGTTGGTACTCCATTAGGCTCTCAATTTTAGCTATCCAAAGATTTATGTCCCGCATCGAATGAAGACAAAAGGGATATAGCTAATATTCCTTACTCTAGTGCAGTTGGAATCCTTATGTATGTTATGGTTTGCACAAGGCCTGATTTAGCTCATGTAGTTGGTATTGTTAGCAGATACATGCCTAACCCAGGCAAGACTCATAGGCCAACTGTAAATTTGATTCTATGATACTTGAGAGGCACTTCTGATATTGGCTTGTTGTTTGGAGGCAGTGACATAACTCTAAGGGGTTATTGTAATTCAGATTATGTTGTGGATGGAGATGGTGGGAAATCGATTTTGAGCTATGTTTATACACTTGGCATAGACCTGATTTCTTGGAGATCCAAGTTACAATCCATTGTAGCTTTATCTATTACAGAGGCAGAGCTTATTTCTGTTGTGGCAACGACCAAGGAAGGATTGTATTTGTTGTAGATTTTGGAGGATTTATCAATGACACAAAAGACAGTGGAGTTGTTTTTAGACAGTCAGAGCAGCATTCATCTTATTAAGAATTAAGCCTACAACTCACGGACAAATCCAGGAGTTTCTTTCTCATGCTTGAAGAAGAGAGAAATAAGATAAAGCTATCGAAGATGCACAAAAAAGACAATCCAACTGATATGTTAACAAAGTCGGTTCCAAATGACAAGTTTGGGCATTACTCAAACTTGATTAGTGTGGTACGAGCTACTTAGCGCTATGGGGTGCCAACCCAACAACCAATTAAGTTAGTTGATTGATATATTTAAATCAAGGTGGAGTGTTAAATTTGGATGATTTAAATCTATTCCAAATATTAAAAGAGAGACGATATTAATCGATTCTCACAATCAATCAAATATGAGAAACAAATATAAAGATAATCAATTAATGACAAAAGATATATTAATTAATTTGAGGAATCAATCAAATAAAGATATTAATGGAAACAAATACCAGTATGCTAAAGTTGTGTTGAAATCAGATCAAGCAAATCCGGAAAGATTTCATCCTATCTCCAAGGCAGCCTTCATCCTTCCACCTATATATATAAAGACATTTGTTCATCTTTTAAACGCAAAACAACAAAAGTGTTCTCCATAAAATATCTTCAATATGATGCCTATTTTTGTATCTATGAGAAATTTATATTGAGTGATTTATAATCTTCTCATGTTTTATTCCCTCTTGAAGTGAAGAAGACTAAAGGTTGTTGGGTCCGAGGATGTAGGCATAGCCGGACCACGTTATATCGGTGTGTTCTTTTCTTTTCGTCTTTTATCTATAATTTGCGCTCTTTGATTTTCTTTTTATTCTCCTTATTGGATTGGAATTGTTGAGATTGTCCACAGACTAGATTAATGGATGTACTGCTTCCGCTGATCAAAACTCTGATTTTTCACTACAAGAAAGACAACGTTCTTTAACAATATAATATTGGTGCCCAAAATCTTATATGGGTTAGTAATACAATCAAAATGATTATGTAAATTTATGAGTGCTCAAATTCCATTCAGGTGACATCATAAGGTCTTGCAAATTATCTTCTTCAATAACAATTATTTGACAAACACAACCTTTAATGATCAAACATGCTTCAACAAAATTGACTCCACATGTAGTCAGTTTATGTTATAAAAAATAATTAAAGTTATAAATATTTTCATGATCATGCTCGAAGCCCAATTATTTGCATGCTTATTATAAAGTGAAAATATTGATCAAACATTCTCGTTTGTCAAAAGCCAAAGGTAAGAATTTGTTAATTGTTTCTTATGATCTATCAATTTTTAAAATCTTTTTAAGTATATAAAAACCTCGGTTGCTCTCAATTGCTTTAACTTGACAGGTTCTATTTTCAAGTCTTGAAAGAAAAGACAAATTCTAAATAATATCTTCACAAACACACCTTTGAGACTTCAAATGTGAGGTGTATAGATATAGAAATCATTATATAGTTTATATACAAGAGAACTTGAATCATAATTTTTTTATGAAAGTGAAGATCAGAACTTGAAGTGCAGTCTTCATTCATTTAATTAACCAAAAATGAGAAATTTGTATTTTAAATTTTTTGAAATCCAATCGTCAAAAATAAAAGCAAGAACACTAATTTATCCAAGTCCCACAAAACACTCATGAAAAACAATATATCACACATATCACACATTCAGATCCAATCCTTGTGTATAAAACATGCATTTAGCTGCATTAAGTACTCAATACACAGATTAATTGTATTTTATAAGACACACGACTCATTATTAAGGCATATTTCTTGAATTTCTATTCAGATCCAATCCTCGGGTACAAATGTTTGACCAAAATAAACAAGCCTTCCATTCATAAGAATTATCATACAAACTAAAAATTCATAACACACAAATTAAAATTTCTATTTCAAATACCAAGTCAATCAAACACAAAATGTCAAGTTAGCAGAACATTACACTTTCTTTGAAAAGTTGTACGCAATAGACATACTGCTGGTATCTTTTTACTAGGCCTAATCGAAAATAAAGTAACAACCACTCGACTTGATCAAAAAATAATCCTAACATAGAGTAATAAAGATTCAATATCATCATCGCCTATTATTTATCTTCTAAATTCATAATATTAGATGATCATACCTGATCGATGGAGAGGGAGAAGAGCGTTGGTGGTGGAACTTGAAAATCTGAGAAGCGTTTTGAGCATCGGTGGTGGAACTCAAAAATCTGAAAAGCTTTTTGAGCGTCAGTGGTGGGTTCTTGATTGTTTGGATGAATTTGGGGGGATAGATCTATGGCTTTAAAAGGGAGAGGTATGCGCAGAGTGAGTTGTTTAGAAGGGTGATCTACTTATCTATTAAATAATAGTAAAGCAGAAGAAATTCAAGCTCTCTTATTAATTGTAGTAGTTTTCTCTACTCTCCTTAATTCTCTTTCTAGATATTTTATTTTTAAATTTTTATAATTTATCAATTTATTCTACTAAACTTCTAATGTCAATATATAATCAAATACATACTTTTAAAATTTTCTATTCTTATTCACAAATGTCTTCTTAGTTTTCTTCTAATATTTTACATTTAAGTCCATACATTTAAATTAATTACATAATTCAAAATTTAAATCATTTGATAAATTCAGTTAACTAATATTAGGTACGTCGTGTAAATCCTAAAATACCAAAGTAGCATCAACAAATGGTAAAACAAAATTTTCATTTGCATACAAAGATATGTAAATCACATAGCACAAATTATATATATCAACAATAATAACAAATTTATTTCCTAATTCGTTTATCTCAATGAAGTTATCATGCATTTCACTGAAAAATTATATTTTTAGCTTTAAATGCCTATATTTTAAATTTCTATAGTTACTTACAAACCCTTCTCAATTCTCTCCTAATATTTTTTACTCATATCCATGTATTAAACAATTATGTAATCTTTATTTTAAATCATTCAAATAAATTCAATTAACTAATATTTATTAATTCATCTAATAAATCTTAAAATATACCGATTTAAGTATTTATACAACACTCATATATATATATATATGTGTGAAGATGATAAGATTGTTATTTTTATTCATATATAAAGATATACGAATCGCATAACATAAAATGTAAACATAAACAATAATATATTTTTAATTCATAATTCATTTATCTTAAAATAAATCATACATTGTAGTACAAAAATTTCGTTTTTTACAACTTTTAAAGGATAAATTTATATTTTACAACATTGGGATGTGAAAGCACGGATTACTCTAATACAAATTATAGTTATGTAGACATTCTCATTTTCAACGTGGTATTATTATAACTTTTAAAGGATAAATTTATATTTTACAGCACTAAGATGTGAAAGCACGGATTACTCTAATACAAATTAAGTTATGTAGACATTCTCATTTTCAACGTGATATTAAAACTTACCTAGCTCATAACTCAAATTAACGCCATTTTTTTTGCAAATATTGGAGTTGCAAACATGACACTCATACAACAATGTGAAATTTATGGTTAACTGCTAAGTTAAAAAAAGGTTTACAAATTGAAATCTCAAATAATAAATAAAAGTTCATGCGCAGATAAGTTGATTGTAAGATGTTTTTCTCAACTACAACTATATACAAAGCTCTTCTCATTTTTTACTCTCCTTTCTAACATTCAGTTACATATATTTAATTAGTTAAGTTGATCATTAATTTAAAATATTTAAATAAATTCAATTACGTAATATTCGTTATTTCATTATAAATCCTTAAATACACACACGTGCGCGCGCGCGCACGCACATACAATACTCATATTAATAGACATGGAAAATTCAATTTTTTCATCCATTTATATAAAAAAATACATGTATCACATAGTGTCAACCATTTACATATATAGTAACAGAAACACGCGCACGCGCACACACACATATTGCTATTACCGAGTTAAGACAATAATTCCAACAAGAATATGTGGTTGGCGACTCTCTACCTTACATCTGAGTGTTGCATGTCATTTTTAAATTATAAATTTCTTTATTTCAATAAATTTATCATATACTGCTTAAAAATATTCAATTTTTAACAATAATTAAAATTTTAAAATTATTTTTAACAACATTACCATGTGCAACGCACGGGTACACACTAGTTAAAAGGAAAGACAATATTTTTTAAAGTATTATATATTGTTGAACCGGTATATTGGTTAAAAAGATAGGCACATCTAATGTCATATCTTAACTCACTTTATTCTTGATTTAAGTTTAAACAAATTCTGCTGCAAAAAACCTCAAACTTACTCTACTCAAAATTCTTTTTGTCAAAAAATGAGGTTCCAGTCCTAGCCTTTAAAATGTTTACCCCTCCCTAATATCCACCTGTTGCTTCCTTTCCCGCACATCTCGCACCCTCAATCTTTTTGCTAGACTAGCACTTCTCTGCAAAAATCACCAACATTCTCCAGCCATGGTGCGGAGTTGTTGTATTTCATGTACGTGGATAATAGAAACATATGGCTAGTTAATGCAAGTTACGGATGAGGATAAAAGTAAAGTGAAGGAGCATCTCTATGCCCGTCGCAAAAACGTTGCTAATTCATCTTCCTTTGTGACGCCACAAATATATATATATATATATATATATATATATATATATATATGACATCTCTGCATTAGCAGACGTAGCTAATTAGCGACGCCTTTATTGTGACGACATAGCGACGGTGGTAAATTTAGTGACGCCGCGCCACGACAAATGCCATATTTTTTAAATCTTAAGTGGATCGACATATCCAATAAATACTTAATACAAAACCATATGTGGCTATAGATGGTCGCTCCTATCCAGCCCTATTCTCTGCATTAGCAGGCAATATTACCCAGTAATACTCTTTGTTAATGTGGGTCTCGGGGTGGGGTTCGCCAAATCGCAATGGCATCACTAAATGATGTCAGAAATCAGCCCCCTTCGTAGTAGTGTTCCGATGGTTCTTTATGAAGCAGAAGTGACTATTCACTCTCTTCATCCAATTGTACGTTAAATTACATCTACTCTTGTACATTCAGTTTTCTTTTTAAATGGTCGAACCATTCAAAAGAAAACTCTTACTACAACATCATAACGAACTCTTTACAAAGATGCATTTGATCATCTTAACACTTAAGAACATCAAATATATGCGCCTTATGTAAATTGATCAAACCGACATTTTAGTGATCGAATTTTTAGATATTTCTTGTAGTTTTGGTCTAGTGTTACATTTAACACAATACGAGCCTTTTGTAGTCAATCAAATTAAATACTCGATCTCACAGTATTGTTTATTAGCTTATTTCAAATGAACTAACTTCATCGAAGTATCATGCATTACGAAATGTGACCATTCCCTATATAACACTTATATGCGACAGTATATGGATCAAATATCTGTAGTCTTGTATTGCTTTTAGAGTTCAAAACTCATAGAATGCAATGCACGGTCTCGACCAAATAACGCGTAAGCAACCAAATTACTAATGTATTTAGTAGTTATAAAATCAGGTGCTTGCATGGGTATTGAAACATTAAGATGCAAGAAGCAATTATTAGTAAGTATGTGTTATATTTCTATTTGTCAATCTCAATTCAGTTCAATTGTATACCTTAATTAATAAACATTTTCTCAATCATATTAAATGCATAGATTTATTAATGTAGATTATTATAACATTATATACGGTATGTTCTTACAATATTAGAATGGTTAAATGTTATCATTTCATTTTTCTAATAAGCCTCCCACTAGTCTTTTATGTTTAACCAAACCCTAAGAAAAATATAGAAGTCTTTCGACTTCACTAGTGGGTGTTAGGACTCATATGCCTTGGGATTCTGACCTTGAGGAAAGCTCAACAAATCATAGGCCCGCATATGATGGATAACTCCTTATCAATTGTATCATATACAACTCCTGACTCATGGTTCCTTGTCTTAATACCGCCTTTATCTTCAGGAAAGCTCACCAAGTAAAGTGGGACTATTCACTTGGACCTATCATTTTACAACGGCCGAAGTATAATGCACATACCTTGAGGAAAGCTCAACAAATACGTGTAGTTATCTTACCTCATCCATCCAATGTATTAATAGTAATACATATGACATCCCTAGCTTGAGGAAAGCTCAACAACTAAGGAGTATGCAAGTAATCTATTAATATATAAATGATAGAGGATAACTTTATATTAAAGATTCATAATCTTCAATATATTTTATCGAGTGATACCAACTTAAGGAATAATGTATTTCTTATGAACTACCCTCGTGATTCAAGTGTCGGACACATCAGAAATCATGGTATACATACATTTACGTATGTATTTATTTCTTAAGTCAATTTAGGATTTCTTTAATGTTCCACCCTTAATTTATACATTCATATTATATAAATTTTATTTTACATAACTATTATATTTTATATTACTTATATAATAGTCTTATGCATAACATTATATTAATTTAATCTTATTTAATTAATTTTAATTAATTAACATTTTAATTAATTATATATATAATATAACCTTTATCTTAAATATTTATTACATACTATAGCATTTATAGCATCATGCATATATATCTTATATATGTGTATATTTATTTAATTAATTAAACTTTAATTAATTGATTTAACTAATTAACTTTAATTAATTTATTTAGAAAACAATTTTAATTAAATTATACTAATTTCAAAATTTAATTCATATACAAACATGTATACTATGTTATTTTAAACAACATAACGTATATCATAATATATAATACATGTATACGTTTATTAATTAATTAACTTATGTAATTAATTTATTTTATTAATCTTACTAGCAAAATTTTAAATTTTCAAAATTAAAATTTATTTTTAACATTTTGAATTTTTTATTGTATTATAACTTTTATAATGTTTGTATATCTAATTTTAAATTTAACTTTTAAATTTAAAATCTTATATTTTAATTTTCAAACGATTTGAAAATTAGCCCAAGGCCCATTTCAAATTTGGGCCTTTTCTATTAAGGACAACTTTTGGACTGTGAGCTTAATAGTTAACCCTAATATGACTAATTTAGACCGCATAGAGTATTGACTCTGATACCATTGTCGGAGCTGGGCCAACCCGCAACAGAAGTTATAGGTGAATTTCAAATTTTGTTTACCCTATTAGATCTTTGTTGGGCATATAAAGTCTAATTTATTTAGAACATTTCTAAATTTTATTTAAATAAAATCTCGAAGATCCAAAGTCTTGAAGCACACCTTGAAAGGATGAACTCTCCCTTTTAAAACCTTTTTCAATTCGGCAGATTGCTAGTCCTTGCATCATTGACCTTCAGCCATCGAATAACAACTGAATTGATTTGAGCTTAGGATATTAGATAGATGGAAGAGGTTAGGTTGACCAGCATTGGAATGTGGATAGAAGTTCCAAAAGATCCTTATCAAATGGAAGAAAAGATGTTTAAATAGAGAAAGGAAAGGAGAGAATTTAGGATTATATCTTTTACTCAATCTCCTTCCATCTCAGCCACTCATTTTCACTTCTCTTTAACCATCAACTAGCCGCCTCTAACCCCTTTATTCCAACCGATCCTATCAGCTCCATGTTGGGCTATAAACCCATTTAGAGCCTGAATGAATATTTTATATTTCAAAACTAATTTAAAACGCTTATCGATATCGTATATCGATTGATGTATTTATAATTTTTATAAATACATTTAATATTCATTTATCAAATCGAAATCAAATCTATGACTATTATTTCATAAATATTATTTACTTTAAACAACAATTATAAACTAAGTAAATCGTTTGGTCAATGGAGAATTCATTGTTTCGGTTGTGTGACTCGTTGGGTGTAAATTTGGTCAGCGATTAATATTGAACTAGTCAAATATTAACATTCACACGTCACTTAGCAGGTGGTATGACATTTTGGCCAAATTGATTGCTTACTTGGTTTCAGGAGAATCCAGTTTCACTTTGTTAAGCGTTACCCGGTTGTGACTTTTATTTTACACCAATTCTCTTCGTCAAAACTATATCACTTTGGACTTATGGAATTTGGTAACGGTCAAAATTCCAATATCATCCATATTCAACTCTATAGTCCAAACACAAAGTCCTTGGTTCAATAATAATAATCATTATTAACCGAAATGCTCTGGGTAGAGACTTTGACTTTGAGTTGACTTGAGTTGACCGTGATACTAACCTCGTGTAATCGAGAAGACGAGTCCTCTCTTAAACAGTGCTTCACTTCCAATACTTCCACTCGACCCAACTATAGTCATTCGATGGACGTCGTGCCATTATTTGACTATAATCAAAGCGAAGCTTTCATATTGAAGATCCATTGCGTTCTCAAATCGAGAGAACTATGTAAATCAGTCACATCAATATTTTCTGTTTGACCTTAGTTATATTAACCAATAGAAAACTATCGAGTGACATAGTTGTCTAATAATTATCAATACGTAACCCCTAGGTGCCCCCAGCTATCTTAAGTAATACACTGCCTAATATTTGGAGAGTGTTACGTACTCTAGTCTCAACGGATACATCGATATCTAGTCTCGATGCATCTTGACTAGGAACATTTAAAATGGTATATTTGTTTTCATTGCGATAAATTACTCATGGGTATAACACTTTGTAACTACTATCACAAAACTACATTTACAGATTTTCTATTAAATATACTTTTAATTAAATTAATTAATTAACATAACACATTATATCGAGTTTGATGTATTCCATTTGATATCATTATTTCCGAGAATCAACAAATTACATCTCACATCCTTCATAAAATTTCGGGTCATTTTTTTCTTCTTCGATCACTCGATAATTTCTAGAAGCACAAATTCCACTTTTTATGGGTCTAGAGATTCTTTCACAAAACAATCCTTCTTTTTTCGGTTTACTAATTTTATAATGAAAAGTACAGGGCTTTGTCGCCTCTCCAACGATAACCCCATTTGGTAGGATTTTGTTGGCCCAAGCCCTTATTTGTTGAGGAGACTCTAATCCAATTTGAAGTTGTTGATGGTTATACCGGTCATCATAGAATAGAAATTCAAATTCATTCAGATCAAACTTCCTTTCGGTTAATCTGAATTTTTTTCAGATACAAGGATGTCATTCTCTTGTTCCTAAATAGGCCCTTTGAATTCTTTTAGGTTCATGTTCTACTCTGAGGAAAGATCTATTTGAATTCTAGTTGTACATATAGGACAAATGATCTCAATACCACTTCTTATTGCTATGAGTTTTTTCAATTCGTTTCATGTCTCCAGAAAACTATTCACTGTATTTATTATAATGGTTGATGTTCACATATCAAATTATTTTGTGGATTGGATTTCATTTGACTGTCTATGGCTCTATTACGTGTGCTCGAGATAAAAGTTTTGTATAAATGTATAATTGTGTTATTAAGTATTTTTCTTTAATTTCTTTTCCATGTAAGAGGTGGAATAGAATAACACGGTTAAAGTGTGCTTGGGCAGAATAGCAGTGCAAGTACAAGTATTAGTAGCATAGCAAAAATTCATTCCTCGTCATTAATATGTTTGCTCGCGTTAATTGTGGCTTATCGGGAGAATCGATGATTGCATCTTTAATGCACTGCTAGTACATCATCTAAGAATTCTTAATTGGCTAGTTATAAATAGACATATGGCTATTTACAAGGGATTACCTCAGATCTACGTCGAGGGTGGTGATTCTCAAATATTGTAAAATAGAATGTGATACGATGGGATAAAATGCAATAGAAAGCTAAAGATCCAATAAGTCCAATATTGATTCCTGAGGGCGTGTCAATCGGGCAAATACGCCCATAGTGGCTCGGGTGGATATCTCGTATCCAAAAGCCAGTAGTTCGTCCCGTCAATCCTCCAGGATCCAGATAACTCAATTTCTGCTCATGAACAATTTGTGTCAATGGATTAGCTCGATCCAAAACTCGAGATAAATGGTTTAGGTCAAAAAGGATTCTTAAGTGGCTATTGATGAAGTTAAAGTTACCAAATTTTGAGGAGTTGATATTAATTTTTGTCAAATTGCTCCACATATAGTTCCTTGAATCGAATTTTCTAAATGAACAACCATTTCGAATTGATCTTGTAACAGATCTGCTACAGAATGAATATGTTTATTTTTTAAGTAATTTATATCGTCAAATGTACCTATTCCAAATTTAATTCCGATCAAATGATCAATAACAGCCAATAGATCAGGCTTGTACTTTTGCGTTTCTCTAAACTTGCAATCATGGTAAAATCTTGGTTTATTCAATTTTCAAGGTCTCCCAAGCACACGTACTAACTATAAATAAGATAGATAATAAAAGGCTTGTTATTTTTGAAAAATACATCCCTTTATAAGAAGAAAGAACTTACTATCTTTAGGATCTGATTCTACACCGCTGCTCAATACTTTAATGTATCGACTCTATTATATAAGTTGATTCCTAACTTTATATATCATTTTATGATATAAGTAAGCAGTTTTTAACTGTATTGACCCAAAAGCTCAATAATTGAACTTGACGATGCGTTTTTATCAATCTGATTCTTTATTTAAAGAATATAGTCTAGGAAAATTTTCTCACATTGTATCATTTATTCTACGTACTAGAACTGATAGCAGTTGAGATTCTGTAGGATTATACACAAAAGATCCTTTTTTAGCTCTCTTCAGTCCTATGTCTCTTATCCCTGGGGGGGTCTTCCTCAACTAACAGGGTTTATCGGAAAACACTATTTATTCTGGTGTGGATGGCAGGCAGGTCTATATTTCTTGGTTTCAATAGGACTCCTTACGCGCCCTCGCATGCCAAATTATAGAAGTATATAATAGAAAGAAAATTCCTTTATTTCAAACAAGATTGATTAACGAGTTAGATATATGTAACGAATTACATAATTTCCCCTAGGGCATATCCCTAACTCTATCAAAGGCTATAGTCAATAGGCATGTAGAGTAGTAAACTTGGTGTAGGAGAAATTGTCTCGTAATAGTCGACACCTTCTACTTGAGTATAACACTTAGGAATAAGACGAGCTTTGTATCGTTCAATAGAACCATCAGATCGATACTTGTTAACAGTTAGCACACCGCCTAAACCACAAGCCAACATCCCTCTTCATGCCTTCCCAATAGAAGCTCCTCTTTATATCTTGATACATCTTGGTCCCACCAGGATGAATCGTAAACTTAGATCGATGACATTCTTCTAGAACTTCTCTTCTCAAGTTCTCTACATTCGTAACACATAAGCGTCCCTTCTTCCTCAACCATCCTCTCTGGTCGATGCCAAAATATTTTAAATCATCGATCTCGGATCCCACCTCGAGCCTTCTAATACTCTCGGCTAATTCTGGATCCTCTTTCTGTATAGAAGCTATCCTCTCGATCAGCACTGGTCGAACCTTTATACATGCCAACATAGCGGTACTCTGAATAGAACCAGTAGTCGATCTCGACTTTATACTACAAGTAGTCAAAGCTTCTAAATCCCTCCATTCTACCAACATAGCTAACACCACATTCTGATGTTTCCTGCTAAAATCATAAGCTGCCAAAAACTCCAGCCACCTCTATTGTCACATATTCAACTCTTTCTGAGAGAATAAATATCTTAAGGACTCTTGATCAGTGTATAGCTCAAATCTCTCTCCTAAGAGATAATGTCTCCAAATCTTCAACGCAAAGTTCACTGCAGCCAACTCCAAATCACGAGTAGGGTATCTCACCTTGTGCGGTCTAAGCTGTCGAGAAGCGTAGGTAATGACTTTACCATTCTGCATCAACATAGCTCCCAATCCAGTCCCACATGCATCAATGTATACTACCAACCCCTGGCTACTATCTGGAACTACTAGCACTGGTACGTTGGTCAATAAATGCTTTAACTTGAGGAACCCTTCCTCACATTTGTCGGACCAAATGAACTTCACATCCTTCTTGGTCAACTTAGTCAAAGGTGCCGCTGTTCTTGAAAAATCCATAATGAATCTCCGGTAATAACTAGCAAGTCCGAGAAAACTTCCGATCTCGGTTACCGTCTCTGGACTCTTCCAATTATTGACAGCTTCGATCTTAACTGGATCTACTGGCAAACTCTCCTCTGAAACCACATGACCAAGAAACTTGACCTCTTTCTTCCAAAAATGACATTTGGAATACTTCGCCTTTAGCTGATGCTGCCTCAGCGTCTCTAGCACTACTCTCAGATGATCCTCATGCTCTCTCTCATCTTTCATGTATACTAAAATGTCATCTATTAATACCAATATGAACCTATCCAAGTGCTCTTGGAAAACTCGGTTCATCAAATCCATGAAGAAAGCAGGTGCATTCATCAATCCAAATGGCATCACTAACCATTCATACGAATCGTACCTAGTCTGAAATGCTGTCAAAGGAATACTGTCCTCTGCCACTCTCAACTGATGGAACCACGTCGCCAGATCCAATTGGGAAAATGCTCTGGCTCCACTCAACTGATCTAATAGATCATCTATTCTCGGCAAAGGATACCTATTCCTGATCGTCCTTTCGTTCAACTTACGATCGTCGATGCACATCCTTAACGACCCATTTGGCTTCTTCACAAAAACCATGGCTGCTCCCCAAGGCGAATTGCTTGGTCTAATAAAATTTCTTCCTTCTAGATCCACTAGCTACACCTTCAATCTCATCTCAGTCGGTGTCATCTTTCTAGGTGGTCTACTACCAGGTTCATCTTCAGGCACAAGATCTATTTGAAACTCAACAGCTCATTTCGGTGGTAGTCCTGTGACTGGCTCAAAGACATCTGCAAACTCCCTTGCAACACGAACCTGATTTAGCTCTTCTGCTATTTCCAGGGCACTTAACAAAGCATAAACACTCCGGTCGGAATTCTTCACTGAGAAGATGATTCAGTTATGACTATCTGGGTGTCTTACTAATATTTCCCCACCATGGCAAAATATCCTAGCCTCATATATACCCAACCAATCCATACCCAAAATGATCCCGAAATCTACGAAATCATAAACATACAGACTGCATGCAAATATATGACCTAACAAATCAAGTTCTAACCGATCACATATCATCCCTCACTACAAGCCAAATAGTCTTTTATAGCGGCATATAGCTGCTATTAAATACAACTATAGCGGTTTGATAAACGCTGTATATCGATATGTTATAAAAAAGAATTGTACATTTATAACACAAAAAAATCGCTATAAAAGAGCATGATTTCAGAGCATAAAGTAGCCGCTATAAAATAGTTATTCTATAGCGCCTATTTCACGCTATATATCAACATGTTTATAATATATTCTACATCCATTTATAGCATATATATACCGCTATAAAATGTGTAGATACAATAATGCCTATTTGCTGCTATCCTTTGACAGTAACCTCATACATTGCATTATCTTTTTATAGCACTTATGTCATATAGTTATAACACTTTTAGGAGCTTGCTTTATTTTACTATATATTTGATGCACCCCACTATTACATTTTAATAATAACAATCAAAATGAATCTTCTATAAACATATAACAATTTGAACAATGTATGAATGAAAAAATATAATACTCAGCAAATGTAACGCATATTCATGATAACAAAATAAAGTATCAACTAACAAAAAATAAGTTCAATACATGAGTTACCAAATTCAATACATATTCATGATAGCAAAAGATGACATAGTTCAAAGTTCACGTCTACAAGTACCAAATGCATCACTAAGAACTTGAATTGCTCAAAGCCTTTCTTCATGCATGTCTTTGGTCATTGGTAGTACTTCCTGAAATTCAGAACAATTTGAAAATAATTATATAAAACTGTGATGAATGAGTAATTTCACATGAAAAATGGAACAGAGGTCGGTGTTATAGCTTGAAGATCGTGCTATAGGGATTAGGTGTCATTATGTATGAGTTAGTAGTGTATTAATCCACTAGACTGAAGCCAAAATAAGATCATCTATAGCAAAAAATGAACATATCTATATCATAAACATAGTACAGAACATGTACTGACGAGTGCAAAAAGAGTAAAAACTGGTACAATGGGAAAATATAGAATCGAGGGATGTGTAAGGAAAAATTTAGGCTTGGCACTCCAAAATAGCGGGCAAACCTAGATGAATACCTATGTAAAATAGACATGGAAATGATGCTAAAACAACAATTAAAGGTGCAGAACTGGGACATGTACAGGCTGAGAGAACAAGAAGGCCTGCCATAGTTACTGCATGGCGGAGAAGGGTTAACTCAATGAGGCACCTAAACTGAAATGTCGTTAAAAATACCTGCATTTGCCAACAATATCGTCTATCGACCCTTTGGAAATCCCTCGTTTGACCTAATAATAACCACTCATTTTCTGGTCATGATCATACTGATCAATAGCCTGAAGCTTCTTGTCCATCTTAGAATGAAAGTACTTCACCATTAACATTGTATAACACGAACCCATTATAGTTCGTTTTGGGCAACGTGGCTTCCAGTCACTACCAAGTTGATGATCTTTAACCACATCAAGCGATTCTTTTATTTTATTCTGCAGATCTATAATAATAAAAAATATTATAAATCTCTGCGTCTCATTATTTCATGAGGACATTTTTGAATATTTATAAGTTAGGCATAATCTTATTAATACCTTACACTTTTTGTTCATAAAGGACGGGTGTTTGGAACATTTCAAAATGAACAGACCATGTGACATATAAAATAGAATAAGCAATCCCATCTTTTTTGTATGGGAATTTGGATATTGGCTTCCATATTTGTAATGAATTTCAATGAGAATGATAAAGGGTATTAGTTTCAACCTGACACAACTTAACTTTCTATTTGTATCAATGTTTATCAAACCGAGTATAGTACTTGATTTCAAGTAGAATAACAAAACTACGAATTTTTGCTGGAGTGTAAACAATATTTTACTTGCAAGCATACATAACACAAATAAATCAGTATGGCCGCTGTTCTCATGAGACTAAAATAAAGTGAAACTCCCCACGATATTATTATTAGACTTCCAAATTATCCTAAACTTTAGAAATCTTCAAAGGGTAGTACATAATTGCATTGGTATCATCTACTAGCATGTTCTAAAAATATGATGATATCAAAAAGTTAAAACAGATATGACTAAAACAAAATCAAACCAACTCACGGTGAAAGAGATACTTAGCCAATGTAATTCAGCAACAAGAAGCCTCTCGTTTCATTGACAAGATAATCCTAGCAAATTCACCAATCTTTCGTTCCTCAAACTCCCTAATGCTCTTGCTTCCA
Organism: Allium fistulosum; assembly: GCA_030737815.1. Lineage (NCBI taxonomy): Eukaryota > Viridiplantae > Streptophyta > Magnoliopsida > Asparagales > Amaryllidaceae > Allium > Allium fistulosum. The sequence continues at coordinate 1,042,159,029 of CM060906.1, forward strand.
CTTATATTTAAATCCAAATTATATTAGTAAGAAGATTAATGTATTTTTAGTCGCACAAAAAGAAAAGCTTATTTCTTAGTTAACCTATACAATTAGCTCAAACTTTCATGTAAAATTCCCAAGTCATTTCATACATAATGTATGCAAACTTACATGTTATAGTCACATCTTAACATATTTGTGTCCACTTGGCAAAGCACTGAAGTAAAAGAAAATTAAATAACATATGCTTCAAAGTTGGTATTTATACTGAAGTCTGAAACATGTAGAATTCAATAGATTAAAGTTGATATCTAACACTCATCCACTTCAGGTCCACGTTAGGTTCTCAACAATTATTGCTCCAACTCAGCCTCAAATCCCCGTTAACAGTAAGGCACTCCCCATTGTTTCAACACACTACGCATTCATGAATTTATCATCACCCAGCTCTGCTTGATATCACCACACAACAATGCACACAATGCATACATTCAGGAAATTATCTACCTATCTTGTCATACAGTTATGTGTGCATTAATCAACCCAGCGCATATGCAGTTTCACCGAGCTGGGCCATTACATATTCCAACAATCTTGTGATTCCCTCACCTCACATTAGCACACCTTTGCATGCTCTTCCTGCTGTCATTCCCCTCACCTCAGAATAGCGCATTCACTGAACTGTTTTGTCATTTGCATTTATGTTTGATTACCAATCTTATGTGTTGGCCCAGTCCACTTCATCTACAATAGTTCTGTTCAAAGCATGTAGGCAGGCTTCTGCAAGCCCTAATTCAAGGCACTGACAGCTCAGATCACCGACGCACTACTCAGCCCGTTCAGTTCAGATGCAATCTACTACTCACATTCAGCAAGTTCATTCAGTTCAACCTCAACTATGTTACCTACAAGTTCACTCGCTAGTTTCAATTTTCTAATATCATGCACCTTCAGTCTTGCTTTCCTATTGGCAACCACACTTCAGGATTCAAAACCTAATGTATGAAAACACTGTAGCACACGAAGATCCTATTCTATGCACTTCAATCCATCAAAGAATGTTTTTTAGTTAAAAGCCTTGTATAATAACAACGAGCATTCACTGCCTATTTGTTTTTCTTTTTGATCCTTTTCTTGTATTTTGATCATCCATGTGATGATCCCTCAGTTCCATTTGCACAATTTGTTGTACCATATACATTAATAATATTTACCACTGAGCGCTCTCCCCTTTTTGAGGACTACTCTTTCATCAAAAAAGAAGAAGTTGATATTCAACACTATATAAGTTTTACCATTTATTTTCTTTCAGAAGTGCGTATGTCGTGCACTGATGGTTGTTTGTCTCAAATCAAAGACTTGGTGCAGATTTAAATAAATAAATAAACTTCAATATATCTTAGAACTGTAAATTTTTATTTGTCTTAACTTGCAGTTTATATGTATGTTATTGCTAATAATCAGAAAGCATTTTCACAACTTTTGTATAACTTAGTTCATTTTTATAAACTTAGTTCATTTATTATTATTTTAAACTTAGTTCATTTTTATAAACTTAGTCATATTATATTATTACTATTATATAAACTTAGTTATTTGGTATAAAACTTAGTAAACTTGATTAATATCTTATAATTTATTACTTTATTATAATTATTATAAACTTAGTTAATTTTCATAAACTTAGTTACTTTATTATTATTATTATATATATATAAATTTAGTTACATTTTATAAAACTTAGATAACTTGGTTAATATTTTATAATTTATTAGTATTATTATTATCATTATAAACTTAGTTAATACTTATAAAACTTATAGTTAATGTATTATTTATTATTGTTGTTATCATTCTTCTTGTTGTTCTAAACTTAGTTAATTATTATGAAACCGAGTTAATATTTATAAACTTAGTTTGTTTATTTTTATTATTACTATTTACTATTATGACTCTTATTGTTGCTGTTAGTATTATTATTTTAAACTTAGTTCATTTTTATAAACTTACTTAATTTATTATTATTATTATTATAAACTTGGTTAATTTTTGTAAAACTAGCTAAATTGCTTAATATTTTATAATTTATTATTATTATATTATTATAATAATAAACTTAGTTAATTTTTATGAAACTTAATTAATTTTTATAAACTTAGTTTATTTATTGTTACAATTACTAGTACGATTGTTGTTGTTATAAAATTAGTTAATTTCATAAATATTGGTTATTGTTATTATTATTACTATATAAATTTGTTTAATTTTTATAAACTTAGTTATGTTATTATTGTTATTATTATAATTGTTTTTTAATTTTTATAAAACTTTTATAAACTTATTCAATTTTTATAAAACTTAATTAACAAAGTTAAATTTTTATAATCATTGTTAATTTATTTTGGCTATTTTGATTATTATTATTATCATTATATAAATTTAGTTAACTTTTATGTAACTTAGTTAACTTGATTAATATTTTATAATTTATTATTATTAGTATTTAATTATTATAAAAGTAGTCAATTTTTATAAAGCTTATGTTTAATTTATTATTATTATTATTCTAAACATAGTTAATTGTTACGAAACTTAGTTAATTTTTATATCGAATTGATGGTTATTGTCAAATGTTGTTTCCAATAACAATAAACTAGCATAAATGAACTCTAACTTATTTTAGTTATTTTACCATGGTCATCTAGGAATCGATCTTTCCTCGAATAAATGTATACAAAAGACATTCCTTAAGAGTAGAACCAACAATTGACTAAAACACACTAGTTTGCATTAATGAGATACTATTACTGTCTCGCAGAAATTTGATAGTTCTGAGAAACATTGTGGCACAGACGCCATTTTTATCATTTTAGCCATCTTAAGAGCATACTATAAAAATAGTACATTGGACGTGAATAGTTCAGAGGTTCTACTGTTGCCAATGATAAATTATATAGTTTTAGTGTTTGCAAACTCTCGGCAAAGCAATTAAACAATTGGGAGACTAAAATAAACTAATAAAAGAATAACAAGTTCAATGGAATCAAAGGGAAATAAATATACAATGTATGTATAGCAATTGACCATGGACTAGGGAACACATAGTAGGATGACTAGCGTTATTACATGATCAGATGTTCATGCACACTCACACTGTACACTTAATATGCAAATAAATACTCAATTTAGGTTTTTTTAGGATAACATAGTACACGATCAAGATATATCAAAGGGGGTAAAATGTGGTGAAAAATGTCTAATAACGCAGAGAGGTTTTCATCAGTATCTCATGGAAAATGAGATAGAATATCATCAATACAATAAAAAAACAAGACTGAACTTGGATCTAAATGAATTTTTCCTATGATTATAGGTAGAAATGTTCGTATCATCCCATTTGCTGCATTTTAAGCATAAGTTGAATTTCACTGAAGACAATTCAAACAGATATATAAATACATTTATTTCTTCTAAATGTCCAATGAAGATATAGACCCGACACGGGTGTATTTTGAAAATTTGAAACAACAATAGGCTATAGAATAACAACCATATTTAGTCCAAAAAACTTGGAGCTGAACTTGCATTCTCCTTGAAAAGTAGGAAATGACACAAAAACAAAACCTTTTTAGTAAAAAGCAGCAGATTCAACTTCTATTGTTAGCCTATAATCTAAAAGGCAACCTTTTATTATTCGAAAATCAAAAAATTTATGTTATCTTCACTCCAACGTATGCATAATCAAATCTAATAATAACAGACCTACATACTAAAGTATCATCACATAAAACAAATCATCTATTTAATCATTAGTTCACAGAACATAAAACTAGTTTATAATCTAAACATCAGCACTCCTGAAAACCAAATTGAAATTACCCCCAAATAAGGAATAGCAAATTATATTTGCAGAAAATAATAAAGCATAAAAAAGATGTTACCTTTGCAGGAAGCGAGATGAATCTGGTAGATATTGATGAAGAACAAAATTGAAGATTGAAGATTAGGGTTCATGACGTCATCGACTTCACAACTCCTGAAGAGCGAAATGTTGAAGATCGGAGATGGAGTACAAAAGATGAATTTCAGAGATTGGAGATGGAGTAAAACTTTGATTAGGGTTATTTTGTTTTAGGAGGGAAAAGAAAATTGCTAAGTGTTATTTTGGGAGGGAGACGAAATTGGGTGTGTTTTTGGGAGGGAGACGAAAATTTGGGGCCAAAGCGTTGCATATGTACATACAGAACAAATTGTGTAAAAAAAACAAATATTTAAAGTTAAACAATAACGCTTTAGAATAATGCGTTATTAAATGGTGTTATTAATAATATATTTTCTTGTAGTGCCTAAAGTTACATACCCTCCTACTGTATCCGCAACCCTTAAGGAAGAAACAAGGTAGGTGGGTTCTAAACAGAACCTATCAACCAGATTCTGAGATATAAATGAATGTGATGCACCGGTATCAAATAGTATCCTAACTGGAAAACTCTGAATCAAAAACGTACCTTCCATCACAGACTTCCCTTTACCATCTGCAGTTGGCTTAGCAGATGATGGTCCAATAGCAAAAAAAATTCCCTTGTCCGCCCTAACTGGTTCTGGACATTGATTCTTATAAATCCCAACTTGATCACAGTTGTAGCACTTCACATGCTTCTTATCCGCAGTCTTCTTCTGCCCCTTGCCTGACCGACACTCATTTGCAAAATGACCCTTCTTGTCACATTTGTAGTAGACTAAATCAGCTTTTGATTTCTTGGCCGTGTCTCCATTCTGGGCTCCTTTCTTTTTGAAGAAACTTCTCTTCTTTCCCTAAGAACCCTGGAATTCAATTGGCTTCTGTCTAGCGCACACAACAAGCATTTCCTCATGGCGGATGGCCATCTCCACCACTACACTACTAGGATCACGGATATGTGTCAGGGTCGCCCTAGCAAGCTCGGGCCTCAGTCCCCGAATGAACCTTTCATTCCTTCTGATGTCAGTGTCTACAGTAGCGTATCCAAATCGAGATAGCTCATCAAACTTATTACCATACTCGATAACTGACATATCTCCTTGAACTAAATCCATAAATCTCCTCACCAATGCCGACTTACCAACCTCAAAAATAAAACTCTGTTCGAATCTCCTTCGAAAATCAGCCCATGTCAATCCTTCCTCCGGAACTCCGGTAGTCACACTATTCCACCAGTGAAGTGCCAACCCTTGCAACTGCCTAGAGGCCAACCTTTTTTTCTGCTCATCCTCTAAATCTAGATCAGCAAATATTCTTTCGCAGTGTAACAGCCAATTCTCCACTTTGATAGCATCCTCTGTTCCCCTAAACGGCTTTCCACCCAAACTGGTGTAGTCTCTGCTCAACTTAGCATAATTATTACCAATAGGAGCCACAGGATTAGCTCCTCCAATATTACCAGCAGCTCTAGTAACAGCTCCTGCTATTATCAAATTAGCAAGGAACTGATACATCATCCTGCGCTACTGGCGGATTTCCAACACCCACATTAGCTTCAGCATTTTGATTAGCATTAGCCCGTCGACCTTTTTACCTCTAGGTGTTGGGTCGAGCTTTTTTATCAGTTGTAGTGCTTCCTCCACCTAAATTTCCTCTTCCGTTTGCTGCTTCTGTATCTCCTTTCTCGTAAATCTGCATACGAGCCTTATTAAGATACAAAAGAACGGTCTAAGAGAGAGGGGATACGTACTTATATACACACCTATATATCCAATACAAATACGTTACAATCGCGTTAACCCAAACCCCGATCATATTTCTGATTCATTGGATCATGCTTTAAAAATCTTTTAGGTTTAAATTGCTTAAGTTTTCATAAACTTATGCTCTGATACGAACTTGTAACATCCCCCACTTGGAGGCCCAAAACTAATGGCTTTGGATGCTGCAGTCATTCATAGTTATTAATCCTCGGCGACCAAATACGGTAATGTTAGTTACATTGATATATCATAAACACATGGATATGGAAAAAATTTAAATTTCAAAACAACATTCATATTCCATTCCAAAAACCCTTTCAACATTCTTTACATAATCCGACAGCGTAACCACATTTTGAAAAATATATTTATTTCAACATACTCCAAGAGCGACATATTAAGATGCCCCTTCGTGATCAGAGTATATAATAGGCAAGTAACAACTTTGCCTTAACAAAACATAGCACAACGGAATTAAACTGAACAAGAACTCAAAATAGCTATAATGCCACTTGCACATCTCCGGAAGCTTATTCGTCTAATGAGGTACCTGAAAACCTCAACACTCAGACTACTCAAAATCAATTGAGTACTTGAAAGTTTAAGGGGAAACATAAACTTCGAGTCAGACATAAAGCCTGGTATGAATAATAATCTACCATCTCAAACCATTTAGATATCTAGTGAGACCATGCTGCTTAGCGGAACGGGTTTCTCCTCACTAGTATCCTAAAACCTTTATAAAACCATATACTATGCTCCTACATCTACAATGGTTAAAACATCTCAAAATAATATGATATAATGATATGCAAAAAAACAAATGAATAAATTCTAGATTACCCATCCCCATTAATTTTGACTATCTGTCACAGTTATAGTTTCTAGGATTACTAAACCTAATAGTTTTCATGGGATAACCAATAACCGGTTAAATGTTTAAGGGCTCCCTGTCCAATTACATAGTTTTCATGGGATCACTTTGAACCTATTGGTAACTCCAATATCCTTTCTTTTATCCTAGTTTTCATGGGCTGACTAGGAACCTATTGACTATCTGTCAATATCTTAATTTCTTATCCGGATAAAGTATTCATGGGTTAACTATTAACCTATTGGCCCCTGCCAATATTAAATCATAGTTTTCATGGGATAACTATGAACCTGTCTTACTGACATTCTCAATTTTACATAGTTTTCATGGGTTTACTATGAACCTGTCTTACTGACATCTTCGTTTTTTTTACATAGTTTTCATGGGCTTACTATGAACTTGTCTTACTCACATCTTCATTTTTTTACATAGTTTTCATGGGCTTACTATGAACCTGTCTTACTGACATCTTCAATTTTTTACATAGTTTTCATGGGCTTACTATGAACCTATTGGCCCCTGCCAATATCTTTTCCCATACACAGATTTTATGGCATACTGTGAACCTATTGGCCCCTGCCAATATCTTTAATTTATATTCACTACTGGGTCAACCTAGCTGGTTATTCTGTCCTTCCCCAAGGTACCGTTATGGGTTCATTTCAATGTGAATATATACATATATATGAAGAAGCAAACAATATAACTTGGTTAATCCCTTGTACCTATTAAGACTTCTTCAAAAACTCTATTTCAAAATATTTTATTTATTTATGCCATGGTTTTCCGTTTTTAAATGAGATTGGGTTATTGTTTTTAAAACTAGGCTTTCAAAATCTTCGAAACCTTGCTTTCGACCTCACTGGATAACCTCCTTCGAAAGCATATAAATCTCTTTTCAAAACATTACGTATAAACCTTTCGAAGCTCTTTAAATCATCTCTTTCGAAACCAGAATATACATTTCGAAAGTATCAAAACATTTCTTATTAATCTTTAGAAACATAGCTTCGAAACAATTGGAAATATCCCTTCCGAAAGCATCGAAAGTCCCCCTTTCGAAATCATTGGGTTTACTCAAAAACATCTTTGGGGTCAAAGTGAATATATATATACACAAAAGTATCTCTTTCGAAACCATTCTTTATCACATAAAAGTATTGGGGAAAATTTGATGGCGTCGGCACCATCTCTTTCGAAAGCTTCAAAACATTTAATCAAAATACTGAAGGATAGCTTCGAAACCCCCTTCCGAAGCCATTGCCTTCGAAACCCATGAACCCTTTCGAAGGCATTTAGGAAGTGGCTTAATACATCTTTAAATCAAACACTACCCTTCGAAAGCATTGACGACTTCAATACACTTGAAAGGCAAAAGAATCGGCATCTGGGCTTCGACTAGGTCGGAACCCCTTCTTTCAAAAGCATTTATTTTACAACTAAAGGAACTCATTCGAAAGCCCTTACTTTTAAAACATCAAATGGCAACCCCTTCAAAAGCTATTAGAAAACTTCTTTCGAAAACATAGGTTTCGACTACGTCGAAAGCTTTAGTAAAACAAAGACAGGCGCTTAACTTTTTAAAACAAACTAAGGTATTGACCCTATCGGAAGCAACGCTTTCGACACTATACCTTCCGCCTTTCCTCCAATCCACTACGTACCATCTAGGTGATACCTTGTGTATTGGTTTCGGCTTAGTGGGGTTTCAACTTGATTGAAGGCGAAAGGAAAGAGTCGAAAGGCACCTCTAACAGAGACGAAACCTATTTTTCTAGGTAAAGGCTAGTTAATGCCAAATTAAGCAATTTATATCAACTAACCTGCCTACGTGTAAACATATTATTGGTTGCCTCAACTTTTCCCATGCTTTACAAAACTAACCGCCTTTTAATTCTAGATAAGCATCAAAACTAATTTTTACAGATAAGACTTCTATTTAAAATACACTTAAATCATTAAATCCTCCTCTTAAAATAATTTATTTCTTATAGTAAATCACTTAAGAAAAATCCCCAAAAATTACAGAAATTCACTTTGATCATGTTATCTAACATATCAAAATTTCAAACCCAAATTATCAGTATAATTTTTGAAATAAATTCCTAAACCCAATTAACCATATTTTCACATAAAAATTAATAATAATCTTTCCATAGCTCGAAAAATTATCAAATTTAATACCCAACTCCAAAATCATGTTTTTCATAACATAAATTTTTTCCATGGCATTCAAACATCAATTGATATCGGTTTTGCTCTAAAACCGTATAAATCTCCATTTAAACAATCTTGTTTAAATAAAACAAACTTTAATTCAAGCATATCATCATCCAAACAGCATATATACGAATTTAATCTTAAATCCGAAACATATATTCATAAAATAGAGATGAAATTATTATTCACCTTGATTATGATAAGGAAAGTGGATTGAGTTTGAGATGATTCCCCTTCTTTAATTTCTTTAAGTTTTCTTTGAATTTCTCCTTTCTTTTCTTGTTAATGGCCTGCTCTCCTTTACGTTTTATTTTTGTGAAAAATGAGATATGATCGTGAATGGCCTAAGAGGCAAAATCTATATATAAGAGTAAAGGTTATGTATGGAAAATACCCAATATACCCTTGTGTAGATTAATTATCATATAAACCATTCTTAAGTCCATTAATTAATTAATTAAGCATGGCCATTTAATATTTATTCAAATCTCAATACCCTTATCACCTAACATTTACATTATTCTATTTAATTTATCTAATTAAATCTCCTGAATAATGTTATTAAAATTAGGGGTGTTACAACTTTCAAAATAAATTATTTTAGCTTTATATAGCATATGTTCTTACAATATTATAATGGTTAGTTAAATGTGTTCATTTCATTCTCTAATAAGGGTCATACTAGATTTCTAAATTCTTCAAAACCCTATTAAAAATATATAAATCGTTTGATTACTCTAGCAAGTTTTAGGATTCGCTTATCTTGGGATTCAGACCTTGAGTTCGCTCAACAAATCATGGGTCCGTAAGCTATGGATAATTCTTTATCGGATGTGTGACGACCGCCCTACAACATCGGCATGCAATATAACTAAATAGTGCGCTGCTGCCGTGCCCGACCGGGGTAGGACGATCATCAAGGGTTGATAAAGAAATAAATATCACAGGACCTCTGTAGTATATCTTATAGTGCATGGAATAAATATAATATACATCACATATATAAAACAAGAGAGATGGTAATAATTAAGTGAACCAGACAACAGAGCACAAATCCATAAAGTTATACAACATAGTAACATAGTTTATACAAAATAGAAATAAACATAAATAAACTATCTCATAATAGTAAAGTAAACATCATCTAAGATCCACAGTGTTGCAAAGCGGAGTAAGCATAAATTCCATATATAATACATAAAAGCTCCATCTTGCTCATCTTTTTCACAACTATTGCATCTCACCTGGACCTGCTATGTAGTCTACTCATTTAAGAATGTCCGAGATAATAAGAAGCAAAGCATTAAACCTCAAGTCAAAAGACAATAGTCTAATGTGAGCAGTAAATGAATCCAAAATACTACAAAAGTCGATATAGTAAGGAACAAGGGCATACAAATCATACATGACCTGTCCCTGCCACCAAAGAGTTAGCACATGACATATATAATATGCTACTTACCATCATCATCAGAATGTACTACATCCTAAGTACAGTATCGGGTGCCTAGGTACCCATGTACTAAATACCTACATCAGGTAATACCCCCAGATGATAGAATATGGGAGAAAAAAATCAAAGTAAACATAATGTCCATTAAACAATACTCACTATCACTCAATGAGCTTGGATATAAGACAACTTGTACGGACGATCATAAGCCAGAGGCCTAATCAAATATCGGTTCGATAGTGCTCAATGCATGCAACTTCATAAGGCTAGGAAATAGACCCACATTTATAAGGTCCAGGATAATCTACGTTCATAAGATTTGGACACATTCGTAATCCAGGTAGGCATCCCTATGTACCCACTCTACATAAGCACACAAAAAACCCGAGTGTCTATAATCCCTTCGCACACACCTTCATAATGGAACATGGTCAGTATTCCATTATATCCATATCTATAGTGGAACACAGACATAATTCCACTCACGAGCTCTCCTCATTGAACCCACCCTTTGGATCATCACTTCGTCTCTAGTTATTATCATCAGAACCTAACTCCATCCGCTACTGATTTGCCATCATTGCGGTTCTGAAGCTATCACGTCGAAGCACCCAAATATCACTTTTTTCCTTAACCATCAATCTTCATCGTGCTATCACATCACCATCGAATGACGAACGAACGAACTAACACTCATAGCACGTCCCAAAGATCATGCACTTCACACCTAAGAAGTTCCATCCTAATATGGTCAAAAGTAACTACTCGGTACCGACCTAAACTACTCGGTACCAACCTAAACTACTTGGTACTGAGTAGTGCACTTAGCCATATTTTGGGTTCTTCCACTTCCCCGAAGTCCTTCTCCTCTAGTACTCCAACTTCCAAGTGCTTAAACCCCAACCACTCTCTAGAAAAGCACTCGGTACCACTTAGAATCCTTCGGTACCGAGTCCCGTACCTAGCCAAATTTGGCATTTGGCTTCTCCCTACCAATCATAGCCTCGACCTGAAGCATTATCTCCCACCAAGTGGTTTTTAACTGACCAAACCACTCATTATCGATAGCTTTCCCTTGGCCCAAACTTGGTGCGATTTGAATTGTTAGCTCCTTCCAAGCTCCAAAGCCTCTCCGTCAAGTATCATCCAATTTCAAGCTAATTTATCTTCATTTTGCTCATTTCATCGACAAATTCCTAAGTAACTAAAAGCATCGGAAAACCATATTAAAGCACAACATACAAACATGGAATATCATCTACACACATCCATACACACATGTAATTCATTCAAACATGATAATCATACAACTCCTGGTCAAGATCTAACTTTTATATTAGCATGTCGATATGAACAAAAGGGGTTGCAAAATCTTTTAAAAAACCATTTAAAAACCTTTAAATTTCGCCCATAAACATATATATGAAAATGTGATTAAAGTTAGAAAATATTTTAGAATTGAAATTATGTTAAAAACATCAATTTTAACGATATAAACATGCATAGGATAGTGAGAGGTCAAGAATCACTAACCAGTTACTCAAAATACCAATTTAAATCCTTGAATCCAGGCTGAACAACTAAAAATTCTAATTTTCAAGCATCAAAATGATGGATCTACTAATCCTTTCACTAATTACCCTTTTTATGATGATTTAGCTAAGATTAGTAAGGAAAAGAGATGATTTTTGAAGAGATTAGGTTAATGGAAGCTTAGAACTATTTTGGAGAAGATTAAAATGACTTAGATCAGTACCTAAAGCCTCCCCTTAGCACAATTCCCAAAATCCATTAGTGGGCCTATGTATGAGCTTAGTTAATTACCTACTAATGCAGGCCAACAACAGTCAAAACTTAAAGCGGTTGTAACTTTCAAACGTTAAATCTGTTTTACTATTATGACCACTCTACGGAATGGGAAAATATTATCCCGAAGCAAAGCGGTTTTAGACCCTAACTTGGCTCCTATCAAAAGTTATAGTCCATACAAGATTTTCAAGGTCAAAATGGTCATATAGAAATTCGATGAAAATCGTAGATGTGGAAAATGTTCCTAAGAGTCATTTTCCAAAATTTTAGAGTCATATGACCTCATAAAGTTAAATAAAAATATTTTACGATCCTCCAATATGTAAAATACGGGTCATTATAGGTTGTATCGTATATAACTTCTAACTGTGGTCTTTGCCGCATTCATAACCTCAACCCTGAGTTTGCTCTACAAATCAAGAGAGATTATCCAGTCTTACATACCAATTCATGAAGGCCTAACTACCTTGAGTTTTCTCAAAAAATACATGCATATATCTTACCTCATTTAGGAATATATTAATAGTACTACACATAACAACCCTAGCTTAAGTTTGCTCAAAAACTAGTGTGTATGAAGTAATATTTTAATATTTTAATGGCAGAGGGCAACTCAATAGATTAAGGATTCATAATCTTTAATACACACACACACATATACATACATTGAGTGATATCAATTTAAGGAATAATGTGTTTCTTATGAAACACCCTAGTGGTTCAAGTGTTCGACACATCTGAAATCATCATATATCTACTTCTTTCAAAAATCAGTTTTGGTTTATTTCATTTCCACATATATTATTTTATACATATTATTTATATAAGTCTAATTTGTTTATAATTGTTATAATTTAATTAACTTATATAATGCATATATGTATTTTATTAATTAAATCATATTTAATTAATTATAATTCTTATTAAATTTTTATTGATTAATTTTTATTTTAATAATTATATGACATTTAGTTTTTTTTTAATTTCTGAACTTTTACATTATTCATTTTTTAAGATAAATATTAACTATAATATTCATAGTTTGTTATATTTACATACAATATTTGTATATATTTTAACTAATTATCTTACAATTAATCAATTAAATAAATTCATTTATTTAATTAAATTTTTTAATTAAATACTTAAATTTATTACAAATTTTAATATAATTCTTCTTAAACAAATCTAAGATAAATATATGACTATACCAGTTATAGTTACATACACACACATATTTAATTGATTAACATTTTAATTAGTAATTTTTATCTAATTTAATTAATTATTTTATTTAATTTATTAACCAAATGAACTATATATGTATATATATATATTAAAAATTCGAATTAATTATTTTATTTTCAAAACACTTTTGAAAATTTTAAGTTTATTTTGTAACCGTTATATTATTTCATTTTATATTTAAAAATTAACATTTAAATTTAAAACGTATTTTTAAATTTGAAAATTTCAATTTGAAAATTAGGCCAAGGCCCCTCTGGGCCTTACATCTAGGCCAACCTTTTGGACTTGCTATGTCCATTAGGCCAGGCCGTAGCTTAGGAGGAGAGAATACTTGATAATTCAACCGCAAGCTTAGACCCTGCTTTTCTAAAACTCATCAGATAAGTAAGTTTAGTTAAGTGGTCACAAATGTTGACTAACTAGGTCACATAGACCATTTGGACTCTGATATCATTTTGTTGGGAATGACCCGATCAACAACGAGTGAAAATGGTGAATATCCAAAAATTTACCCTAATTTGACCATGTTGGGACTATGAAGTGTAATGTTTAACACTATATCCAATCTAGTAGTTTTAAATGAAATCATATTTTATTTAATATCCTTGATTTAATTAGTTAATGTATGTTAATTAATTTAAACATTTATATGTTTTGAGTACATTAATATATCTCATATGTAAATAATTAATATTTGATAAGTACTAGTTAATTTATAGCACTTTATAAACTGACTAAATCATATGGTATTTCAGAGAATTTGCTAATACAATTGTGCGGCTCGCGGGTATATCCAGTTTTACTTAGCTAGTGGTGTGATAGTTTAGCCGAATTTATCGCTTATAGATCTTCATAGGTAAAATCCAGTTTTACTTTTATGTGGTATCCTTTAGTAGTAATTATTTACACATCTTCTCTTTGTCAAATTATATCACTTTAGGATGTATGGAATTCAGTTATGGTCAAATTCCATTATTATCCATATTCAACTCGTTTAGTCCATAAAGAAATGCCTTGATTCAATAATAACATTTATTATTAAAAGTACTACTTTATCTATATATTTTGACTTTGAGTTGACTATAGTTAACCGTAATACTAAGCCCATACAACTAAAAAGATGAATTCTCTATTGAATAGTGTCTCACTTCCAATGCTTCAAGTCAGACCCAACTACTATCGCTCTATGGTTGCCATGTCATGATTTAACATTAATCAAAGTGGAGTATCCACATTGAAGTTTAATAGCATTCTCAAGTTGAGCAAATTATGTAACATCATCACCCTGAGATTTCTTGTTTTCCATAGCTATTATTAACGAATAGAAAACTCTCATGCGATTCATTCCATAATTATCCGATAACAATAGTATGCAGCCCTTGATTACCCCAGCAGTCATGAGTAATGCACTGCCCAATATTTGGAGAGCATTACATACTTTGGTCTCAATGTATGATGTTCTTTCTCGAAATATCTTGATCATGAATATTTAAAACAAAATATTATTTCTATTGTGATTAATTACTCACGATTTCTACTGTTTGCAATATCAATAACATAATATTTTATTTAAGGGTATTCTATTTAAGATACTTTATATTAATTACTAAATTAATTATATTACAATATAACAAAGTATTTAATAGAAATTAAACACCTTTATTATGAACAAGATTGGTCATAAAGTTATATATATATGTGTATATATATAGCAATACATAACTCCCCTTAGGGCATACCCTTAATTCTCTCGCGTCAGACCTTCAAGGCCTTGGATCATTCCTAGCTCCTTAATGAATTTTCCCATCCACGTCGCTTTTTTGTAGCATCGTTCAATGCAATGTACTCAACCTCCATGGTTAAATCAGCCACGACTTCTTGTTTGGAGCTTTTTCAATTAACGATACCTCCATTATGGGTAAACACGAAACCTAAGATTGATTTGCTATCAACCGCATCACTCTAAAAATTTGAATCTTAATATCCCTTCGTAAGGAGTTCATTGTTTCCATATATAAGAAACAAATCACTAACATTTATCAAATACTTGAGGATGACCTTTACTGTTGTCCAAAGATTTTTGCCTAAATTTGAATTATATCAGCTAACTATGCCTAGTGCAAAAGCTACATCTAGCCCAGTACATAGCATAGCATACATGATGGATCCTATTGTTTCTATGTAAGAATCCTACTCATGTGCGACCTTTCCTCATACGTAGATGGGAGTCCTTATTAAAAAAGACAATTCCAAGACACCGAAACATTTCTAGGCTTGGAAATTTCCATGCTTTATGTGCTTATTATGGTATGTATGTACATCGATTGGGAGAACCCCAATAACCTTTTAGGTCTATCTTTATAGATATATATACAAAGTATAAAGTATTCCTCTCCTAAATCTTTCGTCGAAAAGTTATTAGGCAACTAAGCTTTCACTAGTTGTTACATTAGCACATCATTACCAATCGGTAGTAAGTCATCAATGTCATAGCACTATATTATCCTTTTGGATATTCACATGCTTCCTCTGTGTTTTGACTTAAACTAAATTATTTGATTACCCTATCAGAACATTTATTTCAACTTGTAGGTGCTTGTTTAAGCCATTGATTGATCTTAAGAGTCTATATGCCTTTTTATCGCTCCCACTGACCTTGAAATCCTCTGAATATGACATATGAACAGTCTCCTCTAAATCACCATTTAGAAATGCAAAGTGACCACAAGTAGAAGTTGATTTAAGCATCGTGAATTTGATGGAAACCTTTCACCACTAACCTTGATTTTCTCGACCTTTCCATCTACACCAATCTTTTGCTTAAAGATCCACTTGCAACCGATGGGTTTTACCCCTTAAGGTACTGTAACGACCAGCCTTTTTGACTCCTAAATGTTGACACTAATAAATCTAAGGTATTCATGTGTCGAGCACTCAAGTGCTGGAAAGATAGATTGTTAGGGTAAATAAAAAGAGAAAGAAAAAGAAAAACGAACAAGGAAGGAAGAACAAACATCCGAATCTCAGAATGGAGTGTACTATATAATATCAAAATAGTACATAAAGTTACTCTAAGATATAATATAATTTCGGAGTTATTAACCTAAGTAATATCATCGGCCTAGACAATTGTAACAGCACGTCCTCACAATGGCTGGTATATAAATACTAGTAGTACAGCAAAAATAAAATACATCGATAGGCAAGAGCATCTAGCATGTCTCCTGAAGCTCCAAATAATATCCAATGAAAACCTGTCTTCTTCATACTATCTGAATGAGCATCCAAGGAATTAAGAGAAAGAGAAAAACCATGAGTCAGGCATGAGTCATGTAACGACCCGTAAATTTTAAGGTTTTAATAACGTAATTAACTAGAATTTTGTGAAATTTTAAATAATTAAATTTAGAAATAAAATTTTAATATCTGGAATACATCTATTTAAACATAGCAAATGATAAATTTTCATCAGATAATATGGAAGTTATTTTTATTGTGTAATTTTATTTAAATTTATATCAGTTAATATTTGATGATAATAAAATATTTTTCAAACCTGAATATTTTTATATAATAAATTTGTAAATCATCTTCTGAGTGAGACGTCATATTTCGTTTTGCCAAATTTGGACTGCTATTGTTCCGTTTATCTTATTTCGGCGTTTTAGTTGCATTTCGGTATCGAATATCGACTTTTGATAGGATGGTCGTATAGCTGATATCTGTGTACCATTTTGTTCGTCTCATCGTGCTGAGCTCCGTAGTATATTCATTTGTGCAATTCAGCATCCGGAACACGGTGAATTCTGAAAAATGGCTAGCCGTAAACGGTACGCATTTGGAACCTTTTGTTTACTTTGTCCATTTAAAATTCTTCCAACGGTTGGAAATCAATAGCCACCGCCTTTAATACTTCCTGAATTCGCGTGCGTGACCTTCAATATTTCCAGAAATTTATTATGTGGCTGTCACTATCCCCTGGGTCCAATATAAACCCTGGTTCCACTCTTCATTCTCGTGACTCTTTCTTTTCTTTTGGAATATTTTTTTTAAACAAAATTAAACTTGCCTGTAGCCTGCACTTCTTCCACCAGAGAAGCGTGCATCTCCTCCCCTCTCCACTTCTCCATGCTTTACCTACCTTTCCCCACGAGCCCGACCAACAACCGCCTCCCATCACCGAAAGCTTGTGCCGCAGCTTCCACCTCAGCGTCTTTCTCCCCTCCTCTTCGCAACTCCGGCCTAGTCACATTTCATCTCCGCTCCTCCTCACCTCCGCAAGCAACCAGCCATCCACCGAAGCCTCACTTGACCACCACATCATGCCCCTCCATCTTTCCCTTACCTGACAACAGCCTCGCCAAGGCATCAACACCCAAGCCCACCGATGCCATCAACCCCATTCTCCCTCCTCCACTCCTCCCCACGTGAGCTCCGGCCGCGTCTTCCCCTCCGCCCCATCGACCTAAGCAGCCGAGCATCGAGCGACACTGCCGAACGCCGGCGCTCTTCCTCGTCCATTACCCGACCAACGCCTCACTTCCTGCACACCGCTGACTCCGACCTTGCCTTTTCCCTTCACCGCCACCTTAGCACCCCTTCCTCCCCATCCCACCTTCCAGTATATATTAGAGGACCTTATACTTATATATATATTGCTCGTTCGGTTGGGTTTGATGTATATGCTTATAATAGTCTTATATATACAAGATTTGCTATATATATGTAAGTGTATTTAGTTATATATATATTGATTTTATTTTTGATTTTTATTATTTTATCTTATAATATATAGATCTGTTATATAAAAGTGTGTATATTTGAAAAGAAAAGAAAAGATATGTTATGTTTGTATTAAAACAGATTTTGGTAATAATAATATATATGTTTATATAAACTTATCCTTGATTTGTTTGGGTTTTAAAATATACGATGTTTATGTGTAAAAAATTTATATGTTATAGTATAATTATAATTTTTTAAGTGTTATATTATATAAGTATTATCTATATTAGTTTATATATTCTGTTGGGTCTAAGTTATGATAGTATTATATATATATATATATCATAATCTGTTTGTATGAGTTATATATATTTTAAGATATGTGTTAAGGATGTATGTATAAAATGGTTAAAGTACATAAGTTTTATATAAAATTTTATAATATGTCAGTTTATATATACTATAAGTTATGTAAGTCGTACGTTGTTACCTGGCACTGAGGCCCGGCTACATGACGATAATCACAAAGCTTGTGGTTCATGGTTGAACCTGGATGGGACTTAAACTAAGAATGGATTGGGAGTATAGGATGCTGTTGAAATACAAGTATGGTTCGGCCCCAGTCGCTCTGCACAGAGTGGTTTGGCCAAGATGAGCATGATAGAGCAATTCAGATCCAGTGGATCGGTTGTTCATCGCTCGGCCTGGAAGAGAAACTCATCGCTCGGTCGAGGGAGGATGGCCAAGATAGTTCGGTCTAGATGCTCAGGGAGGAATGTCTCGGCATTCTCTGGTTCGGCCTCGTGAGTTTCACTTCGCGTGGTTCGGTTATAGCATGGTTCGGCCAAGGCACATGAAGTCAAATGCAGTTCAGTCTGATTAGCCCAGTATGCGTCGTTCGGCTTGGATAGGTTGGCAGGTGTCGCTCGGTCTTGGAGGGAAGGTCAAGATGGACCGGCCACTTATCGCTCGGTCATAGTGGGAAAACTAGTGTGGGTCGACCATTTATCGTCCGGCATAGGGAGTTAACAGGTTTCCAACGGTACAACGTGGTAAACTTTTCTTTACTTCGGGTTGCATTATTAGCTGCTTCGAGTTATGGAAGACTTCACTTCAAGTGACACACGAGGAACTCGTGGTTCGGCCAGAGAGGCTCGGGGGTTACCGGTCCAGTGGAAGTGGCTCGGCCTGACTTGTTCGGCCAACCTGACTTACAACTATGGATCGAGCTACCTTATTCTTGGGCTTGCGCATGTGAACCAGCCTATTTTCGTCTATAAATAGAGGGGCAGGGGTGTAGTGAAAAGGGACCTTTTTTCGAGAATTCCGGGGATACTCTGCCATTTTCAGTACTCGCTTCTTTAAGTTCAAACTTGTGTTCAAGTTATTTGTTTACGGATTGTATCTGTATTCAAGCCTTTGAGAAAAGCAATAAAGTTTACATTAACAGTGGACGTAGGCAGTTATGGCAGTTACACCGAACCACTATAATTCTGGTGTTCTTGTTTCTGCAGTTACCATCGCATATATTCCTCTGTTTAAATTTACTATCTTCATTAATCTCTCTACACAAGTCTATTCTTGGGTGTTAGTGACCAATTTTGGTGCTTTAACTGAGAACGCATTCTTAGGCTGTTAGGATCTCCTTTGTTGCTACTGGATTGAGGAAATCCCCCAAAGAAGATCCAAGTTCATTCACAAAAAGTTCATAGATTCTACTCAGAGTTCTGACCGATAACTCTACAATAGGAAGACCACGTACTAGATCAGCCTCCCACTACGCGGATGTCAACAAGACCGCCAGCGTCCAACAAGTGAGACCTAACAATCAATAAGCTAACCCAGGTGCAGGGACTGCCGCTGTCCTAAACCAAGCAGAAGTTGTCACC
Organism: Allium fistulosum; assembly: GCA_030737815.1. Classification (NCBI taxonomy): domain Eukaryota; kingdom Viridiplantae; phylum Streptophyta; class Magnoliopsida; order Asparagales; family Amaryllidaceae; genus Allium; species Allium fistulosum. Next base: position 1,042,178,953 of record CM060906.1, read on the forward strand.
AGGACAGAGTTCAACAAGCTGATGAGAGAACTTGTGGAAAGTAGGAGACAGCTTAACGACCAAGACTACCAAGCAAAGGGGCAGAGACTTGCCCCATACCTTGCTCGGGTTCAAGAACTGTTGGCAGACCTCGAATATTACGATACTTCGCATATCCCGCGTGAGCAAAATGGAGAAGCCGATTCATTGGCAAAATTCGCAAGTACTGGAGATGCACAGCAGATGGGTTTGGTTCCCATCGAAACCTTACATTTCCCAAGTATAGACGAGATGGAAGTAGACTCTATGTTAGAAACAGAAATTGAGAGGGAGTCATGGATAACCCCGTTCAAGCAATACCTGCTACATGGGACCTTGCCTGAAAGAAAGAACGAAAGACGGCAAGTCATCCGCAAAGCCTCATGATATATAATGTAGGATGGAGTAATGTATCAGAAAGGGTTCTCGATTCCTTTACTTCGGTGCATCGCTCACGATGAGATAAAGCGGGTTTTAAAAGAAGTTCATGAAGGAGAGTGTAGCGACCATACTGGGAGGCAGACGCTAGTCAAAAAGATCCTCCGCTATGGATATTATTGGCCAACTGTTAATCGAGATGCCGCAGACTATGTAAGAAGATCTGACAAATGTCAAAAGTATGCGAAGATTTCAAGAGCTCCGCCGATGGAACTCACACAAATGGTTCGTCCCTGGCCATCTGCAATATGGGGGATCGATATAATCGGCTCCTTGCCAATCTCTAAAGGTGGTGCAAAATACGCAATTGTTGCGGTCAATTACTTCACCAAGTGAGCAGAAGCAGAACCCTTAGCTACGATCACCACCAAAAAGGTCATTAATTTCGTTGTACGAAACATCATATGCCATTTTGGCCTCCCATGAACTATCATTACGGACAACGGAACTCAGTTTGAGAGTAGGGAGTTCAAAGTATTCTGCTAAAAATATTACATTGAGAAAAGATTTGCGGCAGTCGCTCACCCAAAACGTTTGGAGAAGGCTAGAGGCAAGTGGGTGGATGAACTTCCGACGGCACTTTGGGCTTACAGAACCACCCACAAGTCTGCGACTGGCCACACTCCATTCACATTGGCATATGGCGCTGAAGCTGTTATACCCGTGGAACTTGAAGTTCCTTCTCATCGAGTGACTCACTATGATCCTAAAACGAATCAGGATCTTTTACTGGAATCGCTAGACTTTGTGGACAAAAAACGTGATGAAGCTGATTTAAGGGCAGCTGCATATAGGCACCGAGTCGCTCGATATTACAATGAAAAAGTTCGACCGAGAATCTTTGATGTGGACGAACTCGTTTTGAAGCGAGTTTTTCCAATCCCATCACATATGAATCCCACATGGGAAGGTCCATACGTCATTGAACGAAAGCTTAGAGAAGGAACTTTCAAGCTAGCGACCGTCGATGGCCTGACGCTCCCCCGAGCATGGAATAGCGAGCATTTGCGCCGTTATTACACTTAGCCCACTTCTTTCACATTTTAGCAGTAATTGTTTCCAGTATGTTTTTCTTTTGTTGTTCTTTGTCTTCAGCATGTAATAAGACAATTCAGTTTGTTCCTATTTGTTATGATCAATAAAGGCTTGAAGCCGCTTTTCTATGAACTGTTGATGTTCCGTGTTTTATAATTCCATGGCAAAATTAAATCACTTTATTCTGTCCGGCGTATAAACGCGCATACGAAATTAAAAGTCAATCGATAAATTAAAAATCTCTATTCCCCAGAGTGCGGACTAGAGTACTCTGAGTCCCCGGAGTGCGGACTAGAGTATAAACGAGTTAAAAATCTCTAAGTCCCCGGAGTGCGGACTAGAGTACTCTGAGTCCTCGGAGTGCGGACTAGATTATAAACGACTTAAAAATTTCTAAGTCCCCGGAGTGCGGACTAGAGTATAAACGACTTAAAAATCCCTAAGTCCCCGGAGTGCGGACTAGAGTATAAATGACTTGAAAATCTCTAAGTCCCCGTAGTGCGGACTAGAGTACTCTGACTCCCCGGAGTGCGGACTAGAGTATAAACGACTTGAAAATTTCTAAGTCTCCGGAGTGTGGACTAGAGTACTCTGAGTCCTCGGAGTGCGAACTGGAGTATAAATGACTTGAAAATCTCTAAGTCCTCGGAGTGTGGACTAGAGTATAAACGACTTGAAAATCTCTGAGTCCCTGGAGTGCGGACTAGAGTACTCTGAGTCCCCGGAGTGCGGACTAGAGTATAAACGACTTAAAAATCTCTAAGTCCGAGTATAAACGACTTAAAAATCTCTGAGTCCCCGTAGTGCGGACTAGAGTACTCGGAGTCCCCGGAGTGCGGACTAGAGTATAAACGACTTAAAAATCTCTGAGTCCCCGGAGTGCGGACTAGAGTACTGTGAGTCCCCGGAGTGCGGACTAGAGTATAAACGACTTAAAAATCTCTAAGTCCCCGGAGTGCGGATTAGAGTATAAACGACTTGAAAATCTCTAAGTCCCCGGAGTGCGGATTAGAGTGCTCTGAGTCCTTAGAGTGCGGACTAGAGTATAAACGACTTGAAAATCTCTAAGTCCCCAGAGTGCGGACTAGAGTACTCTGAGTCCCCGAAGTGCGGACTAGAGTATAAACGACTTGAAAATCTCTAAGTCCACTGGGTGCGGACTAGAGTGCTCTGAGTCCCCGGAGTGCGGACTAGAGTATAAACGACTTGAAAATCTCTAAGTCCCCGGGGTGCGGACTAGAGTGCTCTGAGTCCCCGGAGTGCAGACTAGAGTATAAACGACTTAAAAATCTCTAAGTCCTCGGAATGCGGACTAGAGTACTCTGAGTCCCCGGAGTGCGGACTAGATTATAAACGACTTTAAAATCTATAAGTCCCCAGAATGCGAACTAGAGTACTCTAAGTCCCCAAGTGCGGGCTAGAGTATAAGCAATGCGAAAAATCTCTAAGTCCCAAGAGCGCGGACTAGAAGATTTACGATTCAAGAAATTTCCAAGTCATGTGGAAAGACTTCGAATTTCGACTACAATTTAGGCAGTAAGCTAAACAGCGAAAATAATCAAAGACAAAGAAACAAAATTTTATTTGCTAATCCAAAATAAAGTTCCATTGCAACTTTCCTCGAGTTTGGAGCAAGAAGTCTATTTACAATGACTATGAAAATAAATATAAATAACTGCATAATTCAGACTTATTCAGATTGGATGTGGCACGACCGGAGATAGCTACTTTTTTGATTTTTTCTCCTTCTTCGGCTTATTCGAAGGCTCCTCACCCTAGCACTTTCTCTTGGACACCTTGCTTCCTAGCGAGATGGTGCCTAGGGAAGGGGGAGGAACTTCCAGTGGCGTGATCCCCCCGGGGAGATTATCTTCAAGGGCCTATTTAAAGGATCGTCAAGTTCCATCACTTGAGGTTCGACTTTAACTTTGGCCTTCTCTTTCTCCTCTTCCGCGACTCTCTCTCATATGCTGAGTTTTGAAGTAGGTCCGGAAGCGCCAGTGATTTCAACCTCGTCATGTTCATTCGCGGGCGAGGGATCCTCAGCCTTGTCCTCATCGAGTGCTCCGATTACTTGAGCATCAGGTCCGGGAGCATCCCCACTGTCAAGCTCTTCCGATATTTTTTCTTCCTTCTCCGTGGAGACATCGCTCCTTGGAGTTGGTTCAGGATCAGAATGACCTACATGGAGTCATAAAGGATAAGTGTTAGAATACATCTATTGTTCATTAAAAGCAATGGTCCTTTCAACCCTAGAGAGGAAAATTACACACCGACTTCTGGATGACTCTCAGCTGTTTTAGGGGTCTCACCCTCGGGAATAGGAGAAAGAACATGAACATCGAGCCCAGGTTTCTCTGGGTCATATCCAACATGCTACTCAAAAGGATCGAGTGATGAGCAACCAGCCGGCAGGGTGGAAGGGGGAACTGGAGACTTAGTTCCAGATGATCCAGCAACGTCGTCTTTCCCTTTTGATGAGGAGGAATCTCTTCCGTAGAGAGCTTTGGCTGCGGACAAGTCGGAAGGCTCATTTCCTCAAAGCACTTCCTTCACAAGAGACTCCTCATCAATTTCTTCGGCGCCCAGCTCCACTCGCTTAATTTTTACTAGAGTATCCCATGCTTTAGCTAACGATTCGAGGTAGCCTTCGCCCAAAAATGATAAATCTCGATGCATGAGAACTCGAGCGTTGTATTCAGCAATAAGAGGATCCAATAAGCATTTGATTTCTTCCCTCCTGGCTTCAGAAGCCACCTCAAGTCGAGAATCAATCTCTGTCAATGCCATTCTTTTGCCCTCTTCACGAGCCGCATCCTTTAACGCTTCAGCTTTAGAAAGTTCCTTGTCGAGCTTCATTTTTAAGAGTTGTGTTGTGACGATTTCCTCGCAATACCGTTACGACTCTTCTTGTGCATCAGTTTTCTCTTCTTTTTCTTTAAGCAGCAGCTCCTCCAGTTCTTTAACTCGTCGAACGAGGGCATCCTTTTCTTTCTGGATGGAGTCTTTTCTAAGGCTAGAGCACCGCTACGTTGAACTGCCTCATCTATTTCCTTTTTATGAGTGACTTCTAGATGGTTGACTGCCTCAGCTGTATCTTTGGCGTTTTGTTGAGATTTGTACGAGGAGAGCTCTTCGTCCTGGACTTTGGTAATCTCTTTGTGATGAATGGCTTCAAGTTTCAGGCGATTGATTTCATGCTGACGTTCCATAGAAACTTCTAAAACTTTTTCTACCAAATGGACAAACGCATCGTGTTGAACATAGACATCGTTATTGTAGGCGATGGCACTTTGTTTGACATGCCCTGGAATTGGGTGAATCGCAGGAAGAAATTTCTGTCCGTCGAAGCATATCTTTGGAAATGTGGATTTAAGCTTGGCTAATCTTCGGCAATCGATGGGTCATGTACAAAAGTTGGAGGAGTATGCCTGGCCGGAGCCACCGACCTTTTATGAGGCTCACGAGATTGCTTTCATCTGGACGAGTCGGAGTGTTGGTCGCGGGGAGCTTCAGATTGAGACCCCTTCTGAGTGGATTTATCCTTGCTGTGCTCTGAGTGAGGGGGAGGATCATTGGGACATGAAGAGTGACTATAAGTTTTCCTTCAAGAAGATGACGAATCTCTAGGACAATAGTCTCTATCACCGCTTGCATCTCTGCCTCGACGCCTACCAGAATCTGAATCTCGACTGGAGTGGTGGAAGATAGAAGACCCGCGAAGGCGGTCAAAGCCATGTGAGCATCCCATATCACCTGCACAGAAACCAAGCAAAGACAAGTTAGCGAGGATTGCATGATGGTTAAAACTTAAGTGTAGGGTGAAGTGTGAGTGTTCGTGCGTGTCCTAGTGATTCCCCCCGACAGACCAGTTTCTTTTGCTTTACTTATTGGAGTTTTCTCTCCCTGATGATGAATTTGATCGCCTCCATCATTTCTCGTGGGTGAGTTAAGTCCCATACCCCCTGGGTCGTTGAAACCGTAATTCAGTAGGTCATCAGGGATGGTCAGGTCTGAAAGACCTTTCAACGAACCCTCTAGATGTTGAGGAGACGACTCTTCCTCAACCGGAGTGATAGTAACTTTAGAAGTTCCGCCTACTTTTTTCTTTTTCAATTTATAGGCTAAGCTTTTTTGCCTCTTCGAAGGGGAAGCGATTTGGCGATGCCAGGCGTGTCCGTTATTGGTGCAATTTCGGGGGCAAGGTTCTCATCGGTTATGTCACCTTCCTCGGATATATCGGGTGTTCCTCCTGTAGAGGGCATCGAAGGCCCAGCTTGCCCTTTGCCTTTTTCCATGGTGGGTCTTGTTGTAGCAACGCCTGTTGGGAGACTAGTTCGACGACCTTCCGCTAACAATCCAAACTTTGAAAGCGATTCATTGGAAAGGACGAACTTGATCTCCCGGTCTTCCATAGGAATTGCTCGGATGGCCTCGACGGCTTCAGAATACCCAGTACCTTCGGGACGTGGGCTGATACCTGTAAAAGTCGAAAGAAGTTTAAAAAGAGTGCCCGCCGTACCATAGACAAATATTGTTTAGGGAATGGAACTTACTCCCTTCCAGCCATCTTCTCGCAAAGCCATGGGGAGCATACATAAAACCATTCCTGCTTATATTGGGAGAATTTACTCCATGCCCTCGTCAGAATCTGACACTTGGAGTGTGGCTCAAGAAATATGAAGGATGGACTGTTAGACCGTCTTTTAAAGCGATAGATGTAGCGGATATCACCTGGAGTGGGAAGCCTGAACAAGATGCTCATGAAAAGAATACAAGTGCTGTAGATGAACGCATGACTATTGGGATGTAGCTGTGCCGGGACGATCCCAATATACTGTAGCACTTCATGGAGAAAGGAGTTGAAAGGTGGCATGCTACCAACCCATCACATGAATTTATTGCACGCTGTATATCCAGCTAGGGGCAGGTGAGGCTGATCTTGCCCCGACGGAACTAGAACATCATCGAAAGGGATCCCGTGAATTGTACACAACCGACGAAGAGCGGTTTCGCCGATTTTTGAAGCTTGTGAATCTATAGGATTGTCCAGAATGACTGCCCCATCTACAACGTCAGGAGCTGGGCCAATAGCTGCAGCTGATGGATCCGGAATACCTTGCATAGGAGTTGTCGGTGGACTTGAAGTTCCTACTACTTCCTGCTGAGAACTTTCCCTAGGCTTGTCTGAAACCGTGGCAGAGCTCGATCTTCTGGACATCTTCAAAGAGCGTCAGGTATGGATAAATACCTGTTTGAACTATGCTTGAAAGACAATTGATATTAGATATAACGACAAAAATATTCTACCCGTGTGGTGTGTGGACTAGTGCAATCATTCAAGCATGAGTATAAAAGAATTAAAGACCGATGAAGTGTGATTGAGCATTAAACTATCATCTTTGAAGGCCTTCATCGTTGACCGTCTCTGAAAGCTTGTCCTATGTTCGGTGCTTGGGGCCTTGAAATCGGACATTGGCATTATATGCTGAAGGCTGTTATTTGCTTTTGTTAAGTTGAACTGACGTTTATAGTTATTAAAACTATGGAGTTATTAGTCCGAACCAGTTCCTTATGCTCATGTGCTTAAGTTCTTGTCATTGTTCATTGTTCTATGATCCAGTATGGGGATAAGTGGACTTGGCATATGTCGTGTTCAAGTTAAGGTGATTTTAATTACCAATGCCGACCCCAAGGCCCGAAGCCGAATGACTCTCTAAGCATGCATACCGGACCTCTCACTTATAAGCTACCGAACGACATTCTAAACTTACAAACTCCTACCGACCAACTCATACACTTCTCTCTCTCGTTCCCTAATCACTGAACGACTTCATACCTGGTCGCCAATTCAGCCCTACTCCAATAACCCAACAACCACTCTCCCTCGCTCGGTGACCCAGCGAGAGCCTACATACTGAAGATCACCGATATCCTTTTCCTTTTTCCTCACCGGCCTCAAAATCAGTTAAAACCTTACCGAGTTCCTACCCTAAGGCATGTTCCTATCTCAGATTCGTCCTTCCACATTTGCAACGACTCCTATTGACCGTAATCTGAAGAAACCTCGTGAACTTGAGTTCCGCACAAAACCCCTGATTTGGGAAGATGGATCGAGTATGGGATTCGTACCTATAGGAATGAATTGAAACTTATGGGAGCCGTTCGATTTAGGGCCGAAATTCATTTAAGCTTGTTAGCGGAAGGAATTGCGGAGCGAGCGTCCTAGATTCGGGATAGGAGAAGAAAGCTGGAGTGGTAGCCGAGGTTCGAGGTGAGGTAAGTTAGAAGGTCTTGAAGAGATAAAGTAAAAGTGAAGGAAAGAGAAGGCTGGGCTTTTATATGTGAAGAAGGGAAGGTGAACGGACTTTTCCCTTGTGGAACCGGTCAAAACACTACAGTGATTCGGAGAGTCACTACACCGAACGGTATTGAGTAGGCCGACCGGACGGTTCGGCAGTCATGCGCCGACCGACCCTAAAAAAAGGGGGAGGGAAGAAACAGAACAAAAACAAATGTGCAATAATAAAAGATAATAATAAATAAGTAAAAACAAATACAGGTGCTTATAGGAATCTATATATATATATATATATGTGTATGTATACATAAGCGTATGCACAGGTAATGTTTAGAGAATCCAATATGGTTCAACCTTTGGAAGGTTATATGCATTCAGCTTTTGGACAGATAAAATATGATTTAAACGACAGACGAATATCATTCTAGATGAGCTAACTTCTGAAAGCAAGGGCTGGTTGTTGATTCAAAGCACGTCATATTGGTTCACACGACGCGCTTTGTGGGGAAAATGTTACCTGACACTGAGACCCGGCTACATGATGATAGTCGCAAAGCTCGTGGTTCATGGTTGAACCTGGATGGGACTTAAACTAAGAATGGATTGGGAGTATAGGAGGCTGTTGAAATACAAGTATGGTTCGGCCCCATTCGCTCGGCACAGAGTGGTTCGGCCAAGATGAGCATGATAGAGCAGTTCGGACCTAGTGGATCGATTGTTCATCGGTCGGCCTGGAAGAGAAACTCGTCGCTCGATCGAGGGAGGATGGCCAAGACAGTTCGCTCTAGATGCTCAGGGAGGAATGGCTCGGTGTTCTCTAGTTCGGCATCGCGAGTTTCACTTCGCGTGGTTCGGTTATAGCATGGTTCGGCCAAGGCACATGAAGACAAATGCGGTTCGGTCTGATTAGCCCAGTATGCGTCGTTCAGCTTGGATAGGTTGGCAGGTGTCGCTCGGTCTTGGAGGGAAGGTCAAGATGGACCAGCCACTTATCGCTCAGTCATAGTGGGAAAACTAGTGTGGGTCGGCCATTCATCGTCCGGCCTAGGGAGTTAGCAGGTTTCCTACAGTACAACGTGGTCAACTTTTCTTTACTTCGGGTTGCATTATTAGCTGCTCCGAGTTATGGAAGACTTCACTTCAAGTCACACACGAGGAACTCGTGGTTCGGCCAGAGAGGCTCGGGGGTTAATGGTCCGGTGGAAGTGGCTCGACCTGACTTGTTCGGCCAACCTGACTTACAACTATGGGCCAAGCTACCTTATTCGTGGGCTTGCGCAGGTGAACCAGCCTATTTTCGTCTATAAATAGAGGGGCAGGGGTGCACTAAAAAGGGACCTTTTTTCGAGAATTCCGGGGATACTCTGCCATTTTCAGTACTCGCTTCTTTGAGTTCAAACTTGTGTTCAAGTTATTTGTTTACGGATTGTATCTGTATTCAAGCCTTTGAGAAAAGCAATAAAGTTTATATTAACAGTGGACGTAGGCAGTTACGCCGAACCACTATAATTCTGGTGTTCTTGTTTTTGTAGTTACTGTCGCATATATTCCTCTATTTAAATTTACTATCTTCATTAATCTCTCTACATAAATCTATTCTTGGGTGTTAGTGACCAATTTTGGTTCTAACATATGTGATTTGCTGTCTGCAGACATAAGTGTATATATGATTGGTTTGAGTTTATTTATACTCTATAATAAAGTAAGTTGTATTGTTATAGTTTATTATATGTTAGTTTAAATGTTAGTTTATATAAATCTTAAAATATGCTAGTATATAAGTATAATATGATAGTTTATGTTATGTCAGTTTATATAAATTATGTATAACTTGGTTGTTGTATATGGTTTATGTAAGTTTATATTGAATTGGTTTGAGTTTATATATATTTTAAAAAGGTAAGTTTATATTGGTTTTATAATAATTATTGATTTTAAACTATAATAAGTATGTAAGTTAATATATATGTTTATATATATATTTGTTTATATAAGTATAGATGAGTTGGTTTTCAATATACCAATATATATGGAGATTTTATTTTTATGAGATTGAATATTAAATATTGATTTTGAAATTTTATATTATTTTAGATATATGTTTTTAAAAAATGGTTTTGAGAGAAATTATAGCGTATATTTTGTTTAGCTTATATCAAGCTAATTTGATTTGTTCTCATCGATTCCTATTTATCAGCTCTGTTTGTCGAATTCGTGTCAATCTTGCTTTGCTTTGGAATTCGTGCTTGGATTCGTAACTCATTTAATTTTCAAATCTCTAGCCTCGAAAGGTGAGCAATCACTCACGATTAACGTTCTTATATTTATTAAATTTGATTTCATCCGAAATGACAATTGAAATATGCTGCTAAATTGAACTGTTAATTATATAATTGCTGTATATGATATGCCATTATCAGTATCTGTTCACCTGTGAGATATGACACCATATCCTGTTGTTTATATTTTATTTAATTTATCACTGATGATATATGCCTGCGGTTAATGTGTTATATTTTTATCATAACTGTTCTCACTCTGCAAGTTCCCTGTTAGTTTAGAATTCACTATGGGTTGAAATGATACATACCTGAACGATCTTGTAGAATAGGGGAAAATCGTTATGGGTTGAAATGATAAACCCAAGCGATTTTCATTTATTGTGAAATTTTGGGATTACAGGTTGAAATGATATATACCCGTAGATATTAAAATTGCGGATTGAAATGATAAATATCTGTATCACTTGACCATAGGATAGAGAATTATATACGGACACCATTGGTTTATATTTTGAAAATGATTTCCAAAGTTTTTGAAAGGAAATATATGGTTTTTATTAAATATTGATTTTTAGAATATAATATATAAATGTTATTTTTATATATGTCTAAATTTTTTATTTTTAAAATTTATATGTTTGGAAATTTTAAATTTATAAGTTAGTTTTGAAAATATAATTCTTAAGATTTTACTTAAAATTTTACTATTTTAAAATATATAAAAATTGATTTTTATATAAAATAAATTTAATAATAAGATTTAATTTAATAAAAATTTAATTTAAATTAGTATATAATATGTTTAGGTATTTACTTAATTTTTTATTAATATTTTAAAAATAGATTTTATAACAATAATAATAAGGCTAGGAAGATAAATTAATGTTGACTTGGAATTTTTAAAATTTAATTTAAATAAGAATTTATTTGAACTTATTGATTTTGAGGTCTTGGGAAAATTATGATTTATAACGTGATTTGATAAAAAGTGATTAAACGAATATTCTCAATTTTAAATAAAATTGAGATTGAATATTTAATATTGATTTAAATTTATAAATTAGGATTCAAACAAAGTGTTATTAAAATGATTAAGTGAATATTTTACAATCTGGATAAAATTTAAAGTTAAATGTTGAAATATAAATAAAATTTATATTGTAAATGTTTGAATATTTAATCTTTAACCATTTTAAATCGAAATGGTTAAAGTGGAATTGATTTAAATTGAATTTTGGAATTTAAGCTGATTTATAATCGATTTATAAATTAGAGGAAACTATTTTATTATATAAAGTATTTTAATATATAAAGTATTTTAATATATAAATTATATTATTATATAAATTATCTTAATTTATAACTATTTATTTTATATATTATTTTTAATATCTAACTGTGTAAGTCGAAAGTGTTATGATTTCAAAAGTGTTATGACTTCCAAGTGTTATGATTTCAAAGTGTTATGATTTCAAAAGTGTTGTGATTTCAAAAGTGCTATGGTTTCGAAAGTGTTATAATTTTGAAAAGTGTTACGATGCTGGAAATGAATATTTTAAAGTGAATAATGATATCGAATTTGAAATGATTTTTAAATGAATATGATATTTTGATAGGAAGTATGAACTATTTGAATTAAAATAACCACGGTGTGAAATAAGCGTTTGGTTGTTAAGGAGACCGGGATCGGATATTGTCATACTCTCTGCCAATACCGAAAACCACCTTAACAACTGTGAAAGCGGTGGAGATTCCAGAATGAAGTAGGATGGTTTGGTGACGATTCTATATGGTATTTACGTAGCCCTGACTCCCATGAGTCAGCTTGATGCGGCTAAAACAGGAGCTACTCCGGGACAAGTGAGGTCATTCCTCCGATTGGGCACATTTCTTCGATACCATTCTATTGTTTTGGTGATTTGATTGGGTGCACCCTTTTGATTTGGGAGTGTGTCATGAGGTGGGCGGTAGTAGCTGCTATGCATTACCACCAGTCTGGATACGCAAACGGTATATCTACCCTGGCATTGCCTCGAGTGCCTTGTCGCATGCCCTATCGCGCCTTCTACGAGTTTGGTTTGTACCATACCTATGGAGTGCCCTCTGATAGCCCTCCAGTTTACGGAGGAATTACGGTAATGTATAGACTATGGGAATATAGAAAAATGTGTTAAGGGGGATATGGGTAATGCCTTAACGTTATTTTAATAGTTTACTTTACTATAGACATATTATAATAGCGTATATTACTACATAGTAGATAGTTCCACGGATCCTTAAAGGATGGAAATCCCAAACATCCTTTAAGTTACTTGTATTTCAGTTGACATTTCACTTGAGTTGAATTTACTGATATAAGAATGTTAATCCTGACTCGAGTGTTTTGCGTTATGCTTTATGCTCGGGTCAGACTGAGTGTCACGACATTTGAGACTCACCTTTGGAGTTGGAGCTTCACTTGGAGATCCGTCTGTATCTATTAAGCTTTCAGCTATCCAGTTGTTTTGTTTAGACTTGTCATCTGTTGTATTCTAGACTACATTGTATTTGAGATATTCTGTTGTATTTTATTTCAGACTCTGATGTTTTATAGTAGCTTCATGAACTACTATTTATCTATTCCGCTGCTTATTATTGTAATACTCTGTGTCTGTGATTCTGTGATTGATTTTATTTACTGTATATACTGAGTTTTGCCAAATATAAATTAACAATTTTATATTTTGAATAATTCAAATCCGACATGTGCGGATGCGAATGGCACGAAATACCGGGTCGTTATAAGTAAGTTGTGAGAAACCCAAGAAACATGCAGCTACATATAACAGTATCTTTTGAGACCAGCCAAATCACTATAAAGGTTTTCTCCTCAAAAGAACCAAACCATATAATAAGTAATAAGTTGATATAATAGATAGTGCCTAGGTGTAGGATATAAATCAGAAAATATTTGTGCTGCTTGGATCTCAAATCACAATAATATTAGATATACAATCAAAACCGCTAATGGTAGCGTTCGGATATGGATTTCTATTGGAGGTGCCCCCAGTAAACTAAGGCCGGCCTCCTGATAAGAGTTATAAACTGCTTTCTGAGCGACGTATATCTCTAAATTGAATATGCCACAAAGGTAAACATTGCTAGACCACACCCAAACACTTGACGCCGAATATCATCAACTCTCGCATGCAACATCGATAAGCATCTCTAGATATGGAGTTGATATACCCTTGGGTTAGATAAACCCACTGGCTATGCAGCCTACTAAGTTTTCCGTCATTACCGATAGTGAAGTCACATTCAGCATATCAACACATGAGTCTTTTTCACTCTAACAGATCTCGAAACACTCCATGGATTCCAGCATCTCAACACATAAGCCATCATCACTCGAACAGTTTATGAAACTCTCCACGGATTCCAACGAATGCTAGTGCAGACCTATCCCTTGGAGTTACCCTCAGGATAGACAGTTCAACTCTATAGCATCATTCAAACATTAACGCTGACCATACCTTGGAGTTACCCTTAAGACAGATGTTCAATTCTATAATATTTCGAACAACAACCACTTCCAAAACATAAACTCGTATATCAGTATGAGGTGGTTACGGTTTCGAGTAATCTCCTATAAGTACATTCCCCGGTCCACCGGACTCTTTAAAACCAAATTGATGGATTCTTGGTTAACTTAACTCTGGTTCTTTTAATAATAAACAGATAACGCATATTCATCTCTTATATGGATGGATTTCCTTATCTCTTATCCTAAAAGAGCAAGACGGGTTTATAAGTATCATAAAGCATCTCTCAGAGGATAACCATACCACGTAAATCTCGTGTTTCTTCTAGATATTTCCTAAGTTAATTTTAGCTAAAATTTTTTTTTGAGAAAAATGTGTGATCCTCTATAAATGGAGGAGAGCACACATGCGACTATATATATATCACAAAGCAAGGCGCTGCCAACAAGCCCGGCAGGTAGCAAAACCAAGTACAAGTATCAAAGTAAAAAACCCAAGTACCCCTATAATGAGCTTCGGCAAGGCCACCAGAGCCAAATTTAATAGGAATAAAAATGATCACATATGGAAATCAGGTCTCGTATACTTATCACCCTTTCCGACCTTCTCAACTTATGCTTTCTCTCGGTCAAGGTTGAAGCAAAGTAGGTTAGGGCACTAGTTGCACCAAAGCCCTACCTTAACACATCATTCTCAACTCTCATAGATAGAACAAGCCTACTTTGTTAGCTTTTAGTGTTAAGTACATGAGTAAATACTTTCCATAGATGAGTAACACACAAACATGATGTAGCACAAGCGACTTCTAATCCCTGTTTTTAAATAATACTTATTTGTCAATATTTACATATATATTTAAAATACCTTGATAAAGTATATATGCATGCATGCATGCATGTATGTATGTATTCTACTACTTCACTGTTCACCCTACTCTTTTCGTCCCTCAAATATATTCATATACTTATCTCAAAGTATAAGAATATTCAAAAATCACTTAACAATATTTCCCATTTTAAAATATAATCGATGAGATTAAAAACAAATATTACTCAAACATTTTTACAACAGACCCCTTCTCTCTTTTATAATTAAACCGTTACTATTTCTAACCTTTTTCCAAAAAATTCCATACTTATCATTATCTTTAAAATACTATTTTCAAAGATCTAAGTATATACAAAAGTATAATCAAAAGGGTTAAAAACAAATGTTAATAAAACATTGTTACTATAAACCCCTTCTCTCATTTATAAGTTAAACCATTACTTTTTCTAACCTTTTTCCAAACCATTCCATACATATTATCTTTAAAATACTCTTTTTAAACAATTAGTTACATTAAAAGGTATATTCATAAGTGTTAAAAACAAATGTTACTAAAACATTGTTTACTATAGACCAAAACCTTTATACTTCTCATTATCTTTAAAATGCTCTTTTTAAAGAATCTAAGCATATCTACACTTATTAAACAAGATAATATACTTTTAAATAACTTCGCAAAACCATTCATTATAACTAAATGTTATAACCGAAACCCACTTACTATAAAATATTTAACTTACTTTTTCCAAACTTATATATTTAAACACTTTAAAAATATTTATAAATAAGTTATAAATATCTATAAAATATTATGTAAAACTAACTAATTTAGAATTTACCAAAAACCATTTTAAAATAAGTCATATATGTTAGAAAACTTTTTACTTTAAAAATTCATATATAATTATTAAAAATATATTTAAACATTTAATTCTTTTTAAAATACTCTTAACATGTTATTAATCATCTCTAAAAAGATTTCACAAAAATAATCAATTTAGTTACTATTTTTAAACTTGTCTAAATCACATAAAATAGTTAAAAACCACTTACAATAAACAACACTATAGAAACTCAGAACTACTGTCATAGGCTGAAAAAGTGCTCTAAATGATAATTAGACGGAGAATACTTGAATAAGCATGAAAGTTTGACCAATTTTCTCTATTCAAAAAGTGGTTTTAAACTCTAATTTTTGCATAAGTATTATAATTAGAGTAACTAATAGCCATGACAAGAAATCCCTAAGGATATCTTTCAAAATGATATTAAAAATTCACAAAGACAAGGCATTTACAAAGTGCTCATATAATGACCTTTATTTCTTCTAACTTTTGCATCTTTGTCTATAATTTTCCAAACCATTTCCTTGCTGTCACATACACTACTATAAGTGTTGAGCATAGCCAAAATATATCTTTTCACAATATGTTTACCAATCACCATTTTAAACAAGTTAATCACAATGGATTACGAAGTGCACTTATGACTCTTTTGCTTCAAACATTTGCGCGCGCGCACACACACTTCCACATCACATACAACCAAACTAAATATGTAAACACAAATTCAATGCCATATCACATGTTGTAGAGGGTAATAGAAGTGAATACATTACATATAAAATTATCATTTACTTTCAAAAGCAAGAGGGATCCAAAGTTATGACCCCATTAGTTAACTTCTTAACTTTATATTAACACACAATATACACACAATATATATACTTCTCAATGGCGAGTTATCTCACCCAAACCCTTGCTAACATTAAGCACAAGCCACTTGAACACAAGACCACTTCCTCTCATCACCATACAAGCCAATGACTTAACCTTTCCCATATTTATTCTTGGCCTCCTCCCCTCTAACCATATTGCTCATGCCCAAAAATTATTACGGGTGTTGTGCTCCTTTCCTCAAAGGTTTGAGTTGTTATTCTTTGTTCCAATGTTGTGTTAGGGCCTTTTCCAAAGTTTTATGGAGTTTGGGGTTCACTTGACTTGATTTAAGAAAGTTAAAGAGATGAGAAGAGAGGATAAAGAGCCATATTTTAGTGTTTTTACTTTGTAACAAATTTGTGAGCTTAATGAAGTGTATAAGTAGATGTTTGCAAGAGGTAAATACCACCCCCAAAACCTTCTATGGAAGGTCATAAGCATGCTCCTCCCTATGTGCTTCTACCATCCAAAATATCTCCTTACACATAAATATCTACCCTCCCCCATGACATCACCAAAAGCAATTAGTTAGCCATAAATCCCAAAATATTTTTAGTTCCTAATTAAAGACACATTAATATTCTAAGCAAAACCAAAATGTTTGAGCAACTTATATCGAGTAAAAAGCCATTTCTCGACAAAATAGTTTTCGGCCACATTATCGATATTTCTATGAAATAATTTTTTCTTAAACATTTTTCAAAAAAGGTTTTCCATCTTGTGTTATTAATAAAAAGGGGTTTAACATGATTATAAAATCAATTTTTACCACATTTAATACAAGATTCAAATATTTAAATAATTCAGATATTTAAATACGTGGTGTTCAAAATTCCGGGTTGCTACATTCTCCCCCACTTAAAACATTTTGTCCTTGAAATTCCAACATGAACAATTAACAAAAGAAATAAGAACGTAAAAATACTCGACAGTATTCAAAATCACTAGAAAATATAGCTCAAGGTTTTCCTAGGTTCAAAAACCCTTTCATTGTACAAGGATGATAAATAATTTACTAAGCGTACCTTACGCTCAACAGCCTTAAGTTATTACTTTGACTGTAACGACCCACAAATTTATCAATTTGGTAAATTATATTTATTTTTAAATATTCAAATATAAGATTATTTAACACAGTTTATGATGTTTTGAAAAATAAATAATAGTTGTAGAAGTATTTACAAAATTATATACTTTGGAAAAATAGCGATAAAATGACTGAAAACCATTTTATCGATAAACATTTCAATAATCATCAAACGTCGCACACAGAGCTGGATACATACACTTATTCTTATGATTGAACAAGAATATGAAATAAAATTATTTATTTTATTTTTTGAAATTAAATGTATTTATGACATCATTAGGGATGTCATTATATTTAATAACTGATTCATGATTTTAAAATTAAGATTTAATGATTTAATAATTATTATAACTATTAAAGATAATTGCTTTTAAATGATAATAATTCATTCTAAATAGTTATAAAGAGATAATAAATCATTTATAATAGTTTTACAAAGATATATGTTTAATTGAAAAATATAAGAAACTTGATATCGCTTTATCGGTATAATAGCAATTTTTGTAGATAATTGTTGATATTGATTTATATGATTTTATAATTCAAACGAGATCATTTTTAATAATTAAAAATGATTAAAAATTTATTTTCAATTTTTTTTGCATATATATGTAATTTAAATTATATGCGAAAATGTGACCGGTAATCGGTGTCCCAATTTTCAATAGTTTAACAAACAGAAATTGTTCGAAAGTTGTTGCAACCTTGTTTATATGTCAAGTACACATATATAACATACATACACACACATGAACACATATACACATACAAATATACAAATACATTTATATATAAACGTATATAAGAAAAAATCTAAGATATTTCTTAAATACTTAACCTTTAAGCAATCTTAAGTCAACTAAGGATGTGAATGGATGGCTTGGAAGAGAGTGAAGTGATGGAGGCACATGGAGGGGGGTAGTAATGTGGGGAACATGATGGAAGTGGAGGGGGTGGGTGCACATGGTGATGGTGATGGATACTGATGGTGTTTTAGATATTTTTTCACTTCTTTTAACCTATAAATACAAGCATCCATCCACTCCTTCATTCACTCATTTCTTCATCTCCTTCATCTTCTTTCTTTAGCTTTTTAATGGCTTCCACCTCCTTAGAAAATTTATGAATAAATTTTAGAAGAAAAGAAATTAAAATAATATTAGTGTATATACATATCAAATCCATCTCAAAAACACTTCAAAACACTCCTCTTCCTCAGCATAACCCACGGCCGTCACCACTTCCCATGCTTGGCCGAGAGCACCACCATCCTTAATCTTGACCCTGAGCCCCTTCATCTACCCCAAGTCTAGGCCGAGCCCAATAGGAAGGAAGGAGCAAGTTCAAGAGGCTCTGAAGCAAGAAAAAGAAAAGGAAGTGCCGCCGGAATCAAAAGAGAAGTCTATGGAAAAGATTGGAGGAGTGGAACTAATCGTGAGTACTCAATGCTTATTAAATGATAAATAGTCTCTATAACTATTTTTAAGTATGATAATATGACCATTTAATCTCTTAATGATTTGTATGAATGTTTGATAACTTGGTTGATTATAAGGTTGATTATATGGATGTTGATATGGTTGATAACTTGGTTTGATAAATGATAAGAGAAATGGTTAGTAATTAACCATAGTTAATTAAATGGAAATTTAATCCGTAAATAATATGTGTATGGAGTGTTTAGCCTCTTAATGGTTTTAAATATAAAAAAGTTTAGAAATGAATATTATAATAATATAATATTATGAAATAGTTTAAAAGTGAATATGAGATTTAATATGGAAAATATTTGTTTAAATGATTAAAAATGGTTTATAAATAATAAAACTCAATTTGGAGAAGTTTTGACAAGTTATGAAAAATAAGTCAAAATAAGGCGCGTCGCGTAACGGCAGTTCGCGATTTCACGCCGTAAAAGTCATACGAATATATAGAATGGTAGCTCGAAATTATTCGAGATAAGAATTTTCCAAACTATTATATCCATAGCTTTCAATCAAAGAAAGAAAATTCAGGTTTCGTTTAGTAAAGTTTAAAATATGAGCAAATCAAGTTTTAAATAAAATTGCGCTTTGGCAGTTCGAAGGCCAAAGTAGTAAATGTTTTAAAATAGATATTTTTAATTTTTAAAAATATGAAATTAATTCTAAAAATCTTTTAAAATGTTTTAAAAGTGATTTGAGTTATAAAAATGAATTTCCAAGTGAAAGAAAAGTTGTTTTGATCAATACAGCTTAAAAAGTACCATTCGCAGCACTTTTCACAGCACTTTTCTATAACTTTTGAAATATAGTTCTAAACGCAACAATTCTTTTCCAAATCTTTTGTAAATGTTTTTAAATGAATAATAAAGTATTTAAGTGGTGATTTGAAGGATTTATAAATTATTTCAAAGTGGTTTAATAAATAATTAAAAGGGGCATTTCACCAGAAGGACAAACTTTGCAGTCCAATTAGTTTCTAGGACACACATTCAAAGAAATTACTTT
This sequence comes from Allium fistulosum, assembly GCA_030737815.1. NCBI lineage: Eukaryota > Viridiplantae > Streptophyta > Magnoliopsida > Asparagales > Amaryllidaceae > Allium > Allium fistulosum. The sequence goes on from CM060906.1 coordinate 1,042,198,676, forward strand.
AAAGGCCAAATTCAGCAGAATAATTACTTTCAAGGACAAAGTCAGCAGTCCAATTACTTTCAAGGACATAATTTCATAGGTTTTTAGGCCCGAGAAACAAATTATTTTACGTTTTGTCCTTGAAAATAATTATTTCAGGTGGGTGTCCTAGAAACTAATTCCACTTGCTAAAGAGGCCCTTGTGGCTAATTTCCACTAATTAAAAGTTAATTAAGTATGTTAAATGATTTACAGTAGATTAAATAACTTGACCACCTTATGGGTGACAAAGAGGTAGTCTCCGGGCTTGTGTTTGAAAAACTAGTTGCCTACCCTCCCTAGCTACCCGGACTAGCCCGATGGAGGGGATATTAAATTTGATTTACTTAGATAAAAATTTCCAAAAGTATAAAAGATATAATTTCCAAATTTAAACAACTTGGATTGGATAGAAATAATCTTCTTATACTTGGTATTAAATTCTGAAGAGAGAATCCACACTATCTGTTAGAATTTAAAAGGTGATCTCACCGTTATTCGATAGATAGTAAAGGTTGAATATGGAAATTGATATTGAGTAGAATCAGTATAATCTCCACGATCCTCTTTACTCAATAATGTTTTCTAATATGAGATTTAAATAAATGATTTGGAAATGTTTTCCTAAATAAAAGGTGAAATGATTTGGAATTGTTCCAAGATTCAAAAAGGTTTAATTAACCAAAAGGATTTGATAAGTGAGGATTAATGATTCCATATACTATTAAGAAGATATATGGAATAAATAATATGCCTCTCTGTGATATTTATGAATGAATAAAAGGATGAATTAAATTGAAGTTGATTGATAATCACATATGAACTTAACATCTTTTAATCGATGATTGGTTTGGAGGAATCAAATTCGTATTTGCTTGTGGTCTGGCATGATAGGGGGTTCTCGCTTCTTGTTAGGTAGCGAACAGATGACTCTTATCCCTACATGTCCCATTTATGGGTTGATTAACCAAGTGGGCTTACAGTCGAGAGGCTGGCCATAAAAGAAAATTCAAAGTACTAGTGTGAGCTACGGTGGTTGTATCCACCGTCGATGGTTGAAAAGCCTAGATCTTCACATTTGGTATCAAAGCTTAGGTTGAGTGAACACCTAGGCTTCGGTGGCGTAAAACTCATTATAGATAGGGTTAGTAATACCCTAGGATGAGTGACTCATTAGAGATAGGGTAAGTAATACCTTAGAATGAGTTTGGGAGTATTATATATATGAGCGCTTATTTGTTATAAAAATGTTTTGTTGTGATTAATCTGTTGAGTGGTTTATGAATTATGGTCAGTGCATGAATAGCTCCATGTAATCGATAGGGATTCCTAAATACTTAAACAAAACAAGTCCACACACTGTTTTAAAAGGAGTATATTTTATATATACAAAGGTATAAATATTTATATGATTTGGAAAATTTATAAGATGATATCCCTTTGGAAAGTTCCAAGAATAAGGTCTTGATCTGTTGGGTGATGGTGGGAATAATCTTCTAAGTATCGATCATATGTTGGCTTGGGCAAATAGTATCGAACACTTGGTAAATTATTCTCCTTATCATTAGAGGATGAAGGCAAGTTCAAATCCGAACAAGTTGAATTAAGTTATTTTGATAAAAGGTTTTTAAGTCAAGAAATAAATGGTATAAACCTTCTAATGATATATTGGTATATCACTTAGGTTAAGATGTCGTATTTTTCGGGGAATGAGTTTTGGAAGACTCCAAAGCGGGCACAAAGAGTGCAACACCCTATATTTTTAGTAACATTATTTAGGATATTTAATTAGTTAAATAAAATAAAATAATGTAAGTGGATTAATGGATTGAGATTTATGATTAAATAAGGGGTAACCATGCCATGTTAAATAAGTGAACTAAAGAATAAAAAGAGAATAAAAGTGTTAGGAAATATGCAAGGGCAAAATAGGAACAAGGCATATCCTTACACCCTAAACCCCTTAGGAATTCATTCTACACATTCATTCTATTTTCACAAACAAAAATAGAGTTAAGGCCGGCCACCATTAGGAAGAGCAAAGAAGAAGAATTCAAGAGGAAGAATCAAATCACTTAATCAAGAACAAATCTCACATCCTTAATCAAAAAGCTAAGGTGAATAATGACTACATCTCAATTTTTAATGGTATTCGGTTTTAGTATGAAATCCGAATTATTTGTAAATGTTTTTGCCATGTTTTGGATGATAAAATGTATATCTATATGTTGTTGATGATTTATGCTAATTCACATAGATTTTGTGATATGTTTTGATATGAAAACCCTAGTATATGAAATCTAATAGCCTTGCGAATTTAAATTTAGATTAGAAACAATAATTTAGAAATGGGTTTCAATTTTCATAATTTTTTGAATTAATTTGGATTTTATATGAATTTTCTAGTGAAGAAAATGCTAATTTGGGTTTAAAATTAATTACGGCCAAATTATATTAACTTAGGGTCTGAAATTTGTATATGTTGGAAAATATATTATAAATGATTTTCTGGAATTTTCCTAAGTGTTTTAATGGATATATAAAATTATTTAAGGTATGGGACTTAAATGTTTTATATATTTATAAAAAGAAGATGAGGTATTTTGTAAATAATCCAAATTCTTATTTCTGAAAATCGGCAGTACTTTTAGAAAAGAAAATTTTGCAACCAATCATAATTTGACAAAAAAGGTAAGTTAGGTACAAAGAAATAGTTTAAGAAGTCAAATCTACATGCTTTTTCCTGTTTCAATGCTTTCGAAACCAGGCTTCCTACTCCTTACCTCCAACTCCATCGAAACCAATGCACATGGTAACAGATACCTGGTACGTAGTGAATTGGATATTTGTGGGAGGTATTGGGTCAAAACTAGGGGTTCCTAAAGGGTTGAAGCGCTACTTTGCTTTTAAATGAAAATGCGCCTGCTTTACTTTCGACTGAATAGCTTTCGACTTGGTCTGCTTTCGACTGGGTTAATGACTTTAAAAAGAATGGTATTAAGAGGTTGTGCCTTTGTTTTTAAGTAAATGCTTTTGACGAGGTCGAAGCCCCTGATTGTCGCTTTTTACCTTTCGACCCGGATTGGTTTCGAAAGGGTTACCTTATTTTTAAAAATCAAGCCGCTTCTCCAATGCTTTCGAAGGGATGGTTTCAACACCATCACTTCTTACTTAGGAATGCTTTTGAAAGAGGTGCTTTCGACTTAAGTGTTTTAATGACCCTTTTGCTCTATAAAAGGTAGAACCCAAATGGTTTCGAAAGAGATGGTTTTAAGGTTTTGAAAGGTGTTTCCACATGTTATAAAATTGAACCCAAATGCTTTCGAAAGGCTTGATGTTTTGATGCTTTCGAAAGGTTTTAAAGAAAGGTTTCTAAGGAGTGGTTCCCCAATGGTTTCAAAAGGTCTAAAAGGAAAGGTTTTTCCAATGGTTTCGAAAGGCAATGTTTAAATGTTTTAAAGAGGATGTCTAAGGTTTTAAAACTTTTGAAGGAGATGTTTTTAATGCTTTTGAAAGGATAAATATGAATGGTTTCGAAAGGTATGATTTGGCCTTCGGCCTAAGGTTTTACTCGTATTGAAAGGGATACTTCCACAGGTTTCGAAAGGGGTAGTGTCGAAAGTTTAAACGTTTTCATCAACAAGGTTTTGTGTAAAGAATATGTAACATGGCAAGGTGATTTGAGTAAAGAAAAGAGCATATATAAATAATTTCCTTGTATATGTATGATTTAAAGGTTTAAATCATTTTGAAAAGGTTTTCAAGGAAAAATTTAAAGGGTAGTCAACCCTAAGAAAATGACTCAGATTAGAAGACCAAATGGGACTGGTGTAGGGTCGCACCCTATAATCATTAGCTATTAGGCCCTAGCTAATTTAGTCCAAAATTCCAGTGTGTAGGGCTTAGTCACAGGTAGACTTAAATGATGGTTACACACAGAAAGGAATCTAAAAAGGAAAGATAGGTTATTAGTAAGCCCGCAAAACCATTAGGTTCAGTTTGGCCAGGAGAAGTAAGTAAGGACAGACTGTCCAGAAGAGGAGTATCTAACAGATGTTAGATTTTTATGTTTTCTAGTAGGCTCGAGTCAGCCAAGGGCTAGTAGTTAGCCAAACAAAACAACAGTGTATGGATAGATAGTCCATATGATAACTGATTTGTACATATACATGATATTGCTTTACAGATTTAACCAGTTTTGGTTGCAGGATTATAATTTGTAAAAGATATGTTTTAAAAAAGGATATTAGTAAGGGGAAACCCGTTTCGCTAAGAGGCGTGGTCTCACTTAATATCAGATAATCGAGATGTGTAGTATTATTCACACCCGGCTTTATGTCTGACTCGAAGTTTATTTTCCTTAAACTTTCGGGTGCTCAAAATTGATCTGAGTAGGCTGAGGGTTTAGTAGGTTGGCGAATAAAACTTCCGGTGACGAGCAGGTGGCTGATGGATAACTAATTAGGAGTTGCTATTACATTTTGGATTGATTCCGCTGTATTGTATATATAGTACTCTGGTCAACCAAGGGGGCATTGTCATATGTTTCTCTTGGCGTAATATTGTAATAACTATATTTTATTTGAACCTGGGAAAGCGATGGGATTATGTAATTTGAATATGGAACATGTTTTGGAAATGTAATCAAAAATACCGTTTTTAGAATCTGTGATTTTGTTTCATATCCATGCGCTTCTGATATTATGAATACCATTAACATAGACGTATTTAGTCGTCGAAAGTTAATACTATAAATGACTACAGCATCTGTAGCGCTTAGCTTTGGTCCTCTTGATAGAGGATGTTACAATTTGGTACCATAGCATAGGTTTTTGAAAAAATTTAACTAAAAATGTAATTTTTGAAAGACATAATCCTAAGGAATTAGCAATAAGATCGGGGTATGGGATAATGCTATAGTAACATACTTGTATTTGCTATATATAAGTATGCACTTTATCTCTAGTCTCCTTTCTCTATTAGGTTATTTTTCTATATCTTACGAAGGTTCGAATGCAGATATGGATTCTCGAAGAAATAATGTTGGAGAAGCAGGAACCACTGCAGATGGAAATGCCAGACCTAATACTAGAAGGATCCCAGGTCAGGCACGAGTTGGACATGCTAGTGCTGAAGTCCCGCAAGTTGACATGGGAGCCATGTATCAGTTTTTCGTGAATATGATGCAAGCAAGGGTTGCTGCTGGAGTAATTGGAGGAAGAGCCTAGGAAGCTCCAGTAGTCAACAATTATGCTGCTTTGAGTAGGGACTATGCTAGGTTGGGAGGAAAACCATTCGTTGGGACTTGGGACTGAAGATGCCATAGAAGTAAGGAACTAGTTGCTGCACTGTGAGAGGATTTTCACAGATTTAGGGCTCAGTGATGAGCTAAAAAGAAGGCTCGCTTCGAGGCAGTTTCAAGGAGCAAATTTATACCGGTGGAATAGTATGACGGCTGGAGTGGATGAAGGAAAGATAACATGGCTGAGTTTAAGAGGAGGTTCGAGGAGAGATTCATGTTTATGATAGTAAAGTCTACCTTGCTCAGAAAGTTTGCTGAGTTTGAGCAAGGAGAGATGACTGTGTTAGAGTATGCTACAAGATTTGAGGAGTTGGCAAGATATGGTCATGCCACTGTAGATACCATGATTAAGAGAAATGAGAAGTTCATTATGGGGTTGAAACCTGAATTGGCCAAGGCTACATTACCTCATATCAGGGATCCTTGTGATGTTGTAGTAGAGATGGCTCTAAGACATGAGAAAATTATTGCTTCTGTGGATAAGAATAAGGCGAAGGAGGTCCATGTGGGACAGAGTCAGAAAAGGAAGTTCTTTCCTAAAAAGGGAGCCCAGAAGGGTGGAGCCGTGAAGAAGGGAAAGTCAGAAGTTGTTTATTTTAAGTGCGATAAGAAAGAGCACTTTGCGAATGAATGTCGTTCTGGAGGGGCGAAGAAGGTGACCGGGAAGAAGAATATCAAATGCTTCAATTGTGATCAGATGGTTCATTACAAGAGCCAATGCAAGGAGCCTGCTAAGGATGGAAAGGGCAAAGTATATGCATTGGAGCCAGCTATCTAGAGACCCACGGCAGGGGAAAAAGGAAAAGCAGTGTTGGGAGGTACGCTTATGATTCTTGGTATGGAAGTTAATGTTATATTTGATACCGGTGCATCACATTCTTTTATATCTCGTTGTTTGGTACATAAGTTTAAACAAGAATCCTCATACCTATTTACTTCCTTAAGGGTTGCAAATCTGATAGGACGGTATGCAAAACTTGGGATGAGATGTGACCACCTAAAGTATGACTTTTTAGGTCATACTTTTGTTTGCAGTTTGCATGTGTATGATTTCGTAGGATTCGAAATAATTTTGGGTATGGATTGGTTAGGTAAGTACGATGCTAGGATATTTTTCCATGATGGGAAAATATCGCTTAGAAAACCAGACTGTAGGAAGCGGATTGTATATACCGTAGAAAACCCTAAATGTGAGGTGAATGCTTTGTTTGGTGTTGTGTAGGTAGAAGACGAGCTGAATCGAGTTTTTATGGTTAGAGAATTCGCGGATATTTTTGAACCCGTAGTAGGATTACCACAGAAATGGGCCATTGAGTTTTGAATAGATTTGGTGCATGGAGCAGAACCAGTTAGTAGACCGCCAAGCAGGATGACACCTATCGAAATGAGGGAGCTTAAGGTGCAGTTGGTGGATTTGGATGGCAAGAATTTCATCAGACCTAGTAGTTCACCATGGGGAGCAGCCGCAGTGTTTGCTAAGAAGCCGAACGGGTCGTTAAGGTTATATATCGATTGTGGTAAGTTTAATGAGAAAACGATAAAGAATCGATATTCATTGCTTAGGATTGATGATTTGTTCGATCAGTTGAGTGGAGCCAAGATATTTTCGCGGTTGGATTTTGCGATAGGTTTCCACTGCTTAGAGTGGCAGAGGATAGTATTCCTTTGATGGCGTTTCAAACCAGATATGGATCGCACGAATGGTTAGTGATGCCATTCAGACTGACTAATGCGCCAGCTTTCTTTGTAGATTTGATGAACTGGATTTTCCGAGAGCACCTAGATAGGTTCATATTAGTTTTCACAGATGATATTTTGGTGTACTCTAAGAATGAAAGAGAGCATGAAGTTCATCTTAGAGCAGTGCTTAAAACGTTGAGGCAGCATCAGTTGAAGGCGAAGTTCTCGAAATGTCATTTTTGAAAGAAGGAAGTGAAGTTTCTTGGCCATGTAGTTTCATAGAATGGGTTATCAGTAGATCCAACTAAGATCGAAACCATGAATAGTTGGAAGAGACCAGAAACGGTGACCGAGATATGAATTTTTTTAGGATTGGCCGGTTACTATCGAAGGTTTATTAAGGATTTTTCGAGGATAGCGGCACCAATGACCAAGTTAACTCGACAGGATGTGAAGTTCGTTTGGACCGATAATTGTGAGGAGGCATTCCAGAAGCTGAAACACTTATTGACTAATGTACCTGTGTTAGTTGTTCCGGAGGAAAATCATGATTTGGTGGTGTACACGGATGCATGTGGGACCGGGTTAGGAGCTGTGTTAATGCAGAGGGGTAGAGTAATTGCCTATGCTTCTCGACAGCTTAGACCACATGAAGTTAGATACCCAACCCATGATTTGGAGTTAGCTATAGTAATTTTTGAACTGAATGTGTGGAGACATTATCTTTTGGGAGAAAGATTTGAATTGTATATGGATCATAAGTCGTTGAAGTATTTGTTCTCTCAAAAGGAGCTAAACATGAGATAGCAGAGGTGGTTAGAGTTCTTAGCTGCTTATGATTTCGGTATTGAGTACACACCGGGGAAAGGCAACAAGGTTGCAGATGTGCTTAGCAGAAAACATTAGAATGTGGTGTTAGCTATGATAGCTGAGTGGAAGCGTTAGCAACTTGCAGGGTACAGTGGAGAACTAAGAGTAGTTCCTGCTTTGTTATCATGTTAAGAAGTTCGACCAGTTATGATCGAAAAGGTTGCATCTAAACAGCTAGAGGATCCAGTGTTGGTTGAACGGATCAAAAAGCTGAGAGATGGAACGAAGAGTGATGACTTAAAGGATTTTAGTCTTGACCAGAATGGGTGGTTGAGAAAGAAAGGAAGATTGTGTGTTCCGAATGTGGGAGACATTAGGGAGGAAGTTTTGGAGGAATTCCATCGCTCAAAGTTCACTATACATCCGGGAGGAACTAAGATGTATCAGGACTTGAAGAGAAGTTTCTTCTGGGAAGGTATGAAGAGGGATGTAGGCTTATGGGTGAAGCAGTGTCTGAACTGCCAACGGGTAAAAGCTGGACATCAGAAGCCAAGTAGGTTGATTCAGCCTTTAGACATTCTAGTATGGAACTGGGATTCTATTTCTATGGATTTCATTGACGGGTTTCCAAGGTCAAATAGGGGAAATGAAAGCGTATGGGTCATTGTGGACAGGTTGACCAAGAGCGCCCATTTCATTCCAATTAAGTCAACCAGAACGGCGCCTATGTTAGCGAAGTTGTTTATGAAGAATGTAGTTAGACTGCACGGAATTCCTAGTAGTATAGTGAGTGATAAAGATTCTTTATTCACTAGTGAGTTTTTGAAGAGTCTACAGGATACCTTAGGTACCAAGCTCAAGATGAGTACCGCTTACCATCCACAGATTGATGGGCAAACGAAGAGAGTTAACAAAGTCTTGGAGGATTTGTTATGAGCTTGTGTGCTAGATTTTGGGGGATCAAGGGGAGACCATCTACATCTAGTCGAGTTTTCGTATAACAATAGCTATCATGCTAGTATAAGAATGGCACCATTTGAAGCTTTGTATGGAAGGCCATTCAAATCTCCAGTTTGTTGGTTAGAGACCGGGGATAAGTTGGTTCTTAGTCCGGACTTGGTTAGAGAAGCTGCAGAAAAGATTGAGTTAATTCGAGCTAGAATGAAGGAAGCTCAATCTAGCTAGAAGATTTATGCGGATAAAATATGGAAAGACTTAGTGTTTTCTATTGGAGAGCATGTTTTCATTAAGGTATCACCGATGAAGGGCGTGATTCGGTTTGGAAAATCAGGGAAGTTGGAATCGTGGTTCGTTGGACCATTTCCTATTATTGAGAGGATCGGGAAACTCGCATATAGAGTAGAGTTACCGAGCAGTTTAGCAGGAGTCTATGATGTTTTCCATTTTTCTCATCTAAGGAAGTGTATTCGAGATCCAGATATTACTATATCACCGACTATGTTAGATGACTTAGTCGTAGAGCCAGATTTGACTATAGTTAGGAAGCCAGTCCACATAGTTGCGAGAGATGAGAAGAAGTTAAGAAAGAAGACAGTCAGGTTATTTAAAGTCCAGTGGAGCGATGATGACAGAGACTGTACTTGGGAGACTGAGAACATGATGAGAGATGCTTATCCTGATTTTTTTGATGGTATGTTTTACCTTTGGTTGTTTTGATGTCTACCGTATCGTAATTTCGAGGATGAAATTATTTAAGGAGGGGAGCCTGTAACACCCCATATTTTTAGTAACATTATTTAGGATATTTAATTAGTTAAATAAAATTAATTAATGTAAGTGGATTAATGGATTGAGATTTGTGATTAAATAAGGGGTAGTCGTGCCATGTTAAATAAGTGAACTAAAGAATAAAAAGAGAATAAAAGGGTTAGGAAATATGCAAGAGAAAAATAAGAACAAGGCATATCCTTATACCCTAAACCCCTTAGGAATTCATTCTACATGTTCATTCTATTTTCACAAACAAAAATAGAACTAAGGCCGGCCACCATTAGGAAGAGCAAAGAAGATGAATTCAAGAGAATCAAATCACTTAATCAAAAACAAATCTCACATCCTTAATCAAAAAGCTAAGGTGAATAATGACTACATCTCAATTTTTTAATGATTTTGGTTTTAGTATGAAATTATTTGCAAATGTTTTTGCCATGTTTTGGATGATAAATGTATATCCATATGTTGTTGATGATTTATGCTAATTCACATAGATTTTTTGATATGTTTTGATATGAAAACCCTATTATATGACATCCAATGGCCTTGCGGATTTAAATTTAGATTAGAAACAACAATTTAGAAATGGTTTTTAATTTTCATAATTTTCTGAATTAATGTGGATTTTATATGAATTTTCTAGTAAAGAAAATGCTAATTTGGGTTTAAAATTAATTACGACCAAATTATATTGGCTTAGGGTCTGAAATTTATATATGTTGGAAAACATATGATTTTTTGGAATTTTTGTATAATTTTTCCTAAGTGTTTTAATGGATATATAAAATTATTTAAGGTATGGGACTTAAATGTTTTATATATTTATAAAAAAGAGAAGGTGTATTAAAATAATCCAAATTCTTATTTCTGAAAATCGGCAATACTTTTAGAAAAGAAAATTTTGCAACCAATCATAATTTTACAAATAAGGCAGGTTAGGTAAAAAGAAATAGTCTAAAAAGTCAAATCTACATGCTTTTTCTTGTTTCAATGCTTTCGGCACTAGGCTTCTGACTCCATACCTCCGCCTCCGACTCCATCGAAACCAATGCACATGGTATCAGATACCTGGTACGTAGTGAATTGGATATAGGCGGAAGGTATTGGATCGAAACTAGGGGTTTCGAAGGGGTCGAAGCGCTACTTTGCTTTTAAATGAAAATGCGCCTGCTTTACTTTCGACTGAATAGCTTTCGACTTGGTCTGCTTTCGACTGGGTTAATTACTTTTAAAAGAATGGTTTTAAAAGGTTGCGCCTTTGTTTTTAAGTAACTGCTTTCGACTAGGTCGAAGCCCCTGACTGCTGCTTTTTACCTTTCGACCTAGATTGGTTTCGAAAGGGTTACCTTGTTTTTAAAAATCAAGCTGCTTCTCCAATGCTTTCGAAGGGATGGTTTCGACACCATCACTTCTTTACTTAGGAATGCTTTCTACTTAAATGTTTTAATGACCCTTTTGCTCTATAAAAGGTAGAAGCCAAATGGTTTCGAAAGAGATGGTTTTAAAGATTTCGAAAGGTGTTTCCACATGTTATAAAATTGAACCCAAATGCTTTCGAAAGGCTTGATGTTCTGATGCTTTCGAAAGGTTTTAAAGAAAGGTTTCTAAGGGGTGGTTTCCTAATGGTTTTGAAAGGTCTAAAAGGAAAGGTTTTCCAATGGTTTCGAAAGGTCTAAAAGGAAATGTTTTCCAGTGGTTTCGAAAGGCAATGTTTAAGTGTTTTAAAGAGGATGTCTAAGGTTTTAAAGCTTTCAAATGAGATGTTTTTAATGCTTTCGAAAGGATAAATATGAATGGTTTCAAAAGGTATGATTTCGAAAGGTATGATTTGGCCTTCGTCCTAAGGATTTACTTGTATTGAAAGGGATACTTTCAAAGGTTTCGTAAGGGGTACTTTCGAAAGTTTAAACGTTTTTCATCAAAAAGGTTTTGTGTAAAGAATATGTAACATGGAAAAGTGATTTGAGTAAAGCAAAGAGTATATATAAATAATTTCCTTGTATATGTATGATTTAAAGGTTTAAATCATTTTGAAAAGGTTTTCAAGGAAAATTAAAAGGGTAGTTAACCCTAAGAAAATGACTCAGATTAGAAGACCAGATGGGACTGGTGTAGGGTCACACCCTATACTCATTAGCTATTAGCTCCTAGCTAATTTAGTCCAAAATTCCTGTATGTAGGGCTTAGTAACAGGTAGACTTAAATGATGGTTACATACAGAATGGAATCTAAAAAGGAAAGACAGGTTATTTGTAAGCCCGCAAAACCATTAGGTTCAGTTAGACCTAAAAAAGTAATTAAGGACAGACCACCTAGAAGAGGAGTATATAACAGATGTTAGATTTTTATATTATCTAGTAGGCCCGAGTCAACCAAGGGTTAGTAGTTAGCCAAACAAAACTACAGTGTATGGACAGATAGTCCATATATGATAACTGATTTGTAGATATACATGATATTGCTTTACAGATTTAACTAGTTTTGGTTGTAGGATTATAATTTGTAAAAGATATGTTTTAAAAAGGATATTAGTGAGGGGAAACCTGTTTCGCTAAGCGGCATGGTCTCACTTAATACCAGGTAACCAAGATGTATAGTATTATTCACACCAGGCTTTATGTCCGACTCGAAGTTTATTTTCCTTAGACTCTTGGGTGCTCAAAATTGATTTGAGTAGGCTGAGGGTCAAGGTTTACAGGTTTTAGTAGGTTGGCGAATAAAGCTTTCGGTGATGAGCAGCTGGCTGACGGATAACTAATTAGGAGTTGTTGTTATATTTTGGATTGATTCCGCTGTATTGTATATATAGTACTCTGGTCAACCAAGGGGGCATCGTCATATGTCACTCTTGGCGTAATATTGTAATAACTATATTTTATCTGAACCTAGGAAAGCGATGGGATTATGTAATTTGAATATGGAACATGTTTTGAAAATGTAATCAAAAATATTGTTTTTGGAATCTGTGATTTTATTTCATATTCACGCTCTTCTGATATTATGAATACCATTAACATAGCCATATTTAGTCGCCGGAAGTTAATACCATAGATGACTGCAACATCTGTAGTTCTTAGCTTTGGGCCTATAGATAGGGGATGTTACAAAGAGCATGTGCAGCAAAAAAAGCAGAAGCAGAAGAAAAATTAAAACTAGGATATTATGCTGGCATATACTATTACAGATGCGGTAAAGAAGGGCATTATGCAGTTCTGCTTAAGGATAGGAAAGAAAAGGAAAGGGATAAAAGGAAATCATAGAAAAAGAATAAAGTAAAATCTTTTGGGGTTGATATATTATGTTTCAAGTGTAAAAGGCAAGGACATTTTCTACGTAAATGCCCTAAAACAAAGAAGAAATCCATAATTCGATCAGGAATGGTAAAGGGTTGATGCCGTTGCAAGGGGCTAGGACATATGGCCAAAGAATGTCCCCGGACATGCATTTGGTGCTACCAAGGGAAACACTTAATAAAGGACTGTCCAAAAATGAGGGCAGCTGACTTAGGCCTCAAAGATAAAGCACCATCTACCTCAAAAGGGATCCAAGAGTAGTATATATAGCAGTTCAAGTATCTATATATAAGATGGCGATGTATGATAAGATGTATTCCCTAGGGAATCTCTAAAAGTTTGTAGTATAAGCTAGGAATGGATGTATAAATATGATGTTAATTAATAAACTTCTCTTTGGATTATCCTCTCGAAGCACTTCTATCTTATATTCGATCAATTTAAATAAGATATTTTGAAATAAAAAGATTATATAATATAAAGAAGCGTCTTTATAAAAAGTATTTAAATTAAGAATTTATTTAAGAATATATTTATAAAAAGTATATTTTATAAAATATAGTGTAATTAGCAAAAATAAAATGATGTTTGAGAATGATGGATTTGAGAATTCATATCCTAGTGTTTTGAAAAGTATAAAAGGGAAAGTTGTGTATTATAAAATAAGTTTGGAATTATTTATAATGAGACGTATTAACAAAGAAATTTCAAAAGAATTTTGAAATAAGAATTATAACGGTATTATTCCTAATAAAGGATAATCGATTTCTTTTGGAAAAGAGATAGAAATAATTTTGGGAATAATTATTTTGAAGAAATAAAGGGTTTACAAAAGTATTTAAAGAAAAAGATAATATTTTTATGAAATGTTCTCATAAAGATTTGAAAAGTTAAAGTACGAATGTTATATATAGAACATTTCGCCATACGATACTGATTTAAGATTCGAGTACAGAACTTGGAGGTGTTTACACCAGTCCAAAATAGGATTTATCACTCGATTCTTGACGATGAACATTGATGAGGGTTTATGTTTGGATACTTACGTTCTCTATCATAGTTGAGAACTATGTAAGGAAAATTGAAAGCTCTAATTGGAAAGTCTGATTAGAGTCCACACTAGAGGGTCGGAGGATCAATACTAGTTCGGAAGTAAAGTTGTGGATTCAAATAGTAGATCAAATCGGATGATCTATATACATCATACAAATGTAAGTTTGAAAATAAATATTTTGGGCAAATACCTTAGTGTTTTGTCTTGGTTTAATTTCGGCGACGAAATTCTTTTAAGGGGGAAGTACGTAACGACCCACAAATTTGTCAATTTGATAAATTATATTTATTTTAAATATTCAAATATAAGATTTTTTAACATAGATTATGATGTTTTGAACAATAAATAATAAATGTATAAGTATTTACAAAAATATATACTTTGGAAAAATATCGACAAAATGACCGAAAACCATTTTATCGGTAAACAACTCTATAATTGTCAAAGGTCATGCATGGAGCTGGATACATACTTATTTTTATAATTGAACAAGAATATGAAATAAAATTATTTATTTTATTTTTGGAAATTAAATGTATTTATGACATCATTAGTGATGCCATTATATTTAATAATTGATTTATGATTTTAAAATTGAGATTTAATGATTTAATGATTATTATAATTATTCTAATAATTGCTTTTAAGTGATAATAATTCATTTTGAATAGTTATAAAGTGACAATAAATCATTTATAATAGTTTTATAAAGATATATGTTTAATTGAAATATATAAGAAAATTGATATCGCTTTATCGGTATAGTAGCAATTTTTGTAAATAATTTTTAATATTGATTTATATGATTTTATAATTCAAATGAGATCATTTTTATTAATTAAAAATGATTATAAATATATTTTCAAATTTTGTTTACATATATATGTAATTCAAATTATATGTGAAAATATGACCGGTTCGGTTTCTTGATTTTCAACGGTTTAACAAACAGAAGTTGTTCGAAAGTTGTTGCAACCTTGATTATATGTCATGTACACATATATAACATACATATGCACACATGAACACATATACACATACAAATATACAAATACATTTATATATAAACATATATAAGAAAAAATCTAAGATATTTCTTAAATACTTAACCTTTAAGCAACCTTAAGTCAACTAAGGACATGAATGGATGGCTTGGAAGAGAGTGAAGTGATGGAGGCAAATGAAGGGGGTAGTAACGTGGGGAACATGATGGAAATCGAGGGGGTGGGTGCACATGATGATGGTGATGGATAATGATGGTGTGTTAGATATTTTTTCGCTTCTTTTTGCCTATAAATACAATCATCCATTCACTCCTTCATTCACTCATTTCTTCATCTCCTTCCTCTTCTTTCTTTATATTTTTAATGGCTTCCACCTTAGGAAATTTACGAAGAAATTTTAGTAGAAAAGAAATTAAAAATATTAGTGTGTGTATATATATATCAAATTCATCTCAAAAAAACTTCAGAACACTCCTCTTCCTCAGATAACCCACGACCACCACCACTCCTCATGCGTGGTCGAGAGCACCACCATCCCTAGCCTTGGCCGTGAGCTCCTTCATCCATCCCAAGTCTAGGCCGAGCCCAATAGGAAGAAAGGACCAAGTTCGAGAGGCTCCGGAGCAAGAAAAAGAGGGGGAAGTGCCGCTGGAATCAAAAGAGAAGTCTAGAGAAAAGATTGGAGGAGTGGAACTAATCGTGAGTACTCAATGCTTGTTAAATAATAAATAATCTCTATAACAACTTTTAAGTATGATAATATGACCATTTAATCTCATAATGATTTGTGTGAATGTTTGATAACTTGGTTGATTATATTTATGTTGATATGTTGATAACTTGGTTTGATAAATGATAAGAGAAATGGTTAGTAATTAACCATAGTTGATTATATGGAAATTTAATCCGTAAATAATATGCATATGGAGTTGTTTAGCCTCTTAATGGTCTTAAATATAAAAAGTTTAGAAATGAATATTATAATAATATAATATTATGAAACGCTTTAAAAGTGAATATGAGATTTAATATGGAAATATTTGTTTAAATGATTAAAAATGGTTTATAAATGTTTTATAAATAATAAAACTCAATTTGGAGAAGTTTTGACAAGTTATGAAAAATAAGGCATGTCACATAACGGTAGTTCGCGATTTAGTGCCGTAAAAGTCAAACGAATATATATATAATGGAATATAGCTCGGAAATCTTCGAGATAAGAATATTTTGAACTATTGTATCCATGGCTTTCAAACAAAGAAAGAAAATCAATATTTCGTTTAGTAGATTTTAATATATGAGCAAATCAAGTTTTAAATAAAATCGCGCTTTGGGAGTTCGGAGGCCAAAGTAGTAAATGTTTTAAAATAGATATTTTTAATTCTTTAAAATATGAAATAAATTCTAAAAATCTTTTAAATTTTTTTAAAAGTGATTTGGGTTATAAAAATGAATTTCCAAATGATAGAAAAGTTGTTTTAATCAATACATCTTAAAAAGCACCATTCACGGCACTTTTCTATAACTTTTGAAATGTAGTTCTAAATGCAACAATTCTTTTCCAAATATTTTGTAAATGTTTTTAAATGAATAATAAAGTATTTTAAAGGTGATTTGAAGGATTTATGAATTATTTCAAAGTGGTTAAATAAATAATTAAAAGTTAATTAACTATGTTAAATGGTTGAGAGTCGATCAAATAACTTGACCACCTTATGGGTGACAGAGAGGTAGTCTCTAGGCTTGGGTTTGAGAAACCAGTTGCCTACCCTCCCTAACTACCCGAACTGGCCTGGCAGATTGGATAGTAAATTTGATTTACTTGGATCAAAATTTTCCAAAGTATAAAAGATACAATTTTCCAAATTTAAACAACTTGGATTGCATACAAATAATCTTCTTATACTTGGTATTAAATTCCGAAGAGGGAATTCATACTATCCATAAGAATTTAAAAGATAATCTCACCGTTATTCGATGGGCAGTAAAGGTTGAATACGGAAATTGATATTGAGTAGAATTAGTATAATTTCCATGATCATCTTTACTCAGTAATGTTTTCCAATATGAGATTTAAATAAATGGTTTGGAAAAGGTGAAAGGATTTGGAATTATTCCAAGATTCAAAAAGGTTTAATTAACCAAAGGGATTTGATAAGTGAGGCTTAATGATTCCTTATACTATTAAGAAGATAAATGGAATAAATGATATGTCTCGCTGAGATATTTATGAATGAATAAAAAGATGAATTAAATTGAATGTTGATTGATAATCATATATAAACTTAACATCTTTTAATCGAGGTTTGGAGGAATCAAGGTCGGATTTGGGTAACTCCTATCCAATAACCACTTCGAACCAATGTATACGTTCGGAAGTGAAGACCCGATGAAGATGATGATTTTTGAAGATGGGGATCTTCAAGATGTAGGGCTGCTTGCCACTAGTCCTTCGGGGTGAAATTTACCATATCATATATTTATGGTGGAAGTAGTGCTCTGTTATGAAAATCTTCGATTACAAGGACTAATCGCTACTAATCTTAGGGATAATTCTCGACAGGATGTGGTAGGAGGAGTGCCTTCGTTTCGTTCAGTCCCAGAATGAATTTGTATGGACGAATGTCTGAAGTTGCATTTATTAGATCACAACGTTGACTTTTACAAACATACATATGATTGGTAGCGAAGAAGGCAACTTCCCTTAGCTTAACACCCTTCTTTGAAGCGTACGAGCACAGAGGTTGTATGTTCGTGAAAGTCAATAGTGATCGAAGGAATGACAATGTGGCATTCAAGTTGGAACTTGATATGATCAATGAGTGGCTTTGCGAAAAGCAAAATGTGGCTTTGTGGAATGTAACTCACGAGCCTCACATCCCAAGAATGATACGGGATACTATGTGGTCTGAAGGACAAATTTCGGGCTATTATTGGGGGAAGATGTCCCTCTAGGCACTTGTTGCCTTATTATATGGATGGAAAGGTATGAAGGGCGACGGAGATCGTGTAAAGCCACTGAGTAATACTATGTTCCATGGTAGTGTAGCAATGTAGTTTGGAGGCTGACGGAGATCGTGTAAAGCCACTGGTGTGAACTAGAATTGTTATACGTGGATTTTGGAGTCTGAATGGTCACTAGTTCCCTATCATGTTGGAAATCCAATTCCAATACATTGCCTTTATGGTTTTGATTGTAGAACCTACTTTTAAAAAGTAGCTGGTAAGACATCAAATTTAATCAATGTAACTATTTCGGCTATCTTGATATATTATTTAAAAAGTGTTTTCAAAGGAATGTCATTAAAGATAATATCAAATTATTTTGATATAAAAGTGTTTTGGTTATCATAAGGTAAAAACCTATCCGTATTTATGTGTGGATGTGGTCTTATGAGATACTTTTCTTTCCAAAGGTTTTGGTTGACATCGGCATGATCTATACATTTAAAATTTCGAGCATCTCATGCTGGTTTATCAAGCCTGATCAGGGTATTTTTAATACTAGGGTCAGATCCAAGTAGTTTCAGGTTTAGTTGAAGATGCTTGGAGTTTCCAGAGGAGAGCTGGAGATCTTCATCTACATATGGACGTATTCTATTATCCGCTGCATCTATTGCATTTGTTTTTATTTTATTTTCCGCATTTGTAAGGACAGAGGGATTATAACTGTCCAGACTGAATCTAGGTTAGACTGTGATATTGTATTCAAAAAATTTCACTGTAAAGATTATTGTTGAAATAATATATGTCATTTCATTCGTGTGAGATTCTGTTCTATCTTTATTTCCTTTTTTCCTAACAATCGGTTTTTCCAGCACTTGGATTTGCGGCACGTGAATACCGAGGATGTAGTAGTGTCAATTTTTGAGGGTCGAAAATCTGGTTCGTTACATTGACGATTATTAAACTTACCCTAGAACAAATTGAAAAGTCATTCCCTGAACTCTCTTAAGCCAACAAAACTTAATAAACATAAGTCTATATAATGTACAAGGATCATCCGTATGCAATATCTGATTTAATCACTTGCTCGATCACA
The DNA here is from genome assembly GCA_030737815.1 of Allium fistulosum. Taxonomy (NCBI): domain Eukaryota; kingdom Viridiplantae; phylum Streptophyta; class Magnoliopsida; order Asparagales; family Amaryllidaceae; genus Allium; species Allium fistulosum. The sequence goes on from CM060906.1 coordinate 1,042,217,613, forward strand.
TAATTTCACTTCTAAATTGGTATGGTTCACCTAAACTTTCTAGTGCGTACTATGATAAAAAGCCTTAAAATCATACGAAGAATCTATTTCAAGTGTCCGCCGTATAGAATCGAGTGAAAAATCCTAGTTCGAGCCGGTGTAAGTCACCAAGAAATCCTATGTCCTAATATTGAATTAAGAACTATCATGCAAATAAAATGATCTATATACAACGTATGAATTTTATCCTATTGGTTTCTTCAACTATACCAACAACTTTTTATATCGCATTCATCTACACAAATAGTATAGCTTATTTAATAATAAAACCATTTATGAAGCATGTCATAAAACATCACTTTTATTTATGATACATTTCATGAAAACACAACTTCACTTATAAAACATTTCATAAAGACATAACTTTATTTATAAAATATTTCACAAAGGCATAACTTCAAGTTTTTACTCGTATAATACTATGTTATATCCTAAGAGTATACACAAAGAGTCACTCTACTTTCCAAAATCCAAATTAAGGCCTAAAATAAATCTTGGTCTTATAACCGAATCAACCTTTTTTGCAGCTTTAAAGAAAATTTTAGAACTAAATATCCAAGATTTATTCCAAATCATTTTGAAATAATAATATATACATATACCTTTTGTATATCAAATTATACTTCCAGGATTAAATCAAAATCAATTTCAAAGTAACATCAAATACTTTGTATAATAGTACTAAGTATCATAATCTCAATTTATAAATCAATTTCTTAAATATTTACTTTAAAATCCATAGAAATATACAAATAGATTGAGTGACACAAAAATGATACCAAGGAAATGGGTCCTACCAAGATGTACCATATATTCCCTTACTAAGAAGGGTGATACTCACAAGAAGTGCTTACCAACGAACACATCTCTCACCCATTTATAGTTATTTTCGAGCCACTCGAACTGCTAACATAAAAATACTTTGTTTTCGAATTGACCAGCTGATTCTGAGAGCACTCTCGAACAAAAATGAATCTTAAAACTCATTTCAAACTGTTAATATCCACAAATACTTTCAAATAATATTGTTATTATTTTCTCCAAAATCTTGGAAACCATTTTTAAAGACACTAGAATTTAAGTTCTCAAAATGCCAGTTTAAATCTTCTTTGTTTATAAACCTTACTTATATAAAATTACTTTCTTATATAAAATCATTTCACAAATATTTATTCGCAAAATATTATATCTTTCCTTCAAATTATAATAAACATCTATAATAAATTCCTTAACCAATTTTATCACCAAACACATTATATTCAAACTGTGAAACTCAATTCACAAGGTGTTCATTTCAGTGCATCCATAATTACTATCTATCCAACTCGTGTAGTAAAAAGGAAAACTACTCATTAACTAGTTGAGCATAAATCAACAATTAACAAAACAAATTAAATGCTTATAAATTGGGAGAGCATGACTAATCAATCTACAAATGATAGCGATGCTCATAAACTGGCCGAGCATGACAAATTATTCTATAAATGATAACAACGCATAAACTAGTCGAGCATGACTAATCGATGTACAAATGATAACAATGCTCATAACTAGTCAATCATGACTAATCAATCTACAAATTATAACAATGCTCATAAATAGTCGAGCATGACTAATCAATCTACAAATGATAACAATGCTCATAAACTGGTCGAGCATGACTAATCAATCTACAAATGGTAACAATGCTCTTAAACTGGTCAAGCATGATTCAATAATCAGTGAGGGATGATAAATGAATATCATTAATCCCTACATTAATTAAACTACACTTCCAAATCATACTTATATAAATTACCTATATATGATATCTTTTATTTTTTTGTAGTTTAAATACTTTTAAGGCATACATTGATAACAAATACAAACACATTCTCATATGTATACTGCACTCAACACATTCTAGGGCATCGGTTACCCTATCTCTAATGAGTTATACCCAACCAAAGCCAAGGTTCTCGTTTAACCTTCAACTCTGATACTAAATGTAATGACCAGCCTTTTTGACTCTCGATTGTCAACATTAATACATCTACGGTATTCATATGCTGAGCACTTAAGTGCCAAAAAAGACAGATTGTTAGGGTAAATAAAAATAAAAATACAAAATAACAAGGAAGGTTAAAGAAAACATTTGAACCTCACAACGGCGCGACAATATATAATATAAAATAATACCAAGGGTTACTCCAAGATACAACATAATTTTGGAGTTACTAACCTAAGTACTACCATCAGCCTGGACAGTTATAACAAGCTATGCTCATTATTTTTAATATATACATACTGGTAGTACAATGGAAATAAAATACAAAGATAGGCAAGAGCATCCAGCTTTCCTCTGGAAGCTTCAAAGAATATCCAATAAAAACTGCCTTTCTCAGACTATCCAAAAGAGCATCCGAGGAATTAAGGAAAAGATAAAACCAGGAGTCAGACATAAGTCTAGTGTGAGAAACCCAAGAAATATGTGGCCACATATAACAACATCTTTTTAGACCAGCCAAATCACCAGAATGCTTTTCCCCTTAAAAGAACCAAACCATTTAATTAGTGAATAAGGTGATATAATAGATAGTGTCTAGGTGTAGAATATAAATCAAAAAATAGCCGTGTTGCTTGCATTTCACATCACAACAACATTAGGTTTATAATCAAAACCTCTAAGGGTTGCGTTCGCATATGGATTTCCATTGGAGGTGCCCCTAGTATACTGAGGCAAGCCTTCTGACAACGGTAAGAAACTTCCTTCCAGGTGACGTATACCTCTAGATAGAATATACCATAAAGGTAAACATAGCTGGACCACGCCCTAATACGTGATGCCGAATATCATCAACTCCTGCATGCATCATCGATAAGCATCTCTAGATATGGGGTTGACATACCCTTGGGTTAGTTAAACCCACTGGCTATGCAGCCTACTCTCTTTTCTGTTATTATCGATGGTGAAGTCACGTTCAACATCTCAACACGCGACTCTTCATCACTCGAATAGATCTTGAATCTCTCCACAGATTCCAACATCTCGGTACACAAGCCATCATCACTCGAACAGTTCACGAATCTCTCCACGGATTCCAGCATAAGTCATCCGACGAATGCTAACGCTAACCTCTCCCTCGAGGTTACCCTTAGGATAGTCAGTTCAACTCTATAGCATTGTCCGAAAAGTTAACGCATAGAGTTACCCTTAGGATAGACAATTCAAATCTCTAACATTTAGCTCAACATACCGATTCTTAAATATACAACTCATATATTAGTTTTGAAGTGGTTATGGTATCGAGTCTTCTCATATAAGTACACCTCCCCAGCTTACCAGACTCTTCAAAACCAAATCGATAAATTCGTTGTTAACTTAGCTGCAATTCTTTTGGAACTAAATAAACAACGCATAAGGTAGAGATCATCTCCTATCCAGATGGATTTCCTTATCTCTTGTCCTAGAAGAGCAATACGAGTTTATAAGTATGGTAGAGCATCACTAAGAGGATAACTGTACTGTATAAATCTCATGTTTTTCTAGATGTTTCCTAATTTAATTTTGGACAAATTCAATAGGAATAAAAATGATCACGTATGGAAATCAAGTCTTGTATACTTATCACCATTTCTGACCTTCTCAACTTACACTATCCCCCGGTCAAGAGTGAAGCCAAGTATTGCATCAAAGCCCTACCTTGATGCATCATCCTCAACTCTCACGGATAGAAAAAGTCTACATTGTCAGCTTTTAGTGTTGAGTACAGGTGTAAATGCTTTACATAGACAAGTAACACACAAATATGATTTAGTCACACAAGCGATTTCTAATCCTCATATTTAAATAATACTTATTTGTCAATACTTGTATATATATTTAAAATACCTTTATAAAATATATATATAAACGTATGTTCTACTTCTTCACTATTCATCCTACTCTTTTCATTCTTCTAAATATATTCATATACATATCTCAAAAGTATAAGAATATTCACAAATCACTTAACAAGATTTCTCATTTTAAAATATAATCGAAGAGGTTAAAAAGAACTGTTACTCAAACATTATTACTATAAACCTCTTCTCTCATTTATTAATTAAACCTTACTTTTTAACCTTTTTTCAAAACATTCCATACTTATCATTTCAAAACAGCTCAAAATTCTTGCTCTATTTTGCTTGCTGAAAAGTGCTATGTTCGAAAAACCATAACTCTTTCAACTTGCAGCGAATTACTCCAAATTTTGGATATGTTATAGTCCTCATGTCGTATTATATCGCAGCAAAATTTCGCTGAAATCTGGGTTGTTTTGATACCCCAAATTACTATCCAAAGTCAGCTAAAAACTCAGTTGCTTGGTAGATTGTTCTTTTGCTCCTAATTGCGCTTTCGTTAACTGTTTCACTACATATTCAATGATTTTAAATATTGTATGAATAAGCTTAATGATGAATGTTTAAGTCTTTTTATCCAAAAATGGATTGGCTTGATTTTGGAAATTTTTAGAATTTAGTTAAAATACTCTTTTTAAAGATCTAAGTATATACAAAAGTATAATCAAAAGGATTAATACGAATGTTAATAAAACGTTGTTACTATACTCCTCTCTTTTATAAGCTAAACCATTACTTTTTCTAACCTTTTTCCAAAACATTCCATACCTATCATTATCTTTAAAATACTCTTTTTAAAGATGTAATCACATTCAAAAGTATATTCATACGGGTTAAAAATAAGCATTATTAAAACATTGTTTACTATAAACCCTAAACGTTTATACTTCTCATTATCTTTAAAATAGTCTTTTTAAGGAATCTAAGTATATCTACAGTTATTCAATAAGATAATATACTTTTAAATAACTTCGCAAAATCATTCATTGTAACTAAATGTTATAACCAAAACCCACTTATCTTTTATAAAATACTTAACTTATTTTTTCCAAACTTATATATACTTTAAAAATACTTATAAATATGTAACATTTACCTATATAAAATATTATGTAAAAATAACTAATTTTGAATTTAATAAAAACCATTTAAAGTGCTATATGTAGGAAAACCTTTTACTTTAAAAATTCGTATACAATTATTAAAAATAGATTAAAACTTTTAATTCATTTTAAAATACTCTTAAACATGTTATTAGTCATCTCTTAAAAGATTTCACAAAAATAATCAATTTAATTACTATTTTTAAACTCATCCAAATCACTTAAATTTGTTAAAAACGTACTACAACAAACAGTGCTATAGAAACTCAGAACTGCTATCGTAGGCTAGAAAAGTGCTATTGTTAAGTGTTGTAAAAGTTACCTGGATAGAGAACACTTGAAAAACATGAAAGTTTGACCAGCTTTCTCCATTCAAAGCATGGTTTTAAACTCTGATTTTTTGACAGCAGGTACTATATTTAGAGTACTTAAAACCTTGCCAAGAAACTCCTAAGGATATCTTTCAAAGTCATATTAAAAATTCATAAAGACAAGGCATTTACAAAGATCTATTATAGCAACCTTTCTCACTTTTAACTTCTGCAACTTTGTTCTACAAGTTCTATAATTTTCCAAACCATTTCCTTACCGTCACATACACTATTATAAGTGTAGAGCATAACCAAAATATATCGTTTCAAATATATATAGAAATCACTATTTTAAACATGTTAAATACAAGGGATTACGAAGTGCACTTATGCGACTCTTTCGCTTCAAACTTCTGCGCACACACTTCCACATTAAATACAACCCAACCAAACATGTAAACACAAATTCAAGGCCATGTTACATGTTATAGAGGGTAAAAGAAGTGAATATATTATGTATAAAGTTATCATTTGCTTTCAAAAGGAAAAGGGGTCCAAAGTTATAACTTTATTAGTTAACTTCTTAAATTTATGTTAACATACAATATATACTTTTCAATGGTGAGTTAACTCACCCAAACTCTTTCCAACATCAAGCACAAGCCAATAGAACACAAGACCACTTCCTATCATCACCAAACAAGCCAAAGAATTCACATTTGCTCTCGGCCTCCTTTCCTCTACTTATATTGCTAACGGCCAAAAATTATTAGGGGTGTTGTTCTCCTTTCCTCCAAGATTTGAGTTGTTATTCCTTGCTTCTATGTTGTGCTTGAGCCTTTGCCAATGTTTGGTGGAGTTTGGGGTTTATTTGACTTGATTTAAGAAAGTTAAAACGAGGATAAGAGAGGATGAAGATCCATCTTTCAGTATTTTTACTTCGTAACAAATTTGTAATGAAGTATATAAGTAGATATTTACAAGAGGTAAATACCACCCCCAAACCTTCTATAGAAGGTCATAAGCATGCTTCTTCCCATGTGCTTCAACCATCCAAAATATCTCCTTATACATAAATATCTACCCACTCCCATGACATCACCAAAAGAAATTAGTTAACCATAAACCCCAAAATATTTTTAGTTTTTAATTAGTGGCACATTCATATTCAAAGTAATCCCAAAAAAAATTTGAACAACTTATATAGAGTAAAAAGCTGTTTATTGATAAAATAGTTTTTGGCCACATTATCGATATTTCTTCGAAATATTTTTTTGTAAACACTTTTCAAAAATAAGTTTACCATCTTCTGTTATTAATAAAAAGGGGTTTAATATGATTATAAAATCAAATTTTAATACATTTAGTCCAAGATTCAAATACAAAATGTTCAAAATTCTAGGTCTCTTCAGGTACATTCTCCAAAATCCAAACTTTGTTTTTGTACGTGGAATCTATATTGGATTTCATCGCATCAAGCTACAAGGCATTGTCTTTGCTCTCCAAGACTTATCGGTATGTAAGGAGATCATCATCATGAATGACACAATCCTCATTCTTGCCATCACTAACAAACACATAGTGTTGACTAATAATTTAGCCAACCTCGAAGTTGATGCTAGCAAAGGTTATCGACTAATTTCTTGACATAGAAATGTAAAGTAAGGAAATAAAATGCGTAACAAATAAAGAGACGAAAAATTTAGAGTGGTTCGGTCTAAGTGGATCTATACCCACTATAAGGATTTTTCGATTACTTTTCTTCTCTTACAATAGCTTGGATTATAAGAGATAATAATAAGTAAATAAAGGCTTGAGAGCTTAAGATATTCCACCTTTGTAAAAATGCATGTTTAGTTGTATTTGTAGGTGCTGGAATTTGATTTGGCGGCCGCACTGCAAAGGTCTAGGAATTGCTCTTAGCTATTGATTTAGTTGTTTGGTTGATGTTATGACAGCTAGGATGCTAGCAGGGTTGTATGGCTTAGATGATGCTAGTTAATGGTTAGTATTGGAGTATGCCTTGGTTAGGGACAGAGGGTATGGAATCAAGGAGTGATTGCACAGGGAAACTTTGCCAAGGTGGCAGTAAAGGACAAGGAGTGATTATCATGGTGTCACTTCTGTCAGATGAACAATGTTGTATATGTAGTCTCATAAGAGAGACTACGCAGTTATAGCTTCTTTTAGACAGTGGCAGTCAGGTGCCTGTGGCAAAAGAAGGCCATGTCAAGATAAGGGAACATCATAAAGTGCGAGCGGATAAGGGAGAAGACGAGCATGGGGCCTTGATCGGAAGTGGGCTGTAACAACCCGTGTTTTACGTATTAAAGGATCGTCAAATATTTTTATTTTATTCATATGAGGTCATATAACTCTACAGTTTTGGAAAGTGAATCTTAGTGATATTTCCAACGTCTATGATTTTTTTCGATTTTCTATGTGACTGTTTTGACCCTGAAAACATTTTTTGGACTATTACTTTTGATAGGAACCGCATTAAGGTCTTAAACCACTTCCATTGCTTTAGAATGATGGTTTCTCATTCCGTAAAGTGGTCATATTAGAAAAATGGACTTGGAGTTTGAATTTTATAGCTATTTTAAGTTTTGGCTACTACAAGCCAGTTTTAATAGGTAATTAACTAAGTCCCTGCGTAGGCCCATTAACCCATCTCGAAAATTATGCTAACGAAAGGTTGTAGGAACTGAAATCAAGTCATTTCCATCTTCCCCAAAATAGCTCTAAACCTCCATTAACCTTAATTTCATAAAAAATCACACCTTTTCCTTACTAATCTTAGCCAAATCATTGATTAAAGAGGTGACTAGCATAGGAAAGATTTAGATTAACATTTTTTTCTGATTTGGGTTCATATCCTTTATTGTCTACTTCAGATCTAAGGACCTCTCACTCTACTATGCATGTTTATATAGTCAAAAATGATGTTTTTGACATGATTTTGACCATAAAACATTTTCTAACCATACACTTCTATGCATGTTTAAGGATAAATTTTAAAGGTTTAAAAATGGTTTTCAAATGGTTTTGCAATTTCTTGTATTCATATCCATATGCTAGTGTAAAAGTTAGATCTAGATTAAGATTTGCTTGATTATCACATTCTTTTGTATTATTTATATGAATGGATGTATATGTGTAGCTTTCTATGATTGTATGTTGTGCTTTGATGTTGTTTTCTAGTGTTTTAGGTGGTTGGATAATAGATTGGCGAATTTGACAAATCGAAGGTAAAGATGGTAAGAATTGGATGAAACTTGGCGGAGGGGTTTTGAGGTATGGGAGGCACCTAAGCTACAAGTTACAACAAAACTGGGGTTAAGCACATAGGTCGGTATCGAGTTATTATAGCTTGGTATCGAGTAATTTTTGTTGGCCAAATTAGATCGGCAAGTTGATGGCTTGGTGGGGAAGGTCTAGAGGAGATTGAGAAGAGAAAGTTGCGAAACAATGGCTAAGGATTGGGTATTATGCCGAGGTATTTCTAGAACTTGGAAACCATGGCTTTAAGTTGACGCCAAGATATTTTAAAGGATAGGTCAGGGTCTAAAGCACTTGGGGAATGAAGTACTAGAAGCATGGAAGGAGACTTAACAAAATTAGTTAAGTATATAGCTTATTGTCCAGTTATTATAGCTCGGTACCAAGTTATGTATGTTGATGGGACTGGAGTGCAATTTTCAGGAGGGGAATTAGAGGCTCTGTAAGTCGTGCTAAAGGTGTTTATTTGTTCACTTGGGGTTTTGTGGAGACATAGTAGCACGATGATAGTTTCGGGACTTTAGTCACAACTCGATGGTGAAAGAAGTCAGGTTCCGATGATGGCGGCTCAATGTTGAACGGAGTCATGAGAATGGTTATCCACAAAAAGGTGGGTTCTAAGAAAGGTGATCCATGGATAGAACGGCTGAATGGTTCTATCGTGGAGTGGAGGAATGTTGAATGGTTCCTTGAGAATAATGGAAATTGGATGGTGCAAGGAAAGGGCTCGGATACGTGTGCTAAGGGATCGTTGATACTCAAAGTTTTTTCTGATGTACTCAAAGCAGGGGTATTGTGAGGGCGCTCATGGGTACTTTGAAAGGCTACCCCAGATCGATTGAATGGATCCCCGTACCTGAGCCGGTTGAATGCGTCTAGAATCAGCTTCGTATTAAAGAGAGTACATTGAAAACCGGGATTTCCATTAGTCCCTGGCAGTTGAAAGGTCATACGAGTTATCATATATCCAGATCACATTGAGTGATAGTGAGGATTGTTTGATTGATCTATGGTTGTCTTGATTGTTCTTCCATAATCTATCACTCTAGGGATGTCATTGTAGATAGGTATTGGAGATAGGGATACCTGGACACCCGTCATCACACTTGGGTTGCAGTGTACCTTTACTATATTTGTAGAGTAGCATATTATGTTCGTTATGCGGGTAACTCTTTGGTTACAGGGACATGTCAGGTATGGTTCATATACCCTTGGTCCTTACTCTATCGAGTTGTATAGCATTTTTAAATTCATTTACCGCTCACACCAACCTATTGTATGACTCGAGGTATTATGCTTTGCTTCTTATTATCTTAGATACTCTTAAATGAGTAGACTAGATACCAAGTCTAGGTTCGATGCAATAGCTGAGTAAAGGACGAGCTGGATGGAGCTATCTCGTATTATATATGGATTTCTATGCTTATTCTGTTGTGCAACACAGTGGAGCCTTGGCAGTGTTTGCTTATTATTATGAGATAGTTGTTTGAGTTTATTTCCATTGTATAAACTCTATTGCTCATTGTATAACTCTATGAATCTTTACTCTGATATCTGGATCACTTAGTTATTACCGTCTCTTCTGTTTTTTATCTATGATGTATATTATATTTTATTCCATGTGAAGTGAGATAGACGACAGGTTCTGTGATGTTTTTTTTTCATTTCAAAATCATGATGATCGTTCTACATTGGTCGGACACGTCAGAAGCACATGATCTTATGTATATTGTGTGTTAGTGGTGTAGGCGGTCGTTAAATTTGGTATCGAACCTTAGGTTACACGATTAACCTAAGTTGGTATCGTGGTCCAGTAGACATGGGGATGGAGTTACCATCCAAGACTAGATTGAGAATAAACATATACATATATACAGGAGAGTGCATACTTATTATATATTTTGATTTTCAAAACTATATAGTAGTATATATAATATATAAACTACTATATAGTTTTGAAAATCAAAGTATATAATAAGTACGTAATATATAAACTGCGTGCATATGCGAGTACCATTGACACGGTTTTCTTTTTAAGAGAATGATCATTCTTGTTATAGATCAAGAATAAGCCAGCAAACAAGAAATACCACGAGGAACTCCAACTCCGGAGTCGAGGAAGGAGCAGGCTCGGGGACTGTTAACCTTGACTTGCAAGCAATGTTCAACGCGATGATGGCAAACATGCTTCAAAATGCCCAAGCGGCCGCTCCAAACGTTGCTGTTGGTAGTGGTGCTCAAGTGCATGCGCCGAGAGTTGACTATGCCAAATTATGCAAAGATTACTCCACCTGGAAGGCAAACCATTCCTTGGAACGAAGTTGGCTATCGATGTGCAGGATTAGTTGGACACCTGCAAGCATATCTTTGGTGATATTGAGATATATCATGCCATGAAGAGGAAGTTGGCCTCTAGACAGCTTCAAGGGTGGGCCATGAATTGGTGGAATGCCATTACTATTACTACAACCGAAGATTAGTTCACTTGGGATCAATTCAAGGCTAGGTTTGAAGAGAAGTTAGTTTCGACTGCTCATAAGTTGATGCTATTTAGGAAATTTTCTGATTTAAAGCAAGGAGATATGTTTGTCTCCGAATATATTGCTGAGTTTGATGCTTTGTTGAAGTATGGGATGTCTTGCATTGACACTCTGTTAAGAAAGAACGAGAAGTTCATTATAGTTTTGGACGACTACTTGAGGGAGAAGTTGGTTAGTCATGTCGATGAGCCATTCGAAAGACTTATCGAGAAAGGTCTTCGCCATGATAGTTTATACCCAAGTCCAAATCAGCTGTTGTTGCTAAGGAATAGCCAAAACTGCAACAAAGCGGTGGAGGAAAGAAGAAATGGAATGGAAAGAGGAAGCAGTCTCAACGAAAGAACGCTAAGAAGAAGGCTAAATGGGATCCTATTTGTTATGGCTGTGGAGACAAGGGTCGCCTAATCAGATATTGAAAATTTGATGGGAAGAAGAAGTCTTATAACTGTGTCAAACCTGGACATACACTGAAGAATAGTCCAGAACCACCATAATAGAGACATGTTGTGAAGGCATATGCTTTGGATGCTATTCCGACTTCGTTGAGTGCTCCCTTGGCAAAAGAGAAGGGAAAAAGCGTTGTTATTCAAGGCATGCTTTCCATTTACAATGTTCCCATACATATTTATTCTATATAGGGGCTTCACATTCCTTCATATCTAGTGATTTAGTAGATAGGCTGGGATTGAAACCTGAAATAGTTGACCGACCTTTGATTGTGACGAACCCTGTTGGATGCTCCACTAGCCTGTGCATGGTTTGTCATGGTTTGACCTTATCGAGTCATGGATACTCTTTTGGTTGTCATTGTTTTATTTTGAATTTCGTTGGGTTTAGGATTATCTTGGGAATGGACTGGCTAAACAAGTATGCGGTAGTAGTGGATTGTGAGAAGCCGTTGGTCACGATTGGGCCTGTAGAGGGGCGAACAATTGTGGTTGGCTACCTACTAAAGGATGGGGTTATGGTTAGCTTTCTATATTCGCTTGAGACTCCATAGGATGGATTGTCATCTGTATTTATCGTTAAAGAGAACCAGATGTGTTTGAGGAAGTGACTGGATTACCACCGCATAGAGAGATTGCATTTTGGATAGACTTAGTGAAGGATGTCAGACCAATAGTTATGCCTTTGAGGTATATGACACCCAGAGAGCAAAAGGAGTTGGAGGTGTAAGTAAATGACCTGTTGAAGAAGGGGTTCATTTGTAGAGTATATCTAAGTGGGGCGCACCAGTAGTATTCACTACTAAGGCAGATAACTCTCTGAGGTTGTGTGTAGATTACCGTGAGCTGAATAAAGTGACGAAGAAGAACAAGTATCCACTCCCATGTATTGATGACTTATTCGATCGGCTCCATGGTGCGAAGGTGTTATCTTAATTGCATCTTACGATAGGATTTTACTAGTTAAGAGTAGCGAAGGAGAATGGGTCGAACACCGCATTTCGTACGTCGTTTGGTTTCTATGAGTGGTTGGTTATGCTGTTCGGGCTAACCAATGCTCCGGCATACTTTGTTGATCTCGTGAACCGTGTCTTTAAGGATCACCTAAATAAGTCAGTGCTTTGTTCATGGATGTTATTTTGATCAATTCTAGTACAAAGGAATAACACAAGACACACTTGAGGATTGTGCTTGAAGTGTTGAGGAAGCACAAGTAGAAAGCGAAGTCTTTGAAATGTCACTTCTGGAGGAGAAAAGTGATATTCTTGGGTCATGGCGTCTCAGAGCAAGGCATTGCAGTAGATCCTACCAAGGTGGCAATGGTTCAGGATTGGAACCAACCCAAGAATGCTACAGACGTGAGGAGTTTCCTAGGACTGGCGGGATACTATAGACATTTTATCAAAGACTTCCCAAAGATGGTGGCACCGTTGCCAATTTGACGAAGAAGAGTCAGAATTTTGTTTGGGATGTAAAGCATGCGTTTGTAAGTCTGAAACAAAGGTTGATGAGGGCACCAGTATTGACCATTTCGAGTGGGAATGAGGAGCTAACAGTATACACAGACGCTCGTGGTACTCGATTAGGTGCGATGTTGATGCAGAAGGGAAAAGTTGTCGCCTACACTAGTCGACAGCTGAAACCACACGAGAGGAAGTATCCAACTCATGATTTAGAGTTGGCGGCTATAGTGCTTGCTTTGAAAATTTGGAGGCACTACCTATTAGGAGAAAAGTTTGAGCTATTCATGTAGCATAAATCCTTAAAGTACATTTTCGCCCAGAAGGATCTCAACCTTCGCCAGTGGCGATGGTTGGAATTCTTGGCCTTCTATGATTTCATCATTTCTTATACACCTAGTAAAGGAAATGCAATTGCCGATGCACTGAGTAGAAGACATGCCAATTTGGGAGCGATTTATAGAGTGGAAACAGTTGGAGTATACTACTGGCTACGACTTCAGACACCATTGTGAGTTAGAACCAAAGACATTAGCGATTTTGACTATCAGGCCTACTCTGATTAAGCGGATCGATATTAGTCAAAGGCGAGATTCTAGACTAGTAGAGATCATGGTGAAAATAGAAGGAGGTGTATAGTCTGAAGATATAAAGCAATACACACTCAATCGAGATGGTTGGCTCCGTAAGAATGGGAGGTTGTTTGTTCCTAATGTTGATGGATTGCGAGATGAGGTCCTACGAGAGTACCACCATTCTAAGTTAACCATACATCCTGGCAGTAATAAGATGTATCGTGATATGAAACAAACCTATTATTGGGAGGGATGAAGAAGGATGTTGGGACATTCATCTCAAAATGTACAAAATGCTAATTGGTGAAAGTAGAGCAAAAGAAGCCAAGTTGGTTGTTGCAACCGCTTGAAATTACCGAATGGAAGTGGGAGCAAGTATCAATGGACTTCATCGATGGACTACCAAGGACTCGAGTAGGGTATTTCAACATCTGGATCATTGTCTATCGATTGACCAAGAGCACTTGATTTATACCCATTAAGTCAAGTAGGACGGCGGCCAAATTGTTCGAGTTGTATGTGAAATGGGTCGTACGATTTCATGGTGTGCCGACGAGCATTGTGAGCAATCGAGATCCGTTGTTCACTAGTGGGTTTTGGAAGAGCTTACAAGAGGCATTGGGTATCGAGCTTCATCTTAGTACAGCTTATCATTCGCAAAGGAATGAGCAGACCGAGAGAGTGAATCGTATATTGGAGGATCTCTTATGGGCTTGCATACTTGATTTTAGAGGCTCGTGGGATGATCATCTGCATTTGGTGGTGTTCGCACACAGTAATAGCTATCGAGGTAGTATCGGTATGGCACCATATGGAGCATTATATGGTCAACCGTGTAATGCCCCTTCATGTTGGTAGTAAGTAGGGGAGATACTAATATTTGGCCAGATATGATTAGAGAAACCTTCGAGAAGATATATATCATTTGATAGTGAATGAAAGCTGCTCAAAATAGGAAGAAGATCTATGCCAATAAGAGACATAGAGATTTGGAATTCTCCGTTGGTGATATGGAGTTTGTGAAGATTTATCCTTTGAAGAATGTTATTCAATTTGGTGTAAGGGGAAGTTGGCACCGAGATTTGTATGTCCTTTTCTGTTAATAGAGAGGATTGAGAACGTAGCATATAGGGTCGCCTTACCTCAGAAGATGGCAGGTGTGCACAATTTCTTCTACGTTTCTCACTTGTGAAAGTTTATGCATGAGTCAATGTGACAATTACACCAGATAAACTAGATGATATCGAGATTGAACAAAAAGTTTGGGGACCTCGTAAGCCAGTTCGTACTGTCGGACGTGATACGAAACAGCTTAGGAGGAATACGATAGAGTTAGAAGGTTCATTGGGGCGAAGGTGAAGGCAATTGCACGTAGGAAACCAAGCAGAGCATGAGGGCCACTCAGCCGGAGCTCTTTGTATGGTAAGGCCTATTGTTTCTCGCATTTGCTTTCACTTTTGATATCATATAAGGTAGTTTAGTATCTCGCATGCTAGGATAGACTTACCTACACTACAGATTGCATTGTTGCTTGTTTGATATGTAGATGGTTGCATATGATTTTTAGGCATGTGTGGTAATCAAGTTTGATTTATTTGGGGATTTCAGAGGCGAAATTCCTAAAGGAGGAGAGAGTGTAACGACCCATGTTTTACGTATCGGAGGATCGTAAAATATTTTTATTTTATTCTTATGAGGTCGTATGACTCTAAAATTTCTGGAAGTGACTCTTAGGGATATTTTCCACATCTATGATTTTTATTGATTTTCTATATGATCATTTTGACCCTGAAAATCTTGTTTGGACTATAAATGTTGATAGGAGTCAAATTAGAGTCTCAAACCACTTCCATTGCTTCAGATGATGGTTGTTGATTCTGTATAGTGGTCATAATAGAAAAATGGACTTATCGTTTGAAAGTTATAGATGTTTTAATTTTGGCTACTCCTGGCCAGTTTTAATGGGAAATTAACTAAGCCCGTGCTTAGGCCCATTAACCCATCTTGAAAATTGTGCTAAAAGAAGGATGTAGGAACTGAATCTGAGTAATTTCCATCTTCCCCCATTATAGCTCCGAACCTTCACTGCCCTAATTTTATCAAAAATCACACCTTTTCCCTACTAATCTTAGCCAAATCATTGATTAGAAGGGTGATTGGCATAGGAAACCTTTAGATTATCATTTTTTGCTAAGTTGGGTTCATCCTTTGCTGTCCCCTTCAGATCTGAGGAGAAAAATTAGTATTTTGGGTATTTTGTGAGTGGTTCTTGACCTCTCACTCTACTATGCATTTTTATATAGTTAAAAATGATTTTTTGATATGATTTTAACCTTAAAACATTTTCTAACCTTAATCACACTTTTATACATGTTTAAGGATGAAATTTAAAGGTTAAAAAATGGTTTTCAAATCCCTTGTATTCATATGCATATGCTAGTTTGACAGCTAGATGTTGATTAAGATTTTCTTGATTATCATAGTCTTATTAATAGTTAGTACAAATGGATGTATATGCATGGTTTTATATGATTGTATGTTGTTATTTGACGTAGTTTGCTAGTGTTTTAGGTAGTTGGAGAATAGGTTGGCGAATTCAACAAATCGAAGACAAAGATGGTCAGTATTGGATGAAACTTAGAGGAGGAGTTCTGGAATATAGGAGGAACCCAAGCTACAAGTTACAACAAAATTTGGTATAAGGACAAAGGTCAGTACCGAGTTAGTATAGCTTGGTTTGAGTTATTTTTGTTGGCCAAATTAGATCAGCAAGTTGATGGCTCGATGGGAAGGTCTATAGGAGATGGACAAGTACAAGATGTAGTAAATGGCTAAGGATTGGGTATTATGCCGAGGTATTTCTAGAACCTAGAAACCATGGTTTTAAGTTGATGCCAAGCTATTTTGAAGGATGGGTAGGGTCCAAAGCACTTGGGGAATGAAGTACTAGAAATAGGGAAGGAGACTTAAACAAAATTGGTTAAGTATATAGCTCGGTGCCGAGTTATTATAGCTCAGTACTGAGTTATTTATGTTGATGGGATTGGAGTACAACTTCTAGTAGGGGAAGTAGAGGCTCTATAGGTCGTACTTAAGGTGTTTGTTTGTTTGCATAGGGTTTGATTGTGACATGGTAGCACGCTGATGGTTTCAGTACTTTGGTGATAACTCGATGGTGAAAGGAGTTAGGTTCCGATGATGGAAGCTCAATGTTGAATGGATTCGTGAGAATGGTTATCCCAAGAGGGAAGGTTCTAAGAAAGGTGACCTATGGATAAAACGGTTGAATGGTTCTATCATGGAGTGGAGGAACGTTAAATGGTTCCTTGAGAATAATGGAAATTGGACGAAGCAAGGGAAGGGCTCGGATACGCGTGCTAAGGAATCGTTGATACTTAGAGTGTTTTCTGATGTACTCAAAGCAGGGGTATTGTGAGGACGCTCATAGGTATTTTGAAAGGCCACCCCAGATCGGTTGAATGGATTTTGTACGCTGTACTGGTAGAGAGGGTCTAGTATCAGCTTCGGGCTAAAGAGAGTACACTGAAAACCAAGATTTCCATTAGTCCTTGGCAATTGAAAGGTCATACTAGTTATCATATATCCAGAGCACATTGAGTGATAGTAAGGATTGTTGGATGGATGCCATGGTTGTCTTGATTGTTCTTCTATAATCTATCACTCTAGGGATGTCATTGTAGATAGGTATACCTGGACACCCATCATGACACTTGGTTTGCAGTGTACCTTTACTATATTTGCGGAGTAGCATATTATGTTCATTATGTGCTAACTCTTTAGTTGGTGGGACAAGTCAAGTATGGATCGTATGCCCTTGTTCCTTACTATATCGATTTGTATAGTATTTTGAGATTCATTTACCACTCACCAGACTATTGTCTCACTCAAGGTTTTATGCTTTTCTTCTTGTTATCTCACGTACTCTTAAATGAGTAGACTAGATAACAGGTTTAGGTGCGACGTAGTAGCTGTGCAGAGGACGAGATGGATAGAGAAATCTCGTATTATATATGGATTTCTATGCGTATTCCGTTGTGCAATACTGTAGATCCTTGGCTGTATTTTCTTATTATTATGAGACAATTGTTTGAGTTTATTTCCATTGTAAACTCTATTACTCGTTGTATAACTCTGTGAATCTATACTCTGATCTGGATCACTTAGTTATTATTATCTCACCTGTTTCATATCTGTGATATATACTATATTTTATTTCATGCGCTTGAGAGATACAATAGGTTCTGTGATGTTTATTTCATTTCAAAACCTTGATGATCGTTGTACATTGACTGGGCACATCAGCAGCGCACTATATTTTGTATATTCAATGCTAATGGTGTAGGGCAGTCGTCACATGGGCTGTTGGCTGGGATGCTCAACTATTGAGAGTCATTTTACATGTCGGGCCACTGTCTATTTGCATTGCCTATTAATAACCACATTGGCCTTACTTGGTTCATGTGTGCCCTAGTAGCGGGCGAAATGCTTTGGTGGGAGAACTAGCCATTTAGGCCATTTGTGGGATTTATAAAATGGGCGAGCCAAGGTATCGACTTCTGAAAACTCATGGGCCAAAGTGTGGGTTAAGATGCGGGCCAACATGCGAGCCAATGGGCATATGTAGGACAGTCCATGTTGTACTTGCATGAAAAGAGCAACATTTTCCCTCCTAAATTCATGCCTACGAGCAAGGGCTGACTTTCCATTTGTGTTTAATGCTTTGACTTGTGTTTTCATGCTATTAGGGATGGAGGATTATTTCCTAAGATGTTACGGCAGCAGATCATTTTTAGGACATGATTTGGTAGGGTAATTGATGAAACCTAGACGCCCCTGATCATCTCCCGCCTATTTGATCCAACGGTCCAAATTGAACTCCATTTGCTATATCCTTTTCCTCTTCTCCTTAATCTTTAATAAGAATTACAAATTTTCTACCATTAAATGGTATTTTGAGTCTTTTTTTCTTCAACCATTAACTTCAAGCTTTAATCAGTGAGTATTTTTTCCCTTATGCGGATTTCACTTTGCTTTTTATTTTGATGCATATTGAATCCCAAATCGCTGTTGGATTATTGAGTAATTTTTTTATTGTTATCCTTTATTCGACTTTTTTTTGCTTTGTTGATCTGAATATCATCGTTGTTTTGATGAACTTTCACTAAGCATGCGTCGAACGATCGCATTTACGAAATGAATGTCGATCGATTGCCGTGGAACATCCCTTCACCTGAAAATTTTCAAGTGTCACTATTACTTAACTACCCCTCACATTATAGTAAGAGGGTGGCACATTAGGCCTAGGCCTACAACAAGGATTAAGCAATGCATTGGTGATGGGCATGGGCTATACAACCCACTTAGTATTAAGGCTAGGGATAGACGAGTTTGAGTTTGATGGCCATGGGTCGCCCACTTTTGTGTTGGGGGTGTGACTTTACCCTGAGTTTAAGTAATTCCCAAGTAATTCTAGGCATTTTGGTAATTAAGTAGTTTGCTTGATTGTAGATGACTGGTGCAACATCCATAAGCGGTCGGGCATTTAGGATGCATCGATCCAAGGTCCAGGACGACTGCATTGATCTTGCCAGCTCTCTGGCTTATTACAATAGCGAGGGATAGATCCCTTTTAACCTATAAATGCTAAAAGAGCCAATCAACAACTAACAAGTTATTTCTCATGGTTGTTTACATATATGCGGAGTGGGGTGATGCGTTCTCTCCAGCCCTTCTTCATCTGTTTTCTCAACTCTCACCACCAGATGCCCACACAACTCTCGCCCAACAGTTACAGCTTCTTAGCCATGATATTCATCATTTCCATGACCTGGGCATCCACAAGCCAGACCCAACCTTTGTCAGGTTAGTCTTCAAACTGTATAGGTAGGCCAAGATCCCAACTGGCCACTATTATCAACTTCAAAGGTTGACGATCCTCTTCTCTTCTTTGGACTCCCAAGCAAGGTGATAGGGTACCAAGAGCACTTCTTCTTTGTGCCAGTGACCATGAACCTTACCCTCAAAACATGGGTATTTAGTGTCTCATATGATCTAGTCTTAAAACTTCCACCATCTTAAACATTTCATTAATAACAGTTGTCTTTTTGTTACAATGACTCCCACTTGTATTGTCCATATTATCCCTTTGTTACAATGACTCCCACCTGTATTGTCCATGGCGCGACCGCATAAGGAACATCTTCATCAGATTAGGGAAAAAGCAGATGATATCGGAAATTTTTCTTTGATTTTGATGGACGAGAACCTCCATATGTAATAACCCATATTTTTTGATAATTTAAATAATACAATGTATTTAATAACTTTAATCCGAAGGGCAAAATTAGTATTTTCAAACTTCTGAATTTGAAATGAAATTGATGCCATCGCGATCGTCTCATTTTTCTAATGTGTGTTATATATTTGTTTATCAAAATCGAAGTCTGGATGTGAGACATCGTGGTTTTTATACTTCGAAATTTTCAATTTTCAATTTGTAAGCCTATTTAAAATGAACGGACACTAACCTCTCCTTATAAATAGATGTACAACTCAGGAAATTTAAAATTTTACTTCTCACTCTCATACATTACCATGTCTCGTTCCTCTTATCTCAGAAAACCAAGAAACCTCTTTTCAATCAAATTCAATTTACTATCTCAAACTTAATAAGATTCAATAAATCAAACACCAGATCAAAGAGAAAATTGATGGCCACACTCTAATACCAATTAGAGTCATGGACATAAGGATATGGAGCAAAGACGGATTCCAAACAGCACGTAAATTAGGATATTTCTAATCAAAGTGAGTGGTTTTCGCATAATTTACTATATAACTATTCAATCTCTCTTGGTTCTAAGATGATTATGGCTTAGGGTTAGAGTTTGGGTTAATATGGATTATTACTGAAATTGTATACTAAATAAAATAGTGAAAAACCTATAATAAAAATGGGAATTCTATTTATATAATCAAAGAAAATGATAAATTAATGAACAATTCCAAACAATGACTTGACGACGAAAGTTCGAATGATAGTTTGGTAATGTTGATTTATATTCATATGGAAAGAATGGATTTGTGGAATCTAAAATCTTGAATTGATACACTATATAAATTAGAGAGATAATTTCAAATTTTATAGTATATATATATATATATATTACATATATAGTGAATTAAATAAAGGGGATAATGGAAAATGAGCATTTGAGACATATATATCTATAACATATGTAAATACTATGATGAAATTAAAAAATTATATTATGAAATGATTTTTGAAATAAAAAAATATATTTCAAAGATCAAAAATGATTTTATATGAATTTTTAATAATTTATATGAATTATATAACAAAGACTAGAAATGTATAGTTTAAATGGAAGAAACTATTTTATATCGAAAAACATGTTATAAAAATACATAAAAGATTATGTAAAAATGTTTATAAAATTTCGTATGTTGTTTTAGGTCATATTACAAATTTATCATAAATTTATAATAATTTGTATGTATACTTTAAGGTATATATGTAACGAAAGTGTATTTATAAAATCCTGAAACTATAACTATGAATGCTAACTTTTGAAACAATTATGAAATATTTTTAACATGAATCTTTTAATGAAATTGAAGTAGAAAGATAGTGGAGAAACATATCAAAATTTGAAAAAAAAATGGATTCGAAATCTTATGTAAAATGAGTAAGAAAATAGCAACCAAAAACTTTGAAAAGAAATATAACTTCTAAAAAGTTGACAGGAGCCACTGCTCCTATCAAAATGCCAAACACCGGTCCACCGGTTAAACGGTGGTAGATCACAATTAGACCGGTGGCACTGATGAACCATGTGTATGTGTGTATGTTTACCTAGTCATTTTGAGTCGTTTTCCTTGTCTTTCCAAACGACATTTGGGTGACGTTTTGAAGTGAATTTCTGACTTGATTGATTGGATGTTTGAACGTATGTATATAGATGTATATCTATATGTATACATATGTTTTGATAGTCGATTTCTATTAGCGATTTGTTTGACTATTGATGTTGAGACCTCTATTGTTTTTCATAGTAACATGATCGCTCGGTTATCCGAATATTTGCTAAGATGCGTGTTGTAGTACGAAAATGGGTCAGTAAGCCATATATTGCACTGCATCTATTTTGTGTTTTAGCCATATGTTAATGCAATAAGGTGGACTTGTCTTTGTAGACAGGTTTGACCATAACATCGACCATTGTAATTATACTAGACTAAGACTTTATTTCATGAGTTGGCCATGTTTATTATATTGTTTTACTATTTTTGGGTGCAGGTAAAACTGTGCTAAGGTATGATGTTTACCATAGCTGTCTTAGTATTGTTTGGGAATGATTAGAGTATGTAGAAAAGTAAATGTACATCACTCACCAGACTATTATCTGACCCATTCTATATTTTATCTTTTTGCCTTCATCACTAGGTTGATGGAACATTATATGCTTTGTAAAGTAACCTTTGAAGGTGTAGATGATGATGGTGTTGCTTTTGTGTATAAATTTTCACATAAATAATCATCTGACATTGGTTTGGAATTATGTATATGTATCCAGATTGGATTTGACTGTGTGAGACTCGTATATATACGTTGAATCTATCAGCTTGGAATGTACTGATATTTAACTATATTATATATTATTACCTTCCGCTATGAGTTTAGAAAGATATAAATATAACACACACATATATATATATATATATTCTTTGTCTCTTATTATCAATCATTAACAACACATCGATTTCTAGTTTTCAGGGTTTAAACTTCGTTAGTTGTGTTAAATCAAAAGGTCAAAAATGGTGGGTTGTTACATTTGGTATCAAAGCTAAATATCCCTTAGATTAAATTTTAGGAACGTATTGAGAGAGTGTATTTTACTACTAGATATATGTATATCTATATAGGTAAGCCAAGTATATATGTATACACCATTTACTGTTCTAGTCCTATTCATTATCTATTGAGAAGTTGCTAATGAATCCTGTTTTCTTTTCAGGCTGTAAAAATGAGTAACTCAATTGGAATAGAGACCAACCCTACCAATTCCGGTAGGTAAAGACTAGAATTGGTACTAGCACCAGGGTTGATGCCATTGACATCCCTAAAGTGAACATTCCTTATGGTTCCGAAGGTAGTTGCAAGTGATTGGTCAGAACTCTACCAAGGCTCCTCCTATTCCTAATGCTATTGCCACTCTAAAGGTAGCTTGCATCCAATAAGCACTAGTAGTGGTTTTCTTGAAGCTCTATGGGGGACTTCTCAAGTTTGGGCAAAAATCCTTATGCGGGTACCAAACCCTATTCGATGACCAATGCACGGTTAAATTGCTATGAGAATTTTTTTAGTTTATTGGATCTAAATGACATCATTAGGAGGCAATTTCTCGCATGGCATCTTCAAGGAGAGGCAGCAAATTGGTGGAAAGTGATTATTTTAGAAGTATACGAGGACACCATCACTTAGGCAGACTTCAAAAGGAGGTTTGAGGTTAAATTCTTCTCTGTAACGGAGAATGGATTGCTACTAGAAAAGTTTATCCATTTGAAGTACAACTATGAGTGAATATGTTTGTCAGATCAATGAGTTAGCAAGGTTTGGGTTAAAGTTGGTCAGCACCCAAAAGAAAAGGCGTTGAAATTTGCTAAGGGTCATAATTCTCCATTGAAAGAGTTGGTATTGAATCGAATATTTTTTGGGGTGAAATTTGAAGGTTTGGTTGAAGCTACATTATTGAATTCGATGGATGGGAAGTTAGCTATTGTAGTTAATTAAGATGAACCAAAGAAGGGAACCAAGTAGAATTAGAATAAAGCACAAGGGTGGACACCAAGGAGGACAATAAAAGAAATAGGTCATGTAACGACCCGTATTTTTACGGATCGAAAAGTTCATTCAAATTTGGAATTTTTAGCGTTGTTAACACATTTCAGATTTTGGGTAGAATTTGGTTAAGTCTTAAGTCGTGACCGACTTATAGGATTGGCGACCTAAGGGGTAGGTCGGCAGTGACTTAAGGAAGCTGGGAGTGTTAGAACGACCTAAGTAGTTAGGTCGTGTGAGAGTTAAGTCGTATACGACTTAGGGAATAGGAGCGACCCAGGGTTATGGCAAGTTAAGGGTTGTGGTTTAGGTCGTATGACAATTTGGAACGACCTATAGGGTCTGACCGACTTATGGTTGTAGACGACCTTAGGAGTTAGATCGTGGAGAAGTTAGGTCGGTTAGACAACTTAAGAAAACTGACCGAGTTAGGGATTAGGTCGGTTGGATGAGTTAGCGACTTATAGTTGATAGCAGGTTAGCGACCTAGTGGTAGCGAAGTTAGGTCGTAGCCTAGTTGGGTGTGGCCTTGTAGTTAGGTCGTGAGTTGTATACTCAGTTAGGTCGTAACCGACTTAGGGGTTAGCTACTAAGTCATAAGTCGCAGGATCTCTAAGTCGTGGTCTGTTAAGTCGGAATTGTTGGCTAAGTCTTAGGTCGCGTGTTGACTTAAGGTTAGGTCGTAACTCGGTTGAGCTGTTAAGTCGTAGACAGGGGGTCCGGTAAGTCGTATAGGCGCGTGTGTTGAGTCGGAGGATATTAGGTCGGAAGGTTATAAGTCGGAGACGACTTATGGAGATGGCCGAGTTAAGGAGAAATCAGCCTATAAATACTCGTCCATTTCTTCATTTTTGGGATCCGGATTTTTAAGCGACGAAGTGCTGCCATTTTGAGAGCTCGACTTCTACACTTCTTCACTTCTTTTCTCCACTCTAATCTAGTGATTCCATCCATCCAAGTTGAAGATCAAATTGAAGATTCAAGAGCTTAGATTGAAGATCTTCATCCTTTGAAGTGAGATTTCTTCGTTTGAGGCGGATTCGTGATAGATCAAGCTTGATCCTTCGCTGTCCAGATCTGAAGCGTGTTGATTTGGGGTTGTTTAGGTGATTTGGTGAGTGGTGATTATCTCTCACATGGATCCAAAGGAGTATATCGGATTGTTGGCTCGATTTGGTGTTAAAATAGTGATTTCCATACATTTTCTTCATCCTAAGTGTAGATCCATATAGATCCATTGTTCATGATGATGTTACATCCATTTTACTACATGTTAACCTATGCAAGTTCATTCATCAAGATTATAGAGATATTGTTCATGTTTTCATGCTTATTTGACTTTCAACTCTTTAATTACGAAATTGCCATTATTGTTATAATTGTCTACTTAGATCATATTTGAATGCTTGATTGCTTGGATTAATGTTTGACTTGATTGATTGCTATGAATTAGATGATTGATGATTTGATTTAGACCGAAGATGATTCAAAAGCTAAGAGAAAGGCTCTTGAATTGGGAAAGCTGCTTGTGGCATATGTAGCGGATGATGAAGCTCTTATGCATAGATTTGATGATGATGTTGAGATGAGACTTTACGAGGATGTGATGAAGCGAAGTATGATATGAGATAGTCTTGGTCTAATCCAGACGGGATCATTCCAAGCGGGCTGAGGATAATGGATGCTCGAGAGGCGCTTGAGCTAGTATGGAAATAGTTGTCGAGGAGGACGACTAGAAGGCTGAGATCTCATCGTTGTTGAAGGTTCTAGCATGCTCAAAGCAAGAGTACGTTGGGCAGATTCGATAGTCCCTAAAGGCTACTGATTGGGTAGTCAAGTACTCTGGGCAGATTCGATAGTCCTAGGCACGGGTCACGATGACGTGCGGGAGTTATGTCTAGAACCGGGGTTTCCATTAGCCCTTGATGGACGGCTGAAAGAATAAGCCGGTCATTCAATTAACGGTGATATCGAAGCAATGATAACAGTGATAGCCAGAGTCATGGATGTTTGGTTGTATCGTCATTCGGTCTCAAGAGCGGTATTTTCTGGGTGCTTATCTGATCTTGGTTTAGGCCTTGGGGGTTTGTACTTGGAAAACATCGCCCTTGACTCGAGTGATAATTACTTTACTTTAAAATTGTATGTTCTGCTATGTTTGCTTCTACTTAGTGTGTGTCTGGGGGCTATCACTGTAGAAAGAGGTTGGAGTGGGAGGGTTGTATTCCTATTCCTTTTCCTTTATGCTCTTTTGGTATGTTGTTAGTTAATTTACTGCTCACTAAGACTGTTGTCTGACTCAAGGCTTTATGTTTTAACTCTTATTGCCTTGGGCTGTTCGTCCATTTTGGGACGGGCAGACTAGGTAGCAGGTGACAGGTGCTGTTCTCTTCTCACGATGCTGATATCGAAGACGAGCTGGAGGGTTGCATATTATCTTCTTACTATATGTACTGGACGTTCCGTTGTTTGTATTCTCTGAGTGTTATGTAGTGAGGCTTGTTGTATTGACTATTGAGATGTTGTATTCAACTTTTATGAAGTTTTATTGATGAGATTCTATTCTGTGAAGCTTCACTATATATATGTTCTATTGTATTTTGTCCATGCGCTGTGAGTAATACGATAGATTCTGCTGTTTTAGTTTACCTTGGCAATCGTCCATGGTCGCCTGGCACACTTTACAGCGCACTATCTCTAGATTCGGTGCAGGGGTCATGGGCGGTCGTCATAGGTCATCATCTATAGGAGGTGTCACAAGAAGGGTCACATAATGAAGTATTGCAAGATAGACATTTATAAGATAAAGTGCAACAGATGTCAATAGTTTGGAAACTTCAAGACTAACGTTTCGGCTTAGAATAAAAAGGAAGGACAAGTAGTGAACACATATGCATTAAAGCAATTCTGACTATTAGTATTGTGCCATCTGCTGATGAGAAGGGGAAGCGGATTGTTATTGAAGGTGTGTTATCTTTATTTGGGTTTCCCATAAGAACTCTATTTGATACTGGTGCATGCATTCATTCACAAGCCATTGTTCGTGAATAAGTTAAGCCTTAGACCTCAGATTATCTATGATTCTATCTTGGTATCGAATCTTGTCGGGGGATTGACTAGTCTATATATGGTTAGTGAAAACCTTAAGTTGGTCATTCATGGTGTAGTGTTCCTTTGTGATGTGTATGTACTTAGCTTCTCGGGGTGTGGATTGATTTTGGGAATGGATTGGATGATGCACTATGTGGCAATTTTGGGTTGTGATAAGAGAGTTATACGATTATGGAATGGTGGAGGAAAGGACCTTATTGTTTGTTGTAGGCCTGATAATTCTATGATAACTAGTTATATGTGCTCTCAGTGTGTCCCAGAAGAATCTTTCTTTGATCCCCATAATGCAATATTTTCCAAATGTCTTCGCTAAAGTTTTTGGTCTTCCACCTCGAAGAGAGATTGAGTTTAGAATCAATCTTGTGAAAGACGCTAGACCCGTAGTGATGCTACTTAGGCATATGGCTTTGAAAAAAAGAAGGAATTGTATAAGAAAGTCTTGGAGTTATTGGAGAACAGTTTTATTAGAAGGTGTATTTCGAAGTGCGGGGCACCTATCTTCTTTGCTGCTAAAGGCCCAGATTCCCTTAGGCTTTGGGTCGATTAAGAGAGCTAAACAAACTAGCGAGAAAGAAACAATGACCGTTACCTTACATCAATGACCTTATCGATCAACTAGTAGGGATAATGTTTTCCCTCGGCTTGGTTTAGCTACTAGATTCCATTAGTTGAGGCAGCAGAGGATAATATACCAAAGATTGCATTTAGAACTCTTGGTACATTGTTTGAATTGGTAGTCATGTCATTCGTCTAGACCAACACTTCTGGTTATTTTGTGTATTTGATGAGTAGAGTTTTCGTGAGCAACTGAATAAAATTGATATGCCGTTTGTAGATGATATCTTAGTATTATCTGGGAGAAAAGAAGAGTACAAATGTTATTTGGAGACTATACTGGAATGTATTAAGAAATAATCGGTTGATGGTTAAGTGCTCAAAATGCCAATTTTAGAGGTATGATTCCTTGGACACATCGTATCTGGTGAAGGGTTAGCCATTGTCTCAGGGAAAGTGGAAGTATTGAGATATTGGAAGACATCAAAGAATGCCTTGGAGGTTTGTAGTTTCTTAGGGCTGGCTGGATTCTACATGAAATCAAGGACTTTGCTAGGATCTCAACACCTCTAACTAAGCTAAATAAGAATATGATATTCTCTTGGAGCCTAGATTGTTAGAAGGCGTTCGTTAAGTTAAAGGAATTATTGATTGGTGCAGCCATCTTAACCCTCTCGGAAGGTACCAAACTGTTTAGAGTCTACATTGATGCTTGTGGGACCGTTCTTGGTGCTATCTTGATGCAAGAAGGGAAAGTAATATCATATATTAGCCTATGGCTCAAGGTACATGAGAAGAATTACCTGACATATGACCTTGATTGAGCTGAGATCGTGTTTGCATTGAAATCCTAGAGGAACTATTAGTTAGGGGAAAGATTTGACCAGTTCAGGACCATAAATCCCTCAAGTATCAATTTTCATAGAAGGATCCAAATTTAAGGTAACTAAGATGGATGGAGTTTCTTTCGTCATATGATTTTGGAATAGCTTGTACTCCGGGAAAGGGGAACGTGATTGCTGACGCATTAAATAGGAAGCATGCCACGATGAACTGTTTGTTGTTGGAATGGAAGAGTTTTGAGTTTATCTTTAAATTTGAATTCCGACCTTCTTCGAAATATACACTAGGTTTATTAGCTGCAATGGAGGTTATACATGTATTAATGGTTAGAATTTGACTTAGTCAAAGACAAGATGCAGCGTTAGTTGAAATTTTGGATCAATTGGAATGGGTGAATAGTCTAGCCATTTGGATCATTGCTTCAAAGATTAGAAAGGACACCTAAGGTATGATGGTAGGCTGTGTGTACCTCAGTTCAAGGAATTAATAAAGAAGTCTTAGGAAAGTGTCATCATTCTAGGATGACTATTCATCATAATGGAGACTAAATGTATCGGCACATGAAGAGTGCATTCGACTGGTCAGGAATGAAAAGGCATGTAGTAGAGTTTGTGGTTAAGTGTTTGACATGCCAAACGGTAAAAACTAAACAGAAGAAGTCGAAAGGGCTATTACTTAGCTTAGAGGTTCCAAAGTGGAAATGAGAGAATATATCCATGGATTTTAGCGATGGATTTCTCAAAGCGGAAGAGGTAATGAGAGCATTTGGGTAGTAGTGGATCGACTAACCAAGAGTGCACACTTTATTCCAGGGAAGAGCACATGGATTGCGATGACATTGGTGGAGTTGTATATAAAGAGGATAGTTCGACTACACGGAGTTTCGGTTAGTATAGTGAGTGATCAAGACCCACTCTTCGCTAATGATTGCAAGAACAGTTTACAGTATGCTTTGGGAACGGAACTGAACCTGACTACAGCATATTACTCTCAGATAGATGGGTAGGCGGGAAGGGTGAATGGAGTATTGGAATATTTACTTAGAGCATGTATAAATGATATCAAAAGTGCTTGGTAGGACCACCTACCATTGGTTGAATTTTCATATAATAATAGTTACCAAGCTAGTATTGGAATGGCACCATATGAAGCATTATACGGAAGGCTGCGAAAGTCACCCTCAGGTTAGTGGGAGTTGACAGATAATGTAATTCTTGGTTCGGAGATGATTCGAGATACTCAACTAAATTGGAGTTTTCGGTCGAAGATTTGGTATATGTGAAGATTTCACCGTTGAAGAGAGTAATGAGGTTTGGAAATTCAGGAAAACTGGCATCGATGTTTGTTGGACTCTTCTCGATATTTGAGCATATTGGAAGTCTAGCTTATAGAATGCAACTCCTGGAGAAGATAGTAGGAGTCCACAATGTGTTTTATGTATCGCATTTGCAAAAATGTATGCATAATTCAGCCACTGTAATTATGCTTAGTCAGTTGGAGGATATAGAATTGGAGCGCGAGCCAGGTTCATCCCATGGTCTAGTCTGTATTGTCAAGCATGGAGTAAAATGGCCTAGTATAAGGTAGTATAGTTAGTGAATGTGCAGTGGGCGAACGACCCACGAGAGAGCACATGGTAGCCTAAGGAGAAGATAAAGGCTTCTCATCCTATGGGAATGGAACGGAACCTAACTACCGCATATCACTCTTAGATATATGGGTAGGCGGAAAGGGTGAATGGAGTATTGGAAGATTTACTCAGAGCATGTATAAATGATTTCGGAAGAGCTTAGTAGGACCACCTACCATTGGTTCAATTTTCTTATAATAATAGTTAGCAAGCTAGTATTGGAATGACACCAAATGAAGCATTGTACAGAAGGTCGTGCAAGTCACCCTCTGGTCAGTGGGAGTTGATAGATAAAGTAATTCTTAGACCAGAGATGATTCAAGATACCTTTGAGAAGGTTAAGCTGATAGGGTAAATGATGTGCACGTAAATGTGCATATTTTTACCACCATATTTAATCTATTTAAATTAAATAAATGATCATATCGGGTATTTTAACTTGTTTAAACCAAAATTCAAATTATTTCAAATTGTCACATATTCATCTTCATCCAAGGGCAAAATGGTCATTTTTGTGCATATATTAATTCTCTAAAATTTAATTGAAAATTTCTATATTATTTTGTAGGAATTTAAATTCATATACAAGTAGTTTCATGATGTTATATGCATGCACAAGAGTGCAGAGAACAAATGAAGATGGAAATAATTCAAAGTGAAGATAATGGAGGACCCCACCTACCCACCTTTCTTCATGTACAAATTAGAGGCTAATGCACATGCTTATGGAATTAATGCCTTCATGTACATTTAAATGATGATTAGTAGAAGCTAATGATTACTTGGCCTCCACACTTTCTCAAGGGGCAATTTGGGCATTCCCCAAAAATATGAATTAGGGTTTAACACTTGTATAAATACCCCATATCTTCATGTAACTTTTTCCTTCCTGAGTCTCTCTTTAGTTTAGTTTAGGCTCACAAATAAACAAGCTCTTCTCTTTCTCTTTTCATGGCTACTTAGCCATTTTTATTTTAATGTAATTTTCTTTTCATGTTGTAGTGTAGATTTACTTTCATGCAAGTAGAATAGTTCTAATTCTTGTTAATTAGCTCTCTTTTCCATTAGCTTTCATTTTCCTTTATTTTTGTTGTCATGTTGCTAGCTACAAGTGTTGTTATGATAACACAAATGAGAGGCTAATCCTTTCAATTTAGGGGTAATGAAGCCTCTAATTATGTAGCTTCAACATTTTGATGTTTATGCTCTCTTTTTGTGCATAATATGAAGTGGTTTAACTTGTTGTTTTTGATGTGAATTTGATAGCCTATATTGTTGACACCAAATAGGCTATGCTTAAACAATCACAAACAATGATTACCTCTTCATCTACATATGATGATGGTAATGAAGTGATTGTTGAAATTAAAATTTGATGGCCTATATTTCTAAACAATAGTTAATAGACCATGCTTAAAATAGATTTTGCTTTCAACTTTGTTGTCATATTACATAAGTGTTAAATGTGTAATAGTGTTTGTGTTATAGTTTGATGGTTTATATTGTGCTAATTAATAGCACAAATATACCATACTTATGATAAGCACATCAACTAATTACACTAATGACAAGAAAAGAGAGATCATAACTTCATTTTGTTGATTTATGTGATCTAGAGAGTGGAATTATCTCTAAATTGTCATTTTATTCTCATAGTTTTCATTCACATTTGCAGTTGTTAGTTTGTTAGTTTTCTCATTTTTCTAGCTTAACAATCTCTCGACTTTGGTATAATTTGATTGAATAGATTTTTAAACTCTAACAATTCCCTGCGGATCGACCCGTATTCGCCATGTACTACAAAGTGTACGTCGTGCGCTTGTGGTAAATTTTAATTTGAAATTTATCGACGGTTTTCTAACTCGATAGAATTTCCGTCGAGCAACAAGTTTTTGGCGCCGTTGCCGGGGAATTGTTTTGATTTTATTTTCTATTCTTCGAATTATTTTTGTTTGTTTTTATTTTGTGTGTGTTTGTATGTTTTTTTAAAAAAAAATTGTTGTGTGTTTATTGTGTGGTTTGTGTTTTCACTTTGTAGTGTGCTTATAGTTTTCCTTTCTATTTGCATATCTCTTTCTTAAAAAAAATTAAAATTCAAAAGGAGCACAACTTCAACTGAAAAAGAATTGCACTGTTTTCATTTATATTTACAATTTTAAGCTAGAATTTACAATTTTCATTTACAAATCTACAAAGTGCACCGTTCATTTACTGTTACATTGTTCACTCTCTATTGCAAATACATTTCACTGTGCCTAACCCCTGTTCTTAGTCTCTGTTCTTCTCAGTCCTGTGCAACCACTTCAAATAACTCCCCCTTACAAACACTGCCACAAACACATCGCAAACATATCTGCCGACAACCACTTCACACAAGCATCAACCTTACACTGCCACACCATACATACCATACATTACTTCTCCTACACTTGAAATTCCCCATAACATCCTCTTCCTACTGTGCAACCATCAAAGCTACACACATCATTCACCAGAGACCCTTCTACCATACCAGTACAAACCCAGTCACTGCCCTACTCCATAAACTGCCATCAACACACTTCACAAACAACTTCTGTCTATCAATAGTACGAACCATATCACTGCACATCCAAAGCAAACAACTCCACTTCAACGCCTCCTCAACCACCTTCAATTTCAAAGCACATCAAATACCCAATTACTTTCAAACAACTGTCTATCATACCCTCTGCACACCATCTTCACAAACTGTTGCACTCCATCCAAATGGCACAATTACATTCACCAGACCACCTTCAACTCTGACATCACAGCTCCTCCTTGCCACAAAGTACAGTCCAAAAAAAAACTTTCACAACCCCATCCTCATCATCACTACTTCCTGCATCTGTTCACCACCAAAATTAGCCTGCACAACCTCCCTGCTTCGACAAGTTCACCACCTACAATAGCCACTTGACAACAACAACCTGCCTCCTACCACTGATCATAGTTCACAACCATTATCAACCACAACATCAGACTACAACATCTTCCAACCATCAATTGTGCACGGTGAGACCGAAACCCACACCTACAACTGTGCCACTGCGACCATCTCCAGACACAGTACAACAACCATACAATACAACTTCCCAAATCGATTCATCTCCTCGGTCCATCCTCACCACAACCTCACTGTCCACCAAGCTACCGACCACAACTCACCAACCAAATCCATTTCCTCCCCACTGTTATCAACCACTTCCTTCTCCATGCGACACTCAACCTTCTGCAGTCACTAACCCAATTCGAATTAACATTCACAAGCATATTATCAACTACCACCCCGTCCACATCTTGCAACCACTTCGAAAGTGCTAACAACCCAGAAAACATCGTCGACCAACTCAAAATTGCCACCTTCAACCACGAATCCTGACAACGCAGCACCAAAAGTCGCAATCTCGAGCATCGACCACCCTCAACCTCACCTCAACACCACGAATTCGCGTGGCATCGCCTCCACCTAAACAAACTGCACTGTCCTTCCTTGGCCATCAACCCACCTCCATCTACAACGGCCTTCCAAATCACGATTACAATTGCAAAACAAGTCGCGACTTCAATTGCGAACCTCCCCAAATTGAAAGCTCGATCCTCGAACAACTACCCCTTCGAACAATTGCCGCGACCAACCCATGTCTTCGCAATAATCGAACCATAGATACAAGCCAAAATCGAAACTTGGGGATTTACGAGTTTGGGAAGTAATTTCGATTTTAAAAATCGATTTTGGAAATTGATTTTGAAGTGCTAAGTTGAGCAGTTTATACGTCAAAAAAAGAAAAAAAAAGAAAAGAGAGAGTCTGAAGTGGGCGGTTACTTATTGTATTGGACATGGCTAAAGCTTTTAGTTTGATTTTATTTTCTTTTTTCTTTTGTTTTTGAGTTTTAGTTTAGTTAGTTTAATTTTTTTTAGTGTTTTCATTTGAATCACTTGTTTTGTTTAGAGTTGATATCTTTTGTTTTAATCTTATTTGAGTGTTAAGTATTTTGTTTTTCTTTCCCAAAAAAAAAGATTTTGTTTGCCTTGGTTTTCTGTTGCCTTTTGTTTGTCTTAGTGTAAATTCGTTTAGCTTTTGTTTTCGTTCTATTTTCACAACAAAAAAAACAAAGAGTAAAGGATAAACATCACACATGATCAGCAAAGTTATATGCCAATAAGAGGAGAACTGAATTGGAGTTTGCAGCCGAAGATTTGGTGAAGATTTCACCGTTGAAGAGAGTATTGAGGTTTGGAAATTCAGGAAAACTGACATTGATGTTTGTTGGAATCTTCTCGATATTTGAGCATATTGGAAGTCTAGCTTATAGAATGGAACTTCCGGAGAAGATGGCAGGAGTCCACAATGTGTTTCATGTATCGCATTTGCAAAAATGTGTGCATGATTCAGCCACTGTAATTATGGTAAGTCGGTTTGAGGATGTAGAATTAGGGCTCGAGCTAAATTCATCCTATAGTCTAGTATGTATTGTCAAGTATGGACTAAAGCGGCCTAGGAATAAGGTAGTATAGTTGGCGAGAATGCAGTGGGAGAACGACCCATGAGAGAGCACATGAGAGCCTAAGGAGAAGATAAGGGCTTCTAATGCTAATCTCTTTACCGGTACATTCCTTAATTCTATTTTGTTTCCTTAGGGTCTAGGTTTGGATGTTTGATTTTGGATGCTTAAGATTGGTTGTTTTGTGTTAGATTAGATTAGTGTAAACTATTAGGATTGTCGAACCCTTGACTTATGATATGATGTAAAATGCAGCATTTATGTAGATTTTATCTATGTTGGTACACTAGGATTGTATTGCATCATGCTTATATGCCATCTATATTCCATACATTTAGGAGGCCGACTAGTTCAGGGTGCTGACTACCAAATTGCATTATTACATTTAGTAAAGTACTATATAACATGATCATGCATTCCTACATGTTCATCTATATGTTATATATGTATTGATGTGATTGAAATTGAATGATCGGTGTGAATTGTTTGGCTTGGATGCGATGTCCGTAACTTTAGGGACAAAATTCCTTTTAAAGGGGAGAGTGTAATACCCTGTATTTTTCGATTATTTAAATAATAAAATAAATTTTATAATTTTGACCTGATATTTTTAGAGGATGTGGTGGTTCTAACTGTGTGGTTAAGTGGTCCTCAGATTATTCTAGCATTCCTAAGACGCCCGAGGCGGAGAGGATGGGCAGGTGGACATGTGAGCTGGATACATCGATAAGTGCGGGCTTCTCCTCCATGACCCCTCTCACCTGTAGATCTCTTAATTAAGTAACAAACACTATGTGCTTTGGCACACAAATCTCTAATGGGGAAAGCCTAGTGGCACCAACATGGCCGCCTTTACTTAGGAGGCGATGAGGGGATTATTATGTTGATGATAGCTTCGACTTGAGTTGTCTTTTTTGTTTCCTTTGAAGTTTTACTAACTCTTTTTTTGCAATCGTCTGCTCTAACTTTGAAGAGCTGGTCGACTCAACTGCAATGAGGAACTCTCCGTCGCAAACCCATCCTCTACAACCTCGTAGTTCCACCAACGCATAACCTTAGGTGCCAATGACTTCCCAGCCAGCCCAATCAGAGGAGACCAACCCTCGTGGTCGCATCTTCCCCTACCCAATATTCTCTTAATAACATTAACTCGATCCCAGCAAAATGTTCCTCTATGGGTAATCAATGCGCCAGACTCGGTTCATTACAAGAGGAGGTGGACTGATGGGGAGCTACAAATCTCTAATGGCGAGCCTTCTTTTAGCATTTCTCAAGAGGCTCGGTTTTTGGGTCGGCCGTAGAAGATTGACGAGATCAAGGTGATTAGATCTACCAGCCTCTCGATGGTCGACAACAGGGATAAGATTGGCTTGCTATGGCTTCTTTAGGCACTGGCAAGGACTGCCTCAAAGGTTTCAACTCAAAATATCCAACCTAAAAGTTAGTGGATTGGTCGCTCTACTGAATCTGTGCTGGATGCCAAAGTCAAGAAGGTTTTTTTAGTAAGATCGTGAACTTAGCTGTCTTTTCTTTCTTTCTTTTTCTTGCTTATTCATTCTTTGTTAGAGTTGGACCCAACGCTCTCTGTCATCTAAAAGACATAATGGAATTTTAAAAGTGTGTTCGAAAAGTCCACCACCTATCCCTTAGCAAAGGAGAAGTTATTGGAGCTTGAGAGGAGGATTTCCACTGTAGAGACGGTTAAGGAAATTGTTGCTAAGGGGAATGCCGAGGAGGCAGCTAAGAGGAGGGGCTTGAAAGGAAAGTAGCTCAGATGAGGGAGAAGTTGGAGGCCAGAAACAAAGAGGTGGCTAATTTGAAGGGTTCCCTCTTGGCCAATCAGCATTGTGTTTCCCAGGAGGCTCTTGTGGGGGAGAAGGATAAAGTGGCAGAGGGGTGGAATAATAGGATGATGACTACACTAAGGATGACCTTCCCGGCCAACTATCAATTTTCCTTAACTGTCAACTTCCTTTCACAGGAGTAGTATGATGATGTGCGGAGGGAGGTTGCTGCGGAGATGGTTGCCAATAGAAGGACTCCTCTAGTAGTTTTGTCTCAAGAATAGAACGCCTCGTTAATCGATGACGCTAATAGATCGGCCCCTAAAGTTGCATTAGAGGTTGACAAGGAAATGACGTATGATGGCGACATCCAAGTTCTAGACCCTTGCCGTCCTTATGAGTAGTGGGGTGGCCGGCTAGCCTTTTTCTTTTCTGTTTGGTCGGGCGAGGCCCTATGTAATGAAAATTCAATTTGACTTTGACTGTTTGTCACTATACTCTTTGTCTTCTTTTTTACTTTTCTATTGGTATTTTACTTATATGCTTGTTTGTTGTGTTTACATATCCCTTCTTTACATCGGTTAGGCCTTTGATTTTGTTAAGCAAATACGTAGACTTTAAGCATTTATGCACACCATAACAAACAAGTAAAGGGAAAACAAAGAATAAGTAAACCAAAGGGACTTATATTTTGCCGAAGCATCATATCACAGTTATGTATGGGTGGATATGAGTTGATGACGGGGTGTTTTCTAATGATTGCCAAGCAAACATTTTGGTCTGCCTTCTTTTTATTTGCAAGGCATTGAGGGGTTCGACTTTGCTATGATAAGGCAAACTTGAATGTTTGAGGTGGCTATCACTACGGATGCTAGATTCGAGGTTACAACATGGGTATCCATGCCTATCTTAGCACCAGTGTCCTGCCCCGTTAGAGGGATGAGCAACATCATATGCAAATGAATCGGGACCATGACATGGGTGGTCATGCAATTTGTTCATCGATGCCTCTAGCACGGAAGGGAGGATCGATTGGCTCATGCATCCTCGTAGAGCAGCACTACAGATGCCATATTTGGAATTATATCTTGGACAATTATGCCACATCTTGGTACCACTGCCTTACCACATTAGGGGACGAGCAACATCACAGACAAACAAATCGGGACCACAACATTGGTGGTCACGCCATCTGTTCATCGATGCCTTGAGCATAGAAGGGAGGGTTGATTGACTCGTGCTTCCTCATGAAGTAGTACACCTCGAATCCAGGAATCAAAACAATAACATGGGTGATCTTTCTATCCTTGCGACAATATCCTTGACATGGAAGGGAGCATTGATTGGCTCATGCATCCTCATTGGGCTATTTAGGCATTCCCCTATAGGATAAGTTTCATTGCTTGGCTTGATCCCATCGGATTGCCTTGGTTGATGGTATTCCTCGGCCAGGAAGAGAGCATTGTGTGGATCATCATTACCGGATAGCCTTTGTATTTGGTATTTATCCAGTGAATATCTAGGAATGCTTTGTTTTCATTTTATACAAAGATTGACTACTAAAAAATCCCTTTGCCATATAATTGCAGCTTACAAAATTTTATATGTAGTATGCTCAAAGGTGCTCAACGTTCCAGGTTCACGACATGTGGGTGCCGTCCGGGGGCAAAACATGATATGCTCTATTGACTACTACGGTACTGATAATGTATGGGCACTCCCAGTTTGGCCCTAATACGCCCTCAATCAGGTTTCCTATATTTGCAAAGACCGACGTAGAAAAAGGTCGTTGATGATGAGTTAGCATAGCTTCACTCCAGCATTGTAATGCTCGACTATCTTCCTCTTGTATGCCTCGGTGCGGAGCTCTGTCTCTGCTCTCCTTTCTTCTAAAGCATCAAGCTCGACTATTAGTAATTCTTCATTTTACTTTGGATCATGAGTGAGGCACCAGATGGGATGTCAACTTCAAAGGGTAGCATGGCTTCGTACCCGTTGGGTAAGGAGAACAGAGGGTGACCGATTGAGGCCCGATCTGAGGTCTGGTATGACCAACGCATAAGGTGGAGGTCTTCGGGCCGGTTTCCTTTCGCCTTGGCGAGTTGCTTTTTTAATCTGAACTTTATGGTCTTCTTCATGACCTCAACCTTCCTATTTTCTTGTAAATGGGCCATTTAAGAGAAGCACTTCTCAATCCCATTCCTTTCCCAAAAACCTAGAAACACCCTGCTTTTGAACTATGTGTCATTGTCTGTGATGATCTTCTTTGGAAGTCTGAAGCGTTAACTGATGTTCATGATTATGAAGTTTAGAATTTTGGGTGCGGTGACCCCATGAAGGGGCTCTGCCTCAACCCACTTGGTGAAGTAGTCAATTGAAACAATTGCATGATTGTATCTCCCTTTAGTGTTAGGAAGCTTTCCAGTTAGGTCAATCCCTCAGTTGTTGAATGACCAAGGGGATGTCATGGTAGTGAGAAGGTTCAAAGAAGCTCTAAGGATCTTTGCAAACCGCAAGCATCGGTCACACTTGACATAATACATCGCATATCTGATCATAGTCGGCCAACAATAGCCTTGGTGGGTAGCCCTCTTTGTCGGGCTTTACCCCCAACATAATCCTCGTAGAATCTTTCGTACAGTTCTTCTAAGAAAAGGGTGGTTTGAACCACCAGAGGGACCCAAGGGAAGCTCTTCTCGGGTTGCTTACAGCCTTGGCTAATTGGTTGGTATCGGTGTTCAATAGCGTGCTATTTTCTCCAGCTTGAAATCCGACAAGGTGCCTATGAGCTTTTTGGCTTCCATAACATATAGGGCCAATGTCCTGCCCTTAACCTGGAATCGCTCGCTGATATGATTGACGTATAGCGATGAGTCATTGACACATGGAGATATTCTTCTCTCAACTCTTTAGCCATCCTAAGACTAGCCAAGAAGGCTTCATATTCAGCTTCATTGTTTGTGGCCTTGAAGCAAAGTTGGGCGGTGAAGTATAGTTCTTTTATTTCAGAAGTGACCATGAGCATGCCAATCCTAGCAAGCTTTTCATTGGATGCACCATCTATGTATAATTGCTATGTTTACGGGCCTGGTTTATTTCATCCTCGTTGTTGCTCGGCCTTGAGCACTCTACTATTTAGTCAGTCACAGCTTGGCCTTTGATGGAAGTTCAAGGGTGGAAAGTGATGTGATGTTGTCCGAGTTCCACGGACCATTTCAATAGTTAGCCCAACATATCAGGCTAGCTCCACATTTGCTTCAGCGGTTGGTTGGTGAGTACTTTGATCG
The DNA here is from genome assembly GCA_030737815.1 of Allium fistulosum. Lineage (NCBI taxonomy): Eukaryota > Viridiplantae > Streptophyta > Magnoliopsida > Asparagales > Amaryllidaceae > Allium > Allium fistulosum. Next base: position 1,042,256,871 of record CM060906.1, read on the forward strand.
GGTGAGCTTGGAAATACATCCATAGCTATTAGGCCACTATTAGAAGGTGGAAAGCTAGCTTTTCCAAATTGGTGTATCTCATTTCTAGACCTGATAACCTCTTGCTATAATAATATATTGACCGTTGAGTTTTCTCTTCATCCTAGACTAAGCAGCACTGATCGTGTAGTCAATAACTACGAGGTACAGGTATAGATCCTACCCGTCTATGGGCATGGAAAGTATGGATGTGTGACAAGATGTTGCTTCAGGTTTTCAAAAGACTAGGTTTATTCTTCTTGCAAGATGAACTACTTTACCTTCTTGATGAGGTTAAAGAAGGGTGGGCAACGATCTGTGGCCTTTGGAACAAAACGGCTAAGCACAACAATCATCCCATTTAGGCTTTGGACTTGTTTGACTATGTGAGAGATCTGCATATCTTTGATTGCCTAAATCTTGTCGGGCCTGGCCTTTATCCCTTTAGTGCTCACCATGAACCTAGGAAACTTCCTTGACTAGATAGAGAATGAGCACTTCTTAGGGTTTATCTTTATATTATACTAGCAGCGGATATTGAATGTCTCGGATAGGTACTTTATATGCCCTTGGCCTTCTTATACTTTATTAGCATGTCGTCCAAGTAAAATGGATTGGTCGATTTGTTAGATGAACATTTTTTAATAAATTCTTGTATGTGGAACCCTTGTTACAGAGCCTAAATGGCATGACCTTGTAACAGTAAAGCCCCATGCTTATGATGAAAGAGGTGTTCTCTTGGTTCGGACCATGCATTGTGATTTAGTTGTACCCGCAATAGGAGTCCATAAATGTAAGGAGCTCATGCCCGTTGGTCGTATCCACAAGTTGATCGATGCAAGGAACGAGAAACTATCTTTCTGGTAAGCCTTGTTAAGGTATGAGAAATCGGTGCATGTCTATCGACACTGCTTGGTTTGGGCACCAATACTAGATTAGCCACTCAAACTGGATACACTGCTTCGCATATGAACCAAGTGGCAAGGAGCATTTCTATCTTTTCCTTGAATGCTCTATGTCGTTTTGGGTTGAGAAGGTTTTAGTTTTATTAGATAGGATGTGCCTTTGGGTCTATGTTAATGGCATGGAAGATGATAGAGGTGTCTATACCAATCATGTCATGATGCACCCAAGAAAACATATCTTTTCTTTTCTTCAGGCAGCCTATCAACTCATTCCTTATATGCGGACTCAGTTATATCCCAATTTGGATGACATTATTGGGATCATCATTATAAAGTGATACTACTTCAAGCGAAGTTGTCGATCCACTGTCGGGGTTTGAATCTCTCATATGAGGGTCGAGCAGGTCGTCATTTTTTTCTTCCATGTTCTCCACCAGATCACATTGGTCCAGTGCATATATCATGTGCTCTATGACATCCTCAGCTGGGATAGATGTCCGTCCTCGAATCTATAAGATATGATTCCCCTGGCTCTCACATATGAGTCGATACCGTTGAGAAGGATGGAGTTGTGGTACCTTCAGTTCCTAGTTGCCATCGGGAGTGAACTTGCTCATCTCATGTTGATATAAGCTCTTTTGTCTTATTCAGGCTGGCCATGGAAAGATGGTCCCTGCCCACCATGATGTCTTAGACCCTAACAAAAATGAGAGCGTTAAGTGGCTCACATGCTCTCTCAAGGGCAGTGGTGTTTATGGATGCTTTGAATTTAAGGCTATGGGCGGTCCTGGCATGAATAGGAGCATTGAATGGCTTTCTCATTCTCTTAAGTGTACCACCATTGAGCACAGCTAACTCTTATTGTAACATGAGAACACCCTTTTTTGCATGCTAAAGTGATATATTGTAGCAGTCTCTAGTGGCATGTTGGTTGCTTCGGATGCACACTATCACCCTTTGACTAAGAACTTCATTGTAAGTCATTGATAGTATCTAAATGCATTCAAATACAATAGTGATGGCCTACTTATTCGGATATTATAAGAAAACAGGTAGTCCACCAGAACAAAGTTTACCTGAATTTTCGCTATGATTGGTTCTTGTCCGAAACTAACTATGTGCAAGATTGTCCCTAGAGGTACTACGCCAACACCCTCGATGGGTAATGCATAATGAGTGAGCCTGGAGGCGGGAAGCTACATTTTTTCAAAAGATTCCTTAAATATTACATTGACCGAGCAGCTCCCATCAATGAAGACCTTATGAACCTTTGTACTATCAACACTGATTGATATGACCATAGGGTCATGATGGGAGAGTTCAAATCATCTTTTGTCTTCTTTGATAAAAGCAATGTCTGCTTCTTCCATTTTAACCCTAGGGGTCTTTGGTGCTCGACCAAGTATATTTAATGGTTTGGCCCGATCTCTCTCCTATAGCAGGACCGAGTGCCACTGAAACGACCCGTAAATTTCAACTGTTTTAATAACGTAATTAGTTGAAATTTTGTGAAATTTTAAACGATAAAATTTTGAAATAAAAATTTAATATTTGGAATGCGTCTAGTTAAACATAGCAACCGGTAAATTTTCGTCCGAAAATATGAAAGTTTATTTCGCGCGTAAATTCACTTCAATCTAATCAGTTAAAAAGCGATGAAAATAAAATGTTTCCGAAACCTAAATATTTTTACATAGAAAAATTCTAAACCATCTTCTGAGCAAAATTCCAGTTTGTCGTTTTTCCAAATTCGGACATCTTTGGCTCCGTCGATCTTATTTTTCAGCGTTTTTCTTGCATTTTCCGCTATTAGAAAATTCGAATTTTTTTTAATTCAACCATACCACTGACATCTGTATACCGTTTTGATCGTCTCGACGCGCTGATCACCGCAGTATATTTATTTATGTATGTTGAAGTCCGGTACGTAGCGAGAAACTGCGTAACGGTCCAATGCATTGGTATCCGTTTAATTCTTTGATTACTGTGTCCATTCAAATTTTGAAACGGCCACTAGCTTTTAATAATTTCTTAAATTTACGCGTGACCTTTCCTTTCACATTCTTTTCCGTCAGATCACTTTATAGCTGTTGCTCATTTTTTCTGTCCTTTTTCTTTCTTCTCATGAAACGTTTTTTATATATATTATTCTGCATACGTTACTCCTTCTTTCAGATCTGCTCAACCTTCCTTCTTTCTACCTTTTCCTGCCACCATTTTAAGCCCCCTTCAACATTTGTTCTAGCATGCTTCTTCCATTTCCTCCTTGCAACCTGCTTCCTCCCCAAGACCGAACAACTTCACACCTACCTATAGCCGCCATCAACTGACAACCAGGCCATGCCATCAACCACCATTAGCCGTCCCACCGCCTTCCTCGTTCCAGCCGCCTCATCACCTCCATCCGCGCCCACCACATAGCAGTCGACCACCCCTCCAACCCCACCGTGTCAACCCCTCCGCCAGACCGCCTCCGTACGGCAGCCAACCCAAACCCAACGCAGCCACCGTTGGCCCCATCCACCATCTCCGCGACCACAGTTTTCGCCGCGTTTCTCACCATCACCGACCTGACATTCCTCCGCCACTTGTGCTTTCCCTTCGGTCCGCCTTCATGAAGCTCATGCCGTCACTTCTCTTTCTCGTTTTCCACGTTTCTTTTGCTTTCCAGGTATTTTTTTTTACTTCTCTGGGAATGTTATACATTATATATATATGAGTTATATATTGTATACGTGTGTGATTCTTGCATATATATAGTAATGTGTAAATCAAAGATGTATAATAGGTTAGATTGACTTTTTTTTTATCAAGTCGTATTGTATATATATTGGGATATCTATGTGTGTTGTTTCTAGTAGTTAATCTTGCTTATATAAGATATACATCGCATATAGTTTCCTTTTTGTTTGCTGCACGTGAGTATCATTTGTTTAAAGGTGTATTGGCTTGCATGGCCTATAAAAAAATATATATATGATATGGATATTCGATTTTCTTAAATGTGTTTTAAGAAAGAAAGAAAGTGATTTTTAAATAGTATTAGTATATATATATATATATAAGTTATATTATATTGTAGATATATCATATTTAGTACTGTGAATTTTAGTATAAAAGCGTATGTATATAAAGTTTTGTCTGCATGTGTTTGTATATTGGTTTGATACTAAAATTTGTGTTGACTGTTGAAGTATAATATGTGCTGTTTATACCAGACTGTACATAAAACGTTATATATAGCATGTTACTTTTTCTGAACAGCAGTTAGACTTCATGTTCACGATATCATATCTTACTCATGTTTTATCGGAATGGGTTGATTTTATTTTTAAAAAGGAGTCGAAGTTACCTAGTTTATGCCTGTCAAATTTCAGTAAAATCCGACATCGTTTGATTAGTGGTCGAGGATCTGGAAGTTAGACCCAGGCAGCTGTTCTTTTGTACTTAAAATTATTTTACACTGCTGCAAACACGACCTGAGTTCATGTTTGACGCATCGTATCTCTTCTGTCTTACGTCGGAATGGGTTTATTCTATTTTTAAAAAAGGATTCGAAGTTACCTAGTTTATGCCTGTCAAATTTCAGTAAAATCCGACATCGTTTGATTAGTGGTCGAGGATCTGGAAGTTAGACCCAGGCAGCTGTTCTTTTGTACTTAAAATTATTTTACACTGCTGCAAACACGACCTGAGTTCATGTTTGACGCATCGTATCTCTTCTGTCTTACGTCGGAATGGGTTTATTCTATTTTAAAAAAGGAGTCGAAGTTACCTAGTTTATGCCTGTCAACTTTCAGTAAAATCCGACATCGTTTGATTAGTGGTCGAGGATCTGGAATTTAGACCCAGACAGCTGTTCTTTTGTACTTAAAATTATTTTACACTGCTGCAAACACGACCTGAGTTCATGTTTGACGCATCGTATCTCTTCTGTCTTACGTCGGAATGGGTTTATTCTATTTTAAAAAAGGAGTCGAAGTTACCTAGTTTATGCCTGTCAAATTTCAGTAAAATCCGACATCGTTTGATTAGTGGTCGAGGATCTGGAAGTTAGACCCAGGCAGCTGTTCTTTTGTACTTAAATTATTTTACACTACTGCAAACATGGCCTGAGTCTATGTTCGTGACATCGTAACTTTTCTCGTCTCTTGTCCAAAACAAATGAATCTTTTGCAGTTTGAAATACAAGTTTTAATCTTTATTCATACCAAATTTCAGACCATTTCGATCTCGGTAGCACATAGAATTATATTGTTAAAATTTGACGCAGGACATGTTTTATTTGTTGCTATGTTGAATGTTTTGATTTGATTTCATCGATTTCTGTTATCAGCTTTGATCGTTGAATTCGTGCCGATTTGTTTTGCTTGGATTCGTAACTCAATCTCTATGTCCGTATCAGTGTGCGTATCCGTGTCATCTTCTCGTGCATCTCTAGCCTCGAAAGGTGAGTGATCACTCACGATTAATGTTCTTATATTTATTAAATTTGATTTCAATTGAAACGACAATTGAAATATGCTGCTGTTAGTTAATTATATTGCTATATCTATGACATCATCTGTATTTGTTCACCTGTGACACCTGACATCATTATCTGTTATTTATATTGATATATATATATATATGTCATCATCTGTATCTGTTCACCTGTGACATCTGACACCCTTATCTGTTATTTATACTGATGATATATGCCTGTTACCGTTGTTATATTATTATCATATCTGTTATCACTCTGCAAGTTCCCTGTTAGTATAGAATCACTATGGGTTGAAATGATACATACCCGAACGGACTTTAGAATAGGAGAAAATCGTTATGGGTTGAAATGATAAACCCAAGCGATTTTCAAATTAAATTGAATTTGGGATTTCGGGTTGAAAAGATATATACCCGAATATATTTTAAATTGCGGATTGAAATGATAAATATCTGTATCACTTGACCATAGGATAGAAAATTATATACGGACACAGTTGGTCTATATATAAATGTTTTTGAAAAACATTTCTACGGTTTTGAAAGAAATATATGGTTTTAATAAATAATGATTTTAAAGATTTATTAAAGTTGATTTAAAAAAGTTGATTTGAATCGATATGAAATATGTTTAAGTATTTATGTAAAAATTATATTTTAAATATAGAATTTATAATGTTTCAGGTTGAAAGATAAATTTGAATTGATTTGGAATTCTTAATTATTTAAGAATTATACTTAAATAAGTTGATTTGAAATCTATTAAATTTGAATTTTAAGATATGTTTTATAACTTGAATTAATTAAGAAGTGGCTTCAATGAATATTTCAAACTTATATAAATTTAAATGGGATATTTTGTCTATATAAATTTGTAAATTGAAATTGTATTTTGATGTATTGAAATGGTTAAAGAAATATCTCAGAAACAAAATGTAATGAAATTATATTGGGACATAAAGTGAATTATCGAATTTAGTTTCGAAATGTCGAATATTTAAACTTTGAAATATATTGAAATTGAAATGGTTTATTTTATGGTTTAAATATGTATTTGAAATCGATAGATTGAAATGGTTATTTAGAAACTGAATCGAATTGAAATTGATGATTTGAGATTTGATTTAAATTAAAATTTTGGAATTCGAGTTAATTTGAATCGATTTGTGAAATTTGAGGAAACTACTTTATTTTATAAAGTAATTTTAAATTATATTTAAACTATTGATATTTTACTTTATAAATTATTTTAATATAAACTATTTTAATATAAATCATTTTTAATATAAATTATTTTTATTTATAAACTATTTTATTATATATATACTAATTTTAATATCTAAACTGTTTAAAAGAAAAGTGTTATGATTTCCAAAGTACTATGATTTCAAAGCTGTGATTTCCAAAGTGTTTTGATTTTTAAAAGACTTATGATTTCGAAAGCGACATAACTTTGGAAAGTGATATGATTTTGGAAATGGATTTATTTGAAGTAAAAGTGATATCGTATTGATATGGTTTTGAAATGGCAATGATATGTTGGTTTTGAAATATAACTATTTTGAAATTTTATTAAATGACCATCGGTGTAATAATACGTAGTTATTAAAGAGACCGGGATCAGATATGGACATACTCTCTGTCGATACCGAAACCACTTTAATAACTAATATACGCGGAGTGTTGATCCAGAATGAAGTGGATGGTTTGGTGAACGCGTTGACTGAAGAAAGAGAACGATTTTGGATGACCCCTGACATGACTAAAACAGGAGCCGCGCCAGGCCATTGAGGATCGCCATCTCTAGCGGACACACTTCTTCGATACCATATCTATTACTTTTGTGATTCGATTTGGGTGCACCCCTTGATTTGGGAGTGTTGTTTCGCGGTGTTGAGATAGTAGCTGCTATGCTCAACATCAGTCCGGATCAGGCAACTACTAGTATCCTAGTTGGTATCGCCTCATGTACCTTGTCATACTGATTATCCTATTCGCGACCACTACGTTTGTTTTGTACCTTTAGTATATGGATTGCCCTCTGGTGACTTCCGGTTTTGGGGAAACTACGGTCTTGTATATGCTCTTGGGAATAAAAATGTGTTAAGGGTGGAATGGGCCACGACTTAACGCTATTTTGATATCGTACCTTACTGATTAGACATTATCTACTTAGCGTACACTATTACATAGTAGATTGTTTAACGGATCCTTAGAGGATGGTTATCCCAAACATCCTTTGAGTTACTTGTATTTCAGTTGTTATTTCACTTGAGTTGGATTTATTGATATAAGAATGTTAATCCTGACTCGAGTGTTTTGTGTTTTCTTTACGCTCGGGTCAGACTGAGTGTACCAGTATTCGAGACTCACCTTTGAAGTTGGAGCTTTGCTCGAAGATTCAGCCATCTATTCTGCTTTCAGTATTCGATGATTCCAGTGATGTATTCTGACTTGTATCTGATGTATCGTATTACTCTTCTGTTGTAAACTCTGATGTAACTTATACATTTATATAGTAGCTTCATGAACTACTATTTCTTTTATTTCCGCTGCATTTATTACTCTGTGTCTGTGATCTGTGATTATTTATTTACTGTATATGTTCAGTTTTGCCAATTTAAATTAACAACGCGGTATTTTGAGCAATTCAACACCGGCATGAGTGTCTACCTATACACTTATAATGGATGTGAATGGTCCAAAATATCGGGTCGTTACAGCCACTGCTGCTCTTGGCCACATGCAAGCCTCAAAAGATAGGCAATATTTTTGTGTTGATTGTGGTTATGGTGTTCTCGTCTGCTCACTGTGGTGGGGTAAGTGGACTTGCTTGAGCATCCCTCTATTCAACTTATTATTTCATATATGGCACTAAGACACCATAGATCAATCGATCTATTTTATCTCGAAGATGTCAGCATTTATGGGTGGAGTGGCCATTAAATTTATTGAATTAATAGTACTTTCCATTGCCCTTAGGCTCCTTTCTCTGCCCATACTAGCAGGGAGGCGGTTGCTGAATGGACTTGCATGGCAAGATAAATGGACTCTGAGTCATGATTCAAAGTTGCATAGTTTGTGTACCTAGTTTTGAAACATGAGCCATCTTTAGTGAGCTTCTGTTATTTCCTTGCCAACCATTTCTTTGGCGATTGTCTTCCTTTGTATCAACTTTGTTATTTCATTTGCGCTTCTCATCACTGTCAGAGAGGCGGCCGCTTCCTCCCTCATGATGTCGTTTGCCTTTTGGAGGAAGCTTGTTAAGGAGGAAGCGGGTTGCTTTTGTAGGTCTTTCCACATTTTGGACAAGTACCTCAGTCCTAAACATAGGGCGACTACTAGAATATTTTTGTCTGGTCCTATCACTTAAATCAACTCATTATCGAAGCAGTTTACATATGAGTGTAGAGGGACTCATTTGGGCCTTGCCTAATGTTGCTTAGCTCGCTCACCATCATTGTAACGACCCGTAAATTTCAACTGTTTTAATAACGTAATTAGTTGAAATTTTGTGAAATTTTAAACGATAAAATTTTGAAATAAAAATTTAATATTTGGAATACGTTTAGTTAAACAAAGCAACTGGTAAATTTTCGTCCGAAAATACGAAAGTTTATTTCGCGCGTAAATTTACTTCAATTTAATCAGTTAAAAAGTGATGAAATTAAAATGTTTTCCGAAACCTAATTATTTTTACATAGAAAAATTCTAAACCATCTTCTGAACAAGATGTCAGTTTGTCGTTTTTCCAAATTCGGACATCTTTGGCTTCATCGATCTTATTTTTCAGCGTTTTTCTTGCATTCTCCGCTATTAGAAAATTCGAATGTTTATAATTCAATCATACTGCTGATATCTATATATCGTTTTGATTGGCTCGTCGTGTTGATCTCAGCAGTATATTCAATTCTGTGTTTTGATATTCGTTGCACAACAGAATATATGAAACAGTTCATCGTATCGGTAACCGTTCGGAAGCTTTTGTTTCCTTGTGCTTTTTCGTTGTCCTGAGACAACCTAATAGCTGTTTGCCTTTATAATATCTCTGAATTCGTACTTTACATTTTCGATTCACATTGGTTACATTTATAAACTTGTGTCTTTTCATTTCTCTTCACTTTTACGTTTCCATTCACGTTTGCTTTTACATGTTCATACATTCAGAGAATATGCTTATCCATTTTGCAATGGCCTTTTGCCTGCCTCATCTTTCTTGCTCAGCCACCAAGCCACCCTCTCCAACCAAGGCCGGTGGCCACACGCCTCTTCCCACCACTCTCTGCCTCTCGCTCTCCACCTGACCACCGCCCTTCACCGTTCCCACCCAAACACTCGTGTCCACTTCCAGATCCATTTAAACTCGCCAGCCCACTACCCAAACCCCGAGCACACGACCCCTCGGCAACCGTCCATCACCATGTCCAGCTGACGCTACCACTCTTTAGCCCCACGACCTCCACTGCTCGCCCTTCCGTGCCGCATCTTGAAGCTCTTCCTACTGCCCTCCACCTTTTCTCTTTGGTGTGCCTCTCCACCCACTTGGTAGTCGCGTGAAACTCCTCTTCCCTGAGAGCGTGCGCATGCTTCTTCTCTGGGTTTTTCCCTTTCAAATGAAGGTATTAGTTATGCAACCATTTGTTTTATTTTATTTCAATATATATAATGTTGTTATATATTTCAAAGTATATATAGTTTGGTTTTAAAAGGTATACGAATCTTATAGGTAAGTATATGGTGTTGTATACATATTTTTATATTGTTAGTTTTGTTTTGGTTTGAAGAGTAGGATCTGTTTTTGTAAACCTTGTGAACTTTGAGTAGCTATTTACATGTGCAGAGCACGTTGTTATGTATATAGTATGTTTATAGTTTGGTACATAGATTTTATAGTACAGAAAATTTGATTGAATGTTTATATTAAGTATTAAATTTTGAACCGCGACTTGTTATATTCATACACTATATATATTTTAGAAGGTGCTTTTCATGTTCTTTAAACTGGTACATATTATACAACAGACCACTATTTAACAGTGTATTTTCTTAGTTTATGTGGATAGCAGTTTGTAAGTGTAAAATGAGAACTAACAGTCACTTTAGAATTATATATATTTGTCTTATCATCTACTTTATATATAGATCTATATACATGTTATAGTGTACGCCTGTAGGTATCTTTATATAACACATTTATATATTTTGTTTACGTGTTCACAGTTGTATATTATTTATGTTCGCCATTAACAGTTTGGTGTTGCAGTTTATTTAGTACAAGGTTATTTATAGCATTATATGTGTTTAACTAAGTCATGAATATATAACATAAGGGTAGTTTTTGCATAAAGTAGATATATATTGTTAGTTGTGATCGGTTATTAAAATATATATTTTGAAATTTAGAATATGAGTTGGAAACTGGGTGTTGATATTTTGAGTAAACGTATGTGTATATATATATAGTATAATGAAAGAATAGTTCGCAATATCTTTGATGCTGGATTTCGAAATATGATTATATGTTTGTTAGGATATAATAGTTGACATGCGTAGCTTACTTTTGGAAAACATGTCGGAGAAAAATTACTGGCTATAGCTGTTTATTTATTTTGTAATAGTAGTATCATGTCAGTTGTATCCCTATGATTTGCGAAGATTCGCAACGGCTGTCGTACTATATATATTTATATATATATATTATAGAAATACTAATTTTTTTTAGTAGTATATATATTTATTTATTCGTATGCGTTTTAAACTTTATATTAAATGGAGAAATTGTATAACGATATAACTTACATTTCATTGTAATATATATCAGACTGATACTCATTGTTTCATCGATTCCTTATTATCAGCTTTGATCGCCTAAATTCGTGCCTATGCCATTTTGCGTTGAAACTCGTGCTTGGATTCGTAACTCATCTCGTTATCATTCTTTCTCTAGCCTCGAAAGGTGAGCACTCACTCACGATTAACGTTCTTTTATTTATTAAATTTGATTTCAATTGAAACGACAATTGAAATATGCTGCTGTTAGTTAATTACACTGTTATATATGCCATTGCCTGTATCAGTTCACCTGTGACACCTGACACCATTATCTGTTAATTATTATGCGATGATAATACAGTTTGGCTGATAATTGATTGATTGTTGATGTTTATATTAGACGTTAAATTGTTAATGTTAAAATGATAAATAGTATGAAATTGAACTTGATATAGGATAGTTAAATGTTAAATTTGATTAACTGACATTTGTATAATATGACCCCTTTAACTATTAAATCTATTGACACGTATGATTTGCTTAATTACACCTTGAACCACCGAATGTAGATTGTTAAATTGCTGATGTATGAAATTGAAATTGAATGACAAGTGAAAACCGAAATGTAATAATCTTTAATCTGCATGAAATGATAGTGTAGATTCTAGAAATAATTATATTAATTCGTACAAATAACAATGCGAATTAATACGGTTATTTCGGGATTATTTGAATTGATTGTTGGATTGTTATTGTTTGTTGTTATTGCTTGTTTATTTACTTTGACACCATCCCAGTTATCACACTGCAAGTTCCCTTTACTATGCTTTGATTTTGAATTGAATTGGAATCGGGTTGAAATGATAAATACCCAAATTGAACTTTGACCTAGAATAGAGAATTAAATAAAACCCGATTGGTCAATAATTTGATTTAAAAATAAAACGAAGATTTTATTTGAATAAAAAATATGGTTTTGAAATGAAGTTGAAATTTGAATTGTATTGAAAGGAAAATGTTAATATTTAATAATCTGAAACAAAATATTAACAATGTAATTGATGAAAGAATGTTGTTTAATTTGAGAAATGATTGAATTAAGTTTGAAATTATTAAACTTTGAAATGATTTAATAATTAAGTTTGAAATGATAATTAAGTTGAAATTATTAAACTTTGAATTTTTTTTATAATTAAACTTTGAAATTATTTAATGATTAAGTTTTGAATTATTTAAAAATTAATTAAGATTGAATTATTTAATGATTAAATTGAATTGAATTTTGAATTTTACTTCGTAATAACTGAAATTGAGTTTCTTTATTAATTAAGTTTTTGGAAAATTATTTAAGTAAGTAAATAAGTGAAATGGAATTTCTTTAACAAGAAATGAAAATGTGATATTTTTGGAATTAATGTAAGACTTGTAATTGAAAGAATTGATTTGACGAATTTAGTTTAATTCAAAATTGTAAGTTTTGATTTAATGAAGTTGAACTTAAGAATTGATTTAATGAATTGGAAATTTAATAGAAATTGTTTTGAATGATAAAGTAACTTAACGAATATTGAATGGAATCGATAAATGAGTTTAAATTGATTTGAATGTTAAATAAAATTTGTTTAAATGATTTCGGAATGAAACTTATATACGAACTTGAATCAATATTTGAATGATTTTAAATAGATATTGAAATTGAATTATAAGATTTTGAAATGGTAAATTGAAGTTTTGAAACGTAAATTTTGGAAATTGGTTTTTGAAAGACAAATGAAATGTTGGTTTACGAATTGAAATTGAAATTGAAATTGATTTGGTTTTTGAAATATATATACGACCAATCGGTGTAATAATTACGAAAGTTATTAAAGAGACCGGGATCGGTAATGGATATACTCTCTATCTAAACCGAAAACCACTTTAATAACTATACGCGGAGTGATGATCCAGAATGAAGTGGTTGGAATGATGTACGTGATGACTGAAGAAAGAGAACGATGATGGATAGCCTTGACACTTGTGTCAAATTGGAAATGACTAAAACAGGAGCTGTGCCGGGCCAATGGAGGATTAGCTACCTCAAGTGGACACACTTCTTCGAACTACTTACTTGTTGTCGATTGGTGCACCCTTGATTTTGGGAGTGTTGTTTCACGGTGTTGCGGGCGCTGCGGCGTTGCGTTCTCACCAGTCCGGATCAGGCGAACGGTAGTATCACTACCTTGGGTATTGCCTCATGTGCCTTGTCATACTTGTATTCCATTTATATGCGACCACTACGATTTTGTTTTGTATCTTTAGTATATGGATTACCCTCTGGTGACTTCCGGTTTTGGGGAAACTACGGTCTTGTATATGCTTTTGGGAATAAAAATGTGTTAAGGGTGGAATGGGCCATGACTTAACACTATTTTGATATCTTATTATTATTGATAGACATTATCTACTTATCGTACACTACTACATAGTAGATAGTTTAACGGATCCTTAAAGGATGGTTATTCCAACATCCTTTGAGTTACTTGTATTTCAATTGCTATTTCACTTGAGTTGGATTTATTAATATAAGAATGTTAATCCTGACTCGAGTGTCTTGTGTTTTTGCTTTACGCTCGGGTCAGACTGAGTGTACCAGTATTCGAGACTCACCTTTGAAGTTGGAGCTTTGCTTGAAGATCCAGCCATCTATTCTGCTTTCAGTATTCGATGATTTCAGTGATGTATTCTGTTTTGTATCTGATGTATCGTGTTACTCTTCCATTGTATCTGGTTTAACTCTGATGTATCGTATTACTCTTCTGTTGTAAACTCTGATGTATTTTATATATTCATATAGTAGCTTCATGAACTACTATCTCTTTATTTCCGCTACAATTATTACTCTGTGTCTGTGATCTGTGATTATTCATTTACTGTATATGTTCAGTTTTTGCCAAATTTAAATTAACAACGCGGTATTTTGAGCAATTCAACTCCGGCATGAGTGTCTACCTATACACTTATAATGGATGCGAATGGTCCAAAATGGCGGGTCGTTACAGTTGGTATCAGAGCTTTGGTAGCTCTAGGCAAACTTAACATATATGGTAAATGTATTTACAGAATCACTCTCATTCGAGTTTCAATCTCTTCCTTTTGACTCGATTCCTTTGAATTTCGGAACGTTTCCTCGGTTCCGAAATTCATTCGTGTCCTTCACTACTCGTCTTCTTTCAAATTCTGGAGTATCCCATAACTCCACTTCGAATGATCTTTATAATGAGTCAGCAGTCTTGCCAATCTCAAAATTGACTTATAAAGGGGTGAAACTCCTTTATAATAGGCATCGATTTACTGGAGATTTCTGTATCCTCGGTTTACGATGCTATCTATTACCTACTAGGCTACTATACCTGAATTCCATCTCTTGAGATCGAGTGTTGATTTACCTTGGAATTCAGCATCGATCTTATTCTTGAAGTCACGGACGACCCGGTTAAGGTTGCCCGTGAATTAAATAAACTCATCCATCTCACGATTGTGGTAATTGAATTATCTTATCTTCTGTTCAAACTTATTTTCGAATCAAAATTCTATTTCATTTGATTTCCATCAAATTTGAATCGCTTTACATGTTTTGAAATCTATTCTTATATAGTCGAGCGAGGAAGTGTATTTGTAAATTAATATCGTTTTCAAATTTGGTAAATGGAATAATTTGTATGATTATATTATAATTATTTATAAGTAATTTTTTTTTTTGAATTTAATAGGTTAATTAAATTGTTTGTTTGAAATGATAATATTTGATTATCATTTATTGTTCTAAATAAATTTATAAACTTAGTTATAAATTGATTGGAATTTGAAATGAATTTAATTCAGAAATTTGAGAATTTATTAGTTTCCGGTGATTTCGAACTTTGGTTTTTAAAATTTTAAAGTATATATTATTGAAAGTATTTTCAAATAGAAATCGTTTTCAAAGAATTTTGAAATGTTGAAATCAGTGCTCTTCTCTTTGTCGCGGGAAAATAAATTTCGGTGATGGCGGCCGCATCATCGACATTCATTTTCGAGTTTCGAAGTGGAGATACTATTCTGTAGCTTTGCTACGGTTTGTTTTGAAAAATATTTTGATTTGAATTTCTTCAGTATAATTTGATTTATATATATATAAGTATCTTATTTTAAAAAAATTTAATTTGATTTGATATAAATATAGTATATATATCTCTAAATTGTTTAAAGTTAATCGGAAATCTAATTCTTAAATTTTGTTAAAGGATGATTTTAATTATAAATAAAACCAAAATTTGGAATAAATATTTAAACTTGAATAATTGAATTGGGAAAATTTTATTTGTATATTGTTCAACTGCATTCTAATACAACTTACCTAAATCATTCAGAAGTTGAATATGTAATTGGATAATATATAAGATAAATTGAATTTATAAATAAAATTTGAGTGTTTATAATAAATGTTATACACTAAATTTTGATTATAAAGATGTTAATAGAGTTAGATAGGATAATAAGTAAAACTCAGTTAATAATGAAATAAATTGTTTTGAAAGAATTTATAAATTTGTTTTGAAAGAATTAATAAATTGAAATCTGATCAACTTATGAAAATACATTGAATTTAAAAGCAATTAGTAAATATAAACTAATTTAAATCAAAACTTTTATGGTTTAAATTAATTTATATGGGTTAAATATATGTGAGTAGATATATTAAGTAGAATAAATTTAACAATAATTTGGAATAAAGAAGAATTTAAATTGCTGAAAAAATATGATTATAATAAAAGACTATTCAAATTTATGGTTTTAGAAATTGTAAATTTAAGATAATTGGATAATAAGATAATGAATTTAGAAATAGTGAGATTGATTTTAGCGAAATCAAATGGATTAAATCAATTATTGAATATCAATTGATTTAAATTTGAATTTATATGGTTTAAATTAATTGTAATTTTGTATTTCAAATCTGTTTTCTTTCTGTTTGTTTCTATTCTCCTACCTCGTTCCTTTTCGGGGACGAAAAGTTTTGAGTGGGGGAGAGTGTAACGACCCGTAAATTTCAACTGTTTTAATAACGTAATTAGTTGAAATTTTGTGAAATTTTAAACGATAAAATTTTGAAATAAAAATTTAATATTTGGAATACGTTTAGTTAAACAAAGCAGCTGGTAAATTTTCGTCCGAAAATACGAAAGTTTATTTCGCGCGTAAATTTACTTCAATTTAATCAGTTAAAAAGTGATGAAAATAAAACGTTTTCCGAAACCTAATTATTTTTACATAGAAAAATTCTAAAACATCTTCTGAACAAGATGTCAGTTTGTCGTTTTTCCAAATTCGGACATCTTTGGCTCCATCGATCTTATTTTTCAGCGTTTTTCTTGCATTCTCCGCTATTAGAAAATTCGAATGTTTATAATTCAATCATACTGCTGATATCTATATATCGTTTTGATCAGCTCGTCGTATTGATCTCAGCAGTATATTCAATTCTGTGTTTTGATATTCGTTGCACAACAGAATATATGAAACAGTTCATCGTATCGGTAACCGTTCAGAAGCTTTTGTTTCCTTGTGCCTTTTCGTTGTCCTGAGACAACCTAATAGCTGTTTGCCTTTATAATATCTCTGAATTCGTGCTTTACATTTTCGATTCACATTGGTTACATTTATAAACTTGTGTCTTTTCATTTCTCTTCACTTTTACGTTTCCATTCACGTTTGCTTTTACATGTTCATACATTCAGAGAATATGCTTATCCATTTTGCAATGGCTTTTTGCCTGCCTCATCTTTCTTGCTCAGCCACCAAGCCACCCTCTCCAACCAAGGCCGATGGCCACACGCCTCTTCCCACCACTCTCTGCCTCTCGCTCTCCACCTGACCACCGCCCTTCACCGTTCCCACCCAAACACTCGTGTCCACTTCCAGATCCATTTAAACTCGCCAGCCCACTACCCAAACCCCGAGCACATGACCCCTCGGCAACCGTCCATCACCATGTCCAGCTGACGCTACCACTCTTTAGCCCCACGACCTCCACTGCTCGCCCTTCCGTGCCGCATCTTGAAGCTCTTCCTACTGCCCTCCACCTTTTCTCTTTGGCGCGCCTCTCCACCCACTTGGTAGTCGCGTGAAACTCCTCTTCCCTGAGAGCGTGCGCATGCTTCTTCTCTGGGTTTTTCCCTTTCAAATGAAGGTATTAGTTATGCAACCATTTGTTTTATTTTATTTCAATATATATAATGTTGTTATATATTTCAAAGTATATATAGTTTGGTTTTAAAAGGTATACGAATCTTATAGGTAAGTATATGGTGTTGTATACATATTTTTATATTGTTAGTTTTGTTTTGGTTTGAAGAGTAGGATCCGTTTTTGTAAACCTTGTGAACTTTGAGTAGCTATTTACATGTGCAGAGCACGTTGTTATGTATATAGTATGTTTATAGTTTGGTACATAGATTTTATAGTACAGAAAATTTGATTGAATGTTTATATTAAGTATTAAATTTTGAACCGCGACTTGTTATATTCATACACTATATATATTTTAGAAGGTGCTTTTCATGTTCTTTAAACTGGTACATATTATACAACAGACCACTATTTAACAGTGTATTTTCTTAGTTTATGTGGATAGCAGTTTGTAAGTGTAAAATGAGAACTAACAGTCACTTTAGAATTATATATATTTGTCTTATCATCTACTTTATATATAGATCTATATACATGTTATAGTGTACGCCTGTAGGTATCTTTATATAACACATTTATATATTTTGTTTACGTGTTCACAGTTGTATATTATTTATGTTCGCCATTAACAGTTTGGTGTTGTAGTTTATTTAGTACAAGGTTATTTATAGCATTATATGTGTTTAACTAAGTCATGAATATATAACATAAGGGTAGTTTTTGCATAAAGTAGATATATATTGTTAGTTGTGATCGGTTATTAAAATATATATTTTGAAATTTAGAATATATGAGTTGGAAACTGGGTGTTGATATTTTGAGTAAACGTATGTGTATATATATATAGTATAATGAAAGAATAGTTCGCAATATCTTTGATGCTGGATTTCAGAATATGATTATATGTTTGTTAGGATATAATAGTTGACATGCATAGCTTACTTTTGGAAAACATGTCGGAGAAAACTTACTGGCTATAGCTGTTTATTTATTTTATAATAGTAGTATCATGTCAGTTGTATCCCTATGATTTGCGAAGGTTCGCAACGGCTGTCGTACTATATATATTTATATATAGATATTATAGAAATACTGATTTTTTTTAGTAGTATATATATTTATTTATTCGTATGCGTTTTAAACTTTATATTAAATGGAGAAATTGTATAACGATATAACTTACATTTCATTGTAATATATATCAGACCGATACTCATTGTTTCATCGATTCCTTATTATCAGCTTTGATCGCCTAAATTCGTGCCTATGCCACTTTGCGTTGAAACTCGTGCTTGGATTCGTAACTCATCTCGTTCTCATTCTTTCTCTAGCCTCGAAAGGTGAGCACTCACTCACGATTAACGTTCTTTTATTTATTAAATTTGATTTCAATTGAAACGACAATTGAAATATCCTGCTGTTAGTTAATTACACTGTTATATATGCCATTGCCTGTATCAGTTCACCTGTGACACCTGACACCATTATCTGTTAATTATTATGCGATGATAATACAGTTTGGCTGATAATTGATTGATTGTTGATGTTTATATTAGACGTTAAATTGTTAATGTTAAAATGATAAATAGTATGAAATTGAACTTGATATAGGATAGTTAAATGTTAAATTTGATTAACTGACATTTGTATAATATGACCCCTTTAACTATTAAATCTATTGACACGTATGATTTGCTTAATTACACCTTGAACCACTGAATGTAGATTGTTAAATTGCTGATGTATGAAATTGAAATTGAATGACAAGTGAAAACCGAAATGTAATAATCTTTAATCTGCATGAAATGATAGTGTAGATTCTAGAAATAATTATATTAATTCGTACAAATAACAATGCGAATTAATACGGTTATTTCGGGATTATTTGAATTGATTGTTGGATTGTTATTGTTTGTTGTTATTGCTTGTTTATTTACTTTGACACCATCCCAGTTATCACACTGCAAGTTCCCTTTACTATGCTTTGATTTTGAATTGAATTGGAATCGGGTTGAAATGATAAATACCCAAATTGAACTTTGACCTAGAATAGAGAATTAAATAAAACCCGATTGGTCAATAATTTGATTTAAAAATAAAACGAAGATTTTATTTGAATAAAAAATATGGTTTTGAAATGAAGTTGAAATTTGAATTGTATTGAAAGGAAAATGTTAATATTTAATAATCTGAAACAAAATATTAACAATGTAATTGATGAAAGAATGTTGTTTAATTTGAGAAATGATTGAATTAAGTTTGAAATTATTAAACTTTGAAATGATTTAATAATTAAGTTTGAAATGATAATTAAGTTGAAATTATTAAACTTTGAAATTTTTTTATAATTAAACTTTGAAATTATTTAATGATTAAGTTTTGAATTATTTAAAAATTAATTAAGATTGAATTATTTAATGATTAAATTAAATTGAATTTTGAATTTTACTTCGTAATAACTGAAATTGAGTTTCTTTATTAATTAAGTTTTTGGAAAATTATTTAAGTAAGTAAATAAGTGAAATGGAATTTCTTTAACAAGAAATGAAAATGTGATATTTTTGGAATTAATGTAAGACTTGTAATTGAAAGAATTTAGTTTAATTCAAAATTGTAAGTTTTGATTTAATGAAGTTGAACTTAAGAATTGATTTAATGAATTGGAAATTTAATAGAAATTGTTTTGAATGATAAAGTAACTTAACGAATATTGAATGGAATCGATAAATGAGTTTAAATTGATTTGAATGTTAAATAAAATTTGTTTAAATGATTTCGGAATGAAACTTATATACGAACTTGAATCAATATTTGAATGATTTTAAATAGATATTGAAATTGAATTATAAGATTTTGAAATGGTAAATTGAAGTTTTGAAACGTAAATTTTGGAAATTGGTTTTTGAAAGACAAATGAAATGTTGGTTTACGAATTGAAATTGAAATTGAAATTGATTTGGTTTTTGAAATATATATACGACCAATCGGTGTAATAATTACGAAAGTTATTAAAGAGACTGGGATCGGTAATGGATATACTCTCTATCTAAACCGAAAACCACTTTAATAACTATACGCAGAGTGATGATCCAGAATGAAGTGGTTGGAATGATGTACGTGATGACTGAAGAAAGAGAACGATGATGGATAGCCTTGACACTTGTGTCAAATTGGAAATGACTAAAACAGGAGCTGTGCCGGGCCAATGGAGGATTAGCTACCTCAAGTGGACACACTTCTTCGAACTACTTACTTGTTGTCGATTGGTGCACCCTTGATTTTGGGAGTGTTGTTTCACGGTGTTGCGGGCGTTGCGGCGTTGCGTTCTCACCAGTCCGGATCAGGCGAACGGTAGTATCACTACCTTGGGTATTGCCTCATGTGCCTTGTCATACTTGTATTCCATTTATACGCGACCACTACGATTTTGTTTTGTACCTTTAGTATATGGATTGCCCTCTGGTGACTTCCGGTTTTGGGGAAACTACGGTCTTGTATATGCTTTTGGGAATAAAAATGTGTTAAGGGTGGAATGGGCCATGACTTAACACTATTTTGATATCTTATTATTACTGATAGACATTATCTACTTATCGTACACTACTACATAGTAGATAGTTTAACGGATCCTTAAAGGATGGTTATTCCAACATCCTTTGAGTTACTTGTATTTCAATTGCTATTTCACTTGAGTTGGATTTATTAATATAAGAATGTTAATCCTGACTCGAGTGTCTTGTGTTTTTGCTTTACGCTCGGGTCAGACTAAGTGTACCAGTATTCGAGACTCACCTTTGAAGTTGGAGCTTTGCTTGAAGATCCAGCCATCTATTCTGCTTTCAGTATTCGATGATTTCAGTGATGTATTCTGTTTTGTATCTGATGTATCGTGTTACTCTTCCATTGTATCTGGTTTAACTCTGATGTATCGTATTACTCTTCTGTTGTAAACTCTGATGTATTTTATATATTCATATAGTAGCTTCATGAACTACTATCTCTTTATTTCCGCTACAATTATTACTCTGTGTCTGTGATCTGTGATTATTCATTTACCGTATATGTTCAGTTTTTGCCAAATTTAAATTAACAACGCGGTATTTTGAGCAATTCAACTCCGGCATGAGTGTCTACCTATACACTTATAATGGATGCGAATGGTCCAAAATGGCGGGTCGTTGCAATCATGATTCTTGTTTTCAATGCTAAGAAGCGAATTTTGACAATGGAAGTAGGCCCATAAGTGTATGATGTTAGCCTGGAGGTGAAAGAACTAGTGGGAAGCCATATCGATTAGGGTGGAAGGAAACAGAAGGCAATTAGAGTGGTCAAAAAGCTTGCCAGCATGGGTTAATGAGTTGAACATTGTAATATGGTAAAACAGGTTTGTCCTCTCATCGTACTTATCTATGAGAGGCAAAGCATACCGCTGGTTAATTTAAGTATTTAGAATTTCTTTGAAGAAGGGTTCTCTATTTTCATAGGGGGTCAGTTTCTATTAATTGAGGGTGATCGTGACTGAAGGGCCCACCTCTCTCGAGAACTAGGCCAAGGTACCTCCCTTTGGGATAACAAGTAGACCCATGGCCCTGGATTTATGATTTCCAACTTTCGCATCACCACTAAGGCAATCAAAATGCTGATCGTGCCCATCATCTACTACCTAAAGGCGATTAAACGCGGACAGTCTTTCTATCGAAGGGAGCAATAATCTGCTTAGACTTCTTGTTACAATGCCAGTTCAGATTCTAGGACATTGCGGCCATGCCCCTTCTCGTGGATGGCATGCAAGTCTCTGCAATAGGAAGGTGCACCTCTGATTGGAGTCTCTAATACGACCCTCTCGCGGGTGTCATACATTACGTTGTATGTGTTGGGCATAGCAGATTGGATGAGGATCTGCTTAGTCACTGGTGGGACTATCAGGTCAAAGTTCACAATTTGAGCATCCATCCTAGTCCTAAGGTCATTCAAGTCATGAGAGATTTCTCCAATGCTGGTTAAACCATTTATCATGCTGAATCACATGTCGTTGCTCAGCCCTCAGATGGAACAGACAGAGCTAGCCCCAGTAGCTCTATTGGTGTTATTACTATTAGAGTTATCAGCTTCGTTCCCACCATAATTTCGCATGGTGTGAACATGATAGGGGTTTGTAAAGAAGAAAAGTGAAGAAAATAGTGAGCTTTTAGGGGAAGTCCTCCATCTAACGCCAAAATATTAACTAATAATTTTTCCAACCTTAGAATTATGGTTGAGAGTTGATACTAATGAAGGTTACTCACTAATAACTTAATTTAGTAATGTAAAATAAGGAAATAAATTGCATGATAAATAAAGAGAGAGAAAAATTAGAGTGGTTTGATCTAAGTTGATTTACGTCCACTTTGAGGAGTTTCTTATTACTTTTCTCTCATATAATAGCTTGGATTACAAAAGACAATAATGAGAAAAATGCTGGAGAGCTTGAGGTATTCAAGCTTTGTAAAGATGCATGTTTGGATATATTTATATGTGTTGGAATTTGATTTGGGTGGCCGAGATTGCACTGCAAAAGTCTAGGAATTGCTCTTGGTTATTAATTTAGTTTTTGATTGACGCGTATGCCAGCTAGGATGCCAGCTCAACTGTGTGGCTTAGATGATGCCAATATGCGGTTTATAATGAAGCATGCCTTGGTCAGGGTGGCATGGGAATAGGGAGTGATTGCATATGGGCACTTTGCTAGGGTGGCAAAAAGGACAAGGAGTGGATATCACTTTCCGCTTTTGTCAAATGGTCGGTGTCATATGTGTCAATCTCGTCAAAGGAACTATATAGTCATAACTTCTTTTGGGTAGTGGCAGTCAGGCGCATATTGCCAAAGTTGTCCACATCAAGACAAGAGAACTTCAAAAGGTATGTGTGTATGAGGTGGAAGATGAGGGGGGACTTTGCTAGGATGTAGGCTATTAGCCGGGCTGCTCGATTGTTGAGGGTCATTTTACATATTAGGCCACTGTCTGTTGTAATTGTCCGTTGATGACCACACTGACATTGATTGGTTTATGTGTGCCTTAGTAGCAGTACACCGCTTTGATGGAAGAACTAGCCATTCGATCCAGGTGCGGACTTCGTGAAATGGACAAGCCAAAGTACCAACTTTTAGAAACACACGGGCCAAAGTATAGGTTAATATGCAGGCTAGGATATAGGCTAAAGTGCCAGATGGTGGAGCATATGCTAGCCGTCCCATGTTGTACTTGTGAGAAAATTAAGCAATACGTAGTATCTCTATAGTATGCGAGTTCCTTTATTAGACCATTTAACAGATTGTGTGTCTTCAATGGATGTTCAATTATTATCTATATAGTCAGTTTTATGGAAGTTTCTTGGATCTCATCCAAGTCTATCTTATTGCCACTAATTTCTTATGAAATAATTTTTTTTTCCAAAAAGATGGCATGTCTCGAAACATAGATTTAAGTGGGTTTTTTTACCATCCATAATTCGTATAGAATCTTAGGCATAGATTTAGATGGTATGTAATTCAACATATATTTTGTTGTTTCAAGCACGAATCCCCAAATAGAAAGAGACAACTCGGTATCACTCATCATCGATTGAAGCAATCTGACAGAGATCGGTTTCTCCTTTCCAAAACACCATTGTGTTAAGGAGTATTGGGAGGGATGACTTGAGATAGAACCTCACTCTCTTTTAGGTACTCATGGAGCTCATATCTAATGTACTCACCGCTTCAATCAAGTCCAAGTATTTTAAT
This sequence comes from Allium fistulosum, assembly GCA_030737815.1. Lineage (NCBI taxonomy): Eukaryota > Viridiplantae > Streptophyta > Magnoliopsida > Asparagales > Amaryllidaceae > Allium > Allium fistulosum. The sequence continues at coordinate 1,042,281,024 of CM060906.1, forward strand.
TTTCTTTTTCACTGGTTTTCTACTTCATTCTTATATTCTATGAGTTTATTGTAGACCTCTGATTTGTGTTTCATAAGACACACATATCCATATTTGGATAAACCATCAGTGAATGTAATGAAGTAAGAGATTCCACCTTTGGTTGTTGTAGACATAGGACCACATACATTAGTATGTACCAGTCTTAAGTTTTTAGTAACTCTTTCGTTGCTTCCACTAAATGGGTGCTTAGCAATTTACGTTTAAGACATGATGTATAAGTATCAAATAAATCAGAATCTAACGATGGTAGAAACTCTTGGTCTCTTAACTTCTTCAATTGTTTCTTACTTATATGGCCAAGTCTACAATGCGAAAGATTGCTGTCATTTAGTTTAGCTTGATTATTATTTTCAATAGAAAAATACATGGTTATGAATAAGTATATAAATGTCACTATTCAAAGTACCAAAGGTTTATTATTATTATAACAAATATTTATAACATTTTCATTACAAATAAAACTATATTCGTTTATCATCAAACGAGAAACATAAATTATCCCACTAATAAATTTCGATACATAACAAATATATAATATTAAACCATGTCCACTAGCTAGCTTCACATGGTAATCTACTACTGCAAATGCAGCTACATTAGCTCCGTTTACAACTTGGAATTTAATGCTTCCTCATGCTATAGGCCTCTTGCTCCTAAGACCCTCCAATGAATTACAAATATGAGCTCCAGATCCAATATCTAAACCTAAAATGAAGCACTTATAGGTGAAAGTGACTTTAGGATCGTGTAATATGAATATTATCTAAACTACTAGTGCGGAACAAAAGCCGGGTAAATATAGTAGTAAAATAAAATGACACCAAAGATTTTTATACTGATTCGAACTCCCGTTCTACATCTAGTCCCAGACTCCTTCTGGATTTAAACTAGCAACTCTCACTTAACCTGGAGGAATAGGTTTACACTGCCTGAGCAACCGAACAGGACTTTGACCACCTGAGCGACCGAATAGGATTTTCCCGCCTGAGCAACCGAACAGGACTTTTATACAAATGAAATGTTTTCTTGACTTTGCGTGCTCTTATTACAACACAGATTTGTCAAATGAAGTACACCCTTCCAATAATCTTTTCCTCAAGTATGATATGAATATTTATATGTCTGTGAAGATAAAGGAAGTATAAATTGCTTTAGAAAGAGAATTATAAACTTGATTTCACAATTTCTAAACAACTGAATATTCAAGAGAGTAGAGAGTAGAAAGTTTTTTTTATCTTAAATGAAACACATATATATAATGATTGAAGAGTTACAACTATTTGCAAAGAGTGCTGATGAATCGGAAATGGTCGCAACTCTTCCTGGAAGAGATTCTTCTTCAGAAAGAAGAGACATCTCTTCAGAAAATTTGAAAATATGACAATTTGAACATGTTTAGTCGACTGAATATAATCATTTAGTCGACTAAGTTAAAATGTAAAATTAGTAGTTCGAAAATAGAAGTGTTTAGTCGACTAACTAGGAGATTCATTCGACTAAGTCATGATATTTTAAATATATATATAACAAAGTTTAGTCGACTGAATATAGGATTTTAGTCGACTAAGTCTGTGTATTTTTCAAAATGTGCAAGTTTTAACTTGAGGAAAGATTTTAACAATGAATACTAAAACTATACCAAACTTAAACTTTATTTTGTCGAATATTTGATAATCCACTTTCTGTCTTGAGCTCTTTGTAATGAATTAAAATCTTGAAGTACAACAATGTTGATTAAACAAATCTGAATCTAGCCCTAATCAATTCATGAGAAAATAAACAATAAATAAGCAAAGATTAGCGGAAGCTTACGGGAGTCCATGGAATCGATTTTGAAAAGGCTATGATCTTCCAAGAAAACAGTTTCCCTTTTTGATTTTAATTTCTCTCTGACATGAAGAAGAGAAAATAAGATATGTACTATTTCTTAGGGACCACAACCATTTTTATTAACCGATAATAGTCAATTATTGGATATTTGCAATTTGACCCTCATCAAATTGTTAATATAACTTATGGTTTATGCACGTTTATTCCATGACATTAATACCCTATATTAATTATAATAGCATCATATAGTAATACATATGTGCCCATAATAGGATTTTAATCCAACAATCTCTCACTTGGGCAACATATGTTTCCTTATAAATGTACAACTTTATGAGCTCAAAATTTGCTATTAAATAACGTTAAAGACATGTTTTGTTCACATTGCATGTAATTTTCATGCAAATCAAGTTTATAATTCTCTTTCTAAAGCAATTTATACTTCCTTTATCTTCACGAACACATAAATGTTCATATCATACTTAAGGAAAAGATTATAGGAAGGGTGTACTTCATTTGATAAATCTATGTTATAACAAGAGCACGCAAAGTCAAGAAAACATTTCATTTGTATCAAAGTCCTGTTCGGTTGCTCAAGTGGGAAAATCCTGTTCGGTTGCTCAGGTGGTCAAAGTCCTGTTCGGTTGCTCAGGTAGTGTAAACCTATTCCTCCGGGTTAAGTGAGGGTGGCTAGTTTAAATCCAGAAGGAGTCTGGGTCGGACGTAGAACGGGAGTTCGAACCAGTATAAAAATCTATGGTGTCATTTTATTTTACTGCTATATTTACCTACTTTTTATTCCGCACTAGTAGTTTAGATAATACTCATATTACACGATCCTACAGTCACTTTCATTTGGTATCAGAGCAAGGTCATCTTATAACTGTAACACGGTTATCTGATATTTTAGTAATATGGAACACAACACCAGCACAAGTTTCTTTGAAGGTCAATCTACTGCACGATCACCACTATTTAATGGGTTAAACTATAGCTTTTGGTATACTCGAATGAGAATTTATATGCAAGCCAATGGTTATGAAACCTGGAATATTACTCAAGCAGAATATAACATACCTACTACTGAATATTCACAATGGTCTAACACACAAAAACTAGATCTACTACAAATGCCAAAGCTATGAATATGTTACTTTGTGCATTAGACAAAAATGAGTTTAATAGAGTTAGCATGTGTAATACTGCTTATGAAATTTGGCGTACACTTAAAGTTACACATGAAGGCACTAATAAAGTAAAGCAGAGTAAGATTTCTATGCTCAAGAATCAGTTCCAGAATTTCAAAATGAAGCAAGATGAAATAATAAATGAAATTTATTCTAGATTTCAAGACATATATCATTCTCTCTTAGCATTAGGAGAAAAATATTCAGACTTTGATATTGTTTCAAAAATCCTCAACTCTTTAACGGATGAGTGTACGAAAAGTCTTAGCGATCGAAGAAGCTAACGACATTTCTACCATTAAACCAGAAGAGTTGATAGGAAATCTAATGTCTTATGAAGTTAATCTCCAGGAAAAACGAGTACAGGCGTAAGATAAGAAGAATATAGCATTCCTCGTAGAAAAGGATGAATCAGATTCAAATGAGGAAGATATGGCGTTTATTGCTAAGAATTTCAAAAACTTTTTGAAATTCAGAAAGAGCAACAAATTCAGAAACAACAAGAATAGCTTCAGCGGTAATAATAACAACAACAAGCTACCGTCCTCTGCTCTTGAATGTTATGAATGTCACAAGAAAGGGCACGTCTAGAAAGACTGTCCTGATCGAAAGAAAGACAAATTTAAGAATAAGAAAGACAGATTCAAAAAGAAAGCCTTCTCTGTTACATAGGATGATTCAGAATCATCTTCGTCATCAAACAGTGATACAGACAGCGATTTTGAACAAGCCAACGTCTATTTTATGGCCACAAATGATGAGGTGAGTGATTTAACTTTTGATGATTTAGTGGATATAAATTCATAATTACTTGATAAGCTAAGAAACATCAAAAGAAAATAAAAAGAAACTCTTGAAAAATTGAATAGGACTGAAATTGAGGTAGATATGTTAAGAAATGAGAAAGAAATTTTAGAAGAAGAACTTGAAACTTTTCAAGAATCTTGTTCTAATACAACTTCTCAACTGTCTATGTTAAGTCAAGAAATTGAAACTCAAAAAGAAAAGAATGATGCTCTTTTATTTGAAAATCATGATTTGAAAGCTAATATTAAAATATTGGAATTAGATATTTCTAGTCTTAAAACAAAATTAGATGATATTACTACAAATGTCTCTAATTTTAACAAAGGAAGAAAGAATCTTTTTAAAATTATATAAAATTCTCAAACAGTTTCAAATAAAAGGGGACTAGGATATAAGTAAGTATCAAAAAGTATTCCAAAGAAAAATAATTCTTTATATATTAATTTTAAAAGGAACAATGATATTATTGTAAAATCAGTTTCAAAAGTTCCAAATTATTCTAAATCAATTAAGATTTGGGTTCCTAAAACCAACAATTCTTTGATTAGAAACAAATAAATAGAATCATTTATAAAAACTGTTCACAAAAATAAAGATTTTATTTTCAAAAGGAATTATGAATCCTCTTGGGTTTGGTTTCCAAAGTCCTAACTTTTAGGACCCTAACAAAAGGTGGGTACCAATGTTAATTCTATATTTTTTGCAGGTACCACTTAAAAAGAGAGGAAAATGGATATTGGACAGTGGTTGCTCAAAACACATGACAGGAAACAAAGATATGTTGACTAACATTATTTACTCAGATGGAGGTTCTATCACTTTTGGAGACAATTCCAAAGGATACATCATCGGCAAAGCCGATGTGAGCAATAACGACACATCTAATTTACCACTTATTACAAATGTTTTGCTAGTTAATAATTTAAAACACAATTTACTTAGCATCAGCCAACTGCGTGACAAAGGATTCGATATATCTTTTTTCTGAAGATAAGTGTAGCATTTTTGATCAAAATAAAAATCTTATTTTTGAAGGCATTAGAGATAAAAATATATATGTTTTAAATATGAATATAAATTGCAACACTAATATGTGTCTAATTGCCAAAGAAAATTATCCCTGGTTATGGCACAAAAGGTTTTGTCATATAAATTTCAAAGCTATAAACACATTATCTAAGAATGAATTAGTAAAAGGTTTACCAAAAATGAATTTTAAAGTAAACAATATTTGTGATGCTTGTCAATTTGGTAAATTATAAAAATTATCCTTTAAATCAAAGAAAAATATTTCTACATTACAACCACTTGAACTATTGCATTTGGATCTTTTTGGCCCAACTCAAGTTCAATCTATAAACCATAGCGAATATGTGTTTGTAATAGTAGATGACTTTCCAAGATATACATGGACTATTTTTATGAAAAATAAAAGTGATACTTTCGAAAAATTCAAAAATTTTGCTAAAAGAATTCAAAATCTCAAAAATTTAAAGATTAAAAACATTAGAAGTGATCATGTAGGTGAATTTGAAAATGAAGCTTTTGAAAATTTTTGTAATAAAAAGGAAATTTACCATAATTTTTTTTCCTAGAACACCACAACAAAACGGAGTTCTAGAGAGGAAAAATAAAACTTTACAAGAATGTGCAAGAACTTTATTAAATGGAAGCACTTTACCAAAAAATTTGGGGCAAAGCTATAGCAACTGCATGGTATGTTTTAAATCATGTCTCCATCCGACCACTAATAAAACACACTCCATATGAACTTTTTCATGAAAGAAAACCAAATATTTCATATTTTAAAGTTTTTGGTTCAAAATATTTTATTTTAAATACAAAAGATCGGCTTGGAAAGTTCAATCCAAAATCCGATGAAGGAATTTTTATAGGATATTCGGAAAGAAGTAAAGCTTATCAAATCTTTAATAAAAGAACTAAAACAATCGAAGAAACACTTCATGTCTCCTTCGATGAGAATTTTAACTTTAATAAGAGTCTTGAGGATGATGGGATAACGACTAAAACAATCACAAATACGGTTACTCAAAATAATTTTGAAGAATATGAAAACATTGTTCATAATTTTTAAGAAGATGAAAACATTGTTCATAATTTTGAAGAAGATGAAAACATTGTTCATAATGAAAATGGACTAAGATCTCCTCCTAGGATTTTATGAGATCACCCAGTAGAAAATGTTATTGGAGAAATTAATTCAAATGTAAGAACTAGAAATCAACTTAACCAAATGGGTCATGTAGCATTCCTTTCTAAGATTGAACCTAAAAATGCTAAAGAAGCTTCTACTGATGACTATAGGATTATAACTATGCAAGAAGAGCTAAACCAATAACGAAACGAAGTTTGGGACTTAGTTCCTAGACCATGTGATTAAACAGTCATTGGTACTAATTGGGTCTTCAAAAATAAAGCTGATGAACAAGGAAATGTTATTAGGAATAAAGCTAGATTAGTTGCACAAGGATATAATCAAGAAGAAGGAATCGACTATGAAGAAACATTTGCTCCAGTCGCACGACTAGAAGCAATACGTATCTTACTGGCCTTTGCATGTTTTCATAATTTTAAACTTTATCAAATGGATGTTAAAAGTGCTTTTGTAAATTGATATATAAAAGAAAATGTTTATGTTGAACAACCACCTCTATTTTTACACAAAAAATTTCCAGACCATGTCTATAAACTCAAGAAAGCTTTATACGGTCTAAAAGAAGAACCTCGTGCTTGGTATGAACGTCTTAAAAGCTATCTTATAGACTCGGGTTTTGAAATTAGGAAAGTTGATCAAACTCTTTTTATTAAACGTTCTAAAAAGGATATTTTAATTGTTCGAATTTATGTTGATGATATAATTTTTGGTTCCATAAATGATAAGTTATGTCAGGAATTTTATAATATAATGACCAAAGAATTTGAAATGTCACATATGGGAGAATTATCATATTTTCTTGGATTACGGATTAAACAATTAGATAATGGAATTTTTATTAATCAAGAAAAATATTGTAACAATGTAATTAAATGCTTTGGTATGGAAAATACTTCTGCCAAAAAAAACTCCAATGAGCACAACAATACATCTCGATTGAGATGAAGATGGCAAAAGTGTTGACCAAAAATTATATCGAAGTATAATTGAATCCTTACTATATTTAACAGCTAGTAGACCTGACATTATGATGAGTGTTTGTTTATGTGCATGATTTCAAGCAAATCCAAAAGAATCACATACGCGTGCAGTAGAATGCATATTACGTTATCTAAGCAAAACAAAAGATTTCGGACTTTTTTATCCAAAAGAACGTCCTTTTGAGTTAGTATCATACAGTGATGCTGAATTTGGAGGATGTCGGACATATCAAAAAAGTACGAGTGGGACTTGTCACTTTATTGGACAATCCTTAGTATCTTGGTTTAGTAAGAAACAAAATTGTGTCTCACTCTCGACTTGTGAAGCAGAAAATATTTCAGCTGCTTTAGCATGTGCTCAAGTCATTTACATGCAATAAACACTTCAAGATTTTGGAGTTAATTTGTCAAATTCAACTATTTTCTGTGATAACACAAGTGCTATAACTTATCTAAAAACAATCATTCACGAATAAAACATATTGACATTCGTCATCATTTTCTTCGTGATAATATTGAAAAGGGGATAGTTAGATTAGAATTTGTATCTTCTGAAAACCAGCCGGCCGGTATTTTTACAAAACCGTTAAATGAAAATAGTTTTATAAAATTAAGAAGAGAATTAGGAATTTTATCTTTAAAAGTTTATAAATTTTTAAGATATATTTTTATTGAAATTTTTTTAGGCTACTAGGACTTGATCTCTTGTCTTATGGCTAGGAAGTTAATGCTTTTCAATTTTTTTGTTATATGATTAGTTCTAACATGATAAATTTTTACTTATCTTTATATTTTTTAACTATATCTTTTTATCCATACAATCTTTTTAAAAAATTGATTGGTTCCATTATTTTTTCTCTGGTTTAAACTTCCTCTCCATGAAACCTTCAATCTATTTTTGACCATTCTTTCAATTATAAAACCTTGGCCTTTTACATCCTTTTATATCAATATTCAAATTAGTTTATTCTTTCAACCACCAAGTAATCATGTCTTCTCAAGAAAGCTCCCAGTATTCCTCCATTGATTTTAGCTCTCCATCATCAAATACTTCAAATCTTTCTACTCTGACTCCGGTATATGAACATATTCCCATCGTACCGCCCTCGAATTATCATACCGAATGTACACCGGAGGCTAAGCGTGGATGAAAACTAAATTTTAGTTCACTTTCTGTCAACGACAAGATTGATGTTATCCACCACTATCAAAAGGAAACGCTCAGCTTGCAACGAGAGATGTACTACGAACAAAAGGTTCATGCTCGGAGACTCAGCTTTTTGGAAAAATATGCATTAAAATTCAGTGGTGATTCACCATCAAACCTTAATGTTCATGTTCCATCACCTGAGAGGCCTCCATACTCTCCAAATTCTTGGGAACGCTCAACAATTCAACCAGCTCGGGAACATACTAAGATTGAGTCGGAAGAATGTGAGACTCCAAAGAAATCTACTTCCTCCTCTTAAGATTTTTTTCTCTGTTTTTTATCAATGTTTTTAATATATATATATATATAATATGTATATAAATTTGCAATGATTTTTGTAAACAAAATTTATATACTCTTTTTCCATAGCATCAGTCGACTGAACTAGAGCATTCAGTCGACTTCATACCTTTTGTTTAAAATTTTACATGCTATTTAGTCGACTTAATAAACATTTTAGTCGACTGAATCATTGCCAAAATGAACTAAAAAAATTTTGGACTCAACCAGTCGATTGACCTGGTGCAAATAGTCGACTAAATACATTTCCTTAAAAAAATTATTATTTCCACTCAGTCGACTAGACCTCCCATCCAGTCGACTAAATCATACCAAATTTGCACTAAAAAGTTTCTGACAGTCTTTAGTCGACTAAATCACTATATTTAGTCGACTAAATCAATGTTCTAAAAAAATTTAAATCTCGATTCATCATTTAGTCGACTGGCATTGCACATTTAGTCAACTGAATCTGAATAAACAAGTTTTTAAAAATAAAAAGGTAGCATCTTTTCACTATATCTATTCACTTTCACATCTCATCTTTTCACCAAACTACCATTACAGTTCACTCCTTCAAAACTCTTCTTCAGTTTAATCCAAAGCTCCACCATTTTTCATTGCTCTTACTTCCCAAAACCCTAAATCACAATGCCACCAAAAAGATCTAGACCATCTTCCTCTTCAGCCGGTCCATCCGAATCTCAAATTCGAAGTTGGTTGTACAACGGTAGGGCTGTTTAGAGGTTTAATAAGATGAAGAACTCAAGAATCTTTGAAGGTTTGTTTGTGAAGTATCCTAATTTTGCTTCTTATGGGTTTCAAGATTTAGCAAGACGAAGTGGTTTAGAATCTTTACTTGATTTTAATGCCAATAACCTGAAGATAAATCATCTCTTAATCAAGCTATTCTATGTCAATCTCAACTTGGATTATCACACAGTTCATAATCCTGATGATTGTGTATGGACGCTTGTACGTGGTGTCAAAATGTTCTTACCCATCTCTCGAATTGCAAGAATTCTACAATGACCTTCGGAAGGTGAGAATTTAGACGAGATTGAAGTCGACATGGATCATTGTGGTAGAGTCAGTCATCTTTTTCTTTCCGATGATTTAAAGGAACTCAAGGCAATAGGGCTCCACCCAAAAACAAGACTTATGCATCGTACACTTACAGACTCCATTAATCCTCGTACTGGAAGTTATGAGAAAATCTATAAGCGAGACTTCCAATCGCTATATGCTATATGGGATCAACGACCCATGAATTAGGCGAAAGTCCTTCTTGATGAATTTCAAACCTTCAACCAAGGCCGCATGAAGACCATTCACTATGGAGCTTATATAATGAGGCTTATTCTTCATTTTGAAATCCCTCTCCTCGACTCAGACTTTACCGCGGTTGGCTCCTTCAACATAAGGACCTTAAGCCTTATGGGTCTTCCCAAGAACTTCCAAAGTCATACCATCATTAGTTTTGAACATTGGAAAGAGATTGAAGCTGCGGGACAATCTCAACCTTCTTCCCATCAACATATTTCTACCAGAACTAGTTCTTCTTATCAAGCTCCACGACAAGTAAATGAGATTGAAGAAATTGGGTTGGATACACAATCACGCCAAGCGTATACAATTATCTCTAGAAACCAAAAGATTCAAGATAGGCGACTATCACGAGTTAAAAGTACCATCACCAAATTGGATTCGAAACTCGATCGTATTAAAGGTTTCTTGAACAACATATGGGATGTGATAACTTATGGTCCATCCTCTTTGACATCAATCCATGTTCCTACCGATCCGGGGAAACGACTGCAACCTTGTTTCACATGGTCATCCTCCGGAGAAGAAGAAGAAGAATCGGAAGGATATGATGAAGAAGGAGAAGAAAGCTCTAGTGGTGATGGGGAAGAGTAAGCTATTCTCTATCTTTTATTAACTAATGGGGTCTTTGTCTTAAAAGCATATTTTATTTCTTTAGTTGGTTGTGCTACTTTAGTTGATTGTGCTACCTTGTTTTATTGTCTATACTACTTTATTGTGTTATTCAGTATTTCATTGTATTATTGGTACATATGTTTTTTGTAGTTATTATAATTATTGTTGTTTATTATGTGTTGTTGTTGTTTTGCATTCTGTGTTTGTAAATGTTTATGTGTTCTGTGGATTGTCTTCGTTAATATTATAAGTTATCATATATTGTGCATATATGTTCCCATATATCTCTCTCTCCTTATTGTCGATGACAAAGGGGGAGAAGAAGTATCGCAATGCACTAACAAATTTTGCAGGATTACAAGATACCAGCACAAATTCAGAGGGAGTTATAATCTATAAATTATTGTCGATATTTATCTTATATGAAGTTGTCATCAATCAAAAGGCAGAGAATGTTGGACTTCAAGATTTTGATTCATGACAAGGAGCTCAAGATAGAAAGTGGATTATCAAATATTCGACAAAATGGAGTTTAAGTTTGGTATAGTTTTAGTATTCAGTGTTAAAATCTTTCCTCAAGTTAAAACTCTCTCATTTTGAAAAATACACAGACTTAGTCGACAAAACTCCTATATTCAGTCGACTAAATTGTGTTATATTATTTTTAAATATCATGACTTAGTCGACTGAATCTCTTAGTCAGTCGACTAAACACTGCCATTTTCGAACTACTAATTTTCTGTTTCAACTTAGTCGACTAAATGATTATATCCAGTCGACTAAACATGTTCAAACTGTCATATTTTCAAATTTTCTGAAGAGATGTCTCTTCTTTCTGAAGAAGAATCTCTTCCAGGAAGAGTTGCGACCATTTCTAATTCATCAACACTCTTTGCAAACAGTTGTAACTCTTCAATCATTATATATATATATATATATGCGTTTCATTCAAGATAAAAAAAACTTTCTACTCTCTTGAATATTCAGTTGTTTAGAAATTGTGAAATCAAGTTTATAATTCTCTTTCTAAAGCAATTTATACTTCCTTTATCTTCACAGACACATAAATATTCATATCATACTTGAGGAAAAGATTATAGGAAGGGTGTACTTCATTTGACAAATCTGTGTTGTAACAAGAGCACGCAAAGTCAAGAAAACATTTCATTTATATCAAAGTCATGTTCGGTTGCTCAAGCGGGAAAATCCTGTTCGGTTGCTCAGGTGGTCATAGTCCTGTTTGGTTGCTCAGGCGATGTAAAACTATTCCTCCGAGTTAAGTGAGAGTTGCTAGTTTAAATCCAGAAGGAGTTTGGGACTGGACGTAGAATGGGAGTTCGAACAAGTATAAAAATCTCTGGTGTCATTTTATTTTACTGCTATATTTACCTACTTTTTATTCCACACTAGTAGTTTAGATAATATTCATATTACACGATCCTACAGTCACTTTCAATAGGTAAATAGTTATATATATGGAAAAATAAATTTAGTAGCTATTATCCGGTCCTGTTATCAGGCCATACTTAGATGAACCAGATTGGTTGAACTTGAAGGTTATCAAGGCAGAAAGTCCAAAGTGATAACTACCAAACTCAGCTGCCAAGTGCGATCAGTGGATCAAGCCCAAAAGATAGTGAATGATCTTCGAGAGAAGACCTACACACCCTATACCTATGAGCAACAATTCACACCTAACAACACAAGAAGGGATGGATCAGTACCGATCCCTAAATACTCACCTAGGTTTTCATTCGTCTCATGCAACACCAAGCTAAGATGTTTACAACCGGCTTTGTGCCTTCTAGGATGGTTCACAAGCTTGTATCATCAACCACCATTAATACACAAGTCAAACACTATTGTCATACCCTAGAACCAAGCAATTCACTAAGATCCAAGTCCCTAGGAAAGCAAATAAAACAAGAGAATCGGAGACACAAACATGTCGAACTTCCACAAGATCATGGAAGAGGCCTAGAAAGAAACTTCATGGAACGGTACCAATCCCTAAGTAGGGACCAGTACTGATCCCTGAATATTGCTGATGTGGCCACGATCTTTCTAGTACAACTCCTCCCGGATGTGAGAAATATGTGCATGAATGTGGTGGAGAGAATTTTAGCAAACTATAGCTATAAATAGAGGGTTAGGGGCATGGTTTGGGCATCCTTTCCAATTGCTTACAAATTATCAAATCACTCTTGCAATTCTAGTGAACATCACTAATCCATAAGAGCAGTTCTTCTAAATAGCTATCAGAATCATTAACAAAGTTAAGTGGACATAGGCAATGACTAGCCAAACCACTATGCTAGAACCTTGAATTTTGATGTTTTGATTGTGACAACTATATAAGTAAACATTATATGAACTAACCATATTTGCAGGAGAAGATACTGTTTTACTCGATAAATAATCTAATGGATTGCAGACCAGATTCCAGATAGAAGCTTCAGTAATATATTTTGTCTATAGTCTAAGTCTAGTAGTGAATTCATGTTAAAATATCACCGAAGTGGTATATGGATGCATATGCAATTTAAAATCTTTCAAATCATAGTTCATATGCTAAGTTTTTAGTAACCTAGTTCATATACAAAAACTATTTTGAAAAATCTTTGATATGGCAAAAAACAAGTAATTCAATCGACTGAATAATATAGTTCAGTCGATTGAATGCCTATGCACGTGCACAACGAATTTTGAATATTCAGATGGATGAAGTAGATGATTCAGCCCACTAAATTGCATGTCTTTTGCACTATTTTCTTTCTGATTCGATTTTTAATCAATTCAGCTGGCTGAATTATTCCACTCAGACGGCTGAATCTTCATAATGACTATATTTGGAAAAGACACTTTATTTCAGCGAATAGAAACAACTCTTGATTCAAGAGTTTCTTCCAATTCTTTCATGGCTACTTTTCATGAATGATTACAACTCTTAATCACTATATATAGCCATGAAATTAATTGTTTTAATCACTGACTTTTTATTCTAATTCTCATTCTTGTTGTCTAAACAATCTTGCCATTTGCATTCAATATTTTCGATCTAATCACTTGCTCATTCAATCAAAATTCATTAGTGATTAAATAAACTTCCTATCTTCATGAATTACACGATATGCTACAAAGAAGAAAATTATAGGAAGGGTGTACGTTATTGACTTATCAATGCTACTCAAGAGCATACTCAGTCAGAAGCAATTTTACTATTTATATTAGAAGTCATGTTCGGTTGCTCAGGCGGTTGAAGTCCTATTCTGTTGCTTATGCAATAGAAGTCATGTTCGGTTGCTCAGACAATGTAATACATGTTCCTCCGAGTCAAGTGAGGGTTTATAGTTGAATTCCGGTAGGAGTTTGGGGCTGGATGTAGAACGGGAAGTTAAAACCAGTATAAAAATCTCTGGTGTCATTTACTTTATTATTTACCTTTATATTTATATTTCGACTAGTAGATAACTTAGTTAATATTCCATATTATACGATCCTTTGTCACTTTCACTTGGTATCAGAGCAAGGTCATCATATAACCATAACACAGTTATTTGATATTCAGTTAATATGGAAAATAACACTAGCACAAGTTTTATTGAAGGTCAATCCACTGCACGACCACCACTATTTAATGGTTTGAATTACAATTATTGGTCAACTTGCATGAGAATTTATATGCATACAAATGGATATGATACTTGGAATATCACTCAGAATGAATACACTATACCCACTACACCATATGCACAATGGTCAAACACACAAAAGATAGATGCTACCTTAAATGCAAAAGCCATGAATATGTTATTTTGTGCTTTAGATAAGAATGAATTTAATAGAGTTAGCATGTGTACAACTACTTATGAAATTTGGAGAAATCTTAAATTTACACATGAAGGAACAAACAAAGTTAAACAAAGCAAAATTTCAATGCGTAAAAATCAGTTTCGAAATTTCAGAATGAAACCAGATGAGACTATAAATGAAATGTCTTCTAGATTCCAAGACATATATCTTTCACTATTAGCACTAGGAGAAAAATATACTGATTTTGATATTGTTTCAAAAATCCTAAACTCTTTAACGGATGAATGGGAATGAAAAGTCTTAGCTATTTAAGAAGCTAATGATATTTCTACCATCAAACCTGAAGAGTTAATAGGAAATCTCATGTCGTATGAAGTAAATTTGTAGGCAAAACGAGATCAATCCCATAATAGAAAGAATATAGCTTTCCAAGCTGAACAAGAAGATTCGAATTCAGATGAAGATGACATGGCATTTATAGCAAAGAATTTCAAAAAGTTTTTGAAATTTAGAGAGACAATACGAATAAACCATCAACTTCAAACCTCGAGTATTATGAATGTCATAAGAAGAGTCTCATAAAGAAAGACTATCATGATCGAAAGAAAGATAGATACAAGAATAAGAAGGACAAGTATAAGAAGAAGCAAGCATTCTCTGTTACAGGGATGATTCAGAATCGTCTTCATCATCAGATAGTGATACTAACAGTGATTCTGAACAAGCAAATGCCTGCTTTATGGCTTCGACTAACGATGTAAGTTATCTAACTTTTAACGATTTAATAAATATAAACTCAGAGCTATTGGATAAACTAAAAGAAGTTAAAGGAAAATATAAAGATGCTTTAGAAAAACTAAACAGAAGTGAAATAGAAGTTGACATGCTTAGAGATGAAAAGAAAATCCTAAAAGAAGAACTTGTTAAAACACAAGAATCTTTGTCTAATGTATCTTCTCAACTCACCATGCTATCAAATGAAATTGAAGTTCAAAAAGAAAAGAATATGACATTAGCTTCAGAAAATCATGATTTAAAATCGAATGTCAAAATTCTTGAATTAAACAATACTAGTCTAAAAACCGAGTTAGAAAATATTACTAAAAATGTATCTAACTTTAATAAAGGTAGAGAAAATCTTTCTAAGGTTATTAATAATTCTCAAACTACTTTTAATAAAAAAGGGTTAGGATATACAAACTTCTCAAAATCTAGTTCAAAGAGGAATAATTCACCATATAAAAATTTCAATATATATAAGAAATTTGTAAAAGCAAAACCAAAACCAAAGGTTTTCACTCAAAAGAAGGATATTTGCAACAAAAATACTATAAAGATTTGGGTACCAAAAACTAATAATAATTCAATTAGAAATAAGTATATTAAGTCTTTTATAAATTCTGTTCATAAAAATGAAAATTTTACTTATAAAGGGAATTCTAAACCCACTTGGGTTTGGCTTCCTAAGATCTAACTCTTAGGACCCTAATAAAAGGTGGGTACCAATGTCATCTCCATACTTTTTGCATGTACCAACTAAGAAAAGAGGAAAGTGGATACTTGATAGTTGCTCAAAACATATGACAAGAAACAAAAATATGCTGACTAACATTATCTACTCAGATGGAGGATCTGTCACATTTGGAGAAAATTCCAAAGGTTATATCATCGGCAAAGGTGATGTGAGCAATGACGGTACATCTAACTTACCTCTTATTACAAATGTTTTACTAATTAAAAATTAAAAACATAATTTGCTTGGTATAAGTCAACTATGTGATAAAGGTTTTAATATATCTTTTTCTGAAAATAAATGTAATATATTTGATCAAAACAAGAATCTAATCTTTGAAGGAACCAGAGAACGAAATATATACATATTAAATATGAAAGTTAATCATAACACAAATATGTGTCTAGTAGCTAAAGATAATGATTCCTGGTTATGGCAGAAAAGATTTTGTCATATAAACTTTAAAGCAATAAGCAAATTATCTAAAAATAATTTAGTAAAAGGTTTACCGAAACTGAATTTTAAAGTAGATAGTATTTGTGATGCTTGTTGGTTAGGAAAATTAACCAAATCTTCTTTTAAATCAAAGAAAACAATTTCTACATTACAACCACTTAAGTTATTACATTTAGATCTTTTTGGACCAACTCAAGTACAATCTATAAATCATAATAGCTAAGTTTTCATAATTGTAGATGATTTTTCAAGATACACTTGGACAATATTTATGAAAAACAAAAGTGATACTTTGGAAATTTTAAAATCTTTTTTGAGAGAAATGTGTGATCCTCCATAGTAGATGAGAGCACACATGTACACACACACAGATATATATATATATATATATATATATATATATATATATATATATATATATACCAAAAGTAAAGGAGCTGCCAACAAGCCTGACAGGTAGCCAAAAACCCCCCAATACAAAAAGAAAGATAAAAAAACCCTCCCAAAGGCAAAAGAAACTAAAGACTCTCCCAAAACAAACAACTCTACCAAGAAGCTAAAGTCTAAAACTTCTCCAGAAGATAAGCTTCCATCTAAAACAACCACAATCTCGGCAACCATACCTGAAAACAACCGATCAAGCCACATAAAGACTCCAAAACAACAATCACCATTATAATTCCCAAAAATAAACTGCAATCCTCAAGAAAAAGACTTAGAAGCTTTAAATTTTAAACGAGGAC
This sequence comes from Allium fistulosum, assembly GCA_030737815.1. Classification (NCBI taxonomy): domain Eukaryota; kingdom Viridiplantae; phylum Streptophyta; class Magnoliopsida; order Asparagales; family Amaryllidaceae; genus Allium; species Allium fistulosum. The sequence continues at coordinate 1,042,298,001 of CM060906.1, forward strand.
TTCTCATAATATTAGCGGTTGAATAACTCCTACTATTTCTTCTACCATATTTGGATGCACGAGTCGATTCAGAAGCAAGCTTAGGATAATGAGGAAATTTACCTATAGATGCTACACAACAATACATAACAAATCTAAAACCACCGGTACGATAATAAGCAGCTTGCTCAGAACTGACTTCTTCAATCAAATTGCTACACTCAAAAGAACCACCCAGCCCAAAGTCAACACACGAGGCCTGCTTCGCCAAACCCATGTCCAAAGAAACAACCACATTTAACTTAACTAAACGGCTAAACAGCCCCTGTATAACAAGCTCACCCTCAAACTATTGCGCTACAGATCTCACGAAGACTGCAAACCTATCAATCGTACTACTCAATCTCGCTGCAATTTGTTTATGCACATCTACTGCATTATTCTTATCAACAGCTGCATTTGTATTATTGTTGATACTGACCTCATCAACATCATATCCATAAAACATATTATTCTCATCAGCATAAATGTTGTTATCACCAACAGATGAATCGGTAGCATTACACACTTTCCTAAAATCAAGCATGTTATATCTTGAATTTGCATTTAAATCCATGCTAACCTTGAATTTAACATTCTCAATGCTAACTACATTGCTATCCGATGGAAGATGGAAAACAAATTCAACAGAAAAATTAACAACTGCATTTAGAAATCCCACAACACAAATAAAATCTGTAGAAAATCTTGACGACTGTTGTAACTCATCAATATTCGAAACATATAAACCATCTTTAGATCGAACTCCAGCCAAATCCGAGGTATGTATACTATCACCACTATGAACAATCAAACTGTCGACATCCACACAAGAAACATCCGTACACCTCTCTGACTTCATATCTGATTCTACCAAAATATTAAAACTATCGAAACTGTAAGATGAAGAAAACATATACTTCGAATTACAGCTTCCATTTATATTACGATTTTTTCTAAAGTAGTAATCATTTTGATCCAACACTTGTTCTAAAAGATCACATCCAGTAACTGTCTCCTGACCTTTTGATATGTGATTCACAATAAAAGGATCCAATAACATGGAATCAAATTTTGACTGAGTAACAGAATTTGTTCCTAATACAACAGTATTCACATCCAAATTTACTTCACACGGTCTATTCTTTTAGAATACTCTATCATTGTAACTATCAGTCCCCGAAAAAACACTTGGATCCCCAAATTTTTCCATATAATTCATACCAATATTAACAGAATTAACAGCATCGAAGTGTTTAAAAAGATCCTCCAAAAGATTAATACCCTCAAATTTTGAACCCATAATTGATCCAGTAAAATACGTTTGAGTTTCATGCATTTTAAAACAAAATGGAATCCATGATCTGAAATACTTAACTGATTAATGTCAGAAGCATCTGAATTCTTCAATTTCCTCGAACAGCGATTCTTCTTGTGCCCCAAAAGACCGCATCTGAAGCAGCGAATACGCACCAGGCAATCTTTGACATAGTGCGAAACATCACTGCATTTGAAACAAGAATTCAGTTTCCTCTCAAAACTACTCCACTTATTAGAATTTCTAAAGACAGAATGGGGACGAACTCAATCTTTAAATGCTTGCACGTAAGATCGATTGTGAGGATAGAAATTGGGATCGGAAGGCATATAGAAAGGATGATAATCTAAAGAAGAAAAAGAATTAAAATTTCGAGAGGAAGGAGGAACATAGGGAAAGCAGGTCGCCATTTTTTTCTTTCCGTTAGTGAAAGCTCTTATAAATAAGTTTTATATCACTTTATGAATATTTTTTTTGCTAAGAGAATTCAAAATATTAAGAATATAAAAATAAAAAAAACATTTGAAGCGATCACGATGACGAATTTGATAGTGATACTTCTAAAAAATATTGTAAAAAGAAAGGTTGTTCACAATTTTTCATTTTCTATAACTCCACAACAAAACGGAGTAGTAGAAAGGAAAAATAGAACACTTCAAGGATGCACTAGAACTTTATTAAATGGAAGCACTCTACCTAAACATTTTTGGGCAGAAGCTGTAGCAACTGCTTGTTATGTTTTAAATCGAGTCTCCATTAGACCATTAACAAAACATACCCCATATGAAATTTTTAATGGAAGAAAACCAAATATATCATATTTTAAAGTTTTTGGATCAAAATGTTTTCTTTTAAATACAAAAGACCAAATTGGTAAATTCAATCAAAAATCCGATGAAGGAATATTCATTGGATACTCGAAATGAAGCAAAGCATATAGAATAATAAAAGAACTAAAATAATCAAAGAAACACTTCATGTGTCATTCGATGAAAATTTCAAATTTAATCATAAAAATGAAGATGAAGAAATAATCCCTAAATCAAATATCATAGAAGATGATATTGAAAATAATGTTGAAATTGAAAACAACAATTTACCAAATGAAATTGAAATTCGAACTCCACCAAGACTTCTAATAAATCACCCAATTGAAAATTTCATTGGAGAAGTAAATACTAACGTAAGAACTCGAAATCAATTAAATCAAATGGTCATGTAGCCTTCCTATCAAACATTGAACCTAAAAATGCTAAAGAAGCCTCAACTGATGATTACTGGATTATAGTTATGCAAGAAGAATTAAATCAATTTGAACGAAACGAAGTTTGGGACTTAGTTCCTAGACCTAATAATCAAACAGTCATCGGTACTAAATGGGTTTTCAAAAATAAAGCTGATGAGCAAGGAAATATTATTCGAAACAAAGCTAGATTAGTTGCTCAAAGTTACAATCAAGAAGAAGGGATAGACTACGAGGAAACATTTGCTTTTGTAGCTCGACTAGAAGCGGTACGTATTTTATTAGCTTTTGCTTGTTTTCATAACTTTAAACTATATCAAATGGACATGAACTAGGAATTATGTCGTTACATGATTTATAATTCGATATTAAAATATAAAAAATTCATTAAAAAAATAAAAATCTAATAGAACAAAAATTAGAGATGATAGCACTCGAACTCTGCACTCATGGGAGGGAGTCACATGTCTTTCCAATGTTCTATTGTCTTACTTGATTTAAGACCATACATTTCTTTTATTTTATATACGGCTAACATTCTTTTATATTTCTTAACCTTACATTTTCTCTTGGCTGAAATTTTCTAAAGAATATTAACCATAAAAATTATAACTTTGAATAGATAATCAACTCAGTATATATACATGATCAGAATTTTCTTAAATTCACATAAATTTTTTAAGAATAAATAAACTTTCTCTTTACAATGTCGTCTCAAGAAAGTTCCAATGTCTCATTGATCGCCTTCAGCACCCCTTCTATGGATTTTTCAAACAATACTACTCCGGTAATATTCCAGTGAAGCTTACTCCATCTCCAAATCATCATATTGGATATACGCCAAATGGGAAGCGAGCTAAGAAAAACTTAGACTTCGGTTCACCATCTACCAAAGAAAAAATTGATGAAATCCATCACTATCAACGTGAGACTTTAGGATTACAACGTGAAATGTATTATGAACAAAAACTCCATGGAAGACGATTAAATTTCCTTGAATAATTCGCTCTTAAATTTTGTGTATTATCTCCTAAGTAAGGTGTACAGAATCCTTCTCCTCAACTACCTCACGTGTCTCCAAATTCTTGGGAACAAGGTGCTCAATGTAATGTTTGGTCTCCTATACATCCATTACGTGACATCATCAAAGTTGAACCAAGCTCAGACAAATCTAAGACTTCGGGAAATTAATATCTATATTTTTTATGTTTATAACTTTAATATTGTAATATGTATATGTAACATGTTTATTGATATAAAAATTATAACTAACATGAGAATAAAGCTCGAAAAAACACACACATATATATAGCTTATTAACTAATTTAAGAATGGAAGCCTGACCTTAGCAAAACAACAGTTTCAGCCGGCTGCCCATAGGTACTCAGCCGGCTGAACAATTATAGTTCAGTCGATTGAATAACTCCAAATAGCCGACTGAATTGTATCTAAATTAAACTATATTCTTATGGGTTGAACTTTTATGCACATCAGCCGGCTGATTCCTCAACACAGCCGACCGAATATTCAAAACTTCAAAATACAACTCAACATTCAGCCGACTGACCACTCCCCTACAACCGATTGAAGTAGAGGATTTTTCACTATAAACTTGCGGTTTCAAATTCTTTGTATACCAGTCGACTGTTTCACCTTTTTAGCCGACTAACCCGTCAGTTTTCTATTTTTAAAAATAGATCTGCACATTCTCCAACACACCTATTCACTCAAACTCTATATAAATCCTATCTACCCCTTCATTCTTACCTTACCTAAACACTCTCTATTTCAAAATAAACTCAAATACAAATCCTAGCCTCCTCAAAAACTTCAGTTTTTCTTCCAAAATTCATCAACCAAATGGCACCAAGATCAAAAAGAGCTCGTGAATCAACAACCGAACCATCCGAGAGCCAAATTCGCACTTGGTTACACAATGAAATGACCGTCAATAGATTCAACACCATGAGAAATTCAAAATTATTTGAAGGAGCTTTCATGAAGTTCCCCGACTTTAATGGCTACGCAATTAGAGAAATAGCCGAAGCTCACGGCTTCGATTCGCTCATTGGGTATGATTCCAACAATGTCAAAATCTACCCTCTCTTAATTAAGCTTTTCTTTGCAAATATGAATCTCGACCACCAAGATCCCCAAAACAAAGATGATTGCATATGGACCTTGGTGTGTGGAGTAAATATTTATTTTCCTCTTCAATGATTAGGCCATATACTAAGATGTCCATCTGAAGGGTTGGATATTGACAATGTTGAGGTGGATATGTATAATCGTAATGAAGTATCACATTTCTTTTTATCGGACGATTTAACCATTTTGAAATCTAGTGTCTTACGTCTGAAGGCACGAATGATCCACTATGTTACAACCCCAGACCGGAAGCTACGACAAGGGAACAAACGGGATTTTCAAGCCCTATATGCTATTTACTCATCTCAACCAGTAAATTGAGGAAAAATTATATTGGATGAGTTTCTCACGGTCAATCATAAGAGAAGCTACAAGACGATTCACTATGGAGCTTATATTATGCGGATCCTACAAAATTTTGGAGTTCCATTGCCCGATTCAGATTTCATGACCATCGGAGAGCTTAACTCTAAGTCTATTAGGTCTTCCTAAGTGCCCCGAACATCAACAAATCATTAGATTTCAACAATGGGCCGCTAATCGAAACCAAGGAATCCCTCAACTGAGAGACACGAATATCGCCTCTTCCTCCTCTTAAGTTCCTTAACACGAAGAAGAAGAAGACGACAATGAAATTCAAGAACTTCATGTTGACGTGCCTCCGAAGCAAGCTCTTGTGACATTATCAGGGAATCAAAGCAAACTTGGTCGACATTTAGCTAACATAGAAAAGAATGTGTCTAAAACGAACAAAAAGCTAAACTCAATCAAAGGCTTTTTAAATAAGATTTGGGAAAAAGTCTCTTGTTCCGACTCCACATCGACCGGTGTTGCTGAAAATCCGGCCCCTTTCTCTTGGACAACTTCCGAAGAAGAAGAAGTACAAATAATGAGGATTTCTAGACTCTTTTTCTTTTTGTTGCTATTTAACTCATGAAAAACTTATAGTACTATTATTTTGTTTATCTGTTTGGTGTACTTTGAAGTTCCAAGGTAAGATAGCTATTTATTTGTCATATTTATATGCTCATATGTGCTTGATGTCTATGATGTTTATGATATTTATGTGCTTATATGTCTATATTTCTCATACCAATTGATTGTTCCTTTTTGTCGATGACAAAGGGGGAGAATATGATTGATAGGAGGAGTATTCATTCGGGGGGAGTAAATATGCTTTTATATAATTACAAACTTACATAGTTGTCATCATCAAAAAGGAGGAGAATGTTAGAACCTTGAATTTCGATGTTTTGATTGTGAAAACTATATAAGTAAATATTATATGAACTAACCATATTTGCAGGAGAAAATACTGTTTTACTTGACAAATAATCTAACGGATTACAGACCAGAATCCAGATAGAAGCCTCAGTAATATATTTTGTCTATGGTCTAAGTCTAGTAGTGAATTCATGTTAAAATCTCTCTGAAGTGGTATATGCACGCATACGCAGTTTAAAATCTTTCAAATCATAGTTCATATGCTAAGTTTTTTAGTAACCTAGTTCATATACACAAATTAATTTGAAAAATCTTTGATATGAAAAAAAACAGGTAATTCAGCCGACTGAATCATATAGTTTAGTCAACTGAATGCCTGTGCACATGCACAACTAAACTTGAATATTCAGACGGCTGAAGTAGATGATCCAGCCGACTGAATTGCATATCTTTTGCACTATTTTCTTTTGATTCGATTTTTAATCGATTCAGCTGGTTGATTATTCCACTCAGACGGCTGAATCTTTATGACGGCTATATTTTGAAAAAACACTTTATTTCAGTGAATAGAAACAACTCTTGATTCAAGAGTTTCTTCCATATTCTTTCATGGCTACTTTTCACGAATGATTGCAACTTTAAATCACTATATATAGCCTTGAAATCAACTATTTTTATCATTGAAGTTTGATTCTAATTCTTATTCTTATTGTCTAAACAATCTTGCCATTTACATTCAATAATTTCGTTCTAATCACTTGCTCATTCAATCAAACTTCATTAGTGATTAAATAAACTTCCCATCTTCACAAATTACATGATATACCATAAAGGAGAAGATTATATGAAGGGTGTATGTTATTGACTTATCAGTGCTACTCAAGAGCATACTCAGTCAAAAGCAATTTTACTATTTGTATTAGAAGTCATGTTCGGTTGCTCAGGCGGTTGAAGTCCTATTTTGTTGCTTAGGTGGTAAAAATCATGTTCGGTTGCTAAGGCGGTGTAATACCTGTTCCTCCGGGTCAAGTGAGGGTTTATAGTTGAATTCTAGAAGGAGTCTGGGACTGGACATAGAACGGGAAGTTCGAACCAGTATAAATATCTTTGGTGTCATTTACTTTATTATTTACCTTTATGTTTATATTCCACACTAGTAGATAACTTAGTTAATATTCCATATTATATGATCCTTAGTCACTTTCACACTATAAATCTCGTGTGCTCAATTTTTCCTCATTTTAATTTACTTTCTTCATTTAATTCTTCTACTTTTTATTTCGAGGCGTTTGTGCCACTTTTTAGTATAAACATTTTGGTGCTTTCACTAAGAGCGTTGATCTCAGTCTGTTAGGAACTATTTTCTAATTTTGGATAGCCCAAATCCATGAGGTAGATCCGTTAATTTTATTATCGTAATCCATGACTATTTAGATTCCAGTAGAATCTATAAAAGGGTTAATTCAAGCTATGGCCCTGTGAAAAGAAAGATCTGCAGCTTTTAGGCCTGTTAATGATGTTGAGAATACTGGTTCTCAAAATGTTGCGAAAGTTGCACAACTGGATAATACCGAATTTCCAACCCCGTCAGATATGGTAACAAGGGTCGACATGGACCGAATGATGAAATAAATAAATGATAATGTCAGGACGAGATGAATTAGCAGATGAAGGAAAGTCTTGATTTGTTAAACTAGTTAACCCATAGTCGTAGGAGTAGGAGAGACTTATTGCCTTCTGATTGTGAAAACAATTCCTCTTCATCTGCTGGAAGACATCAAGATGGAAAGCAAAAAATGAAAAGAAAGAAGACAGGTGCTTCAAAAGAGAGATTGGATGTTGTTCGAAGTGGAGGCTTGGGGATCGGCACCAAACCTAATGTAGGGATTGGTACCAAACCCTCTGTACTCAACCTAGTCAATAAACGTGTTGATGTCTTGCAGGATGATGTTGTTGATAATGTAGGTCATGTTGCTGACGGCCAAAATGTTGGAGTTCAAGCGATTGCCACTGACCCACCTTATATAAACAAATAGAATGCCTCAACTGAATGAACGGTTCTCTCGGAGTTAGGGGAACCAAGATATCATAGAACTAATCGAGTACATTTGCAAATTCAAATACTCAGGCTAGGCCATGACTATCATCGTTTGGTGGACCATCTGGAGCCAGATTCTTTGGTAGAGATGATAAGAAAGCTATTAAATGAGACCTAGTATAGAAGTAACGATGAATGGGTACTTCTCTCAGCAGGAACCCATTCACTGAGGAGATTTTATGTAAGGAATACCCTTGAAGGTTCACGATGCCAATGATGTCATCCTATGGTGGAATGACAAATCCAAGACATCAACTGTTGAAGTACGAATGACACAAGGACACTGCTAGGGCAACTGATGTCATCAGATGTTAATGTTTTTCGATTTTTCTTGAAGGTGTAGCAACAATGAGGTTTACTTGGCTTCCACTGAGATCCATATCATCATTTGATCAACTAGCATAGAAGTTTGTTGAGCAGTTCTGTTTGCATACAACTTGTCCAAAAGATGTGATGTCGTTGTTGAATCTCTTCCATGAAGAGGGAGAGTCGTTGAAAGATTTCTTGGGCAGATTTAATACGGTAGTGATAGAGGTGAGTAATGCGAAGGAAGAAATTATATTAATGGCCTTGATAAGGGGTTTGCATCCAGATACTAATTTCAGGAGATGGTTAAAGATGAAACCCCCACCGACAATGGATGTTTTTACAGGAAGGAAAATTAGTTCTCGTGGTTGGAAGAGGCACGCACTACTGCCAAGAAAGCTAATGCTGGGCAATCAGATGAGGTTGTTTAGAGTAATGTTTCTATGAAGAAGACCTGGGATGTTCTGGTAGAATTAATGTGAATTTGGAGAACAAAGGTGGTGTATAGAAAGAAGTTAACTGAGGAAGTGAATGTAGGAAACCGGGTTCCAAAAAATGATCATGATTCCCAAGATTCGAAGATTACACACCACTGAATAACTCGATTAAAAATATTTACCTTGATACGCATGATGTTGAGCATTATAAGAAACCACATCTAAAGGAGTCAATGGAGAAAGAGAAGAAATCCGGTACGCACTGCTGCTTTCTTGAAACCCACGGTCACAACACAAATGAGTGTCAGCATCTACACGATGTCATTGAAGATTTTATTAGAAAAAAGAATTTACAACAATTTGTTAAAGCCCCATAAGATAGTGGATAAGGAAATGCTCATCCCTAGGACATCAATACCAACGGGGCTAGGCTAGGCCTAGTGACGACGAGTCTAGACAGCATGGGAAAAGATTAGCAATAAACACTATTTCTGATGGACCTCATCCGGTTGCAAAGAGCTGGAATGAGATGGAGAGATATTGGAGTTTGTTGAAGCATGCTGTGAATAAGGGTTGCGTTGATGTCGAAGATGGAGCTTCAGTAAAACAACTTAAGACAATGACTGATGATATTGTTTTCTGAAGCAGAGACGCAGATATGGTCAAAGCGCCTATGCTTGGCCCACTAGTGATATCTACCACGATTGGGCCAACAATTATGAAGAAGGTGCTGATTGACTGCGGTGGCTCAATAAATATCCTGTTTACAAAAGCTTATGACCAAATGAAGATGGATAGTCAGGATCTTAAGCCATGCAAGTTTCGGATCCAAAGATTTAATGAAACGACAATAGTACCTATGGGATTTGTGGACCTATCGGTAGTTTAGGTGATAGTGACCGCAAGCAAGTGCGGGTTGTGACCTTCTTGATATTAGACATTTTCTCTGCTTATAATGCTTTTCTAGGCCGATCGCCCTGGCTAATTTTTAGGTAGCCCTTGCCCCATTCTGCCTGACAATGAAATTTCCTACAGATAACAAAGTGGGAGTTATCCAAGGGGACCAAAGTGTTTAGCGTGAGGGTTATGTTGCGAGCTGAAAGAGGCAAAGTGACATGAGAAAGGAAAGGATGTGGAGAAAACTCTCTACATCAAGTCGTTATAAGTATAGCAACCACCATCTAAACCCTAGTTCGGGCAGCATAGCCAGTTCCATAAGTATATGGATTCGAGGAAAGAACCAGAAAATGATAGGGAGGCCCCCGTAAAGTTAACAATCAACAATCCGGTCAGTCAGGACGATCCTACATGGGTCCTGAAGATCGGATCTCAACTTAGCATGAGGATAATGAAAGAGATGACAAGTTTTCTCCGGGCAAACCTAGATGTGTTCGCCTGAACGCATTTCGATATGTATGGAATATCGCTAGAGATAGCATGTCATGCATTGAATGTGAACCCTAAATGTGTTCCTATAAGGCAGAAATGATGCGCCTATATTCGAAGCGATCTCCTACACTTAAAGAGGCAGTGGATAAACTGAAATATAACGGCTTTATCTATGACGCTCTATACTCGGAACGGATATCCAACTCACTTCTGGTCAAGAAGTCCAATGAAAAATGGAGAAAGTGCATCGACTATTCAAATTTGAATAAGGCATGCCCAAAGGACAGTTTCCCATTGCTGAAGATCGATCAATTGGTGGATTCAACCGTTGGGCATGAGCAATTATCATTTATGGATGCTTACTTGGGCCACAACCATATTCCAATGCATGTCCTAGGTTAGGAACGCACTAGCTTCATAACCGACCGAGGACTGTATTGTTATCTTGTTATGCCCTTCGGTTTAAAGAATACAGGAGCAACTTACTAGAGATCGGTACACTCGATGTTCGAGGTGCAGATTGGACGCATGATGGAAATCTACGAGGATGATATGCTTGTGAAATCACGACGATCGATAAACCACATAGAGGAGTTGGCAGCTATGTTTAGCATGTCCGCAATTATGGGATGAAGCTTAATATGTTGAAGTGTTCATTTGGAGTTGCATCGGGAAAGTTCTTGGGTTTCATAGTAAACTCGAGAGGAATAGAGGCTAACTCGAAAAAGATCGAGGCATTGAGGAACATCAAAGCCCTGAAGTCAATGAAAGAAGTTTAGAGCCTAAACGGAAAGGTTTATGCCTTGAGCTGGTTTATCTCAAAAGCCACAGACAAGTGCATACCTTTCTTCGACATTCTCAACAAAGGGAAAAGGAACTTTACTTAGATGCAGGAGTGCATAGATTATTTTCAGGTTTTGGCAGATCACTTAGAGAGACCCCCAATCTTGTCAAAGCCATTGGATGAGGAAGACTTATTTATTTATTTAGTAGTGTCGATGCATTCTTTGAGTGTTGCACTTTTCGAGAGGAGTCCCGATACTGGTGTACTACATTAGCAAACGATTGGCGGGGCAAAACGAACTACCCAAAGCTCGAAATGTTGGCATACTACATGTTGATCGCTTCAAGGAAGTTCTGTCCATACTTCCAAGCTCATCGAATTAAAGTATTGACTGACCAGCCTTTGAGACATTTCTTATAGTGACCTAAGACATCCGGAAGGCTATTGAAATGGAACATCAAGCCGAGTCAATATGATATAACGTGTTATTCCCGAAGGGCGATTCAAGGTCAGGTGTTGGCAGATTTCATAGCGGAGTACACTACTCGAGATGATACTCCGGAGAGCATTGAATTGCGGAGCATTAAGGGGAAGATATATACTAATGGGGCATCCAACAAGCATTGCTCAAGGATAGGTGTTGTCATAGTGACCCCTCAGGAACGCTCGATCTGCTATGCCTTGAAACTCGATTTTCCCACGACGAACAATAAAATCGAATACGAAGCACTAATTAAGGGATTTAAGACTGCAAAAGAGTTGGGAGTCAAAACTTTACATATTGTTTGTGATTCCCAACTGGTGGTGTGCCAAGTAAGGAAGTAATTTCAAAGGAAAGGAGCAAGGTTAGCTCCTTACTTAGCCAAGGTCCTATAGTTGTAGAGCGACATTGAATACTATATGATAATGCATATTCCCAGAAAGGAAAATGCTAAAGTTGATTCACTAGCCAAATTGGCCAATTCCGGAGATGCATAACTCATGGGCTTGGTTTCGGTGGAGAAATTACCAACTCCGAGCATCGACTAGATGGATGTCGATTGGATCATGGAGGCAGATTGTGAAATGGAGTCATGGATGACTCCAATCAAGGATTACTTGCTGAGGGAATTCCTTCCAGACAGGAAGAACAAGCGACGATGGCTTCTTTGCAAAGCTTCGACATTAGTCATGCAGGAAGGAGTGTTGTATAAGAAAGGATTCTCAGTCCCCTTACTGTGGTGTGTTGCTAAAGATAAACCAAGCGGGTCCTAATAGAAGTACATGAAGGTGCTTGCGGTGACCACACTGGAGGGACAATGTTAGTAAAGAAGATTCTTCGCTATAGTTATTTCTGGCGAACCGTCAACTGTGACACAGCTTATTACACCAGAAAGTGCGATAACGCAAGAGGTTTGTGAAGATTCCTAGAGCCCCATCGATGGATATTATGAAAATGGTCGGTCCCTAACCATTTGCAATTTGGGGAATCGATATCATTGGTGTGCTTCCAATATCCAAGGGTGGCGCAAAGTATGCCATCGTCGCTGTCGACTATTTCACGAAGTAAGCTGAAGCAAAACTACTAGACACGATCACTACTAAGAAGGTGATCAACTTCATAGTCAAAAAAATAATATATCATTTTAGGGTCTCGCAAATAATTATCTCTAATAACAGAACCCAATTCGATAGCGCCAAAAAAGCTTCAACCGTAGGCATCGCATTGAGAAGAGATTTACAACGGCGCATCCACAAGCAAATGGACAAGTAGAAGCCATGAAAAAAATAATTAAGTCCATTCTCAAGAAGTGATGGAAGAAGTCCAAGGGGAAGTGGGTCGATGAATTACCATTAGCACTTTGGGTATACAGAATGACCCATAAGTCCATGAATAGCCACACTCCATTTTCCCTAGCCTACGGATCAGAGGCTATGATTCTAATTGAACTTGAAGTAACTTCTTATTAAGTGACCCATTATATCCCCAGAATGAATGGAGAACTCGTACTGGAGTCACTTGACATAATCGATGAGAAGCGTGAAGAAGCTGACTTGAAAGCAGCTGCATATCGAAAACGCTTAGTCTGATATTACAACACCAAGGTCAAGAGCCAGACTTTTGAGATTAGAAAACTCATCCTCAAACGGATCTTTCCTGGTCTCATGAATATAAGCCCAAGTTTGGAAGGTCCGTACGTAATTGAACATAAACTTGGAGATGGAACGTTCGGGCTAGCAACTGTGGATGGGATCTCACTCCTGCGAGCGTGGGATGGCGAACATTTACGACACTATTTCACTTGAAATCCGACTTTGAAATATTTGATCAATTTCCATGTAACAAGATAGAATCTGTCATTTTTGTGAATATAAAATAAAATGAATTCCAAGTTTGTGAATCTATCTTAACATAACTATGAATAGTGAATCGTGGCTAATGCGAATGAATTTGCATGTACATAATGCAGGTACATAGGTAAACAAAGATAGGTGTCGACCAAACTTTTGCGGTCCACGAAAGGACCCATGAAGTAAAATCATTCCAGGTATCCCGAGATAGATACCTATCAACTCCTTTAACCCATGACTTAGGGGCAGGAGCATAAATGGCTAAGGTTGGAATGAGATAGTTCACCCTAATGGGTCATTCTTGGAGTTCAGCAGAGCACCAACACCTTGTCCGAAGTCAGGCGTGGTCTCATACAAACGTCTTGAAAATGGACGCTTAAATCATCGCTTTAGGTGATCAACCTCGATCGATGCTCGGAGTTAGGCATGTTGCATGCGAACATCCTAAAAAGGGATGTTCTAATCACTAGTTCAAATAGCCAAACTCGGTTGAAGCCTGGAGTTAGGCATGGCTGAGCAAGAGTGCTAGGAGATGGGCACCCACGTCAGAACTTCTCGGTTAAAGAGAATATGATCTCGGCTGTAATCGCTAGTTGAATGGAAGTTGATTGGAAATAAAACAAGATAAGCTATTAACTTGGCTAAGTGAATGTAAAGAAATGATTCATATGCATACAAGTGAAAATCATAAGCGCGTCTCTTGATTCCTAGACAAAATAACATAAGGATTGAAAGTAAAACAAGTCTAAAATTTTATTTACATGTTGCTTAAACCAAAAGCGAGGGTTCTACTCGCACAAATTCAACTTATATACATGAGTCTTGGACAAAATCAAGCACAACAAAATCAAGGAGAGCTCAACTAGACCTTCTTTCTCCTCTTCCTCTCTTTCTTCTCCACATAAGAGGGTATTCCATAATCACCAATTTTCCTTCGACTACTATCTTTTCCTTTATGACCCTTTGGAGGATCGCTCATCGAAGTCTTCAGAGATACAAAGATGGGCTGACCAGGTGGACAAGGAAGGAGGAATATTAACATCTTTCTCCTTCTTGATCTCTGTAGCCAGTAGAACATGGGTTCGAAGCATCCCCTCCATTGTACGCCCTGAGGAAGGATTGGCAGCTCCATTTATAATGAGGTCCTTTTCCTCTTGTGCCCTATGAAAATCCCATGTCTTCTCCTCTTCCAAGGCATGAATCATCTTGTCCCTAGGTCCCAGCGTCTTATTGGCAAGAATATTTGGGAGCATTTGGGAGGCGAACATAGCAACTGATTCTTAAACTACAACTTGTGTCCCCGTTGATAAGTTCTTTTCGGGCAAGGAGACAATCGAAGGCTTACCAAAAACTTGAGAAACATAACGGAGAGACTAGCAACGTCGACCGATGTCATGTGAGATTTCTCAAATACAAGTGAGGTCAGTGATATACCTCCACTAGATTTGAACTTAATGTGAGCTGGGGTACCATTAGAACTACCTTCTAAAATAGGAGATAAAATATTAGTCCTTTAAAGATGAGGCTCATTTGGATTATACCAAGCATCTGAGGAAGAGATTGGAGCTATAAGAGCCCCGGAAGTAAGGTTTGTTGTTGCATCCTAGGGAGTAGACCTAGAGCCTTCACATTGATCTTTCTGAGCTCCGACAGCTAACTTGGGGTGTAGAATGAGCTCGTTAGCTCTAAGTGCTTCAACGTCGTCATCGTCTAAAAGATCATGTTTCAATTTCTCCATGTCAACCTTAGCTTCACCTAAGAACTCCCATTCTTCATTCACGATTTCTTCCTATGTAAGGCCATAGCCCAAGGGTGATCATCTTGAGCCATTTCAAGTTCCTGAATTTGACCACGTTAGCATTGTAGCGAATTATTATCGGCTTGAACTCATCTTTGATCCGCTTTTCTATAGCTTTGATTTGTTCCTCTACGCCTTTCACCCAAGTCTCCACGACATCCCTCGCCTGGTGGGCATCTAGCAATTCCTCATAGTAGCCCTGGGCTGTATTAAGAGCATCATCCTTTTCCTTCTGCTACACCTCTAGCTTTTACTTCACCTTCTCCAGCTCCTTAGATAGTTGCCCATTCTCTTGAGACAAGATATGACTCCTGTGGTGAGCAGATTCAATCTATTTTTCATGACTTTGTTGCTCCAACTCAGCCGACTTAGTCAGGTCCTCTATCTTTTTCTTGGCCTCATCTAGCTCCTTGTTTAACCTTGCAACTTCCCCATCGAGGTAGGCTGTGATGCATTTATCTTGCCCTGCCTCAAGTTTTAGACCATCGATTTCCACTTTCCTGCTTTTAGAACATTTAGAAATAACTTCAACCAGCCTTTTGCATTTAAAATATTGACCATAAGCATCATTAACATAAGCTACGGTTTTATGTTTCATGTTTGATGTGTAGGGGATATCCTTTATGTCAGGAATAAACTTGACTCTGTTAAAGCAAATCTTCGAAAATTGATGCTTCAGAGCATCCTTATAGGGATGAGAAGCATTCTGTTTCTCTATTGTGATGATAGGAGGTTGGATATGTCTTTATTGGCTCTTTGATGAGAAGTATCAGGAGAAACAAGTCCAGATGATTGCTTAGACTGTTGAGGTGCACAAGGTTGTGCCGCTTGTTGTGCGGTTAAAGAAACCAAAGTAAGGTTATGAGAAACATCAGTATGAGGGATGTAGTTAGGTCGGTTAGAGAATCTATCCATACATTTAGGCAAAGGCGACCTGGATCTAGACTTGCACCCTAAGGACGAATCACAAGACCGATAGCCCCTATCCCGACCCTCTTAGTCTTAGCCTGTGCGTATACTGGTATCAGATTCATGACTAGAACCATGAGAATGTGTACATAAACTATGCCTCTTGCGCTTGCTCATCTGACCCTCAAGGGAATCATACATGGTTCTATGTTCCATTGAACCTAGAAATGAAATAAGGACAAGTTAGCCTAGCAGGATAAAAGCATGACACAAACTAAGAAAAGTGCGGTGTGTGTGTGTGTCTCTTAGTGTCCCCCAACGGACCATGAGTCTGGATTTTGCTGACAGGAGTGATCTCCCCCATGTGGGTAGTTGGCACTTCACCCGATAGATGGATAGGGGAGTCAATATCCCCAATGCCCACGTTGCCTAGGCTGAAAGAATCAAACTCATCTGGAATCGGACTGAGGTCCCGATAGATGTCTGAATAGGTGTTTCCTCTATCACAGTGGTTGGTGGAGGTTGTTTCGAAGTCCACATTGGGACGATCTTTATCTTAGGTCTTCGCTTCAAAAAGAAACCCTAGTCGTCATTGCCATCATCATTGGAGGGCTGACGACCCATATCAGCGTCATCATTATCACCTCTACCACTATCTCCTCATACAGTGTGCTCATGCCTTTCACTAGTCCCTGTGAAAAGACTTGGAACTGGGGGCACTTCCTGATTTTCATCATCCTCTGATGAAGAACGATCATTATCTTCATCACCAGTCTTTGGAACGTGGCCAATGCTACGATCCCCTCCAAGTGATTGTAGGCTCTTAAATTCTCATTAGTAAGAAGCGACTTCATATTCCTTTCCTCAAGTGGGATTTGATGGAGGGATGCAAGGATATTCACCAAGGCTGTGCCGCTAGAACTTCTTGAACTATCCGCATAAATAAGAATTGATCATGTGAGTGATTGAGGTTATATTATCCACGTAAAAAAGACGAATGTAGGACTTACGTCCGGACAGCCACCTATATGCAAAACCAAGTGGGCAACACACAAAATAGAATTTGTCTTTGAAATAGCTCAATTTGTTCCAAAGACCTATGACAATTTGACAACTCGTGGAAGGTTCCAGATATGTAAGCGAAGGAGATCCTTTACGATGTTTAAAGCTTTACAAGTAGCGGATCTCCTGAGAGCTAGGCTCGCGATTCAGATGACGAGCAAAAATGATGTAAATGTTGTTCAGAAAAGCATAGTTATTGGGGTGCAGCTGGGCTGGAGCTAATTACATAAACTGCAAAATTGTGCGGATGAAGTTGCTGAATGGCGGCACACACCTGGCCATACATATGCACCTATTACAAGCCATGTATCCTACTGGTAGGAGGTGTGCATGTTGATGGCACGAAGGAACTAACATGTCCTCAGATGGGAGTCATGCCTTTTGCATATCCTCCTTAGAGACCCTTTATAAATTTTCAAGGCAGGAGAATCCTAGGGTCATCCATTATAACGTCATCATCACGATTGACATCTAGAGTGCCTCCACTTCAGGACCCTCTACTGGCCCGAAGGGAATCTTTTGGAGAGATTATTCTACTTGGTGACTAGTGGAATATGACCTAGACAAGGTCGGTGTTTGCCTTACTGCAGGAACTGTAGTTGAACTGGACTTGATGTCAGATTCAGCATACCTAAAAGTCGAAGTACCCATGACCATCCCAGAGAGACCCGAGGAGAGTTTAAGATCCATAACTATCAAAACTCAACAAATAAGCAATATCGGATGCATTAAAATCTATGCTCCCATAATAGAAAAAAAATCACGGAAAGTGTCATTCAGTTAAGAGTGTTGTGTGGTGTCATGCAAAATGTGCATTTGTGAATGTGCAAAGCTAACATCAAACACCATGCAACAGTACTTTCGAAGGTCAACGTATTACCCAAAGTGACCGTCATCATTGACCATCCCAACGGGCCTCGAATCGTCGACCACACTTTCGATCGCTAGCCAATCAAGCAAAGTATGCTCAAGTGCTCGAGTTGCTCAAGAAAAACCTGTAAGTGCGGGTTCGGTGCTGATCTGTAATAGCAAACACAAGGGACTTTGTCCCCCTTCCTAAGATCAAGCGCGACCAATGATACAAGCCTCCAGAAATGTCCACCCTTAAGACCACCACCTACATAGAGAAGAAAATGATGATGAAATTAAAAGTTCAACACCTCGGTTCGTTGTGAAACATGGTGCAAAGTCAAGGCCTGGAGATTCAAGGTATGGAGGCGATGAGGTCGATGTCATTTAATGGGAAGGCAGAAGAGAGTGGGGAGTCTAGGCGAAACTTTAAGTTGAGGCAAGGAATTTTAATGGTGAGCTCAAGCTTTAACAATTTGGAAAGTACAAGTGAAGCGAATGGGTAAGGTTTCAGGGTTATATTGCCACGAACCCAAGAATTTAGGCAATTTTCTTGCCTAAATTCATGAAGGCTGGGATCGGTACCGAACCCAAAACAAAAAAAATTAATATATATGTGTATGTATGTATGTATGTATGTATGTATGTATGTATGTATACAAGTATATACATATATACGTATATGAAGCATGATGGCCAGTCTACATGTGTGTGCAAGTGTATATATACGATGCTAGAAATGAGAATTCTAAGATAATGGGTTCAAACTTATAGAATCCAAAAGGGAAGTCTGCAAAAACTTATGAATTTGGGGCGACGAACTATAGCGGCACACTCCAAATTTTACAATGTCAGGTGCTTGCAGGGCAAAGTCGGATGAAATGTTACGACGATTGATCAAAGGTGTTACACTTTGCTAAAGCGGTCTGAGGAAAAAATGACAATCGTTCGAAGTGAGAACTGAAATCTGATACAAGAACTCCAATTTGTCTTGTTTTAAAGAACATCTTATCAAAAACAAGATGTACTTTAGGTGGAAAATGTTATCCAGCCTTATGACTAGGCCATATTCGAAAGATCTTGATCGGTCGAATTTGAAGGTTATCAAGGCAGAAAGTCCAGAGTGATAACTAACGAACTCAGATGCCAAGTGCGATCAATGGTTCAAGCCCAAAAGATAGCGAATGATCTCTGAGAGAAGGCCTACACACCCTATACTTATGAGCAACAATTCACAAGCCAATAACACAAGAAGTGGTTAATCGGTACTGAACCCTGATCAGGGTTCGGTACCGTCCTTAAATACTCACCTAGGTTGCCATTTATCTTATGCAACACCAAGCTAAGATGTTTATAACCTACTTCATGCCTTTTAGATAGTTCGCAATCTCGTACCATCAACCACCATCAACACACAAGTCAAACACAATTGTCCTACCCCCGAACCTAGCAATTCACTCAGAGCCAAGCCCCTAGCAAAGCTAAAAAATAAGAGAATTGGAGACACAAACATGTATAACTTCCATAGTATCATGGAAGAGGCCCAGAAGGCAACTTCATGGATCGGTATTGAACCCTGAATATTGCCGATGTAGCCATGATCTTCCTAGCACGACTGTTCCTGGACATGGGAAACATAGGCATGAACATGGTGGAGAGGATTTTGGCAACCTATAGCTATAATAGAGGAGTAGGGGCATCACTTTGGACATCCTTTAAGTTGCTTATAAATTATCATATCACTCTTGTAATTTCGGGGATCATCATCAATCCATAAGAATGGTTCTCGTAAACAGCTATCAGAATCATTAACAAAGTTAAGTAGACGTTGGCAACGACTAGTTGAACCATTATAAATCTTGTGTGCTCTCTTTTTAATTTACTTTCTTCATTTAATTCTTAAATTTTTTTATTTCTGGGTGTTTATGCCACATTTTTGTATAAATAGTAGCAGAATCATTTTTTGAGCATCTTTAGGTAATCTGAATAGTTGCTATTCCATTGTCCCTTCTTAAAGCAAAAGTGACATTCACCATTCTATTGATTAGCCTTAGCTTTACCCTTTCCACCATTCGACTTACGTTTTCTCTTCTTCAACTATTCGAGGAAGAAACATCCTTAACAGCAAGCACCGCACTCGGTTCTTTCATGAACATAGTCTAAGTCGTCCTTCACATATTAAGTAGGTCCATGATAGTACACTTCAATGAATTCATATTGAAGTATATAAACGGATGAAGCTGCAAAGTCAATGGTCCAAGAATCAAATCGCTTTGCAGCTTGGTGCCACGAGATATTCTCAACTCTATTAGTCTCTCTATGTACACAACCATATTGATTATGTTATCTAGATAGGAGTACCCTTGATCATCTTCACAAGGAAATATTTCCATGAGATCTCATACCTTGCATTATGAGAATGCTCAAGATACAACTTTTGTAGGTGTTGGAATATGGCTCAAAGATCTATATTATCATGTTGCCTTTGGAGCTTGATTGTCGTTGTCAATAATACATAGCATTGAGCATGTTTACAGTCTAACGATCATACTTATCGGAGTTGGTTTTTTCAGCAGTGGCATATTTATCGTGTTTAGTTATAGGCTCATTGGCGACCACATACCAGAGTTTTTCATAGTTGAGTGCAATTTTTACGTTCCTTAACCCTCCTTTGTAGTTCATGTTGTTATGTGCTTTGCTCTAGAAATAGCTTATAGTTGCCATTTAATCTACATAAATTCATTATAGTAAATTAGATAACATTACATATGTTCTTATACTTATTAGATTGGTTTATTATATCTATCTAATAAGGCTCTCACTGAATTATGCATCTCTTAAAACCCGAAAAGGAGATATGAGAATTTCGTTAATTCCTTCGGTGGGGGTGTTACGATCTATTTATCATGTTACTATACTCTTGATGGTGCTCAACAAATTGTAGTCCCAATAAATGGTAAGTAGCATTTTACTTAATATATCTTGTATATAATTCTTGAATGTATATTTATTTTGCTCCTATCGTCTTTATGACCTTGAGGATACTTAACAAATCATAAATTACATTAGATACCCTAGACCAATCATTTCATGATAGCCTAAGGATAATTATGTAAACTTTAAGGGTGCTTAACAATGTTACATAATATTCTTAATCTAGTGACAATATAAACATCATCATAAATATTCTATAGCTTGAGGGTGCTCAACACCCATAGGTATGTATTTTAATCTATTTATATTATAAATGATGGAAAGCAACTTTATTTGAATTCATAAGTTAAAATAATACTTATGGAGTATTATTGGCATTATAAGGGAGATGATTATAAACTCATGAATATCATATGTTTCTACATCTAATGTATACTCCCTTAAGTCTATATGGGTTTTAATTCATTTAAACCTCCTTTTTTATTTATACAAATAATATATTTTTTAATTTTATTATAGTTTTTATAATTCATTAAGTTGTGTGTGTTTAGATCATATGTATCCTTTTATTAATCAAACATTTTAACCTTAAATATAATATTTATATTTATATAAATTTTAAATAATTTTAAATTTTCATTTTATAACTACTTATAAAAAATTAATGTTTTTTTAAAATTTGAAAGAATTTAAATTTATTTTATAATATTTAAATATGCTTATTTGAATTAACCTATGATGCAAACCACTTTTGGGCCTTTCATTGGGGCATAACCTTGAAAAGGACCTCTTCATCAAGCTAGGTAAAGGCCAGAAGATCGAAGGTTTTCCATTTGTAAGAACATTCCTTAATTAGAATAACATTCTTATTAGTTAAACACCTTTCCATTATATGCATATGTAATTGGATTTTCTAAGAGACCGCCAACATGTTGTTTAATTATTCATGTGAACACAATGTGGACTTTAATACCATTGTTGGATCATGTGCATTGGCAACTGGTAACAGGGGAAATTTCAAGAATTTTTTTTATTAATTTGCACTGGATCTTATTTTGTGTTTACATGAATAATATCTTTGCAACAGATCATATTTAGTGGTTATTAATAAAGAGGTTTAGTGAAATAATTTTAATTTAATCAATTTATATCAAAACTTTTATGTTTGTATATTATAATTCATCTTTATTAAATATAATATATGTAATTAATTTAATTTTTTTATTCTAGTTTATGATATATTCGCATTCACAATGCAAGGAATAGATATGGTGGACTGGGTATACATAAATGAATAAATGTCATATGTGTATCATATATATATAAACATGTATGTATGTGCGTGTATTGTATTAGTGCATATACCACCAATACACATATATTTCATTATTATTTTTTGTCTATTTCAATATATTCAAATATATAATTATATTTACTTATTAAATAATGCTTGGTCTCTATAAAAAAAAATCAAATTTCATGTGCTAACTAACAGATATAAATGCCGAGAAATTTATATATATATATCATCATATATTTATTTTAAAATTTAAATACTTTGTTCAAATAATTCAAATAAGGGATTTTTTAATAAAAGCGAAAAGAAATTATGTGTGTGTATATTATTTAAAGCCATAAGTATACTATATATATATATATATATATATATTAATTGCGATTAAACTCTTTTATCGAGAAATAAAACTGGGTTTTTTTTAAATCATGATGTTATAATCAAAATTTCCACGGTCTTTGAACGGACTTAAACAAGTGAATTGGATAAATAAATGTTGAAGAAAAGACCCAAGAACTTTGGAAACATTAAAGAATGATGATATGAAGCAAGTCAGGAGGTTGCAAATGGATTGGAGCAAAGTGGACCACTCGGTACCAAGAAGAACCACTCGGTACCGAGAGTTTTTTACTCCACTATGGACCTTCAAAACCACTTGTACTTGAAGCAGTGCCTTAGGTGATTGCCATGGAGTGCTTTTCTCAAAATAATAAATAAGCAACTCTAATGATTTTATGGAAGAAGGCGAAGAAAGCAGAGATGAACAAAGCAATACCAGCAACTATCAAAAACGGCTCAATCTTTGAGGAAAAGTGTCTGGATCACAATGGATCAAAGATAGGAATCAAAACAAAGGAAGAGGGCAAAACTCCCACTTATAAAAACCTATCGATACAGAGAGGAACTTCTCGATACAAGTGGTTTTTATTAGAGTATGGGCCCCAAAGCTCACTTTTAGATACTTGGGCTTGGATCTGGACTGTAACACCCTATAATTTGGATTAGTTATTTTATTAGTTATTTAATTAATTAATTAGGCTCCAAAAAAGGAATTTGTGCAAACGGTGGAATTGACCATGAAACTTGCACCATTGCATTCGTGGTGAAATTTTGAGTTTCATATTTAGAGTTTTGCGATCGGAGTCCAAATGAAGAAGTTATTGACGAAAAACGAATTCGAAACAGAAATAATTCGGTTAGAATTAATTATCGATTTACATTAATTAACCTGGGCCCAAAGTTTGACCCGTCACTATGAGTGGTCGACCAGGGGCCGTCGCCCCTAGGAAGGGGCAGTCGACCCTTTATGTTGGCGGCTAGCGTTAACCTAGGCCCAACGACCCAGATTTTAATATATTTCAATCTAACGGTTGAGGTTGATTCTTACGCCTATAAATTCAAGCCTGACCCTCCCTTCCCTTCTCATATTTTTCTAAATAGAGCAATGAAGCTCTTTCATTTCTTCTTCTTTGCTTTTTTTTTCTATATTATGAAAATAAGATATTCATACAAATTGAAGAAGAATGGAAATCTAATCAAAAGGAGAAAAGAATCAACTATTCGTGTATTTGAGGTAATTAATATAATTTTATATATTTGTATCTATTTTCTCTTCAAATCCCAAATATCTTCTCAGATCTGTAATTCTAATGTATGTATATACCCTTTTTATACATATTTCTTGGATTAAAAAGGATTTGGAGATAAATTTAAGGTTCTACTTCAGATCCAGAGATTTAGATTGCTTTTAAAAGGTGCGTGGGAAATTTTATATATTGTTTATGATTTTAATTATATTCCATTGTCATACGTTTGATTTTTATGCCTAAATTAATTTTATTTGTGAATTGTAGGCTTAAATTAGTGTAGAAAAACATTGTCTACATATTGTTGTTTTAGATCTAATTTGAAATATGTTTACACTTAGGTCTGGAAATCAGTTCCAAAGATTTTAGAATTTGAATGTCATATTTTTTATTCCAGATCTATACTTGGATCTAAAATAGAACTTTTGGATTATTGCCTAATTTGTACTAGGTCGTAGATTTTCCATAGTTTAATTTATGGGAAGAACATCCATTTGATTTTTATAAATTTGTTTACTTTTCCACTTTTCATTCAAAAGGGCGACATTTGATTTAACAATGAATAAAACAAAAAGGAAAGAGATGTTTAAAGTATAGATTTCGTAGTTTACACTATCTATTCCAATTAAAAAGAAATCAATTCCTATTAATTTCAAATGGAGTCAATCTTTCTAATTCATGAAATTCATAACAGAAAATCTTCCTAGAAATCTAATTCCAGCACATTAAATATGGAAAGCATATTCCTGTTAAATATTTATGACTAGAATATATTTTGATAGCAATAAGTAGTTTTATTAGATAATTTATACGTATTTATGGCATTAATAAAGAAGAACAGCATTTATTCGTGTGTTAGTTATGTGTAATGTTCGTTAGTTATTATTATATTTAGGGAAGCGAATAGGTTGAATTAGGAAGTGTAGTAATTCCTATAAATGGGCAATAAATTAGGGATTGCCTAGGAAATAAAAGATTGTAACCCCAATTAATGGGAAATAATGATAGGATTAGATTAGGGGTTATAGTTGGCTAGTATGGGAAGTAAAGACTGTAACTCCAATAAATAGGCAATTAATGGAAATGAATTTGGGAGTTAAAATTAATAGGGACAAATGGATAAAAAGAGACTGATAAAAAAGGAATAGATATAAAAAGTTTACTAATTTGGAATTAGTAATCATACATAAATGTCTTAGGAAATGCTTGTTAGGATTTTATGGACAAATTGATATTTACGAGCATTAAAAGGGAATTTATGGGTAGATAAGTATTTAAGGTAAATCTTATTGCCTTAAATTAGTAAGCTAAGTCCAATGTCTGCCTAAGATAATATAAGTGATGACTTAGGATGGTTAATTGGACTAAGTAGGTAAGTGACGCGAGGTCAGTAGAGTCACTTGATGGAAGACTGCCCTTTACTTTGAGGTTATCAACAGTCGGGTGCACTTACTACTGATGTGAGATAACACTAATCCTAGGACTCGTGACTTTGCGAGAGATAGGCCCAGCTTTAGGGTCAGTAGTATTAAGTGGTTGTTTGAGGGCCCGCCTCTTTCTCAATTAAAAAGTATTAAATGGTCCAAATTTGGAATTAGGAGCGGTAAGGGATATCTCTATAGGAGCTCACTTCTAGGTTGAGGTATTAAGGGTCTGTAGGGTCCACCTTTCTCCTAAAGGAAAGTATTAAGTAGCCTAATGAGATTTCAAATAAATAAGGATATCTCTAAAAAGGTTAAATTCAGTATTGAGGTGTTAAGTGTCTATCTTAGAGCCCACCTCACTACCGAAAGACGTAACCTAATAAGATTCCGTATTTACAATTAAGAGTGATGATGGATATCTAGGGAAGGTTTCGCTTCGGGTTTGAGGTACTAAGTGACTGATCTAGGGTTCGCCTCTCTCCTATAAAAGAAGTACTAAGTAGCCTAATGAGATTTCCAAGCAAGGCCAGCTAGATAGTACCGGTGAGGAGTCCACCTTGGGGTTAGGTATTAAATGGAAAAGGTCTACCTATAAATAGGTGTTAAATGGTCGGAGGTCTGCTAAGTCCTTGTTAATGAGGTATTAAGTGGCTTAGGTACAGTCTCTCACATTATTAAGACTGTAATAATGAAAAATGTGCTAGTGGTATGACTATTATCAATTATAAGGCCATAGATAGTGGTCAAATGTCGCTATAGCTAAGACCAATAACGATGACGCTAGAAGTCCACCTTGGGAATAGGTCTTAAATGATGGGGTCTACCTCAATTGAGGTCTTAAATGGCAGAGTCTGCCTATTTCTCTTTTAAAAGTATTATGTGGTGATAGTAGAAGCCTGCTTCATATTTAGAAGTATTAAGTGGCAAATGGTTATGGAAGTATTGGGTGGTTGATAAGGCTTCGTCGGTATTTTGTACCTTGTAAATGGGTAGGTAAGTAATTGTGTGTGTAATGCAAGGAATACCAATAATCCCAAGGTAGTAGTCATAATCAGTATTCTTATCTTATTATTGTTTTCGCTGTGAATTTAGATTTCTATCGATCTCTGATAATGCTCATGCCTATTTATAGGTACCAAATCCAATGATCTATGCTTTGATGGACTTGGGTTTCGATTTTTGTCGAAATTTAGGCCTACTAAGGTACGGGTTGTTACACTTGGTATCAGATCCTAGATTAGTATATCAGAGGAATTAGGGTAAATTAAGAGAAGTATTCGTACTTCCTTATTGATTATTATTATATTTTTACGTTAGATTATAAGAATTCCAAATATAGAAGTAGTTGTAGTTCCACTTCAAAGGAATGGGAAAAGCAAGTAGGGGTTGGAAATATCTTAGAGTTAAGATTTTCATGCTGACTCCGAGGTATCCCATGGAGTGCTGGCAATGCTTAAGGTATTGTTGATGAAGAGCATGGGTATGACATATGGCAGAATCCTGAAGATTAGAGGTGTTTGACTTGATATTTGAGATTCTAGCCCCGTGTGATTTTGGATTTTTATGATGAGTTCCAGTCGGAGACACGCATTTATTCCAAATAGGCGGAAAATTAGAGTCTATATATCATAATTATCCGGAGGCAAGTTTTTGCTAGGGTGCATTCATTGATCACCTTTTTGATAGCAAATCGGATTTTTATATGAATAATTAATGTCATTTCGTTAGTTTAAAACCTGTAAGAGAAATCTTATAAGTATATTTTGGAAATGCCTTAGATTTTGGAAAAAGGGTTTTCAAAGGATTTCATTTACCAAGAATTTATTTCGAAAATATTTTTTTGAGAAAGTCTTAAAATTTTAATTTTCAATGGACACACATACCTCTAAGTTAGTAGTGTTAAGAAATTTTAGTTTATAAAAGACTAATGTTTGGAATCCTTATATATATATATATCAGTAAAGGCTTGATTTTGATTTTTAGTATGGAAATAGTTTTCCAATATGGGAAATTTGTGTTTTAAAAAGGTTTTTAGAAATCCTGAAATATTTATATATGAATTTTACTTTAAGGGAAGTTTAGGTATTAAATAGTTTCTATTTTTTAGAAACAAGTATAAAGGAGCTTATATTTAGCTCAATGATTTTTCAATTTATGAAATCGAGGTTTTCTTTTAAAATCTTCTCTCTTTAAGGTACGGATAAAATAGGAATAACATTCAATTTTATTGGGGTATGTAGTTTGAAGTGTTGTTTTTGCACTAGCTATTAGAAGAAATATTTCCGTACGAAGTAGGCAGAAAATAGCAGCTGGAATATTTTTTGGATTTCTGGAATTGTTGTTGGTCATGGCAGTTTTGTTGGGACCACTGTGAATTGCTAGAGCATGGTCTGCACTAGGTGGTAAGCTTTGACACCACCGTGATGAGGACAGGAATTTTTCGGATCGTGTCGAATGGAAGGAGATGGTGCGAAACCATTATTATTATATAATCCGACCCTAATTGGGTCTAGGTTCAATTAATGCCCAAAGCCCTTCTAGCGGTTAACCACTTAGTGGTAAACCTAGAGTGGTCTACCAATTAACAAATTTTGGCACAACTTAAACCTGGAACGGGACTATAAAAGTCGCGTTCGAATTCTCCCAGTTGCCTTTTTTTGTTCCTCCTTCCTCAACAAGCCGAACCCAATTTCCATCCTCCAAGTATCAGCCTCTCTCTTCCATTCCTCCCCTAGGAGACACCATTTTTCCTAGGAGTAGTAGCCTCGCCTCCCCCTCATGCTTGTTTTGCTCATTAGATCTCGCTCCACCACCCCTCCAAATCTAAACCGTATTCCCTCCCTTTGACGACTTCTTAGCCTAAGACACCTTTCTGCACTGCTGGTTTTTCCTCGCACCATTATGGTCTCAACCCTCAAGAGGCCAATTGACTGGACCGGAATGAGTAGAAGGTTTCGCCGCTTTTGGGCTAGAAGATTTATTCATCGCGGTAGGATTTGCACCGATCCTCTGCTTCGAGACCTTTGAGCGGGAACGTTACCAATGCTGCGTCTATCTTTTCGATTTCATGTTGGCGCAGAATTTCGATAGAGGCAACAGTTTGATTCGTTCGGAGGTGAAGGGTGTCTTGATTGAGCTGTATAATAATGATCTCGCTGAGATTTTGGAGGCCTCCACGAAGGACGCAAACTTGGATGATTTTGAAGTGACCAACTCAAAATTTTTGCAACAGATCTTTTTTCAGGATGTCGGTGTTTGGAAGAGATAATCTACTTCTGATTGCCTCTCAGGTTGTGTGCATCATTCAACATAACATCATCCTTAAGACAGGAAGTTATGATCAGATTTATCCCTTGGTGCGGAAGACCACCTATGCTATCATTGGCGGCATCACCGTCAATTGGACCCACACCCTTTTGATTCAATTTGTTGATCAAGGATTAGCACTCCATAGAGTCACTTTCCATATTTTCACCTTCACACTCGTCTTTAGGTAACACGGGTGAACCTTCATGGAGAGGCAGTTTAGCAGAAGATTCCACCTGTCATAATTAGATCCTTCCTTAGGAAGATGACAATTCTAAAGCTATCAGCAACACCAGCATTGCCAGCGGCACGAGATTGGGTGTATAGCAGCCACGGTACGACCATTCAAGGGCCATAGCAAAGGATTGAGCTCCAGCCGTGGAACAAGGCATCTCATAGTCTGTTGGCATTGTTTTAGGATTTATGGTGTTGTTGTATTTTCCCTTCCAGCATTTGTTCTTTTTCTTTTTGGTTATTTGGATTGTAACCGTTAGTTGTCTCTTGTGAAAGGCAGGCATGATATTATGAGTTCCTATTTATTTACTATGTTATTATTTCTGAACATGCAAGCCGCTCTTATATATGCATAGTGAAGAATCAATATAAATAAGGAAATCTTATAAAAGACACTTAACTAACAATAAATGCAATATAATACTGGAAGTTTAGAATAGTTGGAAAATTTTAAGGAAGGACATGATAAAGTTGTTTTGGTGTCACGGGTGATTTCTCATATTCCTTAAAAGCTAATTTTTTAGGATAATTGGGTATGATGACATTTTTAAATAAAATATCAAGTTTTACGGGTAAAGGTTAGTTGTAGAATTTTAAATTTTGGTTTATGCGTTTAGCGCATAAGCGCATAACTGGCTTCCGACTACACTGAATTATGGCTTGATTTATCAAAAATTTTGAGCAGGACAATATTTTAGAAACTTTCCCCTAAAGTTTTGTGTTTTAGTTATTTTTTATTCTTAAATTATTTTTAGAATTTTTTTCCAAAAATTTGATTTCAAGGGGAACTGTGTGTCTAAATATTTTGGGATTTTATTTTTCAAATGACTTAAAAATTTGAAAAGTGAGAAAGATTTTTATGAAATATTTGATTTTGAAGGCCACATGTTAAACGTAAGGAAGGTAATTAGAGTTAGAATTTGCGGATTTAGTGGTGCATTAGGATTGACGATGCGATAAATGCAAACGGTAACAAGGGAAATGCTATTTTAGCCTTGAAGTTTCTATTTTCATACCTTGTCGACGGAGCACGCGAGTCTGTTTTTAAACTCAATTCTATTTTATAGCTTGAAAATAAGCCTCCTTATGCGTTTTGTACGTGGAAAATTTGAAGTAAATTTGAGGCGGCGAGGAAATTTCTACTGTACTAAGGGAACAGGAAGATTATAGAGTGGTAAGAATGTTAAATTCTCCACCTAAATTCCTTTTTCCGGCGTAGGAGTAAAGTTTAGGAAGCAATTTTTCGATGTGTTAGATTATTAGATGGTAGGAAGTGGATGCAAAAATTGGTTACTTCATACTTCTATTCGTAGGAGTATGGGGGTTTTTGTTGAAATTTTTTTTCAAAAGATGTATACATATAGAACTGCCAGTATATATATATATATATAGATTGTTTGCATCATATTTTTTTAAAATATTTTCAAAAGAAATGCATTCATATAGGAGGATCCAATTTAGAATTATTCCGCATACACATTTTCTGTATGGTGATACAGTAACACTCTGTGCACATGTGCACGTTTGGTTGCAAAATTGGTTGTACACTCATTGGGTGTGTAGTTTAGGATAATTAGGCACTAAAATTGGAATTTGTGCAAACGACGGAATTTGACCATGAAACTTGCACCATTGCGCTCGTGGTGAAATGCTGAGCAACTTTCATATTTGGAGTTTTGCAATTGAAGTCCAAACGAAGAAGTTACAGACAAAAAATGAATTTGGAACGGAAATAATTCGATTAGAATTAATTAACCTGAACCCACGGGTCAACCAGCTACTATGAGTGGTCGACTAAGGTTGGTCGACCCCTAGGAAGGGGGCGGTCGACCGCTTCATGTGTGGCAGCAAAGGTTAGCCTAGGCCCAGCGGCCTGGATTTTTATATATTTCGATCTAATGGTTGAGGTAGATTATTGTGCCTATAAATTCAGGCTAACTCTCCCTTCTCTTCTCATATTTTTCTGAATAGAGCAATGAAGCTCTGCCATTTCTTCTTCTCACTTTCATTCTAGATTATAAAAATAAGATACTCATACAAATTGAAGAAGAATAGAAATCTAATAAAATGGAGAAGAGAAGAGAATCAACCACACGTGTATTTGAGGTAATTTATATATTTATATATTTTGTATGTATCTTCTCTTCTAATCCCAAATCTCTTCTCAGATCTATAATTCTAATTTATGTATATCCCCCTTTTATACATATTCTTGGATTAAAAAGGATTTGAGGATAAATTTGATGTAGTACTTCAGGTCTGGAAATTTGGATCGCTTTTAAAAGGTGAGTGGTAAATTTTATATATTTGTTATGATTTTAAATATATTCTGTTAGCATACGTTTGATTTTTATGCCTAAATCAACTTTATTGGTGAATTGTAGGCTTAAATTAATGTAGAAAATTATTGCTTCCATATTCTTGTTTTAGATCTAATTTGAAATATGTTTACACCTAAATCTGGAAATCAGTTCCAAAGAATTTAGAATTTGAATGTCGTATGTTTTTATTCCAGATTTGTACTTGGGTTTAAAATAGGATTTTTGGATTATTGCCTAATTTGTGCTAGGTCGTAGATTTTTCATAGTTCAATTTGTGAAAAAACATCCGTTTGATTTTTATAAATTTGTTTGCTTTTCCACTTTTCATTCAAAAGGGCGACGTTTGATTAGCAAGGAATAAAACAAAAGGAAAAGAGATGTGTAAAGTATGGATTCCGTAGTTTACACTGTCCATTCCAATTAAAAAGAAATCAATTCCTTATAATTTCAAACGGAGCCAATCTTTCTAATTAATGGAAATCATAGCAGAATATCTTCCTAAGGAATCTAATTCCAACACATTAAATATGTAAAGCATATTCTAGTTAAATATTTATGACTGGAATATATTCGGATAGGAAAAGGTAGTTTTATTAGGCAGTTTACACGTATTTATTGCATTAATAAAGAAGAACAGTGTTTATTCGTGCATTATTTATGCATAACATTCGTTAGTTAAAATTATATTTAGGGAAGCAAATAGATAGAATTAGGAAATGTAATAATTCCTATTAATGGGCAATAAATTAGAAATTGCGAATAATTAATAGAAAATAAAATATTGTAACCCCAATTAATGGGCAATTAATGGGAAATAATGTAGGATTAGATTAGAGGTTACAATTGATTAGTATGAAAATTAAAGATTGTAACTCCAATAAATGGGTAATTAATGGAAATGATTTTGGGTGTTACAATTAATAGGGACAAATGGATAAAAAGGAACTGATAAAAATGGAATAGATACAAAAAAGTAACTAATATGGAATTAGTAATCATATATAAATGTCTTAGGAAATGTCTGTTAGGATTTTATGAAAAAATCGACATTTATATGCATTAAAAGGGAATGTATGGGTAGAAAAATATGTAAGGTAAATCTTACTACCTTAAATTAGCAAGCTAAGTCCAATATCTACCTAAGATAATACAAGTAAAGAGTTAGGATGGTTATGGAATTATTAGGTTAGTGATGCGAGGTCAGTAGAGTCATTCGACGGAAGACTGCCCTTCACTTTGAGGCTACCACCAGTCGGATACATTACTACTGATGTGAGATATCACAAATCCTAGAACCCATGACTTTGCGAGAGATAGGACCTGCTTTAGGATCAGTGGTATTAAGTGGTTGTTTGAGGGCCCGCATCTTTTCGAATTAAAAATTATTAAATGGTCCAAATTTGGAATAAGAAACTGTAAGGGATACCTCCATAAGGGTTCGCTTCTGGGTTGAGGTATTAGGTGGTTGTAGGGTCCGCTTCTCTCTTAAAAGGAAGTATTAAGTAATCTAGTGAGATTCTAAATAAGTAAGGATATCTCTAAAAAGGTTTACTTCAGTGTGAGGTAGTAAATGGCTATATTAGGGCCTGCCTCCCTACCGAGGAAGTAACCTAATGAGATTCCATATTTAAAATTGAGAGTGATGATAGATATCTCGAAAAGAGTACGCTTTGGGTTTGAGGTATTAAGTGACTGATCTAGGGTTCGCCTCTCTCCTACAAAATAAGTACTAAATAGCCTAATGAGATTTCCAAGCAATGTCAGCTATATAGTACCAGTGAGGAGTCCGCCTTGGGATTATGTATTAAATGGAAAAGGCATGCCTATAAAAAGGTGTTAAATGGTCGGAGGCATGCCTAGTCCTTATTAACGAGGTATTAAGTGGTTTGGATACAGTTTCTCATATTACTAAGACTGTAATAACAATAGATGCACTAGTAGTATTGCTATTATAAATAAGGCCATAGATAGTGGCCAAAGGTCTCTGTAGCTAGGACCAATAGACCAATAATGACGATGTTAGACGTCCACCTTGGGAATAGGTCTTAAATGACGGTGTCTACCTCGATTGAGGTCTTAAATGGTAGAGTTTGCCTATTTCTCTTTTAAAAGTATTATGCAGTGATAGTAGAAGCCCACTTCATATTTAGAAGTATTAAGTGACAAATGGGTATGGAACAATTGGGTGGTTGATTAGGCTTCGTCGGTATTTTGTACCTTAGGAATGGATAGTTAAGTAATCGTGTGTGCAATGCAAGGAATGCAATTAATTCCAAGGTAATAGTCATAATTAGTATTCTTATCCTATTATTGTTTCTGTTGTGAATTTAGATTTCTATCAGTCTCTGATAATGCTCATGCTTATTTGCAGGTACCAAGTACTACAATCTGTGCTTTGATGGACTTGGGTTTCAATTTTTGTCAAAATTTAGGCCCATTATGGTATGGGTTGTTGCATTTGGTATTAGAGTCTAGGTTAGTAGATCAGAGGAATTGGGATAAACTGAGAGAATATATTCCTACTTTCCTTTCTAGTATTATTATATTTTTACGTTAGGTTCTAAGATTTTCGATTATAGAAGTAGTTGTAGTTCCACTCCAAAGGAATAGGCAAAGCAAGTATGGGTTGGAAATATCTTAGAGTTAAGATTTTTCATGCCGACTCTAAGGTACCCCACGGAGTGCGGGCGAAGCTTAAGGCACTGTTGATGAAGAGCAAAAGTAGACATATGGCAGAATTCTATAGCCTAGTGGTGTTCGACTTAATGGTTGAGATTCTAGCAACCTTGTGATTTTGGATTTTTATGATGAGTTCCAGTTGGAGACACATATTTATTCCAAGTAGGCTGGAAATTAGAGTCTACATGTCCCAGTTGTCCGAAGGCAAGTTTTTGCTAGGGTACATTCATTGATCACCTCTTTGATAGCAAACTGGATTGTTATTTGAATAATTAATGTCAATTCCTTAGTCTAAAACCTATGAGAGAAATTTTATAAGTATATTTTGAAAATGCCTTAGATTTTGGAAAAAGGGTGTTCAAATATTTCTTTTCTCAATGATTTATTTTTGAAATTTTGTTTTGGGAAAGTCTTGAAATTTTAATTTTCAAAGAGACACGTATACCACTATGTTGGTCATGTTAAGAAATTTTTAGTTTATAAAAGATTAATTTTTAAAATCCTTAAATATTTATATATATCATTAAAGGCTTGATTTTGATGTTTGGCAAGGAACTTATTTTCCAATTTGGTAAATTTGTGTTTCAATAAGGTTTTTGGAAACCTTGAAATATTTAAATATAAGTTTGATTTTTAAGGGAAGTTTTGGTATGAAATAGTTTCTATTATTTAGAAACAAGTATAAAGGAGCATATATTTAGCTCGGTGATTTTTCGGTTTATAAAATCAAGGTTTTTTTTAAATATTCTCTCTTTAAGGTACAGACAAAACAGGAATGACATTCAATTTTATGGGGGTATGTAGTTTGAAGTGTTATTGTGCCACCAGCTATTGGAAGAAATATTTCCGTATGAAGTAGGCAGGAAATAGCAGCTGCAATATTTTTAGGTTTTTGGAATTGTTGTTGGTCACAGCAGTTTTGTTTGGACTACTGTGAATTGCCGGAGCATGGTTCGGGAGTAGGCAGAAGGCTTTGAAACCATCATGATGAGGACAGGAATTTTTCGAATTGTGTCGAATTGAAGGAGACGGCGCGAAACTATTATTATTATTTAATCTGACCCTAATTGGGTCTAGGTTCAATTAATGCCCAAAGCCCATCTAGCGGTTGACCAGCTAGTGGTAAACCTAAAGTGGTCTACCAGTTAACGAGTTTTGGCACAACTTGAAGCTGGAATGGGACTATAAAAGTTACATCTGAATTCTCCTAGTTTCCGTCTTTCGTTCCTTCTTTTTCAACAAGCCGAACCCAATCTCTATCCTACTCCTCCTCCAAGTATCAGCCCCTCTCTTCCGTTCCTCCCTTAGGCGATGCCGTTTTTCCTTCAGAGTAGCAACCTCGCCTCCCATTCGTGCTGGTTTTACAAGTTAGATCTTTCCCCACCACCACTCCAGATCTAAACCCTATTCTCTCCCTCCGACAACTTCTTAGCCCAAGACACCTTTCCATAATACTGGTTATTCCTCACACTTTTATGGTCTCAACCCTCAAGAGGCCACGGCTGGACTGGAATAAGCAGAAGGTTTCGCCGCTTTTGGGATGGAAGAGCTTTCTTCGCGGTATGACTTGCACCGATTCAATGCTTCGAGACCTTTGAGCAGTAATGTCAGTCGTGCTGCATCTTCCTTTTCAATGTCCAGTTGGCGTAGAAATTTGATGGAGGCAACAGTTTGATTTAACATTTTGGTGCTTTCACTGAGAGCTATGTCCTATATTGCCACACTTTATGCATTTGGGTATCACACTTCTTTCCCTAACGGCATTACTAGTCGATTATTTATATATTGACACCTTTTCAAAACCAAGTCCCTTTTTATTTTTTGCAAAGAGTTGATTTCCTAACAACATATTAAACGATTTTCCTTTAGTAGAAATTTTTTGAAGAGTTTACTCTAGATCATTGACTTTGAATTTTAAAAGTTTATTTTCATTTATTAGCTTTGAACAACGACTAATAGCATTTATCTCTTTTCGACATCATTTCTTTTTAAGACCAAATTTTCATTTTCGAGCTAATTTATTTTGGTCTCAATTTCAAGCATCTCGGTTTCAAAAAGTTTGCATTTTTCAAATTCAAGTTTTTCAAAATCCTTAATATTTTTGATCACTTTTTCAAATTCGTGATTTATTCGAATAATTTGAGTTTTGCAATTTTTCAAAATCACGTTTTCATTTTCATGGGTTTTAAAATTTTCATTAACCATGTTTAATTCCCTTTCAAAATTGGCACATTTATAATTTTTAGACATCGTAAAACTTTCCAACACTTTTTATAAGATATTGTTTAGCAAATCAACTCAGTTTCATTTTTTATTAAAATTAGAATTTCCTTTTCTAGCTTTTGAAAATTTTCATGAAAATGAGCATATTCTTTTTCGTAATTCAAACATATTTTGTAATTAGAATTTTCAATTTTCTTAATATTTTCAAGCTCCATTTCAAATTTATTATTTATGTGACGCGGTTCAGATTTTTCATTTTCAACTTATTATTTTTCATCTTAAGTTATCAATAGTTTTAGTTAATTTTTGACACAAGAGAACTAAATCTTTGAATGAAAAATCACTGATCTCAACATATGCTGCGTCTTTGTCACTGCCTTCTTTACTGTCATTGTCCAATATATCTTTTGTAAATCCTGTCAAGCACAATTCTTTAATTGGGTCGATTTTAGGGAGTTTCTCACTGTTGTTGACTTTTCTACCATATATTGCATCGAGTGTGTTTCGGATTTCCTGTGCAGTTAAACAATGGGAGATGTGGTTAAATTTAGCTCTATTAATTAGAGAGTAGAGAACATTCATAGCACAAGCATTAATCGAAATATTTTTCTTATCTACCATATCCTACCCATTTCAATAATATCCCAACATTTAAAACTAACAAATTTTAAATAAATTTCTATTTTTGATTTTTAATTTAAAAAATCCTTTTCGTCAAAAACAGGTGGACTAGGACTGTAACAACCCGAAATTTAAGCTATAATAATTAATTAACGAATTAATTAAATAATAAAATAAGTTTTTGAAATTATTAGAATCGAGCTACGGGAGTTGCACCATTGTGTCAGTGGCGATTTTCTGATCAATTTCCATATATAGTTTGTCAAAATCCGAGTTAATATGAAGAAGATACGAAATAAACAAGAAAACAGAAATTAAAAGAAAAAAAATGGGCTAGGTCGACTCAAGCCCATGGTCAGGTCGACCCTAGGGTCGACTCCCAAAGACCAAGGTTGACATGTAGGTCGACCCGCTTATGTATATGGGCGTGATTTTGTCCAAGTTAAAACGATGATGTGTTTTCCAATTTTCTTTGAATCCTGTGCATTTGTGCTTTCATCCGACATTTCCCAGTGAGCCTATGACGTGGTTGCACCAGATTTAATCTTCAAATCCAACGGTATGAGATCACTAGACTACACTATAAATAAGACCCTAAGCCTAGCTATTTTTCTCATTCAGATTTCTCCTATTTGGGTTCATTGCCAGAGGCTGGACCTTAAATAGAAAATATTTCTAAGGAGGAAATCTTTTTGATAAAAATATTCTACGCTCTAGAAGTGGATCAAGGAAGACCAAGGACTAGAGCTAAGCACCACAGGTGGATGTTTAGTAATTATTTTAGATTTTAAGTAATTTAAAATAATAGGGTTCTTAATAGTTGTAGTTTTTCTGCAATTTTGAGACAGTTTTTATATAAGTTATTTACAGTTAATTTTTAAAGTTCTTCTCAGTTTATTTTATTTAGCTATTTTATTCAGTTATTTACAGTTATTTATAGTTATTTATATTTTATTTGCATCTGTTTTAAATTAGAATTTAGCCTGTAAATGTTAGTTTCTTTTTATTCCTTTTTACACGAATAGAACATTAAAAAGAGAATAATTCGCAAATATGGATTAAATAGAACTAAACACTAAATTTACAGAAATTAGATGTAAAATAAGAAGAAATGTAATAAAAAGAAGATAGACTGAAATAGGAAAATTTGTGGCATTTGCAAGCAAGTTTATAACTAGTAGTTATAACTAAAATACAGAATAGAAGAGCAATTATAACATAGGTTATAATTAAGAAGAAAGAACAGAAAAGGCTTATTTTAAAACTTTGATTAAGTTAATAAGCAAACAGAGCAGAAATAACGGACGAGGCTTATTTTAAAAACTTACACTAAGTTAATAAGCAAAGATAGAAGCAGGGGTCGTACCAACAACATTCCCTTTCAGACTAGGACTGATGGTCTCACAACTTATTAGGTGAGGCTGGGAAGGACCCTTTCAGACTAGGACTGATGGTCTCACAATAGTTAGGTGAGGCTAGGACAGAGGGTAAATAAGTGGCCAATAGATAGAAGCTCAAATCGAGGAATTTGGGCAAGGGGCGCAACTAGATTTTGTTTGTTAGGACCCGTACCGGTAGCATTCCCTTTCAGACTTAGACTGATGGTCTCACAAAACACTTAGTTGAGGTTGGGCAGGACGCTTTCAGACTAGGGCTGATGGTCTCACAACAGATTAGGTGAGGCTGGGCACGCTTAGGATGATTAGGGTAGATAAGAGGTCAAAATAGGGAGCGACAGTTAGTGTGTACCGGCGATGACCGAGCGTGCGACACCGATTAGGGTAGATAAATCGCTACTGCGTTCCAAGCGCTAAACAGGTGTCTTTTGTTGTGGGACCCACAGGATGTGACTAGCTCACAGTAGCACAATAGAGATAGAAGGCTGATCAACGGGTAGAATTAGGATTTCAACCTAATCAAAATAGGATTAGGATTTCAGCCTAATCAAAGCAGCTATCTAAGACAAGTGCAAACAATCACAATCAAAGCAATCAGTCAAACAGAATCAGTGTTTTATCCTAGTTTTATGTTTTTAGCATTTCTTTTCATACTAGAGCTATTACTAAGTCTATTATCTTTATCTTGCTTAAAAATACTAGTAGTTACTTTCACTCACCAGACTTATAATCTGACCCACTCCTCTATTTCCCCTTTTTTCCCCATAGGCCACTAGAGGCAAGGACGGTAGATTCAGATTTCTTGGAGATTCAGTTGCAGAGTTTTTCTTCATGTATTCTTCTTCTTTTCAGTTTTATTTTCATTTGGCTTTAGATGTACTGGTACTTATGAGAGGGATGGTTATTTTATTGTACTCTGATTTTATGAGATTGAGATCTATTTTTCATATGACATGTGTATTTGGTATTTGAGACATGTGATGTTTTTCAGACTTATTTTATGAAGTATTTTAAATGTTTCCATTGTTATTATTTATTTGTCTTGTGAATCTTTGTCTCTGTGATGCTTTAGCTATACCTATAACGCACCATATCCTTTAGTGTGTCCTTTTTGGGTATACTAAGGGGTGTGGGGTGTTTCACTTGGTATCAGAGCCTAAGGTTACAGGATTCCTAAAATTTATTTTAAAAATAAAGTATTTTTCAAAAGTAACCTATCTTTAAAAGTATTTTTCAGAAAAAAACTCTTATTATAGAAATAGTTTCCAAGTATAAAAGAGAGTTTTTATAAAAATCCCCTCAAAGTCCAGTTCAACCTTCTTTCGATTCTTTCGAGCCTAAATTCTCTTTTCTTTGCATAGAATGGCGGATGCCCCAAATCTTCTAGAGGGTGTCCAAGTCCCTAGCTGGTTTCCTAGATACCTCCAAGCAACGACACCAGAGGTGCAAGGGCAAGCGCCGAATCCAGCACCAGCGGGTGGAGATCCCATTAATCCACCTGCAGCAGCCAATTTTTCTAAGCTATGCAAGGACTTCACTAATCTAGGACGCAAAACATTTTCAGGCATGGAGGATTTCATGGAGGCACGAGCTTGGTTGAGGAATACAGAGCGGATAGTTGGGCTGTTAGGATTGGAGGACTACCAGAGAGTTCAACTTGCATCTTGGCAGCTGAAAGGAGAAGCTTCTTATTGGTGGGAGATCATAGAGATGGAAGGAAGAGATATTGGTTGGTTTGGATTTAGGGAAAGGTTTGAGAGAAAATTCTTGTCACAAGCTGAGGAAAGCGTGAAATTGGAGAAGTTTATTAATCTGAAGTAAGGGAGTCTTTCAGTAAAGGAGTATATAAATCAGTTTAATGAGTTGTCACGGTTTGGGATGGAGCTTGTTGATACACCGCACAAGAAGGCCATGAAGTTTTCTAAGGGATTGAATCAGCCCCTCCAAGGGTTGTTATTGACTCATGTACCGATGGGAGCGACGTATGAGTCACTTGTGGAGATGGCGCTCATGTCTGATGCTGTTAAGGAAGGAGAGCTTAAGGAGGTTCCTAAGTCAGAGAATTCTAAGAAGCAATGGTGGAAGAACAAGAAGGATAAAGATAAGAGGAAAGGAGGAGACCCCCAAAAGCAGATCAAGAAAAGTGAGAAATGAAATAGCTGTGGATTGGTTGGACATTACGCAAAAGACTGTAAGAAGGAAGCGTTGAAGGGGAGGTGTTACAATTGTAGGCAGCCTGGTCACCTTAGTAGAGCTTATCCTCAGAGGATAGGGCAGTGAGCAGGAGCACGTACAACGCAAGTACAGGTTTGGATGCAGCACCTTCTAGTAGTGGACCGGATCGAGGTAGGAAAGTCTCTGTAGAAGGTTTGATCTCTATTTCGGATTTTCCTATTCGGACTCTTTTCGACTCCGGAGCATCGCATTCTTTCATTTTCAGTTCCTTAGTTGATTTTTGCACTTAGATATTTCTCTAGTAGTAGACCCTATAGTTGTTTCAAACCCCATAAGAGGATCGGCACATTTATCCATGATTTGTAGGGGTTTGAAAATTTTTATACTAGGCGTAGAGTTTGATTGTGACGCCTATGTACTGGGATTTTCGTGGTATGGGATGATTTTGGGAATGGATTGGCTATCCACTTATGGAGCGATATTGGACTGCGAGAAGAGAGTCGTCAGATTATAGACATGCAGCGGGTGGACTCTCGAGATTTCTTGCGATCCACATGGATCAGTCATGTTGAGCTTCCTTTATTCCCTTGATTCATCACTAGGAGAGATAGATTCAGTTCCAGTTGTTAGAGATTTCTCAGATGTCTTTGAGGAAGTTAGGGGACTACCCCCTAAGAGAGAGATCGACTTTAGGATCTATTTGAATGACAATGCTAAGCGAATGGCATTGCCTGTGAGACATATGGCTCCTAGGGAGAGGAAAGAGTTAAGAAAGCAGATCAGTGAGCTATTGGAGAAAGGCTTCATCAGAAGGAGCATATCTAAGTGGGGAGAGCCAGTCGTCTTCGCTACAAAGGCGGATGGTTCCCTTCGACTTTGCGTAGACTATAGAGAATTGAATAAGCTCACAAAGAAGAACCGTTACCCACTTCCTAGGATAGACGATCTTTTCGATTAGTTGGTTGGCTCTTCAGTATTTTCTCAGCTTGATTTAGCCACTGGATTTCATCAGCTCAGGGTCGCTGACGATAGCATAGATAAGACAGTATTTAGAACACCCGACGGATCCTTTGAGTGGTTGGTTATGCCGTTTGGGCTGACCAATACCCCAGCCTATTTCGTAGATTTGATGAGCCGCGTTTTTCGAGATGTCCTAAATAAGTTTGTTATAGTATTTATGGACGACATTTTGGTGTTTTCCAAGAGTAAGGAAGAGCATGCTATTCAACTTGAGGAGGTTCTTCGTACACTTCGTGTTCATCAGTTGAAAGCGAGGTTCTCAAAGTGTCACTTTTAGCATAAGGAGCTGCATTTCTTGGGGCATGTGGTCTCAAGAGAGGGTTTAGCTGTTGATCCCGCTAAGGTAGTAGCAGTGCAAGATTGGAAGGCCCCCAAGAACGCTATCGAAGTTAGAAGCTTCCTAGGTTTGGCTAGCTATTATAGGAAGTTTATCAGAGATTTCGCTAAGATTTCAGCACCGCTTACTCGCCTTACTAAGAAGAATACGACATTCATGTGGGACGTATATTGTGAGGATTCCTTCACGATGTTAAAGGGGGCCCTTACTAGTGCACCAGTGTTAGTTTTACCCGATGGAGCTAAGCCTTTTATAGTATACACTGATGCATGTGGGACATGTCTTGGGGCAGTATTGATGCAAGAAGGAAGGGTAGTATGCTATGGAAGTAGACAGTTGAGGACTCATGAGAAGAACCACCCCACCCATGACTTGGAGTTAGCTGCTACTGTTTTCGCGCTCAAGTCTTGGAGACATTATTTGCTAGGAGAGAGGTTCAGGCTCTTCACTGACCATAAATCATTGAAGTACCTTTCTCACAAAAGAATTTAAACTTGAGGCAGCAGCGTTGGATGGAGTTTTTGGCATCATATGACTTTGTGATACCCTATACCCCTGGCAAAGGAAACGTGGTTGCAGATGCATTAAGTAGGAAGAAAGCAACCCTTAGTCCAACCGCCTTCAATTAGCGAGCAGCAAGTGATTACTATTGTGCAAGATTCTGATTGTTTAGCGGATTAGGTTCACCTTGCAAATCCCTCTGGCAATTGCATATTTCCATTCGTATCACAATAATGTTTCCAAAGCATCTCTAGTTTATTTTCGGTTTGTAGTTTTAGTTTCTCTAGAGAAAACGTCCAATGTTCGTGGAGTGGAAAAGCCTAGAGTTTATTTCCACCTTTGATTTTCAGCCCTCTATGGACATTACCCCTGGATTGTTTGTAGCACTTGAGGTTAAGCCTACCCTCATAGATCAGATTGGCTTGAGGCAGCGAGAGGATTCAGAGCTTGTGGATATTTTGGAGAGGATTAGAAGAGGAGAGATCTCTAGACATCTCCAACGCTATTCCATTGATAGTAAAATATGGCTAAGGAGAGATGGAAGACTTTGTGTTCCCCGCACTAGTGATTTGACGAGAGCAGTTCTAGCAGAAGCACACCATTCTCGAATGACTATTTATCTGGGTGGTGATAAGATGTATAGGGACATAAAGAGAGTGTTTTATTGGAGTGGCATGAAGAAGGATGTAGCAGAGTTCGTGGCTAAGTGTCTAGTATCCCAAAGAGTTAAGGCGGAGCAGCAGAAGCCCGGTGGATTGCTTCAACCATTGGATGTACCCGAATGGAAGTGGGATAGTGTTTCGATGGACTTCATAGATGGTTTACCCCGATCTATGAAGGGGAATACCAGTATTTGGGTGATTGTAGATCGTTTGACTAAGAG
The DNA here is from genome assembly GCA_030737815.1 of Allium fistulosum. Classification (NCBI taxonomy): domain Eukaryota; kingdom Viridiplantae; phylum Streptophyta; class Magnoliopsida; order Asparagales; family Amaryllidaceae; genus Allium; species Allium fistulosum. The sequence continues at coordinate 1,042,340,850 of CM060906.1, forward strand.
CGCCCACTTCATTCCAGTTAAGAGTAAGAGGACATCACCTTATTTAGCATCCTTATATGTTCGTGAGATAGTCCGACTTCATGGAGTCCCCTGTATCATAGTGAGTGATAGAGACCCTATCTATAGCGAGTTTTGGAGAAGCTTGCAAGAGGCTTTAGGAACGCAGCTTAGATTGAGTACGGCCTATCACCCTCAGACGGACGGCCAAACGGAGAGAGTTACTAGAGTTCTTGATGATTTGTTAAGGATGTGTATTCTTGATTTTGGAGGTGTGGAATATGCATGTATATGTTTTTTGTTTGATGATAATAAACATATATACATTCATTTAAATGTATTTGATATTGTACTTTTTTATTTTTCACAGATAAAATAAATATTTGCTGAATATAATAAATAACACAGAATTGGAATTGAAACGAATATTTTATTCAAACAAATATTTATTACAATTTTGATAGTACAATTTCAAGCTCTCACTATAACTATACAATTTCAGTCACAATACAATTACATCACAATTTCATAGTTACATCAGTTCCTCACTACATATCACTCACACTCGTATTTATCTTCAACTTCATTCTAATGTGAATCCAGCATCTGAGCAATCTGCAGAAATATACATTGACGCAGTAAAATTGAAAATAAAATGTTTTTACAGTATAAAACAAAATATAATTCTAAAAATAATATTTGCCTCAGTTATTTGGGTTGTTCGTCATCATATTTTAATTTATCATACACGAATAGCTTGTGACATGCACAGTGTATCACTGTATATGCCACAAGGCCGTGCACACCGAAATGTACACTTGATAATGTTACAGGGACAGGTGAGCACAAGGTCAAACCCGGGCATTTAAGCTGGATTCAACACAGGGCAATAGAGGTCAAGTCACCGCTATCATGACTCAACTCAATACAACAATGAAGACAACAGTAAAATGAATGACCAGTCTCAACAAACAAGTAGTACAAAGTGTCGACCAAGCTAAATCAACAAAGTACTCAAAGGCACCAGATGGCACCAGATTAGAAGGTTAAAGTGAACCAGACCAGACCACATGAACACAGCAGCCTCAACATTAAAGATCAGACCACCAACGACATGAAGTGTAACTGCAAATAACAATGCACACAAATGCACCAATAACACCAATGAAATCAAGACCAGTGTGCAGTGACAATATACAGAGAGCATATGCAAAGGTCTGGACAACATGATCAATGCATGCAACAGAGACATGAAGGCCAATGCACAAACCAAATGAACTCGACCAGTGAAAAAGACTGCACAATTTCAGAAGGCACCAAACAACAAACAAGTCAAAGGACCAAACTATACAAGAGAATGGAGAAACACAATGACCAGACAAATATGCAAACATATGCACAAATGCACTACTACAACTAAACACAAACCAAACCAAGTTCAACATAAGGTTGCAAGTCCAACAAAGCTACAAAGTGATACCAGTAAACAACAAATCAGTGACATACAACTACATGATGAACTCAAACAAAGCCGAACCCATCATGAACAAATGCAAACCAAGAATCTCCAAGCATTGCAGACTACACATCAGTAGTGAAACCAAATATATACCAGACTCGAGCCAGCATATCAAGCTAATGAATAAACAAAAACACTTGGCAGCATGAACTACTCGAACACACATACATATATGAACACACATGTATGCAGTATCCAGTGCAAGCTCGAATGAACGAGAGTAGTTCAACTGCATAAACACTCAACTCAAAGACATGTTGAAGACAAAGCAGTGCAAGCCTCAAGTAAGCATGCGCAGTGATATGTATACAGGACAAGACAAGGTCAGACCAACCAAAGAACAACATCAGACAACATGCAGTGACAACACAAGCATAGCATCATCAATAGAACCAAACTAATGTACACTCGAATGCTTCACAGTGCAACAATACTACAAGACCAAGTCGAAGTCAATGCCAAACAATCCTTAACAGTTCAAAGCAACCGACTGGAGTTAAAAAGAAAGAAGAACAAAAGAATTCAATAGCAAATGTCGACCAGTATAGGAACCAGACCTCACGAAATCGAACACAGGTGGCCAAAGTCAACATTGTCAAATAATATCAAGTTGAAGTCACAAAGAACGAAATCAACTTCGTCAAATCTAGTCAAGCCGTGGTGACCACGAAATCATCCAAAGCCGTGTCAACCAAGGCATTATCAAATATACGATTACGACCAAGTTAGAAATATCGCGAGTGAAAAATCAATGACATGGGAATCAAGCAATAAAAATACGAATTTGAATCATTCAGTGAAATCATCATCATCTATATGAATATCAACGGCCAGAGCAAAAGTATTGACGAACTCAAATTAATTCGTACGAACGAAAATATAGGGGATCGAACCCTATATAAAACCCTATTCATCATTGGCAATAATCATCGAGTTTAAGCAAGCAAATCAGAAGAAGAAAAAGCAAAAATCTACATACCAAATCATATCGAACTCGATCAAGGAGGAGGAGCCGCGAATGAATCAATCGAAGTAATCAATCGAAGCATCAAACTATCAAATTAAGCGGCGACTTCACAATTACCAGAAGCCCTAATCTTCGAACGAAGAGAAAATCGAACGAGCCACCATTATCTCAAGCAAAGAAAAGAATCGAGCCGAATAAAGGAAAAGGGGACTCAACAAATTTAAAACAGGGCCGCATTTTTTTAAGTGATAATAATTTGGGTCAAGTTGTTTTGTTTAAGGGCAAACATTTGTCTCATGTTTTCTATTTAGTTCTGCTCTTGTTTTTATGTTTTAAAGTCTAAACTTTGGTAAATCACCACCTAGAGTTTAGGTAGTGTCAGATTGTCTAGTTAGGATTAGTTCAGTAAGCAGGGTGTGCGAGTTTGCAAAACTCTATAGGCGGTAGCAGGGTGTGCGAGTCTGTTAGAGTGTTTATAAGCGGGAGACTGTTTAATTCTAATAGAAATCTGGGAATGCAGCAGTAGGCAGGGGTTGCCGAAGCTGGGTAAATTTTGTGTGTGATTTACTTTTCAGCATATTTACTTCTCTGCAGTTTGTTTTCGTGTTTAATTCAGTAAATTAGAGAAAATTTGCTATTACCCTATTCCCCCCCCTCTAGGGTTAATCTAGATCCTACAAGTGGTATCTGAGTCCGGTATTTTTCTTTAACTCTAGAGTCATGAATCCACCAAATAATGCTTTTTCTGAGGGGCAATCTATTGTTAGGCCACCCATGTTTAATGGGAATGATTATGCTTATTGGAAAGTTAGGATGGGTATTTATCTTAGTTCTGTTGATTATGATGTTTGGGACATTATTGAAACTGGCTATAAATCTCCCACTATAACTGTTGGTGATACTGAGATTCCTAAACCTAAGGATAGGTGGGACGCTAACGATAAGAAATTAAAAACTACAAATGCTAAAGCCATGAATGCTTTGATCTGTGCTGTTGATAAGAATGAATTTAATAGAATTTCTCATTGTACAACCGCGCAGGAAACTTGGCATACTTTGGAGGTGACACATGAAGGAACTTCTCAAGTCAAGGAGTCTCGTCTAGCCCTATTCAGCAATGAATACGAGAACTTTGTGATGGACAAAAGCGAGAGCATAAAGGACATGTTTGGACGCTTTTCAACTTTGGTGTACAATGCTAGAGCGCTTGGGAAGGTATTCACTGAGGTAGAGCTTGTGAGGAAGGTGCAACGAGTCTTATCGATGAACTTTGAGACAAAAGTCATGGCAATACAAGAATCGAAAGATCTGAGTAAACTAAGCATGGAGGAGTTGATCGGCAACTTGATGACATATGAGCTTGAGCTAAAAACAAAGGAGGAACGCAACAACTCCGAATCAAAGAAGAAGACGATTGCCTTAAAGAGCAAAGAAGAGAGCGATGAAGAAGAAGAAGATCCAATTGAAGAGCTTGCAATGGCTGTCAATAATCTTAGAAAATGGTCAAGATTCGGGCCACGCAAGAAGAAAACAAATGGTAATAAGTCAAAAGATTCTGACAATTCCGATAATGAATTGACTTGCTATAACTGCAATAAGCCTGGCCACTTCAAACAAAACTGTCCACTTCTCAAAAACAACAAAGGAAAGAAAAAGAAGAAGAAGGCCTTTGCAGCGACTTGGGATGATGAAGAAGGAGAGGAAGTTTCTAATAATAGCTTAGAGGAGGCTAATTTGTGTCTTATGACAAAATCAGATTCAGAAGCAAGCTCGGAGGAATCTAGTGAGGTAAGTGACTATTCTTATAAAGAACTTGTTTTGATGTGTTGTGATCTTACTAAAACAATTGATACTCTAGATTCTAAAATTGAAAAACTGAAATCTGATAGGAGAGTACTTGTCCATGAAAATACTAGGTTAGAAACTGAACTTGAAATTATTCAAAACCTAGACTGTAAAAAATGTAAAATTTTAGATTCAGAATTATCAAGACTTAAGAATAGCTTTGAGAATCTTGAAAATGAAAACTTGAATCTTAAGAAAAACATTGACACTAGGAAAAAGGATTTTATAAATAGATGCACCTCACTTGTGACTGAAAACACAACATTAAAAACCAAAGTCCAAGATCTTGAGAAATCACTGAATAACTTTTCAAGAGGAGAAAAATCATTCAACATGTTATTGGGAAATCAACTTTTTGCTAACAACAGAAAAGGACTAGGTTTTGGGAAAACACAAGTTGATAATAATGCAAAAGGTAAGAGTGTCTTTGCTAGATGTGAAATAATTGGTCATCGTGTTGAAAATTGTAGACATAGGAACAAGAACACAAAATTTATACAAGTTTGGGCTCCTAAGAATTCTACAAACAAATTTCATGTCTATTGGAACAAGAATGAAAGGACAAAACAAGTTTGGGTGCCAAATGGAACATATATTAATAGTTTTGGGTCTACTCAAACATATTCATCAAATTATTTTGCCACTAACAACCATGGACCTATAAAAACAAATAGGTCACAAAAATCTTTTACCGTGTAGGTGTGATGGCAGGCTAAGGAACAACATTAGTGTTATCTGGATTCTGGCTGTTCCAGACACACAACGGGCGATAAATCAACGTTCCTTACTAGTATAAAGGTGACAGATTCACAATGGGCAAACAACGAAAGATTATCGTACATGTAAAACAGGTAATTGTATTTATTTTCAAACGATAGATAAAATGTGAAAATCTGCACCATAATCTAAATTAAATCAGCCAGTTATGTGAAATGATTGATGATGTTAATTCTGTTTTTTTTATCATCTTTAAAGAGAATTACTTGAAGTAATTATGATGGTTGACAGATTCTAACTAACTTGATATGACTTGTTCTTTTCCATGACTTTGATTTGTTCTTAAAAGTTGACCAACCATTTTTTATTGAACTTAATCTGTTTGGTCAAACTATGATGTTGATTACTGATTACTCATGCTATAAAAAGGTTTTTAAGAAATTGTTGAAATTGTTGAAACTTTGTGAAATTGGTGAAACTTCAAGAAATTGTTTTTGAAATAATGATGATGGTTTAATGACTGTTGATCCTACGGTTTCTAAATCTGACACTATGATATTTGTTTGATGGTTAACACGACTTCAATTCAAAGTCAAGAAAATTTTGTTTAAAAATTAATGAAAATAATTTCGAGATAGTTTGTTGAAATTTCACAATCTGGTCTATGACATCCAACGAGTGAATATTGAGTGAAATTTAAAGACAGATGCAGATCACACTGGTAATATAGTTGATAGAAAAAATTACTAGTGGAACGTGATTATATTTCGAGACATTCATTTGCTGCATCATTTTTCAAAGAAAATATCAGCATATTTTTTCACTTGAAATAATTTCTACTTTAGCAGAAATTTTTCTTAAAAACCCCTTCTAGAAAATAATTTCTGTTGACCTTGTATCAGATTAGTTATTTAAGAAAATTTGATTTTATAACTATCTTTGAAATTGATTTTAAATAACTATGTTAACTGATCTGATCCCCTAATAATTATCTAAAAAGATAGATAGTGATTGAAAATAAGATGAGTGTTGATATTAATCATATATTATGACTTGAGAAAGTATAATTAGAAATTTTCTTTAGAAATTTTCTTTAGAAATTTAAACAAGAGTTATAAAAGCTTTTTGTTGATAAATATCCATGATCATTTCTATTTCTATCATTTTTCTATCGACCATCACTCATCAAAAGTCAATATAGTATGTCAATATGTGGTAGTTTAAACGGGAAATCATTTGTGCTTCAATTTTATTATATTTCTAACAATAAATAATAATATCCAAAATATTCACTCTCATTTAAAAGTCCTCACGGTTATGCATGGGTGAATTACTTGGATTTTTGATTATGTGCTTCCATGCTCATTTAAAAGTCCTCACGGTTATGCATGTATGGAACGCATGTCAAAATTGATTGATTAAATAGGCAAGTTGATTCTAATCCCATTTAAAAGTCCTCACGGTTATGCGTAGTTAGAAGATACTTGAATTCATTTTTAAAATAAAAATAAAAATTTAGAATACTACTAATCTCATTTAAAAGTCCTAACGGTTATGCATGGTTAGTAGATATTCAAATTTCCTGAAATAAATATACCACAAATAGACACAACTGTATGGTTTTATTTGATGATATCATCCTATCATTCTAAAGTGGAATATGCGTCAATTAAGGTATTTATGATTTTTTGTTTGATTTTCTTATTGAAATTAATATTTACACTCGATTAAGCTTTAATATTGTATTAATGTCTATCACTATATCTCTATTTTTCTATTACTATTATTCTTTTGCTGATAACAAAAGGGGGAGAGAAAAGTTAAGATTTTGAAAATAAAGGTCAAAGATTTTCTAATTGCATCAAGGCTCATTTGAATTCTTTATTCTCATGCATATATGTAGGGGGAGTATTGTGTAGAAAGAGAGCATTTAAATAGGGGGAGCAAATTGAATAATCAAATACATTTAAAATAGTCAAAATCTTAAATATATGTTTGTTATCATCAAAAGGGGGAGATTGTGGAATATGCATGTATATGTTTTTTGTTTGATGATAATAAACATATATACATTCATTTAAATGTATTTGATATTGTACTATTTTATTTTTCACAAATAAAATAAATATTTGCTGAATAAAATAAATAACACAGAATTGGAATTGAAACGAATATTTTATTCAAACAAATATTTATTACAATTTTGATAGTACAATTTCAAGCTCTCACTATAACTATACAATTTCAGTCACAATACAATTACATCACAATTTCATAGTTACATCAGTTCCTCACTACATATCACTCACACTCGTATTTATCTTCAACTTCATTCCAATGGGAATCCAGCATCTGAGCAATCTGCAGAAATATACATTGGCGCAGTAAAATTGAAAATAAAATGTTTCTGCAGTATAAAACAAAATATGAATTCTGAAAATAATATTTGCCTCGGTTATTTGGGTTGTTTGTCATCATATTTTAATTTATCATACACGAATAGCTTCTGACATGCACAGTGTATCACTGTACATGCCACAAGGCCATGCACACCGAAATGTACACTTGATAATGTTACAGGGACAGCTGAGCACAAGGTCAAACCCGAGCATTTAAGCTGGATTCAACACAGGGCAATAGAGGTCAAGTCACTGCTATCATGACTCAACTCAATACAACAATGAAGATAACAGTAAAATGAATGACCAGTCTCAACAAACAATTAGTACAAAGTGTCGACCAAGCTAAATCAACAAACAACTCAGAGGCACCAGATGGCACCAGATTAGAAGGTTAAAGTGAACCAGACCAGACCACATGAACACAACAGCCTCAACATCAAAGATCATACCACCAACAACATGAAGTGTAACTGCAAATAACAATGCACACAAATGCACCAATAACACCAATGAAATCAAGACCAGTGTGCAGTGACAATATACTAAGAGCATATGCAAAGGTCTGGACAACATGATCAATGCATGCAACAGAGACATGAAGGCCAATGCACAAACCAAATGAACTCGACCAGTGAAAAAGACTGCACAATTTCAGAAGGCACCAAACAACAAACAAGTCAAAGGACCAAACTATACAAGAGAATGGAGAAACACAATGACCAGACAAATATGCAAACATATGCACAAATGCACTGCTACAACTAAACACAAACCAAATCAAGTTCAACATAAGGTTGCAAGTCCAACAAAGCTACAAAGTGATACCAGTAAATAATAAATCAGTGACATACAACTACATGATGAACTCAGACAAAGCCGAACCCATCATGAACAAATGCAAACCAAGAATCTCCAAGCATTGCAGACTACACATCAGTAGTGAAACCAAATCTATACCAGACTCGAGCCAGCATATCAAGCTAATGAATAAACAAAAACACTTGGCAGCATGAACTACTCGAACACACATACATATATGAACACACATGTATGCAGTATCCAGTGCAAGCTCGAATGAACGAGAGTAGTTCAACTGCATAAACACTCAACTCAAAGACATGTTGAAGACAAAGCAGTGCAAGCCTCAAGTAAGCATGCGCAGTGATATGTATACAGGACAAGACAAGGTCAGACAAACCAAAGAACAACATCAGACAACATGTAGTGACAACACAAGCATAGCATCATCAATAGAACCAACTAATGTACACTCGAATGCTTCACAGTGCAACAATACTACAAGACCAAGTCGAAGTCAATGCCAAACAATTCTTAACAGTTCAAAGCACATGACTAGAGTTAAAAAGAAAGAAGAACAAAAGAATTCAGCAGCAAATGTCGACTAGTATAGGAACCAGACCTTATGAAATCGAACACAGGTGGCCAAAGTCAACATTGTCAAATAATATCAAGTCGAAGTCACAAAGAACGAAATCAACTTCGTCAAATCTAGTCAAGCCGTGGTGACCACGAAATCATCCAAAGCCGTGTTAACCAAGGCATTATCAAATATACGATTACGACCAAGTCAGAAATATCGCAAGTTAAAAATCAATGACGTGGGAATCAAGCAATAAAAATACGAATTTGAATCAGTCAGTGAAATCATCATCATCTATATGAATATCAACGGCCAGAGCAAAAGTATTGACGAACTCAAATTAATTCGTACGAACGAAAATATAGGGGATCGAACCCTATATAAAACCTTATTCATCATCGGCAATAATCATCGAGTTTAAGCAAGCATATCAGAAGAAGAAAAAGCAAAAATCTACATACCAAATCATATCGAACTCGATCAAGGAGGAGGAGCCGCGAATGAATCAATCGAAGTAATCAATCGAAGCATCAAACTATCAAATTAAGCGGCGACTTCACAATTACCAGAAGCCCTAATCTTCGAACGAAGAGAAAATCAACGAGCCACCATTATCTCAAGCAAAGAAAAGAATCGGGCCAAATAAAGGAAAAGGGAACTCAACAAATTTAAAACAGGGCCGCATTTTTTTTAAGTGATAATAATTTGGGTCAAGTTGTTTTGTTTAAGGGCAAACATTTGTCTCATGTTTTCTATTTAGTTCTGCTCTTGTTTTTATGTTTTAAAGTCTAAACATTGGTAAATCACCACCTAGAGTTTAGGTAGTGTCAGATTGTCTAGTTAGGATTAGTTCAGTAAGTAGGGTGTGCGAGTTTTCAAAACTCTATAGGCGGTAGCAGGGTGTGCGAGTCAGTTAGAGTGTTTGTAAGCGGGAGACTGTTTAATTCTAATAGAAATTTGGGAATGCAGCAGTAGGCAGGGGTTGCCGAAGCTGGGTAAATTTTGTGTGTGATTTACTTTTCAGCATATTTACTTCTCTGCAGTTTGTTTTCGTGTTTAATTCAGTAAATTAGAGAAAATTTGCTATAACCCTATTCACCCCCCCTCTAGGGTTAATCTAGATCCTACGGAAGGAACTTGGAAGGAGCATCTTCCTTTAGTGGAACTCGCTTATAATAATAGTTTTCAAGCTAGCGTTGGGATGGCACCTTTTGAAGCTCTTTATGGAAGACCATGCAAGTCGCCTTCATGTTGGTTGGAGTCTACAGAGGGATTGCTACTTGGTCCCGACATGGTTAGAGAGACTTCAAAAAAGATTGATTTGATTAGAAGGAGAATGTAGACTGCCCAAGATAGACAGAAATCCTATGTAGGTAAGCGGAGAAGGGACATTGAGTTTGAGGTAGGAGATTTGGTTTTCATTAAGGTGTCTCCGCTAAGAAAGGTAGTGAGATTTGGATGAAGTGGGAAACTTGCTCCCAGATTCGTAGGACCATTCCCTATTGTGGAAAGGGTAGGGAAGATGGCATATCGGATAAAGCTACCAGAGAGACTCGTAGGAGTTCATGATGTTTTTCATGTTTCGCATATGAGAAAGTGCTTACAAAGAGGTAGTGGAACCTAGTCAACTTGAGGAAGTTGAAGTGGAGAAAGAAGCATCAGTTTGTCGCATACCTACCAAGATCGTTGGGTGTGATATCAAGAAGCTTAGGAATAAGGAAGTACCTTTGGTTAAGGTGCAGTGGGGAGACAGCATTGAAGACGCTACGTGGGAGGCTGAAGAGAAAATATGTATCTCTTATCCATTTCTTTTCGATGGAACGTTTTGAATTTCCTATTTCCATCTTTAGTTTTGAATAGGTTCTTTCCTTTGTATCCTTTGGGAGGGTAGATCTTAGGATTTAACCTATGAATGGTAGGACTGAATGTAAACATGTTACTAGAACATGTTATGTATGATGGACGCTAGTGGATGCAAGTGTTTGCTAATGGATGCTGATGGACACCTATATATACACTAGGCATTATTATCTGTTAGGGATCGACCTAACTAGGTCACTAAAGCATATGCATATGGATGTGTGCGCATTTGCATTTTTATTTTATTTCCATGGTTGCTATAAATGGATGATTAGCATATGATTGTTGCATTTGGATGATGATTGTAGCACGCATATAGAATTATTAGTTGCCATTAGGGAATTTGCATTCATTTGGATACATGGCAAGGACATGATTGCATAAAAAGGAGGTCGACTGAATTAGTAGACTGCCTATTCTTTTGCATTAGTTAGGGACATGGACACTACACTATTTGCATATATATATATATATATATATATATATATATATCATAAATTGCATTAGAAAACTTAAGGACAATGGATGTAATGGATGGTGGTTGAGTATATGGTTGTAGAATTTGGATGAAAATATTTATTTCATTCTTCTGTCCTTAGAGGTTTTGGGGACGAAATCCTTTAAGGAGGGGAGAATGTAACAACCCGAAATTTTAGCTATAATAATTAATTAATGAATTAATTAAATAATAAAATAAGTTTTTTGAAATTATCAGAATCGAGCTACGAAAGTTGCACCATTGTGTCCGTGGAGATTTTTTGATCAATTTCCATATATAGTTTGTCAATATCCGAGTTAATATGAACAAGATACGAAATAAACAAGAAAACAGAAATTAAAAGAAAAAAAATAGGCTAGGTCGACCCAAGCCCAAGGTCAGGTCGATTTTAGGGTCGACCCCCAAAGACCAAGGTTGACCCATAGGTCGACCCACCTGTGTATATGGGTGTGATTTTGTCCAAGTTAAAACGATGACGTGTTTTCCAATTTTCTTTGAATCATGTGCGTTCGTGCTTTCCATCCGACGGTTCCCGGTGAGCCTATGACATTGTTGCACCAGATTTAATCTTCAAATCCAACGGTCTGAGATCCCTAGACTACACTATAAATTAGACCCTAAGCCTAGCTATTTTTCTCATTTAGATTTTCTCCTATTTGGGTTCATTTCCAGAGGCTGGACCATAAATAGAAAATATTTTTTAGGAGGAAATCTTTTTGATAAAAATATTCTACGCTCTAGAAGTGAATCAAGGAAGACCAAGGACTAGAGCTAAGGACCACATGTGAGTGTCTAGTAATTATTTTAGATTTTTAAGTAATTTAAAATAACAGGGTTCTCAATAGTTGTAGTTTTTCTACAATTTTGAGACAGTTTTTATATAAGTTATTTACAGTTAATTTTTAAAGTTCTTCTCGGTCTATTTTATTCAGCTATTTTTATTTAGCTATTTTATTCAGTTATCTACGGTTATTTACTACAGTTATTTGTATTTTATTTGCATCCGTTTTAAATTAGAATTTAGCCTGTAAATGTTAGTTTCTTTTTATTCCTTTTTACGCGAATAAAACATTAAAAAGAGAATAATTCACAAATATGGATTAAATAGAACTAAACACTAAATTTACAGAAATTAGATATAAAATAGGAAGAACTATAATAAAAAGAAGATAGACTGAAATAGGAAAATTTGGGACATTTGCAAGCAAGTTTATAACTAGTAGTTATAATTGAAAAGACAGAATAGAAGAGCAATTATAACATAGGTTATAATTAAGAAGAAAGAACAGTAAAGGCTTATTTTAAAACTTAGATTAAGTTAATAAGCAAATAGAGTAGAAATAAAAGAAGAGGCTTATTTTAAAAACTTACACTAAGTTAATAAGCAAAGATAAAAGTAGGTCCCGTACCAACAACATTCCCTTTCAGAGTGGGACTGATGGTCTCACAATAGATTAGGTGAGGCTGGGCAGGACCCTTTCAGACTAGGACTGATGGTTTCACAATAGTTAGGTGAGGCTGGGACATAGGGTAAATAAGTGGCCAATAGATAGAAGCTCAAATATGGGGATTTGGGCAAGAGGCACAATTAGATTTTGTTTGTTAGGACCCATACCGGCAGCATTCCCTTTCAGACTAGGACTGATGGTCTCACAAAACACTTAGGTGAGGCTGGGTAGGACCCTTTCAGACTAGTGTTGCTGGTCTCACAACAGATTAGGTGAGGCTGGGCACGCTTATGTTGATTAGGGTAGATAAGAGGTCAAAATAGGGAGCGACAGTTAGTGTGTACCGGCGGTGACCGAGCATGCGACATCGATTAGGGTAGATAAATCGCTACTGCATTCCAAGCGCTAAACATGTGTCTTTTGCTGTATGACCCACGGGATGGGACTAGCTCACAGTGGCACAACAGAGATAAAAGGCCAATCAACGGGTAGAATTAGGGTTTTAGCCTAATCAAAGCAGTTATCCAAGACAAGTGCAAACAATCACAATCAAAGCAATCAGTCAAACAGAATCAGTGTTTTATCCCAGTTTTATGTTTTCAGCATTTCTTTTCATACTAGAAATGTTGCTAAGTCTATTATTTTTATCTTGCTTAAAAATACTAGTAGTTACTTTTACTCACTAGACTTATAGTCTGACACACTCCTCTATTTCCCCTTTTTCCCCCCATAGGCCAGCAGAGGCAAGGACGGTAGATTCGGATTTCTTGGAGATTCAGTTGCGGAGTTTTTCTTCATGTATTCTTCTTCTTTTCAGTTTTATTTTCATTTGGCTTTGGATGTACTGGTACTTATGAGAGGGATGATTATTTTATTATACTCTGATTTTATGAGACTGAGATCTATTTTTCATAAGACATGTGTATTTGGTATTTGAGACATGTGATGTTTTTCAGACTTATTTTATGAAGTATTTTAAATGTTTCTGCTATTATTATTTATTTGTCTTGTGAATCTTAGTCTCTGTGATGCTTTAGCTATACCTATAACGCACCATATCCTTTAGTGTGTCCATTTTGGGTATACTAAGGGGTGTGGGGTGTTTCAAGGACTAGACTAACTCTCGCCAGATCTACAACCAGGGTTAGATGTTATTGTTAGCAACCTACTCTAATACCTCTTGTAGAATCAAATGAACCCTCGAGGGGGTGAATAGAGTTTATAATAAATTCACAGAATAATAAAAATCATAGCACAAATAATAATAGAGTAAATGTGGAAATAAAAGCAACACAAAAATTTACCCATCTTCGGCAAAACCTACCTACTACTGCCCCCAAGATTTTTATTAAGGTTAAAGATTCGACCACTTACAAAACTACATACTTGCGATTATTGCTTACCTGATTATTCTAACCCTAAGCCTAGAAACCCTACCTTAACTCTATCCCCGAGTTGAGAATTTCCTAAACTACAAACTGTAGTTCAATCCTAGTTACAAGCTAGAGTTTTATAAACTTAAAGGTAAATACAATAAAAAAAATAGAAACCTTAAATATATATTAATTTAAGAGAGATAAAAATTTCGGTCTAAAAGTATTCTTCAAATTAAAGAGCCCGTTTATCTTTTGCCTTCTGAAGCCGAACCCCTTTTTCTTCTTAATTCTTCTTTTAGGGTTCCTAATTTAGGAAGCCGTCACTTTGCAATTGAATATTGAATCGCACCTTTAACCTGATGTTCATTGCATTCTTTAATTTGTTGGCAATTGATAGTTATGTTTGCTTCCTCATTGAGTACTACTACAGCATTTGGTACGAATTTGATTTTCTAATTTTTGTATCGAACTCGACTTAATTAAAATTGGCCGATGATGAATGTTTATATAGGATTTGATTATGATGAAGTCTTCCTTGAATTTTCATATGTGTCGTGATTTATCTTTTGAATATTTCAACCCATAATTTTTGCTTTCAAACGTGGTTGTCGATTTTTGATCGATCCATTGGCCTTCGGTTTTGAGATTATCGACTTGTTCATTCATGATATATTACTTCTTCAACCTGAAAATGTTGACACGTTCAACTTCGAATTTGTGCATTTAATTTCCTTTATGTTTTCTCTGTGCTTTCTGACTTGTTCAAAATTTTGATTCTAGCTTGATTTTTTCAACTTGTTCAATCTTGCTTCGGCTTGAATTTGTAGGCTGAAGTTCTGATGCATTTTTCAATATGCATTGTATAGTGTACGAAAACTATTATGCTTGAACTTGCCATATTTTTGGCGTTGCACTTGAACTTGTAATACTTGACCTTGCAGCCTTGGTTTATTCATTGTAGTTGCACATGTTTTTGCATCAATCTAGTTGTGTGCACTTTTCCTGAAAATGTTTGTGCCTATCTATGCACTTGTACCTGAAACTGCCTTATACGTATGCGCACTTGCATATGAAACTGCCTTATATGCATGTGCACTTGTTCCCATATTTACGTTTTCAAACTAATTTTGTTGCATTCCTAGGCTCGTGCACACTATCTGGTGTATTTCTGGCATGTGCACTAACCTGTGCTTGTGAGTATTTGTTTTCCTCGTATATTGCTGTTTGACTTGTGCATTGCTTTGGGCATGTAGCTATGCACATGTTCTTCTATTGTGTATTCACATGTGAGCTTGCCTTTATTTTCCTTGTGCACTGCTGTTTGGCTTGTGCATTCTTTGTTGTTGTGCACTATTTCACTCCATTTGAGTATGTTTGCATTTTTCTTGTGCTTACCTAATGCTTACTTGTGTCCTTGCTTTATGCATGTCTTCTGCTTACCTTGTGCTTGCCTTATGCTTGCCTTTATGCTTGGTTTTTGCTATTGATCATACAGGCTAGTGCACTTGCACTTTGTATTTGAATTTCATGTGTACTTGCCTGTTTGAGTGCATGTCCCTTCTTCTTACATGCCTAAAGCTCATTCAATTTGTTTGAACTGAATTTGTTGCTGTGTACTTGAATTGGTGAAGCTTTTGTTCTTTGGCTATGCATTGTATTGATCCTGAAGCATTTGCAGGATTGACCTTTTTCTGTATTGAATTTTGTGTACCTGTATCGTATTGTGTATGGCTGAATCCATTCACCACTGCAGTAGCATTCTTTTGTGTGTGCTTGTTCTCAAATATGAAGTGTTTTACCTTGACTTTGATATTATATAATCTGATTTATTTTTGTACATGTGTGAAAGTGTGATATGTTCATATGTTTGACTTAATTTTAAAATTATTGTTCCACATGAACATGTTGCACTGGTCCTTGCTTATACATGTTTTACCAATCCATGTTCGTTATTTTTGGTGCCTAGTTAAAATACGTAAAGAGGAAAACTAATAATATGAGGCAATGTCAATATATTTATATTTTTGTAGTTTCAATTTGTTTCTTTTTGCTTTTTACTATGTTATTACTTAATAGGAAAAGCAGATGTCTGGACAAAAATTAGAGCAAGAGATAACGATTGTATTCGAGTGAGTGAAGATAGGAGTGATTAGTTGTATTTGAAAGAGTGTTGTATATGAGAGAGTAGAAATTGTTGTATATGAATAGTGTATTAAAATTATGGAAGCTCTTGATGTAATTGTGTGTACTATTGAAATTTTATTAAAATAAAATATTTGTTGAAATTAAATTTTACTTGTTTATTTCATTTTGTGATGTTGCAATAGTACTGCAACAAACACATTTAAATATGTGTGTGTGTGTGTTTTTGTGTGTGCGCGTGTGTATATATGTTTATTATCATCAAACAAAAATCATAAACTGCTATATTCTACATAAGGAACCAAACTGTAATGGTGCAACCAGAGTAGTCACCGTTTGCAGCGAATGCATTAAGGCACGGCCATGGATCTGGATTAAGATTGCAAATCCCATGATCGGGAAGGACGTAAGTCAAGTTCGTTTTCTGTAACGACCCAGAAATTTTGAACAGTTGAAATAGAATATTTAATTGAATTTAAATATTTGAATGTTGATTTAACTTGAATTTCAAATGTAAATATGAAATTGGCAATTTAATTTGTAAATTTAATTGTTGCAATTGGGTAAAAATTTGAATCTTCAGTTTTAAGCTGATTAAAAATATTTTCAAGGCTTGGAAAATCTATATTGATAATTCTGAAGGTACTGGAACTTTCAGAATTGAATTTGAAACTGTTTTGTTTAGTTTTGAATTTATATCGTTTAAATTGAATTTAAAAATAGCGTTCCGGGGCACAGTCTCGAAATTCGACGAAACCAGTTCCATTGGATCCGTAATATTCAATTATTATCGGGTTTCAATTTTCGTAGCGTTCAGAGTCGTTATGTGAGCGTACGGTATAAAAATGCCTAGAAATAATTTATCATTTTAATTTAAATATCGTTTATCATTTCATCTGTCAAAGATTTCTTTTCCATCATCCGACTTACTTTTTCTCTGCAGAGCCACGAACTCTTGTCCCCTTTTTCAGCTGATAGCACGCTATATTTTTTTCAAATATCACGTATGTTCCCTACCCTTCAAAACGAAACGAAACTTCAAAGAAAAAAAATGGCTTCCTCTTTCGTTCGAATTCAAAGCCTAGCCTTTTCTTTTCTTCAATCGAACGAAATCAGAGAGAAAAAAATAATAATAAGACAGTTCGATAAAAATGGAAGGTCGTCGCTCTTTCCAATCTCGTTCTCCTCAAATCAATTAATAGCTTCAAATCAAATCGAACAGGAAGGAGAGCAAGGCACGCCGCGTCTTGGGGTTTCGTCGTCATCTGAGGCGCGCGCGCGAATAAGTGGTGGAACGAGCGCAGCGGCAATGGCGGCCTGGCGATCGCATGGTGATCGAAGCGTGAGGGCGACGTCAAGCAGATGCGAGGTGGCGCAGTGGAAGTAGGGTCGCGACTGTTCACGTGCGAGCATCGCGGTGACTGGAAGCGTGAGGCGAGAGCAATTGGGTTTCGTTGGTGTGGCGAACGACAGCTTTGTCGAGGCGAATTGGAAGTGCGTAAGGTTCTAAGTGAGGTAGCTCTCGCGTGCAGCTGATGGTGGCGTGGAGCCGGAGTCGGGGCATCTCGATCTGGGTTGCTTGATTAAGCAGTGAGGTAAAGGAGTTTTCTTTTAAGGATTTTAAATCTATATATACATATAGGATTTAGAGAAAATATAAATATTTCAACTATAACTGTTTTAGGAAAATTTTTACAGTAAGGTTTATAAAACAGTTCATTGTCTTCAATCCATAGATTCATATACATATTACAGTGTAAATTTTATATAACAGTAAGGTAATACAAATAATTTTAGAAATTTAAAAGTTGTTTAAAATTTGCAGTAAGGTATATGTATTATATAGCAAGAATTATTTTACAATAAAGTATCTTTGTTTTGAATCGATATGGAAATTGATTCGTTTGATAGGTTTATTTAAATTCGTTAATTACTAGAAAATAATTTATTAACGGAATTTAGTTTTAAATTAAATGATTAGTTAATTAAATCTATTAAACGATAATTGGTAATTCGAATTATTCGAAATTTGATAAATTGTATAATTGTTTATACAAGGTCTATAAAATCGAGAAACAAATTGGATTGGAAGTGGATTGCAAAATAAAAGCAAAGGTGAGATCTTCTCACTCAGATTTAAAATTGATTTTTGCAGTTATTAATTGATTGCTGTTTGGATGTGATATTAGATATAGTAGGATATATCTATATATAGCAATATATATATTGGCATTTGTATATATTGCAGTTGTTGATTTCCCGCATTATATAGCGGATGAGACCCTATTGCGCCGCATAATAGCGGATGATATTTTATAAAATCCCATATACCGCGATATTCCACCTTGAAGTGGAATTGGTATTGTGCTGACATCTATGGATGCAGGGAAACAGGTTGGAGGGATCCAACTGGATTCCTCAAATTGTTTGAATATTATTCCATATGTGAATGATGTGATTTATTGATAATCTGTGGATGATTTATTGATAATTGAAATTGTTGAAGGCTAAAATCTAGCCGAATGTATTTTTGGTATCGTTGGATACCAGAAATGAATATAAATTGGATTTTGAAATTAAAGTGGAAACTTTAAGTGAATTTATTGTTAAGGATTAAATTTGCTGAAAGAAGGAATTTTAAAGTATTAAAATTGATTTTTCGAAATCTTACCGAATAAATTCCAAAATATGGGAAAAGATATTAATGAATGAGTTTTGAATATATTGTTAAAAAGTTAAAGAATTCATTAAAAAGGGAATTTTGAATAATTGGAAAGAATAAAGGAATTTAGTTAAAAGTGATAAACTTTAAGAAATCAATTTGAAATTGATTTAGTATTGGAAAATGAACCTTTGAGAAATCGATTTGGAAATTTATTTGGAGTTGAAAATAAATTTAGAAATCAAATTTGCAATTAATTTGGTAATGGAAAATAAATCATTGGAAATTTTGCTTGAAATTGATTTAGTATTTGTAAAATAAATCTGGAAATCGATTTACAAATGATTTGTTATTTGGAGATAAATTCAGAAATAAATTGCAATGTTTTGTTCTATTGAAATAAAACTTAGAAATCAATTTGGAATTTGATTTTGGGGTTAAAAGTGAATATTTGGGAATGCAAATTCCAAATGGAAATTATGAAATGTAAGGGAAATTTGTTTTAAAAATAAACGCTGATTTATTTTTAAGTGTGAAAGTAAATTTACGGATTTTGAACGTAAATTTGAAATAAATCGATAAGGATTTATTTAATTGGTTTAAATGGACCGTTTTGAAGTGAAAGTGTATTTTCACTATAAAGCCGAGTATATTTTCCAAAGTGGCTTTTAAAATATAAATTAAAAGTTCTAAGTGGATTTTTAAAAGATATATTTGGAAATATATTCCGCGTAAGGAAATTGATTTGAAATTTATTTTCAAAAGTTGAAAGGTGAAATGTGATTTGAAATTGGTTTTCAAATGTTAAGTGTGGGGAAATATATATCTCGTGAAGATATTTTAAAATTAAATAATTTGGGAAAATTATTGAAACCCGGTGATTGTTGTGAATATTGTTGATAGTTAAATCACCGACTATCAATATTGCCTTTGAAATGGCACTTGAATTGTTTTTAAAACAAACGCTTATTATTCGGTTTAGCCGGGAAAGGACCTTTGTGTCAGATAACCCATTTCGAATAATAATACGGCGATATGGATCGTATTGAAGACCGGTGGTGAAGACCGGGTATTTGTGAAAATGGTAGGATGACCTATCGATTGTCTCTGCACCGTTAGCTACAGTATTGAGATTTCCTTTGTGATGGGAAGTTTTATCGGGATTGTGAATATCCGGATTGCAAGGGCTTCTTTTGAAGTGCCTTCGGTTCTGTTCGAACCCGGAACAGACTTGTATGGTTACGTGTCTGACATTACATTTTGAGATATAAAGCTGATTTCTTTCAAATACATTTCTGTTGGTGGCGGAGAATTTATTCTCTTAGCTTAACACCCTTCTCTGAGACGTACGAGCTCAGAGGTTATGTAGTTGAAATTTATCAGCGATATATTCCCAATTTGGTAATGTGGCATGCTGAGTGTTGCTGTGATGATGATCATTGTTGGGTATATTTCGACACCATCTACCGGACCAAGCATCTACCGAACCAACCTACCTCCTATGATTGCCGGACCAAGCATCTACCGAACCAACCTACCTCCTATGATTGCCGGACCAACCATCTACCGGACCAAGCATCTACCGGACCAAGCTCCTCCAACCATCTACCAGACCAAGCATCTACCGGACCAAGCTCCTCCCACCATCTACCGGACCAAGCATCTACCGGACCAAGCTCCTCCCACCATCTACCGGACCAACCATCTACCGGACCAAGACATTCCGAACCAACCTACCGGACCAACTCCTTCCGGGCCAACAATACCAGGCCAGGTCGCGTCAGCCCAGGCCCACCAGCTGTTATATACATCCATGACCCCTACCCCCAGCCTCACTCTATAAATAGAGGGGCAAGGGTACAACAATGGGGACAAGTTTGAGAGCTCAAGCACGGAAGGAACTTTCAAACAACTTTCTTTTACTGGTACCAAAGCTTTGTACTTGTAATCATAACAAAAGAAGAGAAATAACATATAAAGTGGATGTAGGCACATTCTGGCTGAACCACTATAAATCTGCGTGTCTTTTTACAATTTAGCCCCTGTTTTTCATATATTTGCATAAATCTCCAAAATCACTAAGAACAACCTAAGATCTACTAAATCATATAACTTTGAGGTGTTTGTCCAATTTTTGTGCAAACATTTTTGGTGCTTTCATTGAGAGTGGAGAAGCTCGAAGCTTCAGCTTCATCCACTTAACAACTTTCCTAACAGCATCGTTCGCTACTTGGAAAACATGCCTCCCAAACAGAGAAAAGATGTTAACAAAGGAAAAAACATCGCATCCAGCAGTCTTCCAGATCCAGCTATCACGAATCAAGTAAATCGTCCTCCTCTGGCAGCAGTAACGAATGAAGGACAGGCTAACCCAACCATTCCTGCCACAGAACAGCCTGCAGCAATTACTAGGGCAGATTTGGACAGAGTTGTGGTTGAAGTAACTAACCGCTTCACATCCCAGCAGGAAGCTTTGGTGGACCATCTCATGTCACGCTTAAGGGACGCTGAAGAATCCAACCGCAACACTGAATCATGGGGCGAGTCCCAGTCTGGAGGATCTCAGAGACAACAAAGATCTTCCTTCTTCGAAGGAGCTAACGGCAGAAGTAGCCATGGTAGGAGCCGAGACCGAGCACAGCCCGAAGTTAGGCCTAAGGAAACGTTTGGTACCGAACCCAACGGGGGAGGTACCGGACGGAGGTCAACTGTAGCTGAGCCTGTCATACTGCCTAACCACGGAAACGCCAGTGAACGGGGCCGAGCTAGAGTCTAGCCCGAAGTTGGACCCGAGGAAGTGCTTAGATCAGAACCCGGCAGGGGAAGATCAAGGCAAGGGCCAACTGTAGCTGACCCTAGCATGCTCCCAGAAGATCAAAGGCAGCCACTGGAAAATATGAGGAATGATAGACGATACCATCCCTACAGGTCATCTGGACGGAATCAACCCACAGAACAGAACCAAACTCATTTCTATCTGCTCCAAGTTCTGATGAAAGGATGGCACGCTTATTCAGAGAGTGTGTCCAACGGGAGCAAAGAGATCGAGGGATAGGCGCTAGGGTAACCAGCCCTTTCGCCCGCAATATCGAAATTGCTATCACCCCCCGAGAATGGAAGATGCCAACAATGGAACCCTACAAAGGAACCTCCGACCCCGTTGTACACTTACAGAGGTACACGCAGCATATTCTTATGAGTGGGGCGACAGAGGGAGTACTGTGCAAATGCTTTCTGCTCTTCTTAGCAGATCTTGCTACCTCCTGGTTCTGTCATCTACCCCAGGGATCCATCAGCTCGTGGGAGATGTTGAAAGAAAAATTTATCAGTCAGTTCCGCATTCATGTGGAGCAACCTAAGGACACTTATTCCTTATCCAGCGTCAAACAGAAACCTGGAGAGAAGCTGCAGCAATACCTAACCAGATTCAACGCCGCAGCAGCCGCAGTCCAAGATGCCGATGAGAAGCTTATCCTAATGGCCCTCTGCAGTGGTGTGCATCCGGACA
Organism: Allium fistulosum; assembly: GCA_030737815.1. Lineage (NCBI taxonomy): Eukaryota > Viridiplantae > Streptophyta > Magnoliopsida > Asparagales > Amaryllidaceae > Allium > Allium fistulosum. The sequence goes on from CM060906.1 coordinate 1,042,363,173, forward strand.
CTAAATTTGTTAGAAGGTTGACAAAAGAAAAACCAGCTACTTTACCCAATTTCTTCCATAAAGCCGGGAAATACATGAGGCTTAAGGATGCTGCCGTTGAGGGGCAGTCAGGACAGCAAAATAAGACATCCCATGGCAACGCCCCTGCTGTGGCAAGGGACGTTCGAAGAAATGATTCCAGAGACAATGCTGGGGGCAAGAAGGGAGAAAAGCGCCTATATCGGCCAGGACCAAGATTCGACACTTACACTCCTTTGAACGAGACCGTCGAAAATATCTTCCTTGCCACCCAAGGCGAAGTTAGATACAAACGCCCACCACACAAGAAGGAATCAGATAACGCACAGAAGTCTGGAAAGTTCTGCCGCTTCCACGAATCTCACGGGCATGATACCAACGAATGCCATCATCTCCGAGATCTGATCGAGGAACACATCAGAAGAAAGAAACTAGAACGTTATGTAAAAGGTCAGGACAGGACCCCAGCTCCTGCCAATGAAAACCCAAGGCTACCCTCACCGGGGGCCGACAGAGGAAACCGCAACGCTAGCAGCTCTAGTCAAGAAAAGATAGTGGTCCATACCATCTCAGGAGGGCCACACATCGCAGACAGAAGCTGGAAAGAGATGGAAAGATACGGAAAGTCGCTTAGAGACAATAAAGACTATGTCAATTCGGTTATAGAAGAACGCCACCCGAAGCGGAAAGAAAGTGATGACATCACATTCGGTAAGCATGACCTAGAAGGAAGCCGGTACCCTCACATGGATCCCATGGTCATCTCTGCCCGACTTGGTCCCGCCGAAGTTTACCGAATCCTGGTGGACACTGGAAGCTCGGTAAACATCCTGTTCAAACACGCATTCGACAAAATGAAGCTGTCAATGAAGGATGTATCTCCCTGCGATAAACCACTACACGGTTTCACTGGGGATGCTAAGATGCCCCTCGGGCAACTGGACCTCTTTGTTGAGATTAGGAGCCATCCCCGCTCCATTGTACGGAAGCAGACATTCGTGCTAATAGAAAACCATTCGGCCTACAACGCCTTCTTAGGAAGACCAGCCTTGTCTGACTTCCAAATTGTCCTAGCCCCATGGTGCCTAAAGATGAAATTTCCAACGGACAATGGAGTAGGGGAAGTAGAAGGAGACCAGGACGTTGCTCGAGACTGCTATGTGACTGAACTTCGCAACAACCACAGGAAGGATAAAGGGAAGGGTGTAGAGATTGCCCTCTGCACAAAAAGTCTGGAAGCATAGCAACTAAAGAAAGCCCCTCCTCTTCGATATACCAGCGACCCTTTCAATGAATTAGACCCTAGGGACAAAGAGGAGGAGGCCACCGCCGAGCCTGCAGAGGCTATGGAGTTTATATCTGTAGACAAGCACGACTCAAGTAGACTATTGAAAATTGGGTCCCAACTAAAAGCCGAATTGAAGGAACAACTCATTGATTTTCTCCGCCACAACTTGGATGTATTCGCTTGGTCACACGCTGACATGACCGGAATCTCCCCCGACATAGCATGCCACGTATTAAACATTGATCCTACCAAGGCGCCTGTAAAACAAAGAAAGAGAAGTATGGGGGTAGAGCGATCAGCAGCCCTCGATGAAGAAGTAAAGAACCTACTCGCCAATGACTTCATACGAGAAGCTATCTACCCGGAATGGATCGCCAACCCGGTGCTGGTAAAAAAGGCTAATGGGAAGTGGCGAACCTGCATTGACTTTTCCAACCTAAACGACGCCTGCCCAAAGGATTGTTTCCCACTTCCCAGAATCGACCAACTTGTAGACAGCACAGCCGGGCACGAGCTCCTATCTTTTATGGACGCATACTCAGGGTATAACCAAATTCCTATGCATGCTCCCGACCAAGACCACACTAGTTTCATCACTGACCGGGGTTTATACTGCTATAAGGTAATGCCTTTCGGACTTAAAAATGCAGGGGCCACCTACCAGCGCCTCGTCAACAAAATGTTTGCAGGGCTAATAGGACAAACTATGGAAGTATATGTGGATGACATGCTGGTAAAGTCAAGGAAAGCCAAAGATCACGTAAGCCACTTAGGCAAGATGTTTCAAGTACTTCGACAATATGGAATGAAGTTGAATCCACTAAAATGCTCCTTCGGAGTGTCATCAGGAAAGTTCTTAGGATTCATCGTTCATGCCAGAGGGATAGAAGCAAACCCTGAACAGGTCCGAGCGTTAAGGGATATCAAGATACCTTCCACTCGGAAGGAAATGCAAAGTCTGAATGGAAAAGTGGCCTCTCTAAGCCGATTCATCTCCAAGGCGACGGACAAGTGCATCCCCTTTTTTGAAGTCCTAAAGAAAGACAAGGGAAAGTTCGAATGGACTGGCGAATGCCTGACCGCTTTCCTTCACTTAATCGAACACCTCCAGAAACCACCGGTACTCTCAACTCCAAGCGAAGGAGAAGAATTATACCTATACCTCGCTGTGTCATCTCACGCCCTAAGCGCTGCCTTGGTAAGGGAAGACAACCGCACGCAACGGCCAGTTTACTTCGTCAGCAAAAGGTTTACTGGGGCAGAAGTTAGATATCCTAAACTTGAGAAGTTAGCATACTGTTTACTAATCACTTCACGGAAACTGCGTCACTACTTCCAGTCCCATTCCATCAAAGTTCTGACCGATCAACCACTGAGGCAGGTACTCCATCGTCCCGACACTTCCGGGCGACTACTTAAATGGTGCATTGAGCTTAGTCAATATGATATCACCTATCACCCTCGCACCGTCATCAAGAGACAAGCCATGGCTGATTTCATTGCAGAATTCACTACCAACGAGGATAAGGAGCAATTGGAAATAACAGAAGATATCAAGTGGAATCTCTTTGTGGACGGTGCATCTAACGAACAAGGCTCGGGGGCAGGTGTGGTAATAATCACTCCCAGGGGAAACAAACTGCACTATGCTATAAGATTGGAGTTCGCTGCCACCAATAACGATGCAGAATATGAAGCAGTGATAGCCGGACTAGAAATTGCCATCGAAATCGGAGCCAATTCTTTGTGTCTTCATAGCGATTCTCAACTTATTGTTAATCAAATACTAGGAGAATTCCAAGCTCGAGAAGAACGACTCATAGCATATCTAAAGAAGACCAAGTTACTTCTCAGCCGACTGGACCACTACTTAGTCAAACACATCCCTCGGGAAGAGAACCAAGAGGCCGACGAATTGGCAAAGCAAGCAAGTGTGAGAGACATCACCATCTTCGGGGCGGTAACCATCTCAAAGCAACTGGCCCCAAGTTTTGAACAAGTGAATCTGGTAGCTGCAACCGAAGAAGCAACTTGGATGACTCCCATCCGAGACTACCTACAGAGTGGCACACTACCCAACGGGCGTAACGAAGTCAAGAAAATCTTGAGGAAAGCATCCCGCTACACAATACAAGAAGACATCCTCTATCGGCGCGGTTTCTCTAACCCGTTATTAAGGTGTGTCGCTGGGAGAGAAGCCAAGGAAATCTTATCCAACATCTATCAGGGAAGCTGCGGAGATCACACCGGAGGGCAAACGTTAGCAAAAAAGATACTCCGATACGGATATTTCTGGCCCACCTTAAGCAAGGACGCCTTAGATTTCGTCAAAAAGTGTGACAGATGCCAAAAATTTGCTAAGATTCCACGGCTACCAACAACTGAGATTACTCAAATGACCAGCCCTTGGCCCTTCGCAATATGGGGAATTGACTTAATCGGCGAGCTACCAATGGGCCGAGGCGGGGTAAAATATGCTATAGTAGCAGTCGACTATTTCACCAAATGGGTGGAAGCGGAACCTCTGAATAAAGTATCTTCAGCAAAAGTAATTAACTTCTTGATCAAAAATGTTCTGTGCAGGTACGGAGTCCCACTCAAAATCATATCAGACAATGGACTTCAGTTTGACAGCGAGGAATTCGCCAACTGGTGCCAAGAGCACGGAATTCACAAGAGCTTCTCATCCGTAGCGTACCCCCAAGCAAACGGACAAGTCGAAGCCGTCAACAAAATTCTGAAAACTCTAATAAAAAAGAAGCTCGAAAAGTCAAAGGGCGCTTGGGTGGATGAACTCCCTACGGCACTATGGGCCTATCGCACATCTTTCAGAACATCAATGGGGCACACTCCTTTCTCTTTGGCATACGGATCGGAGGCTATGCTCCCAGTTGAAACCATTGTGCCTTCCCACCGTAGAATCCACTATAACCCAGAAGAGAACGAAGAACTCCTTCACATGTCTTTGGATCTAATTGAGGAGAGAAGAAATGATGCAGTCCTTAAAACAGCAGCCCACAAACAAAAAGTGGCGACACACTACAACTCCAAAGTCAAGCATCGTACCTTACAAGAAGGGGATCTTGTCCTCAAGCAAATCTTCCCTCGTCCCGGAGCACTAGACCCAATCTGGGATGGACCATATGTAATTCATAAAGATCTCCACAACGGAGCCTATATTTTGTCAACAGTGGACGGAGAGGTGTTCCAGAGGGCATGGAACATCCAACACCTCCGTCGATACTTTTCTTAACTTGTATTGCCCATATGAAGTGAATTAACAAAGAGAATCAGTGGACGTAGGCATTTTCGTGCCGAACCACTTTAAAAAACCTTGTCTCTTTTTTAACTTGTTCCTTTGTATCTTGGCTGCTTGTTAACTTTATCCTTTTCTGTTGAACAAAATCCTGAGCATATAGCATTTCTATTCAAAGCACTCCACAACGCAACTTCACCTGGACAAGACCTAGCAGGTACTATGCGAATCTATGCCCTCGCCAATGAGACACTTTTGCTCCGGCATCCCTCTGCTGCGGGTTAACTCATTGCTCGCGACGGCCCTCAAAGCCAACTGTAATGAGCCGATTATAAGCCACCGAGAAGGCCGACTATAGCCGAGGCAGCTCATTACGACGTTAGGCTCGCCGGCAACTGTGAACCGACTATAAGCCTCAACATAAGGTGTGGCCAGCCAGGGGCAGTTCACAGTTGACGATCGGCACCCACGCTAGCCGGCCACAGCAAATCGAATAATACCCACGATTACGGGCCATAATGGCTCGGGTAGTTACTGTGCGCGATCTCGGCTCCGATGTGTCTTAAGTGAAGCTGTGGTAAAAAAGAATTAACTCCCCGCGGAGGCGTAAGATGGGTGACAAATGTCTCCAAGACCCACAGCTAGGGAAAGTGACTACAAAACCCGTTTGCCACGAACTTAAGCACATCGAAGGCCTTCCGTGATTGGAAGTTTTACTTTTTCACATATTCCAATTTTACTTGAGAAACTTTTCTCCTATCCTCTGTAACAATTCTTGAAGTACAGGACACAGAACAGGAGACACTCACTAATAGAAGCAGATATTCGCAGCAAGATATTGGAACGCATCCTTCAATCGATCACACAGGATATTCAAAGCTGCCACCTACAAGCAAGATATAAAGGGCAGTACTTCTTTCTTTCATATGTAAACACGTGACTATAATTTATTCACACCTCACACTAACATTGCAAGTCACGAAATTATCCTGGCATCAAACACTACTTGATCACGAGAATATACATAGCTATATTTCTCATACAACATGTCAAAATAACAAAAACACTCAAAAGACGACAGAATCAGCTTAAGTTAAAAAATTACACGTCAAGAATAGTGTTGATTATTACAAATAGCAAGAATTACAACCTAAAAGTTACTCTACTGTTTTAAAGCTAACGTATACAGCCATGTCAAGTCTACAAAAAGAATTTTCCAGGTCTAATCAGGGAGCCGGCTGCGTTGGAGTCTTGTCTTTGTCCTGTTGACCACCTGTCCAGTCAAAGAAAGGATTCATTAGTGATAAAACAACTAATTTAATGGAGAGACTAAAAAAGGAAGACTTACCAGCACCTGCTCCTTGACTATCCTGGTCGTCATCCTCTACTTGCACACCTGCCTCCTCAGCAGCAAGCAACCGCATACCCTCCTTCACCACCACCTTCTCCTCCTTGGTAAACTGGGCAGTGACCACATCCATGCTGAAGGCCACACCACCCTCTTTATCCGCATCCGCCTTAGCTTCCTCCAGAGCCCGAAGATAAATCTTAGCCATGACCCTAGGATAATCATCCATCCAGGATAGGTTGCCTTGCTTCCAAGTTCGAAAGTACATGTCCTGAAGCATTTCATCCATCATCCCCTCATTCTCTTCAAACCCCCTCATCCGGGCCTCGAAAGCCGACAACCTTCCAACAGCAGCTTCTCTCTCCAAACGGTATCTCGAGCAGTCAGCCTGAAGGGATTTCCGCATCGCCTCCATCTCCTCCTTCATCCTAACCTGAGCAAGCTCTGCGGCTTCAAGCTTCCCAGACAGCTCCTCTACCTGCTCAAGATCCTCCCTCCGAACCTCATCCACTGTCGAGATGGCCATATTTATCTGCTCCTTGCAGTCAGCCCCCATCTTTCGCAGTTCCGCCTTACTAGCCTCCTCCATAGCCTTCCTCAACCGCCCGGAGGCATCCTCATGCTGAGAAATCTGAATGGCCTGATCAGCGAGCTGTTTGGCCTGGTCCGAAACCATCAATCTTAGTCGGATGTTGGCACTCCCAATCTCCTCTCCAGCCTTAACCAGCCGGGCATGATGCCCCATCAGCTTCCTAGTCTCCTCCGCCACCCGATCAATATTAGCCTTGGCCTCGTCTCCCATGGTAACTATCCGAGTAGTAAGTAGATTGAGATCTAAGGACTTAGCCTCATCAAGCACCCGTACCATGGGATTGCGGGGAAGAAGGTGCTCACCGGTAACCTCGTCAAAGGTAATATCATGGGAACTTGGACCCAGGTCAGGATGACCCGCAAATGGATTCCGAGCCAAGTCAGGACGATCAATTTGAGTGACGGTAGGATTTTCAGACAGGTGCGGAGAAAGTACGAACTCAGTATCCTCCTCCGTGATATCATGAAGAGGCTGAACTGGAGGCTGAGGACCAAGTGAAGATTCAGATAAGGGATGGCTCCTCTTTCTCTTTTGAATGCCCTCGTCAATAACCCCGAGAAGAGGACGGTAGCCGACTACATCCCTGGAACGGTGGGCCGAAGGCTTCGGCTTGGCGGAAGCTTTGGAGAGCTTGTACTGTTCAAGCCTGTGCCGAAGATCTGAGGCCTTGGCCATTTTGCCTACTCCTGATATGAAAAAAAAAGTATCACAAGCATGCATTGATCTATAATTCGAGAAAACACGGGAAATTAAAAGGTAAAAAGAAAGGAAACACATCTGAGGTTGTACAAACCCTGGGGAGGAGTAGGATACTGCAATAAGTCCTGGATTTCATTCCAGGACGGGAGCGGGTCATAAAATATTCCTAAGTCCCTATCATAAATGGAGCCCGCAGGAGTCAAAAGTTCACCTTGAGTCGTCGGAGCCACCTTGGCTGGAATAGTCTGAGGAGGCTCGCTTGCACCAGTCCCAGCCTTATCAGCTTTCCCAGGTTTCTCTATCAAAGCCGGTTCCCCGTCCAGCCCCTCAAAAGCTTGGTGGAATACATCATCCGTCCACTCCTGAATCTCGCCTGCTTGCCCAGGAAGCAGGGCCCCGATGCCATCACCACCATCGCCACCTTCCCGGTCACCTCCACCCTCACCTCTTTCCTCCTCTACGTCTTCCTCCTCCTGAGTAAGTTGACAATTGCTAGGGGAGGGACCGTCCGACTTCTTAAGTTTCTTACCTCTGACGGTTGGAGGTTTTGTGAAAGGTTTCCTCTTGCTACTCTCTACCGTGACACTTCCCTTAGCCTGAGCAGCCGCCCTCTCCTCCGCCGTTTCCCTCAGCTTGACTACTGACTGCTGTGGAAGAATTAAGTTATACTCCAGAAGGGTCGTGTTTCTGATCAGGTAGGCAGATGACTTATATCTCCCGAGAATAGCTTCTATCTCAGCCGCCATCTGAACCAGGCGATCAGTCTCCACAACTGCAAAGCCACCTGTCGCTAGCAAAAAATGAAAATGTATGAGGAGAAGCATCGCAGCCAGAATGGAAATTATAAATAAAGCATCAACTTACATCCAGAAGTAAAACGCCGAATAGAAACAGAGTCGTCTATGACGAAGAACCACTCCTTCTTGAACATACTGAATTTGGAATACAGATCCAAGACTGGCTTGAAGGTTACAGCTGACTCCAAGCTGATGTATGGGGACCCCTTCTTATAGCCCCTCAGATTATATAAGTACCGGATCTCCCGGTTGGAAGGAGCACGACCATACTTCCTCTGGAAAATGACGAAGAGGCTCACCAGTATAGCATAGGAGTTGGGTTGAAGCTGGAATGGGGCCACCTTTAGATATGTGAGGAAGCTGGCTACCCAAGCGTTAAGAGGAGGAATGGCACCACACATACAGTGGTATCTGCAGTAGGCAAAGTACCCTTCAGGAGGGTCGTATGGCATAACTTCTCTCCCTGGCAACAGCAAGTGCGCCCTATCAATTCCGAAAGAACGGGAGATGACATCAAGCTGCTCCTCCTTGAGGGAGCTAGGAAAGCAATCGGGCGGGGAGTTCAGGAGCTCCTGTGTGGGCCGTACCCGTCCACTAGTGATCTCGGGGCAGATCCGTGACGTTCTGGAATCGGCTGAGCTGGGGGCACGGCAGAGGAACCTCCTTCGCCCCCGGATTTCTTTTTGTCTGCTCGAGTTTCCGATTTACGAGACATTATCTGCAACACCGGAAAAACACATTGTTAGAACAGAGGATGTAAACAAGTATGTGTGTAATATGAAATTTCACTCATAAAATCAAAATGCCCAAATTCCTATTGTCATCCGATAAGGTGAAGGTTAAAATTCATTCGGTATTCAGAGTCTCAAGGTTCATTCGGCATTCCCCGTGTGGAATTCATTCGGTGATCCAAGTAAGAATACTCATTCGGCATTTAAAGTCACGAGCTCATTCGGCATTTAAAGTCACGAGCTCATTCGGCATTCAAAGTCTCGAACTCATTCGGCATTTAAAGTCTCGAGCTCATTCAGTATTTACTAATAGAGTTCATTCGGTACACACAAGTCTCATTCGGCGAAGGGAAGTTAAGTACCTGATTCGGCAGGCGTAGGCAGTTCAGTAGATTGATTCGGCTATGCAACAAATTTGGCTCAAGTGCTTCGTTCGGTAGGAAATAACAAGGGCCCTAGCTCCGTACTTATAGACGAAGGTGGACCTCCGAACCAACCGGTTCGGCGTCTGGAACCGGATGTGACTATTCAAAGGAGAAACAAAGCACGCCATGTGCTGGCACATAACCTGCTTTGGGGGGAAAATGTTGGGTATATTTCGACACCATCTACCGGACCAAGCATCTACCGAACCAACCTACCTCCTATGATTGCCGGACCAAGCATCTACCGAACCAACCTACCTCCTATGATTGCCGGACCAACCATCTACCGGACCAAGCATCTACCGGACCAAGCTCCTCCAACCATCTACCGGACCAAGCATCTACCGGACCAAGCTCCTCCAACCATCTACCGGACCAAGCATCTACCGGACCAAGCTCCTCCCACCATCTACCGGACCAAGAATCTACCGGACCAAGCTCCTCCCACCATCTACCGGACCAACCATCTATCGGACCAAGACATTCCGAACCAACCTACCGGACCATGCTCCTACCGGACCAACTCCTTCCGGGCCAACAATACCAGACCAGGTCGCGTCAGCCCAGGCCCACCAGCTGTTATATACATCCATGACCCCTACCCCCAGCCTCACTCTATAAATAGAGGGGCAGAGGTACAACAATGGGGACAAGTTTGAGAGCTCAAGCACGGAAGGAACTTTCAAACAACTTTCTTTTACTGGTACCAAAGCTTTGTACTTGTAATCATAACAAAAGAAGAGAAATAACATATAAAGTGGATGTAGGCACATTCTGGCTGAACCACTATAAATCTGCGTGTCTTTTTACAATTTAGCCCCCGTTTTTCATATATTTGCATAAATCTCCAAAATCACTAAGAACAACCTAAGATCTACTAAATCATATAACTTTGAGGTGTTTGTCCATTTTTTGTGCAAACAATCATTTATTGATCATTTGTGATCAAAGCATGGCTTTGTGAAAAAGCGTAGCTTTGTGGGCGAGACTTCGTCAGGGCCTCACAACCCAGAAATGGTCGAAACAGGAATGTTGCGGCAAGGTTATGAGGGTCGCGCCCTTTAGGGTATGTCATTTCCTTCTGGAAAGGGGTGGTATCATGGTATGGAGCCCAGATACTTACTCATGTGGACACACTTTATTTATTATGTGTGATGTTGGTTGCCGAGCGCTCGGATAAAGGTCCCAAAGGACCAGGGGATGACATATTCGTGAGTTACCTAGTTACAGGGGTAACCCGGCCTTGTTTGGCAGAGAGCAGTTTGTCTCTCGGGACGTCCAGCCAGAGGCGATCCCATGTGGCAGTAGGAAAGGAAGTTCCTTCGCCTGACCATTTGTTGGAAATCCAAAGAAACAATACGAACCTTTACGATTGCAATTGTATTACCTGCTATGGAATGTGGCGGTAACCTGCTATTGAACATAGTAGCTATAGTAGGCATAACGTGAAATGCCTATGCTGGCTAAGATTAATATTATACTTTCGAAATTTTTTTCCACTAGACATTAATAATAATAATCCAATGATTTGCATAGTAAGCATCTTTGGCTATCATAAGAAGAAATCTCCACCAATTCTGTGTTTGCATTGTGTGTGTGGCGGGAGGTCTTATGGTAGTTTCATTTTCCAAAAGCATTGCGAATTAATTTTATTTTCTTTGTGAAAATAACTGTTTTACGATCTCACACCAGTCACCATGACTGACTCGGAGTTTATTGTTCCCTTCTAAACTCTGGGTGCCCATAATTTTCTACACGGGTAGCCTAGAGTTATTTTTATCAGGATATTCTGGATATTCTGGAGCTTTGGGGATAAGCTGGATGGCGAGACGTACTTCCGTACTTATTATTTATTTTCGTTGTGTATTATGTATGAGGACAAGTTTATATAACTGTCCATTATGTATTGAGTTGTTTATTGACTCTGATTGATGTATTGTATAAAACTGATATAGTTCTTTGTTTAAAAGATTATTGATTCATCTATTATATATCGTTCCGCTGCGATATGTGAGATTTTGATATTGTTTCTGTTTCTGATGTTGTTCTGTTGTTCTTCTTTCTTTTCCTTCTATCTTTCTACCTCTTCTTTTAAACCCTAAGAATTCGGTTTTTTCGGCATTCGTTTGCTCGGCAGTTGATACAGTGGACGTATCGATGTCGATTTTCAGAAGTCGAAGAATCGGGTCCTTACAACGTGGTATCAGAGCATCCGGTTAAGCGATAACCCTTGGCTCTGTTGGGTGTTACTCATTAGAGATAGAGTCAGTAGTACTCTAGAATGAGTATGAGTGTAATAATAGATATGAGCGCGTATTTGTTAGTGAATACAAAAATTTATTTTGTATTGTGTTGACCTATCGGTTGATTGTTTATAGATTCTGGTCGGTGCAGTCTGGCCAACTGTAATCGATAGGGATTTCTAAACTCTTAAACAAGATAAACTGACACAGTATTGTTTTAAAATAGGGTGAATGAAATAATTTTACCCAAAACTATTTTTATATAGAAAAGAAATGATTTTCTATGAATTATCATAGTATATGGATGTTTGGTTGTTAGGAAGTGATAATATCAAATTATTATCATTGTTATATGAAAATTAATTAAATAAAATAATAACCAAAGATTTGAAGATAAATTCATTTAAAAAATGAAAATTATAAATATGAATTAAGAATATAAGGAAATGAATTCATATACAAATGAGATTTGTAAATGTAATTGTAAGTGTGATCTACAAATTGAAATAGAATTCCAGGAAAAGTATTTGAGAATAAATTCATTAATCTAGTGAAATGGTAAAGTGAATTTATAAACGAGTTCTCTAAATTAAAATAAAGTGCCAAAGTAATTGTTTAAAAGACTCTGGGATATCTTTAAATTGTTTTGGAATATAAATAAGTTGATAACTTATAAAATATTTGAAATCTAATTGGAATGAGATTCAAAGTGAAAATGAATGAAATTGTGAATGAACAAATGAGTTTACATTTGTAAATAAATGAACTAAAGAAATGGAATGAAATTTGATTTGAATAAAGTTGAATAAAAAAAATCCAAACTTGGGAAAATAAAATAAAATAAAATGGATTGAGTTTAAATAAACTTGATAATTTATTAATTCATGCAATAATGAATTGGAAGTTGAATTGGTTAAATTAAAGCTTTCTTGTAAGCTAAATTTGAAGATAAAATTTGAATTTGTATATAAATTCAAGAAGTAGAAATAAATTGAAAATTTCCTTGTTATTGATAAAATGAATTCACGATGAATTGAATATGGAAATGTGAAATTTAAAAAGAATAAGTGAATGTACTAATTGAATTAAATTAGTGAATGGAATAAATTTGATAAATGAAAATCAAATCAAGAATTGAAATTGGAAATTGTTTACAAGAAAATGAACTTGAGTTTTGAAGTGAAATAGCTTAAGTAAATATGGAATAAATGCTCGACTTAAGAAATTTTTTGTGAAATGGTTCAAATGAAATGAATGAGAATATGGAATGTAAGTTAAATTGAAATGGAATCAATTTAAATGATTGTTAGCTCAAGTAATCATTTAGTTGCATGAATATTAACAAATCTGAATAGAAAGAATTATCGTCTGACAAAAACGAGATTGTATAAATTCTATGAGTTAATAAAAGCTAATAGAAATTGATTTTTGTATCGATTGAAATAGATATGAGTTAGATTCACTTAGAAATGAATTGAATGTAAGAAAGTGAGTTGTTAATCACTTGAATTGAATAGAAATTGAATGTGAATTAGATGGAAGCGATTTAAGTTGAATTGAAACCTTATGAATTGCTAATGGAATTTATTTTGGATGTCTGGCTAATGAAATCTATATATTTGTTATTGAAATAAGTGAATTGTTAAATAGATTTCCTATATTTGTCACTTACCTGTTTAAATTGAGTAAGTGCAGGATTTTGAAGCCGTTTGGCTGCATTTTGGGTTGCGTAAATGCTAATAAAATAAACTGCTTTGCTTTAAAATGCTAAAAGGTATGCCTACGCAATAAAAATAGGAAATATGAACTATTTTTCTACTTTTCCGACCGAGTGGGTCGATGTATATATATTTATATCTTTTGTCAAATTGCAAAAGCTCCTCCGTACAAAGGAGACTCCGCCAAAATTTTCTGAAATTTTTTAGAGTTAGAATTTTTTTTGAAATTTTTGGAAATTTTTCACTAATGACAAAAGACTTAAAATTGGAATTTGGAATAAAGGTAAATAAAACTCAATATTCAGAATTAGAAGATGAATCGAATTCAAGTAAAATTCGAAATGAAAATCTGAATGAAAATTTGAAAGTAAGATGAATTCAAATAGAATTGAAATTGTAAATTGAATTCAAATGGAATTGAAAATGCAAAGTTGAATGGAAATGAGTATATAACTTTGTTTGTGAAGTGAAAATGAATATAAGAAGTATGTAAACACTTATATTGAACTTAAGAAATGAATGAATGAAATTCTTAAGTAAATTGGTATTGGAAAATCCAATAAGTGAATTTGGACATTATTGTTCAGTAAAATTTACAGGGATTGTAAAGACTAAGGAAAATGGAATTGGATTTTGATTTTGAAGATAATTTAAATTGCTCGACCAAAAGGTATGTATTTAAATTTCAGTATGAAATTTGATGAGATTCTGATTTTGCCACTTGGCATTTTGTTTTCTATTGGGATTTGGGAGTCCGTAGGGACGTTTTGTAGTTATACCGAGCTAGCCGCGCAAAGGAGACGCTGGCGAAATTTTTCAAAAATTTAGAGAGTTAGGAAATTTTTGAGAAATTTTTGGATAATTAACAATTTGAATTTAAATTTAAATTTGAATTGTGAAGTAAAATAAAGTTGTTTGAAACTATGAAAGTGTTTGGAAAGTTAGTTGAAGTGATAACAAATCTTTAATAAAAAGATTTGGGTTTGAAAATTTGTTAAAACTATTTGGATTTAAGTAAATAGTTAATGGGAATTGGAGCATTTTTCCTAACTTGTAATTTCGGGACGAAATTCTTTTAAGGGGGGAAGATTGTAACGACCCAGAAATTTTGAACAGTTGAAATAGAATATTTAATTGAATTTAAATATTTGAATGTTGATTTAACTTGAATTTCAAATGTAAATATGAAATTGGCAATTTAATTTGTAAATTTAATTGTTGCAATTGGGTAAAAATTTGAATCTTCAGTTTTAAGCTGATTAAAAATATTTTCAAGGCTTGGAAAATCTATATTGATAATTCTGAAGGTACTGGAACTTTCAGAATTGAATTTGAAACTGTTTTGTTCAGTTTTGAATTTATATCGTTTAAATTGAATTTAAAAATAGCGTTCCAGGGCACAGTCTCGAAATTCGACGAAACTAATTCCATTGGATCCGTAATATTTAATTATTACCGGGTTTCAACTTTCGTAGCGTTCAGAGTCGTTATGTGAGCGTACGGTATAAAAACGCCTAGAAATAATTTATCGTTTTAATTTAAATATCGTTTATCATTTCATCTGTCAAAGATTTCTTTTGCATCAGCCGACTTACTTTTTCTCTGCAGAGCCACGAACTCTTGTCCCCTTTTTCAGCTGATAGCACGCTATATTTTTTTCAAATATCACGTATGTTCCCTACCCTTCAGAACGAAACAAAACTCAAAGAAAAAAAAATGGCTTCCTCTTTCGTGCGAATTCAAAGCCTACCCTTTTCTTTTCTTCAGTCGAACGAAATCAGAGAGAAAAAAAATAAGACAGTTCGATAAAAATGGAAGGTCGTCGTTCTTTCCAATCTCGTTCTCCTCAAATCAATTAATAGCTTCAAATCAAATCGAACAGGAAGGAGAGCAAGGCACGCCACGTCTTGGGGTTTCGCCGTCATCTGAGGCGCGCGCGTGAATAAATGGTGGAACGAGGGCAGCGGCAACGGCGGCCTGGCGATCGCATGGCGATCGAAGCATGAGGGCGACGTCAAGCAGATGCGAGGTGGCGCAGTGGAAGTAGGGTCGCGACTGTTCACGTGCGAGCATCGCGGTGACTGGAAGCGTGAGGCGAGAGCAATTGGGTTTCGTTGGTGTGGCGAACGACAGCTTTGTCGAGGCGAATTGGAAGTGCGTAAGGTTCTAAGTGAGGTAGCTCTCGCATGCAGCTGATGGTGGCGTGGAGCCGGAGTTGGGGCATCTCGATCTGGGTTGCTTGATTAGGCAATGAGGTAAAGGAGTTTTCTTTTAAGGATTTTAAATCTATATATACATATAGGATTTAGAGAAAATATAAATATTTCAACTATAACTGTTTTAGGAAAATTTTTACAGTAAGGTTTATAAAACAGTTCATTGTCTTCAATCCATAGATTCATATACATATTACAGTGTAAATTTAATATAACAGTAAGGTAATACAAATAATTTTAGAAATTTAAAAGTTGTTTAAAATTTGCAGTAAGGTATATGTATTATATAGCAAGAATTATTTTACAATAAAGTATCTTTGTTTTGAATCGATATGGAAATTGATTCGTTTGATAGGTTTATTTAAATTCGTTAATTACTAGAAAATAATTTATTAACGGAATTTAGTTTTAAATTAAATGATTAGTTAATTAAATCTATTAAACGATAATTGGTAATTCGAATTATTCAAAATTTGATAAATTGTATAATTTTTTATACAAGGTCTATAAAATCGAGAAACAAACTGGATTGGAAGTGGATTGCAAAATAAAAGCAAAGGTGAGATCTTCTCACTCAGATTTAAAATTGATTTTTGAAGTTATTAATTGATTGTTGTTTGGATGTGATATTAGATATAGTAGGATATATCTATATATAGCAATATATATATTGGCATATGTATATATTGCAGTTGTTGATTTCCTGCATTATATAGCGGATGAGACCCTATTGCGCCGCATAATAGCGGATGATATTTTATAAAATCCCATATACCGTGATATTCCACCTTGAAGTGGAATTGGTATTATGCTAACATCTGTGGATGCAGGGAAACAGGTTGGAGGGGTCCAACTGGATTCCTCAAATTGTTTGAATATTATTCCATATGTGAATGATGTGATTTATTGATAATCTGTGGATGATTTATTGATAATTGAAATTGTTGAAGGCTAAAATCTAGCCGAATGTATTTTTGGTATCGTTGGATACCAGAAATGAATATAAATTGGATTTTGAAATTAAAGTGGAAACTTTAAGTGAATTTATTGTTAAGGATTAAATTTACTGAAAGAAGGAATTTTAAAGTATTAAAATTGATTTTTAGAAATCTTACCGAATAAATTCCAAAATATGGGAAAAGATATTAATGAATGAGTTTTGAATAATATTGTTAAAAAGTTGAAGAATTCATTAAAAAGGGAATTTTGAATAATTGGAAAGAATAAAGGAATTTAGTTAAAAGTGATAAACTTTAAGAAATCAATTTGAAATTGATTTAGTATTGGAAAATGAACCTTTGAGAAATCGATTTGGAAATTTATTTGGAGTTGAAAATAAATTTAGAAATCAAATTTGCAATTAATTTGGTAATGGAAAATAAATCATTGGAAATTTTGCTTGAAATTGATTTAGTATTTGTAAAATAAATCTGGAAATCGATTTACAAATGATTTGTTATTTGGAGATAAATTCAGAAATAAATTGCAATGTTTTGTTCTATTGAAATAAAACTTAGAAATCAATTTGGAATTTGATTTTGGGGTTAAAAGTGAATATTTGGGAATGCAAATTCAAAATGGAAATTATGAAATGAAAGGGAAATTTGTTTTAAAAATAAACGCTGATTTATTTTTAAGTGTGAAAGTAAATTTACGGATTTTGAACGTAAATTTGAAATAAATCGATAAGGATTTATTTAATTGGTTTAAATGGACTGTTTTGAAGTGAAAGTGTATTTTCACTATAAAGCCGAGTATATTTTCCAAAGTGGCTTTTAAAATATAAATTAAAAGTTCTACGTGGATTTTTAAAAGATATATTTGGAAATATATTCCGCGTAAGGAAATTGATTTGAAATTTATTTTCAAAAGTTGAAAGGTGAAATGTGATTTGAAATTGGTTTTCAAATGTTAAGTGTGGGGAAATATATATCTCGTGAAGATATTTTAAAATTAAATAATTTGGGAAAATTATTGAAACCTGGTGATTGTTGTGAATATTGTTGATAGATAAATCACCGACTATCAATATTGCCTTTGAAATGGCACTTGAATTGTTTTCAAAACAAACGCTTATTATTCGGTTTAGCCGGGAAAGGACCTTTGTGTCAGATAACCCATTCCGAATAATAATACGACGATATGGATCGTATTAAAGACCGGTGGTGAAGATCGGGTATTTGTGAAAACGGTAGGATGACCTATCGATTGTCTCTGCACCGTTAGCTACGGTATTGAGATTTCCTTTGTGATGGGAAGTTTTATCGGGATTGTGAATATCCGGATTGCAAGGGCTTCTTTTGAAGTGCCTTCGGTTCTGTTCGAACCCGGAACAGACTTGTATGGATACGTGTCTGACATTACATTTTGAGATATAAAGCTGATTTCTTTCAAATACATTTCTGTTGGTGGTGGAGAATTTATTCTCTTAGCTTAACACCCTTCTCTGAGACGTACGAGCTCAGAGGTAATGTAGTTGAAATTTATCAACGATATATTCCCAATTTGGTAATGTGGCATGCTGAGTGTTGCTGTGATGATGATCATTTATTGATCATTTGTGATCAAAGCATGGCTTTGTGAAAAAGCGTAGCTTTGTGGACGAGACTTCGTCAAGGCCTCACAACCCGGAAATGGTCGAAACAGGAATGCTGCGGCAAGGTTATGAGGGTTGCGCCCTTTAGGGTATGTCATTTCCTTCTGGAAAGGGGTGGTATCATGGTATAGAGCCCAGATACTTACTCATGTGGACACACTTTATTTATTATGTGTGATGTTGGATACCGAGCGCTTGCATAAAGGTCCTAAAGGACCGGGGGATGACATATTCGTGAGTTACCTAGTTACAGGGGTAACCCGGCCTTGTTTGGCAGAGAGCAGTTTGTCTCTCGGGACGTCCAGCCAGAGGCGATCCCATGTGGCAGTAGGAAAGGAAGTTCCTTCGCCTGACCATTTGTTGGAAATCCAAAGAAACAATACGAACCTTTACGATTGCAATTGTGTTACCTGCTATGGAATGTGGCGGTAACCTGCTATTGAACATAGTAGCTATAGTAGGCATAACATGAAATGCCTATGCTGGCTAAGATTAATATTATACTTTCAAAATGTTTTTCCACTAGACATTAATAATAATAATCCAATGATTTGCGTAGTAAGCATCTTTGACTATCATAAGAAGAAATCTCCTCCAATTCTGCGTTTGCATTGTGTGTGTGGCGGGAGGTCTTATGGTAGTTTCATTTTCCAAAAGCATTGCGAATTAATTTTATTTTCTTTGTGAAAATAACTGTTTTACGATCTCACACCAGTCACCATGACTGACTCGGAGTTTATTGTTCCCTTCTAAATTCTGGGTGCCTATAATTTTCCACACGGGCAGCCTAGAGTTATTTTTATCAGGATATTCTGGATATTCTGGAGCTTTGGGGATAAGCTGGATGGCGAGACGTACTTCCGTACTTGATATTTATTTTCGCTGTGTATTCTATACGAGGACAAGTTTATATAACTGTCCATTGTGTATTGAGTTGTATATTGACTCTGATTGATGTATTGTATAAAATTGATATACTTCTTTGTTTAAAAGATTATTGATTCATCTATTATATATTGTTCCGCTGCGATATGTGAGATTTTGATATTGTTTCTGTTTCTGATGTTGTTATGTTGTTCTTCTTTCTTTTCCTTCTATCTTTCTACCTCTTCTTTTAAACCCTAAGAATTCGGTTTTTCCGGCATTCGTTTGCTCGGCAGTTGATACAGTGGACGTATCGATGTCGATTTTCGGAAGTCGAAGAATCGGGTCCTTACATTTTCCATGTTTTACTTTTCATTTTGAATATATAAGACAATAATAACCTCAGACTGCTTATACGTATATAAGATCTCGATTGAGCTCTAGGCACGCTCTAAGTTGGATGTCTAAGATGGATGCTTAGGATGTTTTCTTGATTACTTTGATTTGAATATTTGATTTTTGAAAATCACTTGAACGTGATGACTGACATTGTCGTGATAGCCCCGTGCAGAGAGACGATGCAATGACCATAAGGTGTAAGTTCCCTTGTCGAAGAGTAAGTGGATGGACTTGTACATAAATGTAAGTCTTTTTACTGGAGAGTAAGCAGATGTGATCACTTGGACGTTGGGTCCCTTACAAAAAAGCAAGTAGATTAGACTCAACAAGGATCAAGAGAGACCAAATCCTAGAATGAATACTAAATTAGATAATAAACGATCCGAAGAGATCAAATCTCAGATTGGATGATTAAACGATATGGAGAGATCGGATCCTAGATTGGATGGTTAAATGATCTGAAGAGATCGAATCCTAGATTGGTTTAATGAACGATCCGAAGAGATCGAACCTTAGATTGGATGTTAAACAATTCGAAGAGATTGGGCCCTAGAATGAACATTGAGTTGACCTTAAGACTTGAATGCCTTGTGATTAGACAATAATAGATAAATCTCGGACAAATACGGGATGATTTTGATATACGATATGATAACTCCAGATGAAAATGGATCGATAATGATTTATGACTAACACTTGAGCAAGGACTAGAGTCCTTAGCTATGATGGTATGGAATGACCATGGATTTGTAGGAGAATCTAAAGGAACCAGATGAATAACCACAACTTGAATCGATGGATAACTAGAAAGCAAACTGCCACAAGTCGACTACTACAGAAACTTGTTCTTGATCAAAGCACACCTTACATTCATAAGGTGTACTTTGGGAGGCAAGTGTTACAACCAAATTCTCTATGGTCTTCGAACGAACTTTAATGAGCAAATTAGATGAACAAATGATTAAGAACTGATCCAAGGACTTTGGAAACATCAAAAGAATGATGATATGAAGTAACTCAAGAGATTGCAAAGGGATTGGAGAAAAGTCGATCACTTGGTACCAAGGGAAACCACTTGGTACGGAGATTTTTTACTCGACTATGGACCTCCAAAACCACTTGTACTTGAAGCAATACCTCAGGTGATTACCATGGAATGCTTTTCTCAAAGAATAGACGAGCAATTTTAAGGATTTTCTCAAAGAAAACGAAGAAAGCCGAGATGAACAAAGCAATACCAGCAACTATCAGAAATGACTCAATCTTCGAGGAAAAGTGTCTAGAACACAGTGATCAAAGATAAGAATCAAAATAGAAGAAGAAGGGAAAACTCCCACTTACACAAACCTATCAGTATCGAGAGGAACCTTTCGGTACTGAGTGGTTTTTATTAGAGTATGGGCCCCAAAGCTTACTTCTGGATACTTTGCCTTAGATCTAGACTTTATATCTTGCGGGCCCCCGATTCTGCTAGATGATTTCTCTAAAAATAGCAAGCTACCTGCAACTTGGAGAGGACTTCTTTTTTAGGAACTTTTTGGCACTTGATTTCTCTTATACCTTTTTCTTCCCCAAATACTATAAACCCTCTCAAATCCAAGATCTACTAGATTGTGGTCGAATTTGAGTGATAATCATCGTAATTCGGAAAGAAAACAATCAATAACAAAGATTAAAGTGGACGTAGGCCAGAGTATTCGCTAGACCACAATAAAAATTATGTCATTTCCACTACTTTTATGTTTATTTTATTAGATCTTTACATTTTTGTGCTTTCAATTGCTTCATATGGAAATCAACATTGGTTAAGCACGTAGACAACCACTAACCCCTTTAAATTAATCCTTTTATTAATTAAAAGTTACTTTGTAAATACTTGTATCGAAATACTTTTACAAAAGATATATTCACAAACCCTTTATACTCCTTTTTTATACTTAGATAAATATCCATATACTTATCTCAGCATATAAGTATATTCACAAAACACTACACTTTTACCGCTTAGAAGATTCATTTATATAAGTCTAAAATCATTTATAAAACTCCTTTTATAACTCTCTAAAAACATTTATAAAATTCCTTAATAAATCTTCAAAACAATTTTTAAATCTCTTTTTATTAACTTCTAAAACCATAAAAAAACTCTTTTTTATAAATTTCTAAAACCATTTAAGAAGCCCTTTTATAAATCCATAAAATAGTTTATAAGCTTCTTTTGTAAATCTATAAACTCATTTATAAAACTGTATTCTTTGATAAAAGTCTTTTATAAAGATCCTAATAAAAATTCTTACTAAAACCCTTTTATAAAAGTCCTTTATAAAAATCCTTTATAAATCCAAACTCCATTTTCACTTATAAACTCCTTGTTAAATGCAATTCCTTTATAAATAAATTTTTTTATAAATAAAATTAATTAATTAATTTTAAACATCATAAATAAATAATAATAATTATTTACTCCAAAACATTATTATGTCATAATAATTATTAACAACAAAATAGTATAGATCAATAATAATTTTTAACTTCAAGAACATTATAAATAAAATAACTAATAATTTAAAACTTTATTAAATAAAAAATAATAATCAATCCTTAAACATTATTATAATAAATGATTATTAACTTCCAAAACATTCTTAATAAGTAATTATTGTTAATTCCAAAACATTATTAATAAATAATATTTATTATTATCTTCAAAAATATTAATTATTTCAATAAATAACTTTTAACAATACTAAAATATTGATAAATAACCTTTAAACCATATTAAATATAAATAAACAACTTTTAAACATTTTTTTAGACAATAATTAAATAATTTTAAACATTATTAAATACTAATTAAACAACTTTAGAATATTATAAATTAATACTAAAGCAACTTTAAACATTATTAAATAATACTAAAACAACTATAAACCACTTATAAATATATTAGAAGAGACAAATAAAAGGTTGGAGTGAATAGAGAAATTTCAAAATCCATTTTAAGATAAAATGTTCCAGAAAACTCATAAGTCGGATTTAAAATCATTCTTTGAATCAAAATCATTTTAAAGCCAACAGTAATTAATAATATTCTAAAATATCAAATTGAGGCCAATAGCCACCAAGCACTTAACAAACATTGTTATTGATTTTTTTATCACTACATGGGTTTCGATTGGAACATAAAACAATTTCATATCAGATAGTGCTAAACAATCTAATTTAGCAATTAACCATTTATAGAACAGAGTTATAACTAAAATAGAATTAACAGGAATATAACTGAAAATTAAATCACTACGGTGAGAAATCCGAATTTCTCTACATAAATTTCCTGTATTTTAATTTAAATAACAATCGCTTGTAAAAGCGAATATTTGACCAAACATCCAATAATTTCGATCAAACACAATTCTTAAATTTTTTATCTACTATAACACACTGATTTATCCAAAGAGGTGAGTTATATTCACCGAAGTTCCAATTGGCGCCGAAGCGTTCCAGTTTGAACTAAAATCGAATGAGTCCAATTTTATCCCAAATTTCACCATGCTCCAAATTCAACTAAACCAGTTCCATCGCGAAGTCTTCGCCACTACAAGCGCAACGCAAATTTTTTTGTCTCAATCGGAACTCATATGAACAAGTTAAGGATTCTATAAGCTATTGATTAAATTTAAATTACTTAATTAACTAATTACACTTTATAATTACCATTAAAAATACTAACCCATCTTCCTTAAGATCCCTACTCTAACATGAACAGGTATCATCGTGCACTATCTTTTGCACGCATGCCTTCTAGGATCACACGGATCACCAGAGTGCCCAAAACCATCGTCGACATCCATCTCTTCACGCAGGCATCCCTTCGGACCCAATAACTTTGCACTCGGACCTCCTTTATCGATCGCGACCAAGCGACTGTAGCCGAGTAACTCAAAAGGATGAACTTCTCCAAACGACACCGGACCCCACCAAAAGTTCACCCAAGGAGCTCAACGCCACGCTAAACCTCATGGAACCATTGCCGCAACCACTTGTTGCCCTAAATCCAAGAAAAATCCAACCCTAGCTCAATTCGTGGTCAAGACATTCACTACCGAATCACCTAAACACCACCGCGAGCTTCCTAAAACCCATAGATTATAAGATCTCGCCATATGCCACTCAAAGATCAAAGCTTTTGGTTTTATTTGATTTTTAAATATTTTACATAAATTTTATAAGAAGATATGAACATGTTTTTTCTTTTCTGGTTAGGTGAAGAACAATAGAAGGACGAAGGACACGAAATGATGTCGGATGTATAAGGATTATGGGTGGGTTGACTTTGTTTTAAATTGAAGTTTCCGGCATTTCGCCGTACAAATATTTATTTGCGTATGAGCTCCGAATGACAAAAGAAAAATATGGTCACCCTTAGAGCAACGATGCGACCTTAAAACAATAATAATATACGCTGGTTTGCTGATTCTGTAAAATCACTAAAATACCGTCATTTGTCCAAAAATCATCATACGACAATTCAAATATTTTCCAAATTAAAAATCATGGAAAAATAAATTAGATTAAAATACGTCAATAGAAATCGAGCTGTAAAATTAAAAATAAATTTTCTGATTATATATCGAACTATTTATTACTTTAATTTAATTTACAATTTAAAATCCCAATATTTAAATACATATTCAAATGTTTATTTACAATCCAAAGATTTTAAGTAATCTTTAATTTAATTCGGTTTTTAAAGCTTATAAACCAATATTAAAAATAATTAAACTCAAAATTCACATATTCAAATAAATCCTTATACTTGAATCTTAAGTTATTTAACTTTTAAAAATGAAAGTTTCAATATTTAAGATGAATTAAAATTTCAAAATCAATTGACTAAAATTCCGGGTCGTTACATTCTTCCCCCTTAAAAGAATTTCGTCCCTGAAATTGCCAAGGTAAGGAAAATGCCTCCAAATCCATTAACTTTTCAAAATCAATATTGGAATATGCTACTAAATTTTCTAAGTCCTAAAATTTCGGCAGTGTCTCCTTTGCGCGGCTCGACCGAAAAAACTATAAATTGCCACTATGAGCCCAAACCAATCAAAAGAAAACAAAGCCAAGTGGCCTCCCATATCCATGGCATAAAATCATCAATCCAAACAACAATACAAACATGTACCAATTTGTCGGGCAAACAAACTCAACTCATGGAACCAAAAGCATCAACTATCCTTTTGCTTCCATAAACCTGCATCTTACTTACGCATTATATCCAAACATATGATTCATAGCCAGATAATTTTGCATTTCCAAATGTTAAACATATAATTATTATAAAGTTTGTAAGATGCACATATATCATTTGTATGAAATATCAAATCTGATCACTAGCTCGATCACACAAATTTCACTTCCGAACTAGTATCGCTCACTCAACTTCTCTTGTGGGGACTCTGATCTGGTTCCTTGAACCTCTGTTCTCCTTACATAGCTGTCAACTATGATAGAAAACTTGGGAATCAACTCAAAATCCGTATCAAGTGTTCGCCATCAAGAATCAAGTGAAAAATCCTTGTTTGGATCGGTGTAAATAACCTCGAAATCGTGTATTCGAATCTAGATCCAATCAGTTATGTGAACAGAATAATCCATGTACAACTTACGTATTTATTCCATTGGCTCCTAAATTATACTAATTCTTATTATGCACCTTTAGTTTTAAATCACACTTGATTTTCCAATAGTATTTCCTTTAATACTAAATTTATCTACAAATCATTTCATAAATCATTTTATTGAACTTTACTTAAGTTAAATTTCCTCTCATAGCTCAATTTTCAATTTTACTTTTCTTAACTATACCAATTATTTTAATTCACATTTATTATTTCTTAGTATATTTATGTTAATACTAAAATTATTTATGAACTATTTCATAAATCCATTACTTAAGTTCACAACATCTTATAACACCACTTATGTAAATCTATCACTTTAAAACTCAAGTTTATACACATTTCAAAAGCAACAACTCCATCTTAAAACTTCTTCATACTTAAGTTCATTGTAAGCATTTTATAAAGCATACATAGGTTTATTATCCACTTTAAACTTAAGTTTATATTTTTAATTAATACTAGAATTCATTTTCTAAGTCATTTTAACATATTACTCCAAGCCTACAAACACTTTATAAAGATATTTCTTCATTAATGAAACATTTCCCAAGATTTTAATTATCTTTTAAAGGATCATTATTTTACTTAAGACATATTACTTAAGTCTACTGACTATAACTCAAGTTTCAAATTGCAAAATACTCTTCTATTTCTTAAAAGTATATATATATATACAATAATAGATATGTTTTACCTAACATGAATGTTCAACACGTTTAAAACTTGTTTTTAAATTTCCATCTCTTCAAATTTATAAGTTACAAAAACTTATTTATTTTTTTTATAATTTCTCACAACACTTAGCTTAAATTTCTATATCAAATTTGGAAGTCCCGACTGTCCAAACTCGTCAAAAATTCCATTTCATTTTTAATAAATGAAAATTTCCAAAACAACATATCAAAATGAGATGTAAAACCAAACTACTCTAATGCATATGGTACATGTAGCCATTACATGACTTACTAAGAACTTCATAATTTAAACCCTCAGTTTTTATTTTAAATCAATTTGAAATAATAATTATATACATAACTCCTTTCTATAAATCAAATCATTATTTGGGAATTTAAAAAAAATTGTTTTACCCAAAACAATTCAATAACCGTTATCTTTCACGGTAGCAATTCCTTACTTTAAAAAACTCAAAAATGACCATCAATGATGTTGCAGTCATCATCGGAATTATTTTCCAGTGATTGAAGTGAGTTCATTGTTTTTTAACTCTTCCAAATCCTTTTACAATATTTCTATCAATCAATTCTTTCAAAATAATACCACTATTATTTTTCCCAAAAATTTGAAAACAATTTCCAACACCGGCGTTGAGTTCTATATCTCTCGGTTTTAAATTCATTTTTATTTATAAACCATATTTTAAGAAAATTTTATTCCAAAATACTCTCAAATAGTACTATTATTATTCCACTCTCTAATATACTATTATTATTCCTCATAACACTTTGAAAAACAATTCCAAGTCTTCGGGATTTAATTACTCAAATCCCCAATTTTAAATCCTTATTTATAAACTATATTTATAAATCCTACTTATATAATTTCACTTCTTATATAAGATCCTTTTCATAATTGTTATCCTTGCTTGAATTATAAATTTTTTTATTAAAATCAAAAAAAATATTTTACTCAACATTATTTCCGAAAGCCTTATAGTCAAATCGTGAAACTGAATTCAAAAGGTGTTCGTATTCAGTTTAACCAAACAAAACACTCATAACTATCCGAGCATAATTAATCAATAATAAATGACAATGATTGAATATTATCATTCTAACAACCAATCACACCATATATAATAACTATATTAATTTTCTTAAAAATTATTCTTTAATATATAAAATATAATTTAGGTAAAATTATTTCATTTACCCAATTTCAAAACAATATCGTGTCCATTTGTCATGTTCAAGTGTTTAGAAACCCATATCGATACAGTTGTACATTCTGTATCGACCAGAATTCATAAGCCACTCAACTGATAAATCAACGTAGTATAAAACATTTTATAGCACTAACAAATACGTGCTCATATATATAATACACTCAAACTCATCCTAGGGTCTCACTTACCCAATCTCAAATGAGTTAACCCAACCAAAGCCTACGTGTTTTCTCAACTTAAGCCCTGATACCAAGCTTTAACGACCTACCTTTTCGACCCTTAAAAAGTCGACACTAATACATCCACGGTATTCACGTGTCGAGCTTCCATGTGCCAGAAAGACAGATTATTGGAGAAAAGAAGAAAAGATAGAACAGAATCTCAAATTGTGATGAGTAACATATAATATACAACAAATCTTTGCAAAAGAAAATTTGAACTTTATAATACATACATCAAATCAGAGTACACTAATCATTGATCATTAACCTAGACAGTTATAACAAACTGTCCTTATAATTTCTGAAAAGTATAAATAACCAATGTAGCAGAACTAAAATAGAATATACGTGAATACGACTTGGAGGCATCCAGCTCGTATCCTGAAGCTCCAAAGCATCCAAACTAGATCTGTAAATGTACTTGATCTGACCCGAGCATTATAATAAAATAACACCCGGATCTGTGTGGTAAACTAGCATAAGAAACACACCTCAATTGGATTTTGATGTTATAAAAGTCTTTTAAAAATAAAGGTATTTTGTAAGACCACACCACATATAAATACAGATGGGTTTTTACCTTACGGTAATGAAAATATTTCTATAGAAAATCCAGTGATATTATAGTAATGTCTAGGATACAAATACATATTAATCATAGTCGAAATTGTTACATTATTAAATTCCAACATTATAGGTTTACAATCAAGTCCGCATGGCGCTTATTGGAGAATAGATTTCCATATAATGACTACGCACCGCGGTACCACCGACCATGGTACACCTTTAGAAAAATGTACCGAGAGCCACACATGGACTCCCTGCCAACACAGGACCGACCTACCCCTTACTGGAGAGTACCGATTATTTCATCACCTCGGTTGTTTTTGCAACCTTTCCAAGAGCTCTCATGCATAACTAAATTCATAAATGAATATATCTAGAAAGGTGATGATAATACCCTAATGGGTGTGACCCACTTAGCCCTGCTGCATCTCCCTTGATTTTAGTCATTTTCGGTTGATGAGGCTAGAGGTTGCTGTAACAACCCGAGATTTTATAATTGTTGATTATCGTCAAATGACGATTTAATTTGTTTGACAATTGTAATTGGAATTATATTCGAGTTGAAATTCGTTTATCAGTTGCAAATTCTTTTAAATAATTTTGTTAAAGGGTTTCGGGCTTTAACTTTTATTTATTTTTGGCCCACATCTTCAATTGTTTGTGTTGATATCTATCAAAGAAAACCCGATCCCTTTCATTCATTTTCCAACCCTAGAAAGAAAGCAACCTAACGAAAGAAAAATGGCGGCGAGTATGACTGCTTCGTTCTTTTCTCGTCCCTTTTGTTCGATCGAGATTATGGCTTCAAACATAGAAGCGCTGCTTTGGCTAATTGAAGGCGAGGATACTTCAATTCCTTTCTTTGTTCACCACGGCCTCGATTCTGTAATTTAGGCGGTGGATCCGAGTTCTTCAAATCTAAGGTGAGTGACACTCCACTCACATCTTAATTCAAACTTAGCGTATGCTTTACGATCGATTTGGTTTCGTCGTTGGTAATTTTGTGATAGTATTTGACTTCGGTCTCTTCTTGCTTTGCGAATTCGAATTGGGTTTTACTGATGAGTGAATTTTGATTTCACCCACATCTACTTCAAAGTGCCGTTTATAGATATATCGCGAGACCTCGACTTTGTTTATACCAGTTCGCTCTCCTTTAATTGAGTTGTATCTGTATGTTTGAATCAGTCAACTGTTTTGCTCGGCAGTTTGAATTGTTGGACATTGGTGGTTTCTTTGATTATATGCATTTCGTATATCCTGATGCTTGTTACTCACGGACTTGATTTTATCTTGGTTCGATTTTCAAAAGTGTGATCAGCCGAGAGCTGCTTGCCTTCGTCTCGGCCATTCGAGTATATTTTGATAATGATGTTTTATCTTAGCCAATCGATTTTTGTTTATTGCTATGACTTTGTTTTCTGGTCATCATGGTTTTGAGAATTTGCTGATTGACTTTGTGACGTTTGAACTTGTTCAATTCTTCGCTTTGAAACTGTTGCGACTCTTTCCTTGTTTTCTACCTGATGCATCATGTATGGCCATTTACATGAACTCTCTGTTGGTTCATGCCTTGTCATTGTTTATTTAACCGGTTGCAGTTGTTCATGTTTGCAATTGCAGTTTCGTTGGAATTTTGGTAATTGTTCGATTATTAAATAATGTTTGGTTGCCATGTCTTTGATATTCTCGGCTTCATCTCCGGTAATACTGCTATTGATTTGACTTGTTTACCTCGACTTTGACTTGGTTATGATGTTGGCCACTGGTCAAATTCATTTGTTTCAATATCATTGTGGTCCTAGCATCATGTTTCACTATTGTTGGTTTACATATCCAAAGAGTTCACTGACTTGAGTCATGTTGCATTGATTCGTTTGCTTGCATCATATCCTCAAAGTTTAAACCTATATATTTGAGTTCCCTGTGTACATGATCATTTGAGTTTGTTTTGAGTTACACTGCATTGCATATTTATCACTGTCTTCATAGTAGGTTGAGCTGGTATATTTGTCACGGTGACATTGATGTACTTGAGTTTTGTGGTCATGTGGTTGGACATGTATCAGTGCATTACATATTTGTAGCATTGGGTCTGTTGTAGTTGAACACTTGTAGCTTCACTTCTACATGGTTGTCAGATAACTGGTCATTTATGTTGTAGGCTTGGAGCTGGTAGTACTTGAACCTTCATTTGTTATTTGCCTTCATATATGTGCATTCATACAATCATCGTTAAGCCTGGGCAGTTGGGTCATTGGGTAATCCATTGCTTAACTTGAAGTTTGATTATTCATAGTTGCATTCATGTATTTCTGTGCTGTTGACATGCACATGTTGCCCAGTTTTACAGTGCTTTGCATTGATGCAGTTGAATTTGTTTTTCTAACCATACCTGAGTTGAATCTAGTCTCAAAGACTTGGGTTCGACCTTGTACTCGGATGTAAACTTTCATTGTGTTTCACTTGCCTTATTGTAGTGGCGAGGCAGTACACGCGTGCGTGTACTGCAGCCCTAGCAGGATTGACAGATTTAGTTGATATTTCGATTGTTAAAATTATTTCGTTGGTTCAATTCAATATCTTGAAGTTGTATTTGAAATGATTTATTCAGATTTGAGTTGTATCAGTTGGCTTTTGGATTCATTGATCTTCTGAGTATTTCATAGACTGTATTGGCGAGGCAGTGCACGTTAGCGTGTACTGCAGCCAATCAGCATTGCCGTTTTTAAATTGACATTTCAATTGTTTAAATTGATTTGGATTGTTAATTGTTGTTTAACACTGTTTAGTGTTATATCTGCCGTTATCCGACTCTTTTATCGAGGAGTCGGATATACGAGATTTCTGTGACTGTCGTCTATTTGATATTGATTAGTATTGCTTCTATGCACTAATAACTGAGTTTGAATTAGACTGACCCGTGTATTATTTTCTTTTGAATGTAATACTCGGGTCAGACCCGAGTTATTTCAGGTTGTAGATTTTCTTCTTTGAGTTGCTGTTCGGGATTTGAAGACTTTTCGCATCTTCTGAAGTTGTCATTGTCCTTTTGTAGTAGTCGTGTCATTGTATAGAACGATATGTATTCATGTATATTAGTCGATAATGTACGTGTGTATATAACCTCTAGAGTCGACAGTTGTAGTTGTATCGTATGTATTGTGTCAACTATGTATTAACTGACATCAGTTATATATATGAGACTTTTGTTTTTATCTGTGTTCCGCAATTATATTATCTGTGTTATTGTTATATCTAATGTCCTAAACTATTATGAACTATCGTAGTTTGTTTTATACTGATAATTGGATATGTCGATGGGAGTAAATAAATAATAGATGAAAAATAAAAAAAAGTATATACCACTCCTATCGAGATAACCAATATTAGTGTAAGGCCAATTACGGATGGTCGCTCCTATCCAGCCTTATTCTTCGTAATAATAGACAGTATTTCTTTTAATACTCTTTGTTATTATGAGCATAGAGGTGGGGCGTCACAGTTGGTATCAGAGCTTGGGGTTTATGGACATAATATAAAACATAACTTGGATGGAACATATGTTACAACTATTAGTCAACGTTTTATCTGTGATTTGAGTCAAAACTAAAGTTTTGAAATTTTGATGAAATTTTTAAATATCGTTATTTAAAAATAAAAGTGGAATTGTGTTTTGTTGTTTGGATGAAATTGTGTTCTGATGATTTGATTGATTTGTGTTCTATTTATCAGAGTGCGCAGCGGAAACAGTGAAACTGTCTTCGCTGAGTACAACTGATAATCTTTTTGATTTAAGAATCAAAATACGAAACTGATATGAATTCCAATTGTTGTTTACATAGCTGTAATTATTTGTTTCTTTGAGAATTTCGAATCCAAATTGAGGATTCGAAGAAATTGCAGATATGTGATTTTTGTTGAAATTTCTGCTGGCTTTCTTTTGTACTAATCATCTATTGATTAGATTTTGCTGTTTTGAATTGTCTTCATTGAAGATACCTTCGAATGATTTCTTTGTTCATTCTGTAGTACGTGCAAAAATTTGAATTGCGCGTTACTGCATTTATTTTTACGTTGAACCGATGCTTGGTTATGAAACGTATTTTGTTGCCGTATTTTTTTATAACGGGATTTTTACACCAATGCTATATTTTGAAGCACGGTGTTTTATGGCATTTTTGATGAATGAAAATTCACTGACATTACATTTTGATGTAGATTGTTTTGATGTGATTTTGACGTTTTAAAACTACTGTCGCTTTGGCTTCAGTAACCGTCAAGTTTTAAAAGTGGATTTTCTAGCGGTTATTCCGCAATGCTGTTTTGTGACCGTTTTTACGGTATTTTGAGAAGTACAATTTCCTTATCGAAATTGTTACTGATTTGCTGCTTTAATCACGTGATTGGAAAATCGTTTTAAAATGAAAATTGTTTTATAAAATTGTAACAGTTTGCGTTTTCAAAAGAATGAGAAAGCGACTTAAACGATTCAGCAAAATCGAGGATTATGACCCCTTTCTTTTACTGTTTCGCTTAACTCCGGACTTGTCCAGTTGAGAAGGTGAATTGTTATTTTTACAAAATAAATAAAATTGTTTTCAGAAATTTAACAGTTTACGCTTTCAAAAGAATGAGGAAGCGATTTAAACGTTTTAGCAAAATCGAGGACTATGACCCCTTTCTTTTACTGATTCGCTTAATTCCGGACTTGTCCGTTTGAGAATGTAAAGTGTATTTTTACAAAATACATAATTTTGCACTTTCAAGGAAACGATGAAGAGAATCAAACGATTTAGTAAAACACGTGGTATGGGACATGTGCGTTTGCTATTTCGGTTAATTCCGGACTCGTTAATTGAAACATTTCGATGCTTTCGTGTGCTTTCGAGCCACTATGAGGACCTTCGGGTCATTTGTTGGGCTTTCGGGCCACTCTGCGGACCTTCGGGTCAAATACCAGTACTAGACCTTCGGGTCACTCTGCGGACCTTCGGGTCAATCTGATGGGCGCCAAAATTATGTTGAGTACTTGGTAGGCTTCGGCCACTCTGAGATGCACGTGCGGCGAATTAAAAACTCGCCATCTGATGGGATCGATCCAAGCTTTTATGTTGATTTTCTAGTCTTCTTAATTGATTTCTAGATATTTGTTGCTTCCAATTATCTGCAGGTAATTGGATATTTATTGATATGAGTTCTGATTATCGTTTTTGATAATCAGATATTTGTTGTTTCTAATTATCGCTTGTGATAATTAGATATTTGTTGATATGAGTTCTGATTATCGTTTTTGATAATCAGATATTTGTTGTTTCTAATTATCGCTTGTGATAATTAGATATTTGTTGATATGAGTTCTGATTATCGTTTTTGATAATCAGATATTTGTTGTTTCTAATTATCGCTTGTGATAATTAGATATTTGTTGATATGAGTTCTGATTATCGTTTTTGATAATCAGATATTTGTTGTTTCTAATTATCGCTTGTGATAATTAGATATTTGTTGATATGAGCTCTGATTATCATTTTTGATAATCAGATATTTGTTGTTTCTAATTATCGCTTGTGATAATTAGATATTTGTTGATATGAGTTCTGATTATCGTTTTTGATAATCAGATATTTGTTGTTTCTAATTATCGCTTTTGATAATTAAATATTTGCTGATTTGAGATTTAATTATCGCTTTTGATAATTAAATATTTGTTGATTTGAGATTTAATTATCGCTTTTGATAATTAAATATTTGTTGATTTGAGATTTAATTATCGCTTTTGATAATTAAATATTTGCTGATTTGAGATTTAATTATCACTTTTGATAATTAAATATTTGCTGATTTGAGATTTAATTATCGCTTTTGATAATTAAATATTTGCTGATTTGAGATTTAATTATCGCTTTTGATAATTAAATATTTGCTGATTTGAGATTTAATTATCGCTTTTGATAATTAAATATTTGTTGATTTGAGATTTAATTATCGCTTTTGATAATTAAATATTTGCTGATTTGAGATTTAATTATCGCTTTTGATAATTAAATATTTGCTGATTTGAGATTTAATTATCGCTTTTGATAATTAAATATTTGTTGGATTTGAGAAATTTGATTATCGTTTTTGATAATTGAATATTTGTTTTCTGATTATCGTTTGAGATAATTAGATATTTGATTTGTTTTCTGATTATCGTTTGAGATAAGTGAATATTTGCGATTTTTGAGATTTGAGCTTCGTCTTTTTCTCTGGTGATTCAGGTGAGTAATTTGATTTACTCACATTCAATTCGTGCTCTGTATGGGATTTCTGCTCTGTTTTTCCTTCTCTTTTAGTTGCTGGGACTCGATTGTTCTTGCTTTTGTTAGTCGTCTGATTTTGATCCCTGATTCCCACGATGTTGATTCTTTTAATTTGAAGTAGTCGAACCTTTTGATTTCTTATCTAATACTTCCCCGCTGACACTTGCTTTGCTTATACATTCGACATTGCCATGCTCTTTTGGTTGTTACCTTTTATCCATTTATTCCCTATGATTGCGTGGACGCAATTTTTATAAGGAGGGGAGTCTGTAACAACCCGAGATTTTATAATTGTTGATTATCGTCAAATGACGATTTAATTTGTTTGACAATTGTAATTGGAATTATATTCGAGTTGAAATTCGTTTATCAGTTGCAAATTCTTTTAAATAATTTTGTTAAAGGGTTTCGGGCTTTAACTTTTATTTATTTTTGGCCCACATCTTCAATTGTTTGTGTTGATATCTATCAAAGAAAACCCGATCCCTTTCATTCATTTTCCAACCCTAGAAAGAAAGAAACCTAACGAAAGAAAAATGGCGGCGAGTACGACTGCTTCGTTCTTTTCTCGTCCCTTTTGTTCGATCGAGATTATGGCTTCAAACATAAAAGCGCTGCTTTGGCTAATTGAAGGCGAGAATACTTCAATTCCTTTCTTTGTTCACCACGGCCTCGATTCTGTAATTTAGGCGGTGGATCCGAGTTCTTCAAATCTAAGGTGAGTGACACTCCACTCACATCTTAATTCAAACTTAGCGTATGCTTTACGATCGATTTGGTTTCGTCGTTGGTAATTTTGTGATAGTATTTGACTTCGGTCTCTTCTTGCTTTGCGAATTCGAATTGGGTTTTACTGATGAGTGAATTTTGATTTCACCCACATCTACTTCAAAGTACCGTTTATAGATATATCGCGAGACCTCGACTTTGTTTATACCAGTTCGCTCTCCTTTAATTGAGTTGTATCTGTATGTTTGAATCAGTCAACTGTTTTGCTCGGCAGTTTGAATTGTTGGACATTGGTGGTTTCTTTGATTATATGCATTTCGTATATCCTGATGCTTGTTACTCACGGACTTGATTTTATCTTGGTTCGATTTTCAAAAGTGTGATCAGCCGAGAGCTGCTTGCCTTCGTCTCGGCCATTCGAGTATATTTTGATAATGATGTTTTATCTTAGCCAATCGATTTTTGTTTATTGCTATGACTTTGTTTTCTGGTCATCATGATTTTGAGAATTTGCTGATTGACTTTGTGACGTTTGAACTTGTTCAATTCTTCGCTTTGAAACTGTTGCGACTCTTTCCTTGTTTTCTACCTGATGCATCATGTATGGCCATTTACATGAACTCTCTGTTGGTTCATGCCTTGTCATTGTTTATTTAACCGGTTGCAGTTGTTCATGTTTGCAATTGCAGTTTCGTTGGAATTTTGGTAATTGTTCGATTATTAAATAATGTTTGGTTGCCATGTCTTTGATATTCTCGGCTTCATCTCTGGTAATACTGCTATTGATTTGACTTGTTTACCTCGACTTTGACTTGGTTATGATGTTGTCCACTGGTCAAATTCATTTGTTTCAATATCATTGTGGTCCTTGCATCATGTTTCACTATTGTTGGTCTACATATCCAAAGAGTTCACTGACTTGAGTCATGTTGCATTGATTCGTTTGCTTGCATCATATCCTTAAAGTTTAAACCTATATATTTGAGTTCCCTGTGTACATGATCATTTGAGTTTGTTTTGAGTTACACTGCATTGCATATTTATCACTGTCTTCATAGTAGGTTGAGCTGGTATATTTGTCACGGTGACATTGATGTACTTGAGTTTTGTGGTCATGTGGTTGGACATGTATCAGTGCATTACATATTTGTAGCATTGGGTCTGTTGTAGTTGAACACTTGTAGCTTCACTTCTACATGGTTGTCAGATAACTGGTCATTTATGTTGTAGGCTTGGAGCTGGTAGTACTTGAACCTTCATTTGTTATTTGCCTTCATATATGTGCATTCATACAATCATCGTTAAGCCTGGGCAGTTGGGTCATTGGGTAATCCATTGCTTAACTTGAAGTTTGATTATTCATAGTTGCATTCATGTATTTCTGTGCTGTTGACATGCACATGTTGCCCAGTTTTACAGTGCTTTGCATTGATGCAGTTGAATTTGTTTTTCTAACCATACCTGAGTTGAATCTAGTCTCAAAGACTTGGGTTCGATCTTGTACTCGGATGTAAACTTTCATTGTGTTTCACTTGCCTTATTGTAGTGGCGAGGCAGTACACGCGTGCGTGTACTGCAGCCCTAGCAGGATTGACAGATTTAGTTGATATTTCGATTGTTAAAATTATTTTGTTGGTTCAATTCAATATCTTGAAGTTGTATTTGAAATGATTTATTCCGATTTGAGTTGTATCAGTTGGCTTTTGGATTCATTGATCTTCTGAGTATTTCATAGACTGTATTGGCGAGGCAGTGCACGTTAGCGTGTACTGCAGCCAATCAGCATTGCCGTTTTTAAATTGACATTTCAATTGTTTAAATTGATTTGGATTGTTAATTGTTGTTTAACACTGTTTAGTGTTATATCTGCCGTTATCCGACTCTTTTATCGAGGAGTCGGATATACGAGATTTCTGTGACTGTCGTCTATTTGATATTGATTAGTATTGCTTCTATGCACTAATAACTGAGTTTGAATTAGACTGACCCGTGTATTATTTTCTTTTGAATGTAATACTCGGGTCAGACCCGAGTTATTTCAGGTTGTAGATTTTCTTCTTTGAGTTGCTGTTCGGGATTTGAAGACTTTTCGCATCTTCTGAAGTTGTCATTGTCCTTTTGTAGTAGTCGTGTCATTGTATAGAACGATATGTATTCATGTATATTAGTCGATAATGTACGTGTATATATAACCTCTAGAGTCGACAGTTGTAGTTGTATCGTATGTATTGTGTCAACTATGTATTAACTGACATCAGTTATATATATGAGACTTTTGTTTTTATCTGTGTTCCGCAATTATATTATCTGTGTTATTGTTATATCTAATGTCCTAAACTATTATGAACTATCGTAGTTTGTTTTATACTGATAATTGGATATGTCGATGGGAGTAAATAAATAATAGATGAAAAATAAAAAAAAGTATATACCACTCCTATCGAGATAACCAATATTAGTGTAAGGCCAATTACGGATGGTCGCTCCTATCCAGCCTTATTCTTCGTAATAATAGACAGTATTTCTTTTAATACTCTTTGTTATTATGAGCATAGAGGTGGGGCGTCACAGTTGCTTTTACCTTTTATATAGCAATCCCACTTGGATTGCTAACACTGCCTTATAGGCAGAAATGAAATTTCAGCATTCATCCATACAAGTTTGTTCTGGGTCTGAACGAAAATGAAGGCACAAATTCTACTACATCAATTTTGGAATCACTCTCACGATCAGTAGCAAGTTGCCCTAGCACTTTAAAGAGCCCCGTCTTCAATTATCTTCCAGATATTCAAATTCGAAACGCTAATGTCGGTTCGAAGTGGTTTTCGGATAACATATCTGATCTCTGTCTCTCTTAATCGACAATGATAACTTAAAACTAGCCAGGTTGGATAGTCAGTTATTTAACTATCAAATAAATAAACAAACATCAATCGAATCAGGGATTTATTTCCATAGGGAAATCAACATTGGTTAAGCATGTAGGTAACCACGAACCTTCTAAAATTAATGCTTTTATTAATTAAAAATTTCTTTGAAAATACCTGTATCAAAATACTTTTACAAAGATATATTCACAAACCCTTTATACTCCTTTTTTATACTTGGATAAATATCCATATACCTATCTCAACATATAAGTATATTCGCAAAACACTACACTTTCAATGCTTAGAAAATTCATTTATGTAAGTCTAAAATCATGTATAAAACTCCATTTATAACTCTCTAAAACCATTTATAAAACTCCTTAGTAAATCTTCAAAATATTTTTAAATATCTTTTTATTAACTTCTAAAACCATTGATAAAATTCTTTTTTATAAATTTCTAAACCCATTTATAAAGCCCTTTTATAAATCCATAAAATATTTATAAACTTCTTTTGTAAATCTATAAACCCATTTATAATACTTTATTCTTTTATAAAAGTCTTTTATAAAGATCCTTATAAAAATTCTTACTAAAATCCGTTTATAAAAGTCCTTTATAAAAATCCTTTATAAATCCAAACTCCATTTTCACTTATAAACTGATTATTAAATGCAATTCCTTTATAAATAATTTTTTTATAAATATAATTAATTAAATTAATTAATTAATTTTAAACATCATAAATAAATAATTATTATTATTTACTTCAAAACATTATTATATCATAATAATTATTAACAACAAAATAGTATAGATCAATAATAATTATTGTCTTCAAGAACATTATAAATAAACTAACTAATAATTTAAAACTTGTTAAATAAACAATAATACTCAATGCTCCAACATTATTATAATAAATAATTATTAACTTTCAAAACATTATTAATAAGTAATATTGTTCATTCCAAAACATTATTAATATATAACAATTATTATTATTTTCAAACAATATTTATTATTTTAATAAATAACTTTTAACAATACTAAAATATTGATAAATAACCTTTAAACCATATTAAATATAAATAAACAACTTTTAAACATTTTTTTAAAAATAATTAAATAATTTTAAACATTATTAAATAATAATTAAACAACTTTAGAATATTATAAAATAATACTAAAACAACTTTAAACATTATTAAATAATACTAAAACAACTATAAACCATTTCTAAATATATTAGAAAAGACAAATAAAAGGTTAGGGTGAACAGAGAAATTTCAAAATCCATTTTAAAACAGAATGTTCCAGAAAACCCATAAGTCGGAATTAAAATCATTCTTTGGATCAAAATCATTTTTAAGCCAATAGAAATTAATAATATTCCAAAATACCAAATTGAGGCCAATAGCCACCAAGCACTTAATCAATATTGTTATTGATTTTTTTATCACTATAGGGGTTTCGATTTGAATATATAACAATGTCATTTCTAATAGTGCTAAACAATCCAAATTCAGCAATTAACCATTTATATAACAGAGTTATAACTAAAATAGAATTGACAGGAATATAACTGAAAATTAAATCACTACGGTGAGAAATTCGGATTTTTTACATAAATTTCTTGTATTTCAACTTTAAATGACAATCGCTTGTAAAAGCGAATATTTAACCAAACAGCCAATCAAACACAAACAGTAAATTTATACTACTATAATATACTGATTTATCCAAAGAGGTGAGTTATACTCACCGAAGTTCCAATTGGCTCCGAAGAATTCTGGTTTAAACTAAAATTGAATGACGTCCGATTTTAGCCCAAATTTCAACATACTTCAAATTCAATCAAACCAGTTCTACCGTGAAGCCTTCGCCACTACGAGTGCAACGCAAAAAAATTTGTCTCGACGGACCTTGTATGAACAAGGTATGGATTTTATAAGTTATTGATTAAATTTAAATTACTTAATTCACTAATTACACTTTATAATTACCATTAAAAATACTAATCCATCTTCTTTAAGACCCCTACTCTAACATGAACAAGTATCATCATGCACTGCCTTGTGCACGCATGCCTTTTAGGACACCTCGGACCACCAGAGCACCTGAAACCATCGCTAATGTCCATCTCTTCATGCAAGCATCCCTTCGGACCCAATAACTATGCACTCGACCCTCCTTTATCAATCGCAACCAGGCAACTGTAGCCGAGCAACCT
Source organism: Allium fistulosum (assembly GCA_030737815.1). Lineage (NCBI taxonomy): Eukaryota > Viridiplantae > Streptophyta > Magnoliopsida > Asparagales > Amaryllidaceae > Allium > Allium fistulosum. The sequence goes on from CM060906.1 coordinate 1,042,402,872, forward strand.
AAAAGGACGAACTTCTGTAAAAGACACCGGACCCCACCAAAAGTTAACCCAAGGAGCTCAACGCCACCCCAAAACCTCATGGAACCATTGTCGTGACCACTCGTTACCCCAAATCCGAGAAAAATCCAACCCTAGCTCAATTTGTGCTCATGACATTCACTGTCGGATCACCTAAACACCACCGCGAGCTTCCCCAAATTCATAGATTAGAAGATCTCTTCATATACCAGTCAAAGATCAAAGGTTTTGATTTTATTTGATTTTTAAATATTTTACGTAAATTTTATAAGAAGATATGAACATGTTTTTTTCCTTTTCTAGTTAGGTGAAGAACAATAGAAGGACAAAGGACACGAAATGATGTTAGATGTGTAAGGGTTGAGGGTGGGTTGACTTTACTTTAAATTGAAGTTTCCGGCATTTCGCCATACAAATCTTTATTTGCGTATGAGCTCCGATTGAAAAAACAAAAAACGGTCGTGCTTAAAGTAGTGACGTAACCTCAAAACAATAATAATATACATTGGTTTACTAATTCTATAACATCGCTAAAATACCGTCATTTGCTCAAAAATCGTCAAACGACAATTAAAATATTTTCCAAATAAAATAAATTAAAAATACGTCAATAGAAATTGAGTCATAAAAATAAAAATAATTTTTTTGATTATTTATCAAACTATTTATTACTGTAATTAAATTTACAATTTAAAATCCCAATGTTTAAATAACTATTCAAATGTATATTTACAATCCAATGATTTTAAGTAATCTCTAATTTAGTTAGGGTTTTGAAACTTATAAACCAATATTACAATAATTAAATTCAAAATTCACGTATTCAAATAAATACTTATATTTGAGTCTTAAGTTGTTTAACTTTTTAAAATGAAATTTTCAATATTTAAAATAAATTAAATATTTCAAAATCAATGGACTAAAATTCCGGGTCATTACATAACTTACTTATTGTTGGTTTTATTACGACATTGAAATCCCGTGCTTACTTTTAGCGATTTACTACTTGTTTTTCTAATACGTTTTGAAATGTTTTTACGAACGACTTTTTTCTCTTAACCTTTTTACAAGGGTATTAACGTGGTTTAAATATGGAAAGAAAATAGTGTTTAAAAGATATTTGATTTACAAAAACCAATTTAAAAGTTACAGTCCATATAGCGATATTCGCTATGGATTTAGTTTGGAAATTTATGATTTTTGTAAAGCAAAAAGAGTTATCTATTTTTTGGATATTTTGAAAAATCTTTTCAAATGTGTTTATAAGTATTTTAAAAAAAGAGTTTGAAGTTTTAAATATATTTTCAAGAATTTTTTTTAGTTATTTTAACAAGAGGTTTAAATTTTACTGCTTTTTTCAAAATTCAAGTTTTTTTAAAAGTTTACCATCTTTAAAAGGATGTTTTAAATATATGTTTCAAACTTGCTATAAAAGAGTTTTAAAAGAGGAAGGAATCATGGATTACAACACTATTGTTGTAATAAATATTATCGAAAAAAGAAAAAAGATTATGGACTATAACATTTTTTTTATAGTAAATGGTTTCGAGAAATTTGAAAGGAAGTTAATCTATAACATTTTGTTATTATTAAACAAGTGTTTGCTTTTATAAAAAGGAAGATGTTTTAAAGTGATTAGGATTCATCAGTTAATGAGTTGTTTACTTTCATACAGGAAGGATCTGCCTTTTAAATCAAACTTTGATTTAAATAAGCAATTTTTGGAAAATGTTTCAAATACATGGAACTCTTGGATCCTGTTCTAGACTTCGAGGTAGGGAAACTTGTTTCTATTTGAAAAGTTATAAGTAAATGTTGAGTCAAGGTTGGACAGGTAATAAATACCCACTTGAATAATTTCATTTCTAACCGATGAAAAGCACTAATTTGAAATTGAAGTCTAGAAACAAGTTTGCGAAGTTAATTTTTAGATTTATTTTTAAAAGACTTGTTTTGTGCAAGGGATTTCTTTGCCAGTGCCATTAAGTAATACAAAACAAATCAATAAAGTAGTGCTAAAATGTTGACACGTTTTATGGAAAATAAGTCGTCTTATATTTAACACTAAAATCCGATGAGTAGACTTTCCTTTATCTATGATATCTAGAATCAAAGTGTTTGAATAAGGCAAAGCGGGGTGCAACTAGTACCCTAACTTACCTGACTTCAATTCTAGATGAGGGATAAAGAAGTCGAAATGTAGGAAACATGATAAGCATAAGAGAGTTAATTTCGATAAATGGTTCATGATTAATTAAGTATAAGAAAGGTACTTCATTACATACTTGACATCAAATTCTGAGGTATGCAAACTTCCCTCTATCTTGAGAATTAAGAATGTATGTCGAGGCAAGAATAGTTTTCTAACATGTCTGATTTCATTGTTAATCGAGGGCTGGTACTATTTGGATCAAAAAGTGGATATAAGTATATGATGTTCGATTTTACATATGTAAACTATACACTTACACCATATAGTGGTTTTTCCACTATCGAGAACTTGACCTATTTTGACCTAGAAAGGATACGAAAGCTTCAAGATTTCATACGGTTTGAGACTCCTTTGTGAGAACTCATTCCGGTGAAACGTCTCTCACTTTAAGGAGTATATTAGAGATCCCCTTAGGACTCTTATATAGTCCGCTTACTTCTGAAAGAATCGAGATTGAGTCAACCAGAAATTATCGATTGTTAGTTCGGAAATACCGGGATCGGATAAGCATGAGTGATTCGAAAACCACTTCGAACTGGCATAAACTTCGAACTGGCATAAGCGTTCGAATTGGAGACATCTTGAAGATGATAGAATCGAAGATGGAGTTCTGTGAAGTTCAAGGATGCTTGCTACTAATCCTGAGGATGTAGTAGAAGTAGTGCATTCATTTTATTCATATCCTAAACAACTTGTATGGATGAATGCTGACATTGCAATGTTCCTAGAGAGTACTGTTAGCATTCCAAGTGGGATTTGCTAAAAAGGTAAAATGTAGCCTCGAGCCTCACACCCGGTAATGACTAAACAGGGGATATGCAACAGGGTTATGTGGGTCATACCCATTACGGTTTGGACATCATCCTTCTAGATCACTATTTATGGATTTGGTATGTGCATGTGAGCTCATGAGAAAAGGTTACAAAGAAGCTGGGGTTATGACATATTCGGTACTATCCAGTAAGGGGTAGTACGGTTCTGTGTTGGCAGGGGGTCATAGGTTGGCCCTCGGTACATTTTTCTAAAGGTGTACTGTGACATGTGGTATCCCGGTAGGCTTGTCGTTGTTAGAATCTATTTTCCACTACGTGCCTTACAAACTTAGTTGTATATCAAATATGCTGGAACGTGAGATGCAAGCATTTCAGCTATGTTATATATTTATTTTAAACCCTAGACATTATTATAATATCGCTAGATTTTCTATTTGAAATGGTATGGTTATCGTAAGGTAAAACCCATCCATGTTTATATACAGCATGGTCTTATGAGATACTTTTATTTTTGAAGGGTTTTATAACTATAACAATCCATATGATTTGGGTGTCTCACGTTGGTTTACATGACTGATCCGAGTGTTATTTTCTTATAATACTCGAGTCAGATCCGAGTGTTTTATCAAAGTTTTCTTTCGACACTTTGGAGCTTTAGGAGACAAGCTAGATGCCTCCAAGACATATTCCACACTTTTATTTTCCGTTATATTTCTTGTTTTGTATTCATCAACATTTGTAAAGATGGGTTGTTATAACTGTCCAGGCTGATGATAATATAGACTCTGCTGGTTGTAAAGATCATTTGGATATTATATATTACCAATCATGATGTGAGATTCTGTTTTGCCTTTTCTTTTCTTTCACCTCAACGATCTGTGTTTTTGACACTTGGATGTTCGACACGTGAACACCGTAGATCTATTAGTGTCGACTTTTGAGGGTCGAAAAGGCAGATCATCACACTTTATTGTTATCATATTGTTATATTATTTATGAAGTGACCCACTTCTTTTAGCATTTGTCTTAGTGATTTTTAGTGAGTTTTTTTTTGTGGTCACTTCTTTAATTCATTTCCCCAAGATCCATATTTTACCAATATAAAAATATCAGTATTTCAATCCAATCATGTCATTTATATATATGAAGATATATAAATGTTTCTTTGCCTATCAGAGTAATTAAATTAGCAAAGACATTCAATCACACAATGTTTCTCATAGTCAAGAGATTTTGTGTCACATAGCCATCTCTTTGGTTATTATTTAATTCTGATATAACCACTTTTTCTTTTCTTGTTTTATTTCTCAAATCAGTTATTTAATTGATTTACTTCACAACTTGTTTCATGGCCCAATAATTTAATTTCTGGATTAACTACTCGTCTCTTAATGTCTGGGAATCTATGAGTTTGTTGCTTATTGTTTTTCCTTTGAATTTATGCAAAGTACTAAAACAACTCAAGTTTGAGAATTTATCCTGGGGTGCTTATTACTTATTCAAACAATGTTTATATCAGGTAAATATACTCATGTCTTAATTTATAATATTGGTAATAATCTTATGAACATTTGGTGGTAAGTATGTTATAGACCAGGCAGAAGAAAAACTACAGGCAAGCAAAATGCTAACTTAATCTAGCATACCAGATATAGACTTGCATGTATATGAAAACAGAATGATTGGAGCAATATCAAAATCAGTCTAATGCAAACTTTCAGATGAACATTTTGAGAAGGGTACTGATAGGTTCTCAGATTATAAAACAAATGATAGTGATCAATCAAACAGTGGGATTATTAGCATGTTTAATATCTAGGTAGACTACATGGCAATGCATTTTTTTCAACAGATTTGTTAAAGACAAAACTCACTTAACTTAAACCAAATAGGTGGTTATCTAAGCTCAGTTCAATATAGTTGCATTCCAGATTATAAGTATAAAGCATGTATTTTATTTTTACTATACAATACAATGTAGATTCTTTATTGGAAAATCAGATGTTCAAGGAGAATTAACTGGTTAAGATTTCAAGCTTCTCATGGTCTTATATCAGTTATAAGTCATGGTCAAGCTCTTCTGGTTAGCCAATGCCAGATTCAATTATCACTTAACAATTTTTAGCTACATGCTTATCCATAAACTACTGCACCTTTTCTATTTAAAAATTTAACAAACTTTGATAAAGAAAGCATGTCCACATATTAAATTACGTGGCATAATTTTCTCCATCACAACCCACCAGAAACCATCAAAGTCAGTTACTTAGATCAGTGGCTCAAGACACATATAATATTTAAGTTTTACAAATTCTTTTCAAATGAACAAAGCCACTACAGTGCTAAAAGGTCTGCATAGACTTAAGAAAGTTTGTCTAGCTATCTTTATTACAATGAACTACTGCATTTTTAAAAACTCAAGTAGGTCTTCTAATTTTCCAAGGAAGCAAGCTATTCATACATCTCTACCTGCAACAATATTTTGAGCTGCCTCAATAAAATGAGACACCCCAAATATTGCAAAGGCAATAAATAGGGTCAGAATAAAATTCTAGTATGAGTGAAATCATTATTAAAACAACTTATAAATTCTTAAAACTGTGCAGAGAACATATATATTTGACACTATTCAATTTCATGTTAAACCTGAGCATATGTACATTTAAATTTATCTAACAAACATACACCCAAGCATTCATCCATTCAATCCATTCAGTTGTACATGTACAAACTCCTATGGAATTTAGCTTCCTAAAATCCATAGCATAACCTTTCAATCCCATTTTATATTTTATATGGTCTAAACTCTTGCCTTTGAACACAAAGTGTGCATTGCAAAGGACTCAATTCTGTTAACCTTTGCACAGAGGCCTTCAGGACTTGAACAAGTCATGCACATACCCATCATCCACCTGATGATGAGTAGATCGAGGCACCTCTCCTAAATTACTTTGTAATTTAGAGACCATGCTCATTTAATTGCTGAGGAATTTTTCTTTTTAATTCCAGAGGTGCTCATGTTCTTCCTTTCATTACATAAACCCCAAAATTTATTAAACTCACTCAAGGGTTTACATCCAATCATACAAAGCATTCATGCAAAATTGCACATCCAAAGTCATTCTGGCTTAATCTTATTTTATAAAACTGCCTGTATATTTATTTCTAGAAATTTTCCCATTGCTTGCATAAATCTGATGAAACCATAAGAAATACTATATTTATTTTACTGTGAACATAGGATAGGGTTTTTAAGAAAAACCCATAAAACATATTGGCTCATGATCTGAACAAATTGCACATGTTTATAGTATTGCATTGTTCATATCATTTTTAATATGAACTAGGCATGAGCATGAATCTCATTATTCACACTGCCCACTTCATTTCCCTTTGATATCCTATTTCTCAGTAAAACATTTAGTTCATTCTTCATATAAAACTGGATTATAAAATCCATTTCTATAATATGAATATATGTTTGATTATTTATATTTCAAAGCAAAAATTGAAACAATTATAACAACTCAAAACAGATCAAAACATTAACCAGAAATTCAACCAAAATACCATCCATGATCAACATGTATTTATTCAGAGAATAAAACCAAACAGAAAAACATAATATGATTTTATATAAAATAATCTGGCTGCCCTTACTTGGGTCTTAATGCCTTAAGTCTTTTAAATGATTATCACTCACCTTCCTCTCCTCTTCCCCGAGAATGCTTTAGCTTGAAGACTGTGTGAGTTTCTCCTTTCTATTTTTTTTTGAATTAAACTTCTGTTTTTCCTCCCCAGAGAAAACCTCTGCCTTACCCCTTGATTTAAATCATTTAACTAGGGTTTTAATAGAGGAAACACCCATTTTATCCTCACAAAAATAAAAGAAGCCTGTATGCATGTTTATGGCTAATTTGGCCGTTTTCTTTTTATTTCCATTTCAGGTGAAAACAATTGTTATTCTGCTTTTCTGAATGCATGCTATTTGCATGATTTTTACCTGCACATTGTTTTCCTATGACTCAACTTGACAATGTATTTTTATTATACCCGAGTTATTTTTCATGTTTCTTTTTATAAGTTTAATTTTCAGTTGACCTATTTTATCATTTATTTCTCTCTTGATTTATTTCAAAAATGCATTCACACTCATAAATATTTCTTGACTGATTTTTTTATGCATTTTAATTATCAAGAGGATTTTTATTTTATCATCCCATACTTCTCTAATCATATGTATATACTTTCTATAAAATATTCACATATATACAAATCATGTGAATTTTAGAATTCATTTTATACTTAATCATTTTCCTCTCATCACTGTATATAAAAAAAATAATTATCCCCTTGCATAATTACTTCACTTACTTCTGATATTCATTTTCAAGCTATTTTTATTCTTTAAAGTAATTTTTATTCTCAAAAATTTTGGGTCTTCACATACTCTCCTCCTAAAAGGAATTGTGTCCCACAATTATATATTGGTTTATTAGTATATTTCAAACATATTAGAAATTCATTCATCTAAGATCAGTCAAATACACTTAAGTAATATTTAAAGTTATTACAGTTCTAGACATACCTTCAAGCAGAAAATAGATTAGGATACTTATCCTTTATCCTATCTTCAGCCTCCCATGTGCAGTCATTTCCATCTAAACTCCATTGGATTTTTACTAGGTTAATTATTTTATTTCTCAGTTTCTTTTCTTCTCTAGCCACAATGCCCACTGGTTCCTTTTTATAAACCAGATTTTCTTGAATTTCAACATGTGTAGGAGATTCAAGAATGGTCTCCTTATCATGCTCCCATTTTCTCAATTGGGATACATGAAATACATCATGTATTTTGCTCAATCCTTTGGTAACTTCAACCTATAAGCTAAAGTCCATATTCTTTGAACAATTTCATATGGTCCTATATACCTTGGTGATAGTTTCCCTGTTTTGCTAAATCTCAATATTTTCCTCATTGGTGAAACTTTGAGAAACACATAGTCTCCCACCTCAAAATCTACTGGCCTTCTCCTTTTATCTGCATATGCTTTCTGTCTCTCTTGAGCTACTCTCATTCTTTGCCTCACTAATTTAATTCTTGCAGAAGTTTCTTTTACATTGTTTGGTCCAAGCAACACTCTTTCACCAGCCTCCATCCAACATGCAGGAGATAAACAAGGCTTTCCATACAAAGCCTCAAATGGAGCCATTCCTATGGTGGACTGGTAGCTATTATTATAAGCAAATTCAGCTAAATGAATATGATCCTCCCAGTTGCCTCCAAAATCAAGTATGCATGCTCTAAGTAAATCTTCTAAAACCTTATTAACAATCTCAGTTTGCCCATCTGTTTGTGGGTGGTAGGCTGTGCTTAGGCTTAGTTCTGTCCCCATAGCTTCTTGATAGCTACTCCAAAACCTTGAAGTAAACAAAGTATCTCTATCACTAATGATAGTCTTGGGGATGCCATGCAATCTCACTATCTCTTTCACAAATAACTGAGCTAGTTTATGGGCATTTCTGTTTGAATTTATAGGAATGAAGTGTGCTGTTTTTGTAAGCCTATCAACCACTACCCAAATACTATCATTGCCTCTTCTTGTTCTTGGCAAACCATCCACAAAATCCATTGATATGCTTTCCCATTTCCAAGTAGGCACTTCCAAAGGTTGCAATAGGCCTGAGGGTCTTTGATAATCTGCCTTTACTTGTTGGCATGTCAAGCAATTTGCACATATTTGGCCACTGCTCCTTTCATCCCTGGCCACCAGTAATTCCTCCTAAGATCATGGTACATTTTTGTACCACCTGGATGTATAGTATATTTTGTTTTGTGATGCTCATCCATAACTTTTGCTTCTGTTCCTCTACATTTGGTATGCAGAGTTTCCCCTTTTTCCTTAAGTATCCTTTATCATCTACCTCATAGTTTTCCACTGTCATGCCTTGTGATATAATGTTCTTTTTCTCCTTCAAATTTGTATCTTGATTCTGCATTTGTCCTATTTTATCAACCAGTGTTGACTTTAAAGAAATGAGGCTTAATTTACCATATTCAATCATCTCACTGTGTGTCTTATCTGATACACTAGTTTCTTCTTTCACTTCCACCTCACTAAGGATTGTCAAATCCCTGAACTCAGCCATCATTAAGATTGCCAATTTTGCTTGATGTCTACTTAATGCATCTGCCACTTTATTAGCTTTTCCTGGGGTGTATAATATATCAAGATCATAGGCAGCTAGAAATTCTACCCACCTATGTTTCCTCATATTTAAGTCTTTTTGGGAAAACAAGTATTTAAGTGACTTATGGTCTGTAAACAATTCAAACTTAGCACCTAATAAATAGTGTCTCCATAGCTTCAATGCATATACTGCAGCAGCTAGTTCTAAATCATATGTAGCATACCTAGTTTCATTTGGCTTAAGTTGCCTTGATGCATATGCTATGACTCTACCATGTTGCATGAGCACTGCCCCTAGTCCAGATCCACTAGCATCTGTGTAAACTACTAATCCTTCATTTCCCTCTTGTACTTGTAAAACTGGAGCTTCCATCAATGCTTTCTTCAATAATGTAAAGGCCTGTTCACATTTCTCTATCCACACATATGGCTGCTCCTTTCTAGTTAGCTTGGTCAATGGAATGGCTATTCTTGCAAAGTCTTTTATAAGTCTCCTATAATAGCCTGCCATTCCCAAAAATGATCTCACCTCAGTCACTAATTTGGGTCTGTTCCATGATTGAACTGCCATAACCTTACTTGGGTCTACACTAATTCCTTGTTGAGAAATAATATGCCCCAAAAACTTTACTTCATTTTGCCAAAAGGTGCACTTATTAAATTTTGCCTTTAAATTATGTGCTCTTAGTCTTGACAAAGTCAGATGCAAATGCCTTGCATGTTCCTCTTCTGATTTTGAATACACTAATATGTCATCAATAAAGACAACCACAAATTTGTCTAGAAAATCTCTAAATGTTCTATTCATTAAATCTACAAAATATGATGGTGCATTTGTCAATCCAAAAGGCATCACCAAAAATTCATATAACCCATACCTTGTGTTGAAGGCAGTATACTTAATGCTTTCTTCCTCTACCTTCATCTGATGAAACCCAGAGGCTAAATCTAGCCTTGAAAAGATCTTTGCTCCATTTAATTGATCAAATAGATCATCAATTCTGGGGAGTGGGTATTTGTTCTTGATGGTGACTTTATTTAGTTCTCTATAATCAATATACATTCTTAGTGTACCATCATGCTTTTTCACAAACACCACTGGAGAACCCCAGTTTGAACTACTAGGCCTTATGAAGCCTTTCTGCTCCAATTCTTCCAGTTGTTGCTTCAATTCTATTAATTCTTTTGGACCCATTCTAGTAGGTTTCTTGATGATAGGACTTGATCCAGGAATTAACCTTATTTGAAATTCAACTGTTCTATTGTCTGGTATCCCTACTACCTCTCCAAAAACATCTGGATACTCTCTTATTACTTCTATGTTTTCTAAAATTAATTCCTTCTCAGTCATATTCCATATTTGATTAAGACAATTTGTTTTAGCTATTTCACTCATGATTAAAATATTTTTACCATTTTCTGTTTTCAAAGATATAGTGAAATTTTCTAAATTCAAAATTGCTTTGAATTTACTCAACCAATCTACCCCTAAAATAATTCCTATTCTAGGGTATTTCAATACAAACAAATCAGATTTAAACACATTTCCTCCTATGTTTAATTCTACTCCCAAACATTTTAATCCTAGCAAACAAGAGCTACCTAGGGGACTTTGAATAAACAAGGGTTTTTCAACTTTGCTGCTTGTGAGAGCTAATTTATCCACTATGTCTTGTGATATTAGAGAATGTGTGGCTCCAGTGTCATATATAACTGTGATTGGGTAACTTTTAATTAGAAGTATACCTTCCAATTGTCCAGAGCTTCCTGCTGCATTTGCCTTTGCCTTTGTTTCCTATGCAACCTTTGCTCCTTTCTTAAACTCTGGGCAGTTTCTTTTAATATGACCTTCTTTCCCACAGTTATAGCGGCTAAATGGTGCCTTCTTGGCTGCTTGACACCTATTACTCATGTGTCCTTCTTTGCCACAATTATAACAAGTAACTTTCTTCTTAGCTTCCCCAGTGGCTGCTCCCTCCACTTTCTTATCCATATTCTTTTTGTCATAGGGATGTGCTCTATTTTTCCCCTTCTTTTGATTGTTAGCCCTCATGCTCCTAAATTTTTCCCTTGCATTGTCATGTTGTTCAAAAGAAAGAGTAAGGTCTATGACTTGATCAAATGTCCTGTCTTTGTATGGTAACATTGCTCTGCTCAAACCAGCATTGAGTCCTTGAATAAATCTTGAATTCTTTGATTCTTCATTTCCTATGAGCATAGTTCCATACTTAGACAAACTCTCAAATTTTCGAGTGTATTCAGTCACACTCATTGGTCCTTGCCTCGGCCTTTTGAATTCCTCAAGCAATGTTGCCTTAGCTGTTGCTGGGACAAACCTTGCCTCAAGCATCTCCTTAAATTGATCCCATGTTATCTCATTTTCTGGCCTTCCTGTGATGATCACCTCCCACCAATCTAATGCTGCTCCTTTGAGTCTCCTAGAAGCTATCTGCCTTTTCCTTTGGTCATTGATTTGCATATCTGCAAATATTCTTTCTAAAGTTTTCAACCATGTCTGCACACCCATAACTCCTTCAGTGCCTTCAAAATCTTTGCCTCCTAAATTTGAGAATGTCTTCAATAGCTTAGCTAATTCCTCATGAGGATTCTCTTCCCTTTGCACTGCTCCTTCCCTAAATGCTCTCACCAAATCTTGCAAGTTAACCAATGGTGCAGCATTTGAGGTTCCTGCTCCAGTGCTTGGTGGTCTTCCTACCATGATTTATTATTCAATTGCATAGCTAGTTAGTCATATTTCTAATTTAATTATTTTCTATAATTTATTTCTACTGTGGATATTTATTTCTATCATTATTGTATGTATATATTATATATTTTTTTAGAATTTTATCCATACAAGAAGATTGGATAATATATCTATGCTATGTTTTAACAACATAGCTCTGATACCAACTAAAGTGACCAATATATTTATGCTATGTTTTAACAACATAGCTCTGATACCAACTGAAGTGACCCACTTCTTTTAGCATTTGTCTTAGTGATTTTTAGTGAGTTTTTTTTTGTGGTCACTTCTTTAATTCATTTCCCCAAGATCCATATTTTACCAATATAAAAATATCAGTATTACAATCCAATCATGTCATTTATATATATGAAGATATATAAATGTTTCTTTGCCTATCAGAGTAATTAAATTAGCAAATACATTCAATCACACAATGTTTCTCATAGTCAAGAGATTTTGTGTCACATAGCCATCTCTTTGGTTATTATTTAATTCTGATATAACCACCTTTTCTTTTCTTGTTTTATTTCTCAAAACAGTTATTTAATTGATTTACTTCACAACTTGTTTCATGGCCCAATAATTTAATTTCTGGACTAACTACTCGTCTCTTAATGTCTGGGAACCTAGGAGTTTGTTGCTTATTGTTTTTCCTTTGAATTTATGCAAAGTACTAAAACAACTCAAGTTTGAGAATTTATCCCGGGGTGCTTATTACTTATTCAAACAATGTTTATGTCAGGTAAATATACTCATGTCTTAATTTATAATATTGGTAATAATCTTATGAACATTTGGTGGTAAGTATGTTATAGACCAGGCAGAAGAAAAACTACAGGCAAGCAAAATGCTAACTTAATCTAGCATACCAGATATAGACTTGCATGTATATGAAAATAGAATGATTGGAGCAATATCAAAATCGGTCTAATGCAAACTTTCAGATGAACATTTTGAGAAGGGTACTGATAGGTTCTCAGATTATAAAACAAATGATAGTGATCAATCAAACAGTGGGATTATTAGCATGTTTAATATCTAGGTAGACTACATGGCAATGCATTTTTTCAACAGATTTGTTGAAGACAAAACTCACTTAACTTAAACCAAATAGGTGGTTATCTAAGCTCAGTTCAATATAGTTGCATTCCAGATTATAAGTATAAAGCATGTATTTTATTTTTACTATACAATACAATGCAGATTCTTTACTGGAAAATCAGATGTTCAAGGAGAATTAACTGGTTAAGATTTCAAGCTTCTCATGGTCTTATATCAGTTATAAGTTATGGTCAAGCTCTTCTGGTTAGCCAATGCCAGATTCAATTATCACTTAACAATTTTTAGCTACATGCTTATCCATAAACTACTGCACCTTTTTTATTTAAAAATTTAACAAACTTTGATAAAGAAAGCATGTCCACATATTAAATTACATGGCATAATTTTCTCCATCACAACCCACCAGAAACCATCAAAGTCAGTTACTTAGATCAGTGGCTCAAGACACATATAATATTTAAGTTTTACAAATTCTTTTCAAATGAACAAAGCCACTACAGTGCTAAAAGGTCTGCATAGACTTAAGAAAGTTTGTCTAGCTATCTTTATTACAATGAACTACTGCATTTTTAAAAACTCAAGTAGGTCTTCTAATTTTCCAAGCAAGCAAGCTATTCATACATCTCTACCTGCAATAATATTTTGAGCTGCCTCAATAAAATGAGACACCCCAAATATTGCAAAGGCAATAAATAGGGTCAGAATAAAATTCTGGTATGAGTGAAATCATTATTAAAACAACTTATAAATTCTTAAAACTGTGCAGAGAACATATATATTTGACACTATTCAATTTCATGTTAAACCTGAGCATATGTACATTTAAATTTATCTAACAAACATACACCCAAGCATTCATCCATTCAATCCATTCAGTTGTACATGTACAAACTCCTATGGAATTTAGCTTCCTAAAATCCATAGCATAACCTTTCAATCCCATTTTATATTTTATATGGTCTAAACTCTTGCCTTTGAACACAAAGTGTGCATTGCAAAGGACTCAATTCTGTTAACCTTTGCACAGAGGCCTTCAGGACTTGAACAAGTCATGCACATACCCATCATCCACCTGATGATGAGTAGATCGAGGCACCTCTCCTAAATTACTTTGTAATTTAGAGACCATGCTCATTTAATTGCTGAGGAATTTTTCTTTTTAATTCCAGAGGTGCTCATGTTCTTCCTTTCATTACATAAACCCCAAAATTTATTAAACTCACTCAAGGGTTTACATCCAATCATACAAAGCATTCATGCAAAATTGCACATCCAAAGTCATTCTGGCTTAATCTTATTTTATAAAACTGCCTGTATATTTATTTCAAGAAATTTTCCCATTGCTTGGATAAATCTGATGAAACCATAAGAAATACTATATTTATTTTACTGTGAACATAGGATAGGGTTTTTAAGAAAAACCCATAAAACATATTGGCTCATGATCTGAACAAATTGCACATGTTTATAGTATTGCATTGTTCATATCATTTTTAATATGAACTAGGCATGAGCATGAATCTCATTATTCACACGGCCCACTTCATTTCCCTTTGATATCCTATTTCTCAGTAAAACATTTAGTTCATTCTTCATATAAAACTGGATTATAAAATCCATTTCTATAATATGAATATATGTTTGATTATTTATATTTCAAAGCAAAAATTGAAACAATTATAACAACTCAAAACAGATCAAAACATTAACCAGAAATTCAACCAAAATACCATCCATGATCAACATGTATTTATTCAGAGAATAAAACCAAACAGAAAAACATAATATGATTTTATATAAAATAATTTGGCTACCCTTACTTGGGTCTTAATGCCTTAAGTCTTTTAAATGATTATCACTCACCTTCCTCTCCTCTTCCCCGAGAATGCTTTAGCTTGAAGACTGTGTGAGTTTCTCCTTTCTATTTTTTTTTTGAATTAAACTTCTGTTTTTCCTCCCCAGAGAAAACCTCTGCCTTACCCCTTGATTTAAATCATTTAACTAGGGTTTTAATAGAGGAAACACCCATTTTATCCTCACAAAAATAAAAGAAGCCTGTATGCATGTTTATGGCTAATTTGGCCATTTTCTTTTTATTTCCATTTCAGGTGAAAACAGTTGTTATTCTGCTTTTCTGAATGCATGCTATTTGCATGATTTTTACCAGCACATTGTTTTCCTATGACTCAACTTGACAATGTATTTTTATTATACCCGAGTTATTTTTCATGTTCCTTTTTATAAGTTTAATTTTCAGTTGACCTATTTTATCATTTATTTCTCTCTTGATTTATTTCAAAAATGCATTCACACTCATAAATATTTCTTGACTGATTTTTTTATGCATTTTAATTATCATGAGGATTTCTATTTTATCATCCCATACTTCTCTGATCATATGTATATACTTTCTATACAATATTCACATATATACAAATCATGTGAATTTTAGAATTCATTTTATACTTGATCATTTTCCTCTCATCACTGTATATAAAAAAAATAATTATCCCCTTGCATAATTACTTCACTTACTTCTGATATTCATTTTCAAGCTATTTTTATTCTTTAAAGTAATTTTTATTCTCAAAAATTTTGGGTCTTCACAATTTAAGAGTGTGTTTTTAATGCAATATACATAAACATATAAATATAAATATAAACATTTTAAAATAAAATAGGATATTAATTTAGAATGTAGATTGGACCTAATGGTAAGCAATAGATTACATAAGAGGCCCTTTAAGGTCCTATTAGGGAAAAAAATGAAATTTACCCATTTCAACAGCTGCCAAACTGACCAGATCCAATAGTCGACACATTAGTAGTTAGTTACTTCCTCTCTGAACTCTTTATTGTATATCCTCGACTACGGGTTGCAATTCTATCTATTAGGCTTCATTATGGAGGCTAGGGTTTCTGTTGTGTCTATAGAACATAGAGAGTATGCTATGTATAGCCAACTAGATATCAAATATCTAGCATCTCTTTCTCCAGATCTGGAGACCAAGTCTCTTTCCCTCCTTCATTATTTGGTCATCCTTTGCATGGTTTGGGCTTCCAGACTTTGGGTCTAATTAATTAGTTATTTAATTTATTTATTTAAGCCCGTACTTTAACTAAATAATTATATAACGGTTATACATCATTTTAATTAATTTTAAGGTTTCAAATAAATAATTACAATGCCATGAATTCAATGCAGCATCTACATTAATTTTTTATTAATTTATAAGATTAATAAATTAATTTTTGGTTGAACTTGGAAATTTGCTAACAACATGGTTGTGTAGACTCCAAGGTGTGAACTCGGTGCTCGTTAAATATATAAACAATTTAAATATTGAAACATGTATAGACTTTGCTGGAGTACAGCATCGGCATAAGTTCAGTTGCTTACAGATCATTTAGGTGAAATCAAGTTTCTAATATTTATTAAATTATACCTTGTAAAGATATTTTATGCATGTTTTCTTTTTGTCATCATTGTATCACTAAAATACCTAAAGTTTGGTTAATGGCCAAAACTTTACTAATATTCGTAATTGCTTAGGCCACTTTAAAGTCCTTAGTTTAATCCGATAACATTTTATTGATTAATCAATTCATTCTGGCCAAATATTTTGACTTTAAGTTCAGTCGCTTATAGATCATTTAGGTGAAATCTAATTTCGAATCTTTATTAGGCTATATCTTGCAAGATATTTTATGCACGTTTTCTTTTCATCGTCATTGTATCACTAAGATATCAATAGTTTGGTCAATGGTCAAAAACTTAATATTCATAGTAAATTGCATAGGTCACTTTAAGTTCTTGGTTCAATCTGATAACATTTTATCAATTAAACGATTCACGCAAGCTAGATATTTTGACTTTAAGTTGACTACCAATTACAATCATATTAACCATTTACAACGAAGGAGACAAATCCTCTCTTAAGTAGTGTTTCATTTCAAGTTGTTCAACACATACCCAATTATGGTATTAGCATGGTCGCTGTGTCATGTGATTAACCATAGTCAAAGTATATCTAATTACACAAGATCCAAAGTACCCTCAAATATGAAGAACCCTACAAATTATTACATGAGATATTCTATTTTGACTTAGCTGTATTAACCTATAGTAGACTCTCATTGAGTCATTCTGTGATTCTTCCAATCAACCTCTATTATGTATTCCCTTGGTGTCCAAACAATCATGAGTAATTCATCATCTATCATATTGAGAGCATTATAAGCACAAGTCTCAATGGATGTATCTATATCCTTTTCTAGATACATCTTAGCTAGGAACATTTAAGAAATAAGTATTCAAATATTGATTCAAAACTCAGGGTTACGAACGCATTTGCAACAGCAATCGATAAAATATTTCTCCTAAGGATTTTCTACTTATATACGTTTAACGTATTAATATTATTACTTACTATATAACAACACGTATAAAATAAAATAAAACCAAAAACATATTTATTTTGTACAAAATTATTTAAAAGATTTTAGTTACGTGACTATTAGATAATTTCCCCTAAGGAACACCCATAACTCTATCGTTGTTAACATCGTCCACTGGGACTTCGGTTACTAAAACAGCACTTTCCTACTCATCAACAAAGTTGTCTGCTTCCCCATCCTATTCAAGATTGATATCATCTTATGCAAACATATCTACACCTTTATCCACTACTTGCTTGTGAACTACTACTTCCACTTCCATATTGGATGACTTATGTTTTCCTTACTACCAGTAAATTGTTTGTTGCTCCCATTCATTAATGTAACTAAATCGAGACCATTTGCACTGTTATATTTTGCATTATTTTGTAACACTACCGACTGAGATTTTTATTTTCTTGTTTGTTGCTTACTATCACTATTGGCATCTGGAACCCAATTCCATAATATTTTGTCAAGATCCATTAGTTTGCAGTTGTTTTTCCTAAAAAAATTCCTATTTTACTCTGCTAGATCTTTTTAATATTTTGGGTACTATCCATTGGCTAGCTTCTAATTATTGGAGTATTTCCTTTCCATTTTCCTGTCTTTCATTGTCCATCTTGATTTTTTCTTCCTTGGTTATTAGGTAAGTATGTTTATTATATCCAAAAGAATCTCACTTCATACACAAAGGAATAACATCATAAAACACTTTTTTGTAATGGACATTTCCTCTAATGTCCATTCCTCTACCTTTTTTAGGAAAATTAAAGTTGCATTTATATCGTTCTACGCCCTTGAAAATACAATCTCTTGAAATTATGAATCATTTCATTAAGTTATTGGGTTTGCCAATCTGACTTACTAGCTAACTAGTAAATTTTGAACTCCAAATTGAAGTGTTTAAGTTTAAAAAATGAAACTAGATATGAATACTAGAAAAGAAATCCATATCCATTTTAGATCTAGTTTCCACCTTCTAATAACTATCAATTTGCCACTACACATCCATGGGCCTCCTCTATACATGTATACAATCTTACTCCACCTCACATTTAATAAAAAAGTACTTGTTTTCTCTCAAACGCATATTGAAATTCCCTTTAAGCTTCCAAACTTAATCTACATAGCTTCTCATATGTAAATAAAACGATTGTCTTCCAACCACATAGATTAAAACTAAGTTTTCCCTTATATTTTGTTTTTGCACCAACTACTCATCTGTAAAAAGGGAAAAGTCGCCCTTCGTTTTTTCTCCGATGGAGCATATTTGAGGTTTTTTACTACCTTTTGTCCAAAACCAGTAACAACGTATCTCCATGGGTTAGGCCGTGAACCTTCTTACACCTTGAACCCAACCTTTCACCAATCAACTTCTTGATTTTGAACACCTTTATATCTCGCCCCACTTTGATTTCTTCCAAGCGCATTCAAAACTTTATTAACTTGATTATTCGATTGAATAACATCAACAATTAACTTATCCAACCCTTTTATACCAAAAAGAGATCTTTTTCTCTATTATATTCCATTGTTGCTTTACCCTCTTTATTCACCCTAGACACTACCATCTATTCTCTTCCCTCTCCTAGTGTGTTATCTTCAGCTCTCCCTACTTTATGAGGTAGAACAACATCCATATACGAGGTGCCTTGAAATTTAGATAATGAATTCATGTCTCCTCTTTGTCAAGGTACAATTACCTTTTTTTATCACTACGACATATTATAAGACAATATTTATAATCAAATAAAATTATTATATTAATTTTTTTAATGTGATTTAATTAAACATCAATTTTAAACATAAAAACAATATTGTAAATTAATAATTTAAATTAGATAATTTGAATTATTATACATGCATAAATAGATATGCATACATATACATATATATATATATACATATACATACATATGTATATTCAGTGCAAGAAAAATAAAAAGTATGTATTTGTTTAAAAATAATATATATAATTATACTAATAAATTAAATTATTAGTTTTTAAAATTATTTTTAGTATTTTTATTTTTTTATTAGAAACCCGAGGTTTAAAATACATACATACATACACATGCACACATGCGCGCGCGCACCCACACACACACATATACATACATACATACATACATACATACATACATACATATATATATATATTCTAGATAAAGATACACTCTAATAAATTTTGGCTAAATGTTGATATCCAAGTCAAAGGTGTCATAGGTCTCTCGATCTAAGTCAACCCCTAATGTAAGTAAAGGCAATAATACAACTATGATACACACAAGTATTCACCCACACAACTCCATGTATAAATCATAAATGAGTAATAACATAAATTAAGGTTATTTGAATATCTGAAACTGATATTCCTATGAAAAATTAACACTGGCTAACTAAAGAAAATACATTGAAGTCAACCCATTACTTTGACTCTAGTTCAACACCTAGACGTGCCACCGACTCATGTAGGTCATGTCTCAACACCCAGTGTTATGAAACATATATAACCAACTTAAGAAAGATGTCTCAATCTTTCTCCACACCTACTCCACAATCATGTATGCAAGTCATGCCATGTCTCATGGTACAACGGTTTCATTAGCATCGTATCCCTCTGGTTGCCTATACCCAGACATATCAAAACTGTATGTAACCACTAAATGCCATGCACACATATACACGCGTATACACAACACCTAAGTCTCGTCGTTCGCGTGAGTCATAGAAGAATCAAACCATCCTAGATATCATCGGCACCATTTTGCTTCGCAGTTTGGAGGAATTTCCTTTATTGCTTTCATATACACATACATATGTGTATACTTTCGTATGCACATCAAACCACTTACAACTAATTAAACATCATAATAACCAAATCAACATCAAACCATTTAATAAATTCAACATTTAAATATTTATCAATTCACGCGATAATAATCCATAAAATTCAAGTAATCACACATAATAAAATCGATATAACCAAGTAAACCATATATTCAATCATTATACACCATATACATATACATCAATACACAAAAATACATTCTCATGCACATATATACATATAAGCATATATATGTACTTGAAAAACTCATTTATCAAATGGTGATAATTTGCTAAAATCACCATTATTGACCTCGAAGATGTGCGACGTGCA
This sequence comes from Allium fistulosum, assembly GCA_030737815.1. Classification (NCBI taxonomy): domain Eukaryota; kingdom Viridiplantae; phylum Streptophyta; class Magnoliopsida; order Asparagales; family Amaryllidaceae; genus Allium; species Allium fistulosum. Next base: position 1,042,423,480 of record CM060906.1, read on the forward strand.
ACCTAACCATGATACCGCAACAATATTCAATAACGAAAGAATAGCTACGAATCATTGCCCTGTCTCATCAATAAAGGGTTATGTCCAATGTCGCATGATATCGTTCATCATCAACACCACATGTGACCAAAGCCGCATCACTTCAAAGAAGCAGTGATGTCGAGTGTAACCAGCATCGTAAGCCATCACTACCATGTAAACATGACCTATGCCGCATCTCATTGATGTCGTGTTTTATCGATGCCGTCTTTCACTTGTGAAAATAAAATGAACGTCGCAACTCATCAGTGCCACACTCTTTCAGCGTCGCTCATCACTGATACTACCTATAACCAAAGCCGCTAAGTTATGATGTCATGTCCTTTTGATGTTGCTCCCATTCCACCGCTTTTTAGAATCGTCTTTTAGATAGCACTGCCCATTATTGATGTCACCAATGGACAATGCCACTATACTACAGTGTTAATTTTCATATAACGCATTTCATCAACACTTGGAGAACACCGTCCACCTATACATGCGATGTTGATGACAAACATCGTCAATATGCACAGAAGTTATCAAAGCCGTTCCCTATAAATATTGCTTCATACTCGCGTCAATTCAAGCTGATGTCACCACCCACTAATAAAGGACATTGATCTTAATAACTGAAGACATCAATGCCAAAAGTCATTGACACTACATATCAATGTTAATGGGGCAATGCTAAACCCTATTATACACCCAATAATGCCGAAGGTGATGATTAGGCAAGGATTAGCCCCATGCGATGCTGACAACGCCGAGAGTTATGAATAACGAAGTTGACCTGTTGTGCCATAACTCTTCCCCTATAAAACGGACCTAAAGGTGCTATGGAAGGGGCGGATCATTCGTCTTACTCTTCATACATTTTAAACTTTGCAACCCTAAATTATTAGAGCATTTAGAGCCGATTATAGCACTTGAACTATTGGACATTGTACATTCGACATTATATTGAATAAAGACAAGATATCTTGAATTATGACTTATTTTCGAATTCCAAAGCATATATGATTTGTTAATCAAAGATTATTGCTTCAAATTCCAAAAGCACTCATATTCTTGATTTCTCTTTTGATCATATGATTGTCTAATATGTATTTATTTCAAGCATATATGATTTCACGTGGCCTTGCATACGATTTCTCTATAAACCTAAGCTCGCTTGTCACTCCTCTTAAGTCTTAACTCAGCCAAGTTTCGCTATTTGCCAATACTCATAGAGGTTTAACTTAGACTCTCCAAATTCCATCATCAGCCAAGGTCCTTATCCTTGCACTTTTGGGGTTGACAAAGAAACTCGTTAACATTTTGGCGCTAGAAGAAGGGCCTGAACCTCCAACTCCATTAAAACCCTAAGTGAAACTACCCTAGCTTTCATATTTAGGGCTTAAGTAACTTGCCCCTACCAAGAATATCCCATTATAAGCTAACCTACCTTTGATTCCTAACACCAATTAATCGCATTAACTAAGTTTTGCTTAGTCATGCTAGTTAATCGTGTTAAGATCTCCGAGCAAGGATCCTCCGAGCCTCAAATGACTAGGCCAACTTACCAAATCACTAATGATCCCCGGTTTCATGAAGAACAAGTGCTAAGACTTGTAGCATTACAAGTCATGGAAAAGAAGAAAAGACAAGTGGCTCCATACAATCCATAAAAATGGAGTTTGAATCCCTTTCATGTGGGGCCAACACTGATCTTTTATTTGGGTAGGAAATACAGAAAAGATAGCATCATCTTGAAAATAAGGAAATAAATTCAACTCAAAGCCAAGAGGACCATTTTCGAAAAAAAATAGAAAGGGACTTTGAATGGTTCACTAGAAAATGGACGAGTGTGCTTGATCAATCCTACAAAATTAGTGCAACACAAAGCTTCCTAAAAAGAAAATTAGTCATCAAAGATGAGGAATCTGTCTCAAGCAATAGAGGAATTAAATACCAATCAAAAGGACTATCCTCCAAAAGGTCATGACTTTCCAAGAACTACTCCCTTATTACTTCTTATGGGAACATCTATCCTTGGACCAAGGATGAACTCAACTACTGACCCTTGCAAAAGAAGCATCCAAAAAATAAAAGGAATCTCGAAGGGTTATGTTGCTACTATCATCGGGCCAATAGAACTAGCATAAACCAATGTTGAAGCTTGGAAGGCTTGATCAACAATTTCCTAGGGCAAAAATATGAATGAATTGTACGAAGATGTTAAATTGACCATCAATAAAATAAGGTCTTCTGAACAAAATATGTGTACCTACATGGTTGGGGAGTAAGATTCTCCTAAGGCAAAAGACCTGGCCATTAAAGGCCTCATGACAGAAAAGCCTTCAGTGCCATCATCAAAGGCCTCACTGAAGCGCCTCTTGAAGGGAGGATGGAGTAAGCCTTTGGACCCATCTAAGATGGTCTGGCCAAAGCACCGAACCAGCCTTCAGTGCCGTAATCAAAAGCCTTATTGAAGCGCCTCCTAGAGAGAGGATAGAGTAAGCCTTTGGCCCCATTTAAGATGGCCTGGCCAAAGCACCGAACCAGTCTTCAGTGCCATCATCAAAGGCCTCACTGAAGCGCCTCCTGGAGGGAGGGTGGAGTAAGTCTTTAGCCCCGTCTAAGATGGCCTAGCCAAAGCATAGAACCAGCCTTTGGTGCCATCATCAAAGGCCTCACTAAAGCACCTCCTGGAGGGAGGTCAGGTAAGTCTTTGGTTCTGCTTAAGAATAGGAAATCAAACGCACCGGAAAACAGATCTTAATCATCACCTAAGACGGTGATAAGGGGTCTGATCCAAGTAGAGATCATCACCTAAGATGGCGCTAAACAAACCTATCAAAATCAGAGCCGATTGGTGCTCCAAAACAAACAATCTTCTAGAGGGAGATCCATCAAATATGAGCCATTTATGCTCCACAATAGACACAATCTACGGTTATCAGATGGATTTCCCAGTCTTCTACTTCACTATTCCCAAAGGGGTTTTATGGCCATCTATTACCAGATAAGGATTTCTGGTCTTTTACCGGATGAAGATGTCTAGCCTTCTATTATCAATACCACATAGGTTTTTTGGTCATCCTTATTAAATTCCAAATTGGTTTTCTGTTCTTCTATATTACCGGATGGGTTTTCTGGTCTTCCTTGTTAATTACCAAATGGGTTTTCTGGTCTTCTTTTCACAATATAGCTAAAATGGTTCTTTTGCTTTCTATTCAAATTGTTATCAAAAGGATTTTCTAGTGGTGGAGCTTCCCTAAATCATCTCTCGATTCAGATTTAAATTTATTTAACGGGAATCTCCATTGCTAAACAAGCTACTGGATATTTATTAATGGAAAGGCGGATTTTTACCAAGTTCTAAAAAGCTCAATTAGTATGGTTCTTAGTTTTTTAACAAGCAAAATATCCATTTATGCATCATAAGCTCAAAATACGGGGAAGAAAGATATTGATCGTCAAGCAGTTTCAAATAAGAACTAGTGTTCGATTCAAAGCTGCATACTTTACATTTGAGGTAACATTCATTCAAATACAAAATTCATTCATGATCTAATACATTATATGCAAAGTTGCAAGTACAAAAATCAGACAAAAAGAAGAATCTATATAAAGCAAATCTTTGCTAAAGCTCAAGGCTCCATGATAGCTTGTCAAAATCTTTGGCAACTAAAGGGTTAGTAATGTGGCGAAGGGCCACATCCAAAAGCTCTTTGAATTTCTTCTCCTTTCTTCAAATAGTATCTGCATCATCAACTGAATCAATTTGAGTTTTCAAAGCACGATGGAGTCTTACTTGTAAAGTTTGAACCATGCTCTTTAGTTCTTCAATCTTATGCTTAAGAATGTACTTTTCGCATCCAAGCTTTTCAACTTGACTTTTATATTCATTAAGTCGTTGAGATATTTGTTTATTCCACTTATTACTGAAAATTTGCATGCATTCATATTTTACCTTGTTTGCTCCATTTGGAGATCACATCATCACTTAGACCCGGAGGTGGGTTCAGTAAAATAGGAAATTCTTGGCTAGCTAAAGATCGAGATCTCGTTGCCGTTCCAGGAGTAGGAGTGGGAAGGCTAGAATCATCTTTATTGACAATAAGTTTCAAGGATTGGCAAGATACTTGATTCTTCATTAACTCAACTTTAAGGCCATTTATTCGTTGGTATAATTTAGCCATTTCAGTGTTAATCTCAACCAAAAGACCTGGATTCTAAGGCAAAGTCTATCCATTCTGTCAACTCTGGAATTATTTTATCCTTCTACTTAATCTCCCCTTCTAAGCTAGAGATTCGCTCCTTTAGACTTTTAAAGGTCAATCTCAATTGGAAGTATTTCATGTGCTATTCTTGGACCTACGGATCATTTGGAAATCGCAAAGCTGAAGCGTTTTGAGAAGACTTTCTCTTTTCAATATCAGCTAGTAATCTATCTTTAATCTCAATCACTCGAGAGAAAACATCTAAGGAATCAGATGCGTGCACTAACCGGGTTTCCTATCAAGAACAAGTGAAATAGGAATTAATAAATGAATAACAAATTCTTTTATTAGTAACAACAAAAATTTATAGATGATAAAGAATTTTGAATTACATCACAATTCTATTTTCAAATATTTAATTAACTTTAAAGTTTTGAAATAGCGATTTTGGCCTTTTCAAATGACCCACAGATAGGGTAAGAGTAGAGTCAAAAGAAGCTTTAATCCCTTCTAGGGTATTATCGAGAGGGAATCGATGATAGTCCCATTTTTCGACTGGAGAATAGCATGATCACATATTAGCTTGGTGTGATAAGTTCGAATTTCATTCAGTAATTTATCCTTTTCATCACCCAAGAAATCAAAGCAAAAGTGAGCAAACTGCGTGTAGACTTCTTGTAGGTCTCTAAGAAAGCAGTGTCTCGCTAACTGTGATGTTTTGAGAATCACGGATTTTTCTTTAAAATCCTTCTTCAATTTGACACATTTACTCAAGAGTTCCATATGAACAGGACTGCTTGAGATTTCTTTAATCTGTATGATATATTAAAATTAGATTGATAATAGTAAAAATAGACGGTAAAGTTCATAAGCTCCTCAGGTTACATATTACAATTATATAATCATTCGGGTTCATACAAGATTAATTTCTTATACAGTTCAGAAATAAATCTCTTCCTATTATAGTTGAGTTTTTCAGGGGGAAGAAAGCGAGAAGAAAGAGGGATAGAGGCAACTCTGGGGAGAATCCAACATGCCTCTAGATGAGGATCGGACCCATGTTCATTCAAGTATCTACGATGAAAGCATTTGAGCAAACCCCCACAGTTGTCGCCTAAATAGGAAAAATCAATGAATATACTCCTAGAGTAAACTTTGTAGAGAAATTCTTCCAAAGCGCTCCTATCATCAATCAGCATCCAAAAGAGGGTTATTAGCTCTGTAGTCTCCACCAAGAGTCTCTCTCGATGAAGGTGTGCCTTCTTTATCAATGGAGCAACTTGCCTCTCTTTGAATATTTTTTTGATGCACTAATGGCGAGATTCTTTTGTTTCTCAGACAACTCGTTGTACTCTTTCAGTTGTCTATCCAACTCTCTATTCAATTGATCTATTTCCATTTGTTTCTTTTCAAGCATAACTTCATAATGATATTTTTATTTTCTCCTTAATTAAAATAATCAACATATTAAGCAAAAACTATTTAGTAATCTAAGACATTTAAATAATGAGATCCATACCTAAGAGAGTGGAATTGAAGATGAAGGAGTTTGCTCCTACCTTTTTGATTTATGGCTTTGAGGAGCACTTTCCTTCTGAAGAGAACCTTTAATTGAAGAATCGGGAATTTCAATAATCTCTGCTACCAAGTTCGCGTTAGCACCTCCCAACCCATCCTTCCCATCTACCGATCCAGTGAGACCCTTTCCATCACCACCACCACTGTCATCATTATCACCATCATTATTGTCGTCATCACCATCGCCGCCGTTATCATCATCATGATCATTATCATTGCCTCCATTATCATTACCATCATCATCCTCTTCTCTATCAGATCTAGTCTCTTCATTGATATGAGGGTCATCAAAGGTTAGCCATTTTTCAGCATCGACCTATTCCTCAACAGGAAATTCTTTTCAAAGAGTCACTTTTTCCTTCCTCGGCCTAAGACTAAACTTTCTTTTGAACTCTTCATTCCAATACGGAAGGGATGGAAAGTCTAAGTTTGGGCACTTTTGAATATTATCGACATATGCCACGAACAAAGCATCTTCGTATACTTCTCAGTAATTTTGGGGAGAGCATTATCAATAAAAGAAGCAACTTTCTTCTTGGCGTCGCTAATAATACTATTTGAATAGGCTAAGATAGTAGTTTTCCTTTGTAGCATATCCTTAAAAGATTTGTTCTTGCTAACCAACTCGACCTTTTCTTTGTTAGCAATTTCCATATCTATTTTCAGCTCGTCTTGCTCTTTATTGGCCTTCCAAGGTCTACTTTCAAATTTTTACCTCCTTTTCTAGCAATTGTTTGGCATTTTTATCCTCATTAAGCGAGGAGATGAGATTTTATTTTTCAATGACAACTTCATCTTGCAAGATATCGATTATGTTGTGATTAAGCGAAGAAATCTACCTTTTAAGCTCGGCCACTTCGTTGGAAGGCCCTTGGGAAGCATCTCAAAGAAGAAACATTTGCTTTCCCACCTAGAATATAACAAGCTTAAGTCAAGACTGGGTCTATAAAGTTAAAATTAACCAAGTGAACAGAAAGACATAGTGATATAAGCTATTTAAGAATGAGGAAAAGCTGATCATTAGAATAAGTTGGAGGTTGCGATGATCCGAGGGAAGTAATAGAAGGAGATTGGATGGCCAATTGGACAATTTCATCAAAATTCATCACAAGAGGCTGAGCCAGAACCTTTGAAGGAAGATGATCGTCTGCAGAATGGAACAGACCAAGGTCAGGGCACATGCGGTCGATGGCTGTTGGAGAGGTAGGAAAATAATATTTAGAAGGTGCTTGGGAGTCTGAGCCTCCTTTAGATGCTCCAGAGCTTTACCTAAATTTGCCGCTTTAGGACTCGAATCGATGGTTACATGTCCCTTCTCATCCACAGTAACAGGGGCCAAATCCCCTGCAAGCTTGGGTCTTTTGCTTGGGGAGGGAGGTGGAATATCAGTAATGACATCCTCACCCACATTCTTCTTTAATGTTTCAATTACTCTGGCAATAGAATTCTTGATAGAAGTAGGCTTACTCAACTGAGAAAGTGCATAAACTTCATCCGTATTCTTCCTCTTTTTAGGAACATTATCTTTAACCTTTGCCTCTTTAAAAGCAATGACAAGGGTAGGCAAGCCCAAAATGAAAGTAAAAGTTAATATAATAATAACATTAGGAATTTCATATTAGCTATATTGAAACTTACCAGCAGGTTCAAGCTGAACCGGTGAGTTAGTAGAAAAGGATTCTGGCTTACCCATAACTAACGATCGTTTTCCTCGAGCATTATATTTGACCGTTGGAGACTCTCCTAAAATCTTATGGTGATCCAAAATAATGGAATACCGAAGAAGCTTTGATGGAGTTAACAATTTAAGCCTATTCCCTATCTTATCTACTGCCGAGTTAGGGACTGCACAGTTTCTTGATCGGTAAAACTTAGCTTCTTAGGAGCGGGATCTGAAAGGAAATGCTCATTAGCAAAGAATATTAAATGAGTATGAATAACCAAAGATAGAGACTTACTAGCAATAGATAATGTCCCTATAATGTTAGAGTATCATTTAACAAAGAAAAATTGTGTCTCCCACCCTTTTGTCTTGTTAACACTCCTAGAGATCAAACTTTTTGGAAGAGGATGAATCCGATACAAGGGAAGATCTTGCTGCTCACTAATCTTAGCAGGACTAGCTATTGAATGTAGAATTTCATCATTTAGAGACGCAAGTCCTGTCTCCCAGGCCAAGACTTCTGAACAAGTCGGATACGTATATGAATTTGGAGAGAACTGGATTGGGGAAATATTCAAATGCTTTAAGTATTTCAAAAGGAAATCAGAAAAGGAAAGGTAACTAGTGTGCCAGATATGTATGGGAGTCAAAGCGAAATACCCCTCTAATGGGTTATAAATGTTATCTGTAGGACAGGCAGGAATAGCTGCGATGCCAGTAATTCCAAATTGTTCCAGAATAGAATCCACCTCAGCTTGAGTCATGATGTATAATGGATTTAAAAGACGATATCCCTTCTTACTAGCAGTGGATGAAGCCTTGTGGCTTGCACTAGTTTTCTTGATGGACTTTGTGGTTGATTTCTGACCTTCCATTTATCTACGAGGTGGTATTATACCAAATTTAAGAAATAATAACACTCATATTATATAGAATAATTACTACATGCTAAACTAAAAATTATTAACTAACTGATTTACCTATTGATGGCATCAAAATGTTTTGGGTATAAAATATAATACCACATTTGCTACAAGTAAATAACCCTTAAGTGGTACATATTAAATCTATTAAAAGACTCGAACTTTAACTTTAATAAAGGAATTCCTTAAAAAAGTGTATAAAATTGAATAAGAGTTAACATGCAGTGGCAATAGGCCCATGTCGGCTAGGTAAACCATTGCCAAATATCATGTAACTTATATCATAGAAAATGATGAATACTACAACTATAACTAATGCGAAAGTAATGAGGTTAGCGACATTAATGAATAATGACGATATGAATTAATAATGTGCTAATCAGTTAAACAGCTTATAATATGTTAAAAATAGCAATGTCGTAAGTGACGATATCATATAAAGCTCAATTTGTAATATTAAGGTTAGTTATGGAGAATGGTGACAAACAATAAGGCTATGGGTATTAAGCCATACCCATAGGTTAATATCGAAAATGAGCAACATCGTTTTTTAACCAGTACTGAGCTTATTAGTGTTGCATTTAATCGGTATACACATCATTAATAACTCTTGTGTTCCTAACAAGGGGTTGCCGCACCTCAACTTAATCATTAGTGATGTGAACAAGTTTTTGCGCTATAAATGTTAGTTAGTCAATAGAGAACTTTATAAATGTTGAATATCATGACAATATCGTATATAATCAGTGTCTACATAAAACCAAGGGGGATAAATCAATGTCGATCGGTATAACAATGTAGAATAGGATCGGTGTCGGTATAATGTAAGTCGATATCGACTTTCGGGTCTAATAAGTCATCTTCTTCATCAATAAACCAAGAACATACCTGATTTCATGCCAATGTCGATTAGCATCAAAATCCATTCACATTACATAAAGGTCTGATGCTGATGTAATCTAAATTGATTTCCAACCTAAGTAATAAGCATGAAAACCCTATAATCAAACCCTAATGTCGATTTAAAATCGGTAAAAAAATCTAATTTAAATCCTAGCAGTAATTTCAACACACCCAGTATAACTTGCTAATTAAAATGGAATAAGATGAATATCATACCTAGATGATTTGAATACTTGGGAATTGCAAAATTTCTGAATTCCTTTGAGGATTGTGATTTCTTGCTTGAGATCTCGATTGCATGTAAAAGGAGAATAAGAGAGAAGCTTGGTTATTTATAGGAAGAAAAATGGATGAAAAGCCATCGTCGTTCAAATTCAAATCAACGGCTGGATCTGTTGGGATACCAATAAGAGGTAAACGTAATGTTGACAGAATTGACTTGAAAAGTCAATGCTTCCTCTACAACGTGGGGCAAATGTTATCACTGTTATTAACCTCGAAGATGTGCAACATGCGACCTAACCATGATGCCGCAACAATATTCAATAGCGAAAGAATGGCTACGAATCAATGCCGCATCTCATCAATAAAGGGTTATGTGCAATGACGCATGATATCATTCATCATCAACACCACATGTGATCAATGTCTTATCTCTTCAAAGAAGCAATGACGTCCAGTGTGACCAACATCGTAAGTCAGCAGTGCTACGTAAACATGACCTATGTTGCATCTCATTGATGCCGTGTTTTATCGATGTCGTCTTTCACTTATGAAAATAAAATGAACGTCGCAACTCATCAATGCCACACTCTTTCAACATCACTCATCACTGATACTACCTGCAACCAAAGTCGTTTAGTAATGATGCCGTGTCGCTTTGATGTCACTCCCATTCCAGCACCGTCGCTTTTTAGAATCGTTTTTCAGTTAGTACTGCCCATCGTGATGTCGCCAATGGACAATGCCGCCATACCACGGTGTCAACTTTCATATGGCGCATTTCATCAACACTTGGAGGACACCGCCCACCTATGCATGCGATGTTGATGACGAATGTCATCAATATCCACATAAGTGATCAAAGTTGCTCCTTATTTATATTGCTTTATACTCATGTCAATTCAAGCTGATGTCGTCACCCACTAATAAAGGGCATTGATCATCATAACTGGAGCCATCAATGCCGAAAGTCATTGACACCGCATATCTCTATTAATGGGGCGATGCTAAAGCCCTATTATACACCCAATAATGCCGAAGTTGACGATTGGGCAAGGATTTTCCCCCATGCGATGCTGACAATGCTAAGAGTTATGAATACCGAAGTTGACCTGCTATGCCGCAACTCTTCCCCTATAAATATGAACCTAGAAGCACTATGGAAGCGGTAGATTATTTGTGTCACTCTTCTTACATTTTAAACTTTGTAACCCTAAATTGATTTACGGATTTAGAGCCAATTATAGCACTTGACTAGTGGACATTGTACATTCGACATTATATTGAATAAAGACAAGATATCTCAAATTATGACTTACTTTCAAATTCCAAATCATATGTGATTTTCTAATCAAAGATTGCTTCGTATTCCAAAAGTACTCATATTCTTGATTTCTCTTTTGATCATATGATTGTCTAATATGGATTTATTTCAAGCATAGATGATTTCACGTGGCCTTGCATATGATTTCTCTATGAACATAAGCTTGCTTGTCACTCCTCTTAGGCTTAACGCAGCCCAAGTGTCACTTTTTTCCAACACTTGTTGAGGTTAAACTTAGGTTCTCCAAATTCCATCATCGGTCAGGGTTCTCATCCTTGCACTTTTGGCTTGACAAAAAAACTCGTTAACATTTTGGCGCTAGAAGGAGGGCCCGAACCATTTTGCGGCATTGATTTTGCAAATAGTTCTCTTATCTCTCTTGTCTATCCTTTAAGAGTCTTTAGGCATTTACACCCCTAATTATACATTTAAATTACTTTCATTTTGAAACTCTTGTGTATATTACTAACAAAATAAAGTCTTTTCCAAAGCATACAAAAAAATTGTTCTTTATAATAATTCCTACACTAATGAATTAATTTACAATACCTCATAAACATTTTAATTACTATAACCATAATAAAACTCATCTTTCTTTCTCCAAATCATTTCCAAAACAAGCTTAGTTTATAAAACCACTTTAGTCATCTTTCTAAATGGTATTTAAATGGTTTTAAAACCACTAAGTGAGCATAATCTCTTTATCGCTCCTTCATTTCAAGTTACTAATCAATTATTGTTGCTTACTAACTTTCTTAAAATGTTTTTTTTGAGTTTCAAACTCATTTGCTACTTATGTAGATATGTGCTCTATCATTATCATACTAATCAGTATACATAAAGTTGTAAATCAACTTTTGTGTTTACTAACTTTCTTAAAAGAAATGTTTTTGACTTCAAATCCACAAGGTACTTATGTATATATGTTCCTTATCAATGTCATATTCATCAATATGCATAATAAATTATAAACCAACTTTTGTGCCTTCTCAAAATACATGTTTTTGACTTCAAATCCATAAGATACATATGTGTTTGTGTGTATGCTATCATTATCATATTCATTAACATGCATAGTAAGTTATAAACCAACTTTTGTGCATACTAACATTCTAAAAATACATGTTTTTAACTTCAAACTCATAAGCTACTTATTTATATATGTTCTATTTCACTATCATGATAATTAATACACATAATAAGTTATAAACCAATTTTTATGCTTACCAGCTTTCTCAAAATACATATTTTAAACTTCAGACTCATAAGCTACTTATGTATATATGTTCCCTATCAAAATCATATTCATTAATATGTCTGATAAGTTACAAACCAACTTTTATGCTTACTAAGTTTCTCAAAATACATGTTTTTAACTTTAAACTCATAAGCTACTTATTCATGTATATTCTTTATTATCATCAATATACATAATAACTTTTAAAACAACTTTTTTTCTTACTAACTCTCTCAAAATATATGTTTTTCAACTTCAAACTAATAATCTACTCATGTATATCTGTTTTATGTCATCATTAATTTAGCAAGTTCAAACCATAACCTACTTATATATGTATATACATATACATACATATACATATGCATACATATACATACAAATACACCCACATATATACATACATACATATATATATGTGTGTGTGTGTGTGTATGCGTGTGTGTGTGTATGTATATGTGTGAGGTATATATATATTCTCTATCATCATCAATATACAATAAACCAACTTATGTGCTTACTAACTTCCTAAAAGCATGGGATTTAACTTCAAATCCATAAGCTACTTATGTATATATGTTCTCTATCATCATCAACATACATAACAAGTTAAAACCGACTTTTATGCTTATTAACTTTCTCAAATGAGAAGTTTTTAGCTTCAAAACAGCAAACTAACAATGAATGCATTTAATTACTATAAAATCAAATGTAAATTTCTTTGTTCCTTTCATATAAAATTATTTACTCATTAAAAAATTATTCCTCCTCTTTATAAATGCTAATCGGGTTCAATTATGCTTCTGATCACCTTTATATCAAGTGCAAAGCATTTAATTCACTTAATTAGCATACTAACATCTTAAAGATGTCATATTTATTTTTTAGAATAAGCATGATATTTTATTTAAGTAGAGCTCTCACTTAGATGTCTCAAGCGTTCGAACACGTAACCTTTGGAACCTCGGTCTAAGGCATCATATCATTTATCACTTAAGCTGGTAGTCCTTGACTTAAAAATGCCATCTTTAATGCTCTATTAACAAATTCATCACCTTATTACTTCTATTAAATCAACATAAGCTTCATTCAAAGTCCTAACACTTTCAATTAATATTTAAAATCAACACATATACCAAAAATAGATTTTAAAGCATAACAAGGCATGAAGAACATTCCCACTCGCATTAACAAGCCAAAGCAACCCATATAAAAAATTAACATGTTCTCATAGTAGCCATGTGCTCTCCCCTTCACTATGTTGCTTCATATTGATCAAGATTGCAGAGAATGGAATGAGAGAAATAAAGTGATTTTTTCATGAATTTAGAAATTTTATTTTGCTTGATTTAGTTTTATTAAGGTTGGAGGAAGAGCAAAAGAGAAAAGAGGAAGGTGGAAAAAGTAACGTGAAATGACATAATGAGAAGAAGGGAACGTTGCTAGCTAAAGAAGCACAGGTTGGGCCTTAGCCCCAAAATCTACTATTTCCGAAAATTCTCATAACTCGTTTACTTTGTAACCCAAAATTCCTAACTCCAAACATATTCATGTTTATAGTCAAAAAACCTGAAAACAACATTCTAGATTCAATGAAAATGGTCTCATGGCCTAATTCACTTGTATACAAAACTTAATTTTTGGTTCATTCATTAATTGACTCCAAATATCTTGATTAAAATCCATAATCCCAAACATATCGATCTTTATGCTCGGAAAGCTCGAAATCGACCTTCTGGACATAATGAAAGTCATCCCAAACCCCAATTTTATAAATGGTAAAGTTGACTTTTTGAGTCATCTATTGAATTAAATTTTCATATTTAAATAAATCATTTAAAACCCAAGCATTAAAAATATGGGTTATTATACCATCATTATGACCTCTAGAAAATCCTTTTTCTAACTCTAGTTTTTAATTGCAATTTTGAAATAAAGAATGTATTTTAATGGAGATTAGAGGCTTACAAGAATAATGTTGTACCATATATCAACTCTAAGGTCTTAGTTATAGTGGATAAATGGAGGCAATGATGTCATCATAAATCTACTTTTTACTCAATTAATCGAGAACACATCCATATAATTGTCCAAGTTCATTACTTTGAAACTTTCCACCATATAATATCATGAGGAAAGTGGGCTTTCCATTTAGTTTCAAGTAAAAATTAAAAGAAATCAACCATAATAACATAAAATAACATTTTATTTACTTTAAATTAGGCTAATGTAAATTATTACATTAAGTGATCCTTTCTGGCCTTATTTAATTAATTACTAAAATCTTATTAAATTAAATAAATGCTTATAACATTTACATAGGCTTAACAATTAATTCCAAGCCTTTACAATTAGTTAAATTATTATATAACCAATATGAGTGTATCAATAATAATTATTAACAACTATAAATTTGTTTATTAAAACTTTCCATTGAATACTTAGAGTTGCATTTATGTAACTCTAGGTGTGACAATCAGTACTTAACAATATTTAAACAATTCAAATACTAAAGTCTATACAGACTCTGTTAAAACACTAATGAAAGCAAGGTCAAATGCTTACAAATAAATTACATGAATTCATACTTCATAATCATTTTAAAGCAACAAAATGATATGTTATACACATTATGTCTCTTTGTCATCACCATGATTGTTGAACGTATAGCGTTTGGTCAATGGTTAATACTATAATAACGTCTGTATTTAGTTACGATGTTCGACCTGCGAATTCACTTGGTTTAATCCGATAACATTTATCAATTAACCATACTACTCTGGCCAAATATTTACAACTTTGTGTAATAACCTTCTATATTGAAGGAGACAAATCCTCTCTTAGGTGGTGTTTCACTTCATGAGTCGACACATGCCTAACTATGGTCGTAACATCAGCCAATACCACTTGATTGACTATAATCAAAGTAAGGTCTCCATTCATAAGATCCATAGTACTCTCAAGTCTAAAGACTACTACACGTTGTCACATGAGATCTTCTATTTGACTTATATAGAATAACTATAGAAGACTCTTAATGAGTTATTCTATAATTGTTCCAAATAACTACAAGTACGTAATTTGGTACCCCAACAATTATGTGTAAATCACTTTCCATGCTATATATATTGTTCGATAAGCTAGTCTTTCCACAATATCGATACATTTAAAAACCAAGAATTTAAAATATAACCATATACACATGCATATATATATATATATATTACTTTTTTAAATTAAGATACATTTTGATATATTATTTAAATAAACAAATAAAAATAGTAATTTATAATTCTCAAAGTTAATTATATATAATTATTGTGTTTAGTATTATTGATTTCAATATCCTTATTTAATTAAAATCTTTTAATATCATATCAAATAAATTTATATTTGAAGATAATCATTACATTTATTAAAAGTATATTTTTCATTCTTAAAACTTTTACAATACTTTATATGTAATATAATTTGTGAATCAAAATATGAACATGTTAAAAACTGCTTGTTAAATATATATCATACCAAAATAATTAAAACTTGTTTGAGATTAAAAAATTGTTTTTAATATATATACATACATATATATATATATATGAAAATGAAGGATGGTAAATTAAAATATTAAATTAGAATAATTACCTTTTTATATTCCAAAGAGAAAACAATTCGAATCATCTGTGATGACCCATCATTTACGACGCCCTAAATATATGATGATCAAACATATAGTTACAATTAACTTTAGAAATGTATTATCGGATAAAATAAAACTAACCGAAATAAGGAAATTTCGACATGACCTTTGCGCATAGCTCATCGTAGAATAATAATATATAATATGACAAGTATATAGGTGCACGAAGGCATAATCAAATGCATAAAGGCTTTATAATCAAACATCCAGTGGTGTGTTATATATATTGGATATATATAAGATAGGATATGAAATATAAAACAAACAAAGTCATAACAGGATAAATCTATTTACATAAACTACATAAATACAGAGAATTAAATGAATGCATCTAATATAATACATGATCTCAACCATAAATACATTGCCTAATATAAATAAGGGTACATGGAATAATTGTGCATATAAAAAAATAATGTCTCCATATCTCCAAAGCCTATCCACCATGCCTGCTCATCCTCCAAAAATTGGATTTTAGCCTACTCGAGAGAGTACTAAAAGTTACCCACAAGGAAAGTAAGAACATAGAAAATGAAGGTCAAACAGAAGTCTAGTGACAGGAACTAGCCTTTAAATATTATGCATGAATAAACATATACACTTATCTAGACACGTGAAAGGGTCTACATAATTTAACTACTGATATCCCTTATCATGCCCATTATCGTACTCTATATTTATACTATAATAAAAAACCCTGGTCAAACCGGTCAAAGTGAAGCCTTTTTCGGACTTCCCATGCTGCCCACCGTTCATCGAACATACAAATAATTCACGCAGGGCAATTTTGTCTTTCCCCGACCGCATCCCACGTTTTCCACCCTTACAGTTCGCACGTCTTCTTACCTACCTCTTCCCTCTTTCTCCCCTTCTCCTTTGCGTCCTCTTTTCCCATCCTCTTCCACTTTCATCTCAATCGCGAAAAATTGGCAACTCCCCACCTACGCTTCAATAAAACTGCCTGCCCTAACAGTCAGTGCCAACGACAGTAATCCCCGCCGTCTCGGTCGACCATCAGCGGAGCACTCTCTTCCTTCAACCGCCGTACGTAGCCACCAACTCGGTGATCAATTACTGCTCAAAGCTTCCACCAACGGCCAACTTTCTTTCCCCAGGTAAGATCTCGCCCTTTCTTTCACTTTTGATTTTTTGATTTCCTCTGATTTTACACCCCCTCCCTAACTCTACTTCAGTCCGCCTCAAATACCATTTTTGCCTTTCCCTGCTTCACCTCCTTTACCTGACTTCGTATTCCTATTCATGTTTTAGATGTTGTGTGCGATTTGTTTAATCACATGTTAAAAAAGCGGTTTGAAAACAATGTTTTCTATAATTTGCCTTCGATTTGGCTAACTGTAAATTCTAACAAATTTGTTTTATTTGAATTACAGAATCGCAGAACTCATGCATTGGGAACAGATATAAAAAATTAAATTGCACAATTTTAAGCATCCAAGGAATCTGCAAACGGCATGTTGCTTAATTAAGAAAAAGGAAAACGCCTACTACATTACAGATCTCTAATTCCTCGCTAAGAGACGTGGGCTCGCAGATCAGTAACCGAAGAGAGCTATTTCCAATTCGGTATTTCTTTATCTTTCAACTGCTATGTAAGTGATTCTTTTCAGTTTACTAATTTGTTAGTTTAGTTTGATGCTTCATTATAGTTTGTGTTTACCAACTTTCCAAGATTTCTATCATAAAATTTCAAGTTTTATTAATCCTTCCAACAAATTCTAGAATCTGCTAATGTTCGTTACAATTCTTATAGAAAAATGAAATAAATTGGTTCAACGGGATAATGATGAAGAATTTGGGTTAAAATACCTGAATTATGTGGAGAAGCTTATTACAGTTCCATGGTATGATTTTTCACACACATGGGCGCAAGGTGTTTAAAGCAATGTCTGAGCCACAAAAGCTGAGGTATTTGACGTACTATATCATTTATACGAATAGTAATTGTTACTCAACAATATGATATCATTTACATTAAATTTATTATAACTATCTACATTGAATATGTTTTGTGTAATATGAAAATTTTGATACTTTTGATTCAAGTGCATATTGTAATGTAAAATAGTTGGTAATAGATCTAGATGCATGCAATTTTAGTTGTTGCTTCTTTTGGAATTATTTTACCAATGCGATTTGGTTATTTTCAACGTTTGTGTTCTTCTGTTGTTTAATTTTAATTTTCAGGTGCTTTTACAATTAAAATTAGCTAAGATAATATTACTATGATAACTAATTCAATTGAAAATATAAAAGTACATATAGATCTTTTAGAAAAGAAACACTCCAATTAAGTGAATCTGTGATTTTTGGATGTACAAGTTAATGCGTAATTAATTATGAGTGGAAATGATCCATGTTTTAATTTGACTAATATGCAATAAATTGATTTTAAATTAAACCAATAATCTTGGGTCTCTCCCATCTTGGCATCTTTTGAGTTTCTCATGTCTTAAATTTGCAGGTAATTCTTATGTCGGCTATTGTTTCCCAGTACTCCTCTATATAATTAATGCTGATGCTTCAAGAATTATTTACATATGTTACATAATTTGATGAGTGATTTAACAAATAATATGATTGCAAATTCTATTGCTCTATAGAAAGGCGTAACATTTTCCCATCTTTCTTCCTTTTTTATATATATTTAATCTAAACTTATATGTGATGGTAACCTATATCCTCGATATGATTAATAACTAATTTATTAGTTTTCCTCTTTTCCTTCCATTTTATATTTTTGAATGTTTGATTATATACAAATTAGTAAGCATGAACCTCATGCTTTTTTTAATGAATTTGACTCAGAAAAGTAATGTACACTGATATTCCCTTTGTGTACTGCTTATATATAAATGTCCTTTCTTAAATAGTGAATAGAAAAGAATAGATAATACACCTTCCATCCTTTACATTTTTTGATTTAAAGTCTTCTAAATCGTACATTAACTGTCTTATAACTTGATTCACTGTTCTTTATTTAAACATAACCAGAGGTTAAGAAATCATTGTACTTTATTTATTTTATTTTAGCTTTATTAACCAGTTGAATTTAGATATTCCTATTTTAAGTGTGCATTTTTTTTAACAGAAGGATGTTTTAGAAATCTGATATAGGGAAGAAGATTCAGGCGGATGTGAATGGAGATGCTTATGAGTTGGTCGATCCTTCAAAAGTTGAGGAGAAGATTAGAGTTGTTCCAAGTGGTTTGTCGATCGATTCCGATGTTGTTAAGAGGTATATGTTTACTCTATTTACTGCCATTTCTTCTTTTCGATCACAAGATCACATCTATCTTTCAAGTGGAACCAAGTTCAAGTCGGATATTTAAAACTGCGACTACACTATTTAAAATCATTGATTGTAATTTGTATCTTTTTTAATCGAACAAAAAATGCATAATTTTATATTACGATTGAGATTCAACTCTCTATCACTAAAGTCGGAAGTGATGATGGACTTTTTGTTAAAGAAGGTACCCATAGATTTTTTTTACATATTTTTACTGGGTTAATGGCTTGATTGCTTTTATAATCCTATAGCTTTTATAATTTCTTATATGGTATCATCTAAGAATGCATAAAAAAAATTTATTCATGATTAAGGTTGTATAAGGTTATATGCATTTATAGATATTCTTAATTTATATCTTATATAATTCAGCTTTCTAATTTGTAACCATTTGATTGCATGATTGATAAACCGGAGTTGATTATGATCTTTAAAAACCTAAATTGATGCATACACACAATTGGGTGTTAGTTTTTTATACCTTTTGGGATGTTAAATTGTCTTGGGTTGCAACTGTAATGTCCATAAAATTCAAAGTATAGGAACTCCACTGATTATTTTATCAAGGCATTATCTCTAAATAATTTTTCTTAGTGGCAGTAGCGTCAAATTCTATCTCTTTGCTACTTTTAGTCAACTAAGCAACCAAAATGACTATAATGTTACTTCAAAATTTCCAAGTATATTAGTTTGACGGTTAATTACGTACTATATATTTTATATTATTGCCTACGTGTTGAAGTTTTTATCCTTTCATAATAACTTTGCTTACAAAAAATGAATGCAATATTTCTTCCAGTTTTTCGATTTCGTTTTGGTGAATTTCTAAAATTATGACATTTTTAGAACTATCAGTTTCTTGAATTTTCTATTTTATTTTTAACTTTTGAAAAAAATTAGACTATTCAAGATTTTTTTAACATATTTTGAGTTTTAGATTTCTGACGTTTTCCAATTTAAATAATATCGATGTTCGAATTTTCTTCTGAAGTTCTAAATTTTGAAATAATATTGAATTGTTTAATTTTATCGGATTTTAGATTTTTTTAATCCATTGAAAATTGAAATTTTTATAATTTTTATTCAAAATCTTCTGAATCGGTAAACTATCTAAATTTCTTGGACCTATGCAGTTCGTAAATTATATATATATAATTAAAAATCTCTGTAGTTATATTTAGTTCATTAATAGCGGTGGACTATATCCATTTACACACACATATATATATTTAAAATTGAAAATCTCTATAGTTATATTTAGTTCATTAACAGTGGTGGACTGTAACCATCAGTCATTTAGTTCATTAACAGCGGTGGGGTATAAACGTATGCAATAAGATGATTATTTGAGGATATTTTTAACATATACTACTATTCTTAAATTAAAATTACAGTTGTTAAATGGTCAATATTTAGGCCACTTTTATACATTGTCATCCATGATACTTAATTAGCCATGTTTTTTATTTTCATTTTCCAGTAAAAAGATTATTTAATCTTTGTTAGAGCTACACTTTTCCTAATGCTTGGTTCGAAAGAGCCCTTTTAGACAGATTGATGAATCCACAATAATATGTACATATGCTTATGCAACCACATAAAATAATCCAATACCTTAAGCATGCATCATTATACAACACGAAAAATGAATATAATGACCTTTCTTATCCAGTTCTCTCCTTGGTTCACTCATATTACCATCTTCTTGCCATATGGAATTTTATTTTTGCCCATTTTTTTATTTATATTAAGTAAAAAATTATGCATTCTTTCCACTTTTTGTTTAATGATTGTTTCGCAAGAGTCATTCCTTATTTTCGGTATTTGAGAATGGAAAGATTGAATTCATCAACAGACCACAAAGTTGGGCAACGTTTTGAAAATAAGCCGAGCAATCTTGAGATTGCAAGCAACTACAGCTTTTTTGAGTAAACTTTCCTCTATTTCCTGCTCAATATAGTAGTCCTGCAAATCATCATCTTTTAGTACTAATTGGCATTTTCTAAATAAAAACTATAGAATAGTGGACATCAAATGTATATAAATTTTGAGCATATACCTGTTTTTGTACAAGTAAATGCATGTGCATGGATTCAAATACATGCCATGGGGGAAACATTAATTACTGGATCTGTTTTGGTACCAGTCTCTTGAATTTGATGTGCTATGTTCTTAATAAAGTTGGCACTGTCTTCGGTTTCTTCATATTTACTTTCATTAGCTTGCAATATACTTTTTGATGATTCAGATTCAAGTACAGGTAGCTTCAATGTATGGGAAGGAGCTGCTGATGTGGATGTAGAGCAAGGTAATTCAAGTTCATCTGCCGTATTGGCTGGAAGGTTAGAATGTTGCAGTAAAACGGTAAACGAATTGTGAAGTGGAATGCTTAAACTGGGTTCGGCCGCAATATTGCAATAGGTTCACCATCAGAAGTCTGTTTTGTATTTTTTGTGTCTGTTGATGAGGACTGTAAAACACTTTCATTTGATGTTGTAATAATTTTTCGTTTCCATTCCTTCTTAAGAGATCTGTTACATGTAGAATCTGAGTGGCCGTAGAGTTTGCATATGGAGCATGGTATGATTTTATATTCATATTCAACATATACACTGTCTGAAACTCCATTATATAACTATAATTGTATATTAGGAGGATAATTGAAATCTACATCCACTTCAATAAGTACACGTGCGTAATTTACTCTATTTTCCAATGCTGTAGTAGAGTCCATTCGAATGGGTTGACCAAGTACATATATATGACTTATTTTTTTTACTACATAGGCCATATACAGAGATCACACATGAATGGTATAACCTATTAGAAAGTGTCACTGTTTAATTTTCTGGAATTCTAATGATTTTTTTTATGATGGTTTGACATATGTTGTCTCATGAATTTGTTTTGATGTTTGTTGTAAAATGAACATATAACAGTTCCACCTATCACTCAATATGCTTATACTGTTGTACTCTTATAGTTGTGTGCTTACATTTGAAAGTTAAGGTTGGTGGAATAAAAATACACTACGCTCTATCTTTAAAATCTACTACTCCAGGATTCAAACTTCTCATGTAGTACGCAACAAAACATGAATTTAAGAATACATTAGCACTATAAATTCATATTGTTTAGTAGTATATTACTATTGCAACTACCAAACTTACTTGCTTATAAAATATTGTCAGACCAATTGTCCATTACATCCAAGGATTCCATGATATTTCCATCCGCAAGTAAAGCAAATAGCATAGTCAATATTTTAATATAGCAAGTCATAATTTTCATATTTCGAGCAGCAAAATAAAGATACCTAATTAGTAGGGTTCTTATATTGTTTATGCCTGATAGGTTAACTTTTTTTTACCATGTCCTGAACCTGGACGAATGCATGTATTTGATCACTTTTAAAAAGTTTAAGATGATAATGATCATGATGATAACATCGGACATTGAACGCTAGCGTCTACCAGATATTTTCCCTTGAATAACACTGACATCTTAAAATTCTCCCTGTAAAACTTCATGGTACTATTTGTGCTTTAATAATTTAGGATGTGTATTTTATTTCCTCTTTACTTCTTAGAAATTGCATAAATGAAATAAAATAATTTGACCAATGTGAAAAGTGAATCATACGGTTTTACTTTACTGTTTGTATACTGTTCGGTGGTAATAAAAACTTTAATTGTACACAGATAAAAATATAGTTCTCTGTTCACTCACAAGCACTAGGTTCCAAAGTATTCTATATTTGGGCCAAACTACAACACTAATACAGGCCATTTGTCAATATGCATGAAACATGGAAGGTACACGGTACATTACAATTGTAGAAGCAATCTATGTACTCTCTTTTTTACTATTTAAATAAACTATTTATACATCTATGCATTATACTTGAACAAGCCACCTGTTACAAACAATCTATGTATATACTAAATTTTGACTGAACTATGAACCAATAAACAAGAGATACAGCAACAACATTCCAGTTTTAAAATTCATTCCCCTCTATGTCAAAATTTTCTATGCATACGTCCATCGGACGTGCATGAATACTGATGCTGTATAGAAACTTTGCTTCTACAGGTTATTCACTCACTTTTCGAGTATAGATGGAATTTGGAAAGACTGATTTAATTTTGATTTGTTTCATGTTAAATTTAAAGGAAATTATGCTCAACTTGATTAAAAGAATACAGTTTTAAAGTATTTATTATGCAAATTATGCGACTTGATAGTACAGTGCCAAAAAAAGATGACAAAAATGGCATGAGATACAGAAAACATAATCCTTGGTTCCAAAGCTCATGTTATGATATTGAATCAAAATCAAGATACAATATCAAACATTCAGAATCAACGATGGACTAGATTTCAGCATTATCGGGTTTACCTATCGTCTTTCTTACAACATCTTATTTCTGTTTATTTGTCATATCATCTTCCTCTTTTTTCCTGTAATTAACGAAAATATTACTATAATCTCTCACAATATCATAATTGTAACAAAGACAAAATACGTCATTTCCTTCTTTGCACACGTCCAACGGACGTGCCACCATACTTGTAATAATAATACATAATAGTGCCCCTGCTAGCAAAACAATACATACTATAACAAACTATCATGCCACCTAACAGGACAGGCGAGTGTAAGGCTAATACTACACTTTGAGCCAAATGTGGCATAGGTCTCCTAATCTCTGTTAACCACAAATGTAAAGTAGATGCAGTGATATAACTATGATACACACAAGCATTCGTCCATTCAAATCCACATACAAATTGTATATAAGTAATAGAGTTAACTGTAACAATTCGGTATTAAAATTAATAAAATTAGGTTTTCAAATAAAAATTAGTTAATGCATGGTTTTGAATGATAAAAATAGATTAGGAAGTGGAATAATTTTGTAACTACGGAAATAAATATTTTTGTGAAGATTAGAAATTTTAAAATGAAAACATTGGTTTGGGGTAATTTAAAATGAAAATAAAATATTGTTATGGCATAAATATTTATAGTGTGAGAAGAAATAAAATATATTGTTAAAAATGAGTTTGAAAACAATTATAAAAATTTAAGGGTGGTTTGGAAGTCGATAAAAATGAATATTTGATGATCAAAAGTATTTTTGAAGTAATGAAGCATCAATAGAATGAGATTTATGATTTTTGGAACAAAAAAGCATTTTATTCTACAAAATGGATTTAAAATGGATTAAAATGAAGTGATAATTTTTATAATAGTGAATGAGGAAGTTAGAAATGTTTTAAAAGCTTATTTTGTGAAATGATAATTTTAGTTGAGAGTAATTCATGATTTAACAATAAATATAAAGTAGGTTTATTTTTGAATAAAAAATTGTAATAAACTCATTTTATTTGAAAGTATATGAAATATATTTTATAAAAATACGAATATTCATACAAATAAAGTAATATGGTGGAAAGAATGAATTTCAGAAGTTTGTATGAAGTTGAAATAATTTATTTGAAAGGTTTTTAAACTAATTTAGTAAGAAAAGAAAATGAAAATGGGTATTTTGTTAACCAAATAAGGCCTAAAACTAAAATAAGAGGTTTTCTTCTCTTATAAAAGCCAGTGCGTTCATTCTCTTTCAACAAAACAAAAGAAAAAACTTATAGTAATTCATCTTCTCTATTTCTTACCCCAAACCCTATATTCCTTTGAAACCAAAACTGAAGCCAATAAATTCTCTAAAATTCTAAAATCAAAAGGTAAGCTTCTTAATACCGTACTACACCTTTAGGCTTATTTTTGTTGAATTTAGTCTTGTATTCATAAATAAATTCTTAGGTCAGTGGAAATTTTATGAAGCACGCTGAAAGAGAAGAAGAGCAGAGGCAAATTAAAAGGGAAAAGGAAGGATTTGCTTGCTTATAACCAAGTGAATAGTAATTTACTCACATGTATGCCTAGAGAAAATGCATGGCTGAAATTAGATGATATAGAATGAATTTTGATATGGATTATATTTTTTGTTGGTACAATTTGTGATCTGCTGAAATATTTTGCTTGTAACCCAAAATTTGCTCATTGTACAAAGTAAATCATGCCTAATTTCTGATTGAATGTTGTAACTCTGATGTATGATGCTTGTTTGTGTTGTGCATGAGTTGTATGAGCTGGAGTATGATCAGAAATCAGGCCAGAACGATGAAATTCTGATTTACAACAAGCATAAAGACATGCCTGGAGCAAAATCGCTCCAGGTACGTCTCAACTGGTCGACGACTTACGACAACCGATCGACCACTCATGACAACCAATGACCAGTTAAAGCTAATTAGTTGAATGCTTAGCACATGCCTAGAGCTATTTGCTCTAGGCCAGTGATTATTTGTTAAAAATTTTATTATATATATAATGTTTTAAATTTTAATTAAATTAATACTTTACATATTTATTTCTAAAATTATTTTAGGGAGTAAATTTTTAGTATATTTGTTTTAAATTTTCCTTTTCCAATTGTTTGGTTTGAATTAAAAATTCTTTTTAACAAAGCTAGCCGGGTTTATAGTGGGCCATGCCACTGTATAAATAATGGGAATACAGGTGTTCTGCACATGCACAGAACAACTAAAGGGCAAAAAGGCCCAAACAACAAAGATAAAAAGCACAGGAGCTAGACAAAGGTGCTTAAACTACTATAACAACATGACTAGACTCCTACAGAAGAGGAGGAACAACCATGGCCAACATCCAACACTGGACCAATAACATGAGAAAAACCTGAGAAGTGAGTAGCCGGATGTGGATCATAACCTTCTAAATCAAGAGAGTATATAAATTTCCTATCCCAGCTAACATCATAAAACTTACTTTTGTTCTCCTCACCAATCTCTCCAACCCTAGTAAGGCACAAGCTATCTCCTCAATATGGTAGATAAGAAAAACGACTATCACCCTCAATATCACTGATAAAAGCATAAAAAGTGTCAGTCTTAGGCGGGTACCTAATATCAGAAGGATCATGAACCCATGCCCGTTCCTCGGAATTCTAAGTTATTGTATCAGACGTTGTAGCAAAAGAAACCTCATCCTGGGCCGGTGGAGGCAGACTATTAGATGGAAGGACGACAGGAGCATCAACAATGGGAGCTACACAAACTGGAGCATCAAAAGAGGATGAAACAGATGTGGGAGGAGCAACCTTCGGAACCCACGTCCGGACAGGAGGACGAGGTAGAGGAATCCGGTCAGTTAGTGGAACAAAGCTTGCAACTACCGATCTAGAACACGTATTTGAAAGATGCCCAAAAGACTGGCATGACGTACATATCTCAAGTTTCCAACTGTAGCGAACTCTGACCTAGGCAAAATGGCTCTCATCTAGTCTGTCTTTTAACACTGAGGGTAAAGGTTTGGCTGGAGTAATCTCAATCAGAGCTTTGTCATAGACTAATTTCTTTCTTGCCACAATGTTAGCGTCATAACATATCACCTTACCAACTAGACCAGCTAGCCTGTCAATCCCGATAAGAGGCTAAAGAATAGATGAAATGTGAGAAATGTGGGCCCAGACAGGAATAGATAAAACTTGGTCTTTCGCCCGATCAACAGACGGACTCCATGTAGTGATAATGAATGGTTTCCCATCTATGAGAATTGGGTCGGCTTCTAGAATACGCTGTCTTTCTTCACTACGCGAGAATTTAAAATAGAACATTTCATTATCGAAGTGAATTTTTGAAATAATATTTCTTTATTTCAAAAATATATTTAAACTGAAATAATCTTTTGAATAGAATCTAAGATTTGGGTTTCTAATATTTTTAAGTATTGATATTACATATATATATATATATATATATATATATATTTAACAAGTTGAAAATATTTTAAAATGAGGCCTTGTATTAGAAAATAAATTTTTGGGTATTGGAATTTGAAAGTCGCTATGCTCTGATACTATATAAGGGATCCTAATTTACTTACGCAGAATGGATCTTAAGGCTATTAATACATTAGTGGTGAATAATGTATGTCAAAATGTTAGCTTGTGAATTCAATGTTTATCTACTCAAATTAATAACCGAATCACAAACAAGCATAGTGTAACGACCCGAAATTTAATCACTTTAAATATGGATAATTGATATATTTTTAAATAATCAATAAATGGATTTTAAAACTCAAAAATACCCCTTTTAAATGATAGCTAGTAATGGTTAAATTGGTTCACAAATGTTTTTACAAAAGTAGATAGCTCAAAGGAAAA
Organism: Allium fistulosum; assembly: GCA_030737815.1. Taxonomy (NCBI): domain Eukaryota; kingdom Viridiplantae; phylum Streptophyta; class Magnoliopsida; order Asparagales; family Amaryllidaceae; genus Allium; species Allium fistulosum. The sequence continues at coordinate 1,042,450,818 of CM060906.1, forward strand.
TAGAACATGTGACTAGAAAGCTTTTTCCAAAAAAATTCAATTTTTCACCATCAAAACGTTGTTTGAAATGTTGTAAACACCTTAGCTCACATAAACACATCATATACAAATAACATATACATAGGTAAGATTTGTAAATTGTGAATAATTATTTACTCAAGTAAAAAGAAATAAGATGTGACTTATTTTCAAATTAAAATTTAAATAAAATAATGGTTATATCATGTCACATTCTCCTCTCACGTCTGGTACAAGTGAATGAATTACATGGTGGTTAAAGGGGTGCACCATTGATGCATTGCGTGTGGATCAAGGCAAGGATGGTGGGTGATGTGTCCAAAAATGAGTGGAGGGCATGGTACTTAAGGGCATTATGGTAATTTACTCATTTCATTTCTTTTATAAAACCAATTTCAAAATATTCTCTCTCATCCCTATTTCATTCTCACCATTTCAAATTTTTTCTTCTTCCTCCTTAAGCTTTTAAACCAAGTTAATGGCTTCTTTATTTTAAAAATTAAAAAAACGAAGTCTCTTTCTACTCTTAAACTCCTTAAAATCTTTTAAAAAAGTCTTCCTAGATTTGATGATTTAGCGACGAAGTTTGTGGAGTAGTTCCGTGTGCATGCGACTCACCCCAAAGATGTAATTTCCCTATCCAGCATGATCCAGGCTTCGGGAGAATCGCTGAAAGATTATTTGGGGATATTTCATATGGCTATAATAGAAATCAGGAATCTGAATGACCATTCAATATTGTTGGCGGTAACAAGAGAGATTGATCCAGAATCGGACTTTGGCAATTGGTTAGCTGGTAAACCACCCGCAACATTAGAACATTTTTATGCAAAAGTAGCCCAGTATTTGAGGAAATAGGAAGCTAGATGCTCTAGGAAGAAGAATGTTGTGGGACCAAGTGGAGAGGGAGTGCAGAGTAACATTGTAGTGAAACAGTCTGGGGAGAGTTCTAGAAAAGTTCAAGTAAATGTCCAAAATAAACCGAATCAACAAAAAAGACGATGATTGGGACCATGAACGAAAGAGGGATTCTGAAAGAGGAAATCCTAAGATTCCAATGTATGATACCTACACACCACTAAATACATCTATAGAGAACTTCTACTTGTCTACCTGCAATACCATGCAGTACAGGAAACCACCTCCGAAAAAATCGATGGAGAAGCAAAAACAAACTGGAAAATATTGTCGGTTCCATGAATGCTATGGTCAAAACATGAATGAATGTAAGCATCTCCACATGTTATCGAGAAACTGATTCGGGAAATAAATTTATAGTAGTTTCTTAAAGCCCCCCAGGATGGCGGGCAGGAGATATTAGACCCCAACCGAGGACAAGCGCCGCATAGGGCCGAGGAGCCTGGGCGGACTGGTGGAAGATTAGTGATTAATACAATAGGTGGAGGACCGCATCTAGCTGATAAGAGTTGACATGAGATGGAGTGCTATGCTAACGCAATCAAGCATATGCATTTTGAGTGTTGTTCGAGTACAGAAGATAGGGCTCCGGCAAAACAACAGCATACAATGGCAAACGACACTGTATTCAAAAATAGAGATGCAGACAAGGTGGAGGCACCGACGATCTACTCAATGGTCATTTCGGCCATGATCGACCCCGCCTTAGTGAGGAGGATCTTGATTGACCGTGGAAGTTTCGTAAATATAATTTTCAAAAAGACTAACGATCAAATAAGGATGGAAGCCAAGGACTTGAAACAGTCTGAAGCCCACATTCATGGCTTTAATTGTGCTACAACTGAAGCTGTCGGTTATGTCGAATTGCCCATGGAGTTAGGAGAAGGTGACCGCAGGAGAGTGCAGATTTTGCCATTTGTTGTTTTGGATGTCGACTCTCCATACAATGCTTTTCTGGGCCGACCAAACCTAGATGAATTCCAGGCAGCTCTTACCCTATGGTGTTTGACTTTGAGGTTCCCAACTGATAACGATGTTTGAGTTGTACATGGCAATCAAGTGACCGGATGTGCTTGCTATATAGCTGAATTGAGAAACGCTCAATGAAAGGAAAAAGGCAAGGGTGTGGACAAGTCTCCCTGCATCCAAACCACCAAAAATTGACAACCAGCGCTTCGGCCTTGGCTCGGGCGCCACAGTCGGTTCTATAAAGACATAGATTCGAGAAATGACGAGGAGGAACCTAAAGAGAACAAGGCTGCACTGGCTAAGCTGACGATTGACATCACAGTCAGCCATGAGGACCCGTCACGGGTCCTGAAGATCGGATCACAGCTCAGCCCCCCGATGATGAAGGAACTTACTGGTTTTCTCCGACCGAATTTTGATGTGTTCGCTTGGACTCATTCTGACATGTGTGGGATCTCGTCTGCCATTGCGAGCCACGTATTAAATATTGACTCGAGGCATGTCTCGGAGGAACAAAAAAGGCATGGCATGGATCCGGAGAGATATGTTGCCCTTAAAATGGAGGTGGATAGGCTAAAAGGGAATGGGTTTATTCACGACGCCCTCTACTCTAAATGGGTATCCAATCCCATACTTGTGAAAAGGCAAATGGAAAATGGCGGACATGCGTTAATTACTCAGACTTAAACAAGGCGTGTCTAAAAGGCAGTTTTCCCCTTCCAAGGATCGACTAGCTGGTAGATTCAACCGTAGAACATGAGTTGCTATCTTTCATGGATGCGTACTCTGGACATAATCAGATCCCAATGCACATTCCCAACCAAGAGCACACCTGCTTTATTACCGACGTTGGATAGTATTGCTAAATGGTAATGCCATTTGGATCTGGAGCAACCTATCAACGCTAGTCAACAGAATGTTTAAAGATTGAATTGGAAATACGATGGAGGTATACGTGGATGATATTCTTGTAAAATCATGACGATCAGGCGACCACATTAGAGACTTGGTAGAAATGTTCGATATCCTCCGATATTACAAAATGAAGATCAATCCTCTGAAATGTTCTTTTGGCATTGCGTCAGGAAAGTTTTTGGGTTTCATCGTCAATGCTCGAGGAATCGAAGCTAATCCCAAGAAGATTTAAGCAATTCGCAACATTCAGGTACCAAAGACCATCAAACAAGTGTAGAGCTTAAATGGAAAGGTTTCCGCCCTAAGTCGATTTATTTCTAGAGCCACCGATAAATGCATTCCTTTCTTCGATTTGATTAGGAGAGGGAAAAGGAACTTTGAATGGATGTAGGATTGTGGAGACGCATTCGAAGCTTTGGTAAACCACCTAGAGAGGCCTTCCATCTTGTTAAAGCCGATGGATCACAAAGACTTATATATCTACTTGGCTATGTCGGTACACGCTATAAGTGTCGCACTGATTCGCGAGGAGAATCGAGTCCAGGGATCGGTATATTATATTAGCAAGCGATTAACAGAAGCTGAAACTAACTATTCGAAGATAGAGAAATTGAAATACTGCTTGTTGATTGCTTCACGAAAGCTCCGCCCCTATTTTCAAACTCATCTCATCAATGTTTATACCAATCAGCCGTTACGACGGGTCCATAGCAACCTGAGACGTCTGAAAGGTTACTCAAGTGGAACATTGAATTGAGCCAATTCGACATCACTTATCTTCCTCAGAGAGTCATCTAGGGACAGGCACTGGCGAACTTTATAGTAGAATTCAAAGCACAAGATAATCTCCTAAAGGGTGGTGGAGCTCCTTCCATTCGGTGGAAAATGCATATGGATAGAGCATCCAATGATCGCTGTTCTGGAGTCGAAATTGTGCTAGTAACTCTAGAAGATCAGTCAATTTGCTACGCTTTGAAGCTTGACTTCTCTGCAATGAACAACGAAGCTGAGTATGAAGCTCTGATTGCTGGGCTCAAACTTTCCAAAGAAATGGGGATAAAATCTCTTAAAATCTTTTGCGATTTCCAGCTAGTAGTATACCAAGTCAAGGGAGATTACCAAGTTAAAGGACAACGACTCACTTCGTACCTTATCCAAGTCCAAAAGCTATTGACTGGCTTTGAGTATTATGACATCACGCACATTCCACAGGATCAAAACAAAGAGGCCAACTCATTGGCAAAGTTTGCTAGCACTGGAGATGCATGACAAATGGGCTTGGTCCCAGTCGAAGTAGTACACACTCCGAGCATAAACTAGCTGGAAATCGAGTGGGTACTAGAAACTGAGCCAGAGAATCATGGATGACTCCGATCAAAGACGATTTACTATAGGGAGTCCTTCCCAAATGGAGGAATGAAAGGCGACAAATCCTCCGCAAATCTTTATGGTATATCATTCAGGAATGAGTCATGTATATAAAGAGTTTTTCCATTCCCCTGCTCCGGTGTATCGCTCATGATGAAATAAAACGAGTCCTAAAGGAAGTTCATGAAGGGGAATATGCGATCACACCGGGGGGCAAATCCTAGCAAAGAAAATACTCCGTTATAGGTATTATTGGTTGACTGTATGTTGCTAATTATGCTAAGCGATTTGACAAATGCCAGATGTCTACAAAAGTTTTGAGAACTCCATCGACGAAAATCACACAAATGGTCAGTTCATGGCCGTTTTCCATATGGGCATAGATATTACCGGTTCCTTACCTATCTCTAAAGGCGGTGCGAAGTACGCCATCGTTGCAGTTGATTACTTCAACAAATGGGCCAAAGCGAAACCTTTAGCCACAATCACGATAAAGGAAGTAATCAACTTCATTGTCCAGAACATTGTCTGTCATATTAAACTTCCTCGAACCATTGTAATTGATAATGGGACTCAATTCGACAGCGCTGAATTCAAAGACTTCTGTCATCGGCATCATATTGAAAAGAGATTTGCAGCAGTTACTCACCCTCATGTGAATATATAAGTTGAAGCTATGAACAAAATCATAAAGTCCATTCTGAAGAAGCGTTTGGAAAAGGCTAAAGGCAAGTGGGTGGATGAACTCCCAACAGCATTATGGGCCTACAGAACCACCCATAAGTCCGCGACTGCCATACTCCACTCGCCCTTGCTTATGGCTCCGAAGCCATCATTTCTGTTGAATTCGAAGTCCCTTCTCATCGAGTGACCTACTACGATCCCAGATTGAATAGATATCTCCTTTTAGAATATCTAGACTTTGTAGATGAGACGCACGAGGAAGCTGATTTGAGGGCAGCTACACATCGACTCCGAGTCGCCCGATACTACAACACTAAAGTCTGGCCTATAACCTTTAAAATTGGCGATCTCATCTTGAAATGGATTTTTCCTGCCCCGTCACACATGAATTCTACTTGGGAAGGACCATATGTCATTGAACAGAGGCTTAGAGAGGGAACTTTCAAGCTACCGACTGTTGATGGCGTCATACTCCCAAGGGCGTGGAATAACGAGCTTTTACGACACTATTTCACTTAGTTTATTCCTTTTCATTCAGTTGTATTCAATTTCCGAATTTGCTTTAGCATTTGATTTTCCGGATATGTAATCAGACAAATAATGTCATACCTTTCCATTTGGCAAATAAAGTTTGAAATTTCCATCATATATGTGATTGCTGTAGATACATATTAGTTATGATACCCCACTAACTAATATTGACATGTCCAAGCAGGTTCTTAGAATTTAGAGCTAGCCGATTACATAATTTCATGATTGAACTAAACAAAATGAGCAAGGTTCGACCGTTTATCCGACGATTCTCGCTCACAACCCGATGGATGGAGTATCTAACGAGGAATGGATATGACTTGATCATCCGATAACCAAATTAATCCTACCGAGCTATAGGACAGACATGAAGCAAAAGCGATCGTGATACGACCGATTGCTTGCTAAATTAAACCCTGGACTTGGGGGCAAATCAATCAATTAAGGAAAGTACGGTTCGACTATTTTCCAAAATAACTCTAAGTCCCCAAAGTGTGGACTGGAGTATAAACACGAATTGGCTTCGATCCGATCACCCGCCAACTAACTCTTATCCCTAGAGTGCGGATATAAGTATAAACAAATAGATGAATGCAGTTCGACCACTCACTACTTCATAAACTCTGACCTAAAGCCGGCAGGAGGAGTATAAACTCGCTAAAGATGGAGTTCGACCATCCATTACCTAACTCCGCTAACTCGAGACTGGAGGCAGGTATATAGTCACTCAAACCGCTGAATCCGATGGCGTAACACTAGGGCTCGAGCCCAGTGTTTGATACAACTTGAGGCCAGGACCATATGGAGGCCTTGAGTGAAAATTAATGGACTTTTATCTGAATTAACATGCAACGAATTACAAGTACATTGAATGGAAAAGTAATAGCTCGACTACTTAGACAAAATTCATGTAAGAGTTCGACAAAAAATAAAGAACTTTTATTTGCACATTAAACATGAAAATTATGGTACAAGTTTATTCAAAAGCGAGTGCCGTACCCGCATAATCACGGCTAACAAAAGAGAAAACAACTATACAAGTTATATACAAACTAAGCCGAAGTGAGGGCTATTTTTTTGCCCCTTTCCTCCTTTGGATTTCTTGGGAGTGGCACCACCCGAGCTTCCGTGTATTCTTCTCTTTGATCTTTTACCACCCTTGGTAGGAGAGCTTTCAAAGGTTGGAGGGAGTTCTTCGGGAACCAACCCGCCGAGTGGAATGACTTGGAGTGGGATGAGATTTAGATCGTCGATGTCCACATCAGTGGGTTCAGCTTTAGATTTTTTCTTCAATAACTCCTCTATTTCAATGTGCTCCTTCAGGCTGAGCTTATTGGTATGTTTGGAGGCACCGGTGATCACAACGTCATCTAATTCATCTTGCAACGACTGATCGTCAGCTTTTTCATCATCAAGTGCTCCAATAACTTAAGCATTAGGCCCTGGAATGTCGGTAGTCACCAGAGTTTCAGTAAATGTCGGTTGTTGTTCTGCAGTGGCATCGCTTCCTCGAGTTTGGCTGGGACCCGAAAGACCTGCAAATTTGTGGAAACAAGAAAATAAGCTCATGACTATTGGGCATGAGGAACGAAATCTCTTGAATAATGGAGAATAAAGTGGGATACCTATGTCCGACTGACTTTCAGTTGTCGCCGGAGTGCTCCCTTCTAGAATAGGAGTCAGCACCTTTGATTGATAACAGGGTCTGCCCAGATCATAGCTCAGATTCTATCCCGAGCCAAGTGAAAATGATGCTCCGGCTGTTTGAAGTGAAAAGGGGCCTTTGGGATCGAGCTTCGAACCTTCAGCAATGTTTTTCCCTTTGCCCGTGGGTGCCAGAATATCAAAATATCGGAGCCTTGTAGCGGCAAGGTCCAAAAGTTCATCCCACAAAAAATATCCCATACCAGTTTCTCTTCATCTAAATCAGCTTCACCAAGGGCTTTCTTCTTTATTTTAACAATATATTCCCATGCGTCGATGAGTAATTCGAGATAGCCCTCTCTAAGAAAACTCAAATCACGATGGAATAAGACTTTAGCATTAAATTCAACAATTAAAGGATCAAACATGTCCTTAATCTCATTCCGACCAACTTCTTTGGCATCCTCTAACTAGGCCTCGATCTGCTCTCTAACCTCATTATGGCCAGCTTCCCTTGCTTCTTCCTTGAGGGCTTCAATTTGAGCGAGTTGCTCATCAAGTTTGGTTTTTGGTCCTTGGACTTCGATGGCCTCTTCACAATATCTTTGGGATTCCTCCTGAGCTTCGATTTTTCCTTCCTTCTCTTTCTTAAAGAGTTCTTCGAGCTCCTCAACATGGTGGGCTAGAATGTTTTTCTCCTTTTGCAGTGTGTCCTTTTCCAAAACATTCAGCTCCTTTTTGTGAGCCGTTTCCAAACGACTAACCACCTCAGATGTTTCTTTAGCACTCTTTTCTGTCGTGGCTAGCTTCGTTGTCAACTCCGAGATCTCAACAACTTACTGTTTAATTATGTCTTTATTATGGATCGCCTGTAGCTTGAGTCGATTGATTTCATGTTGTCTCTCGATAAACACCTTAGAGATTTTCTTGGTTTAATGCTGGAATGCTTCGTGCCGCACGATAATATCATTAACGCATGCAAGTGAATTCGCTTTAGCACTCCCTGGAATTGTATGAATGGAAAGAAGAAACTTCAGCCCATCGAAGCAAATTTTTAGGAAATCGACCATAATTTCGGCCAATCTTTCCACCGTAGAGGCCTCAGGAGCTGCAGTAGTCAAGGTTGGATCATAAGTAACAATTGGGTGTTTGCTCGACCTACGATCGCGAGGCTGTTGAGAACCAGATGAACTTGAATAATCCTCGAGCGGCATAGCAGTTTGGGGATCATGGGAAAAAGTTTAATCACCGCTGTGTAAAGGAAGATTGGGCTGAACTTCCTGATGAGACGATTGAGATTAGGACTTGTATTTAGAAGATGAAGACTCCCTCGAATGAAGACTTCTTTCTCGTCTGTCATCTCTCTCTCGACGCCTGCCCGAGTCTGGACCACGATTGGATCCATACTGTGTTAAGGAGCACCTTAAATGATCGAAAGCATGGGATTGAAACATAGCACCTACAAACCAAACAAGAGTGAATAAGTGACCATCAAATAAAAGGTAGACGAAAATCATGCACTGAAGTGCGCATGATTGTGAGTGTCCTAGTGTCCCCCCGACGGACCAGTTATTATAGCTTTGCTCATAGGAGTGTTTTTCCCTTTACTAGTGGGAAGAATGTCATCACCAGTCCAAGTGGGAGAATTGAGCTACCAATACTGATGTTGGGGAAGTCATAGGTCATGATATCATCAGGGATCGGGAGATTCAATAACCCTTCCATTGAACTTTCTAAATATTGAGAGGAGGACTCTTTTTCAACAGAGGTAATGATAAATTCGGGCTCTTTAGCGGTTTTTCTCCTACGGGGTTTATAAGCGAGCTTTTGTCCTCTCCTTATTGGCATGTAGGATTGCACGCCTTGTGATAGGTCGACCACAGGCGCATTTCCTGGACCTACGTTGGCATCGCCAAGCTTGTTAGCTTCATCACCCTCTAATTTCACACTCTCCGGCGTCGTCCTGCGTCCTCTCGACTGGGGCCACGATAGGGCTATTAGTGCCACCTTTTTGTTCTGCTACATTTCTTGGTAGTTCCATGCTTCCTGGAAGCCCGATGTTGCGACCTTCTTCTAACAGCCTAAAATGAGATAACCATTCATTGGTTACAAGGGATCTGATGTCCCTTCCCTCAACTGGGGTGGCACGGATTGCAGAAACAGCCTTTGAGAAACTATAACCTTCTGGACGTGGATGGACACTTGTAAATTTTCAAAGTATTAGTTAGTTCAAGATACGACTTGGGCCAAAAATTTGAGAATAAAGTGAAGATAACACTTACGTCCTTCCAACCATCGCCTCGCAAAGCTAGGCGGACAACAAACGTAGAACCATTCATGTTTAATGATGTTGAGCTTGTTCCAAGTGCCAATTAGAACTTGACAGTTGGGCGAAGGCTCGAGGAAAGTGTAAGAAAGGCTTCATGTCCGTCGTTTGAAATTGTAAATAAACTTGATCTCCTTAGGATATGGCGGGCGGAATAGAACATCCATAAATAGCAAGAAAGTGCCATGAAGGAAAGCATAGCTGTTCGGATGCAGTTGAGCGGGAGCTATTCCTAGATAATTTAGCATCTCTTGGATAAAAGAATTAAAAGGCGGCACACATCTAGCCCAGCACATGAATTTATTGCACGCCGTGTATCCCTCTGGGGGCAAATAAACCATGTCATTCACTGAATGGACTAGAACATCTCCTAAAGGAATCCCGTGTTTAGAGCATAGTCTATGGAGAGCGGCTTTGCTAATTCTGGAGGCTTGGGAATCCGTCAGACTACCAGAAATAGAACACATTCCATAGTATCAGGGATGGGACTTATATCTTCCATCGAAAAGGTGAGACATCGGAGAAAAGGTCGGCTAACGGGCCGGAAACCTCCAGTTGCTCAATTTGATGTTCAGGGGAACGTCTGTTGGATACAGTTGTAAAACTTGACTTGGCTCCGGGATTGCTATGTTATGAAGGTTGTCTAGAAGGTATTGTGGCTAAACGCTCTGAACGTCTGGAGCCCATATCAACTAAACTCGATAGGTAATCGAGATTAGAAAATTTTACCTGTCCCCCGATGCTAAGTGTAAACTAATGTGGTGCAGTGTTGTGCAGTGCAGAGATAAACAGTTCAAAATTAAAAGCAAAAGTAAGCGACGAGACTTTGGATTCCAACCAGAGTGACCGTCATCGCTGACCATCTCAACTGGCATTTAGATTGATCGGTTATGTAAGCTTTGGATCGACTATCGACATATCGAAGTGTGGAGTCCATTATTGAAGTCCATATGTTAAGTTTTAGTTCATATTTTAAGTCCTAGGAGTTTGGTCATTCAATTTTGAGTTCGATATTGGATATGCAAGTCCTGTTGTTCATGATCATCATATGTTCAAGTTCATTGAGATGGGATTGGTTCTAATTGTTCATACAAGTGAAAATGGTTTGGTGCTCAAATGTTCAAGTTCAATTCAAAAAGCTTAGAATCGGCTAAGTACCCATAGCCGATTCCACTATCTAAAAGTGACCAATCCCTCTTATAAAGCAAAACAACTGATCCCTCTTGAAAAGCCTATGACCGATCCCTCCATCCTCAAGCGCACCACCACTGATCCCTTTACCCAGCCACATTCACACTTCTCTTAAAGCAAATAGCCGATCCCTTCATGCTCCACAGATGACCAATCCCTCTTTACTTCGCGAACAACTAATCTTTATCCACATCAGCAACCGACTGATCCCTCCACTTAACAATGAAACTGACCCCTAAACCAAACCCAACATAACTGATCCCTTAGCAAGTACTCCATCAACGATCCCTCTTCGAACTTCAATACGATCTTTCCATGCTTCACACACAATGCACGACCGATCCCTCCCTTCCTTCATGTTTCATTCTTTTCTTTATCCTCCTCTACAATCTCGTTGAACCCTGCATCGCCATCATCCATCTCATCTCCTCCAATCTTAACTCATGATTAACATAAACAAAACCCATTACCTCATCATGAACCAAAGTAAATACAAGAGAACCTACCTAAATGTATAGAATACGATTTTCTCAAGGGGAAGTGCTGGATTTTGATTCAAATTGAGGATGGAGTTGTGGTCTAGAGGAGTTTAAGATGGAGGTGATACTTGATTTGAAGGGAAGGGATCGGGTTTCAAGTTAGAAGGGGAGGGTTCAAAGGCGAGCTTGAAGGAAATAAGAAAGTCAAAGAAATGTAGTAAGTTGAGGAAGGGAAGTCGGGTATTGACTTATATATGGAGTCTAAGGGTTAGGCCTGCTTTCCTTATTTACGAGGTGGAAAATTAGTTAAGTCCACTAAGTATTAGGGATCGAGCACGATCCCTACCCTAGGGAACAAAATCTGATCCCTATGTTTAAAAATGAAAAAAAAAAGATGAAAAAGGGATCGGTTATAAAAATTCCGATTCCTATTAAAAAAAGAAAAAGGAAGGATCGACCCTATGTACACAAAAAGAGAAAAGAAAGAAAAGGGAGGGATCGGCTAGAGGAATGTCGATCCCTACAAACATAAAAAAAGAAAAAGAAAGAGAGAATGGATCGGTTACAAACCCTATGTGCATGCAAACATGTACCTAAAAACTATATAAAGTAAGTAAATATAAAATGCAATGGAATTGCATATAATTGAACAAAAATTGACGACGGCCTACGAGCATGCAAACGTGTCCAGGAGCCAACGACAAGAACATGCACCTGAATGTGCACGTGTATATTCTAAAAGTTCAATTTTTGGAATCGATAAAAATTGAATTCAAACCTAAAGCTTTAAAGGTCGAGACTAGATCAGATAGTTAAAGCTTACTAGTCTCGTGGAACTGGACATAGACATCATCTAATGGAATATGATCCTAAATTTATACTACTGAATCGACCAAGTGGCATGACTATAAAAGGAAGACATGATGCTTTGGGAAAATAATTCGACAACCGCGTGGATTTCTTTTCGACGTCTAACTTGCTTCGATTTAAAGCATGTCATGTTAAACACAAGACGTACTTTGGGGGGTAAGTGTTATCCGACATTTTGACTCAGCTATATTCAAACTGATTGGACAAGTTAGATTCGACTGTCATCAAGGCCAGTAAGTCCAGAGCGATGGGTCCAGATCTCAAGTACATATGGTAATATAAAGCGGTGGTTGAAAGGAATTGAGAGATATGCAATGCAGAATGTTCAAAGTATGGAATATAGTTTGACATGGAAAAGGGATCGGCTATAATCCCTCTCAATCATAGGGATCGGTCTAATTCGGCCAAACAAGTGCAACTCAATGGAAAACAATCAATATCTCAAGATTAGTGATGGAAATTTAATCCGCGGGGATGGGTACCCATGGGGACCCGCCCCTAATTGGGTGGGGATTCCCCGACTTGGTGGGTAATGGAGCGGTGGTGGAGGATGATTTCAAAACCCGAAATGGTGTTGGGGCGGGTATGGAGGTGACACTATTTTCCCCATATCCGACCTGGTATACATATTTACTGTTAAAGAACATGTGTACTAGGTGTATATATATTAAGTAGAAATATAAATTGTTGTGCTTACTGCTTGTTGTGTCTATTCAGTATAAAAAATAACTATAGTATCCTTTCATATGCATTGCTTACTGTGTCTATTAAATGCTCTTTAATAATAGTACCCTTTAATATTCATGCTGTGTCTATTCCGTTTCTTTCTTTTTTGTATAAAAAGGAAAATATATGCATGTTAGTAAACAAACAACTTTCCAGGACCACAATTCTTCTTCTCAACAGCTCTATCTCTAACGTCTTGCTTGCTTCCTTCTTCTCCGGAGAAACCTATCACTCAGTAAGCATGTCAGTTGTATTATTCTGCTATTGAATTTGTAAAATGATTTATTAACATTTTATTTGGCGTTTGTTCTTTGTTTTTTGCAGTCTAACAATGAGTGAGACTGGAAGTTCTCCACAAGTTACAACAGCTGATCTTCCACCTGCAATTGAACAAAATAATGAATCCACACCATCTCTAGCTACAGAGCTCAATGCTTCAGTTCCACAGCCTGATTCTAATATCAGTACTCCACCACCAGTTATAGATTGTGAGACCAGTAGTGAAACAAAAAATAAAAGACAAACTTCTGTTGTTTGGCTTCACTTTAAGAAGCAAAAGATCAATGGAGTTGATAAGGCTATTTGCAACTACTGTGAGAAGAAATTAAGTGGAAAAAGCAAAAATGGGACTACACACTTGCATGAACATTTCAAGATTTGTCCTCTTAGAAAGCATCGAGACATAAAGCAATCCATCTTGAATCCTACTAAGAAAAAAGATGGAACTACAACACTTGGCTCTCACACATTTGATCAACAATTTTCAAGGGAAGAACTTGCTAAAATGATCATTTTGCATGAGTATCCACTTAATATGGTGGAACACATTGGATTTACGAGTTTTGTTAACTCAATTCAACCATTATTCAAGCATGTATCCCGTCCCACCATTAGGAGTGATATCATAAAGATATATGAGAGTGAGAAGACAAAGCTAAAGAAGTTATTGAGTACCAATCAAGGTAGAATTGAGGTCACAACTGATATGTGGACTGCTACTAATCAAAAAAGAGGATACATGGTAGTAACTGCACACTATATCGATGATTCATGGATTTTGCACAGTCAAATAATAAGGTAACTTTCTTGTCGTTCTTAGAAGAAAATGAATTTTGAATTATAATTGATTGTTTGTATACTAAATAGGCTCTTTCTTGTAATTATAGATTTATATATGTGCCTGCTCCTCACACAGCCAAAGCATTAACAAAAGAATTGATGGAGTGTTTGGTTGCATGGTCCATTGATCGTAAATTATCTACTTTAACTTTAGATAACTGTAGTGTTAATATTTCAATGATGGATAAGATGAAAGAAAAGTTGAGAAATGATAATTTATTGCTGAAAGGAGAATTACTTCATATGAAATGTTGTGCTCATATCTTGAATTTGATTGTTCAACAAGGATTAGGTGCAATTCAAAGTCGTATAGAAACTATTTGTGATAGTGTAGATTATTGGACTGCAACACCTAAAAGAGTGGAAAATTTTGAGGAGGCTAAGAATGGATTATCTTTTCCAAATAAGAGGAAGTTAATTCTTGATTGTAAAACTAGGTGGAATTCTACTTATTTGATGCTTATGAGTGCCATTGTGTATAAGGATGTCTTTGATCGACTAATACACACTGAGAAAAATTACAAACAAGCACCTAGTGATCAAGATTGGCTTTTAGCAAAACTGATGTGTGATAAGTTGAAGTTGTTTTACAATGTAACCGAAATGTTCTCTGGGGCCAAATATCCCACTGCTAATATATTCTTTCCTAAAATTTGTGAAATTCGATTGCTGCTAAGGGAGTGCCTTAGATCATCATGCATGGAGATTAAGATGATGGCTGTAAATATGATTGAAAAATTTGATCAATATTGATCTGTCATACATGCAATTCTAGCCATAGAAACTATTTTGGACCCAAGGTTTAGGATGAAGTTGATTGAATATTACTTTCCCCAGATTTATGGTGATGATTCACCAACTCAAATTGAGCGAATTAGAAATCTAAGTTATGATTTGGTGAAAGAATACAAACAAAGTAGCGGTAAAGAAACTCCTCTTGATTCTTCATTGCATAGTTCTGAGTTTGGCATGGCTGTTGATGACTCTACAGATATTTTGGCTGGTTATGATTTGTTTGTGAATAGCACATCAACTGTGGATAATTGTAAGTCTGAGCTAGATTTTTATTTAGAAGAACCTGTTTTGCCAAGAAGTGGTGAATTTGATATTTTAGCATGGTGGAAGACAAATGGTCTCAAGTATCCAATATTGCAGCAAGTAGCTAGAGATATTTTAGCAATACCAGTGTCTACTGTTGCTTCTGAGTCTGCTTTTAGTACTGGTGGAAGACATGTTACTCCTCATCGTAATAGGCTTCATCCTTATACACTGGAAGCTTTAATATGTGCACAAGATTGGTTATGGGATGACAAATTTGGTATGATTTTTCTAACTGATTCTCTTGTAATTTCATTTTCTTTTTTACATAATAAATTATTTTTGATGGTATTTATTTTTATTTCTTTCTAGATATAAACTCAAACAGAGAATAATATCAAACGTTTTTTGAAGACATAATAGATGATGAAGCTGTGAGTTGTTTTTGTTTATTTGTGTTCTTTTCTTATTTACTAACAGTTGTGTACTGACTTTTTTTTCATTTTTTAACTGGCATAGGATCCAAGTTTTGTGAGTTTTGATGCTTAAATCACAATGATCAAATGATGGTGCAAAACTGATGGTGAATGGTGATTCTTTATTTGAAGGGTGAAGGCTCAAGACTGTGCAGAACTGCAGATGGTGCAACTCATGTGTTTTATTTTGAAAACACTGTAAAACTCAAAGTATCATCAAAGCCTTTTTAGCTATAATAGCCTTCTTGATTTGAATTTTAATATCTTTATTTTGAAGACACTGTCATGCAGATCTGGAATTAACTTTGAGTTTTAACAAAAATGTCTTGGTTTGGATTGACTGTGTACTAAATGCTCATATATTTGCTAATGGGATTTTGCAGTTTATGTTAATATGAATCTATATACTTCCAATTGTCATGAAAATCTGTGTACATTTTGTAAATCTGGAATGATACATACAAATGCCTAGCTTAGTTAGGTCAATAATGTTTCATGCATGATTTACATTGCACTGTACAGAACTACAGATGGAAGGTTCTTGTACTTAGGAATTTGAATTGTAGATGAAACCATTCAGACATTTCAAAGGCTCAGAGCTATTTTTTATTTAACATTTTTTCATCTCTCCTTAATGGTTATCCGATTGGTCCTCCATAACCGTTGGGTATTCCCCTACCCGAATTCATTGGGTATTAGGCGGGCATGGGGGCGGGCATGGGGGACATAAATGGGTTGTGGGGATGGAGGCGGAGGATTTGTTCCCCGCATACTATCCACCCCATTTCCATCCCTGCTCAAGATTCAAATGTCCAATGCATATGAAATTTTGGAAACAAGATGTGGGGACCCTAAGGAGCCTACCCTAGGGATCACACCTCAAAAGGAGTAAGTAAGAGGGATCGGCCATCTTCCCTCAATGGGGATTGGCTAGAATCAGGATGCGTAACATGTTGCAACAATGATCGAGCAATAAATCAAGTTCTACTAATTCAATTGGCATAAATCTTGGAGGCTAAGCATATTACAACATCAGGAAGCTCCCATAGGGATCGCATTCCCAAATTCCTCCAAAATAGGGATGGGCACTGATCCCCATTCCATGGGATTTGGGCCATGCGATCCCTCTTATGGGTCTATATAGTTTTGGAGATCCTTCTGTTGATTTTTCAGGGAGATATTTCTCCATCTTCCTCTATAAATACAGGCTTGTTACTCATTTTTGGGACTTTTACGTTGCTTGTTGCTTTGTACTCTATTTTCGATCCCTATTGTACATAGTTTACAAAGTGATTAATAAAGCTATCTATTCAAAGTGGACATAGGCAAACAACGTCGAACCACTATAAATCATTGTGTTCTTACTATTGCTTTGATTTCCTGTCATTTAATTGCTTGTTATCTCTGTTTTCATTTTACATCCTTCATTTATTTCTCTACAAAAAACTCTATTGGATGTTTGTGCCCAATTTTTGGTGCAAACAATAGTAAAGGATATTTTAAAGGCTATTTTGAAAACAAATATACAATTTTTTAGATTTTTATTGCATGATATGGTTTGAAATTGATGAATGTTAGTAATTATGTACGATGAGAATCCTGAATGAATGAATTAACAATACTAAGCAGTATATGACGTTCGGTAATATTTTTCTAGCTATCCTTTTAACTCAACGTATAGAATATTTTGTGTCTTCAAGTGTAATTTACAAACATTGAGTAAACGAGTGAATAACATTAAGTGGTTTGAGATGCCTACATTGAAATTTGTTTGGTTACTTCTTATAAGTAAATATCACTCATTTGATGATGTGGAAAAGGGGTTATAAAAGAATAAATCTTCTATAGTATAGACGTGTTGTTAATTGAGAGCAAGCCGGCTGAGAGCCATTTCTATGTCTATCGACTAAAATTGTATTCCTATTATAGCGAGGAACTAAAACAAGGTCAGGCAATTATTCATTCTAGCAGCTTAATTGAGAGGTCACGCCCTGAATCCATGGCATACTTTAAGATGAATTTTATATATAGATGTGAGCTATTGTCATAATGTCACAGAGACCAATAGTCTATTACCATAGGGAAAATTGTAGGGTCATGACCATTGCATAACATAGTCTTGCAGCATGCTATGGCATGTAGATGGATACTATGTCATAATGGTTGCCAAGTACTAAAAGACTATAGCAATAGTGTTGAGAGCATGTGAAGAAGGCTCCTAGAGTAGGGCCGAGAACCTATCAGTCTCCTGTTTGATAGAATAGACATACGACACTGTTATATCACCTCTTTAGTACAATCATTGATGAGGCTGAGAGCCAAGATTATTATTAATAAGGATGAGAGTCGATACGATCATATATGAGGCTGAGAGCCGATACGATTAATTATGAGGCTTAGAGCCGAGATGTTTAATTATAAGGACGAGAGCCAATATAACTATTCATAAGACAGTGAGTCTAAAGAATAGTATGACCTTGAGACTAGCTTTATGTCCGTCAATTATGTGTACCCAAGAAGTATTCTTTACATGGATAAGGTAAGATCGGCCTCACGCACATCTTTCGATTTGATTATCTGAGAGATAGTCTTGTCGTTGTCGAGAGCATGCTTTATTATATTTGTTATTTGTGATGTGTATGCATTCTTGTTGTTTCACCTAATTATGATCGTAAGCATGATTTGATGGGTAGTTAAACTTCTACGTTTCTATGAGTAATATTTCATGTGCATGGTACATATATATGATGTTATATTTAGAGATGCTCATTATGCTCATCTCTGTGTTATATTGCTAATAATACTATGGTAGTTATGTTATATGCTAATAATTAGACATAGTCTGATCCGTTTATTATTTATATAATACTCGAGTCAGTTTGAGACTTTTCACGTACAAGGATGCACTAGCGGTTTGTGGATGTTTGGGCATTTTTTAGGAGGCTAGTGTGTAGTTGGATTAGATGTTGTGTGTGCGTCTATATATATATGTGTGTGTGTGTGTGTGTGTGTGTGTGTGTTTTTTATTGGCCTCTTATGTATATGTGATGATGTTTGGGATGTATATACTTATGTTACACTCGTATCATGTATATTTTTGATGTAGTAGGTCTTTGACTCTGATTCTTTAGACCTACTTAACTATGTATAATTTATGATACTATTTATATTATCCTACTGCATTTCTATATGACTTTGTATACTGTGATATATTATGTATTGTTTTGTCTTGGAAATTCACATGTTTATTACTTTGTGTCGATGCCGAGTATGTATATGTGAGTATTATATGATGTTGAAATACATACTGGTGTTAGCCCAAAGGACGATGATACTTTGATATTGTGTATATGTGTGCATGGGTGTGTTACTGACTCCATAAAGACATCATAATCTCTCCTTACTATTGCTCCAAGATCATGTATGCAGGTCGTGCCATCGCTCATGGTACAATGGATTCACCCATCAACGTCGTATTCCTTCGATTTCCTATATCCGAACACACTAGAGTTGTGTAACCACTTATTATTAGATACACACCCACACATATGTATACACAATACTAAAGTCTTGTTGTCTCTATGTGAATCATCGAATCATAGAACTGCCCCAGATGTCATAGACACCACTTCACTTTGCCGTTTGGATGAATTTCTTCCTCTCTCTTATATACACATACATATGTGTATACTTTCACGTACACATATCACCACTTACAACTAATTCAACATTTCAAACTTAACCAATTCAACATCAAACCATTAAACAAATTCAATTTTAAAGCATTCAACACTTCCCACATTAACGATCCAACAAATTCAACTAATTACACATACTAAAATCAATAAAACTAAGCAAACCATATATTCAATCATTAAAAAAATCAAAGAATTCAACTTCAAAGATCCAGCAAATCATATAACCACTTAATTCCATATACATATGACCAAGTAAACAATACACTAAAAGAATACTTTTACTTTGAACTAGAATTCTCATAAGAGTTAAGTTATAGAATTAAATTACATAGTTGTCCTTAAGGCATACCTTAACTCTTAATTTTGACATTTAAACATCTCATTTTTCACCATGGAAAATTTCTCATAACACTTTCACATTAGCCAATATACAAAGATGTTATATCAAATCATGTCCTGCATTGAATTTTTTCTTGATACATGAAGCAACTTGTTCTTTGGATTGGACATCTTTTATGAGATATTGGCTGAATCATCAGCCAACAACCCCAGTTAGCTATATTAGGAACAACTTACTCATGCTAGTTTTGTGACCTTAGTAATATGCATTTGAAACTTTAAAGTACTAATGTGATCTTTTACATATGAGGTTTTTGCCACAGTTGTTTATAACATGTCTCGGTAGTTGGCGAATTAGCCACATCTTCATTTTGCTCAGCGTTCTTCCCCTTCTATCTGATCAAATAAGTATGTCCTAGTGATCTTGGATTCACTTAGGCTACTTTTGATTTTGATGTCTATTTGTTTGGACATTATTTTAGGGGTGAGCCTTCAAACGTTTCAGTCGATTTTGAAGTAAAAAATATCAAAACAAACCTTGAAATCCAAACCACCTCGAACTAAGGTTGGTAACTGAATTTTTTGCAAGAAAAACCTGTTCTATGGTGGACCATCCACTATAAGATTAAAATAAGTGTGAGGATGATAGACCTCAAAAACTATGCATTAAACACACATCTATAATGCTTGACAACACAAGCACTATGACATGATACATTGCATAACTTACGCATGACATAACTTAAATAATGACAACTAACATAAGGACATGGCATTAGTTACGCAATAACATAACTAGTCCAACACCACTGTCCCAATGGTTAGGCACTCTAGCTTTTGTAACAACCCGCACCTTAATGGGCCTGAATTTAGACTAAATTGAAACTCAAGTCCATTAGGGTACAGATCGTTAGTTTTGGTAACCTATAATAAACACAAGCATATCAAAGAGCGATCAATATAAACTCATAATAGAATTGAAAAATATAACAGAACATACGTACTGACTAAGGCTACTATCTTGGAATCAATATTATTCCTTGAATGTCTAATTGCCTTGTCAGCACTGAGCATGAATAAGAAGACTTCTCCATCTACCATTATCGAGCTGCTCTAGTATCCCTTCTCTCTAAGTCTATCCTGTGAGTAGTAATGAGGAGGAGGGTCAGAAAAACTTTTGGTGATTGGAAAATTATATACTTTACCCATACCGTTAATTTATGCCAATTGATTTCCATTTAAGAGCTATGTCTATTATTACTGCTAATCTGTTTAATCTTATTTGCATGTACGATATACCTAACCTAACCTTCTCCAAGGTATAATCATAAATGTTCACTACCTAAACCTCGAGCACTTAATATTTCTTTAATAGAGAGGAGGCGGACCCAACGGCCATTTAATAACCCAATTCCCGAAGCGGGCCCTCCGCAATATAACTCTAATTGATCGGTTCTAGCTATAAAGATCGATGATCCCTATATACAACTTTATAATTTATAATTAAATTATTGTACTACTAACGCATCTTAAAGACTCATCTAAGGGTTAACAAGCCCACCTCCGATAAACAAATTTTTGTCTAATTATTTACTTTGAGGTCTGTGCATCTCCCATACGAATTCTACACTAGCAGAAAGTGAAATCCATCAAGGCATAACCCAAGTCTTTGCTATCGCTTCTTGGGATCATGGTGGTCATAGCCTAAATGCCAGACCTACTACTAAATACCGGTACAAAATACTGACATAGCCCGCCAATCTTCCATAGCTGACATCCCGTTTAGACTAACCTAAGTAAGTCAAGGAAAAATATCATTCCAGTTACATAATGCCACTTATTGGAAATGAAGCAGACCTCATTTCCTTTAAAGTACTGGGCCAATTAATACTTCAAATCCGAGGCAAACCCTTGGTATATTTTTCCCTCGCCTATCTACAATGCATATCCCTTCCCTACGGGTCCAACAGTTGGAGATGTCTCACATCTGTAGTAAGTATACACAACTGCTGGTAGCCTCTAGTTGAAGGGCAAATTCTGTTGTGTAACTCTACTGACTTCGCATCCCAACCCACTAAACCAAACCTATCACCCAAAGCCTAAGTGTTGGGCTTAGCCCACTAGTTCATGCTTGTTCTAAAGGCATAATTGAAGCTATATATTTTCCTACTATAAAAATTATATTTCCTTCTACGTATATATATTTAATAATATTAATACTTACTTGTTCGCTACGTAATTATTCCTATTTTATACACTTAGGTTTTGGTTTCCTCGTTTCCTTCTTATGTCTAATAAATGTCCATTGTCCATAATAATTGGTCATTAATGTCCAAATTGGATAATCTCCACATTTATTTACCCATTTCAAAATCCACTTGTCATGCATATTCAATTTCCCCATAAATGCCATATTTAATTCTCTAATCAGTACCCCTTTATTTCTTTTAACTCTCCATTAACTATAAATTTATTGCCCGTTAAATTTGTAGTTATTGTCTATAAATTTTAGAATTACTATTCCCTTCCTTTTTCAACCTCCTAGTCCTATAATTATTATGTTATTAATAACTAATACTAATATCGTCATAAATTACCTTATATATATATATTTACTTTTAATCATTAAGCGCAGTTATACATATATATTTTTCCTATTTCTAGCTATTAATTCCTAAACTATAACATTCATTTCCACGTTTTAATTTATCAAAGCTACCCTTCCAAAAAGGATTACCGTTACGACTTTCCATAAATTATCCAAAAATGCTTTTGCTCCGTTTGAAATTAAAAGGAATTATCTATTTTCTTTTATTGAAGTAGATAGTACTATCTACGGAGAAGAATATTCATACTTTACACATCTTTTTCCTTTTTTGTATATTCCTTATTAATTCAAACGACACACTTTTTTATATTTAGGTAATTTATGGAAATTATACAAGTAAATCATACCCACTTCTAATAAACTAAAACATAGAAATTCACATTCCATGTCAACTAGGGCAACCTACTTTACAATCCAATTATAGATGTGGAATGAACTCTTCAACTTTACAAACATTCTTCAATAATAATTATTTGGGACTGGTTTCAAAATTTCAGATTCTGTTGTACATATTATTTCTATTTCAGTTACCTATTTTATAGAATATATAGGCGATAACCCTATATGTTTGTTTTAAGCCTATAACTCATCTGTTCTTATACATGCATGATAATTAAATAAAAATTCAACGAGATAAATTCCAATGTTATAAATAAATTATATAATTTTCCACTCACCTTTTTAGCTTTCCAAATCTCTCAAATTAGAATCCATTCCTTTACTTGACTCCTTTTCCATTCTAACCCAAAAGAATATGTATAACAAGGTATATATATACTATTAGAACTACATGTGTGGGAAGAGATTTAGGGTTAAGGGGAATATAGATTTACACCAGGATGGGTAATTACAATAACTCTACTTAAAAAGATTTTAAAGCTCTTTTCGTTATTTATGGACATTGCAACATCAATTGGGCATAAGTCATTATAGAAGACTTTGTTCAAAAGAATATTTCTAGACATGAGAACACACACTTTCATAGTGTGCATTTTACTAGAATTTTCACATTTTTTGGTGTTGATTTAAGAGGAAAAAATCTATTCCTCAAAAAGTTTTTGGCAAAGCCAATATCTCTCTTATGCACATTCTACCATTTTTCAAACTGTATGAGATACTTCTCGAAAAGGAACAAAGATTGGCATGGGAAGAAGAACAAGAAATTCAACAACATAAGAACAAGGCGATGAAATGGAATTGGAAGAAGAAGATGAGGAGGAGGAGGAAGAAGTGGATACTTCCTTAGAAAGTTTTGATAAACCATCCCACCCATCCAACGAAGAGATCCTAAGAAACTAAGAAAAACTTCTTAAAAACCAAAAGAAGCTTAGGAGATCATTTAGCAAAAAGTTCACCGTCTCTTTTCAACGAAGAGGACCAATAATTTGGAAAGATTATTCGCAAACTTGGTGGCACTTCATTATCATCAGCTACATCTTTCTAAGCCTACCTAGTTGTTTTCTTATGATATCTAGCTTTGTATTATGTGCTTTTAGTTTAAGTTCATGACATTTTTATGTATTTATTTTTATTAGTCATTAAAATCCATGTATCTTACAATTCTAAGTAATGAAATATATTTGTTATTGTCCACTAGTCTTTGGAAGTTATAAAAATATAATGGTATAAGATAAAAACAAAAACTATAACAAATACACTTGTTTTTGAAAAGTTAGGTATATATGTCGACATACATGTAACCTATATGTTGACATACATGTAACCTATATGTCGACATATAAAGCTAGATAGCAATTTTTTTAAAATTCAAAATAGAAGTAGCTACCACCCATCCATTCATTTCAAATGACTTTACTTCTATATAAGCATATTTCTTCTAGAAAACTCACTCATTATTTTATTCTATACTCTCTTTTCATTCTCAAACATATATTTACAAACATGTCTTCTCCACATCAAAAATTATGTGAAAATCTTGAAGAAACTCTTCAATCTTCAAAGACATGCTCTCTTTTATTTTAAGAAATCAAAAGCATTTAGAGTTAAGTCAAATACAGATGATCAAGGGGTAAGAAAAGCATTTTGATGCCCTTGATAGATGATTCCTTCCTTAATCAAAGACAAACCAACCAACAACCTAGAGTGCACTATAAACAAGGATAATAAAGATTGGGATACCATCAGAGTAGATCCAATCTTTGGGTCTGACGGTTGGGTTAAAGTTTCACGAAACATCTAGTTATTAGGTTTGGATTTAATATGTAAATACACACACATACACTTAGGATTTGGTTTAATTGATTCAGTGTGTATATTTGGATTGTTTTACACTAAGGATTAATATTTAAATTTACATGTTTTAGTTTGATTTGGTTTGGATTGGTTTGTACATATGAATTATGTATGGTTTGACTTGAATAAATAAAATTTACTTTATAAGTCTTCATTATTATATATTATTATGCTTAATATAAAATACTGAACTACATATCGTAAAATCATCATCATATTCATTTCATTTTAACTTAGTTATTGATTATGTATCTATAGTCTCTAAGTATTTAAATTTGAGGGAGTTTTTAGTTTTTCATCCATTTTTTTGATGACAAAGGGGGAGAAAAATATAAAATATACATATGCATATATTTAGGGGGAGTTATCTAACTCAGAAGGAGTTATATCATATTTTATATATGGGATATTAATGGTTGCCATCATTAAAAAGGAGGAGATTGTTAATACCTCAGTTATTAATTTCGATAATAACAACCTTGATAACAAAATACATTTATATATAATACGGATACTAATGTTTTACCAAGTTATATAGTATATAGTGCAGGATATTATACAAGTGTTGAATCAAAGACTGTACAATATAAAGACTCAAAGAATGGACATGAAGACTCGTAAGGATAAAGACCAAGGTACTAAGATCTCAAGACTATAGTATAGTATATAGAGTCATAGAATATTGTTAAAGTCCCTGGTAGCAATCTTTGATCTCTATTTCTAATTTTCTTATCCTTTATTTTTTAAAACAAAATATATATAAAAATATTTTATAAAAGTTTTTCAAAGTATAAAATGTTTATAAACTATGTTTAAATTATTTTATAAAGTATCAACATATTTTACAAAGCGTAAGATTTTCAAAATACTTAAAAACAAAAGAATTTTCAATTTTCAAAGGGATATGTCGACATATGCCCTATGACTATGTCAACATACCTGCCGTAATTTTGAAATGCAAATTTTGAAATGAAGCATCTATTCATCGTAAATCTTCACGAATGGACATGTCTGCTTATTCTTTATAAATAGGGGATTTCAATCAAATTTTTTAACAACTAATTTCTTGTTTCTTCTCTCCTCTTACTCTACCAAAATTTCCAGTGAAAAATTTATTCAAATCTTTTCAAATTCAACCAGAACCAATTCAATTTTCATTGTATTGATTCTCTACTATTTACTCTCAGATTTCAATCATCTCGCCCTCTTAATTCAAGATCAAAGTGCTACTCAAGAGGTTATAGGATACATTGTATCCAAATTTCAAGAAATTATCTTTGGAAAAACCATCAAACTCTAGTTGTATTTGCTTGAGTGTTATTGTAGCCCATTAAAATCAATTGGATGTGATTGGTAGCCCGGAAATCCAAGTGAGTGTGCTTGTAGCCCATCCAAATCGAGTGGGTGTACCCAGAGCCTGGAAAATCAGGAGGGTGTGTCTCTAAGCCTTAGAATTGAGATTGTAATCGGGTTTGCCTTCTGTCCATTTAAAGATTGGCATTTGAAAAGAAATTTATATAAGCAATTATACGGGACTGGATGTAGGAGAAATTCGAACTAGTATAAAACTCCTATTGTTATCTCTCTAACTCTCTACTTTACTTTATCGCTTTTACTTTATCTTTGTTGCATCTGTGATTGATTGTTCTTACAATTCTGTGTCGAAAATCTATGATTTAACATTAAACTTGAAAGAAATTTAAAAAAGTTTACAAAAGTTAGAAAACACTATTCACCTCCATCGTGTTTATTTAGCCTTAAGATCTATAATTCCGCAACCCACGAAGCACTTTTGTAAAAGGTTCGTTATGATATTGTAGTACAGGTTTTCTTTTGAATGGTTCACCATTTAGAAACGAAAACAAATGTACGAGGATAGATGTAATTTAAGGTACAATTGGGATGAAGAGAGTGAATGGTCGCCTCTCCTTTATAAAGAAACATCGAAAACCATAATTGATACTTAACATTGAAATGAGAAATATGATTTCGATTCCAAAATGTATTTTTTATATAGAATATTTGTTCTTTATGAATTTTATTCCTTTGAGTTCAAGATATTTGATTTGAAAACTCTCTATTGTAAAATGGTCAAAGTAGATGGAATAAATAGTGTACATTAAGCGAATGAATGGACCTCCGTATTTTATACGCTATTACGTAATGTCATAAACAGTAGGAGAATGTCATATATCACTTATTGGTCGTGTTAAGTTACGAAAATTGTTCTCGTAATTCACCAAACATTATTAGTGAAATAATAGTTGGTTTTTCATTGTTGACTATAAAATAGATATAGTTTTATTCCAATATGAATCTTATAAATATTCATTGTAAAATAAAACTATAATAGTGGTATTTGTTTTCATAACAAAAGTGATGCATTAGAAAATGCATGAGTATCTCAAATTATATGCAATTATTTTGGAATTGTAGACTAAGTCATAGCTTTGAGAACTAATTCTTTAATTGTATGATTATGAATCATATGGTGCAAGTGAATTATACCTCAGACAACTAAGGGCGAAGCACCCACTTAGTGCAAGCGTCATAAGATTTGATGAACTTGTCGGGTTGATACATATAAATGTATGCAATCGAAAGTCTATTAATACCAAAATGGTTCCGCATACTTCACTGTATTCACCAAATAGTTATCATAAATATAAACAAGTATTATGATACATATGTAGTGCGTCTATGATAAGTTCATAGAACATAAACATAAGTAAATAAAATTACGTGCAGTAGAAATGATTTGATTTGATCGAATAAGTGAATATATTGGAAATAGTTCCGAACGTATGTAAAAAAATGAATAAAGATTCAATCTCAAAAGTCGCTCCTCCCTATGATACGTAATGATGTTTCAACAAGGAGTAATTGAATTTTGTTGGACAAAGCACGATTAATGACAAGTGAAACTGAGCTGACTTCTTTCTGTAAGGTCGTGTACTTAAGAGTAGTACACAAGGTTAATGTTATTTTCATCTAAAGGATTATTTACAAAATCATACAAAATAAGGGTTTAGACGAACCCTTAGCATATCCTAGGCTAAGGAGTTGGTAGGTTGTGCGAGTTGAAAGGTTACAAGTAATAATTTTATGTGAGGGTTGTTGTATGAATTGCCCTAAAAGAGCATGGGAACGATCGTTATTAGATGACCAATCTATGTTTTAAACATAATTATCATAAACTAAAACCAAGTCAATTTTATGTAATGCGATTTATAAAAAATTTATGAATACCTATTCGATTACATTAAGAAGCAATTATTGTTTCTAGAAATACCAACTTCATAGCGAAAGAATTTCTTCTATAAATTATTAGTAGTAAAATGAAATTGGATACAATCCAAAGATGAAATTGATTATGAGGGAGGATATGAAATTAATCAAACCTAAATAAATATAACACATTAGAAAGTCTAATGGCAAACCTTACACATTAAAGAGAAATTATGAGTTTTATTAATGTTGAGAAAAGAGCTTAATCGGTCTTAAGTAAGCTATTAAGAGTAAGGCTGTTATGGTAACGGTTACCATTATCGATATAGAAAAGCCGTTACCGTAACGGTTCTACTTATAAACTGAAAATGGTTACCGTTACTTTATCATCACCACTATTAAAATGATGACCGGTATACCGATATATTAGTATACTGATGGACGGTAATGGTAAATTTACCAATAGATAAAGACATCAAAAGTGCACTGTATATTTCTTTGATAATGATAAAAATTAAGTTAATTATTATTGAAACTAAGTCCACTGATGCATATATATGTGTGTGTGTGTGTTGTAAACGCATTATTTTTATTAATTGGCATCAAGAAATTACTTGATTCATTACAAGTTATTTACGGTTAGATGAAAGAATAGTTTGACTCGTTTCAAAAATCAAAATTGAAATAAATAGAAGGAATTATCATAAATATTTGCGTTAAGTTCCATAAACTTCAACAAGTGTCCATTATTTGGACTAATTTAATGATAAAATAGTAGGATTAAAAACAATGGTAAAATTACCGTTACTACTTGTTTTAACATCTTCTTACCGTTGAATTAATCACTGGTAAACTTACCGTTACTGTACCAATAGTACCGGTATACCGATAAGGCTCAATATTGGTTACCAAGTATTTGGCAATGGTATGGTACTGGTATATCTATTGTTACCATAACAACCCTAATTAAGAGTATTGACTCTAACATGTGGCTTGATGCGCTAATTTGGAATGGATTTCAAGTATGTTACCAAAATATGATTTTGATATTTGTACCCAAACGGATACAATCCATCGGCTGCAAAAGTGTCTTTAGGAAGAAGATCAATGTAGTTGGAATATAAGTCACGTCGATAAGAATAACATCGTAAATTTCAATCATTAAAACTAACGTAATAGATTCATCATTCAACGTCTAATAGTTAATTCAGATTTTACTCACAAAATTTATCGTTCAGTATAACTTTTGAGTTTTGGTACATATATGTTGAAACAAAAAAAAATCCTAAATTATGATTTAGAATAGACTTTACATATAACAACCAAAATGTCTTGAAGTCGGTAGGAGCAATAACTGAGTTTGTGAGTATTGGATATAATCCAAGAAATGACACAAAAGTGTTATTCGATAAGCATCAGAGTCAAGTATATATTTTGACCGAGAAATCAAATAATTTGAATTTTAGTCAAAATGCAAAGGAATTATGTGTCTATAAGAAAGGATATTAATAGGTACAAAATATTTCTAAAATATAAGTAAATAACACACTGTTGATTGTTAAAGATGTACTTATGTTAAAATCGGTTCTAATTTGGTTATCTAATACTCGCTATTGGATTTGTAAATTATATCTTTTATAACAAGTGTAAAGGATATTAGGAATATCTCAAATGATATCTAAAGACACCTTGTTAAAATGTTTAATATGGAACATGTAAGATGGATTCTTTATGCATTGACAACGAGAATTATCATACATGTTGCCATGTCAACATTATTGTAAATTGCTTATGCATTTGATACATGAAGCAAATATCAAATCCAAATAAGATTACCAAATTGAAGTTTAGATTGTTCTCGAGTATTCACAAAATACTAGAGACTTGTTTACAAAAATAACAAACTCCTTATGAAGGAATGTTCGGACTCGAACTTCATAAGTTCAATCGAGTATAATATGTTAATATCAAATTAATGTTCAAACCATAGTAAAGGAGCTTTAAATTGGAAATGTTCCAAATGAAAGCTCGTAGATGATTCAACAAAAAGACCGAGTACATCACCTTGAATAACGCCAAAATAAAAACAATGTACAAATATAAAATGCACGAAAATATAACTAATCTAGAAGTGATTCCAAATATTGAGTATATTACATCGTTGCTATATGATAAAAATGTAAGAGCTCATTAGAAATCAAGAAACATATTTCGAATAGTTCCATATGATAAAGGTAGTTTATCAGAATCGGAGAAAGTTGACTCACATAGTACATAATTAAAACAAAATAGCATACCCGCTCATTAAGGGATCGACTCGATCAGTTTTGAGAAAACCGATCAAAGAAGTTGGAATAAGATTCCATAATTAACCCCAAGTACAAGTGGGAGATTGATAGATTTAGGTGTATGGCCTAGGGAAATTGTGTAACTTGTTACATAAATCTAATTCAATAACCAATCTTGTTCAAAATAAAAGGTGTTTTCTTTCTATTATATACTTGTTAAAATGTGTTATAAATATTTGATTATACAATTTAAGTATATTAAATAGAAAATCCATAAATGATATATTTTTGTCATAGTAGTTACAATGTGTTGTAACATGAGTAATTTATCACAATATAATAAAAATATCATTTTAAATATTCTTGGTCAAAATGTATCGAAACTGGATATTGATACATTTGTCGAGATTAGAGTACGTAACGCTCTCCAAATACTGGATAGTGTATTACTTATGACTATAGGGGGGCACCAATGGATTATGTACCAATAGTTATTGGATAAATATTGAATGACTCACGCGATAGTTTTCTATTGGTTAAAATAACTAAGGTAATGCAGATAATATCGATGTGATAATTTTACACAATTCTCTCGACTTGAGAATACCGTCAAGCTTCAATGTGGAAAATTTGCTTTGGTTATAGTTAAATCATGGTACAGTTTCCATCGAATGACTATAGTTGGATCGAGTGGAAGTATTGGAAGTGAAACACTATTCAATAGAGAATTCGTCTCCTCGGTTATATGAGGTTAGTATCATGGTCAACTATAGTCAACTCAAAATCAAAGTCTTTGGCTAGGCAGTACGGTTAATAATAATTGTTATAATTGAACAAAGTAATTTACGTTTGGAATCACGAAGTTGAATGTGGACGATGTTAGAGTTTTGATCAAAACCAAATTTCTTAAGTCCTAATGTGATATTGTTTTGACGAAGAGAATTGGTGTAAATAATCATTACTATCAGGTACCACTTATAATAAGTAATATTGGATTTTACCAAAAGATGTATAAGCGATAAATTCAACCAAAATGTTACACCACTACTTAAGGTGACATGTGAACGTTAATATTTGAATTCTTCGATATTAATTGCTGACTGAATTTACACCTTTGAGTTGCACAACTGTATTGATGAATTCTGCGAAAAACCACATAATTTAATTAATTTATAAAATATTATAAATTAATTAGATTAATTAATATTTAAGAAATATCAATTATTATTTAATTTTGTTGATGTTTGGGAGTTGTTTGTAATTTTTTTTATTAAAACTCTACTCTAGAGAGTAGAGATGAGGAATTCGATAGGTCCGCCACTACCGACCCCCCTTTAAACCAGACTCTCATAAAGGCACTTTTTGATCCTGAGGCTTTCACTCATTTAAGAGATTATTACATAAGGGGGTTGTTTCTAATTATTCGAATGCATTTATAACATTTACGTGCATCAATATAAGATATCAGTGTAATTTTAAATAAGTTTAAATAAAAGATAATTACATGAAGGGATTTATGAAGTTTTATGTCATTTGATGGCATGTAATTTTAGTCATACCATGTGAAGAGAAGGGGGTGGAGAGAGATAATTAAGGGAATTGCTTATGGAAATTTTAATTTAAGAATGTAAAAGGTTTCATTCTTTCAATTAAAACAAATCCACTAATTTATTTCCTACAAACATTTATTCTTTCCTTCATTTACCTTTTTTCCACCTTTTCAAGCCATGACTGAAATGATCATCTTTCCAAAAACAACTCCAAATAAAAAAAACATCAAATAAAATGATACAAAAGTGGTTCATCCATCTCTTGCAAGTATTTTGTGTGGATCTTGAAGATACGAGGAGGTATCATCTTTCGAGGTGCATTTTTTTGGCTACATCTTAATGTAAAATTCTAGTTTTATTTACTCTTATATTCATCTTATTCATATGATTTAGATCTTTTGTATGTCACATCTGAATATAAGTTTATCCATTTAACTTGACCTAAATCCCTTTTTGTCACATCTTCTTTAATAATAAATGTTCATATTATTAATTTGTTTTAGATCCGTCTTATGCTACCCCTTTTTGATTACATGTTCATTTTCTTAACATTAGAGCTATGACATATTATATTTTATTTAATTAATCGTTCATGATGTTCACATAGTTTAGATCTGGAATTTAACCATGAATTTATATGTGTCTAAGTTGTCCCTTTTGTTCTTGATTTAGAAACTATTTATTTAACCAAAAAAACAACTATTTTGATTGAAACCTAATTTTAAATTTATTGGTATGATTTTATTTTGTTTCAACTCAATTAAATTATATATGTTGTCTATTTGAAATCATTTGGAAATTGAATATAAATTTTATATGGTTGTTGTTTGGACATAATTTTTATTATTATTGTACACTTTTGTTTGAAAGTTGTTAAAAAAACCAAAGTGGACTTTTGTGTAAAATATTATAAACTTGTAAATCTTTCCTAATTTAATGTTAGCCTTTATTTGTTAAATCTAAATCGTAACACATATGTTAAATCACAAACTTTATATATACATATGTTATTTTAATTTTAGAACATTGTGCAATTAATTATATATATGTATACCTATGTGTGTATGTCGTTCTGATTTAAAGTTTAGAAAATATGCTTTTGTATAAAATCACAAGTTTAACTTTAATATCCTTCCTATGTTGAGATTTGATTCATATTTGTTAATTAAAATTTCAAAATACGAGAATGGTCAAAATTAATTTTGTATGCCTATATGTTCAAGAGTTTAATTGCTAATTTGTAATGGCATTGAATGAATGAGTAAAGGAAGGAGGAAAGTCTTCCACCTTTTCTTCTTCATAAATGCATATTTTAATTCGTCGATTGTCTTGCTATATTTATAAGTTAACTTTTGTCTATTAGTAAAATACTTTGTTAACATATTGTGTACAAGTGTAAACATTTTTTGTATATACATACATATATACATGTGTGTGTATCATTAGTCAAAAAATTGGGACAATAAAGACATGTGTGAATTTAGTAGCAAATAGCATTTAATATGTCAAATAATCTAATTAAAGAGAGAGATGAAATGTTTCTATGTTTAAATTTTTAGCCCCTTCCCTTAATTAATTATTTATGTTAAGAGAAAGAAAAAAAATTCTTTCTTTAAAGCATTGGATGTTTATTTACACACACACACACACATATATATATATATATATATGTTGCTTTTACCATTCATACACATGAATGTATTTAATGCATCCATTATATTACATACAAATTTAAATTAAATTTAAAATTTATTTTAACAAACTTAAATAAAATACGATTTTATTTTAAACATTATTAGATCCAATCTAATAATGTTTTATACTTCATAGGCCAACAAATCCAAAATAGGATTTTTTTTTTTAAATCTACCAATTTCACCTACTTCCGATGAACCTTGTTCCAACAAAGAAGATCATCACTGACAATGGAACTCAATTTGAAAGTACCCTCTTCTAAGACTTATGTGAAAGAAACGGGATTAAAAAGTGCTTCTATTTTGTTGCCCACCCTCAAAGCGAACGACCAAGTGGAGGCCGTCAAAAAAATCGTCAAGTCGACACTCGAGAAGCGCCTTGCAAAAGACAAAGGAAACTTGCCAAGGAACTGTCGCTCGTCCTCTAGTCCTATCGCATCTCCAGCTGCACTTCAACCAACCATACTCTCTTCTCACTTTCTAATAGGTATGAAGCTATAATGTCCATCGAAGCAGACGTCCGCTCACCTCAGTGTCTCATATACGAGCTTGAACAAAATGATGAGTTACTCAAGCTTTGGCTCAACACCATTGATGAACGAAGAACCGAAGCCGAACTCCACACTGAAGCCTACAAAAGGAAGATAGCCAAGTACTACAACTCCAGAGTAAAGCTTTGGTAATTCATTGTCAGCGATCTAGTACTATGTTGGGTATTCGTAAACAACAAGAACCCGATTGAAGGAATGCTCGACTTAAATTGGAAGGGATCGTATGTGATCAGTGTTGCCTTGTCAAATGTCGCTTACTGCCTCTTTCGCTCGAATGGAACATACATGTCTCACACTTGGAACATAGAGCACCTCCGGGTCTATTGCATACGAGGGCCAGAATTATAAGTGAAATTATATTTTTGAGAAGATTATAACAAAGACTTCAAGAGCCAATTCTGTCTAACACAAGCAAGGCTAACCGATAGGGATGGGCTACATCACTCTTCCATGTTGGGGACTATCATCACTATAGGCTATCCAATGAGGGTGAGCTAGTATATGCTCACTTCCTTGCTTAAGGAGTACTGACCTATACCGTGAAGGACCACGCGATCCATTCAACGCACTCCTCCTTATCATAATGGTGAATTACCGTGCATTCATTGACTTGTTTGGGGACTTTCACTACCATAGGTTATCCAATGAGGATGAGATATTATGTGCACATCACCTTGTTTAGGGGTTGTCGACCTCCGCCACCAAGGATTGCATAAGCCATGCTCCCCTCCTTGCTGGTCAGCCATCCAACGAAGGTGAATTACTATGCATTCACTTCCTTGTTTGGAGACAACCAAACTGACCCATTGAGTTTTAGTCGGACATCTTTACTCTTCATGCCGAAAGGCATCAATGAATGGAAGCTCGATCGCAATAGTCTATATTACCTTGCCTATGATGTCGCTAGTCCCTCCTATAGGACGGGGCATTGTTGCCAAGACTGGTGATGTTACCCCGAGGGACGCCAAGGTCCAACATCTGTAATGCACCTGCATAAAAATAAGCTGGGTACGATATCAGCTGGACGCGTGCCATCTAGGTGAACCTTCGAGCCACTCAACGCTTCGTATTGGGACTGCCTACCACTTAATCTTGCCACGTGTCACCTAGGAGAACCCTCAAACTTCTAAATGCTTCAATTTATGTTGAGACTACCCAACATCATTAAACAGGTTCGGTAACCATATACACGCCTCTATGTTCATATGTCGGCCTCGACGTATCATCAAGATAAGTTCTACTTACAATCGGTTTGCATGGTTCACATGAATGGGTCGCAATCGCCACATATCTTGTTACCATACACTGTTATTTATCTTGTGAAAATGTTTAAAGTGCATATAACACAAGGACTATGCTGACTAATCAAAGTACATTACTCTACTAATCATGCAAAAAAAAGCAGGAAAGGATAAACAAATCAAACACTTGAACAAGCATCGCATACTAAAAAATGGTTCTGTTCATTCATACAAAAAATGCGGGGCACAAAACAAGCCCCACTAGCCTTACAAAAGATTGAATGAAAATATTTACAAAGCAAACCTGCTAACCGACCATATCAAGGAGTTAATCTTCTACTGTGTTAAAATGGCTAGCATGACTAACCCACTTGCCTCCATCTTGGCAGTTACCTTAGCCCGGATTACGATGAGGGCCTTAGCGTTAAAGTTGCTTATGGAAATCGACAGGTAGTAGTTTTCCCTAAAAAAAACCTTCACCATATTATTCGGTCAGTTCTTCCATCTATCCTTTTTTGCACCTTAGCGGCCTCCATATATAGATGATTAACATCCAGTTAGATGTCAGTTTAGGTCACTTCGTAGAACTTTGACCTCCTTCTCAACTTTCGCCAATTTCTTCTTAAGGTCATCGGCTGCCTTCTCCGCCCTCTCCCTCACCTCGGCTGTTTCCTTCACCGCCTTCTCAACCACCGCTACCACCTCCTTGGCTATTGACAAGGTGACCTCGATAGCCTTCTGGGCCAGTTGCTTTTTCTTGACCCTCCTCTTCATGTTGTAGGAAGTTGTGCTAGACATGGACAAAGTGATGGACGACCTAAAATATCACAATTGTAAAAAAATTCCATTGAGCAAAAAAGAAAATTCATGTTTGGAAGCTTATAAGAAGGGCGTCCCATGTGTGTTCATTCAACACACTCCCAGCAGTGCTGGTCCTAACCAAATCTGGGCTGATGAGTGGATAACAAAATCTCCATGAACATAAGATGGAACGACCTAAGAAGGCGATCCATGTCTTTGTGGCTAGAAGCTCAGTGAACCCCAAAAGACACCCTTGGTCCTGCCCTTCCGTGTTATAAATAGATGCCTACTTGGAAAAAGGAGCGTAGGCATCAAGGGATGACTCCACGCAGTCCTCTTTCTTTTTCCTCCTATCAGTGGAATGCTAGGTTGCCTGCTTGGGGCTGGGAGGCATCTCAATGATCTCCATGTCTGTTATAGGTGCCTTGGGCATAAGAGCCACAACAGTCGAGGCATTGAGTCAAGGGAGTTAAAGGCATTGAAGTTAAGTTGGTCGACCATTAAAATAGTAAAAAACCATGATTAATTCAAGTGCAAGAAAAAAGAGAAACATATAACTAACTTAACTACCATGTGGACCTGCCAGGCTTTGTATTTTGGCAACGAGCAGGCATAATGAGACCGAACTACCTACACTAGATTAATCAGTCTCGACATGGGACTCGCCCAGTGGCGCTGGCGCAACATTGTATTTCAGATATAAAGGAACACTGGCGAGATTGGGCTTGAACGAGATCCCTACCGATGACCGGTTCTTGTGGCCCTCCC
Organism: Allium fistulosum; assembly: GCA_030737815.1. NCBI lineage: Eukaryota > Viridiplantae > Streptophyta > Magnoliopsida > Asparagales > Amaryllidaceae > Allium > Allium fistulosum. The sequence continues at coordinate 1,042,487,109 of CM060906.1, forward strand.
CTATACTGCCTTCCTCATAACTCTCCTCAATATTCCATGAGATGGTTGGCATCCTACGTTGTGGAAGCGGGACCTCAACTGGCTGTTGTGGGTCAAAAGTTTCCATCAAGGGGTCGATACTACATCACTAAGCTTATTATAGTCAACTTATTGCCACTCTCCAGGCCCCTCACCCAATAATATCGTCCTATCCCCCGATTCTCGTCTGTAATCGGCCTAACATTGAGGTCCAAAAAGGCGATCTCTATGCAGTCTCGTTTCTTCTTGGTCGGTTTCTTTGTTGGGGTGGCCTTCTCCGCCAACATAGTTTGAAATTCCCTCAAAGCCTAACTAGATGAAGGTTCGCGTTAGTCACAAGGACCTTTAGATTCTAAAGGTTATTAGAGGACGTCCTCGGTCATTCCATATATTCGCTGAGTATCCCGAAGTTAGTGCCGGGTGAGTTAAGAGAGGCACCTATCAAAGGAAAGATGAGCAAGAAAGAAGAAAGATGAAGGAAAAAGAAAAGCAATAAAGAAGACTTTCTAGGGATTCAAAACTCGGTGTTCCTAAGATCGGGGTTGACCCTGCGAGGAACAAAAAAGCACTTCACCATCTAGTCTAGGGAAGTTTTGCTAAGAATGTCCATGAAGATAGTGAGCTTGGTGTTGGCTTGGAAGTGGAAGTAGGTGTCGGTCGGATACTCGACTTCCCTCTACAGCCAAAAGAGCATGTTAATCAAATGAGCAATCAGCTTGGGAAGGTTAAGACTCAAGCAGGAGACATAAGCCCATCATAAGAAATGATCGTTGTTAGGAGTAAGCTGACTGGGGTCAAGCCCGAAAGCGTTGAGGACAGAGACGAGGAAGGGGTGGATAGGAAGAAAGGCCTTAACTTTGAAGTAGCCTAGGGACCAAGCAAAGTAACCGAAGGGGAGGATGGTCGGGCATGTCATCAACTGTGGGATATCTCACCATCCTAATATTTCCTAAAATATATTACATCCGTGCCTAGCCAGGTAGTCGGCCAATTCATTTTCCCTCTGTTAGCTTGGATGTTTTTAAACTAGAAATGACGGTTGAGGTCGATCCAGAAGGTGTCATCTGAAACATAAGCAACCTAAGTTAAACTAGAAATACCTAACATCTAAGCCTAGCAAAACCTTGGGGAAACGCCCCGAGAGGGAAGCTAGACAATAGTCTTCATAGTATGCCTAAGTTGGGCATCCCATGGAGGCCGATTCAAGACTCAAACTTCACTCCTAAGCTAAGTTGCTGGTCTCATGGCCCATATTTACTACTTTTTAACTTAAAAGCCCAAGGCAGTTTGAGCCTAAAACTAAAGCCCACAATAATAATATAGTTTTTAAATTCGTAGTCCACTGCAAAGTTCACCAACGATGATTGACCACCGTTGGTATGACAACGATGGTCAATCGACGTCCAAAGGATGATAAAAAAATTCAACTTCATACCAAGCAATGACACATAATCGATTCAAATCAAAAGACGCTTTCAAAACAAAAAAGAAGAAGACAATTAAAATGCATTTTTCATGGCAAAAACAGCTTTTAAGCATTCAAAAGTGAAGAAGCATAAAGGGAGAAGCTTACTGGTTTGCACAGATGTTGAAAGCTTTAAAAGTCTTAAGGGACGTTGAAGGTTTTAATGGCAGCAAGAATGTTGATTTTTGGTAAAGAATGGAGAAGAAGGAGAAGAGGGGTATTTATATACTTAACCTATCAGTCATAACCGTTTAATCCAAAAGGAAAACAAATCTCAACCGTCTAGGTAATACCAATGCTATTGTCAAATCACACACGTGGGAAACGTAAACCGCCCATGCCACATTTGGAAAGCAACCTGTCACAGTCAACTGCATGGTGACACGTGGTACATGCATTAAATCCAGGGCAGAAAGTCTGAATGGCGGGATCTTCGTGATTTGACAAGCCCGTCCGTACTTATAGAAACGAGCCGGAGGTCAATTTGCAAAATAAGACTCAAGTCGTCGAAGATAAGCTGGCCAGTAATTCTTAGCTCGGTCTAAATCCATGTCAGCTAACATTTCTTAACCTAGCCCATTCCAAGCCACCCCACATTTAACCTGGCTCCATCCCATCCTATCCAACAAGAAAGTCATAGATTGGCTAGCCTGGATTCCTAAGTCTGGCCAGCCTATCCCGACATAAAACGATGCATCCAACTCATATGATTTAACCCAGATCACAAGCGACTAGTTTATGGCCCAAGTCTATTTCATCCCGCCTACGGTTGGCCCCATTCAACCCATCTCATCATTATGTCTTGGTTCGACCCTTGATGCTCCAGCCTAAGCATTTTCAACTATATTCTCAACAAGCTTCAGCAAGAAACTGACGTCACTGTGCACAAGAAGCTTCTCTTCAGCCTTGTCACCTAAAAAGGCATGCTAGACGTTGAAAAGCATAACTTAGTACACTTATTAATGCGACATCTCGGCCAATGTGTACATACTCCTGTAGTATGCCACATTTCTCAACACAAATCACGTGCCCAGTACGACATCGCAACTGGCGTGCATATCGACCAACATATTCTAAGACATTTAACCTGGCTCCATCCCATCCTATCCAACAAGCAAGTCATAGATTGGCCAGCCTGGATTCCTAAGTCTGGCCAGCCTAGCCCGACATAACACGATGCATCCAACTCATATGATTTGACCCAGATCACAAGCGACTAGTTTATGGCCCAAGTCTATTTCATCCCGCCTACGGTTGGCCCCATGCAACCCATCTCATCATTATGTCTTAGTTCGACCCTTGATGCTCCAGCCTAAGCATTTTCAACTATATTCTCAACAAGCTTCAGCAAGAAACTGACGTCACTGTGCACAAGAAGCTTCTCTTCAGCCTTGTCACCTAAAAAGGCATGCTAGACGTTGAAAAGCATAACTTAGTACACTTATTAATGCGACATCTCGGCCAATGTGTACATACTCCTGTAGTATGCCACATTTCTCAACACAAATCACGTGCCCTGTACGACATCGCAACTGGCATGCATATCGACCAACATATTCTAACCATCATTCTAGTCATCTTCCACCAATCCAAGTGCCTGGATCTACGGCTAGGAATGATTCCTGTTAGAACCTCAATTGTTGGATTTTAATAACAACAACTATACAATTATGTCAAAGAATCTCTAAGCTAATTTGCAGGTACATGAGCATCAAAAAGAGATAATCAAATACGTTCAAAATGAAGATACACAGTACAAAAGTATGAAAGAATGTATATGGAGATACAAGAAGAGATATATACGATAGAGACAAGACAAAGGTGACAAACAAAGTATTATTAGTCATAGAGTGTCGTGTCTAGAGTTTACAAATGTTAAAATCTTCTCAAAATGATATACACACATATACATTCATATTTTAAATGAAAAATCAAGTTTTCAAAAATTACATGGAGACTCGAACCCGGGTCACTAACTCAGAAGGCAAGTGCTCTAACCATTTGAGCTATGGTATTTTTTAGTTACATTTAGACGTCTGAATGTACCAAATCAGACGTTTGAATCTGGAAAAATGAATATTGTTAGTACAATATTCAGACGTCTGACTTGGTAATTTCAGACGTCTAAAAATGGTTGTTTTTAGCCTATTTTCTTTCTGGTTTGAGCCCGTGCAATTTCAGAAGTCTGAATTATTCAATTCAGAAGTCTGAATATCTATAACGACTATATTTTCAAATAAGCACTTCCATTCGTGAAGAGATGCGTTCTTCATTTCAATAGATATGTTCACAACTCTTGATGATAACTCTTCACGAACAATTACAACTATATATTATCTATATAAACGCATTAGAATCAAGTTTTCCATAACAATTCAATTAATTCTTATTCTACTCTCTGAATTCTTGATTCTAATACACTTGTGCTTTCAACATCATTCAAATTCACTTTCTTACTTCCTTATTTTTCACGCATTCACATATATATCATAAAGGAGAAGATTATAGGAAGGGTGTACTATAATTGACAAATTCGTGTTACTCAAGAACACATAGTGTCAAGAAATATTGTTCTGTAAAAGTCCCGTTCTGCTGCTCGGGCAAAGTGAAGTCCTCTTCGGCTGTTGAGGCGAAATCCTGTTCTGTTGCTCAAGGGTTGTAAACCTGTTCCTCCGGGTTAAGTGAGGATTGTTGCTAGTGAAATTCCAAAAAGGAGTCTGGGACTGGACGTAGAACAGGAAGTTCGAACCAGTATAAAAATCCTGGTGTGCTCGTTTATTATTTACTATTATCTGCTAATTGTTCTATTATCCGCACTGCTTTTATACTATTCCATATTACTCGATCCTATAGTCACTTTCATTTGGTATCAGAGCATGGGATTCTAGAGATCGTAACAACATCCTAGAATAAATGGCTATAAAGAGATCTAGTCAAGGCAATAGAAAGAGGCAGAACAATAAAGAAGAATCAAAGGAGCAAACAAGCAAAATGGCTATAAGTGATGATGTAAGTGAACTAAGTTTTGAAGATTTGGTTGAAATTAATTCAGAACTAGTGGAATTTGTTAAACAAACTAAAAAGCAAAAAAAAGGAGTTACAAGGAAAATTAAATAGATCCGATCTAGAAATTAGTATGCTAAGAGATGAAAAGAAAATCCTAGAAGAAGAACTTGAAATATCTCAAGAATCTAATTCTAATTTAACATCTCAACTATCTATGATCACTCAGGAATTAGAAATTCAGAAGAATAAAAATGATGATTTATCAGTAGAAGTTAATGATTTAAAATCTAATACTAAAGTATTAGAGTTAGAAAAATCTAGTCTCAAAACTAAGTTAGAAGATATTAATAAAAATGATTTATTACAATCATCTTTAGATAATTCAGAATCTCGAATTTTTCTTCTCGAAAATGAGAACTGTGTGTTAAAAAGGGAGAATTCTGAATTAAACAAGCAAATTGATATTTTGAAAAACAATAATATTTCTTTTGAAAATATTAATTGTGACTTTAAAGCTAATTTTGATAAACTTAACACCGAAGTCACAAAATTTAATAAAGGTCAAAACGATTTAAACATGATTTTATCCAATTCTAGACCTTTACATGATAAAAGTGGTTTATGATATAATAAAACTAATAGTAGAAATAGCACTAGATACGCTTTCATGTATAGTAAAAATGTTAGTGCTAGTACTAAATTTTGAGTAAAATCTAAACCCAATTTTTATAGAAATTCAAATACTGCTATGACCAATAATGTTTATAATTTCTCTAGAAGTACAAAATCATTGACCAGAAATATGAATAAAAATTATCTAAGTATTTGGATTCCTATTAATTGGAAAAATAGAGAAAAATACATTGATGATTATTTTGATATGGTAGTTAATAATGAAAATTATATTTATAAAGGTTCAACCACACCCAAATGGGTATGGTTTCCTAAGATCTAACCCCCCGGACCCTAACATAATAAGTGGGTACCGAAAATGATTATTATTTTTTGCAGGTACTCGGAGAAACAAAAGGAAAAGGATAGATTTTGGAATTTTAAAGAATGTTCCATACATTTAATAGAATTACGTGCTTACAATGAAATATGGACTTCAGCAAATATGGTAAAATCTATTTTATTTTTCCCTCATAATTAATAATGAGTTTATCTCATTATTTTCAAGATATTTTATATATTTTATTATATTCCCTCATTCTTTTTGATAATGACAAAGGGGGAGAAATTCATATGCATATTAACAGAGGGAGATATTATACTTAGGGGGAGATGTTATACTTAGGGGGAGCTTTAAACATATTCATATTATTTTTTATATAGAATGAATATTTTTTAAAATTGTATAGTTGTCGTCATCAAAAAGGGGGAGAATGTTAGAACCTCAATTGTTGGATTTTAATGACAACAACTATACAATTATGTCAAAGAATCTCTAAGCTAATTTGTAGGTACATGAGCATCAAAAAAAGATAATTAAATACGTTTAAAATGAAGATACACAGTACAAAAGTATGAAAGAATGTATATGGAGATACAAGAAGAGATATATACGATAGAGATAAGACAAAGGTGACAAACAAAGTATTATTAGTCATAGAGTGTCGTGTCTAGAGTTTACAAATGTTAAAATCTTCTCAAAATGATACACACACATATACATTCATATTTTAAATGAAAAATCAAGTTTTCAAAAATTGCATGGAGCGGGACTCGAACCCGGATCACTAGCTCAAAAGGCAAGTGCTCTAACCATTTGAGCTATGGTATTTTTTAGTTACATTCAGACGTCTGAATGTACCAGATCAGATGTCTGAATCTGGAAAAATGAATATTGTTAGTACAATATTCAGACGTCTGACTTGGTAATTTCAGACGTCTGAAAATGGTTGTTTTTAGCCTATTCTTTCTGGTTTGAGCCCGTGCAATTTCAGAAGTCTGAATTATTCAATTCAGAAGTCTGAATATCTATAACGGCTATATTTTCAAATAGGCACTTCCATTCGTGAAGATATGCGTTCTTCATTTCAATAGATATGTTCATAACTCTTGATGATAACTCTTCACGAACAATTACAACTATTTATTGTCTATATAAACGCATTAGAATCAAGTTTTCCATAACAATTCAATTAATTGTTATTCTACTCTCTGAATTCTTGATTCCAATACACTTATGCTTTCAACATCATTCAAATTCACTTTCTTACTTCCTTATTCTTCACGCATTCACATATATATCATAAAGGAGAAGATTATAGGAAGGGTGTACTATAATTGACAAATTCGTGTTACTCAAGAACACATAGTGTCAAGAAATATTGTTCTGTAAAAGTCCCGTTCTGCTGCTCGGGCAAAGTGAAGTCCTCTTCGGCTGTTGAGGTGAAATCCTGTTCTGTTGCTCAGGTCCCTGTTCGGCTGCTCAGGGGTTGTAAACCTGTTCCTCCGGGTTAAGTGAGGATTGTTGCTAGTGAAATTCCAGAAAGGAGTCTGGGACTGGACGTAGAACGGGAAGTTCGAACCAGTATAAAAATCCTGGTGTGCTCGTTTATTATTTACTATTATCTGCTAATTGTTCTATTATTCCATACTGCTTTTATACTATTCCATATTACTCGATCCTATACACTTTCAATTCCCACCTGGTTGCAGCACAATCTCTACCATCCATTGATATACTTCAACTGCTATAAATACCCTTTGCCATACAACATCAAATATTGAATTTTTTCTAATCACTAAGCTCATAATTCATTTTGCAGCAAACAAAATCCAAAAGCTCTTAAGTTTAGTAGCATTGTAAGCTTAAGTGCTAATTTTTTATTATGCTCTCGTAATTATAAGAGACCTTCATAGTGCACATAAGCAAGTTTCTACTGAATCACTCTATACCTTGTGTTATTTACCATTTACTCTTCATTTACCATTTTTAAGCCTAATGTTAGCAAGTAACTTTTGCTGATACAAACGTATTGGTCTAATTCCGAGTTGACTAAATTTTTAATCAACATACATCTTTTAGCCTAAATGGACAATTACATTTTGTGATACTCATCAATCTTTAATTACCATGATTTTTAATTTTAATTCTCTTATAAACACCACTACGTTCACATACAAACATTATTCTCCATTTCTCACTAGAGGATGCAATGTACGATTTCATTATATTGACCACAAAACCAAGACGTTTGCATGTGTTACGAATCAAATCAACCAATTTTTAATGGGATGGGTGTATCTGCAAAAACAAATATTCATATTGCTCGACTTTTTACTAAATGAAATTAATAAGAAAACAAATATAACTTACATCATATGTTGTAAATTCATTAGCGTGATCCAACAAAATTTCTTGCCAACATCTTCTACGTTTGAGTATTGTATAACCTATAACAATAAATTTTTTTAGGATGAGATCGCATTGCTGAAGATGCAAGGGGTGACTGATTATGTACTCTACCATGCGGTAGGAATGCATGGTAAAATATCATGCCATGCAGAGATAACACATTGATTTGTACAATACCACTGTTTGTCACTGCGGGTGTCATAACTAGTCATGTAGTTATACTGTGTAGTTGTAATACAAATCCAACACATCACCACCACGTGATTGTGCTATCATTCTCACAATCGACCTTTTGCGACCTAATCAATTTAAAATTGAAAAACAATCTAAAAAAGAAAACATTAAATGTTAAGTTACCACTTCTGGTTCATGTAAATTCGCATTATCATCATCCAGGTCCATCAGTACAATCCAATTATTTGAGATTTTACCCAGAATTTGGAGCATAAGTGTTTAATGGTTAGGAAATTTTAGGTAAAATGTGAGAAAGAAGAAATGAAGAAGGCAAATGAACATGTAAATCTAATAAGGGTATTTTTGTCCTATATTTTTTTTAAAGTTAACTGGGTCAACTCAGCAAATTAGCGTGTCTAAATGTAATCGGCCTTTGGATAAAAAGAGAAAGATTTGTAAAACAATCTCTTTAGGTTTCAAAATATACAGCCGTCCATCCCGAAGAACATGTTATATAATAAACCTCTATTTTTAAGTTTCTGGATATTTGTGGAAATCTCTTCAAAAATTTATAGAGAAATATGCAAATATTTAAAATTTCAGCGCTGTAAATATTTACTGAGAAATCTGCAAATATTTGCCAAATTTTATACTATTTACAAAGAACTCTATAAATATTTGCAGTTTTTCATAAAATAAAATAAAAATTGTTTTGATCATAAAAATATGCGATTAATATTCAAAAAAAAAGAAACGACTTTTTTACTGAAAATAAGGATGTAATTTAAAACAAGTTTTTGAGAGCGTTTTTCAGATATCAAATATGGAAGGCTGATTCTATTCACACCCCGTTTTTCTCCTTTCACACCCCGCTACTTCATCAATTTTCAGGTTTTTCAAAATTGCCCCTATCTTCGAACCACACCAGATTACGTTTAAAAGAAATAATTACGTACAAAAGCTCCAAAGGAGCGATGTTTATGTAAAAACCTCGCTCGGACCGAGCGAGATTCGGGTAACAACCTCGCTCGGATCGAACGAGGTATGTGTAACAACCTTGTTCGGACCGAACGTGGTTCGTGAATAAACAACGTCATTAAAAAATATGAGGACGTTTTTGGAATGAATTGGGGAACGGAAGGGAAAAAGTGCGGTGTGATGATTATTTGTAATTCACTGGGGTGCGAAAGGAGGAAAGAGGGTTGGGAATAGAACTAGCCAATATGGAGATGACTAGTTCTATTTTCACACCTCTTTCCTCCTTTCGCACCTCACTGGGTTACAAATAATCATCACACTCCACTTTTTGCTTTTCGTCCCCCGATTGAATCCAAAAATGTCCTCACATTTTTTAAATCATGTTCAATTTCGACGTTGTTTATTCACGAACCACGCTTGGTCCGAACTAGGTTGTTACACAAACCTCACTCGATCCGAACTAGGTTGTTACATAAACCTCGCTCGGTCCGCACTAGGTTGTTACACGAACCTCGTTTGGACCGAGCGATGTTTTTACTTAAACGTCGCTCCTTTAGAACTTTCGTACGTAATTATTTTCTTTAAACGTAATCTGGCGTGGTTCAAAGATAGAAACAATTTTGAAAAACCTAAAAATTGATGAAGTAGCGGGGTGTGAAAGGACGAGATGTGAACAGGATCAGCCCATGAAATAAGAAGCTAATCCCATTTTCCACAAACAAACATTTTAGTATACTGGGCACCATTTTCTGTATTTGAGGCACCGTGATTGATGGACAAACAATTTTTTTTTTAACATTGCCGGCGGTCATCGTCCAAACAGTGTGAGGCCCGCCGCAAGCAACAAAGTGGCTTACAACACACCTATTTTATAATTGAGCAGCGTACCACTTTTACTTGCCATAAAATTTGCACAAGCCGTTTCTCGAAGTATCTCGCCGAACAGCAAGATGAACAACGGCGGTGAGGGATCTGGTATCTGCCCTATGATTGTCGGGGCAACTAAAGCTGTGGACGAGCTTTATCTCTTACGCGACACTTACTTCACACAAAACGAGGAAGAAAAGGCATCCAAGATCAAAACCCTAGCCGACTCTGCCCTCACTTTGATCGATTCTATACCTCCTGGTACCATTTTTCCACAGTATTTTGTGCATTTAGTGAATGTAAGTACGTTTGGATTAGCTGTGCACAATGGTTTTAAGACAAGCTGAATTGCCTATGTAAGAATGGTTAGTAAATAAATCACTAATGCATCTTGTTCCTAAGTTTGGGTACTGTATGACTAATCTGGCAATGGACATTTGCGCATTCATTTTCAAAATGACAGTAGGGCTAAAAATAGTTCTTTCTATTCAGTATCTTTACGGGGAAAAGAAATACCCAAAGCAGTATTTCTTTCTTCTTCTTCTTCTTCATTTTTTTTAAAACCGTTTTCAACAATGAATAGGAATGAACAAAAACAAATAAGCTTTAGCAAATGTAATAAATATACCAATTGTTACTCCAAAAGCTCCTTTTATTTTATGTATTCCACTTTTTTTAAAATTGAGAGTACATATTTAGATTGATGAGTGGCAACAAGTAGTTAGTGAAAACAACTTTATGCCGAGAAGTGACTGACTCAAAAAGAAGGTCACTAAAATCGTGAATAAGGACTTGCTGGTACTGGTTTTGCTATATATAAAGCTGAAACTGTGCACTTGACCTCAGGTGCATATATAGGCTCAGATACATGATTTAGATCTCTTAAGGTCGTTTGTTACAGAACAATCTATATAGGTTTTCTAGGTATTTTGGTTATTGAAGTTCAATGACATAAAACATCACTAAAATTCAACAATATTGTAGTATATTAAGTCAGTATGAATTTTGTATTTGTTGCAACTAAAATCCGCTTTTGACATTTGATTTATGATATTTCATGTAAGCTTGATTTTGTGTTCATATATCCAAATATACATCTTTGGATTGGAACAAAACATTATTACTAACTTTTAATCATACTGATAATAGGCGAGCTCACAAATTTTAGTTTGTTTTAAAAGAACAATTAAATGTCGATGTTTCGAGATGACAAAATTTCGACTCATAAATGGAAGTTTTGCAACTGAAGCATAGCAAGTGCCAAGATTTTAAATCTTGGATATTGGTTGTCTCACTTCCGATTTTCACACATGATATCTTGTATCGAGTGAGATCTTATATGAAATAAGTGTATACTGGGCATGCATCTCGGAATTACTTATTGGTCTAAACTTTATATTTTTAGAGACTTTTTAGTTGTTATTAAAAAAAAAACTATAACATTCTTCATTTGTAGTAATAGAGAAAGATACTTGTTGCACTGGAAAGAGAAGATTTTTTTTTTGGAGGAACATAGTAGTTTGATTAATTTGGAATCAACTAAAGAATTTTTTGTTTAGACATTGATAGAAGAAAAAAATAATGAAGTCATATGTTGTTTTTTTGGGATAAAAAAGTAAAAATAAGATCAAAGGAATTATTTAATAACATTTGATAGGATAAATTCGTTTCAATCATATAAGAAGCATAAATGTTATATGAAAGAAAAATATATAGTTTTGTGCAAGTTATCGGATTGAGATCCAAACCCAGACTTCAATTGACATTTCAGTATATCGAGGGAAATGAGTGTCAAACAAGATAAGTTTTGATGTTTTATCCTGTCCAAGTGCAAGTTGAGATCTCAGATGAGATATCGAGAGGCACATGAGATTTAAAATTGAGAGGCAGATGAGATTTAAAATTTGTAATATGAAGACGTGAACTTGTGATATTATGCTAAAAACAGAAAAATATGCCAACTAATTACAACATTTTTACATGAGTGCTATAATTATTATGTATAGAAAGATATCTATATACACATTATATGCGTACTCCATAATCACTATCAAGGACCGGTAACTGATCCACCCCTACTTGACCTTAGTGCCTTAAAATGGTGAATAGTGACATAGCCCAAATTATTCATCTAAAGCAACTGAAAACTTAATCCATGCAATATGTTTATGAAATGAATATTTTGAAAAAAGATATCGGAGTATTGAAAAAGTACTAGAGCCTTGGTATCCGACAAGTTTTTATTCTTATCCGTTTGATGACTAACAGAGTGCAAGTTTCTTAATGGAGAGAAACTCTGCTTTCTTCTCGACCTACAGAATAGACTACACACACATATATAATGTACATACACATACATTCATATGCACACATACATCTATGTATATGTACGTGTGTGCATGTATATGTACACATACAGTATTGTACATACATATGCATATGCATGTATTATAAGGATTTGCTACACCCATCTGCACTCCTACCGTTTTTAAAGCCATACAATTTGAAATCAAATGAAACTTGTGAGATGTTCAATCTACACTATAAACATCATGTCTAAAAAAATGGGATCATTTTGGGACTTCTAGCATGTTTAAAATGTAAAATAGCATCAACCGCTAAACATTTATTCAATCATCAATCAGGAATGTTGTTTCGAATGTGTGAGGATAATCCCACCAGTCAAACTTTAGTGAAGTTAATCTTGTGCTATGTAAGAACATATGTACAAATTTTTATTTGATTTAGAATTCTGTAGATTTAAAAACCAGAGAGTATATAGCGCACGCACACGCATACACACAGGGGAAGGAATCAGCAGCCTCCTAAATTAGCCTCATATAGCCTCTTAATTCCAGCCACTTGTTTCTACTTAAATAATTATATGGTGTGATAAGAGAGAGAAACAATCAGTATTTAAATAGAAACGAGTGGTTGGAATTAAGGGATTATGTTGGGGGCTGAATTTAGAGGACTGATGATCCTTCCTCTACACACACATATAAGAGGCATGTTTTGATTTTGATAGTTCTGGTTATCGCCATTTTTTCAATGTTCTAGTGCATATCTTTCCCTTGCATTTTTATTTTCTTTTAATTGTTGGCACCATCTTATTTTTACATTTTAAACAGAAGAAAGAAAGCACCCCTCCCATCGTGCAATTTTTGAGTTTTTGAGGGGAAAGATTTTGGATGTTTTTCCGGACTATAGAAAAGAAGCTGAAGATCATCTTTCAAAAGCTGTATGTGACTATAAAATCATTGTGATGCTATATTTGGCAGATTTATTATGGATTTCCCTCTTTGTTTTCCAGGTTAAACTGAATCCATCTCTTGTAGATGCATGGCTATGCTTAGGTAATTGCATATGGAAGAAAGGGGATCTGCTCTCAGCAAAGAATTGCTTTTCTTTAGCATTGAGTAAGGTTTGAAAATGACCACACATTTAAACTGACAACTCATGGTATTTTTATCATTACCTTGATACAAATTCCAACTTCAAGCAGGAGGCCAACAAAAAAATTCTGTGCCAGCTTTCAATGCTCGAAAGACAAATGGCTAAAGGCAAGGAACCTCTCCTGTGATATATTTGCGATTGAGGATTTAATTACCATGTTTAATAATTCATGCGACACAGATAGCTTAGCACACAACACATTTTAACAAAGTTGATTTATGAGCATGAACTTCCTACCGGTAATAGTAAAGAAACACTTTAGCATCTTATCTCATCACCATCCATTTAATCCTTACATAGATTATGTTTGCCCATATATCCCATTGAGTCCATAGAGCAACATAAATCTGGTTTTTTAACATTTACACTATGATAAGCAATGGGATGATGGAGATAATATTTGGAAGGTTGGGTGTTAAAGTGCAAGCTAGTTGTGAAATACTTGTAGTTCAATTTTTAACCGTTGTGTAAATGGCATACAACAAATAACTGGTAATATTAATATAACCGAGCCATAATTCAACCATATTGTAAATGCAATATCATTGTTGAATAAATATTAATTGTAAAAGACTAAACTTATGCAGTGTCCAATAATTATTGACTGGAAAAAAAAATACTAAACTTATGCAGTGTCCAATAATTATTGACTGGAAAAAAATAAATGCCACAGCTCAATTTACAGACAATGAAAGAAATATACACAGATGAACTATGATGGTATAAAATGTAATTTTCAAATTTGAACGAGTTCACAATATACAAGTTTGTTCAACTTATATACAATAAAGCAAAATGATATAATAATTTAACATTCTAATTTGTGTCGATACATTATATACACATCTGAACAGGAACTCTAATAAAAAGCCATGAGATGTGCAAAAATATCTTAAATCGTTCAATGCAAAAAAGTTTCCAAAAAGGACTGCAGACCAAAAACCTGGAACTTTAGTAGAACCCAACAGACTCAAATTTAAACGAAATTGACCAATTGTTGAATCAAAATATTCGACATGTTTCTAAGTCATAATTATGAAAGACCCTTCATGGCGCGCACCATGGCCCAAGGCGTGACGATTGCGTCATTTGACCTCATGGCGCCGTGCACATGAAAAGCCACATTAAATGACACACATGGTACAAGGTACACAAGATGTACATAGCAGAGCCAACAAAGATACGTAATATTTTGCTATTTTTCCACTTTCCAAAAATGCATAGAACTAGTACTCATCGTATTTGTATTTATAATTTATTTTGTTTATTTTCAGGTTCTAAACGATGACTTTTTCTAAATTCTCTTTACTAAAGGCAAACATATATAGTTTTTGATATGAAAAACTAACTCTTATGTAATATTCTCAAAGCAAGTTGTAGTGTAACATTGATCATGTATGCTCAAAGTATAATGAAAAATCATCTTTATTTTCCTCAACTGAAAACATAAAAAACCAGTTATAAGTTTATACTTGAAATTTAACTGCTAAACAATGGTTATACACTTAAATCAAAAAATAAATTCTAAACAAATGATAAAACATTGAACAATGTCATTGTTAAAACCTAAATTATTGATTTTGACGACAACAACCAATAACCATATAAGTGAATTACTACCGTACTTAAACTTAAAATACAGAGATATATAAAGTACGAAGTGTGAAAACGTAAACATGTGTATTATGTATTTGATTGTTAATCGAGTCTAAGATTATTTGTTAAACACCTATTCGGTATTCACTCACAAATTATTTTTCCAACTCCAAAAAATATTCTCTCCATAATTTCCCGATTTCAAAAATTTCTAAATTCAAATTTCAAACCAAAAAGACCCAACTATTATCTCTATCGACAAACGACCTCTAGGCAGTTGATATATCTTGCTAGTTGTGCCTTTTTAACATTTGGGTTTGTATCTTTTAGCATCGTTTCTTTTCGAAAAGGCACTACTCTTGACCATTGTTTAAAGCTAGGAGATTTCAAAAATGGATGGAATTCTAACTTCACAAATCTCTGCTTGCATTCCGACTCTTATTCTTTTGAATTATTATAAACATTCAACTTTGCAAATCATTACATCTTCATTCTAATATTCACGGATTTGGAACTATAACTCAAAGATCTTCAACTTCATTGTATATTCTCCGATCTTTATCCTATTTCTCATGAACTTTATCTCAAAACTATTATTGAAGGTTTATAAGATATTGTACTTGAACAATTGTTGTAAGTGTATAGTCGTGAAAGAGCCCATCATTGTTTTTAAGAAGTGAAGAGCCTCGGGGTGAGATTGCCACTATTTGAAAATGAAGAGTCTAGGGAGAAGACTACCACTATTGTGAGCTCTTTCTTGTGGATGATAGCATGACTGTTATAGTGAAAATCCATAGAGTATTGCTATGTGATTGGATATCTGAACAATGTGAAATGTGAAAATCGTTGTGTTTGCTCTCTTTTACTTTACTACCTATTGCCTTGGATTAGTACTTATTGATTATAAGGGACTAGTGATTTGGATCCTACATGTATGTCTTAATATAAGTCAAATTGTTTATCGATATCATATTCGAGTGAAACTTTCAAAATAGTTTGTAAAAGTGATTACACTATTCACCCCCTCTTCAGTGTATTATTGACTTTACGATCTTATTCCACATCACGTGTAAGAGCAAATTCGATAATATATATATAATTAAAGGTTACGTAGGAAGTAAAAAATTATTGTGTATTAAAGCACTGTAACTTTATTTTGTACTAATTAATAATTGATACTTACTACTCAATTCATATACAATGATAAATAGAACCGAAATGTAAAAGCTGATAAATTCATACACCAACAAACAAAACTTCAATTGAAATCAAAACGGATAAACTGGTAAAATATATCAACATCGTCATACAACAACCGTGTCTTTGATCTCATCACGTGTTACAACAATTTGTTGTGCACTTGTTAAACTTGTACCACCATGCTTGGTCACGTTAATTTCTGCATAATTCTGTGAAACTTTGACGTTAACTATTTCTTTATAGTTGAATGAATCTATACCGTTGTATTTTCTTATAAAATTATAAATGTTACAAGGTACAACGACAAACCGAGCTTGTTTTGTGAAAATATATGTTGGTATGTCTTGTAAAGTATTGATTTTTTTTTTCAAATACCAAACGTTTTTGGATAGTGATGCACAAATTTGAGTTATAAGGATTTGCTGGAACTCTGGAATGCGACAATGTTCATTATGATAAGGTGGTAGATACTAATTTCTAAGCTTGTATCCAGAATCTATAATATAATATTTACCGGATGGCGAGTGGAAAGATTAAAACTTCTTCGATAGCATAATTTAACAATCTACTGTCATGGGCAAAACCTTCACAGCTAGACATTATGAAGGTAAGTATTAATCAAAATTAAAAGCAACTATAATATTTTGCGTCGAAACTTCTTTTTACCTATAAATGTCGCCACTTGATTTTTTTTAAACATTAGCAAGATTATATGTTTCGTCCTCAGCTCCAAAAAACATTTCGAAAGAAAAGGTAGTGACGAATATCATAACTATTTCATCAGGAACCACACAAAAATATGTTGGATTAATAATATCTAAGACCATAAGTACAACATTGTGTAAGACCTCAAAAACACATTGATTTGCAGTGTTGTACACATGATTAAAATTCTCACAATCCAATCTTTGTGATATACCATGACTTATCGTATACAAAAACGTTCCTACAATTTCGGAAATCTCAATATATCTAGTGAAAATTAATTTATACCTATTATTTAGTATGTCGCAAAGATGCCGAGAATAATCATTCTTTATTCAAAAAAATCTTGACCTCTGTTCTCATACTCATTAAAAACATCATCCACCCATATTTGATCCGCATACGTACGATGTGGACCAGGGGTTGATTGAAATAGCTTCACAATCGATTCAACAACAACATTGATCTCGCCATTGTATTAATCTGAATGGAGTAAAGACATATCGACACCATTAAATGAATCATTCGAGTTTTGCGAATCATATTTTTTGAAATTGTTGCACTCCAAATCGTTTTTGGACACAGCTAAAAATAGCGAGGGAGGAGAGATGTGAAATGAGTGAAAAATGAAAATAAAATAAGGATAGTATATGAGAACGAAATTTGGTCGGATGTAAAGGATTTACATTCAACGTAGAGTTTACATTACTCAAGCTCTCACCTTTTAAATTGTCAAATGCTCTTTACAATTTGCTGATGTAATTTTTTTATCCGACGTAACACATTTACGTCAGACGTAAAATTCACTCATCTCTAATCCCATAGCGGAAACAATGGTTGCGAACATGGCCTAAGTGATATTCAATGTTTTTGCATTATGTTTGATGATTTTTTAATAAATAATTAATAACATGAATCCTTTCTAAATATATATTAGCAAAAATATCGATTATATCAATATTAATTAGCTATGATGTATAATTAGAGTTAAAACAGACATGCACAATAAATCAAAAATCTCGCGCAAAAGCTCTAGAAGGTTTTGCTTTTATTGCGCTGATTTACTGCACCTATAATATGCTAGATCTTAGGGGTTCATATGCGATGAAAACAATTTCAGTGCCTCGACATATGTGATTTATTGCGCTTGTAACACATTAAATCTCATATGGTCGAACATAGATCCAAAATCCAAATCGATGTCTTAAATGGAACACATATGGTTTGATTGATAGAGATTTTGGATATACAATTTCATTTAGCTCTAAAAAAGATAGTCAAATCAAACAAGGTCAAATTTAGTTAGGCGTTTGATTGATATACTTTATATTTGTGAGTGATAGGACCCATGCTTTTGAAGCTACTTATAATTCATTAGGTATGACATGGCACGAATGAATAACCATTGACCCTAAGGCTCAATTTACATGATAGCGCATGATATGTGATTTTAAAGAACAGTTGAAGTATGACTCGCATAAGAGAAGAGATTCATTTGTTGTTTTACTTTTTTCTTTTTTAAAAAACACGACAATGTGAAACATGCTCAGATCAAGCTCCTATGAAGATAAATTGGTGTTACATCCGAGAAATCGCAACTCGTTTCCATTTGCAACCCAAATCAAGCACTTATGACTATATTTATAGAGTTGTGTCCACTTATGACATTTATTGTTCCCGCTCAAATTTAAGCTGTACTACCACCTAGTTAGTAATGCACGAAGGCTTGAATTAACTAGTACAAATACTAAATTTGGATTGCTGTGAGCTTCTTTCCTACACAGTAGTGTGCTAAAAATGTCTACTCCCTTCAGTGGGATACATATTAAAATCTACTAACAAACCATTGCAGGATAAGTGGATATCCTTTTAAAATACTAGAAACTCCTACTCATAAAATTTAGACTTATATCATTACACGTTTAATTTTTTTTACTTTCTCTGTTGGGATAAATATTAAAATGGACAATTTTTTGATCAAGGACCCCCAAAAAAACAAATAATACAAATAAGCCTCTGCAAAAACTAATTGCCAAAATAGGTCTCGTTTAATTTTGTACTTGCGCAAATATGAAATGCGCAAGGTATAATTTTTTTTATACGTAGAGCTTGCGTATTCCATATTTGCGCAAGCTATAGTTTTAAGCTTGCGCAATTATGGAATGCGCTAGCTCATTTTCGGACATCAAAAAGACAGAGAGCTGAATCTGGGTTCATTATCAAACCTATCCCCTTTCTTCCCAAAACTCTACCATTTCCAACTTCAAATCCAAATATATTAAGTCAAAAACATTTTTCAACGTAGATGAAGAGCTTGCTTCCATTTTATGCTCAATCGAGTGTTTGTTTGAAGAAATAGATGAGGAAAAATGTATTTGACTTAATATATTTGGATTTGGAAGTTGGAAATGGTAGGGTTTTGGGAAGAAAGGGGATATGTTTGATAAATGAACCCAGATTCAGCTCTCTGTCTTTTTGATGCCCGAAAATGAGCTTGCGCATTCCATAATTGCGCAAGCTTAAAACTATAGCTTGCGCAAATATGGAATGCTCAAGCTCTACGTATAAAAAAATATATACCTTGCGCATTCCATATTTGCACAGGTGCAAAACTAAACGAGACCTATTTTGACAATTAGTTTTTGCAGAGGCTTATTTGTGTTATTTGTTTTTCTGGAGGGTCTTTATCAAAAAATTGTCCTATTAAAATAGGTTAACAAACCACTGAAAATGCCTTACACCTTTACTAGGACACATTAACCTCTTTTTTATAATATTAGGAATGTTTATTTACTCACTGAAATCAAATTTATATCCTTACATTTTGAAAGCCTTCCCTTATCAAAATATCAAAATAGGTTAACTAACAATTGAAAATATTTTACTTCTTTATTAGGCCGAATGAACCGACTCTTTCGAACCATTAATTCTTCTTCTTATTTATAGGATTTAGATTTGTATTAATACATTTAGGTTATATTCAATTGAGACAAACTTAATGAATGTGGAGGTATAGTAATATTACAAAATATAAATAACAATGATGAAGCATATCTCTAAATATAGTCATGTAAAATATCTTATATCTTAGGATAAATAAGGATTAGGTGCAAGTACAATCCAAATTTTGCAACCCGCAATAGAGAAAGTGGACATAACAAAACATACATAAAAAAGCAACTCTCAACCAAAAAAGTGAAATATTTAAACTTACCTCTTAGAAAATATTCAATTTTCGATAGAAAGGTATTCAAGATGTTTAAACTTGTCTCTTAAGTGCAACTCTCGGTAAAAAAAAGTTTGAGATTATCCAAATCTACCAATTCAAAAGCATGTAAGCTCTCAATAATAGAGTGTTCACTATAGTTACTCATGTTTCCTAAAAACATGCAATTGTTGATGGAGAAATGTTTGAGGTATCTAAAACTCCACGGTTGAAGCAAACTATAATAGCATGCATATTAGTAAGGCGATCGTGCTTACTTACATATTAGATGTTCTAATAAGAAAATTAAATTAACATATTTTCCTTAGAAATTTCTAGCATATTTTTCATTGATATTTCTAACATATTTTTTGAAAATAAGAGTGATAATTTATTCAA
The DNA here is from genome assembly GCA_030737815.1 of Allium fistulosum. Classification (NCBI taxonomy): domain Eukaryota; kingdom Viridiplantae; phylum Streptophyta; class Magnoliopsida; order Asparagales; family Amaryllidaceae; genus Allium; species Allium fistulosum. Next base: position 1,042,507,542 of record CM060906.1, read on the forward strand.
GCAGATAACTTATTTTGATGTTTCGAGGGTTCGAACACATTATCTCTAGAACCCCAGTCTAAAACGTCGTAACACTTGTCAATTAAGCTAGTGGTCATTGACATATTTCTAACATATATTATCCATTGTAACTTAACATATAATCAATAAAATATCATTCAATATTTTAGCAATCAACTAACATCAAACACGGTATAAATTGAATTATTAATATTAGAATTGAGTAATTATATATTGAACTATTAATATTATAATTGAGTAATGTTACGTACAACTTATAGTAATAATTACTCATCATACAAGAGCTGAGTACTGCATCCAACATTTCAAACGCTTTTATCTATTACCGTAGCTCTTTAAAGCTTTCAATTCATCAAAGCATAGCTTCTAACTCCATGCGTCATGATTTCACAAATCCTCATTCGTCGAAATCACGCTTCCAACTCCATCCTCTTTCGAGCTCAATGTTTTCCTTCGTGTGCGTGTATATATAATTACACATACACACACGCATACATATATTATATATATACATATATTATATATATAATATATATGTGTGTATATATATAGTGGAACCCAATGCACGAGGCTCCTGCACGATAGCAAGCTCCGAGGAGGTTGATAATGTACGCAGTCTTTCTCTCGCATTGTGAAGATGCTGTTTTCAGATTCGAACCTGAACGTCCAGATCACCATGCGGGTGACCTAACTGTTGCACCAAGGCTCCACCTCAATTAATCTTCTCATATCATCTAATCTTCACGTCACGTCCAACGTATCTAACCCAAACATGTTGATACATGCAACACATCAGACATGTTCATTTTTTTAAATTGTATTTCATTCAAATACTTCATCACATAATTCATTATTACATCACAATCTCAAAGAGAATCACTATAAAAACTACGTTCATGGTTCCAAACAATGGTGTTTGGTTTCATACAATTGTCCGACCACCTCTTAACTCCAATCACTTGCCGTCTTGAACCCTCGTCAAAAATAAAACATCAATAAATAGATACATTCAAATCACTTTAACATAAATAATTATACATTTTTGGACACTTACAGAAAAATGACCACCTAAAACAAACTTTAAACAACAAATGTTTCGATCAGCTGCACATTGGGTATTTCATTTAGTGTGTTTTGGGCGGCATAAAGTAGAGGAGCCTACTGCTATAAGGTCTTCGATAAAGGATAATGAATCACTATAGAGCAGAGGGGCTTCACTAGGGAGATCACTAACAATTGTTGGTAATCGAATCTAGTGGGGATGCTTTATGGTTTGAGGTTGCGGTTCTAGAAGGTCACAAGTTAGAGTGAAGAGTTAGGATGTGTTGCTTGTAAATGTTATGGGATCCGATTCAACAAAGGTATAGAAAAGGTTGCATCCTATAGGGTTTGGAGCTAAATGAGGATGGTTTGATAAGTTCAATTGGGTTGTGGGGCTCATATGTGTGGTGGAGGCATTTGTTAGTAAAGATAGAAGAACTTTTTTAGAAAAAAAAGAGAGTAGAGGACTCGGTGTAGACAAGTCTGATGAAGTGGGAGAAAGATGAAAGCAACTTAAACAACAAATGTTGATTTGGAAATGTTGGAGTATTTGTTTTGGCTACACAAACACTCTACTGAAAGCTTGTTCAAAAGGAAGTACTTAGGATCTAAGCGAAACATCAAGCATTTTAGAAGAAAGAATAAAGTAAATGCGAGACCTAAATGTAAATACCAAAAATGAAAACACAATCAATTCATAGTGGTTTAGAAGGTTCACTACATCCACCCTTGATATTATTATTTTGTTTATCGTTTCATATGACGGAAGTACAAAGAAGATAAACCGAGCAACAATTAACAAGTTTTTGGTGATGCTCTGAGCAAGAAAGGTACAAAGTAAAAAAAATAAAACTGACGTGGTTATCTTTCATCTCAGCTCTGCTTTTCCTCCTTTATGGGGTGCAAATCCTCTATTTATAGTAGTTTGGAGATACAGACTTAGCAAGTTGGTGGGCTCGAATTTGAAATACGTGTCATGATTTTGTGGCTGGAATAATTATGCAGATATATGATTTATCATTTGACGAATGCACTTGATCTAATGGTTAATATTTAATACGTCTTTGAAGGATGATGCTACAAGTTTTATCTGATAACTTTGGTCCTTAGGCATGACTTTGAATGTTGATGGTGCTTAAATGATTTAGATGAGCGCCACGTGGCCATTTAATAGGAATTTGAGTCTTTGGATATTTATGTGAGACATTTGGTGTCTATCTTTTGGGCATTTGGTGCTTTTTATAATTAATCAAATGATGTATTGGCTTCGTTTGAGTGCTTTAGAAGGATTCATTTATCTCGGCTTCGAGTGCAATTATTCTACATCAATAAAAGTGACCATTATGTTTCGGTTCTGAAATCCAAAGTTCATGAGAAGAATGCTTAGGTGGGCTGTGAATATAAGTCGAGGGGACTAGTTCTTTGGGTATTTCGAAGGCTTTTGTTCTCTACCTTGTATGTTTATGAGGTACATATTTACCTATTAAAAAGTATGGTACAAAAGGTAATTTAATGAAAAATGAGATAATCAATATAACTCGAGTTAGACGAATGAGAGTTTATTTACACATGCAACATACACACCAAGATCAAGCTTGTACAACAATTAAGTGGTGTTACATTATAAAAGTCATAGTTCTTGTAACTCATATCCGTTCACAACCCAAGTTAAGCTCGCAATTCGATTAATAGAACAGTCTTCATCTATTAAGTATTTTAGGTTTTATTCAGTTCAAACTCTCACGATTCAATTAATTAAATTAAATTCACTTATTAAAAATTAGTAATTGATCAAGTTAAATTCACTTAACTAAACATTAGTCATTCTGACTCAAATCAAATTTCTATAAATGTATTAATAAAGTTGTATTACCACTAACTACTTAGTAATGCATGAAGATTCGAACCAACTAGTGCACATACTAGATTTAAGCTGCTATGAGCTTCATTCTTACACATTATTACGTGTTCAAAATGTTTTACTCCCATTGTCTAAATACAATGAAATATACTAGCATATAGTTAAGAATGGTTTACGTACTTTACTCGGACAAATCTGTTTTTCCCCCAAAATATTAGGAACACTTTTATTCATTGAAATCAGATTTACATCATTAGGTAGTCAAACATTTTACACTCATCGCGATTAACATCTATGTAGGTTCAAATGACTGAAAAAAGTTTACAATCTTTACTTGGACAAACCAATTGTTTTTTGAAACATTAGGAACATTTACTTATTCATAAAAATTTGAATTTATATAATTACTAGTGGGAACTCGTGCTTCGCACAGGGGTATTGGAAAAATAGTGTAGTTGTAGGTATACAAAAAAATATTTTTAAAATAATAAGAATATTTTATTTACAGGTAGTAATGTGAAACATGAGTACAATATCAATTATAAATATGAATCCAAGTACACAATCCTTATTGAGTTATTGTATTAATAATAATATGACTGAATGCCGTAAAATACATTTGTAGGAGAAAGGTTGAAAAGTGAAAAGTTCCACTTGTCAGTGGTAGGGGAAAAAAATACAGAAAGTGGATGCACTAAGCAGTAAAAAGAATGGGCTCTGATAAATATAGGAATAAAGGCGAGTAATAAAGTGACGTTTCCAGTATATAGTATGTTCTTCATTAAAGTGAGTTATGTTTTATTCCAGTATAGTTAAAAAAAGAAAAAAGAAAACGCACGTATGGTTAACAGTGTTAGCCTTATTAGTTTACTGCTTTGAAAACATAGGCAGAAGAAACGGGGCATGATACTAATTTCAACTCAGTCATAAGTATATAAATTTATTAGGAAATGTGCGTGCATGAGACAGAAGACAGTAGATAGAGAACACCAATATTGTATAAGAAAAATCGGTTTGTACATATTTTTTTGAATGCCGAGAGACATAAGAGAGGACAAAAGAGGTATAGGAGTTGGTAGAATTATTGTAGAACAAAAATTAATTTTTACATCAATTAGCTGTCCAACACGTAAACTGCTACGAGTTAAGTTTTTTCAATTCAATCTCCATGCGCTCTCAGTCCAACAAATTGAAATATTAACTTAATTCTTCTTTGAAAGCAACATACAACAGCAATGCAAACAACTTTTCCAAGCAACAGACTTGTACATCTTGGCAAAAACAGTAAGAGCAACCTGGATAATGAACAAACGTGTGTAAGCGGAGGATTATATAAATTCACTACCATGTCTAAAATGAAACCAAAGAATCCTGGAAGCAGAACACTGTATCGTGTAGGATAGAAATTGAATGTAGGTCAAAAGTGAATGTTGAAATGATTAACTTTATACCTTTGTATGAGCATAGCAGGTCTTGAAATCTTGAGCATCAAAGGGAATGAGACACCTTTTGGATCTCCATAGTTGAGCTTAGTTCATATATGTAAATAGAAACCATTAGTGAAAAATAGAAGAGGGATGCATAATTGTAAGAAAAAGCCATAGTTTATTTAAGTGCAACTAGAAAAAATATTGAAATCACAAATCGTATGAGTTAATGTTATAGCAAATAGGTTTTGGTATACTTCGATGTAGGCGGAGTCTGATAAACGTTGTGGGAACATAATATAGTAGTTAAAACGATAAATCTTAGTCATATGTAAGTTTTAAATAATGAAATGTTGATCAAAAATCATTAAAATATTATTTATACTATCTGTGATGTATTTGTAATCATCTTTTATATTCAAATCAGTAAGTTATTTCAATGTCAGTGTGAACTTTTCAATTCCCATTGTAGCAAGTAAAGAATTCCGGGAAAACCGTAAAAGAAGAACAAATATGTAAATGAATAACTATGCAAACAAAACCACCTTTAGAATGAAATAACTATAACGTCATGCACGTTACATTTTATTTTATATAGTTAATATATTAAAATACGTATATGCAAGTAAATTTCTTTACATAAGTTCGAAACATATCTTGAAAACTATACCAGAACACATTGAATGGTAAACATGAAAAGATGTAATTATTAGCATTATCAAGATAGTTGATCGAAATGGGTTGCAATAGGAGTTCAAAATGAGGATTTCAACTTGAGTCAAAAAATATCATATTTTACAGTTCCATTAATGGTAAAAACAAAAACAAAATCGCTCACAGTAAATTATCTTAAACATTTGAACTCGTATGAACGACTTATATCACTGATAAAATTTTAATTTTAAAATGCTTTATAATTTGTAATACGGGGAAAAATGGTGGAAAAAGTTTTAGAAAAAAAGAAAAGAGAGTGTAATTGTTTCAACCGAAAAACTCTTATAACAATACAATACATCCATACTTAGAATCTAAGAAAAAATAATGCTAATTGAATGCCACATTCGCACATTGTGCAGTTCGTAAGCACAAAATTTATTTACGATAGTCCGTCAACCAATTGAGAAAAGATAATTGATTTATTATTAGATTACACAAATCCTTTTCAAATTACTCAAGCCCAAAAAAGCGAAACTAACTATGATATTTGAGTAACAAAAAAATAAATAGTAAAATATAATTAAATTGAAAGAAAATCAGGGGTTGAAAAATCTTTCAACAACTTGAACTACATCAAAATCTACAGATTTATGAATTTTATGATTCAAATGAAACATTCATTATCGAAATTGGTATAAAATTATTTCTTGCACATGGCGTTTTATGTAAGATGTACATCATATAATTCAATTTGGTTGTAAAATATGTTATAACAGGGCCTTAGCGGTCAAATAATGAAGCAAATGAAAAATGGAATGTTGACATTCCTTGTAATGTTACCTTACTTTGAAATCCTATTTGACAACTCCAAGTTTATTGTTCAGCTCCTTCATGGACATCTGAGCTTTTTATTGTCTGTCAACGGTCCAAAAATAAATGTTGATTAACAATATAATAAGCGACTTACTTACTTTGGCATGAAAGTAAAATGGCCCACGGATTAATCAAGCATTAACATCTGCAGTCAAGCACTGAGAAATAAAATAAAGAAACCGTTGTTTGTATTCATTTATTTCTTTATTTATAATGAATACTTCGGTTTTGATAGGAGGTGTCATAGTAGGCGAGTGTTATTGGTCGATAAGCATTTATAACATTGAATAGTTCATATTGTTATAAAAAGGATGATTCACTCAATATATGGAAATATGGGAATATTTTCATTTCCTCGTGTGCAATGTTGTTCATTCATGGTTGATTTAACTTTCCCATGTGGTTGGTATTTGGCATAACAACATTAAACTACTATAATTGGACTCATTTATTTTCAAAATCCACCAATCACATGAATGAGTTGAAATAGAAGCGACCATCAATTTAGCAGGGTGATATAGAGAACCAAAAAATAATTTTATTTAGCTAACCTATCATATTCATCCTATATTCATCCTATGTTGATACCAAACATGTTTTTAAGTTATAAGCTTAATCATAGTGATCCATCTGCTATACTTTCCCATGAAACCCATGATCTTAGAAATTAACTTTACAGAACAATGTCAATGTGTGATACCCAACAATTATGGTACATACATTAATCATAGTTTCTTGGTAAAAGTTGTATTTCATACATATATTCTTTAACTAAAGTTTAGACATAGAAAGTAGAAAATACATGGCAGTATGCTTATAGCAGCTACTTCAGTTCAACATCCATACACAACCAATTTAATCCATTCATTGACAACATTAAATATTCTCAACCACTGGTTTAAAACTTATAAACCAAAATAGCCACCCCTTACCTAATACACACACAAAAGTTTTACACAAACCTCGGTTATACTGTGGTTTTAGATATTTGTTTTCACTAAGATGAAAACATATTATTCAATAATAAAGCTGTATATACATTCAAAATATGACGAGTTATAAACAAAATCATTTACAAATGAAATATCTGCAGTGCAAGCTCGTATTACGCTAGTAAACGATAATGGCTTGTTTGGGTTGAAAACGGAATTTTGAGTTTTGCATTTTCAATATGTGTTAAAAAAGATGTGGCATAGGAGGACCGCGTGGGAGGATGTGGACGACGTGGGAAGGGAAAAAAAGATGAAGGGAAAAAAAGAGGAAGGGAAATTGCAGAAAACAAAAGAAATTCGTTTTCAATTTTATATGTTAAAATCATTTTCTGAATTGATGTTTTTTGAAATCCAATGCATTTTATCATACGAAAATCCAAAACTGAAAATTACAAACCAAAGGGATCCTAAGATTTTTAGTTGCTATGGAACTGATTGGTTTATCCATTCGAAAAACATGAACATGTTGTAGATATTTGTTTTCACTAGATGAAAACATATTATTCAATAATAAAGCTGTATATACTTTCAAAATATGATGAGTTATGAACAAAATCATTTAGAGATGAAATATCTGTAGTGCAAGCTCGTATTACGCCAGTAAACGATAATGATCTGTTTGGGTTGAAAACAGAATTTTGAGTTTTGCGTTTCCAATGTGTTAAAAATGGTGTGGCATAAGAGGACCGCATGGGAGGACGTGAACGACGTGGGAAGAGGAAAAAAAGAAGAGGAAGAGAAATTGCAGAAAACAAAAACAAAAAAAATCGTTTTCAATTTTATATGTTAAAATCATTTTTTGAATTGATGTTTTTTGAAATCCAATGCATTTTACCATACGAAAATCCAAAACTGAAAATTACAAACCAAACGGACCCTAAGATTTTTAGTTGCTATGAAACTGATTGGTTTATCCATTCGAAAAACATGAACATAGATACATTGCATGATTTTATTTTATTTTCCTATAAATATGGTCCATTGTTTCTGAAGTAAAAAGATCCATATATTAAATTTGATAGTAAGAGGATAATGAGTATCTAATTGCCAAAGTTCAACTAATGAAAGATTAAGGATAATTCACTTCATCTTTTTTGCATATAATTATGAATATCATTTGCTGTTTATTTGTGAATTTTATTAGCATAAAAATGTAACAAATGTGCTCGACATCATCAAAGACTCAAATAAAATGCCATGCCTCACTTTGAGCTATTCGATACGTAAGGTAGCTAAATTGTAACGTTTATCAAAATATATGCAATAGAAGAATATAGTTATATATATATCAACATAGTTTATTTATTTATATTATATAGAGATGTGATCCAATTTAGAAAAAGAACTAATTAAGGTAAAAAACTTACCGATCCCTGAGAGACGATAAAACATGCAATGGCTGATTCCTTCGTTCAAAACCCGAGAAATGTGTACTACGTAACAACCGTTCATCATAGAATAGCATATACGTATGATCCATCTATCTTTATTGCACAATATGACACCTATGTGCAATTAAAATTCATTACATGTCCAAAAGAATGAAACCTGTATCAAAATTTTGTACTAAAAATTGCAAACTATTACAAACATAGACTGAATTTAGGAGTTCAGGTTGCGTGTACAACCTTTGTTCACGATAAGTTGTTCTTAATGCATTTTATAATCAAGGGTTCCGATTAAGGGGTTTCAGGTGGAGGGTCGACAGTGATCATTGGCATGGCAGAATTGTTAGAGAGATGGGTTTCATTCCATGGTGCTATCGGCAGATGACGCAACGGTGCCTGTAGCAATGTACTGTACATGACTATGGTGAAAATAGGAAGAAATAATTGCCATCAAATGAGTAGATGCAGTACTTTAGTTTTTTTTTGCACGTTTTGGCAACGGGAGTATGAAGACCTGTATCATAAGCTAGGTACGGAGGAGGGTGAACAAGACGTCTATAGGATAGCTAAGCTCCGTGAGAGAAAGACAAGAGACTTCAACCAAGTTAAATACATCAAAGATGACAATAATAGACTTTTGGTGAAGGACGATGAGATAAAATATAGATGGAGAGATTACTTCGATAAGCTATTTAATGAAAAAGGTGATAGCACTATGATCGAGATAGACGACTCTTTTGATGACACCAGTAGGCATTTTGTTCGGAGAATTCAAGAATCCGAGGTAAAGGAGGCTCTAAAACGGATGAAAGCAGACAAGCATTGGGGCCTGATGGCATCCCCATTGAGGTGTAGAGATGCCTTGGAGATGCAGTGATAACCTGGCTAACTAAGTTGTTCAATAATATTTTCAAATCAAACAAGATGTCAGATGAGTGGAGGAGAAGCATGTTAGTTTCAATTTTTAAGAATAAATGAGATATCCAAAGTTGCACAAAACACAGAGGAATTAAGCTTATTAGCCATACGACGAAGCTTTGAGAGAGAGTCATTGAACATCGATTAAGAAAAATGACAAGCGTAATTTGGCTTCATGCCTGGGAGGTTGACCACAGAGGTGATTTTCTTGATAAGACAACTTATGGAGAGACTTAAGGAGCAAAAGAAGGATCTACACATGATATTTATCGATTTGGAGAAAGCTTATGACAAAGTACCGCGAAAGGTGATGTGGTGGGCTCTGGAAAAGAAGAGAGTTCCAACAAAGTATATTACCCTTATCAAGGATATGTACGATGATGTTGTGACTAGTGTCAGAACATGCGATGGTGTAACCAGTGACTTTCCCATTAACATAGGATTACATCAAGGGTCAGCTTTGGCCCCTACATTTTTGCCCTAGTGATGTATGAGGTTACGAAGGGTATACAAGAGGAAATTCCTTGGTGCATGCTATTTGCTAATGATGTCGTGCTAATTGATGAAAGTAGGATTGAGGTTGATAGACAATTTGAGCTGTGGAGACAAACTTTAGAATCAAAGGGATTTAGGCTTAGCAAAACTAAAACAGAGTATATGAAGTGCGAGTTCAGCGGTGCTAGGTCAGAGGATGGAGATGTCACTCTGGCTGATAAATAGTTTCTAAGAAGGAATCCTTTCGATATTTAGGATCAATGTTGCAGTGTAATGGTGAGATCGATGAAGATGTTAGTTTTAGAATTCGAACGGGATGGGTGAAATGGCGACAAACATCTGACATTCTCTGTGATAGGAAAGTCCCACAGAAGCTTAAAGGAAAGTTCTACAGAACGACAATCAGGCCTACGATGTTGTATAGTGCAGAATGTTGGCCTACTAAAAACCAACACGTCCAGAAGATAAGCGTAGCAGAGATGCGTATGCTGCGATGAAGTTGCGGTCATACAAGAAGATACCGAATTAGAAATGATGATATACGTGAAAAGCTTGGAGTAGCACTAATTGAGGAGAAGCTAATTCAACATCGCTTAAGATGGTTTGGACATCTCCAACGAAGGCCGCCCGAGGCACCTGTGCGCGTTGGAATTATATGCCGCGTCGTATGCACAAAGAGAGGTAAAAGTCAACCAAGGTTGACATGGGAGGAAGTAGTAAAAATGGACTTGAAAGATTGAAATATATCCGAAGAGCTGGTAACGGATAGGAGAACGTGGAAGTTAACGATTCACGTACCAGAACCATGAGCTATAAGTTTTATAAGTTTTAGATTATAGGACTAGGGAAAATGAGCCTAAGTTATAGCGCGTGGAAGTTAGCGATTCACGTACCAGCACCATCATTACTATTTATACTATCATCATCATTTCTTTTCTTTTCATTTATATGTATTTTTATCTTTATTTTTACTTTACTTAGTTACTATTATTATTAATTTACTTATTTGACTTTATTTTATTATTGCTATTGTTATTGTTATAATCTTTAAATTAGCTTTGTCATTTAGTTTTGAGTTTCATCTCTAGCCGATCCCAACTTGTTTGAGAATAATGGCTTTGTTGTTGTTGTTAGCAATGGGAAATTAAATTTACTATTAAATCGACATGAATGAACAGAAAACATGGAAAAAAATGTTTATCAAACAATAACAAAAGGAAGTTATGAAAACCTATATTGGTGAACTTGGATACATAGTTTGTTACATGTATGAAAAATGAAAAGAAATGATATTGATTTGATATCTTCTCTACCTTCGCACTGAATATTACAGAAATAGAACTCATTGTAAATAGTGAACGTAATGTACCTAGGTTGGTCCATTAGGTGTATTTAGCAACTTGAGATGCATCATATGCTGGTGATACTTTACAAAAAACAACTTTATAGCGTGTAAATATTTAGATAACAACCACCGGCAAATACCATGTATAGTTACATTTTTATCTAAAAAATCCATAACTATATTTATTATAGGTACAAAATACAATTAATAATCTCATTAAACATGCATAAAAATTTAATAACATTCCATTTTAAATCAATCATCATAATGATAGTAAACAACACTTGTTTTTCTTTTTTCCAAAATTGGACACTATAACATACAAAATTCCTTCAACTTTCTTATTTTTTCGAAGTATAAAAGAAATTCAACTGAACTTCAAATTGAGTAAATTAACGAACCAAATATTCAGTAACTCGAGATATATCATATATTACTTCTATGTTATTCCTTGGTATTTGGACAACTTTATGTGTGTTAAATACTTAAGATAATAGTTGGATGTTTATGATGTTACCCCAAAGCTTTTTTGTGGTCTATGCTAATGAGCAGATTTTTTTTGTACACCCATAATACGATCAATAATTGATATTGGATTTACTAAAAAAAACAAAATTCACTAACGATGATATTATATTAGGTTCCATTTATACGGTTTATTTTCCAATGACTCTTTTACCATTTCTTTTAACAGTCCGCAAGCATATATTTCAATCAAAATATACTGTGCAAATTGGGTACGTAATAACCTAACCGTATAAGTATGAAAAAAGATGACTGATAAAATATCCTAGAAAACAATTATTTTTTCCGTCTTCCATTTTAGTGAAGGAGGCCTTTCAAATAAGTTCCATGCATGATATATGACATTTGGAACCATCAACCAAGCATAATTACATGTGTTATACTTCTCTTTACCAATGATGAAAATAGGAGGGGTAATACATATCTGAGCTAAATTTGTGAAATACAAAATAAAGGTTACTAAATAAAGTTACATACATAAGAAATCATCATAATAATTCACTTAATCCAGCCTTGTAGATAGCTTGTAGGTTTCTTCAAGACTTTGAACTTTTTGATCATGCTCATGTTATTGTGGGAACGATATAATTTGCAAATTTTTCAAAGTTAAGGAAATCAGATTCTTATTTACCTTCCATATTTAGATAAAACTCTCTTGCAGCGTATTAAAGTGGTTTCATAATCTTTCCATCGTCCGTTTGCTAAAATAATTGAAATTCAGCTTTTTCCCCTAAAGTTTTCTTTATTATCTTCATTTTTGCGTATCCATTAAAATCATAGGAGGGACGATATTGTAAATAGCCTCAAAACCTCAACTTCGCTTTTAAATATTCTATTATTTAATGTAAATAGAAGAAGATTTTTGTGTGTTTCACCTATTTACAACCTGGATTGACACCTAGCTATTGGCCATGAACAATTATTTGAAAAGAGGAAATTTTCCCAAGCAAGGTAATGCCTAATGAATGCGTAGAGGAAAATATGATTTTTGAAAAATCAATACAAACATAATTAATATAGAAAAATACGAAAACAATCAAATGAAATTCTGATTTGGCGTACATCATGATTTTATTTCCTGATTCATCTTTTGTAGTTTTCATGGCTCTCCCAAAACAAAACATTAGTAGTGCAGCCATGTGCGATGTTTTTTTGCCTTTATTCTCTTATCCCAAAGTTAATATAACTCTAAGATCAGCATTAACCAAATCATACATGTTAACTGACACGTTAAACTCTATGTTCTATGAAATCAATGAGTGTTTTGTAGTTCAAAGTAGATCTCCATCTCACTTAAATAAAAAAATTATAATAATGGAACCTTCACATTTGTCTTTGCCTAGATATTAAAATTATCTAGTCATAAATAATACAAATGGGGCATTTCACCAGAAGGACAAACTTTGCAGTCTAATTAGTTTCTAGGACACACATTCAAAGAAATTACTTTCAAGGACAAAGTCAGCAAAATAATTACTTTCAAGGACAAAGTCAGCAGTCCAATTACTTTCAAGGACATAATTTTATAGGATTTTAGGCATTAGAAACTAATTATTTTACGTTTTGTCATTGAAAGTAATTATTTCAGTTGTGTGTCCTAGAAACTAATTCCACTTGCTAAAGAGGCCATTGTGGCTACTTTCCACTAATACAAATCATATATAAAACCATTTTTAGTATCTTTCAAAGCTTTTGCTTAGTCCAAGTAGTTATAATTCACACATACACACACAAACAAACAGAGAAAGAGAGGGAGAGGGAGACATGAATACCATAATAATTAAATTAGATGAGTAATTGGTACTTAATAAGCTAACTTTAAATTCATGAGACTTTAAGACCTATAATCATTTCTTAAAGATTAGCTGGGAAGTTAAAGTATTATAATTGACATTGTGAACAGAAACATGGAAGAGAACCATATGTAAAATTGGTAATCAAACTATCTGAACTTATTGTATTATAATCCAAGTGCAAGCTTCCAACCACCTCTTCTTGTAGGAGTTTGAAATGAATAATCTGGAAAAAAATGAAGATTGCAATATCATGAGCTCATCCTCTTTTGAATTGAAAATAATACAGGAAAATTATATGGGTATAGTAATTTATAGTTAGTAAGACTGCACCTCATTTTGATTATAGATCAATTTCCCCATTATTTCAATCCCATATTCCGATTTAAATAGTTATATTTTCTCTCTTCTATCACCTACATAATTATTAAAATAAAAAACATATGGTTGAAATAGGAGGAATAGAGGTGTAGCCAGAATGAGGTGTTGCGGATATATATATATATATATATATATATGTATGTATGTATATATATATATATATATATATATATATATGACTGAGCACACATACGCTAAAAAGTCAGGATTATAACTGACATATGATTTTGCAAAGTCAACATAAGTTAATGTATTTTGTTTCATCACACATTTTTCAGCATATGAAAATGTAACCAAGAATACCGTCGTGAATAAGTTGGAACTGTAAAGCGGTTCCTCAAATTATCTTCCACTGGCTTCATTGTGTGAACTCTCAGATTTTTTGTAACTGCAAAAACGTAAAAGTCATATTAGCAGACTAACCAAAAACCAACCGGTTTAATAATTAATAACATCAGCAATCACAATTTCATGAAAATACTCTGTTTATGTTGGCAAGAATATTTTCCAGGACTTCGTACTCTGAGTTGATGAAAATAATAAGTTGTAGTCATGTTCTATAAATAAAGAAATACGTACATAGAAGAAAGCTTCAGTCTGTCTGTATGCATATGATAATTTGTTTAATAAAGCATGTAGAAACTAAGATAATGACCAAATTTAAACTGGTTTTAAAAAAAGCAAGTGGTAACTTTGAACTTAGTTTGTTTCCCATGATTAACATGTATTAATGTGACAAAATATTTGAATTCGCAAATATGAACTAAAGGTAATGGAAAACATAATAGAACGTAAAATTGTATGAGGTGATATATATTTTTAGAAATACGTTTATTATAAGTGGTAGTTTGTGATTAGATAAGGTAAATTATGTGGAAAAAGGAAAATAAATCAAATGATATTAGTTCTGCAAAACAATGCAGTTAAGAATTGTTGTCTAACCAAGATAATGAAAAATATGGAAATCAACCGTTGTTTAAATTTAAAGCAATAAGTAGTTGAATTCATATATTGGTACATAGTTAGTGATCCAAAAAAATCCACCTGACTTTACAAAATGGGGAAGAAAGCCCAATAAAAAGCAAACGTATTTCAAGATTTTACACACAGTTCAGATTAAAAAAAAACTGAACAAATAGCAATCTTATTAAGTATGAAAATGTATGGGATGATGAAATTTTAACAAAGCAGAGTAAATTAAAGGTAATAAAGAAATGATTAGTAGCCTATGACCACTATCATAATTAGAAACAATGAAGTGTGTAAAATAATTTCCAAAATTGAAAAAAAAAGAATATTTTTTTGCTGTGGAAAGGCGTGTGTGAAAATAATCGCTTAATTTTTGGCTGAGCTTTGTCATTTACAAATTCCTTACTATTATGAGACATAGGCACTTTAATTAATAGTCATATAAAATATTGTTATAATAAACATGATTTTGATAAAAAAAATAGCAGTAAAATATATATAGAATAGAAAGATGCTAAAGTTTAAAACTAAAAGTTTAAAAACATTGAAAAATCATATTTCCATCGGTCTGCTTTTTAATATCCCTGCTACTGTGATAGCTAAAAATGTATAAGGTTTCATATGGAGAACATGAAGAATAAATTGAAAAATCATTCCTATAATACTATTCGAGATTCAAGGTATCACCCAACTAACTTAAACTAAAGAAGAACTGTATAGTTGGTTGGACATTACAACTTTCCAAATTGTTTAGAACAGTTCAGCGTATAAACAACGAAATTTTTGGTTGAAAAATTAGATTATCCCAAATGCATAATATTTAAAGTTTGTATAGAACACATATGACCTCAATTTTGAAGATAAACTACCATAATATTGTATATATTTAAATATCAAGGTTTTATATGGAAAGATAATCAAGCTTCGATGGATAATTAAATTATTTACTTTCATGGTCACGTGAACCATTGAATTGCGAATAGAAAAACAAAAGAAAAAACAATGTAAAATCTTTTATGAACAAAAATTTCATTTAAAGAGTTTTGTGCATATTCAGAATATCTATATTGTAGACGTCAAAATAAGCCACACCATTTTTTTCAATCAAATATATCAGTCAATAATATTTATCAAAAAACAGATGTTAGCTATAATTATTAACATTGCTTAATATATTAACTATAGAACTATATTTGATAATACCCTTCATACTTCTATTTCTACAGATATGTATATTTGTAACCTATTGTAAATTTTGTTATATAAAAGTAAAACTTAAGAAAATGGAAAGAAGAACACCAACCAAATACAATGGGATTAAGGTAAAATAATATTTGTTCGGAGCACATACATATCCACTAACAATATGACAAATGCATATATAGGCTTTAAGGTGGCTCTAGACTATTCAGAATTAGAAATTATTCAAATGTGCTAGTAATTTAAGATATCATTCAAAATTCAAACATGCCCTATACGTCCAATTGAACTTGAATTTTTCTTGTTGTTTGAGGAAAAAAATGAAATTTGCTGATCTAAACCAAACTTAACAATATCATTGCTTTATTTTACAATTTATTATTAAGCTTAATCGAGCAATCCGATTCATTTAAAAATTGACGAAGCAGAATGTTTTTAACTATATCTACAAAATTTGAAAAATGCAAACAACAATCAAGAATGAACAGAATCACATGAAGCGATTAGATGAGGTATTAACAAATTTTAGGAATTAAAGAAAAGATTTGA
Source organism: Allium fistulosum (assembly GCA_030737815.1). Taxonomy (NCBI): domain Eukaryota; kingdom Viridiplantae; phylum Streptophyta; class Magnoliopsida; order Asparagales; family Amaryllidaceae; genus Allium; species Allium fistulosum. The sequence goes on from CM060906.1 coordinate 1,042,523,977, forward strand.
GTAAATGAGTACCGAAGGAAGAAAGCAACAATTCGACTCTGATAAGCCCTTGAATAAAAACGAATTCAACCTGGTAGAGACGGCCTCCGGCATCATATCAGTTTTTGTATACATAAGGGAGGAAGTGGATCCGACGGAGGTTCGAAGCTGTAGGGGTCGGGCGGAGTTCCAGAGCTGTAGGAAAGTGACTGTTATCAGAGGGAAGGCTGACTTCGATGTATTGGCAAAGGGGGACGTTAATATTTAAGGTTTGGAGGATAAAGAATGAAGCGGAGATGTGTACGAACATGAAGAAATAAAAAACGCGACCGTTGATTTCACAAAATGCGCAGGGGCTTCTGCGCACTTGAAATTCAACTCAGTAATAATAATATAATAGAATAGATGTGTTCAAAACGTTACTCTCCTCGTTGGCACAAATGTCAAAATAGGTTTCAAACTACTGCAAATATTTCGTGTCCTTTACTCGAACAACTTCATTTCATAATATTAGAAGCATATTCTTATTCATAAAAGTTAGATTTATATTAATGCATGTATGTTCATATTCGAATGACTCAAACTTGGTGAATGCTGAATCGTTGATGTTATGATAATCAATGTTCAAAATTCGATTTCCGTTTCATTCATTTGAGATTTTTGAAATTATGGTCAGTTTTGAAATTTTCGATTTCAAATTTTGGTGTTTTTCTTTATAAAAATACTTTAATGGATAATGCTTATGGGTGTTACAGAGCTGTGACCATTATTACATCCTACCATAACCATAATAGTTATTTATGGTTAGTGAAATATATCACCTTTACCGCACCCGCTTGTGATGGTTAATCGCCGTTATTAGTGCATAAAGGCTCTTTGTTGGTTTGTGAACCTATGCAAGCTCTATCAGAAGACAAATTTACAACAAATAATTAAAAACATCGATTGTTTAGTTATTCCCAAACTCATGTTACTAGAATGCATTTTTTTATTGAAATACCATAATAAATCATGTGCGATCGGATGGTTTACTGATTTTACCAAAATCTGTAACCGATGGTAACCGTGTGAACGGTTTATTACAGTTGAGTTATTGATAGTATGTAACATAAGCTTATCAATGAATACCCAAAATCCAAAATCCATTCGCATTCGAAAAGTGGATGAATATCCGATATCCGAAAAAACAGGTACGAATGCAGATGCGAAGACATTCACATCCGAAACTTATCTGTCTGGTTTTTTCAAGAGTATAGTTTATATTATGTGTATTTTAATATAATAAAAGTTGTGTATTTATTATTTTATTAAGTTAGCAGTTTATATTATATGCATTTAAGACATATTAACTGCTCAAAACTATTTATTATCATCATATTTGTTTCTTTTTCATATTTTTATAATCAATGGGATTGAAAAAAGAATACGTTAAATCAAAATTTTCTATTTATATTTCTTGATTGATCGATTGTTAACGGATAGAATAATTATTCGATATTCATCCAAATCCACGGATGCAGATATCCAACATCCGAAAATGATCTTGGATGCGGATACAGATATGACACTATTCACATCCGAAAGTATCCATTGACAGACCTAATGTAACAGCCCTAATAGTTCCTACTTGTATTTGCGAAAATGGTTTATGTATTGTACTTTAATAAATTGATTTAGTTATCGATTTTTTTCCCCTTTTTTCAAGTGGATTATTTTTTCTGGGTCTTTTGTGCATTTTTTGTATTATACCGTTGGATTCGTTACTTTTAATATGTCTATTGCATTTATTTTTAACATTTTCTATTAAATTTATTTCTAGCATTCGAGGATCAGAACTGAAAATTAAATGGTAACCAAAATTTAGATCAGAGCTGTAATTTGGATTAGATTCTGTTTTAATAATCACCATAATAGGACCACAATGGGTGGAATTTCGATGTTCTGGCTTGAACGTTGAACATGATGATGACATCGTGGAAATGCGAATAAAAGTAATGAAGCATCTTTAAATATATCCAAATAATAACCTACATCATAAGTAAGGACAAACAAAGATTTTATAATAATATTTAAATTATGCAATTCTCGCTCAAAGGTTCTCAAAATAACTAAACTTATGGCCTCACGAACACTTCACTCTCAGTTGTAAACTTATCACAAGTGACTGTGCATCAAACGTAAAGATGAACAAGGATCACGTGCATGTGAAAGATCACAAAATGGTACCCAAACCATTCAAGCAAATCCTGATCAAAAAACCAAACTCCATGGCCAAAACAAAACAAAATAGCCTACATGTCACTAAGATGGTTGTACCCATCCACATTTCATATGTTCTAATTGGGAAAATAATTTAACATTTTTTTCACAAATATTTCCAACATATTTTTCAAGGATTTTTATAACTTATTTTAACACTCTTAATTCAAACATACTATCACAAGTTGTCATTTCAATTTCTTAGCAATCAGTTTAACATCGAACACAAACATAATCTGCACAATTAATAATTATTTCATACAGGTTATAGTGAGAATCACACACCATATAAGGGATGAATATCACATCCATTTTACAAAGCTTCTATGCACTATCCTAGCTTTTCAAAGCTCCAAATCATCAAAACAAAGCTGCTAGCTCCATAACTTCAAAAATTTATAAAACTGCACATATCTCCAACCTCCATTTACTTCCAAGCTCAGTGTCTACCTTCACATGTATCTCAAACTCAATCAAACAATCATACCATTTCTTCATGTCCAACATATACAATCCCGACATATCAATACATACAAAATATCATACGTATAGCAAGTGAGGGTTGGTCCCTCATTAGTGGAGAGAAGAAATGTACAAGAAAAAGGAGTGAGAGAAGAGCACCATTGTAGACGGGCCTGATGAAGAGGGTGGTGGATGAAATCAATTTGGAGAGTAAAACGATGGTTTGAACTCTTACAGAGAACAGGGATGGGATAGTGAGACTAGGGTTAGAGGAATGAATGCTTACTTTTATACACTTCTCTACTTAAAATTATGCATCGGTTTTTGATGTCTGACTATGTCCAACATCACACATACGCTCGTGGTGTTGCTTCGTATACAATACTGCTTAATCATTCAAAAATAAGAGTTCTTATATTAAACCTTAAATGGTTCAAATAAGGAGCAATGGGGATAGGTAGCTCGTAGAAAATTCTGGGTGCATGTTGGATTGGTTTAAGCTAGATTACATTTGTAAAACTTGCATTCTTAGTTTATTTTCTGTAGGCACTGAAAATCAATGAAAAAGAGAGTTTTTTTTTCCTGTTAGCTTTTTCTTTCCTTTTCTTTTGACTAAAACATGGTTTGGTTTAAGCTAGATCACAACTGTAAAATGTACTCTTAGTTATTCTGATATCCATTTTAATAAAATTTAACTTGTCTATTTTCTGTAGGCGCAGAAAATCAATCAGAAATAATAGCCGATAGTATTCGTCATGCAAAGGAAGCTGTTATGTTGGACATAAAGGATGGAAATTCTTGGTGTAAGTTATTGATATCTATTCTAGTATATTAGGTAGGAGTAATTTGCAATACCACAATTTTTTTCTTCAATGTTTCTAACTGAGTTTATTTGTCCTACTAACGATCATGTAACATAAAAAGGGTCCAACATTTGGTATTTGTTTTCTAGTAGCAGAAAGTCCATGGCCTTATTATAGTGTGTAAGTGTGTGTGCTAATAATCAATTTGTATGCAAGCTTCCTGACACCCAGCACTCAAGTATTAAAGGAATAAGGTAGATAAGCTGTAATTTAAGAATATTTAGTCCAGTGTGGCGTTTTCTTGAACAAAAGAAGAAAGTATACATAGATGACTGTAATTAACGTTATTCAGTTTGCACACAAGGAAATGACAATGGCAACTCTGGTAATTTGTTACCGGAGCTTTTGTTCATCTTTCAAGGGAATCATGGCGCCTCTCTGAAATGTTGGAAGAAAAGTCCATGAAGCAAAAAAAGCTAGTTTATTGATTTTAAGAGACAGATTTATAAACTGATGAGGTTTCGAACTATATATATATATATATATATATTTGTGTGTGTGTGTGTGTTCAAATAATGAAAATGAAATAAGTAAAGATAGTTGAGAAGGCATTCCTGATAGTGCTATTTGTGAAGTTATGAACTGACCCATGCGTTATTACTTATAACAACATATGAAGATTGCCAAATATATATCTGTGTAGACATATGAAGATTGAATGTATCATTTGGTCTAAAATTTGTGCTATACATCTTCTAAAATCTGTCTTTTTTAATTTTATTTCTCTTTGTATTAAGGTTCTTAAAAGTGCGCATGACTATTTAATTCGTGTTATGTGAATTTCCAGTGTTACAATAGGTTTTCATTATTTCTTGTATGTGTCTATTTGGAGTAACTGCAGCAGCCTAATCTATTTGCTGTTATATTCTGCTAAATTTAATTATTTAATTTCCAGATAACTTAGGCAATGCATGTCTCACAAATTTTTTTGTCACGGGAGCATGGGATCATGATAAGCTTCAACAATCACTGAAAGCTTACCAAAATGCTGTAAAGTGAATTGATATATCTTACATTTCTTTTTTCTTTGTATGTAATGTATAATGGGACATTGAGGATCAGGTCTCTATTTTAATATACTTCTACGCAAAGGTCTTATCTTATTGAGCATACATATTAGGCCCCTATTTTTGCATAAGAAGAAAATGTAAATCGGTTGGTTTTCTCCTCCTCCTGTTTTTTGTTTTGTTTTGTTTTTTTTTTGAATTTTATAATGGTTTCTAACCGATTAAATTTGATTCGAAAAATATATTTGTAGCAATTTGCAGTTTTAAAAAGTACAATTTATGAAATACACATATTCTTTTGCATTTCCAGTTTGATTAGTTTCTTCTTGATAAAAGCAAATGAGTTTAAACTTGTATTTTGATGATGAATTCAAAGTTAAGTGTGCGTGCGTAAAAGTACGTACATATATAATTCAAAATTGATGATAAGGGCAGTGACGGTTAAATTTTATGAAAAGAATCAGATTAAGAGAGAACTAATTAGTAAACTAATATTTTAGTTCTGAATAAAAGCAAAATGAGATTTAAAGAAAAATGGAAAATTGGGTTATATATAATCGTTTGTCCTTGTGATATTTGTACAGTAAAAATAAGGAGTTGAGAGTTGAGACTTATTTCCACTTGTATACCACTTTAAAAAAATGAGTGTCTGATACTTATTGTTGCTTCCTTTATCTGATACTTTGCACTTGTGTGGATGCTTTGTGTTGTATCTAAACACTTTTTTCCTCTCAGGAGAAAGATGAGCTAATGATATCTAACCCAGATCTGCAGTTCAACTGTGCTACAGTAAAGATTTGAACATAAAATTATTCTCCATTAACTTGATATATGTCAAACAGTATGTTCTGCTTGATTCACAAAAATTTCCCTCAATCAGGCAAATAAATATCTTGAAAATTATGAAAGAGCCCTTAGAGGATTTGATGCAGCTTCCTCAAGAGATCCTGGCCTTAATGCTGGTGCAGAAGCTCAAAAGATCCTCAACCTTTTGGACAAGCTAGCAAATACTATAAAAGTAATTGATTTCTTTATTTTATCAAAAAGTAGAATTTACCAAAGTAAATAAATAAAATCATAGCACGATATTTTGTTCAACTGTATATCTATAGAAATTTTAGAGTCCATCTTCTCATACATTGACTACCCTTTATATTGAAATTTTGAATCACAACTTTACTTTTGTATGCATGTTTTCTTATTTGATCTGTTAAAAAATTTAATGGGGTGATGTCTTGTATCAAATGTGAACTTATTTCTTTTATTATCTCCCATCTAACATTTGGAAAAGTTAAGATCTAACAGCCTGACAAAAAAAAAAAGAATCTGTGTGCATTTTGTGTTTTTCCAGTACTTAATCATAAATACATTGACGCTATTGCTACATAACAAATTCTATAAACAAATTATTTGCAGGGTCAGGCTAAGGCTAAGCGACTGTTATCAGCTGTGTCATCCCTGGGTGAAGTAAAATGTAAACAGCTTTAAGCAAAAAAGTATCAAAAGTGCATTCTAAAATTTTGTTGTTTACCACACTCATTGCTGACTATGATTTTACTATATTCAAGTAAAATCAACACACAAAAAAGGGACAATCAGTATCCTGGCACAAGGGCTAAACAAAACTGTGGCAGTAGTGGCGAAAGTACTTATGTTTGTAAAGCATGAAGATGTAGCTCCACTGTAAGTTTCTTCTTAATCATATGTTTAACAGAATCCATTTACTTTTTTTTATCGTTTACGATACTGTCTCTATACCCCCTTCACAAATAATATACTAACCACAAAGACTATACATGTCTAAGACCAACCAGTTCCATTGTTGCAAATGAGTGATGTTACTTAATACCAGCTTGGTGAAACAATGAAAGGATATCTAACGAATTTGAGTGCCTTAATGATGACACATATACGAGGGAGTCTCAACATTTCCTTCCCTTTAGTTTCAAAATTCCGTTATCGATTCTTTTAAAAAATTATATAATATCTCTGATTTTATATAGGTTCAATACTATAAGAGGATGGAGAGACAGAAAGAGACATAACAAATCGGATGAAAACTGTATGTATAAAATGGAGACAAACTAGTATCATTTTATGTTATAAGTGAACTCCAGAGAAACTAAAAGAAAATTTTATCCAACAACGATTAGAAAATATGAAAAATGATCTACATATGCTAAATCTAACTAGTAATATAATTCAAGATAACAAATAATGGAAATTGGGAATTCATGTGGCTGACCCCAAGCATATGGGAAGAAGACACGGACGATGATGATATAAAATCTGATGCAGCGCGGTACAACATTAGGTCGCAAATTTTAGGTCGCGAGCGACCTAACGAGCAAACAAAGCAAGCCAAACCATTTCGGTCATTGCCAGTGACCTACGACCTAGTTAGGTCGCGTGAAGAAGATCCAGCGACCTATGATAAGTCGCCGAGCGACCTAACTGAGAGTTATGCACGAAGAGATGTTCCAACGACCTATGATAAGTCGCCGAGCGACCTAACAGTGAGCTATGTACGAAGGGATGATCCAGTGCCGCGATCTTACTTAGGTCGCTTTCCTATGCCGCTTTCTTTAGGTCGCGAACGACCTACCTTAAGTCGCTCAAGTATTAGGTCGCGTGAAGATTTCCAGAAGCCTTGTTCTTAGGTCGCTGCTGTCGTGTGTTCTTAAGTCGCTGCTGCCGTGTGTTCTTAAGTCGTATGATGTTTAGGTCGTATGTCGTTTGTATTTGTATTTTCTTAAGTCGCGATGGCCTTGTAATGTGTTGTAAAGTGTTTTCTTATGTCGCTTTGTATATAAGTCGTAGGTCGCGGCCAATGTTAGGTCGTGTACTCTGTTAGGTCGTTTGTGTTAGGTCGTTAACGACCTATCTTAAGTCATGTAACTGTGTTGTAATCTCTATAAATAGCGGGTGAGTTGTAACATTTGAAGTTAGTTGATTTTGAATAAACTTTTGTTTGAGTGCTTTGTGCCTCTTCTCAAATTGATAGTTGAGTGTGATCTCCTATCTCCACCTTCGGTATTCGAGTGCGTTCGAATCAACGATTGTTGAAGCCGATTCACGGAATCAAGTGCGCTTGATCAACGTCGAAGAATCGTAGATCTTTAAACACGGTATCGTGCGCGATCAACGTGTTTGAGATAGCTAGAATCCGGTATCTTTGGATCAACGGATTTGGGCCTTTGGTATTTTTCAATTCACCGATTGCTACTTTCACCGTTTCATCATTTCTGTTATCCGCTGCTGCTTCATTTGGTATCAGAGCTAGACTTAGCCAATCATAGCTAAGCCGAGTCTTGAAGCCAATTCTTATTGAAGAGTTTGAAGATTAAGGCCGAGGGTTAGAAGTTGAAGCCGTGCATCACTTTGAAAGTCAAGGTCGAGAATTAAAGTTGTGAAGATTCAATCATGCCTCCGAGAAGAGCTAACCGCCATCAGAATGTTGAAGCGTTGTATAGAAGAGAAGAAGCCGAGCAAATGGAACAACGCATCAATGAAAAGTTTGATGAAGGCATTGAGAAGTTAGAGAAACTGATGAATGATATGAATCAAGGACAAAGGAGAAGGTCGTCAGTCTCGAACCATGGAGGAAACATAGTTTCGCCATCGGTTACGGAAGCGAGGAGGGTGTCGCCGCAATCTTATCGAGAAAGAAGAGAATCTTCAGTTTCATTTAGAAGAGAACATCATGAGTATAGAGATGAAGAGAGAAGAACTCCACGTGAGTTTGAACATGAACCATACCGTGATGATGAAAGACAAAGTAGAAGAGATATGCGTGATCATAGAAATGTGGATGGTCGAGATCGTTATCGAAGTACATCTATTTTTGATGAAGATGGTGGTAGATGTAGTGTTCATTCGCGAGATCGAGACCAAGTATGAAATGCATATCGGGATGTTGAAGATGATCGTCGATGGGAATCGGGGATGAAAACTGAAATTCCAGAATTCAAGAGTGGAATGGTAGCGGAAGAATTTTTGGATTGGTTGTCTAATGTTGAAGAGATTTTTGACTTTAAGGAAGTTTCCGAGCATCAGAGAGTGAAGTTGGTTGCTACTCGTTTGAAAGGAAGAGCTATGGCATGGTGACAGCAAACTAAACTTACACGGGAGAGAATGGGAAAGTCAAAGATTGAATCATGAGAGAAGATGAAGAAGTTGATGAAAGCTACTTTCTTACCTTACAATTATCAATCTCTTATGTATCAACGTTTGCAAAACTTGAGACAGGGGACAAAGTCAGTTAATGATTATGCAGATGAGTTCTATCAACTTATTGCCAGGAATGATATCATGGAGACGGAGGAGCAGTTGACGGCTAGATTTGTTGGAGGGTTGAGAATGCAGATTCAAGATATGGTGAATATGTTTGATCCCAGATCTGTTGCTGAAGCACATCAAAAAGCTCTAGTTTGGGAGAAGCAAGGTAGGAGAGGTGGTGGTGTGTTTACAAATTCCAACAATCCAATGAAAGAGGCTAAGCAATGCAAATGTTTCGAAGGCTGTTGCAAAACCGATTGTTAGTGAAGTTGCTAAGTCCAAGGTCAATAGTGGTATCAAATGCTTCAATTGTCAGGAGTTTGGTCACAAAAGCAATGAATGTCCAAAGCCAAAGAAACGAGTGATGGTTGCTGAGGCAGAGGATGAGGATGCAGAAGCTGAATGTTCTAATTCACTACATGATGAGGAGGAAGAAAATGTGTCGGGAGATGAAGGGTATTCATTAATGATGAAGAGGTCGTGTTTGACACCAAAGCAAGAGTATGATTCAAGTTGGTTGAGGAGCAACATTTTTCAGTCAACATGTAATATTCTAGGAAGGGTTTGCTAGTTTGTCATCGATGCGGGAAGCTGTGATAACATCATTTCTACCGAGGCTGTGAAGAAGTTAGCATTAAAGACTGAGAAACATCCGAAACCTTACAAGTTAGCTTGGTTGAGAAAAGACGGGGAGGTGAAGGTTGGACGAAGAGCTTGTGTTAATTTTTCGATTGGGAAGAAATACAAAGATGAAATTTGGTGTGATGTTGTGGATATGGATGTATGCCATCTGTTGTTGGGAAGACCATGACAATATGATAGAGCGGTGCAACATGATGGTCGTACTAACAGTTACAGTTTCATGTTTGAAGGTACTAAAATCACTTTAATTCCTAAGAAGCGATAACAAGAAGAAAGCAAGTTGGAGGAGATTGAAGAACTTAAAACTTTGCTATCTTTGAAGGAGTTTGTTAAGGAAGTAGAAGAGGAGCCTGAAGTATTTTTGTTGATTGGACGTGAGAGTAATGAAGTGGTTGAAATTACTGAAGAAGTAAAACCAGTGCTGGAAGAATTTGAAGATGTATTCCCTGAAGAACTGCCAACGGAATTACCACCATTGAGGGACATACAACACCAAATAGATCTTGTTCCAGGAGCTGTGTTACCACATCGACCACATTACAGAATGAGTCCAAAGGAACATGAAGAGTTGAGAAGGCAAGTGGAAGAGTTGCTTGAACAAGGACGTGTACAGGAAAGCTTAAGTCCTTGTGCAGTTCCAGCTTTGTTAGTGCCGAAGAAGGATGGAACATGGAGGATGTGTACTGATAGTCGAGCACTAAACAAGATTACAGTGAGATACAGATTTCCTATGCCTAGATTGAATGACTTGTTGGATCAACTTAGTGGAGCTGCTATCTTTTCGAAGATTGATTTGAAGAGTGGTTATCAGCAAATTCGTATAAGACCAGGGGATGAATGGAATACATCATTCAAGACACGTGAAGGATTATATGAATGACTGGTCATGCCGTTTGGTCTTTCGAATGCACCTAGTACATTTATGCGGGTGATGAATCAGATCTTTAGATCATTTATTGGGAAATTCGTGGTGGTGTATTTTGATGATATACTGATATATAGTAGAAGCCCAGAAGAACATTTGCATCATCTGAGAGAAGTGTTGATGATACTGCGACATGAACAATTTTATGCTGCAACGAAGAAATGCGTGTTCATGACGCAGTGTTTTATTTTTGGGATATGTTATTTCAGAAGGAGGTATACAGGTGGATCAGAATAAAGTTGAAGCAATCAGAAATTGGCCACAACCCAGGACGATAACCGAAGTTAGAAGTTTTCATGGTTTAGCGTCATTCTACCGAAGATTTATTCCACACTTCAGTAGCGTGATGACACCGGTTACTGATTGTATGAAGGGAAAGCAGTTTTCATGGTCAGAGGAAGCAGGATCTGCTTTTGAGCGAATCAAGGAACTCTTGACGTCAGCACCAATTCTAGCATTATCAGATTTTCAGTTGTTGTTTGAGTTACACACTGATGCATCTAAAGTTGGGATTGGAGGGGTGTTGAGTCAGAAAGGACGTCCTATTGCATATTTCAGTGAGAAGCTATCGGGAGTCAAGATGAGATATAACACTTATGATGTGGAATTCTATGCTATTGTTCAAGCTATAAAACATTGGAGACACTATTTGTTCCATAAAGAATTTGTTCTATATACTGATCATGAAGCACTGAAACATTTGCAGGGGCATGACAAAATTGCAGCCAGACATGCTTCGTGGATCGCATACCTGCAACAGTTTACATTTGTGGTGAAGCATAAGTCCGGAATTACAAACCGTGTGGCAGATGCATTGAGCAGGAGAAATCATTTGTTGACTACCATGAAGGTTGAAGTGACGGGGCAGATGCATACCTGCAACAGTTTACATTTGTGGTGAAGCATAAGTCCGGAATTACAAACCGTGTGGCAGATGCATTGAGCAGGAGAAATCATTTGTTGACTACCATGAAGGTTGAAGTGACGGGGTTTGATGTGTTGCCAGAACTGTTTGTTAATGATCCTTATTTTGCGAAGTTTGTTGATGAAGTCGAGAAGGGAAAGACGAATGAGTTTGTATTGGTGGATGGTTTTCTTTTTAAAGGGAATCGATTATGTATACCAGAGTGCAGCTTACGAATGAAGATTGTGAAGGAGTTGCATGAGGAAGGTCATGTGGATAGAGATCGTACTTTGCAGTTGATTTCTGAATCATATTTTTGGCTGACAATGCAAAAAGAAGTTGAGAGATTTGTGGAGAGATGCCATATCTGTCAAGTTTCAAAGGGAACCGCTACAAATGCAGGATTGTATATGCCATTACCCGTGCCTACTAGACGGTGGGTTGATGTGAGCATGGACTTTGTTTAGGGTTTGCCTAGAACTCAAATGAGAAATGATTCCATATATGTGGTGGTGGATAGATTTTCCAAGGTGGCGCATTTCATAGCTTGTAAGAAGACAGCTGACGCCGTCCGTGTTGCTCAATTATTCTTTAAAGAGGTGTATCGATTACATGGGCTACCTGAATCTATTGTTTCTGATCGGGATACTAGATTTCTAAGCCATTTTTGGTTAAATTTGTGGAAGATGGTTGGAACGAAGCTGAATTTTAGTAGCGCCTATCATCCGCAGACAGATGGGCAAACGGAAGTGGTGAACAGATCGTTGGGAAATTTGTTGCGATGTCTTGTGCAGGATAATTTGAAGAGTTGGGATATGAAGTTGTGTCAGGCGGAATTTGCACATAATCACGCTGTTAATCGAAGTACTGGTCTCAGTCCATTTCAAGTTGTATATTCAGCAATTCCGAAGGGACCGTTAGATTTGACGACCGTGCCATATCAGAAGGGAGTTGTTAAGCGAGCTTGTGATTTTGTGACTGAATTGCAGGAGTGCCACAGAACTGTGCATGAACGATTGCTTGCATCAAATGAGAAGTATAAACAACTGGCAGATAAAAAACGAAGAAGTGTGAATTTCAGAGAAGGTGATTTGGTTTACGCCGTGTTGACAAAAGATCGTTTTCCAGTGGAAACGTACAATAAGTTGAAAGCTCGTAAAATTGGTCCAGTGGAAATTTTGAAGAAGATCAATGATAATGCGTATCAGTTGAAATTGCCGGATTATATTCACACTGCAGACGTTTTCAACGTCAAATACCTGATTCCGTATCATGGGGATGAGCTTGATGAAGGAGAGGAAAATGCAAATTCGAGGACGAATTCTTTTCAACCGGGGGAGGATGATGCAGCGCGGTACAACATTAGGTCGCGAGCGACCTAACGAGCAAACAAAGCAAGCCAAATCATTTCGGTCATTGCCAGCGACCTACGACCTAGTTAGGTCGCGTGAAGAAGATCCAGCGACCTATGATAAGTCGCCGAGCGACCTAACTGAGAGTTATGCACGAAGAGATGTTCCAGCGACCTATGATAAGTCGCCGAGCGACCTAACAGTGAGCTATGTACGAAGGGATGATCCAGTGCCGCGATCTTACTTAGGTCGCTTTCCTATGCCGCTTTCTTTAGGTCGCGAACGACCTACCTTAAGTCGCTCAAGTATTAGGTCGCGTGAAGATTTCTAGAAGCCTTGTTCTTAGGTCGCTGCTGCCGTGTGTTCTTAAGTCGCTGCTGCCGTGTGTTCTTAAGTCGTATGATGTTTAGGTCGTATGTCGTTTGTATTTGTATTTTCTTAAGTCGCGATGGCCTTGTAATGTGTTGTAAAGTGTTTTCTTATGTCATTTTGTATATAAGTCGTAGGTCGTGGCCAATGTTAGGTCGTGTACTCTGTTAGGTCGTTTGTGTTAGGCCGTTTGTGTTAGGTCGTTAACGACCTATCTTAAGTCGTGTAACTGTGTTGTAATCTCTATAAATAGCGGGTGAGTTGTAACATTTGAAGTTAGTTGATTTTGAATAAACTTTTGTTTGAGTGCTTTGTGCCTCTTCTCAAATTGGTAGTTGAGTGTGATCTCCTATCTCCATCTTCGGTATTCGAGTGCGCTCGAATCAACGATTGTTGAAGCCGATTCACGGAATCAAGTGCGCTTGATCAACGTCGAAGATTCGTAGATCTTTAAACACGGTATCGTGCGCGATCAACGTGTTTGAGATAGCTAGAATCCGGTATCTTTGGATCAACGGATTTGGGTCTTTGGTATTTTTCAATCCACCGATTGCTACTTTCACCGTTTCATCATTTCTGTTATCCGCTGCTGCTTCAAAATCTCTGATTTTATTCTAAATAAATATATAAACTCTGATTGAGCCATTTTTTCCCCAAATATGATTTTTGATTATGTAAATCATCTTAACAAAAATAGTATCATTTAATAGCCTTTAACTATTTCATATCTTTAGTTACCATGAGGCGTTGGAAAATATTTACTTCAACCATTGATTTAAAATAGTGTTGAAAGGCTATAAGTTTCAGAATAATTTGAACTTTTACAAAGATGTCTAAAAAATTAGAACTTCATTTCTGAAGAAAATTAGCTCGATCTGAGATAACAAGAATTGTAACCAATCTAAAATATCAAAATAATTAACTAACTTTTATTCTTAATCATCATAACGTAATCAATGATTTCTTATACAACTAGAACGATCCTCACAAATATTGAATGTTGATTTGTTATGAATCAATCGGATTGAAGTTATAGCGTCATTGTTGGCTAGAATTTAAGGTAGCGTTTGGTTTGAAAATGAGTTGTGTGTTTTGCATTTTCAACATGTACTTTGAAATGCACGGAAGAGGAGAAGATGGTGGAAAACGGTTCATTTGGAAAATAGTTTTAACATATGAACTTGGAACTGATTTTTTTTCCTGCCTTTTGGGAAATATCAAAAACTATCTTTTCTCTTTTCTTTTGCCCCTTTGTTGGAACAACTAGGATTTTCCAACTCATCTCTCACGCCATTTGACATACATATCGAAAACACAAAACCCATTTTCAAGTCAAACACTGCCTAATGTTTGCAAGATCTGGGTCACAATTTGTTTCGATGAAACAACTGTTGAAATCCCCAAAATGACATGTTATATATACTCCCTCTCTCTACACCCCCTCCCCCCCCCCCCCCCCAACCCACACCCACACACACAGAATATTGGCTAGAGTCAAATTAGATAAATTCGGAGTATAAGTCAGGTATTTTGAAGTGCCATACCAGGACACAGACTTATGTAACATATTTTCCTTGTTGTGAACAATTCAACCCCAATTTCAAATAAGTATATCCACTCAAGAACTATGCTGAGGTTAACGATATAAAATTTGTGCCCACTGTTAGTTTGTTCATATATTTCCAGTGGATGTGCTTCTCAGTTGAAGTTCATTAACAAATTTTCAGGTACTACATAGCATGTGATTTGGATCAAACAATTTTTGTTCTTTCAGTATATGGACTAGCCGGGGACGTGGTAAGGGTTACTGAATATTTAATTTACCTCCTTCATGGAACCTTTTCATAGAGTTCAGCGTTCCACTGTTTGTTTTATTTAAAGTACTCTGTTAGTTACCACATATGCTTGGTTCTTATTCTGAACAATATGTGATTGATTACGTTATGATGATTAAGAATAATAAAGTTAGTTAATTATTTTCATGCATATAATAAACATATATTCATGCAATATGTGATTGGATTTGTTTTCTATTACAGTCCTTTCATGTGTGTTCTCATATACTTTCAAGCATGTTAACTTAGTCCAGTTTTCATTTCCAAGCATCATTACACTGCAGACCTGTTACCACGGTATAAATTATCGAGATAGCTCCTGATTACGGTCCTATGATTAATCGTTTATATCAATTAAGTATAACTTCAAATATTGATTCCTTAACCATATGGCTGAATTTTCACTGTATTCGGTGGCTGTTTACATGTCGCATGATTTCTTTTGCGCTTTTCTTTTTCCCCTCTTATTTTTATGGTTTACAAGTACTTGGTTATTATTTGGAATAGAGCATACAGAAAATGATAAACTGCATGATTTTGTAGATCAAAGAAGGTGATCGGATAACATTGGTGGAACCGTTTTACAGAGTTATAGATGTTGCATGGAAAGATAAGGTAAGGTTTCACAATCATAATTCCAGATTATAGTCATTCTTGTCATATTTTTGTTCAATGAAAAGAATCAGAAATAAGTTTTTTTTGTTACTTTGAACACCAAGTTAAATCTCATCATAGTTTTTCGCAATAGTGTTGTTCAACTTTGGAAATGTCACTTTGATTCATTATACTAGTAACTGGAATGGAAATGATCATCTTGACAAATTTGTCACTGTTTGTTTATAGTCTTAACCTCAGCTGCTCGGAAATGTTTCTCTTTTTTCAAGTTTCACTCTTCAAGGCTATTATACACTATAGGTTAACAATACATCAATATCTTAAGTGTTACTGTTTCAGATGTTCAACAGTAAAAATACTATATTATGTGGAAATGATCAACAGCCTCAACTTTATAGATTCTGCACATATATCTTTTTTGTTTTATAATTTACAGTTTCTCTTTTAATGATGTAGCACTACCAATTTAAATCAATTCGTGTGGACTTTGCGGAGCAAATTTTTGTGAATGATAGAATGCCTTCTCCTCATCACGTTGTGCGTGCTTCGATTGTGGCACAACATAAACCTTCATGATCTTTGTTTAGATCCTTTTTTTATTTTGGTTTGCAATATGTTCCATCAGTGCGTATTCCTTGTTAATTTAATTTACAAGGTTGTGCATGTAATATTAATAATTTAACAAACACCGACTATTTCTAAGAACATAATTTTCCTATGTTTTATATTTTTGCGTGCGCGACTATGGAAAAAAAAAAATCATGTGCAAGGAGTTGATTCTGAATCATTCCTGCATTGTAATCTTTCCAAATGATTTCTGCCCCCCAGTTAGCAACACTTTTGTATTTGGCAATACGCTGCATTGTCTTTTGCTTCTGGATATGAATGGTACCATATTTGTATCCGTGCACAATAGACGGATGTTGTTCTATTCTCTAACAATTGAAAATCTGAAGATATAAATGGCGTTTTTTGATTTAATATGATATTGTTTCAGTTTAAATGATTATAAAAATACTAAATATAGAAACATATGATGATAAAAGTAAGTTTTGAGCAGTAAATATGTATTTATGTAAATAACTATAAAATATTATTTTGATAAACAGCAAGTACAAATTTTGATAAATGGTAAATACAAATCAGTAGTTATATTGAATTGCACATGATGCATAAAGCATTATCTTAATCAAAACAGGTAGATAATTTTGTTAAGGACCACTTGCTCAGCAGTACGGTACTCTAAACTTAGATTCTAGAGATCATGAATTTGAATTTGAATTTTCGAGACATCAAAATGCGTGTTCTGTATGAATAAAATATTACTCTTATTAAAAGAACAGGTAGATACATTTGAGATGGAGATACTTGCATAATTGCATCTAATGTTTGTATATTTACCGTTTTGGAATATAGATGAGGATGAATTTTGGAATTTGCTAGTATCCATTGACAAACTTATTTGTACCTACAGTTTGTACGGTGGTGTTATGTTTATTGTTAGTGTTTTTTTTAAAAATCATTTTGAACTTTCTTATTACAAATTTTTTTTTTTTTTTTTGAGATCATGGGGAACCTTAAGATCATGGTATTCATTGATACTCATTTAAGTAAACCCCACGCCGTGTGTCTACCCCGCTTTTATTTAGTCGTCGCACACGGATGCGTAACGTTGAAACTCCCACTGATGGTTTGACGTTGGGATTCGAACCTGCCCGGACACAGTCCTTTGGTTCCCATCTTCCAGCTCCCAAACCAACCGAGCTACGAACGGCGGGTCTTATTACAAAATTTGAACAAAGTTAGAAACTTATTATAAATATATGCTAATTTTTGCTATTTGTCATGGTATATTCGAGTTGTTGTGCTTTCTAATTGTGCTAATGTAGTTTTTTATTTATCAAATATTTTCATTTGAAGTGGTGCCAAATTTTTATATATTAAGAGATTAATAACAATGTATTGGCACCATTTGAAGTATTATTATCACAATACATTATTCTTTTCATATTTTCATTGGCTTCTTGGTGTTTTTCTAAAACATATTCGGTCTAAGCACTAATTTATCATCATGTCAAACTAGCTACTTGTTTTATGCGTCATACTTGTACTCGATCAGTACCGGTTGCATGTGAATTCTTTTGTAACAACCTCAATTTATAGGTTATTATATTATTATTTTAGTATTGTAATATTGTTTTATCAAAAATAAAATGGATATTTTATTTAACGATGATAAAATTTTTTTTGGTAATGGTTGAATAATCGATAAGGTAAACGTTGAGCAAGGAGTTTATAGATAAACTTAACGTTTAATCTAACTAATCAGGTTAAAGTGAGGTTATATTTTAATGTTGTGTTTGAAAATAGCAAACTATGGCTATTAAAATCATATTTTGGATTTTATTAACAAATTCGGTTAAAAGAAAGTGTAGAAATTTATGAAAAATAAGGAATTTTTGTTTAAATTTTCACTAAAATTATATAAGGTTTTATCCACTCTTCCCAATCATTTATTTCATAAAATTACATCTTTCCCTCGTCGCTAAGAGAAAGAAAACTATTTTGAAGAGAATCCCTTAAATCTTTGAACTAACTTTTGTCCCTTCTGCTTATATCCCTCCTATCGACAAGCTCACTTCCCTATACCACATTCAAATTTGAAGTTGATCCATGATGCCGTAGAGGAGCAATTTGCCTTCCAATTTTCAACCTTAAGGGAAAAGTGAAAGAAGAGGAGTTTGGGGTTGATTTCTAGTAGTGGGGGTGAGATAATTCATATACATCCATTTGTATTTGACTTGGATTGCTACATGCCTTGATCACTTTGATGGTTTCTCTTTAATATGCTAAGGCCTTGATTGAAATTTGCTAGAATTGAATTTGAACTTGGGTTTTGAATTAATGAAGATTGGTGCTAGAAAGATTGTATTTTTTTAGGATTGTAGGGCTTTG
Organism: Allium fistulosum; assembly: GCA_030737815.1. Lineage (NCBI taxonomy): Eukaryota > Viridiplantae > Streptophyta > Magnoliopsida > Asparagales > Amaryllidaceae > Allium > Allium fistulosum. The sequence goes on from CM060906.1 coordinate 1,042,542,422, forward strand.
GTTGAAAGTTAGTCGGTCGGATAAGAGACATGGCTTTAACTCCACCATCCGGTGGCTTGGGGGAGGCAACGGTGGCTTGAGGCTTGTTGCCTCTGTTGTAAAAATTCTTTTAAACACTTGTCTAGGTCCTACCTAGACGTTAGGCGAGGCTTTACCGCATAGTCATCCACTTAAGGCTATTTAGACGAAAAGCCCGTTTAGATGAGGCTTACCACCTCATATAAGCATCTAACGTCCACTTAGGTGCTGCTTTGATGTTAGATGAGGCTTGATACCTCATATAAGCATATACATGCTTGTTTTAGGCCGTCTAGCATACTTAGTTACTCCAAGCCCATCCAAAATCCTTAAATTTACTATTTGGATAAATTAATACTAAACAAAATACTAATTTTTATGCAAAATACATGAATTAACAAAATCCAAATTTCTGATTGAAACAAAGATGATTCATATAATAGAGGTGGGTTGAGAAAGGATAGCCAAAAAAATAAAAATACGCATATCGCCTATATTTGGAGATAGACCATTAAAGGGAATTTTAATTATTAACTAATGGTAAACACTTGCCACCTATCGTTCATGTAACGATTTTTTAAACCTTGCATGCTGCAAGAAAACATCCTAACTAAGTTTCCTTAATTGGTAAATTCTTCTTATCTGCTTCATTTAGGAGAGAAGGATCTCATTTGGGCCTTTAATGCCTAGGTAAATTTGCATGTTGTTGACTATTCAATCACCATATGAGCGATCATGGTCACCCAAGTTTCATGGTGACATGGTATACATCCGGAAACCCGGGCGACGCTCTTGAAAATCTGAGATCCTAATTTTCTAAACTAGAAAATCAAAGAGCACTTTTTTTGAAAATTTGGAAATGTTATTTCCTGAAATTTTGAGTGGTCGTTTGGAAGGACTTTAATTGATGATATTTCTCTTATTTCGGGCTCCATTCGTCAGAGCTTTAGATTATTTGACTTCAGAATAATGATTGGGAACTCATGTGACATCCAAGTTGGGAAAGGTAATGTGTGATTATGAAACAAGTTAAATCGTTGAGTCATATTTGGATAAACAAATTATATTTAATCGAATGACTTATCATTAGGACTCTTACTATGACATTGACTTATAGATGTGTACCTTCGGGAAATACGTTGTAACGACCCGTAAATTCACACTTCGTAACTAATTATTAATTGATTAAATAGTAATGTAAATAAACTGATAAAATGCGAAATTTTAAAGATGACATGAGAGGTTTTGAAACCTATTCCATTATGTCTTGAACATCGTTTGAAGATGTCATATTTACATTAGTCGTTTTAAATTATTATCGAGAGATACAAAATATTTTAAAAAACGCAACATTTTATGGACGACATGTTAATTTCAGCCTAACCCATTTTATACTTAAACCTAATGGCACTTGGTAGCAACCGCCTAAACGTTTATTTTTATGCATTTTCTTTATCTTCCTCCTCCTAACCACATTAACCCTAAATTCCATCTATAAATTCCATCTATAAACCAAAATACAACTCTAGAAATCAAAAGAAAATTCCTTTAATTCGAACCAAGAGGAGAGCGAAATATCTATATCAATCAAAGTCGGTTTTGTGGAGTTCCAATTTGGACCTGATTTGTACCAATGAGTTAGTGGATGGATTGAAAGCGTTCTAGAGTTTTAACATCTAATCTGGGTGAGTATGTATTTTACATATACACCATTATACTTGTATATTAATAAAGTATGTATTTTACACATACATCATCATAGTCTCTCATGCTCTCTTTTTGTAGGCTCATGTTTATGAGAGTTTATTTATAACATACTTTTGCTTTTACCTATGTATGCCACTGGAAGAAGGTTGTTTTCCTCCATGTTGATTTTTATATCGTGCTACGTCAGTTTCCTTTTGGTTCCATCCCAGAACAAGGAATTTTGAAAGGTAGAATCTTCTGTTAAAAAAAGGATAAAGTATATGAGGTAATTGATGTGATTAGGGGTAGGTTTGGTTAGCATTAGGTATAACTGATGTTAGAATGTTGAATTACATATAAATCTTTAATTATAATATGGAATTAAACCCATAAATGTGTGGATCAGAGAAACTAGTAAGATAATGTATTAATTAGTTTATATTATGTTATAGTTAAAATTTCAGATAATTCGACGTTTGTTTTGTTTGTATGTATGCATGATTGCCAGATTTGAGTTAGGACAAAACTAAAGAATCGAAGTGTAAAAGATGCTTTTTGGAAGTGTTTACAAAAACTCTCCATAGAGAAGCGAAGTTCTAGCAAGGAGTTCCAAAGCATTTTGCAGGTTAAAGCAGTGGAGTAGGAGCTCAAATGTTATTTTTCAAAAATCCGAATCAAAGCGTAGATGATCTAGGTTTGACCCAAGGTCAACCCAGGGTTGCTTCGTAACTCGTTCAGGGTTGCTTTAAGGTTTTTCAAGGTTCGTGCATATTTGCTTCAGAGTTACTTCAGGTATGCAATTGAGAATCTTTGCAATTTTGTTAGATAACTCCAATGATTGGATCAAATTTGTGGTCTATGCACAAATGTTTAAATGGTGATAACTATTACATCATAGCACAGGTTTCAGTACGGTCTAGATCCGTGTTAACGAATAGTTACAAGCACTAGATGCATTTAAGAGCATTCCAGATAGTTGATGTCCCATCAATATCAGGGGAAAGGCATGATTGGCTATATTCATTGTGGCAGTCGGAGAGAAATTGGAACACTCATCTAAGTAGGCTAGCCCAGGACGATGCCTACGGGAGTCGGTAACAAATGTTGACTCTGTTGTTCTCAAGTCAGAGGTAAAGCTAATGGATACTTATCAGTTCACTATAATATCTCATTCCATTTGTGATGCATTATTGTAGGTAGTGGGGTGTGTGCTATTGGGTTGCATCACTAATATTTTGTTATATGTTAGGTTGACCTAGGCTAGGTAACCTGTTACACCATTGACCTTGGAGTGTGATATTCCCCTACACGCATGATATTCAGTTAATAGTAGCATAGTTCACCATACATACATACTGTTTATTGTTTGTGGAGTGGTATATTATTTTGACTTTGTTTTGTAGGGAAGAAGTAGGTGGAGGTTTGATTACATATATACCTTCTTGGCTTCTTTCTCATTATATATACACACACAAATTTTTTTTGGATAGTTCTCTTCGTGCTAAGGTTAAGTTTGACCAATGTTTTTTCTCTGTTTTCTTCATAAGACATCTCTCGGGTACTCTCATGAGTAGGCTAAGAGTTAGGTGTATGGGACTAGCATGAGCAAGTTGTTTGATTTCTGGGGGTTTGGTGTAACGACCCGCCATTTGTAACACCCGTAATCCATGCACTAAAGCATTTGTATTCCATAAGTATCACGGATGACGGTTCGTTAAGGGTAGTATTTAAGAAAAAAACACATACCGTATTTATCACAATCTATATATATACAAAATCTCACAACATAAGGAATATATATAAAATCAACATAAACATGTAATAGTCTAATGCATATCATATCAAAGAGACATAAGATTCAATATTATAATATATCGTGCAAATGGTACATCAAATCTCATATACAACATGTCCCAAAATGAATAGTCTAACATGTCAATATCCCAAAATACTGGATAAATGTAATCATAGCGGCAATACCTATGGCTCTATAACTCGCCTCCAACCAGAAGAATCTCCATTTCTAAAGCAGCCTACTCAAAGAATATATAGAAGAGACAACAAACAGAGGGTTAGATATAAATTCTGGTGAAAATAAAATACCATCGATCTGCTTGATTACCACTAGGCTATTACATGATAAACAATACCAAATGGTATAATACGAGGTAATGAAGCCATCCTGCATCTTCACCTGCATCCATCAACTTATCACATTTCTACTATAGTGCTACGTAATACGTGATAAGTCTAATGACTATAAATCACCATGTCACCCAAACATAACTTAAACGTCACACACTAGGCTAGTGGGCCTTGGGTCTTCCAATAAGGTCAAGACCTGTTAAGTATGGTCATCAAGTAATACCAATATAATGACACCTCACCATATCGTCCACCACCTACAATTGTATTGAACCCAAGTCGATATCCTTGTTCCTAACCGTTACCATTTGTTAAACATGAGGACTTAGGACAAGTAATTCAAGGCCAATCACCTTTTCTACAAAGTAGCTCAAGGTCTACTGCTTTTTCTACCAAGGTAGAACATCTTCTATCTCCAAATCGATGCCGCCTAACACGAGCAATCGAGATAACAACATCCCTTTCTACAAATGGTCAATATATATATATATCAATCCTAAGACCATAGTTAAGGGATACAGACTTACATATGCAACATTGTATGGAATCGTATATCGTAATACCCTAGTCGTCTCATCTCGAAGCCACTAGATGACTCTATAATACCACCATATGAATAGAATCACATCTCGAACCATTATTATAGTCTCCATATCATCCAACATTAACCGCACATTTCCCGAGACAAGGCGTACCATCCCCGAACTCATCATATTTTTCTGTAGTCACTCTAGATCTTATGAGCGTGACGCTGATCTCCAAAACAGACCCAAACTCTTGAAACTTCAACATTTCAAAACACATATTGATTCCTTAATAACACAGAGGTTCAGACGTCTGCATAGGGAATTCAAACGTCTGACCCTGCTTTTAGATGTTTGGTCAGGAAATCCATACGTTTGAATATCCCAAATTTACACTAAAATAACGCAAGATATTTCCCTTAAAATTCAGATGTCTAAATTTATGGTTCTGACATCTAAACGCTTGATGCAATCGGGTCTGAACCTTGATGGAAGAATTTCCTTAGTGGAAATTCATTTCACCTCTTTCTTGTTCATCTTTTCGCTCTCCTGTCTTTGACGTTTAGTTTCATGTTACTGAGATACTTCACACTAACGTCTCTTGATTCAGATTCACGCCCTTGTTATAAGTCGTTCGACATTCAGCTGAGAATAGCTTCATACTCAATGAACGACTAGCCATCGTTCAACAACCATTTAACACTCGATTATCACCCCAACCTCTATGTTCATCCAGCAATGTCATTATCACATATCTTCAAGCACCCTCTTCTGATTCCAACATTCCCTGACCAAAAACAATCAATGAAATCACTACAAATCAGTAAATACACTACATTCATTACCAAGATTTTATCACATTCATTTTTCGATTAAACACTTATTGAACATTTGTTAATTAAGATACTTATCTTTAAAATCCCAATTCAAGTTTATTAATCAAGCCTTAACCAAACATTTGATATTTAACAATAATACATAGCAAAAATGGTGATCATATAGTTTACAAAACAAATCCCACTCACCAATCACTATGAAATTCAACCTGACTTTAAAGCTCTTTGATTTCAAAAATCTGACTCAAATCTTCTCCAAAATGCAAACTTGAAGAGCTAAATTTTTAGAGAATATCTTAACTCGAATTTCGATATTTTATTTGGGATTTTTGGTTAAGGAATGAGGAAGTCATGACAATTTGAAATTAAAAAACCATTGGTTTCTTTTTGGAAGAATAACAACAACAATAAAGAATGAAGGAGTAAGGAGTTCATTTCGAAATTAAAAAGGCAATTCTAGTTGAATTACTATTTTGCCTCTAGCTTCTCTTTTCGTCTAGTTTTATCACATTATCCAATTTTGATAAACTTTATATGTTTCATATATGAAAACGACATTATGAACGCCATGGAATAGGTCTCGAGTTCTAATTCATTCATCTTTAAAAAAATTATCTTTTAAACCATTAGTCCATTTGAGTTATTTAATTTAATTAAAATGAATTATTATGTTAAATTACTAAGCTTTAAAAAATTGGTCGTTGCACTTGGAGATGGTTATCTAGCTATTATTAGATGTTTAGTTTATTCATGCCCAGACGAATCTATTATGAGATTATGTACTGTTATTTAGTACTTATGCATTCTGATTATTTATTAGTTATCAGTTTGGCTCTACATACATTGTCTTATACTATATCTATTACTATTTATGCTTATATATATATATAATGGGTTTCCTTCTGACATGAGTTATATCATATTAATTTTTGTTAATTCTACAATAAATTAGAAGATTCTCCATTTTCAGCGCTTAGAAGTTAGATGTCCTATTTTTGCGTTGATTTCAGGTGTTAAAAATAGTGTGTCTTCACATTTGGTATCATAGAATAGGTTAAATGGTTAAGAAAAGTTAGAGAAACAAGTGAGAGAAAAGTTTAGCTTTGGAGCACTCAAGAGGATACTTTAAAAAAAATGCAGTCGAGTCTCTTCTTGTAAAGTCATAAGGATACTTGAATGAGCTAAGTACACATAAGAGCTGAGATCACTTTATTAGTAGAAACTACATGATTGAGAACATTGCGTGACCGTAATTATTATTTTCTAATATATAGTATATGCACTCACCACGCATATCCTATGTACTTCTACATATCTACTGTAGTTACTAATGGATCTGCCATATAGATTAATAACTATGAATCGTAGAGGTAGAAGAGCTACTGCTAAACGAGATACAAATACGGCTACTGCAAATGAAACGAAAATGCTTGCTTAGTTTCAGAAATACCTGCAAACTATAGGAAAGGCACTCCTCTAACAATGGGTACCTGAGAGTAGGAAATAGACAAAGGCGGTGGTGCAGCAACTATAGTCCCATCACCATAGGTGGTTGATTTTCTAATGTTATTCAAGGGTTCCTTAGCCTAAGAGGAAACCTTTATCAGGTACGAAGTCATTTGTGGAGACTTGAGAGTGGATAAGGATCTACAATATGATCTTTGATGACATGGCTATAGATAGGATGATGAGAGGAGACTTTCTCTTAGTCAGCTCTAATGGGAAGCTCTTAGTTGTTGGGATAATATTCTTAAAAACCTAAATGAGGATGAAATGACTTGGGATGAGATCAAACATCGATTCAAAACCTAATTCGTCTTAGAGAGTGAAAGGGATGTACTAATGGAGAAGTTTATCAATCTGAAACAAGGGGATCTATTTGTGAAGTATTATGTTAGATAGTTTGATACCTTGGTGAAGTATGGAGTTGGCTTGATTGACACTCCGAAGCGGAAGGCAACTAAGCTTGCCGATGGCCTATGCTACATTGAGGACCTTGTCTTAAGTCATGTTACTATAAGAGCACTATATGAGAACCTAATTGAGATGGCACTAATGTAGCAACCCATAATTTTAACGCTTTTAATTAATTAACGACGTAAATGAACAAATAACTTAAAAAGTAGATTTTTTTAAAGGATGAATGAATTAGGACCGGAGACCTATTCCATTTCGTAATGTCGTTTATGTATGAAAATCATATAAAGTTTGTTAAAATGGAATAATATGATAAAAAGAGATTAAAAGAGGAGCTAAGAGCAAAACTGCAATTAACTCAAAAGTGGATTTTATGAAAATGGCGCTTCCTCCCTCAGTCTCTCATGTGTTCTTTATCTTCTTAAAAGAATAAATTTAGTTTTCAAATATTTAAACCTTTATAACCTATTCATTTCTTAATGAAAAATTCCAAATAAAATCTCTAAATTCAAGCTACAAGATTCTCTACAAATCTAGCTATTCAAGTTGACATTGGTGAGGATTGGAGCTGGATTTTCGAAATCAATAGGGCTTTAAGTGTGGATTGACTTGAAGCTTGGGTTTCATAGGATTTGGTGAGTGATATTTGTTCTCTATGCTTTATGATTACCGTATATGCTACATGCTCTTGACAAATGCTAATGGTTAGCTTTCTCAAAGGGGTTACTCCTTTTGTAAGTGTTGAACAAGTATTCAAACAGAGCAATAAGGATTAAACATTCAAGGTATTCTATTAGGCAGTAGCAAGGTATTATATTTATTTACAAATTCTTATAATTTTGGAATTGATTGTGATACGCCTTTTGTTAAATTGAATTGTTTATTATCACGATTCCATATATGTATCTATTGTCGACATATGATGTTAAATATGAATATGTGTATATGATTTTAATTTGAATTCTTTTGAATCTCTCTCTCCCCTTCCTCTTATCTTGGTCATGAAATCAAAATTGAATTTTTCTTTTAATTTTATATTTGACAATGTTTGAAAATGAATTTTAGTAAATTGATTTATACCAGATCTACGTATATAATGATATATGTGTATAGATCTATTAATTAAGTAAATTTATTCATATGTGTTATTATTTTATAACATAGGAAATTCCAATTTCATGTTTTAAACACATATTTTTATTTATTAGCAAATACAATTAATTGTTTAATATGTAATCTTGGGCATGAAATCAAAATTGAAATTTTCTTTCAACTTTAAATTTGACAATGTTTAAAGATGAATTTTAATAAATTGTTTTATACATGATCTATGTATATAGTAGTATATGTGTATAGATCTATCAGTTAAGTAAATTCATTTATATGTATTTTTATTTTATAAGAAAGGAAATTGCAAATTCATGTTTATATGTAGATGTCAAATCTTAAACACATATTTATATGTATAATTCAACAAATACAATTAATAGTTTAATATGTGTCTTTAATTAAAATTCATATTTATATGTATATGTATTTGATGAATACAAATTATGCATATTTGTATATATTTTGAGTTAAAAAAATTATCATATGATTGCTTATATATACATATATGTGTATATGTTTATTTATTTTCCAATTGCAATTATTACACGAATATCTTGATTTTGGAGTTTGAAGTTTAAAATTAAATTAAAACCTAAACTTTAAGTTTTATTTTAGTAATTGGAAACTTTGTTGCCTTATAATATGCTGCACTTGCATATTTTTCACTGGAGTATATTTGGATATACTCATAATCTATGTCAAGTGTAGTTTTAGGTATTAATACCATTTAATATGTCAATTAATCTAATTAAAGGGAGAGAGAGAGAAATGAAAGGTTTCTCTCTCTATGTTCATAACCTCACATTCCTTTAATTAATTATATTTTCTAAGAGAAGGAAACAAAATGTTTACTTCTATAAAATTTTACTTGTGTAGGTACACATATATATACTGCTTATATGTTGCACTTACACTTCACACTTATGAATGTATTTGATACATTCATTATAATACATACAAATTAAAATTAAAACTTCCTTTTTAACCAAATTAAATAAAGGATGATTTTATTTAAAACTTCATTAGGTTAGATCTAATAATCTTTTATACTTCATAGGCCCAATAGATCCAAACATGATTTTTTTTTGAAATCTACCTATTTCACCAGCTTTTGATTGGCCTGGTTCCTTTAATGGTATAAGAGCCAAATAGTCTATGCAGCCAAAATTAGTCATGTTAGGACTAACTAATTAAGCTTATCAATTTAGTAGGGTGTTTAGAAAAGTAGTGTCTAGGCTTGGTACTCTCCCTGGCTACCGGCCTAGCTCGAAAAGTGAAGTGAGCCTAAAGGTGCCCTTAATAGAAAAGGCCCAACTTAAATTAGGCATTGGGCTAATTTTCAAAATTATTTTCAAAACTAAAAATGAAATTTAAATTTAAAAGTTAAATTTAAAATAAGAAATAAATTATAAATGTTATAATGTGACTTCAAAATTATTTTCAAATTAAAATAAGATTTTAAATTTAAAAGTTAAATTTAAAATAAAAACATTATAAATGTGATTTCAAAATTGGTTTTGAAAACTTTGTATATTATAGATGTTATAATATAGTTTTCAAAAGTGTTTTGAAAATATAATAAACATACTTTGAAAATTTTAAAATATTAATAAATTAAATTAAATTAATTAAAGCATATACATGTAATATATATATATATATATTGATGTATGTTACATTATCTTGAATTGTTTAAGATGATGTAAGTATATATGTATATACATAAGAATTTTCTAAAAGTAATATTTAATTAAATAAGTTAACTAACTAATAATAAAATACATACATACATATACATACATAGATATATAAAAATGTATGTGTATAACCATAAATGTTATATATAAAGATATATGATATACATATTCAATTAAAAATGTTTAATTGAATAACATAAAATTAATTGAAGTGTTAATTAATTAGACAAGATTAATTAATATAATATACATAAGATTATTATATAAGTTAATTAAATTATTAAAGTTATGTAATAATTAAACTTATATAATATGAATGTTTAATAAAAGATGGAACAATAAGAAACCCAAATGAGACTCAAGGGATAAATACATACGTATATTACGTATAGCATGATTTCTAATGTGTTCGATACTTGAATCACGAAGTTATTTCATAAGAAATACATTATCCCATAAATCGACATCACTCAATTCAAAATATTAAAGATTATGAAACTTTAATATAAATTTTCCTATACTTAAGCCGATATATGCACTATACTCAAGCCATCACGAAATGGTGGGTACGAGTGAATAATTTCTCTTTATCTGTTGAGCTTTCCTCAAGGTAAAGATGAGATTATGACAAGGAACTATGAGTTAGGAGTTGTATATAATACAACCGATAAGAAGTTATCCATCGTATGCATGCTATGATTTGTTAAGCTTTCCTTAAGGTTAAAATCTCAAGGCATACGAGTCCTAACACCCACTAGAGAAGTCGAATGATTTGTATGTTTCGTCTTAGGGTTTTGATAAACACAAAAATCTAGTGGGAACCTTATTACAAAAATGAAATGGCAACATTTAACCTTTCAATCTTGTAAGAACATTTGGTGTATAATGTTATAATAATCTACATTAATAAATTTGTGCAATTAATATAATTGATAAAATGTTTATCAATTAAAACATACAAATGAACCAAAATAAATATTGACAAAATGAAATATAAAATATACTTACCAATAAATATTTTGCGCGTTGTTATTTAAAGTCCCATGCAAGTGCCTAATTTAACAAAAACTAAATGCATTCATAATTGGTCACTTACGTGTTTATTTTCCCAAGATTGTGTATTGTCCTTTATGGGTTTCGAACTCTAAAAGCAATGCTTGAATATGGATTCTGATCCGCATTCGATAACATATTAATGTTATACGGTAAACGGTCATAATTCGTAATTTATGAAACCTCGATGAAATCGGTTCATTCGAAATAAATAAGTAAACCATAGTGTGAGATCGAGTATTCAATTTGATTGATTACAATAAAAATCTTGTTGCGTTAATTATAGCACTATACCAAAAAAGGCTATGAGATAGATCTAAGAATTCGATCACTAAAAGGTTAGTTTGATCAGTTTACAAAAATGCAACATATTTGATATCCTTAAATGTTAAAGATATCCTTAAATGTTAAAGAACCAAATGCACTTATAGTATTATAGTGAGTTTTTTTGAATGCTTCAACCATTTAGAAAGAAAAACGAATGTATGAGGTATATGTAACTTAAGGCACAGTCAGGATGAAGAGAGTGCATGGTCACTTCTGCTTCTTAAAGAAACATAAGAAAGGAGAATTATAATAATTGATACTTAACATTGGAATGAAAACTATAATTTCTATTCCAAAATGTATTTTCATATATAAAATTGTTTTCTATGGTAGATTGATTCTTTTGAGTTTAAGATATTCGATCAGAAAACTTCAATTGTAAACTGGTTATAGTACATAGAATAAATGGCCTATATTAAGTGGGTGAATCAAGCTTCGTATTTTGTATGATATTAAAGTAATTGCGAAAATAGTAGGAGCATGCCATACAACACTTATTGGTCTCATCAAGTTACAAATTGTTTTCATAAAACATGTCAAACATTATTTATGAAATAATAATTGTTTTCCAGTGCTGAATGAAAAATAGACATGGTGTTTTTCAATATGAATATTATGGGTATTAGTTATGAAATAAAACTATAATAGTGGTATTTGTTTTTATAACAAGTGATGCTTTGGAAAATACAGAAGTATCTGAAATTATTTACAATTATTTTGGAATTATAAACTAAACCACAGTTTTGAGAAATGATTGTTTGATTTTATGATTGTGAATCATATGGAACTAGTGAATTATATCTCAAACGATTAAAGGAAAAACACCCATTCTGTGGGAGCAACATAAGAGTTGATGAACTCTTCTAATTGATACTTTCAGATGTATGCAATAGTAAGTCTAATAACACCACAACGGTTCCACATACTTCGTTAAATTCACCGATGAATTATCACAAACATAAACATGTGTATTTGATACACGTGTAGCATGTATACGATAAGTTCATAGAATATAAGACGAAAGTAAATGAATTACATGCAATAGAAATGATTCGATTTGATCGAATAAATGCGTATATTGGAAAAAGTTCCGAACGTACCTAAAAAAATGAATATAGATTCAATCTCAAAAGTCACTCTTTCTTATGACACATAATGATGTATCTATCAATAAGGAGTAATCGAACTTTATTGAACAAAGTACTATTAGTTGAGTGAAGTTGAGTTAAGTTCTTTCTATAAGGTTGTGTACTTAATAGTAGTACAGCTTAAAATTAGTTTCATCCAAAGAATAGTTTAAAAAATCATACAAGATAAGGGTTTATATGAAACCCCAACATTTTCCAGGCCAAGGAGTTGGTAGGTTGTTCGAGTCGAAAGACTACATATAATATTTGTTTGTGAGGGTCTTTGTATGAATCACCCCAAAAGAGTTTGGGAATGATCGTCATTGAATGACCAAGTTATGTTTTGATCATAATTATCGTAAACTAAAACCAATTCAGTTTTATGTAATCCAATTCATAAAATGCTATGAATATCTATTCCATTACACTAAGAAACGATTGTTGTTTCAAAAAATACCAACTTCGTAGTGAAGGAAACTGATTTAGATACGATCCAAAGATGAAACTGATTACGAGGGATGAATGAAATTAACCAAACCTAAACGAGCATAATGCATTAGAATATCTAATAAGTGTTCTCGCACATTAAAGAGAAACTACGAGTGTTTTATCAATGTTGAGAATAGCTAATCTTTAGTTCTCAATCAAACCATTAAGAGCATTGGCTTTACGATATGGTATGATGAACAAACCCGGAAGGATTCCAAGTACGTTATCAAAATATGATTTTAATAGTTGTAGTCGAAGGAATATAATCCATTGGTTGTGTTAGTCCTTGAGATGATGGTTTTGATGACAACAACCTTAGAACTTGTTATAAAATATAAACACTAACGTTATGGTTTAGATATATATGTATATGCAGAATATAAACATGCAGGTACCAAGAATGAAGACTGTACAGTATAGAGATACAAGACTGATGAATTTAAAGACCGAAGATATCAAGATTGAAGACTCATGAGTACCAAGAAATCAAGTTATCAAGAGTTCAAGATTTCAAACAGTACAAGATAATGTAGTTAGTCTAGAATTATGTTAAAACTTTTTGAAAGCACTTACATCTTTATTCGAAATTTATTCGTGGAATGAAATCCACTTCGAGCCTGTTAAAGGGATGGAACCCTAGTGGGATGGAACCCACGGCAATATCTAGTGGAACATATAGTGGTCCTATTTTGATATCCACTAATTTTATAAAAATGTTTTTCAAAAATATATCTCTTGTTTTTAAAAATGTTTTCAAAACTTTCTTTTCAAAAAGACATATCTCTTGTTTGAAATATTTTAGCCTCAAAACTATTTTTATCATTTTTAATATTTTGATTTCAAAATTGTCCTTGTTTTTAAACCATCTCTTGTTTTAAATATTTAGCTTTAAAATATTTATACACTCAGATTTTAAATCACTTTATAGATTAAGATTATATATATTAAAAATTATTTTCTAAACTCTTTTATATGTTTAAACTATATTCAAATATATTTACAAAGTTTAAAAATTGTTTTGACAAATTATAGAAACCAATTTTAATAAGAAAATCAAAACATCAATTTTGCCTTGAGCATGTCGACACACCTCAACCCCCCATGTCGACATGGTGTCCGTTATTTTCAAATTTCAATTTTCAAAAGAAGTGTCTATTCGTCGTATCCTTTCACGAATAGATATGGCTGTTGCTCTACTATAAATACCAGTAAGTTCTAAACGAATTTTTACCAGATTTCATTTTATTTTCTCTCCTCTTCATCTTCCACATTTATTCTAAAGAATCCTAAACTATACTCTGCCAAAAATACCAAGTGAATCAAACTTGATTATCTCTTGTTTGGTTCTCTGCCACTCTCTCCATAAGATCTCAGTGCTATTCAGAGTTATAGAATCTTTTGTAAATCAAACTGTTGAGTAAAAGGTGCGGTTGAGCCTTGAAATCAATTGGGTGTGATTGTAGCCTCGGAAATCAATTAGGTGATCTTGTAGCCTGGTTAAATCAAAAGAGTTGCCTTGAACTCCAATACAGGAGGGTGTACCTCGTAGCCTTGAAACCGAGGGTGTAATCTGGGAGATTATTTTGAAAAGAAATCCGTACGATTGTACGGGACTGGATGTATGGTAACTCCGAACCAGTATAAAATCCTGGTGTGTTCTTTCCTTTACTGCTTTTATTTAGTATTTGCATCTATGTCTGATTCTGTTATTATATATGTGTTTGTGAATTGCATTTGTTGGTGTTTAAATCGAATAAAATTCAAAAAGATTTAAAAAATACATAAAACACTATTCACCCCCCCTCTAGTGTTATTCCAGCCTTAAGATTCGTAATCCGCATTTCTCACATTTGGTATCAAAGCATTGTTTTCCAAAGTTTTCATAATCTGAATTTTGAAAAAGGTTTTAAAATGGCTATTTTTTGGGATTTTGTTAACACTAGTTTAAAACTGTTCAAATCATCGTTGTCTCATAAGTCTGCATATAGTTATTATAGAAAATCAAGTTATCTACCGAGTTTGTATTCTGTGCAGAAAGAAAAATGTTATATGGTCTTTGAAGAATCAACACTCAATGGACAAATTGTGCAAATCAAGAAGAATAAGTGGATACTGGATAGTAGATGTTCAAGACACATGACTGGTAATCCAAATATGCTGAATGATATTATCTATAAAGATGGAGGATTGGTTAATTTTGGAGACAACTCAAAAGGATATGTGATTGTCATCGGCAATGTCGGTAACTCTAAAACTCCTACTATTTCTAATGTTTTATTAGTTAAGAATCTGAAACACAATCTGCTTAGCATTAGTCAACTTTGCGATAAAGGATACAAAATTAAATTTGAAAAAGATAAGTGTCACATCGAAGATAATAATTCAAATATTATATTTAAAGGAATTAGGAAGAAAAATATTTGTATTCTTAGTATGAAAATCTCAAATGATAATCTATGTCTTTTGGCTAATACAAGTGACCTTTAGATTTGGCATAAAAGATTTGGGCATTTTGAATTTTAAACTCTTATCTAGACTTTCTAAACTTGATCTAGTAAGAGGTCTTCCTAGAATGAATTTTAACAAAGATAGTATATGTGATGCTCGTCAATTAGGAAAACTTAGGAAGAGTTCTTTCAAAGTAAAAGATATGATTTCAACTTCAAAACCTATTGAGTTACTTCATCTAGATTTGTTTGGTCCATCTCAAATTCAATCAATAAATCACAATAAATATGTCTTTGCAATTGTAGATGATTTTACATGGACAATTTTTATGAAACATAAAAGTGATACTTTTGATTCATTTAATTTTTTTACAAAAGGACTCCAAAACCAACTTTCTTTAAAAATTATAACTGTTCGTAGTGATTACGGTGGGGAATTTGAAAATGAAAATTTTGAGAGATTCTGCAATAAAAAGGGAATAGCTCATAATTTCTCTTTTCCAAGAACTCCACAACAAAACAGAGTGGTAGAACGTAAAAATAGGACGATTCAAGAGTGTGCTAGAACAATGCTTTCAGATAGTAATTTACCAAAACATTTTTTGGCTGAAGCAGTCGCTACAGCTTGCTACATTTTGAATAAAATATTAATTAGACCGTTAACTGATAAAACACCTTATGAACTTCTTTACAAGAAGAAACCAAAGGTATCTTATTTTAGAATCTTTGGAAGTAAATGTTTTATTCTAAATACAAAAGATAATTTGGATAAATTTGATCCTAAATCCGACAAAGGAATCTTTATCGGATATTCTAATAGAAGTAAAGCATACAGAGTTTTCAACTTAATAACTAATACCATTGAAGAAACAATGCATGTTTCGTTTAATGAAAATTTCAAAAATGTTGGACAAATTAATGATGAAGAAGAATTTTCTACCCTAAATAATGAATCAATTGAAACAAATAATTATCTTATTCATCCAAATTAAAGGGTTAAGCTTTTAAAAGATCATCCTATAGAAAATATACTAGGAAATATTGAATCTATTGTTAGAACTAGAAATCAACTAAATAACATGAGTAATGTAGCTTTTATATCATCTATTGAACCTAAAAATCCAAAGGAAGCATCGTCTGATGATTCATGGATTCTGGCTATGCAAGAAGAACTGAATCAATTCACCAGAAATGATGTTTGGGAACTTGTTCCTAGACCCGAGGATAAAACTATAATAGGAACTAAATGGATTTATAAAAATAAAATGAATGAACTAGGTGAAGTCGTTAGAAATAAAGCTCGATTAGTCGCACAAGGTTATTGTCAAGAAGAAGGAATTGATTTTGATGAAACCCTTGCACCCGTAGCAAGATTAGAAGCCATTAGAATTCTACTTGTTTTCACAAACTATAATAATTTCAAATTATTTCAAATGGATGTTAAAAGTGCATTTCTGAATGGATTTGTTAAAGAGGAAGTTTATGTGTAACAACCTCCACTCTTTGAAGATGAAAAATTTCCAAACCATGTTTTCAAACTTAAGAAAACTCTATATGGTCTGAAACAAGCTCCTAAAACATGTTATGGCAGACTAAGATCTTTTTTATTACAATCAAATTTTAAAATTGGTAAAGTGGTATCAATGAATACCATGATCTTAAGGTTCCCCATGATCTCAAAAAAAAAAAAAATTGGTAAAGTGGATAATAATCTTTTCATTAAAAGAAATAAAAATGATATCCAACTAGTACAAGTTTATGTAGATGATATTATTTTTGGTTCAACTAATCATGAAATGAATAAAGAATTTTCTGAAATAATGACAAAAGAGTTTGAGATGAGTCATATGGGTGAACTTACTTTCTTCTTAGGTTTACAAATAAAACAATTAGATAATGATATTTTTATTAGTTAAGAAAAATATGCTAGGGATCTAGTTAGTAAATTTGGTATGACTACTGTGAGTGGAAAACCCACTCCCATGGCAACCAATGAAGCTTTAAATAAAGAAGATCTTTCAAAAGTTGTAAATCAAAAACTATATAGGGGAATGATTGGATCGCTACTCTATATCACTGCGAGTAGACCTGATATCATGCATAGTGTTTGTCTCTGTGCAAGATACCAATCTCAACCCAAAGAGACTCACTTAAAAGTTGTGAAACATATCATAAGATATGTTAAACATACTTTTGACTATGGTTTATTTTACCCTAAAAATGATTCATTTGATTTAATCTCTTATTGTGATGCTGGCTATACTGGTTGCAAATCTGACCGAAAAAATACAAGTGAAACTTGTCACTTTTTGGGGCATTCTCTTGTTTCATGGTTTAGTAAAAAACAAAACACTGTTTCTTTATCAACAACTGAAGCAGAATATATCTCTGCTGCTTTGGCTTGCTCTCAAGACATTTATATGCAACAAACCCTAAAAGATTTTGGATTAACAATTTCAAAATCACCAATTTATTATGATAATATTAGTGCAATAAATTTATCTAAAAATCCTACTCATCATGCTAGGACTAAACATATTGATATCAGACATCATTTTCTCAGAGATAATATAAGTAAAGAGATTATTTCTCTTGAATTTATCAACTTCGAGAATCAAATTGCTGACATTTTAACCAAACCCTTAAATCAACCTATATTTACTAAATTAAGAAGAGAACTAGGCATTTGTTTAATAACTGAGATATAGAATATAGATATAGTAACATATATTTTTAATAAATAGAAATATACAAGAAAACCAAACTTTTCATAGGGATGTCGACATACCCCTACCACCCATGTCGACATACAACGGTAAAATTTGAAAATTTGATCTTCCCTCTAAAATCAGTTTGGTAGTTATATAAACCTATGTATTTCGAATTTTTCTATCTTCTCACTTCTCTTTCTCTGTAATAAACTTCTGAAAATTAAAATTTATGCCCACCTCCACTAAATCAAACCAAAATGACATCGTTTCTTTCCATTCTCCTCATTCTGGTCCATTCCAACGCACTACACTGGCACGTCTGATAAAGATTGAAGAATCTATGAAGGATGCCATGCAAATGTTGACTGAACTTCAAGTTGTGCAAATAAGGATGGAAAAAAAACAAGAAAAGCAAGGCAAAATTCTTCGGAATTTGCCAAAATTTCTAATGGATAATCATGCAAATCCTATTGTGATTAAAGAAGATTCTCCTAACATTCGAGTGCATAACCCCTTAGAGCACAACGAAGAGGAAGAAGAAGAAGAGGAAGAAGATGAAGAGGAAGAAGCACTTATGGAAAAAGACGACAACGTGGTCTGCGTAGGCAAAGTCTGTTTTGACAAAGATGGGAATTTGGTCGAACAACGTGGAAACTTTTGTTTTCATTATCCAAATTGTTCGATTCACAAATCTCCAATTGTCAAAAACTCTCGTTAGTAGTGTTATTCTATAATTTATATACTTGAATATATTTGTGTGTTTATGATCCATATATATATGTAAATATAACATCGTATATAATAAATTTTTTTTGTTTCGCTTATTATACTTCCTTATTAGTATTTAGTTTAGATAGTATTAGATTAAGAGGGAGTTATATATAAGTTTAGAATTAGTTTTTGTCGATGACAAAGGGGGAGAAGTATAAAATAGAGTGGTTAGGCTTAGATTAAGGGGAATTTATTAGTTTTAGGGGGAGTTATAGTGAAGGTGAAGTATATTTTATAAACATAGGTTGTCATCATCAAAAGGGGGATATTGTTCCTTGAGATGATGGTTTTGATGACAACAACCTTAGACTTGTTATAAAATATAAATACTAACGTTATGGTTTAGATATATATGTATATGCAGAATATAAACATGCAGGTACCAAGAATGAAGACTATATAGTATAGAGATACAAGACTGATGAATTTAAAGATCAGAGATATCAAGATTGAAGACTCATGAGTATCAAGAAATTAAGTTATCAAGTTCAAGATTTCAAACAATACAAGATAATGTAGTTAGTCTAGAATTATGTTAAAACTTCTTGAAAGCACTTACATCTTTATTCGAAATTTATTCGTGGAATGGAATCCACTTCGAGCCTGTTAAAGGGATGGAACCCTAGTGGGATGGAACCCACGACAATATCTAGTGGAACATATAGTGGTCCTATTTTGATATCCACTAATTTTATAAAAATGTTTTTCAAAAATATATCTCTTGTTTTTAAAAATGTTTTCAAAACTTTCTGTAGCGACCCGACCTTCCACTACCGGAAAATCGCATCACTATGAAGAAAGAAAAGGGTGAGAAATAGAAAAGATAGAGAAGAAAGAAGAAAACAACAACAGAATCTCAACAGCGGAATGAATGAAATATAATATATCACATAAAAGATTACATAATATCATATATATCAGAGTTACACAGATAATACAACACATACTAGACAGTTATAAACACCTGTCTAGTTAATACAACTCGATACATCTCAATACAATACAGAGATACAACACAGCGGAATACGGATAAATACTAACACAGCGGAATCACTATATATCTATACGCTGAAGCCTCCTGCTCCATTGCTCCTGCAGAATACGTCAAAGCTAACCTGAATCCCTTGGCTACCCGTAAAAATTTGGGTACCCGAGAGTTTAGGAAAACAGAAAATAAACTCCGGGTCAAACATGGGTCTGGTATGAGTAACAGGTTAAAGTTGTTTAACTTTGAAAATCCTTTGAAACAAAGGGTATCACGTAAGACATCCCACACATAAACATGGAAATGTTTTTACCTTACGCTAACCAAAACATTTGATAGGAAATCCAGTTATATTATAATAGTGTCTAGGGTTTTCAAGTAAATATGAAATAGCTGAAATTGTTACATGATTAAATTCCAGCATACTAGGTTTACAATCAAAACCGTAAGGTCACGTAGGGAAAATGGGTTTCCATCAATGGCAGGGCTACTGGGGTACCGCCCGTCATAGTACGTGGCCTAGATCACCGTACCGAGGACCCACCCTAAGTCCCCTGCAACACAAGGCCGGAACCATCCCTTACTGGACAGTTCCAAACGAAACAACCCCGGCGGTTGTAGCTACTAAACCGCCCACACAGCCGAAATAAAAGGGACTCTAGACAGGGGTATATCTCGCTCTCAAGTGGGTGCTACCCACGAAGCCTTACTGCACCTCCCCTGTTTTAGCCATTCCCGGTTGATGAGGCTTGAGGTCACGATTACCTTTAGAGAACACATCTCTTAGAATGCTCATCGCCCGCCTGACGATGTTCTGAAAGCATTCGATCCATACAAGTTCGTTCCGGGTTCAAACGAAACCGAAGGCATTATCTCATTACACTCATTTTGGAATCACCCTCAGAGTTAACGACAATAACCCTTGCAATTTGAACCACTATCTCGAATCTATAAGTACTATCTCCGTCAAACTCATTATGGAATCACCCACAGAGTTATACTGACGAATAGTTCTTATACCTCGAGTCTTCACTTGCTCCATTTGGATTTCACGACCTAACGTTATTTTGGATCGATGTGGTATTCGGGTCTCCAGACCTAGAATCCCGGTATACGGAAACCCGATCCCGGTCTCATCGAAATCCAAACCGTATCTTTTAAGTCCAAGTTGTTTTAAAGTTAAAACAATTCAATTTATTATCTATATCAACACAGATAGATAAAACACAATATAACAATGGAGAATAACATCATCATCATAAACATATAATCCATATTATCTACTCAAACAGATAATCAATATCATCATACTTAACCAAGCATCCATAACACAATAGATATATCTCTGAGATCACAATCAATCATGGAAATCAATATCATCCATCATATATAAACAAAGATTAATAATCACCTCATTTTATAATTAATTTAAAATGAATTAAACTAATTACAAATCTTTAATTAATTTAATGTAAATTAAATTAATTACTCCACCATTATTAAACTTGCTTATACTTCTATTAATTAATTATCAATCAATTAATTAATCATCATCCAATTATTCATTTTAATTAATCATCCTCGATTGATTATCTTTAATTATATTTAAAGTAAATTATCCTTTAGTTATTTTTACAAATTAATTATCTTTAACCAAATATAGGAAATAACCTTTACCTTACTTCATTTATTCATTAACCTAAATTAATTACATGACTTAATTTATTTTATTAATAAATCTCTTCATTTATTAATTAATTCCAAATAAATTCATTCTAAGATTTCAGCATTTATAATAAATGATCTCTAATTACATTTACTATTTAATTCTATTACATCAAGTAATTAACTTTTAATTAGTTATTTTATTTCTTAATTTTTATTAAGAAAACTAATTTCCAAATCACATATATTAATCACCTTGATTAATAACATACAGTAATTAATTATCCTTAATTCATTACTCCCAATAAACAGATTTAATTAATCCCTTGATTAATTTCAAGTAATTATATCCAAATTACTTCTATTAACAACATATTATCCAATTAATTACATCCTGTAATTATTCATCAATTACTTTCCTAAGTAATTATATCTCCCA
Source organism: Allium fistulosum (assembly GCA_030737815.1). Taxonomy (NCBI): domain Eukaryota; kingdom Viridiplantae; phylum Streptophyta; class Magnoliopsida; order Asparagales; family Amaryllidaceae; genus Allium; species Allium fistulosum. The sequence continues at coordinate 1,042,564,369 of CM060906.1, forward strand.
ATTATCAAGTGGTTAATCCCCATTAATTAGACTTAATTAATTAACTCAAGTTAATCAATTACTTAATTAACTAAAGTGAGTAATTAATTTCTTACTTAATTCCCATTAAGTAATTACACTTAAACATTTACAATGTTGATTATTAAATTAATTAATCTAATTAACTACTAAAAATCAATTATATTAATTAATCATAAAATAATCTAGTTAATAACCCTCATTGACATTTATTAATTACTTTATCTTAAATAATACTTACAATTTCTTCATTTTTAATCATAAGTTCAATCAACTATTTATTAATCAAATTAAAGTGAAATCTATAATTCTTAATTACATATTAATTACTTAACTCCTTATTTACTTTAATTAATACATTTCAACTTATAATTACTAATTAAATCAATACAATTGATCAATTATCATTCTAGTTATTTTAATGGTAAATGAATTTAAATCTTTAATCTTTATTACTTAAAGAAAACTCATTTCCATTTATTTATTTAAATTTTCACTTCAATATATTTGAAACATTTATTTCATTTTTTCTTTTTGAACTTCACTTTAAACCCCAAGTTCAAATGATCACTAAATTAACTTTAAATCACTTTATCTAATTTTAAATAAAAACATTAAATCCCAAGTTAAACCAATCTTAGTTATGAAGAGATTTTTAAATCAAACTTACCTTAAGTTCAAATTATTTAAACTTATTCAAAGTATTTAATTTTTAAACTTACTCTTCATTCCCAAAATATGGAAATTACATTTAACTCTAGACCCAGATTACTTTGATTTAAATTTTTAAACCCATACTTTAAAACTAAAAATCAAGTTACAGGTTAAAACTGGAAATCAAACATACCCGAGTTCTCAAATTTTACTTCGAGTAAAATATAAATTTACTCGAGCCAAACAAGCACTAACTCGAGTAAATCTCGAGTCTTTCCCCTAGCCTAAATTCGACACCACCATTAACAGCCTCACCAGAAACACCCACCGTGCACGTGCACGGCGTCGATCGCCACTTCTAGTCGACCACGACTATCTCCACATATCGACGACCACTTCCAGATCCTATCCCAAGCCTCCGTCATCTTCCCCGTCTCGAAATCAAATTCGGGTACCTATCATGAAAACTGAAACTAAACCCACAACCTGGAACTACGCCGTGCTCCCATCTCCGATCACCAGCGGCCACCCAACTCCGGCCATAGTCTCGTCTGTCTCTCCTCTACAAAAACCCCGAAGCACGATACACTTGATCGTTCCTTGATGACGTACGAAACGGAAACACAGAGCCACTCAAAACTAGGTCTATGGAAAAGAATTCGACGCCGCCACCACCACCGTTAACTAACCACCACCGCACCATTTTTCCGAACATCCCTGGTCGCTCCTCTACCTCTCGACCAAAACTCAACGTCTCCGGTCGACTACATCGACCACGGTGACTCAAATCGTTCGAAACAGTGAAGTTAAAACTGTTCTTCACTCCCTTGCTTAAAAATTCCAATTCTTGTTTTAAAAATCATGATTTAGTATATATTTTCACTTGATGCAACTGAATTTTTAAAACAAGAGATTTGATTTTAAACATATTTAAAGATGTACATGTTTTCTTGAGTTACCAGAGATAGTTATGGATTGTTTCAGCTTTAATACAATTTTAATATAAAGATTACAACAAAATAAACAGTTCTTGTTCCCATCTCAAGTTCAGTCAGTGGTTAGATCAAGTGATAAAGTGTGGTTTCCATATCCACAAGACATAATAACAGATACATGTATCACAAGAAACAGATACTCATAGATCACAATCATATACACACAAATACCGAGGAAGCATGCCATAAATTTAAGTTATAAGTTTTAAATAAAATTGTTACTCACCAAGATTTGAAAGAACAGAGCACCCTGATGAAAACAGTTTTGAACTTTAAAGGCTGAAAAATGTTTTTACTTTGATCTTCCTGCCAAATCATCTTGCTTCTCTGTTTTGCATTGAGTTGCTTGTTGTGAATGTTTGCTTAAGTCTTGAAATGGAGTTTTATTTTGGTTTTACTTAGTTCGAAAGGAAAATAAAAACTGGAATGGGAAAAATGCTTACAGGCTGATATATAAAACAGGGTATCATTTTCTTTTACAAAACAGTGTACAAGTTTTGTACAATTTATCAGAGATAGTTCATAGTTTTGGAGGCTGAAAGGATTCTTTTATACAATTCGAATAGACTTGGTTTGCTACTAATAAATGGAGACATTAAATGCTATTTGTACCTTATGTTATTTTTTATACTTATCCTATTTTTCTTATACTTGCCTGCCTAGAATTTCACTTACATACTTACTTAATATTGTATGTTTTCTTTACAGCCTACAAAACTTTTGATTTAGTTGTACTCAAATCTGCATACCCATCATATTCGAACCACTTGTCTCCGTACTTATCCTATGCAAGTTTACTTTCTAACAAGTTAGTATTATTTCTCTAGTTCACTTGCCTATGTAGATTATGGTTTGAATGCAAATAAATGTTATTTAGATATGTTGTTTGATTATTTTATAGTGTATTTGTTTTATCCTATTTTATTTTGTTATTGGTTTCATTGTTATTTCATTATTTTTCTTTAGTCGAGTTGCTTTATTTAGTGTATTTGGTTTATAATTTACAAAACTATGAAATTTACTTATATATATTTGTTTCACTCTATGCCTAACCTACCACTAAAATCTTGTATTACAACATGTATACTTATATTTATTAATATTATAAAAACTCATTTATCAAATTTAAAAATAATTAAACAAAAGAAATTATCCTTTTATTTAAATTACTTATTTTATAATATATACTAAAGTATCATTTGACAAAATTGCATTTAAAACTTATATATATTTTTAAACTATATTTTTAACAAGCTATACTTTACAAGAAAATAGAACAAATCTCCTTTTTAATTATATTTAAGTTTAAACTAAAGCTAAAATAATTTTTAAAACTATTTAAACATTTATCTTATATATTTAAACCCATATATTCCTTTATTTAATAGCTTTGAAAAGATTATTATCAAATAAATCAAAATTCCCAAATTACTAAAGAAATTTGAAAACATAATTTATTTGTTGAATTTAAAACAAAGCTTTCCTATCTACAATATATATATAAATATGTACATTATAAATAGAAAATAATTTATTAGTTTTAAAAGATAAAATTTACCAATACGATATTTAATTAAAGAAAAGTATTCATTTAAGTCTCATAAATCCAAGATATATCAAAACAATTTAATATTTAATATAAATTATTAAATTGTTATTGCTCGAAATTCCGGGTCGTCACACTTTCTTTTCAAAAAGACATCTCTCTTGTTTGAAATATTTTAGCCTCAAAACTATTTTTATCATTTTTAATATTTTGATTTCAAAATTGTCCTTGTTTTTAAACCATCTCTTGTTTTAAATATTTAGCTTTAAAATATTTATATACTCATATTTTAAATCACTTTATAGATTAAGATTATATATATTAAGAATTATTTTCTAAACCCTTTTATATGTTTAAACTATATTCAAATATATTTACAAAGTTTAGAAATTGTTTTGACAAATTATAGAAACCAATTTTAATAAGAAAATCAAAACATCAATTTTGCCTTGAGCATGTCGACATACCTCAACCCCACATGTCGACATGGTGTCCGTTATTTTCAAATTTCAATTTTCAAAAGAAGTGTCTATTCGTCGTATCCTTTCACGAATAGATATGGCTGTTGCTCTACTATAAATACCAGTTAGTTCTAAACGAATTTTTACTAGATTTCATTTTATTTTCTCTCCTTTTCATCTTCCACATTTATTCTAAAGAATCCTAAACTATACTCTGCCAAAATACCAAGTGAATCAAACTTGATTATCTCTTGTTTGATTCTCTGCCACTCTCTCCATAAGATCTCAATGCTATTTAGAGTTATAGAATTTTTTGTAAATCAAAATGTTGAGTAAAAGGTGCGGTTTAGCCTTGAAATCAATTGGGTGTGATTGTAGCCCCGGAAATCAGTTAGGTGATATTGTAGCCTGGTTAAATCAAGAGATTTGCCCTGAACTCGAATAGATAAGGGTGTATCTCGTAGCATTGAAACCGAGGGTGTAATCTGGGAGATTATTTTGAAAAGAAATCCGTACGATTGTACAGGACTGGATGTAGGGTAACTCCGAACCAGTACAAAATCCTGGTGTGCTCTTTCCTTTACTGCTTTTATTTAGTATTTGCATCTGTGTCTGATTCTGTGATTATATCTGTGTTTGTGAATTGCATTTGTTGGTGTTTAAATTGAACAAAATTCAAAAAGATTTAAAAAATACATAAAACACTATTCACCCCCTCTAGTGTTATTCCAGCCTTAAGATCCGTAATCCGCATTTCTCACAGGTTGTGCATATGTCGTTAAGAGAAAGACTAATGTACTTGGAATATAGTGAGAAACATCGATAAGAATAACATCGTAAATTTCAATTGTTGAAATTAGCATAACTGATCCATCATTCAACGTGCTCTGGTTAGTTCAGATTTTACTCACAAAATTATCGCTCAGTATGACTTTGTGTTTTGAAACATAGGTGTTGAAATAGAAAATTACAAATAATGATTTAGAATAGATTGTTTGTACATAGCAACCAAAGTGTCTTGAAGTCGGTAGGAGTGATATTAAGTTTGTGGGATCTTGGGTATGATCCAAGAACGGATACGAAAATATTGTTCGACAAGCATCAAAGTTAAACAAGTGTTTTAATAGATATATCAATTTTTTTAAGTTTCAGTCAAAATGCAAAGGAAGTATGTGTTTATAAAAAAGAACATTAAAAAGGTACATAGATATTTCTAAAATATAAGCAAATAACATACTGCTGATTGTTAACGATGTATTTATGTTAAAATCAGTTCTAATTTGGTTGTTTGATACTCGATATTGGATTCGTAAATTATATCTTTTATAATAAGTATAAAGGATGTTAGGAATGTCCTAAATGATATGCAAAGGCACCCTATTAAAATGTTTAAGTAGAACATGTTAGACGGATTCCTTATGCATTGACAATGTGAATTATCATACATGTTGTCTTGTCTACATTATTGTAATTTGCTTATGTATTTGATGCATGAAGAAAATATCAAATTTAAATTAAGATTACCAAATGGTAGTTTAGAGTGTTCTCGAGTACTCACGAACTACTAGAGAATTCTTTACAGAAACAATGATGGACTGTTCGGACTCGAACTTCATAAGTGCTATCGAGTATAATATGTCAATATCAAATTCATGTTCAAACCTTAGTTAAGGAGCTTTAAGGTCGAAATATTCCAGACGAAAACTCGTGGCTGATTTAATGAAAAGGCTGAGTACATCGCCTTGAATAACACCAAAATAAAAGCAATGTACAAATATAAAGTGCACAAATTTATAACCGAGCTAGATGTAATTCCAAATATTGAGAATACTACATCATTGTTACATGATAACAATGTAATAGCTTACTAGAAGTTAAAAAACATACTATGAATAGTTCCGTATGATAATGGTAGTTTATCGGCATCGGAGAAAGTTGATTGACAAAGTAGATAATTAAAACAAAATAGCATACCCTCTCATTAAGGGACTGACTCGATTAGTTTTGAGAAACCAATCAAAGAAGTTAGAATAAGATTCCATAATTGACCCCTAGTGCAAGTGGAAGATGGATAGAGTAAGGGTATTCCCTAGGGGCAATTATGTAATTTGTTACATAAATCTAACTAATTAATCAATCTTGTTCAAAATAAAAGGTATTTTCTTTCTATTATATACTTGTTATAATCTGTTATAAATAATTGCTTTTTCAATTATGTATATTTAACAAAAAAATACATAAATGGTATGTTTTTGTGGTAGTAGTTATAATGTGTTGTAACCATGAGTAATTTATCACAATATAATAAACATACCGTTTTAAATATTTCTAGTCAAGATGTATCGAGATCGGATATCGATACATTTATTGAGACAAGAGTACATAACGCCCTTTAAATGTTGGGTAGTGTATTACTCATCACTTTTGGGGGCACCAAGGGGTTACGTACTAATATTTATTGGATAACTATGGAATGACTCACTCGATAGCTTTCTGTTGGTTAATATAATTAGGGTCGAACAAAGAATATCGATGTGACAATATTGCACAATTCCCTCGACTTGAGAATACTGTAGAGCTTCAATGTGGAAACTCCACTTTGATTGTAGTTAAATCGTGGCACGGCGTCCATCGAACGACTATAGTTGGTTCGAGTGGAAGCATTGGAAGTGAAACCCTATTTAAGAGAGAATTTTTCTCCTCGCTTATATGAGGTTAATATCACGAGGTCAACTTAAGTCAACTAAAAGTTAAAGCTTTGGCCAGAGCATTTCGATTAATGATAATTATTATTATTGAGCCAAGGAATTTTGTGTTTGGACTATAAATTTAAAGTGGACGATATTTGAATTTTTACCATTACCAAATTTCATAAGTCCTACTGTGATATAATTTGATGAAGAGAAATGTTGAAAATAATTATCACTATCGAGTAATATTTAAATGTATAATTAGATACTGAAGCTATATAAGCGATAAATTTGGCCAAATTGTCACATCACTAGATAAGGTGACGAAGAATGTTAATACTTGTATTGTTCGATATTAATCGCTGACCAAATTTGCACCTAAAGAGTCAATACAACCACAATGTTGAATCCTCCATGTTCCACTCGATTTAATTAAATTATAAATGTTATAATTAATTAAATTAATTAATATTTATGAGATATTAATTATAAATTTTTATTGGAATTCTGTTGATTAGTGCGTAGATAAAAGTTATTTTTACACTTGTCGAAATACGATATCGATGTACGTTTAAATATTATTTAAATATAAAAATGACTAGGCTTGAAGTGATTTGAGGCCCAATAGGGAAGCAAATTTGGTCGACTATGATGGGGGAGTTTGGCTTGGAATTTGATTCCAAAAGTTGTGTAAATGGCTAAGAAAAAGAAAGATATGTTTCTATCTTTGACCATCTCCTTTCCTGTATAATTTAAACATCTCTTTCCACTTCTTTCTCAGAATTGTTTCTAGGATTTTTGCCTCCACTTCTCCCCATCATTTCTGGCCGAAATCCCTTCTTCTCCCTCTCTAAAATTCAAGAAAAAACAAACAAACACAAATTCAATTAAAAGTAGGAAGAAACGGTGTGCGGCTTTCTCAAAGGTTTGCGCCTTTTGGAAGTGTTGAAGAAGTATTCAAGCGCAGCAATAAAAATTCAACATTCGAGGGATTCTCTTAGGCAATAGCAATGTACTATTTTTATTTACAAATTCTTATATTTCCGAAATTAATTGTGATGTGCCTTTTGTTTAATTGAATTGTTTATTATCATGATTCATATATGTATGTGTTGTCAACATATGATGTTGAATATGAATATGTGTATATGATTTTAGTTTGAATTCTTTTGAATCTCTATCTCTCTCCCCCTCCTCTTATCTTGGTCATGAAATCAAAATTGAATTTTCCTTCCATTTTTATATTTGACAATATTTGAAGATGAATTTTAATAAATTGATTTATACGAGATCTATTTATATAATGGTATATGTATATAGATCTATCAATTAAGTAAATCCATTCATGTGTTATTATTTTATAACATAGGAAACTTCCATTTCATATTTTAAACACATATTTATATGTATTAATTGTTTAATATGTGATACTGGGTATGAAATCATAATTGAATTTTTCTTTCAATTTTAATTTTGGCAATGTTTGATAATGATTTAATAAATTGATTTATATAAGATCCATGTATATAATAGTATATGTGTATAGATCTATCAATCAAGTAAATTCATTCATATGTATTTTTATTTTATAACAAAGGAAATTGTAATTTCATGTTTATATGTAGATTTAATCTTAAAACCATATTTATGTATGTATTAGAGAATACAATTAATTGTTTAATATGTATCTTGAATCAAAATTCATATTTATATGTATTTTATGAATACAAATTATGAATATATGCATATATTTTCAATCAAAAAAATCATTTTATAATTGCTTATACACACACACATATGTGTATGTGTATTTGTTTATTTATTTGCTAATTGCAATTATTACGTGAATATCTTGATTTTGGAGTTTGGAATCTAAAATTAAATTAGAATCTAAACTTAAAGTTAATATTAGTAATTGGAAACTTTGTTGCCTTATAATATGTTGCACTTGCATATTTTTCAGTGGAGTATATTTGGATATACTCGTAGTATATGTCAAGTATAATTTTAGGTAAATACCCTTTAATATGCAATGACCCGGAATTTCACTGCTTTGATTTGTGAATATTTAATTAATTTTAAATATTCAATATATAGGTTTTATAATAAAACTCTTTTTAATAATAAATAATAAAGGTGAAATAGTTTTTAAAATTTGTTTACAAAAATATATAGTTCGATGAAAAACAGAAAATGTGACCGGAAACCGTTTTCAGAATTTTCGACGTTTCATCGTATAAAAGTGTTTGAAATGTTGTGCACATTTTCTATATATATATATGCACGCATAGACTAATTATATAATATGGTTTGAGATGGTATAATTAGTGTAAATTAAATTAATTAAGTTAAGGTAATCATGTTGTGACACTTTGGCAACTAAATAAAAAATAGAAAATAGTCACATCAAGGGGAGACAAAAAGGACAAAGGGTACACATGCATGTTTGGCTTGATGTGATAGGATGGGAACATGGAAATTTCGAATTTGTTTTAGGGGTATGATGTATATATAGGTATGGATATGCTTAAGTATGCATATATATATATACATATAAAAGATAAGATAAGATTTTTATAAAAATAAAGTAAATATATATATTTTATAAAAGATGCTTCTTTAGACAAACAGGTACATAAGTACCAATAGCAATTAATGGACGTTGGTAAGGAGGGGGCATGGATGATGACATGGCAAAAGGATGTGGAGGGCATGGTACATGAGGGTATTTTGGTAATTCGATTTGTGTCTTAGTATATAAACTATTTTTTCTAAATTATTTTCCATTTTTCTCATTCTTATTCTCATTTTAAAAAAATTCCTAAGCTCTTAGAAAGAACTTTAACGGCTTCCTTAGCATTTTCAAGTTTCATATTTTCAAGTTTAAACTTTTTAAACTTAGCTTCAAACTCCTCTTTTCAATCTCAATTTCCTCCATTTTTACCCGAAATAGTTTCGGCCATAACTCCTTGCACTCGACCCAAAATTTATATTTCCTTTTTTTCAAACCATTTATAATTTCAGTGGCTACAACTTTGTAGTGTACCACTTTTTCTGATTTCGAGGTTAAATACTCCAAAAATCCATATTTTTAAAGAGTATTTTGAACCTAGATTTTGAAGCCCGAAAATACCCCTTACTATTTTGACCATAACTCCCTCAAAAATTATCCAAATTGAGAAATTCATTTTTTATATGATAGAGGAAAGAATTATCTAAAACTTTTCTTTTAACAACTTTTTAAAATTCCGAGAGAAAAAGGTCCAAAAATCGAGAACAATATGACCTATTTTTGAGTGGATTTCCTTGTTTTCCAAGCCTCCTGAGTTTCAAAGTATTTCGAATTTTCAATAATTTTCGGTGAGTAAATTCATTAAATTTTTAGGAAAGAGTTTACTTTTATATGTATGGTTGTTATATGGTTGTTTATGTGATGATATTGTTGGATTATCTTATGGTTGTTATGCTAATATATGTGTGCATGTGATGTGAATCTTAGAATTTGAAATCAAAGTCTAAGTATTATGTTTGGTTCGAAGGATGTGTGCTTGTTTATGTGATGGTTATGGTTCATAGACTTTGGGTTGTTTGTGATATAGAAGTGGAAAACAAGTGGGAAATTACGGGTATCCATAGCGATAGTCGCTATGGATGTAGTTCGCTTAAAAGTTTGATTTTTGAAAAATATTTGGGTTCTAAAACTTAAAAGTATTTGTAAATGTTTTATAAACTTAATAATAATGTTTTAGGAAGTTAATTAATTTTTAATCAATTAAGTTTTTAATAATTAATTAAGGATTAAACAAGGTTTAATAATTATCATTAAGTGAAGATTAGTTATTAATTATTTATCTTTTAAAGTTAAGATTTATTTTAATTAATTATTAATTAAGTTAATTAATTATGAGTTAAGTAGATTATTTATATTTAATTTATCATTAATTAAATATAGGATTAATTATTAATTAATTGTTAATCAAGTGTTAATTATTTTTAATTATAAATCATTAAAGGTTTTAATTTATAATAAATTATTTATTAAAGGTTCAATTTATTGTTTAAGTTTAATTAAAGATTATTTAATTAATTAATTGAGATTAATTAATATTTAATTATTAATAAAGGTTTAATTAATTATTGAATAATTAATAAATGATTAATATGGGTTTAGTTAATAGTTAATTATTGTTTAACTATTTAATGAAATTAGGTTAAGATTTAATTAAGATTAATTATGATTTTAATAAGGATTTAACTTATAATTAATTATTTTTAAAAGGGTTTTAAAGTTTTAAATCCTTTGGTTTCCTAAAGTAAAATTGTTCAAAGATACTTCTTTTTCAAATATGGTTTTGAATACAAGTGATTCAAGTGTTGATACCATTAAGAAACCATATAATTGTAAATGAGTTATAATGTAGATTGTTGGGTTGTTTGGACATGTGTTAGTAGAATAAATCCCCGTTCTGTTATAATTGGTTGTTTATTTGTTTGGTTATTTTGACATGTGATAGCAGAATAAATCCCCGTTCTGTTATAAATTGATTGTTTTTTTGTTGGGTTGTTTGGACATGTGTTAGCAGAATAAATCCCTATTCTGCTATAAATTGTTTGATTATTTTTTTGTTTGTGTGGACATATGTTAGCAGAATAAATCACCGTTCTACTATGAATTGGTTGGACATCTATTTAGTAGGACAAATCACCACCCTGCTATTATGTTATTTGGATATGTATATGATAGTTAGTTCATATTGACATGTTATTCCTTGATTTGGATATGAGTGTATTTACATATATGTTGACCTATGTAAATAACTGTTAAGTGAATTGAAATGGAAACTGAATGGTAACTTAAAATAGCACCATTGGGATTGCTAAGCCTCTTTTCGAATTACTAAAGTATGTTTTTGAATTAATTATAATTCTTTAATCAATTTAGGTTTAAAGGTTATAAATGATTTTTAAATTTTATTATTATTTTACAAAGTTATTTTTAAATAATATCTTGTTTTTAAACAGGGGTTTATTAAATAAAAGGTTTTACCTAGAGTGATTTACAAATGACATCTTCAAAATGATATTTTATAAAAGGAGATTCTATAAAGGAATTATGAAGGAAGATTTTTAAATAGTTTTAGAAATAGAAAGAGATTTTATAAACCATTTTAGATATTTTTGAAAGACGTTTTAAATCAAGTTTGAAAAATAGTAAAGAGGTTTGAAATGTGAAGTGAACTTATAAAATAATTTTTATAAGGAATAAGTGAATGAGTTTTATAAAGTGAATGAGTTTTATAGTAAGTGATGTTTTGAAAGAGAATGGTTTAGCCATTTAATATGGAATGTGAGAAGAGAGGATTTTCCAAATGTTTTTGGTAAATGTTTATATTGTTTTCCAAGTAAAAGGGATGTAAGTGGTTTGGGAAAAGTGTTTTAGAAAAAATACTTTGATAAAGTTTTATAAAGTGATTTTATTAATTAAAGTTTAATTAATAAAGGCTTAGAGGATCCCATATGGAATTGAATCAATGTTGGATTGTTTGTATAATTTGATAGTTAAATAACCGACTATCAAATCTAGACCCAAAACGTAACTTTTGAAATATCTAGGAGAAATACGAGAATTATATGGTACATTTATCGTCGAAGGTGCTATACTGTACGTATAAACTCGTTTAGTTCTTCTAGGATAAATGATAAGGAAATCCGTCTATAAACGGTTAGGAGGTGAACTTCGCTCTTATCTTTAATCTACTTATTTCCTAAAGAACCGGGGTTTGAGTTTACCGGAAGTTATCGAAAGTTGTTTCGAAGAGACCGGGATCGGATATGTTATTCGAAAACCACTTCGATCCAACTCAAGCATTTCAAACTGAAGACATCTTAAAGAATATGGAATTAAAGATGGAGCATTGAAGTGCAAGGGTTGCTTGCTACTAGTCCTGAGGGTGATTCCAAAATAGATGTAGTAGAAGTAGTGCCTTCGGTTTGTCCTTACCCTGGACAACTTGTATGGATGAATGTTAGCACTGCATTACTGCCTGGAGGGCTGTGTTAGCATTCCAAGTGGGATTGCTATTCAAAAAGGTAAAACGTAGTCTCAAGCCTCATCAACCGGGAAATGATTGAAACAGGGCATGCAGTAGGGCTAAGTGGGTCGCTCCCATTAGGGTATGTCATCATCTTTCTAGATTACCCTATTTTTATGGATTTGGTTGTGCATGAGAGATCTCGATTAAGGTTGGAAGACCGGGATGATGACATATTCGGTACTACTAGTCAAGTGGTAGGCCGGTTCTGTGTGGCAGGGTACAAGATGTTCTTGTCAGAGCCGGGTGCATTGTTCTAGAGATGTACCCATCGGAGGTAGTTCCTTACCTGGTCATAGTATGTAATCCATTCTCCAATACGTGCCTTTACGGTTTTGATTGTAAAGCCTAGTATGCTGGAATTTAATTAATGTTACAATTTCGGCTAAGATTAATAAGTATTTGTACTTTAGACATTATTATAATATCACTGGATTCTATAAAAGTGTTTTGGTTATCGTAAGGTAAAAACTCGTCCGTGTTTATGTGCGGTGTGGTCTCACGAGATACCTTTGATTTTTAAAAGGTTTTGAAATGTAATAATCAAGTTGTTTGAGTTTACTCACACCAGACTCATGTCTGACCCAGAGTTTTATTTTCTATCCCTAAAACTCTTGGGTGCTCAAATTTTTATGAGCAGCCAAGTAGTCCAGGTTTTCTACGGATGCATTTGGAGGAGCTTGGAGCAGGAGGCTTCATCGATAGATAGTTATTACTTGCTTCCGCTGTATATTATATACTTTATATCTGATGTATAAGGATAGGCTGTTATAATTGTCCTAGGTTAGAAATTGTATTAGTGTAACTCTGATGTATCATTTTTGAAATGACTTTGTAAAGAATTATGTTTATTAATATATTTTATTCCGTTGAGCTGTGAGATTCTGTGTTTGCTTTTAGTTTCTTCTATCTTCTTTCTTTTCCCCTAACAATCTGTCTTTTCGGCACTTAGTTGTTCGGCACGCAATATAGTGGGTGTATTAGTGTCGACTTCTAGGGTTTGAAAAGGCGTTATATAATATGTCAATTAATCTAATTAAAGGGAGAGAAATGAAAGATTTCTCTCTCTATATTTATAGCGTCATCTTCCTTTAATTAATTATATCTGTTAAGAGAAGTAAACAAAAGATTTCCTTCTTTAACATTTTACATGTTTAGGTACATATATGTATACATTGCATATATGTTGCACGTACAGTTCACATATATAAATGTATTTGATATATTCATTATAATACGTACAAATTAAATTTAAAATTTAAACTATCTTTTTAACCAAATTAAATAAAATATGATTTTATTTAAAACTTCATTAGATTGGTTCTAATGATCTTTTAGACTTCATAGGCCCATTATATCCAAAATAGGGAAAAAAAAATTTAAATCTGCTTATTTCACCCGCTTCTAACTGGCCCGATTCCTTCATTTCACATATTATAAAATATGAATGTGTTTGAAATATTCAAATCTTTTAAAATTTACACTTAATTAACATGAATTTAATTAATTATGATTTAACAATATTAATAACAATACGATTTTATTAAAAATAACTAGATTGGATCTAGTGAAACCCATTAGAGTTCATAGACCTATTACGATCCAAATAGGTAATTTTTTTGAAATATACCATTTTCATTCTCCATAGACCAGGCCAGCTCCTTCAATGGTATTAAGGCCCAAATGGTCTATGCGGTCTAACTATCAACTTTTGGACAAACTAATTAAACCTACCTATCCGATGTGTGTCTAAAAAACCACCGTTTAGGCTTGGGGTTGAATAATAAAATATTCTTTCTTTTCTAGCTACCGGCCCGACCCAATGTGGAGTAAGTCCAAAAAGTTAGCCAACTTGTAAAGGCCCAAATTAATTTGAGCCTTGGAATAATTTTCAAAATTAAGTTTGAAATTTAAAATATATTTTAGATTTAAAAGGTAAGTTTAAAACATAAAAGGAAAATTTTATAGAAGTTGTAAAATGGATTCAAATTTGTTAAAATTGTTTTAATAAAGTAAAATAATTAATTTTGAAATTTTAATATATTTAATTAATTTAATTTAATTAAATAACTTATTAAAATTAATTAATCAAAACATGCACACACATAGACACACACACCGATATTTGTATGTAACTATAATTGTTATAGTTGTATATATATCTTAAATCCGTTTAAGGTAAATTAAATTAAAAACTTCAAATCATTTAAAATATTTAATTAAATAAATTAATTTACCAAAGAAAAATAATTAAAAGTTAATTAATTAAAATGTATACATATGTATATGTATATATTAAACAACTATAAGTATTAAAGTTGATTATCTATCTTAAATTGTATAAGATAATATAAAATTTCCAATTTTTATAAAAAATAAAATTAATTAATTACATATAACTTAATTAATAAGAATTAAAATTAATTAAATATGATTTAATTAATAAGATAAATAAATATATAAATACATATATATAAGTTAATTTAATTATAAAAGTTATAAATAAATTTAAACATATATAGCTGTATATGTATAAACATATGTGGAACTGAAATATACCCAAAAAATATTTTTGGAATAAATACATACGTATGGTATGTATGCCGTGATTTCAAATATGTCCGACACTTGTGTCACGAGACTGTTTTCATAAGAAACAAAATATTCCTTAAATTAATATCACTCGATATATATGTATATGTGTGTGTATATATAAATATATTAAAGATTATAAATCCTTAATACATAAGTTTTCTTGTACCATTTATATACTAATATATTACTTGCATACTCTTTGATTGTCGAGCAAACTCAAGCCAGAGACGTTATGTGCAGTACTATTAATATATTGTTGGACGAGGTAAGATATATGAATGTATTTGTTGAGCAAACTCAAGGTACGTGCATTATACTTAGGCCGTCGTGAAATGGTGGGTATGAGTGAATAGCCTCTTTTGATTTATTGAGCAAACTCAAGGTCAAGAGTAAGATTATGACAAAGACCATGGGTTAGGAGTTGTATATGATGCAACCGCTAAAGTGTTATCTATCGCTTGTGGGCCTATGATTTGTTGAGCAAACTCAAGGTCAGAATCCTAAGGCAAGCGAGTCTTAACACCCATTAGAGAAATCGAAAAATTTCTATGTTTTTCTTTGTGTTTTGAGAAACGAAAAATCTAGTAGGAGCATTATTAGAAAATAAAATGATAACATTTGACCTTTCTAATACTATAAAAACATATGCTACATAAAGTTAACATAATGTACATTGATAAATTTGTTCAGCTAATAAAACTGATAAAATGCTTGTCAATTAAGATATATAAATGAATCGAATCAAGAGATACAGAAATATAATATTTACTTACCAATTAATCTTTTGGCATGTAGTCACTTCTAAACACATGCAAGAGCCAAACTATACAACTACTTAAATATTCGTACCTTAGTTACTTAGGTGCACATGACTGTGTATTACCTTTTATGAGTTTTGAACTCTAAAGCAATACAAGAATATGTATATTCGATTTGTATTCAAGCACATATAAATGTTATATGGTGAACCGTCGCTTTATAAAAACTCTTAATGAAATTAGTTCATTTGAAATGAGAAAGTAAACTATAGTGCAAAATCATGCAATCAATATGATTGATTACAATAAAGATCTTGTCATGTTAGATGTAGCACTTGACCAAGAGCTATAAGATAGATATAAGAATCTGATCATTGAAGTGTCTATTGATCAGTTTACGCAAGGTGCAACATATTTAATATTCTTAAATGTCAAGGATAACCGAATGCAATTTTGTAATGAATTCGATATGGTCTTGTAGTAAGAGTTTCCTTTTGAATGGTTTGACCATTTAGAAAGAAAAATTAATGCATAAGAGCAGATGCAACTTAGGTACGATTGGGATGAAACGTGAATGTTCTCCTTTTCTTTATGAAGAGATAAAGGAAATGAGAATTATGTAAAATACTAGTAGATACTTAATATGGAATAAGAAATGTGATTACTGTTCAAGTGTAATTTTATTATAAAAAATTATTTTCTATGAAAGTTATATCTTTGAGTTTAAGATATTTGAACTAAAACGCTCGACTATAAACTAGTTACGGTAGGTGAAATAATATCGCATAATAAGTGATTGAATGGAGCCTCATATTTCATGAGCTATTATCGTAATGGCGGAAATAGTGGTAGCATACCATATGACACTTATTAGTAAATGCATCAAATTACAAAAGGTTGTTTTTGTGTGTGTGTGTGCACGCACACACACAAAGTATTATTTATGAACTAATAATGGTTTTTCAGTATTTATTGAAAATAGATATAGTTTTATTATGAGTATTCGTTATTATTATGAGTATTCATTATAAGATAAATCTATGGTGTTTGTTCTCATAACAAAAGTGATCCATTCATTATAGAAAATACAAAAGTATCTAAAACTTTATGCGGTTATTTTGGAATTATGGACTAAGCCATATGTTTGAGAAATAATTCTTTATTAATTTAATTATGAATCATATGATACCATGAATTATATCTCAACGATTAAGTGCAAAATGCCCATTCAATGAGAACGACAAAAGAGTTGGTGAACTCTTCAGGTTGATACATATAGATATATGCAATCGAATGTCTAATGTACCAAATAGTTCCACTTACTTTGTTAAATTCACTAATGGTGAACTCTTCAGGTTGATTCGAGTAGTATATCTATGATAAGTTCATAGAATACAAAATAAAAGCAGAAAACATTACAGGAAAAAGAAATAAAAGAATTCGATTTGTTGGAATATGCGAGTGTATTGGAAAGGAGTTAAATGTACCTAAAAACGAATAAGATTCAATCTCAAAAGTCACTCTTTCCTACGATACATAATGATGTATCGATAAGGAGTAATCAAACTTTGTTGGAAAAAATACGATCGATGATGAGAGAAGTTGAGTTAATTTCTTTCTATATGGACTAGTATTTATGCGTAAGTACATAGGTTAAATTTAGTTTCATCTAAAGCAAAATTTACGAGATCATATTCATATAAGATATGAATTGATGAGAAACCCCAATCATAAATAGTTTAAGATGTATGGTTGTCTAATTTATGTTATGAACATAAGTTTCGTAAACTAAAATTAGTTTTATACATATATAAAAGGTAGTTTACAAAATATTTCTAAATGCCTATTCCTCCATACTGAGAAACAATTTTTGTTTCAAGAAACACCACCTTCATGCTCGAATAAATTTCTTGTAGATTAGTGGTAGTATAATAGATTTGAATATGATACAAAGACTCGAATATAGAAACTGATTACTGAAGATGAAATAAAATTAACCAAACCTAAAATGGGCAGACAACACATTAGAATGTCTGATAAAAATTCTCGTACATTAATGAGAAACCATGAGTATCAATGTCGAGGAAGAGAATTGTTAGTAATAACAATTTCCTCAGTTAATAGTCTACCATGAAGACTATATACTTTTACATATGGCCAATGCTTTAAATCTGGAATGGATTCCAATTACGTTATCAAAATATGGTTTTGATAGTTGTACCAGAAGGAATATGATCTATCGGTCACAAGTAAATTTTTTAGAAGATCAATACAGTTGGAATTATATAAAGCAGTATTGATAGGAAATTACTTCACCAATTTCAAACGTTGAAATTAGCAAAGCAATTTTGGTAGTTAAATGCTTAAGTCCATTTGGATTCTACATGCAATAATCTCACTATTTCATTTTGTTTTTCTGTACATTGATATTGAAATGAAACTTCTAAATAATGATTAAAAAGAGACTAGCAACATATAATAACCAAAATATCTCGAAGTAAGTAGGAGCAATAATATGATTTGTATGTATTGGGTATGATCCAAAAGTGGATACAGCGGTGTTATCTGATAAGCATCAAAGTTGAACAAGTATTTTGATAGAAATATCAAATTGTTTGATTTTTAGTCAAAATGCAAACGAAGTGTGTGTCTGCGAGAAAGAACATTAAAAGGTACTAAAATATTTTTGAAACTACAAGTAAACAACATACTATTGATTATTAGCGATGTACCTATGTTAAAATCAGTTTTAGTTTGGTTGTTTAACTCTTGAGATTGGATTTGAAAATAACTTCTTTTATAATCGGTATGAAAGGGTGTTGGTATAATCCCTAAC
This sequence comes from Allium fistulosum, assembly GCA_030737815.1. Taxonomy (NCBI): domain Eukaryota; kingdom Viridiplantae; phylum Streptophyta; class Magnoliopsida; order Asparagales; family Amaryllidaceae; genus Allium; species Allium fistulosum. Next base: position 1,042,583,014 of record CM060906.1, read on the forward strand.
GATATACACAGGCACACCAAATTAAAATGTTTAATGTAGAGCATATGAGAAGGATTTCTTATGCATTGGTTATAGGGATTATCACATATGCAATGTAGTCTACAGTATCACATTTCGCTTATATGCATGGCACACAGAGCGAATATCAGATCCATATTAAGATTATTAAATAGTAGTTAAGAGCATTCTAGAGTATTTACGAAATGCTAGAGATTTTTTATGGAAACAACAAACTACATATGAAGGATTATTCGGACTCGAGGTCCATAAGTGATATCGAGTATAATATGTCAATTCTAAATTCAGGTTTAATCCCTGTTAAGAAGCTTCAATTTGAAATTGTTCCAAATGAAAGTTTATGGACGATTCAACCAAAGGGCTAAGTGAATCGCCGTGGATAACACCATAACAAAAGTTGTTTATATATATAATGCACAAATTTATAACTAGGCTAAGGGTGATTCCAAATCCCGAGAATCCAACTATTTTTTTTTGTGATAACAATGTCGCATTAAGGATCATGAAAGAACCTAGAGCTCACTAGAAGTTGAGAAACAAACTCCTAAAAAGTTCCACATGATAAAGGCAGTCTATTAGCATCGAAGAGAGTTAATTGGCAGAGTTGATAATTAAGACAATATAGCATATTGGTTCACTAAGGGACTAGCTTGATCATTTTGAGAAAAATGTTCAAAGAAATGGGATAGAAATTCTATAATTGACCCCAAGTGGAAGATGAGAGGGTTAAGGGGATACCTTAGGGGCAATTATGTAATTTGTTACATATATCTAACTCCATAACCAATCTTGTTCATAATAAATGAGTTTAACTTTCTATTACATACTTGTTATGTTGTGATATATTAATTGAGTAATTAATTGAAGTATACTAAAATAGAAAATCCTTGAATAATATGTTATATGATAACAATTACAAAGAGTGTAATCATTAGAAAATTATCGCAACATAAAATAATATATTATTTTAAATATTTCTGATCAAGATGTTTGGAGAAAGTATATCGATACATTCGTTAAGACCAAAGTACGTAACGCTCTCCAAATGCTGCGCTGTGTATTACTCATGGCTGTTGTGGGGACCAAGGGGTTACACTGATAGTTATGAAATGTCAAAGGGGAAATCTCTGGGTGATATGTTACAAAGTTTCCTCGACTTGAGAATACCGTGTAACTTCAATGTGAATACTCCACTTTGATTATAGTTAAATCATGGCATGACAATCCATCGAGCGACTATAATTTGGGTATGAGTTGAAGCATTAGAGGTAAAACCTATTCGACAGAGGGCTCGTCTCCTCAGTTGTATGAGGTTAGTGTCACAGTCAATTATAGTCAACTCAAAGTCAAAATCTCCGGCCTGAGTAGTATGGTTAATACTAAAAGTTATTAATGAACTTAGGACTTTGTTTATAGACTAGCTTGGTTGAATAAGAATGATATTGGAATTTTGACCAAAACCAAATTCCATAAATCCTAAAGTGATATAATGTTGAAGAAGAGAATATGTGTAAATTATCATTACTAGAAGGCCCCACTTAAGAAAATGTAAAATTGGATTTTACCCAAAAGATCTGTATGCGATAAGTTGCGTAACTATCATACCAATAGCTAAGGTGTAGTGTGAACATTAATATTTAAATTGTTTAAAATTAACCGCTGATCGAATTTTCATCTCCGAGTCTCACAACGTATTTATGAATTCTCCAAAAAACCACAACTTGATTATTTAATAAAACATTGTAAATTAATTAATGTTTGAAAAATATTAATTGTTATTTAATTTATTTGATGTTTTGGAGTTGTTTGAAATTATTTGATGCACAACTAAAAGTTATATTTGCACACGTCGATATACGATATTGGTGTAACTTTAAATGAGTTTAGATAAAAGATAATCGTTTGAAGAGATTTTTTTAAATTTTGCACTGTAAAGGTGGAAAATATGGCCAACCTTAGATGTGAAGTGAGAGGGGGTGAAGTGAGGGAAAATTAAAGGATTAATTAGGGAAGTTTTAACTGAAAGAAAGAGAAAGGTTTCATTCTCTAAATTATAACAAATCCACTAATTTTATTTCCTTCATTCAATTCACTTCATTTTTCTTCCTCCTTTTCTTCTTGCCATGGTCGAAATTTCATCTTCTCTTCTAAAAGAAAGTCAACTTCAAAATAAACCAAAACATCAAATAAATATAAAGGCTACGTGGTTCATCCATCTCTTGCAAGATTGGTTGTAGATCCAAGGATCTAAGGAGGGATTTCCAAATCAAAGTGTAACTTATTGACTAGATCTGAAAGGTATATTATAATTTTAATTATTTTCTTAGATGTAATATATTTACCTTGACTTGATTTCGAATTATTTATGCAATTTAAATAATTTGTTGAATGATTTGATTTGTTTTTAACCTGATAAATTAAAACCAAAATTTACAGATGATTAATACAATGTTATGGTTATGGATATATATTTTAAAATTATTTATATTAATATTTTAAACATGTTATACCATTTAACATTTTAAATGTCTCTGTTTGAATATTTTAAATAATTATGGATATCTTATTTGATTTGTTGTGTGCAATTTTGGTTTTATAATATGTTGATGGTTTAATTAGAAAACAAAATTTTATTTGGGTTAAAACTTTATTTATATGTATTTTATTAATTAATTTAAGTGTACATATGTTTTCAAATACATTAGAAAACTTTAACATAATATGAATGTTTGTTTTTGAATCAATTTGGAAAGTTTTGGATTAATCATTATGTGTGCGTACATATAAATATTTATATTTATACTTTATATAGTTAAGGAAAGTTTTAAAATATTTATTCTTATTTTTATTTTATTAAACAATTTAAAATTGAGACAATAATATATACATATAAATAGCGAATATATACATGATAGATATAAATCTCAGTATCTACATATTTATATATTTACCATGTTATTGTTTGTTGTTTTTGTGAATTTAACCATATTTTTGTATCGTATCATTTCTTGCATATTAATTATATGTTGTATCAATTAAATTTTGCTAAAGAGGAAAGGCGGAATTAATTAATGTTGCCCCCTTTCATCTCTTTCCTTTTATATCTTGATGTGATTACATCTAGATCTAATTTCATGTTTGTTCTCATCCTTTAACATCTAACAATTACACTTGCTTTATATTTCACATGTTTGTCACACAATTTAAAATATTAATATATTTGATATATTCAAACCATTCCAAATTTCGTGCTTAATTAACATGGATTTAATTAATTATGAATAAAATATATTAATAAAATATATTAATAAAATAAATTAATAAAATAAGGTCTTATTAAAAATAACTAGACCGATCTAGTGAAACCCATAAAATTTCATAGGCCCATTGTTATCCAAATAGAGAAATTTTGTAAAATCTACTCATTTCTGTGGGTTGCAGAATTATGGATCTTAAGGCTAAATAAACACTGAAGGGTGGTGAATAGCGCTTTCTAACTTTAGTAAACCCTTTTAAATATCCTTCAAGTTAAATGTTAAATCATAGATTTTCAACACAAAATTGTATCAACAATCAATCACAGATGCAAACGCAGATAAAATAAATGCAATAACGTAAAGTATAGAGTTCGCGAGATGACACCAGGGATTTTGTACTGGTTCGAATTTCTCCTACATCCAGTCCCGTACAATTGTCTATACATATTTATTTTGAAATGCCAATCTTTAAATGGATAGAAGGCAAACCCAATTACAATATCGATTTCGAGGCTACGAGACACACCCTCTTGATTTTCCGGCCTCAGGGTATACCCATTTGATTTGGATGGGCTGCAAGCATACCCTCTCAGATTTCTGGGCTACCAAGCACACCCGATTGGTTTGAACGGGATACAATCACACCCCAGCAAATACAACAAGATTTTGATGGTTTTTCCAAAGACAATTTCTTGAAATTTGGATACAATAGATCCTATAGCCTCTTGGGTAGCACTTTGATCTTGAATTGAGGGAGAGAGATATGATTGAAATCAGACAGTGAATGGTAGAAAATCAACATAACGAAGACTGAATTGATTCTTGTTGAATTTGAATAAAATTTTCACTAGAAATTTTGGCAGAAAGATGAGGGAAGAAACAAGAAATTAGTTGTTGAAAAAATCATTTGAAAATCCTTATTTATAGAGAATAAACAGAGATGTCCATTCGCGAAGAGTTACAACAAATAGACGCTTCGTTTCAAACATTGAATTTCAAATTTGCAGCATGTATGTCAACATACTTATAGGGTATATGGCGGCATATCCCTTTGAAAATTGAAAACTCTTTTGTTTTTAAATATTTTGGAAATATTACGCTTCATAAAATATTTTGATACCTTGTAAAATAATTTAAAAATAGTTTATAAACATTTTAAACATAGAAAAATTTTTATAAAATATTTTTAATTTTTTTAAAATTATTTTGTTTTAAAAATAAAGGATAAGAAAATGGAAAATAGAGATCAAAGATTGCTAAGAGGAACTTCGGCAACATTCTATAACTCTATATACTATACTATAGTCTTGAGATCTTCATATATTAGTCTTTATACTCATGAGTCTTCATGTCCATTCTTTGAGCCTTTATACTATGTAGTCTTCGATGCAATACCTATATAATATCCTGTACTATATACTATATTACTTAGCAAAACATTAGTATCCATATTTTATATAAATGTATTTTGTTATCAAGGTTCTTATCATCAAAATTAATAATTGAGGTATTAATAATCTCCCTCTTTTTGATGATGACACCATTAATATCCTGTATATAAAATATGATATAACTCCCCATGAGTTAGGTAACTCCCCATGAATATATGCCCATGTATATTTTATATTTTTCTCCCCTTTCGTCATCAACAAAAATGGATGAAAAAGTAAAAAATCCCCCTAAATGAAATACTTAGTAACTATAGATTCAATATCAATAATCTAAGTTAAAATGATATATATGATGATATATGATAAATGATAAAAATATGATAAACAATACACTATTCTATATTAGGCACGATGATGTATGGTAATGAAAAAAATTATAAAGTAGATTTTATTTATGCAATTCAAACTATACAAATCCAAGTCATACATACAAACCAATCAAACCAAATCAAACACACAAATTCAAATAATCCAAACTAAAACACACAATTTTGAATAGAAATCTAAAATACACCAAAACTAATCAAACCAAACTATTTCGTCCTATACTTAAGTCAATGGTTTTCTTTTGATTATAGGAGATTTGTAGATAGGGCAGAAAGGTTAGTGAAGACAAAAGTTCCCTTTTTGTTAGACAAGATTTCCATCTCGATCGAAGCATACTTTTCCCACACATTTGACCTCATCATCATCTTCTTCCTCTTCCTCTTTTTCCTCTTATTCTTCCTCTTCTTCCTCTTCTTCGTTATTCACAAGATTGTGAATGACAAGTTTAGGAGTATCTTCTTCGATTACAATTGGATTCATTGAATTATCCAATAAATATTTCTGGTAAATATTTCTGGAGATTACATAGAATTTACCCTTGTTTCTCTTGTTCCTTCAAGAGGCGTAGTTGAACAACCTCTATTTCTGAAAGCATGCTGAGTTTATGCTTCAGATCTTTAATTTTGGTTACTTTGGCAATGGTGGTGGTTTGGAAGAGGTCTAGAGTGGGAGTTTGGAAGGAAAAGGGTGCATTCTCTTCTCTTGGATGTTTGAAACTCGAGGAAGCCATTAATTTATATGTGTTCAGAATTTACAAGAAAGAAGATAGAGAAATAAGAATTATTTCGAAATTTGGTGATTATATAGTTGTATTTCGAATTTTGATTTAGGAGGGAAATCTATTTTCAGAAATTTCTTGTATATGTCGACATATAGGGAGGGGGTATGTCGACATATGCAGTTTAATTTTGACATTTTATTTTTCTTTTAAATATATAAATTTTATTATTTTATATCTTTAATTTTAGAGATTTCCTAAACCTAACTTCGGAAATGTTCTTCTTTTGAGCTTAGATTCAAGCTTCTAGAGTTGAAGTTGAAGAGTAGTTGTTCTTCCTTTGCTTTCAAGCTTCTCCTTCATCGTTTTTGGGTTTAAAGGTGAGATTTTTATCTCACATCTATGTCTATAACTATCCTTGATTGTTAGGTATGAATTCCTAACATCTTTACATGTTCATTTGATTTTGATTTGGATTGATTTGGTGAACATTTCAATTTTTGGTGTTTTGAAGTCTAAAACTCTAAAAATCTTAGCTTAGATGTTTGATCATGCTTTTGGTGATATATCGAAGAGCCTATGGGACTGGGTTGTCGATTGGCATAAACCCCTAGCGCCAATTGCTCGTCCGATCGCAATTTGGAAGAGTTTACTCTTCATTTGTATAGGTTGAAAAACATTCCCAGTGCTAGTCAGTCGACTGACCTCTGAAGTCAGTCGACTGGCTGTAGAAACCTAGCGAATTTGGGACTGTCTGCAGAAAACAGAGTGTCCCTGTTTTCTACAGTCAGTCGACTGGCCTTTGCAGTCAGTCGACTGACTGCAGGAAATGAAACTTTCTGGTTTCTGGTTCAGTCGACTGACTACAGAAGGCCAGTCGACTGACCTGCTTGTTTTTGCCTATTTAGCTTGAGGGTCCAATTTTTAACGATTCGTGATTATCCGGTTTATTGTTATCATTTATTATTGACTTTGATGACTTATTTTTCGGGATTTTTGAGAATATCCATTTTGATGGATTCGGTATCGATTTCTTTGGATTTGATTCACGTCTTCGTATGTGGATTTTGGTGATTGATTGTTTCTACAATCATTTCTATGCTTCGTCACTTTAAAATACAAAGGTTTCTATACTAGTAGTAAATATTCAAACTCTTTTACAAAGATGATTTCAACTCTATTTTTAATACAAGGCTCGTTTATAAAACCGTTTTCTAATCTATTAGTATACACAAACCTTTACCTCATTCGTATGAGAAAATATAATTAAACGGCTTAGCAAAACAAGTGGTATGAAACGCTTGCGTTCACTTCGTCGGTTAATTCTTGGACTTGTTCGATTGAACTCTTGTGATAATTTTCGAGTGGGAATCTACAATTTGTTCATAAATATTTAAGTTAAGCTGGTGGTTATGGGACATGAAGCTAAACTCATATATTTACTAGCTTAGTGTAATCGACACTTTTATTGATCGATGACGATCATTTTGGTGATTTAGACTAGCGATGTGTGATGTCTATTTATTTGTGTGGGGATTACACTCCCCGTTTGTGGAACTTCGGTTCAATTTGGCGGGGTAGTGACCCGTGGTCTTCGGGCCGTTTGTGGAGCTTCGGCTCAAAATTTATGGTTAACGACCATGGAATAGCGTTCCATTTGTGATACACGTGTTGGTGAGTTTTCATGCTCCCATTTGTGATAGGCCTCCCCCCTTTCTGATTTCTGGATTTCTAATTGATTATTTCTAGAATTTGTGTTTCACCTCTTTATGTGATTGGCAATGATATGTTTATCAATATTTGTGGTTTGGTGAATAAAATAAAGAATATGACATTCTTTTTGGTACTTTGAGATTCTTGAGACGTTGTATGATTTTGTTGTTGTTTAAAGCATACTTGTCACAGTTTGACTTTATTGTTATCATACGTTCTAGATATATCTCTACTCTTATCTCATTTTATAAATGATAATTATAGTAAGACTGATCCGTTTATTATTTTCTTATTAAATAATACTCGGGTCAGACCGAGGTGTTACAGGTGCTTCTACTTGACTCCTTATTTGGGATCATCTTCTGACTTTTGCCTAACTACATTAAATTGGTAGTTTTTGTTGTAATACATTTGAGATAGAGACTCCATGATGTATACATGTTCTTTTGTCTAGTACTTGTATCTATTCTTTTATGATATTGTGGATCTTGTTTGACCACTACTCTGATGTACACCTTTATGTGTTATATTCATATCTGTTTCCGCCTTTGAGATATGAACATTTGTGACTGATTTATGTTATGTTTATTTCTATATTTGTTTCCGAGGTCCACTTAGCCACTGTGTGGTAGCTTTGAGTTTGTATCGGTATGTCGGATTTCCTCTTGAAATGAAATGCATGTTATACTATCTGACATATCGGAGCTCGCACAAAGCAATTATGCAGATGGTCGCTCCTCAACAGCCTTATTCTTCGCGCTAGTCGACGCCATTACCCCGTAGTGTCCTTGGCTAGCATGAGCATAGAGGTGGGGCGTCACAAAACGGCTGATCAATTCCAAAGGTAGGAGACTGTTGACCAAGCTGGTTAGTGAGAGAGAAGTTTGGATGGCCTTGGATTCCATTCATGGCGATGCTAGCCTCGGGCTCCATGGTTTAAGTTCCAAGTTCTTCAAGTTGCACTAGGTCAACCTAAAAGAGAAGATTATTTCAGCCATGCAAGAAACATTTCAATCAGGCAAAATCATTAAATAAATCTACCATACTTTCATATGTCTCATTCCAAAAAAAGATAAACCCTCTAGAATTTAAGAGTGTAGGTCTATAGCTTGTTGCAACATTGTACACAAAATCTTAAGCAAAATCATATGCAAGAAAATGAAGATAATTTTACTTGATCTCATTGTTGAATGTCAAAGTGCATTCATTAAGGGGATAAGTATATCTGAAAACTTAGTAATGGCATATGAGCTGATTAAAAATTTCAATAAGAAAGGTGCAGACAAATTATGCCTAAAGGTTAACCTCCACAAAGCATATGACAAGATCAATAGACATTCTATACTTCACATGCTCAGTTGTATGGGGTTCCCAACATAGATTTAGAATGCATTACTATTCCTACCTTCTCTATTTTAATTAATAACATCCCCAAGTATTATTGGCTTCAACAAAGGCATAGGAGATCCTTTATCTCCTTACCTATTTGCAATTACGATGGAATTTTTCACTCTCCAAATGGAGTTGGCTAGCCATAATAAATTACTCTAGACCATATATAGGTTCCAGCCTAGAGTAAGCCACCTCTTATATGCGGATGACTTGATCATTTGCATCAAATCAAGTTATGAAGTTGTAGCAGCTATTAAATCGATTCTTTAAAACTTGGAAGAGAAATTTGGTCTCATAATGAACGAGCTCCAAACTAAATGCTGTATCAATAAATTCTGCAAAAGTAAGAATGAAGTTCTTAATATTTTTAGGGTAAAGGAGGGTGAATTGTCTGTTAAATACTTAGGAGTGCCTTTATTATCCAATAAAATTACAGATAGGGAAGGTGCCGAGTTGATCTCCAAAATCAGAGATAAACTTCAAGGATGGAGTTATAGACTTCTCTCTTTAGCTGGGCACATTGAACTGGTTCATACTGTCATTCAAGCCAAAGTCAACTTCTGGTTGCAAACCTTCCAACTGCCAGATGCTACTTTGAAAAAAATAGAGAAGGTTTGTGCTGATTTTATAAGGAAAGGTGGCTTGGATAAGATTAAATATGATGATTTGTGTAGACCTAAGGCAAAAGGAGGTGTAGGTTTGAGAAGACTGTAGAAAATGAAGGATGTTTTCATGACGAAACAAGCATGGAAAATTATTAATGCTAATGGATTATGGACTAGATGGATGAGACAAATGTACATCAGAGATAATTTCTGGCAGATGGCTATAGAGAATAACACATCTGCCACCTGGAAAGCTATCATGAGGATTCATAGCAAACTAGCTACTGTCTGGACTAGAGAAATAGCTACAGGAAGGGACACTGATCTATGTCATGATCCATGGATTCAAGGAGTCTTTGATTGACAAATTGGGCCTAAAAACATACTCTACCTATGGATGCCAAGTGAAGAAAGTTCCGAAGTTAATTCAAAATGATAATTGGAATTGTGCTTCTATCCCAATTAGTTAAGAACAAAAACAACATATTCAATTAATGCCATTATTTAGTGGAAGAAAGAATGACATTTGGTCGTGGAAGCCTACAGGACATGAATTTTCAACAAAATCTGCTTGGTCTAAAATCAGGAAGAAAGATCAAAAGCAAAAGTGGGGTAAAATTATATACTATCGGGTGAATAACCCAAAAATGGCACTTACACCATATAAAGCAGTGATGAGGAAACTGCCTACACACGACAGAATACATAAGTGGGGAAAAACTGACTATGTAAATTGCGTTCTATGTAATCAAGATGTTGAAACTCATATGCACTTATTTTTTGAGTGTGAATATTCGACAACAGTTTAGGGGTTATGCAATTGCATGGTTCAATTAGCTATACAATCGAATAAAATGATGGAGATAGTTGATTACTTGACTGATGGTTGTCACTACGAAGACCTTAAAGCCAAACTGGGTCGAATTGTTTTCACTATAACTATTTGGAGTATTTGGAAGGAAAAGAACCGTCGTGTGTTTCAACACAAGAACAAAAGTCCAACTGAAGTTGGTAAGATGGCTTTCGGTGACATGCAATTGGTAGTGAAAAGAATTGGAGGAAAATTGCTTATTAGACAGGGACGAGAAGCAGTTGGTACTGGAGTAGCGGATCTGTGCTTGTCATTGAAAGAAATCCTTAGTAGTTATCAATTCCAACCGCCATGCGTTTAGCTTGAACGACCTTGAAGTTCGGTGGCAGAAGATGAAGTAAAAAAGGAATTTTTACTTTAGATGTACATTTTTGTATGTTCAGTTAAAGTTGTAATTTGTATGCGGTGATTGGGCCGATCATCTTCGCCTATGTAAGCCTAATAAAGCTTTACCCACTTTCAAATATATGTGTGTATATATATATATATGTGTGTGTGTGTGTGAGCTAGGATCAATAGCCCTCCTTATCTAACACCATTTTGTAGCCTCCTGATATCGTCCATATGATTGGTCAATACAACAGTTATTTCAGTTTTACATTTTCTTATAAATGATAGTGGATCCAATTCCAACGGTTTACCCAGTAGCAGGGAAAGTACAAATTACAATTACGTTTAGCAACCGATCATAGCATTTGCCAACCTAAAATTTAAAAAGGAAAAAATTGCTATTTTGATTAAATATAATAAATTAAATTGTGTCTTATCGAATTTACATCCAACTTTGCATAAATAGTCTATACATTAAAACACTAAGTTCTATTTTCCCATTCTTTTTTAGAAAGGTTGAAAATACTATGTTTCGTTGTTCAAATATAAAAATGTACATGAACAAACGCTAGATGTTAAAACTGGGCATTGTCACTTAGTCAAACCGATTGATTAATTATTTTGATCAATCGTTCAAATTCAATTGTCTGATTGAACATTCAAGGTTTTTTCGTACCGATTAAATTTTACTAAGGTTAACCACTAAATTTAAACTGTTAATCGTTCTAGGTGAGTGGTTAATCATTCATTTAACCTACATTTTCACATGCAATGCTACGATACAGATTAATAAAATATCAATATTAACAAAAATGCTACTATGATAAAAAAGTTTTCATCGAATTCTATATCAAAAATAATTTTAAGAGGGACATATCAAATTACCATATTACCCTCCTGAATTCCTTCAAATCTCCCTAAATACACTATTCTTACCTTTTAACAGAAAATTCCTTTTGCCATGCTAGCAAAATCCCAATATTAATCAGCATTACATACACAAAGTAGTTCATCTAGGGATAATAATTCATAGCTCATACAAACATAGTTTGGTAACTACACTTCATATTTCATATGTAAGTCTTACATAGTTGATGGTTCATACAATCTAAATTAAATATCAACACATCGATATAGTACATAAATCATTTATAGTTCATATTCGTAATTCATATAAATAAAGTAAGGCCACAACCAAGAAATGCAAGAAAAAATGCTTCCAATCCAACATGACTAGCACAACTCCCCCGAAAGCAAGAAATTAATTACACTACAAGTTTATAGAAGATTAATGATAAGAAATAAATTGGAAATGACATGTAAAAGTAAGTATGAAGTTATAAGTCTATACAATGTACATATTAAACCATGCTAGATTATTTCCCTTTGTGGTTCAACTTTGAGTTATACAATGAATATCAGTACAACATTGAGTTAGACGTAGTTAAACTATAGTTCATAAAGACTCCACCATTAGCATAGTATGAAAAATTAAACTATAATATACAAAGTTATACCAAAAGTTAATATGGTATAACTAAATGTATGATCATACTAGTACATGACTATTTCTAGTATAGCTAGATGTTAGTATAGCATAACCACCACTTGTAAATTCTACAACAAACCAAATAGGTCAATGAGAGAAAATTGTATCACTCATTAACTACTTGGATATTAGATTTGCTTTACTTGTGAAATGTTGTTGTTAACGACAAGTTATGCAAACTGATGGTCAATTAATCATAATATGTATCGCTTTTTCATGGATTCAAGGCATTAAACTTCAACATTTTCTTGATACAATAAAATATTACCAAATAAAGCATTATGTGATAAACCTCGATGTTGTAAACAAAATAAGGGTTCTCTCTTACATTTTATGAGCCTTAGATATAATTTAAAATTAGCAAATGGTTTTAGATATTTGGACTTTACCTTCTGTTATTTATGTGCCTCTCTTTTTTCTACTTTTATATGAGATAGGACCATCAACTATTTGCATTCTAGTATATAAACGTAGGGTGGTAACATTCTCATACATTTATAAAATATATCTTTATACTATTTTATAAAATCTGATTAATTTTATAAAATGTATCATTTATACTATTCTATAAAATCTCATTCTATTTCATAAAATATATCATTCCCTTATACAATTATTCTTTACTTAAGTAATATTTATAAGTACTAATTAAGCTTCGTTAATCCTCTAATCATTTTAATAATAAGTGTAGAGCTCATAACTCACTTAATTAGCTTACTAACTTCGTTCTACAACATATTTCATATACTTATAAAATCATTACTTCTCTTAAATAATATTTATAAATACTAATTAAGGTTCATTAGGCTCTAATCACTTTGATAATTAGTGTAGAGATCCTAATTTACTTAATTAGTTTACTAACTTTTCTAAAACTTGTTCAAATGATTTAATTAATACTTTCCAATGGTATGTACATCATTATATCTCTTGATTAATCACCAATCAAATCATGACCTCATACATAATCATCCAGTTAACCCCAAAATCATTTCATAGCTTACTAATTTTCCCAAAATTAGTAATTAAGGTCCTTAATAAATAATGAGTTAATATAATCATGTTTATAATATGAGAATAAGCTTAAATCAAATCAAACATTCTCTAAATCATTTCGCATAACTCCATAATCATTAATTAATAGATATATGAAGTTTAACAAGTAATTTTAAGTAGGAGAATCATCCAACTTTCTTCTTCACTAAATCGAACTAATCACCAAAACTCATTCTCTAGCTCTTTTGAAATCTTGGATGATACTCCAAGCTCCAATTCAAGCTCATTCCTTCATGGGTTATGTAAGTAATTGGATGAGAGGAATTATGGTGATTTTTTCATGAATGTAAGAATTTTCTAGAAAGGAATTAAAGTGGATTTATGGTTTAGGCTTAAGGAAAATTGGGGAGGTGATTAGGAGATAGAAATGAAAAGTAACGTAAATGAAAATGAATGAAGAGTAAGCTAACTTATAAGATAGCTTATGTGCCTCAGCCCAAATTCATTTTCATTCCTTTCTAGAAATCACTATTCACTCCAAAAACTTATCGACTCCAAAAGAAGCCGACTTATACTCATTTTTTCTCATGATGGAATTGCGGTTTCAATGGTGGGTGCTTTGAGTCCCAATTCATTCGTCTCTAAAAAATCGAGTATAACGGGCATTTCGTTAATTAAAGATTAAATATTTAAATTAATCATTTAAATATTCTGTTTTTAAAATTGTGGGGTGTTACATTCTCCCCTTCTTAAAATAATTCCATCCTCGAAATTCTTGTAAGTATGAGAAAGTAAAGGACTGGCTAAAATTCTCGAGCCTCAATTTCAAAAAATTTCACAGTGCTTTCCCTTATGCTATCAGCGTTACGAAAACTCCCAAATTAGAATGCATCACACAACTAGGAAATATGCGATAACCTGCATTATTCCACAGTTCCTGAATATTCATACCTCGTTTTAAGAAAGCTTCTCACCATTTACATGCGAATCTTAGCAAATAAGAATTTAAATAGTTATACCTCGGCTCTCAAGTACCTAATTGTACTATACCAAGAGGATCATGCACTAATTATATAGCAATACAAAATTAAACATGTATAATTGTAGCATAGCAATCGATACTACCATAATCATACATGTAAATCAATTGGAGAGTAAGCTCAAGTGAGTCGGTATCAAAATATACCACAGATTCTGAGTCACATCAAAAGGTAATGGATCCGCAAAGATCCCATCTTGAATCCACATTAGGCATGGATGTTGTGCGATCTATTTCAAATAGCTATGCTATCTCTCTCCGAACTTGCTATAATAGATCATTACAACTAGCATACGAGCAACCGAACATGCAAAACAAGCAACGACAATTAACAACAAGCAACAATCAGTTAATATCAAGCAAAATAAACAAAAACAAGAAATAATAAGTAACAATTAGACAATAGCAAGCAATAATAAGCAACAATAAATAACATACAAACTATCAAATATCCAAACAATCAACTAGATCGACAACAATCAAATTAGCCAACAGTAAATAGCAATGACAACATCAAACAATAACAAGCGAGCATGGACAATGGCAAACAACAGCAAGCAATAACAACCATCAACAAACAACAATAAACAATCATCATACACCTACCATACAAACAACCAATCAACAAGCAACATCAAGCATACACAACAATGGAACATTCAAAAAGAGTCTATACCGACAAACACACTGTAACTAATCAATAGTCAAAACGTGCATGTCAAGCCATAAACCTCTTTGAGCCTTTTCGACATCCAAGATGAACAAAATGCCTAAGTAGTACAACTCCTTTCATGAATACAATTCATGAAAGACTATTATACCTCCCACTATGAAAAAGAAAACTTATACAATATTATGGATCATCGATCTTTAAAACTCTCGAATAGGCCCAGCAATCTAAGTCTTAGTTTTCATTTCCTTATGAAAAGAACTCATTCTCCAAAGGTGAAAACTTTACTAATTAAATCATTATTATATGACAATCTACAAAGCTTGGGCTTGCTCGGGTTCAAACTCACCTCAACCGAACAATGTAATAAGGATAATATACTAAGTGTACCACAACGTTCGCTTATGCAAGTATCATATCGCCACTTAGAAGATTATCCAAATCTTCACAAAATTGGTCGAGAAGTCTGTCCCCGAGCTATCACAAGCATTCTAAACTATATTGTACTATAAATAATTTTACAATGAATAAAGATCATCCAAAATAATACATGATGCCCAATCTAATCCTTTGTCTACTCGCATGATTTCTTTGTTAAACTAGGGTCAGCCACCAAATTCCTCTCATGCGAACTCCGATCCAGTTCCTTGGTTGGATCATTGAAATTTCCTCATAGGACTATGCTTCGAAAATCTCTCAATCACCTCAAAAATCTGACTCAAGTCATTGCCTTTAAGAATGGAGTGAAAAACCCTTTCCTTACTGGTGTAAATCACATAGAAAACTTGCACTTGAACTGGGGATTAGAAACTAGTATGTGAATGGACCGATCCTTAGAAAATACCTTTTCCGCACATGAGATTGCTCCTATCACCTAAGGTTTACTAACACTAGGAAAAAATTCTAACACGAACGACTCCAGGCAAATGCCTATACGTCATTCGCTCGGTCTTTGCTCATTACTGGGTATCCATCGAACCATACTTGGATGCAAATTCAAGTCACACCTCATTAACCAACCTCAGCCAACTTGAAAGCTCGTGCATTAAGTTCGAATGGTAGTACTCTCGATTGCTTCACCTTAGCTTAGCAATTATGGCTACACATACAAGGTTTGCCTTTATGAAAGAACTTGCCTACTATGTAAGGTGTCAAGTTTAGCCCGCCTACCAAGTAACTAGCAATAGATGAATATATAGCTCAAGTAGCAGAAAGAATAGAAGTGGGTACCCCAAATACAAAGAATAACTCAGTACATAAGCTCCTTCCATTTTTATTGAGCAGTAGGCCTACTAGGACCAGTAATGCCCGTAGGCATAAGTCATCATCAACTGCCTACCCCCCTCAGAAACATAGGTTAATTCTTCCCCAAGTGATTAAGCCAATCGCAATTGAAGCACTTACACTTTGCATTATCTGAATGGCATTTGATAGCGAAATGCCTCCATATGCTACAGGAGTGACATACTATGTCAGCTTTCATCTTCACATAAGCTCGATCTTTCCTTGTCTCTTGGTCTTTACGCTTCAGTTGGAGCTTCGATTTTTTTCCACTTTCACTATCTCTAGTGGTACCTCACCGGTGCTCTCTTGGAGGATAAACATCCGACGGGACTTTCAAAAGTGGCCCCTATCAGGGATAAGACTAAGACATGAATCCCCAACTAATGCTTTAAGACCCTAGGCAAACTACTTTGCCACACCAATGGAGTACCGATCATCTCAATCCCTAAATCAAACCAAAAGATTGAATTGATCAACATACTCCTTCACTGACAAGCTGCACTGCACAAAATGGATGAAATGCTCAAGCTACACGCCCTTCTCAATCTATGTAATGAACTGAGACCCAAAGCGATGCCTAAATTCATTCCAAGTCACGAGCTTGCTCATCATCCTGCTTAACCACTTTCTCCTAGCCTACCAAAACCTCTCCTCTCTAGATGTTGAAAAGCAATTTTCCTTATGAGAATATTCTCCTGAGTCTATATTGGTGAAAGCCCTCTCATGCTTATGTCTAAGGCTGTCTTTTAGCAATAGCCTCAGAACTCAGATATAGCTTCCCTTCAAAGCTAAGAAAATCCTAGCATAGCTTCGAAGAGTGTAAAGCTAGTAGTGCAAGAAATACTGGTGCCCTAAGGGCCATACCACCTATGACGCCAACGACATCTGAGGGAAATGTTCGTGGGTGGTGGGACATCCCTTGCGGTAGCTAAATAGTCTCTGAACTAATCAAGTATCTCAGACTACCTATCCACAATCACTTGTGTATTTTTTTGCTCATACCGATAGCTTGATGAAGATACCTTAGCAACTAGCGATTGAAATAAATCAAAATCTAGAAGACGAGTGATGTATGCAGTATAATATAGTAGAAGAATACAAGTACATTCGCCCAACGTATCTCCTTTTACCAGATTGATTAACTCAAACTGGTCTATTTGGTCCTGAGTGTTAAACCTAAGCTTTGATACCAAATGTAACAACTCATCCTTTGTAATACCAAAAATCAATGCCTCACATCAATGCTTGGCTTTCGAATACCATAAAAGATAGGTTGCTGGGGTAAAACTAAACCAGATCACCATACCAAGACATCGGTAATATCTCATAATGGAATGATAACATATAATATACTTAATATACATGAACAAAATAGGATGAACAATATATATATATATAAGAGACTGCACTAGTGGAAGCAACCGATATATAAATATCAATACAGAAAGTCTCCCAAAAACATGGAATTTTGAATAATATCTGATACAAAAGACCTTATATACATAATAACATGTATGTCATGTATTATTAAAATATCAAGTATACATATCCATAATATTGATGCCATGCCTCCAAAGTGCTCCAGTTGTGCATTCTTAAAGCATATCCCTAAAGCACCTGACTCACAAACTTCTCGATTGCGTAACCGAGAGTTGTTATGATATAAACAGACAAAGACAAAACATGGGTCAGACTTAAAGTCTAGTGTGAGGGAAACTATCTTAAAATACTATATATCAAAACTATATACAAATAAAATAGGAAATCGCTAAGGCATAGTCGATCCTCTCCCCGAATGTGGCTCAGGGATAATCCGGACTGTCCATAGACAATTAAAATAAACCTATCTTAAAATGATAGGAAATCATACCATAATATCCTCTTCTCCTATCATCAACAAGTCAACACAACTAATATAACATGACTGCCACGTAATAATATACTATGATGAGGGTACCAATATACAAATGTAAGGTTGATAAAAGTGTCATAATATAATGATGTGTCAAATAGAGAATATCTATAGTCGTCCCATACTAAATGAAATATAAATGAACCAATAACACCGTATGTGATATTTGGATTTATATATACATTCCTACCCTTTGAGAGTCCAGGAATGGAACCGAGCATTCTCTTACGACCTCTTTGATGTAAAGGTGCCTCCATATTGACCTAAACCACTCTTCTAGAAATAATGAAAACTCCTATCATTGTAGTGCTCCCTAGCATCTATATCTACGCAACCACTACTGGGTAGAAGTACCCCTTAAGCGTTGCTCTAGACCCTCCCGAAGGCTTGGTCCGAAACCATAAAACAATGTATAAATGAATGCATAGCTCTGGAACCGCACTATGACCTAAATCTAATCGCCTACTCCGTTACTCTCTCGCCATGCACTTTCTTTGACCTCAACAGATCGCTCAATCACAATAGCGCTTCGAACCATGGAATCTATTCCTATAATCCGTCTACACTTCCACCGATCTTGCACCGATCCCTATTGTCACATGCTTGTACGTCTACCTGAGTATGGAACCTACTCCTTGCCATTATGTACTCCCTCCAATCGTACATGCTCATCGTATGTGACCGTGAGCCCGATCACCATCCCGTTCTCATAGTTGATTGGCTCTCGATTTATGTCTCGATCTCCCATTATTCTTATGTAGGAATAGTCCATGCCCTACGTCCCTTGCCTCGATCGCTTGCCTGGATGTCTTAGTGATCATTGCGACCACTTATGCATCTCTCATTTTTGCATCCAAATCCCGAGCCTTCCCTCGCATTCCACTTGGTTGGAGCATAGAAATAATTGTTTAGAGTGTAGAAATTACATTTTGTTTGATTATAAATGTGATCTCTTGGGTTCCCCAACTGTTTTCTGAACTAAGCGCTTGGTTGACCAGCGCTTGGTCTTCAGGGGCTTGTTCAAAAAGCGCCTAAAGACCAGAGATTTGTTAAACAAGCGCATGTGTGTGGACATGGCTTAGGCGCTTTCTTAACAAGCGCTTGAGCTTTAGGCATTTATTGAACATGCGCCTAACCATTAGCACCTATATAAGGCGCTACCCTCATTTTTTCTTCATTTTTACTTTCGCCATTCCCTTTTCTTTTCCATTTTTATTCATCGATACGTCTAATTGCCACCACAGCCTGTCAAAATTGTTAGATGGAGTGTCCATTACACGATCGATGTCGATGCTGGTGCAGCTCATGCCATTCCAAATGCTACTACGACCACAGATGATCTTTGATGCTTGCACATGCTACGCCCAATGAGAACACATCGACTTCGTGCAGCGCTAGCGATGCTACAAGCATTTTTTTAATATAAAGTTATTAGATAAACATGCCTATCACAAACTATAAATGTTTATCGGTTTTCTTAGTTTACCGTTAACATTAAATAATTATTTATATAGGTCGGTCACATATCTATGCATGGTAGTTAGCATAGATGTATTAAAAAGTACTTTCATACATTACCTGAGCCGATTAGGACTGGGTTAAATGCATCACCTTTAGGTGATTTTCTACAGTTGCCTGCATTTGCACATGTTGACCATTGTGTAGTACAAGCTCTTACAGAGAGATGGTGACCTACTACACATACGTTCCATTTCCTAGATTCTGAGTTAGGATTGACTCCTTTGGACTTTTATATGCTAAATGGTATAGAGGATGACCGACCAGACCATGCATCGGTACCCTTTGATAGTTTATACGAGGATTTTGAGTCATATTCTGCGTATTTACCGGCTTTAGCCAACGAGGAGGTTAGAGGAGGTGTTGTTACACTTACATGTCAATAGAGGTATATATTAGACTATAGGAACACTGAGGAGATGCACACTCATGTTATACATTCCTTTCTATTATATCTGTTTAGTTCTAAAAAAAATTCAATCAATAAGGGCATGAATAGACTTGGATATCTTACCAAATGCATTTCATTTCCAAAGCCACTATGATTCGTCTACTTTAACTTAAACATTTTATAATCAAATGTTTGTGTTTGACGATTAATTTTTCCATAACGACCTTTGATCGAAGAAAGCAATCTTTTACAATTAATGTTCTTTCGATATAACAACTTGTATTTCTATCATAAAAAGTATCACCACTTTGGTCGACACCTCGGATTAGATAGCTTGAGAGTGCACACTGTTTGACAATGAGTTTCTATCGGATTAGAAAATCGCCGAAAAATATTGTAATAAAATAACCGCAAGCACACGACGTACAATTATAGTACGTGGCGAGTACGAGTTGATCCGCAGGGAATTGAAATGATTTAAAAATTCTACTCAATCAAATTAAACCAAACTTTAGATTGTTTTAAGCTAAGAAAAATGTAAAACTAGGTAGAACAAAAGTGATTGAAAATATGAGATTAGAAAACAATTTAGAGGCAAATCCACTCTCATATTTTTACATAAATCAACACATAAACAATCTATGACCTCTCTATTTTGATCTTAAGTGGAATTAGTGATGTATTTATCATAAGTATGCTCTATTTATGTTATTAACTAACATAACTTAAACCATCAAACTATAATACAACACATAAAACCACTTATCAATTGTAATGAAAATGAAGTCAAAGCAAAAGCTATTTTAAGTATGACCCATTTACTATTTTATTTAGTAACATAGATCATCAAATTTTGATTCTACTTTAATTTCACCATCAAAAATCAATTAGTAAATGATGATGTAAATTGTGTTTCTATTTGAGTAAGAATAGCCTATCTGTGAATACAATATAAGCTATCAAATTCACTAATAAACTTACATCAATCATCCACGTTTTAATGAAGCACAAAGGAAATCATAAATCACACAATATGTTGAATTTATATAATTTTAGAGAGCTTCATTACCCCTAAATTAAAGGGGTTTAGCTACTCATTTGTGTTATCATTTCAACACTTGTAAATTTCAACATAGAAAATAAAAGGAAAGTGCAAGTTAATTAAAATAAAAATGAACTAACTACTTGCATAAAAATAAAACTAAGCTACTAACATAAAAAGAAAAGAGAACATCAAAATAAGCATAAAATAAAATAAAAGCAAAGAAGAAATAGAAGAAGAAGAGGCTTAGAAAGCCATTTTAATTCTCATTTGATTTGAGGCTACAACTTGCATAATATGATAAGTAGATATTAAAGATTCATTAAATAAACATAAGAGGGTTATTTATACATGTCTAAAAGCCTAATCCATATTTTAGGGGACTACCCAAAATACCCCTTAGGAAGTGTGGCCACCAAGTTATCATTAGCATGAACTAATCCTCCATTAAGTGTGTATGTGCTTTTAATCCCCACTAACTTGTGCATTAGCTCCTAATTGTAGGTTATGGTAAGTGGGTAGATGGGGTCCTCCATGATTTCATGAATTCATTCATTTCCATCTTCATTTGCCTTCTTCTCTTGTGCATGCATACCTCCATGAAGACTTCTTCTATTTTCCATCCAAATTTCTACAAAACAACATTAGAATGTGCAAGTAAAATTTTCTCAAATTAAGTACATTCACAAAATTACCATATTGCCCCTAAATGAAAATGAATGAATGATGATTAGATGATATTTGGATTTTGATAAAAACATGTAAAAATACCCAATTATGACATTTATTTATATAAAGATAGATAAAATATGGAAGTAAAAATATGCACATTTACGTGCATATCAAATACCCCCACACTTATCTTTTTATTCATCCTCGAATAAACTAAAACTAAGATAAATCCGTTTTCGTAGGTAACACGGTTGCATTGAGCGTATACAACAAGCCGTTAAATCTCTAGGTGTCCCTAGTAGGACGAGTGTCGTCTTGTGAGGGTTTTTAGGGGATACTACTAACAAAATCCAAATGCAACATGAAAAATTCCTAAATGTAAGATTTATTTGAAAAGAGATGGATGCGGGTTTTTAAAAATATTTACAAATGTAGAATTTACTTTTAAATTGACACAAATAAGTTAAATATAAGTTTTGGTCATTATAAATAAATTTAAGTCCTTTTACTTGTTAAAACATCCAACAAAATTAAGTTCTCATCACACTTAGGCTCTAGTTTGGCTAGTTGTTTTGGTTGATAACATAGTGCAACTATGTAATGCATCCTTCATTGATTATCAAAGTTTTTCAAAGTGGTAATCTTATTTCTTTGAATAACAAATTGAATCAAATAAGTGAAAATAGTGCTTGGATTTCAATTGCTTGCTCTCTCTATTTTTTTTAAAAAGTATTAACATTATTATTATTTACACACCTAACTCAGATAAACTGAGGCCAGATATACTGATCATGCACTGCCTTTTGGGCTTACGTGAGAAGAGTACAGAGCGTGGCGAGTGTACACACTTACGTATGCACACATAACTCTAGGTGGTTATTTTTATTAAATTTATTTACATACACCTAACTCAGATAAACTAAGATCAGATTTACCGATCATGCACTGCCTTTCGGGCTTACGTGAGAAGGGTACAGAGCATGGCGAGTGTACACACTTGCGTGTGAACACATGACTCTAGGTGTTTCTTATTTTCACAAAAACCTTTTTTTCTTTTTTTTATGAAGAGAGAGTTTTGCAAAATCATCTTAGCACCACATAACTTAGAAGATCAAAAACGTTATCGCCTTTACTTCAAATCAACCACTCTTTTAAACAAAGATTTTCAATTAGGATATACTTTATAATTAACACCCATGAACCTTCCTATATACTAGTTAAACCATAGCTACTTGTAATCAAACTTTATTTTTGTTGAGACAAATAAATTTTCAAAAATTTCAATTTAATAACCAAAACATATACTTATCCCATAGTGTTTTCTCTAAAAGTAAATGTTAAAAAGAAAATTTGTTTTGGAATTTTTTTAAGTTTTGAGTTTTGGAAAGAAAAATGCAAAAAATAAACCATGAAACCATGAAAAATGAAAAATGAAGATGAGACCCCCCCTCACACTTGATTTTGACCGTGTCCCCAAATTCAATGCATGATATACTGAGTGTAACGGGGAAAAATATGTACATATTTACAAAAGAGGGTTAACATTTCTTACTAGATGTAGAATTGCTCATGAAGAATCATGAGCTCCTCCTCTTGATTACTTGGCAATTCCAAGTATGGTTTCAAGCGATGACCATTGACTTTGAAAATTGTTCCATCCCTAGGGTTTTGTATTTCTATGGCACCATGTGGAAAAACAGTTCATACCACAAATGGTCCGGTCCATCTCGATTTTAGTTTCCCAGGGAATAAGTGAAGTCTAGAGTCATACAAAAGAACCTTTTGGTTTGGCCAAAACGTTTTTCTTAGGATTGACTTGTCATGAAAATTTTTTGTTCTGTCTTTGTAAATTTTCTCGTTTTCATACGCGTCATTCCTGATTTCCTCTAACTCGTTAAGTTGCAATTTTCTGTTTTCGCCAGCTTTTTCAAGATCAAAGTTTAAGTTCTTAATTGCCGACAACGCTTTATGTTTGATTTCAACTGGTAAATGGCATGATTTCTCATAAACTAATTGAAATGGAGACATCCCAAGGTTTGTTTTAAATGCAGAACGGTAAGCCCAAAGTGCATCAGTTAATTTCCTAGACCAATCTTTTTGATTTTTATTAACGGTTTTCTCCAAAATTTGTTTTATTTGTCAATTTGAAACTTCAACTTGACCGCAAGTTTGAGGATGATAAGGAGTGCATAACTTGTGGGTTATCGGATATTTCTTCATTAGAGTTTTCTTGGGACCAAAGTGACCGCCACAAGCTTGGTCATGACTAAACGAAAGAACACTTTTGACTTCACAATCCGGGATGCAACGTCGAATGATTTGGTCGGAACAGTATTTAAACAAGTATGGATCATCCCAATAGAAGTACTTGACTTGGGAAAGAAATTTATATTTATCTTGTTTTGACCAAAATAAAGGAGTTTCCTTAGTGACTAGATAGTTCACTATGTCGACATACCATGGATCGATAGAAACAGAAAGGAGTTGTTCACCGGGAAAGTTCTCGTTGATCGGTAAAGGAGATGGCGCGTTCGGAAGATGCGACAGATGATCGACGATGACATTTTCGGATCCCTTTTTATCTTTAATCATAAGGTCAAATTCTTGGAGTAGAAGGATCCAACGGATCAAACAAGACTTAGCATCCTTTTTAGTGAAAAGCTACCTAAGAGCAGAATGGTCAGTGTAACCGTAATGTGTGATCTAATCAAATAAGGTCGAAACTTTTCGAGCGCAAAGACTACCGCTAGAAGCTCTTTTTCAGTGGTCGTGTAATTGAGTTGAGCATCATTAGAGTCATACTAGCGTAGCAGATGACATGAAGAATTTTGTTGATGCGTTGTCCTAAAACAGCACCAACCGTGAAGTTGGAAGCGCCACATATTATTTCGAAAGGAAGATCCCAATTAGGAGAGCAAATGATGGAAGCAGAAATAAGTTCATTTTTGAGACATTCAAAAGTAGAAACATAGTCAGAATTAAAGTTGAATGGAACGTCATTTCCAAGAAGAGTCGTAAAAGGTCGAGCGATTTTACTGAAATCCTTCACAAAATGTCGATAGAAACCAGCGTGTCCAAGGAATGAATGAATGTCTTTGATAGATTTGGGAATGGGTAGATTCACAATTATGTCAACTTTCGCTTTATCTACCTCAATGCCTTTATTTGAAATGACATGCCCAAGGACAATGCCGTGTTTGACCATGAAGTGGCATTTTCCCCAATTTAATGTTAAGTGTTTATCCTTGCATCATTTAAGAACCAATTCAAGATGGTGGAAGCACTCGGAAAAAGAGTTTCCAAAGATAGAAAAATCATCCATAAATACTTCAAGAAAGCGTTCAATCATGTAAGAAAAGATGCTGACCATGCATCTTTGAAACATAGCAGGAGCGTTGCAAAGGCCAAAAGGCATACGTCGATAAGCAAAAGTGCCAAAGGGACACGTGAAAGTCGTTTTCTCTTAATCTTCAGGAGCGATTGGAATTTGGTTATAGCCAGAATGACCATCAAGAAAACAATAGAATTTGTGACCGGCTAACCGTTCAAGCATTTGGTCGATGAAAGGAAGAGGGAAGTGGTCCTTATGTGTTGCTGCATTTAGTTTTCGATAATCAATGTAAACACGCCAACCCTTTTGAGTACGAGTTGGAATGAGTTCGTTAGAATCGTTCTTGATAACGGTAAGTCTAGACTTTTTAGGCACAACATGAATTGGGCTAACCCACGAACTATCAAAGATTGGGTATATGATTCCGTTATCGAGAAGTTTAAGAATTTCATCACGAACCGCATCCTTCATTTTTGGGTTAAGCCTTCATTGCGCGTCACAAACGGGCTTCGCATCATCAATTAAGTGGATACGATCTTGAACAAGAGCGAGACTAATTCCCTTTATATCGGTGATCGATCATTTAATTGCATCTTTGTTTTTCGGCAGAATTGAAAGTAAGCACGTTTCTTGATCAAGAGAGAGAGTTGAATTGACTATAATGGGAAATGTTTCGTTGTCACCTAAGTATGTGTACTAAAGGTGATCGGGAAGGGGTTTAAGATCTAACCTCGGGAGTTGCTCAATCAAAGAATTTAGTGGAACTTCTGATTCAATGGTAAGGGTTTACGGAAGCGCGTTTTCAATTTCATTAGGCTCATCTTGAAAAAGTTGTTCGTATTCGGTCCCGCGTTCATGATTTAGGTCAACTATTTCATTATTGAAATTTTCTTGAATGAAGCTAACTTCCAGTGTTTGGTCATGTGGTTCGTTTAGTTGATTTTCAAGATTGAAAATGTTAAGATCCAAAGTCATGTTTCCAAAAGAGATTTTCATCGAACTATTTCGACAATTTATTAGAGCATTCGAAGTAGCCAAGAAAGGTTGGCCTAAAATCAATGGAATTTGACTCATTGGATTATTCATGGGTTGAGTTTCCAAAACGATGAAATCGACGGGGAATATCAATTGACCGATTTTGATGAGTACGTCTTCGATTTCTCCCACGGGTTTCTTAATCGAACGATCGGCAAATTGAAGAGTTACTTTCGTCGGTTTTAGTTCACCCAAGCCAAGTTGCTGGTAAACGAATAAGGAATCAAATTGACACTCACACCCAAATCAAGTACGCATTTGTTAATCGTTTTGTCTCCTATCATGCAAGAGATCGTCGAACATCTAATATCTTTGTATTTTACGGAAATTGATTGGGACAAGACCTCGCTAAGTCCGGCGGCTAAGAAAACTTTCTTGGGTACATGAGTGTGTCTTTTTTGGGTACACAAGTCCTTGAGAAACTTAGCGTAAGTTGGGACTTGTTGAATGATATCGAGAAGCGGGATGTTAACTTTCACTTGTTTAAAAATTTCCAACATCTTTTCCATTTGGTCAGAGTGTTTCTTGGGTCGAAGATGATGTGGAAATGGAACACGATACTTAGTAGGTGGGTCTACTTGAGTAGAAGAAAAACTTGGATTGGAGTTTGATTCGATGTTTTGTTCAGATTCGTTTGTTGTTTTAGAAAGTGTCGAGAGAGGTTTCCGGAAAATTGTTTGGATTAACAACTTGATTATTGAGTTGTTTGCCAGAACGCAAAGTCGTGATAGCATTCATTTGGGTTACATTGCTATCCTGAACAACATGGGCTTGATTCAAATTCGTGTTTTGATTTCTGGGATTCGGAACTGGCTGACTTGGGAATATGCCTCATTCACATTTACTCACAGACATGGCTAATTGACTCATTTGCATTTCAAGTTTAGCAATAGATTGACTCGTATTCTGCATGTACGAGGTTAACAAATTTTACAAATTGCTGTTCAATTGGAGATTTTGAGTGGTTGCTTTAGCCAAAATTTCAAGACTTTTTTCAAGTGAAATTAATCGTTTATCGTCTTGGGGTGCAAAAGATTTTTGCGATTGATTTGAGACGGACCCGCAAAATTTTATTGAAAATGATTGGGTTGAAAGGGAGGATTCGAAGCATTATTCGAAAATGCTTGAAAATTGGGACAAACCAAATTGTGTCGGGATTATTTTGGTTCCAAGCAAAGTTCGTATGATTTCTTCAACCAGGATTGTTCATTGGAGAAAACGGGTCGTTTTTAACCTTGTTGAAAGCGTTTAGTTGTTCAATTGAATTGGGGCACTGATCGGCTATGTGATTCAGATCGTTACATTTATAACACATGGGTTGGGAAGCTTGGTTCATTAGATTTGATGAGAAAACATTGTCGAATTGATTAATCATTGCATCGATTTTAACTTCCAAAGCCAAAGATGATCCTATCGAGTGTGCGCTCGATCGTGAGTAAATTGATTTTTCGTTAGAACGTTCCCATTAGGACGATTTTTTGGCTAGATTTCAAAAAATTTCCAAGCATCATCGTGATGTTGGGCGAGAAAGTTGCCTTGGCACATCGATTCAAGCATGGTTCACTAGCTATTTTCGAGTCCATCGTATAAGATTTGGCAAACCGTCCATTTTTCGAAGTTATGGTGTGGACATTTTACCACAAGCTCTTTAAATCTTTCATAATATTTTCTAAATGGTTCACCCCTGAATTGTTGAAAATTGACGATTTCGTTTCGAATTTTAGTTGTTTTTTCAGGGTAGAACTATTTAGAAAAATTTAACGAATTCTTCCCAAATTTTAATCGAGTTTGAAGGTAAGTTGTACAACCATTTTTCAACGTAATCAGTAGGAGCAAATGGAATTAATCGGAGTTTGATTTCGTCATCAGAAAGTTGTTGGAGTTTAATGGTTGCGCAAACTTGTTCGAATTTCGTTAAAAAAATGTATGGGTCACCGTGTTCAAAATTGCCAAATTTTGGAAGCGTGGCAATGTGGTTTGAATGAATTTCAAATGATTACCCATAGGGGTGGCTAATGTGATGCAAGAAGGGATAAAAACTCTATCGGAAAAGATTCTATCCATAAGAGTTCGAGGGGAGTTCTCGTTCGCCAATTCAGGAGGATCGTTTGTTCGAGTTAAACAATTAGTTATTGAGTCACGAGTCCAACGATTTGTTATTATGTCACGAGTCCAAGTACTCATGCATTAGAAAAGGTCGAGAAGAGAAAGAAGTGAGAATTGAATTTAAGAGAAAGAAACAGAGTTTAGAGAAAGAAGCAAGTTTTTAGAAAACGAAGTGAGAAATTGTTTGTTTTTTTATATTTTTTTTAAATGGAAAAATATTTACCAAAAAGGATTTATTTTTCAAAAGAGATATTTGATTTTTGTTTTGTTTTTCTGGATTTTCGAATTTTTTTTCCTTTTTATATGTTTTTGTTTTTTTTTAAAAGATTATTTCTTTTTTTTGGATTTTTGTTTTTCTGAAAAAACCAACTCAAATTTTGTTTTTTGGATTTTTGATTTTGATTGAAAATTTCAAAGGAAACGATTTAAAAAGAATTTCTTTTTCTTTTTCTGAAAAAACAACTCAAATTTACAATTTTTTTTTGTTTTGGATCTTTGAAATTTATTTCTTTTTTTTAAATATACATGAACTAATGCAACTAAATGAATGCAAGGACTTAATTGCAAATTTTCTGTCCTTAGTAGCTCCTAACCTAAAATTGTATAATCACACTTTGTCTTAATCCAACAAAATATTTCTTAGCTAGGTAACGGACAGGTGTTATCGGTGTACCACGAATCACCGCAACAATGCAGCCGAAGGTTTAAGTACCTTCAGAGAAACAATTAGTATAATATTTACGAATCACCGTAATATTTATAACTGATTATTGCTCTGCCATAGCCTAGACATCAAGAAATAAAATTGTTCAAAGAAGACAACTATCAAGATACAATTAAGCCCTAGGTGAGCTCGTGACTCCCTTAAGTCAAATGTCTAACCGTTATTATTAGTCAAATTTTAAGATGAAATGTAATTTGTGGGCCAAGGAAGGGGTGATGAAATCCCCCACCTTATGTGAATTTGGGTGTTGCCCTTGGAAAATAAAAACAAGATGAGATGAATGCCAAACGGAAATTAAACATGTATTAACAATGCAACTATGAATGAGATTAGTTTTTGTTTTTATTTTTTTTTAAATGCAAGCAACCAACAATGCAATGCAAATAAAAACAAGTGATAAGAGCACGATACCAGTGCGTGTAGAATTATTAGCAACTATTTTAGGCGGATATTTTTTTTGGCAAGCAAGTAGAGCAAGACACTTTGTCTCCTTCTACTTTTGCAACCTGAAAATTTGAACAAGATATTTTATATAGATATATCAAGGAAGAAAACATAGACAAACACAACAAAAATTTTCTTTTTGAAAAGTTTTTGTTTTTTTCTTTGTAAGTAGAAAGAAAACACAAAACAAGAATAAAAGGAAAGAGCTTAACCAAAATTAAACAAGCCCACTAGAAGCCCAAACCGTGTATATTAAATTTCCTTTTCGTATATTCTCAAAACTGATAATCCAAATGAAAAATTTACAGAACCAAACTCGTTCTCTTCTCTTTTCTAAAAAAATACAATCAAAAGCGAAATTCGATTTGACTCGCGTTGATTTCGGGTTGCGGAATTTGGGTTTCGGGTCGTTGCGAGTTCATGTTCGTGGTTTCGAGATTGATTGCAGGTGATTATTTGGTCAGAGTTGAGGTTGCAAGGTCGAGGGGATTGGATTGTGTAGGAATTTTTAATAGTTGGTTTGTAGAATTTTGCAGGATTGATTGGGTGAAATTTGGGTGATGTAGAAGAGTGATGTAGTGAAGGCAGTAAGTGCAGGCAGAGGTGGATGGTTTGATTGGTCGGTTGTTTTGTTGGTTGTAGAAGTTTGATCAGAGGAGATGTGCAGACGTATCGAAGGTGGTGACAGTGGTTGAAGATGGTAGGTTGAATGAAGTTGCTTGCTGCAGTGGGGCAACTATGGTTGGAAAAAGGTGGATGGTTACTATGTTTGTTTGTATGCAATAGAGAGGATGTTGCTTAATTTGGAGTGTTTCTGTGGTGGTTGATGGAAGGAGGATCAGGTGGATGTTTCTAGTGTAGCACTGAAGTTTGTAAGAAGTGTATGTTGGAGAAGGAATGAAAGGGTAGTAGGAGCAGTAATGATATGATATGCAGTTGTTTATGGGGAGTTGTTGATGTAGGAGCAGTTAGAAGAGATGGCAGTGTTGTGGTTGTAATGGTTGGTCTGAAGTGGTAATCTGAAGTGATGTATGGGTCTAGTTGTTAACAAGAAGGGTGAATGTTTGAATAGTGGTATATTTGTTGTTAAGAGATGGTCAGGTATGTTCAGCAGTGTGTTGACAGTGGCTTTAGTGGAAGGTTTTGAAAGCGAAGATTAATGAAGGCAGTGGGTATGAGTTTGGTTTCGAGTAGAGGAATTGTAGAGGAGGAGGAGGAAAAGGTGATGTGCGGTAGTGTAGTGGTGGTCAGGGAGGAATGTTGGTTGTTTATGTTGTGTGGGCAGAGTGGTTGAGGCAAGGCAGTTATGTTGCAAAATGCAGTGATGGTAGATTTCAGGTGGGTGGAGGAAAGGTGGTACAATGCAGTTTTGGTGCAATGTAAATAGAAGTATGTCAGGCGGTATGTATATGAAGTAGTATATGGATGTAGTTTGTATGGTGTAGGCATGAGATTTTTGTGTTGAACCAAGGCAGAGGTGAACTGATAGCAGTGGCAGTTGTTGGCAAGGTGAAGGAAATGGAAATATACAGTGGGTGTAGTGGCAGAAATGTTGGGTTGTGGCAAGTATTAGAAGTGTGGAGAGGCAAGTATTCTAGTGATTGAAGTGTTGGGGTATTGGAAGTAGAGGAGATGTATGCAGTGGTTAGGGGTTTGGGGAGGGGTGGAGCAGGGTGAACTGGGATGTTGGCAGTGCACAGAAGTGTGGTTGTTTGGGTTGGTAGGCTGTGTAGTGGTGAAGGAAGGTTGAGCAGATGTTGTATGGAGAAGAGCAACAGTGTTGAATGGTATTGTTGGGTTTGCTGGTGGGTTGTGCAGATATGCACAGTGAGGTTTTTGATGTGCATAAGTGGTATATGGAGATGACAGAAGTGGTTATGGAGATGATAGAAGTGGTTTGCAGAGAAGGGTGAATGTTTGACAGGCAGTTTTGAGGAGGGGATGTAGTTTTGTTGACAGTGTATATGGTGGTCAGTTGATGATTATGGTAGAGAAGTGAGTGTGAAAGGTGGTATGTGAAGTATGTTGTTTGGTGGCAAAGAGTTTGTAACAGAGTGGCAATGTGTATGCAGTGATATGCACACAGTTTGATGGTGAAGTGAAGTTGTGAAGTTGCTGCTGAGGTGGTGCAGTGTATGTAGAAGTGGAGTTGTTGTTGATTTGTTTTGATGTGCACAGTGCACAGAGTTAGAGGGAAGAGTTGGAGGTAGTTGACGACTGATGTTGGTAGGGGATGTAAGGGTGCAACAATGATGTGAAGTGGAAGTGGATGATGTTTGTTTTATGAATAGCAGTGTGGTGTGCTGAGCAGAGGCTGTGGGGTTGATGGCAGATGTAAATGTAGCTGTTGTTTGAGGCAGTGAGGATATTATGATGGCAACAGAAGGTTATATAGGAGATGGTGGAGTATGGTCAGTGTGGTGGTTGTTATAGGATGGTCAGGGAAGATGTTTGCAAGTAATAGATGAATGTAGAGGGTGTTTGTAACATCAGTGGGTAGAATGTGGCGCAGTGCACAGTGAAATGTACTTGTAACTGTTCTTTTTATATATAATGAAATGTACAGTGCACAGTGAAACAATGTAAATGAAATGCAAACACACTTGAAATGAAATGGAATGTTCATTTTTTATAAAGAAGATTGTTGTTTTTCTATATCAAATGCAAAATGAAAGTGTGCAAACTAAAATGCCAATGAACCAAAGACTAAAACGCAAACTAAAATGGAAGTTTTAAAAAATAGAAATGCAAATGCATATAGCAAATCAAATGAAAGCACAAATCACACAACAAACACACAACAAAAAATATATTTTTTAAATGCAAATTAACACACAAAATAAACACACAATAAAATCAAACAACAAATAATTCAAAGTGTAAAATTAAAATCAAATCTATTCCCCGTGTTTGCAACCAAATTGGCCACAAACACCCAAGAACAGATTTAAGTAGTGGAATAAATGAAGAAATTAAATGAAAACAGAGGAGAATCACAAGATATCAAAGAAAACACAGCAGAAAGCAAAAACAACAAGATTTATAGTGGTTCGGCGTTGATTGCATATGTCCACTTTGAATATTCTCTTTATTGCTTCTCGGTTCACTTGATTACAATTACAAGAAGCAAGAAATAACAAGAGATCAGAGAAAAATGGAGGGAGTCAGTTACAATAATGGCAGAGTTTAACTAACAATGTCCCAAAAGTCCCTTAGAATGGCCCCATGTGCATGTATTTATAGATGAAGGCAGTGTCCAATCCGACTAAAACTTCGGCATATGAACCTCCCTAACCATATGGGCCCACCATAGGGAGGGCTAGGCCTAACTCTTAATGGATAGGGATCGGTACCGATCCCTCCATGAATCGAGTTTGGGCTGGCGATCCCTATGGTAGCTCCCTTTTGGTCTATAATGATGGTGTTTCAAATATCAAGGCGATTGGATGCATGAAGCTCTAGTTCTTGTAATACTTCAGTTCAAATCTTAACTTGGTCTAGGTTGTGCTGATCCCTTCAGGTCTCCCAATGTGTGACGATCCATCCCTTACATGGTATGCCATTCTGCACCTTATCCCATGACTGTATCATGCCGATCCATCCACCAGCCACGCCATGATCACTATGCTGACCCATTCCTCTTGAATATACTATGCCGATCCACACTTCACGAGCCATGCCCCGCCGATCCCTCCACGAGTCATACCACCATGCCTATGCCGATCCATATCCTACGAACAAACCGCGCCGCTCCATTTCCCATGACCATCAACATGCCGATCCCTCTAGCTTTACCACTCATACCGATCCCTCTTTACTTCCATTCAAACTAACCATTTTGCCATGTATCCATGCCAATCCCCCATCACCTCAAGCGTATCCCCTTCACTTTCTCGTCCAATTTAACCAATGTCCATGCCGATCCCTATCCCAACCAAACTAAACTCCATGGTTTCGACATTCTGCATTGTCTATCTACTAGCCCTATTCATCCTGAGCTCGATACAACTACCCGGACATTATATTTTGGTCATGTGGCTGTTGTCTTGTGACCATCCTTCTCATCAACAGTAGAGTCCAGCCCATGCGACCAGTCCAATATAGCCAGGTCATGGCACTGGGTAACACTTGCTCCCTAAAGTACGTCTTGTGAGTAACATGATGTGCTTTGAATTGGAAGAACTTAGGCTCTCGAGAATAAGTCTATCCAACTTTCTGGTTGATCACTGTTCCTTTATTAATCTTCGATGATACAAGTCTGATGTCGTATTCCATTTTCTTCTGATTAGACTTCAAAATTGATCGTTTCAAGCTAAATCGCCATTTCAGTTAATTCCAAAAGGTTGAATCCTTAAATCCCTTCTATGCACGTCCACATACACGTTTCTGCTATTGCCTTCCGGACGCGCTCAGACATTCGCTGGTCTTTTCCAAGCTATTTTATTCTATATGTTTTCGTTTGTAGTCCAACCTTCACGATATCGGTCGCCATTTGGTTTTCAAATATCTTAAGTTTCGACCTCGTAATCTATATCAAATAGGTATAATTTCCTCTCACAATCGCATCAATTGAGTCATGGATTTAAGGTTTCACGTACGTTTGACCCTAGGCGAGTGAATCAGTGGGCTTAGTTAGATTAGGCGAGATTAAGGGAGGAGAAGAAGGCGCTGAAGAAGGAAGAGAAAGGAATATGGAATGAGGAAGAAAAAGGGATGAGGAGAAAAGGGAGGTAGAAGGAGGGTTCGGTACTTGGCTACTGGGTGATGAAATGGGAATAGCTGGCGTTAGGGATCAGCGTAGATAAGGGCCTTACGAGGGGTCGGTGTAGAGGCTTATCCATAGGGATCGACTTAGGAATTAAAAAGTTGGGTTCACCTTGAAAGTTTAAGTATAGGGATCGACATATTGGCTAGAAGGAGGGGATCCGTAATGAGAGTTTAAACATAAGGGTCGGTGATGAACCAAAAGGAAGGGATCAGTGTTCTCATTTGAGTTGAAGTGTAGGGATCGGTTATGAGGCTGAGGCATATGGATCGACATACAAAGTAGAGATCGGTGTTGACTATAAAAACTAGTTTAACTAAAGTTTTTCAAACATTTAACTGCATACTACTTTGCTAGAACATAAAACGACCTAAAACAACGCAACTTGCATACTTGGACCAACGGACTTAAGCTTGAGCAAACAAACTTTTGCATTGCCCAACATGTACTAAGTAAAAAACTGGCTAAACGAATTTGAACAACGAACTTCATAACTCAGAATGTTAGCATCCGATCCTAAAGCTTTGATTGCCGACCAACTTTCTCGTCGATTGAGACGGTCAGCGATGACGGTCTCTCTGGATGAAATCTCCAAGTTTCGACATTTTGCTTTTGCTTCTCTGATTTCAAACTATTTATGTTTGTTTCACATTGCACTGCACTGCTTCACACACAACACGGAGGGGAATAGTTTTAATTTCTAATATTGATTGTCTACTGAGTATAGCTGACATAGATCTCAAGTTACATGGAGCGCTCCACCATAATGTCTTCTGAATCGGCCGTGAGATCAAGCTCCGCCACCCTATGCAATAAACCTGTTCCTAGTCATCAAACAGACCAAGTAGGGGCGTCTGACCCGCAAACAAACCTTTTTTCCGACATTCCAGTCTTTCCTACAGAAATTATTGACCCGGCTCTTGATGCCGTTGAGGGTGCTATTGTCCTAAACAATCCGGTTGACTCACAAGCGTCTAGAATCGGCAAAGCCGCTCTTCGTTGATTATGTTCCATCCATGGAATTCCTTTCGAAGACGTTCTAGTTTCATCGAGGCAAGACAGGCCTCACTTGCCCCCAGCCGGATATACTACTTGTAACAAGTTCATGTGCTGGGCCGGATGCGTGCCACCCTTCAACTCCTTCGTTCGGGAAATGTTGAGATACCTGGAGATCGCTCCTACTCAATTGCACCCTAATAGTTACGCCTTTATCCATGGCACTTTTCTTCTCTTCATGAATGTCCTATTCTGTCCGCCAACTCCTAAAGACATCAGATACATCTACAATTTCAAAAGGCGGATTGGAAGTCCTTCATACGTCTTCCTTGAACTCTCACCCAACTGCCAAGTCTTAACGGGCGCATGGAATAAGCTTTCTCTATTCAAACACGAATGGTTCTATGTATGCTGTCCTCCCAGCTTTACAAGGAGATGGTTGGAAGGACGTGAGTACTAATCTTGTCTTCGTCTTTAGTTCAAATATTCAAGTCGCAACTTCTTTCTTAATTATACTAATATCACCAGTTCTTTCAGGTGTCCGCCCTCGACCTGAAGGCGTCGAGTATTCCAGGGCCGTCGCGGCCATTCGTGCCACTCCTGTTGAGGATCGAGACATCAAACTCCTTGTCATTGACGAGCTGCTCCCATTGTTTGGGCTATTGGAAGGCAATCGCAAAATTGGGCTTCCCGGTAGCAAAGTGGTCCCGAGAATTGTTGTCGAAAGAAGGGTAGAAGAAAGTGACCCCATGGTGCCATCGGTTGAGGGAACCCGAGAAGACATTAAAGAAGGAGAGATAATAGAATCTCAAGATGCGAGGCTGAGAGGCGAAGGCGTAGGCCTTGGAAAAGCACCGGCAGTCGAAGCACCATAGATCAGTCAAATGCAAACTCCCCCGAAGAGAAAAGGTTGGTGTACAAGTTGCGGAAGATCAAGGCCGGGGCAAACCCGGAATTCGTCATTACCCCAATCGAAAAGGAATCGTCTTTCTAGCAAATGGAAAGTTCACTAAAGGGACTCTTTGACATTCCGATTTCGGATGATATATTAAATTACAACTTTGCTAACACTGACGTCGAAGGGCTCAACTCTCCCGTGAGAAGCGACGAAGGCATGCAACCTTTCAAAAAAGAGGAGGCAACTCCAATGAGTAAAGCCAATGTTACTGGTCTGTCGGTGGGAAACACTAAGAAACACATAGACACTCGCACTCCACCATACACCTGTGATTAATTCCTCATGTTTCAACTTCTAATATGCTCCTATTTGGTTCCTTTACAGGTGCAATGTCACACTCTCACGCTTTTGACCATCTTCGGGGCTCCTCCACTTATTATCGTTCGGGTTGAGATTCCGATTCTGGAAGACGCAGAGACAAAGACGATGGGCGAGACAAAGACGATGGGCGAGACAAAGACTACTATTCTCAAGAGTCTTCTTCCTCATCCAGACAGAAGTCTCAACCACATGTTCCTCGCCATGACAATCAATCACACCTTCTCGCTCATAGCAGAGATAAGTCCTCGGGTCGGGGTTCTCAAGCTGCTGTGCCTCATGACCAACTTTCTGGGTCATTCAGTTCAAGGCAATCATGTGAGCACCGTTCCAGCAAGCATCTGCTTGCTACTTCTGATCCGCTTCCACCGGTTCCTGCTCATGATCCTACAACAGCGGAAATGTTGGCTGAACTTACAACTACTTTTCCAAAAATTTGCTTTGATGGACTCAAGTTCCTCTCCTCCGTACACTTATTCCTGGAAGTGCCAAAGAGAGCTCATTAGCATGTATGAATGACATGTATGTCCAGCATGAAGCGTTCATTCACATAGCCGAGAAATTCTTCGAAGTTTCCATTTACTGCTAGCATGAAATTGATTGCCTCAAGTTGGAGGCCATTCATGACAAAGATATCATTAAACATCAAGATGCTGAGCTGCTCGAATATAAAGCTTAACTTACCACGGCAGGGAAGAATGCGAAAGAAACGGCGGAGACTGTAAGTCGTTTGGAGACTTCACACAAAAAGGAACTGGATGCAGCGCTCCATCGTAGTGGCACTCTAGCCTTAGAGAAGGACTCCTTACAAAAGGAGAAAGATGTCTTAGCTCGCCGCGTTGAGGAGCTAGAAAAATTATTGTTCAAAGAGAAGGAGGAAAAAATCGAGGCACAGGAAGAATCGCGGAGATACTGCGAGGAGATCATGGAGGCGAGAAACATAAAAACAAAACTTGACGAACAAATTGCTCAAATCGAAGCCTTGAAAGAAATAGCCCGCAAAGAGGGCAGAAAAGAAGTGTTGGAAGAGGCCAACTCCCGGGTGGAAGCTCCCGCCAAGTTCGGTAGAGAAGAAATCAAGAACTTGTTCGATCCGCTCATTGCCGAATATAACGCCAAAGTTCTTCTTCATCGGGACTTGACTTTTCTAGGCGAAGAATATCTTGAATCGCTCGCCGAAGCCTGGTAGGTTATCACCAAAATCAAAAGGGATAAGCTGGGAGTGGCAGAACTTAATGTGGAGGCACTAGTGTAAGAAGTGCTCCGAGGAAATGAGTCATCTGACCTGGCCGCCGCGAAGCTTCAGTTCTCTAGGGCTCCTGCACCTGACAAAGAAAGAAAGGACATTGTTGGGTCTTCTAGGACTGGTCTCAAGGGTCCTCCTCCTACTTAGATGGTCGGAACATCATCTTCTCGGCCTTCGGAGCAACATATCGACTACGATCCAAACAAACCTGGCCTCGGTCCACAAATGTTATCTCCCATTCTTGAAGGGAGCACTCCGATGACCATAGAGAGCCGACCGGATGCTGGTATCGTACTACACTTTCTTGAATTCAAAATGTTGTTATTATTGGCACATAATGGCTGTTGACTAATGCCTGTGCTTTAACTAACTTTTACAGGTCATCTCAGTTCATAACAAACTCCTAGGAGTGATGTCGCTACGGAGCAGCAAGAGAAGGTGGTCGAGGCTTCGGCTGCTGCAGATATTCCAGGGCTCGATGCTCGATTCATCGATGCACTCGAGGAGGATAAGCCTGAGGACCAGTCCCTTGGCGAGGAGTGGGACGATGTTGTGATCATGGGTGCCTCGGAGCATACTACCAAAAGCAGCATGAAGGAGCAGATCGAAGAAATAGAGAGATCGAAGCACAAAGTTAAAACGGAGCCCGTTGAGGTTGCAGCCGAAGATCCTATTCCTTCACCTTTGCAGGTCATCCCACCTGGCGGGACAATTCCTATTGAAATTCCTCCTTCTTCATGCATCTTCGCCAAGGGCAGCAAAGGGTCTCGGAAAAGATGCTCCACTGATTCAACTCCTGAAAAACCGAAGAAGGAGAAGAAGTCGAAGAAATAGTTAGTGTTTTGTGTCATTGTACATAGTTTGGATAAGTTAGACATGTGTTTCTTTTCTTTGTAGTAGGTGTATGAGTGTGGATCCTTAACTTTTGAATAATTTGTAATGAAATTTTGAGATAGTGAATAAAAGTTTTTTCTTTTTGATTAATCACATGTGAATTATTACTTCAACAGTAGAGTAATTACTTCCCATTTCACATACTTGTAATAATTTTCACAAGTTTCGTTAATAATTCACTATCTCCATCTCAAAGCCTCTCTGTAGACGCCGTCTTAAGTCATAAGCAATACTAAACCGAAACATTAATGAACGATTATGTCTTGCCGCTAATAGTTCGAGTCTTCTTTGTCGATTTGAGATTGGAATTCGTGGGATAGAGAACAGTCGAAATCTGTCCGTCCACCGATTGGGTTTTTGAGTTAGCCTGCAGTCTGAGGACTTAGAATTTTTCGCAGGTGGTAAGCTATATTCCAATCGCCCATACTCTAATCCGTGTTCTGGAGACTTAGAGTTTTCAACGCGGGCAGTCGCGTTTTCACCCGTGGTAGTCGTTCCTCTGTCGAATGGTTTATACTCTAGTCCGCAGTCAGGGGCTTAGAGTTTTCTAGTCCACGATCGGGGACTTAGAATGTTTTAGTCCGCAGCCAGGGGCTTAGAGTTTTCTAGTCCACGGCCGGGGACTTAGAATTTTTTAGTCCGCAGTCGGGGACGTAGGATTTTCTAGTTCGTAGTCAGTGACTTAGAATTTTTTAGTCCGCAGTCAGGGACTTGGATTTTCTAGTCCGCAGTCAGGGACTTAGAATTGTTTTAGTCGGCAGTCGGGTACTTAGAATTTTCTAATCCGCAGCTAGGGACTTAGAACTTTTTTAGTCCGCAGCTGGGGACTTGGGATTTTCTAATTCGTAGTCAGGGACTTAGAATTCTTTTTAGTCCGCAGTCGGGGACTTAGGATTTTCTAGTCCGTAGTCGGGGACTTAGAATTTTTTTAGTCCGCGGTCGGGGATTTGGGATTTTCTAGTCTGCAGTCAGGGACTTAGAAATTTCGTCGTGGATAGTCGTGTTTCTACCCGAATGGTTTATACTTCGGTCCGCAGTCAGGGACTTAGAGTTTTCTAGTCCGCTCATCGTCGGCAACCTTTGTTCCTTATTGCGAGCTTCGCTTTTCGATTCGACTACGGGAATCGCCAACCGAGAAAACTTACCAAGCTCACCTCGTTCGATCCCATCAGGGATTGGTATGATTGATCGACTATAAACTTCGTGAATCTGTTCACATATCACAGATATTGACATCAATTAGTTCCAATGCACACTCATCATAAAATGAAATAACATTAACTTATGCAAAGGAAGCTTTACGATTTTATTCATCATATGAAAAGGAGCAGAATAACTTGTCTTATTACACATTAAAATGGTCAAACAGCGAAGAAAATGTCAAAAGTAACTAGTAATGAAATATAGAATGAATAGTCTAGGTGAAATAGCATCGTAAATGCTCGCTATTCCATGCTCTTGGAAGTGTTGCGCCATCAACAGTCGCTAGCTTGAAAGTCCCTTCTCCAAGCCTTTGTTCAATGACGTATGACCCTTCCCATGTCGAGTTCATGTGCAATGGGGCCGAAAAAACCTGCTTCAGGACATGGTTGCCAACTTCAAAGGTTCTCAATCGGACTTTTGTATTATAATACCGGGGATTCGATGTCGATGCGCAGCTGCCTCAAATCGGCCTCCTCGCGCTTCTCATCGGTAAATTCCAATGACTCCAATAAGAGATGTTGGTTCGTTCTGGAATCGTAGTAAGTCACTTGATGGGAAGGGACTTCGAGTTCTACTGGAATAACTGCTTCAGCTCTGCAAGCAAGAGCAAATGGAGTATGGCTGGTCGTGGACTTGTGGGTGGTCCTTTAGGCCCGAAGTGCCATAGGGAGCTCATCCACCCACTTGCCTCTATTCTTCTCCAAATTCTTTTTCAAAATATATTTGATAATCTTGTTTACAGCTTCGACCTGTCCATTCTCCTAAGGGTGAGCGACCACCACAAACCTCTTCTCAATACGATACTTTTGACACAACTCTTTAAATTCGGCGCTATCGAATTGAGTCCCATTGTCAGTCATGATAGTCCGTGGAAGAGCGAAATGGCATATGATGTTCCGAACAACAAAGTTCCTAACTTCCTTGGTTGTAATCGTGGCTAACGGTTCCACCTTGTCCCATTTGGTGAAGTAGTCAACTTCGACAATCGCGTACTTCACGCCACCTTTAGAGATTGGTAGAGAGCTGATGATGTCGATACCCCACATAGCGAATGGACATGGACTGACCATTTGTGTGATCTCCATCGGCGGGGCTCTTGGCACTTTTGCATATATCTGGCATTTGTCGCATCGTCTAACATAGTCAGCTGCATCCCTGTTCATTGTCGGCCAGTAGTATCCATAACAAAGTATCTTTTTTGCTAAAGTTTGCCTCATAGTGTGATCGTCACACTCCCCCTCATGGACTTCTCTTAAGACACGCTTTATCTCATCGTGGGTGATACATCGGAGTAAGGGAACGGAAAACCCCTTTCTGTACATAGTTCCTTCCTGCATAATATACCGTGAAGCTTTGCGAAGGACTTGTCGCTTTTCGTTTCTCTTCTCCGGCAAGATTCCATGCAACAGGTATTCTTTAAATGGAGTCATCCATGATTCCCTCTCGGGCTCTGTCTCCTATATTTGGTCAACTTCCATCATATCTATACTTGGGGTGTGCAATGTCTCGACTGGAACCAAGCCCATTTGTTGTGCATCACCAGTGCTCTCGAGCTTTGCCAATGAATCGGCTTCTCCGTTCCGCTCACGCGGGATATGCAAAATGTCATAGTATTTGATATCTGCCAATAGCTCCTGAACCGAGATAAGATATGGGGCAAGTCGCTGTCCCTTAGCCTGATAATCTCCCCTTACCTGATATACCACCAGTTGTGAGTCACAAAAGATTTCAAGAGACTTTACTCCGAGCTCCCTTGCGAGTTTTAACTCGGCGATCAATGCTTAATATTCGGCTTCGTTATTCGTAGCAGAAAAATCAAGCTTCAGAGCGTAACATATTGACCGATTCTTAGAGGTTACGAGAACAATTCCAGCTCCGGAACAATGGTCATTAGATGCTCCGTTGGTGTACATCTTCCATCGCACTGCAGGGATCACTTCATTCTCTAGGGCCTCGTCCTGCATGGTAAACTCCGCTATGAAGTCTGCCAATGCTTGTCCTTAAATAGCTCTTCACGACAAATATGTAATGTCGAACTGGCCGAGTTCGATATTCCACTTAAGTAATCTTCCAGACGTTTCTGGTCGTTGCAAGACCTGTCGCAACGGTTGATCGATATACATGTTGATTGGATGGGCCTGGAAATACGGTCGAAGCTTGCGGGACGCAATTACCAAGCAGTACGCCAATTTCTCTATCTTCGGGTAGTTTTTTCTGTCCCCGTTAATCGTTTACAGACGTAGTACACCGGTCTCTGAATCCGTTTCTCCTTATGAATCAAGGCGGCGCTTATGGCATGTAGCGATACAGCTAAGTAAATATACAACTCCTCATGGTCTACCAGCATTGAATAAACAGGGGATCTCTCCAAATGATTCACCAAAGCTCGGAATGCGCCTTCACAATCTTGCGTCCACTTGAAATTCCTCTTCCCTTTCCTTATCAA
Source organism: Allium fistulosum (assembly GCA_030737815.1). NCBI lineage: Eukaryota > Viridiplantae > Streptophyta > Magnoliopsida > Asparagales > Amaryllidaceae > Allium > Allium fistulosum. The sequence goes on from CM060906.1 coordinate 1,042,625,235, forward strand.
ATCGAAGAAAAGAATGCATTTATCGGTCGCCCTAGAGATGAACCGACTGAAAGGGGCGACCTTCCCATTCAAAATATGCACTTGCTTAATAGTTCTAGGCACTTGTATATCCCAAATGGCCTGAATCTTTTTTGGATTACCTTCAATTCCTCGAGCGTTGATGATAAAGCCCAAGAACTTCCCCGACACAACACCGAACGAGCCTTTCAAAGGATTGATTTTCATGTTATAGAATCTAAGGATATCGAACATCTCTGCTAAGTCTCAAATGTGGTCATTCGACTGTCGTGACTTCACGAGCATATCATCTACATAGACTTCCATCGTCCTTCCAATCTGATCCTTAAACATTCGGTAAACCAGACGTTGATAAGTCGCTTCAGCTTTCTTTAATCCGAACGGCATCACTATGTAACAATATAACCCGACATCTGTGACAAAACTGGTATGTTCCTGATCTAGGATGTGCATCGAGATTTGGTTATACCCTGAGTACGCATCCATAAATGATAACAATTCATGCCCTGTAGTTGAATCAACTAGCTGATCAATTCTTGGTAGGGGAAAACTATCTTTAGGGCACACCTTGTTCAGGTCCGAAAAGTCAATACACATTCTCCACTTCCCATTCACCTTCTTCACTAGCACGGGGTTAGATGTCCATTCGGGATAGAGGGTATCGCAAATAAACCCATTGACTTTAAGTTTATCCACCTCCTCTTTAAGAGCGTCGGATCTCTTCGGATCCATGCCTCATCTTTTCTGTTTCACTGGGACATATTTCGGATCAATATTTAATGCATGGCTCACGATGGCAGGCGAGATCCCACACATGTCATAATGAGTCCAAACGAATACATCTAGATTCGCTTGGAGGAAATCAGTAAGTTCTCACATCATCGAAGGACTGAGTTGCAATCCGATCTTCAATACACGATGGGTCGTCGTGGCTGACTGTGATATCAATTGTCAGTTCGGCCGGCGCTGCCATGGTCTTCTTGGGTTCCTCCTCATCATCCCTCGGATCTATATCTCTATAGAACCGACAGTGGTGCCAAAGCCAAGGCTTTGGGGCCAATTGTCAATCTTCCGTAACTTGGATGCGGACAGACTTGTCCACACCCTTTCCCTTCTTTTTCGCCGAGCCTCTCTTAACTCAGCCACATAGGCATGTCCAGTCGCCTGATCACCATGCACAAGACCTACTCCGTTATCATTCAAAATTTCAACGTCAAACACCACGGGACAAGAGCTGCCCGGAATTCAACTAGGGCCAAACGACCTAGAAAAACATTGTACGGTGAATCAACATCCAAAACAATGAACGGTAGGATCCGCACCCTCCTACGTTCACCTTCCCCCAACTCGACTGGCAATTCTACATAATCAACTGCCTCGGTAGCCATGCTATTGAAACCGTGTATACGAGCTTTAGACGGTTTCAAATCCTTACCATCCTCATTTGATCGTACGCCTTCTTAAAGATAATATTCATAGAGCTTCCGCAATCAATTAAAATTCTTCTCACCAGAGCGGAGCCAATCATGGCGGAGATAACCATCCAATCAATAGCAGGGGCCTCTACTCTATTGGCATATCTGCTTCTGAATACTATATCATCCGTCATTATACTTTGTTGCTTGGCCGGAGTTCCATCCTCCATATTCGAACAACATTCAAAATCCACATGTCTCACTGAACTAGCATAACGCTCCATTTCCTGCCAACTTTTGTTCGTAGGATGCGGTCCACTAACCTTCCACCAGTTCGTGCAGGCTCCTCAGCCCTGCGCGGAGCCTGCCCTCGATTGGGGTCAGACGTCCCCTGTCTGCCACCCTACAGATATTTCACAAACTGCTGGAACATTTTCTCCCGAATCAATTTCTCAATGGCATCCTGAAGATGCCTACACTCATCCGTATTGTGTCTATAAATTCATGAAACCGATAGTACTTCCCGGTTTGCTTTTGTGCCTCTATCGATTCTTTCGGGAGCGACTTCTTATACTGGAAAGTATTACAAGTGGACAGATAAATGTTCTCCAGGAATGCATTCAAAGGTGTATATCTGTCATACATAGGAACTTGGACCTCCACTTTCCATGCTCCCTCTTCCGGTCACGATTCCCTTCTCCACTTCTTTTCTGTTGATCCGGCTTGTTTTGAACATTGACCTAAACCTTCCCGAAACTCTCGCCAGACTGCTTTACTGCGATGTTGCTCTGTACCGCTTCTCTGCTTGGCCCCGTACCATTTCTTTTTTCTAAACAACCTGGCCTCTTCCTTTCTCAAGAACTAGGCCGCCTTTGAGTAGAAACGCTCTAGCGTGGCCGGCCGTTTTCCACCTAGCCAATCATCGAACTCGGATTCGGGGTCAACCCCTCTTGTCACAGCCATAAGTATTGCGTGGTCATTAGGGTTACTAACTTCAGTGGCAGCAACATGCATGAAATCTCTTTGAGTAGTCCTTCAGTGATTCCCCCAGAGACTAGATTACATTAGACAACGACATCACATCTTTGGGGCTAGTAGCGTGAATCCGGAACTGCTCCATAAATCTTGAGATCGATCGCGCGGGTAATCTTGTGAACCACATCGTAGCGATCCCAGAAAGAGTTATGGGGAAGCATCTGCATTTGGTAGCATCATTCGCTCTTGCTAAGTCCATCAACCATTCGTACCTCATGATGTGCTGCCTGGGGTCAGTTTTCCCTTCATAAGCAGGCATCGTAGGCATGTTAAACCTTCTAGGATACTCCGCATGTAAAATACTATCGGTAAATGGGGTGTGAATTTTAGAGACTCCCCGGTCATCGTTTGTCAAGCCCTGGTTCTCCCTTATTAGCTGTCTGACCATTGTGGATAAATCCGATGTATGGATAGGTGGCGCCAAGTGGTGGTCGTGCCCCACCTCACGTGAATGCTCTAGTCGGTGTCTCCGGGCCATTTCATGCCTCATTAGCCTATCATCCTCCTGATGTGTATCCTGAGCATTCACTTCATTATCATTCCGGATAGGTAGTTGGTCAGCATCCAAACGTACTCCAATGTCCAAGTTCCCGGATCCAATTCGAGCGTGACCCCCAGTTGTAGTTGAGCAGCCATGCCCCTGGTTGAGGGATCGGTACTGACCCCTAGGGAGGGATCGGCACCGACCCATCTTGGTAGGCCATGGTGGTCTGCCAAGTGTTGGTCCAATGTCCCTGCTCGTGCTGCTCCAACTCTGCGATGCCTTCACCTATGATGTCTGTTTGACAAAGTTGAACTATCCGACGTCGAGTAAGAAGCGAGATCCCTTATGGCGCTTTGGCGCTGCTGTTGAGCAATCTGGTTCATCAAATTGGCATTAGCCTAGATTTGCTCGTTTAGCTGCCTACGACTTTCCATTAGCTCTCTCATCAAGTCATTGAATTCAGCTCTAGTTATGGAATCAGTGGGGTTCTGGACTACTGCAGGCTTCACATTTGCATTAGTAGGTTGATTGCTTGGACCCCCTTGTTGGACATTGGCGTCTCGTAGGCATCAACATTCTGGGAAGTAGATCTGGTGTGCCTTACCATTATGAATTTCTTTGCTTAGATCTTGATAAATCTGAATAGTATCTGTAAGCTTCTGAAGATGACCTTGGATCTCTTTTGAGGGATTTCCTCAATCCAGTAGCAGCAAAGACGATCCTAACGGCCTGAGAATCAACGTTCTCAGTGAAAGCACCAAAATGTTTGCAACCAAATTGACTACAAACACCCAAGAACAGATTTAAGTAATGGAATAAATGAAGAAATTAAATGAAAATAGAGGAGAATCACAAGATATCAAAGAAAACACAGCAGAAAGCAAAAACAACAAGGTATATAGTGGTTCAGCATTGATTGCCTACGTCCACTTTGAATATTCTCTTTATTGCTTCTCAGTTCACTTGATTACAATTACAAGCAGCAAGAAATAACAAGAGATTAGAGAAAAATGGAGGAAGTCAGTTACAATAATGGCAGAGTTTAACTAACAGCGTCCCAAAAGTCCCTTAGAATGGCCCTTTGTGCCTGTATTTATAGATGAAGGCGGCCTCCAATCTGACTGAAACTTTGACATACGGACCTCCCCAACCATATCGACCCACCATAGGGAGGGCTGGCCCAACTCTTAATGGATAGGGATCGGTACCGATCCCTCTATGAATCGAGTTTGGGGTACCGATCCATATAGTAGCTCCCTTTTGGTCTATAATGATGATGTTTCAAATATCAAGGCGATTGATGCATGGAGCTCTAGTTCTTGTAATACTTCAGTTCGAATCTTAACCTGGTCTAGGCTGTGTCGATCCCTTCTAGTCTCCTAATGTGTGCCGATCCATCCCTTACATGCCATGCCATTCCAAACCTTATCCCATGAGTGTATCATGCCGATCCATCCACCAACCACGCCATGATCACTATGCAGACCCTTTCCTCTTGAATATACTATGATGATCCACACTTCACGATCCATGCCCTGCTGATCCCTCCACGAGTCACACCACCATGCCTATGCTGATCAATATCCTACGAACAAACCGCGCCGATCCATTTCCCATGACCATCAACATGCCGATCCCTCTAGCTTTACCACTCATACCGATCCCTTATTACTTCCATTCAAACTAACCAATTTGCCATATGTCCATGCCAATCCCCTATCACCTCAAGCATATACCAACCCTTTCACTTTCTCGTCCAATTTAACCAATGTCCATGCCGATCCCTATCCTAACAAAACTAAACTCCATTGTTCTAACATTCTGCATTGTCTATCTACTAGCCCTATTCATCTTGGGCTCGATACAACTGCTTGGACATTATATTTTGGTCATGTGGCTATTGTCACGTGACCATCCTTCTCATCAATAGTAGAGTCCGGCCCATTCGACCAGTCCAATATAGCCGGGTCATGGCACTGGGTAACACCCGGCAACGGCGCCAAAAACTTGTTTGACGACGAGTTTTCTATCGGATTAGAAAATCACCAAAAAATATTGTAATAAAATAACCGTAAGCGCACGGCGTACAATTCTAGTATGTGGCGAGTACAGGTCGATTCATAGGGAATTGAAATGATTTAAAAATTCTACTCAATCAACTCAAACCAAAATTGAGATTGTTTTAAGCTAAGAAAAATGTAAAACTAGATAGAACAAAAGTGATTGAAAATATGAGAATAGAAAACAATTTAGAGGCAAATCCACTCTCATATTTTTACATAAATCAACACATAAGCAATCTATGATCTCTCTATTTTGAGCTTAAGTGGAATTATTGATATATTTATCATAAGTATGGTCTATTTATGTTATTAACTAACATAACTTAAACCATCAAACTATAATAAAACACATAAAACCACTTACCAATTGTAATGAAAATGAAGTCAAAGCAAAAGCTATTTTAAGTATGATCTATTTACTATTTTATTTAGTAACATAGATCATCAAATTTTGATTCTACTTTAATTTCAAAATAAAAAATCAATTAGTAAAATGATGATGTAAATTGTGTTTATATTTGAGTAAGAATAGCCTATTTGTGAATACAACATAGGCTATCAAATTCACTAATAAACTTACATCAATCATCCATATTTTCATGAATCATAAAAGAGATCATAAATCACACAATATGTTGAATTTAAATAATTTTAGAGAGCTTCATTACCTCTAAATTGAAATGGTTTAGCTACTCATTTGTGTTAATTTTTTAACACATGTAAATTTAAACATAGAAAATAAAAGGAAAATGCAAGCTAATTAAAATAAAAATGAACTAACTACTTGCATAAAAATAAAACTAAGCTACTAACATAAAAGAAAAGAGAGCATGAAAATAAGCATAAATTAAAATAAAAGCAAAGAAGAAATAGAAGAAGAAGAGGCTTAAGAAGCCATTTTATTTCTCATTTAATTTCAAGCTATAACTAGAATAATATGATAAGTGGATATTAAAGATTCATTACATGAACATAAGAGGGTTATTTATACATGCCTAAAACCCTAATCCATGTTTTAGGGGACTACCCAAAATACCCCTTAGGAAGTGTGGCCACCAAGTTATCATTATCATGAACTAATCCTCCATTAAGTGTGCATGTGCTTTTAATCCCCACTAACTTGTGCATCAGATCCTAATTGTAGATTATGGTAAGTGGGTAGGTGGGATCCTCCATGATTTCATGAATCCCTTTATTTTCATCTTCATTTGCCTTCTTATCTTGTGCATGCATATCTCCATGAAGACTTCTTTTACTTTCCATCCAAATTTCTACAAAACAACATTTAAATGTGCAAGTAAATTTTTAACAAATTAAATACATGCACAAAATTTCCATTTTGCTCCTAAATGAAGATGAATAAATGATAATTTGATGATATTTGGATTTTGGTAAAAACATGTAAAATACCCAATTATGACATTTATTTAAATAAAAATAGATTAAATATGAAAGTAAAAATATGAACATTTATGTGCACATCACACACCAAATGCAACATAAATCATATTCTTCTGCCAAAGTTCAAACGGACCACTCCTCCAACAAAAGCTGTATTGTCTTCTAAATTAGATCCCTTAAAATTTCATTTTGCAACATTAGTACGAGTTCAAAAAACATTCTAGGATGGGAGAAGTGGGAGTAAAATGATTTTTGAGGTAGTAGAATGTTGGTATGGGAGAAGAGGAGAGTGAAGGTGGATGGTATTTGAAGGCATGAAGAAGGGAGAAAGCCATTGGAGTGACCGCTCTTTGGGTGTTTGTTGAACCAACGCCCAATCAACAGGTGCTTAATTAACAAGCACCTATTTTCAGGCGCCTATTGCGTAAGTGCAAGTTCAACAAGCACCTAAATAGATTACGTGGATCATTTTAAGTGAATTAATAACCGATTACAATTTCCATACCCTGTTGCATAACCGGGGTTACATATTACATTTTGTGATTTGTAATTAGCAGTTGGAGAAGCTCTAATAAACCAGCAAAATGAAACCGTTTGGACCAAGCAATTGTAACTGGACCGTTGACTTATGACGCGTTGGACGTATCATGAACCAATGGTACAATTCCAAACGGCCATTAACTAACATATATAAACACTACAACTTTCTTCCTCCTCCACCATGGTCCATATACCCCAAATCCAAACTTCTTTAGCTAAAATCGGCTATTTTCAAACTCAAATCGACGTATTTTTTCCTTTATAGTTCTGTTTATTTCACATTCTACACAACATATATTTCATGAATTTTTTATTTTAAACTGTCGATTACCTCCACCAGATCTTCTTTTCAAAATATTATCGATTGGAATCCTAAAAGGAATTTCATTTTAATTGATATCTTCATTTTGCTGTTAGACACTTGCCACGGTCGAGTTAGCAGCTGGTACGAGGATGTTTCTCTTGAGTTCAACAATCGCCTAGGTATAAATTTCACTAGCAATCATATAAAGAATGAATGAGACAACATGAAGTGGACTTGGGCAGTGTGGAACGATATGCTATAAACACCAATGGGGTGTTCTGTCGATTGACGGAGACTATATTAAAGGAGATGATAAATGGTGGGTGATGATGGTTTTATGGTTCCACGCCTTCAAAGACCATGCTGCCCCCGAATTCAGAGAGCTTAACCAGATATACGTTGGTGTTATATTAATGGACAAAAGTATCTACAACATTCTTACTTCACCTCCAGCTCACTTCAACACCCATCTTTCTTAGACATTCTTAATGGGATAGCTAATAACTTGTTTTCTCATCCCACCGTCATTACTCCTTATTGGACCGTCGATGCTGCTTCTTCGTCTCGAGCAAGGCCCGTGAGATCTTCGACTCTGAAAGACGACGTTTTGACCTTCGACGTGGTCAAACAAACTTTTTGACCATTGTATGAGAATTCAGACATTTGGTGACAGTTATCAGCGTAGAAGCTTCTGGATATCGAGTCAAATTTAGATGCTATTTTCGACGGGATATTTTCTAGTGGAAAACTTCAAAGTTTCTTCCTCTTCAAGCTATCTTTCTTCTATATAATTGCAGAGACTTTAACCATTGCAATCAATATTGTCTTCTAATTTGTAATCTCTCTTGTATCTCATCAAATTCATTAATAAAGGAAAGATTTGGGTCCAATTTTTTTTTGTTATTGAATTTATAATTATCCATATAAAAAGGATTTTTTAGTCTCATAATCGATGACTCTAGATCATTGCAGTGAAATTACACTAATAGTTGCTATTAGAGCAAGGGAGTCATTGAAGGTTAGTTGGCTATGGTGGAATGTAGGGAAAGTTTGAATAACTATGTAGTGGATCTATTCAATGGAAAAGGATATTTTGGAACCTGAAGGCTAAAGATGAAGGCGGTGCTTAAGAAGGAGAAGACTTTTAAAATAGCTTCAGAGTCAGATAAATTGAAAGGCCTATCGGTGGAGGAATTAGAGAAGAAGGAAGAAGAGGCCATTACCACTATTCAGTTGTGCCTTTCAGATGAGATCATTAGGCATTTTTCCAACATAAATAAGACAAAGAAGCTATGTGATGCATTGACAACAGCATATCAGGATAAGTCTTTGGCAAGCCATATTATTCTTCAACAGCAGCTTTATACCTTTAGAATGAAACCCGAAACATCACTTTTGGAGCATATAGATTCCTTGACCACTTTAGTAATGAAGTTAAAGGCTATGGATGTGGGTATTACAAATGAAGCGCATGCGGTCATACTGTTATGCTCATTACCTTTGGAGTATGTATGTTTGTGAATTCCATGATTTGTGGGAGGACCATCCTTACCCTGGTTGATGTTAAAGCAGGGTTATATAGCAAAGTATTGGTAGGGAATTTGGCTAGTGATGAAAGTGGTGATGATTCAAAGGCTTTGTTTTTTAAGGGGAGAAAGCAGAACAAATCCAAGCAAGGTAGTGATAGATCGAAGTCTTGATTCAAATCTAGAGGGCCTAAGAAGGGGAGTTGTCACTCATGTGGGAATCCTAAGCATCATAAGTATGAGTGTCTGGAATTGAAGAAGAAGAGGGAAAACAAATTAAAGAAGTTCATTGATATCTTCTTTTTATAAAGCAAATCGACTTTGATTCTTGAATGATCCACATCACTTCCGGTTCTATTGTAACAAAAGATTCTTTTTTTCTATGGAAAAGACCTGTATCCATAAACCCCTTGATTCAAGAACGATTACTGATTACTAATATTTTTTTATATAAAGATAAACAGAAACAAGTCTTTTTTATGAGAACCTAATAAACTTATCTTATTAACTATTGATTATCGAGAATCACTCTTTAATTTAAACCGTGAATATGTGTTTTCTTAATTATTTTAAAATATTAAAAAATTATAATCTCTAAAAGAAAAAAGAAAAGATTGGCGATAATTTTAATAAATTTATCTATATCCACGGAAAAGAAGGGGGACCCTCTCTTCATCGAAAGAAATGAGATTGTTGTTGACATAATAAAAAAGAACTAAATTAACCAAATTTTCTTGAGGTAGAGGTAACCAAGAAAGCTGCATAAGTGAATATATAGCCTACAAATAAATGTGCTAATCCAACCAATCTTGCTTGCACGATGGAAAGAGCCACTGGCTTACCTCTCCATTGAATCAAATTGGCAAAAGGTGTGCATTCATGAGCCCATGCTAAAGTTTCAATTAATTCCTGCCAATATCCCCGCTAGGAAATTAAGAACATAAATCCAATAGAATAGAAGATATCAGCATCTATAGGAGAGGTACAAACATCAAATGAGAGCCGTGATGATGATGTATATGTTCTTTCAACTAGTGCATATTCTATAAAAAGTGCACTATGGATTATTGACACTGCAGCATCTTATCATATGACAATGCATAGGAGTAGTTTCGTCAGTGATAGGGTAGTTGATAGAGGTTTGATTCATATAGGAAATGACCCATTTTGTCGTATGGTCAGTGTTGGAAGTATGAAGATTAGGATGTATGATGGGGTGGTTTGGACTATTACTGATGTGAGACATGTACTATAACATCCTCTATCTTGAGGCCCGAAGCTAAGTGCACATATGTTGCAGTCATCTATAGTATTAACTTCCGGTGACAAAATACGGTAATTTTAATGGTATCCATAATATCAGAAGCACATGAATATGAAATAAAATCACACATTTCAAAAATAAATTTTCTCATTACATTTCAAAACCATATTTCATATTCAATTATATAATCCTAAACGATTTCCTAGGTTTCGGTCAAATATAGTTATTACAAATTACGCCAAGAGCAACATATGAAGATGCCCCCTTGGATGATCAGCATATCTATCTTACATACAACACAACAGATATACAACTAAAAAGCTCCTATATAGCTATCTTTGCCTCCTGCACGTCTTCGAAAGCTTATTCATCCACCTACTAAACCTGTAAAACCTTAACTCTCAATCTACTCAAATTAATTTTGAGCACCCGAGAGTTTAAGAGGAAAACATAAACTTCAAGTTAGAAATAAATCCTGGTATGAATAATATTATAACATCTTGGTTTTCTGATATTCACTGAGACCACGCCGCTTAGCGGAATAGGTTTCCCCTCACTAATATCCCTTTTAAAACATATCTTTTGCAAATCAGAATCCTGCAATCAACTGATTGAAACAATAATAGCAAGTGTATACATATGCATAAAAATCAAGAACTCTTTGGACTATCTGTCCATACTATAGTTTTACTTGGCTGACTATTAACCACTGGCTGACTCGGGCCTTCCAGACATAACCAAAATCTAACTTCTGTTAGACACAATTCTGGGATGACTACCCATAACTTCTAGGCTAATTGCCCCTAACTTCTTTTTCTAGGATCAACTGTACCTAATGGTTTTGTAGGCTTACCAATAACCTATCTCTTCCATGTATATTCCTTTTAGTGTGTAACCTCAATTTAGTCCCATCTATGACAAGCCCTACACACTAGAATTTTGGACTTATTTTAGCTAGGGGCTAATAGCTAAAGTATAGGGCGCGACCCTACACCAGTCCTTTCCGATCTTCTAATATCTGAGTCATAAATTTAGGGTTAACTACCATTTTCATATATTTCCTATCTTAGGGTTAAGTACCCTATCAAAACTTTCTTTCCTTGTAAACATCCTTTAGAAATGATTTACCCTTGAAATCATACTTTTATAAAATAAGGAAATCATATACTTTGTTTTTCTCAAAACACTTAAGCCATGATATATATATATATATACTTTACATAAAAAAATGTTGATGAAATCTAATGGGATTATCTATTCCTCCAAAGTAAGTTAAAACCCCTTTTTAACTTAAAAGATCTTAGGCCATGAAGCCAAGGCAAACCATTCGAAACCTTTGTTGAAAACTTTAAACAAACCCTTTCGAATCTATTGAAAGTACCCCTTTCAAAATAAGTTAACTATTTTACCTTGAAACATTAGGCCGAAAGGCCAAAACATACCTTTCGAAGTCTTCAAAAATAGACCTTTCGAAACCAATGAGAATAACCCTTCGAAAGCTTTATTAAAACCATAGACATCCTCTTTTCAAAACACTTTAAACTTGCCTTTCGCAAGCATTGGAAATCTTCCATTCAAATACTCAAGTAAACCTTTCGAAAACATTGGGGTACCTCCCTTTCAAAACCTTTCGAAAGCATTAAAACTCCTTACTTAAACATTCCTTTTGAAAGCATTGGGTTCAAGTAAAAGTTTGTGGAACATAGCTTCGGAACCATTTAAAACCATTTCTTTCGAAACCTTTGGGTTTAACTTTCAATATATCTAAGGGTCTTAAAAGAACTGGGGCGAAAGCATTATTCCGAAGTAAAAGAAAGTGGATGGTTTCAAAAGAAACCCTTTCGAAAGCATGGAGAAGCGGCTTCAAAGTTTAAAAGCAAAAGTACCCTATCGAAAGCATTGGTTCGAATGGTTGAATGCGGCTGCATGGGTTTCGAACCCATTTGAAAGCTTCACTTAAGAATAAAAAGGCAGCAACCCCTTTCGAAAGTCCTTTTTGATAAAACAAAGGCATATTTGACTATTTCGAAAGCTAATATAACTCCTTTGAAAGCCTCATTTGTAACCAAAATAGTTTGAAGTTTATAAGAGCTTCTTCTACCCCTTCGAAAGCATTTTTTCTACTCTATACCTACTGCCTATCTCCTATCCACTACGTATCAAGACATTGATACCATGTGTATTCGTTTCGGCTTGGTTAGAGGCGGAAGAATGAGGTCGAAAGGTTGCAAATGGAAGTGGCAAAGCAGTAAATTCTTGCAAAACTGATAATTAGCTTTTTAAAGTAATTCCTTCCCAACTAACTTGTCTTATTTGTCAACATATAATTGGTTGCCAATTCTTGTACAAAACCTTTTTTCTAAAAGTGCTGCCGAATTCAGAAATTAACAATTGAAAACATTTAGCAAGTTAGCCCCTTCTCCTTTTAGAAGCATATAAACATTTAAGTCCCATACCTTAAATAATTTTATATCCATAATAAAATACTTAGGAAAATTCTATAAAAATTTCTATAAATCACTTTTAATATGTTTTCTAATATATTTAAATTTCAGAGCCAAGGTTATCATATTTTTGCCAAAAATAATTTAAACCCAATTTTACCATTTTCTTTTCTAGAAAATTCATAATAGATCCAAAAAAGCTAAGAAAATTATGAAACCTGAAACCCGTCTCTAAATTAATGTTTTCGACCTTATCTCAAAAACGCAAGTCATATGGATGCCGTTTAATAGGTTTTCCAAATCGAAACTTATCATATAATGATTATAATCTATATGAAGCATCATAATTCATCAACAAGCATATATATCCATTAAACAAACAAATCATGGCATATAATTTGCAAAACCAATTTGGATCTTAACTAGAAACCAAAACAATAAAAATGAGATGTAAGGACTATTATTCACCTTAGCTTGATTGTTAAGAAGGTTGAGATTTGCTCTTGGATTAATTCACTTAAGCTTCCTACTTGCTTTCTTGCTTATCTTCCTCTTGTTTTCTTCTAATGGTGGCCGGCTAAACTCTATGTTTGGTTTTGTTTGTGAATGTTGGAAACGAGAATGGGATAAGGGTTTAGGGTATAAGAATATAACCTATTCCTATTTTGCCCTTATCTTATTACCTTTACTTCATTTTAAATTTCCATTTGTTTATTCATTACTTAAGGCATGGCTACCTTATAATTACACAAATCTCAATCTCTTAACCACTTTAATCTTTACATTATTCTATTTAATTTATCTAATTAAATCTCCTAAATAATGTTATTTAAAATTAAAGGTGTTACAGACTCCCCTCCTTAAAGAATTTTGTCCTCGAAATTCAGTAAGGACTTAATACTAAACATAACAATCATCTGTAACATCTCCTAACTACCATACTAGTCTACCTGACTAGCAACAGTCTATATAAAGCAAATATAGAACATACCCTTACAGTAGACCAGGATAAGTATCTCTAGTCCTGTCTTCTATCTCCCAAGTACAGTCCCTTCTCGTTGTCGCTCCACTGAACTTTCACCAACTTGACCATCTTGTTTCTTAACCTCTTCTCATCTCTGGCTACAACCCAAACTGGTTGTCTAACGAAAGTCAAATTCGGTTCTACTATCAAGTCTTCCAACTCTATCGGAGTAACAGTAGTCTCTGGATCATGGACATACTTGTGAAGATAAGACACATGAAATACATTATGGACACTTGCCAAACTGCTCGGCAACTCTACTCTATATGCAAGCTTTCTAATCCTCTCTATAATTAGGAACGGGCCAACATATCTCGGTGCCAGTTTCCTTGACTTTCTCAATCGTACCACACCCTTCATCGGTGACAGCTTAATGAAAACTCTATCTCCAACTGAGAACTCTAGATCTTTACACCTCTTATCTGCGTAACTCCTTTGCCTAGATTGATCTTCCTTCATCCTTTCTCGGATCAACTCAATCCTATATGTCGCCTCTCTAACCAGAATGCGACCCAAGACTAATCTGTCTCCAGTTTCCAACCAACATGCTGGTGATTTGCATGGCCTTCTATACAAAGCTTTAAAAGGCACCATTCCTATGCTAGTCTGCTAACTGTTATTATAGGAAAACTCAACCAAGTGTTGGTGATCTTCCCAAGATCCACCAAAGTCCAATACACAAGCTCTTAACAAATGCTCAAGTACCTTATTAACTCTCTTTGTCTTCCCATCCGTCTAAGAGTGATACGCAGTACTCATCTTGAGCTTGGTACCTAACACATCCTATAGACTCTTACAGAATTCACTAGCAAACAAAGCATCTCTATCACTGACTATACCACTAGGAATTCCATGTAGTCTAACTATGTTCTTCATGAACAACTTAGCTAAAACAGGTGACGTCCTGGTTGACTTAACTGGAATGAAATGGGCACTCTTGGTCAACCTATCCACTATGACCCATATTCTTTCATTTCCTCTATTCGACCTTGGCAGCCCGTCTATAAAATCCATGGATATCGAATCCTATTTCCAAATTGGTATCTCCAAAGGTTGAAGCATTCCACTCGGCTCTTGATGTTCAGCCTTCACTTGTTGACAGTTCGCGCACTGCCTAACCCACAAGCCAACATCCTTCTTCGTACCTTCCTAGAAGAAAATCCTCTTCATATCCTGATACATCTTGGTTCCTTCAGAATGAATTGTAAATTTGGATCGATGACATTCCCTAAGAACTTCTTTCCTCAAGTCCTCAACATTCGGAACACACAACCGTCCCTTCTTTCTCAACCATCCCATATGGTCAAAACTAAAATCCTTTAGATCATCGATCACTGACCCAACCTCAAGCCTTCTAATCTTCTCGGCTAATAATGGATCATCTTTTTACTTAGAAGCAATCCTTTCGATCAACACTGGTCGAACTTCCAAATAGGACAACATGGCGGTGCTCTGACTAGAACTAGCAGTCGATCTTAACTGCAAATTACAAGTAGTCAAAGCTTCTAAATCTTTCCATTCTATCAACATGGCTAACACCACATTCTTGTGTTTTCTGCTAAGAGCATCCACTACTTTATTTCCTTTCCCAGGTGTATACTCTATACCAAAATCATAAGCTTCTAAAAATTCCAGCCACCTCTGCTGTCTCATATTTAACTCCTTCTGAGAGAATAAATATCTTAAGGATTTATGATATGTATATAGCTCAAATCTCTCCCCTAAGAGATAATGTCTTAATATCTTCAACGTGAAGATCACCGTAGCTAACTCCAAATCATGAGTAGGATATCTTACTTCATGCGGTCTATGCTACCGTGAAGCGTAGGCAATGACTTTAACCTTCTGCACCAACACAGCCCCTAATCTGATTCTGCATGCATCGGTATATACCACCAACCCTTGGTTTCCGTCTGGAACCACTAACACAGACGCGTTGGTCAACAAATGCTTTAACTTAAGGAATGCTTCCTCACATTTGTCAGACCAAATAAACTTTACATCCTTTCTGGTTAGCTTAGTCAAAGGCATCGCTATCTGTGAGAAATACTTAATGAATCTCCAGTAATAACCAACAAGTCTAAGAAAACTTCTAATCTCAGTCACTGTCTTTGGTCTCTTCTAGTTATTAACAGCTTCGATCTTATTTGGATGGACTGACAAGCCCTTCTCTGAAACCACATGACCAAGAAACTTAACCTCTTTCTTTCAAAAATGACACATGGAAAACTTCGCTTTCAACTGATGCTGCCTCAGCGTCTCAAGTACTACTCTAAGATTATCTTCATGCTCTCTTTCATCTCTAGAGTATACTAAAATGTCATCTATAAATAACAATATGAACCTATCCAAGTACTCTTGGAAAACTCAGTTCATCAAATCCACGAAGAAAGCTGGTGCATTCGTTAACCCGAATAGCATTACTAACCACTCATACGAACCATACCTAGTTCGAAATGCTATCAATGGAATATTGTCCTCTACCACTCTTAATTGATGGAAACTCGTCTCCAAATCCAATTGGGAAAATGTTCTTGCTCCACACAAATGATCAAATAGATCGTCGATTCTCGGCAAAGGATACTTATTCTTGATCGTCTTCTCGTTCAACTTACGATAGTCGATACATAACCTTAATGACCTATCCGGTTTCTTCACAAACACCACGGCTGCTCCCCAAGGCGAACTGCTTGGTCTAATAAAAAAAATTCCCTTTTAAATCCACTAGCCGCACCTTCAATACCTTCATCTCGGTCGGTGTCATCCTACTAGGTGGTCTACTTACCAGTTCTGCTCTTGGCACCAAATCTATCCGAAACTCGATACCTTGTTTCGGTGGTAACCTTATAACCGGCTCAAAAACATCTATGAATTCCCTTGCTACTCGAACCTGACTTAACTCTTCTTCTACTTCCATAGCACTCAACAATGCACAAGCACTCCAGTCAGAATTCTCCACTGAGAATATAATCGGTTATGACTATTAGGGTGTCTTAACGATATTTCCCTATCTTGGCAAAATATCCTAGCCTCGTATATACCCAGCCAATCCATACCCAAAATGATTCCAAAATCTATGAAATCAAAAGCATACAAACTGCATGCAAACTTATGACCTAACAAATCAAGTTCTAATTGGTCACATCTCATTCCCAGAGTTGCATACCCTCCTAACGGATTCACAACCCTTAAGGAAGTAAGAAGGTATGTGGGTCATAAACATAACCTATCAACCAAACACCGAGATACAAATGAATGCAATGCACCGGTATCAAATAGTACTCTAACTGGTATACTCTGAATCAAAAGCGTACCTTCCATCACAGTCTTTCCCCTCTCAGTAGTGGTTGGCCTAGTAGACGGTGGTCAAACAACAAAAACTTTTCCCCTATTCGCCCTAATCGGTTCTGGACACTGATTCTTATAATGCCCGATCTGGTCGCAGTTAAAGCACTTCACTCCCTTCTTGTTTGCGGTCTTCTTCCTTTGCCTGTCCGGCACTCGTGAGCATAGTGTCCTTTCTTGTCACACTTATAATAAACCACATTGGCCTTCGCCTTCTTTGCAGCCTCATTCTTTTTAGCACCCTTCTTGTGGAAGAACTTCCTCTTCTGGTTTCGCGCCGACTTTGAGCTTCCGCTACTTTGTTACCATCATGAAGAGCAAGCATCTCCTCCTGCCTCAAAGCCATTTCAACTACCACATCACACGGATCCCTGATGTGTGCAAGATTCGCTTTAGCCAGTTCAGGTTTCAGTCCGTGGATGAACTTCTCATTCCTTTTGAGAACCGTATCAACCGTAGCATATCCATATCTTGATAGCTCTTCAAACCGGGTTGCATATTCGAGCATAGTCATGTCACCCTGCTCTAACTCCATGAACTTCCTGAGTAGAGTAGACTTAGCAACTTCCGACGTGAACCCCTCCTCAAACCTTCTTCTGAACTCAGGCCAAGTCATGGTCTCCTCATTGACTCCTACCATAACATTATTCCACTAGTATAGTGCTGCTCCTTGCAACTGTCTAGAAGCAAGCCTCCTCTTCTGCTCATCATTGAGCCCCAAATCAACGAAAATCCTCTCACAATGAAGTAACCAATTCTCCACATCGATTGTGTCTCAGTCCTAATAAAAGGTTTTCCTCCCAGCCTGGCATAATCTATAACGACCCATAAATTCAATCTAATTTTAAAAGAATTTTATTTGGATTTTTGAGTTAAATATTTTAAAATTTAAACAAATTTGAGTCTAAATAACGATTTTGGGACATTGAGTAATATATTTTTTCAAATTCAATAAAATGGAAAATTTTGTGAAATTTCAAATTTTGGTCAAAATTAGTCAAAGTTTGAATTTTGGTTGAAAATTTAAAAGTTTTAAAATTTAAATTTATTCTTTTTTTCTAATTCTAGACTGAATTCTGATATGGTCTCCACTTTTCGTTTCGTTAAAATCTGATTCCTACATCTTTAAATCTGCATTTTTTAGGCGTAAAAACGCGCGTTTATTTGTATGTATTTTGCCGATTTTCTTTTATTTGGGTTTTGGGTTTTGTGTTTGATTTATTGGGCTTGGTTGTTGGGCTTGAAAACTAAAGGTCACCTAAATGGGTACGTACCTTTTCCTGAATGGACATATCTGTTGAGAAAAGGAATGTATGTACTTGTTTTTCTAGCAATCTCTTCCTCATTCTCATTTGATCAGAAACTTACAAAACTTCATCTCCTTCCTCCATCTCCATCTCCAATCCAATTCCTAAAACCCTAGCCTGCTTTTCCCTAGCCTCTCTCTCCTTCTCTCTGTCTTACCCTAGCCTTGTCGCCGCTTACCCATCATCCACGGCCCCACCTTTGGCCGTACACCTTCTCACCATCGAGCCTCCACCCACGGCCATACATAGCCTCGGCCTCCACCTCCACACCCTCCTCCTACCACTCTCGGCCTCACACTCACACACCCCAAGCCCACATCCTCCTACCCACTTCAGTCTCCACCCCACATGCTACCCAAACCACCTACCCACGACCCCACCCACACATCCCACACACATACCTCACGACCACACCCACCCACTCAAGAACCATAGGTCGAGCCCACCTAGCCTAAGGCCGAATCCCTATTGCCTCATCTCTCCTCTTTTATAAAAGAAAAAAAATAATCTTATTTTCAAAGTTATTGGATCTTGGATCATGTTCGTGTTCGTGTCTTTTGGATCGTTGTTGCTTGACTTGTGGTCTCCATCTCAGTATCTGCTTCATGTATGTTCGTGTAGTTGTCACCGTCGTTAGCCACGAAAGGTGAAAACCACTCACGACTATTTTCTTATGTTTAAGTGAATTGACATCTTTTGAAATGTAAACTGAAATGTTGTTATAGTTAGATTTGCTTAGTTAATATTATATGATATGATGCTCACCTGTGACACGATATGATATGTTATATGATATACTCTGATATGTTATGATTATTTGTTTGTTTACATCACACTGCAAGTTCCTTAACTATGGGTTAAAATGATACATACCTGAACGATCTTATAGATTAGGGGAAATCGTTATGAGTTGAAATGATAAACCCAAGCGATTTTGTTGATTTGGAATTGGGATACGGGTTGAAATGATTTATACCCGGAAATTTAATTATAATTTTGGGTTGAAATAATATATACCCAATCACCTGACCATAGGGTAGAAAATTATATACAGAAATTATTGGTTGGTTTTAGATTATTTAAATTATATTCTAAATTATAAAGTATGTTTTGATTTAATAAATTTGATTTTTAAAATTTAATTTAGTGAGTTTATTTAAATATTTATATTTGGAAAATAATAATATTTTTGTATGTTTTAAAGTTTTACACTATAAGCTAAATATGGTTTAAATGTAATTTTAATATTTTAACTTATAATTTTATTTGGTTCTAATATATATAATTTAAATAATTTAAAAGTGAATTTAATAAAATATTTAATATATTTTTTAAGAAATATATATTTTTAGTTTAATTTAATATAATAAATATAGTTTTATTCTAATATAATAAATATAGTTTTAATTTAATATAATAAATATAGATTTTATATAATAACTTTAATAAATAAATTTAAGAAGTTAAGTAGAGAATAAATTGTAATTTAAATTTTATTTAAAGGATTTTAATTTAAATAAGATTTTATTTAAGTTTAAAAGATATGATTTTTGGAATGTAATAAATTGATTTAATATGAATTGTAAATAAATGTTTGAATCTAAAATATAATTGAAGTTAAATATTTTAGTATTGATTTAAATTGTAATTTAAGATTTATTACTTAAATGCTTTATAAAATGACCACGGTGTGAAAAATATAAGCGTTTGGTTGTTAAAGAGACCGGGGTCGGATATTGTCATACTCTCTGCCAATTTCGAAACCAATTTAATAATTGTACACGTGGTGGAGAATCTAGAACGAAGTAGGATGGTTTGGCGAACGCTATTGGTATGAGGTAAGAAACGCGGCCCTGACCTTCTGGTCAGCTTGATATGACTAAAATAGGAGCTATACCGGGCCAAGTTAGGTCGCTCCTCCGTCCGTGCACGCTTCTTCAAAACCATATCTATTACTTTGTGATTTGATTTGGTGCGCACCTTTGATTATGGGAGTGTGTCTCGAGGTGGATAGTAGTAGCTGCTAAGCGTTACCACCAGTTCGGTACTGCAAAACGGTAGAATCCTACCCTGGGCATAGCCTCGCGTGCCTTGTCATATGCCTTATGGAGCCCACTATGATTTTGGTTTGTGTTGTACCTATAGAGTGCTCCCCGATGGCCCACCAGGTGGTTGGAGTTTACAGTACTACATAGATTACGACATTTATAAAAATATGTTAAGGGGGATATGGGTAACGCCTTAATGCTATTTTCAATATTATACTTTACTACTAGACGTTACATATATAGCGTATATTACTACATATGTAAATAGTTTAACGGATCCTTAAAGGATGGAACCCCAAACATCCTTTGATTTATTGTTGCATTTCATTTGTTACATTTTACTTGAGTTGATTTACTTACATGAGAATGCTAGTCCTGACTCGAATGTTTTGTGTACTTTATGCTCGGGTCAGGCTGAGTTTCACAGCATTCGGGACTCACCTTTTGGAGCTGGTTGCTGGAGATCTATCTATCTATCTATCTGCTTAGCTATTTCAGTTATTATTTATCTATCTGCTTAGCTATTTCGGTTATTTCAATTATTTCTATTCAGACATTTGTCATTTGCCTATGTATTAGTGAACTTCTATGTATCTGGATTTCTGCTGTATTTACTTCTGACTCTGTTGTTTCTGTAGTAGCTTCATGAACTACTATGTTTTATTTATTCCGCTCCATATTCTATTTCCATGATTCTGTGATTGATTCTATTTACCCTAAAATATATATAACAGTCTGTTGTTTTGAACGATTCGAGTTGGACATGTGTGGTTTTATTGTCGACTTGAATAGTTCGAAATAGCGGGTCGTTACAATTGGTATCAGAGCTTCGGTTTTAGGCAAACCTTAGCTTATAGGGTAAAAAATCATTAGTGATAGGGTAGTAATATCCTAGAATGAGTAGAATTAATTACGGAATCACTATAGTTTCAGCTTGATTCTTAGTTAGAATTCTCTTTGATTAGGATTCCTCTGAATTTGAATCTCTTCCTTTGTCCTAAAATTCATTCTTAAATCTTCCAGATGAATCGTAGGAATTCCAGAGGTAGGGGTCTAGGGATTGCCCTAGCACCAGAACTCGTTGCATCAATCAGATTCACCACTCTCTGTAAGGAGTACACTCAGCTTGGTGCTACCAAGTTTACTGGAGCAGAGAGCATCATTGAGGCTCAACAGTGGATAAGGAGTTTAGAAAGGATCTTTACAGGTCTTGATATCACTGACACTTAGAAGCATCAGTTAGCCGCTTGGCAGTTGCAGGAGGTAGCCCAGGATTGGTGGGAGTTTTTTACAGCCCACACTATTGAGGCAAATATCACTTGGGAGCAGTTTAGGTATAAATCTTGAGTTGGATTCAAATTTGGTTAAGGCATCTCTTTGGAACCTATCTTAAGTTCTGAATACCATATTTCAAGGATGCTTTTGTAGCTAAGTGGATGCCCGAAGCCGAAAAGTCTCAGTTATACAAGGAATTTATGGACCTTAAGCAGTGGAATATGACATTTCTGAGTACGAGAGGAAGTTCAACGAACTGTCCAAGTTTGGACCTAACTTGATTGATACCCCTCTTAAGAAGAATGGGAAGTTTATAGTTGGAGCTCGCACGGAGTATTATGATCATTTGTTTGCTCATGTGCACAGCCTCTTTACTAGATTGATGGATATGGCTATTAGGTATGAGAACCCCACTTCTAAGGAAGC
Organism: Allium fistulosum; assembly: GCA_030737815.1. Lineage (NCBI taxonomy): Eukaryota > Viridiplantae > Streptophyta > Magnoliopsida > Asparagales > Amaryllidaceae > Allium > Allium fistulosum. The sequence continues at coordinate 1,042,647,154 of CM060906.1, forward strand.
ATCTATTGTTCGTGCACCTTCATCTCAGCCTTCTTCCAGCAACTCCAAGAAGAGGTAGTCCAACTTCCTTCAGCAGAAGAAGAATTGGCAGAAGACTCATGGTACTGGATATTCTTCTCAGAGGTAGCCTATCGACTTATCTTCCATCACCTGCTTTAAGTGCGACCAAAGGGGCATTATGCCAACAGTTGTCCATCCGAAGCCGCTATTCCTCCATCCCATATGACCAGGAACAACCTTTGCCACATTTTCTTACAGCCGGGCCACTTCAAGAAGGACTGTCCCACTTAGCATAAGGGCAAGGCATCTGGAATCTTCGTAGTTACCTCTTCCACCCCTCCTACTCCTAGTGATACCCAAGGTACTCTCCAAGGCACCTTTTCTTTGTTTGATTTTCCTGTTCGTGTTCTATTTCACACTGGAGCATCTCATAGCTTCATGTCTATTATTCTTCGTAATAAGTTTGAACACATCTTGCAACCCAAATTGGTAACTGTATCCTTATATGTATCTAATCCCATCGGCGGTCCCTTCAACCTCAGTATGATTTATAAACGGGTGAAACTCCTTTACAATAAGCATCGATTCATATGGAATTTCTACGTTCTTTGTTTTGATGCATTTGATCTCTTGCTCGGAGGTAATTGGTTAAAGAGATTTGATGCAGTTATCTCTTGCAAAGCCCGAACCGTTTCCTTAGTAGATGACCAGGGTAATTCTTAGTGATTGCATGCCGAATGCCTCAGGATTATGATGGCAGTTTTATTTTTTCTCATGATTCTCATCCTAGTGACCTTGACTCCACTCCTGTTGTCAAACTCTTTCCTGATGTTTTTGGTGAAGTTACTTCTTTACCTCCTAAGTGGGAAATCGAATTCCGCATTGACCTTATTCCTGGAGCCCGGCCTGTAGTTCTTCCTCCTCGTAGTATGGCATCTAGGGAGAAGGTCGAGTTGAGGAAGCAGATTGAAGATTTGTTTTCCAAGGGTTTGATTAGGCCGAGTCATTCGAAATGGGGAGCAGCTGTGGTATTTGTTGCTAAGTCTGATGGTTATTTGAGGACGTGTGTTGATTATAGGGAGCTGAATAAGCTTACTATGAAAAGCAGATACCCTATGCCTCGAATCAACGACATGTTTGATCAGCTCTACGAAGCTAAGGTTTTCTCTCAACTTGATCTTGCCACCGGTTTTCACCAGCTCAGAATTGCTAAGGAGAGCATTCCTAAAACGGCTTTCCATACTGAGAATGGTTTCTATGAATGGTTAGTTATGCCTTTTGGTTTGACAAATTCACCAGCCTTCTTCGTTGATCTTATGAATCCTGTTTTCTGCGATGTTCTCAACATGTCCATTCTTGTCTTATTTGATGATATTCTTGTCTTTTCTAAGTCAGAGACGGAGCATGAAACACACTTGAGTTTTGTTCTTGAAACCCTTAGGAGTCATCAGTTGAAAGCTAAGTTTTCCAAATGTCATTTCTGAAAGGATGAAGTCCGATTTCTTGGGAATATTGTTTCTGGAAATGGGGTTTCGGTTGATCCTATTAAGGTCGCCACAATCAATGTAAGTCTATCCACCTTTCTTTCTTTGTAATTTAATTATCTTATCTTTCTTTGAATTCAAACACCATATTCTATTTCAGGATTGGGAAAGACCTAAAACTCCTTCCGATATTCATAGTTTCTTGGGCCTAGCTGGTTATTATCGGAGATTTATTGAGAATTTTGCTCGGATTGCTGCACCTCTTACTGCTTTGACTCGTAAAAATGCTAAGTTTGTTTGGAATGATAAGTGTGAAGCTGCATTTAATGAGTTAAAGCGAAAGCTTACTTCTGCACCAATTCTTACTGTTCTGAATGGAAGTGAAGGATTAACGGTATACACCGATGCTTGTCAAGAAGGTTTGGCAGCTGTCTTGATGCAGAATGGGAAGGTTATTACTTATGCCAGTCGTCAGTTGAAGACTCATAAAGCAAATTATGCAACTCATGATTTGGAATTGATTGCTATAGTGTTTGATCTGAAGTTATGGAGGCACCATCTTTTGGGAACTAAGTTTGAGCTCTTTACGGATCATCAGTCGCTGAAGTATATTTTCACCCAGAAGGATTTAAACCAAAGGTAAGTTAGATGGCTCGAATTCTTAGCAGCTTATGACCTCGACATCAACTACACTCCAGGGAAGGCTAATGTGTTAGCCGATGCCTTAAGTCGGAAAAGGCAATGTTATGTCAGATTGTGGTTTCTTCATCCCTTTTGGATCGTATCGCAACCAAGCAAGATGAAGACAGGATTCTTAAGCTCATGAAGGATAATGTTCATAGTAGGGAAGGTGGTAACCAAGGTGAATTGGGAGCACAAATCGATCAAAATGGAATTCTAAGGATTAATAATCGAATATGTGTTCCGAATGTCGATGGATTAAGGCAAGAAGTGCTTAAGGAAAATCATTAGTCCAGACTCTCTATCCATCCAGGAGTTACGAAGATGTACCAGAATATGAAGAAGCTGTATTGGTGGAGTGGTATGAAGCGAGATATCTCCCTTTATGTTAGTAGATGTGCCACTTGTCAACATGTTAAGGCTGATCATCAAAAGACCGCCGGATTGTTGCAACACCTTGAAATTCCCAATTGGAAGTAGGAACAAGTTTTTATGGATTTTATAGATGGGTTACGGAGGACGAGAAGGGGTAGTGAGAGTATATGAGTATTTGTTGATAGACTGATGAAGTTGGCTCATTTCATTCCGGTCGGGTCTAATCGCACTGCTTCGAGTTTAGTTGGGATTTTTATGAGAGAGATTGTCAGGCTTCATGGTGTTCCATCCAGCAATGTTTGTGATCGAGATCCTATCTTTACCAGCCAGTTTGGAAAGCATTTCAGGAAGCTCTACGTACTCATATGAATTTGAGCATAGCTTATCATCCGCAGACCGACGGTCAGACGGAAAGAGTTAATTAGATTCTGGAAGATCTTCTTCGTGCATGTATTCTTGATTATGGAGGATCTTGGGAAGATCATCTCCATCTCGTTGAATTCACTTATAATAACAGTTATCAGGTATAACTTTAATTTTAAATTAAGGTTACTATAAGCATCAAATCTATTTAATCCCATCCTTTGAATTCAGACTAGTATCACAATGTCTCCGTTTGCTGCTCTTAATGTACGACCTTGCAAATCTCCATCTTGCTGGATTGAATCCGGTGATCATTTGGTTCTTGGGCCCGATATGATTCTAGAAGCATCCAAGAAAGTTGAGGAGACCAGGAGGAAGATGAGGATTGCTCAGGGTAGGCAGAAGAAGTATGTTGATAGGCGGAGAAGGAATTTGGAATTTTCTGTAGGTGATTAGGTTTTTCTTAAGATCTCGCCGCTGAAGAATGTAATTCGCATTGGTAGGAAACGGAAGTCTGCTCCTAGATTCATTGGACCTTTAAACATCTTAGAGAGAGTTGGTCCTTTAGCTTATCGAGTGCATTTGCCAGAGAAGCTATCTGGAATGCATAATGTGTTTCATGTTTCGCATCTTCACAAGTATCTTCATGATCCATCTTTGATTGTTCAGCCTGCTTTACTTCAGAGTTTGGATATTGAGCAAAACCTCACTGTCGAGAAGAAGCCACTTCGTATTGTCGATAGAGGTATGAAGCAGCCGAGGAGGAAATCTGTCAACCTGATCAAAGTACAGTAGAGTACATACGATCAGGATTATACTTGGGAGACGGAGGAGAGCATGCGTGCTCCGAATCCTGAACTGTTTGTATCAGGTACTATTCGTTTCAAATCTATCTTACCTTTTCAGTTTGTTTCTATTCTCCTTTTTCGTTCCTTTTCCAGAACGAAAACTTTTGAGTGGGGGAGAGTGCAACGATCCGTAAATTCAGTCTAATTTTAAAGGAAATTTTATTTGAATTTTTGAGTTAAATATTTTAAATTTTAAATTTTAAATAAATTTAAATTTAAATAACGATTTTGGGACATTGAGTAATATATTTTTCTAAACTCAATAAACAGAAAATTTTGTGGAATTTCAAATTTTGGTCAAAATTAGTCAAAGTTTGACTTTTGGTTGAAAATTTAAAAGTTTTAAAATTTAAATTTATTCTTTTTTTCTAATTCTAGACTGAATTCTGATATGGTCTACACTTTTCATTTCGTTAAAATCTGAGTCCTACATCTTTAAATCTGCATTTTTTCGGCGTAAAAACGCGCGTTTATTTGTGTGTATATTGCCTATTTTCTTTTATTTGGTTTTGGGTTTTGGGCTTGATTTATTGGGATTGGTTATTGGGCTTGGATACTAAAGGTCACCTAAATGGGTATGCACCTTTTCCTAAATGGACATATCTGTTGAGAAAAGGAATGTACATACTTGTTTTTCTGACTATCTCTTCCTCCTTCTCATTTGATCAAAAACTTACAGAACTTCATCTCCTTCCTCCATCTCCATCTCCAATCCAATTTGTAAAACCCTAGCCTCCTTTTCCCTAGCCTCTCCCTCTCCCTCTCTCTCTCTTTTCCCCAAGCCTTGCCGCCACCTACCCATTATCCACGGCCCTGCCTTTAGCCGTACACCCTCTCACCACCAAGCCTCCACCCACGGCCATACATAGCCTCGGCCTCCACACCCTCCTCCTACCACTCTCGGCCTCACACTCATACACCCCAAGCCCACACCCTTCTACCCACTTCGGCCTCCACCCCACACGCCACCCAAACCACCTACCCACGGCCCTACACACACCCCCCCCACACACACCTCATGGCCGCACCCACCCACTCAAGCACCATAGGTCGAGCCCATCTAGCCTAAGGCCAAACCCATATTGCCTCCTCTCTCCTCTTTTATAAAAGAAAAAAATATATTATTTTTAAAGTTATTGGATCTTGGATTGTTTTGGATCGTGTCTTTTGGATCATTGTTGCTTGGCTTGTGGTCTCCATCTCCGTATCTGCTTCGTATCCGTTCGTGTAGTTGTCACCTTTGTTAGCCACGAAAGGTGAGAACCACTCACGACTAATTTCTTATGTTTAAGTGAATGGACATCTTTTGAAATGTAAATTGAAATGTTGTTATAGTTAGATTTGCTTAGTTAATATTATATGATATGATATGATACTCACCTGTGACATGATATGATATGTTATATGATATACTCTGATATGTTATGATTATTTGTTTATTTACATCATACTGCAAGTTCCTTAACTATGGGTTAAAATGATACATACCCGAACGATCTTATAGATTAGGGAAAATCGTTATGGGTTGAAATGTAAACCCAAACGATTTTGTTGATCTGGATTTGGGATACAGGTTGAAATGATATATACCCGGAAATTTAATTATAATTTTGGGTTGAAATGATATATACCCACTCACTTGACCATAGGTTAGAAAATTATATACAGACACTTTTGGTCGGTTTTAAATTATTTTCTAAATTATAAAGTATGTTTTGATTTAATAAATTTGATTTTTAAAATTTAATTTAATTTAATGATTTTATTTAAATATTTATATTTGGAAAATAATAATATTTATATATATTTTAAAGTTTTAAATTATAAGCTAAATATGGTTTAAATTTAATTTTAAGATTTTAACTTATAATTTTATTTGGTTCTAATATATATAATTTAAAGGTTAATTTAATAATATATTTAATATATTTTTTAAGAAATGTTTATTCTTAATTTAATTTAATATAATAAATATAGTTTTATTTTAATATAATAAATATTGTTTTCATTTAATGTAATAAATATAGATTTTATATAATAAATTTAATAAATAAATTTAAGAAGTTAAGTAGAGAATAAATTGTAATTTAATTTTATTTAAAGGATTTAAATTTAAATAAGATTTTATTTAAGTTTAAAAGATATGATTTTTGGAATGTAATAAATTGATTTAATATGAATTGTAAAATAAATATTTAAATCTAAAATATAATTGGAGTTAAATATTTTAGTATTGATTTAAATTGTAATTTAAGATTTATTATTTAAATATTTTATAAAATGACCACGGTGTGAAAAATATAAGCGTTTGGTTGTTAAAGAGACCGGTGTCGGATATTGTCATACTCTCTGCCAATTCGGAAACCACTTTAACAACTGTACTCGTGGTAGAGAATCCAGAATGAAGTAGGATGGTTTGGCGGATACTATTGGTATGAGGTAAGAAACACAGCTCTGACCTTCTGGTCAGCTTGATATGACTAAAACAGGAGCTATACCGGGCCAAGTGAGGTCGCTCCTCCGATCGAGCATGCTTCTTCGAAACCTTCTCTATTACTTTGTGATTTGATTTGGTGAAAACCTTTGATTATGGGAGTGTCTCTCTAGGTGGGAAGAAGTAGCTGCTACGTGTTACTGTGAGGAATGCAGAATATGGATCTTAAGGCTAGGAATAACACTAGAGGGGGGGGGTGAATAGTGTTTATAAGAAATTACTAAATCCTTTTGAGTTTATGTTAATTTGAACACAAATGTATGTAATATTCAGACATAGATATAATCATAGAAACAAACACAGATGTAGAAATAAAGTAAATGCAGTAAAGGAAAGAACACACCAGATTTTATACTGGTTCAGAGTTACCCTACATCCAGTCCCGCACAACTAAGTACAGATTTCCTTTCAAAAGCAATTCAACAATTACAACCCTCGGTTACAAGGCTACGAGGTACACCCTCCAGAATCATAATCCTCTGGGTAGAGATACTTGATTTCCGGGGCAACAAGTTCACCCAATTGATTTCCAAGGCTACAATCACACCTTTTCTCGCTTGATTGATTTCCAAGGCTACAATCACATCTTTTCTCGCTAGATAGATTACAAAGAAGCCTATAAATCTGAATAGCACTTAGATCTTGTTGAGATAGTGATAGAGAATCAAACCAGAGATAATCTAGTTAGATTCAATGTTAATTTCGGTAGAGTGATGATAGGATTTTGAATAAGAAAATGTGGAAGAAGAAGAGAAGTGAAAAACCAGAAAATCTGATATAAAATTCGTTGCAACTAACCCCTATTTATAGAAGAACAACAGTCATGTCCATTCGTGAAAGGTTATGGCGAATAGACACTTCTTTTGAAATTCAAATTTTTGAAACTAACTGTCACTATGTCGACATGGGGTACTAGGGCATGTCGACATCCCAAAGGAAATTTTGATGTTTTGTTTTTCTTTGAAAATAACCTTTATCTTATATTAAAACTATTTTAAACTTTATAAATATACTTGACTATAGATAAAATACATAGATAAATATAAAGAATAATATATATAAAATTTTACTATAATTTTATATTTAAATCTAAGTATAAAGATAGTTTAAAACAAACGAAGTTTAAAAACACGAGTTTATTAAAAACAAAGACAAAGAATATTTTAAGGCTAAAACATCTGTTTGAAAATCATTTGAAAAGATAATTTTTAAGGCTAAAACATTTTGAAAAGCAGTTTTGAAAATCATTCTGAAGTAGTTTTGAAAATCATTTTGAAGTAGTTTTGCAAGCTTCTTCCTACAGAATATCTCATCATATCAGGACTCGAGAACTTGTACAAAACCAGGATGTTCGTGGGTTTGTAAGCCACTTGTCGTAGGTTTGTAAGCTACTTGTCGTGGGTTTGTAAGCCACTAAAAAGGTAGAAATGGGTTCCATCCCAAAAGAAAAATGGAGTGAAGATTTCAGTGCTATTGTGAAGTTTAACATAATTCTAGACTCAATATTATCTTGAAATCTTGAACTCTTGATAATCTTGATACTCATGAGTCTTCAATCTTGATATCTTGAATCTCTATACTGTACATTCTTCATTCTTGGTACCTGTATGGTTAAATCCTGCATATACATATATATCTAAACTATAATGTTAGCATTTATATTTTATAATCTTATTCTAAGGTTGTTATCATCAAAACCATCAACTCATGGACTAACAATCTCCCCCTTTTTGATGATGACAGCCTTTGTTTATAAAATATTACTTCTATCCTAATAACTCCCCCTAAATCTAATAACTCCCCCTTAATCTATGCCTAACTACCCTATTTTATATTTCTTCTCCTTTGTCATCAACAAAAACAAACTAACTCCAAACTATATAACTCTTAGTCTAATATCCTATATGATTATAATGATAGTGTTATCATAAATAATCAACACTTAATTATAAAACTAAAACTTTAGTCCTAAATTACAAACTCTCCTAACTAAGAATCTATATAAAATTACTTTTAATAGAACATATATAAGAACACACATTATTTATTAATTATATATTTGTTTATATTTACATTTTCGTAGAGAACGTAAAAAAACAAACAACAAATAGGAAAGAAAGAGAAGAAACTAATGTGAGTCTTTGAACATAGGAGATCTATGAACCAAACAATTTGGATAGTGGAAACAGAAATTTCCACGTTGTTCGACAAGATTTCCATCTTTGTCAAAGCATACTTCGCCAACGCAAACGACTTTGTCGTTATCTTCCGCAGTCTCTTCTTCCATTGGTTCTTCTTCTTCTTCTTCACTTTCCTCTTGTTCATGATCTCCTGAAGAGTCCTCGTCAATCAAGATTGGGTTAGCATGATTATCCATAAGAAATTTTTGCAAATTCCTAAGGATTTTGCCTTGCCTCTCTTGTTCTTTGGCCATTCGAAGTTGCATCACTTGGATTTCAGTCATTAACTGAAGGGTATCCTTCAGAGAATCCTCCATTTTCATCACATGAGCAAGCGTTGATTGCTGAAACGGACCAAAAGTATGCGATGGGAACGAAAAAGTTGATTTTATGTTTGATTTGGAAGAGGAGGCCATTGATAAATTGATCTCAGAAGATAGAACAGAAAGAGAACAGAGAGAATGAAGAAAATTTCGAAATATGAGAAATTTATAACCACTTATTTGAATTTTGGTGGGAAAAAAAATTAAAAAATTAAAAAACGTTATATGTCGACATGGATCTAGGGAGGATGTTGACATGGTTCTTGAATTTTTGCCTATTTAATTTATTTTGAATTAATTTTTAATTATACTTGTTATTTATATTTTATATTTCAGTTAATGAACAAATACCTAATTCTCTTCTTAATTTAGTAAATGTAGATTCATTTAAGGGTTTTGTTAAGATATCAGCAATTTGATTTTCAGAACTGATATAGTCGAGAGTAATTACTTCTCTACTTATATTATCTCTGAGAAAATGGTTTCTGATATCAATATGTTTAGTTCGAGCATGTTGAGAAGTATTTTTGAATAAAATTATTGCACTAGTATTATCACAATAAATTAGTGATTTTGAGATATTTAAACCAAAATCTTTTAAAGTTTGTTGCATATATATTACTTGAGAACAAGCCAAAGCAGCAGAAATATACTCTGCTTCAGTTGTTGATAGAGAAACTGTGTTTTGCTTTTTACTAAACCAGGAAATCATAGAATGCCCTAAAAAGTGACAAGTTCCACTTGTACTTTTTCGGTCTGATTTACAACCAGCATAATCAGCATCACAGTAAGATATTAAGTCAAACGAATCATTTTTAGAATAAAATAAGCCATAATCAAAGGTGTGTTTAACATATCTTATAATACGTTTTACAGCTTTTAAGTGAGTTTCTTTAGGTTGGGATTGATACCTTGCACAGAGACGGACACTATGCATGATATCAGGTCTACTTGCAGTGATATAGAGTAGTGATCCAATCATTCCTCTATATAATTTTTGATCTACATCTTTCGAGAGATCTTCTTTACTAAGGTACTCATTGGTTGCCATGGGAGTGGGTTTTCCACTCGTAGTAGTCAAACCAAATTTACTAACTAGGTCTTTAGCATATTTTTCTTGACTAATAAAGATACCATTATCTAATTGTTTAATTTGTAATCCTAAAAAGAAGTTTAATTCACCCTTATGACTCATCTCAAACTCTTTTGTCATTATTTCAGAAAATTCTTTATTCATTTCAAAATTAGTTGATCCAAAAATGATATCATCTACGTAGACTTGTATTAGTTGAATATCATTTTTATTTCTTTTAATAAAAAGAGTATTATCTACTTTACCTATTTCAAAATTTAATTGTAACAAGTAAAATCTTAGTCTATCATACCAGGCTCTAGGAGCTTGCTTTAGACCATATAGAGCTTTCTTAAGTTTGTAAACATGATTTGGAAATTTATCATTTTCAAAAAGTGGTGGTTGTTTAACAAATACTCCTTCTTTTACAAAACCATTTAAAAATGCACTTTTAACATCCATTTAAAATAATTTGAAATTATTATGATTTGCGAAAGCAAGTAGAATCCTAGTGGCTTCTAATATTGCTAAAGGGGCAAAGGTTTCATCAAAATCTATTCCTTCTTCTTGACAATAACCTTGAGCGACTAACCGAGCTTTATTTCTAACAACCTCTCTTTGTTAATTCATTTTATTTTTATAAACCCATTTAGTTTCAATTATTGTTTTATTTTCAGGTCTAGGAACAAGTTCCCAAACATCATTTCTAGTGAATTGATTTAATTCTTCTTGCATAGCCAAAATCCATGAATCATCAGATGATGCTTCTTTTGGATTTTTGGGTTCAATAGTTGATATAAAAGCTATATTACTCATATGATTTAGTTGGTTTCTAGTTTTAACAACAGATTGCATATCTCTAAGTATATTTTCTATAGGGTGATCTTTTAAAAGTTTAATCCTTTTATTAGGATGATTTGGTTCATTATTAGTTTCATTTGACTCTTGATTTTGAGTGATTAAATCCTCTTCATCATTTATTTCTTCAAATTTTTTGAAATTTTCATCAAATGAAACATGCATTGTTTCTTCGATGGTATTAGTTCTTAAATTAAATACTCTGTATGCTTTACTTCTATTAGAGTATCCGATAAAGATACCTTCGTCGGATTTAGGATCAAATTTATCTAAGTTATCTTTTGTATTTAAAATAAAACATTTACTTTCAAAAATTCTAAAATAAGATACCTTAGGTTTCTTTGAGTACATAAGTTCATAAGATCTCTTATCAATTAAAGGTTTAATTAAAATTCTATTTAAAATATAACAGGCGGTAGCAACTTCTTCTGCCCAAAAGTACTTTGGTAAATTACTATCAAAAAGCATAGTTCTCGCACACTCTTGAATCGTCCTATTTTTAAGTTCTACTACTCCGTTTTGTTGTGGAGTTCTTGGAAATGAAAAATTGTGAATTATTCCCTTTTTATTGCAGAATTCTTCAAACTTTTCATTTTCAAATTCACCACCGTGATCACTACGGATGGTTATAATTTTTTGAGAAAATTGATTTTGAACCCTTTTTGAAAAATTCTTAAAACATTCAAAAGTATCACTTTTATGTTTCAAAAATATTGTCCATGTAAATCTGGAATAATCATCTACAATTACAAAAACATATTTACTGTGATTTATTGATTGAATTTGAGATGGACCAAATAAATCAACATGAAGTACTTCAAGAGGTTTTGAAGTTGAAATCACATCTTTTAATTTAAAGGAATTTTTTCTAAGTTTTCCTAGTTGACATGCATCACATAGACTATCTACTTTAAAATTCATTTTAGGGAGGCCTCTTACCAAATCATGTTTTGACAGTCTAGATAAGAGTTTGAAATTCAAATGCCCAAATCTCTTATGCCAAATCCAAGGGTCACTTGCATTTGCCAAAAGACACAAGTTATCATTTGAAATTTTCATACTAAGAATATAAATATTCTTTTTCCTATTTCCCTCAAATATTATGGTTGAATTATTATCTTCAATGTGACACTTATCTTTTTCAAATTTAATTTTTATCCTTTATCGCATAGTTTACTTATACTTAGCAGATTGTGTTTCAAATTCTTAACTAGCCATTAGTAATAATAGGAGTTTCAAAGTTACCGACTTTGCTGATGCTGATCACATAACCTTTTGAATTGTCTCCAAAGTTAACCAGTCCTCCGTCTTTGTATATTATATCATTCAGCATATCTGAATTCCCAGTCATGTGTCTAGAACATCCACTGTCGAGTATCCATTTGTTCCTTTTGATCTGCATAGTTTGTTTGTTCTGGATTGATTCCTCAATTCCCATAAAGCATGATTCCTGTACATCAAACAATCTTAGTAGACAACTTGTATTTGAATATTGATTATATGCAGACTCAAGAGACAATGATGATCTGAATATTTCTAAACATGCATTAACAAATTTCTTAAACATAGCCATTTAAAAAAAAACATTTTCAAAAATCAGATTATGAAACTTTTGAAAACCTTGCTCTGATACCAAATGTGAGGAATGCGGAATATGAATCTTAAGGCTAGGAATAACACTAGGGGGTGAATAGTGTTTATAAGAAATTACTAAATCTTTTTGAGTTTATGTCAATTTGAACACAAATGTATGTAATATTCAGACATAGATATAATCATAGAAACAAACACAGATGCAGAAATAAAGTAAATGCTGTAAAGGAAAGAACACACCGGATTTTATACTGGTTCGGAGTTACCCTACATCCAGTCCTGCACAACTAAGTACGGATTTCCTTTCAAAGCAATTCAACAATTACAACCCTCGGTTTCAAGGCTATGAGGTACACCCTCCAAAATCACAATCCTCTGGGTAGAGATACTTGATTTCCGGGGCAACAAGTTCATCCAATTGATTTCCAAGGCTACAATCACACATTTTCTCGCTTGATTGATTTCCAAGGCTACAATCACACCTTTTCTCGCTAGATAAATTACAAAGAAGCCTATAACTCTGAATAGCACTTGGATCTTGTTGAGATAGTGATAGAGAATCAAACCAGAGATAATCTAGTTAGATTCAATGTTGATTTCGGCAGAGTGATGATAGGATTTTGAATAAGAAAATGTGGAAGAAGAAGAGAAGTGAAAAACCAGAAAATCTGATATAAAATTCGTTAAAACTAACCCCTATTTATAGAAGAACAACAGTCATGTCCATTCGTGAAAGGTTATGGCGAATAGACACTTCTTTTGAAATTCAAAATTTTGAAACTAACTGTCACTATGTCGACATGGGGTACTAGGGCATGTCGACATCCCAAAGGAAATTTTGATGTTTTGTTTTTCTTTGAAAATAACCTTTATCTTATATTAAAACTATTTTAAACTTTATAAATATACTTGACTATAGATAAAATACATAGATAAATATAAAGAATAATATATATAAAATTTTACTATAATTTTATATTTAAATCTAAGTATAAAGATAGTTTAAAACAAACGATGTTTAAAAACACGAGTTTATTAAAAACAAAGACAAAGAATATTTTAAGGCTAAAACATCTGTTTGAAAATCATTTGAAAAGATAATTTTTAAGGCTAAAACATTTTGAAAAGCAGTTTTGAAAATCATTCTGAAGTTTACAGTACTGCATAGATTACGACATTTATAAAAATGTGTTAATGGGGATATGGGTAACGCCTTAACGCTATTTTCAATATTATACTTGACTGCTAGACGTTACATATATAGGGTATATTACTACATATGTAAATAGTTTAACGGATCCTAAAAGGATGGGAATCCCAAACATCCTTTGAGTTATTGTTGCATTCATTTGTTACATTTCACTTGAGTTGATTTACTTACATGAGAATGTTAGTCCTGACTGAATGTTTTGTGTTTACTTTATTCTCGGGTCAGTTTGAGTTTCACAGCATTCAGGACTCGCCTTTTGGAGCTGGAAACTTTGCTGGAGATCTATCTATCTATCTATCTGCTTAGCAATTTCAGTTATTATCTATCTATTTGCTTAGCTATTTCAGTTATTCTAGTTATTCCAGTTATTTATGTTCATACATTTGTCATTTGCCTATGTATTAGCGAACTTCTATGTATTTCGATTTTTGTTGTATTTGCATGTAACAACCCAAAATTTGAGCTATGATAATCAATTAACGAATTAATTAAACAATAAAATAAGTTTGTGAAATTGTCATAATCGAGCCACGGAAGTTGCACCATTGGGTCCGTGGCAATTTTCTGATCAATTTTCATATATAACTTGTCGAAATCTGAGCTAGTTTGAAGAAGTTACGAGAGAAACAAGAAATCAGAATTTAATAAACTAAAACGAAAAAAAATACAAAGGCATAGGTTAACCCATGCTTGGGTCAGGTCGACCTATAGGACGACCCCCAATAAACTTAGGTCAACGTGCCTTATTTCCTAGATGCTATTTCATCGAGGTACGAGCCGAACACCATAAAATTTGATTTTTGGTTAATCCTATGCGTTCGTAGCTGCATCCGACGGTTCCTAGTGAGCCTATGACGTGGTTGCACCAGATTTAATCTTCAAATCCGACGGCCTGATATCCCTAAGCCACACTATAAATAGAACCCTAGGCCTAGCTATTATTCTCATTCAGATTTTCTCCCTATTGGGTTCATTGTCTGAGGCTGAACCCTAAACAGAAAAAATTTCTAGGGAGGAAATCTTTTTAATAAACATATTCTACGCCCTAAAAGTGGATCCAGGAAGGCCCAGGACTAGAGCTAAGGACCATATGTGAGTGTTTTGTAACTATTTTAGATTTGTAAGCAATTTAAAATAATAGGGTTCTCAATAGTTGTAGTTTTTCTACAATTTTGAGACAGTTTTTATGTAAGTTTATTTAGTCAGTTTTTAAGTAAATTTCAGAAGTTCTTTTCAGTCTATTTTTATTCAGCTATTTTATTTAGTTATTTACAGTTAATTGCAGTTATTTACAGTTATTTACAGTTATTTACATCTGTTTTAAGTTAGAATTTAGCATGTAAATGTTAGTTTTTTTAGAGATTTAATCCTTTTTGACGTGAATAAAATATTAAAAATAGAAGAATTCGCATATATGGATTAAAATAGAAAAACACTAAATTTACAAAAATCAGATGTAAAATGAGAAAAATTGAAATAAAATGGAGATAGACTGAAACAGGAAAATTTAAGATATTTGCAAACATGATTATAACAAGTGGTTATAACTAAAAAGAGAAATTAGAAGAGTAACAGTTGCAAGAACAATTATAACATAGGTTATAATTAGAAAGAAAGAAATAACAAAAGGGGCTTATTTTAAAACTTAGATCTTGGATTAAGTTAATAAGCAAATGTAGCAGAAATAACAGAAGAGGCTTATTTTAAAACTTAGATCTTGGATTAAGTTAATAAGCAAATGTAGCAGAAATAACAGAAGTGGCTTATTTTAAAACTTAGATCTTGGATTAAGTTAATAAGAAAATATAGAAGTAGGGCCCATACCGACAGCATTCTCTTTCAGGTTTAGGAGTAATGGTTTAACACGTAAGTGAGGCTGGGACACGCTTATGCTGATTAGCATAAATAAGTGGCCAATAGATAGTGGCTCAAATCTGAGGATTTGGGCAAGGGGCGCAAAGCTAGAAGATTTGTTTGTTAGGACCAGTACCGGCAGCATTCCCTTTCAGGTCGAGGACTGATGGTCTCACACGTAGGTGAGGCTGGGCACGATTATGCTGATTAGGGTAAATAAAGGGTAAAATAAGGGGCGACAGTTAGTGTGTACCAGTGATGACCCAGCGTGTGGCATCGATTAGTGTAAATAATTCGCTACTGCGTCCTAAGCGCTAAAGAGTTGTCTTTTGCCGTGACCAACAGGATTGGTTCACAGTGGCACAACAGAGATAGGAAAGGCCGACTAATAGGTAGGATTAGGATTTCAGTCTAATCAAGTTAGCAGTTGAGATAGGATTAGGATTTTAGCCTAATCACAGTAGTTTAAGACAAGTGCAAACAATCAAAGGAAACAATAAAAAAGAATCAGAAACAATATTTTATCCTAGTTTTATATTTTCTGTATTTTCCTTTCAAGCTAGAACTATTGCTTAGTCTATTATATTTATCTTGCTTAGAAATGCTAGTAATTACTTTCACTCACTAGACTTATTGTCTGACCCACTCCTCTATCTTTCCTTTTCCCCCAATAGGCCAATAGAGTTAAGGATAGTTGATTCAGGTTGCTTGGAGATTCATTTCCAGAGTTTCCTCATTTCAGATGTATTCTTCTGCTTTTCATCTTTTTCATTTGGCTCATGATGGATTTGTGCTTGTGAGAGGGATTATTATTATTGTTACTTTTACTCTGATTATGTGAGACTGAAATGTATTTTCATAAGACATAAGAGTTTTTGAGACATGTTATGTTTTTATGACTTATTTTGAGATGAAGATTAATTCTGAATGATAAGTTATTATTTAAATGTTTTCCGCTGCTTTTACTTATTTGTCTTGTGAATTTTAGTCTCTGTGATGCTTTAGCTATTCCTATAACTCTCCACATCCTTTGTTGTGCCCTTTTTTGAAATACTAAGGGGTGTGGGGTGTTTCATTTGGTATCAGAGCCTAAGGTTACAGGATTCCTAAAAACTTGTTTTAAAAGTAAAGTATATTTAAAAGGTAACATATCTTCAAACTAAAAGTATTTTTCAGAAAGAAACTTTTATTATAGAAATAGTTTTCAAGTATAAAAGATATTTTATAAAAATGCCCTCAAAGTCCAGTTCAACCTTCTTTCGATTCTTTCGAGCCTAAATTTTCTTTTCTTTGCATAGTATGTCAGATGCCCCAAATCTTTCAGAGGGTGTCCAAGTCCCTGGCTGTTTCCGTAGGTACCTCCAAGCTACAGTACCAAAGGTGCAAGGGCAAGTGCCCAATGCAGCACCGGCGAGTGGAGATCCCGTTGATCCACCTGCAGTAGCTAGTTTTTCTAAATTATGCAAGGACTTCGCTAGTTTAGGAGGCGATATGTTTTCTGGTATGGAGGATTTCATAGAGGCACAAGCTTGGTTGAGGAATACAGAGCGGATATTTGGGCTGTTAGGGTTGGAGGACCAGCAGAGAGTTAAGCTTGCATCTTGGCAGCTGAAGGGAGAGGCTTCTTACTGTAGGGAGATTGTAGAAAGTGAGGGTAGAGACATTGGTTGGTTTGTATTTCGGGAAAGGTTTGAGAGAAAATTCTTGTCGCAAGCTGAGGAAAGCATGCAGTTGGAGAAGTTCATTAGTTTGAAGCAGGGGAGTCTTTCGGTGAAAGAGTATATAAATCGGTTTAATGAGTTATCGCGGTTCGGGATGGAGCTTGTTAATACACCATATAAGAAGGCCACCAAGTTTGATAAGGGTTTGAACCAGCTCCTCCAAGGGTTGGCATTGACACATGTACCTATGGGAGCGACGTATGAATCACTTGTGGAAATGGCTCTCATATCAGATGTTGCTAAGAAAGAAGAGGTTAAGGAGGTTCCTAAATAAAAAAACTCTAAGAAGTAGTGGTGAAAGAATAAGAAGGATAAGGACAAGAAGAAAGGAGGAGGACCTCAGAAGGGACAGGTCATGAAGGGCGAGAAATGTCATAATTATGGATTGGTTGGGCATTTCACAAAGGACTGTAAGAAGGACACGATGAAGGGGAGATGTTACAACTGTGGGCAGCCTGGACACCTTAGTAAAGCTTGTCCTCAGAAGATGGGGCAGAGAGCAAGCACACCTATGGCGCAAGTACAGGCTTTGGGTGCAGCACCTTCTAGTAGTGGATCAGATCGAGGTAGGAAAGTCTCTGTAGAAGGTTTGATCTCTATTTTGGATTTTCCTATTCGAACTCTTTTTGACTCCGGAGCATCGCATTCTTTCATTTCTAGTTCCTTGGTTGATTGTTTGCACTTAGATATTTCTCCAGTTGTAGACCCTATAGTTGTTTCAAACCCCATAGAAGGATCGGCACATTTATCCATGATTTGTAGGGGTTTGAAAATTTTTATACTAGGCGTAGACTATGATTACGATGCCTATGTACTGGGATTTTCGAGATACGGGATGATTTTGGGGATGGACTGGTTATCCACTTATGGTGCGATATTGGACTGTGAAAGGAGAGTCGTTAGGCTAGAGACATGTAGCGGATGGACTCTTAAAGTTCCTTGCGACCCACAGGGGTCAGTCATGTTGAGCTTCCTTTATTCCCAAGATTCATCACTTGGAGAGTTAGATTCAGTTCCAGTTGTTATAGATTTCCCAGACGTTTTTGAGGAGGTTAGGGGGTTAGCCCCTAAGAGATAGAGATCGACTTTAGGATCTATCTGAATGACAATGCTAAGCCAGTGGCATTGCCCGTGAGACATATGGCTCCTAGGGAGAGGAAGGAGTTAAGTAAGCAGATTGGTGAGCTACTAGAGAAAGGCTTCATCAGACGGAGCATATCTAAGTGGGGGGCACCAATCGTCTTCGCTACAAAGGCGGATGGTTCCCTTCGACTTTGCGTAGACTATAGAGAGTTGAATAAGCTCACGAAGAAGAACCGTTACCCACTTCCTAGAATAGACGATCTTTTCAATCCGTTGGTTGACTCTTCGGTATTTTCTCAGCTAGACTTAGCCACTGGATTTCATTAGCTTAGGGTCATTGACGATAGCATCGACAAGACATCATTTAGGACACCTGATGGATTCTTTGAGTTGTTGGTTATGCCGCTTGGGCTGACCAATGCCCCAGCCTATTTTGTAGGTCTGATGAGCCGTGTTTTTCTAGATGTCCTAAATAAGTTCGTTGTAGTGTTTGTGGATGACATTCTGGTGTTTTCCAAGAGTATGGAAGAGCATGTATTCATCTTGAGGAGGTTCTTTGCACACTTCATGTTCATGAGTTGAAAGCAAAATTCTCGAATTGTCACTTTTGGCGTGAGGAGGTGCGTTTCTTGGGGCATGTAGTCTCAAGAGAGGGTTTAGCAGTGGATCCCGCTAAGGTAGCAGCGGTACAGGATTGGAAGGCCTCCAATAACGCTACCGAAGTTAGAAGCTTCCTAGGTTTAGTTGATTATTATAGGAAGTTTATCAGATAATTTGCTAAGATTTCAGCGCCTCTTACTCGCCTCACTAAGAAGAATGCGGCATTCGTGTGGGACGTGGATTGTGAGGATTCCTTCACGATGCTAAAGAGGGCCCTTACTAGTACACCAATGTTAGTTTTACCCGACGGAGCTAAGCCTTTTACAGTATACATTGATGCATGTGGGACTGGCCCTGGAGCAGTATTGATGTAGGAGGGAAGGGTAGTATGCTATGGGAGTAGACAGTTGAGAACTCATGAGAAAAACCGCCCCACCCATGATTTGGAGTTGGCTGCTATTGTTTTCGCGCTCAAGTCATGGAGACATTACCTTCTAGGAGAGAGGTTCGAGCTTTTCACTAACCATAAATCATTGAAGTACCTGTTCTCACAAAAGGATTTAAACTTGAGGCGGCAGCGTTGGATGGATTTTCTTGCATCATATGACTTTGAGATAGCTTACACCCCTGACAAGGGGAACGTGGTTGTGGATGCGTTAAGTAGGAAGAGAGCAACCCTTAGTCCAATGTTTATGGAGTGGAAAAGCCTAGAGTTTATTTTCAACTTTGATTTTAAACAATCTACGGACATCACTCTTGGATTATTGGCAGCACTTGAGGTTAAGCCTACCCTCATAGATCAGAATGGCTCAAGGCAGCGAGAGGATTCAAAGCTTATGGATATTCTGGATAGGATTAGCAGAAGAGAGGTCTCTAGATATCTCCAACGCTATTCCATCGATAGTAAAGGGTGGCTAAGGAGAGATGGAAGAATTTATATCCCCCGCACTGGTGATTTGATGAGAGCAGTTCTAGCAGAGGCACACCATTCTCAGATGACTATTCATCTGGGCGGTGATAAGATGTATAAGGACATGAAGAGAGTGTTTTATTGGAGCGGTATGAAGAAGGATGTAGCAGAGTTTGTGGCTAAGTGTCTTGTGTGCCAAAGAGTTAAGGCGGAGCACCAGAAGCCTGGCGGATTGCATCAACCATTGGATGTACCCGAATGGAAGTGGGATAGTGGTTTGATGGACTTCATAGATGGTTTACCCTGATCTAGGAAGGGGAATACCATTATTTGGGTGATTGTAGATCGTTTAACTAAGAGCGCTCACCTTATTCTGGTCAACAGTAAGAGGACAACACCTTATTTGGCATCCATATACGTTCGTGAGATAGTCCGACTTCATGGAGTTCTCTCTAGCATAGTGAGTGACGGAGACCCTATCTTTACTAGCGAGTTTCGAAAGAGCTTGGAAGAGGCTTTAGGGACACATCTTAGATTGAGTACAGCCTATCACCCTCAAACAGATGGACAAACAGAGAGAGTTAATAGAGTTCTTGAGGATTTGTTAAGGATGTGCATTCTTGATTTTGGAGGAACTTGGGAGCAGCAACTTCCTTTAGTGGAATTCGCTTATAAAAATAGTTTTCAGGCTAGCATTGTGATGGCTCCTTTTGAAGCCCTTTATGGAAGACCTTACAAGTCGCCTTCGTGTTGGTTAGAGTCTACAGAAAGATTGCTACATGGTCCCGACATGATTAGAGAGACTTCGAAAAAGATTGATTTGATTAGAAGAAGAATGAAGACGGCCTAAGATGGACAAAAATCCTATGCAGATAAGTGGAGAAGGGATATTGAGTTCGAGGTAGGAGATTTGGTTTTCATTAAGGTGTCTCCGCTAAGAAAGGTAGTGAGGTTTGGATCAAGTGGGAAACTTGCTCCCAGATTCGTAGGTTCGTTCCCCATTGTGGATAGGGTAGGGAAGATGGTGTATCAGATAAAGCTACCGGAGAGGCTTGTGGGAGTTCATGATGTTTTTCATGTTTCACACTTGAGAAAGTGCTTACATGATTCAACAAAGGTAGTGGAACCTAGCCTACTTGAGGAAGTTGAAGTGGAGAGAGAAGCATCGGTCCGTCGCATTCCTACCGAGATCGTTGGGCATGATATCAAGAAGCTTAGGAATAAGGAAGTCCCTTTGGTTAAGGTGCAGTGGGAGATAGTATTGATGACACTACGTGGGTGGCTGAGGAGAAAATACGTATCTCTTATCCGCATCTCTTCGATAGTACGTCTTGAAATTCCTATTTCCATCTTTACTTTTGAATAGGTTCTTTCCTTTAGTATCCTTTGGGAAGGTAGATCTTAGGATTTAACCTATGGATGGTAGGACTGAATGTAAACCTGTTACTAGAACATGTTATGTATGATGGACGCTAGTGGTTGCAAGTGTTTGCTAGTGAATGCTAATGGATGCATACACACACACTACTAGGCACTATTATCTCTTAGAGATCGGCCTAACTAGGTCACTAAAGCATATACATATGGATGTGTGTGCACTTGCATTTTTATTTCATGGTTTCTATGAATGGGTGATTATCATACGATTGTTGCAATTGGACAATGATTGTAACACGCATATAGAACTATCAGTTGTCATTAGGGAATTTTCATTCATTTGGATACATGGCACAAACATGATAGCATAAAAAGGAGATCGACTGAATCAATAGACCACCTAATCTTTTGCATTAGTTAAGGACATTGACGCTACATTATTGCATATATCATAAATTGCATTAGAAAGCTTAAGGCAATGGATGTAATGGATGATGGTTGAATATGTGGTTGTGGAATTTGGATGAAACTATTTATTTCATTCTTTTGTCCTTGGAGATTGCGGGGACGAAATCCTATAAGGAGGAGAGAATGTAACAACCCAAAATTTGAGCTATAATAATTAATTAACGAATTAATTAAACAACAAAATAAGTTTGTGAAATTGTCAGAATCGAGCCATGGAAGTTGCACCATTGGGTCCGTGGCAATTTTCTGATCAATTTTCATATATAACTTTTCGAAATCCGAGCTAGTTAGAAGAAGTTACGAAAGAAACAAGAAATCAGAATTTAATAAACTAAAACGAAAAAAAAAATACAAAGGCATAGGTCGACCCATGCTTGGGTCAAGTTGATCTATAGGTCGACCCCCAATAAACTTAGGTTGACCCACCTTATTGTCTGGATACTATTTCGTCCAGGTACGAGCCGAACACCATAAAATTTGATTTTTGGTTAATCATGTGCGTTCGTAGCTGCATCCGACGGTTCCTAGTAAACCTATGACGTGGTCGCACCAGATTTAATCTTTAAATCCGACGGCTTGAGATCCCTAAGCCACACTATAAATAGAACCCTAGGCCTAACTATTTTTCTCATTTAGATTTTCTCCCAATTGGGTTCATTGCCTGAGGCTGAACCCTAAATAGAAAATTTTTCTAGGGAGGAAATCTTTTTAGTAAAAATATTCTACACCCTAGAAGTGGATCCAGGAAGACCCAGGACTAGAGCTAAGGACCACAGGTGAGTGTTTTGTAATTATTTTAGATTTGTAAGAAATTTAAAATAATAGGGTTCTCAACAGTTGCAGTTTTTCTACAATTTTGAGACAGTTTTTATGTCAGTTTATAGACAGTCGGTTTTTACATAAATTTCAGAAGTTCTTTTCAGTCTATTTTTATTCAGCTATTTTATTTAGTTATTTACAGTAAATCGCAGTTATTTACAGTTATTTACATCTGTTTTAAGTTGGAATTTAGCATGTAAATGTTAGTTTCTTTAGAGATTTAATCCTTTTTGACACAAATAAAATATTAAAAAGAGAAGAATTCGCAAATATGGATTAAAATAGAAAAACACTAAATTTATAGAAATCAGATGTAAAGTGAGAAAAACTGAAATAAAATGGAGATAGACTGAAATAGGAAAATTTAAGACATTTGCAAACATGATTATAACAAGTGGTTATAACTAAAAAGAGAAATTAGAAGAGTAACAGTTGCAAGAACAATTATAACATTGGTTATAATTAGAAAGAAAGAAATAACAGAAGGGGCTTATTTTAAAAATTAGATCTTGGATTAAGTTAATAAGCAAATATAATAGAAATAGAAAACGTAGCTTATTTTAAAACTTAGATCTTGGATTAAGTTAATAAGCAAATATAGCAGAATAACAGAAGAGGCTTATTTTAAAACTTAGATCTTGGATTAAGTTAATAATCAAATATAAAAGTAGGGCTCGTACCGGCAGCATTCTATTTCAGGTCTAGGACTGATGGTTTCACACGTAGGTGAGGCTGGGACACGCTTATGCTGATTAGGGTAAATAAGTGGACAATAGATGGAGGCTCAAATCTGGGAATTTAGGCAAGGGGCGCAAAGCTAGAAGATTTGTTTGTTAGGACCAGTACCGACAACATTCCCTTTCAGGTCGAGGACTGATGGTCTCACACGTAGGTGAGGCTGGGCACGCTTATGCTGATTACGGTAAATAAAGGGTCAAATAAGGGGCGACAGTTAGCAAGTACCGGCGATGACCGAGCGTGCGTCATCGATTAGGGTAAATAATTCGCTACTGCGTCCTAAGCGCTAAAGAGGTGTCTTTTGCTGTGACCAACATGATTGGTTCACAGTGGCACAACAGAGATAGGAAAGGCTGATCAATGGGTAGGATTAGGATTTCAGCCTAATCAAGTTAGTAGTTGAGATAGGATTAGGATTTCAGCCTAATCACAGTAGTTTAAGACAAGTGCAAACAATCAAACAATCAAAGCAAATAGTCAAACAGAATCAGAAACAGTATTTTATCCGAGTTTTATCTTTTCTGTATTTTCCTTTCAAGCTAGAACTATTGCTTAGTCTATAATCTTCATCTCGCTTAGAAATGCTAGTAATTAATTTCACTCACCAGACTTATTGTCTGACCCACTCCTCTATCTTTCCTTTTCCCCCAATAGGCCAGCAGAGTTGAGGGTAGTTAATTCAGGTTGCTTGGAGATTCATTTCCGAAGTTTCCTTATTTCAGATGTATTCTTCTGTTTTTCATCTTTTTCATTTGTCTTATGATGGATTGGAACTTGTGAGAGGGATTATTATTATTGTTACTTTTACTCTAATTATGTGAGACCGAGATGTGTTTTCATAAGACATAAGTTTTTGAGACATGTTATGTTTTTATGACTTATTTTGAGATGAAGATTAATTCTGAATGATAAGTTATTATTTAAATGTTTTCCGCTGCTTTTACTTATTTTTCTTGTGAATCTTAGTCTCTGTGATGCTTTAGCTATACCTATAACACACCACATCCTTTGGTGTGCCCTTTTTGGGAATACTAAGGGGTGTGGGGTGTTTCATATTTGCTTCTGACTCTGTTGTTTCTGTAGTAGCTTTATGAACTACTATGTTTTATTTATTCCGCTGCATATTCTGTGGTTGTGATTGATTCTATTTACCCCAAAATATATATAACAATCTGTTGTTTTGAACAATTCAAGTTGGACATGTGTAGTTTTATTGTCGACTTGAATAGTTCGAAATAGCGGGTCGTTACATAATCTCTACTCAACACAGCTTATTAACTACTGGAGCTCCCAGATTTCCTCCTTCAGCACTTCCTCCAACTAAACCTGCAACAGCTCCAACCTGCATCATGTTCACCAAAACTGATACATAGCTCTCATATCAGCCTGCGGCACTCTAGCACCTACGTTATTGGCTTGTGCCTGACCTGGATTCCTTCTAGCATTTGGTATAGCATTCCCATTGGTTATGGTGCTTCCCCCACCAATGTTAACTCTTCCACTTCTAGCATCCACATCTTATGTCCGTAAAATCTGCATTCAAGTCTTTGTAAGAAACATAAGAATAGCCTAAGAGAGATGGGAGAATAGAGATAAAGCATATACTTATATATAGAAAATACAAGTACGTTACTATAGCGTTATCCCATACCCCAATCTTTTCTCTAATTCCTTAGGATTATGTTTTTCAAAGTCATTTTAAGTATGAAATTTCACTTAATTTTTTCATAAAACTATGCTCTGATACCAATTTGTAACCTCCCCTATCTTGAGGCCCGATGCTAAGCGCTATAGATGCTGCAGTCATCTATAGTATTAACTTCCGTTGACAAAATACGGTAATGTTAATGGTATCCATAATATCAGAAGCACATGAATATGAAATAAAATCACACATTTCAAAAACAACTTTTCTCATTACATTTCAAAACCATATTTCATATTCAATTATATAATCCCAAACGATTTCCCAGGTTTTGATCAAATATAGTTATTAAAAATTACGCCAAGAGCGACATATGAAGATGCCCCCTTGGATGATCAAAGTACTAAATAGACATATCTGTCTTACATACAACACAGCGGATGTATAACTAAAAAGCTCCTATATAGCTATCTTTGCCTCCTGCACGTCTTCGGAAGCTTATTCGTCTACCTACTAAACTTGTAAAACCTTAATTCTCAATCTACTCAAATTAATTTTGAGCACCCGAGTGTTTAAGGGGAAAACATAAACTTCGAGTCAGACATAAAGCCTGGTGTGAATAATATTATTACATATCGGTTTTTTAATATTCAATGAGACCACGCCGCTTAGCAGAACAGGTTTCCCCTCACTAATATCCCTTTTAAAACATATCTTTTGCAAATCAGAATCCTGCAATCAACTAATTGAAACAATAATAGCAAGTATATACATATGCATAAAAATAAGGAAATCTATGGATTGTTTGCCCATACTATAGTTTTACTTGGCTGACTCAGGCCTTCCAAACATAACCAAAATTTAACTTCCGTTAGACACAATTCTGGGTTGACTACCCTTAACTCCTGGGCTAACTGCCCTTAACTTCTTTTTCTAGGATCAACTGAACCTAATTGTTTTGGGGGCTTACCAATAACCTATATCTTCCCTGTATATTCCTTTCGGTATGTAACCTCAATTTAGTCCCATCTATGACAAGCCCCACACACTGGAATTTTGGACTTATTTTAGCTAGGGGCTAATAGCTAAAGTATAGGGTGCGACCCTACACTAGTCCTATCTGGTCTTCTAATATCTGATTCATAAACTTAGGGTTAACTACCATTTTCATATATTTCTTTTCTTAGGGTTAACTACCCTGTCAAAACTTTCTTTCCTTGTAAACATCCTTTACAAATGATTTACCCCTGAAATCATACTTTTATAAAAAAGGAAATCATATACTTTGTTTTTCTAAAAACACTTAAGCCATGATATATATATATACACTTTAAACAAAAAAATGTTGATGAAATCTAATGGGATTATCTATCCCTCCAAAGTAAGTTAAAAACCCTTTTTAACTTAAAAGATCTTAGGCCATGAAGCCAAGGTAAACCATTTGAAACCTTTGTTTCAAACTTTAAACAATCCCTTTCGAATCTATTAAAAGTACCCCTTTCAAAATAAGTTAACTAGTTTACCTTGAATCACTAGGTCAAAAGGCCAAAACATACCTTTCGAAACCTTCAAAAATAGACCTTTCGAAACCATTGAGAATAACCCTTCGAAAGCTTTATTAAAAACATAGACATCCTCTTTTCAAAACACTTTAAACTTTCCTTTCGCAAGCATTGGAAATCTTCCATTCAAATACTCAAGTAAAACTTTCAAAAACATCGGGGTACCTCCCCTTCATAACCTTTCGAAAGCATTAAAACTCCTTACTTAAACATTCCTTTCGAAAGCATTAGGTTAAAGTAAAAGTTTGTGGAACATAGCTTCGAAACCATTTAAAACCATTCCTTTCGAAACCTCTAGATTTAACTTTCAATATATCTAAGGGTCTTAAAATAACTGGGGCGAAAGCATTAATTTTGAAAGCATTACTTTCGAAAGCATTATTACTAAGTAAAAGAAAGTAGATGGTTTCGAAACCAACCCTTTCGAAAGCATGGAGAAGCGGCTTCAAAGTTTAAAAGCAAAAGTACCCTTTCGAAAGCATTGATTCGAAGGGTTGAATGCGACATTATGGGTTTCGAACCCATTTGAAAGCTTCACTTAAAAATAAAAAGGCGGCAACTCCTTCCGAAAGCCCTTCTTGATAAAACAAAGGCATATTTGACTATGTCGAATGCTAATATAACTCCTTCGAAAGCCTCATTTGTAACCAAAATAGTTCCAAGTTTATAAGAGCTTCTTCTAACCCTTCGAAAGCATGGTTTCGACTCTATACCTACCGCCTATCTCCAATCCACTACGTATTAAGGCATTGATACCATGTGTATTGGTTTTGGCTTGGTTAGAGGTGGAAGTATGGGGTCGAAAGGTTGCAAATGGAAGTGGAGAAGCAGTAAATACTTGCAAAACTGATAATTAGCTTTTAAAGTAATTCCTTCCCAACTAACTTGTCTTAATTGTCAACATATAATTGGCTGCCAATTCTTTTACAAAACCTTTTTTCTAAAATTGCTGCCGAATTCAGTAATTAACAATTAAAAACATTTAACAAATTAGCCTCTTCTCCTTTTAGAAGCATATAAAACATTTAAGTCTCACACCTTAAATAATTTTAAATCCATAATAAAATACTTAGGAAAATTCTCCAAAAATTCCCATAAGTCATTTTTAATATGTTTTCTAACATATTTAAATTTCAAACCCAAGGCTACCATATTTTTGCCGAACATATTTAAACCTAATTTTACCATTTTCGTTCCTAGAAAATTCATAATAAATCCACAAAAGCTAAGAAAATTATGAAACTTGAAACCCATCTCTTAATTAATAAGTCATATGGATGTCGTTTAATAGGTTTTCCAAGTTGAAACTTATCATATAATCTATATGAAGCATCATAATTCATCAACAAGCATATATATCCATTTAAACAAACAAATCATGGCATATAATTTGCAAAACCAATTCGGATCTTAACTAGAAACTGAAACAATAAAAATGAGATGTAAGAACTATTATTCACCTTAGCTTGATGGTTAAGAAGGTTGAGAATTGCTCTTGGATTAATTCGCTTAAGCTTCCTACTTGCTTTCTTGCTTATCTTCCTCTTGTTTTCTTCTAATGATGGCCGGCTAAACTCTATGTTTAGTTTTGTTTGTGAATGTTGGAAAGGAGAATGGGATAAGGGTTTAGGGTATAAGAATATAACCTATTCCTATTTTGCCCTTATCTTATTGCCTTTACTTACTTCATTTTAAATTTTCATTTTTTTTATTCATTACTTAAGGCACGACTACCTTATAATTATACAAATCTCAATCTCCTAACCACTTTAATCTTTACATTATTCTATTTAATTTATCTAATTAAATCCCCTGAATAATGTTATTTAAAATTAGGGGTGTTACATGTACCGCAGTTACGTAGGAGTTTATTGTCGATTAGACATTTTAGTAGGCTTGATTTGAGGATTGTTGTAGAAGGCAAGGGGTTAACTATAGCAAAGGATTCACAGGTTTTAATGAAAGGTGAAAGGGTAGGCAACTTATTTCTATTGATGGGAAGCACTATTATAGGAGAGTAGTCTGTAATAGTTGGTTTTTCTGATCTAGACCTGACTAAGTTGTGGCATCTTAGAATGAGACATGTTGGAGGGCGAAGTTTGGAGTAGTTACACAAGCATGGCCTGATTGATTGTGTTGATAAGTCAAAGCTAGGGTTTTGTGAGGGACGTGTGCTTAATAAGAAAAAGAAGGTTATACTTGATGTTTGTAACGAGTCGGATTTTGCCCGTTCGAAAATCGACATCCATACTTTACATCGTACTCGAATGTCGTATATTCGACCGTTCAAATCCGAGTCGCCGGAGCTTATAACACACTTAAGTAAATAACAACACAGCGGAATAAAGAAATCAATGATATCATATACAACTCCAATGAATACAATATCCAGAATGATATACAACAATGATATCAATATGATACAACAATATCAGAGATATGATACAATGACAATAGCAGCGAAAAGAAAAGATAACATCAGCAGCGGATAGAAAATCTCCAATAGAATGCTCTAATCCATAGCTAGCTCCAACTAATCCACTCAACCTGAATATCTGAGAAAACCCAACTCTAGACTGCCCGTGTGGAAAATAGTGGGCACCCAGAGTTTAGGAAGGGAACAATAAACTCCGGATCAGTCATGGGACTGGTGTGAGCAACAAAAACAGTTTATCTTTAAACAACCACAAAAGGCTTTTAAACATCGAAACCCGTAATGCTTTTGGAAAATGAAACTACCATAAGGCCTCCCGCCACACACACAATGCAATCACAGAATTGGAGGAGATTTCTCCTTATGATAGTCAAACATGCTTACTACGCAAAGGAAAAACTCTTTTGATATTATTACTAGTGCATAGTGTGAAAACATTTCGAAAATACAATATTAATCTTAGCCAGCATACAACATTTCATCGTATGCCTACTATAGCTACCATGTTCAATAACAGGTTACCGCCACATTCCATAGCAGGTAATACAACTAAAACCGTACTGGGTTCGTATTGTTTCTTTGGATTTCCAACAAATGATCAGGCAAAGGAACTTCCTTACCGAAATGGAAATGCCTCTGGAAAGACGCCCCGGATCCTAACCGGATCTCTGCAAACAAAAGGCCGACGCTACCTCACGCTTTAACCAAGCTGTAACTAGGTAACTAACACACGAGTCATGTCATCCCCCGGTCGTTACAATGTTAGTTCAAAAAAGGCAATATATGTGTTGGAGAATGTGCATACTGATGTCTGAGGGCCCTCACCAAGTGCTTTGCTAGGTGGGGCACGGTATTTTATCTATTGTATTGATGATTTCTCACAGAAATTCTACCTATACTTCACGAAGTCCAAAGATCGGACCTTTGGCATGTTCCTTAAGTAGAAGGCAATGGTGGAGAAGCAGCTAGGAAGAAGATGAAGTTTCCGAGATCAGATAATGGTGGCGAATTTATGTCATAAGAATTCATCCGCTATTATGAGTATGAAGGTATTAGTAAACATTATACCACATAGGGTGATCCATAGTCGAATGCTGCGGCAGAGAGGATGAATCAGACATTGTTGGAGAGGGTCATTATTTGAGATTGCCTACTCGTTTGGATAATGGGTTATGGGCTAAGGCCCTATCTATGGAGATTTTCCTTATCAACCGCACACCTTCCTTTGCCATAGATATGAAATTTCATGAGGGAGTATGAAAAGGTAGGCTTATACATTATTCATTCCTTAGAATTTTTGGATGTCCAACTTATATTCATGAGAGCAAGGGTGGTTAGATCCAAGGGCGAGCAAGTGTGTTTTTCTTGGGTATTGACGAACATCAAATTGTTTTTATATTTTAAATGGTTTATTTACACACTTTAATATTCATAAGGCAGTATTACTTGGCATGTTTGTTATGTTTATTGCAGATTCTTTATTTTTGAATTGAAGAATTGATTAAAAAGACTCGGTTCAACCCCAAAGCTCTATTAATAAGAAATCAATTATCATAGATGCACAAAAGTTTTTATAGCTTAGCTGGTTTTGAAGATGTGCATTTACTAGGATGTTACTGGTTTGAATCCCGGGTGGCACATGTTTTTGAAACCAATTAAATCTCCTAGAGAAAGATTCTTCTAGAATACACCAAATTAAGAAGCTTCTGAAGTATGTTGAAGAAAGAGGTTTCTAGAATGCAATGGAACACACAAATTAAAGAAGGTTACAGAGAAAGACCCGAGTCAAAAAGTTCTAGAACATTCCTATTTATAAATCTATATTGCAGAGATCTCTATAAATACCCCTACCTAACCATATTTTGCAGACATCTTGGCATTTAGAAACTTATGTTAAGTTTTGTTTAGGATGCCATCAGAGCATCAATTTAGGGATTTCTTATTTTCTCTCTAGTTTATTTTCATGTAATCAAATTTTTATTTCAACAATAAAATCATTTATTTTATTTTTGTTCATTCGTTTTATTTCATTTCTGTTTATTCTATTTTGATCTTATTTTGGATCTATTGGTTTGCTAAGAGGCTAATAGATCTATTTTATATTTCATTGATCTTCTGCTAATCAACTAGTTAATCTCAATTAGTTAATCATCGCTGCTCAAATTCCATTTTTTTGTTTCTTGCAACTTAATTTCATAGAATTGTTTAACTATTGATTTTGCTTACTTCTGAAAATTTCGTTTTCTTCGATTTTAGTAATTCCCTTTTAGCTTAATCAGATATCAGTCTCAATTTCGCCTAACTCACATAGAATTTAATTAAACACTATTAATTAATAAACTTCATATGAATTCGACCTGTATTCGCACATTTATTTCAATTGATGCCATGTCCTTGCGGTAAAATAAAATCGTGTTTTGTTCGGAACGATAATTGTCGATCAAGTTTTTGACGCCGTTGTCGAGGAGTTTAGTTAATTTTTATCACTTATTTTACTTTTGGTTCATGTTATTTTTTATTTAAATGTTTCATTTTATTTTTCTCGCTATTTAGTTTCATTTTGTTTTTCTTTCAACATCTAAAAAAAGAATTTTTATTTTTAGCTAATTTAGTCCTTTCTCATATATATATATATCTGTGTGTGTGTGTATGTATTCTCATATATACATATTATCATCTTAGTACTAGTTTTGGTAGATTTTCATTGCATTACATATAATATTGATATTTCCAATAATACACAAGATTATATAGTATGACAAAACAAAATCATTTTTTTAATACATATTTTTCTAAAAAAAAGTAGTTTTTTTCCTCTAGTATCTTCTTCTGCTTTTAAAACTTCTACCACCCTACCCCTGAAAACCATCACTGTTCACCTCCTCCACCAACATCACCTGAAAGCAACCAGCCTACTCTCCCCCACAACAACCCTCCACCACCACGCAGCCAAAACCGCCACTCCTTCACATCACCATTACACATCACTGCCTCCACCAAATCCACCCATTGTTAGTAAACAACCACACCACTGACCTCTGCAACCACAACCAACACCGCCGCTCCTTCATGCCAACGTCGATCAAACTTCAGCCGATACACCACCAAACAGCACTGCAAGCCCAACCATAGCCCAAACCATCACCGCATTACCCTTTGAAACTTCACCCAATATGCATCAAACTCAGTCACGAAATATAATTCGACAACATTGACCATCAAACACCACCATCCCCATCACCTGGACCCGCAACCACAACCGCAAACCATCATCCCAATAACACAACCAAGAACCACCGCCCGCAACCACACAGCCAATAGCAAACCACCACCTGAATCATTCCTGCCTCCCTCCTGCTCTATCGTAGCCTCACCCGAAATCAACCTCATTAACTAGATGCAAACTGTGCAACAGCCTCTCTCCCAAAGCCATACCCGAATACCTACCAAAAATCGTAGATCCCTCAACTCCTCTTTTTTGTGAATACCGAAGGAACGAAAAAAAGAAAAAAAGGAATTTGTGAAATTTAAAGTCGTATAGGGAGAGAAGAAGATGCATGTGAACGTCGACACTTCTACCACTGTTAGTATTTTATTTTTATTTCTTTTGCTGACTGTCGATAATGCTAAATTGTTGTTAACAAATTATCATTAAAATATTGTTTTATACAAACTTGGTTTCGAAACGATCATATACGATTAAAAAGATGCAGCATAACTTCTTTTGAACAATTATATTCAATGAGTGATTATGATTCTAGGCCACATTCACCTAGGCATAATGAAATGAATCTGAATAATCAAAATCAGAAAATTCAACAACCAACTTTACCAGTTTAAGAAAATTTTCAACATCTAAGACCATAACAAGGCATCTTGTTAAGAGAGCAAAGTTACTATAACATCTCGAAATTTAGTGCAAAATTTAATAAGAAACTTAAATTTAAATAAAATACGAGCAAAAATGAAATTTTCATAGACTTCCAAATTTGGCTAAAAAACCTGCACCATTGTGTTTGTAGTGATTTTCTGGAATTTTCATATATAACGGTTTAAAATCGAAGTTAGTACGTAGAAGTTACGAACGTTTGAAAATTTGAAAAAAATACTTACAAAAATTTACACTGTGCTAGGTCGACCCTTGGTGTTTAGTGGTTGACCCGAGGCAATGAGTGATCGACCCGTGGCAATGAGTGGTCGACCCTTGGCCATGAGTGGTCAACCATTCACATATAAATTCATGGATTCTGGAGCTTAATCGAACGACTGTGACCGAACCAAATATTTTACTTCGTACCTAAGTTTCTGCTTTACTTACGAGATGAAAGTAAGATTCTCCAAGGTAAATCCAACGCTCCAAACTAATATCTAACCCCTATAAATTAACACCTAAGCTAACCCTAATTTCATTAGAAAAATTTGCAGTGTACAGAAACTTTACCAAAATTTCTTCTCTCCACCTATAAACTTTCTTCAAAAAGAAATTAAAAATCAAAGTAAGAGCACTCTAGTAATTAGATCTAGGAGGGGGCAAGCCAATGGATGACGATTCTCCGATGGAGCTTGTTATTAGAGCTTGGATTTGAGGTGAGTGGGCACAAGTTTAATACGTTGATTATCTATAGTTAATTTTAACCTATTCTATATGATCTAGGGCATTAGGAATTAAACTATAGATTGTAAAATCTAACTGTTAAACTTGGAATCTACATTAAAATCTGGAATTGATACCCATTAGCTAATCTCATTTACATCTAAGTTAAACCCTTTTTCTTATTGAATTTGAACCCTAGAAAATTTGTTAAGTCCGAAGTAAATTAGTATAAGTAACCTGCTAAAATCTATGAATGTGAAACCAATGGAAATAAGGTAGAATCTAAAAGAAAAACCGGTCACTGTAAATTGCTTAGGTTTTACTGAACACGCCTAATGAATATAATTAACAATAATTAAAAATCAAATCAAAAAAATGAAAAAATCGTAATTTTTGTACTACAAGCATTCGACCACTCACCTTAAGGGGTCGACCGCAAGTGGTAGACTGATAGGGTGTTGCAGTCGATTGGTTATGGCGTGAATTGCAGAATTCGAACCTCGGCCTAAGGCTTGGGTTAGTAAATAAATTAATCTAAATTATTAATTGTTGTATATGCCTATTGTATGCCTATGTATGTATGTTAGAGACAGTAGGGAAGCTAGTTCCATATGAGATGATGCTAGGACGTTATGGTGATGGTTAAATGCTATTTGCCCAATGGGGGGGGTCGATTATTCAACCGAGGATGATTTTTATCGTGAATGGCACTCACAGGAGGTTCTACGGTGGACACGCAACACCGATTGATGCCTGATGAAGTGTGTAGGCCCGGCATAATGGAAATCTTGGTAAGCATGGATACTGACATGATGTGATATAGTTCAGATGGTGGATCCCAACGCGTGCAATAAGAGACGTATACTACGGTCAAGAGGTAGATACAGATGCGGAGGATAAGACAATTTAGTAAGTCGACGTTACGAGGTTCCCCCTCAATGCGTAGTTTGGTTACCTGTAATCGTAGTTAGGGGAAATTCATTCCCCGGTAGCTTAGTGGTAATGATAGTAGTGGGAACATATTTCCATAGTAGCTTAGCGGCGGTGTTTACATATCGAGTAGCTCTAGTAGCGGTGTTTCCACATTTAGTAGCCTTCTGGCGCTGTTTCCAAATTTAGTAGCCTAGGGGATGGTGTTTCATGTTTGGTAGCCTAGTGGCGGTGTTTACATATCGAGTAGGTCTAGGAGTGGTGATTGATAATTAGTGTTAACCCAAAAAATGGATCAACACTCTGAATTAAGTGTGAAAGCACTAGTCTTGTTCTTACAAAGCAATAATATAGAAAATAAATGTAAAACGAGCAGAAATAGTAAAGAGACATGAAGATTTTTATAGTTGTTCGGCTATTAATGAAGTCTACGTCCACTTTATAAGCTTTATTATCGAATGACTGCTATTACATGTTGAATTCGGTTACAAGTTAATGAGATTAGAATAAGTCACAAGTGCAAGAGTTCACTGGAGAATCACAGTGAACTCCTAGATGACTGTTGTGCAGGAGAGGAAGAGTGAAGAATAATCTATGCAAAGTTCTTGTAGCCGGTCCAGAAGATCCTCTTTATGTTGCAGGTAGCATTGTATTTATAGGGGTATGAGAGCAGTTGGGCCAAGGCCAACTTGTCAGAAGCCTCTACTAAGTGCTAGGAAGAAGTCCAGAAAAACTCAAGGCGACTTGAGCTAACATGATGGATCGCTAGCGATCCATGCCCTTAAATTATTTTTGAGTCTACCCTTTTGGGTTGCCTTTCTTTCATCTATTTGAATGCCTTGTTCAAATATCAAGTCATTTGGAGTTTGTTTGATCATCCATCTTCATGGGTCATCTAGTCTAGAAGAATCAACCATAACTCGCTCAAAACTTGACGAAATCAGATAAACTTTGTATGTACACTTTAGAGGGTGTTTGGGACATACTCTAAAATTTTTAGATGGTGAACCCGCTCTACATGGATTGCTAGAGATCCATCTAGTTAGGTCGCTATCTATCCATATCTAATCAAGCCAATTTTTGGTGAGTGTCTTCTTTTATGTCTTCTAAGTGTTCTCCAAAATTTCAAGTCAATCTGAATCCATACGAGTTCTCTAGGTCCGTTCTAAGTTAGCTACTTTGGTTAAAAAGCAGATAAACACGCCTTTTGGATGAAAGGTGTGCTTTGCTTAAGAACAAGTTCCTATATATAGTCTTCGATATTTTAGCTTTTCAGCTGCTTCAGCCTTGGTGAATCGTCCAGTTCCTTCAGATTCTCTTACCAATCACAAGTCGTTCCAAACCTATTATAGCCTAAGACTCTGGACTCTGCTTAAGTGTAATCTATACATCACAATCATTCCGATTTCATTTGGAGTTATTACATCACATATCTCTAACTATCTCGTATCCATCCGGGATTTACATTATTATCATTTCAACTCTCATTCAGAGTTATAACATTATATATCAAAATCACATCAAATATTAAAAATCATCCTATGTTCATCTAGGATTTATCATTTTTATTCTATTTATAAGGCATTCAAATCCTTTTGTTAATTCAAATCGGTTCGATCTCTCCGGATCGTTTAATGTTTAGTTTAATTTTTAAGTTAAGGTGGATGATCTCTCTGGATCATTTGTTTGTTAAGTTAAAAGGGATTAAATAGGCCCATCCGCTCACTCTCCGATTAGGGGACTTACTTCTTGCACTCTGATCTCGTCTCTCTGGTCAGGACTCTAAGGCTATCGATATCATACAAGTCCATCCAAGAGGACTTGCACCTTGCACTCTGGTCCCATGTCGGGACTCTAAGGCGATAAATGTCGTACAGGTCATCCACTCGCTTTTTTGGCAAGGGGACTTACACTTTGCACTTTGGTCCCGTGTCGGGACTCTAAGGCGATCAATATTAGTCTCACAATCAAAGTGGATTTTTCAGTATTCAAATCAAAACAAACAAGAAGAGATCAAACAAGTAGAAATCAAAACTAGAAGAAATCCTAAATGTTCACCTCGGAGATCCGACTCAGAGTGTGCCTAAAGACCAATCTGGGTCTCGTACACGTGTAAGCGGTCCGAGGTTATTATTGTTCCAAATAGTCATCTTAGGTATCCGACTCAGAGCGTGCCTAGGGACCGTTTGGGATCCCATTCATGTGTAAGCGGCCTGAGGTTATTATTGTATAAATACCAAAAGAAAAGTGCGGAAAATGAAATGAAAAAGCAAAGCATAGGAGCCGGTTCCGACTCCCATCTACCCCGATCATGGGATAATTTGTCTTGGCTCAAATCCCTGGGCATTTCTTGATGCATTTGCCATGAATGGTTGTTGTTCCTGCAATTCTACCGCAGTTCTGTTGCTCACGTACAATGGAAACTAGTTGTTTGGAACTAGTTCTTCTATCAGATCACGAATGTGTCACCACTCATTCATTTTATGCCCATTTAGCTCATGGAAGATGCAAAACTTTCCATATCTTTTCTCTCGATTAGTGGGCTCTCTCCTAGGTGGCCTCCGGTAGAGGTTCTGCATCCTAGTATCCAAGTATATCCTCTTTGGGGTTTCGGTCAAATGAGTGTATAAAGAGAATCTCGTCTCCTTCCTTTGTTGTTTCGGCTCCCCGAAGTCGTCATCGGTTTTCCTTTTCCCTTTATCTTTTCCAATTCCAGCTCCGGACAGTCCTATGTCCTCCACGACATTTATTTCAGCATCCACATCTTCATCCTCCACTTCAGCATCTTCCTGATGCAAATATCTCTCAGCTTTGTAGTAGAATTCAGCAAGATCCATCGGTGGATCCCTTTTCAATGCAGCTTTGAAATCAATCTTAATCGCGACTCCAAATACTGCTTCCATTAGGTTAAACAACGGATTTGAATTATCGACCACAGCGGCCGCCGCATTGAATCATGTTAAATAACTTCTTAAGGACTCTCCAAGCCTTTGTTTTACATTTGAGAGCATAAGTACATTCCTCGGTTGTGAGACGTAAACTCTGAACTGTTTCAAGAACTTGCTCACCAAGTCGGTCCATGGGATTATGGACCCATTCTCCAACTGTCTAAACCACATTGTAGCTAAATCCGTTAAGTATAATGGGAAGCACCGCCCTATTACCTCCTCAGAAGCACCCAACACCTTCATTTGTTTGATGTATCTCATCATATGAATCATCAGATCTATCTTCCCGTCGTACATTTCCAACGTCGGAAGCTTGAAATCTGGATGATTTCTCGCATTCTGGATATTAGCAGTAAACGGATTCATGTTCACGTCTTCCAGACCCCGATCTAGGGGTCCTCCTCTAATGAACCTTCATACCAATTCAGCGATTCAGTTCTCACTGTCCAATAAAGGTCTCCATCCTAAAGTAATATTTTTCCCCTGTTCTAGTAGGGGTATCCCAGGATGTACTCTTCCAGTCGCATGCCTGTGTTCTAATTCATAATTCTAGTTCATTCAGACCTACATTCCCTCGAGGAAGTTCTGGTACATATTCTTCTATCGATTGCATCCAAGTATTTGGATTAGCTCCCGTACCACCAGTTCCTGGTGTTTCAACAGTCACTCTAGCATTGAGATTGATTCCCATGTTGATTCCAGCGTTGCCCCCAAGTATCAGTTGCTCTGGGCATGGGGGCAAGACTCTATCTTGTTCCAATCCAACTCCAGCAGCTCATGCGTTGTTCCCTTGAGTTTGATTCCTATTCCCTACAGATCTAGCCATCCTTTGCTCTTCCATCTTCTGGAAGAAGCCGTCCATCATCTCCTATTGTCTAGCTAAGATTCCATCCTACATCTCTTTCATCATTCCTTTCCATCTCCTCTCTAATCACATAATTGGGTTGATGAGAATTTTAGGACACATCCTGGTTTCCCCCAGGCTCTGGTTGATTTTCTCCGGCTCTAGATCTGGTATTAGGCCTGCTCATCTTCACACTATCTTAGATTCAAAGTTCAAGTCTTCAGATCTAGCCCTGAATTCAGTTCTCTCAGTGAAAGCACCAAAATGTTAGCCCAAAAAATGGGTCGACACCCTGGATTAAGTATGAAAGCACCAGCCCAGTTCTTACAGAGCAATAATATAGAAGATAAATGTAAAAAGAGCAGAGATAGTAAAGAGATAAGAAAATTTTTATAGTGGTTCGGCTGTTAACAAAGCCTACATCCACTTTATAAGCTTTATTATCAACTGACTGCTATTACAAGTTGAATTCGGTTACAAGTTGATGAGATTAAAATAAGTCACAAGTGCATGAGTTTATTGAAGAATTATAGTGAACTCCTAGATGACTGTTGTGTGGAAGAAGAAGAGTGAAGAATAATCTCTGCAGATTTCTAGCAACCAGTCCAGAAGATCCTCTTTGTGTTGCATGTAGGATTGTATTTATAGGGGTAGGAGAGTAGTTGGGCCAAGGCTAACTTGTCAGAAGCCTCTACTCAGTGCTAGGAAGAAGTCCAAAAAAACTAAAGGCAATCCGAGCTAACATGATGGATCGCTAGCGATCATGGGTGATGGATCACTAGCGATCCATGCCCTTAAAATGTTTTTGAGTCTACCCTTTTGGGTTGCCTTCCTTTCATCTATTTAAATGCCTTCTCAAAATATCAAGTCGTTTGGAGTTTGTTTGATCATCCGTCTTCATGTGTCATCTGGTCCAGAAGAATCATTCATAACGCACTCAAAACTTAACGAAATCAGACGAAACTATGCAGGTACATTTTTGGTGAGTGCCTTCATTTATGTCTTCTAAGTGTTCTCTACATGGATCTCCAACGATCCATCTTGTTAGGTCGCTAGAGATCCATCTTTCCCTATCCAATCAAGCCCATTTTTGGTGAGTGCCTTCATTTATGTCTTCTAAGTGTTCTCCTAAAATTTCTAGTCAATCCGACTCCGTACGAGTTCTCTATTTAAGTTTGTTGCTTTGGTCAAAAAGCGGGAAACGGTTATTTATTGAGGTTCGATCCATAGTTTGATCCTTGTAATATCCTACACATTATAATAGTGTAGGTGTGTACGATGAATAGAAACCCCCAAGTAAAAGCCCTAGGAATACACGGACAATCGTAGAACGTCCTAGGTCACTTAGAGTAGAATTAAAATCAACTTCACATGATCATATATATTAAATCTATACTCATTCACCAGACTTTTGTCTGACCCACTCCCTTCTTTTCATTTTTCCCCACCACATGATAATAGGTTAGCAGTTCTCATATGTGGAGAAAGGAGCTACACATTGGAGTTCTCATATTTTTTATTGTTCATCATGTAGTTACTTATTATATTAAATGTTTGTAAAACATATTGTACTATGGGAATAGCGTATATGGAAATTAAGTATATTAAAGACTGTTCTTTGAAATGTCTATTTTTCAGTACTTATATTTTAATTCCTTCCCCTGTGAGATTTGAAAGTGTAGAATGTCTTAGAATTTACTCTTATAGTTATGCTCTGTGATGTTTTTAAACTCCAACAGTTCGTATTTCTTGGCATGACGTGGTTTCAAAAGTCATCCTAAAATTTGGATAGGTGTGCTAGAAAGTGCGGGTTGTCACAATTATCCAGTTAGAGCTGTATAACCCCCACTTGTAGTATATCCACCAAATGATGAAAATGATTTTGAATTAAAATTAAAATTCCTTCATCAAAGGGGTTCCTAAATTTGCAGGTTCTAAAAATGCATATGAATTTCTTAATGATCTCGAACTATTTACATCCACTTTAAGAATGCAACAACTTTCAAACGAGTCCATCAAGCTTAGATTGATATCATTTTCTCTACTAAGAAGCGCAAGAAGGTGGTCTAACTCTCTTTCACAGCCTTCTATTTATAATTGGAATGATTTCAAAAAAAAAATTCTTGAAAAGATTCTTTTCTTTTCATAAAACTCTTAAAATTAGAAACGAAATTAATTAGTTCACCCAAAATGAAGGAGAAACATTTTCACTATACTTTGACTGATTTGATCAATTATTACAAAGTTGTCAACATCGTGGAATTCCAAATCAATTTTTATTCCAAATAGCATATGAAGGACTTAATTATCCCACTCAAACATAACTTAAAACTATGTGTCATGGAGAATTCATGGATAAAAAAGCAAGGAAGCTTGGACTTTCTTTGAAGAATAAGCTAAAAAAGATCAACTATGAAAATTGATTCATGGCCCAGCTCGTACAACTCCAAGAAGAGTGCACATAGTAGACCCTTCCCTCTTCTCTATTGAAGACTCCCAAGCCAAAAAAGGGTTACCTCCTGTATATCCCTAAAAACAAGTGAACGCCTTCGCTCCAACTAATTCTTACGCTTCTCACTATAATTCTTTTAACTGTCGAAACCATCCAAACCTATCGTGGTAAAATCCAAATAATTTTGCAGACCCATCGCATTTTTATCCCACATGCCAAAACACTCAAGCTCCTTAAATATCCAATCAACAAATTGTTCCTCAAAGTAAGAGCCACTCTAATCAACCTTATATACCTTTAAATCTCAGAGACTCACCTTAATACTCTCAACAACCACAAGAATTTAATGGTCTCGGAAGACAACTTACGAAAACTAAGACTAAACTTGAACAAATGCAAAAAGAAATAGACAATAAACACCGCCTTATCCAAGTCAAATAGAAGTAAACCCTAAATATAGTAATTATCGTGGAGTGAACTTTTATGAGGATGACAACTTAAACTCAGTGAATTCGATCACCATCTTAAGATCGGGTAAGAGAGTTGATAATCATGTCGGCAATCCCATTGTTACTCAAAAGCTAACTTTTATTGGTCAGCCCATTAATAATGTATCATCTTCTAACGTTGACTTATCATCCCCCCAACCATTGTCAAAATGTTGCACTCCTAGCATTATTCCCTCTTCTATCGGTAATCCAGATAATGTCCCAGCTAATGGTGATGAGATTCTTGATAATTCATATATTCATTCACTATCCTCTTCGAAAGAAACAAAGAATTCCAACAAGAGAGTCTACAAGCCATCCACTCCTTTTCCAAGTAGGCTTAAAAATAAGAAAAAAACTGCTCAAGTTGATAAGATCCTAGACATCCTTAGACAAGTTCATGTTAACTTCCCTCTTTTAGATACTATTGAGCAGATCCCACATTATGCAAAATGTGTTTAAGAACTTTGTACTCAATGATGTGCAACCAACATGCCCGAAAGAGCCTTCTTTTTTGTAAATACCACTTCAATCATTTCTAATCACATGCCCATCAAGTTCAGGTACCCCGGTTGTGATGACCCGGTTCTTCGGCCCTCGGAAATTGACACTAATACATCCTCGGTATTCACATGCCACAAATCCGAGCGTTGGAGACCCGATTTGTTAAGGGTAAAAAGAAAAGAAGACAGAATAGAATCTTACACGAATGGAATAAAATATATTATTTCAACATATAAATTCTTTACAGCGGTAAATTTAAATATATTTATCAGAGTTAAACATGGACAGTTATGAATCTCTGTCCGTACAAATGCTGAATACAATAGTACATGAGTGTGGTGGAAATAGATAACTATCTACTAAAGAATCTTCTAACTCCATGCTCCAAGCTCTTCCAGATTTCTTCTAACTAAACCTAACTACTAGGCTGCCTGGAAAAAATAAGACACCTAGAGTTTAAGGAAAAGGAAATAAACTCTGGGTCAGTAATGGAACTGGTGTGAGAAACTCAAAATATGGGTTTTTAAAATAAAAGGTATCTCATAAGACCACGCCGCACGTAGACACGGAACATGTTTTTACCTTATGATAACCAAAACATTTTTACATGGAAATTTGGTAATATTATTTTTAATGACATTCTTTTGAAAACATCTGCAAATAAAATTATACATCTTAGTTGAAATGCTTGCATCTCACATTTCAATACTTTGAGCAACTAAGTTCGTACGACAGTTATTGGAACTGAATTTCCAACTGAATTGTAAGGTAAGGGACTACCTCTCGTACAGTGCATTTCTAGAGGAATGCACTTAAGGCCCTTATGTTGGTCCTCATGCGAATTAAGACCGGCCTATCCAAAAATATAATATACGAATAACATCGAGTATTACATCACCCGACCATTCCCGACCTATAACGAGACGTCTCATAGCATACACCACTTAATTTAAACCCGACGTTATAGCGGGTAGAAATTTTATCCATCTAGAAGGTGATTTCATACCCTGATTGGTTGCGATCCTCTTTAGCCTTAAACCATCCCCTGTTTTACTGTTCTCGGGAGTGAGGCTTTGAGGTAAAGATTACCTTTTATATAGAACATCTTCCACTTTGAATGCCACTTTGCCATTTTACAATCACAGAACTAATTTCTACAAACGTATAATTCCTAAGCTCGTACATCTCAGGAAAGGGTGTTAAGCTAAGAGAAGTTACCTTTTCCGCCACCAAATAGATAATACGTTCATAGAGATCAATAAATATGATCTAGAAATGTAATGTTAGACATTCGTCCATACAACTTGTCCAGGAACAGGTCGAACCGAAGGCACTCTCTTACCACATCCTGTCGGGCATTACCACTAGGATTAGTAGCAAGTTAGTCCTTGCATATGAAGATCCTAGAACGAAGGGACCACTGCTATTTATTTATCTCGAGAGCAAATCTGAATATTGTCAACAAGCAGTCCTTCCATTATGAAGATCCTCGCCTTCAAAATCAAGGTCTTCAATATATATTTTCTTCACTTTCGAAGCGTAAATTGGTTCGAAGTGGTTTTCAAATAGGAATCACCCAAATCCGACCCCGGTTCCTTCAAACCAATTATCGAGAAAACGATATTTTATAAATAGATGGTTTATCATTTGGTTTATTCATTTCTTTTTATCGAAAAATATCTTCAAGAGATATATCTTTAAAAAACATTCTTGTTGGTATATATGGAATCATTAAACCTCTCATTATTAAATTCTTTGGTTTAATTAAATAATTCCAAATCATTTTACTTAAATCTTAACCAAGATTTCTTATTTTTAAAAAGTAACTTTTTAAAAAGTTGAAACAATGTTATCTAAGATGGTAAATCCGAATTGTTTAAATTTGAAAATTTTAATCTTTTATACTTAACTCGTTTTCGACATTTCGATCTTATCTATCCCTCGCCTAGATTAGGCTAGGTAAGTCAGGTCACTCGTTGCTCCTGAACATCTCCTTATTGTAAGCACTTCAACTAGATCTTACTAATAGAAAAATCAAGTGTACCCGTCGACTTAT
The DNA here is from genome assembly GCA_030737815.1 of Allium fistulosum. Lineage (NCBI taxonomy): Eukaryota > Viridiplantae > Streptophyta > Magnoliopsida > Asparagales > Amaryllidaceae > Allium > Allium fistulosum. The sequence continues at coordinate 1,042,690,662 of CM060906.1, forward strand.
TAGGGCCAAGATTTAAACAATTGCTTATAACGGCTTTTCTTTAATTCTTTTATTTAAATCCTTTTAAATAAATCATTAAATCTTCAAATCATCTTCTAAAAAACTTAATTATTCTTTTAAAAATATTTATAAAAGATTTGTGAAAGAATTATGAAGTTTAAAGTTATATTTCAAAAGTTATTGAAAACCGCCGCAAATAGTGCTGCGAATAATGTTTTTTAAAGTTATATTGATCAAAACGACTAATCTATCTTTTGAAAATTTATTTATACAACTCAAATCTCTTTTAAAAATTTTAAAAAATCTATAAATATTTTTCCATATTTTTCAAACATTTAAAAATATTAAATTTTAAGAAATCCTTTTTTAGATTCCGAACTGCAAAACCACGATTATTTCGAAAACTTGTTTTACTTATATTTCAAAATCTACAAGATGAATCGTGATTTTCTTTCTTTATTTGAAATCTCTGGATATAATAGTTTGGAAAATTGTTATAAAGAATTTTGAGCTATATTCCACTTTATATACTCATTTAACTTTTGCGGCACGAAATCGCGAACTACCATTACGCGACGTGCCTAGTTTTGGCTCATTTTTCATTTCTTATTCAAACTTCACCAAATTTGTTTTTAGTGTTTATGAAACATTTTTAAATCATTTTAAAACCATTTCAAAGAGTTTTAATGATTCCATGTTACTTTTATAATTTGATTCGGAAAGTAATTTTCTTATGTAATATTGACATGTATTTAACGTGACTTGTCAATACAATCAATCGATCATATTAAACAATCAATACTTGATGATCAACGCATAAACAAACAACCAAACATGATTAACATCATTATCAAAAACTATAGCAAAACATATATATCATCCAATATATATAGTATATATAAATAGAGTTCTCACCTTAATCCAAACCGATACTTCCTACCTACATTCAAACAAATCAATGCTTCACTAACTCCTAAACACCCAAAGCTCACGGCCATGCCTCCTTCCACTTGCTAGTCATGCTTCCAATGATGACTTAGGCTTAATACTAAAGTTTAGAAGAGATCAGAGAGATTTGGTTAACTTTTGAAAAAGTGAGAGAGTAATCAGTGGATTAATACTTAAGCACTTCCACTATTTTTAACCCATCTGCTTTTTCTCATGTTTTGAGAAAGAAGAGAGACTTTCATGTAAGCCATTAAAGAGAATAAGAAAGCTCGAGAATGAAGAAGAAGAAGAATGTGAAGAATAAGTGAGAAGGAGGGGTAGTATTTATAAGAAAAAATGAGAAAATATCTTCGAAGTGAAATTACCACCATACCCTTGCCTACCCAAGCAAACACCTCCTCCGCCCCACCTTGTGGTGCATGGTAGCCCCCTCCCTCTATGGGGTGATGAGGTGTAGGTGATGGTGGTGATGATGGTGGAGGTGTTGATGTGATGTGGTGTAAGATTGATTTGATATTTGCTTTTAAAGTAATTATTACTTTAGATATCTATTTATCTACCTTATGTAAATGTATATTTACTATTATCATGTGTATATGTATATAATAATGTGTGTATGTGCATGTCACAAATGTGTACAAGTTATTTGAACAACGTCGTAAAACTTATATACATCAAATCGTTACGAATTTGGATTCTGATCTTCGATCATATTTTCATTTATTAATTAACGTATGTATATTTGTAAAAAAAAACTTAAACTATTTTCTTATTATTATTCATGAATTAAAATGATCTCATTTTAATTATAAACCATATAAATCAATACTAAAGGATTGTTTACTAAAAGTGTTATTATATCGATAAACCGATATCGATTTTCCTTACATTTTCAAATCAATTATATATATTTATAAAACTATTATAAATGATTTATTATCACTTTACTATTACAAATGAATTATTATCATTTGAAAACAATTATTTGGATAATTATAATAATTATTAAATCATTTAATCTCAATTTAAAATCAGTAATTAATTATTAATTATAATGACATTATTGATGATGTTATAAATACATTTTATTTTTATAAATAAAATAAATTATTTTATTTCATATTCTTGTTTAAATATAAAAATGAGTGTATGTATCCAGTCCCGTTCGCGACTTTGGATAATTATAGAGCCGTTTATCGATAAAACGATTTTTGGTTATTTTATCGATTTAAATCCCGAGGAAGATATTTTTGAAAATATCCATTCAAAATAAGATTACCACTATTATTCATTGTTCAACACAATATTATTATTATTATTTATTATTACTCAAAACAATATTATTTGTATTATTAACCTTTTATTTGAATACTTTAAAAAGAAATAAATTTATCAAAGTGATAAATTTGTAGGTAGGTGATAAATTTGTAGGTCGTTACAGACTTCTCCCTTAAAAGAATTTCGTCCCCAAAATTACACCAGAACAAAAACTCGAAGGTGTTTGCCTAAAATATTTATTTTTAAACTTACTCCTGTGTGATGTATATAGATCATTCGTACGTATTATCTGATTCGATCTACTATTCGAATCCACAACTTTACTTCCGAACTAGTATTGATCCCCGATCCTTTAGTACGGACCCTGATCAGGCTTTTCGATCGGAACTTTAGTCTTCCCTGCATAGCACTCAACCATGATAGAAAACTCAAGTACCCAATCATAAACCCTCATCAATGTTCGTCGATAAGAATCGAGCGATAAACCCTTTTTCAAACCGGTGTAAACACTTTAAAGTTCTGTACTTGAACCTTAGATCAAAATTATGCGATGAAATGATCTACATACATACTTATTAAATTCCTAAAATCTTTATGAAAACCTTTCATTTATTAAGTTTCACTCAACAATCTACTTCTTTATAAAATCTCCTTTATAGAACTTATTACTTTTATTTGTAAAAATGTCATTTATAAATATATCCCTTTATTTATAAAACTTTGTTTATAAATTTATTACTTCAAAATATTTATTTACAAAATATTTCTATCTCTTTTCCAAAAGAAACCATTTAAATTTAAAAGGTAATTTATCTTTATTTTCCAAATTTACAATAAACTTCTCTTATTATAATATATTCCTTTTTAACTTTAGAAAATTATCTATATCGAGTAACTCTAAAATAATACCAAGGAACTGGGTACTACCAATAGTATCACATATCCTCTTAACCGGAGGGGTAATACTTAAGAGAAGTGTTTACCATCCGAACACAACTCCTACCTACTTTTAGTTACTTTCGAGCCACTCGAACTAGTCAATTTTTAGATTCTTTTTATTCATATTCATTTATTACTTAGTATATTTTTTGAAATACTAATAGCACTTTAGGAACCATTCTATAAAATCATTACTTAAGTTTATTATAAACTTATGTTTTATTATCACTTCAAAACTTAAGTTTATATTTATAATATTATTTCGTTTAACTTCACTTAAGTTAAATTTTCATTTCATAGTGCAATTTCAAATTTTGTTTTTACTTAACTAAAATGTTTAACCATTTTTAAAATTTGGTTTTACTTTCCATTTTCTCAAATTCATAAGTTATACAAACTTATTTACTTAAAATTTTATAAATCCTTACTTAAGTTTATTCACATTATTAATAACAATTTATAGTTATATAATCACTTTACAACTTAAGTTTATATTTATTTCACACTCTTTTGTGGTACAAAATTTCCAATTTACTTTACTTAACTTGAATATTTAACGAATTACAAATTTGCTTTTAACTTATTATTTATCTAACACCCATAGTCAAATTATGAAACTAAGTTCACGAGGTGTTCGTGCTTAAACTTTTAAATCAGACAATTCATTAGATTGAAGTGAACTAATTTTATTGTTATTTCAAAATTACTTTGTTTTTATAAAACACATTCATACAAAATACATTCATATATTTTATTTATCTTAATCAAATTTCTTAACCCAATGTTACTTATCAAACACCACATGTCAAATTGTGAAACTAAATTCATGAGGTGTTTATATTTAAACTTAACCAAACGATTGATTGATCAATGATAATAACTGAATATTTATTATTACCAACTTTCAAAATTCTTTGAAATTTTTTTCTCAAAAAACCATCTAGATTAAAATCCTCATTTCATAACCATTTTTCAACTTATTAGGTTTTATTTATTATTTATATCCCTTAATATTCTTAGCGTTATTTGTTAAACATCTTATAGTCAAACTGTGAAATTCTACTCACAAGATGTTTATACTTAGATTTTACAAATCTTGATTAAAAATCATCCAAGTTATAATATATCTAACTATATATCCTTTTTAAAATATATTTTATATAGAAAATATAATTCTAGGTAAAATTATTTCATTTACCATATTTTTAAAAAACATTTTTATATATCATTAACAAATACACACTTATATATAATACTCTCAACTCATTCTAGGTTGTTACTAACCCTATCTCTAATGAGTTACTCATCCTAGGGTATTACTAACTTTATCTATGATGAGTTCTAATCCCGATCAGGCTTAGGTGTTCGCTCAACCAAACCTCTGATACCAAATGTGATAACTCGGGCTTTGAGACCCAAGCAGTGGGTACACCCACCAACCTAGGCTTTTCAACCATCAGTAGTAGACACAACCACCGTGGCACACACCGATACCTCGAATTTGCTTTTATGGCCAGCCTCGCGACTAACAACTAACCCTTTCCTAGGGACATGTAGGGGTAAAGTCTCTTTCTCGCCACCAAGCAGAAAGCGAGAATCTGCTCCTATCATGCTGCACAGGGCAAGCAAAGTCGATCCTGACACTCTAATATTAAATGTGACGTGCACCCGCTTTTCAACATGGCGCTAACCACTAATGATAACCTCGAATCTGATTTTACGGCCAGCCTTACGACTAGCAACCAACCTTTTCAAACTAGGGACATGTAGGGATGAGTGTCTAAGCTTCATCACAGTTAACAAAGCAAGAACCCCCTATCATGCGGCATAGAGCAATCAGATCCGACCCTGGTTCCTTCAAACCAATTATCGAGGAAAAAATATTTTATAAATAGGCAGTTTATGATTTGACTTATTCAATTCTTCTTGTCAAATAATATCTTCGAGAGATATATATCTTTAAAAAAACATTCTTGTTGGCATATACGGAATCATTAAATCTCTCCGTATTAAATTCTTTGGTTTAATTAAATAATACCAAATCATTTTACTTAAATCTTAACCAAGATTTCTTATTTTTAAAATGTAACCTTTTTAATAAGTTGAAATAATGTTATCTAAGATGGTAAATCCGAATTGTTTAAATTTGAAAATTTTAATCTTTTATACTTAACTCGTTTCCGACATTTCGACCTTATCAATCCCTCACCTAGGTTAGGCCAAGTGAGCTAGGGCACTTGTTCCTGAATATCTCCTTAGCTTAAGCAACTTAACTAGATCTCATGAATAGAAAAATCAGGTGTACTCGTCAGTTTATTAGAGCCAAGATTTAAACAATTGCTTATAATAGCTTTTCTCTAATTCTTTCATTTAAATCCTTTCAAATAAATCATTAAATCTTCAAATCATCTTTTAAAACACTTAATTATTCTTTCAAAAATATTTATAAAAGATTTAGGAAAGAATTGTTAAGTTTAAAATTATATTTCAAAAGTTATTGAAAACTGATGCAAATAGTGCTGCGTATAGTGTTTTTTAAAGTTATATTGATCAAAACGACTTTTCTATCTTTTAAAAATTTATTTATACAACTCAGATCTCTTTTAAAACATTTCAAAAGATTTACAATTTTTTTTCCATATTTTTAAAACATTTATAAATATTAAAATTTAAGAAATCCTTTTTAGATTCTGAACTGCAAAACCGCGATTATTTTGAAAACTTGTTTTACTTATATTTCAAAATTTTACATGATGAAATCTTGATTTTCTTCTTTTTTTGAAAATTATGGATATAATAGTTTGGAGAATTCTTATTACAAAGAATGCCGAGCTATATTCCACTTTATATATTCATTTAGCTTTTGCGGCGCGAAATCGCGAACTAACGTTACGCGATGGTCTAGTTTTGACTCGTTTTTCATTTCTTATTCAAACTTCACCATATTTGTTTTTAATGTTTATAAAACATTTTTAAATCATTCTGAAACAATTTCAAAGAGTTTTAATGATTCTATATTACTTTTATAAATTGATTCGGAAAGTGATTTCCTTGTGTAATATCGACGTGTATTTAACATGACTTGTTAATACAATCAATCAATCATATTAAACAATCAATACTTGATGATCAAAGTATAAACAAACAACCAAACATGATTAACAATCATTATAAACAACCATAGCAAAACATATATATCATCCAATATATATGGTATATATAAATAGAGTTCTTACCTTAATCCGAACTGATACTTCCTACTAACATTCAAACAAATCAACGCTTCACTAAACATCTCCTAAACACCCAAAGCTCACAATCATGCCTCCTTCCACTTGCTAATAATGCTTTCCATGATTACTTAGGCTTAATACTAGAGTTTAGAAGAGATTACAGAAGATTTGGTTAACTTTTGAAAAAGTTAGAGAGTAATCAATGGATTAGTGCTTAAGCACTTCTGCTATTTTTATCCCTCCTACTTTTCTCAAGTTTTGAGAAATAAGAGAGACTTTCATTGAAGCTATTAAAGAGCATAAGAAAGCTCAAGAATGAAGACGAAGAAGAAGAATGTGAACAATAAGTGAGAAGGAAGGGTGGTATTTATAAGAAAAAAATGAGAAAATATCTTCGAAGTGAAATTACCACCATACCCTTACCTACCCAAGCAAACACCTCCCCCTTTCGACCTTGTGGTGCACGGTAGCCCCCTCCCCCATGTGGTGATGAGGTGTAGGTGATGGTGGCGATGATGGTGGAGGTGGTGATGTGATGTGGTGTAAGATTGATATGATGTTTGCTTTTTAAAGTAATTATTACTTTAGATTTCTATTTCTTTACCTTATGTTAAAGTATATTTACTATTATCATGCGTATATGTATATGATAATGTGTGTATGTGCATGTCACAAATGTGTATAAATTATTTGAATAACGTCGTACAACTTATATAAGCAAACCGTTACGAATTTGGATTCCGATCTTCGGTCATATTTTCATTTATTAATTAACGTATGTATATTTGTAAACAAACTATGAAAACTATTTCCTTATTATTATTCATGAATTAAAATGTTCTCATTTGAATTATAAAACCATATAAATCAATATTAAATGGTTGTTTACTAAAAGTGTTATATCGATAAACTGATATCGATTTTCCTTACATTTTCAAATCAATTATATATCTTTATGAAACTATTATAAATGATTTATTATCACTTTACTATTACAAATGAATTATTATCATTCTAAAACAATTATCTGGATAATTATAATAATATTAAATCAAGTAATCTCAATTTAATATCATTAATTAATTATTAATTATAATGACATTACTGATGATGTTATAAATACATTTTATTTTTAAAATAAAATAAATTATTTTATTTCATATTCTTGTTTAAATATAAAATGAGTGTATGTATCTAGTCCCGTTCATGACTTTGGATAATTATAGAGTCGTTTATCGATAAAACGATTTTTGGCTATTTTATCGATTTAAATCCCGAGGAAGATATTTTTTTAAATATCCATTCAAAATAAGATTTCCATTATTATTCATTGTTCAAAACAGGATTATTATTATTTATTATTACTCAAAACAATATTATTTGTATTATTAACCTTTTATTTGAATATTTTAAAAATAAATCAAATTTATCGAAGTGATAAATTTGCGGGTCGTTACACTAGTTGTCCTACAATCGGTTATACAATTGGAAACACGTTCATTAATCGTGCATCACTTGACCTTGGTTTGAGCATCAACTTACTTCCTATCACATATATTTTCAATTAGTAATTGAAGAATTAAAACCTACCAATATCACTATTCAACTAGCATATCGGTCCATTAAAAAACCCATAGACTTAGTTAAGGATGTATTAATACAAATAGAACAGTTTTACACTCTTGACTTTATAGTACTTGAAATCACTCCTGTCTCTGATCCTTAATTGCAGATTCCCATTATCTTAGGATGTCCCTTCTTATCAACGTCAAATGCTATCATAAACTGTAGAAATAGAAATCTTAGACTTTCCTTTGGTAACCTTGCTGTTGAATTAAACATCTTCAATCTTAACAAACAACCCTGAGACTTTGAGATAGAAGAAATAGACGTAGTTGAGGTGGCAGTGGAAGAAACTCTTACCAATATATTAGATGCACTGAATATGTATCTCGAGCATTTTAATTCAAACGTTGATGAGCATGAATATATAACTAATCTGAATAAAATGCTTGACTCACACTCTTCAATGTTTAATGAAAATATGTCCATTGAAGTTGTCCCTCATGAGAAGACGAAACTTACGTCACTTCTAGAAAATCTAAAGTACGCTTACTTAGGTGCAGACCAAACTCTTCCAGCGATCATAGCCTTGAATCTAGTCAAAGACCAAGAGGGAAAGATTTTAAAAATATTAAGGGAGAAAAAGGAAGCAATGGTTTGGGTAATTGCTGATATCAAGGGGATATGCTCGTCCATTTGTGAACATCGTAAATATTTGATTAATGAGGCTAAACTGTCATGTAAAGCCCAATGATGGTTGAATCCCAATATAAGGGAAGTGGTCAAAGAAGAAATAATCAAGTGCTTGGACAACAATATTATCTATACAATTTCTGATAGCATTTAGGTAAGTCTAATTCAAGTGGTACAAAATAAATCAGGGATCACCGTGTAAAAAATGAGAACAATGAGCTTGTCCCGACAAAAGTGAACACCAAATGCGTGTGTGCATCAACTATAGGAAATTAAATGCAGCAACATGGAAAGACTACTCCCCCTTACCATTCATCGATCAAATGCTTGAACATTTAGTGAGACATGAGCACTATTGTTTTCTTGATGGATACTCGAGATATAATCAAATCCCCATCACTTTAGAAGACCAACGTAAAACCATATTCGAATGCCCTTTCTAAACCTTCGCTTATCATCAAATGCCCTCCAGACTGTGTAATGCACCTGCCACGTTCTAAAGGTGCATGATGAGCATATTTTCTGATATGGTGAAGGATTTCTTAGAGATTTTCATGGATGATTTTTCTATTTATGAATCATCCTTTATATGTGTCTCCTTTGTTTGGAATTCATTCTTAAAAGATGTAAGAGAAATCACTAGTGTTAAACTAGGAAAAGTGTCATTTAGTCTATCAAGGTCATATAGCCTCGAAGGATGGTCTAGAGGTTGATAAATCAAATGCGGACTTGATTGCTAATCTTCCATCCCCTAAATCTGTCAAGGACGTTTGCTCATTCCTAGGTCATGCAAGATTTTATAGGAGGTTTATAAAAGATTTATCAAAAACTGCAAAACCTCTTTCGAACCTACTTACAAAGACACAAAATTTGAATTCAATGAGGAATATAAAATTGCTTTTGAATACTAAAGTCGATTTTGACCTCATCTCTAATAATTCAACCTCACGATTAGACACAACCATTTGAGATAATGTGTGATGCTTTGGACTTTGCCATTGGTGCTATTCTAAGTCAAATAATTAATAATCATCATCGAGTTATCTATTATTCAAATAAAACTATTAACGATGCATAATTCAATTATTCAGCCACTGAAAAAGAGTTTCTTGCAATCGTCTTTGCTCTTGAAAAATTTCGACCATATCTTATATGCTCAATGGTCATTATTTACACCAATCATGTAGCCTTGAGGTATTTGTTATCAAAGAAGATGCCAAGGCTCACCTAATTCGTTGGGTCCTTCTTCTTCAAGAATTTGACTTGGAAATACGAGATAAGAGAGGATTCAAGAATATTATGGACGATCACCTCACTCGCATTATGCAAGAGAACATAGATGGCACCCAAATCGAAGAATGATTTCTTGATGAGCACTTATTATCCATAACTAATGCACTATGGTATGCTGACATAGTGAATTATTCGGTGACTAATGAAGTACCTTCACACTGGTCAGCACGGGATAGGCAAAAGTTTTTCTCTAGAGTTAAGGATCATTATCTAGATGAACCTTATCTTTTCCAACATTATCCTGATCAAATTATTCGTCAATGTGTACTGATGAAGAGTTCCACAGTGCTCTATCCTTTTCACATAGCCATGCTTGTGGTGGACACTTTGGAGCAAGGAAAACGGTTGTTGAAGTATTACAATGCATTTTTTATTGGCCCCCTCTCTTTTGAGACACATACGAGTTTTGCAATAAATGTCCATAATGCCAACAAACAGGGCGAATCACTAAAAGAAATGAAATGCCTTTAAATTCAATTTTGGTTGTAGAAATCTTTGATATTTGTGGTTTTGATTTCATGGGCCTATTTCCTAACTCATTCGGCAACTTGTACATTTTAGTTACATTTGATTCAATTTCAAAATGGATTGAGGCGGTCCCTACCAAAACAAATGATAGTAGGTGTTAGACAGTGAATTTTCTATCGATTAGAAAATCGCCGAAAAATTATATTCATTATAAAACCGCAAACGCACGGCGTACAATTGTAGTATGTATACGAGTACGGATCGATCCGTAGGGAATGACTTAAATTCTAATAGTTTCAATCAAATTAACCCAAAGTCTTAAGGTTTGTTTTAAACTAGAAAGCTGTATAAAATAAGCTAGAAGAAAAATGAATAAAACTATGATATTAAGGAACAATTTAGAGGCAAATCCACTTCCAATCATTCATATAAATCAACATAAAATTCACTTGTAATCTCTCATTAAATGTTAAGTAGAAATGATAGATGTGCTTATTGTAAGTATGATTTATTTGTGCTATTTATTAGCACAACTTAAATCATCAAACTCTACCACACCATTCAACCACACTTATCAAAACTCATGAAAATGAAATGAAAATTAAAAATAAAATCTATTTTAAGTATGATCTATTTACTATTAATTAGTAACATAGACCATCAAATTTTGATTCTAGTTTGATTTTCATTATCAAAAATCACTTAGGCAAATGATCAAATAATTTACGCATTAAATGGAGTTAAGCATAGCCTATTTAAGATGTCAACATAGGCTATCAAAATTCAATAAAAAGAAGCATAAACGTCCACCATTCGTATTTTCCATTAAGCACATATGAAAGATCACAAATGAAATCATTATGTTAATTTTAATATGTTTCATGAGAGCTTCATTACCCCTAAATTGAAGGGGTTTAGCTACTGATATTTGAAAGCATATTAACATAAAATGATTTCAACATAAAATAAAAGGAAAATGAGAGCTAATTACAAGAAAAGAGAGCTAACTACTTGTATGAAATAAAACTAAACTAATTACAAGAGTTAAATCTACACCACTAACATTAAACAAGAGAAGCATAAACTAAGAAAGAGAGAGCATGAAATAAAAAGAGCATGAAAAGAAAGCATAAATAAAAATTGCATGAAAGTAAAAACAAGGCTAAGAAGCCATGAAAGAAATTTTTATTTATCTTTGATATTGTGGCTACAATATTGCATGAAAGTAAGAAGATAATTACATGAAACATAAGGGGTACTTATACATGCTTGAAACCCTAATTCATATTTTAGGGGACTACCTAAAATGCCCTTGAGAAAGTGTAACCTCCAAGTAATCATTAGGAAAATAATTAATCCCCACTAACATGCCTTTAAACCTCCATTATCATGTGCATGTGCTTTTAATTATGGACCATTAGTTAGTGGGTATGTGGGCTCCTCCATGTTGCATCAATTATTTTATTTCCATTCTCCATTTGCTTTCAACATGTGTGCATGTATTTATCCATGAAACTTCTTCATATTTGCACTCAATTTCCTACAAATAAAACTAAAAATGTGCAAATAAATTTTCCTAAATTAAATCACACAAAATTACCATTTTATCCCCACAAATGAAGATGAACAAATGATGATTTGAAAAAAATTTAAATTTTGGTTTAAACATGTAAAATACCCTATATGCTCATTTATTTAAATATAAGTAGATTAAATATGGAAGTAAAAATATGCACTTTTATGTGCACATCAAATACCCCCACACTTATCTTTTTATTCGTCCTCGAATAAACTAAAACTAAGATAAATCTGTTTTTGTAGGAAACACGATTGCATTGAGCATATTCAACAAGTCGTTAAACCTCTAGGTTTTCCTAGTAGGAGGAGAGTTGTCTCGTGAGGGTTTTCAGCGGATACTACCCAAAAAATCCAAATGCGATATGCAAATTCTAATGCGACTACATGGTGCAAGTTTTCAAAAATATTTACAAATGAAGAATTTACTTTTAAATTGACACAAGTAAGTTAAATATAAGTTTTGGTCATTAATAAGAAATTTTAGTCCTTTTAGTCATCAAAACTTCCAACAAAAATTAAGTTAACATCACAATCAGACTCTAGTTTGGTTAGTTGTTTCGGTTGATAACATAGTGCAACTATGAAATGGATCCTTTAGTTAATTATCAAAGTTTTGCAAAGTGGTATTTTTATTTATTTTGAATAACAAGTTGAATCAAATAAGTGAAGATAGTGCTTGGATTTCAATTGCTTGCTCTCTCTCTTTTGAAATATGTTAACATTATTATTATTGACACACCCAACTCGGATAAACTAAGGCCAGATATACTGATCATGCATTGCCTTTCAGGCTTACGTGAGAAGAGTACAGAGTGTGGCGAGTGTACACACTTGCATATGAACACATTACTCTAGGTGTTTATTATTTTATTTTAAATTTATTTACATACACCTAACTCAGATAAACTGAGGCTAGATATACCGATCATGCACTGCCTTTCGGGCTTACGTGAGAAGGGTATAGAGCATGGCGAGTGTACACACTTGCGTGCGAACACATGACTCTGGGTGTTCCTTATTTTTATAAAAACCATTTTTTTCTTTTTTATATATTTTTCTTCTTCTTCTTCTTCTTTTTTGTAAAGAGAGAGTTTTGCAAAATTATCTTAGCACCACTTAACTTAGAAGGTTAAAAATGTTATCGCCTTTACTTTAAATCAAGCACTCTTTTAAACAAAGATAACAATTAGGACATACTTCATAATTATCACCTATGAAACTTCCTATATACTAGTTGAACCATAATTACTTGTAATTAAACTTTATTTTTATTTTTGTTGAGACAAATAAATTTTCAAAAATTTCAATTTAATAACAAAAAACATATACTTATATATCATATAGTGTTTCTTCAAAAGTAAATCAATATGCTAAAAAGAAAATTTGTTTTGGAATTTTTTATTTTTTTTGGTTTTGGAAAGAAAATGCAAAAAATAAACCATGAACAAACAAAAATGAACATGAGACTCCCCCTACACTTAATTTTGACTGTGTCCCCACAGTCAATACATGATATAAAGAGTGAAACGGAGAAAATATGTACATATTTACAAGAGAGGGTTAACATTTCTCACTAGACGTAGTATGGCTCATGAAGAGTCATAATCTCCTCCTATCGATCACTTCCTAACTCCAAGTAAGGTTTTAAACAATGACCATTGACTTTAAAAATCGATACATCCCTAGGGTTTTCTATTTCTATGGCACCGTGTGGAAAAACAGTACGTACAATGTATGGTCCTGTCCACCTTGATTTTAATTTCCCAGGGAATAAATGTAGTCGAGAGTCATACAAAAGAACTTTTTGGTTTGGCGAAAATGTTTTCCTTAGGATCAACTTGTCATGAAAAATTTTTGTTCTTTCTTTGTAAATTTTCTCGTCTTCATACGCGTCGTTCCTAATTTTCTTTAATTCATTAAGTTGCAATTTCCTATTTTTGCCAGCTTTTTCAAGATCAAAATTTATGTTATTAATCGCCCATAACGCTTTATGTTCACGTTCAATAGGTAAGTGGCACGCTTTACCATATACAAGCCTAAAAGGAGACATCCCAAGATTGGTTTTATATACAGTTCTATAAGCCCAAAGCGCATCTGTCAATTTTGTGACCAATCTTTTCGATTTTTATTCACGGTTTTATAAAACATTTGTTTGATTTAGCGATTTGAAACTTCAACTTGACCACAAGTTTGAGGATGATAAGGAGTTGATAACTTGTGGGTTATCGAGTATTTCTTCATTAGAGATTCAAATGACGATTACAGGAATGGGTTCTATTGTCGCTTATTATTGTGCGAGGTGTTCCAAACCTTGAAAAGATGTTTTCTTTTATGAATTTCACAACAACTTTGTGGTTATTTGTTTTACAAGGAATGGCTTCAACCCATTTAGAGACGTAATCAATGGCAAGAATAATGTACAGATTTCCGAAAGAATTGGAAACAGTCACATAAAGTCAATACCCCAAACGTCAAATATTTCGATCGTAAGACTAGGGTTCAAAGGCATCATGTTTCGTCGAGAGATTCTTCCGGACATTTGGCAGCGATCGCAAGTTTTACAAAATTCGAATGCATCTTTGGAAAGCATCGGCCAGTGAAAACCACATTGAAGCACCTTTTCCGCTGTTTTCTTAGGACCGAAGTGACCACCACAAGCTTGGTCATGAAAAAATGTAAGAACACTTTTGATTTCGCAATTCGAGATGCAACGTCGAATGATTTGGTTAGAACAGTACTTAAACAAGTATGCATCCCAATAGAAGTACTTAACTTGGGAAAGAAATTTATATTTATCTTGTATCGACCAAAATGAAGGATCCTTAGTGACTAAATAGTTCACTATGTCAGCATACCATGGATCGATGTAAATGGAAAGGAGTTGTTCATCTGGAAAGTTCTCGTTGATCGGTAAAGAAGATGGTGCGTTTGGAAAATGTGACAAATGATCAGCAATGACATTGTCGGATCCTTTTTTGTTTTTGATCGTAAGGTCGTATTCTTGGAGTAAAAGGATCCAACGGATCAAACAAGGCTTAGCATCCTTTGTAGCGAAAAGGTACCTAAGAGCGGAGTGGTCAATGTAAACCATAATATGTGAGCCTATCAAATAAGGTCAGAACTTTTCAAGCGCAAAGACTACTATTAGAAGCTCTTTTTCAGTGGTAGTGTAATTGAGTTGAGCATCGTTAAGAGTCATACTAGCGTAGTAGATGACATAAAAAAATTTGTTGATGCTTTGTCCTAAGACAGCACCAACTGCGAAGTTAGAAGCGTCACACATTATTTCAAAAGGAAGATCTCAATTGGGTGAACAAATGATGGTAGCAGAAATGAGTTCATTTTTGAGACGTTCGAAAGCAGAAACGCAATCAGAATTAAAGTCAAATGGATCGTCTTTTCCAATAAGAGTCGTCAGAGGTCGAGCAATTTTACTGAAGTCCTTCACAAAGCATCGATAAAAACCAGTGTGTCCAAGAAATGAACGAATGTCCTT
This sequence comes from Allium fistulosum, assembly GCA_030737815.1. Classification (NCBI taxonomy): domain Eukaryota; kingdom Viridiplantae; phylum Streptophyta; class Magnoliopsida; order Asparagales; family Amaryllidaceae; genus Allium; species Allium fistulosum. Next base: position 1,042,706,151 of record CM060906.1, read on the forward strand.
GAAATATTTGGGAGTGGGTAGATTCGCAATTACGTCAACTTTTGCTTTATCTACCTCATTGCCTTTGTTTGAAATGACATGCCCAAGAACAATTCCACGTTTGACCATGAAATGACATATTTCCCAGTTTAACGTTAAGTACATCGATTCAGAACCATCTCAAGATGGTGTAAGCACTCGAAAAAGAGTTTTCAAAGATGGAAAAATCGTCCATAAAAACTTCAAGAAAGCGTTCGATCATGTATAAAAAGATGCTGACCATGCATCTTTGGAAAGTAGCAGGAGCATTGCAAAGGTCAAAAGGCATATATCAATATGCAAAAGTGCCAAAGGGACACGTGAAAGTCGTTTTCTCTTGATCTTCGGGAGCAATTGGAATTCGGTTATAACCGGAGTAACCATCAAGAAAGCAATAGAATTCATGGTCGGCTAATCGTTCAAGCATTTGGTCGATGAAAGGAAGAGGGAAGTGATCTTTACGTGTTGCAGCATTTAATTTTCGATAATCAATGAAAACATGCTAACCCGTTTGAGTACGAGTTGGAATGAGTTTGTTAGCATCGTTCTTGATAACGATAAGTCTAGACTTTTTAGGCACGACATGAATTGGGCTAATCCATGAACTATCAGAAATGGGGTATATGATTCCGTTATCGATGAGCTTAAGAATTTCATCTCGAACTGCATCCTTCATTTTTGGTTTAAGCCTTCATTCGCGTCACGAACAGGCTTGGCATCGTCGACTAAATGGATACGATGTTGAACAAGAGCGGGAATAATTTCCTTTATATCGGTGATCGACCATCCATTTGACTCTTTTTTTTTGAAAGAATTGAAAGAAGGGAAGCTGCTTGGTCAAGAGAGAGAATTTTAGATATTATGATAGGAAATGTTTCATTGTCACCTAAGTATGCATACTTAAGGTGATCATAAAGAGGTTTGAGGTCCGATCTCGAGGGTTGCTCAATCAAAGAATTTGGTTGAAGATCTGACTCAATAGTAAGGAGTTCAAATTGAAGCACATTTTTAATTTTGTTAGGCTCATCTTGACATAGTTGTTCATATTCAGTCTTGCGTTCGTTGTTTAGGCCAACTGTTTCATTATCAAAAATTTCTTGAATGGAGCTAACTTCCAGCGTTTTATCACGTGGTTCGTTCGATTGATTTTCGAGATTGAAGATGTTAAGATCCAAAGTCATGTTTCCAAAAGAAATTTTCATCGAATCATTGGACAATTGATTAGAGCATTTGAAGTAGCCAAGAAAGGTCAACCTAAAATCAATAGAATTTGACTCATCGGATTATTCACGGGTTGTGTCTCTAAAACGATGAAATCGACAGGGAATATAAATTGACCAGTTTTGATGAGTACATCCTCGATTTCTCCCATGGTTTTCTTTATCGAACGATCGGAAAATTGAAGAGTTACTTTTGTCGGTTTTAGTTCACCCAAGCCGAGTTGCTGGTAAACTGAATAAGGAATCAAATTGACACTCGCACCCAAATCTAATAAGCACTTATTAATCGGTTTGTCTCCTATCGTGCACGAGATTATCGGACATCCAGGATCTTTGTATTTAACGAAGATTGATTGAGACAAAACTTCGCTAAGACCGGCAGCTAAGAAAACTTTCTTGGGTTCATGAATGTGTCGTTTTGGAGTACACAAGTCCTTGAGAAACTTAGCATAAGTTGGGACTTGTTGGGCGGTATCAAGAAGAGGAATGTTTACATTGACTTGTTTAAAAATTTCCAACATCTTTTCCATTAGATTAGAGTGTCACGAAGGCGGTGTGGAAATAGAACACGATACTCAGTAGGTCGGTCTACTTGAGTAGAAGAAGAATTTGGAATAGAAATTGATTCGATGTTTGGCTCTATGTTTTGTTCTGAATCGCTTATTATTTTAGAAGTTGCAAGAGGAGCTTCCGGTAAATCGTTTGGATTAACAACTTGGTTATCAATTTTTTTACCAAAACGCAAAGTCGTGATAGCATTCATTTGGTTTACATTTCTATCTTGAACAACATGGGCTTGATTCGAATTCGTGTTTTGATTTCTGGGATTCGGAACTGGCTGACTTGGGAATGTGCCTCGTTCACGTTCACTTACAGATGTGGGTAATTGACTCATTTTCATTTCAAGTTAAATAATCGATTGACTTGTATTCTACATGTACGAGGTTAACAAATTTTGCAAATTGCTGTTTGATTTGAGGCTTTGAGTTGTTGCTTTATCCAAAGTTTCAAGGCTTTTTTCAAGTGAAGTCAATCATTTATCATGTACAATCATTTTTTAGCGGTAATTAGTAAAGGCGAATGGAATTAACCGAAGTTTGATTCCAACATCACATAATTGTTGGATTTTAATGGTTGCACATACTTGTTTGAATTTTGTTAAGAAGATATATGGGTCATCGTGTTAAAAATTGCCAAATTCTAGGAGCCTAGCAATATGATTGGAATGAATTTCAAAGTGATTACCTGTTGGGGTGGGTAATGTAATACAAGAAGGAATATAAACTCTATCGAGAAAGATTTTATCCATTAGAGTTCGAGGGGCATTTTCGTTTGCCATCGATGAAGGGTTGTTTGTTCAAGTTAAACGATTTGTTGTTGTGTCACGAGTCCAGGTACTCATGCACAAGTAAAAAGGTCAAGTAGAGAAAGAAGTGAGAATCGAGTTTAAGAGAATGAAACAAGGTTTGGAATTTGACTAATAATAACGGTTAGACGTTGGACTTAAGGGTGTCAAAATAAAACAAGATGAGATGAATGCAAAATAGAAATTAAACATGAGTTAACGATGCAACTACGAATGAAATTTTGTTTTTGTTTTTGTTTTTGTTTTTGAATTTTTTTTAAATGCAAGCAACCAACAATGCAAAGAAAATAAAAACAAGAGATAAGAGCACGATACCAAAGCGTGCAAAGTTATTAGCAATTTATTTTAAACGGCAATTTCTTTTAGCAAGCGATTCCTTCTTTTTGATTTTCTGCTTTTGCAACCTGAAAATTTTGAACAAGATATATTCTTTCTTTTTTTTCTTTTTTTATACCAAGGAAGAAACTAAAAAAAATGAAACCAAATTCGCTAAACCACCATTCACTAAACAAATGAAACTAAAACAACTTGTTTTTTTTGTTAAAAACTTCACTAGGGCGTGGCCCAAAACAAACGAAACCAACCTACTCGAAACAAAAAGAAACCAAAACTTCACTAATCCAAGCCAATTAATTTTCCAATTCACGATTATAACAATTCTCATCAGAATTCCACTTTCCAATTTCAAAAGAAGGTGGATTCACGTTCAGGCGATTCGATGTTTGGGTGGGGAGATTGTGGTCGTAGTTGCTTTTAGCCGAAATAGGATTTAGGCGGTTTAGCAGGGAATTTGGGTTGAAGTTGTCAATCGCATCGACACTGGAAGGTGTTGCCGGTTTTGGTTCGAAGTAAGGATGGAGACTACTTCGAGTGTGTGATTCGGCGAATGCTGGTGGAGATTGGGAACAATGTTTGTTTGGGGTTGGTGGTTCTGTGTTGATGAATATAGCAGATTATAGTGTAGTGAATGGTTGCAGATATAGGATTTGGGGTGCAGTGAGGTCGTGGTTGCTGGAAAGGAGTTGGGTGGTAGAGGAAGAAGTATTGCTGATGGGGAGAGTTGTTGATTGTTGAGGTGTTCGAAGGTTATGGAATGAAGATTGGAAGTTGTTGTGGTATTGGTGATTTTGAGAAGGCAGTTGACAGAGGGATGGAAGGCATGTGATGGAGTTGAAGTGATGCAGCGCATAAAGCCATCCAAGAAAGGAATCAACGAAACATATCTTATGTCGCAAAGCATCGTAGGTCGCTCCAGAATTTCCGCATCTCCTTAGGTCGCGAAGGCCTGCTCCTTAAGTCGCGATGTTCTTATGCCGCTCCATCAAGCTGTAAATCGCGAAGCCCTAGGTCGCTTCCACCTAGGTCGCAAATTCTTAAGTCAAAGCCGCTCCAGTAGGTCGCAAGGTCCTTGTGTCGCTGCTTGCTTATGTCGTTACTTCCCTTATGTCGCTATGCCGCATTTCTCTTATGTCACTATGCCGCAAGCTCTTATGTCGCTTCCATTATGCCGCAAGCTCTTATGCCGCGCTCTTTAAGTCGTTCCTGAAGCTGTGCTATCTTCTTAAGTCACAAGTTCTTATGTCGCATTGTTGTTAAGTCGTATTGTTGTTAAGTCGTATTGTTGTTAAGTCGTATTATGTTGTAACTCGTATGATGTTAAGTCATTTGGTGAACTTAAGTCGTATGTGTTGAGTTAAGTCGTGAGTCGCATGTGTGTGTTATAATTTCCTATAAATAGGGGTGTGTTGTCATTTGTAAAGGGGGATTGATTTTGAAATAAATTTGTGTTTGAGCTTTGACCACCATTGTTGGAAGTTGAGTGTGATCTCCTTCTTCTTTCCATCTTCGGGTTATTCGTGAGCGAATCAACGAATTTGAAGCCAATTCTCGGTATCACTTATGAGTGATCAACGATCGAATTGTAGATCTTTCAACACGGTATCTTGCGAGATCAACGGGTTGGAGATAGCTAGATTCCGGCATCATCACGATCCATGGAATTGAGCTTTTATCGTTCTATCGGTTTATTTGACACGAAATCATCATTTCGTGAGGAAGATCCTGGATAGGTTGCGACAGTTTGATATCAAAAACTGTTCAAGCCTAATCAAAGCTGCGTCAATTGGTATCAGAGCCAAGTCAGAGACGGAAACGAGATTGTTTTAATGATCATGCCTCCGAGACGTGCTAACCGCTATCAAATGTTAAAGATTTGTATAGAAGACAAGAAGCTGAGCAGATGGAGCAGCGTATCAATGAAAAGTTCAATGAGGGTATTGAAAAATTGGAGTAATTGATGATCGACATGAATCAAAATCAAAGGAGAACGTCACCAGTTTCGAACCAGGGTGGAAACAGGGTTTCGCCATCGGTTTCGAAAGAAAGGAGGATGTCACCCCAATCTTATCGAGATAGGAGAGAATCATCAGTTTCAATGATGCGAGAACACCATGGGTACCGAAATGAAGAGGGAAGAACTCAACGTGGTTTCGAAAATGAACCATATCGTGATGCTGAAAGACAAGGTAGAAGGAACATGCATGGTCGTAGGGATGTAGATGGTCAGGATCGATATCGAAATACATCTGATTTTGAGGAAGATGGTGATGGAGGTAGTATTCATTATCGAAATCAAGGCCAAGTGCGAAATCAATATCGGGATTCAGAAAATGATCGTAAATGGGAGTCAGGTATGAGGATGGAAATTCCAGAATTCAAAGGTGGTATGCAAGAAGAAGAATTTCTTGATTGGTTGTCGAATGTTGAAGAAATTTTGGAATTCAAGGATGTGCCTGAGAATCACAGAGTCCAATTAGTTGCTATAAGATTAAGGGGAAGAGCTATGGCTTGGTGGCAACAAACTAAACTAACTCGGGAGAGAATAGGAAAATCAAAAGTTGTCACTTGGGAGAAGATGAGAAAGATGATGAAAGCGACCTTCTTGCCATACAATTATCAATCTCTTATTTATCAACGTTTGCAGAATTTGAGACAAGGGACGAAGACAGTGAATGACTGTGCAGATGAATTCTATCAATTGATTGCAAGGAATGATATTATGGAAACCGAGGAACAGCTAACGGCTAGATATGTTGGAGGGTTACGAATGAAAATTCAAGACATGGTTAATATGTTTAATCCAATGTCTGTTGCTGAAGCACATCAGAAAGCTCTAGCTTGGGAGAAATAAGGGAGACGAGGAAGTGGTGTGTTTATGAGTTCCAACAACCAGAATAAGGGTGCTAGTAGCAGTGCTAATGTTTCCAAGGCAGTCAATAAACCAATTGTCAAAGAAGCCGCTAAAGCAAAGGTCAATAACAGTATTAAGTGCTATAATTGTCAGGAGTTTGGCCATAAAAGTAATGAATGTACAAAGCCAAAGAAGAGAGCATTAGTTGCAGAGGAATGTGAGTATGAGGATGTGGAAGCTGAAATTGATTATTCTCAACCACCAAAGTTTGATGAAGAAGTTGTGTCAGGAGATGAAGGGTGTAACTTGATGATGAGGAGGTATTGTTTAACACCAAAGCATGAGAATGATTCTAGTTGGCTGAGAAGCAATATCTTTCAGTCTACATGTACTATCTTGGGAAAGGTTTGTCAATTTGTTATTGATGCGGGAAGCTGCGATAACATTATTTCTGAAGAAGCCATCAAGAAGTTTGGGTTGAAGACTGAAAAACACCCTAGACCTTATAAACTGGCATGGCTAAAGAAAGGTGGAGAAGTGATAGTGGGAAGACGTGCATGTGTTACATTTTCTATTGGGAAGAAGTACAAAGATGATATATGGTGTGATGTTGTCGATATGGATGTGTGTCATCTACTATTGGGAAGACCATGGCAATATGATAGAGCTGTACAACATAATGGTCGCACCAACAGCTACAGTTTCATGTTCGAAGGTACTCAAATCACCTTAGTTCCTAAGAAGCGTGAACAAAGTGAAAGCAAGTCAGAGAAGAAAGTGGAACCAACTAGTCTATTAACTTCGAGAGAATTTGTTAAAGAAGTGGAAGATAGTGATGAATTGTTTATGTTGATTGGGTATGAAACAAGTGAAGATCTTGAAATGCCTGCGGAGGTTAGACCGGTGTTAAATGAATTTGAAGATGTCTTTCCTGCGGAATTACCCAAGGATTTACCGCCACTAAGGGACATACAACATCAAATTGATCTAGTGCCAGGTGCTGTTTTACCGCATAGGCCGCATTATCGTATGAGTCCGAAAGAGCATGAAGAGTTGAGGAGACAAGTTGAGGAGTTGCTTGAGCAAGGGCGTGTTCGAGAGAGTCTCAGTCCTTGTGTTGTACCAGCTCTGTTGGTGCCAAAGAAAGATGGTTCGTGGAGAATGTGTACAGACAGCAGGGCACTCAACAAAATAACTGTCAGATACGGATTTCCTATGCCAAGACTTGATGATCTATTGGATCTACTCAGTGGGTCTGTAATCTTTTCTAAGATCGACCTTAAGAGTGGTTATCATCAGATTCGCATAAGACCAGGTGATGAATGGAAGACAACATTCAAGACTCGGGAAGGATTATATGAATGGCTGGTAATGCCATTTGGTCTATCTAATGCACCATGTACATTTATGAGGGTGATGAATCAAATTTTCAGACCTTACATCGGGAAGTTTGTTGTAGTCTACTTTGATGATATCTTGATATATAGTGCTAGCACAGAGGAGCACATTCAACACTTGCGAAAGATGTTAACTATTCTTCGTCAAGAACAGTTCTATGCAGCGACGAAGAAATGCGTGTTCATGACGTCGAGTGTTTTATTTCTGGGTTATGTCGTGTCCAAGGAAGGAATACAAGTGGACCAGAGTAAAGTAGCCGCAATCAGAAATTGGCCACAACCCAAAACTATAACAGAAGTCAGAAGTTTCCATGGGTTAGCTTCATTTTATCGAAGATTTATACCGCACTTTAGTAGTGTGATGGCTCCTATTACTGATTGTATGAAAGGAAAGCAGTTTTCATGGACGAAAGGGGCAGGATCTGCTTTTGAACAGATCAAGGAACTTTTAACATCAGCATTGATTCTAGTGTTGCCAGATTTTCAGTTACTATTTAAGTTACATACAGATGCGTCCAAAGTGGGAATTGGAGGAGTGTTGAGTCAGAAGGGTCGTCCAATTGCCTATTTCAGTGAAAAACTTTCTGGAGCAAAGATGAGATACAGTACTTATGATGTGGAGTTTTATGCTATTGTGCAGGCCGTGAAGCATTGGAGACATTATTTGTTCCACAAAGAATTTGTTTTGTATACGGATCATGAAGCATTGAAACATTTACAAGGGCAGAATAAAATTGCAGCTAGGCATGCATCCTGGATAGCTTATTTGCAGCAATTTACATTCGTCGTAAAGCATAAGTCTGGAGTAACTAATCGCGTCGCCGATGCATTGAGTCGGAGGAATAATTTACTAACAACCATGCGAGTAGAGGTGATGGGTTTTGACTTACTTCCAGATTTGCTTACTTCAGATTCATATTTTTCCAAGATCCTAGACAAAGTCAAGCAGGGAAACATGGATGGATATATGCTGGTTGATGGTTTTCTATTCAAAGGAAATCAGTTGTGTATTCCAGATTGCAGTCTGCGAATGAAAATCATCAAAGAATTACATGAAGAAGGACACATGGGCCATGACCGTACTATGCAGTTGATCTCAAAGTCTTATTTTTGGCCGTCAATGAGGAAGGAGGTTGAAAAATTCGTTCAGAGGTGCCATATTTGTCAAGTTTCAAAGGGGACCGCAACAAATGCAGGTTTATATATGTCGTTGCCTATATCTACTAAACCATGGGTGGATGTTAGTATGGACTTTGTATTGGGATTGCCGAGAATGCAACGTGGCAATGATTCTATCTACGTGGTGGTTGATCGGTTTTCAAAAATGGTACATTTTATCGCATGCAAGAAAACGACAGATGCAGTTAATGTCGCACAGTTATATTTCAGAGAGATCTATCGTCTTCATGGGTTGCCTGAATCTATTGTATCGGATAGAGACACTCGTTTTCTGAGTCATTTTTGGATGAGTCTATGGAGAATGGTCGGGACAAAGCTGAAATTCAGTAGTGCTTATCATCCACAGACGGATGGACAGATGGAAATTGTGAATAGATCCCTAGGTAATCTATTGAGATGCCTCGTGAATGACAATTTAAAGAGTTGGGATTCCAAGCTGTGTCAAGCTGAGTTTACATACAACCATGCAGTTAATCGTAGCACTGGGTTCAGTCCATTCCAGGTTGTTTACTCAACAATGCCTAAGGGACCATTAGATTTATCTACAGTACCACAGCAGAAAGGAGTGATCAAACGAGCTAGTGATTTTGCGAATGAATTGCAAGAGTGCCACAAGGTCGTGCAGGAACGATTGCTTAAGGCGAATGAGAAATATAAGCAATCCACGGATATTAAGCAACGAAATGTTGAGTTCAAAGAAGGAGATTTTGTATATGCAGTATTGACTAAGGATCGATTTCCTATTGGTATTTACAACAAACTAGCTGCTAGAAAGATTGGCCCTTTGGAAATCGTAAAGAAGATTAATGAGAATGCTTATCGGTTAAGATTGCCAGATCATATCCATACTGCTGACGTTTTCAACGTCAAACACTTGATTCCATATCATGAGAATAAGCATGTCGAAGAAGGAGAAAGTGTGAACTCGGGACGAATTCTTTTCAACCAGGGGAGGATGATGCAGCGCATCAAGCCATGCCAAGAAAGGAATCAACGAAACATATCTTATGTCGCAAAGCATCGTAGGTCGCTCCAGAATTTCCGCATCTCCTTGGGTCGCGAAGGCCTGCTCCTTAAGTCGCGATGTTCTTATGCCGCTCCATCAAGCTGTAAATCGCGAAGCCCTAGGTCGCTTCCACCTAGGTCGCAAATCCTTAAGTCGAAGCCGCTCCAGTAGGTCGCAAGTTCCTTATGTCGCTGCTTAATTATGTCGTTACTTCCCTTATGTCGCTATGCCGCATTTCTCTTATGTCACTATGCCGCAAGCTCTTATGTCGCTTCCATTACGCCGCAAGCTCTTATGCCACACTCTTTAAGTCGTTCCTGAAGCTGTGCTATCTTCTTAAGTCACAAGTTCTTATGTCGCATTGTTGTTAAGTCGTATTGTTCTTAAGTCGTATTATGTTGTAACTCGTATGATGTTAAGTCGTTTTGGTGAACTTAAGTCGTATGCGTTGAGTTAAGTCGTGAGTTGCATGTGTGTGTTGTAATTTTCTATAAATAGGGGTTTGTTGTCATTTGTAAAGGGGGATTGATTTTGAAATAAATTTGTGTGTGAGCTTTGGCCACCATTGTTGGAAGTTGAGTGTGATCTCCTTCTTCTTTCCATCTTCGGGTTATTCGTGAGCGAATCAACGAATTTGAAGCCAATTCTCGGTATCACTTACGAGTGATCAACGATCGAATTGTAGATCTTTCAACACGGTATCTTGCGAGATCAACGGATTGGAGATAGCTAGATTCCGGCATCATCACGATCCACGGAATTAAGCTTTTATCGTTCTATCGGTTTATTTGACATGAAATCATCATTTCGTGAGGAGATCCTGGATAGGTTGCGACAGTTTGATATCAAAAACTGTTCAAGCCTAATCAAAGCTGCGTCATGAAGATTGCAATGGGTTGTTGTAGTTGGAAGGAAGATAGAGGAATGTGGGTGAAGGTAGGTAGATGAGCGGCAAAGTGAATTGCTGATGATGGCAGTAGTTTTGGGTAGGGGGTATTTGAGTTGGGTTGTTTTGTTGAATGAGGTGGGTTAAAGTTTGGTTATGGTATAGGAGTTTGTATAGTGGGGTTTGGTGGAAGTTATAGGTGGTGGTTTCAGATTGTTTGAGAGTAGATGTTTTTGTTGGCAGCTTTGAAGTGGTGCAGGCTGGAGGTTGAAGTGTGGGTTTTGGAAGGAAGTTTGATGGGGCTGCAGTGATGCAGTGATGCATGTTTGGTTTAAGTTTTATGTTTGATGGAAGTGGAAGTGGGGTTTGGTGGAAGTGATGTATGTATGTTTGGTGCAGTGATGTACTGATGGTTTAAGTTGTGGAGGCAATGTATGCAGGAGATAGTGGAGGAGGTGATGCAGGATGAGTTTGCAGGTGGTTGTTTGGTGAAGGAATTGAATGTTGCAGATAGAGGGACAGTGAGGGTTGCTACTTGTTTGTTCGAACTTGCTGATGCAGTGGAGGTGGTAGTGATCAACAGTGGTTGGCAGAGGGAAGATTGTTTATGGTTATGCAATGTGTTTATGGTTATGGATGTGGAGTGTAGCAAGGTAGGTCGGTTGTAGCTGAACTTGTGGTGGCAGTTGTTTATGGCAGCTTGAGGGTGGTTGGTGATTGTATGGATAGGAAGTTTTGTGAAGTGGCAGTTGGTGAAGTTCAAGTTCAAGTGGCAGTTTTGTGAAGTTCAATTTGATGAATTGAAATATAAACAGAGAACAGAAGTGGAAATTATGAATTGTAATAGAGCACACAGAAATGTGATATGTAAGAGAACAGGAGTGAACAGAAATGAATTTGTGATTGAAATTGAAGTAGTAAATAAAATGCCTTGAATGTTTTTTTAAGACATTGCAAATGCACACTGAAATGAACCAAAACTAAACCAAATGACCAAAACACAAGGCAACAACACAAGTAACAACAAGTGATTCAAAATAGAAGAGATTTTTTGTACATTTTTTTGGAATGCAAATTAACATGCAAAATAAACACACAATAAAATTAAATAAAAATAATTCGAAGAGTAGAATTAAAACTAAATTGCAATTCCTCGGCAACAGTGCCAAAACTTGTTAGACGGCGAATTTTCTACCAATTAAAAAATCGACGAAAAATTATATTCATTATAAAACCACAAGCGCACGACATACAATTGTAGTACGTATGCGAGTACCGGTCGATCCACAAGGAATGAATTAAATTCTAATAGTACTCAATCAAATTAACCCAAAGTTTTGAAGTTGATTTTAAACTAGAAAGTAGTAGAAAATAAGCTAGAAGAAAAATGAATAAAACTATGATATTAAGGAGCAATTTAGAGGCAAATCCACTTCCAAATATTCATATAAATCAACACAAAATTCACTTGTAATCTCTCATTAAATGTTAAGTAGAAATGATAGATGTGCTTATTATAAGTATGATTTATTTGTGCTATTAGCACAACTTAAATCATCAAACTCTAACACATCATGCAAACCCACTTATCAAAACTCATGAAAATGACATGAAAATTAAAAATAAAATCTATTTTAAGTATGATCTATTTACTATTAATTAGTAACATAGACCATCAAATTTTGATTCTAGTTTGACTTTCATTATAAAAAATCACTTAGGAAAATGATTAAATAGTTTATGCATTAAATGGAGTTAAGCATAACCTATTTGAGATGTCAAAATAGGCTATCAAAATTCAATAAGAAAGAAGCATAAACCACCATCATTCGTATTTTTCATTAAGCACATATGAGAGATCACAATTGAAATCATTATGTTAATTTTAATATGTTTCATGAGAGCTTCATTACCCTTAAATTGAAGGGATTTAGCTACTCATATTTGAAAACATGTTAACATAAAATGATTTCAACATAAAATAAAAGGAAAATGAGAGCTAATTACAAGAAAAGAGAGCTAACTACTTGTATGAAATAAAACTAAACTAATTACAAGAATTAAATCTATGCTACTAACACTAAACAAGAGAAGCATAAACTAAGAAAGAGAGAGCATGAAATAAAAAGAGCATGAAAAGAAAGCATAAATAAAAATTGCATGAAAGTAAAAACAAGGCTAAGAAGCCATAAGAGAAATTTTTATTTATCTTTGATATTATGGCTACAATATTGCTTGAAAGTAAGAAGATAATTACATGAAACATAAGGGGTACTTATACATGCTTGAAACCCTAATTCATATTTTAGGGGATTGCCTAAAATGCCCTTGATAAAGTGTAACCTCCAAGTAATCATTAGGAAAATAATTAATCCCCACTAACATGCCTTTAAGCCTCCATTAGCATGTGCATGTGCTTTTAATTATGAACCATTAGTTAGTGGGTATGTGGGCTCCTCCATGTTGCATCAATTCGTTTATTTCCATTCTCCATTTGCTTTCAACATGCGTGCATGCATTTATCCATGAAACTTCTTCATATTTGTACTCTATTTCCTACAAATAAAAATTTAAATGTGCAAATAAATTTTCTCAAATTAAATCATAAACACAATTACCATTTTACCCCCAAATGAAGATGAACAAATGATGATTTGAAAACAATTTAAGTTTAAACACGTAAAATACCCCTATATGCTCATTTATTTAAATAAAAGTATATTAAATATGGAAGTAAAAATATGCACTTTTACGTGCACATCAGTGGGATGGTTGTCAAATTCCTTAAAGAAAATATATTGTCTCAGTTTGGTATTTTTTGAGCCACAATAAGTGATGATGGTACTCATTTCTGTAATTGTGCTTTCAAATCATTACTTAAGAAACATTTAATCACCCACAAAGTGGATACTCCAAATCATCCACAAACAAGTGGGCAAGTTGAAAATTAAAATAGACAATTAAAACAAATTCTTGAAAAGTCTATAAATACCAGTAGAAAATATTAGTCATTAAGATTGATATATGCATTTTGGGCTTTTCGCACTATGTACAAAACCAATCTAGGAATGTCACCATACCGTCTTGTCCATGGTAAAGCTTGTCATCTACAATTAGAATTAGCATGTCATGCATTATGGGTAGTTAAATAACTTAATTTTGACAGTAATGTAGCAGGGTCACGTAGGAAAATTACAATTATCAAAATTAGAGGAACTTTGAAGTGAAGCCTACGAAAATGAAAAGATTTACAAAGGGAGAACAAAAATATATCATGATAGAAATATACTTCGTAAAAGTTTTTAAATTGGTCAAAAAGTTCTCTTATATAATTCAAGGCTTCATTTATTTCCAGGCAAATTGTGATAACCCTGATTTTGTGAGTAATTTCATGATTTAATTTAGTTTGTATTTGTTTGAAATTGCATTGAAAAAAAAAATAGGAATAGGAAATTGATTTGCAGATACCAAGTATAAAACATGTACAGGTGCACAAGGCAGTGCACAAACATGTACACAGTTTTCTGTGTGATAAAATAAGCAACAATCAATGGAAATAATAGGATATATGAATTACAAGTATATATACATGTAGGCAGAAATCATCAAGCCTTGGGGAAAAAAAGGACTTAGGCCAGGGTAGGCATACATGTATTATACATGTGCACTAAATAATACTTGCAGAAATAAAAAGAAAAATTAACATTTGCATGAAAATGGTATGAGCTCTTGGACAAGCACTTTATCCATTTTTAGCAATTCCTTTTTACTTTAAAAGAAAAAAACAGAAATCATGCAAATAACATGACCGGGGCAATGAGGTATATTTTCTGAAAAATATACCAGGACTATTTACCCATTTTCTCTAAAAATGTTAGAATAAGAGGCAGATCATAGTTGGTAGGGTAAAATTGGCATTTGGTAATTTCCTTAAACCCTAGTAGCAGCCAGAGTTCATATAAGAAGACCTGGTGTGGTAAGGTTTTATGATTGCTCTACCTCTTAAAAAGAAAAATATACAAGGCATAAACCAGAGAAAATAGGAGAAGGCAGAAGACTAAAAAGGGGTTCATAAGGCATAGGAAGAAGAAGGATTAAGGTGAGTAATCTCACTGAAAACTTTGGCATTAAGACCTGAATATTGAGGCAGCCAGTTTGAACTAATTTTCTTTTACAAGTTATGTTTTATGATTGGATGACTTTGGCTTGTTAATGATTTGTTTAAGGGTAAAACCTCTATCTGATTTACCCAGAAAAATAAGAGTCATGGATTCATGAACTAAAATGTTTGTCTGAGATATGGGTTAACTTTGAGATTGGGTGTTTTCTTTTATAAGTTTTCTTTGTAAGTTGTTTGTAAAATCCCCGGATTCAAGTAGTGGGTATATGGTCTGAAGGTAGAAAGAAATATGGGCTGTGACATTGTGTTGTTGCTTATGTCTCATATTAATTAAAACAAAAGAAAATGTAGAAGTGCAATGTTGTACATGTGCTGAGCTTCTATGTTTTATGAAATACCCAAATCAAATATACTTGTGGTTTAGCCAGATCATGAATCTGATTGAACCAGAGGTAAGGAAGAATATATATATATATATATCTGGCAAATTACTCAGGACCATATGCTTACATCTTGATCCAGTGAAACCCATAGGCAAAATAATGTGCTAAGAGGTCACCTCACTCTTTTATGATAAAATGGTTGCTTCTGAGAATTTAACTTACCAAACTCTGGATGAATATATGTTGCTTGCATCATTTATGTTTCTCTGATTAAGAAGTGAGATGCATAAGGGATTAGCACTGCTATGAAAAATATTAAAACACTTAGTAATTTAACTAAGGACTTGGGATCTTAGGGCTACCAAAGTATAGCTTGGCAATGGGAATATTGCAAGTTCACACATGGTATATTTATACCCAGGGGCCTGAGTGTGCTGGGTTAACAGAGAAAGGTCCCAGGCAGTGTGTGTTTAAAAAGAAGAAAGTAGCTAAAGACCCTGTTATATTTGATAATGAATTCTAGGAATAGATTCAGGAGAGGTCTGGGCAAAATCCCTGATGGCCAGTAAAGTTGAAAAGGAGATGATAACTGAATTGATGTTTGCATTTGGTTGTTTTGGTGCTTTATTGGTGAATCTTGTGGTTGTTTTCTATGAACCAAATCATTGTGATCATATATAATCTGTTTGGCACTAATATGAATGCACATGCTTCACAAAAACATGCACACCGAAGATATTGAGTTTCTTATTCTTGCAAAGTACTGGAATATAAATAGAATTGAAATAAATCATGTTTTCAGTTAGATTATTCACACCAGATAAATAGTCTGACCCTTTTGTGTTTATGCACCATCGGGTGTCTCATATTTATATGGGGCAGTTCATGGTGATTTTGCAGGGAAATAGGGATTGCTTTGATCAGGCTTTGGATGTTAAACTGCTTAAGATTTGGATGCTATGTTTTTAAAAGTCTTTGCTGAAGCTAAATTAGATATTCATGTTGAACTATGCTAAGATATTTGTTTAAGTTGCCTAGAAAAACCAATGTATTATTATTCACTGTTTTGTAAGTGTTGAACTTACATGTAATAGCTGAACTATGTGCTTTGTTTTGATGCTTTGCTAAGAAAAATGAATTTCAAGCTTCAAGAACAGTTAGGCTATAATGGTAGAAAATCTGAGTTTGAAAGAATTTGTGGTTTGCAAGTATATCTATAGAACTGGCATAGAAAAATCCATGTTCAAGTCAAAATTAAATCTGATAAAAAGGGCTTGAGTTACTTTGAAAAGAAAATGATATAGCAGATACCTTGTATCAGAGTAGTGCAAACCAGAACAAGGCTAACATAGCCATTTTCTTGAGCCTGGGTTAAGACAGCACCCAAGTGTTTTTAATTAAGTTCTAGATCTGTTTCATAGCCAAATACAGGGTAGACTCAGGCAATTATGTAAACAGGGGAAAAATAAAAAGAAAAAAAAAACAAAAATTGGGTTGAACCGACCAGCATAGCACTCGAACTTGTGACCTCTCATGTATAAGTTAGGCGCGTTTCCATTACGCCTAGATGTTGCTTGTGTTCACTTAGGATCCACTTTCTTATAGCCTGAGTTTGAACACACATGCACAGAAACATGCACAAGTAAAAGCATAGTTACCCAGTAAGAAAATCAGAAGAATTTATGTAAAATAAGGAGCCTTGAGATATAAAATCAATAGTAATGCATTGACCCAAGTCATTTAAAAAAAACCTAATTTTGAAAAGAACACCATTGCTATGTAGAGAGTATTTCTTTAAGCAATACTCAAACAGGTTTCTACCTTCAAAATTTCTATACTCTGATTTAGGTAGAAGATGACTTATATATCTTCATATATATAAGTTCAAGATAAAATGATTAAACCAATATTTATTGGCAGAAAGGTCCTGGATAGAAGAAAAATTTGAATTAAATATTTTCTTAATTAAATGGCCACTGAATGTTAAAAAAAAAAAATTTTAAGTGCGTCATTTCATTTGGTATCAGAGCTATGTTGTTAAATAACATAGCAAAATTTTGTATGAATTTGTTTGCATTGGATGTATAGAAGTATTTACTGCTTTGGATGTTTTGTTTTTATATATATTTACACTATTGATATCTATTATGACAGAATAAGTGATAAATTAAAATGAATTAATCTATAGAGCATTAGGCAAAACAGACTAACCTAAGTGTTATATCCATAGAGCTATGGTAGGACCCAGACATCAAAATGTAGGAACAAGTGAACCACCCATGGTGAATGTGCAAGAATTCATGAGGGCCATAAGAGATGGAGTAGGCAACAGGCAAGAAAATCCACATGAGGAACTTTCCAAACTACTCAAGACTTTTACTAATCTTGGAGGCAAAACCTTTGATGGCACAGAAGGAGTTATGGGGGTTCAAAATTGGCTTAGAATTCTGGAAAGAATCTTTGCAGACATGCAAGTTGAAGACCAAAGGAAGAGGCAAATTGCATCCAGGCAATTGAGAGGAGCAGCTTTGGATTGGTGGGAAGTTATCATAGCTGGAAGACATGAAGGAGAAGTGACATGGGATCAGTTTAAAGCAATGTTGGAAGGCAGATTTATCCCTGCATCAGCTAAGGAATCTTTACTGGAGGAATTCATCAAATTGAGGCAAGGGACTATGAGTGTCACTGAGTACACTCAGAAGTTTGAATCATTGGCAAAGTATGGTGCAGTGCTCATCACTACTGAGGAAGCTAAGAATGGCAGATATATCCAAGGGTTGAACTCTAGCCTTAGTAGAGCCATGCTACCATATAAGGATAAAACTTTTGATCAAGTTTTGGATTTGACTCTGAGCATTGAACAACATGATAAAGCTAGAGAAAATTTCAGAGCATTCAAAAATAATCAGAACAAGAAGGGAAAGGGTAAATTCCACCCTTATGATAAAAAGAAAACAGACATAACTTCCACCAAGAAACCAGAAGAAGCTAGAACTGCTGAAGTTAAGAAGAGGATCACTTGTTACAACTGTGGACAAGAGGGGCACATGAAAAATAGGTGCACCAATCCTAGACCAGCATCCTTCAATTGTCACCATTGTGGGAAGGAAGGTCACATAAAAAGGAACTGCCCAGATTTTAAGCAAGGAAAATTAGGGGCTTTGGAAGGGAAAGGCAAGGCAGCTGAGGGATCAAATGTTGAAAAGCATGGTCAAGTTGAAGGTACTTTGCTTATCCATTCAATACCTTTAACAGTAGTATATGATACTGGGGCTACACACTCATTGATCTCTCATGATATTGCACAACAATTAAAATTGAACTGTATGATTGTTGATAAACCACTGCTAATTAGAAGCCCTATAGGTAGTTCATGTGTCATGGGTATGATGTGCATGCAATTGGGATTAAATATAGGAGGACATGTGTTTGAGTCAAACCTATATGTGTCGCAATATCCAGACATAGGAATTATTTTAGGAGTTGATTGGTTGAGTAGATATAAGGCTATCATAAATATGGAGACATCCACCATATCATTGAAGGTTTCTGATGGACAAAGAATAATTGTTCTTTGTGAGGAAAACAAAAATAGAAGTATAGCCAACCTTTCTGCATTGTCAAATGAAAAACCCATGCCTGCATTAGAAGAGATCCCCATAGTTAATCAATATGATGATGTGTTTGGGGAAGTAAGAGGAGTTCCTAATCACAGGCCAGTTGAATTTTCAATTAGAATAATTCCAGGAGCTAGCCCAGTGGTTAAAAGACCAACCAGAATGGGGCCTAAGGAATTGATGGAGTTGAAAAAGCAATTAGTTGAACTAGAAGAAAAAGGTTTTATTAGACCCAGTAGCTCATCATGGGGAGCACCAGTAGTCTTTGTTAAGAAGCATGATGGATCTCTGAGATTATGTATTGATTATAGGGAATTAAATAAAGTCACAGTTAAAAATAAATACCCCTTACCAAGAATTGATGATCTCTTTGATCAACTGAGTGGTGCAAAAATATTTTCTAGACTTGATTTAGCTTCAGGCTTTCATCAGATGAAAGTAGAAGAGGAAAGCATTAAGTATACAGCCTTTAACACTAGATATGGACTTTATGAATTTTTGGTGATGCCATTTGGCTTAACAAATGCTCCTTCCTATTTTGTTGATTTGATGAATAGGATTTTCAGAGAATACTTGGATAAGTTTGTATTAATATTCATTGATGATATATTAATTTATTCTAAGTCAGTTAGGGAGCATGAAAACCATTTGCATTTGGTATTTGAGAAATTGAGACAGGAAGACTTGAAAGCAAAGTTTTCAAAATGCACTTTTTGGCAGAATGAGGTGAATTTTCTAGGCCACATTGTATCAGAAAAAGGAATAGCCGTAGATTCCAATAAAGTCATTGCAGTGCAAGCTTGGAAAAGGCCTACTAATGTCACTGAAGTCAGATCATTCATGGGAATGGCTGGTTACTATAGAAGATTTATAAAAGATTTTGCAAAAATCTCAATTCCATTAACCAGATTGACTAGGAAGAATCAAGTGTTCACTTGGACTGAGGAATGTGAAAATGCCTTTGGGAGATTAAAAGAAGCACTGGTACAAGCTCCAATTCTTAAAGTACCTGAGGGAAATGAAAACTTGGTGGTGTATACTGATGCAAGTGGACAAGGGCTTGGAGCAGTGTTGATGCAACAACATCAGGTAATAGCTTATGCTTCTAGGCAGTTGAAATCAAGTGAAGTAAGGTATGCTGCTCATGACCTTGAATTGGCTGCTATAGTGTATGCCCTTAAGCTATGGAGACACTATTTGTTAGGAGCAAAATTTGAAGTATATACAGACCATAAATCCCTCAAATATTTGTTTTCACAAAAAGAATTAAATATGAGGCAGCAAAGATGGATTGAACTCTTGGCCTCATATGATTTCGAAATATTATACACACCAGGTAAGGCTAATAAAGTAGCAGATGCCCTAAGTAGACAACATGCTAAAGTGGCTAGATTAATGATAGAAGAGTTTAACACTTTATCATTATTAATTGATTCAGAGATAAAAAGTGATAACATAGAAAACATGAGCTTATGCAGTGGGAAGGTAGAAATGGGAAAATTAAGTTTTATTACTCTGGGATCAGAATTGAAAAATAAAGTTGCAATGCTGCAAAACCAAGATCCATTTTTATTAGGAAAGAAGACACAAATATTAAATGGTGAGACAGTAGAAGGTTTTCAGTTGGATGAGCAGGGCCATCTGAAGAAAGGAGAAAGAATATGTGTTCCAGCAATGGATGAGTTGAAGCAAGAAATTTTGGATGCTTACCATAAAAGCAAATATACTATACACCCAGGAAGCACAAGAATGTATCACAACCTCAAGAGAGATTATTGGTGGAGTGGTATGAAGAGTGCAGTGGCAACCTATGTATCAAAATGTATGGTTTGCCAGCAGGTGAAGGCTGAGTATCAAAAACCCTCAGGAATGCTTCAACCTTTACAAATACCACAGTGGAAATGGGAAGACATATCAATGGATTTTATTGATGGTTTGTCTAGAACTAGGAGGGGAAATGATAGTATTTGGGTAGTGGTTGATAGGTTAACCAAGTCAGCCCACTTTATGCCAGTAAGGTCAGAAAGAAATGCTAATACCTTAGCCCAGTTGTTTATTAAAGAAGTAGTCAGACTGCATGGTATACCAAAGACTATAGTAAGTGATAGAGATACCATCTTCACTTCAAAATTTTGGCAGAGCTTTCACAAGGCAATGGGGACTGATTTATGTTTGAGTACAGCATACCATCCTCAATCTGATGGTCAAACAGAAATTGTGAACAAATTGCTTGAAGACATGTTGAGAGCATGTGTATTGGATTGGGGAGGAAGCTGGGAAGATTACATATATCTAGCTGAATTTGCATACAATAACACCCATCACAGTAGCATAGGCAAGGCCCCCTTTGAAGCTCTCTATGGAAGGCCATGTTTATCACCTTCAAGTTGGCATGAGTCTGGAGAAAAAGTGGTCTTAGGACCAGAAAATGTGAAGGAGACTTCTGAAAAGGTAGCCTTGATCAGAAAAAGAATTGCCTCTGCCCAAGATAGGCAAAAGAAATATGCAGATCAAAGGAGGAAAGCAGTACAATATGATGTTGGGGATTATGTGTTCATCAAGATATCACCCATGAAAAAGGTTCTAAGGTTTGGGAAACAAGGAAAGTTGATTCCTAGATATATAGGACCATATAAAATTCTAGAAAGAATAGGGACAGTAGCCTATAAATTAGAATTGCCAGAAGAAATGAGAGCAATGCATGATGTCTTTCATGTGTCTCAACTAAGAAGATGGGTTCATGATAAGGAGGCAATACTAGAATCCTCTAAAGATGTGCAGATTGATCCTAGAATGATCTATGAAAAGGAACCAGTGGGCATAGTTTCTAGAGAAACTAAGAAATTGAGAAACAAAGAAATTAAATTAGTAAAAGTACAATGGAGTCTAGACCTAAATGATTGCACATGGGAAGTGGAGGATAAAATCAGAAATGATTATCCCCAGCTGTTTGATTGAAGAAAAGGTAAATCTATATATATATGTACATACTAATGAATGTGTTGGTTGAATATGCATTGTGATTTTTTTTATCTTGTGTTGATATGCATAGTGCTTAATAGGTGATTGGTTTGAAAATGGTTTTGAAATCAGAAAAAAAAATTCATTTTTCTGAAGAGAAGATACTTAAGTTAAAGTATGAAAGAATTGTGGGACACAATTCCTAAAAGGAGGGGTATATGTGATAACCCTGATTTTGTGAGTAATTTCATGATTTAATTTAGTTTGTATTTGTTTGAAATTGCATTGAAAAAAAAAATAGGAATAGGAAATTGATTTGCAGATACCAAGTATAAAACATGTACAGGTGCACAAGGCAGTGCACAAACATGTACACAGTTTTCTGTGTGATAAAATAAGCAACAATCAATGGAAATAATAGGATATATGAATTACAAGTATATATACATGTAGGCAGAAATCATCAAGCCTTGGGAAAAAAAAAGGACTTAGGCCAGGGTAGGCACACATGTATTATACATGTGCACTAAATAATACTTGCAGAAATAAAAAGAAAAATTAACATTTGCATGAAAATGGTATGAGCTCTTGGACAAGCACTTTATCCATTTTTAGCAATTCCTTTTTACTTTAAAAGAAAAAAACAGAAATCATCCAAATAACATGACCGGGGCAATGAGGTATATTTTCTGAAAAATATACCAGGACTATTTACCCATTTTCTCTAAAAATGTTAGAATAAGAGGCAGATCATAGTTGGTAGGGTAAAATTGGCATTTGGTAATTTCCTTAAACCCTAGTAGCAGCCAGAGTTCATATAAGAAGACCTGGTGTGGTAAGGTTTTATGATTGCTCTACCTCTTAAAAAGAAAAATATACAAGGCATAAACCAGAGAAAATAGGAGAAGGCAGAAGACTAAAAAGGGGTTCATAAGGCATAGGAAGAAGAAGGATTAAGGTGAGTAATCTCACTGAAAACTTTGGCATTAAGACCTGAATATTGAGGCAGCCAGTTTGAACTAATTTTCTTTTACAAGTTATGTTTTATGATTGGATGACTTTGGCTTGTTAATGATTTGTTTAAGGGTAAAACCTCTATCTGATTTACCCAGAAAAATAAGAGTCATGGATTCATGAACTAAAATGTTTGTCTGAGATATGGGTTAACTTTGAGATTGGGTGTTTTCTTTTATAAGTTTTCTTTGTAAGTTGTTTGTAAAATCCCCGGATTCAAGTAGTGGGTATATGGTCTGAAGGTAGAAAGAAATATGGGCTGTGACATTGTGTTGTTGCTTATGTCTCATATTAATTAAAACAAAAGAAAATGTAGAAGTGCAATGTTGTACATGTGCTGAGCTTCTATGTTTTATGAAATACCCAAATCAAATATACTTGTGGTTTAGCCAGATCATGAATCTGATTGAACCAGAGGTAAGGAAGAATATATATATATATATATCTGGCAAATTACTCAGGACCATATGCTTACATCTTGATCCAGTGAAACCCATAGGCAAAATAATGTGCTAAGAGGTCACCTCACTCTTTTATGATAAAATGGTTGCTTCTGAGAATTTAACTTACCAAACTCTGGATGAATATATGTTGCTTGCATCATTTATGTTTCTCTGATTAAGAAGTGAGATGCATAAGGGATTAGCACTGCTATGAAAAATATTAAAACACTTAGTAATTTAACTAAGGACTTGGGATCTTAGGGCTACCAAAGTATAGCTTGGCAATGGGAATATTGCAAGTTCACACATGGTATATTTATACCCAGGGGCCTGAGTGTGCTGGGTTAACAGAGAAAGGTCCCAGGCAGTGTGTGTTTAAAAAGAAGAAAGTAGCTAAAGACCCTGTTATATTTGATAATGAATTCTAGGAATAGATTCAGGAGAGGTCTGAGCAAAATCCCTGATGGCCAGTAAAGTTGAAAAGGAGATGATAACTGAATTGATGTTTGCATTTGGTTGTTTTGGTGCTTTATTGGTGAATCTTGTGTTTGTTTTCTATGAACCAAATCATTGTGATCATATATAATCTGTTTGGCACTAATATGAATGCACATGCTTCACAAAAACATGCACACCGAAGATATTGAGTTTCTTATTCTTGCAAAGTACTGGAATATAAATAGAATTGAAATAAATCATGTTTTCAGTTAGATTATTCACACCAGACAAATAGTCTGACCCTTTTGTGTTTATGCACCATCGGGTGTCTCATATTTATATGGGGCAGTTCATGGTGATTTTGCAGGGAAATAGGGATTGCTTTGATCAGGCTTTGGATGTTAAACTGCTTAAGATTTGGATGCTATGTTTTTAAAAGTCTTTGCTGAAGCTAAATTAGATATTCATGATGAACTATGCTAAGATATTTGTTTAAGTTGCCTAGAAAAACCAATGTATTATTATTCACTGTTTTGTAAGTGTTGAACTTACATGTAATAGCTGAACTATGTGCTTTGTTTTGATGCTTTGCTAAGAAAAATGAATTTCAAGCTTCAAGAACAGTTAGGCTATAATGGTAGAAAATCTGAGTTTGAAAGAATTTGTGGTTTGCAAGTATATCTATAGAACTGGCATAGGAAAATCCATGTTCAAGTCAAAATTAAATCTGATAAAAAGGGCTTGAGTTACTTTGAAAAGAAAATGATATAGCAGATACCTTGTATCAGAGTAGTGCAAACCAGAACAAGGCTAACATAGCCATTTTCTTGAGCCTGGGTTAAGACAACACCCAAGTGTTTTTAATTAAGTTCTAGATCTGTTTCATAGCCAAATACAGGGTAGACTCAGGCAATTATGTAAACAGGGGAAAAATAAAAAGAAAAAAAAAACAAAAATTGGGTTGAACCGACCAGCATAGCACTCGAACTTGTGACCTCTCATGTATAAGTTAGGCGCGTTTCCATTACGCCTAGATGTTGCTTGTGTTCACTTAGGATCCACTTTCTTATAGCCTGAGTTTGAACACACATGCACAGAAACATGCACAAGTAAAAGCATAGTTACCCAGTAAGAAAATCAGAAGAATTTATGTAAAATAAGGAGCCTTGAGATATAAAATCAATAGTAATGCATTAACCCAAGTCATTTAAAAAAAAACCTAATTTTGAAAAGAACACCATTGCTATGTAGAGAGTATTTCTTTAAGCAATACTCAAACAGGTTTCTACCTTCAAAATTTCTATACTCTGATTTAGGTAGAAGATGACTTATATATCTTCATATATATAAGTTCAAGATAAAATGATTAAACCAATATTTATTGGCAGAAAGGTCCTGGATAGAAGAAAAATTTGAATTAAATATTTTCTTGATTAAATGGCCACTGAATGTTAAAAAAAAAAAATTTAAGTGGGTCATTTCATAAATTAAGAACATGTTGGACTGAGCCATATAATATTAAAACAATATATCCTTATGGGGCCATTGAAATAGAAAATCTGAAAATAGGTGAAATTTTCGAAGTAAATGGACAATGACTGAAATCGTTTTTACAATTTGAAAGAAATGAAAACGATGAGATTATGGAAATCTACGATCCAATATATGCTTCTAAGGAATGGTTTGGGCTACTGGGACGTAGCCTAGTTCTAGTGTGGGGGAGACTAGCTGCATTCACTGCATTTGTGTTCATATTTTTATTTTTTTTCATTTTTTTGCATTCCATTTGTGTTTATATTTTTCATGTTTTTCTTGCATCCATTTTTTTTCAAATGAAATTCATATGCATCCCATATTAGGTATACATAAAAAATAGCATTTCTTTGAGTTACATGCATAACAATTTTTCTATTTATTTTGTTAAAACTAGTTGAGATCGATTTATTTTGAACAGGCATGACAGAGTAGGTGCACTGTATTAATCATTCGAAGGAAATTTTTGTGAATCACTTGCTTCAAATGGAAAATAAAATGAAAAGTTTAAATTACAAGCAATAAGAGTGAAACTAGTATATATGTTGACTCATAAGTGACGATTGTGAACTTTGTTGAAATTTGTTGTGTTAGCACCAAAATTGGTCACTAACCTCGTTCAGAAAGATTGTGTAGAGATATAAGTGATGAAAGTAAATTAAACAGAGAAGACAATGCTAATTTAAATGCAGAAAGTAAGAACACCAAATTTATAGTGGTTCAGCGTAATTGCCTACGTCCACTTTGTTCAACTTTATTGATTCCCTTTATAGTTGATTACAAATACAATTCGTGACACAAATGCTTGAGTAAAGTTGTTAAGTAGAGAAGGTGAGTCTTGAAAATGGCAGAGTCTCCCCGGCGTTTTTTCTCCAAAAAAGGATCCATTTCACTGTGACCCTGATCCTCTATTTATAGGCAAAGATGGGCTGGACTTCCCAAGCGGGCTTGTTAGCCGAACGTTCGAGCCCAGGTGCTGCGTGCCGAACCAGGTACGCCGAACGCTTCTGTGCCGAACGGTCCTTCCCATGCCGAACGGTCCTTCCCATGCCGAACGGTCCTTCCCATGCCGAACGGTGCTCCTGATGTATGGGAAGTGTAGGGTGATTGCAGTGAAGCCGAGCGTATCTCCCTTTGAAGCTCTTGACCAACCAATGTATGTAGTTCGAATGCTCTCGTTGCCGAGTTATCCTACCGCCGAGCTCCACTGACGCCGAGTACCGTGGGATGCCGAACACTAGTTGACGCCGAGCATAGGTTGTTGCCGAGTGCTCTCCTTGACGCCGAATGCCCTTACGCCGCGTACCTTGTTATGCCGAGCAGTCTTGGCGCCGAGTACCTTGTTATGCCGAGCAGTCTTGACGCCGAGTACCTTGTTATGCCGAGCAGTCTTGACGCCGAGTACCTTGTTATGCCGAGCAGTCTTGACGCCGAGTACCTTGTTATGCCGAGCGCTCATGGATGTCAGTTGCTTCGCCGAACACTCCTGGATACCAAGTGCCTCGCCGAACACTCTTTGATGCCGAGCACTGATTGCCGAGTACTAGTTGCCTGGTCAAATCCCCAGGAAACACTTGCCCCCCAAAGTGTATTGCGTGGCCGAACGTGATGCGCTTTGAATCTGGTACAATCTACCTCGGAGGTACCTTCTCGAGAATGCTAGCGAAGGAGGTGCAAGACGAACGAGATGCAGACGCCGAACGATACGCTCGAAGCCGAACGTACCTCGTGTGCCGAACGTCACACTGCTACGATGCCGAACACTTCGGTGTTGACCGGTTCTACCGGGTATAGCCTCTTCAACTTCTACCTTCCTCTATATAACCAGGCCCTCACCGTCTCTCTTCCCTTTACGCCTTCTCTTCAGCCATTCCTTAGAGACTTTCAACTCTTCCCATCCTACCGAATATAAAGCCTTCATAACATTTTCAACTTCGATCGTCGAATTAGGTATCCTTCCTCTAACAATCGCACTACTTCCATTTTAGGTTCATCGCGGTTTGCTCGTTTTGAGTTGTCTAAATAGCTCCTCCGTGCCGAACGATAGAAGGGTAGATGGGGTGTCGAACGGCGTAGTCTTTGCCGGGCGATCCGTCTTTGTCGTTCGGTGTGGATGGAGAAGGTGTAGGGTAGAATTGAAATCGTGGCGGAGCACAACTTTTAGCCGAACGATGACATTAGCCGACCAATACGATTGATACGCCGACCCTGATTTTAGCCGAACAACATACTTGACATACCGAACAATGACTCTAGCCGAACAGCATACTTGACATGCCGAACGATGACTCTAGCATATTTGACATGCCGAACGATGACTCTAGCCGAACAGCATATTGACATGCCGAACGATGACTCTAGCCGAACAGCATATTGACATGCCGAACAATGACTCTAGCCGAATAGCATATTGACATGCCGAACGATGACTCTAGCCGAACAGCATATTGACATGCCGAACGATGACTCTAGCCGAACAGCATATTGACATGCCGAACACTGACTTCAGCCGAACAACCCCTAGGTCGAACCATTACCTTAGTCAAACAAAGCAACTGCCGGACAATTCTTGGGCCGGATAATGTCTTTAGCCGGTCAATACAAAT
This sequence comes from Allium fistulosum, assembly GCA_030737815.1. Lineage (NCBI taxonomy): Eukaryota > Viridiplantae > Streptophyta > Magnoliopsida > Asparagales > Amaryllidaceae > Allium > Allium fistulosum. The sequence goes on from CM060906.1 coordinate 1,042,733,528, forward strand.
GCCGAACAACATTAAAAATGCCGAACAGGATAGGTGTCTAACTACACTTTAAGCCGGTCACTTTAGAAATCATATGTCTTCTGAATCTGGGACTATAATCCCCTCAAGGCGAGCTTTCTGAGACGGTCAGCGATGACGGTCTTCGAAGGCGATGATTCGAAGCTAAATATTACATCCTTAGAACCTTTAAATTCTCATTGCCTGCACACAATCGCTTGCACTAGTTCACACACCACACGGGGGGGAGGGGGAATCGTGTTGCTAATTCTAACGTTCAACGTTTTTCAAGTATAGCTCTCTCAAGCATTTAGCCAGGTTCATTATTTATTCGGGATGTCGGGAAAATCTAGTTCTGCCACCATATCTGACAGGCCTGGGCCGTCAGCAAAGCAAGGAGCCGCAGATGCTTCCAACCCGTCAATCTCTCCCGCTCATAACTTGGCGCCCGATGCTCTGGAGTCAACCATCTTACTGGACAATCCGGTCGATTCTCAAGCCTCGAAGATCAATGAGGCCGCTCTGCGACGGATATGTTCCATTCACGGGATTCCCTTTGCTAACGTGTTAGTTCCTTCGAGACACGACCGTCCTCATCTGCCCCCAGTCGGGTACACGGCCTGCAACAAGTTCATGTGCTGGATGGGCAGCGTGCCTCCATTTAACCTATTTCTCCGGGATGTGCTACAGTATATAGACATTGGTCCGTCGCAGCTGCACCCGAATGGTCATGCGTTCCTATATGGGACTTATTTACTCTTCATGGCTGTCTTCTCCAGACCTCCAACCCCTGGTGATATCCGATACATTTATATGTTCAAGAGACGGAAAGATAGCCCTTCCTTCATATTCCTCGAGCCATATCACAAGTGCCAGATCTTGACAGGGGCCTGTAGCAAATTCGCCCTGTACAAACAGGAATGGTTCTATGTGCGATGCCCGTCTGGTTTTGCTAGGAGATGGGTTGAAGGCAGTAAGTCTCTCTGCTGAACCGTTATTCGTACTTAATGGGAGTCATGTTTTTCCTAACTCTTCATTTCATCTTTTCAGGTATTAACCCGCGTCCGGAAGGCCGAGGATATTCTGACGCTGTCGACGCGATTAGAGCTCTTCCAGTCGAGGATCGAGATATTCGAGCTATCATTTCAAATGAATCGCTGTCGGGGTTCGGCTTGCTAGCTCCTGATCGTCGGATCAGCCTTCCAGAAGGTGTTACAATTCCCAAACCTCCATCTGGTAAAGGGAAAAAACTGGCCGGCCCGTCGTCGCGTCGCACTCCCGACACACACGAAGAAGGCGAGCGTAAAGAGGATGATGCACCCGAAACTCAGGGCGAGAACGTGGGTCCCGCTTGGAATCCGGCAATCGAAGTTCAGGATATTGAGACGTCATCCTCCCCTTCGAAGGGAAAGAAAAAGCTGAAATATACGGTTCAGAAAGAGAAAGTTGGTGACACCTCAAAATCTACGCCTATCCCTCCTGAGAAAGAGGCTTCTTCGCAGCATCTGGAGAGTTCTCTGAGGGGTCTCTCGAACCTCTCTATTCCCGAAGACATACTTAATTACGGGTTCGATGATCCTGAAGCTCTCAAATTCTCCTCGCCCGCTAGGGGCAATGTAGGAGTTCAACTCCCGGCTCACAGAGACAATACTCCGATTAGCAAAGATAAACGAACGGGTCCGTCGGGGGGAACACTTAGGACACACACGCACATGCGCATTTCATAACATACTTCAAGTCTTTTTAATTCGTGAATTCTCCTTAATTCGTTGTTATCTTCCTTCTTTGCAGGTGATATGGGCCGCTCCCACGGACTTGATCGCCTTCAGGGGTCTTCAATATTTCATCACTTCGGACGGGATTCCGGTTCAGGCAGACGCCGGGACCGAGGTGATTATGAAGATAGGGACAATCGTCCGCGCGAGTCGTCTCACCGCAAGAAAGCACACTATCAATCTTCCCAGTCCCGTGATCTTCCTCCTACAACTGAGCCAGATAAAGAGAAGTCTTTGCAAAAGGGTTATCAGTCTGATGCTGCTCGAGAACAACATTCCAGTTCATCGAGTACGAGGCAAGTTCGAGAGCCGCGTAAAAGAACGGAATTCTCTAAGCCTCCTCCTCCTGCTCCTGCCGTGGACCCAACTGTTGCGGAAAAGATGGTCGACCTTAAGGCCAAGTTTCCGAAAATTTGTTTTGACGGTTTGAAATTCCTCCCGGCCATCCATCACATTCCTGGGCACGTGAAGCAAAGTGCCATTGCCTGCAACAATGACGTCTATGTTCAACATGACGCATTCGTGCACTTGGTGGAGAAGATATCAGAAGTATCTGTTGAGCGTCAACACGAGATTGACCGTCTGAATCTGGAGGCTGACAGCGATAAGAAAATCATCAAACTCCAAGACGAAGAACTCGCCTCTTATAAGTTAAAGCTAGAAGCCGCTGAACAAGGTGCAAAAGATACTGCCGAGGCAGTTACTCGCTTAGAGGTGGCTCACAAAAAGGAGCTTGACGAAGCAGTTCAGCGCAGCGGCGCCCTTGCCCTAGAAAAAGACTCTGTCCAAAAAGAAAGGGATGCGCTCGCTACTCAAGTCAAAGAGCTGAAAGAACAACTCTCCAAGGAGAAAGAAGACAAAATAGCCGCTCAGGAAGAATCACAGCGGTATTGTGATGAGATTGTTGCTACCCGGCTCCTGAAGGCAAAGCTCGACGGTGAACTTGCCGGGGTCGAGAAAATGAAGGATGAGGCCCGTGAGGAGGGCAGAAGAATGGCTGTGGAGGAGCTTGATTCTCGCCTTGAGGCGGCCGCAGAGACCGGCAGGGAAGAAGTCAAAAGTATGTTTGACCCGTTGATCGCCGAGTACGGAGCCCGCGTCCTTATGCACCGCGACCTAACATTCTTGGGCGACGGCTACCATGAATCCCTGGCTGAGGCATGGGAAACTCTGATAAAGATCAAGAAAGTCGAATCAGGCTCCGAAGAAATCGACGAGGATGCACTGGTGAAGGAGTTCCTGAGGGGGAATGAGCCATCGGATTTATCCGTAGCATTGGCTCTCTATGGCAAAGGCTCTTCCCCTTCGAAAGAGAAGAATAACGAGGCTGGCCCGTCAGAGGCCGACGCTACTACTCCTCACATTGCCGCTCCTTATGCTGCTCAATCGGCTGGTCGGTCGATGCTTGATCCATTCGAGCAGCATGCCAGTTATGATCCCGAAGATCCCGGGCTCGGCGTTCATGTGCTGTCACCTATCCTGGAGGGTGAAACCCCGCGCGCCACCGACAGTCAACCTGATCCTGGTAGGAGATTCTTCTTTCTCTAGAAGTCGAAGTGATCCCGTCATTTTTTAGCAGTGGTTATTCGTTCTAATGCCCACTTCTTATATTTTCTCACAGGTTGTTCTGACACTGAGCTAACTCCGAGGAGCGATGACGCCAAGGAGGAAGCGGGGAAAACAAGCGACGTTGCTCACGCAGGGGTAACTCCCGGCCCAGACGCTCAAGTGATCGGGGCGCTTGACGATGACAAACTTGATACTTCATCTCCGGCCGAAGGAAGCGACGAAGTTAAAATCACTGGCGCCTCTGAACATACTTCAGAGATGAGCATGAAGGATCGTCTTGCCGACGAGGAGAAGAGAAAGGTCAAAGTCAAAGTTGAATCTGAAGTCCTGGAACTTACTGACCCGCGGAACAGACCTTTGAAAATCATTCTCCCGGGCAGGTCCAAACCACTAGATGTTCCATCTCCTACTCCTGACTCCGTCTCTCTAGCAAGCAAAAAGTCCAAGAAGAAACGTGAGGGAGAGGAGTCGTCGGAAACACCAAAGGCAGACAAGAAGAAGAAGTCGAAGAAATGATCGATGCACTTGTTCAACAAGTTTTTGCTTAAGTTTGTAACAGTTTCCATCTTCCATAACTTGTAGTTTGTATAGGCCCGAATTTTGTAGGAGTGATCTTGTATCCCCATTTTGGACTTATCGAATAAAATTTTAGTTTCTTCTTGTTTGAATGATTCTCTTGTCTTTATTTGGTTTGCTGACACTGTGCTCCGAGGATTCGGAGACTTGAGACTGTTCATACTCTAGTCCGCGCTCTGGGGACTTAGAGTACTCAACTCCGCACTCTGGGGACTTGGAGACTTGAAGTCGTTTATACTCTAGTCCGCGCTCTGAAGACTTAGAGTACTCCGCTCCGCACTCTGGGGATTCGGAGATTGGAGTCGTTTATACTCTAGTCCGCGCTCTGGGGACTTAGAGTACTCCGTTCCGCGCTCTGGGGATTCGGAGATTGGAATCGTTTATGCTCTAGCCCGCGCTCTGGGGACTTAGAGTACTCCGCTCCGCACTCTGGGGATTCGGAGATTGGAATCGTTTATACTCTAGTCCGCGCTCTGGGGACTTAGAGTACTCCGTTCCGCGCTCTGGGGATTCGGAGATTGGAATCGTTTATACTCTAGTCCGCGCTCTGGGGACTTAGAGTACTCCGTTCCGCGCTCTGGGGATTCGGAGATTGGAGTCATTTATACTCTAGTCCGCGCTCTGGGGACTTAGAGTACTCCGTTCCGCGCTCTGGGGATTCGGAGATTGGAATCGTTTATGCTCTAGCCCGCGCTCTGGGGACTTAGAGTACTCCGCTCCACACTCTGGGGATTCGGAGATTGGAATCGTTTATACTCTAGTCCGCGCTCTGGGGACTTAGAGTACTCCGTTCCGCGCTCTGGGGATTCGGAGATTGGAATCGTTTATACTCTAGTCCGCGCTCTGGGGACTTAGAGTACTCCGCTCCGCGCTCTGGGGATTCGGAGATTGGAGTCGTTTATACTCTAGTCCGCGCTCTGGGGACTTAGAGTACTCCGTTCCGCGCTCTGGGGATTCGGAGATTGGAATCGTTTATACGAGCCTGTATGTCGCGCAGAATAGTGTAATTTATCATCCAATTAAGAGATATAGAAACTTCATAGAAAATGTGGCTTCAAGCCTTTATTAATGAAAATCAACTAAATTGCTTGATTACAACTTTAAAAGGAAACTAAATCATTATTGAATGGAAACATGCAGGAAACAACAGTGCCTATAGCAAGAAAGGGAAACATGCTAAATGTAATAGTGCCGCAAATGTTCACTGTTCCATGCTCGGGGGAGTGTCGCGCCATCAACGGTCGCTAGCTTGAATGTTCCTTCTCCAAGCTTCCGTTCAATGGCGTATGGACCTTCCCAGCTGGGATTCTTGCGTGATGGTACCGGGAAGACTCGTTTCAGAACGAGATCTCCCACATCAAAGATTCTTGGACGGACTCTGCCGTCATAGTAACGCTTGACTCGATGTCTGTGCGCCGCCGCCCTTAATTCAGCTTCTTCCCGCTTTTCATCGATGCAGTCCAGTGACTCCAGCAAGAGGTTTTGGTTCGCCTTGGGATCGTAGTACGTCACTCGGTGCGATGGAACTTCAAGTTCCACAGGTATAACGGCTTCAGAGCCGTATGCCAAGGCGAACGGAGTGTGGCCGGTCGCGGACTTGTGGGTAGTTCTATACGCCCATAATGTTGTCGGGAGTTCATCTACCCATTTGCCTCCAACCTTCTCCAGACGCTTCTTTAGTATGGACTTGATTATCTTGTTAACGGCCTCGACTTGTCCGTTAGCTTTTGGGTGTGCAACGGCGGCGAACTTTTTCTCGATGCCATACTTTAAACAGAACTCTTTGAACTCTCTACTTTCGAATTGCGTTCCGTTATCTGTAATGATGGTGCATGGAAGGCCAAAGCGGCATATAATGTTTCGTACAACGAAGTTAATGACTTTCTTAGAGGTGATAGTGGCCAAAGGTTCTGCCTCAGCCCATTTCGTGAAATAGTCGACTGCAACTATCGCGTATTTCGCACCACCTTTGGATAGAGGCAAAGAGCCGATTATGTCGATTCCCCAGATCGCGAATGGCCAAGGACTGATCATTTGTGTGAGTTCCGTTGACGGAGCCCTCGGGATTTTCGCATATCTTTGACACTTGTCACATTTTCTTGCGTAGTCCGCGGCATCCCGGTTTACGGTGGGCCAGTAATACCCATAGCGGAGGATCTTCTTTGCTAGCGTTTGCCCCCCAGTATGGTCGCCGCATTCCCCTTCGTGGACTTCCCTCAAGACTCGCTTTGTTTCATCATGAGCGATGCATCGTAACAATGGGACTGAGAATCCTTTCCGGTTCATGGATCCATCCTGCATTACGTACCGCGCAGCCTTTCGAAGGACCTGTCGTCTTTCGCTTCTTCTTTCTGGTAAAGCCCCGGTTGTCAGGTACAGTTTGAATGGGGTTATCCACGAGTCCTTCTCGATCTCTGTTTCCAACACAAGATCGATTTTCATCTCGTCCGCACTCGGGGCATGCAAGACTTCCACGGGATACAATCCCATTTGTTGAACATCGTCGGTACTTGCGAACTTAGCCAACAAGTCGGCTTCTTTGTTTTGTTCTCGCGGGATATGTGAAATGTCATAACGCTCAAGATTTGATAGTAGTTCCTGGACCTGAACGAGGTACGGAGCAAGCTTTCGTCCTTTTGCTTGGTAGTCTCCTCGTACTTGGTAAACCACTAACTGCGAGTCATAGAAGATTTCGACTGATTTGATTCCGAGTTCTTTGATAAGCTTCAAGCCAGCGATCAATGCTTCATATTCAGATTCGTTGTTTGTAGCCGGAAAATCGAGATTCAGGGCATAACAGATTGATCGGTTTTCCGGAGTTATAAGAACTACGCCTGCGCCGGAGCAACGGTCGTTTGATGCACCGTCAGTGTATAATTTCCATCGAATGGGGGGAATGATATCGTGATCGTCCGGTTTGATGGGTATGGTAAATTCAGCGATGAAGTCTGCTAACGCTTGCCCTCGGATGGCCCTCCGCGGTAAGTATGCGATATCGAATTGGCTCAACTCGATGTTCCATTTTAGCAATCTTCCAGAAGTTTCCGGTCGTTGAAGTACCTGCCTCAGGGGTTGATCGGTATAAACGCCGATTGAATGCGCTTGAAAGTACGGGCGCAGCTTGCGTGATGCAATCACCAAGCAATAAGCCAATTTCTCAATTTTAGGGTAATTCTTCTCTGCCCCCGTTAAACGCTTGCTAACATAATATACCGGCTTCTTGACTCGATCCTCCTCACGGACCAAAGCTGCGCTTATCGCATGAGGGGATATAGCCAAGTAAACGTACAGCATCTCATGGTCAACTGGTTTAGATAGCATTGGTGGGCTCTCCAGATGCCTTACCAGGTTCTGGAAAGCTTCCTCGCAGCTAGACGTCCATTCAAAATTCCTCTTTCCTTTCTTTATTATGTCGAAGAATGGGATGCACTTGTCAGTTGCCTTGGATATAAATCGACTCAGCGCAGCCACTTTTTCGTTCAGGCTCTGTACCTGCTTTATAGTCCTGGGCGCTTGTACATCTCGAATGGCTTGGATCTTTTCTGGGTTGGCTTCGATTCCCCTAGCGTTGACGATGAATCCTAAAAACTTCCCTGATGCAACGCCGAAAGAACACTTCAGCGGGTTGATCTTCATTCCATAGGACCTGAGTATGTTAAACATTTCAGCTAAGTCTTGAATGTGGTCGTTTGACTGCCGTGACTTCACGAGCATGTCATCCACATAGACTTCCATGGTTTTGCCCAGCTGGTCCTTGAACATTCGATTCACCAGACGTTGGTAAGTTGCTCCAGCATTCTTTAATCCAAAGGGCATCACTACATAGCAATACAGCCCGACATTTGTAACGAAGCTGGTGTGTTCTTGGTCCGGAATATGCATTGGGATTTGGTTGTATCCCGAGTACGCATCCATGAATGACAATAATTCGTGTCCTGCTGTGGAATCGACCAACTGATCGATCCTAGGCAATGGGAAACTGTCCTTAGGGCATGCTTTGTTCAAGTCGGAATAATCTATGCAAGTCCTCCATTTCCCATTTGCCTTCTTTACTAGCACGGGGTTGGAGACCCACTCCGGGTAGAGGGCGTCGCGGACGAACCCATTTGCTTTGAGTTTGTCCACCTCCTCTCCAAGAGCGGCGGATCTCTCTAGATCCATTCCTCTCCTTTTTTGCTTGACTGGGACGTATTTCGGGTCTACGTTCAACATATGACTTGTGATGGCGGGAGAAATCCCACACATATCAGAATGCGTCCAGGCAAAAACATCAAGGTTTGCTCGGAGGAAGTCGCTAAGGTCTTCTGTCATTGCGGGGCCTAACTGTGATCCGATCTTCAGTATTCGCGAAGGGTCGTCACGGCTAACTGAAATGTCAATTGTTAATTCAGCCGTTGCCGCCTTCTCTTCCCTGGGTTTCTCATCGTCGTCTCTCGGATCTATATCTTCGTAGATCCGAGAACTATTCCCGAGCCAGGGCTCGGGCACTACTTGTCAATTATTTGTATTGAGGATGCGGACGGAATTGTCCGCAACCTTTCCTTTCTCCCTCCGGTGGGCTTCTCGGAGCTCGGCCACATAACAAGAACGACCAGCTGCTTGGTCACCGTGAACAATGCCTACTCCTTTGTCAGTCGGAAACTTCAAAGTCAAGCACCACGGGGCTAGTGCCGCCCTAAATTCAGCCAGGGCCGGCCGACCCAAGAAAACATTATATGGAGAGTCCACATCCAAAACTACAAAGGGTAGAATTCGTACCCTCCGACGCTCGCCTTGTCCCAGTTCAACTGGTAACTCGACATATCCTACAGCGTCAGTCGCAGCGCCGTTAAAGCCGTGGATACGAGCTTTGGATGGTTTCAAGTCTTTTGTCTCTAGCTTCATCTGATCATAGGCCTTCTTGAAGATGATGTTGACTGAACTTCCACAATCAATCAAAATTCTTTTTACATATGCTGGTCCGATTGTTGCAGATATGACCATGGGATCGATGGTCGGAGCCTCTACCTGATCAGCGTCTCTGTTTCTGAACACAATATCGTCTATCATCACGCGCTGCTGCTTAGCAGGGGCCCCGTCCTCTACGTTCGAACAGCACTCAAAATCTGCATGCTTCAAGGAGCTCGCATATCGTTCCATCTCTTGCTAGTTCTTATCTGCGGGATGAGGTCCGCCGATAATTGTATTTATAACCAGTCTTCCAACAGTCCGGGCAGGTTCCTCTGGATGACGTGGAGCCGGTGCACGACCTGGGTTGGACGTTCCCTGTCCTCCTTCCTGTGGATCCTTTACAAATTCTTGCAACTTCTTTTGTCTGATCAATTTCTCGATAGCGTCATGCAGGTGTCTGCATTCTTCCGTGTTGTGTCCATAGGTTTCATGGAAGCGGCAATATTTCCCAGTCCGTTTCTGTTCTTCAGTTGATTCTTTCGGACGTGGTTTTCTGTATTGAAAAGTATTGCATGTGGATAGGTAAATGTTCTCAAGTGGGGCGTTTAGCGGAGTGTACTCGCTGTAGCTTGGAATTCTCGACTTCCACTTTCCCGCTTCTTTCCTCTTTCCTTGACTTCTTCCTCCGGACTCTTTGGGCTGCACAGGCTTACTCTGGACGTTGACTTGGACCTTTCCTGAATTGTCTCCAGATTGCTTCACAGCAATGTTGCTCTTAATTGACTCTTGGGAAGGTCCCGGTGCCTTGTCTCGTCGTACCCACCTAGCTTCCTCTCTTCTTATGAACTGGTGTGCCTTGGAGTAGAAACGCTCTAGCGTAGTCGGAGGTTTTCCTGCCAGCCAATCTCCGAATTCAGAATCCGGATCTACACCTCTCATCACAGCCATTAGAATTGCATGGTCGTTGGGATTACTGACTTCAGTTGCCGCAACGTGGAATCTTTGTAAGTACTCCTTCAGCGACTCTCCGGGATTTTGGATTACACTTGACAGAGACATCACGTCCTTCGGGCCTGTAGTGTGTATCCTGAATTGCTCAATAAACTTCTTTGCCAACTCCTCGAAATTTGATACGGATCGCGGAGGAAGTCGGGTGAACCACATAGTAGCGATCCCAGATAGAGTAATCGGAAAGCACCTACACTTGGTGGCATCATTTGCTCTGGCTGAATCCATCATCCATTCATACCTCATTACATGTTGTCTGGGGTCAGTCTTTCCTTCGTATGCAGGAATGGTTGGCATGCTAAACTTCTTGGGGTAGGACGCTTGCAGCACAATATCCGTGAACGGAGTATGACTTCTTGACACTCCCCAATCGTCATTTGATAAGCCCTGATTTTCTTTCATCAGTTGCCTGATCATGGTTGTCAGATCGGGTGTCTGTATGGAAGCTGGGAGGTTGGAGTCAGTTCTACGCGCCTGTCCATGCTGATGCCTCCTTTCCTGGCGATCTGCCAATCGTGCGTCATGAGGTTCAACATTGTTAACATCTTGATGATCTGGAGCTCCCTCCTCCATCTTACTCCGGTTCGGAAGTTTCCAGTTCTGGCTTGGTCGCGGTCTCCTGCTGTTCGAACAGCAGCATCTGCCCTTGCAGCTTCAGTCTTACAGCGTCTGCGCCTGGGTGGCTCATCAGAAGAAGTTGAGCTGTCAGAAGAGGAATAAGCAGCTGGATTGCCCCCAGCATTCTGTTGCTGCTGTTGAGTGAGTTGTGCCATCAGGTTGGCATTAGCTTGCATCTGTTCTCCCAGTTGTCTCCTGCTTTCCCTAAGTTCTCTCATCAAGTCGTTGAACTCCACTCTGGTGACAACTGGAGTCTGTTCTTGAGCGGCAATCCCTGCACTCGGGATTGCTGGTTGATTGCTAGGTCCTGCTTGTTGCACGCTAGCAGTCTCTCGGGCATCCGCATTAAGAGAAGCTGACCTGGTACGTGGTCTTGCCATTGTAGAGTTATTGGTATGAACTCTGAGTAGAATCAGCGGATGCTCTATCAGTAAGTCGGATCTTCTTTGGGGGATTTGCTCAATCCAGTAGCTTCAAAGCAGATCCTTGAGGTCTGAGAATTCGATTCTCAGTGAAAGCACCAAAGTGTTAGCACCAAAATTGGTCACTAACCTCGTTCAGAAAGATTGTGTAGAGATATAAGTGATGAAAGTAAATTAAACAGAGAAGACAATGCTAATTTAAATGCAGAAAGTAAGAACACCAAATTTATAGTGGTTCAGCGTAATTGCCTACGTCCACTTTGTTCAACTTTATTGATTCCCTTTATAGTTGATTACAAATACAATTCGTGACACAAATGCTTGAGTAAAGTTGTTAAGTAGAGAAGGTGAGTCTTGAAAATGGCAGAGTCTCCCCGGCGTTTTTTCTCCAAAAAAGGATCCATTTCACTGTGACCCTGATCCTCTATTTATAGGCAAAGATGGGCTGGACTTCCCAAGCGGGCTTGTTAGCCGAACGTTCGAGCCCAGGTGCTGCGTGCCGAACCAGGTACGCCGAACGCTTCTGTGCCGAACGGTCCTTCCCATGCCGAACGGTCCTTCCCATGCCGAACGGTCCTTCCCATGCCGAACGGTGCTCCTGATGTATGGGAAGTGTAGGGTGATTGCAGTGAAGCCGAGCGTATCTCCCTTTGAAGCTCTTGACCAACCAATGTATGTAGTTCGAACGCTCTCGTTGCCGAGTTATCCTACCGCCGAGCTCCACTGACGCCGAGTACCGTGGGATGCCGAACACTAGTTGACGCCGAGCATAGGTTGTTGCCGAGTGCTCTCCTTGACGCCGAATGCCCTTACGCCGCGTACCTTGTTATGCCGAGCAGTCTTGGCGCCGAGTACCTTGTTATGCCGAGCAGTCTTGACGCCGAGTACCTTGTTATGCCGAGCAGTCTTGACGCCGAGTACCTTGTTATGCCGAGCAGTCTTGACGCCGAGTACCTTGTTATGCCGAGCGCTCATGGATGTCAGTTGCTTCGCCGAACACTCCTGGATACCAAGTGCCTCGCCGAACACTCTTTGATGCCGAGCACTGATTGCCGAGTACTAGTTGCCTGGTCAAATCCCCAGGAAACATGTTGTGATCGTTTTAAAGTGGTGAATCTAAAGTACATGCATTAGTGTTTTCAAATCTAATAAAGAGGCGCTAAGATGATTTTTCATTAATTGCTCTCCTTCTCTCTTAAAAAATTAATAATAACAATAATAAATTACCGGTGATAATAATAATAATAATAATAATAAACCAAGGGTATCCAACATTGCTAGTACATCTAGCGTTAGTGTGCACACCCGCCAAGCTCTGTCCCATTCTCACGCAAGGAAGGAAGGTAGTGCATGGGTGTCATTATTAGAGTCAGTTTGCACAATCTGCCAAGCTCTATTCCATTTTCATGTAAGCCTGAAAGGAAGTGCATGGGCGGTATACCTTAGCTCATGGGTTAGGTGTATGCATATAAAAAACAAACAAATAATAAAGAGAGGGTAAGTGATTGAATTCAAGGCATTCTCTTTAGTTTATTGATTTGAAATTGTTATGCAAGTCAAAATAGAAATATCACTTTGCAAACTTTGACAATCCAAAAAAGAACTAATTTTGTAGTTGTACTTTATTTTCAACTGAAACAACTAGCAAGCTAGAGTCGAGTGTGATGAAAACTTAATTCTTGTTTTAATTTTGTGACTAGATGATGAACATAGATTTATAGATTTTGACCGGAACATGTGTACACTACATGTTGTAACTATTTAAAATTAAACTAATTCGTCAATTTTTATAACCTTTTGCATTCATATAGCTGCATTAGAAGCATAGCATGTTGCATTTGGATTTTGTGCATGGTATCTGCTGAAAACCCTCGTGAGACACAACTCGTCCTACTAGAGACACCTAGGGGTTTAATGGCATGCTGCATACGCTAAACACAATCATGTTTCCCTACGAAAGTATGGCCAATAAATTCAATTATATTTTATTCGAGGATGAATAAAGGTTCTAGTATGCGGTTATTTGATGAACATCAAATTGTGTATATTTTAAACTGCTTATTGACATATTTTATATTCATAAGGCAGTATTACTTGGTAATTTTGTTGTGTTTACTACAGATTCTCTAATTTTTAAAATGAAGAAATTATTGAGGAATTGATTAAAAAGACGTAGTTCAACCCCTAAGCTCTGCTAATAAGAAATCAACTATCATATATGCATAAAAGCTATTGTAGCTCAGTTGGTTCAAATTTTTATTTTAGCAATAATTTTTATTTTATTTCTATTCGTTCATTTTATTTCATTTCTGTTTTTTTTCATTTTGAACTTATTTAGGATCTATTGGTTTACCAAGAGGCCAATAGATCTCTTTGATATTTCTTTGATCTTTTGCTAATCAATTAGTTAATCATAGTTGCTCAAATTCCATTTTTTTGTTTCTTGCAATTTAATTTAACAGAAATGTTCAGCTGTTTATTTTGCTTACTTCTGAAAATTTCATTTTTCTTCAATTTTAGCAATTCCTATTTTAGCTTAATCAAATATCAGTCCCAATTTCACATAACTTGCCTAGAATTTAATTAAACACTATTAATTAATAATCTCCTTATAGATTCAACTCATATTTACACATTTATTACAACTGATGTCGTGCGCTTGCAGTAAAATAAAATCATGGTTTTTGCTCACAATAAAAATCATCGATCATGTATCATGAACGAGTGAAAGGGTATAGGATATGATGTCCTACTACAAAGAAGATTGTGACTTGCAGGCATGTTTCGTTTGATGTGAAGGCTATATTGAAGGTGGAACCTACATCAATTGATGATAGTTCGAGGATAGAGGAGTACCAATCATAGAGTAAGTCATCGGATTCTTTCCATAGAGAGGTAGTTGATGGTTTTACTAATGGAACTATTGTTGATGAGGAGGTCTAACTCATGGTGGAGCACAGTCTCAATCTAGGGCCAGTTAGAGAGAGAAGGAAGTCTGCTTGGCTTTGTGATTTTGTTGGGCTTGGTATTGAGGATATTAATTTCGCTGACATAGCTACTTATGCTTTGGGAGTTACTGATGATGAGTTGAGGGAATATAGAGATGTATGTCGGTCGATTATGGTAGTTGGAGGCCAAATATAGAGGAAGAGATGGAGTCATTGCATAAAAGTTGCATTTGGGATATAGTGCTTCTTCCTTCGGGGAAATGAGCCAATGGTAGTAGATGGATCTATAAAGTGAAAGACAGTAGACATGGATATGTGAGATAAAAGGCGAGATTTGTAAGGAAGGGGTATGCATAATGGAATGGTAAGGTGTTTCATTACATATTTTGTCCAGTTGCGACACATACTTTGATTTATGTATTGTTAGCTCTAGTTGCTTATTTCTATTTGAAGATCGAGCAATTAGTTATAAAGACCACATATTTACAACGAGATCTATAAGAAGACATTCACATCCATCAGCCAGAGGGGGTCGTTGATTCTACAAAGCCAGAGTATATATGTAAGTTGAACAAATCTTTGTACAGACTGAAGCATCCTCAAGACATTGGTACAAAAGTTTTGATAAGTTTATGCTTTCATAAGGATTCGCCAAGAGCTACAAGGACAAGTGTGTGTACTTTAGGAGATATGAGACTGGTATGATTTATTTATTGTTATATGTAGATAATATGTTGAGTGCTTCACATTGTATGACAAGTATTGTTGAGCTGAAGGCAGAGCTCAATATGGAGTTTGGTATGAATGCTTAGGAAAGACACAACAAATACTAGGGATGGAGATTATCAGAGATAGGCAGAGGAGAGAGCTAAGACTCACTCAAATACTGTATATCGAGATAGTTCTCACTAGATATGAGAAGGGAAGGCGAAAACGGTTGCTACTCCATTGGATAATGAGAAAATTCTTATAGAGGATATTCCATATGCTAGTGTTGTGGAGAGTCTGATGTATGCTATGGTGTGCACTAGACCAGATTTGGCTCATGCAATAAATGTTGTAAGTGGGCATATTTTCAATCTGGGAAGAGTTTATCGGTGAGCAGTGAAGCGGATTTTTAGATATTTGAGAGGAACTTTAGGCTTGTTATTTGGAGGCGTTGGTAAAGACCTTGTCCTTACTAGATATCCTGACTCAGATTATGCGGCAGATAGGGACCATTGGAAGTCGGTTTTATACTATTGGTTACACTTGGCATATGGCCCATTTCATGGAAATCGTAGCTAGAGTCTATTGTAGCTTTGTCGACTACCAATGCAGAGTTAGTTGATATTGTGTAGGTGACTAAGGAGAGGTTGTATTTGCAGTTGATAAAGGATTTTGTATGATGCAGAAGACTATAGAGATTCATTCAAATAGTCAGAGTGATATACATCTGGTGGAGAATCAGGCTTACAATGCACATACAAAACATTTAGATGTGTGTGGTCCTTTCTTATATTGGAGAGGAGCATCGAAAGATAAGGTTTGTGTAACGACCCACCATTTTGGATGGTTTAAACCGACAATAAACCACACATGTCAAACTCAAACCATTCAAAAGGGATTATTGTTATGGGGTAAATAAGAAAAAGCATAGAAAGAAAGAAAAACAAAACACAGAATTTCACAGCAGAATGACAAAATATAATAATCAGATAAACAGTTCATGAAGCTGTTTTACAAATAACATTTGACTACACCTTTACAATACATATCAGAGTACATACAACAGGAATAAATAAATAAATAATAAATGCAGCGGAACAACATGATGCAGTGGAATAAATAAAATAAATAGTAACAGTATTAAATCTTCATCTTCGTCCTCCAGAAAGCAGTCTTCGATAAACTGAAAAGCTCAGACTGACTCGAGCGAATTGAAAGGACAAAACACTCGAGTCAGAACTAAAAGATTTTATGTAAGTTAAATCAACAGTAATAATATGAGTGTAACGGCATCGGAGATGTTTACGGGTTTTGACATCTCCTATCCAGTGTCAAACGTGAGTGCAGTAACTTAAGAGATGTTCGGGATTCCCATCTCCTAAGGATCCGTTAAACTATCTACATACATAGTGCAATACGCTATTATAATAGTGTCTATAGTAAAGTAAAGTATTAAAATAGTGTTAAGGCGTTACCCATATCCCCCTTAACACACTTTATATATTCCTGTAGTCTATATAGTACCGTAAGCTCCACCAAACCGGTGGTTTACCCAAAGGGCACTCCATAGATATGGTACAAATTAAACTCGAAGTGGGTGCGATAAGGCTTGTGACAAGGCACGCGAGGCAATGCCATGGTAGGATTCTACCATTTGCACTCCCGGACTGGTGGTAACGCATAGCAGCTACTACCGCCCACCTCGGAAGACACTCCCATAATCAAATCGAGGTTGGCCACCAAATAAATCACAAAGTCATAATATGGTATCGAAGAAATGTGCCCGATAGGAGGTGCGACCTCACTTGGCCAGGTATAGCTCCGATTTTAGCCACATCAAGCTAACTCACGGGAGTCTGGATTACGTAAATACCTCATACAGAATCATTAGCCAAACCATCCTACTTCATTCTGGAATCTCCACCACGTACACAGTTGTTAAACTGGTTTTCGGTATTGGTAGTGTAACGACCCGCTATTTTGGACCATTCAAATCGACAATAATCCACACATGTCAGACTTGAATAGTTCAAAATATCATATTGTTAATTTAAATTTGGCAAAACTCAGCATATGCAGTAAATAAATCAGTCATAGAATCACAGACACAGAGTAATACAATAATACGCAGCGGAATAGATAAAATAGTAGTTCATGAAGCTACTATATAAACATCAGAGTTAAAATAAAATACAACAGAATATCTCAAATACAGTGAAGTCTTCAGTACGAATAGATGACCTCTCTGAACAAATCAACTGGAAAAGCTGAAAGCTGAGGCGATAGTTGGATCTCCAAAGGAAGCTCCAAACTCCAAAGGTGAGTCTCAAATGCTATATCACTCGGTCTGACCCGAGCGTAAAGCAAAACACAAAACACTCGAGTCAGGATTAACATTCTTATATAAATAAATCCATCTCAAGTGAAATATCAACTGAAATACAAGTAACTTAAAGGATGTTTGGGATAACCATCCTCTAAGGATCTTTAGAACTATCTACGAGGTGGAAATATACATTATAACACCGTGGTTATTTCAATTTAATTTATACTTCAAAACCCAAATATCATTTCATTTCAAATATAACTATTTTCCAAGATAGCATATATATTAATTAATTTATAAAGTAAAGCATTTAATTCTCTAAAGTCTCGCAAATCGATTCAAATCAACTTCAAATTCCAAATTCAAATTTTATTCAAAGCTCAATTCATCAATTCAATTCAGTTCTAAATATACCATTTAAATTTCAATATATTTCAAAGCTTTAATATTCAACATTTTCAAAGTTAAATTTAACAGTTTCATATAGCTCTTGATTTAACTTTATTATTATTTAATCAGGGAATATTCACTTAATAAATTCAAAATCATTTAACTAGCCTTAAATTTCTTTTTACTAAATATTTCCTAAATTTATTTAAACAAGAAATATTTATTAAATTACTTAAATCAAACCCAAGTTATAGATCATATCTTAAATCTCAATTTCACTAAGTTTCAAATCGGTTAAATTAAATAATTTATCTCCCCAACCTTAACTGATTCAAATTATTACAAAAATCTATTTTTGCAATATAAATTTTATACTTAACATATTATATGCATTAAATCAATCATTCCCATTTATATATAATAATTTAAGGCTCAACATTTTTTAAAACCATATATTTCTTTCCAAAACAATAGAATTCATTTTCAAAATATTTATATATATGGACCAACGGTGTCTGTATATATATTTATCATATGGTTAAGTGATACAGATATTTATCATTTCAACCCGAAATTTAAATATATAAGGTAGATATCATTTCGACCCGAAATCCCAATTTCAATTCAAATGAAAATCGCTTGGGTCTATCATTTCAACCCATAACGATTTTCTCCTATTCTAAAGTCCGTTCGGGTATGTATCATTTCAACCCATAGTGAATTCTATTTAATCAAATTTAATCAATATAAGAACGTTAATCGTGAGTGATTGCTCACCTTCCTAGGCTAGATAGAATATGCAATGAGATAAGTTACGAATCCAAGCACGAATTTCAAAACAAGGCAAGATTGAACTCAAATCGACGAACGAAGCTGATAATCAAGAAATGAAGAACTGAATCAGAATCATTTGAGATATATACATATATAAAGAAATATTTGTTATTTCATTAAAATAAATATTTTGATCTAAGACAAAAATTTTAATTAAAAATAAAATATAAAATAAAATAAATAAATAAAATACATACTTATAATAACAAAAATCACTTCAGTTCAAACCATTTAAAATTCATGTATTCTCTTTATAAAACCATACTTAAAACTAATCTACAAATGCAGACACCACATAATATAATTAATATAACATGCATAAACACGTCACGTTATAAAACCAACATATACACTTTACTGTAAGAATAGAATGTTGATATAACATATAACAATATGCAGACAAGCTTATATAAGTATTAACAAATAATATACATATTACCCACAATAGTATTATATACTAACAAATCTATATATACAAACCCATACCACGTGTGCCTTAACAAATGCAGCCGAAACATATATATATGTAAACATCACCATAAAATTAGTACTGCCAATCTCATATGAAATGTAGATTATAAAACATATGCTTTATATAGACAACTGGCACCTACATAAATAATATATATAGACTACTATACAACTCAGATAACTTTTATATGTGGCTTATAGAGCAGGCTGTAAAAGTCTATGCTATATATATCACCCTATGTGTAGACCATACAACAAAAAAAGATGCAGACAATATAACAATATGTGCAGACTTGAATAGATATAACATATGAATCCATCATCACAACATAAACTTTATAAATATAGATATATATGAATATAAATATATGCACCTATAGAGATGCTCAAAGAAGGGAGGCAGCAGATTGTTCTCGGCCTACGTGGGCTGCGCTGGGGCTTGACAAGTGGAGGTGGATCACATCTGGGAGGAGCTGTGGCCGGAGGTTTTGAAGGTGGCGGAATGAGGTGAATGAGCAGAGGCCGTGTGTGGGAGGTGAACTAGGATGTTAGGGGAGGTTCGGTGTTGACATGGAGGAAGAGCGGCACGTGGATGGCTGCGTGAGGTGGGCCAGGTTGCGCGCTGCGTGGCTTGGGTTGTGGAGGTGGTGGTTGAAGACAGCGGGCGAGGCGGAGCTGGGTATGGGTAATAGGATGGCACAGGCGGATCCAACGGAGGAGGTAGGCTGAGCGACAATGGTGGCGGGTTGGAGACTAAGGCTTGTAGGCGGCTGCTATGGTGGGGCAAGATCGGAGATAAGGCGGAGAGGTCGATGAGCGTGTCATGTGGTTCAGAGGGGTGGGACATGGCATATGAAAAGGTGAAAGGAATTGTGTGGGTTTGCTTAGCAGGGAGAAGGAAAATACATATGCGTGATTTTATTTTTATTTTATCAAAGAGGAGGGCTTACGACTAATGTGGGAAGGATTGGAGCAGAGGGGATGCTGGGGGGATGCGGTCGGTGAAGGGGTTGGCTGTGGCGTTAGAGCGGGCGGTCAGGGATGGAGTTGAGCAAGGCCGGCTGCTGCCGTTTCAAAAATAATAAAATAAAGGAGGAAGGGTAGAAAACACAAAAACCACATGATGAACAGGCAAAACAAATATATGTTTCAGAAGATATAAAGGAGGAGCAAGTGATCCAAAAGCAACAAATATATGTGTCAGTGAGGCAAGCGAAAAGACTGAACGTATTTTATAAATAAAAGAAAATTCCAACGGTTAGTCCCTAGATTCACGTGATTCACGCGAAAATCATTAAAGCAATTTATCACCTTGCTTGAGCTGCACGGTTCAAAGTTAGGAAAACAAGAAAGCTAATAGTTGCAATTTATGGTACCGGTACAACGAACAGTTTATTGTTTTCGTTGCGTGCCAGACCTCAAAATACAGAAAAGAATACACCGCTGAGATCAGCACGACGAGACGATCCAAACGGTATACATATATCAGTGGTACGATTATCAGATCACAAGTCGATAATCGGTACCGAAAATGCTACAAAATTGCAGAAAATAAGTTAAACGGAGCTAGAGAAGTCCAAATTTGACGAAACGAACGATGACGTCGCACTCAGAAGATGGTTTATAAATTTATTGCATAAAAATATTCAAGATTGGAAAACATTTTATTACCGACAATTATTAACTGATTTGAGTTTGAATAAAATTATACAATAAAATAAACTTCAATATTATAAATTGAAAATTTCCCATTTGCTATATTTAATTATACGTAATTCAAATATTAAATTTTTATTTCAAAATTCAATTATTTCAAAATTTTCAAAAAATTCAGTTAAATACATTATTAAAACCAATCAAAATTTATGGGTCGTTACACTCTCCCCCACTCAAAACTTTTCGTCCCCGAAAAGGAAGTAGGTAGGAGAATAGAAACAACCAGACAGAAAAGATTAAAAGACAAGGATAAACAATTAATTTAAACTATATAAATTTTACTTGAAATATTCTTGCTTCCTTTATAAATACCATTTATATGTTTAAATGACACCTTTATAAATATATGAAAACCATTTGAAAACAATTATTTACATTATTACTTATATTTACAAAGAAGCTATTTGAAAACATTAAATCCATAATTCATAGATTTATAAATTCTATCTAAAATACTTTTCAAATATTATTAATAAATCAATAATCATTTACTTTAAATACGTTTTATTTAATTAATAACTTCTAAAATATTTATAACACAAAAAAAATTCTATTAAACCATATAATATATAAATAAACAATATTTAAAAGGATATAGTTAACAAGGAAAAGAAGGAGGATTCGAAAAACAGAACATAGGTGAATAAATAAGCTGAGCAGATAAGATAGATTCAAAAGAATAGTATCGGGCACGAATAATTAATTTAGAACCATAAGAATTTCAATTTCAAATATTAATACGGAATTTCTTTGTTGGAAATACTTCTATAATAAAGTACCTTTAAAATAAAATACTTTTATAACAAAACACTTTTATATCGAAACAAATTTTCCTTTCGAAAATACTTTTATAACTCGATGTCTTAACAAGTTTATCCTCGTTCCTGTAGACTCTGGCAGTGCGTTGATCAGGCGCAAAGCTAGAATTCTCCAAGTACTTAGTAGACTTGTTTCAACACCTAGTGAAAATACTGGAAAAACTTTTTAAAAACAGATATGGAAAGTACAATCCAAACAAAAACAAACAAAACCTTTGTCTAACCATGGTTCGCAGATACACAATGGTTACGCCTGGATCCCCCAGGAAACAATCCATATCCGTAAGCTTTCTCAGCCCTGCGAGTTACGCCATGATGACTAGTAGAATGCAGGATACACAATGGTTACGCCTGGATCCCCCAGGAAACAATCCGTACCCCCAGGCAAGACTCAGCCAAGCAGTTGCGCTACTATTCGCGACCTACACAGATTGCAGGATACACAATGGTTACGCCTGGATCCCCCAGGAAACAATCTGTACCCCTAGGCAAGACTCAGCCAGGCAGTTGCGCTATGCAGTCGCGCTCGTAAGACCATGGGTAACGCCATGGAATTCGATGGACACTCGAGTATCATATCCGGAAAACCAAAAATCAAAGAGAATAATATCGATAGAATGAATCCAAGATGTGGCCACAAATCGGATATCAAGCAGAAGGCACTTTCCATATCTTTACTTCGAAAATATGTATCATATAGTACCTTTTCAAATCACTTTCAAATATCATACTTATATAAAACCCATTATATATAAGATTTATTTTTCAAATCAAATACTTTTCCAAAATCAAAAGTATATCAAGTCACACTTATATAGACTGTAATTATATAAGGTTTCACTTTTCAAATTGAGTACCCATTTCAAATCCATAGTTTTCGAATCAATTTCATACTCATACAAATCAATTTTATATAAGTTCGACAACTCCCAAATCAAGTATTTTGTAACACAAGGTTCTCCAATTTCATTTTGTTTCAATATCAGTTCAATTTCAAAATCATATACAATTTCACCAAATTATTTCTTCTCAAATTAAATATCTTTAGTTTCAAAGTTTCCAAAATAATAGATTTAGAAAATAAATCCAAATTTCCAAATCAATATAATTGAAGTCAACCAATTCATTTCCAAAATCAAATGTTTTCAAAATCATCTTATACTTACGTAAGGTCCATCTTATATAAGGATCAAATTTTTCAAAATAAATTTCGCTGTATGAAGAGCCATATGGGATTGAATATCTTTGCTTTTATGGGTTATATATCTTTGTAATTTAAATTGGAAATTTTATTTTAGTAAGCAAGATATTCTAACCTGATAGCTTTCAATTTCAGCGTCAAAACATATCAATGATATTAGAATATAAGATGTACATACGTCATCATTTCGCAAAATCAAAATTGATCGCTCGCTCGATCACACAAGTTCGCTTTCGAACTAGTATTGTCCATTCGACTTCCCTAATGCGGACTTCGATATGGTTTCTCGACTAGAGGTCATCAGTCTCCTTGCATAGCCATATACTATGATAGAGAATTCTAGAATCAAGCCCAAAATCCATATCGAATATTCGCCATCGAGAATCAAATGAAAAATCCTAACACGGAATGGTGTAATTCACCTCGAACTTGTGTACTCAAACTTGGATCAATTTAATTATGCGAATAAAACAGCATACGTACAACTTATATATTTATTCCAACTTGTTAAATATATAGTTTCATAAAGATGTTACTAAGTTAAAACATTTAACTAAACTTTATTCAAAATATTTTGAAGACCAAATTCTTTTCAAAACATTTCCAATCTAAATTTTGATATTAGAAAAATTCAAAATAGCCTTATTCATTTACTTAGCAAAACAGTTTCAACTTATTTAAATCATATTACTACATACTTTAAACCTACATACCAAACTTATATACTTTATACTTTTCGAAATTTCTTAGTTTTGAAAAGTTAACCTTGATTTGGAAGTGCTCGAACCTTCAAAATAGTTGAAGAAATCATTTTCAAATTCAGGAGTTGGAAATCAACAACAAATCAGTAAGTCAATTTCAAAAGATAGGGTTATGTCAAATCCGAAACTCGAGGACTGAACACCGGCTTACTTCAAATCATTTCAAGTATATATATACATATATCTTTCGAATATCAAATCATACTTTGGAATTTGAAATCAAAATCGGTTTCGCAAAAAAAATCACTCGCGTAGCAATGCTACTAAAGTGGCCTTTCCCTCACTCTGAAACTCGAAAATCAATGTCGATGATGCGTGCACTCATCACCGAAATTATTTTCCAGCGACATAAGTGAGTTCTGGACTTCTATTTTCTCAAACTTCCTTTGAAATTTCTTCGAAACTCATTAAAATCATTTGAAACATTTCTTATTCGAAAAATATTTTTAAATCATATTATTATTATATATTTCAAAATCTTAAAACCAATTCCAAAATACCGGAGTTCAATTCTTGAATTTCAAATTTAAAATCCTTCAGTTATAAATCATTTTTAGATAAATCGAATTTCTTATATAGTTTTTCGAAAATTACAAATCCTTTCGAAACCTCAAATTCTTTTTTTTTAAAGGGTTTATAATCTTTATCGAAAACATTTCACTTTTATATATAGAATATAATAATTTCGATATATAAAACAATTTCTAAAATATAAACAAGCCTGATTTTTCAAAGGATGGTTCAAGAATGGATTTCAAAACAAAGATAGAAGTTCAACTTAGAGGGACTCTAATCAAATAGGATTCTGATTCGAAGATAAGTTCGAACGAAAATGAGATAATTAATTACAAAACAGTAGTCGGATACACTTATATAAATCGCGGACGACCTTAACCGGGTCAACCGTGACTTCAAGAATATAATCGATGCGGAAATCTAAGGCAAATCGACATTCGATCGCCAGAGATAGAATTCGGCATAACAAGAGATGGCAACATAAAAACCGAGGGATATATAAATCTCTGGTGGATCAATGCCTATTGTAAAGGAGTTCCACCCCTTTACACTCATTCAAAGATTGGCGGGATCGCCTATTCTTATAGAGATCATTCGAAGTAGAGTTATGGGATACTCCAGAATCAAAAGAATACAAATAGGGAGAGACAAGAATGAATTTTTGGAACCGCAGGGAACGTTCCAAAGTTCAAAGGAAATCAAGTCAAAAGGAAGAGATTCAAACTCGAACGAAAGTGATTCTGTAAATAAATTTACTATATATATTAAGTTTTGCCTAGAGCCAAAGCTCTGATACCAACTGTAACGACCCGCTATTTTGGACCATTCAAATCGACAATAATCCACACATGTCAGACTTGAATAGTTCAAAATATCAGATTGTTAATTTAAATTTGGCAAAACTCAACATATGCAGTAAATAAATCAGTCACAGAATCACAGACACAGAGTAATACAATAATACGCAGCGGAATAGATAAAATAGTAGTTCATGAAGCTAATATATAAACATCAGAGTTAAAATAAAATACAACAGAATATCTCAAATACAGTGAAGTCTTTAGTACGAATAGATGACCTCTCTGAACAAATCAACTGGAAAAGCTGAAAGCTGAGGTGATAGTTGGATCTCCAAAGGAAGCTCCAAACTCCAAAGGTGAGTCTCAAATGCTGTATCACTCGGTCTGACCCGAGCGTAAAGCAAAACACAAAACACTCGAGTCAGGATTAACATTCTTATATAAATAAATCCATCTCAAGTGAAATATCAACTGAAATACAAGTAACTTAAAGGATGTTTGGGATAACCATCCTCTAAGGATCTTCAGAACTATCTACGAGGTGGAAATATACATTATAACACCGTGGTCATTTCAATTTAATTTATACTTCAAAACCCAAATATCATTTCATTTCAAATATAACTATTTTCCAAGATAGCATATATATTAATTAATTTATAAAGTAAAGCATTTAATTCTCTCAAGTCTCGCAAATCGATTCAAATCAACTTCAAATTCCAAATTCAAATTTTATTCAAAGCTCAATTCATCAATTCAATTCAGTTCTAAATATACCATTTAAATTTCAATATATTTCAAAGCTTTAATATTCAACATTTTCAAAGTTAAATTTAACAGTTTCATATAGCTCTTGATTTAACTTTATTATTATTTAATCAGGGAATATTCACTTAATAAATTCAAAATCATTTAACTAGCCTTAAATTTCTTTTTACTAAATATTTCCTAAATTTATTTAAACAAGAAATATTTATTAAATTACTTAAATCAAACCCAAGTTATAGATCATATCTTAAATCTCAATTTCACTAAGTTTCAAATCGGTTAAATTAAATAATTTATCTCCCCAACCTTAACATATTATATGCATTAAATCAATCATTCCCATTTATATATAATAATTTAAGGCTCAACATTTTTTAAAACCATATATTTCTTTCCAAAACTATAGAATTCATTTTCAAAATATTTATATATATGGACCAACGGTGTCTGTATATATATTTATCATATGGTTAAGTGATACAGATATTTATCATTTCAATCCGAAATTTAAATATATACGGGTAGATATCATTTCGACCCGAAAACCCAATTTCAATTCAAATCAAAATCGCTTGGGTCTATCATTTCAACCCATAATGATTTTATCCTATTCTAAAGTCCGTTCGGGTATGTATCATTTCAACCCATAGTGAATTCTATACTAACAGGGAACTTGCAGAGTGATAACATAAATTATAAACTATAACAACAGGCATATATCATCAATAACAATATAACATAAACAATAGGATATGGTGTCATATCCCACAGGTGAACAGTTACAGATAATAGCATATATAACAATTTAAATAACTACAGCAGCATATTTCAATTGTCGTTTCAATTGAAATCAAATTTAATCAATATAAGAACGTTAATCGTGAGTGATTGCTCACCTTCCTAGGCTAGATAGAATATGCAATGAGATAAGTTACGAATCCAAGCACGAATTTCAAAACAAGGCAAGATTGAACTCAAATCGACGAACGAAGCTGATAATCAAGAAATGAAGAACTGAATCAGAATCATTTGAGATATATACATATATAAAGAAATATTTGTTATTTCATTAAAATAAATATTTTGATCTAAGACAAAAATTTTAATTAAAAATAAAATATAAAATAAAATAAATAAATAAAATACATACTTATAATAACAAAAATCACTTCAGTTCAAACCATTTAAAATTCATGTATTCTCTTTATAAAACCATACTTAAAACTAATCTACAAATGCAGACACCACATAATATAATTAATATAACATGCATAAACACGTCACGTTATAAAACCAACATATACACTTTACTGTAAGAATAGAATGTTGATATAACATATAACAATATGCAGACAAGCTTATATAAGTATTAACAAATAATATACATATTACCCACAATAGTATTATATACTAACAAATCTATATATACAAACCCATACCACGTGTGCCTTAACAAATGCAGCCGAAACATATATATATGTAAACATCACCATAAAATTAGTACTGCCAATCTCATATGAAATGTAGATTATAAAACATATGCTTTATATAGACAACTGGCACCTACATAAATAATATATATAGACTACTATACAACTCAGATAACTTTTATATGTGGCTTATAGAGCAGGCTGTAAAAGTCTATGCTATATATATATCACCCTATGTGTAGACCATACAACAAAAAAAGATGCAGACAATATAACAATATGTGCAGACTTGAATAGATATAACATATGAATCCAACATCACAACATAAACTTTATAAATATAGATATATATGAATATAAATATATGCACCTATAGAAATGCTCAAAGAAGGGAGGCAGTAGATTGTTCTCGGCCTACGTGGGCTGCGCTGGGGCTTGACAAGTGGAGGTGGATCACATCTGGGAGGAGCTGTGGCCGGAGGTTTTGAAGGAGGCGGAATGAGGTGAATGAGCAGAGGCCGTGTGTGGGAGGTGAACTAGGATGTCAGGGGAGGTTCGGTGTTGACAGGGAGGAAGAGCGGCACGTGGATGGCTGCGTGAGGTGGGCCAGGTTGCGCGCTGCGTGGCTTGGGTTGTGGAGGTGGTGGTTGAAGACAGCGGGCGAGGCAGAGCTGGGTCTGGGTGATAGGATGGCACAGGCGGATCCAACGGAGGAGGTAGGCTGAGCGACAATGGTGGCGGGTTGGAGACTAAGGCCTGTAGGCGGCTGCTATGGTGGGGCAAGATCGGAGATAAGGCGGAGAGGTCGATGAGCGTGTCAGGTGGTTCAGAGGGGTGGGACGTGGCATATGAAAAGGTGGAAGGAATTGCGTGGGTTTGCTTAGCAGGGAGAAGGAAAATACATATGCGTGATTTTATTTTTATTTTATCAAAGAGGAGGGCTTACGGCTAATGTGGGAAGGATTGGAGCATAAGGGATGCTGGGGGGATGCGGTCGGTGAAGGGGTTGGCTGTGGGTAGAGCGGGCGGTCAGGGATGGAGTTGAGCAAGGCCGGCTGCTGCCGTTTCAAAAATAATAAAATAAAGGAGGAAGGGTAGAAAACACAAAAACCACATGATGAACAGGCAAAACAAATATATGTTTCAGAAGATATAAAGGAGGAGCAGGTGATCCAAAAGCAACAAATATATGTGTCAGTGAGGCAAGCGAAAAGACTGAACGTATTTATATAAATAAAAGAAAATTCCAACGGTTAGTCCCTAGATTCACGTGATTCACGCGAAAATCATTAAAGCAATTTATCACCTTGCTTGAGCTGCACGGTTCAAAGTTTGGAAAACAAGAAAGCTAATAGTTGCAATTTATGGTACCGGTACAACGAACAGTTTATTGTTTTCATTGCGTGCCGGACCTCAAAATACAGAAAAGAATACACCGCTGAGATCCGCACGACGAGACGATCCAAACGGTATACATATATCAGTGGTACGATTATCAGATCAAAAGTCGATAATCTGTACCGAAAATGCTACAGAATTGCAGAAAATAAGTTAAACGGAGCTAGAGAAGTCCAAATTTGACGAAACGAAAGATGATGTCGCACTCAGAAGATGGTTTATAAATTTATTGCATAAAAATATTCAAGATTGGAAAACATTTTATTACCGACAATTATTAACTAATTTGAGTTTGAATAAAATTATACAATAAAATAAACTTCAATATTATAAATTGAAAATTTCCCATTTGCTATATTTAATTATACGTAATTCAAATATTAAATTTTTAATTCAAAATTCAATTATTTCGAATTTTTCACAAAATTCAGTTAAATACATTATTAAAACCAATCAAAATTTATGGGTCGTTACAGGTAGAGAGTATGACAATATCCGATCCCGGTCTCTTTAACAACCAAACGCTTATTTCACACCAGATGGTTCTTTTACTTTTCCAAAATCAATTCATAGTTGATATCAAAATATCATATTCTCAAAACCATATCACTTTCGAAATCATATTTTCTTTCAAAATCATACTTTCCAAAATAGGTTAACCCTCATTTAAAATCATCATATTTACTCAGAATATGTTATTTCACTAAAAACATCATTTCAAAACCCAACTTAGATTATATCATCATTTAACCGTATTTTCTTTTAAATACTTCCACTTTACACAGTCTGAAATTTAGAAAATAGTTTAGATAGTTATAAATAGTTTAGCATAGTTTAAAAATAAATTTTCAAATAGATTAAAATGAATTAAAATAGATTAAATAGATTTAAAATAGATTAAAATAAATTAAAATAGATTAAATAGATTTAAAATAGATTAAAATAAATTAAAATAGATTAAATAGATTTAAAATAGATTAAATAGATTAAAATAAATAAAATAGTTTTAAATTGATTAAACTAACTTTTAAAATAGATTAAATTAGTTTAATAGTTTGAAAATCTTAAAAATCAGGATTTTAAAATAATGTATTTTTAAGCATTTATAAAAAAATAATAAATTTGAAATTAATATCAAATTTAAACTATTTCTTCCATTTCCAAAAATCTGGACCATATCCAGATTTCAACAAAACTAAATTTCTTTCAATTCAAATTCCCATAAAATCATTTCAATTTATATCGATTTCAAACTCATGTTTGAACTAAAAAATTTAAAGCACTTTAATTTCATAGATTTCAAAGTTTAATTATTCAAACATTTCGATAACTCAATTTCGATAAATTTCATTTACATTTCAAATTTCAACTTTGAAATTTCCATTTTATTCTTAAACAATTCATTAAACCAACTCCAATTTCAACATTTAAAACTTGGATATTCAAAAATAATTCAGTTTATATAAATCAAATATTATTTCAAAATATCCTCTAACTAAATACAAATTTAAGGTTTTAAAATCATATAATTTAACCAATCCGGTGTCCGTATATAATTTTCTACCCTATCGTCAAGTGATACAGATATTTATTTTAACGTCTCGGCGTTTTCGACTTCCGAAAATCGACATTAATACGTCCACTGTATCAACTGCCGAGCAATCGAATGCCGGAAAACCGAATTGTTATGGTTAAAAAGAAGAGGTAGAAGAAGACAGAAAGAAAGAAAGAAGAAATAATAGAAACAATATCAGAATCTCACATATCGCAGCGGAACAAATATAATAGATCAATGAATAATCTTTAAAACAAAGAACTATATCAATTTATACATTACATCATCAATAGAGTTTACAACAACGATACAACACTGGACAGTTATATAACTTGTCCTCATACAGAATACACAGCGGAATAAATAATATCATATACAAATGCTACGTCTCACCATCCAGCTCGCCACTTGAGCTCCAAAGCCTCCTGAAATCCAGAATGACCTGATAACCTGACTCTAGGCTGCCCGTGTGGAAAATTATGGGCACCCAGAGTTTAGAAAGGAAACAATAAACTCCAGGTCAGTCATGGTGACTGGTGTGAGAACTTAAAACAGTTATTATCTTTAAAACAACAACAAAGGAAGTAAAAGACATCCGCAATGCTTTTGGAAAATGAAACTATCATAAGGCCTCCCGCCACACACACAATGCAAAAGCAAAATTGGAGGAGATTTCTCCTTATGATAGTCAAAGATGCTTACTACGCAAAATCATTTGATTTGATATTATTATTAGTGCATAGTGCAGAAAAACATTTCGAAAGTATAATATTAATTTTAGCCAGCATAGACATTCCGAACTATGCCTACTATAGCTACCATCTAAACAGCGGTGACCACCATAAGTAAATGGCAGGTTCTACAACTAATACCGTACAAGGTTCGTATTGGAAGATGGATTGCCAACAAATGGTCAGGCTAAGGAACTTCCTACTGTCAATGGGTACGCCTCTGGCGGGACGTCCCGAGAACTAACTAGCTCTCTGCCAACAAAAGGCCCGGTTACCTCTTACACTAGGTAACTACTACACGAATATGCCACCCCCCGGTCCTTTGGGACCTTTATCCGAGGCGCCTCAACAAAACAACAATCACACAGTAAATGAGATTGGAGTAACCACATAGGTTAAATACCAAGGCTCCATGCCTGATACCACCCTTTTCTAGAAGGAAATGACATACCCTAAAGGGAGCGACCCTCATAACCTTGCCGCATCATTCCTGTTTTGACCATTTCCGGGTTGTGAGGTCCGAAGAGGTCTCATCCACAAAGCTACGTTTTTTCACAAAGCCACGCTTTGATCAACAAATGATCAATAAAAAATCATCACACAGCAACACTCAGCATGCCACATTACCAAATTGGGAGTATATCACTGATAACCTTCAACTACATAACCTCTGAGCTCGTACGTCTCAGAGAAGGGTGTTAAGCAAAGAGAATAAATTCTCCGCCACAAACAGAAATGTATTTGAAAGAAATCTGCTTTATATCTCAAAATGTAATATCAGACATGTAACCATACAAGTCTGTTCCGGGTTCGAACAGAACCGAAGGCACTTCCGAAGAAGCCCTTGCAATCTGGGTATTCACAATCCCGATCGAACTTCCCATCACAAAGGAAATCTCTATACCGTAGCTAATGGTGCAGGGACAATCGATAGGTCATCCTATCGTTTTCACAAATACCCGGTCTTTACCACTGGTCTTCAATACGATCCATATCGTCATATCACTTATTCGGAATGGGTTATATGACACAAAGGTCCTTTCTCGACTAATCTGAATAGCGAGCACAATATTTCAAAACATATGAATATTGGGATTTCAATTAAGTCACAACTTATTACCCAAATCCTTTCCTTTAAATGGTTTAAACAAATTACCATTTCAAATCTTTAAACAAAAAAATTTACTTCACAAAGTTCACCCAATTTCACAAAGATTCATTCACAGATTTTCAAATCAATTTCCATTTCAATTGGATTAACCCCTTAAATCTTTAAATCAAGATTTAACTTATAGCTTTCAAAACTATTCACAATTCATGTCTTGTATAATATAAAAGATACACCTTTTAAAATCTTCTTTGATTTCGAAATAAAGCTTAATCATCTTCACAAAGGTTAATTCATAGTTTTTCCAAACTATTCACAATTTCATTTCAACTTGAAATGTTTCGATACAAATTGGAAATCTTTTCACTTTATGAAAGCTATTATTATTTGAAAACAGATAGTTTTTGTTTTGGGAAAAACTGGTTACAATTACACATGTTAAAGCCATCCAAGTATAAAACTTGAATTTAAATTTAAATTTCCAAAACCATATTTTAAATGGTTAAAAACCCATATAAACACTTTTTATAACTTGTAAAATCTTTTAGACCATAGTTCCCAAATCATTGAATTCAATTTCAAGTATTGAATTAAAAATTTAAATCAAATGATTTAAATTCCAATTTTTTATTAAGTTATTTAAAATAACTCTTATTTTTGAAACTCATTTTCAAAAGTTTTCAATTCGAATTCCAAAACTATTTTGGATTCAAAAATTCAATCTTTAAAATTGTCAAAATTTTGTGACTTAACCGATTTCCACGTGAAATCCATATCTGTGTGTATGGTGTAATCCAGGGGTTTAACACAATAGTGCAACAACATTCAACCATCACAGATCAAATATAACAATATAATTGATAAGCGGTATAAAGTATAACGCTTATATTTCATTCACAGATCACAGATATATATATATATATATATATCACAAATAAACAAATTACAGATCACAACACAATCAGGATAAATCACAAAGTATCACATATTTGAGATATCAAACAATTCAACGTCCAATATAATCCAAACATCCATAAGTAGGATCAATTTAATCATCTGATTAATTTAAACCAGATAAATTTCTATAAATAAATTTGGCTAGTTATGGTAAATTAATAATCAATTAATTTCAAATTGATTTTCAAATTTATTTCAAAACACCAAATCAAATTTTCAACGAATTTCCAAATTATTTCCTTTTTAAAATAAATTTCTTTATCTCTTCAAATCTATTTAAAAATCCAAATTTTAAATAAATTCTTCAACTTATAAATAATATTTTCGAAATCCATTTATCAAGCCCTTTTCCCGTAATTCGGAATTTAATTCAATATAGTTCAAAAATAAAACTTTATCTTTTTTTAAAACTCCTTTTAAATTTATCCAATTCTCAAAAATAAATTTTTTGATAAATTTTCAACTTGAATTTTAAAAAATCCAATTTTATTTATTTCTGGTATCTAACGATACCAAAAATATATTCGGCTAAACTGTAGCCTTCAACAAATTCAATTCACAAATATAATCACACGGAGATTATAAATAATCAACACACAACATTGAAATAAATTCAAATGTTTGAGGAATCCAGTTGGATCCCTCCAACCTGTTTCCCTGCATCCACAGATGTTAGCACAATACCAATTCCACTTCGAGGTGGAATATCGTGGTATATGGGATTTATAAATATTATCCGCTATTATGCGGTGCAATAGGGTCTCATCCGCTATATAATGCGGGAAATCTATTCCAGAAACATATATAATACCAATTCCACTTCACGGTGGAATATCACGGTATATGTTTTTAATATAATAACCTCCGCTATTATGCGGCGTATAGGGTCTATTTCAACACATCCAATGACAATCATCATCCAATTCACACAATCAAGCAATTTTAAATTTCTCGCATTCTGGATATTAGCAGTAAACAGATTCATGTTCACGTCTTCCAGACCCCGATCTAGGGGTCCTCCTCTAATGAACCTTCATACCAATTCAGCAATTCAGTTCTCACTGTCCAATGAAGGTCTCCATCCTAAAGTAATATTTTTCCCCTGTTCTAGTAGGGGTATCCCAGGATGTACTCTTCCAGTCGCATGCCTGTGTTCTGATTCATAATTCTAGTTCATTCAGACCTACATTCCCTCGAGGAAGTTCTGGTACATATTCTTCTATCGATTGCATCCTAGTATTTGGTTTAGCTCCCGTACCACCAGTTCCTGGTGTTTCAACAGTCACTCTAGCATTGAGATTGATTCCCATGTTGATTCCAGCGTTGCCCCCAAGTATCAGTTGCTCTGGGCATGGGGGCAAGACTCTATCTTGTTCCAATCCAACTCCAGCAGCTCCTGCGTTGTTCCCTTGAGTTTGATTCCTATTCCCTACAGATCTAGCCATCCTTTGCTCTTCCATCTTCTGGAAGAAGCCGTCCATCATCTCCTATTGTCTAGCTAAGATTCCATCCTAAATCTCTTTCATCATCCTTTCCATCTCCTCTCTAATCACATAGTTGGGTTGATGAGAATTTTAGGACACATCCTGGTTTCCCCCAGGCTCGGTTGATTTTCTCCGGCTCTAGATCTGGTATTAGGCCTGCTCATCTTCACACTATCTTAGATTCAAAGTTCAAGTCTTCAGATCGAGCCCTGAATTCAGTTCTCTCAGTGAAAGCACCAAAATGTTAACCCAAAAAATGGGTCGACACCCTGGATTAAGTGTGAAAGCACCAGCCCAGTTCTTACAGAGCAATAATATAGAAGATAAATGTAAAAAGAGCAGAGATAGTAAAGAGATAAGAAATTTTTTATAGTGGTTCGGCTGTTAACAAAGCCTACATCCACTTTATAAGCTTTATTATCAACTGACTGCTATTACAAGTTGAATTCGGTTACAAGTTGATGAGATTAAAATAAGTCACAAGTGCATGAGTTTATTGAAGAACTATGGTGAACTCCTAGATGACTGTTGTGTGGAAGAAGAAGAGTGAAGAATTATCTCTGCAGATTTCTAGCAACCAGTTCAGAAGATCCTCTTTGTGTTGCAGGTAGGATTGTATTTATAGGGGTAGGAGAGTAGTTGGGCCAAGGCTAACTTGTCAGAAGCCTCTACTCAGTGCTAGGAAGAAGTCCAAAAAAACTAAAGGCAATCCGAGCTAACATGATGGATCGCTAGCGATCATGGGTGATGGATCACTAGCGATCCATGCCCTTAAAATGTTTTTGAGTCTACCCTTTTGGGTTGCCTTCCTTTCATCTATTTAAATGCCTTCTCAAAATATCAAGTCGTTTGGAGTTTGTTTGATCATCCGTCTTCATGTGTCATCTGGTCCAGAAGAATCATTCATAACGCACTCAAAACTTAACGAAATCAGACGAAACTATGCAGGTACATTTTTGGTGAGTGCCTTCATTTATGTCTTCTAAGTGTTCTCTACATGGATCTCCAACGATCCATCTTGTTAGGTCGCTAGAGATCCATCTTTCCCTATCCAATCAAGCCCATTTTTGGTGAGTGCCTTCATTTATGTCTTCTAAGTGTTCTCCTAAAATTTCTAGTCAATCCGACTCCGTACGAGTTCTCTATTTAAGTTTGTTGCTTTGGTCAAAAAGCGGGAAACGGTTATTTATTGAGGTTCGATCCATAGTTTGATCCTTGTAATATCCTACACATTATAATAGTGTAGGTGTGTACGATGAATAGAAACCCCCAAGTAAAAGCCCTAGGAATACACGGACAATCGTAGAACGTCCTAGGTCACTTAGAGTAGAATTAAAATCAACTTCACATGATCATATATATTAAATCTGTACTCATTCACCAGACTTTTGTCTGACCCACTCCCTTCTTTTCATTTTTCCCCACCACATGATAATAGGTTAGCAGTTGATTAAGCATAGTATGTGGAGAAAGGAGCTACACATTGGAGTTCTCATATTTTTTTATTGTTCATCATGTAGTTACTTATTATATTAAATGTTTGTAAAACATATTGTACTATGGGAATAGTGTATATGGAAATTAAGTATATTAAAGACTGTTCTTTGAAATGTCTATTTTTCAGTACTTATATTTTAATTCCTTCCCCTGTGAGATTTGAAAGTGTAGAATGTCTTAGAATTTACTCTTATAGTTATGCTCTGTGATGTTTTTAAACTCCAACAGTTCGTATTTCTTGGCATGACGTGGTTTCAAAAGTCATCCTAAAATTTGGATAGGTGTGCTAGAAAGTGCGGGTTGTCACAATTATCCAGTTAGAGCTGTATAACCCCCACTTGTAGTATATCCACCAAATGATGAAAATGATTTTGAATTAAAATTAAAATTCCTTCATCAAAGGGGTTCCTAAATTTGCAGGTTCTAAAAATGCATATGAATTTCTTAATGATCTCGAACTATTTACATCCACATTAAGAATGCAACAACTTTCAAACGAGTCCATCAAGCTTAGATTGATATCATTTTCTCTACTAAGAAGCGCAAGAAGGTGGTCTAACTCTCTTTCACAGCCTTCTATTTGTAATTGGAATGATTTCAAAAAAAATATTCTTGAAAAGATTCTTTTCTTTTCATAAAACTCTTAAAATTAGAAACGAAATTAATTAGTTCACCCAAAATGAAGGAGAAACATTTTCACTATACTTTGACTGATTTGATCAATTATTACAAAGTTGTCAACATCGTGGAATTCCAAATCAATTTTTATTCCAAATAGCATATGAAGGACTTAATTATCCCACTCAAACATAACTTAAAACTATGTGTCATGGAGAATTCATGGATAAAAAAGCAAGGAAGCTTGGACTTTCTTTGAAGAATAAGCTAAAAAAGATCAACTATGAAAATTGATTCATGGCCCAGCTCGTACAACTCCAAGAAGAGTGCACATAGTAGACCCTTCCCTCTTCTCTAGTGAAGACTCCCAAGCCAAAAAAGGGTTACCTCCTGTATATCCCTAAAAACAAGTGAATGCCTTCGCTCCAACTAATTCTTACGCTTCTCACTATAATTCTTTTAACTGTCGAAACCATCCAAACCTATCGTGGTAAAATCCAAATAATTTTGCAGACCCATCGCATTTTTATCCCACATGCCAAAACACTCAAGCTCCTTAAATATCCAATCAACAAATTGTTCCTCAAAGTAAGAGCCACTCTAATCAACCTTATATACCTTTAAATCTCAGAGACTCACCTTAATACTCTCAACAACCACAAGAATTTAATGGTCTCGGAAGACAACTTACGAAAACTAAGACTAAACTTGAACAAATGCAAAAAGAAATAGACAATAAACACCGCCTTATCCAAGTCAAATAGAAGTAAACCCTAAATATAGTAATTATCGTGGGGTGAACTTTTATGAGGATGACAACTTAAACTCAGTGAATTCGATCACCATCTTAAGATCGGGTAAGAGAGTTGATAATCATGTCGGCAATCCCATTGTTACTCAAAAGCTAACTTTTATTGGTCAGCCCATTAATAATGTATCATCTTCTAACGTTGACTTATCATCCCCCCAACCATTATCAAAATGTTGCACTCCTAGCATTATTCCCTGTTCTATCGGTAATCCAGATAATGTCCCAGCTAATGGTGATGAGATTCTTGATAATTCATATATTCATTCACCATCCTCTTCGAAAGAAACAAAGAATTCCAACAAGAGAGTTTACAAGCCATCCACTCCTTTTCCAAGTAGGCTTAAAAATAAGAAAGAAACTGCTCAAGTTGATAAGATCCTAGACATCCTTAGACAAGTTCATGTTAACTTCCCTCTTTTAGATACTATTGAGCAGATCCCACATTATGCAAAATGCATTTAAGAACTTTGTACTCAATAGTGTGCAACCAACATGCCCGAAAGAGCCTTCTTTTTTGTAAATACCACTTCAATCATTTCTAATCACATGCCCATCAAGTTCAAGTACCACGGTTGTGATGACCCGGTTCTTCGGCCCTCGGAAATTGACACTAATACATCCTCGGTATTCACATGCCACAAATCCGAGCGTTGGAGACCCGATTTGTTAAGGGTAAAAAGAAAAGAAGATAGAATAGAATCTTACACAAATGGAATAAAATATATTATTTCAACATATAAATTCTTTACAGCGGTAAATTTAAATATATTTATCAGAGTTAAACATGGACAGTTATGAATCTCTGTCCGTACAAATGCTGAATACAATAGTACATGAGTGTGGTGGAAATAGATAACTATCTACTAAAGAATCTTCTAACTCCATGCTCCAAGCTCTTCCAGATTTCTTCTAACTAAACCTAACTACTAGGCTACCTGGAAAAAATAAGACACCCAGAGTTTAAGGAAAAGGAAATAAACTCTGGGTCAGTAATGGAACTGGTGTGAGAAACTCAAAATATGGGTTTTTAAAATAAAAGGTATCTCATAAGACCACGCCGCACGTAGACACGGAACATGTTTTTACCTTATGATAACCAAAACATTTTTACATGGAAATTTGGTAATATTATTTTTAATGACATTCTTTTGAAAACATCTACAAATAAAATTATACATCTTAGTTGAAATGCTTGCATCTCACATTTCAATACTTTGAACAACTAAGTTCGTACGACAGTTATTGGAACTGAATTTCCAACTGAATTGTAAGGTAAGGGACTACCTCTCGTACAGTGCATTTCTAGAGGAATGCACTTGAGGCCCTTATGTTGGTCCTCATGCGAATTAAGACCGACCTATCCGAAAATATAATATACGAATAGCATCGAGTATTACATCACCCGACCGTTCCCGACCTATAACGAGACGTCTCATAGCATACACCACTTAATTTAAACCCGACGTTATAGCGGGTAGAAATTTTATCCATCTAGAAGGTGATTTCATACCCTGATTGGTTGCGATCCTCTTTAGCCTTAAACCATCCCCTGTTTTACTGTTCTCAGGATTGAGGCTTTGAGGTAAAGATTACCTTTTATATAGAACATCTTCCACTTTGAATGCCACTTTGCCATTTTACAATCACAGAACTAATTTCTACAAACGTATAATTCCTAAGCTCGTACATCTCAGGAAAGGGTGTTAAGCTAAGAGAAGTTACCTTTTCCGCCACCAAATAGATAATACGTTCATAGAGATCAATAAATATGATCTAGAAATGTAATGTTAGACATTCGTCCATACAACTTGTCCAGGAACAGGACGAACCGAAGGCACTCTCTTACCACATCCTGTCGGGCATTACCACTAGGATTAGTAGCAAGTTAGTCCTTGCATATGAAGATCCTAGAACGAAGGGACCACTGCTATTTATTTATCTCGAGAGCAAATCCGAATATTGTCAACAAGTAGTCCTTCCATTATGAAGATCCTCGCCTTCAAAATCAAGGTCTTCAATATATATTTTCTTCACTTTCGAAGCGTAAATTGGTTCGAAGTGGTTTTCAAATAGGAATCACCCAAATCCGACCCTGGTTCCTTCAAACCAATTATCGAGAAAACGATATTTTATAAATAGATGGTTTATCATTTGGTTTATTCATTTCTTTTTATCGAAAAATATCTTCGAGAGATATATCTTTAAAAAACATTCTTGTTGGTATATAGGGAATCATTAAACCTCTCATTATTAAATTCTTTGGTTTAATTAAATAATTCCAAATCATTTTACTTAAATCTTAACCAAGATTTCTTATTTTTAAAAAGTAACTTTTTAAAAAGTTGAAACAATGTTATCTAAGATGGTAAATCCGAATTGTTTAAATTTGAAAATTTTAATCTTTTATACTTAACTCGTTTTCGACATTTCGATCTTATCTATCCCTCGCCTAGATTAGGCCAGGTAAGTCAGGTCACTCGTTGCTCCTGAACATCTCCTTATTGTAAGCACTTCAACTAGATCTTACTAATAGAAAAATCAAGTGTACCCGTCGACTTATTAGGGCCAAGATTTAAACAATTGCTTATAACGGCTTTTCTTTAATTCTTTTATTTAAATCCTTTTAAATAAATCATTAAATCTTCAAATCATCTTCTAAAAAACTTAATTATTCTTTTAAAAATATTTATAAAAGATTTGTGAAATAATTATGAAGTTTAAAGTTATATTTCAAAAGTTATTGAAAACCGCCGCAAATAGTGCTGCAAATAATGTTTTTTAAAGTTATATTGATCAAAACGACTAATCTATCTTTTGAAAATTTATTTATACAACTCAAATCTCTTTTAAAAAATTTAAAAAATCTATAAATATTTTTCCATATTTTTCAAACATTTAAAAATATTAAATTTTAAGAAATCCTTTTTTAGATTCCAAACTGCAAAACCACGATTATTTCGAAAACTTGTTTTACTTATATTTCAAAATCTACAAGATGAAATCGTGATTTTCTTTCTTTATTTGAAATCTCTGGATATAATAGTTTGGAAAATTGTTATTATAAAGAATTTTGAGCTATATTCCACTTTATATACTCATTTAACTTTTGCGGCACGAAATCGCGAACTACCATTACGCGACGTGCCTAGTTTTGGCTCATTTTTCATTTCTTATTCGAACTTCACCAAATTTGTTTTTAGTGTTTATGAAACATTTTTAAATCATTTTAAAACCATTTCAAAGAGTTGTAATGATTCCATGTTACTTTTATAATTTGATTCGGAAAGTAATTTTCTTATGTAATATCAACATGTATTTAACGTGACTTGTCAATACAATCAATCGATCATATTAAACAATCAATACTTGATGATCAACGCATAAACAAACAACCAAACATGATTAACATCATTATCAAAAACTATAGCAAAACATATATATCATCCAATATATATAGTATATATAAATAGAGTTCTCACCTTAATCCAAACCGATACTTCCTACCTACATTCAAACAAATCAACGCTTCACTAACTCCTAAACACCCAAAGCTCATGGCCATGCCTCCTTCCACTTGCTAGTCATGCTTCCAATGATGACTTAGGCTTAATACTAAAGTTTAGAAGAGATTAGAGAGATTTGGTTAACTTTTGAAAAAGTGAGAGAGTAATCAGTGGATTAATACTTAAGCACTTCCACTATTTTTAACCCATCTGCTTTTTCTCATGTTTTGAGAAAGAGGAGAGACTTTCATGTAATCCATTAAAGAGAATAAGAAAGCTCGAGAATGAAGAAGAAGAAGAATGTGAAGAATAAGTGAGAAGGAGGGGTAGTATTTATAAGAAAAAATGAGAAAATATCTTCGAAGTGAAATTACCACCATACCCTTGCCTACCCAAGCAAACACCTCCTCCTCCCCACCTTGTGGTGCATGGTAGCCCCCTCCCTCTATGGGGTGATGAGGTGTAGGTGATGGTGGTGATGATGGTGGAGGTGTTGATGTGATGCGGTGTAAGATTGATTTGATATTTGCTTTTAAAGTAATTATTACTTTAAATATCTATTTATCTACCTTATGTAAATGTATATTTACTATTATCATGTGTATATGTATATAATAATGTGTGTATGTGCATGTCACAAATGTGTACAAGTTATTTGAACAACGTCGTAAAACTTATATACATCAAATCGTTACGAATTTGGATTCTGATCTTCGGTCATATTTTCATTTATTAATTAACGTATGTATATTTGTAAAAAAACTTAAACTATTTTCTTATTATTATTCATGAATTAAAATGATCTCATTTTAATTATAAACCATATAAATCAATACTAAAGGATTGTTTACTAAAAGTGTTATTATATCGATAAACCGATATCGATTTTCCTTACATTTTCAAATCAATTATATATATTTATAAAACTATTATAAATGATTTATTATCACTTTACTATTACAAATGAATTATTATCATTTGAAAACAATTATTTGGATAATTATAATAATTATTAAATCATTTAATCTCAATTTAAAATCAGTAATTAATTATTAATTATAATGACATTACTGATGATGTTATAAATACATTTTATTTTTAAAAATAAAATAAATTATTTTATTTCATATTCTTGTTTAAATATAAAAATGAGTGTATGTATCCAGTCCCGTTCGCGACTTTGGATAATTATAGAGCCGTTTATCGATAAAATGATTTTTGGTTATTTTATCGATTTAAATCCCGAGGAAGATATTTTTGAAAATATCCATTCAAAATAAGATTACCACTATTATTCATTGTTCAACACAATATTATTATTATTATTATTATTATTATTATTATTATTTATTATTACTCAAAACAATATTATTTGTATTATTAACCATTTATTTGAATACTTTAGAAAGAAATAAATTTATCAAAGTGATAAATTTGTAGGTAGGTGATAAATTTGTAGGTCGTTACAGACTTCCCCCTTAAAATAATTTCGTCCCCAAAATTACACCAGAACAAAAACTCGAAGGTGTTTGCCTAAAATATTTATTTTTAAACTTACTCTTGTATGATGTATATAGATCATTCGTACGTATTATCTGGTTCGATCTACTATTCGAATCCACAACTTTACTTTTGAACTAGTATTGATCCCCGATCCTCTAGTACGGACCCTGATCAGGCTTTTCGATCGGAACTTTAGTCTTCCCTGCATAGCACTCAACCATGATAGAAAACTCAAGTACCCAATCATAAACCCTCATCAATGTTCGTCGATAAGAATCGAGCGATAAACCCTTTTTCAAACCGGTGTAAACACTTTAAAGT
The DNA here is from genome assembly GCA_030737815.1 of Allium fistulosum. Classification (NCBI taxonomy): domain Eukaryota; kingdom Viridiplantae; phylum Streptophyta; class Magnoliopsida; order Asparagales; family Amaryllidaceae; genus Allium; species Allium fistulosum. The sequence continues at coordinate 1,042,775,556 of CM060906.1, forward strand.
TCTGTACTTGAACCTTAGATCATAATTATGCGATGAAATGATCTACATACATACTTATTAAATTCTTAAAATCTTTATGAAAACCTTTCATTTATTAAGTTTCACTCAACAATCTACTTCTTTATAAAATCTCCTTTATAGAACTTATTACTTTTATTTGTAAAAATGTCATTTATAAATATATCCCTTTATTTATAAAACTTTGTTTATAAATTTATTACTTCAAAATATTTATTTACAAAATATTTCTATCTCTTTTCCAAAAGAAACCATTTAAATTTAAAAGGTAATTTATCTTTATTTTCCAAATTTACAATAAACTTCTCTTATTATAATATATTCCTTTTTGACTTTAGAAAATTATCTATATCGAGTAACTCTAAAATAATACCAAGGAACTGGGTACTACCAATAGTATCACATATCCTCTTAACCGGAGGGGTAATACTTAAGAGAAGTGTTTACCATCCGAACACAACTCCTACCTACTTTTAGTTACTTTTGAGCCACTCGAACTAGTCAATTTTTAAATTCTTTTTATTCATATTCATTTATTACTTAGTATATTTTTTGAAATACTAATAGCACTTTAGGAACCATTCTATAAAATCATTACTTAAGTTTATTATAAACTTATGTTTTATTATCACTTCAAAACTTAAGTTTATATTTATAATATTATTTCGTTTAACTTCACTTAAGTTAAATTTTCATTTCATAGTGCAATTTCAAATTTTGTTTTTACTTAACTAAAATGTTTAACCATTTTTAAAATTTGGTTTTACTTTCCATTTTCTCAAATTCATAAGTTATACAAACTTATTTACTTAAAATTTTATAAATCCTTACTTAAGTTTATTCACATTATTAATTATAATTTATAGTTATATAATCACTTTACAACTTAAGTTTATATTTATTTCACACTCTTTTATGGTACAAAATTTCCAATTTACTTTACTTAACTTGAATATTTAACGAATTACAAATTTGCTTTTAACTTATTATTTATCTAACACCCATAGTCAAATTGTGAAACTAAGTTCACGAGGTGTTCGTGCTTAAACTTTTAAATCAGACAATTCATTAGATTGAAGTGAACTAATTTTATTGTTATTTCAAAATTACTTTGTTTTTATAAAACACATTCATACAAAATACATTCATATATTTTATTTATCTTAATCAAATTTCTTAACCCAATGTTACTTATCAAACACCACATGTCAAATTGTGAAACTAAATTCATGAGGTGTTTATATTTAAACTTAACCAAACGATTGATTGATCAATGATAATAACTTAATATTTATTATTATCAACTTTCAAAATTCTTTGAAATTTTTTTCTCAAAAAACCATCTAGATTAAAATCCTCATTTTATAACCATTTTTCAACTTATTAGGTTTTATTTATTATTTATATCCCTTAATATTCTTAGCGTTATTTGTTAAACATCTTATAGTCAAACTGTGAAATTCTACTCACAAGATGTTTATACTTAGATTTTACAAATCTTGATTAAAAATCATCCAAGTTATAATATATCTAACTATATATCCTTTTTAAAGTATATTTTATATAGAAAATATAATTCTAGGTAAAATTATTTCATTTACCATATTTTTAAAAAACATTTTTATATATCATTAACAAATACACACTTATATATAATACTCTCAACTCATTCTAGGTTGTTACTAACCCTATCTCTAATGAGCTACTCATCCTAGGGTATTACTAACTTTATCTATGATGAGTTCTAATCCCGATCAGGCTTAGGTGTTCGCTCAACCAAACCTCTGATACCAAATGTGATAACTCGGGCTTTGAGACCCAAGCAGTGGGTACACCCACCAACCTAGGCTTTTCAACCATCAGTAGTGGACACAACCACCGTGGCACACACCGGTACCTCGAATTTGCTTTTATGGCCAGCCTCGCGACTAACAACTAACCCTTTCCTAGGGACATGTAGGGGTAAAGTCTCTTTCTCGCCACCAAGCAGAAAGCGAGAATCTGCTCCTATCATGCTGCACAGGGCAAGCAAAGTCGATCCTGACACTCTAATATTAAATGTGACGTGCACCCGCTTTTCAACATGGCGCTAACCACTAATGATAACCTCGAATCTGATTTTACGGCCAGCCTTACGACTAGCAACCAACCTTTTCAAACTAGGGACATGTAGGGATGAGTGTCTAAGCTTCATCACAGTTAACAAAGCAAGAACCCCCTATCATGCGGCATAGAGCAATCAGATCCGACCCTGGTTCCTTCAAACCAATTATCGAGGAAAAAATATTTTATAAATAAGCAGTTTATCATTTGAATTATTCAATTCTTCTTGTCAAATAATATCTTCGAGAGATATATATCTTTAAAAAAACATTCTTGTTGGCATATACGGAATCATTAAACCTCTCTGTATTAAATTCTTTGGTTTAATTAAATAATACCAAATCATTTTACTTAAATCTTAACCAAGATTTCTTATTTTTAAAATGTAACCTTTTTAATAAGTTGAAACAATGTTATCTAAGATGGTAAATCCGAATTGTTTAAATTTGAAAATTTTAATCTTTTATACTTAACTCGTTTCCGACATTTCGACCTTATCAATCCCTCACCTAGGTTAGGCCAAGTGAGCCAGGGCACTTGTTCCTAAATATCTCCTTAGCTTAAGCAACTTAACTAGATCTCATGAATAGAAAAATCAGGTGTACTCGTCAGTTTATTAGAGCCAAGATTTAAACAATTGCTTATAATAGCTTTTCTCTAATTCTTTCATTTAAATCCTTTCAAATAAATCATTAAATCTTCAAATCATCTTTTAAAACACTTAATTATTCTTTTAAAAATATTTATAAAAATTTAGGAAAGAATTGTTAAGTTTAAAATTATATTTCAAAAGTTATTGAAAACTGATGCAAATAGTGCTGCGTATAGTGTTTTTTAAAGTTATATTGATCAAAACGACTTTTCTATCTTTTAAAAATTTATTTATACAACTCAGATTTCTTTTAAAACATTTCAAAAGATTTACAATTTTTTTTCCATATTTTTAAAACATTTATAAATATTAAAATTTAAGAAATCCTTTTTAGATTCTGAACTGCAAAACCGCGATTATTTTGAAAACTTGTTTTACTTATATTTCAAAATTTTACATGATGAAATCTTGATTTTCTTATTTTTTTTGAAAATTATGGATATGATAGTTTGGAGAATTCTTATTACAAAGAATGCCGAGCTATATTCCACTTTATATATTCATTTAGCTTTTGCGGCGCGAAATCGCGAACTACTGTTACGCGATGATCTAGTTTTGACTCATTTTTCATTTCTTATTCAAACTTCACCATATTTGTTTTTAGTGTTTATAAAACATTTTTAAATCATTTTGAAACAATTTCAAAGAGTTTTAATGATTCTATATTACTTTTATAAATTGATTCGGAAAGTGATTTCCTTGTGTAATATCGACGTGTATTTAACATGACTTGTTAATACAATCAATCAATCATATTAAACAATCAATACTTGATGATCAAAGTATAAAAAAACAACCAAACATGATTAACAATCATTATAAAAAACCATAGCAAAACATATATATCATCCAATATATATGGTATATATAAATAGAGTTCTTACCTTAATCCGAACTGATACTTCCTACCAACATTCAAACAAATCAACACTTCACTAAACATCTCCTAAACAACCAAAGCTCACAATCATGCCTCCTTCCACTTGCTAATCATGCTTTCCATGATTACTTAGGCTTAATACTAGAGTTTAGAAGAGATTAGAGAAGATTTGGTTAACTTTTGAAAAAGTTAGAGAGTAATCAATGGATTAGTGCTTAAGCACTTCCGCTATTTTTATCCCTCCTACTTTTCTCAAGTTTTGAGAAATAAGAGAGACTTTCATTGAAGCTATTAAAGAGAATAAGAAAGCTCAAGAATGAAGACGAAGAAGAAGAATGTGAACAATAAGTGAGAAGGAAGGGTGGTATTTATAGGAAAAAAATGAGAAAATATCTTCGAAGTGAAATTACCACCATACCCTTACCTACCCAAGCAAACACCTCCCCCTTTCGACCTTGTGGTGCATGGTAGCCCCCTTCCCCATGTGGTGATGAGGTGTAGGTGATGGTGGCGATGATGGTGGAGGTGGTGATGTGATGTGGTGTAAGATTGATATGATGTTTGCTTTTTAAAGTAATTATTACTTTAGATTTCTATTTCTTTACCTTATGTTAAAGTATATTTACTATTATCATGCGTATATGTATATGATAATGTGTGTATGTGCATGTCACAAATGTGTATAAATTATTTGAATAACGTCGTACAACTTATATAAGCAAACCGTTACGAATTTGGATTCCGATCTTCGGTCATATTTTCATTTATTAATTAACGTATGTATATTTGTAAACAAACTATGAAAACTATTTCCTTATTATTATTCATGAATTAAAATGTTCTCATTTGAATTATAAAACCATATAAATCAATATTAAATGGTTGTTTACTAAAAGTGTTATATCGATAAACTGATATCGATTTTCCTTACATTTTCAAATCAATTATATATCTTTATGAAACTATTATAAATGATTTATTATCACTTTACTATTACAAATGAATTATTATCATTCTAAAACAATTATCTGGATAATTATAATAATATTAAATCAAGTAATCTCAATTTAATATCATTAATTAATTATTAATTATAATGACATTACTGATGATGTTATAAATACATTTTATTTTTAAAATAAAATAAATTATTTTATTTCATATTCTTGTTTAAATATAAAATGAGTGTATGTATCTAGTCCCATTCATGACTTTGGATAATTATAGAGTCGTTTATCGATAAAACGATTTTTGGCTATTTTATCGATTTAAATCCCGAGGAAGATATTTTTTTAAATATCCATTCAAAATAAGATTTCCATTATTATTCATTGTTCAAAACAGGATTATTATTATTTATTATTACTCAAAACAATATTATTTGTATTATTAACCTTTTATTTGAATATTTTAAAAATAAATCAAATTTATCGAAGTGATAAATTTGCGGGTCGTTACACTAGTTGTCCTACAATCGGTTATACAATTGGAAACACGTTCATTAATCGTGCATCACTTGACCTTGGTTTGAGCATCAACTTACTTCCTATCACATATATTTTCAATTAGTAATTGAAGAATTAAAACCTACCAACATCACTATTCAACTAGCACATCGGTCCATTAAAAAACCCATAGACTTAGTTAAGGATGTATTAATACAAATAGAACAGTTTTACACTCTTGACTTTATAGTACTTGAAATCACTCCTGTCTCAGATCCTTAATTGCAGATTCCCATTATCTTAGGATGTCCCTTCTTATCAACGTCAAATGCTATCATAAACTGTAGAAATAGAAATCTTAGACTTTCCTTTGGTAACCTTGCTGTTGAATTAAACATCTTCAATCTTAACAAACAACCCTGAGACTTTGAGATAGAAGAAATAGACGTAGTTGAGGTGGCAGTGGAAGAAACTCTTACCAATATATTAGATGCACTGAATATGTATCTCGAGCATTTTAATTCAAACGTTGATGAGCATGAATATATAACTAATCTGAATAAAATGCTTGACTCACACTCTTCAATGTTTAATGAAAATATGTCCATTGAAGTTGTCCCTCATGAGAAGACGAAACTTACGTCACTTCTAGAAAATCTAAAGTACGCTTACTTAGGTGCATACCAAACTCTTCCAGCGATCATAGCCTTGAATCTAGTCAAAGACCAAGAGGGAAAGATTTTAAAAATATTAAGGGAGAAAAAGGAAGCAATGGTTTGGGTAATTGCTGATATCAAGGGGATATGCTCGTCCATTTGTGAACATCGTAAATATTTGATTAATGAGGCTAAACTGTCATGTAAAGCCCAATGATGGTTGAATCCTAATATAAGGGAAGTGGTCAAAGAAGAAATAATCAAGTGCTTGGACAACAATATTATCTATACAATTTCTGATAGCATTTAGGTAAGTCTAATTCAAGTGGTACTAAATAAATCAGGGATCACCGTGTAAAAAATGAGAACAATGAGCTTGTCCCGACAAAAGTGAACACCAAATGCGTGTGTGCATCAACTATAGGAAATTAAATGCAGCAACATGGAAAGACTACTCCCCCTTACCATTCATCGATCAAATGCTTGAACATTTAGTGAGACATGAGCACTATTGTTTTCTTGATGGATACTCGGGATATAATCAAATCCCCATCACTTTAGAAGACCAACATAAAACCATATTCGAATGCCCTTTCTAAACCTTCGCTTATCATCAAATGCCCTCCAGACTATGTAATGCACCTGCCACGTTCTAAAGGTGCATGATGAGCATATTTTCTGATATGGTGAAGGATTTCTTAGAGATTTTCATGGATGATTTTTCTATTTATGAATCAACCTTTATATGTGTCTCCTTTGTTTGGAATTCATTCTTAAAAGATGTAAGAGAAATCACTAGTGTTAAACTAGGAAAAGTGTCATTTAGTCTATCAAGGTCATATAGCCTCGAAGGATGGTCTAGAGGTTGATAAATCAAATGCGGACTTGATTGCTAATCTTCCATCCCCTAAATCTATCAAGGACGTTTGCTCATTCCTAGGTCATGCAAGATTTTATAGGAGGTTTATAAAAGATTTCTCAAAAACTGCAAAACCTCTTTCGAACCTACTTACAAAGACACAAAATTTGAATTCAATGAGGAATATAAAATTGCTTTTGAATACTAAAGTCGATTTTGACCTCATCTCTAATAATTCAACCTCACGATTAGACACAACCATTTGAGATAATGTGTGATGCTTCGGACTTTGCCATTGGTGCTATTCTAAGTCAAATAATTAATAATCATCATCGAGTTATCTATTATTCAAATAAAACTATTAACGATGCATAATTCAATTATTCAGCCACTGAAAAAGAGTTTCTTGCAATCGTCTTTGCTCTCGAAAAATTTCGACCATATCTTATATGCTCAAAGGTCATTGTTTACACCAATCATGTAGCCTTGAGGTATTTGTTATCAAAGAAGATGCCAAGGCTTGCCTAATTCGTTGGGTCCTTTTTCTTCAAGAATTTGACTTGGAAATACGAGATAAGAGAGGATTCAAGAATATTATGGACGATCACCTCACTCGCATTATGCAAGAGAACATAGATGGCACCCAAATCGAAGAATGATTTCTTGATGAGCACTTATTATCCATAACTAATGCACTATGGTATGCTGACATAGTGAATTATTCGGTGACTAATGAAGTACCTTCACACTGGTCAGCACGGGATAGGCAAAAGTTTTTCTCTAGAGTTAAGTGTAACCACCCGGAAATTTCGAACCCGAAAATTCCAGATAGTTAGAAGAAAAAGAAAAGAGATAGAAGAAAGAAACAGAACAAGACACAGATTCTCACATTCGCAGCGGATCAAAATACAATATCAAAAATAATATCAGTTATACAAAGAAATCTGTATCAGTCAATTACATTTTAATACATCAGAGTTACAACATTTCTTAATCACTGGACAGTTAAAATAACTCGTCCCAATAAATAACAATATATCACACTCCATACGTTCCTGCCATCCAGCTCGCCTCCTGAGCTCCAGAACGTCCTTACCTGGAAATCTGTAATACTCGGTCTGACCCGAGCATTACATCAAAGTAACACCCGGGTCAGGCTGGAAACCAGCGTGAGTAAACCCATATAATTTGAAATACTAAGTTACAACCATAAAAGAAAAGCCCGGGGTAACTCGTACCATTTACGAATTCTTACTTATAATAGTCAATCATTTATCCCACACAACAGTTCACAGTTTTAAAAGTCCATGTTACTTAAATCATTCCATTCCAGCCTGATTAATCTCACATATCCAATTTATAAGGAATTTAGATTTACAATTCGAAGTGGTTCCGGGTATTGCTGATACCCGATCCCGGTGTCTTCGAATCCAATATTATCTTTAAGTCAAATTGTTCAAGTTTAAACAATACAATTTATATTCAGGATTTCATATCCACACAACAATTTATCTCAGATAGATAACTCACAATATCACAGTTCAACCAAAGTATCTCATATCACAAAGCATCCCAAATCATATCGGCGATATCAAATAATCTAAGTCATTCAATACATCTTTATCATCTATAAGCAAGATAAATAGTCAAGCAATTCTTAATTAATTTAATTTAACCACCTAAATTAAATTAATTACCTTTAATCCTACTTAATTAACTTTAATTAATTATAATCCATTCCTTTAATTACATTAATTAATTAACCTTAATTAATTACATTGATTAATTAACCTTAATTACTTCCATTAATTAATTAACCCTTTAATTATTAATTAATTAATTATCCTTACTTAATTGCATTAATTAATTAATCTTAATTAATTAATCATTAATTAATCACATAAATTAATCATTCTTTAATTTTTAATTAATTAACCTTTAATTATTAAATAAATAAATAACTAGTTAATCTTTAATTACTTATTAATTAAATTAACCTTTAATTTCTTATTAATTAATTAATAAATCTTTAATTACTCAAATCTTAATTTATTAAAAGATAAACCATTTATCTTAATTACTTTCTTAATTATCATTAGAATTTAATAAACTTTGGAATTACTTATCATTAACTTGTAAATTAACATCAGTCCTTAAGTTTAATTAATGATTAAACACATTTAATCTTCTTAATTTAAATTCATTATTAATTAAGTAAACTTTAAGAATTAACTTACTAAGTTAAAATAAATAATATAATCAAACATTTAAATAAACCCTTTTATTTAAAAGAATGATTAAGTGAATTATTAAAAACTTAATTATGTTAATTTTAAACACTTGATAACATAATTATCTTTACCCGAGTCAACCCAGTATTTATCCGAACCAAAACCCGAGTCTTCCATCCCCCCCTTTTTTTAGCTTTGTTAAAAAATTTAAAACTGTTACCTAAATTTAAAACTGTTAACCCACTCGCGTCAACACGAGAACAACCCGATCAAACTCTCGAGTCAAAACCAAAACTTCCCGACCCTCTCTTACTCCTTTCCTTCTCTTCTTCTCTTCCCTTACGTCTTACTAACAACAGCAACCTCAAACCTGACACACGAACACACGTGCACGTGCACCACCTATCGGAGCAACTCCGACCAACCTCATCATCGCCAGCAAGTCCATCCTGACTTCCTTACCTGATTTCGATCACTACATTTCCATCTCGTCCATGAATCAAAAATCGAGCAAAACGAACCACAGGAACGAGAACTGGTCACCAGAAACCCACCTCGTATCTTCACCTCTGACCAACGGCCACCACGCCTTCATGTCCAGAGCTTCGCTCGACACCCTACTTCCTTTTCCACCGCACCCGAAACACTCCGATGCTTCCTTGACGCCACAGCAACCAAAAACTCTGTCTCAACTCTAAACAAGTCTTAAACCCTACTCCACCCTCGCCATGCCACCACACCGGCCTATAAATTCTGATACTATTTTTGCCAAGCTCGACTACCACCTCGCCACCTCCAGGAGTGACCCCGACCACCCAAGTGCCGCCGATTATTAGAAAACCGCCAAAATCCACTTTTTGGTCAACCCCAAAATACAATCTCGTTCCTGATCTAAAAATTCTGATTTAACACTTAAAAATCATGTTTCCAGATGGAGATTCAGATTTAATAAATAAAACAGAGAATTGTGATGGTTAAATTTCAACCTGTTTTAATGTTTTACTGTTCTTCCCTGATTCCTGAAATCTATTTGTTAATTTTGATTAAATATGTTTTCAAAAAAAATTTCAAACTTATATCACATAAACATATTTTTAATACCTTGATTTTACTTAAATAAAGCTAACTTGCTTAAATTCTTCAGCCTATAAGAGATTATATGAAGAGAACTTAATAAATTTTTTTTTCAAAATTTAGCCTGTTGGTAAGAAACAGAGCATACCAGGTTTTACAGATATGCACACTTGTAATTCAACACATTTATAACATGCAAGCCAAAGTTTCTCACATGCAAATAATTATCACATCACCTACTGACTAAAAACATCACATGCAACAATTTAAAACAAAGCTTAGTTGTTTACTCATAGAAAAATGTTTGAATCAGAGAACGGATTTTAGCTATAAAAAGGTGTAGTTTACTCACCTTTTATGAAAACAGAGAGCAGAGCTTATTCCTTTTGATCAGGAACTATATACTTGTTTTGAAACTGATCTTCTTAGGTTGAGTTTGAACTTGAATCTACTATGCTTGCTTTTGCTCAAGTTAAAAGCTGGAAGTTGTTGTTTGATTTCAGTCTTGCTTTGATTACTTCAGTTTTGAGTTTGAATCCTTATGTTTGCCTTAGCTTCCAGGATTGAGATTATACCAGTTTTAAAAAGCTTTGAATTTGTTTTTGTTTTTAATCTGCTCAGGTTTTGATTTTGTTCACTGGTTTGTATTTCAAATTTGTAGATTCGTTTCTTAAATGAAGGAAAATGAAGTGATGAGGTAGGGAGATGTGTATATAACTTTTTTTTTAATTTTATTTATTATTTTTGGGAAAAAAAAACAAAATGACACTTGGTTAATTTGCTTCCATTTGTCCTTAGCTTGAGTTAATTGTCTTACATGTGTTATTCCATGATTTAATTAATTTACACTTGTAATTATGCATGTGTTAATTATTATAATATGTTTTTATAAATCTTTATATTTATTTTCTATTTAGATAATACATTTTCTTAATTTATATTTACAAAATCTTTTAAAGAAACTAATATAAACTAATTATATACTAATAAAATCATATAAATATATATATTATTTTTAAATCCAATTTATTTTAAGATATTTATCTTTTTGAATTTCAAATTCAAATCCAAATTCAATTTAAAATCAGCTCATTTAAATATATATATTTAAACAACACATATTTAATTTGTTTGAAAATAATATTTTTCTATTTAAAATCTTCTTATGTCTATATATATATACAATCATTACTATTTGTTTTAAAAGATTAATTTGTAAAATTTTAAGTAATTATATTAGAAGATTATAAAATATTTATTCCAATATCTAAAATCAAATTTTTATTATATTTTCAAATTCACTTACATATCCAGATATCTTTTATTATCCGAATTTTATCTGTTCAATTGATTAAAACAGTTAATTATCCAATTATCGAATGTCCCAAAATCCGGGTTATCACATTCCTCCCCCCTTAGAATATTTTCGTCCTCGAAAAGGAACGAAACTAGAATTTTATTATAATGTTGATTATTAGTTAAATTATTCCTTAGATATCTTAACTCTTAACTCTTTTTATTTAAAATTTTCAAAATATTTTAAAAAGCTACATAATATTATCAAAATAGTTTTTATAAAAATACTTTTTATAACTCGATGTCTCAACCAGTCTATCCTTGTTCCCATAGAAATTCGGTCATACGTTGATCAGGCGTAAGACTGGAAATCTATCAGTACTTGGTAAACCCGTTTTCAACACCTAGTGAAAATACTTGAAAATATTTTGATGAATATATAGAAAACATTTTTGAAATCGAGGAAATATCTTTGGTGAGAATGCTCTGGAAATCATCACCCCCATCCATGGTCGCAGTTAACCCGATGGTTACGTTGCCGTCCCGGCAAAATCCACAGATAACTGTAGGTCTCCGCGCTCCTCGATTACGCCATGGAACCCGCTACAGATCGCAGTTATACCCGGGCCTTACGTTGCTAGCACAGCACAAACCCATATAACTGTAGGCATCAGCGCCACCGAATTTCGCTGCCAAATAATGAAACTTCTCCCACGCAGTCTACCGATATAAAATCAAACGTAGACAGTTGGCTCTCAGCGGCACACACGACTTTCACTATGTTACCATAGTGTCACAGTCTACCGATATAAAATCAAACGTAGACAGTTGGCTCTCAACGGCACACATGACTTTCGCTATGGTCTGCAGTAGATCGTAGTGACATCGAGTTAAACTGTCGTCACAGCATAACCCAAATGCCTCTGTGGGCACCAGCCCCTCGACTTTCGCTACACAAATAATCCTCAGGAACTAGTTTGTCCGGACACCTCACAGGATCAACTTTAGAAACCCCCCTTGGGGTTCAAGGCAGTACCACCCAGTGGCACTCCTGAGAAGTTCATTTCAAGGGAGTGCCTTTTTCCCCAGAGCTATACTCAAAACATTTTATACTATATACTTATAGTATCTTCAAATCATACCCTTTATGATTTATCAAAATCTCCTTTACACAAAATCAATTACCAAAAATCGATAATTCTCAAACTAGGCTTTCCAAAATCCAAAATTGATTTCTCAAAAATCAAAAGCCCTTTCCAAAATCCATAGGTTCCCAAAACCTTTTCCAAAATCATTCTCATAAGATCCTTTATATATATAGATATAGATATATATATATATATATATACTTTGAAAATCTTTGGATCATTTCAAACTTTGTATAAAACCTCTTTTATACTTCAAATATTTCAAAACCCTTTTCTTTTAGCAATAGATTCAACAAGGGAAGATTTACCTTATATAACAAGGATATATAACTTTATTTTATTCTAAATCAAATATTCACATTTGATAAAAATTTTATAAAGTTATTAACCATATTTCTTTTCAAAAACCATTTTACAGTTCTTATCCCCAATCTTCAATATAAATTTCATTCAAATCCGTACGATGCACACATATCATCCGTACACAATAGCAATCTGATCACTCAATCGATCACACAATTTCACTTCCGAACTAGTATCGTCCACCCGACTTCCTAGTGCGGACTCAGATCTGGTTTCTTGATCAGAAACCGTCATTCTCCTTGCATAGTCCTAGCCATGATAGAGAATATCCAGAACCAATCAACAATCTATATCCAGGTTCGCCGTGGAAAATCGAGCGAAAAATCCCAACTCGGATTGATAACACTATCTCGAAATTCTGCGTTCAAATCTGGATCAAATCACTATGCGAATAGAATAATATACGTACATCCTTCGTATTTATCTTTATTGATTATTAGCTAAATCAATTTCTCCTTTCTATCCACATTTCCTTTAATTCTATTCTTATATTCTCAATTGCTTCCATTTACAATTGAGTTATTACTTTAATTACAAACAGTTTGAACTCTGACCAAATTAAATTTAAAAATAGCTTGAAAAAGTTTAAAATAGATAAGTAGTTGAAAAATAGTTATTAGTTTGTAAAATATCTGTAAAATAGTTAAGTAGGTATAAAATAGTTAGATAATTGCAAAATAGTTTTTTTTAAAAAAAATAGTGATTAGATATAAATAACTGAAAAATAGTAATTAGTTTATAAGACAGTTTCAAAATAGTTAAATAGTTCCAAAATAATTGTAAAATAAGTATAAGATAGTTTGGGGTTTAAGAAGAAAGATTGTATAGTAAATAGTTTGGAAAAATATATTTATATTAAAACAATTTATTTTGAAAATAATCCAGAACCAAACTGTTTAATTTCCCAATCTCCATTTCCAATTAATTTCTCATCAATTCAATTTAAATTCCACTTCCATTTAAATTGACTCAATACTTCAATTTCCATTGAAATTGATTTAATCCCAATTCAAGTTGAATTAACCTTAATTCCTTTCCAAATTCAAATCAAATTCCATTTGATTTTTAAACATATTCATTTTAATTACAATTTCAAATTATTCAAATCAAATTCAGTTTGAACTAATTCAATTTAAATCTCAATTTTAAACTATCTCGAATTATATAAATTCGAGTTAAAATTTTTAAATATTGATTTAATTCCTTAAATCACAATTCCTTCACTTTTAAATTAATTCAACCTTTTTTTTTAACAAATTAAATCTTTAAACCTTTTAATTCTGAATTCAAATTTCAAAATTCCATTTTAAAATTATCTTTACTTAACTTATTACAAAGTTCAAATAAGAATTCAAAAACAATTTAATCTTCAGATTCTAATTTATTATCCATTTTCAATTTCCAGATCTCAAACCCATTTTGAGATCACTCATAACTCCCATTTAAATTAACCATTTAACTACCCAAGTTAAATTTAAATTTCATCTTGAAATTTCCAATTCAAGTTATTTATTCAACTTATTTAACTTCCTTCAAGTTAAATTTACTTAATCCGGTCAACTTTTCACAATTTGAATTCCCATTCAAATTTTAAACTTCAGATTAATAGTCTTTCCCCTTTTAAGTTTAAAAACTTACTTTACTTTGGGTTTTACATCACATTCCAATTTAAAACTCAACACTAAGTGTTTATTTCAAATCATCATTGGTATTATATATATTCCTCATATATACATTTTCTTTACACACCAAGTTATACTTTAAATTTTTAAACCACCTTTGTTTTTAATTCAAATCAAATTTCTTTAAAACAATTTCAAGTTTTCTAGATTTAGATTTAAAATTTCACAATTTTTAAATTATCTTCAATTCAATTTATAATTCATACTCACCTAAATGTTTACTTCCCTAAACATTTCATTTTTTAAATACAACAACCATATATGATAATAACCAAGATTATCATATCTAGAAACCAATTCGTTATTATCTTTATTCTGAAAATACTTCTATAAACTCAAGATTTTTATTTCAGTTTGGATCCATTTCAAACTTATCTTCATTTAATTTCAATTTGGTTGTATTACCACTTAATTCTTATTATTTTATTTAATTCCAATGATTCAACAACCAATTTCTTTAATATATTTTAATATATTTAATAATTAGAAAATTATTTCTTTATATATATCAAAAGATAAACTTATATAAAAATCATTTATTTTTTTAAAACCATTTTAAAACCTTTATATAAGAAAATAACAAGTATGCTCTCATATATATATATATATACACTCAACTCGTTCTAGGGTACCATTGACCCTATCCTTAACGAGTAATCCCAACAGAGCCAAGGTTTTCGCTTAACCTTCAGCTCTGATACCAAGTGTAACGACCCGGAAATTTCGAACCCGAAAATTCCAGATAGTTAGAAGAAAAAGAAAAGAGATAGAAGAAAGAAACAGAACAAGACACAGATTCTCACATTCGCAGCGGATCAAAATACAATATCAAAAATAATATCAGTTATACAAAGAAATCTGTATCAGTCAATTACATTTTAATACATCAGAGTTACAACATTTCTTAATCACTGGACAGTTAAAATAACTCGTCCCAATAAATAACAATATATCACACTCCATACGTTCCTGCCATCCAGCTCGCCTCCTGAGCTCCAGAACGTCCTTACCTGGAAATCTGTAATACTCGGTCTGACCCGAGCATTACATCAAAGTAACACCCGGGTCAGGCTGGAAACCAGCGTGAGTAAACCCATATAATTTGAAATACTAAGTTACAACCATAAAAGAAAAGCCCGGGGTAACTCGTACCATTTACGAATTCTTACTTATAATAGTCAATCATTTATCCCACACAACAGTTCACAGTTTTAAAAGTCCATGTTACTTAAATCATTCCATTCCAGCCTGATTAATCTCACATATCCAATTTATAAGGAATTTAGATTTACAATTCGAAGTGGTTCCGGGTATTGCTGATACCCGATCCCGGTGTCTTCGAATCCAATATTATCTTTAAGTCAAATTGTTCAAGTTTAAACAATACAATTTATATTCAGGATTTCATATCCACACAACAATTTATCTCAGATAGATAACTCACAATATCACAGTTCAACCAAAGTATCTCATATCACAAAGCATCCCAAATCATATCGGCGATATCAAATAATCTAAGTCATTCAATACATCTTTATCATCTATAAGCAATATAAATAGTCAAGCAATTCTTAATTAATTTAATTTAACCACCTAAATTAAATTAATTACCTTTAATCCTACTTAATTAACTTTAATTAATTATAATCCATTCCTTTAATTACATTAATTAATTAACCTTAATTAATTACATTGATTAATTAACCTTAATTACTTCCATTAATTAATTAACCCTTTAATTATTAATTAATTAATTATCCTTACTTAATTGCATTAATTAATTAATCTTAATTAATTAATCATTAATTAATCACATAAATTAATCATTCTTTAATTTTTAATTAATTAACCTTTAATTATTAAATAAATAAATAACTAGTTAATCTTTAATTACTTATTAATTAAATTAACCTTTAATTTCTTATTAATTAATTAATAAATCTTTAATTACTCAAATCTTAATTTATTAAAAGATAAACCATTTATCTTAATTACTTTCTTAATTATCATTAGAATTTAATAAACTTTGGAATTACTTATCATTAACTTGTAAATTAACATCAGTCCTTAAGTTTAATTAATGATTAAACACATTTAATCTTCTTAATTTAAATTCATTATTAATTAAGTAAACTTTAAGAATTAACTTACTAAGTTAAAATAAATAATATAATCAAACATTTAAATAAACCCTTTTATTTAAAAGAATGATTAAGTGAATTATTAAAAACTTAATTATGTTAATTTTAAACACTTGATAACATAATTATCTTTACCCGAGTCAACCCAGTATTTATCCGAACCAAAACCCGAGTCTTCCATCCCCCCCTTTTTTTAGCTTTGTTAAAAAATTTAAAACTGTTACCTAAATTTAAAACTGTTAACCCACTCGCGTCAACACGAGAACAACCCGATCAAACTCTCGAGTCAAAACCAAAACTTCCCGACCCTCTCTTACTCCTTTCCTTCTCTTCTTCTCTTCCCTTACGTCTTACTAACAACAGCAACCTCAAACCTGACACACGAACACACGTGCACGTGCACCACCTATCGGAGCAACTCCGACCAACCTCATCATCGCCAGCAAGTCCATCCTGACTTCCTTACCTGATTTCGATCACTACATTTCCATCTCGTCCATGAATCAAAAATCGAGCAAAACGAACCACAGGAACGAGAACTGGTCACCAGAAACCCACCTCGTATCTTCACCTCTGACCAACGACCACCACGCCTTCATGTCCAGAGCTTCGCTCGACACCCTACTTCCTTTTCCACCGCACCCGAAACACTCCGATGCTTCCTTGACGCCACAGCAACCAAAAACTCTGTCTCAACTCTAAACAAGTCTTAAACCCTACTCCACCCTCGCCATGCCACCACACCGGCCTATAAATTCTGATACTATTTTTGCCAAGCTCGACTACCACCTCGCCACCTCCAGGAGTGACCCCGACCACCCAAGTGCCGCCGATTATTAGAAAACCGCCAAAATCCACTTTTTGGTCAACCCCAAAATACAATCTCGTTCCTGATCTAAAAATTCTGATTTAACACTTAAAAATCATGTTTCCAGATGGAGATTCAGATTTAATAAATAAAACAGAGAATTGTGATGGTTAAATTTCAACCTGTTTTAATGTTTTACTGTTCTTCCCTGATTCCTGAAATCTATTTGTTAATTTTGATTAAATATGTTTTCAAAAAAAATTTCAAACTTATATCACATAAACATATTTTTAATACCTTGATTTTACTTAAATAAAGCTAACTTGCTTAAATTCTTCAGCCTATAAGAGATTATATGAAGAGAACTTAATAATTTTTTTTTTCAAAATTTAGCCTGTTGGTAAGAAACAGAGCATACCAGGTTTTACAGATATGCACACTTGTAATTCAACACATTTATAACATGCAAGCCAAAGTTTCTCACATGCAAATAATTATCACATCACCTACTGACTAAAAACATCACATGCAACAATTTAAAACAAAGCTTAGTTGTTTACTCATAGAAAAATGTTTGAATCAGAGAACGGATTTTAGCTATAAAAAGGTGTAGTTTACTCACCTTTTATGAAAACAGAGAGCAGAGCTTATTCCTTTTGATCAGGAACTATATACTTGTTTTGAAACTGATCTTCTTAGGTTGAGTTTGAACTTGAATCTACTATGCTTGCTTTTGCTCAAGTTAAAAGCTGGAAGTTGTTGTTTGATTTCAGTCTTGCTTTGATTACTTCAGTTTTGAGTTTGAATCCTTATGTTTGCCTTAGCTTCCAGGATTGAGATTATACCAGTTTTAAAAAGCTTTGAATTTGTTTTTGTTTTTAATCTGCTCAGGTTTTGATTTTGTTCACTGGTTTGTATTTCAAATTTGTAGATTCGTTTCTTAAATGAAGGAAAATGAAGTGATGAGGTAGGGAGATGTGTATATAACTTTTTTTTTTAATTTTATTTATTATTTTTGGGAAAAAAAAACAAAATGACACTTGGTTAATTTGCTTCCATTTGTCCTTAGCTTGAGTTAATTGTCTTACATGTGTTATTCCATGATTTAATTAATTTACACTTGTAATTATGCATGTGTTAATTATTATAATATGTTTTTATAAATCTTTATATTTATTTTCTATTTAGATAATACATTTTCTTAATTTATATTTACAAAATCTTTTAAAGAAACTAATATAAACTAATTATATACTAATAAAATCATATAAATATATATATTATTTTTAAATCCAATTTATTTTAAGATATTTATCTTTTTGAATTTCAAATTCAAATCCAAATTCAATTTAAAATCAGCTCATTTAAATATATATATTTAAACAACACATATTTAATTTGTTTGAAAATAATATTTTTCTATTTAAAATCTTCTTATGTCTATATATATATACAATCATTACTATTTGTTTTAAAAGATTAATTTGTAAAATTTTAAGTAATTATATTAGAAGATTATAAAATATTTATTCCAATATCTAAAATCAAATTTTTATTATATTTTCAAATTCACTTACATATCCAGATATCTTTTATTATTCGAATTTTATCTGTTCAATTGATTAAAACAGTTAATTATCCAATTATCGAATGTCCCAAAATCCGGGTTATCACATTAAGGATCATTATCTAGATGAACCTTATCTTTTCCAACATTATCCTGATCAAATCATTCGTCAATGTGTACCGATGAAGAGTTCCACAGTGCTCTATCCTTTTCACATAGCCATGCTTGTGGTGGACACTTTGGAGCAAGGAAAACGGTTGTTGAAGTATTACAATGCATTTTTTATTGGCCCCCTCTCTTTTGAGACACATAAGAGTTTTGCAATAAATGTCCATAATGCCAACAAACAGGGCGAATCACTAAAAGAAATGAAATGCCTTTAAATTCAATTTTGGTTGTAGAAATCTTTGATATTTGTGGTTTTGATTTCATGGGCCTATTTCCTAACTCATTCGGCAACTTGTACATTTTAGTTACATTTGATTCAATTTCAAAATGGATTGAGGCGGTCCCTACCGAAACAAATGATAGTAGGTGTTAGACAGAGAATTTTCTATCGATTAGAAAATCGCCGAAAAATTATATTCATTATAAAACCGCAAACGCACGGCGTACAATTGTAGTATGTATGCGAGTACGGATCGATCCGTAGGGAATGACTTAAATTCTAATAGTTTCAATCAAATTAACCCAAAGTCTTAAGGTTTGTTTTAAACTAGAAAGCTGTATAAAATAAGCTAGAAGAAAAATGAATAAAACTATGATATTAAGGAACAATTTAGAGGCAAATCCACTTCCAATCATTCATATAAATCAACATAAAATTCACTTGTAATCTCTCATTAAATGTTAAGTAGAAATGATAGATGTGCTTATTGTAAGTATGATTTATTTGTGCTATTTATTAGCACAACTTAAATCATCAAACTCTACCACATCATTCAACCCCACTTATCAAAACTCATGAAAATGAAATGAAAATTAAAAATAAAATCTATTTTAAGTATGATCTATTTACTATTAATTAGTAACATAGACCATCAAATTTTGATTCTAGTCTGATTTTCATTATCAAAAATCACTTAGGCAAATGATCAAATAATTTACGCATTAAATGGAGTAAAGCATAGCCTATTTAAGATGTCAACATAGGCTATCAAAATTCAATAAAAAGAAGCATAAACGTCCACCATTCGTATTTTCCATTAAGCACATATGAAAGATCACAAATGAAATCATTATGTTAATTTTAATATGTTTCATGAGAGCTTCATTACCCCTAAATTGAAGGGGTTTAGCTACTGATATTTGAAAACATATTAACATAAAATGATTTTAACATAAAATAAAAGGAAAATGAGAGCTAATTACAAGAAAAGAGAGCTAACTACTTGTATGAAATAAAACTAAACTAATTACAAGAGTTAAATCTACACCACTAACATTAAACAAGAGAAGCATAAACTAAGAAAGAGAGAGCATGAAATAAAAAGAGCATGAAAAGAAAGCATAAATAAAAATTGCATGAAAGTAAAAACAAGGCTAAGAAGCCATGAAAGAATTTTTTATTTATCTTTGATATTGTGGCTACAATATTGCATGAAAGTAAGAAGATAATTACATGAAACATAAGGGGTACTTATACATGCTTGAAACCCTAATTCATATTTTAGGGGACTACCTAAAATGCCCTTGAGAAAGTGTAACCTCCAAGTAATCATTAGAAAAATAATTAATCCCCACTAACATGTCTTTAAACCTCCATTATCATGTGCATGTGCTTTTAATTATGGACCATTAGTTAGTGGGTATGTGGGCTCCTCCATGTTGCATCAATTATTTTATTTCCATTCTCCATTTTCTTTCAACATGTGTGCATGCATTTATCCATGAAACTTCTTCATATTTGCACTCAATTTCCTACAAATAAAAATAAAAATGTGCAAATAAATTTTCCTAAATTAAATCATACACAAAATTACCATTTTATCCCCACAAATGAAGATGAACAAATGATGATTTGAAAAAAATTTAAATTTTGGTTTAAACAAGTAAAATACCCTATATGCTCATTTATTTAAATATAAGTAGATTAAATATGGAAGTAAAAATATGCACTTTTACGTGCACATCAAATACCCCCACACTTATCTTTTTATTCGTCCTCGAATAAACTAAAACTAAGATAAATCTGTTTTTGTAGGAAACACGATTGCATTGAGCATATTCAACAAGTCGTTAAACCTCTAGGTTTTCCTAGTAGGACGAGAGTTGTCTCGTGAGGGTTTTCAGCGGATACTACCCAAAAAATCCAAATGCGATATGCAAATTCTAATGTGACTACATGGTGCAAGTTTTCAAAAATATTTACAAATGAAGAATTTACTTTTAAATTGACACAAGTAAGTTAATATAAGTTTTGGTCATTAATAAGAAATTTTAGTCCTTTTAGTCATCAAAACTTCCAACAAAAATTAAGTTAACATCAGAATCAGACTCTAGTTTGGTTAGTTGTTTCGGTTGATAACATAGTGCAACTATGAAATGGATCCTTTAGTTAATTATCAAAGTTTTGCAAAGTGGTATTTTTATTTATTTTGAATAACAAGTTGAATCAAATAAGTGAAGATAGTGTTTGGATTTCAATTGCTTGCTCTCTCTCTTTTGAAATATGTTAACATTATTATTATTGACACACCCAACTCGGATAAACTGAGGCCAAATATACTGATCATGCATTGCCTTTCAGGCTTACGTGAGAAGAGTACAGAGCGTGGTGAGTGTACACACTTGCATATGAACACATTACTCTAAGTGTTTATTATTTTATTTTAAATTTATTTACATACACCTAACTCAGATAAACTGAGGCTAGATATACCGATCATGCACTGCCTTTCGGGCTTACGTGAGAAGGGTATAGAGCATGGCGAGTGTACACACTTGCGTGCGAACACATGACTATGGGTGTTCCTTATTTTTATAAAAACCATTTTTTTTCTTTTTTTTATATATTTTTCTTCTTCTTCTTCTTCTTTTTTGTAAAGAGAGAGTTTTGCAAAATTATCTTAGCACCACTTAACTTAGAAGGTTAAAAATGTTATCGCCTTTACTTTAAATCAAGCACTCTTTTAAACAAAGATAACAATTAGGACATACTTCATAATTATCACCTATGAACCTTCCTATATACTAGTTGAACCATAATTACTTGTAATTAAACTTTATTTTTATTTTTGTTGAGACACATAAATTTTCAAAAATTTCAATTTAATAACAAAAAACATATACTTATATATCCTATAGTGTTTCTTCAAAAGTAAATCAATATGCTAAAAAGAAAATTTGTTTTGGAATTTTTTATTTTTTATTTTTTTTGGTTTTGGAAAGAAAATGCAAAAAATAAACCATGAAAAATCAAAAATGAACATGCGACTCCCCCTACACTTAATTTTGACTGTGTCCCCACAGTCAATACATGATATAAAGACTGAAACGGAGAAAATATGTACATATTTACAAGAGAGAGTTAACATTTCTCACTAGACGTAGTATGGCTCATGAAGAGTCATAATCTCCTCCTATCGATCACTTCCTAACTCCAAGTAAGGTTTTAAACAATGACCATTGACTTTAAAAATCGATCCATCCCTAGGGTTTTCTATTTCTATGGCACCGTGTGGAAAATGAGTACGTACAATGTATGGTCCTGTCCACCTTGATTTTAATTTCCCAGGGAATAAATGTAGTCGAGAGTCATACAAAAGAACTTTTTGGTTTGGCGAAAATGTTTTCCTTAGGATCAACTTGTCATGAAAAAATTTTGTTCTTTCTTTGTAAATTTTCTCGTCTTCATACGCGTCGTTCCTAATTTTCTTTAATTCATTAAGTTGCAATTTCCTATTTTTGCCAGCTTTTTCAAGATCAAAATTTATGTTATTAATCGCCCATAACGCTTTATGTTCACGTTCAACAGGTAAGTGGCACGCTTTACCATATACAAGCCTAAAAGGAGACATCCCAAGATTGGTTTTATATGCAGTTCTATAAGCCTAAAGCGCATCTGTCAATTTTGTGACCAATCTTTTCGATTTTTATTCACGGTTTTATAAAAAAATTGTTTGATTTAGCGATTTGAAACTTCAACTTGACCACAAGTTTGAGGATGATAAGGAGTTGATAACTTGTGGGTTATCGAGTATTTCTTCATTAGAGATTCAAATGACGATTACAGGAATGGGTTCTATTGTCGCTTATTATTGTGCGAGGTGTTCCAAACCTTGAAAAGATGTTTTCTTTTATGAATTTCACAACAACTTTGTGGTTATTTGTTTTACAAGGAATGGTTTCAACCCATTTAAAGACGTAATCAATGGCAAGAATAATGTACAGATTTCCGAAAGAATTGGAAACAGTCACATAAAGTCAATACCCCAAACGTCAAATATTTCGATCGTAAGACTAGGGTTCAAAGGCATCATGTTTCGTCGAGAGATTCTTCCAGACATTTGGCAGCGATCGCAAGTTTTACAAAATTCGAATGCATCTTTGGAAAGCATCGGCCAGTGAAAACCACATTGAAGCACCTTTTCCGCTGTTTTCTTAGGACCGAAGTGACCACCACAAGCTTGGTCATGACAAAATGTAAGAACACTTTTGATTTCGCAATTCGAGATGCAACGTCGAATGATTTGGTTAGAACAGTACTTAAACACATATGCATCCCAATAGAAGTACTTAACTTGGGAAAGAAATTTATATTTATCTTGTTTCGACCAAAATGAAGGATCCTTAGTGACTAAATAGTTCACTATGTCAGCATACCATGGATCGATGTAAATGGAAAGGAGTTGTTCATCTGGAAAGTTCTCGTTGATCGGTAAAGAAGATGGTGAGTTTGGAAAATGTGACAAATGATCAGCAATGACATTGTCAGATCCTTTTTTGTTTTTGATCGTAAGGTCATATTCTTGGAGTAAAAGGATCCAACGGATCAAACAAGGCTTAGCATCCTTTGTAGCGAAAAGGTACCTAAGAGCGGAGTGGTCAATGTAAACCATAATATGTGAGCCAATCAAATAAGGTCGGAACTTTTCAAGCGCAAAGACTACTACTAGAAGCTCTTTTTCAGTGGTAGTGTAATTGATTTGAGCATCGTTAAGAGTCATACTAGCGTAGTAGATGACATAAAAAAATTTGTTGATGCTTTGTCCTAAGACAGCACCAACTGCGAAGTTAGAAGCGTCACACATTATTTCAAAAGGAAGATCTCAATTTGGTGAACAAATGATGGGAGCAGAAATGAGTTCATTTTTGAGACGTTCGAAAGCAGAAACGCAATCAGAATTAAAGTCAAATGGATCGTCTTTTCCAATAAGAGTCGTCAGAGGTCGAGCAATTTTACTTAAGTCCTTCACAAAGCATCAATAAAAACCAGTGTGTCCAAGAAATGAACGAATGTCCTTGAAATATTTGGGAGTGGGTAGATTCGCAATTACGTCAACTTTTGCTTTATCTACCTCATTGCCTTTGTTTGAAATGACATGCCCAAGAACAATTCCACGTTTGACCATGAAATGACATATTTCCCAGTTTAACATTAAGTATATGTCCTTACATCGATTCAGAACCATCTCAAGATGGTGTAAGCACTCGAAAAAGAGTTATCAAAGATGGAAAAATCGTCCATAAAAACTTCAAGTAAGCGTTCGATCATGTCTAAAAAGATGCTGACCATGCATCTTTGGAAAGTAGCAGGAGCATTGCAAAGGCCAAAAGGCATATATCAATATGCAAAAGTGCCAAAGGGACACGTGAAAGTCGTTTTCTCTTGATCTTCGGGAGCAATTGGAATTCGGTTATAACCGGAGTAACCATCAAGAAAGCAATAGAATTCATGGTCGGCTAATCGTTCAAGCATTTGGTCGATGAAAGGAAGAGGGAAGTGATCTTTACGTGTTGCAGCATTTAATTTTCGATAATCAATGCAAACATGCTAACCCGTTTGAGTACGAGTTGGAATGAGTTTGTTAGCATCGTTCTTGATAACGATAAGTCTAGACTTTTTAGGCACGACATGAATTGGGCTAACCCATGAACTATCAGAAATGGGGTATGTGATTCCGTTATCGAGGAGCTTAAGAATTTCATCTCGAACCGCATCCTTCATTTTTGGTTTAAGCCTTCATTCGCGTCACGAACAGGCTTGGCATCGTCGACTAAATGGATACGATGTTGAACAAGAGCGGGAATAATTTCCTTTATATCGGTGATCAATCATCCATTTGCCTCTTTTTTTGAAAGAATTGAAAGAAGGGAAGCTGGTTGGTCAAGAGAGAGAATTTTAGATATTATGATAGGAAATGTTTCATTGTCACCTAAGTATGCATACTTAAGGTGATCATAAAGAGGTTTGAGGTCCGATCTCGAGGGTTGCTCAATCAAAGAATTTGGTTGAAGATCTGACTCAATAGTAAGGAGTTCAAATTGAAGCGCATTTTCAATTTTGTTAGGCTCATCTTGACATAGTTGTTCATATTCAGTCTTGCGTTCGTTGTTTAGGCCAACTGTTTCATTATCAAAAATTTCTTGAATGGAGCTAACTTCCAGCGTTTTATCACGTGGTTCGTTCGATTGATTTTCGAGATTGAAGATGTTAAGATCCAAAGTCATGTTTCCAAAAGAAATTTTCATCGAACCATTGGCCAATTGATTAGAGCATTTGAAGTAGCCAAGAAAGGTCAACCTAAAATCAATAGAATTTGACTCATCGGATTATTCATGGGTTGTGTCTCTAAAACAATGAAATCGACAGGGAATATAAATTGACCAGTTTTGATGAGTACATCCTCGATTTCTCCCATGGTTTTCTTTATCGAACGATCGGAAAATTGAAGAGTTACTTTTGTCGGTTTTAGTTCACCCAAGCCGAGTTGCTGGTAAACTGAATAAGGAATCAAATTGATACTCGCACCCAAATCCAATAAGCACTTATTAATCGGTTTGTCTCCTATCGTGCACGAGATTATCGGACATCCAGGATCTTTGTATTTAACGGAGATTGATTGAGACAAAACTTCGTTAAGACCGGCAGCTAAGAAAACTTTCTTGGGTTCATGAATTGTCGTTTTGGAGTACACAAGTCCTTGAGAAACTTAGCATAAGTTGGGACTTGTTGGACGGTATCAAGAAGAGGAATGTTTACATTGACTTGTTTAAAAATTTCCAACATCTTTTCCATTAGATTAGAGTGTCACGAAGGTGGTGTGGAAATAGAACACGATACTCAGTAGGTCGGTCTACTTGAGTAGAAGAAGAATTTGGAATAGAAATTGATTCGATGTTTGGCTCTATGTTTTGTTCTGAATCGCTTATTGTTTTAGAAGTTGCAAGAGGAGCTTTCGGTAAATCGTTTGGATTAACAACTTGGTTATCAATTTTTTTACCAAAACGCAAAGTCGTGATAGCATTCATTTGGTTTACATTGCTATCTTGAACAACATGGGCTTGATTCGAATTCGTGTTTTGATTTCTAGGATTCGGAACTGGCTGACTTGGGAATGTGCCTCGTTCACGTTCACTTACAGATGTGGGTAATTGACTCATTTGCATTTCAAGTTAAGTAATCGATTGACTTGTATTCTACATGTACGAGGTTAACAAATTTTGCAAATTGCTGTTTGATTTGAGGCTTTGAGTTGTTGCTTTAGCCAAAGTTTCAAGGCTTTTTTCAAGTGAAGTCAATCGTTTATCATCTTGGGGAGCAAAAGATTGTTGCGGTTGATTTTGAGATGGAGGCACAAAATTTTGTTGAAAATGATTGGGTTGAAAGGGAGGATTCAAAGCATTGTTCGGAAATGCTTGAAAATTGGGACAAACCAAATTCGTGTTAGAATTATTTTGGTTCCATGCAAAGTTAGGATGATTTCTTCGGGCAGGATTGTATATTGGAGAAAACGGGTCATTTTTAACCTTGTTGAAAGCATTGAGTTGTTCTATTGAATTAGGACACTGATCGGCTATGTGATTCAGATCTTTGCATTTATAACATATTGGTTGGGAAGCTTGGTTCATTTGGTTGGATGAGAAAATGTTGTTGAATTTATTGATCATTGCATCGATTTTAGCTTCTAAAGCCAAAGATGATTCTATCGAGTGTGCACTCGAACGTGAGTAAATGGATTTTTCATTAGAACGTTCCCACTAGGATGATTTTTTGGCCAAGTTTTCAAGGAATTACCAAGCATCGTCGTGATGTTTTGCCTTGGCACATCGATTCAAGCATGGTTCGTGAGTTGTTTTCAAGTCCATCGTATAAGATTGGCAAAGAGTCCATTTTTCAAAATTATGGTGTGGACATTTTATCAAAAGCTCTTTAAATCTTTTAAAATATTTTCCAAATGGTTCACCCCTGAATTGATGAAAATTGACAATTTCGTTTCGGATTTTAGTTGTTTTTTCCAAGGAGTAAAAATTTTTTAAGAAAATTTTAACAAATTCTTCCCAAGTTTTGATTGATTTTGATGGTAAGCTGTACAATCATTTTTTAGCGTAATTAGTAAAGGCGAATGGAATTAACCGAAGTTTGATTCCAACATCACATAATTGTTGGATTTTAATGGTTGCACATACTTGTTTGAATTTTGTTAAGAAGATATATGGGTCATCGTGTTAAAAATTGCCAAATTCTAGGAGCCTAGCAATATGATTGGAATGAATTTCAAAGTGATTACCTGTTGGGGTGGGTAATGTAATACAAGAAGGAATATAAACTCTATCGAGAAAGATTCTATCCATCAGAGTTCGAGGGGCATTTTCGTTTGCCATCGATGAAGGGTTGTTTGTTCAAGTTAAACGATTTGTTGTTGTGTCACGAGTCCAGGTACTCATGCACAAGTAAAAAGGTCAAGTAGAGAAAGAAGTGAGAATCGAGTTTAAGAGAATGAAACAAGGTTTGGAATTTGACTAATAATAACGGTTAGACGTTGGACTTAAGGGTGTCAAAATAAAACAAGATGAGATGAATGCAAAATAGAAATTAAACATGAGTTAACGATGCAACTACGAATGAAATTTTATTTTGTTTTTGTTTTTGAATTTTTTTTTAAATGCAAGCAACCAACAATACAAAGAAAATAAAAACAAGAGATAAGAGCACGATACCAAAGCGTGCAAAGTTATTAGCAATTTATTTTAAACGGCAATTTCTTTTAGCAAGCGATTCCTTCTTTTTGATTTTCTGCTTTTGCAACCTGAAAATTTTGAACAAGATATATTCTTTCTTTTTTTTCTTTTTTTATACCAAGGAAGAAACTAAAACAAAAGAAACCAAATTCGCTAAACCACCATTCACTAAACAAATGAAACTAAAACAACTTGTTTTTTTTGTTAAAAACTTCACTAGGGCGTGGCCCAAAACAAACGAAACCAACCTACTCGAAAAAAAAAGAAACCAAAACTTCACTAAACCAAGCCAATTAATTTTCCAATTCACGATTATAACAATTCTCATCAGAATTCCACTTTCCAATTTCAAAAGAAGGTGGATTCACGTTCAGGCGATTCGATGTTTGGGTGGGGAGATTGTGGTCACAGTTGCTTTTAGCCGAAACAGGATTTAGGCGGTTTAGCAGGGAATTTGGGTTGAAGTTGTCAATCGCATCGACACTGGAAGGTGTTGCCGGTTTTGGTTCGAGGTAAGGATGGAGACTACTTCGAGTGTGTGATTCGGCGAATGCTGGTGGAGATTGGGAACAGTGATTGTTTGGGGTTGGTGGTTCTGTGTTGATGAATATAGCAGATTATAGTGTAGTGAATGGTTGCAGATATAGGATTCGAGGTGCAGTGAGGTCGTGGTTGCTGGAAAGGAGTTGGGTGGTAGAGGAAGAAGTATTGCTGATGGGGAGAGTTGTTGATTGTTGAGGTGTTCGAAGGTTATGGAATGAAGATTGGAAGTTGTTGTGGTATTGGTGATTTTGAGAAGGCAGTTGATAGAGGGATGGAAGGCATGTGATGGAGTTGAAGTGATGCAGCGCATCAATCCATGCCAAGAAAGGAATCAACGAAACATATCTTATGTCGCAAAGCATCGTAGGTCGCTCCAGAATTTCCGCATCTCCTTAGGTCGCGAAGGCCTGCTCCTTAAGTCGCGATGTTCTTATGCCGCTCCATCAAGCTGTAAATCGCGAAGCCCTAGGTCGCTTCCACCTAGGTCGCAAATTCTTAAGTCAAAGCCGCTCCAGTAGGTCGCAAGGTCCTTGTGTCGCTGCTTGCTTATGTCGTTACTTCCCTTATGTCGCTATGCCGCATTTCTCTTAAGTCACTATGCCGCAAGCTCTTATGTCGCTTCCATTATGCCGCAAGCTCTTATGCCGCGCTCTTTAAGTCGTTCCTGAAGCTGTGCTATCTTCTTAAGTCACAAGTTCTTATGTCGCATTGTTCTTATGTCGCATTGTTGTTAAGTCGTACTGTTGTTGTTAAGTCGTATTGTTGTTAAGTCGTATTATGTTGTAACTCGTATGATGTTAAGTCATTTGGTGAACTTAAGTCGTATGTGTTGAGTTAAGTCATGAGGCGCATGTGTGTGTTGTAATTTCCTATAAATAGGGGTGTATTGTCATTTGTAAAGGGGGATTAATTTTGAAATAAATTTGTGTTTGAGCTTTGACCACTATTGTTGGAAGTTGAGTGTGATCTCCTTCTTCTTTCCATCTTCGGGTTATTCGTGAGCGAATCAACGAATTTGAAGCCAATTCTCGGTATCACTTATGAGTGATCAACGATCGAATTGTAGATCTTTCAACACGGTATCTTGCGAGATCAACGGGTTGGAGATAGCTAGATTCCGGCATCATCACTATCCACGGAATTGAGCTTTTATCGTTCTATCGGTTTATTTGACACGAAATCATCATTTCGTGAGGAAGATCCTGGATAGGTTGCGACAGTTTGATATCAAAAACTGTTCAAGCCTAATCAAAGCTGCGTCAATTGGTATCAGAGCCAAGTCAGAGACGGAAACGAGATTGTTTTAATGATCATGCCTCCGAGACGTGCTAACCGCTATCAAAATGTTGAAGATTTGTATAGAAGACAAGAAGCTGAGCAGATGGAGCAGCGTATCAATGAAAAGTTCAATGAGGGTATTGAAAAATTAGAGAAATTGTTGATCGACATGAATCAAAATCAAAGGAGAACGTCACCAGTTTCGAACCAGGGTGGAAACAGGGTTTCGCCATCGGTTTCGGAAGAAAGGAGGATGTCACCCCAGTCTTATCGAGATAGGAGAGAATCATCAGTTTCAATGATGCGAGAACACCATGGGTACCGAAATGAAGAGGGAAGAACTCAACGTGGTTTCGAAAATGAACCATATCGTGATGCTGAAAGACAAGGTAGAAGGAACATGCATGGTCGTAGGGATGTAGATGGTCAGGATCGATATCGAAATACATCTGATTTTAAGGAAGATGGTGATGGAGGTAGTATTCATTATCGAAATCAAGGCCAAGTGCGAAATCAATATCGGGATTAAGAAAATGATCGTAAATGGGAGTCAGGTATGAGGATGGAAATTCCAGAATTCAAAGGTGGTATGCAAGCAGAAGAATTTCTTGATTGGTTGTCGAATGTTGAAGAAATTTTGGAATTCAAGGATGTGCCTGAGAATCATAGAGTCCAATTAGTTGCTACAAGATTAAGGGGAAGAGCTATGGCTTAGTGGCAACAAACTAAACTAACTCGGGAGAGAATAGGAAAATCAAAAGTTGTCACTTGGGAGAAGATGAGAAAGATGATGAAAGCGACCTTCTTGCCATACAATTATCAATCTCTTATTTATCAACATTTGCAGAATTTGAGACAAGGGACGAAGATAGTGAATGACTATGCAGATGAATTCTATCAATTGATTGCAAGGAATGATATTATGGAAACCGAGGAACAGCTAACGGCTAGATATGTTGGAGGGTTACGAATGAAAATTCAAGACATGGTTAATATGTTTAATCCAATGTCTGTTGCTGAAGCACATCAGAAAGCTCTAGCTTGGGAGAAATAAGGGAGACGATGAAGTGGTGTGTTTACGAGTTCCAACAACCAGAATAAGGGTGCTAGTAGCAGTGCTAATGTTTCCAAGGCAGTCAATAAACCAATTGTCAAAGAAGCCGCTAAAGCAAAGGTCAATAACAATATCAAGTGCTATAATTGTCAGGAGTTTGGCCATAAAAGTAATGAATGTACAAAGCCAAAGAAGAGAGCATTAGTTGCAGAGGAATGTGAGTATGAGGATGTGGAAGCTGAAATTGATTATTCTCAACCACCAAAGTTTGATGAAGATGAAGAAGTTGTGTCAGGAGATGAAGGGTGTAACTTGATGATGAGGAGGTATTGTTTAACGCCAAATCATGAGAATGATTCTAGTTGGCTGAGAAGCAATATCTTTCAGTCTACATGTACTATCTTGGGAAAGGTTTGTCAATTTGTTATTGATGCGGGAAGCTGCGATAACATTATTTCTGAAGAAGCCATCAAGAAGTTAGGGTTGAAGACTGAAAAACACCCTAGACCTTATAAACTGGCATGGCTAAAGAAAGGTGGAGAAGTGACAGTGGGAAGACGTGCATGTGTTACATTTTCTATTGGGAAGAAGTACAAAGATGATATATGGTGTGATGTTGTCGATATGGATGTGTGTCATCTACTATTGGGAAGACCATGGCAATATGATAGAGCTGTACAACATAATGGTCGCACCAACAGCTACAGTTTCATGTTCAAAGGTACTCAAATCACCTTAGTTCCTAAGAAGCGTGAACAAAGTGAAAGCAAGTCAGAGAAGAAAGTGGAACCAACTAGTCTATTAACTTCGAGAGAATTTGTTAAAGAAGTGGAAGATAGTGCTGAATTGTTTATGTTGATTGGGTATGAAACAAGTGAAGATCTTGAAATGCCTGCGGAGGTTAGACCGGTGTTAAATGAATTTGAAGATGTCTTTCCTGCGGAATTACCCAAGGATTTACCGCCACTAAGGGACATACAACATCAAATTGATCTAGTGCCAGGTGCTGTTTTACCGCATAGGCCGCATTATCGTATGAGTCCGAAAGAGCATGTAGAGTTGAGGAGACAGGTTGAGGAGTTGCTTGAGCAAGGGCGTGTTCGAGAGAGTCTCAGTCCTTGTGCTATACCAGCTCTGTTGGTGCCAAAGAAAGATGGTTCATGGAGAATGTGTACAGACAGCAGGGCACTCAACAATAACTGTCAGATACAGATTTCCTATGCCAAGACTTGATGATCTATTGGATCAACTCAGTGGGTCTGTAATCTTTTCTAAGATCGACCTTAAGAGTGGTTATCATCAGATTCGCATAAGACCAGGTGATGAATGGAAGACAGCATTCAAGACTCGGGAAGGATTATATGAATGGCTGGTCATGCCATTTGGTCTATCTAATGCACCATGTACATTTATGAGGGTGATGAATCAAATTTTTAGACCTTACATCGGGAAGTTTGTTGTAGTCCACTTTGATGATATCTTGATATATAGTGCTAGCACAGAGGAGCACATTCAACACTTGCGAAAGATGTTAACTATTCTTCGTCAAGAACAGTTCTATGCAGCGACGAAGAAATGCGTGTTCATTACGTCGAGTGTTTTATTTCTGGGTTATGTCGTGTCCAAGGAAGGAATACAAGTGGACCAGAGTAAAGTAGCCGCAATCAGAAATTGGCCACAACCCAAAACTATAACAGAAGTCAGAAGTTTCCATGGGTTAGCTTCATTTTATCGAAGATTTATACCGCACTTTAGTAGTGTGATGGCTCCTGTTACTGATTGTATGAAAGGAAAGCAGATTTCATGGACGAAAGGGGCAGGATCTGCTTTTGAACAGATCAAGGAACTTTTAACATCAGCATTGATTCTAGTGTTGCCAGAATTTCAGTTACTATTTGAGTTACATACAGATGCGTCCAAAGTGGGAATTGGAGGAGTGTTGAGTCAGAAGGGTCGTCCAATTGCCTATTTCAGTGAAAAACTTTCTGGAGCAAAGATGAGATACAATACTTATGATGTGGAGTTTTATGCTATTGTGCAGGCCGTGAAGCATTGGAGACATTATTTGTTCCACAAAGAATTTGTTTTGTATATGGATCATGAAGCATTGAAACATTTACAAGGGCAGAATAAAATTGCAGCTAGGCATGCATCCTGGATAGCTTATTTGCAGCAATTTACATTCGTCGTAAAGCATAAGTCTGGAGTAACTAATCGCATCGCCGATGCATTGAGTCGGAGGAATAATTTACTAACAACCATGCGAGTAGAGGTGATGGGTTTTGACTTACTTACAGATTTGCTTACTTCAGATTCATATTTTTCCAAGATCCTAGACCAAGTCAAGCAGGGAAACATGGATGGATATATGCTGGTTGATGGTTTTCTATTCAAAGGAAATCAGTTGTGTATTCCAGATTGCAGTCTGCGAATGAAAATCATCAAAGAATTACATGAAGAAGGACACGTGGGCCATGACCGTCCTATGCAGTTGATCTCAAAGTCTTATTTTTGGCCGTCAATGAGGAAGGAGGTTGAAAAATTCGTTCAGAGGTGCCATATTTGTCAAGTTTCAAAGGGGACCGCAACAAATGCAGGTTTATATATGTCGTTGCCTATATCTACTAAACCATGGGTGGATGTTAGTATGGACTTTGTATTGGGATTGCCGAGAATGCAATGTGGCAATGATTCTATCTACGTGGTGGTTGATCGGTTTTCAAAAATGGTACATTTTATCGCATGCAAGAAAACGACAGATGCAGTTAATGTCGCACAGTTATATTTCAGAGAGATCTATCGTCTTCATGGGTTGCCTGAATCTATTGTATCGGATAGAGACACTCGTTTTCTGAGTCATTTTTGGATGGGTCTATGGAGAATGGTCGGGACAAAGCTGAAATTCAGTAGTGCTTATCATCCACAGACGGATGGACAGACGGAAGTTGTGAATAGATCCCTAGGTAATCTATTGAGATGCCTCGTGAATGACAATTTGAAGAGTTGGGATTCCAAGCTATGTCAAGCTGAGTTTACACACAACCATGCAGTTAATCGTAGCACTGGGTTCAGTCCATTCCAGGTCGTTTACTCAACAATGCCTAAGGGACCATTATATTTATCTACAGTACCACAGCAGAAAGGAGTGATCAAACGAGCTAGTGATTTTGCAAATGAATTGCAAGAGTGCCACAAGGTCGTGCAGGAACGATTGCTTAAGGCGAATGAGAAATATAAGCAATCTGCGGATATTAAGCAACGAAATGTTGAGTTCAAAG
This sequence comes from Allium fistulosum, assembly GCA_030737815.1. NCBI lineage: Eukaryota > Viridiplantae > Streptophyta > Magnoliopsida > Asparagales > Amaryllidaceae > Allium > Allium fistulosum. The sequence continues at coordinate 1,042,809,815 of CM060906.1, forward strand.
AAGGAGATTTTGTATATGCAGTATTGACTAAGGATCGATTTCCTATTGGTATTTACAACAAACTGGCTGCTAGAAAGATTGGCCCTTTGGAAATCGTAAAGAAGATTAATGAGAATGCTTATCGTTTAAGATTGCCAGATCATATGCATACTGCTGACGTTTTCAACGTCAAACACTTGATTCCATATCATGAGAATAAGCATGTCGAAGAAGGAGAAAGTGTGAATTCGGGACGAATTCTTTTTCAACCAGGGGAGGATGATGCAGCGCATCAAGCCATGCCAAGAAATGAATCAACGAAACATATCTTATGTCGCAAAGCATCGTAGGTCGCTCCAGAATTTCCGCATCTCCTTGGGTCGCGAAGGCCTGCTCCTTAAGTCGCGATGTTCTTATGCTGCTCCATCAAGCTGTAAATCGTGAAGCCCTAGGTCGCTTCCACCTAGGTCGCAAATCCTTAAGTCGAAGCCGCTCCAGTAGGTCGCAAGGTCCTTGTGTCGCTGCTTGCTTATGTCGTTACTTCCCTTATGTCGCTATGCCGCATTTCTCTTATGTCACTATGCCGCAAGCTCTTATGTCGCTTCCATTATGCCGCAAGCTCTTATGCCGCCCTCTTTAAGTCATTCCTGAAGCTGTGCTATCTTCTTAAGTCACAAGTTCTTATGTCGCATTATTCTTATGTCGCATTGTTGTTAAGTCGTATTGTTGTTAAGTCGCATTATGTTGTAACTCGTATGATGTTAAGTCGTTTGGTGAACTTAAGTCGTATGTGTTGAGTTAAGTCGTGAGTCACATGTGTGTGTTGTAATTTTCTATAAATAGGGGTTTGTTGTCATTTGTAAAGGGTGATTAGTTTTGAAATAAATTTGTGTGTGAGCTTTGGCCACCATTGTTGGAAGTTGAGTGTGATCTCCTTCTTCTTTCCATCTTCTTTCCATCTTCGGGTTATTCGTGAGCGAATCAACGAATTTGAAGCCAATTCTCGGTATCACTTACGAGTGATCAACGATCTAATTGTAGATCTTTCAACACGGTATCTTGCGAGATCAACGGATTGGAGATAGCTAGATTCCGGCATCATCACGATCCACGGAATTAAGCTTTTATCGTTCTATCGGTTTATTTGACACGAAATCATCATTTCGTGAGGAGATCCTGGATAGGTGTAATACCCCAAAATTTTGTGAAAAATCATTTTTGTAAAATGATTTAATTTTTGAAATATTTAGATTTAAATATGGTGAAATTTCTGGAATAAATAGTGTGCAAGTATATGTGTGCACGTGCACACTGAAATGGCACAAGGAAGAACTCCAGATTTCTTGGATTTAAAACAAGAATTAAAAAGCAATACAAACATGATTTTGCAACATGGATATTTGATTTCTGGAATTATATGGATCATCTTAAGAAATAAGAAAAGTAAGTTTTACTTTAAATCAGTAAACAGATTTTATTTAAAACCCAGGAAAAAGAAAATTATACATATATATGTTATAAGGATTTGTAAACCTGTATACATATAGGAGCTTATGTTTCTGAAATTAAAGAGGAATTAAATAAGCCTAGATAAGATATGTATACAAATATACATTTTTAAGTACTGAAAAGTATATATATATATAAGCAAGTGAAACTATAACATTAAAATGACATGAAATGTGATACAAGTTAATATGCTTGTGTAGGCAAAAATAGCAAAGGGGATTCTCAGGAATAATTAAAATATAAAATAAGATAGTCACACTTTTAACATGACTAGGTGAGTGGCCATTTTCTGAAAAGTAAAAGAAAGAAAATGCAGCCTTTAAATTGGTTAATATGGCCGGGGTATTATGAATGAAAAATGCATGATGTTAGCCAGGACAGAAATGGAATTCTGTTTTAACAAAACCCTAGTGAAAAAAAAATGCATATAAATAGGCAGTTTTAGCCAGTAGAATTATCTTTACCCCGAGCTGCACAAAAATAAGAAAAGGAGAAAAATATTGGAAGGAAGGAGAAAACACTCATACAAGGATTTTCTGGATTAATAAGAAGAAACATTTAGGTGAGTAACCTCACTGAGTTCATGGCATTAAGACCTGAGATGAGGCAGCCACTTTTTATATTGCCATTTATATATTTCTGGTTTTGATGTATATGATTTCATCAATGCTTTTTGGATGTCTTATTTTAAATCTGATATGATTTAATATGGATGATTTTGATGATCTTTGATTGGTTGAGACATTTGTCTTTGGATGTGTATCATACTGTTTTATTTATACTCATAAATGTTAAAGTCTAGGATCTTAAAATTATATAGAGAATACTCTCAACTGTTATAGATCTATGGCATGGAAACTTTACAAAGAATGTTGGGAGCTGCATTATACTTGGTATAAGTGCTGAGGCTTGAGAAGAAAAATGTTAAGGGTGCAATAGAAATTTTCTAAGTGCTGAGCCCTTAATCAAATAAAAAAAAAAGAAGAAACTCACAAGCTAAAATTATGATTGAACCAGATCTTGAATCTGAATCAATCATAAAGGCTTGCAGATCAATATAATAAGAACATGCCATGCCTCTTTTTACAGTTGAAAATATTCTTATATTTTACTAAGATCAAGACATATTGACCCCATTTAGGAAATAACTGTCTGCTTATTTCTGAGGAGAATTATGCTAGGAAAGATTATGGATGTTTCCATGTTTGCAGTGACATGTTCACTTAGCATATTTGATGATAGGATTTAAGACAATACACTAGTAAATAAACTAGGGAAGGGAAGGCCAAGAAGACTGCTGGAATGCTTGTCATATTTGAAGTATGCAAGTTGGCACATGGTTTGTTTAAGCCCTGAGATCTTTGTGCAATGATGTGAATTAGTTCATTGCAATGTGTCCCTGTGATTCCTTAATAGCAGATGAGGCAGGAATTTAAATTGAATTATACAACCTGTAAATGAAGAAATAGGAATATGGATATTTCTTAGGATTGGTTGGTATGGAACCATGGTGGTTCCAGTGAATGCAAATGTTGCAAATAGATAATTATGTTTGCATGGTTATGTATGCAAGTGAAAGAATGATAGATGAATATATCATACCAGAATCAACTTATTTATATCATGTTAAAGTAATTAGATGCAGAGATTTACTTAAATAACTAGTTGGTACTCTTATATTCTCTATTGCTTAATATCATGAATGTATTGATGTTACTCATACCAGATCATAGATCTGACCCTTGTTTGCTCATGGCATATGGGGTGTCTCATTTTAAAATGAGGCAGCCACTCATGCTCTTTCAGGTAACCCAGGCACTAAGTAAAAATGAAGTTATGGCTATTATGGAGGAGTGAATGAACATGCTAGCTAGTTTCAATAAGAGCTTAAATTGATTATATCTGCATGTATTCAGGAAAAAATTTATGTTTCTAAGATTTCCAGTCATGTAATGAATTCTATTATGGTTAGATGGAATAGTTGTATCATGTTAAATATATTGTTATGCACTAAGGTTTAAAAATCTAAAAGAAATATCTGAGTGGGAAACAAGGAAATGATTTTAAGCATTGATATGGATGCTTGGAAAAGAATTATGCATATGTAGGTGAGCTACTGTTTTGCATAATTTATATTATGTATTAGTTAATCTTGAGACATAACAGAGCACTGAGTTTTAGAATAAAATCTGGATTTAGCTAGAAGTAAACTTATAGGGATTTTAGTTTCTTTTTACTGAAATACTTTGTAAATAAGTTTAAATTCATTTCTGAATCGTATTGAGAAAAGTAAAATGTTTTTAAAAGCTTCAGACAGAATGCAATGAATGGTATCTCCATTGCTTTGAACTAGTGTGTAGCAGATACAGGATACATGAGTTAACCAGCTTCAAATAAATGAAGTATTGGTTGATCATGATAGATTGTATTTTGAAAATAAAAATGCATTTCAAAAGCTTAGTACATTTAGCAATTGTTTCACCCAGTTTTCTGGAAAATAAGCAAAGATATTGACATGTACATGTATATCTGTGTACATGTTGATATTTGGGCAAAAATATAAACCTAAATTCCTAGAACAGTTGTAGGAATGGGTTTCAAAAAAAATAAAGTAAGAATTATTGTTTTGTATGTTAGATTATAGGCAAAAATTAAATATATATGTGCAGATATAGGTAGATATCAGATTTCAAACCATACAGGAGAAAAATAAAAAGAAAAACAAAAATTGTGTTTGAACCGACCAGCATAGCACTCGAACTCGTGACCTCTCATGTATAAGTTAGGCGCGTTTCCATTACGCCTAGATGTTGCTTGTGTTCACTTATGATCCACTTTCTTTTAGCCTGAGTTTGATGCTATCCAGACTTTAACACAATCATCCTTATTAAAAGCTTGCTTTCCACTGATTATTACCTGATCATTCCTTAATTAGCATAACAGACTAAAGTACATGTTTCCAGTGGATTCTATGGTCAAAAAATCAGGATACAATAATTAATCTGAATTGCTAAAATCTAAATCAAACAGAATGTTCTTGTACAAAAAATAAAATAAAGTATATACTCTGAATTTAAACAAGAGGAACACATACATCTTCATATGTATGTGTATGTTATTAGATATACACTGATATATTTATATTGGTAAGTTATTTTGATCCTGGATATATTTTGTTTATTGGAGAAAGAGAATGACCTTGGAAAATATATTTGTAATGAATGATATATCTATATATCATCTCTTAAAAAAAAATCCTTATGAAATTAGGGTGGAAATAGGAGGGTCATTTCAGTTGGTATCAGAGCACTTGGTTGCATTGATTGTTAAGTATTATAGAAATGTATTATGTCTGTTTGTTTTGGATGAAATAATTTAGATAAGAAAATAGAAATTATAGAAGTACTCATAATATACTAATACCATTTGCCCAGAATTTAGTTAGCAGACCATGGTAGGAAGAGGATCTCATCACAATGCAGGACCCAGTGCACCTCAAATGCTTGATATGCAAGAATTTGTGAGGGTTTTAAGAGATGGAATTGGGCATAGGCCTGAGAACCCACATGAAGAGCTTTCAAAACTACTGAAGACTTATTCCAATTTGGGAGGCAAGAGTTTTGAAGGAACTGAGAGTGTGATGGAAATTCAAGCATGGTTGAGAACACTTGATAGGATTTTTAATGACATGCAGTTGGATGACCAAAGGAAGAGGCAAGTAGCTTCTAGACAACTGAAAGGGGTAGCTTTAAGCTGGTGGGAGGTGATCATAGCTGGAAGAAATGAAAATGAAATCACTTGGAATCAGTTCAAGGAGATGTTGGAGGCAAGATTTGTACCAGCATCAGCCAAGACCATTTTGCTTGAAGAATTTATCAAACTTAGGTAGGGAACTTTGAATGTCACTGAATACACTCAAAAGTTTGAGGGGCTATCTAATTATGGAGCAATGCTAGTGGCAGATGAAGCATCCAAAAATGATAGGTATATAAAAGGACTGAACCCAGGACTTAGCAGAGCTATGCTGCCATATGCAGATAGAACATTTAATCAAGTAATTGATCTGGCCTTGAAACTGGAACAACATGACAAAGAAAGAGAGAAATATAGGAATTTTAAGAGCAACAACAAGAAGGATAAGGGGAGATATCACCCTTATGATAAAAAGAAGGAGGAGGCAGACAACAGGAAGAGTAAAGATACAAAAGCCAATGATACTAAGAAGAAATTGGTTTGCCATCATTGTGGAAAAGAAGGACACATCAAACCAAGGTGCCCAGAGTTAAAAGGAGGAGCCTTCAAATGCTACCTATGTGGGAAAGAGGGGCATATGAAGAGGAACTGTCCTGAGAATAAACAGCAAGAGAAATTGGCAACTTTGGAAGGTAAAGGCAAATCTGCAGTGAAAATTGATGCTGAAAATCATGGCCAAGTGGAAGGTACATTACTCATTTGTGCCATACCCATACCAGTAGTATATGATACTGGAGCAACACACTCTTTGATTTCCTATGAAGTAGTTAAAGTATTGAAATTAAACTGCATATTGGTTGAAACCCCATTGCTTGTACAAAGTCCCCTAGGGAGTTCTAGTGTTTTGAACATGAATTGTGTGGATGTGGAGTTAAACATAGGAGGAAATATTTTTATTTCCAATTTATATGTTTTAAATTACCCAAATATAGGAGTTATATTGGGGGTAGATTGGTTAAGGCAATTTAAAGCCATAATTAATTTAGACTCATCCACCATATCATTGCAAAATTCTAGAGGCCAGAGGATCACAGTTCTATGTGAAGTAGCTAAGGAAGGGAAATTGTATCATTTAGTTGACTTAGAAAAAGATCTGAGTGAACTAACCATTGAAGAAATTCCCATAGTTAATGAATACTTGGATGTGTTTGGGGAAGTTAAGGGTGTTCCACACCACAGACCAGTTGAGTTCCAAATTAATCTCATTCCAGGAGCAAGTCCAATAATCAAGAAACCTTATAGAATGGGGCCAAGTGAACTGAAAGAATTGAAAAATCAGTTGGAAGAATTAGAAGGCAAGGGATTTATAAGGCCAAGCAATTCCTGCTGGGGTTCTCCAGTAGTGTTTGTAAGAAAACATGATGGTACCTTGAGAATGTGCATAGATTACAGGGAACTAAATAAAGTAACCATCAAGAATAAATACCCATTGCCTAGAATAGATGATCTCTTTGACCTACTCAGTGAAGCTAAAATATTTTCTAGGCTAGACTTAGCATCAGGATTCCATCAAATGAAGGTTGAAGACTCAAGTGTTAAGTATACTGCATTTAACACAAGATATGGCTTATATGAATTTTTGGTTATGCCATTTGTTTTGACAAATGCTCCTTCATATTTTGTTGATTTAATGAATAGAATATTTAGAGATTATTTAGACAAGTTTGTACTGATTTTTATTGATGACATTTTGATTTATTCCAAGACAGTGGAAGAGCATAAAAATCATTTGCATTTAGTTTTGTCAAGGCTAAGGGAAAATGATTTAAAGGCAAAATTTTCAAAATGTGCATTTTGGAAAGAAGAAGTGCATTTTCTTGGGCATGTCATCTCTGCCAAAGGAATATCAGTAAACCCTAATAAGGTAGTGGCAATCCAAGCATGGAAAAGGCCTAGTACCATCAGTGAGATTAGATCATTTATGGGGATGGCAGGATATTATAGGAGATTTATAAAAGATTTCTCAAAAATATCATCACCACTTACCAATTTAACTAGAAAGAACCAAGCCTTTGTATGGACAGAAAAATGTGAGCAAGCTTTTATCAAAATAAAGGAAGCTCTGATTAATGCACCAGTATTGAGAGTGCCAGAAGGAAATGAAAATTTGGTTGTGTACACTGATGCAAGTGGCTCTGGGTTAGGGGTTATGTTGATGCAGCAAAACCAGGTGGTAGCCTATGCATCTAGGCAATTAAAGCCACATGAAACCAGATATGCAACCCATGATCTTGAACTAGCAGCAGTTGTGTATGCTTTGAAACTTTGGAGACATTATTTGTTAGGTGCCAAATTCATTTTGTACACTGATCATAAGGCACTGAAATATTTATTCTCACAAAAAGATTTGAATATGAGGCAACATAGATGGGTAGAGTTCCTAGCTGCCTATGATCTAGATATACTGTATACACCAGGCAAGGCAAATAAAGTTGCAGATGCCTTGAGTAGACAACATGCCAAGGTAGCCATGTTGATGATGGAAGAGTTTAGGGATTTGTCTATACTTACTGATTTGGAAATTGAGGACAACAGTAAGGTACAAATGATGCCCATTAAAGAAGGTGAAGGTAAAGGGAAATTAAGTATGATATCTCTGCAATCAGATTTACTTCTTAAGATTGGGAAAATGCAGGAACAAGACCTAAACATGGTGGAAAAGAAAATGCTCATATCAAAAGGGGAGGAAGTAATAAATTATCAAATTGATAAAAATGGTTATTTAAGGAATAAAAATAGGATATGTGTTCCAGAAAATATAGAATTGAAGGAGGAAATATTAAATGAGTACCATAGGAGTAAGTACTCCATACACCCAGGTAGCACTAAGATGTATCAAAATTTGAAAAGAAATCTTTGGTGGAAGGGGATGAAGTCAGATGTGGCCAGATATGTTGCAAGGTGCATGACTTGCCAACAAGTCAAGGCAGAGACACAAAGGCCATCAGGACTATTACAACCCCTTAGTATACCACAGTGGAAGTGGGAGGATATATCTATGGATTTCATAGATGGTCTGCCTAGATCTAAGAAGGGAAACACAAGTATATGGGTAATAGTGGATAGGCTAACTAAGGTAGCACATTTTATCCCAGTTAGAACAGAAAGAAATGTCCAAAATTGGCTCAAATATTCATGAAAGAGGTAGTAAGGTTGCATGGCATACCCAAAACCATTGTGAGTGATAGGGATACCATCTTCACCTCAAGGTTTTGGAAAAGTTTTCAAGAGGCCATGGGGAGTGAATTGTGCTTAAGCACTGCCTACCATCCACAATCAGATGGTCAAACTGAGGTGGTGAACAAAGTCTTAGAGGATTTGTTGAGAGCATGCACACTGGACTTTGGAGGCAACTGGGAAGACCACCTCCATCTAGCTGAATTCACATACAATAACAGTTACCAAAGCACCATAGGGATGGCACCATTTGAAGCCTTATATGGCAAGCCATGTTTATCACCTATATGCTGGGTAGAGACTGGAGAAAGGGCTGTTCTTGGACCTGAATATGTTAAAGAAACTACAGAGAAAATTTGGTTAATAAGAAAAAGAATAGCAGCAGCTCAAGATAGGCAAAAGAAGTTTGCAGATAGGAAGAGAAAGCAAGTGGAATATGAAGTGGGAGACTTTGTTTTCATCAAGATTTCACCTATGAAGAAAGTCTTGAGATTTGGCAAGCAAGGTAAGCTCACACCAAGGTATGTTGGACCCTATAAAATTCTGGAAAGAATTGGTTCATTGGCTTACAAATTAGAACTACCAGAGGAAATGAAAGCAATGCATAATGTTTTTCATGTGTTCCAACTTAGAAGATGGGTACATGATAAAGAAGACATTTTGGAAGAGCCTACCAAAATTCAAATAAATCCTGACTTGGTTTATGAAAAAGAACCAGTGGGGATTATAGCCAAGGAAGAAAAGAAATTAAGGAGCAAAACCTTGAAACTAGTTAAGATCCAGTGGAGTAGTGATCCTAATGACTGCACATGGGAGTTAGAGGAAAAGATTAGAATAGATTATCCTAAGCTTTTTGCAAATTAAAAGGTAATTTTTTTTTTCTGGAAAAATTTTTGTTATGCATGGTTGATATGGTTGAATTTGTTTGCTTATGCATATGTTTGATAAGTTTTCAGAAAAGAAAATGATGCTTGTTATAAATGTTAGAAAAATTGTGAGGACACAATTCCTAAAAGGAGGGGTGAATGTAATACCCCAAAATTTTGTGAAAAATCATTTTTGTAAAATGATTTAATTTTTGAAATATTTAGATTTAAATATGGTGAAATTTCTGGAATAAATAGTGTGCAAGTATATGTGTGCACGTGCACACTGAAATGGCACAAGGAAGAACTCCAGATTTCTTGGATTTAAAACAAGAATTAAAAAGCAATACAAACATGATTTTGCAACATGGATATTTGATTTCTGGAATTATATGGATCATCTTAAGAAATAAGAAAAGTAAGTTTTACTTTAAATCAGTAAACAGATTTTATTTAAAACCCAGGAAAAAGAAAATTATACATATATATGTTATAAGGATTTGTAAACCTGTATACATATAGGAGCTTATGTTTCTGAAATTAAAGAGGAATTAAATAAGCCTAGATAAGATATGTATACAAATATACATTTTTAAGTACTGAAAAGTATATATATATATAAGCAAGTGAAACTATAACATTAAAATGACATGAAATGTGATACAAGTTAATATGCTTGTGTAGGCAAAAATAGCAAAGGGGATTCTCAGGAATAATTAAAATATAAAATAAGATAGTCACACTTTTAACATGACTAGGTGAGTGGCCATTTTCTGAAAAGTAAAAGAAAGAAAATGCAGCCTTTAAATTGGTTAATATGGCCGGGGTATTATGAATGAAAAATGCATGATGTTAGCCAGGACAGAAATGGAATTCTGTTTTAACAAAACCCTAGTGAAAAAAAAAATGCATATAAATAGGCAGTTTTAGCCAGTAGAATTATCTTTACCCCGAGCTGCACAAAAATAAGAAAAGGAGAAAAATATTGGAAGGAAGGAGAAAACACTCATACAAGGATTTTCTGGATTAATAAGAAGAAACATTTAGGTGAGTAACCTCACTGAGTTCATGGCATTAAGACCTGAGATGAGGCAGCCACTTTTTATATTGCCATTTATATATTTCTGGTTTTGATGTATATGATTTCATCAATGCTTTTTGGATGTCTTATTTTAAATCTGATATGATTTAATATGGATGATTTTGATGATCTTTGATTGGTTGAGACATTTGTCTTTGGATGTGTATCATACTGTTTTATTTATACTCATAAATGTTAAAGTCTAGGATCTTAAAATTATATAGAGAATACTCTCAACTGTTATAGATCTATGGCATGGAAACTTTACAAAGAATGTTGGGAGCTGCATTATACTTGGTATAAGTGCTGAGGCTTGAGAAGAAAAATGTTAAGGGTGCAATAGAAATTTTCTAAGTGCTGAGCCCTTAATCAAATAAAAAAAAAGAAGAAACTCACAAGCTAAAATTATGATTGAACCAGATCTTGAATCTGAATCAATCATAAAGGCTTGCAGATCAATATAATAAGAACATGCCATGCCTCTTTTTACAGTTGAAAATATTCTTATATTTTACTAAGATCAAGACATATTGACCCCATTTAGGAAATAACTGTCTGCTTATTTCTGAGGAGAATTATGCTAGGAAAGATTATGGATGTTTCCATGTTTGCAGTGACATGTTCACTTAGCATATTTGATGATAGGATTTAAGACAATACACTAGTAAATAAACTAGGGAAGGGAAGGCCAAGAAGACTGCTGGAATGCTTGTCATATTTGAAGTATGCAAGTTGGCACATGGTTTGTTTAAGCCCTGAGATCTTTGTGCAATGATGTGAATTAGTTCATTGCAATGTGTCCCTGTGATTCCTTAATAGCAGATGAGGCAGGAATTTAAATTGAATTATACAACCTGTAAATGAAGAAATAGGAATATGGATATTTCTTAGGATTGGTTGGTATGGAACCATGGTGGTTCCAGTGAATGCAAATGTTGCAAATAGATAATTATGTTTGCATGGTTATGTATGCAAGTGAAAGAATGATAGATGAATATATCATACCAGAATCAACTTATTTATATCATGTTAAAGTAATTAGATGCAGAGATTTACTTAAATAACTAGTTGGTACTCTTATATTCTCTATTGCTTAATATCATGAATGTATTGATGTTACTCATACCAGATCATAGATCTGACCCTTGTTTGCTCATGGCATATGGGGTGTCTCATTTTAAAATGAGGCAGCCACTCATGCTCTTTCAGGTAACCCAGGCACTAAGTAAAAATGAAGTTATGGCTATTATGGAGGAGTGAATGAACATGCTAGCTAGTTTCAATAAGAGCTTAAATTGATTATATCTGCATGTATTCAGGAAAAAATTTATGTTTCTAAGATTTCCAGTCATGTAATGAATTCTATTATGGTTAGATGGAATAGTTGTATCATGTTAAATATATTGTTATGCACTAAGGTTTAAAAATCTAAAAGAAATATCTGAGTGGGAAACAAGGAAATGATTTTAAGCATTGATATGGATGCTTGGAAAAGAATTATGCATATGTAGGTGAGCTACTGTTTTGCATAATTTATATTATGTATTAGTTAATCTTGAGACATAACAGAGCACTGAGTTTTAGAATAAAATCTGGATTTAGCTAGAAGTAAACTTATAGGGATTTTAGTTTCTTTTTACTGAAATACTTTGTAAATAAGTTTGAATTCATTTCTGAATCGTATTGAGAAAAGTAAAATGTTTTTAAAAGCTTCAGACAGAATGCAATGAATGGTATCTCCATTGCTTTGAACTAGTGTGTAGCAGATACAGGATACATGAGTTAACCAGCTTCAAATAAATGAAGTATTGGTTGATCATGATAGATTGTATTTTGAAAATAAAAATGCATTTCAAAAGCTTAGTACATTTAGCAATTGTTTCACCCAGTTTTCTGGAAAATAAGCAAAGATATTGACATGTACATGTATATCTGTGTACATGTTGATATTTGGGCAAAAATATAAACCTAAATTCCTAGAACAGTTGTAGGAATGGGTTTCAAAAAAAATAAAGTAAGAATTATTGTTTTGTATGTTAGATTATAGGCAAAAATTAAATATATATGTGCAGATATAGGTAGATATCAGATTTCAAACCATACAGGAGAAAAATAAAAAGAAAAACAAAAATTGTGTTTGAACCGACCAGCATAGCACTCGAACTCGTGACCTCTCATGTATAAGTTAGGCGCGTTTCCATTACGCCTAGATGTTGCTTGTGTTCACTTATGATCCACTTTCTTTTAGCCTGAGTTTGATGCTATCCAGACTTTAACACAATCATCCTTATTAAAAGCTTACTTTCCACTGATTATTACCTGATCATTCCTTAATTAGCATAACAGACTAAAGTACATGTTTCCAGTGGATTCTATGGTCAAAAAATCAGGATACAATAATTAATCTGAATTGCTAAAATCTAAATCAAACAGAATGTTCTTGTACAAAAAATAAAATAAAGTATATACTCTGAATTTAAACAAGAGGAACACATACATCTTCATATGTATGTGTATGTTATTAGATATACACTGATATATTTATATTGGTAAGTTATTTTGATCCTGGATATATTTTGTTTATTGGAGAAAGAGAATGACCTTGGAAAATATATTTGTAATGAATGATATATCTATATATCATCTCTTAAAAAAAATCCTTATGAAATTAGGGTGGAAATAGGAGGGTCATTTCAATAGGTTGCGACAGTTTGATATCAAAAACTGTTCAAGCCTAATCAAAGCTGCGTCATGAAGATTGCAATGGGTTGTTGTAGTTGGAAGGAAGATAGAGGAATGTGGGTGAAGGTAGGTAGATGAGCGGCAAAGTGAATTGCTGATGATGGCAGTAGTTTTGGGTAGGGGGTATTTGAGTTGGGTTGTTTTGTTGAATGAGGTGGGTTAAAGTTTGGTTATGGTATAGGAGTTTGTATAGTGGGGTTTGGTGGAAGTTGTAGGTGGTGGTTTCAGATTGTTTGAGAGTAGATGTTTTTGTTGGCAGCTTTGAAGTGGTGCAGGCTGGAGGTTGATGTGTGGGTTTTGGAAGGAAGTTTGATGGGGCTGCAGTGATGCAGTGATGTATGTTTGGTTTAAGTTTTATGTTTGATGGAAGTGGAAGTGGGGTTTGGTGGAAGTGATGTATGTATGTTTGGTGCAGTGATGTAGTGATGGTTTAAGTTGTGGAGGCAGTGTATGCAGGAGATAGTGGAGGAGGTAATGCAGGATGAGTTTGCAGGTGGTTGTTTGGTGAAGGAATTGAATGTTGCAGATAGAGGGACAGTGAGGGTTGCTACTTGTTTGTTCGAACTTGCTGATGCAGTGGAGGTGGTAGTGATCAACAGTGGTTGGCAGAGGGAAGATTGTTTATGGTTATGCAATGTGTTTATGGTTATGGATGTGGAGTGTAGCAAGGTAGGTCGGTTGTAGCTGAACTTGTGGTGGCAGTTGTTTATGGCAGCTTGAGGGTGGTTGGTGATTGTATGGATAGGCAGTTTTGTGAAGTGGCAGTTGGTGAAGTTCAAGTTCAAGTGGCAGTTTTGTGAAGTTCAATTTGATGAATTGAAATATAAACAGAGAACAGAAGTGGGAATTATGAATTGTAATAGAGCACACAGAAATGTGATATGTAAGAGAACAGGAGTGAACGGAAATGAATTTGTGATTGAAATTGAAGTAGTAAATAAAATGCCTTGAATGTTTTTTTAAGACATTGCAAATGCACACTGAAATGAACCAAAACTAAACCAAATGACCAAAACACAAGGCTACAACACAAGTAACAACAAGTGATTCAAAATAGAAGAGTTTTTTGTACATTTTTTTGGAATGCAAATTAACATGCAAAATAAACACACAATAAAATTAAATAAAAATAATTCGAAGAGTAGAATTAAAACTAAATTGCAATTCCTCGGCAACAGTGCAAAAACTTGTTAGACGGTGAATTTTCTACCAATTAAAAAATCGACGAAAAATTATATTCATTATAAAACCACAAGCGCACGGCGTACAATTGTAGTACGTATGCGAGTACGGGTCGATCCGCAAGGAATGAATTAAATTCTAATAGTACTCAATCAAATTAACCCAAAGTTTTGAAGTTGATTTTAAACTAGAAAGTAGTAGAAAATAAGCTAGAAGAAAAATGAATAAAACTATGATATTAAGGAGCAATTTAGAGGCAAATCCACTTCCAAACATTCATATAAATCAACACAAATTTCACTTGTAATCTCTCATTAAATGTTAAGTAGAAATGATAGATGTGCTTATTATAAGTATGATTTATTTGTGCTATTAGCACAACTTAAATCATCAAACTCTAACACATCATGCAAACCCACTTATCAAAACTCATGAAAATGACATGAAAATAAAAAATAAAATATATTTTAAGTATGATCTATTTACTATTAATTAGTAACATAGACCATCAAATTTTGATTCTAGTTTGACTTTCATTATAAAAAATCACTTAGGCAAATGATTAAATAGCTTATGCATTAAATGGAGTTAAGCATAACCTATTTGAGATGTCAAAATAGGCTATCAAAATTCAATAAGAAAGAAGCATAAACCACCATCATTCGTATTTTTCATTAAGCACATATGAGAGATCACAATTGAAATCATTATGTTAATTTTAATATGTTTCATGAGAGCTTCATTACCCCTAAATTGAAGGGATTTAGCTACTCATATTTGAAAACATGTTAACATAAAATGATTTCAACATAAAATAAAAGGAAAATGAGAGCTAATTACAAGAAAAGAGACCTAACTACTTGTATGAAATAAAACTAAACTAATTACAAGAATTAAATCTATGCTACTAACACTAAACAAGAGAAGCATAAACTAAGAAAGAGAGAGCATGAAATAAAAAGAGCATGAAAAGAAAGCATAAATAAAAATTGCATGAAAGTAAAAACAAGGCTAAGAAGCCATAAGAGAAATTTTTATTTATCTTTGATATTGTGGCTACAATATTGCTTGAAAGTAAGAAGATAATTACATGAAACATAAGGGGTACTTATACATGCTTGAAACCCTAATTCATATTTTAGGGGATTGCCTAAAATGCCCTTGATAAAGTGTAACCTCCAAGTAATCATTAGGAAAATAATTAATCCCCACTAACATGCCTTTAAGCCTCCATTAACATGTGCATGTGCTTTTAATTATGAACCATTAGTTAGTGGGTATGTGGGCTCCTCCATGTTGCATCAATTCGTTTATTTCCATTCTCCATTTGCTTTCAACATGCGTGCATGCATTTATCCATGAAACTTCTTCATATTTGTACTCTATTTCCTACAAATTAAAATTAAAATGTGCAAATAAATTTTCTCAAATTAAATCATAAACACAATTACCATTTTACCCCCAAATGAAGATGAACAAATGATGATTTGAAAACAATTTAAGTTTAAACACGTAAAATACCCTAATATGCTCATTTATTTAAATAAAAGTATATTAAATATGGAAGTAAAAATATGCACTTTTACGTGCACATCAGTGGGATGGTTGTCAAATTCCTTAAAGAAAATATATTTTCTCAGTTTGGTATTTTTTGAGCCACAATAAGTGATGATGGTACTCATTTCTGTAATTGTGCTTTCAAATCATTACTTAAGAAACATTTAATCACCCACAAAGTGGATACTCCAAATCATCCACAAACAAGTGGGCAAGTTGAAAATTAAAACAGACAATTAAAACAAATTCTTGAAAAGTCTATAAATACCAGTAGAAAATATTAGTCATTAAGATTGATATATGCATTTTGGGCTTTTCGCACTATGTACAAAACCAATCTAGGAATGTCACCATACCGTCTTGTCCATGGTAAAGCTTGTCATCTACAATTAGAATTAGCATGTCATGCATTATGGGTAGTTAAATAACTTAATTTTGACAGTAATGTAGCAGGGTCATGTAGGAAAATTACAATTATCAAAATTAGAGGAACTTTGAAGTGAAGCCTACGAAAATGAAAAGATTTACAAAGGGAGAACAAAAATATATCATGATAGAAATATACTTCGTAAAAGTTTTTAAATTGGTCAAAAAGTTCTCTTATATAATTCAAGGCTTCATTTATTTCCAGGAAAATTAAGAACATATTGGACTGAGCCATATAATATTAAAACAATATATCCTTATGGGGCCACTGAAATAGAAAATCTGAAAATAGGTGAAATTTTCGAAGTAAATGGACAACGACTGAAATCGTTTTTACAATTTGAAAGAAATGAAAACGATGAGATTATGGAAATCTACGATCCAATATATGCTTCTAAGGAATGGTTTGGGCTACTGGGACGTAGCCTAGTTCTAGTGTGGGGGAGACTAGCTGCATTCACTGCATTTGTGTTCATATTTTTATTTTTTTTCATTTTTTTGCATTCCATTTGTGTTTATATTTTTCATGTTTTTCTTGCATCCATTTTTTTTCAAATGAAATTCATATGCATCCCATATTAGGTATACATAAAAAATAGCATTTCTTTGAGTTACATGCATAACAATTTTTCTATTTATTTTGTTAAAACTAGTTGAGATCGATTTATTTTGAACAGGCATGACAGAGTAGGTGCACTGTATTAATCATTCGAAGGAAATTTTTGTGAATCACTTGCTTCAAATGGAAAATAAAATGAAAAGTTTAAATTACAAGCAATAAGAGTGAAACTAGTATATATGTTGACTCATAAGTGACGATTGTGAACTTTGTTGAAATTTGTTGTGATCGTTTTAAAGTGGTGAATCTAAAGTACATGCATTAGTGTTTTCAAATCTAATAAAGAGGTGCTAAGATGATTTTGCATTAATTGCTCTCTTTCTCTCTTAAAAAATTAATAATAACAATAATAAATTACCGGTGATAATAATAATAATAATAAACCAAGGGTATCCAACATTGCTAGTACATCTAGCGTTAGTGTGCACACCCGCCAAGCTCTGTCCCATTCTCACGCAAGGAAGGAAGGTAGTGCATGGGTGGTATACTTTGGTCTCAGTTTATGAGTTGGGAACCTAAGGATCACCGACCTATACTGTCATTATTAGAGTCAGTTTGCACAATCTTCCAAGCTCTATTCCATTTTCATGTAAGCCTGAAAGGAAGTGCATGGGTGGTATACCTTAGCTCATGGGTTAGGTGTATGCATATAAAAAACAAACAAACAAATAATAAAGAGAGGGTAAGTGATTGAATTCAAGGCATTCTCTTTAGTTTATTGATTTGAAATTGTTATACAAGTCAAAATAGAAATATCACTTTGCAAACTTTGACAATCCAAAAAAGAACTAATTTTGTAGTTGTACTTTATTTTCAACTGAAACAACTAGCAAGCTAGAGTCGAGTGTGATGAAAACTTAATTCTTGTTTTAATTTTGTGACTAGATGATGAACATAGATTTATAGATTTTGACCGGAACATGTGTACACTACATGTTGTAACTATTTAAAATTAAACTAATTCGTCAATTTTTATAACCTTTTGCATTCATATAGCTGCATTAGAAGCATAGCATGTTGCATTTGGATTTTGTGCATGGTATCTGCTGAAAACCCTCGTGAGACACAACTCGTCCTACTAGAGACACCTAGGGGTTTAATGGCATGCTGCATACGCTAAACACAATCATGTTTCCCTACGAAAGTATGGCCAATAAATTCAATTATATTTTATTCGAGGATGAATAAAGGTTCTAGTATGCGGTTATTTGATGAACATCAAATTGTGTATATTTTAAACTGCTTATTGACATATTTTATATTCATAAGGCAGTATTACTTGGTAATTTTGTTGTGTTTACTACAGATTCTCTAATTTTTAAAATGAAGAAATTATTGAGGAATTGATTAAAAAGACGTAGTTCAACCCCTAAGCTCTGCTAATAAGAAATCAACTATCATATATGCATAAAAGCTATTGTAGCTCAGTTGGTTCAAATTTTTATTTTAGCAATAATTTTTTTTTATTTTATTTCTATTCGTTCGTTTTATTTCATTTCTGTTTTTTTTTCATTTTGAACTTATTCAGGATCTATTGGTTTACCAAGAGGACAATAGATCTCTTTGATATTTCTTTGATCTTTTGCTAATCAATTAGTTAATCATAGTTGCTCAAATTCCATTTTTTTGTTTCTTGCAATTTAATTTAACAGAAATGTTCAGCTGTTTATTTTGCTTACTTCTGAAAATTTCATTTTTCTTCAATTTTAGCAATTCCTATTTTAGCTTAATCAGATATCAGTCCCAATTTCACATAACTTGCCTAGAATTTAATTAAACACTATTAATTAATAATCTCCTTATAGATTCAACTCATATTTACACATTTATTACAACTGATGTCGTGCGCTTGCAGTAAAATAAAATCACCGTTTTTGCTCACAATAAAAATCATCGATCATGTATCATGAACGAGTGAAAGGGTATAGGATATGATGTCCTACTACAAAGAAGATTGTGACTTGCAGGCATGTTTCGTTTGATGTGAAGGCTATATTGAAGGTGGAACCTACATCAATTAATGATAGTTCGAGGATAGAGGAGTACCAATCATAGAGTAAGTCGTCGGATTCTTTCCATAGAGAGGTAGTTGATGGTTTTACTAATGGAACTATTGTTGATGAGGAGGTCTAACTCATGGTGGAGCACAGTCTCAATCTAGGGCCAGTTAGGGAGAGAAGGAAGTCTGCTTGGCTTTGTAATTTTGTTGGGCTTGGTATTGAGGATATTAATTTCGCTGACATAGCTACTTATGCTTTGGGAGTTACTGATGATGAGTTGAGGGAATATAGAGATGTATGTCGGTTGATTATGGTAGTTGGAGGCCAAATATAGAGGAAGAGATGGAGTCATTGCATAAAAGTTGCATTTGGGATATAGTGCTTCTTCCTTCGGGGAAATGAGCCAATGGTAGTAGATGGATCTATAAAGTGAAAGACAGTAGACATGGATATGTGAGATAGAAGGCGAGATTTGTAAGGAAGGGGTATGCATAATGGAATGGTAAGGTGTTTCATTACATATTTTGTCCAGTTGCGACACATACTTTGATTTATGTATTGTTAGCTCTAGTTTCTTATTTCTATTTGAAGATCGAGCAATTAGTTATAAAGACCACATATTTACAACGAGATCTATAAGAAGACATTCACATCCATCAGCCAGAGGGGGTCGTTGATTCTACAAAGCCAGAGTATATATGTAAGTTGAACAAATCTTTGTATAGACTGAAGCATCCTCAAGACATTGGTACAAAAGTTTTGATAAGTTTATGCTTTCATAAGGATTCGCCAAGAGCTACAAGGACAAGTGTGTGTACTTTAGGAGATATGAGACTGGTATGATTTATTTATTGTTATATGTAGATAATATGTTGAGTGCTTCACATTGTATGACAAGTATTGTTGAGCTGAAGGCAGAGCTTAATATGGAGTTTGGTATGAATGCTTAGGAAAGACACAACAAATACTAGGGATGGAGATTATCAGAGATAGGCAGAGGAGAGAGCTAAGACTCACTCAAACACTGTATATCGAGATAGTTCTCACTAGATATGAGAAGGGAAGGCGAAAACGGTTGCTACTCCTTTGGATAATGAGAAAATTCTTATAGAGGATATTCCATATGCTAGTGTTGTGGAGAGTCTGATGTATGCTATGGTGTGCACTAGAACAGATTTCGCTCATGCAATAAATGTTGTAAGTGGGCATATTTTCAATCTGGGAAGAGTTTATCGGTGAGCAGTGAAGCGGATTTTTAGATATTTGAGAGGAACTTTAGGCTTGTTATTTGGAGGCGTTGGTAAAGACCTTGTCCTTACTAGATATCCTGACTCAGATTATGCGGCAGATAGGGACCATTGGAAGTCGGTTTTATGCTATTTGGTTACACTTGGCATAGGGCCCATTTCATGGAAATCGTAGCTAGAGTCTATTGTAGCTTTGTCGACTACCAATGCAGAGTTAGTTGATATTGTGTAGGTGACTAAGGAGAGGTTGTATTTGCAGTTGATAAAGGATTTTGTATGATGCAGAAGACTATAGAGATTCATTCAGATAGTCAGAGTGATATACATCTGGTGGAGAATCAGGCTTACAATGCACATACAAAACATTTAGATGTGTGTGGTCCTTTCTTATATTGGAGAGGAGCATCGAAAGATAAGGTTTGTGTAACGACCCACCGTTTTGGATGGTTTAAACCGACAATAAACCACACATGTCAAACTCAAACCATTCAAAAGGGATTATTGTTATGGGGTAAATAAGAAAAAGCAGAGAAAGAAAGAAAAACAAAACACAGAATTTCACAGCAGAATGACAAAATATAATAATCAGATAAACAGTTCATGAAGCTGTTTTACAAATAACATTTGACTACACCTTTACAATACATATCAGAGTACATACAACAGGAATAAATAAATAAATAATAAATGCAGCGGAACAACATGATGCAGTGGAATAAATAAAATAAATAGTAACAGTATTAAATCTTCATCTTCGTCCTCCAGAAAGCAGTCTTCGATAAACTGAAAAGCTCAGACTGACTCGAGCGAATTGAAAGGACAAAACACTCGAGTCAGAACTAAAAGATTTTATGTAAGTTAAATCAACAGTAATAATATGAGTGTAACGGCGTCGGAGATGTTTACGGGTTTTGACATCTCCTATCCAGTGTCAAACGTGAGTGCAGTAACTTAAGAGATGTTCGGGATTCCCATCTCCTAAGGATCCGTTAAACTATCTACATACATAGTGCAATACGCTATTATAATAGTGTCTATAGTAAAGTAAAGTATTAAAATAGCGTTAAGGCGTTACCCATATCCCCCTTAACACACTTTATATATTCCTGTAGTCTATATAGTACCTTAAGCTCCACCAAACCAGTGGTTTACCCAAAGGGCACTCCATAGGTATGGTACAAATCAAACTCGAAGTGGGTGCGATAAGGCTTGTGACAAGGCATGCGAGGCAATGCCATGGTAGGATTCTACCATTTGCACTCCCGGACTGGTGGTAACGCATATCAGCTACTACCGCCCACTTCGGAACACACTCCCATAATCAAATCGAGGTTGGCCACCAAATAAATCACAAAGTCATTATATGGTATCGAAGAAATGTGCCCGATAGGAGGTGCGACCTCACTTGGCCAGGTATAGCTCCTATTTTAGCCACATCAAGCTAACTCACGGGAGTTTGGATTACGTAAATACCTCATACAGAATCATTAGCCAAACCATCCTACTTCATTCTGGAATCTCCACCACGTACACAGTTGTTAAACTGGTTTTCGGTATTGGTAGAGAGTATGACAATATCCGATCCCAGTCTCTTTAACAACCAAACGCTTATTTCACACCAGATGGTTCTTTTACTTTTCCAAAATCAATTCATAGTTGATATCAAAATATCATATTCTCAAAACCATATCACTTTCGAAATCATATTTTCTTTCAAAATCATACTTTCCAAAATAGGTTAACCCTCATTTAAAATCATCATATTTACTCAGAATATGTTATTTCACTAAAAACATCATTTCAAAACCCAACTTAGATTATATCATCATTTAACCGTATTTTCTTTTAAATACTTCCACTTTACACAGTCTGAAATTCAGAAAATAGTTTAGATAGTTATAAATAGTTTTGCATAGTTTTAAAATAAATTTTCAAATATATTAAAATGAATTAAAATAGATTAAATAGATTTAAAATAGATTAAAATAGATTAAATAGATTTAAAATAGATTAAATAGATTAAATAAATTAAAATAAATAAAATAGTTTTAAATTGATTAAAATAACTTTTAAAATAGATTAAATTAGTTTAATAGTTTGAAAATTTTAAAAATCAGGATTTTAAAATAATGTATTTTTAAGCATTTATAAAAAAATAATAAATTTGAAATTAATATCAAATTTAAACTATTTCTTCCATTTCCAAAAATCTGGACCATATCCAGATTTCAACAAAACTAAATTTCTTTCAATTCAAATTCCCATAAAATCATTTCAATTTATATCGATTTCAAACTCATGTTTGAACTAAAAAATTTAAAGCACTTTAATTTCATAGATTTCAAAGTTTAATTATTCAAACATTTCGATAACTCAATTTCGATAAATTTCATTTACATTTCAAATTTCAACTTTGAAATTTCCATTTTATTCTTAAACAATTCATTAAACCAACTCCAATTTCAACATTTAAAACTTGGATATTCGAAAATAATTTAGTTTATATAAA
The DNA here is from genome assembly GCA_030737815.1 of Allium fistulosum. NCBI lineage: Eukaryota > Viridiplantae > Streptophyta > Magnoliopsida > Asparagales > Amaryllidaceae > Allium > Allium fistulosum. The sequence goes on from CM060906.1 coordinate 1,042,832,462, forward strand.
TCAAATATTATTTCAAAATATCCTCTAACTAAATACAAATTTAAGGTTTTAAAATCATATAATTTAACCAATCCGGTGTCCGTATATAATTTTCTACCCTATCGTCAAGTGATACGGATATTTATTTTAACATCTCGGCGTTTTCGACTTCCGAAAATCGACATTAATACGTCCACTGTATCAACTGCCGAGCAATCGAATGTCGGAAAACCGAATTGTTATGGTTAAAAAGAAGAGGTAGAAGAAGACAGAAAGAAAGAAAGAAGAAACAATAGAAACAATATCAGAATCTCACATATCGCAGCGGAACAACATATAATAGATCAATGAATAATCTTTAAAACAAAGAACTATATCAATTTATACATTACATCATCATCAGAGTTTACAACAACGATACAACACTGGACAGTTATATAACTTGTCCTCATACAGAATACACAGCGGAATAAATAATATCATATACAAATGCTACATCTCGCCATCCAGCTCGCCACTTGAGCTCCAAAGCCTCCTGAAATCCAGAATGACCTGATAACCTAACTCTAGGCTGCCCGTGTGGAAAATTATGGGCACCCAGAGTTTAGAAAGGAAACAATAAACTCCAGGTCAGTCATGGTGACTGGTGTGAGAACTTAAAACAGTTATTATCTTTAAAACAACAACAAAGGAAGTAAAAGACATCTGCAATGCTTTTGGAAAATGAAACTACCATAAGGCCTACCGCCACACACACAATGCAAACGCAGAATTGGAGGAGATTTCTCCTTATGATAGTCAAAGATGCTTACTACGCAAAATCATTTGATTTGATATTATTATTAGTGCATAGTGCAGAAAAACATTTCAAAAGTATAATATTAATCTTAGCCAGCATAGACATTCTGAACTATGCCTACTATAGCTACCATCTAAACAGTGGTGACCACCATAAGTAAATGGCAGGTTCTACAACTAATACCGTACAAGGTTCGTATTGGAAGATGGATTGCCAACAAATAGTCAGGCTAAGGAACTTCCTACTGTCAATGGGTACGCCTCTGGCGGGACATCCCGAGAACTAACTAGCTCCTTGCCAACATAAGGCCGGGTTACCTCTTACACTAGGTAACTACTACACGAATATGCCACCCCCCGGTCCTTTGGGACCTTTATCCGAGGCGCCTCAACAAAACAACAATCACACAGTAAATGAGATTGGAGTAACCACATAGGTTAAATACCAGGGCTCCATGCCTGATACCACCCTTTTCCAGAAGGAAATGACATACCCTAAAGGGAGCGACCCTCATAACCTTGCCGCATCATTCCTGTTTTGACCATTTCCGGGTTGTGAGGTCCGAAGAGGTCTCATCCACAAAGCTACGCTTTTTCACAAAGCCACGCTTTGATCAACAAATGATCAATAAATAATCATCACACAGCAACACTCAGCATGCCACATTACCAAATTGGGAGTATATCACTGATAACCTTCAACTACATAACCTCTGAGCTCGTACGTCTCAGAGAAGGGTGTTAAGCAAAGAGAATAAATTCTCCGCCACCAACAGAAATGTATTTGAAAGAAATCTGCTTTATATCTCAAAATGTAATATCAGACATGTAACCATACAAGTCTGTTCCGGGTTCGAACAGAACCGAAGGCACTTCCGAAGAAGCCCTTGCAATCCGGGTATTCACAATCCCGATCGAACTTCCCATCACAAAGGAAATCTCTATACCATAGCTAACGGTGCAAGGACAATCGATAGGTCATCCTATCATTTTCACAAATACTCGGTCTTTACCACCGGTCTTCAATACGATCCATATTGTCGTATCACTTATTCGTAATGGGTTATATGACACAAAGGTCCTTTCCCGGCTAAACTGAAGAGCGAGCACAATATTTCAAAACATATGAATATTGGGATTTCAATTAAGTCACAACTTATTACCCAAATCCTTTCCTTTAAATGGTTTAAACAAATTACCATTTCAAATCTTTAAACAAAAAAATTTACTTCACAAAGTTCACAAAATTTCACAAAGATTCATTCACAGATTTTCAAATCAATTTCCATTTCAATTGGATTAACCCCTTAAATCTTTAAATCAAGATTTAACTTATAGCTTTCAAAACTATTCACAATTCAAGTCTTGTATAATATAAAAGATACACCTTTTAAAATCTTCTTTGATTTCGAAATAAAGCTTAATCATCTTCACAAAGGTTAATTCATAGTTTTTCCAAACTATTCACAATTTCATTTCAACTTGAAATGTTTCGATACAAATTGGAAATCTTTTCACTTTATGAAAGCTATTATTATTTGAAAACAGATAGTTTTTGTTTTGGAAAAAACTGGTTACAATTACATAGGTTAAAGCCATCCAAGTATAAAACTTGAATTTAAATTTAAATTTCCAAAACCATATTTTAAATGGTTAAAAACCCATATAAACACCTTTATAACTTGTAAAATCTTTTAGACCATAGTTCCCAAATCATTGAATTCAATTTCAAGTATTGAATTCAAAATTTAAATCAAATGATTTAAATTCCAATTTTTTATTAAGTTATTTAAAATAACTCTTATTTTTGAAACTCATTTTCAAAAGTTTTCAATTCGAATTCCAAAACTATTTTGGATTCAAAAATTCAATCTTTAAAATTGTCAAAATTTTGTGACTTAACCGATTTCCACGTGAAATCCATATCTGTGTGTATGGTGTAGTCCAGGGGTTTAACACAATAGTGCAACAACATTCAACCATCACAGATCAAATATAACAATATAATTGATAAGCGGTATAAAGTATAATGCTTATATATCATTCACAGATCACAGATATATATATATATATCACCGATAAACAAATTATAGATCACAACACAATCAGGATAAATCACAAAGTATCACATATTTGAGATATCAAACAATTCAACGTCCAATATAATCCAAACATCCATAAGTAGGATCAGTTTAATCATCTGATTAATTTAAATAAGATAAATTTCTATAAATAAATTTGGCTAGTTATGGTAAATTAATAATCAATCAATTTCAAATTGATTTTCAAATTTATTTCAAAACACCAAATCAAATTTTCAACGAATTTCCAAATTATTTCCTTTTTAAAATAAATTTCTTTATCTCTTCAAATCTATTTAAAAATCCAAATTTTAAATAAATTCTTCAACTTATAAATAATATTTTCGAAATCCATTTATCAAGCCCTTTTCCCGTAATTCGGAATTTAATTCAATATAGTTCAAAAATAAAACTTTATCTTTTTTTAAAACTCCTTTTAAATTTATCCAATTCTCAAAAATAATTTTTTTGATAAATTTTCAACTTGAATTTTAAAAAATCCAATTTTATTTATTTTTGGTATCTAACGATACCAAAAATATATTCGGCTAAACCGTAGCCTTCAACAAATTCAATTCACAAATATAATCACACGGAGATTATAAATAATCAACACACAACATTGAAATAAATTCAAATGTTTGAGGAATCCAATTGGATCCCTCCAACCTGTTTCCCTGCATCCATAGATGTTAGCACAATACCAATTCCACTTCGAGGTGGAATATCGTGGTATATGGGATTTATAAATATTATCCGCTATTATGCGGCGCAATAGGGTCTCATCCGCTAAATAATGCGGGAAATCTATTCCAGATACATATATAATACCAATTCCACTTCACGGTGGAATATCACAGTATATGTTTTTAATATAATAACCTCCGCTATTATGCGGCGTATAGGGTCTATTTCAACACATCCAATGACAATCATCATCCAATTCACACAATCAAGCAATTTTAAATTCAACTATTTAAAATTTAAATCGAAACACAATTCGATTGAGTGAGGAGTTCCCACCTTGCTTTCAATAACGGTTGCAGTATTTTATTTCGAATAAAATTAAACACGCGTTTAATTTTACCCAAAATTCAAACTAGCTCCAATCAATTCCAATCCTGTTCCATTGCGTAATGCTCGTCAAAACGAACCCGACGCAATTCGTTTCGTCGAAAATGGACCTCGTATGACAAAGTTACGACGTTATAAAGTTTATACGAATTTATATTATATAATTTTCAATTTCTATTTTATATTTTTAACCTTCGTTTCCCCTGGCCGTTCGATTTGCTTTGATGAGATCGTGGCCAATGAAATCATCTTCTTCTTCCCAGTTATCACGCACGCAACCAAGAACCCATAGCCGCCACTAAACCCTATTTGCCGCGACCACCATCGACCATTTCAGATCGATCAACCACCGCCATTTCGAAGCCTATGGCCTACTCCACCCACGCCACCAACCATGTCGTACTCGGTCGCGTGCTCCATTCGAAAAATGTGCGTGAACATTTCGCCTTTGAGTGAGGATTGCCATCGATCTGCTCGACTATAAACGATCATCTCCGTATGGATTTCAAGATCTTGTGAAACTCTTCAATTTTGCTTTAGAAAGTTTTCAATAATTCGAATGGATTGGAAGAAAATAAGGGAGAAACGATGGAAGTTTCTGGCCATTGAACGTTAATGATGGCGGCTGAAGATAGGGTTAGGGTTTTGAGTGCAAAATAGAAAATAGTGAGGCCTTTTATAGAAAATTCTCTAAACACTATTCACTTGAAATTTTCCGAACTCCAAACGAAGCGTGCCGGCTGACGTTTCTATGGTTTTACCCGCGTTCCGAACACAATGGAACGTGTTTCAGGAGCTAATTTGATCATATGTGCGAGTTATGGAATTAAACGATCAAATTTAAAATTAAATCGATTAAAACGATTTCTATGCATTTTAGCTTGCCCCGGACAAACCGTAAATCCCGATTGACACGAAATTTGAAATCTTACAATAATATAACATTACGGATCCGATGAAACTTGTTTCGTCGAAATCCGAAACTGTTTGAAAAATGACTATTTTTAGTCGTCAATTAAATATTAAAATATTCAATTTCTACAAATTAACTTTTAATTCAATTTTAAAAGTTCTATAACATCATTCTAACTCCAATATGATTTAATATAACTTTATAAATCATTTTTATACACATTAAACCCAATTTCCAATTATTTCTGGAATTTCAAATATTAAATTATTAATTTAATTATCCAATTAAATCTAGATATTTGAAAAATAATTTATTCGAGTTACAAATTTTACTTATTAATGTTTAAAATCAATTAAATATACGAATTTCAAATGATAGAAATTCTGGGTCGTTACAATCTTCCCCCCTTAAAAGAATTTTGTCCTTGAAATTGCAAAGTAAGAAAAATGCCCCCAATTCATTAACTTTTCAAACAATTCGTTCAAATTAGATTTTAAAATCACTTAAGTGTACAACTTCCCCAAAATCCAATAGTTAAACTCTTTCAAAAACTTTACTAAGTTTTTCAAATCTATACTTAGTTATACTTTTCAAAACAAACTATATCGTTTAACTTTTAACTCCAAATCCAAAATTTAGTTTTCACAAATTTAATTTCCAAAATTTCCCGAAAATTTTCTAACGCCTTAAATTTTCAGAAAAATTCGCCATAGCCTCCTTTGCGCGGTTCGATCGTAGTAGGATCACAATAGACATAAATATATATACATCGACCCACACGGTCGGAAAAGCAGAAAAATAGTTCATATTTCCTATTTTTATTGCGTAGGCATACCTTTTTAGCATTTTTAAGCAAAGCAGTTATTTATTAAGCATTTTAGCACAACCAATCCCGCCAAATGGTAGCCCTGGTACCTGTACTTACTCAGTTTAAATATGTAAGTGCCACATATATGAAGTTATTAACATTTTACTCTTTTAAACAACTACAACATATGCATATTAAAAGAAATGCATACTAAACAAGGTTTATAAGCAACTTATATAATTTCAACATTACTTTTTGTTTACAACCAATTCATATACAACGACATTCATTTCTTCATTTTCAATTAGTTTACATTCACTAATTTAAATTCAAGTTGGCTCACTTCCAATTCAAATTCCATCACATAGCTTTCAATTTCACTAATTCAACTTCATTAACACTTAATGAATTATATACAATCAACCAACAATCATCTAACAACCAATGTATGGTCAACACAACCAAATTATTAAATTTACTTTCAATTTGGTTTAACACTTTTAATTTCCAATTGGTTTAATATTAAATTGGCTTCCATTCAATTATTCAATTTCCAATTTATTAGCTTCAATGAATTAATACTTACATCCATTATTCCATATCAATTTATTCACATTTGATTGATTAACATTCAATCCATTTATTAATTCAATTGCTAATTCTTTTTACAAATAAAGTTGAATTTCCTTTATATAACTCAAGTTCATATTCTTAATGACTTCATTTCATTAATTCACTTTATTAATTTACTTTGATATCAAAATCAACATCATTCAACATTACTTAAGTTCTAATTCAGATTTCAATTCTAAAGTAAATTCTATTTAGCTTTTACCAAAATAAAACTTATTGTTCCATATTATAAGTCCAAACTCGTTTTACTTATATTTATCAATTTCAACTTGGATTTTAAATTCAAATTTGTTTATCAAAACAAAATTTCAATTTCAATTTACTATGGTAGCAAATCAATCATATAGAAACTCGAAAATGATATTGATGATGCTGCAGTCATCACCCTTATTCTTTCCCAGCAACAGTAGTGAACTTAGTGCTTAAATTCTTTCAAAAAATTCCTTTTATTTATAAATCACATTTATAAATCTTTTTCTCATATAATTTCACTATTTAACTTTTACTTATACAAGATTATTTCACAATTGTAAATCATTTTAATTCTAATTCCATACTTAATAATTCATTTGCTTATATACTTCATTCTTTTACAATTGTTGTTTTTATTTAGATTATTCAAACAACTTTTATTAACTCATATATATTCTTACATTTTCAACAACCAAACAATTCAATTTTATATACACTTCAACAATTTCTGAAAAATTATTTCTTTTATATGTAAAATATAATCAAGGTAAAATTATTTCATTTACCTAACTTAAAATGATACTGTGTCAGTTCATCTTGTTTAAGAGTTTAGAAACCCCTATCGATTACAGTTAGCTAGACTGCACCGACCAGAATCTATAAACAATTAACCGATAAGTCAACACAATACAAAACAATTTCATATTCACTAACAAATACGTGCTCATATCTATTATTACACTCACACTCATTCTAGAGTACTACTGACTCTATCTCTAATGAGTAACACCCAACAGAGCCAAGGTTATCGCTTAACCATTTGCTCCGATACCACATGTAACGCCTCGGAGTTTTCAACTTCCGAAAATCGACATTAATACGTCCACTGTATCAACTGCCGAGCAATCGAATGTCGGAAAACCGAATTGTTATGGTTAAAAAGAAGAGGTAGAAGAAGACAGAAAGAAAGAAAGAAGAAACAACAGAAACAATATCAGAATCTCACATATCGCAGCGGAACAACATATAATAGATCAATGAATAATCTTTAAAACAAAGAACTATATCAATCTATACATTACATCATCATCAGAGTTTACAACAACGATACAACACTGGACAGTTATATAACTTGTCCTCATACAGAATACACAGCGGAATAAATAATATCATATACAAATTCTACGTCTCGCCATCCAGCTCGCCCCTTGAGCTCCAAAGCCTCCTGAAATCTAGAATGACCTGATAACCTGACTCTAGGCTGCCCGTGTGGAAAATTATGGGCACCTAGAGTTTAGAAAGGAAACAATAAACTCCAGGTCAGTCATGGTGACTAGTGTGAGAACTTAAAACAGTTATTATCTTTAAAACAACAACAAAGGAAGTAAAAGGCATTCGCAATGCTTTTGGAAAATGAAACTACCATAAGGCCTCCCGCCACACACACAACACAAACGCAGAATTGGAGGCTCCTTATGATAGTCAAAGATGCTTACTACGCAAAATCATTTGATTTGATATTATTATTAGTGCATAGTGTAGAAAAACATTTCGAAAGTATAATATTAATCTTAGCCAGCATAGACATTCCGAACTATGCCTACTATAGCTACCATCTAAACAGTGGTGACCACCATAAGTAAATGGCAGGTTCTACAACTAATACCGTACAAGGTTCGTATTGGAAGATGGATTGCCAACAAATGGTCAGGCTAAGGAACTTCCTACTGTCAATGGGTACGCCTCTGGCGGGACGTCCCGAGAACTAACTAGCTCTCTGCCAACACAAGGCCGGATTACCTCTTACACTAGGTAACTACTACACGAATATGCCACCCCCCGATCCTTTGGGACCTTTATCCGAGGCGCCTCAACAAAACAACAATCACATAGTAAATGAGATTGGAGTAACCACATAGGTTAAATACCAGGGCTCCATACCTGATACCACCCTTTTCTAGAAGGAAATGACATACCCTAAAGGGAGCGACCCTCATAACCTTGCCGCATCATTCCTGTTTTGACCATTTCCGGGTTGTGAGGTCCGAAGAGGTCTCGTCCACAAAGCCACGCTTTGATCAACAAATGATCAATAAATAATCATCACACAGCAACACTCAGCATGCCACATTACCAAATTGGGAGTATATCACTGATAACCTTCAACTACATAACCTCTGAGCTAGTACGTCTCAAAGAAGGGTGTTAAGCTAAGAGAATAAATTCTCCGCCACCAACATAAATGTATTTAAAAGAAATCTGCTTTATATCTCAAAATGTAATGTCAGACATGTAACCATACAAGTCTGTTCCGGGTTCGAACAGAACCGAAGGCACTTCTGAAGAAGCCCTTGCAATCCGGGTATTCACAATCCCGATCGAACTTCCCATCACAAAGGAAATCTCTATACCGTAGCTAACGGTGCAGAGACAATCGATAGGTCATCCTATCGTTTCACAAATACCCGGTCTTTACCACCGGTCTTCAATACGATCCATATCGTCGTATCACTTATTCGGAATGGGTTATATGACACAAAGGTCCTTTCCCGGCTAATCTGAATAGCGAGCACAATATTTCATAACATATGAATATTGGGATTTCAATTAAGTCACAACTTATTACCCAAATCCTTTCCTTTAAATGGTTTAAACAAATTACCATTTCAAATCTTTAAACAAAAAGATTTACTTCACAAAGTTCACCCAATTTCACAAAGATTCATTCATAGATTTTCAAATCAATTTCCATTTCAATTGGATTAACCCCTTAAATCTTTAAATCAAGATTTAACTTATAGCTTTCAAAACTATTCACAATTCAAGTCTTTTATAATATAAAAGATACACCTTTTAAAATCTTCTTTGATTTCGAAATAAAGCTTAATCATCTTCACAAAGGTTAATTCATAGTTTTTCACAATTTCATTTCAACTTGAAATGTTTCGATACAAATTGGAAATCTTTTCACTTTATGAAAGCTATTATTATTTGAAAACAGATAGTTTTCGTTTTGGGAAAAACTGGTTACAATTACACAGGTTAAAGCCATCCAAGTATAAAACTTGAATTTAAATTTAAATTTCCAAAACCATATTTTAAATGGTTAAAAACCCATATAAACACCTTTTATAACTTGTAAAATCTTTTAGACCATAGTTCCCAAATCATTGAACTCAATTTCAAGTATTGAATTCAAAATTTAAATCAAATGATTTAAATTCCAATTTTTTATTAAGTTATTTAAAATAACTCTTATTTTTGAAACTCATTTTCAAAAGTTTTCAATTCGAATTCCAAAACTATTTTGGATTCAAAAATTCAATCTTTAAAATTGTCAAAATTTTGTGACTTAACCGATTTCCACGTGAAATCCATATCTGTGTGTATGGTGTAGTCCAGGGGTTTAACACAATAGTACAACAACATTCAACCATCACAGATCAAATATAACAATATAATTGATAAGCGGTATAAAGTATAACGCTTATATATCATTCACAGATCACATATATATATATATATATATATATATATATATATCATAGATAAAAAAATTACAGATCACAACACAATCAGGATAAATCACAAAGTATCACATATTTGAGATATCAAACAATTCAACGTCCAATATAATCCAAACATCCATAAGTAGGATCAATTTAATCATCTGATTAATTTAAATAAAATAAATTTCTATAAATAAATTTGGCTAGTTATGGTAAATTAATAATCAATTAATTTCAAATTGATTTTCAAATTTATTTCAAAACACCAAATCAAATTTTCAACGAATTTCCAAATTATTTCCTTTTTAAAATAAATTTCTTTATCTCTTCAAATCTATTTAAAAATCCAAATTTTAAATAAATTCTTCAACTTATAAATAATATTTTCGAAATCCATTTATCAAGCCCTTTTCCCCATAATTCAGAATTTAATTCAATATAGTTCAAAAATAAAACTTTATCTTTTTTTAAAACTCCTTTTAAATTTATCCAATTCTCAAAAATAAATTTTTTGATAAATTTTCTACTTGAATTTTAAAAAATCCAATTTTATTTATTTCTGGTATCCAACGATACCAAAAATATATTCGGCTAAACCGTAGCCTTCAACAAATTCAATTCACAAATATAATCACATGGAGATTATAAATAATAAACACACAACATTGAAATAAATTCAAATGTTTGAGGAATCCAGTTGGATCCCTCCAACCTGTTTCCCTGCATCCACAGATGTTAGCACAATACCAATTCCACCTTGAGGTGGAATATCGTGGTATATGAGATTTATAAATATTATCCGATATTATGCGGCGCAATAGGGTCTCATCCACTATATAATGCGGGAAATCTATTCCAAATACATATATAATACCAATTCCACTTCACGGTGGAATATCGCGGTATATGTTTTTAATATAATAACCTCCGCTATTATGCGGTGTATAGGGTCTATTTCAACACATCCAATGACAATCATCATCCAATTCACACAATCAAGCAATTTTAAATTCAACTATTTAAAATTTAAATCGAAACACAATTCGATTGAGTGAGGAGTTCTCACCTTGCTTTCAATAACGGTTGCAGTATTTTATTTCGAATAAAATTAAACACGTGTTTAATTTTACCCAAAATTAAAACTAGCTCCAATCAATTCCAATCCATTTCCATTGCGTAGTGCTCGTCAAAAAGAACCCGACGCAATTCGTTTCGTCAAAAATGGACCTCGTATGACAAAGTTACGACGTTATAAAGTTTATACGAATTTATATTATATAATTTTCAATTTCTATTTTATATTTTTAACCTTCTTTTCCCCTGGCCGTTCGATTTGCTTTGATGAGATCGTGGCCGATGAAATCATCTTCTTCTTCCCAGTTATCACACACGCAACCAAGAACCCATAGCCGCCACTGAACCCTATTTGCCGCGACCATCATCGACCATTTCAGATCGATCAACCACCGCCATTTCGAAGCCCATGGCCTACTCCACCCACGCCACCAACCACGTCGCACTCAGTCGCGTGCTCCATTCGAAAAACGTGCATGAACATTTCGTCTTTGAGCGAGGATTGCCATCGATTTGCTCGACTATAAACGATCATCTCCGTATGGATTTCAAGATCTCGTGAAACTCTTCAATTTTGCTTTAGAAAGTTTTCAATAATATTGAATGGATTGGAAGAAATTAAGGGAGAAACGATGGAAGTTTCTGGCCATTGAACGTTAATGGTGGTGGCTGAAGATAGGGTTAGGGTTTTGAGTGCAAAATAGAAAATAGTGAGGCCTTTTATAGAAAATTCTCAAAACACTATTCACTCGAAATTTTCCGAACTCCAAACAAAGCGTGTCGGCTGACGTTTCTAGGGTTTTACTCGCGTTCCGAACACAATGGAACGTGTTTCGGGAGCTAATTTGATCATATGTGCGAGTTACGGAATTAAACGATCAAATTTAAAATTAAAACGATTTCTATGCGTTTTGGCTTGCCCCGGACAAACCGTAAATCCGATTGACACGAAATTTGAAATCTTACAATAATATAACATTATAGATCCGATGAAACTGGTTTCGTCGAAATCCAAAACTGTTTGAAAAATGACTATTTTTAGTCGTCAATTAAATATTAAAATATTCAATTTCTACAAATTAACTTTTAATTCAATTTTAAAAGTTCTATAACATCATTCTAACTCCAATATGATTTAATATAACTTTATAAATCATTTTTATACACATTAAACCCAATTTCCAATTATTTCTGGAATTTCAAATATTAAATTATTAATTTAATTATCCAATTAAATCTAGATATTTGAAAAATAATTTATTCGACTTACAAATTTTACTTGTTAATGTTTAAAATCAATTAAATATATGAATTTCAAATGATAGAAATTCTGGGTCTTTACATTTATCATTTCAATCCGCAAATATTTTTAAAATTACGGGTATATATCATTTCAACCCGCAATCCCGAATTAACATTCAAAATCCATAAAATCGCTCGACTTTATCATTTCAACCCATAATGATTTTTCCCTAATCTATAGATCATTCGAGTATGTATCATTTCAACCCATAAGGAACTTGCACTGTTACAACAATATAGAAATATAACATCCAGCCATTCAATATCAACAATCAAACATGCATCACAATCACCATTCAATCAACCAATAAATAATATCAATTAACTGGTTATCATCAACAGGTATTAAATTCAATATTAGATTAAATGGCGATTAAATGCAATAAAGGTCATATTTAACGGGAATGACAATTTAAATATACCAAACATCAACCAATCAATTTCTAATCACATCATAAAATCAATTTAACAAACATAAGATAATTTAGTAGTTTTGAGTGGGTTAAAACCCTCACTTTGATTTCAAATCGACTTGAAATCCAAAATAAGGCCCAAAATTGAACCGTCTCAGAATTCGTCCAAACCTTTCCTTAATGTCCAGAATTTCGATATGATTGTAGTGGAACAAACCACGCATGAATCCGACCTCGTGTGTAAAAGTTATAGTCATTAGACGATATACAATTTCAAATTAAATTAAAAATAAAGTAAATTTGGAACCTTACGCGTCACTACCCTTATCACGCAACCCAAGCCTAAGCACAGAGAACCCATCACGAAAACATCCAGCCGCCACCCAATCCTCTTGCCGCACGCACCTGTAGGCGTTCGAACCTCACCGCGCCACCATGGACAAGATCTCACCACCGTCCTCCACCACCACGACCCCCTACACGACCATCACATCGCCCAAAACGCGCCCGAGAAGAGACAGCTGTCGCTTCTTTCATAAACCTTAGTTGAATTTTCAATGATGATCCGCCCATCAATTCAACAAACGGCAGGCTCTAATGGACTACGCACGGCCCTCTCCACACGATGTTACCCGCGATTCAATGATCCGTTGAAGTTGATCACAACACGATGAACGGTCGAGAATTAATCACCCATTTCTGGCCAAACTATGATCTAAATCGAAAAACAAACTGCAGATCTAGCTTGCACTCTTCAAGAGCTTCGAATCGGTATATAATATGATAGGGTTCGGAGAATTTAAATTTTGATTTGAATTTGAAATTGGATTTAGGGTTTGTATTTGGAATTTGTTTCTGCCATTGAAAAGAAAGAGATAGACAGAAGTTGATGTACGTACAGAAGAAGAAAAATGACTGCTAGGGTTTGGGAAACAAGACTATTTATATTAACAAAGCCCGATAAGAAAATAAACACATATCGAATTCGTACGAACGAAAGCGACCCAAAAGCCCGTTCTGCCTCAAAAACGAAAGTGGGTTATCTCATATATCAAAATAGATGTTTTTGATATTTTCAAACTCAATGGAACAGGTTTCAAGTCCTAATTCCATCATATGAAGAAGTTAGCTTTAAAATCAGCTTATTCAATTTGATTTCAATTAATTTGATTTCAATTAAATTGATTTCAACGCATTTTGAGCCCGTACGATCAAACGACAAGTCCGATCGTTATGAAACTTGAAATCCTATAATAATTCACTGTCATGGATCCGATGAAACTAGTTTCATCGAAATTCGAGACAGTGGCCAAAATGGCTATTTTCACGTTAATTAAATAAATTATTATTAAATTGATTGAATCACTTTTTAATTTCAAATTTAGTAACCAACAATTTTCATCATTTTTGATTACTTAGACATTTACAATAATTTAAAACAAATTTACATATCAATTCAGTGTTAAATATTTCACTAATTACAGTGTTCAATTTCAACTGTAATTAAAATCCAATTAATTATAATTTAATTCCAATAAATTGATTTAATTTGATTTCAATCTTTTTATTTAATCAATCATTACTTAATGGACATAGTTAACATTGGTTTACATCTTATTGCATTAATATTCTACAAATATCATCTTTTACCATATTAGTTGCAATATTTCAATTATATTGATTTTTCATCGATTTTCACATTAATCATAATTTAAAGTCCCAATAAATTCATTTATTTTGGTTTCACTCTTATTATTAAATCAATTATTGCCTCATGAATATGATTGACATTTCTGTACATTTTATTACATTCACATTCACAATTATCATCTTAATTTATATTAATGTAATATTTAATTACATTTAATTGCAATTGATTTCCAATTTAATTCAACAAATTAAATAAATAGGTAACATGTAACAATTGTCACCTTTTGCTTAATTTAATCACATTTATAAGTTCGTTATCTACAACAAATGTTATAACTACTTATACATCACAGATTTCATTTTCAATATTAGCCAATTCCAATTTATCACATATAATTTCAACATTGACTCCAATATTAAATTTTATTTCTTTATTTACAATCTATAACCTATTATAACTTTACAATCATTTCAATGGATTGGAATTACATTACAATCATTATCAATTACCTTAAATTAACTCTATTACATTCATTCTAGATAATTTCCTATTATTAAATCTTAAAATTTAAAATTTTCTCACCTTAATAAATCATAAATTTTTATTTCTTCCAATATTAAATTATAAAACCTATTAAATTCAATATTTTTAATTATCGAAAATTACGGGTCGTTACAGTTTGCAAAGGTGCATATAAAACACAATCTGGTAGATATGATGAGGAATGTAACGACCCCGGATTTTAATTAAGTTTAAATTGATAATTAATTTAATTTTTGAATAAAAATTTCAATATTTATCGGTTAATAGATCCGAGTTTCCCCGAAACGAATAAGTATTTGTTTCGAACAGATATTTTTAACAAATTTATAGTTATATAAAATAGAAAGTAATACATTAAAAATAAACTATAACAACATAATAAAATTATGTAGAATATAAAGTAAATATCCTTGGGCTTGCAAAATGATGAAACCAAACAACATAATAAAATGGAACTTCATTTCTATTTAAAGGAAACAAGGCAACAAGTATAAGTTGTAAACTAAAGAAATAAAACTTGTACCAGTTGAGCCTACCTTTAACAAACAAAATGATCAAAGCATATTAAGTAAAACAAAATAAACAAAGCATCTATCAGCCGAGCTAAAAAGTAAAATCAAGTATAGGTATGAGCTGTAGTATTGTAAAATAAAGAACAAAGGGCTGTAAGCAAAAATAGAAACATTTGTACAAAGCTAATTAATGTTGGCCATTACAATAATCTATCAGCCACAAGAAGAAGAAAATATCCCTGATCTTTTGTACAAAAACACATTATCACCCTGTACAATGTTAGTACATCACATAGTAAAGCTCTTTTCTTTATATCAACATCTCCATTTCGTCCATCATCATTAAGCAAACCAGAGAAAAAGGAAAGAGAACATCATCATCTACAAATTTAAATATCATTCAAGTTCAAAGCAAAGTTTCAGATTCATGTTGAAGCACTTCATATCTGAAACAAAATTTTAAACCAAAAGAAAATGGATGATGATCAAAAACCTGGAAAATGAAGAATAAAGCAAAACAAATACAAAAATCATCCCAGAAAAGAAATTCCTGTCTCTGTTTTCTTCAACATCAGGCTTGAGTCCTCTGTTCAAAAGAACTCATGTGAGCAAACTCTTAAACCCCTTTTTTACTTTGGTTTGCATGTGATCAGTATTGAATGTTTGTTGTGAAATGTAAGTAACAGTTAGTAATTTAAGCTTAAGTATATATATCTTGAAAGTGTTCTGTATATATATCTACATATGCTAGTATTTCTTCTTCTCTGTATAGTTACTGGGTATGAAACAACAAAGAAAATTCGATTTCTTCTTTTCTAACCAATATTAGGCTTTGGTTTTAGAACAAGTTTGTCGTATTTAAGAATGAACTATTAACAAAAAAATGGTTTCATGAAGTACAAATGGATATAGAATGGAAAAAATAAAGCTTTTACAGTGGAACTTTAAAAATATGGAAATTTCGAACCTCGCAAAATATTGATACGAGTATACAACTCAAATCCTTACTGAAGACTATGATTTTTAAGATGGGTTTAGTGATTTTTAGTGTGGGATTTTAAGGGCAGTTTGTAGGTGAATCGAAGTTGCATTTTCCCCATTTTCGAATCATTAAATCAATTATAAATGTTGAAAATCGTGTTGAAGCTAGTGTGAACATCATTGATCTTATCAAAATTATCAAATAATTTTTCAATTGGGTATCTTGTTGTATTGAAGCAACTCTAGGGTTCGAATTTTCTTTTGAGACGCTGAGATTAGTGAAGCCGCCGCGATCTCTCTAGTAGATCGAGTGGTACGAAACTCGGGGAAGTGAAGCGTCAATGGCCAGGGAACGCGTGGTCGAAGTCGCGTGACTTTTGGTGGCCGGAGGTGGCCACGCGGAGCAAAATTTGGTGAACAGGGTGGTTCCTGGAGGCTGCTGGATGGTTCAATTTTCGAATTCGTCGTCGACTTATGAACTGGGTGGTCGGAGTGGTAGAGGAGGTCACTGGTGACTGGGTGCTGCAATCGGCGATGATCGGAAGCCAGTTGGGTGAACGTGCACGTGCACGGCGACGTTGGGTGTGTCAGTAGATCGTGTGCGTGGTCGACTCGAAGATGAACTCGAGTATTTGAGAGGGAAACTCGAGTTAGAGCTCGGGTTGTTTTCGAATACGTACGCGAGCGTTTGTTGCAACAGTTTTAGATTTTAAAACAAAAATCAAAGTTAAAAGAAAAGAGGAGAAGAAGAAAGGGCTGTTTGCTCGGGTATTTTAAGTATTTGGCTCGAAGTAATAAGGGGGTGGCTCGGGTCGAAGTTTGTTCAAAGTTTAAACCTGTGACCATTTTAACAGTTTTAAAATTTCTGTTTTAAATTTAAATCAAAGTTTAATTAATAAATTCAAGTTTGTCTGAAAACTTAGTTTGTGAATAGGTCAAGTTTTAGAAGGTTTAAATTAAAGGTTTTGAAATAAAAATATTTCTAAAGTTAATTAAGTTTAAATTAAAACGTTTTGAACTAATATTTGAAAGGGGTTTAATTTAAATAAAACTTATTTAAGTAATTAAGAAGTTGATTCAATGTTTTAATTTGTTAACCTAAAAGTTAAGTTAATTTATATTGATTAATGATTTATAATTAACTAAAGATCAATAAATTATTAATTTAAAGCTAATTAATTTATAATTAAGGATAATTAATTAAATGGTAATTAATTAAGGGTTAATTTATTAATTGAAGATAATTAATTAAATGGTGAATTAAATAATTAAAGGGTAATTATTTAATAATTAAAGGTTGATGAATTATAATTAAAAGTTAATTAATTTATTATTAATAGTTAATTAATAAACGATTAAAGAATAATTTATCAAAATGGTTTGTAAATTATTAATAATTAATTAACCAGGATTAGTAATTTATTCATGAGTAATAAATCTGATTTAAATTAATCAGATAAATTAATTGATCTTACTTATGAATGTTTGGATTCTGTTGAATGATATGAATTGTTTGATATCCCTGATATATGATGTTTTGTGATATACCCTGATTTATGTTGTGATTTGAAATTCCTATTTCTGTGATATATTACTTTGTGAATATGAAACCCTTGACCCGTAAAACGGCACTTGAACTTCGATGCGACAGGGAGTCGGATTCCAATTGGTTATCCGAAACCCACATCGAATTGTAATAATGAATCTTTATGACTGATAAATTGACTTTATCTATGAATCTGTGAATGAAGATAAGCGATATCGATTATATCGCTTATCGATATATCTGTGATGATTGATGTTGTGCACTATTGTGTGAAACCCCTGGACTACACCATACACACACAAATATGGATTTCACGTGGAAATCGGTTAAGTCACAGATAATTTAAATTTAATGTTTTTGAAATTGAAATTTTAATTTCAATTGATTTTGAAATTTGAAATTTGGGTTTAAAGTGAAAAGCTTTTGAAATGGAATTTCAAAGATAAAAGTTATTTTGAATAACTTAATCGAGTTTTGAAAATTTAAATAATTTGATTTAAATTTGAATTCAAGTTTGAAATTGAATCCTATGATTTGAAACTAGGGATTAAAGATGATTTAAATGTGTTTGTATGAATTAAACCATTTCAAAAGTATAAAGTTTGGGAATTTGAATTTAACCCAAGGATTTCAACTCGTATGAATAAATCAAATTTTCTGAAATGAAACTATTTGTTTTCAAAAGAATAAAAGCTTTCAGATAAGAAATGAAATTCCAGTTTAATTAAAGGAATTTCAAGATTGAAGCGAAAATGGTTTTCCAAGTTATGAATGAATTGTTTTGAAAAGCTATGAATTAAATCTGTTTATTTTTAACAGATTTAAAATGATGATTTGTTTAAACTATTTAAAATGGAATTGTTTGAAAGCTATAAGTTAAATCTTTGTTTTAAAGATTTAACGAGTTAATCAAATTGAAATGGGAATTAATTTGGAAAATCTGTGAATGAATCTTTTGTTTAAAAGATTAAAGTGTGAAAATTGTTTAAACCGTTGAGGGTTGTTGAAATGAATCTTTTTGTTTAAAAAGATGTAAATGGTAATTTGTTTTAACCATTCAAATGGAAAGTTTTGGGTTTTAAGTTGTGACTTAATTGAAATCCCAATATCCATATGTTTTAAAGTATTGCGCTCATTATTCGGTTTAGCCGAGAGAGGACCTTTGTGTCATATAACCCGTTCCGAATACTGGTACGTCGTATATGGATAGCATTTGAAGACCGGTGGTGAAGACCGGATATTTTCGAAAACGAAAGGACAACTCGTCGAATGTCTCTGCATCGACTGGCCCCGATATAGAGATTTTATCACCCTTTGTGATGGGAAGTCCGGACGTGATTAGAAAATTATCTGGATTTGCAAGGGCTTCGTGAGAAGTGCCTTCGGTTCTGTTCGAACCCGGAACAGACTTGTATGGATACATGTCTGACATTACACTTTGAGATATAAAGCCGATTTCTTTCAAATACATATCTGTTGGTGGCGGAGAATTCATTCTCTTAGCTTAACACCCTTCTCTGAGACGTACGAGCTCAGAGGTTATGTAGTTGAAGGTTATCAGCGATATATTCCCAATTTGGTAATGTGGCATGCTGAGTGTTGTTGTGTGATGATCAGTGTTTGATCATTTGTGATATGATCATTTGTTTGATCTTATATCTTTGTGATCATAGGTTGATCATCTGTTGACCCAAAGCGTGGCTTTTTGAAAAAGCGTAGCTTTGTGGACGAGACTTCGTCAGGGCCTCACAACCAGGAAATGGTCGAAACAGGAATGTTGCGGCAAGGTTATGAGGGTCGCGCCCTTTAGGGTATGTCATTTCCTTCTGGAAAAGGGTGGTGTCATGGTATGGAGCCCAAATACTTACTCATGTGGATACACTTTATTATGTGTGATGTTGGTTATCGAGGCCTCGGATAAAGGTCCCAAAGGACCGGGAGGTGGCATATTCGTGAGTTACCTGTTACAGGGGTAACCCGGCCTTGTTTGGCAGAGAGCAGTTTGTCTCTCGGGACGTCCCGCCAGAGGCGATCCCATGCGGCAGAAGGAAGTTCCTTAGCCTGACCATTTGTTGGAAATCCATTTCTCCAATACGGAACTTGTACGGTTTTAGTTGTAGAACCTGCCATCTAATATGGTAGCTATAGTAGGCATAGTATAATGGTACCTATGCTGGCTAAGATTAATATTATACTTTCAAATTGTTTTCCACTATGCACTAATAATAATATCAAGATGATTTTGCGTAGTAAGCATCTTTGACTATCATAAGAAGAAATCTCCTCCAATTCTGCGTTTGCATTGTGTGTGTGGCGGGAGGTCTTATGGTAGTTTCATTTTCCAAAAAGCATTGCGGTTTTCAATATTTAAAGTTCTGTTGTGTTTGTTTTAAAGATAAACTGTTTTTGTTGCTCACACCAGTCCCATGACTGATCCGGAGTTTATTGTTCCCTTCCTAAACTCTGGGTGCCCACTATTTTCCACACGGGCAGTCTAGAGTTGGGTTTCTTTTCAGATATTCAGGTTTAGTAGATTATCTGGAGCTAGTTCATTCATCGGAGTTGCTTATCTTGGAGTT
The DNA here is from genome assembly GCA_030737815.1 of Allium fistulosum. Classification (NCBI taxonomy): domain Eukaryota; kingdom Viridiplantae; phylum Streptophyta; class Magnoliopsida; order Asparagales; family Amaryllidaceae; genus Allium; species Allium fistulosum. Next base: position 1,042,853,050 of record CM060906.1, read on the forward strand.
GTGGATTCATTCTCTTTTGTAGATCATTTGGAGATCTCTTCCATTTGCTGTTATTTTCCGCTGCTATTTCTTGTATCTCTAATATTTGTTGTATCATCTCTGATGTATATTGATATTCATTGTATCACTCTGTTGTATCAGATATTATATATCAATGTATTATTCATTTTTTTCCGCTGTGTTATTTACTTAATTGTGTTATAGCTCCGGCGAATCGGATTTGAACGGTCGAATCTGCGGCATTCTAGTACAATGTGAAGTACGGATGTTGATTTTCGAGCGGGCAAAACCCGAGTCGTCACATGTGGTATCAGAGCTAAGGTTGAACTTTAGCTCAGGAGTGTAACACGTTAAGTAACTCATTAGAGATAGAGTGAAGTAAACTCTAGAATGAGTAATCCTTAAGATATCTGTCCGTATGCCTCAGTAAATTCTCTTACTATCCACTGATAGTGAGTATGAGTGTAAGAAGAGGATGAGATAGGGGACAGGGGAATACGACTATAATCGGTCAATACTCTGTAACAACGAGGAAGCAATCTTTTCTCTATCAATCTCTTTTGTTCAGCATCTTTTTCTCAATTCTTCGATTATTTCTGGTAGATCCAGGAAGAAAATTCGATATATTAATATGGGACGTAAACTCCAACTGAGCCAAAATTGTTTGTTTGGATGAATTGTTTGTTTTGATTGTTATGGTTGATAGGTATACTTTAGTTCTAAACTGAAAATTTTGAAATTGTATCCATATATCTATCTATTCTTTGGGTCCGGATATATTCTACGAATGGCTAGTTATCACTTCAAACTAACCGATGCCACTGTATATTTCGTAGATCTGGATAACCCGACTACCCGAGTATCTTGTGAAGTGTTAAATGGATTTGTTCTTGTATCTGTTATCGATATTCTGATTTGGTAAGCCAAATGCAGAATAACTGTTCAGTTTGATTTGATGAAACATTCTTCATCTATCTTTGTCTCCTTGGTAATTTCGAGGACGAAATTCTTTTAAGGGGGGAAGTCTGTAACGACCCCGGATTTTAATTAAGTTTAAATTGATAATTAATTTAATTTTTGAATAAAAATTTCAATATTTATCGGTTAATAGATCCGAGTTTCCCCGAAACGAATAAGTATTTGTTTCGAACAGATATTTTTAACAAATTTATAGTTATATAAAATAGAAAGTAATACATTAAAAATAAACTATAACAACATAATAAAATTATGTAGAATATAAAGTAAATATCCTTGGGCTTGCAAAATGATGAAACCAAACAACATAATAAAATGGAACTTCATTTCTATTTAAAGGAAACAAGGCAACAAGTATAAGTTGTAAACTAAAGAAATAAAACTTGTACCAGTTGAGCCTACCTTTAACAAACAAAATGATCAAAGCATATTAAGTAAAACAAAATAAACAAAGCATTTATCAGCCGAGCTAAAAAGTAAAATCAAGTATAGGTATGAGCTGTAGTATTGTAAAATAAAGAACAAAGGGCTGTAAGCAAAAATAGAAACATTTGTACAAAGCTAATTAATGTTGGCCATTACAATAATCTATCAGCCACAAGAAGAAGAAAATATCCCTGATCTTTTGTACAAAAACACATTATCACCCTGTACAATGTTAGTACATCACATAGTAAAGCTCTTTTCTTTATATCAACATCTCCATTTCGTCCATCATCATTAAGCAAACCAGAGAAAAAGGAAAGAGAACATCATCATCTACAAATTTAAATATCATTCAAGTTCAAAGCAAAGTTTCAGATTCATGTTGAAGCACTTCATATCTGAAACAAAATTTTAAACCAAAAGAAAATGGATGATGATCAAAAACCTGGAAAATGAAGAATAAAGCAAAACAAATACAAAAATCATCCCAGAAAAGAAATTCCTGTCTCTGTTTTCTTCAACATCAGGCTTGAGTCCTCTGTTCAAAAGAACTCATGTGAGCAAACTCTTAAACCCCTTTTTTACTTTGGTTTGCATGTGATCAGTATTGAATGTTTGTTGTGAAATGTAAGTAACAGTTAGTAATTTAAGCTTAAGTATATATATCTTGAAAGTGTTCTGTATATATATCTACATATGCTAGTATTTCTTCTTCTCTGTATAGTTACTGGGTATGAAACAACAAAGAAAATTCGATTTCTTCTTTTCTAACCAATATTAGGCTTTGGTTTTAGAACAAGTTTGTCGTATTTAAGAATGAACTATTAACAAAAAAATGGTTTCATGAAGTACAAATGGATATAGAATGGAAAAAATAAAGCTTTTACAGTGGAACTTTAAAAATATGGAAATTTCGAACCTCGCAAAATATTGATACGAGTATACAACTCAAATCCTTACTGAAGACTATGATTTTTAAGATGGGTTTAGTGATTTTTAGTGTGGGATTTTAAGGGCAGTTTGTAGGTGAATCGAAGTTGCATTTTCCCCATTTTCGAATCATTAAATCAATTATAAATGTTGAAAATCGTGTTGAAGCTAGTGTGAACATCATTGATCTTATCAAAATTATCAAATAATTTTTCAATTGGGTATCTTGTTGTATTGAAGCAACACTAGGGTTCGAATTTTCTTTTGAGACGCTAAGATTAGTGAAGCCGCCGCGATCTCTCTAGTAGATCGAGTGGTACGAAACTCGGGGAAGTGAAGCGTCAATGGCCAGGGAACGCGTGGTCGAAGTCGCATGACTTTTGGTGGCCGGAGGTGGCCACGCGGAGCAAAATTTGGTGAACAGGGTGGTTCCTGGAGGCTGCTGGATGGTTCAATTTTCGAATTCGTCGTCGACTTATGAACTGGGTGGTCGGAGTGGTAGAGGAGGTCACTGGTGACTGGGTGCTGCAATCGGCGATGATCGGAAGCCAGTTGGGTGAACGTGCACGTGCACGGCGACGTTGGGTGTGTCAGTAGATCGTGTGCGTGGTCGACTCGAAGATGAACTCGAGTATTTGAGAGGGAAACTCGAGTTAGAGCTCGGGTTGTTTTCGAATACGTACGCGAGCGTTTGTTGCAACAGTTTTAGATTTTAAAACAAAAATCAAAGTTAAAAGAAAAGAGGAGAAGAAGAAAGGGCTGTTTGCTCGGGTATTTTAAGTATTTGGCTCGAAGTAATAAGGGGGTGGCTCGGGTCGAAGTTTGTTCAAAGTTTAAACCTGTGACCATTTTAACAGTTTTAAAATTTCTGTTTTAAATTTAAATCAAAGTTTAATTAATAAATTCAAGTTTGTCTGAAAACTTAGTTTGTGAATAGGTCAAGTTTTAGAAGGTTTAAATTAAAGGTTTTGAAATAAAAATATTTCTAAAGTTAATTAAGTTTAAATTAAAACGTTTTGAACTAATATTTGAAAGGGGTTTAATTTAAATAAAACTTATTTAAGTAATTAAGAAGTTGATTCAATGTTTTAATTTGTTAACCTAAAAGTTAAGTTAATTTATATTGATTAATGATTTATAATTAACTAAAGATCAATAAATTATTAATTTAAAGCTAATTAATTTATAATTAAGGATAATTAATTAAATGGTAATTAATTAAGGGTTAATTTATTAATTGAAGATAATTAATTAAATGGTGAATTAAATAATTAAAGGGTAATTATTTAATAATTAAAGGTTGATGAATTATAATTAAAAGTTAATTAATTTATTATTAATAGTTAATTAATAAACGATTAAAGAATAATTTATCAAAATGGTTTGTAAATTATTAATAATTAATTAACCAGGATTAGTAATTTATTCATGAGTAATAAATCTGATTTAAATTAATCAGATAAATTAATTGATCTTACTTATGAATGTTTGGATTCTGTTGAATGATATGAATTGTTTGATATCCCTGATATATGATGTTTTGTGATATACCCTGATTTATGTTGTGATTTGAAATTCCTATTTCTGTGATATATTACTTTGTGAATATGAAACCCTTGACCCGTAAAACGGCACTTGAACTTCGATGCGACAGGGAGTCGGATTCCAATTGGTTATCCGAAACCCACATCGAATTGTAATAATGAATCTTTATGACTGATAAATTGACTTTATCTATGAATCTGTGAATGAAGATAAGCGTTATCAATTATATCGCTTATCGATATATCTGTGATGATTGATGTTGTGCACTATTGTGTGAAACCCCTGGACTACACCATACACACACAAATATGGATTTCACGTGGAAATCGGTTAAGTCACAGATAATTTAAATTTAATGTTTTTGAAATTGAAATTTTAATTTCAATTGATTTTGAAATTTGAAATTTGGGTTTAAAGTGAAAAGCTTTTGAAATGGAATTTCAAAGATAAAAGTTATTTTGAATAACTTAATCGAGTTTTGAAAATTTAAATAATTTGATTTAAATTTGAATTCAAGTTTGAAATTGAATCCTATGATTTGAAACTAGGGATTAAAGATGATTTAAATGTGTTTGTATGAATTAAACCATTTCAAAAGTATAAAGTTTGGGAATTTGAATTTAACCCAAGGATTTCAACTCGTATGAATAAATCAAATTTTCTGAAATGAAACTATTTGTTTTCAAAAGAATAAAAGCTTTCAGATAAGAAATGAAATTCCAGTTTAATTAAAGGAATTTCAAGATTGAAGCGAAAATGGTTTTCCAAGTTATGAATGAATTGTTTTGAAAAGCTATGAATTAAATCTGTTTATTTTTAACAGATTTAAAATGATGATTTGTTTAAACTATTTAAAATGGAATTGTTTGAAAGCTATAAGTTAAATCTTTGTTTTAAAGATTTAACGAGTTAATCAAATTGAAATGGGAATTAATTTGGAAAATCTGTGAATGAATCTTTTGTTTAAAAGATTAAAGTGTGAAAATTGTTTAAACCGTTGAGGGTTGTTGAAATGAATCTTTTTGTTTAAAAAGATGTAAATGGTAATTTGTTTTAACCATTCAAATGGAAAGTTTTGGGTTTTAAGTTGTGACTTAATTGAAATCCCAATATCCATATGTTTTAAAGTATTGCGCTCATTATTCGGTTTAGCCGAGAGAGGACCTTTGTGTCATATAACCCGTTCCGAATACTGGTACGTCGTATATGGATAGCATTTGAAGACCGGTGGTGAAGACCGGATATTTTCGAAAACGAAAGGACAACTCGTCGAATGTCTCTGCATCGACTGGCCCCGATATAGAGATTTTATCACCCTTTGTGATGGGAAGTCCGGACGTGATTAGAAAATTATCTGGATTTGCAAGGGCTTCGTGAGAAGTGCCTTCGGTTCTGTTCGAACCCGGAACAGACTTGTATGGATACATGTCTGACATTACACTTTGAGATATAAAGCCGATTTCTTTCAAATACATATCTGTTGGTGGCGGAGAATTCATTCTCTTAGCTTAACACCCTTCTCTGAGACGTACGAGCTCAGAGGTTATGTAGTTGAAGGTTATCAGCGATATATTCCCAATTTGGTAATGTGGCATGCTGAGTGTTGCTGTGTGATGATCAGTGTTTGATCATTTGTGATATGATCATTTGTTTGATCTTATATCTTTGTGATCATAGGTTGATCATCTGTTGACCCAAAGCGTGGCTTTTTGAAAAAGCGTAGCTTTGTGGACGAGACTTCGTCAGGGCCTCACAACCAGGAAATGGTCGAAACAGGAATGTTGCGGCAAGGTTATGAGGGTCGCGCCCTTTAGGGTATGTCATTTCCTTCTGGAAAAGGGTGGTGTCATGGTATGGAGCCCAGATACTTACTCATGTGGATACACTTTATTATGTGTGATGTTGGTTATCGAGGCCTCGGATAAAGGTCCCAAAGGACCGGGAGGTGGCATATTCGTGAGTTACCTGTTACAGGGGTAACCCGGCCTTGTTTGGCAGAGAGCAGTTTGTCTCTCGGGACGTCCCGCCAGAGGCGATCCCATGCGGCGGAAGGAAGTTCCTTAGCCTGACCATTTGTTGGAAATCCATTTCTCCAATACGGAACTTGTACGGTTTTAGTTGTAGAACCTGCCATCTAATATGGTAGCTATAGTAGGCATAGTATAATGGTACCTATGCTGGCTAAGATTAATATTATACTTTCAAATTGTTTTCCACTATGCACTAATAATAATATCAAGATGATTTTGCGTAGTAAGCATCTTTGACTATCATAAGAAGAAATCTCCTCCAATTCTGCGTTTGCATTGTGTGTGTGGCGGGAGGTCTTATGGTAGTTTCATTTTCCAAAAAGCATTGCGGTTTTCAATATTTAAAGTTCTGTTGTGTTTGTTTTAAAGATAAACTGTTTTTGTTGCTCACACCAGTCCCATGACTGATCCGGAGTTTATTGTTCCCTTCCTAAACTCTGGGTGCCCACTATTTTCCACACGGGCAGTCTAGAGTTGGGTTTCTTTTCAGATATTCAGGTTTAGTAGATTATCTGGAGCTAGTTCATTCATCGGAGTTGCTTATCTTGGAGTTGTGGATTCATTCTCTTTTGTAGATCATTTGGAGATCTCTTCCATTTGCTGTTATTTTCCGCTGCTATTTCTTGTATCTCTGATATTTGTTGTATCATCTCTGATGTATATTGATATTCATTTTATCACTCTGTTGTATCAGATATTATATATCAATGTATTATTCATTTTTTTCCGATGTGTTATTTACTTAATTGTGTTATAGCTCCGGCGAATCGGATTTGAACGGTCGAATCTGCGGCATTCTAGTACAATGTGAAGTACGGATGTTGATTTTCGAGCGGGCAAAACCCGATACGTTACAAGGAAGTTGGTTCCAAGATAAAAGTTTGAGCATTACTCAACTTAATTAGCTTGGCTAGAAGCTATGATGCCTAACAGAGTGAACCCGGTGAAATATTTTGTTTATTTGTTGAGTTGGTGAGTCGAGTAGATGGAGAGAGATTGAAGATTTGTATATGGCGTCGTGGTAGAGTGTTACAATTATTCGCCACAATATATCAAATCAAAGGGTTGATACCGAGTCAAAGTCTAATGATATTTTCAAGGAGATATTTTCTAGTGGAAAATTTCAAAATTTCTTCCACTCCAAGCCAACTTTCTTCTATATAATTGTAGAGGCTTTAACCATTGTAATAAAGCAAAAAAAGTGATAAAAAATACAAATTTTTTCTAGTAATCTTCTCTTCTAATCTCTTGTATCTCCTCGCATTCATTAATAAAGGAAAATTTTGGACCCAATTTTATGTTTTTGTAATTGAATTTTTAAGTGTTCATATTAGTGGATCTTTCTAATTTCCTAGTTGGTGATTCTAGACCGTTTCAGTGAAATTACACTAACATCATAAAGCTATATTTGGGACTCGGTCTGTTAATTTTAAGCTTGCTCGTTTTTTGTTAGATAATGATGTTGAACTTAGAAATATATTGAACTGGATGGTCGTAAAATTTAGAAAAAATAATTGATGTATTGTTAACTTATGTATCTTTTTAATGAAATGCACCATTAATTAGTTCACCAGTGCACATGTTTTTTATTTTTATTTTTTTCATTTTTATATGTAATTTAAAATTTAATATCAATTATCAATATTTACCCAAAATTAATTAAAACAATTTAAAAGTATAAATATACAAATTCATACAAACAATCATTCCTCATTCGTTGCTCCGTTTGCGGCATAAAAATCCATTCCTGTTTTGTTGAACTTTCTCCATTCGTGCCCCCATTTTAGAATATCCCGTTCACTAGTCCCTTCCGCTTTGCCAAAAAACATACCCTTACCTTGTATGTTTAATTAATTTTGAAATGTATTCTCATCCATTCAATTAATTACCATATGTAAATCAAATTTAAACCCCTAAAATTTAAAAATCGTTATGAAGCATTGTAAACAGCTAAATACCCTATTATCTCAAATTAGCTAGAATGAATCCCATGTAGTAAAGATAAGGTCGAAGCTAATTTTGTGATAAAGCAAAGAAATCAATGACAATGAGTACTTGTATGTATTATGTAACACCCCTAATTTTTAATAACATTATTCAGGAGATTTAATTAGATAAATTAAATAGAATAATGTAAATATTAGAGTGATAAGGGGATTAAGATTTGATACTTCAATTAGAGGCCGTGCTTAATTTATTAAAAATAAAGAATGAGTTATGGACGGTTTTATAGGTTAATTAGTAAGAGAATAAAACAAGGGCTTAATGGGTAATTGCCGCATCATAATCCCATAAACCTAAAAACACACTTTCCTATTTCTCTTCACGTTTATATCTTCATTATTCAAAAACGTAAAGAAAAGAAGAAAAGCAAGACGGCCATAACCTAAGAAAAAAGAGGGAAAAATCAATCAAGAGCTAAGCAATCAAGCAAGGGAGAAATTAATCAAATCTCAAGTTCCTTATCCTAATCAATGTGAATAATAATCAAAATCATCTCTATTTTTGTTTTAAAAGAGCATATGATTTCGGGTTTAAGTTTAAATCCATTATGATGATTTTTGATGATGATATGCTTGGATTTTATGATATTTCATATTCAAACAAGTTTGTTTGATATATGTTTTATTCGATTTTAAAGCTAAAAATTGTTTATATCGGATTTCAAATGCCATGAGGATTTAATATGTTATGTAAAACATTATTTTGGAGATGGGACTAATTTTTATATAATTTTCCAAGCTATGGAAAATTTATTATGAATTTTTGAATGAAGAATTGAATATTTGGGTTTAAATTTTATTTCGACTATTAAATGAAGGAATTTAGGTCAAAATTTTTTATATGTTAGATAACATATTAAAAGTGAATTTCTATCATTTTTTCTAAGTAATTTACTATGGAAATTAAATTTATTTATTTGGAGGATTTAAATGTTTTAATTGTTTTGCTCATGGGAAGGGCTTCTTTGCTAATTACCTTTATTTAGATCTGAAATGAATGCGGCAATTTTTAGAAAAGAATTTGAAAAGTTTATGGAAACCAATTAAATTTTTACAAATAGGCAGGTTTGTTAAAAAGCAAATACTTGAAAAGGTAATAAAACAGTTATTGTACAGAAATAATGTTTCACCGCTCTCAGTAGCTACCTGTCGACCCTATACTTCCACCTCAACCAAGTCAAAACCAACCAAGTCGAAACCAATACACAAGGTATCAATGCGTTGGTATGTGGTGGATTGGAAAATAGCGGCAGGTATGGAGTCAAAACCATGCTTTCGAAGGGATTGAAACCAATTTAAATAGCTTTTGAAGATGCCACTTGCCTTGTTTTTAAAAGAATGCTTTCGAAAAGGTTTACTAGAGCTTTCAAAGAAGTCGCCGCCTTTTTGTTTAAAGAGTAGCTTTCGAATGAGTTATCTTATTTATAAATCAATGCTTTCGAAAGGGTAGTTTGAACCCAGTCGAAACCATGCTGCCGACCTTATGCCTTTCGAAGGGGTTGAAGTTATCAACGAGTTTGAAAGGTAGCTTTTGTTTTATAAATATTATAAACCGCTTCCTAAAGCTTTCGAAAGGGCTCTAATAGCCACATAAGGGTTTCGAAGGCAATGGCTTCGAAAGGGGTTTCGAAGCTATCCTTCCAAATGTTTTGATTAAATGATTTAAGCTTTTGAAAGGATGGTTCCGAAGCCATCAGTTTCCCCAAACTCTTTTATATGAAGGTTAATGGTTTCTAAAGGAGTACTTTCGTTTATATTCACTTTGACCCAAAAGATATTTTAAGGATAAACCCAATGGTTTCAAAAGGGGTACTTTCAAATGGTTTGGAAAGGGGTACTTTCAAATGGTTTCAAAGCTATGCTTCTATGAGTTAATAAGTGATGCTTTAATACTTTTGAAAGGTATGTTTTGATGGTTTCGAAAGAGATGTTTTAAAGTGTTTCAAAAGGCATATGCTTAGTGTTTTAAAAAGAAGATTTGAATGCTTTCGAAGAGGGCTTTCCAACGGTTTCGAAAGTAAAGGTCTAAGGTTTTGAAAGCCTTAGTTTTCAAAACAAAGAACCCAATCTCATTTTTAAAGGAAAACCCTAGCAAAAATAAAGGTGTTTTAAAATAGCTTTTAAATATGGAGTTTTTGAAGAAGCTTTCCTTGATAAAGTAATAGGTTAAAAGGTTAACCATGTTTCATATGGAAATGATTTCAAGGATACTAAACTATAGATGTTGGTGTTATTGTGTTATTATGTTATTATGTTTGCTTCCTTTATACATATTCATTGTAAAATGGACCCATAACTGTATTTTAGGGAGTAAGGGTAGAATAACCAGGTAGGTTGACCTAGTAGTGAATATAAGTTAAATAACTCCTAAATGAATAGAGTTGCATCCAGGAGGTCAGGTAGACCAGAATATAGGATGCCCAAAGAATAATTAAGAAGTTTTTAGGTTAGACAGGTTCATAGTGAACCCATGAAAATTATGTTTAGAAAGAGTTATTGGTAGGGGCCAATAGGTTCGTAGTGATCGCATGAAAACTATATCCGGATAAATTTATTGACAGAAGTGAATAGGTTCTTAGTCAACCCATGAAAACTATGATATGAGAGAAGTTATTAGAGATACCAATAGGTTTAGGAAGAAACCATGAAATAATGAAGTCATTGGCGGGGCCAATAGGTTCTTAGTGATCCCATGAAAACTATGAAACCGGACAGATGGTCCATAAGCTTTAAATAGGTTATTAGTCAGCCCATGAAAACTGATAGGTTAATAGTGACCCTAGAAACTATAACTGTGACAGATAGTCAAAAATGAATGGGGATGGGAAATCCAGAATGATGTACTTGTTTGCATATCATCATAACATTTTAAATTGCTATGTTTTTAACCATTGTGGATGCAGGAGCACAGTATATGGTTATCATAAGTTTTTGATAAGATACTAGTGAGGGAAAACCCGTTCCGCTAAGTGGCGTGGTATCACTAGATATCTAAATGGTTTGAGAAGGTAGGTTATTATTCATACCAGGCTTTATGTCTGACTCAAAGTTTATGTTTTCCCCTTAAACTCTTGGGTGCTTAATTAACTTTGAGTAGTTTGAGAGTTGAGGTTTTCAGGTACCTCATTAGACGAATAAGCTTCGGATGATGTGCAGGAGGCAAGCTAGCTAGTAGGAGTTCTTTTCTATTTTGATTTCGCTATGTTTTGTTGTAAAGGCAAAGTTGTTAAATTGTCTAGTTATATATACTCTGATCATCCAAGGGGGCATCTTCATATGACACTCTTGGCGTATGTTGTAATAATTATATTTTCTCTGAACGTGGTTCTCGAAACTGGGATCATGTAATGAATTTGAAATGATTTAAAATGGAATGTGAAAGTTGTTGAATGATTTTAAAAAATTTCCATATCCATGTGTTTCTCTTATATCAATGTATCTAACATTACCGTATTTGGTCGCCGAGGATTAATAACTATGGATTACTGCAGCATCCGTAGCCGTTAGTTTTGGGCCTCCAAGTAGGGGATGTTACATATTATATAAAATGTGATACTAGAATATATTACAAATGCCAATATTGTAAGAAAATTGTAACCACCCGCACCTTAATGGGCCCGAATTTTGACTAAATCTAAACCCAAGTCCATTAGGGCATGGATCGTTTGTTCTGGTAACCTATAATAAGCACAAGTATATCGGAGTGCAATCAATATAAACTCGCAGTGGAAGCGAAAAATATAATATAACATACTCATTGACTAAGGCTACTACCTTGGAATATCATCCCTTAAATATTTAGTCGCCTTATCCGTGTCGAGCATGAAAGAGAAGACTTCATCGTTTGGTGCTCCCATCTTGCACCAATAGCCTATCCTTTTAAACCTGACCTGTGGGTTTTATGAAGAGGGGATCAGAACAATGTTCTGGTGATTGGAAAATTATATACTTTACCCATATCATTAATTTTGCCGATTAATGTCCATTTAAATGTTATATCTATAATTTATGGCTAATCCGTTAAATCTTATTTGTGCGTACGATATGCCTAACCTAACATTCTCCAAGATATCACTATATACATATATCTATTTTTATATTTATCTAAATATTTCACTATGCAAAATCCCTAGCCACTTAATACTTCAAGTCCCCAAAGTGGGCCCTCACAACATAACCGCTAGTCAATCGGTCCTAGCTACAAAGATCGATGACACCTAGATAAGGCTTTATAATATAATTTCCATATTACTAATGCATCTCAACTCTTTAACTTACCCTCAATTGTAGGTCAAAAGATGTTTTCAGTCCCATGCAACTACCGTCAATCATGTCCAAACAATGTAAGAGATAGTACCTAAACCACTTAAAACTTTTTCAATGGAAACTAAGAAGACTCTAACCATTTAATACCTACATTTTAGGTAGGTACCGTCATTTACTACCTATTCCAAGGTGTACTCCTCTCTGATTCTATCATGTTGACATCACATTAAATCTCCTCAGGCCGTTTAATACATCTTTATGGGGGAGGCGGACCCTATAATAGCTACTTAATACCTCAAACCAGAAGCGGACCCTTCCCGAGATATCCACTATCGTGCCTAAACGCTAACCCCGACCATTTACTACTTCCTAAATAGGGAGGAGGCGGACCCTATAATAGCTACTTAAACCACTGTCCCAGAAGTAGGTCCTACATCTTATGCATGTCTTTTCCCCATGGGTCCTATGGATGGAGATGTCCCACATCGGTAGTAAGTATACACAATTGCTGGTAGCCTCTAGGTGAAGGGAGGACTTCTGCTATGTAACTCTACTGACCTCGCATCACAACCCACTTAACCAAAACCACCCAAAGCCTAAGTGTTAGGCTAAGCCCACTAATTCACGTTTGTCAAAAACGTACAATTTAAGCTATATAATTTTCTACTATGAATATTATATTGTTTTCTACATATAATTAATAGTATTAATACTTACTTATTCACTACATTATTGTTCATACGCTTAGGCTTTGGTTTCCTTATAATATCTAATAAATGTTTATTACCTGTAATAATTAGTCATTAATGTCAAAATTGGACAATCGCTAATCAACCCTCATTTAATTCCTTTAATCTATTTACCAATTTCAAACCCACCTATTATGTCTATTCAATTCCTCCATAAATGCCATATTAAATTCTCTAATCAGTCCCCACTTAATTCCTTTTTGTCCTCTACTAATCACAAATTTATTGCCCATTAAATTTGTAATTAATGTCCATAAATCCTAATCAGTTAATTATTATGCTGTTAATAACTAATACATATACAGTCGAAAATTATGCCATATATATATGTATATATATTTGAAAGTTAAGCGCGATTATATGTGGGCACGCGCATGTGTGTGTATGTGTGTGTGTGTGTTTCTAGTTATTAATTTCTAAACTAGAACATTCATTTCCATATTTTAATTTATCAAAGCTATCCTTCTAAAAAGGGTTACCGTTATAATATCCATATATTGACCAAAAGTGAGATCTTTGCTTCGTTTGAAATTACAAGGAATTATTTATTTTATTTTATTGAAATAGACAGTGTAAGATACGGAAAAGAATATCTATAACTTACACATCTCTTTCCCTTTTTGGTATATCCCTTGTTAATTCAAACGGTGCGCTTTAATACATATTTTGGAATTAAAACATAAAAATTCACATTTCAATTCAACTAGGGCAACCTAATTTACAACCCAATTATAGATCTGGAATAAACTTTACAAACCTTCTGCAATAATAAATATTTAGGACTGAATTCAAATTTCCAGATTAGGTTTTTTCATACTATTCCTATTTCAATTACCTATTTTATTAAACATGTAGATGATGATCCTATATGTTTGTTTTATGCCTATAATTCATCATACCTTATTTAGGCATAATGGTTAAAAAAGAATTCAGTGAGATAAATTTCAATATTATAAATAATTATATAATTTCCTACTCACCTTTTAAGCTTTCCAAATATCCAAATCAGGATCCAATCCTTTACTTGATTCCTTTTTCCATTCTAATCCAAAAGAATAGAACTATAGATCCGAGAAGAGATTGGAGGTTAAGGATAATATAAAATGAAATTTACCTTTTCTCATAGTATTGATTCACTTCTTCTCTTCTTTTATTTTATTTTCCACCCTTCTCCAATATGTGTGTGTGTGTGTATTATAATTTTCAAACGTAGTGGATAAGAGAAAACGACAGAGCTTCGCTGTTTGGATTGGAAAATATGAGAAGAGAAGTAAGGGATTAAGACTTTATTTATAGGTGCATGAATCGATCGTAACTGTTAGATTAAAATAATTAAATCCGAGCAGTTGGCCGAGGTTCAAACCTTAGCCATTATGTTCGAACCGGTTGACCGCTCCCCTATAGGCGATTGACCGCTAGCAGTCGACCGACCCATGGTGGGGTTCGACCGGTGGGGTCCCAAAATTAATGTTTATTTATTTTCCTTTTTCGTACCTAATTATTTTCGCTCTTGAAACTTCAAATGCTAATAACCTTTTCGTTTGAGCTTTGATCGCGAAACTCTAAATATGAAAGTTACTCAGAAAAATCGCCACGAACACTGTAATGCAAGTTTCGTGGCAAAATTTCAATGTTTGCTAAAATTCCATTTTTGAAGCCTTATTAATTATATATTAATTATTGTTAATTTTACGTGGTGTTACAAAATAATGGATGAATCAAATGGAATTTTTTCATATCTTTATAGTATGAAATTTTAAACTAGCAATTCATATACATATTAAACACGAATATATATATATATATATATATATGTATGTATGTATGTATGTATGTATCACATACTTTTTCACTTGCCATTGAATTGATTTAGACCAATTGTCATATACTTAAAAGAAGAAGAATATGATTTACACTATTACAGTTTCTTGTCTATTACTTGTTTATCTTGACCTCTCTTTGATGGATAAGAAAACTATATAAATCATTAATACTTTTATTATATATTTTCATCCATTAATAAGTGTAGGCAAGAGAATCTAATTGTAACACTTCAAGTTGCTATAACTACCATAACACGTGTTATCACTACCAAAATAACTAGAATTAGAAACCGAAACTTTCGGTCTCTACCGAACTTCTAGGTACTGATTAAAAACTAAAATTTCAGTCATTGATTCTCTGGTCCATAAAAATTAAGACCCAAATTTCAATCTTCAAATTTAAAGACCAACTCTTCGTATAAAATATTTTTAGAGACTATATTTTAAAGTCTAGAATATAATGTGTGGATGTGTGTCGTGTATATACATACATTCATACATATATGTTTGTGTGTATGGACAAGGATGGCTACACCTCAAATCCCCCTTGATGTCAACCACATGTTCTCATTTAAACAAATGTTGCTCTCTCCTATCACTTCATTCTATTATTTAAATAGGAAAGTGTAGTTGAAATCATGGGATTTGAGGTGTTGTCGATCCTTGCCATATATCTATGTGTGTGTGTGTGTGTTCATACAATTGTTAATACAATTTGAAATATTAAGGAAATTCACAATTTGGCTCTGAATGGTACACAACGTGTACCATGGCACTTCAATTACATAACATGAAACAACAAATTAATGCAAACAAAATATATTCAACCCAAATGTTATAACCATAAATATACATGATACCTCTATAAGCTAATCAATACATATTTCACTTCGTCAAACATCATATAACATAAAATAACCAATACATATTACAATCAGGTTAAATTTTCTTATAATAACCAGTACATATTACAATATGGTTAAAGTCAAACCTGGATATCATGGATGATGAGTAGTCCAATTTAAGTGACCTTGGTAAACTACATTTGGTTTAAAAGAGAAAATGTCTCTAAAGCTGGTATGAACCATTGCAAAAGTTGTTTCTCCAAATTTTTCATTACCGGATACATCACCTATCACAAATAAAAAGCAATATACTTATAAGCCCTAAACGTCATATGCAAGCTCTAATTCGACCAACTCTCAGACCTATGCCAAGTGAATAAGCAGCAACTTAAATCTTACTAAATTTCAAAGGCTCAATTGATGATCCAACCTTTTAAGAATCGATGTATTATTATCCATTGCTAGCACTGAGAAGGAATCACAACTTGTTACAGAATTAGCACTGGCATCATGTTACAGTCTTCCCCTTTATAATTTATTATTTCTTTCTTATGTATATGCTTAAGTTATTTACAAATAAGTAGGATGGATTCATTACAAAGAGATCATTTTGAGTAAAGCAAAAAATTCATCTCCGTCGGGTAATGTTCCTGATTTTAAAATCGTATAAATTTCAATTTGCAAATGACCTTTTTATTATATTTAATAGAATTGGTTATTCAAATTTAACATATTTTCCATTTTTTATAAAAAATAATTTCAATTTGGAGATGGGGAATGTAAAATGTTAGTAATTTAATTGAATCATAAATTAATCTTTTAGCTATAACGTTTAGTAGGAAGTAAATTTTGATTTGGTGATAAGCAAGAGCAACCACTATCAAATTGTATGAAAATTAAATTGGCCATTATTTTTTTAGCAAAGCTAGCCGGCTTTATAGTGGGCCGTGCCACTATGTATAAATAGAAGGAACAGGTGTTCTGCACATGCACAGAACAACTGAGGCTGTTTTTTAGTGGACAGACCACTAATAAATTGGCCATTCTTTTGTTCCAAACAATTGGAGATATGTGAAGTAATTGGTTGTTAAGTTAGTATTATTACGATGATATTTTAATTCTTTGGGATTTTAAGTTCAGGTTTGAAACAATAAATATCATTGATTATTCTCTCAAGCAAGGTTTCACAATGAGATTCAAATCATAAAGTTCAAACATTAAATCGAAAACAAGATTTAAATCGTAAATCATGGATTCAAATAATCCATATTTTAAGGTTTGTGCACACTTGGAAATTGATTTTGATGTTTGAAATTCTACACTTGAACCTAAACTCAATTTTCTCCTTTATTACAATTTTATTTTATTTGTAAAACATTAAAATAGAAATTATGAGAGCAAACAAGCATATTAAATATATCATTATAAACTGATTGATTTTTCGTGATTGCAGTTTTAGCTAAGGGGAGAGATTCGATCCAAAAAGGGATTTAAATCGTAGGATTTTAACATTTTTGACAACAATGCTCTCAAGCATGGTATTTGTTAAAACTTAAACTTGAATAAACCATAGTCATGTTCAAGACATTTATGTGTCATGGTCAGATGTATCCACGATTTTATGAGTATATGCTGAAAATTATGACATAATTAATGACTTCGCAAAAAGATATTTTGACAAGTTAAATTTTTTTACTTCATCAAAATGAGATGTGAAGATTGTACATATTGTATGTGATATGTGTGAAGAAGGAGAAATAAGAAAGTGGGTTAATGGGACATTTTACCAACACCCTTCCAAATTTTCAGAATTAACTTACTCCCATCTCAAGAAATGTTTCACAAAACACCTATGACAAAGTTCTCAGTAAAAATTTGCATTTGAACTGCACATATTTATAGTTAGAAATGAAAATATTTGCATTCTACATTGCAAATATTTTCAATTATAACTGCATATTTTTATAAAATAAAAATTTACAGTCTACACTGCAAGAAGTACATTCTACACTTTAAATATTTGTAGTCCATACTGCAAAAATTACAAATATGTGGATTTTAAACTGCATATTTGCATTTTAAACTGTAAATATTTTAGTTCTAACTGCAAATATATGCAGTTTAAAATGCACATTTTCGTTGGAAACTTTGACAGGGGTGTTTCATGGAACTTGTTTTATATAGGTTTTTCAAGTATTAAGTTTGAAAATATGAGTCAGATCCTAATTTCCAGTAGTTTATTTCATGAGGATGAAAAGGATTTACTTCTTAGTCAAAGAGGTGGAGTGGAAAAGAGGCTTGGGTTCTGGTAAAAAGACCCAGGTTCGTTTCCTACCATGCGCTTCCCTATCCTATATAAATTTACCCGGGGGTATGGGGGCTTGGATCAGCGGATGGCTTTACTATACCCTCCTTAGGAGTTTATCGGCCCGCCGGGTTCTCCTAGGTTTTCAAAAAAAAAATATTTTACTTTGAGATCTCAACGAATATCACAGGGATCACCAATTTTAGCCATTCAATTCAAAAAACTAAAAGACCTCAACCATTCGATATTTAGGTATATAATACATATAAATACCAATTAGAGATCCAAAATTCAGTTCTAGATAGTGACAAATTATATAAACCAACTAAAGACGGATTTTCAGTCTCCATTTTTGAAAACTAGAGACTAGTTTTTTTGGTTACGGATCGATTCGTAATTAAATATGAAAAAAATTCAATCTCTCATTTACTGTCTTTATTTAACTGTTATTTTGTAATGCATGTTGGATGCATACATTTTATGTTCAAATGACAAGTGTCAAGACACATGTCCAATTGCATGTGCATAATTTATGTTTAAATGACAAATGTAACTTATTTATATAGAACAAATGTCATATCTCTTTACATGTCAAGTGTAACATGCAACATGATAGTTCATATCTGATAAACACAAATTATAGCAATAATAATGCATACAAACTTATGTTAACTTAATATGATAATGTAGCATCACATTTAGTGAATAAAATTCTAACATTCTCCCATTTGACCCAAATTATCATCATAACATCGATTTCTGCAGATTGTACATTACAGCCAATAAAACAAGGGCATTGCACTACTAGAAATTGCTAAATAGCAATGGACAGTTTGGACGGCCGTCGACGGCTCCTTCAAGCTATTTTCGACGGTAGGTTATTTTAAGTAATTTAATTTATCGCATTATTATAACTAATTAACTATAGAAGTTTGAAATTTTTTAAAAATACTATTTGATTCCTAAAAATTAAAGAAGATATTTTTATTCAATTTTTCAATTTTATAATGGTTTACAATTAATTAAATTAGTATTTTCTATAATCTTTTATAGTGTAATTAGATGTTTACTTTATTGAAAATCGAACCAAATGATCAATTTATGCAACTTTTGGTCCATCCATTATACAACTTTGATGAAATTTATGATGTGTTATGAATTTAAATATATTTTTTTAACTATTTTGTAAATAATTATGAATTTTTAAATGTATTTAACATTATAAATTTATATAAAAGAAAATATTCCGTAGAATAATTTTTTTTTGAATTTTATGTCGATCCAAAGTATTTTGGACGTACTTCCAAAATATGATAAAAAAGTAAATAAATTTAGGGTGTCGATCACGATTCTCAAATTTATAGAAGTTCGTCGACATTTGAACTAAAAACCTTTTGTTCGGAAGCCAAACGAGACAAAATTCGTGTCATATATACTTTATAATGTACTTATTCAATCCGTACAACTAGAACAACAAACTGAAGGGAAAAAATTAGACTTAAAATACATCATTTCAAGGAGTTGTGTAACACTTAGTATATATTGTTAGCACAAGTTCTATGAAAATTACATGTTTTTAGTCAAAAAAAAATTGTCTATTTTTTAAATCCAACCATACGGATTGGATAAATACATAATATAGTATATATGGTTTGAATTTCGTCTTGTTTGAAAATCATTTGACCTCCGAACGAAAGGTTTAAGTCTGAATGTCGAAGAATGACTATAAATTTGAAAATCAAGATTGATACCTTAAACTTGTTTATTTACTTTTCGTATTTTGACTTATGCCCAAAATACCTTGGATCGACATAAGATTCAACCAATTTATTTTTTTACCAAATATTTTATTGTATATAAATTTTTTATCTTAAATACATTTAAAATTCATAATTAATTATCAAATCATTAAAACTGTTATATAACCAATAGTAAAAACCTTTTTAATATTTAGAAATAAAAATGAGTTATTGTAAACTTTTAAAAAAAATTGTAACAATTTTTTTTACAACAAACTAAGTTTATTTTAAAAAGGAGAGAATATTCTTTATTTATATCCGTCGGAAGTTGTCGAATTTTACCTGTCGACGGTCATCGGTAACCGTCGAAAAATCGTGTATATATCTTCAGTTGAACCCGTTTCTTTCTCATTTCCCACATTTTCTAAACCCTCATACCCAATTTCTAAACTCCCAAATTGCCCTAGCTGCCGCAATCTTCATCAATTTGGATTCCCCAAGCTTCTACACCTTTAATCCATCAAAAATTAGGTATATTCTTCCCCCAAACTAATTATTTTGAATTTTGATAAAAATTAGTGTTAATTTGTGCTTGAATTTATTGATAATAGCATAATGATTGGTTATAATTGTGTATTAGTTGATTTGGAAATGTTAATTAGGATTATTAGTGTCTAAATTGTAATTATAAAGTAGGATTAATGTTAAATCTGAAAATTAATGTATAATTAGGGCTAATTTTGGTTGATTAGTGTATGTGGTTATTAGTGTAACATAATTTAGTATTAATTAGTGTATGTGTTAACTAAAATAATAAAAAAATAATTTATCTACATAATCCCTTTATTTGTATATAACGATAATTATATATAATTTTAGTTTATGTGTATGTGTTAATATAAACAAATTAGTGTATAATGTTAATTATTTATTAGTGTATAATAAATTCAAATTAGTGCTAGCTAAAATGTTGAAGAAATTTTTTTTATTAGTTTTAAATTGTTAACGAATTCAAATAACAAATTAGTGTATAATGTTAATATAAAAAAATTAGTGTATAATGTAATTTAGTTTTTAAATCCCTTAGATTTTTTGGCCCCATCTAACAAGTATTGTATATGATCGTTATATAGATATTCGTTTTTACTACAAAATGGACATCATTATTCTTCTGATATAGTATTTGTCGGATTTGTCCCTGTATTGGGCAAGTACAAATACACTATAATAATTATATTTTGTAAATCATTTCATATTAAATGGTTCACAAAATTTCGATAGCAGTTCCTTTATGTTCCCTGTGTATGCACATTTGTGTACGATATCGGTAACAAAGAGGAAGTGCTGCCGAAATCTTTTTTGATATAAAGGTAGTATGATCCAAGGATCTTACAGCTGTACTAAGCAAATATATATATATATATATAAATAAGGTACAGAAATACTGGAAAAGAAACCTCCACCGAATAATCCGCCAACATGCCTGGCTAGATAGCAGAATTAGAAAATAAGTACAAATAACTGACCAGGCAGTACAGAAACAAAGTAGTATGACAAAAAACAATGATAATATAACAAACCAATCATAATATACCAAGACACCCGCATAACTAAATACTAGTAGAACGAAAGAACCAACCGAGAAGCTCCAGGCAGTAACCGAGGGAGGAGGCAAAAAGATATATTTCTGGTTTCGATCCGGAGCAGCTAGAATCCCTTCGTTGTTGGCACCGAACTCACCTTCATTACAGAGTACAAGCTCGTCCTCAATCAACCGATAATAGAGCTCCGTCTCATCCTTCTCGTCATTGGAAATCCACATAGAGAAAATCTTCTAATTGAATGGCAGTAAAGATCACTATCTTTGTGGGACCAAGTCATAGCCCTACCGTTCCAGGTCAGTTGAGTACCTTCAGTTAATTTTTCAGACAGCTCTAAAGTGATTCCTTCTACCGAAGGAGGACCAGAAATGACAACATTTATAAATTTCTTCTTGAGAGTAGTAATAGGGGTATTGCATGGAGAAACCGGGCTGGCAAGAGGGACACAAGCAACATGATCGAGCGGAGGAGAGGTCGGATGGTCGAGAGGGCAAGGGGGTGGCACGAGAGTAGGAGGAGGTGAAGGAGTGGTCGAGGCAGGATCATCCTGGGGAACAGATGGAGGAGTAGGTGATGAAGAGCGATACCGAGAAGGTAGGTCGGAGCGGGCTGGGCAGAGCTTTTGATCCAATGATGTCTAAAAGGAGCCCTAGGCAGTGGAATCTTTGGGGTAGCTCATCAGTCGCTACAATGCCCAGGGTATAAGGTAATAATATGATCGAATGAACGGAAATGATCATAGATACACTGATATGATATGTCAATGAAGGAAATCCTATCTCCACCCAGGGATACGGAAATCCTATCTCCACCAGGGATACAGAAATCCTATCTCCACCCAGGGATACCGGAATGCGAGTGGGAAGCTACCTAGAGGGCGTAATTTCCATTAGAACTTTTGCAAACCGAAGTAGCTACCTATGCTCGGTGGAGATGTCAAAACAGATAAGCTGGCCAATGTGATTAGCTATCCAATTTATTCCGTTGAGAGATTGAAAAACCGAGAGAATATTAGTAATATGAGCCCAGACAGGGGTGGATAAAATTTTCTCGCGGGCGAGGTCAACAGATGGACTTCATTGACTAAAATAAACACTTTACCTTCAATAATAATGTGGCCCATTTCCAAAACACGCGATCTCTCCTGAGGAATAGAAAATTTAAAGAAGTACATTGAATTATCACACCTTACGGAAACCGAACCATGTAATTTCCAAATTGCAAGTGATGCAGAAATTTTGTTGATTCATTTAAGATGAAATAATTTGCGAAATGTAATTATTATCGTGCTTGTAATAGGAAGTAGGATGACCGACCATCAAAAGTAAAAAATAATAATGTGAAAACATAATATTATGTAAAAAATAATAAGTTAAAATTGAAAATAAGATTTTATAAAAAAAGCAAAAAAGAATAATATACGGTATAATTAATAAAACATTAAAATGTATAAATGAATCGAAAAATAAAATGTCAATAAAAAAATCATAATTTTTTGAACCTTACTATAATCTTATTGAAATTAATTCTGCAATGTTCTAGGTTCTGGAATCAATGTGCATAAATATTATAATCTTCTTGAAATAAATCATAATTCGCATTACCGTAAATATGATCCTTTTATATTAGTCAAACATGCATTGCAAGTTTATTTTGCTCCGTATCCATCCTTAAAAAGAGATAAAGCAGATTGTTTGGCAGTTTTTAAAACAAAGGCAAGATTTACGTTTGGTAGAAAGAATATTCCAAACGGACAAGCTTATCAGGCAGATCTTGAGTAAAATAATGAAATAATAATAATCGATGATCATACTGATTTTGGACCTCTAAACGTGAATTAAATGTTTTAGTAGAAGCATTTAAGACTATAGAGGAAAACGACATAGAGTATGAGACCGAATTTGAATCAGAAAACGACGAAGACTAATTATTAATGTATGTTTTGATAGAAGGTAATTTATGTGATTATTAATGTTACATGTTTTCTCATAAAAAATGAGATGTTTTTTCATAATAAAATGATATGTTATCCCATAATAAAATGATATGTCTGTGATATATATTATGTTTCCACGTCGGCGATCTTCCCATTCATCAGATTCACCTCTTATAGTCAGAGAGGGACTGCCACAAGAGGCGATGGCGGCAGCCCATCGAATGTAGATCATCGTATAGTTAGATTAGCAAGTAAAGCGAGTGGGTAAGTGTCAAATTTATTGCAATGTCATAAATATTTTATGTTTGATATGTTATTCATGATTTATTAAATGTCTATATCATAATTAATGCAGGGTTTTGAATTGGAGCACCCAGATATTGTGCTTGAAATTTCTAAGGCTGCCTAAAAGAGCAAAATGACTGCTTACTGGCTAAGTAGGAGAATATCTCACCCCACGTTGTAGAGTATATTTGGCAGGATTATTATGTAAGTGTAAATGTGTATTTCATTTTATAAAAACCCACTATGCAATTTGTTGACTAAGTATAAATGTATAACTCATTTTAATTTCAATATGCCAGGGGCAATAGATTTACAGGAAACATCTTGTCCTTTTGCAGAAATTATTGAACCAAAAAAATGCGAAAAAATTACCACAATACAATGCCAAACGTTAAAAAAGAAAAAAAAAGCCTGACTAGACGAGTGCAACCATATGGTAAGCTTTAAATGCTTACGAGAAACGTCCACAAGCGATTGTAAGTTTACTAGTCTTATATATTTATTAAAAATTTAGTAGAAGTTAGTATAATAATTGCATCAATTTACAAATGTGAAGTACAATGTTTATGTTAAATGTAGAAGCTGAGCGGAGTTATGTAGATAGGAATGCAAATCCTGTCACGCATTGCGAGGGTTCAAAGTCATTCCAGTATTATCGTCAAGAACTGGTAAATTTATAAATTGCGATTATAAATACTTATAGCATTGTATAATCTTATATATAATAATACATAATAATTATTTCAAGAAAGAGAGCGTGCTCTTCCCGTCTTCTACTTGGAAGTTTTTACTCGTACTCACGCCATCGAGCATGTCAAAGAAAAAGGCTCAAATGCACACGCCTGACATGACACAAAATCACAAGAGTCAATGGTAAGCATATTTTAAATTATAAGTTATTAACAATTACATAATAATCAAAATAATGTAATATGAATTTTAATTTTAATTCTATTTTTAATCATGGGATAACTTCTTTAAAGAACGAGACCGACTGCTCGAGGGAATAGGTCAAAATGAGCTGATCGTCGATGAGGAGGACATGATTTTTGATGCTATCATAGAACTGCAAACGCGGAATAGGAGCTATGGTTTTACGAATCAAGAGGTAATGTTTGTGTATAATATATATATGAATAACGTATGACACATTGATTTTATTAATCACACTATACGAAACTCATACACTTTGGTAAAAAAAATGTTACAGGCTAGACGAATGCAAGCCAGCTATAGAAGAGCTCAAAACGATCGGGAGATTGTAGACTTAAGAGCTAAGATTACTGACCTAGAGGATCGAGACATGTGTCAGGCCGCGGAGATGTACCAATGATGGATGAGCACATTATTACGTATATGCAATACATGGTAGATTTCCTTCATCACAGGTATCTAGAGGCGATGAGGAGTAGATATGATTTTTTATTTATTTATGTTGAGATATTGTATATATTCACTTTGATGTTGTGAGATAGTATGAGAATTATATATACTTTGAGATGGGTGGGGTTGATTTGATGTGATGTATGATACGTTTTGAGATGTTGATGGATGTTTGAGACGTATGTTTGAGGTTAGTTTATTATATATAGTGATGCATTTTTTATTATTAATGTGATATATTTTGTAGTATATGTGATATGTGTGATGACAAATTCTATTCAAACACCGTAAATTGCTTTGATTACACCATAAAATTTTAAATAAAACTTTAAACCAAAATGCCCTTATTAAAAAAATAAAATCAATATTAAAAAATGAAAATGGTATACAATTATTCTTTGTATGCATTGTGTATAGTCAGTATAATTTCTTTCATAAAGTAACTAAAATTAAAATATATCATCGATTGAATTAA
This sequence comes from Allium fistulosum, assembly GCA_030737815.1. Taxonomy (NCBI): domain Eukaryota; kingdom Viridiplantae; phylum Streptophyta; class Magnoliopsida; order Asparagales; family Amaryllidaceae; genus Allium; species Allium fistulosum. The sequence continues at coordinate 1,042,878,369 of CM060906.1, forward strand.
ATCCAAATTTCTTTAGGGTATTAAAGTATATTCATACCCTTTCAAGCTATATTTATGCATAGTCAGTTTTAACATTTTTCACTTCAATTAAATATAAAAATTAAAAATTAAAATTAGCTACTAAAATTAATATGATTTAGAATACTAAATTCTTCGATCTTTTATTAAATCAAACTAAGTTTAAATTTAACACTAAAATTTAAATTGTTTACATTTTAAAATTCAAAAATAAAATTAAAATTACTATATATAAATAACTAGATATCTTAAATTCCATTTAAAGTATATGAATTTGAAATTTGCAAAAGTGAATTTGGAGAATTTTGAAATTAGGGTTCTTTAGTTTTATTAATGCAAGAGAGTTAGTAATATGAGATAAATGCTTTGTTTTATTCCAAGTGAAGGTAGTTTTGTAATATGTATGGTGTATATTAAGTAAAACATGGTGTATATGATTTTAGAAATTTTTTCGTTGTATGTATAGTAATTTATGGTGTATAAATAGAATCTACCATGTGTGATTTGGGCTTTAATATATATGATTTATATGTGTGAAGTTGGGTTGTGATATATATTGTTATATACGTGTTATTCGAGACATGAATCACGACTTTAATGCAAAAAAATTCCAGATTTTCCACGGCTAGCGACGACAAATTGGTCAAAACGTGACAGTCTCCATGATTGCCAAGTGTACTCGATAATGCGACGAAAATCGTCGAACCATCAATGAAGGCGGTCGAAAGGTTGTCGACAGAGCCGTCGAAAAGTCTGTCGATGAGCAGTTTCTCGACAGATGTTTTTTCAACAGCTTTTTCCATCGGTTTTTGACTGCTTTCAATGGTCGTCGATGGCTATTGGCTGTCGAAACAATTGTTCCATCTTGTAGTGTTAATACGTTTATCTTTATGAAGCTTCAAATATTTGCAATGTGTACATCTTATGAATAATAACACTATTCCGAGTCCAAATTCAATTCACTTTAGTAAGCAAATGGTCACATAACTTCAAAACTTAAAGTGCACACTTTATAAATCATGCTCGAATGCTAACTATAGTTATATCTATCTAGATGATTTCTTTAAAAATGATAAGCAATACCTATTTGTCTTGATGAGTAAAATTCTTTATATTCTTCAATATGTCATCACGTGATCTCTTTATTTCGGCCTTATATAACTTATTATCGACAAACATAATTCAATTTTCTTGCATTGTTGTTAGACTTTTGCATCCATAACACACATAAAGATATATATACATATAATTTGATATAACATCAAATTTCCCAAACTTTGTGACAAAATCCCGATAGAAATGTCTAGTATATAATTTTGTATTTCCATTTTACTTTATTTCCATCATTAACACAATCTACAATAACTTTAGATATTACGCCTATTTGTATCATATCTTTTACTTTTGTAGATTATCTTTAGTACATTGAATCAACTCACTTCATCTCTTAATACGCACTAAAATAGATGTTGAACAACATTATATGAGTTATTCTACTTTATGCCAATCTTAGACATTTATAGTCGACTACAACTACATATCTAATGACATCTTTGCTCCCACTATTCATGTGTCTTCTTTATATTTAGCCCAAATCGTGATAATAAATGAGCCTGCATAGCCAAATCTTAACATTATAACATAGGTAGTGAAAATATCATACTCAATGAAACAAATTCTATTGTTATAGTCTCCAAAACTATTTATATTGATCTTAACCTTCTCATGAGACAGTTATCACTACATAACATAGATTCGTCACTAAAATTTTAGTTAAGACTAACTAATACTTTCAACGTTACTAATTTCTGTAACTGTGGGCATAAGAGATTGCTCCCACTAATATCTGAATACGTCTTAGTCTAATTAACTTACAAAAAAAATTACATCTCTGTAGGGTAGAGTAAAAATAATAAGTAATTAATTGCAGTACCAGTACAGTTTACCTTAGTGGATGAAAGGAACTATCATTTAACTCATTTATGATGTGGTTATTCCATTAACTAAAATATAGTTGCATCCAAATTATAATAGTCTTTTCCAATAACAATAGTATATTTACTACTTACATAGTAAAATCAACTAAATAAGAATAGTTAAAAAAATTCATCTTTATATTTGTAGAATTAAATATCAAACAATGTATTTTGTATGTCTTTATGCTTGCATTAACACATTAAACAAGTATTATATATACGACAGTGATCGACTTCAACCATCTTCACAAACCTTATGGCAACGATATTACAAGATATATAAAATTATATAGTACATAATGCTCTCGTTTGCTTCCACTTTCCTTATGCAAGTATTATAATTGAAAATATTATTCTTTGAGCAAGTTAAACATGCAAATTATATTATATGAGACCATACAAAACTATTTTTATGATCAACACACAAACTATACTGAAATTGTTCTAACAACATTCACAGATTCGTGTCAAATGTGCATATAGATCTTTAGCACAATGAATTTACCACTTACTTTAGAACTATACTGATGCATTAAAATGTTAAAGTATAAAATTCTTTTTCTATGGGCAAAAAATATTTGACTTTAAAATTTTTATGTCATCTTATCTCTATTCAATTTAACAAACAATTGCTTCTCTGTAGGGTAAAACAATTATTTGTATAAATATGTTTTAAATTTCGAATGCTAACATTTTATAACTTTATGTGATGTATACACACACACAAACATACACACATAAATAAAAAACACCAATGCATAAAATTTATTCGAATCAAGTTCCACATATATCAAAACATGAATAAGTTTTGGTCATCATATGCGATATCAATTTAATACTTTATCATTTTAATGTCATCACATATAAGCATTAAATTATATATGCAAATAACTTTGTATCATAGTCTACAATCCGTATACATGTAATATGTTACATAAGCCAAGTCAAAATCATTTAGTGCATATTGTTGTGGTTTGTGATACAAAATCACATTGAGAGGAAATAATTAAAATCAAATATTCAGATACATATTTTTGGGAAGAGATATTTATGGAGATAATATTTCTCACTAATATCTTCATTTTTATGGAAACAAATAAATAAATATGTTGTTAAATATATTTATTTAATTAATTGATTATAAGAGATATATTAGCAAATATATCTCCGAATAATTTTTTGTAAGTGGTAGCTATAAAAATGTATGTTAGAGAGCTATCCAATGTCCGAGAGTTTTTGTTTTAGATTTTTGGAATTGAGACGGGTTTCAATTTAAGGATTTCTTTATAATCTTTTAGTGAATTGAATAAATTTGAATTTGGAGGAATTTGGTTGTGTTTTGTAATTTCTTCACTTCTTATCTCTTCTCAAAATTAATTGGATAGGGATCCTTAGGATAACCCTAACACATATTATCATGTTTTTTTCATAAAAATATTATCACATCGAGTAGAATAATCCCTTATATCACGAAAAAAGTGTTTAGTACCTTAAGTACACTAAAATTTAGTCATATAAATGAATGGCTTAATCCCTATCGTCAATGGTAGAGTAATCAGATTATGAGTAAATTAATCCTTTATATAACACCCCATAAAATAAAAAGTATTAATTAAAAAGAATTATTAAATAATTATTAAAGCTCAAAAATAGAATTTTAAAAGAGTCGGAATTTGGCTATAGAACTTGTACAATTGTGTTCATGCCAATTTTATAATCTACTTTTATATATATAGTTTTACGATCGAAGTTCAAACGAAGAAGTTATTAATGTTTGAAGATTTCGAATCAAAAATAATAAAAATTATGAAGGTAATAAATATCAATAAGTTAATGTTAAAGCAATTTTGTTACGTAAAACTAATCGTCGCTATAAATCTAATCAAATCAGCATTAAAAAGGAATAAAACAAACTAAAGCGATGACCATTGACCAGACGACACATTTTTTGGGGTTGGTCGGCCGCCTCTGAAGGAGCGTTTGACCGGTTATTGTATGGAGGCTAGGATTGAACCAAGGTGTAATAGTCCGATTTAATATAATTTAATCTAACAGATAGCATTGATTTAAGTGCATGTAAATATAGGCTTAAGCCCTCACTTTTCATCTCATATTTTCTGAATCAAGGAGCAAAGCTTTGCCATTTTCTTTTCTTCACTAATTCTAGTAATTATAGAAATTATAAAATATTATATATATATATAAGTGCAAGATAGTGGAAAACAAAAGGGAAGAAGGATATGGGATAATCGATTGTGCAAAAAGAGGAGAATCGATTGTGCAAAAAGAGGAAAATCAAGATTTATAAATTTAAACTATATTTAATTCAAATCTCTTCTCAAATTTATAATTCTAATAAATATGTATGCGCTTTTGATACATATTTTGATAGAAAGAAAGAGAGTCAAATAAGGAGAACGGTTTTAGATCTGGAGATTTGAAAGCTAAGAGGTAAGTGGAAAATTTGTATTTTACATAATACTGGATTTATATCGTTTGTGAATCTGTTTCTTTTATGCTTATATATAAATCATGGAATTGTAGGCTTAAATACATATATAATATAAACTTGAGATTCTTGCTTATATATTCAGCAGATTATTGATTTTGATTAAATGTTGTATGCATAAGTTGTTAAACTTGATTTGAAGATGTTTCTAATTTGGTTAGGATTTAAATTTATAATTTAATTCATTAATGAAGAATGTTTCTATATGAATTTCTATAAATTATCCAATTTTATAATTATACATGGAAGTGTGTAAAGAATTCTCCGTCTAAATTTCTCCATTTATTATCATGGCTTAAATCCAAGTGTTTGAACCAAAAATGGCACAAACACCCAAGATATTATATGGAGAATAAAGTGAAGAAAGTAAATGAAAAAGAACAAGAAAAGAACACAAAACAATTTATAGTGGTTTCGGCTAATCTTGACCTACGTCCACTTAGCGATTTTATTGATTATATTATTGACATGCAGGGACAAGTTCTTACGGATTGGTATAAATTTGTGGGCGATTACAAGAAATTAGAGTAAGAGAACAAGAGAGCCAAAAAGATTCTTAAAAGTGAGCCATGCTCCTCTATTTATAGCTGTAGGAAGTATAAAATCTCGTCCCATGATCTCCACCTCCTTTTCCATGCTATAGACCACTTCTTCAAGAAAATAGGTAGACACCTCATCAATAATCAGGGATCAATACCAATCCATATGCCCTTCATATGGATGATTTTGAACTTCTTGACTTGGCTTGATTAGTGGTTAGCTTCGTGATTCCAAACTTATTTGCACCATTATTAGCTTGTTTTTGAATCCTAATAATGGATCGGTGGAAGAATAGAATTGCTAATTTCGAGTGCTCATGGAGATCGATAGAGAATTGCATGGAATTAACAAAATATTACTTGAAATAGACTCATGGGATCATCAATAGCATGTAGTAGGAGTGGGGGCAGGTTTTGATAAGATTTCGTGGATCGGTACCGATCCATGATGATGGATCGGTATCGATCCAACACATGGTTGGATCGACATCTTCAAACTCTTGAGATAGCTTGGTTTTTGCCTTATGACTCTTTTTTCATTTGGTTTCTGGACTCTTGGACCATCTCTTTGGGTTTCTTCCTTGATAGTTTCCAAGTTTGATTCCTTCAATCTATCCGAATATTGCCTGGTCAAAAGACTGGATAACACTTGCCCCCTAAAGTATATCTTGTTTGAAACATGATGTACTTTGAATAGGGACAAGTCAGAATTGCTATGAAGGACTACACTCTATGCTTCAAATGGTCATTGTCCTTTCCATGAATCATTTCTGTACAGAGTTATGACTATAACCGTTCGTCGTGAAGCTTTACCAACATTTGGCATTATAAAACGGGAACACGCTTTCACAATCTATCATTCCAAGCTCGGTAATTTTGAACAAGTTCCTCTTATTGATTTTCCAGTTTTGAATCTGATTTCCTCTTACCCAAGTCATTCGGGGTTAGATATGTTTATGTACACGCATACGTACATACATGCACATTCTTGTTGGATCTCAAGCATATGAACATGCTTATATAGGCATAAATAGGTCATCTTTGTCTTCCATCAATTTTTTTTGAAAGATCAAGATTCGGTATCAATCCAAGACTTGGGAAAAGTGTTCCATTTGCTTTGCCAAAAAATTTGGGTGCTTTAGGTTATATACTCCAAATTTTGTCCTCTTTTTCCTCACATGCTTTCAAATTCTGATGTTAATAAAACTTGTACTTTTCCTTCCAAGCTTTATTTTGAATGTGAACTAAAACTTTTGATTCATCTAATTCTCATGCGAATTTTCTTATGCATTTGAAAAATGTGCTTTCCATTCGATGTACTTACGATCCATATCTTTTCATGATTATTGTCGGACTAAGTCATTAGCCCATCCCGTGATTTTCGGGCTTTCCGTTGTTCTAGTGAACGTAAAGCAATTTCTAAGATGCCTATCTCCATCCGCCCTACGTGACCATGTCCACTCCTAGGGCTTGGTCGAACTTCAATCACCTACAAAGATGACTTAGGTATCCCTCTTAAAGGAACTTTGAATGCTTTCGCACCTACCTCCGGGCGTCGATTGAAATGAATTTCCTTGAATGGAAAGTTTAGCATCCTTCTACGGAATTCAAGTTTCTACCGCACCAAACTCCGAGCATTAATCTTGATTGACCACTTAGGATGGTGGTTTAGGTACCCTTTTTTCGGATACATGTCTCGACCGTGCCAAACACCGGATGTTGGTCAAGTTTTTACCACCTAAGAAGGTCATCGGAATTCTATCCAAGATGTTTGCTTGTTATCATGCCAAACTCCAAGCATCGATTGAGGTTCATAGATGAGATCCCACCTAACTCCAGACATGGAACTATTTCCTTACATACTTCGAGCAAAGTTTGAATGTTGTCGTTTTGGACCACGCCTAAATTCGGGCAATGGTCAAGGCTTGGGTAAGACCTTGCCTAACTCTAGGCAAAGATCTTCGGCCTAGCCATCCTTTGGGCAAGATTTGGTGTTCTACCAAACTCTAGGCATGAGTTATCGGATGGATGATCTTGTCACGTCCTTCTTAGTTCATTGACCTCGCTAAACTCTGGGCAAGGCATTAGCGCTCCGCCAAACTCTAGGCACGAGCTATCGGATAGACGGTCTTGTCACATGCATTTTGATCTACTGGTCTCACCATCCTCTAAGCAAGACATTAGCGCTCAGCCAAACTCTTGGCATGAGCTAATAGATGGACGATCACGTCACTTCCATTTTGGTTTATACTCCTTCCCCCTCATAAAGGAATAGAGTTAGAGGATGGACGGTCAAGTCACGTCCTTTTTGGTTTATACTTCTACCTCCACATCAAGGACAAGAGTTAATGGATGGACGGTCAAGTCACATCCATCTTGGTTTATACTCCTGCTCTCACATTAAGGGAAAGAGTTAGTGGATGGACGGTCAAGTCACGTCCATCTTAGTTTATACTCTTGCCCCCTCATCAAGGATAAGAGTTAGTGGGCATTCATCTCTGGATGCCAAGAGTGGTTGAACTCCATGGGTCCGATCATGGAATATAGAAGTTTTGTTAGCACTATCATCGGATACCTGCATACCTGCATTATACACATGCAGATTCATTCGAGTTGGTCACGTTTCATAACTCTTAAGTTATGTAATGACAAAATCACAGAATGACATGTTCTGCTTTATTACATGGATTTAATCAATTATGTGTAAATTTACTTCTAAGTGAAATAGCGCCGTAAGTGCTTGCTATTCCACGCCCTCGGGAGTGAGATCCCATACACTGTTGCTAGCCTGAAAGTGCTGTCTCCAAGCTTTTGCTCAATTCCGTATGGATCTTCCCATGTCGGGCCCAAGTTTCTAGGGCCTAGGAAGATCCGTTTGACAACTAGGTCACCAATCTCAAAGGTCTGATTCCTAACCTTGGCATTGTAATATCGAATGACTCGATTTTGGTGTGCAGCTGCTCTCAAGTCAGCTTCATCGTGCTTCTCATCGATCATATCAAGAGATTCCAACAGGAGTTGCTCATCCGTCCACAGATTGTAGTGAGTTACCCAATGAGAAGGTACTTCCAGTTCAACCGGAATCATTGCCTCTGATCTGTACGCTAAGGCGAATGGTGGCCATTCATTGACTTATGGATTGTTCAATAAGCCCAAAGTGACAATGGAAGTTTATTGACCTACTTGCCCTTGGCCTTTTCCAATCGCTTTTTGAAAATGGACTTGATAATCTTGTTTACAGCTTCAACTTGCCCATTTTCCTAGGGGTATGCCACTGCAGCAAATCTCTTATCTATGCAATGTCGACGGCAGAAATCCTTAAACTCAGTATTGTCGAATTTGGTCCTGTTATCGGTAACGATTGCTTGGGGAACTCCAAAACAACAGATCATATTCCAGACCATGAAGTTGATTACTTTCTTTGTGGTGATTGTGGCTAATGGCTCTGCCTCAGCCCATTTGGTGAAGTAATCAACTACGATGATGGCGTACTTCGCACCACCTTTAGATATCGGCAACACACTGATAATATCAATTTTCCAAACTACAAACGGCCAGAGACTGACCATTTGAGTAATCTATATCGATGGGGTTCTCGGGATCTTAGCAAACCTCTAGCACTTGTCATACTTTCTAGTGTAATCAGTTGCATCTCGGTTGACGGTTGGTCAGAATTACCCATAACAGAGAATCTTCTTCACCGGGGTTTACCCCTAGCATGCATGGTTGCCACAAGCCCCTTCATGAACTTCCCTCAAGACTTGTTTAGCCTCATCGTTAGCAACACATTGTAGCAGTGGGACTGAGAATCATTTCCTGTAAAGTGCTCCTTGCTAAAAGATATATCTTAAAGCTTAATGAAGGAGCTTCCGTCGCTCGTTCTTTCTATCAAGAAGGATTCCCCTTTGTAAATGGTTCTTTATTGGAGTCATCCATGACTTCTTCTCACACTCGGCCTCAAAAATCCAATCGACATCCATATGATCGATGCTCGGAGCCGACAACACTTCCACCGGAACCAGGCCCATGAGTTACGCATCTCCAGAACTGGCCAATTTAGCTAACGAGTCGGCCTTCGCATTTTCCTCTCTGAGAATATGCGTTATTGTGTAGTATTCGATATCATTAAGCAACTCAAGGGTATGGTTTAGATAAGAAGCTAGCCTCACTCCTTTTGCCTGAAACTCCTTCCTAACTTGACACACCACCAGCTGGGAATCACAAAAGATATGTAAAGTTTTAACTCCCAGTTCCTTGGCGATTTTGAGTTCAACAACCAATGCTTCATACTCCGCTTCGTTGTTTGTTGTAGGGAAATTGAATCTCAAGGCATAACAAATCAGGCGTTCCTCGGGAGTGACAAGTACATTTCCAGCACCAGAACAGCGTTCATTCGATGTGCCATCTATGTACATCTTCCATCTACCATTCTACTCACCACTGCTCTCTGGAGTATCATCTTGCGCAGTGTATACAACTATGAAGTCTGCCAAAGCTTGACCTTGGATAGCTCTCCAAGGGTGATAGGTTTATATCATATTGGCTCAATTCAGTGTTCTATTTCATCAGCATTCCAAAAGTCTCAAGTTGCTGCAATACTTGTTGTAAGGGCTGGTCGATGAGAACTTTGATTGGATGAGCTTGATAGTAAGGAGGAGCTTCCTCGAAGCAATCAACAAGCGAAGTTCCTTTTCCCCTTCTTAATCACTTTAAAGAAAGGGATGCATTTGTCTATTGCTCTAGAGATGAATCAACTCAGGGTAGCGACCTTCCCATTCAAACTCTGGACCTCCTTGATTGTTTTGCAGTTTCGATGTTTCTCAATGCCTCAATCTTTTCTGGATTGGCTTCAATCCACGGGAATTCACAATGAATCCTAAAAAATTCCCTGACGCAACGCCAAATGAGCATTTCAAAGTGTTGAGCTTCATCCTACATTTTCGGAGGATGCCAAACATCTTTGCCAAATCGTCAATGTGGTTTTCCGAACGCCATGGCTTTACGAGCATGTCATCCACATAGACTTCCATCAAACGTCCAATCTGATCTTTGATCATCTTGTTTACCGGCTTATGTTAGGTTGCTCCAGCATTCTTTAATCCACAGGGCATGACAAGATAGCAATACAGTTCCAAGTCGGTTATAAAGTGGGTATGTTCCTGGTCCAGGACGTGCATTGGGGTCTGATTGTATCCAAAGTATGCATCCGTAAACGAGAGCAGTCCATATCCGGCTGTTGAGTCCACCAACTGATCAATTCTTGGAAGCGGGAAGCTGTCCTTCAGATACGTCTTATTCAAGTCAGAATAGTCGATGCATGTCCTCAACTTCTAGTTAGCTTTCTTCACCAAGACTGGATTGGATACCCATTCCGGGTATAAGCCATCGCGAATGAAGCCATTATCCTTCAGCTTATCCACCTCTTCTTTGAGTGCAGCGGATCTCTTCGGAACAAGGCTGCGGCACTTCTGTTTCACATGAACGCATTCAAGATTTACATTTAATGTGTGGCTCACTATCTGCGACAAGATCCCACACATGTCAGTGTTTGTCCAGGTGAATACATCCATGTTCGCCTGGAGGAAACTAATCAACTCCTTCATCAACCTCGTGATGAGTTGTGATTTGACCTTCAGGATCCGCATAGGATCATCCTAGCTTATTGGAATGTTGATCGCCAACTCGGTTGGAGCTTCCCTTCCATCCAGCGGCTATTTTTGTGTATCCATATCCCTATGGAACCAATTGTGCTGCCCAAGCCAAGGCTCAGGTAGTGCTTACTATGCGTCTAATACCTTGATGCAGAGAGTCCCCTCTACACCTTTTCTTTTCTCTTTTCGCCTCGCCTCCTTTAGCTCAGCAACATAACACTCACGGTCAAGTCCCTGATCTCCCTGGACTATTCCCACACCGTTTCTGCATGAAACTTTATCATCAAGCACTAAGGAGATATAGCCGCTCTAAATTCAGCCAGGGTCGGTTGACCTTAAAATGCATTGTAAGAAGAGTAAATATCCAACACCACAAAGGCACGACCTGCACTCGTTTGTAGTCGCCCTCACCAAGCACCAGCGGTAGTTCCACATATCCAACTGGCTTCGTAGCTGTCCCGCTAAATCCATATATCCAATATTTACACGGTTTCAAGTCCTTTTCCTCTAGAAGTCTCTGGTCATAGGCTTTCTTAAATAAAATGTTGACCGAACATCCATAGTCAATCAGCACTTTCCGTACAACCGTAGGGCCAATCTTAGCTGTAATCACAAGCGGCTCAATCGTCGGGGCTTCCACCATATCAGCATCTTGGTTTCAAAAAATAATGTCGTATGTCATCATTCTGAATTGTTTTTCCGGAGCTCCATCCTCTACAACAAAACAACTCTCATTCTTTGTATGTTTCAAAGCACCAACATACCTATCCATCTCACTCAAACTCATATTGGCTGGATGTGGTCCACCGATGATTGTATTGGTAACTAAACATTTTTCAAGTCCCCCTAAGCTACTCACCACTTGGCCTGGCTTGCCCCCATTGGGATGTCGACCCAGGGTGGTTGGAATTTCCTCGCCCGCCATCCTACGGGGCTTTCACAAACTGTTGCAACTTCTTTTACGAATTAAATCCTCGATCATATCACGCAAATGTCTGCATTCATTGGTGTTATGAACGTGCATCTCATGAAACCGATAGAACTTGCTAGAGTTCTTCCTCTTCTCAATAGACTCTTTTGGAACCGACTTCCTAAACCGCTCAGTACCTTGAGTTGCAAGGTAGATGTTCTCTATCGAGTTGTTCAATTCGTTATAGCTGCCATACTTAGGAATCTTGGGACGATTCCTATTATCCAGCTTTTGCTTCCTGGCCCCATTATCACTCTATTTTTGTCCATCATTCTTGTTGCCAATATTTACATCCACATTTTCAAAACTCCCTCTGAATTGTTTTACAGCGATATTACTCTGTATCACTTCAGCTGAAGGCCTAGCAACATCTCTTTATGAACAAGCACGCGCTTCTTCCAAGCAAAAGAACTGATTAGCCTTCTTGTAAAAAAATATCCATTGTCGACGAGGGTTTCATTTCCAACCATCTCCCAAAGTCAGTCTTGGGATGAATCCCCCTTATCAGCACCATCAATGCTATGTCATCCTTAGCATTCGTGACATCTGTCACAACGGTATGGAACCTGTTCAAGAAATCCTTTAATGACTCTCCCACGCCTTGGAATAGGTTTGATAACGACATCACGTCCTTCGAGGATGAAGTGTATAGACGGAATTGCTCCAGAAATCTTCACGTTAACTCAGCAAAAGATGATATGCACCTCGGCGGGAGCCGGGTTAACCAAACTCTCGCAACAATCTCCAGGAAGATCAAACAGCAACGACATCTTACGGCATCAGATGCTCTAGCAGAGTTCATATGTCATTCGTACTTCATTAAGTGCTGCCTTGGATCTGTTTTTCCACCATACAATGACATTGTTAGCATTACAAATCTCTGTGGACACTTCAAGCATAGAATTTCCTCAGTAAACGGGTTTTGACTTGGAGAAGTACCCTACTCATCACTACTTCTAAACTAGATTTCATTCACACATTTTTTGATCATCTCTGCCAAGTACTCCGGTTCTACAAGTTTGGCTAAACGGCGATAATCGAGATCTGTTCCGAGTGTACGACCCGGCCAACGCTCTCGAGCACACCCTTGATACCTGGGTTCTCCAGACTCTGGGAGGTTCATTCATCCAATAGTCCCCCTGTTTGATTCATGTGCTTTGCATCATCATAGTTGTTCGATATTCCTGATTCTGATCGTTTGCGGCTCAACCAGAAGTTAAATCCACACCGCCATCCAAAGGGCGAGGTTCAGCTCCAAGGTTTGCTGGATCGGTACCAATCCATCCTCTTGGATTAGTACCAATCTACAAACCCTCACCATGAGTTTGTCTTCTCCCTTGATATGAAGTCCATACAATGTTTTGAGTCATTTTCTGTTTGCTATTCCTTTGTCTCTGCTTGGATGATGAGGAACTATCAGACTCTGAATTAGAAGATGTCAAGTCCCTCCTGCTCTACCTACGGCAGTTCTGAGTTAGCTCATTCAGTGGTCTCAAGCTCTCTTGCATCTGCTGGTTCATTTCATTGCGGTTCTCTTAGAACCTATCCTCCATTTGCTTCATTATATCATCCATCTCCATCTTGGTCACGACATCAGTAGGATTCTGGATCTTTGGTCGATTTGGTTGGGCACCTTCATCCACATGCCGATTATTCTAGTTCTCAATATCATTAGCAACTCTAAAGTTTGTAGAATGATCTCTCCTTGGGGCTATGGCAAATAGCTTCTTGCTGATCGTTGAAAATCTAAATAGTAGAACAGTATGTAGGATCGATTTCACCCTGGAGGGGGGGTGAATAGGGTGATACTAATCATTATAAAAAATTAACGTGGAAGTATATAAAATAATCGCAGCACTGATAATAGCAGAATAATAGCAACACAGATAATAGCAGAATATAAAAAGCAGAAATAGAACAACACATATTTACCCAACTTTGGTAAAACCCTGCCTATGTGCTGCCCCCAAGGTTTCTACTAGAAATTAAGTAGTCAGACGCTCACACACGTAAACTTGCGACACCCACTATCGACTAACCTAACTCTACGCTCAAAACTCTACCACAACTCAGCCATTGAGTTGTGAATTCTCGAACTACACCACTGTAGTTCGTCCCCTAGTCACACGACTAGAAAATTACAAAAGTTTAAAAAAGAAATACAAATTTAAAAACAATTTAAACACAAAACCCTAGTTTTTAAAAATATAAACCCAAAAGCTGTTTGATCCGGCCCAATTTAAAAGTTAAAAAATGAATCCCCTTTTTCCTTTTTCTCAGAGTAAAAATGTTGGTCGATTCCTTTTTGCCTTCATTCGTTCCTCTTTCAAAACTTTAGGGCTTCGTGATTTTGAAGATGCCGAATTTAGTTGTTTATTGAATGATGAATTATTTAAAATTTTCTTCGACAATCAACTTATCACTTTGGTTCGCAGACGACTACTTCAATTTGATTGAGTTCGAACTAAAATGGTATATGATTTATGCTTTTTACTTTACTGGTTAGCTTCCTTGAACTCGATACCCATATGCAGATGATGTTAACAGGTTTTATAGGATTGAAAACCCTAAATTTTCGATCGAATATATTTATTTGAATTGGTCTGATACTTTTGTTCTACCGTTCGATTTTGCTTGAGTGCGTATGATTGTTCCTGACCGATTCTATTTCAAATAATTCTTTGCTTGATTATCATGGCTTCGATTTTGGCTTGTTCGATTTTTTCTTGGTCATCACGGCTTTGATTTTTGGCATGATCATTGACTTTGTTTAAAACACGGCTACCCTGATTTTTGTAACTGCAAATTGACTTTAGCCATTTGTGTTAAACTGGTCTTGTTCGATTTTGATATCACTTGACTTTTACTCTAACTTGTTTGAACTCCACCTTGGTCAATTGTTCTATAGTTTGACCATTTATATGTTGTTGCCTCTGGTTTCACTACGCGCACACACACACAGATATATATATATATATATGTGTGTGTGTGTGTGTGTGTGTGTGTGTGTGTGTGTGTGTGTGTTCACGCCTGTATATATTCATGTTGTACTTGTACTCGTGTCACTACTGTTTTGGTTGAGTTCATCCTGGTTTGCATTGTTGATGTTGAGCTTCTGGTCACTTCTAGCCAGTTTGCATTTGAACTTGACTATTTATGTCTTTGACCCTAGGCATGTGCTGGTCTGGTGAATGTTTCAACCTGTGTAGTTGTTGTGCACTTTTGTTTCATTGGCTTGAGTTTTAGTTCATTGATAATGCTTTGATCCTTTTGGTTTGTTGTTCCACTGGCATGTGTTAGTACATTTTCTTGAGTCTGGTTGCACTGTCTATTTACCTGGCATCATCCTTTGCAGTGTTTTGTAATCTGCTTATCACTCTGTTGCATACATGTTGACTTTGCATATATATTTTGTTGCACTGAACTGTTGAGTTGTATGCATGCATATAAGTTTGGTCTACATGTTGTTTTGTCTAGTTGAGTCTGTATGCATATTTTGGTCCATGGTTTGCATTGAGTTTGGAGCTTGTGAGTTGCATCCCTGGTTTGCATTGTACTAGTTCATTGTGATTTTGGAATTTGTCTTGCATTGAGTTGTATTGTGCTGTCTGCATTGAAATACTGTGCACTGATCTTGTTTCACTGGTGCATCCCTTATTGTCACTTTTCATTTTGTTTTCACTTGAACTTCATCTTGATTTTTGGAATTGCACCTGAGTTGAATCCAGCTTATAGCTCGGGTTTGACCTTGTGCTCATGTCGTGACTTTATTTTTATTGCACTTGAGTTGAACCTGGCTTTTGGTTGGGTTTGACCTTGTGCTCACCTGTCCCTGCAGTTTTGTTAAGTGTATATCGGTGTGCACGGCCTTGTGGCATGTACAGTGATACACTGTGCATGTCACAAGCTGTACGTGTATGATGAATTCAAAATAAATATGATGACGAACAACCCAAATAACTGAAGCAAATAATATTTTCAAAAGCACATTTTATTTTACACTGCAAAAAATATTTCTTTTTCAATTTTACTGCTTTAGTGTTTATTTTGCAGATCGCTCAGATGCTGGATTCAATCTGGAATAGAGTTGAAGATAAATACGAGCAAATGAGTGATATGTAGTGAGGTGCAAATATAAATGACAATTGTATAGTGAAAAATTGTGATGTAATTTGAAATTGTGTATATATAGTGAGAGCTCAAATTTGTACTATTCAAAATTGTAATAAATATTTGTTTGAATAAAATATATGTTTGAATTTAAATTCTGTGTTATTTATTTATTCAGCAAATATTTATTTAATTCTGTGAAAAATAAAATAGTACATTAACAAATACATTTAATTGATTATATATATATATATATATGTTTATTATCATCAAACAAAAATCATTTACTAGCATATTCAACACAGTATGGTTGAAAGATTGGATCTATTTCTCGGATCTAAGAAATCCAATAGTAGATGATGGATCCAAGTAGCCTGACAATATCTTTCTCGGTGAAAGCACCAAAATGTTTGAACCAAAAATGGCACAAACAGCCAAGATATTGTGTGGAGAATAAAAAGTAAAGAAAGTAAATGAAAAAGAGCAAGAAAAGAGCACACAACAATTTATAGTGGTTCGATTGATCTTGGCCTATGTACACTTAGTGATTTTATTGATTATATCACTAACTTGCAAGTACAAGTTCTTACGGATCGGTATAAATCCATGGGTGATTACAAGAAATTAGAGTAAGAGAACAAGAGAGCCAAAAAGATCTTTAAAAGTAATCCTTGCCCCTCTATTTGTAGTTGTAGGAAGCCTAAAATCTTCCCCCATGATTTCTACCTTGTTTTCAATACCATTGACCACTTCTCTAAGAAAATAGGTGGATACCTCATCAATAATCACGGATCAGTATCGATCCATGAGCTTGGATCGGTACCGATCCATATGCCCTTCATATGGACGATTTTGAACTTCTTGAGTTAGCTCGATTAGTGGTTAGCTTCGTGATTCCAAACTTGTTTAAACCATTATTGGCTTGTTCTGAGTCCAAATCATGGATCGGTGGAAGAATAGAGTTGTTGATTTCAAGTGCTTGTGGAGATCGATAGAAAATTGCATAGAATTTACAAAATAATACTTGAAATAGGCTCCTGTGATCATCACAAGCATGTAATAGGAGAAAAGGCAGGTTTTGATGAGATTTCGTGGATCGGTACCGATCCATAATGTTGGATCGGTACCGATCCAACATGTAACGACCCGTATTTTTACGGATCAAAAGATTGTAAAACAGTTGTCATTAGGTTGTAGTGTTGTTAAGTCATCCAGAGTTTAAGTCGTCCAGAGTTAAGTCGTTAAGAGTTTAGGTCGTGTAGAAGTCTGGGTCGGTTGAGCGACTTAGTGAAGTAGACCGACCTAAGGAAGTTGACGACCTAAGGAGTAGACGACTTAAGGATTGGAGCGATCTAAGGAAAGGCAGACTTAAGTCAGTGACCGACCTATGGAAGTTAGCAGCTTAGGGGAGTTAACGACCTAGGGGGTTAAGTGGGTTAACGACTTAAGGAAGCTAGGTCGTTCGAGCGACTTAAGGATTATAGGTCGTAAGTCGTTAAAAACCCTGTGTTGGAGTTAGATCGTAAGTCGTTGGGACTTGGTTTGGTGTTAGGTCGTTAGGCCATGTACAGTTAGGTCGCGACTTATGATAAGTCGTTAGGTCGCGCACTTGCGTTGTCGCTAAGTCGCGCATGCGTTAAGTCGTATCTCAGTTAAGTCGTAGGATTTGCTAAGTCATAAGTCGTAGGTCGTGAGGGTTTTCATAAGTCGTGGACGACTTAAGGG
Organism: Allium fistulosum; assembly: GCA_030737815.1. NCBI lineage: Eukaryota > Viridiplantae > Streptophyta > Magnoliopsida > Asparagales > Amaryllidaceae > Allium > Allium fistulosum. Next base: position 1,042,895,867 of record CM060906.1, read on the forward strand.
GGCGAACGACTTATGGTTCAGCCTATAAATACACGTCCTTGCCTCACTTTTTGGGATCTGAATTTTGAAGCGACGAAGTGCTACCATTTTGAGAGTTCAAGTTCTACACTTCTCCACTTCTTATCTCTTCTTTAATCTTGTACTTCCTTCCATCCAATCGAAGATCTAATCGAAGATCCAAGAGCTTAGATTGAAGATTTACATCCATCGAAGAGAGATTTCATCGTTTGAAGCGGGATTTTGGAGAATCGAGCTAGATCCTTCGCTGTCCAGATCTGAAGTGTGTTTCTTTTGAGGTGTTTAGGTGATTCAGTGAGTGGTGGTTATCTCTCATACGGATCCAAAGGAGTATATCGGATTGGTGGCTTGATTTTGTGTTAAAATAGTGATTTCCATGCATTTTCTTAAAACTTAAGTATAGATCTATTGTTCATGATGATTTGACATCCATTTTACTACATGTTAACCTATGCAAGTTCATTCATCAAGTTGTAGAGATATTGCTCATGATTCATGCTTGTTAGATTTAGACTCTTTATTTACAAGATTGCCATTATTGTTATAATTGTTTATTAGATCATGTTTGAATGCTTGATTACTTGGATTAATGATTGACTTGATTGATTGTTATAAATTAGTTGATTGATTATTTGATTTGGACAAGTTGGTTGAAGATGATTCAAAAGCTAAGGGAAAGGCTCTTGAATAAGAAAAGCTGCTCGTGGCATATGACGCGGATGATAAAGCTCATATGGATAGGTTTGATGATGATGTGAGATAGCCTTGGTTTAATCCAGACAGGATCATTCCAAGCATGTTGATAACTCGGTGAAATGGTTCGGGTTTGAGGATAATGGTTGGCTCGAGAGGCGCTTGAGCTAGTATGAGAATAGTCGTTGAGGAGGATGACAAGAAGGCTGAGATTTCATCGTTGTTGAAGGTTCTAGCAGGCTCAAAGCAAGAGTACACTGGGTAGATTCGATAGTCCCAAAAGACTACAGTTGGTGGTCGAGTACTCTGGGCAGATTCGATAGTCCTAGGCACGGGCTGCGACGACGTGCGGAGTTCTGTCTAGAACTGAGGTTACCGTTAGCCCTTGACGGACGGCTGAAAGAATGTGTCGGTCATTCAATTAACGATGGTATCGAAGCAATGATAACAGTGATAGCTAGAGTCATGGATGTTTGGTTGTATCGTCATTCGGTCTCAAGAGCAATATTTTCTGGGTGCTTATCTGATCTTGGTTTAGGCCTTGGGGGTTTGTACTTGGAAAACATTGACCTTGACTCGAATGATAATTGCTTTACTTTGAATGTTTGCTTTACTATGTTTACTTCTGTTTAGTGTGTCTGGGGGCTATCACTGTAGAAAGAGGTGGAGTGGGAGGGTTGGGTTCCTATTCCTTTTACCTTTATGCTCTTTTGGTATGTTGTTAGTTAATTTACCGCTCACTAAGACTGTTGTCTGACTCAAGGTTTTATGTTCAACTCTTATTACCTTGGGCTGTTCATCCATTTTGGGATGGGCAGACTAGGTAGCAGGTGACAGGTGCTGTTCTTAGTTTCCAACGATGCTGATGGCGAAGACGAGCTGGAGGCTTGCATATTATTTTCTTATTATATGTACTGGATGTTCCGCTGCTTGTATATTCTCTGAGTGATATGTAGTGAGGCTGGATGTATTGACTATTCAGATTTTTGTATCAAAGGCTTATTTGATGCGATTCTGTTCTGTGTAACTTCACTATGTATATTTTTCTCTATTGTATTTTATCCATGCGCTGTGAGTAATACGATAGATTCTGCTGTTTTAGCTTACCTCTGACAATCATCCATGGCTGCCTGGCACACTTTTCAGCGCACTATTTCTATGTTTAGTGTAGGAGTCATGGGCGGTCGTCACATTTGGTATCAGAGCCTTGGTTAATCGATTTTACCCAACGCTCGTTGACGTAACTACGTATGAGAGACGTAATTGTATTTTGATGGATGATTACTATATATATATAGTAGCTTAGAAGGATTTGAATTCCTTATGCAGTTGTTTCTCAAGGTGTGCTAATCATTTCTTTTATAGATATTCAGAATGAGTCGAAGAGGGAGACCAGCTGCTAGGGAAGGCCGTGCTGCTGAGGTGGCTGCTGATTATGCTGCTATGTTCGAGGCTATGATGACTTCGATAATGAGAAGGTTGCCAGCTCCGGGGCCATCAGTAGATGTTGGAGTTCAAGTTCAAACTCCAAAACCGGTGGATTTTGCTAAGCTGTGTAAAGATTATACTGCTCTTGGAGGAAAGGTTTTCATGGGAACAGAGTCAACTATTGAAGTCCAAAGATGGATAGATGCTTGTAGAAGAATCTTTAGTGATTTGGGAATCGAGGATGCAACTAGAAGGAAGCTCGCATCAAGACAGCTTCAAGGGAGAGCTTCTGACTGGTGGAACTCTATCACCATTGATACTCCGGAGGAAGAAATTACTTGGGACCAATTCCAAGCCAGATTTGAAGCTAAGTTCATTTCTACAGCTCAGAAATCTGTTCTGTTTAAGAAGTTTGTAGAGCTCAAGCAAGATGGAAGACCAGTTCTTGAGTATGTTTCTGAGTTTGAAGCTTTGTCCAAGTATGCCCGGTCGTATATTGAATCTTCATATCAGAAGAACGAGAAGTTTGTGACAGGCTTGGACATTTATCTTAGGAGGCAGTTGGTGGATCATCTGGACGATCCATTTGAGAAGCTTGTGGAGAAAGCTCTCAGGCATGAAAATCTGTTTCCTAAAGAAGGATCTGTTGTTGCTGTGACCAAGGAAGAGTCTAAACCACAGTAGGGTGGAAACAAGAAGAGGAAGCAGCAGCAGCAAAAGGGTAAGGATGGCCAGAAGAAGCCGAAAGGCGAAGTGACCTGCTACAATTGTCAGTAGAAGGGCCATTTCTCCAGAGACTGCAAGAATCCAAAGGTGCCGGTGAAGTGCCACAACTGTGACAAGCCGGGGCATATTAAGAAGAATTGTCTAGAACCGCGGAAGGACAAGCAGATTGTGCAAGCTTATGCTTTGGGGGTTGTTCCATCATCTTCAAAAGCTCCTACTGCTGAAGAGAAAGGAAAGAGTGTGGTGGTTCAAGGTACTCTTTCCATATGTGGTGTTCCAGTTAGAGTGTTATTCGATACTGGGGCGTCGCATTCTTTTGTTTGTAATGAACTTGTAGGCCGGTTGGGTTTAGAACCAGATATCGTTGATAGACCATTGGTTGTGACTAATCCAGTTGGGGGTTCGTCCTGTCTGTGTATGCTATGCCGTGGTTTGGTTGTATCGAGTCATGATTGCTCTTTTGTTTGCGATTGTTTTGTTCTGAACTTTGCGGGGTTCAGAATTATTTTGGGTAAGGACTGGCTTAGGAAGTATGCGGCAAAGGTTGATTATGAAAGGTTGGAGGTGACAGTCGAGAATGTGGAAGGGCAAAAGGTTGTGATACGATGTAAGCATGAGGAAGGCGTCTTCATGAGCTTCATGTATTCGCTGGTTGTTCCGCGGGATGGACTGTCATCGCTGCCAATCGCTAATGGATTTTAGGATGTCTTTGATGAGGTCAAAGGGTTATCGCCGCATAGAGAGATCGAGTTTCGTATCGATCTAGTTGAAGGAGCCAGACCTGTTGTGATGCCTCTTAGGCGGATGGCGCCTAGGGAACAGCAGGAGTTGAAGGTGCAGGTTGATGATCTCTTACAGAAAGGATTCATTCGGCGTAGTGTGTCCGAATGGGGTGCACCAGTTGTGTTTGCAACCAAAGCAGATGGATCATTGAGGTTGTGTGTGGATTATCGTGAGATGAATAAGGTGACTAAGAAGAACAAGTATCCATTGCCAAGAATAGATGACTTGTTCGATCAACTTCACGAAGCTAAGGTGTTTTCTCAGATGGATTTGGCAACGGGATTTCACCAGTTAAGAGTGGCTAAGGATAGTGTGTCGAAGACTGCTTTCAGGACACCATCCGGTTTCTTTGAGTGGCTGGTAATGCCGTTTGGATTGACCAATGCGCCAGCATATTTTGTGGATCTTATGAATAGAGTGTTCAGAGATCAGTTGAACAAGTTCATACTAGTGTTCGTGGAAGATATTTTGATTTATTCCAGAACTGAAGAAGAGCACATGACGCACTTGCGTATTGTTTTGGAAATCTTACGGAAACATCAGCTGAAGGCTAAGTTTTCGAAGTGTCACTTCTAGAAGAGTGAAGTGAGGTTCTTAGGCCATATTATCTCTGGAAATGGAATAGCGGTTGATTCCGCTAAGGTGGCAGCAATCCAGGATTGGGTTAGACCTAAGAATACATCTGATGTGAGAAGTTTTCTTGGATTAGCAGGATATTATGGCCGATTTATCAAAGACTTTTCCAAGATAGCTAAACCATTAATAGGATTGACGAAAAAGAACCAAGTATTCAGATGGGATGCTAAGTGTGAGGAAGCTTTCAGAATCCTGAAAGAGCGATTGACAAGTGCTTCTGTTTTGACTATTCCAAGTGGAAATGATGAGATGGTGGTTTACACTGACGCATGTGGTACTGGACTTGGAGCAGTACTGATGCAGAAGGGTAAAGTTGTTGCATATGCAAGTCGACAACTGAAGCCGCATGAAAAGAATTATCCGACTCATGATTTGGAGTTAGCGGCGATTGTATTTGCTCTGAAGATGTGGAGACATTATCTATTGGGAGTTCGATTCGAGTTGTTTACAGATCATAAGTCGTTGAAGTATCTTTTCTCCCAAAAGGATTTGAATCTTAGGCAGCAACGATGGCTAGAGTTTTTGGCATCATATGATTTTAGTATAGCCTATACTCCGGGAAAGGGTAACGCAGTGGCAGATGCGTTAAGTCGAAGACATGCAGGATTGGGAGCCATGTTTTCAGAATGGAAGAGTCTCGAGTATTTGGCTAGATTTGACTTCAGGCCCAAATGTGAATTGGAACCTGAGATGTTGGCAAACTTATCGATAAGACCTACTCTTGTGGAAAGGATTGGCGAGAGCCAAAAGCGAGACGATAAGCTTGTCAAGATTATCCGTGATTTGGAATCTGGGTTAGACCCAGAAAAGGATAAAGGATTCGGGGTCGATCGAGAGGGTTGGTTTCGGAAGCAAGGACGGCTAGTTGTTCCCGATATAGATGAATTGAGAAATGAAGTTCTGAAGGAAAGTCATCACTCGAAGTTGACAATTCATCCAGGTGGAAATAAGATGTATCGGGATATGAAGAGAACCTATTACTGGGAAGGTATGAAGAAGGATGTTGGAAATTTTATTTCCAAGTGCATGAACTGCCAGTTGGTAAAAGCCGAACAGAAGAAGCCAAGTGGATTGCTTCAGCCATTAGAAGTTCCTACATGGAAGTGGGTGCAAATATCGATGGATTTTATTGATGGGCTACCTAGAACAAGAACGGGAAATGAAGGGATTTGGGTCATCGTAGATCGTCTGACTAAGAGTGCAAGATTCATTCATGTTCGATCGACCAGGACTGCATCAAAGTTGGCTGAGCAATATGTTAAGTGGATAGTTCGATTCCATGGTATTCCGAAAAGTATAGTGAGTGACCGAGACCCATTGTTCACTAGTAGATTTTGGAAGAGCTTCCAGGAAGTTTTGGGAACCGAGTTGTGTTTGAGTACAACTTATCACCCCCAAACAGATGGTCAGACCGAGAGAGTCAACCGAGTTTTGGAAGATCTCCTCAGGGCATGTGTTTTAGATTTCGGAGGATCATGGGAAGATCACCTTCATTTGGTAGAATTTTCGTATAATAACAGTTACTAGTCAAGCATTGGTATGGCACCGTATGAAGCATTGTATGGAAGACCGTGTACCTCTCCGACATGTTGGTTAGAAACAGGAGAAAAGTTGATACTTGGGCCAGAAATGATTCGACAGACTTCGGATTGCATAGAGATCATTCGGCAACGAATGAAGGCAGCCCAAGACCGACAGAAAAGTTATGCCGATAAGCGTCGTAAGGATTTGGAATTCGACGTAGGTGATATGGTTTTTGTGAAGGTTTCTCCACTGAAGAATGTTATTCGATTCGGGAGGAAAGGAAAATTGACTCCGAGATTTGTTGGACCATTCCCGATCATCGAGCGAATTGGAAAGCTCGCCTACAAATTGGAGTTACCAGAAAAGATGGCGGGTGTGCAGAATGTTTTTCATGTATCGTATCTACGGAAGTATGTGCACGACTCGATTACAGTGGTTTCTGCTGATAGCTGTGAAGATTTTGAAGTTGACCTAGTTGATAAGAGACCCCGTAAGCCGCTTCGTGTTGTGGAAACTGACACGAAACAGCTTAGGAGGAAGGTAGTTAGGTTGCTCAAGATACAATGGAGTGATGATGTTAACGACTATACATGGGAGGAGGAAGAGAGGATGAAGGCAGCCCATCCTGAACTCTTCGAGGTATGGCCCTAAGGTGTCGTGTCATCTCACGACATTGTAACTTGTTCTAGTCTTAGAATTCTACATGGTAGGCTAGTAATTGGATGCATGATTTGTTGATTGCTATGGATGGTAGGCATGCAGAATAGTTTTTGATTGCTCTTGTTTGTTTGGAATTTCGGGGGTGAAATTCCTAAGGGGGAGAGAATGTAACGACCCGTATTTTTATGGATCAAAAGATTGTAAAACAGTTGTCATTAGGTTGTAGTGTTGTTAAGTCATCCAGAGTTTAAGTCGTCCAGAGTTAAGTCGTTCAGAGTTTAGGTCGTGTAGAAGTCTGGGTCGGTTGAGCGACTTAGTGAAGTAGACCGACCTAAGGAAGTTGACGACCTAAGGAGTAGACGACTTAAGGATTGGAGCGATCTAAGGAAAGGCAGACTTAAGTCAGTGACCGACCTATGGAAGTTAGCAGCTTAGGGGAGTTAACGACCTAGGGGGTTAAGCGGGTTAACGACTTAAGGAAGCTAGGTCGTTCGAGCGACTTAAGGATTATAGGTCGTAAGTCGTTAAAAACCCTGTGTTGGAGTTAGATCGTAAGTCGTTGGGACTTGGTTTGGTGTTAGGTCGTTAGGCCATGTATAGTTAGGTCGCGACTTATGATAAGTCGTTAGGTCGCACACTTGCGTTGTCGCTAAGTCGCGCATGCGTTAAGTCGTATCTCAGTTAAGTCGTAGGATTTGCTAAGTCGTAAGTCGTAGGTCGTGGACGACTTAAGGGGGCGAACGACTTATGGTTCAGCCTATAAATACACGTCCTTGCCTCACTTTTTGGGATCCGGATTTTGAAGCGACGAAGTGCTACCATTTTGAGATTTCAAGTTCTACACTTCTCCACTTCTTATCTCTTCTTTAATCTTGTGCTTCCTTCCATCCAATCGAAGATCTAATCGAAGATCCAAGAGCTAAGATTGAAGATTTACATCCATCGAAGAGAGATTTCATCGTTTGAAGCGGGATTTTGGAGAATCGAGCTAGATCCTTCGCTGTCCAGATCTGAAGTGTGTTGCTTTTGAGGTGTTTAGGTGATTCGGTGAGTGGTGGTTATCTCTCACAAGGATCCAAAGGAGTATATCGGATTGGTGGCTTGATTTTGTGTTAAAATAGTGATTTCCATGCATTTTCTTAAAACTTAAGTATAGATCTATTGTTCATGATGATTTGACATCCATTTTATTACATGTTAACCTATGCAAGTTCATTTATCAAGTTGTAGAGATATTGCTCATGATTCATGCTTGTTAGATTTAGACTCTTTATTTACAAAATTGCCATTATTGTTATAATTGTTTATTAGATCATGTTTGAATGCTTGATTACTTAGATTAATGATTGACTTGATTGATTGTTATAAATTAGTTGATTGATGATTTGATTTGGACAAGTTGGTTGAAGATGATTCAAAAGCTAAGGGAAAGGCTCTTGAATAAGAAAAGCTGCTCGTGGCATATGACGCGGATGATAAAGCTCATATGGATAGGTTTGTTGATGATGTGAGATAGCCTTGGTTTAATCCAGACGGGATCATTCCAAGCATGTTGATAACTCGGTGAAATGGTTCGGGTTTGAGGATAATGGTTGGCTCGAGAGGCGCTTGAGCTAGTATGAGAATAGTCGTTGAGGAGGATGACAAGAAGGCTGAGATTTCATCGTTGTTGAAGGTTCTAGTAGGCTCAAAGCAAGAGTACGCTGGGCAGATCCGATAGTCCCAAAAGACTACAGTTGGTGGTCGAGTACTCTGGGCAGATTCGATAGTCCTAGGCACGGGCTGCGACGACGTGCGGAGTTCTGTCTAGAACTGGGGTTACCGTTAGCCCTTGACGGACGGCTGAAAGAATGTGCCGGTCATTTAATTAACGATGGTATCGAAGCAATGATAACAGTGATAGCCAGAGTCATGGATGTTTGGTTGTATCGTCATTCGGTCTCAAGAGCAATATTTTCTGGGTGCTTATCTGATCTTGGTTTAGGCCTTGGGGGTTTGTACTTGGAAAACATTGACCTTGACTCGAATGATAATTGCTTTACTTTGAATGTTTGCTTTACTATGTTTACTTCTGTTTAGTGTGTCTGGGGGCTATCACTGTAGAAAGAGGTGGAGTGGGAGGGTTGGGTTCCTATTCCTTTTACCTTTATGCTCGTTTGGTATGTTGTTAGTTAATTTACCGCTCACTAAGACTGTTGTCTGACTTAAGGTTTTATGTTCAACTCTTATTACCTTGGGCTGTTCATCCATTTTGGGATGGGCAGACTAGGTAGCAGGTGACAGGTGCTGTTCTTAGTTTCCAACGATGCTGATGGCGAAGACGAGCTGGAGGCTTGCATATTATTTTCTTATTATATGTACTGGATGTTCCGCTGCTTGTATATTCTCTGAGTGATATGTAGTGAGGCTGGATGTATTGACTATTCAGATTTTTGTATCAAAGGCTTATTTGATGCGATTCTGTTCTGTGTAACTTCACTATGTATATTTTTCTCTATTGTATTTTATTCATGCGCTGTGAGTAATACGTTAGATTCTGCTATTTTAACTTACCTCTGACGATCATCCATGGCTGCCTGGCACACTTTTCAGCGCACTATTTCTATGTTTAGTGCAGGAGTCATGGACGGTCGTCACACAACATATGGCTGGATCGGTTTCTTCAAACTCTTGAGATGGCTTGGTCATTGCCTTGTGACTCTGTTTGCATTTGGTTTTTGTACTCTTGGGCCATCTCTCTGTGCTTTTTGCTTTGATAGTTTTCAAGTTCAATTCATCCAATCTGTCTGAATATTGCCTGTTCAAAAGACTGGATAACACCAAGGTACAATGAAATGAGTACACAAGAGAAGGGTGGAAATATAAAGTTCTCCATCTAAATTTCTTTTTCGACATAAGAATATAGATTTATGATAACTAGACTTTCAAAATTTTGAACGTTAAAAAGTGTGTGTTAGGTATTAGATGGTAAGGATTGGATGAAAAATTGGTTGAACCATACTCCTATTCGTAGGAGTGGTGAAATTGTTGTGTGAAAAAGGATTTTTGATATTTGAAAACTTGCATACATATAGAACTGCTAGTATATATAGGTTGTTTGCACCATATTTTCAATATAATTTAAAGAATACATTCATATAGAAGGCGCTGATTTAGTATTATTTAGCATACATATCATATGTGTTGTGATACACCGTGTACTTATACATAATTGGCTGCAAAAATTGGTTGTACACTAATTGATTGGAGAGCTTAGAATGGTTATGTGTTTGGTTACATGATTCAGTCTTTGAGGAATCTCGAGGATGAAATTCTTTTAAGGTGGGAGAATGTAACACCCCGTAAAATAAATAGTAATTAATTAAAAGAATTACTAAATAATTATTAAAGCTCAAAAATTGAATTTTAAAAAACATCGGAATTCGGCTACCAAACTTGCACTATTGTGTTCACAGCGATTTTCTGATCAACTTTCATATACAAAGTTTTACGATCGGAGTTCAAACGAAGAAGTTATTAATGTTTGAAGATTTTGGATCGGAAAGATTAAAAATGTGTTAGGGTAATAAATATCAATAAGTAACGTTAAAGCAACCATGGTTAACGTTAAACTAATTGTCAGTGTAAATCTTATCAAATCAATGTTGAAAAGGAATAAAACAAATTAAAGCAATAGACCACTAACTGGTCGACACCTTCATTGTGGCCGGTCGACCGGTTATGATGTGGTGGCTGGGATTGAATCTAGGCCTAACTGCTCGAAGTTAATATAATTTAATCTAACGGATAGAATTGATTCAGCACTTATAAATATGGGCCTAGCCCCTCACTTTTCTTTTCATATTTTCTAAACCAAGAAGCAAAGCTTTGCCATTTTTATTTCTCCAGTAATTCTAGGAATTATAGAAATTATAAAATATTATATATATATATAAATAAATAAGTGGAGGATAGCGAAAAATAAAAGGGAAAAAGAATAGGAGAGAATCAATTCTGCGAAAAGAGGTAAAATCTAGATATATAAATTTAAACTACGCTTAATTCAAATCTCTTCTCAGATCTATAATTCTAGTAAAAATGTATGCGCTTTTGATACATATTTTGGTAGAAAGAAAGGGAGTCAAATAAGGAGAATGGATTTAGATCTGTAGATTTGGAAGCTAAAAGTGAGTGGAAAATTATATGTTTTACACAATATTGGATTTATATTGTTTGTGAATATGTTTCTTTTATGCATGTATATAAATCATGGAGTTGTAGGCTTATATATATATAATGAACATGAGGTTCATTCAGTGTTTTAAATCTCGGATTTTGGCCAATATCTCGGGAAAATATCTCGGCTATCTCGGGCGATATTTAAAACACTTATAACTAAATAGGCTGCCAAATCTCGGATTTTGGCTGATATCTCGGATTTTTCATCTCGGCCATCTCGGGGAGATTTAAAAGCCTGGGTTCATTATATATATAATGAACTTGAGATTCTTGCATGCATATTCAACAGATTGTTAATTTTGATTAAATGTTGTATGCACCTAGATCTGGAATGTAAGGGTGAAATAGCCCTTAAAAGTTATGAATAAGTTATATATATATATATATATAAGATTGTGTGCTAATTCCAGATTTCGTTATTTGAATATTATAAGTTGTTAAACTTGAATTAAAGATGTTTCTAATTTGGTTGGGATTTAAGTTTATATTTTAATTCATTGGAATGAAGAATGTTTCTATGTGAATTTCTATAAATTATCAAATTTTATAATTATGTATGAAAGTATGCCATTTGAAAAAACAAGGAATATACCAAAAGTAAAGAGATGTGCAAAATAGGGATGTTTACCGTATTTTGTACTGTCTGTTCAATAAAAATAGAAAAGGCATTTCCTTGTAATTCCGAACACATCACAATTCCTTTTTTAGATAATTTATGGAAAATTACAGTGATAACATTTTTCTTTTGAGAAAGATACAAATCCAACGCATTAAGATGTAGAAATCCCTAAATGTAGACCTAAAAGTGTTATAAATAAAAATAATAATAATTCCATTGTCAATTAAATATAATGATTAAATACAAGTTAAGAAATAAATATTAAGCGCTAAATATGAATAAGACAATGAATTGAAGAGTTAAGGAGGTTATAGTAATCAAGTTAAAATGGGCATTAATTGAAAAGAGGCAGTAAATGATACTCAATTGTATTAATTGAAAAGAAGCTAGAAAATGATACTTAATTCTATTAATTGAAAAGAAGTGGTATAAATGATACTTAATGACAATTGTGAGATTGAAATAAGAAGTAAGTTCATGGTAAGTAAATGAATACTAATAATTGAACTTAGGAGGCATAATAACTTTCCAGTTGAAATTATATGGTCTCAAGAATACGGTTATGACGGGTGTGGATTATAGGTCTAACCTAACATTTAGATTAATTATAAATAACGCGGTCGTTAGTATGGGTCGGGATGCAAGGTCAGTAATGTTACACAATGAAAGTCTGCCCTCTGTAAGGGGTTACCAACAAGCGTGTATACATTGTACTGATGTGTGACATCTCCAACTGTAGGACCTGTGGGGATATATGGTCGTGTATAGGCTTGCGGAATATACAAAAGTGGGTTCGCATCAGATTTGAAGTCTTAAATGGCCAATTGGGGTATGCTTTAATTCCAACATAAGGTACTAAGTAACCACGTTAGCATTTCCTTGATTTAGGTTAGGCAATTTGAATTGGATGGTGGGCGAAAGCTCGACGTTATGTCAGCACTGTTGGTACCATATATTTTAGGAGTAGGGCTGTACACATTAGGTCGACAGTGCCATCGGTCATGAGCGGTCATTAGAAAGGCTTCGTTATGCTTAGAGGCGGACTTCACTTCCTACTGGTGTAAGTTTCGTACGGGAATACAATTGCCTCAAATTTGTTTGTTGTTGTTAGTTAGGAGGTGGGCTAGTTAACCTCAAGATAAGTCTTTGAGATGAGTTAGTGATACGGCTAATTAGTTGTAATGTCTTTATTAGGCACCAATGAGGTTCCTTGGAGAACGCAGGGCGCAATGTATAGTTATAGATACTATTGGGAGATGTATCCTTATCCATTGATCGCAACAATGCTTATATATATTTTATACATCGGGGCTGAACGTATCGTATGCGTATATGAAGTCAATACGGCTAAGCTATGAATAATAGATATAACACGTAATGGAAACTAGTCGGCAGAAACTAGTGTTATGAATAAACTATGTAATTTACCAACCACCAGAATGTTGTTCTGACCCCCTCATTATTACAACCCACATGGTAGAATTAAAAGTACAGGTACTTGTACAAGGGAACGGTGAGAAGGTAAATCCTCTCATTCATGCTCTACACTGGCAAGAGCATTAGGTATCCGGGGAATGTTATTGCTCCCGAGGTATTAGCCTTAGTCAGTATTTATATGTTTTATTATAATTTATTATTCCATTGTGAGTTCATATAGATGGCTCTCTAATATACTTGTGTTTATTATGGGTTACCAACATCAACGATCCGTATTCTAATGGACTTGAATTTTCAATTTAGTTGGAATATGGAGCCCATTAATGTGCAGGTTGTTACGCTTCAAGGGAAATTGTTTATATGCTTTGAATTTAAAAATATAACTAACTTTATAGCTTTATTGCTTTATTAGTTGAAGGAGCTGGCTCGGTTTGTAGAGGGTGAAATTGTCAGTACCTTAATTCTTGATTTTGATGATAACAATCTTGATAACAAAATACATTTATATAAAATATGAATACTAATGTTTTGCTAGTTTGGAATCTGAAATATAACTTGCTTAGTATTAGTCAATTATGTGATAAGGGTTTTAAAATTAAGTTTGAAAAGGAAAATTGCCATATCGAAGATAATGAGTCAAGCATTATCTTTGAAGGTATTAGAAAATGTAAAATTTATATTTAAATATGAAAGTATACAATGATAACTTATGCCTTTTGGCTGAATATGATGACCCTTGAATTTGGCACAAAAGATTTAGTCATCTGAATTTTAAACACCTTTCTAAAATTGCTAAATATGAACTTGTTAGGAGTCTTCCTAAAATGAGTTTTACTGTCAATAATTTCTGTGATGCCTGTCCATTAGGAAAACTTCATAAAAACTCTTTTAAATCTAAAGATATGGTTCCTACTTCGCCTCGTCTTTAGTTTCTTCACTTGGATCTTTTTGGACCATCGCAAGTACAATCAATAAATCATAATAGATACGTCTTTGTAATTGTAGATGATTTCTCTAGATTTTTTTCTTAAAACTTAAAAGTGAATCTTTTGAAATGTTTAAAATTTTACTAAAAGGATTCAAAATCAAATGTCAACCAAAATTAAAACGATTAGGAGTGATCATGGAGGAGAATTTGAAAATAGTAATTTTAAATCTTTTGTAATAAGAAAGGAATTACACATAACTTTTTATTTCCAAGAACACCACAACCAAATGGAGTAGTAGAATATAAAAATAGAACTATACAAGAATGTGCTAGAACAATGTTAAATGATAGTAAATTACCTAATAAAATTTGGGGTGAAGTAATTGCTACAACTTGTTGTATTTTAAATAGAATTTTAATACGACCATTAACTAAGAAAACTCCATATGAATTATTGTATAATAAAAAGCCTAAAGTATCATACTTTAGAGATTTCGGTAGTAAATATTTTATATTAAATACAAAGGATAATTTAGATAAATTTGATGCTAAATTAGATAAAGGTATTTTTATTGGTTATTTTAATAGAAGTAAAACTTATAGAGTTTTAACACTAGAACCAACACCATTGAAGGAACATTACATGTTTCATTTGATGAGAATTTTAAAATCAATAATACCAGTTTTGATGAAGAAGAGAATGTTTATAAGACTAATGAAATTACTAATGATGAAAATAATAATAACTCCGAAAATTTACATCCAAATAAAAGAACAAAATATTTGAAAGATCGTCTTTTAGAAAATATTCTAGAAAATATATAATCTATAGTAAAAACAAGGAATCAATTAAATAAAATGAGTAATGTTGCTTTTATCTTAACTATTGAACCTAAAAATCCAAAAGAATCATCATTAGATGATTCTTGGATTCTTGCTATGCAAGAAGAACTTAATCAGTTTACCAAAAATGATGTTTGGGAATTAGTCTTAAGAAAAAAAGATAAGTCTGTAATAGGAACTAAATGGGTATATAGAAATAAAATGAATGAAAAAAGAGAATTTATTAGAAATAAACAACGTTTAGTTGCTTAAGGTTATAGTCAAGAAAAATAAACATATTTTGATGAAACTTTTGCTCCTGTAGCCAGATTGGAGGCCATCATAATTTTACTTGCTTTTACAAGTCATAATAACTTTAACTTATTTCAAATTGATGTCAAAAGTACCTTTTTAAATGGATTTATTAAAGAAGATGTCTTTGTAGAACAACCCACACATTTTGAAGATGAAAAATTACTTAATCACGTTTATAAATTAAAGTAAGCTTTATATGGTCTAAAACAAGCTCCTAGAGCATGGTATGATAGACTAAAATCCTATTTATTACAATCTAATTTTGAAATAGGAAAGGTAGATAGTGCTCTATTTATTAAAAGAAATAATAATGATATTCAACTTATACAAATATATATATATACGATGTTATTTTTGGATCAACAAACGAACAGTAAAATAAAGGATTTTCAGATATAATAGCTAAGGAATTTGAAATGAGTCATATGTGAGGACTAACATTATTTTTAGGACTACAAATAAGACAATTAAATAATGGAATTTTTATAAGTCAAGAAAAATATGCCAAAGACTTAGTTAAGAAATTTGGTATGTCAAATAGTAGTGAAAAACCAACTCCTATGGCAACAAATAGAAATTAAATAAAGAAGAAAACTCAAAAGATGTAGATTTAAAATTATATAGAGGTATGATAGGATCATTACTCTATATAACTGCTAGTAGACCAAATATAATGCATAGTGTCTGTCTATGTGCAAGATATCAATCTCAACCTAAAGAAACTCATCTAAAATTATTAAGATATATGAACAATACCCTAGACTATGGAATTTTTTTATCTAAAAGAAGATTCTTTCAATTTAATTTCATATAGTGATGCTGACTATGCTGGATGCAAATCAGACCGAAAAAGTATAAGTGGGACTTGTCACTTTTTAGGACACTCTCTTATTTCCTGGTTTAGCAAAAAGCAAAATTCTATATCTCTATCCACGACAGATGCAGAATATATTTCAGCTGCATTTGCATGTTCACAGGTTATTTATATGCAACAAACCTTAAAAGATTTTGGTTTAAATTTTATTAAATCACCAATATATTGTGATAATACCAGTGTAATAAATCTGTCTAAAAATCAAACAAATCATGCTAGAACCAAACATATAAATATAAGACATCATTTTCTGAGAGATAACGTAAATTAAAAAGTAATTACACTCAAATTTATAAATATTAAAAATCAAATAGCCGATATTTTAACAAAACCATTAACTCAAACATCTTTTATTAAACTTAGAAGAGAGTTAGGAATATGTTCTTTCTTTGAAATATAAAAGAGATAATGAGTTGGAGAAGGTGAAGAGGAGGCTTACCTAAGCTTCTCTTTGATTTTAGAGCTAACACTTGGATTTGCAAAGGAGATTAGGGCTTAGGAATTCTAATTCTTTTTCTCTTCCCTTATTTTTTCTAAAGCTTGAAGTGTTAGGAAATATTAGAATGAATGAAGAGGAGTTGGATGAAGGGTTAGGTTATTAGAAGGTTGATGGGGTGAAACCCAAACCCAAAGTGAAAAAGTCATAAATTTTACTCGACTCCATACATATCGATGTTTATACTCAAAAAAGTTTTAAACGCCATTTTGGACTCAATGGAGGTGGTCTCGAGTCCCAATTCGACTGTTTACAAAAAGTAGCTTTTCGGACTTTAATCCGATTAATGATTTTATATTTAAATAAAACATTAAATATTCAACCGTAAAATATGTGGGTTGTTACAGACTCCCCTCCTTAAAGAAATTGCATCCTCGCAATCTTTAAGAAATAAATAAGAAGTAACAACTATAAAAGCATATCGACACAAAAGAAGAAATTTGAAATAAAATTTCACCTTAAGGAGCATGAGAGAGCAAGTCCGGATGTGTTCGCTCGATGAATTCTCTAGATTCCCAAGAGAAATCCTTAGGATTTGAGGACCATTGAACTTTCACTAGAGGACATCTTTATTTCGAAGGCGTTTAACCTCCGAAGCAATGATACGAATAGGATGTTGCTCATAAGTCAAATTAGGCGAAACTTAAATTTCTTCAATAACATCGGGCTCAAGAATAGAATTGGAATTTCGAAGGCATTTCCGTAGTTGAGAGACGTGGAATACGTCATGAATAGCAGAAAATTGAGCCGGTAACAAAAGGCGATAAGCCACGGAACCAATGCGTTCGGTGATGGGAAATGGACCAATATATCGAGGTGCTAATTTTCCCGATCGACTGAAACGCACAACACCCTTCATCGGTGAAACACGAATAAACACAAAATCTCCCACAGAAAATTCTAATTTCCTTCTTCGGTTATCGGCATAGGATTTTTGTCTACTTTGAGCTTCTTTCATCCTATGTCGAATATGTAACGACCCCGAATTTCATATAAATTTAAATTGATAATTTAAAGAATTTTTGAATAAAATTTGTGAAATAAAACGGTAGATAGATTGCGAGTTTCCCCGAGACGAATACATTTGTGTTAACCGATTAAATTTAAATATTATATAAATATTATATATGTGTGTGTATATATATATATATTGGATTTGAAAATAAATTTTTTAAATAAATGGTTAGTAATAATTTGAATTTATAAATTTAGTATAAAACAATAAAATATTAAATAAATATATAGAGAAATATAATATAAATGGTTTAAAGATAAATATAAAAATATAGATAAAGTAAGTAAACAAAATAAAATATATTCAATTAATTATAAAGGCAAGTATGTAGGCTGCAAAAGGAACACATTCAAACATTAACAAATGACAATAACAACTTTATGTTTGTACATGAAAGAAAAAGCAACCTGGTAAAGGAAACAAGCTAACAAAAAAAGCACAAGTATAGAACAAAAAAAGAAAAAGAAAATACCAGCCGAAGTCAAGTATGGCTAAAGCAAAACAAAAATATCTTTATAAAATAGGACAAGTATGATACATGAAGGAACCAAATAATATATATAGTTGTACAATGTGAATTAATGCAGCCACCAAAGCAAGATACCAGCCTCCATACGAAAATCCCTGGCCAGATCAAAAAGAAAAAAAAAAGAGATAAGTTAGCTTGCAAATGAAACACAAAGGACCATTTCATTAAATGCCTTCACCTTAGTACACAACTTGTTTCTACATCAGCCGAAATAAAAGCATGGTTTGATTTTCTTTTATACCCTAAAATTGTACTTGCCTACTTCCCTTCCCCTGTACACAATTTTCATATATACATACACATTCATAAAACTTTAGTTCATTTGTTCAAACAACTCAACAAAGAAAAAGAAACAGGAATAAGAAAAGAAAACAGACCATCACTTTATATTCAAATTAGAAAACAATTTACTGGAGAAAAAGAGAAGGAAAAAACAAACAAACCAGAGATTAAAAGGCAGTGAAACTCAAAGATGAGATCAAATTTTCAAATGCAAAGCTTATTCAAGCTTCTCTGTTCTTCAATCATGACAGGTGAGCAAACTCATTTTTGAACCAGTTTTCTTGATATCTGTGATGATGATCGTTTACTAGTAGGATCAATGCTTGAATGTTGTTGTGGAAAATAATTAAATGTATTTACCTGTGATATATATATGTCTGTATGCTTGGGAAAGAAAAACAGGCAAAGCTTGCCTCTGAACATATCTGACAAACTTAAGAATCTGTTGAAAATTTTATACTACTCAAAGGGATCCATGTTGGGTTTTGAATTCTAAACAAAATTTAATTGTGTTGGTCAAATTCAAATTTTAAAATTAACCCCAAGTGATAATATTAAGTAATTATGTAGGAAGCATAGGAAATACAGTGAAGTCAAGAATATGCTCAAAATTCAATCATCATAAATTTGTGTTTGAACTTCATAATTGTATTCGAATTTGTTAATAATGAATTTAGATGAAGGTTTCGTAATTTTTCAATGAGTAAATCATATGAATTTTTGAAATGAACGAATTACGCATTTTCGATCAATTCCTGATGATCGCGTGATTGAAAAAAAAATCTCGGAGTTGTTCTGGAGGAAGATGGAGGATCATAGATTATTGGAAAAATAATCATCGAACTTATAATAGATCAGGATGATCATACAAGATCAATTTAGGGTTTCGACCCCTGTTTTAAACATAGATGGAAAATTGATCGCCGCGGTTTCATCAAGGCATCGGAATCGTTCGCACCAGTGCAAATCGAAGCTAGGAGATGTGAGGATGCTTTGGACGAAGTTGAGTGATTTCTGGTGAACTGGTTGACTTCGGCGAAGACAGCGCAGCGGAAGTAGTGGTTCCAGGAAGAATGGGTTTGTTCGAATTTGAATTCGAAAAAGGAAACGATGGTCTGGGTTGTTGTTTGGGATGAGGAGATCGTAGTCGACTTGATGGCAACCTCGGTGATGATCGGAGGGGAGATGGTCGTCGGTGCACGGATACGCGTGTCGTTTGTGCCTGTTGGTTACAGGAATTGGGGAAGGAAGAAGAAGAACGAACGCACAGGGGTTTCGTTCGAGAGTGTTCTCGGGGAAAATTTTGTTGGCTCGGGTAGTTTTAAGTTGTATCGGGTATAAAAATAACTTAAACAAATTTTAAACAAAATTGAAAGTGCCTCAGGTTGATTTGGGGAAAACTCGAGGTTAGGAGGCAGTTGGCTCGAAGCAGAGGCTGATATAGCCCGGGTAGATGTTGATTATAGGTTTACAAACCTGTTTTGTTCTGGAATTTAAACTGGGATTTAAATTTCTAAATAAGTGGCTAGAGATTAGCCGATTTGAAATTAAAGATTTGGTTAATTAACAATTAAAGTGTTTAATTTATTTGTAATTATTAATGGTTGATGATAATTAATTTCAAGATGGTTAATTAAAGATTTTTAATGATAAGTTAGGGATTAATTAAAGGATAAGTGAAAAATTAAAGGTTAATTATTTAAATAATTTAAAGTTGATTTGATTTGATTAATAAACGATTAAAGGACCTTTAATCAAATGATTTGGAATCGATTAATGTTAATTAACTATGATTGATGACCCATCTGTTTTAAATAAATTAGATAATTAATTAAGGTTATTTATGGATGACTATATTCTTTTGAATGCTGTGTATTGGATTGATAACTATGTTTTGTGATTGTGATGCTTTGTGATATAGATTACTTTGTGCTGAGCTGTGATTTCTGTTTCTGTGATATATTACTATGTGAATATGAAAACCCTTGACCCGTAAATGACATTTAAACTTCGATGCGACAGGGAGTCGGATTCCAGTTGGTTATCCGAAACCCACATCGAATTGTAATGATGAACCCTTGTGATTGATAAATTTATTTTATCTGTGAAATTGTAAATGAAGATAAGCGTTGTGGATTATACCGCTTATCGATATCGATATATCTGTGATGATTGATGATGTTGCACTATTGTGTGTGAAACCCCTGGACCACACTTTTACACACACAAATATGGATTTCACGTGGAAATCGGTTAAATCACAGATGATTTAAATTCAATGTTTTTGAAATTGAAATTTTAATTTCAATTGATTTTGAAATTTGAAATTTGGATTTAAAGTGAAAAGCTTTTGAAATAGAATTTCAAATATAAAAGTTATTTCGAATAACTTAATCAAGTTTTGAAATTTAAATAATTTGATTTAAATTTGAATTCAAGTTTGAAATTGAATCCTATGATTTGAAACTAGGGATTAAAAATGTTGTACAAGTTATATATGGGTTAAACCATTTTAAAGGTTTTGATTTGGGAATTTGAATTAAATTCAAGGTTTTGACTCGTGTAAATATAACTGGATTTTTCAAAAAACGAAACTATTCGTTTTCAAATAGTAAAAGCTTTCACATAAGTAATGAACTTCCAATTTGTGTTAAAAGAATTTCAAGTTTGAAATAGAATTGAAATGTTTTGAAAACTATGAAATGAGTCTTTAATTCAAAGACCGAACGAGTTAATTCAACTTGAAATGGAATTGTTTTGGAAGGCAATGAATGAATCTTTGGAAACGAGTTTTGAAAGCTATAAGTTAAATCTTGATTTAAAGATTTAACGAGTTAATTCAATTGAAATGGAAATTGTTTTGAAATCTATGAATGAATCTTTGTGAACGGGGTAAACTTTGTGAATTGAATCTTTTTGTTTAAAAGATTAAAAGTGTGGAAATTGTTTAAACCATTGAAGGTTTTTGAAATGAATCTTTTTGTTTAAAAGATTGGAAATGGTAATTTGTTTTAACCATTCGAATGAAAGTTTTGGGCTTTAAGCTGTGATTTAACCGAGACCCCAGTATCCATATGATTTTTTAATTGCGCTCGTTATTTGGTTTTGCCGGGAAAGGACATTTGTGTCATATAACCCATTCCGAATAGTGATACGACGTAAATGGATCACATTTGAAGACCGGTGGTGAAGACCGGGTATTTGCGAGAGCGATAGGATGACCTGTCGATTGTCTCTGCACTGAGTAGCTACGGTATAGAGATTCCCTAAATGATGGGAAGTCCGATCAGGATTGTGAATACCCGGATTTGCAAGGGCTTCTTCGGAAGTGCCTTCGGTTCTGTTCGAACCCGGAACAGACTTGTATGGATGTGTGTCTGACGTTACACTTTGAGATGTAAAGCTGGTTTCTATCAAATACATTTCTGTTGGTGGCGGAGAATTTATTCTCTTAGCTTAACACCCTTCTCTGAGACGTACGAGCTCAAAGGTTATGTAGTTGATGGTTACTAGTGATACATTCCCAATTTGGTAATGTGGCATACGAAGTGCTGTTGATCATTTGTTTTGATCAAAGCGTTGCTTTGTGAAAAAGCGTAGTTTTGTGGACGAGACTTCGTCGAGCCTCACAACCCGGTAATGGTCGAAACATGAATGTTGCGACAAAGGTTTGTAGGGGTAGCGCCCCTAGGGTATGTCATTTCCTTCTGGATAAAAGGTGATATCATGGTATGGAGCCCAGATATTTTACCTATGTTGATTATACCTTGTGGCTGTTGCTTTATGATTGAGGATCCTCGGATAAAGGTCGGTGACGACCGGGGGATGACATGACTCGTGTGTTAGTTACCTAGTTACAGCTGTACAGCGTGATGTAGCGTCAGTGTGTTAGTTACCTAGTTACAACTGTACAGCGTGAGGTAGCATCGGCTTTTTGTTTGCGGAGATCCGGTTAGGTTCTCGAGGCGTCTTTCCAAAGGCGTTTCTATTTCGGTAAGGAAGTTCCTTAGCCTGATCATTTGTTGGAAATCCAAAGAAACAATACGAACCCTGTACGGTTTTAGTTGTATTACCTGCTATGAGATGTGGCGGTAACCTGCTATTGAACGTAGTAGCTATAGTAGGCATACAACAATGGTTGTATGCTGGCTAAGATTTATATTGTATTTTCGAAAGGATTTTCACACTATGCACTAATGATAATAATATCGAATGATTTTGCGTAGTAAGCATTTTTGACTATCATAAGAAGAAATCTCCTCCAATTCTGCGATTGCATTGTGTGTGTGGTGGGAGGTCTTATGGTAGTTTCATTTTCGAAAAACATTGCAGATTTCAATGTTTAAAAGCCTTTTGTGTTTGTTTAAAGATAAACTGTTTTTGTTGCTCACACCAGTCCCATGACTGATCCGGAGTTTATTGTTCCCTTCCTAAACTCTGGGTGCCCACTATTTTCCACACGGGCAGTCTAGAGTTGGGTTTTTCAGATATTCAAGTTGAGTAGATTTTTTGGAGCTAGTTCAGTCTTTGGATCGGACTGCACTTGCTTATCTTTGTGCCTCGTATTTGGGAGTTCAAGCTATTTCTTGATTAGTGCTTTGAAGATGGAGATTATCCGTTGCTGATGTTATCGTTTTCTATTCCGCTGCTATTTCTTGTATCATATCTCTGATATTGTTGTATCATATTGATATCATTGTTGTATATCATTCTGGATATTGTATTCATTGGAGTTTTATATGATATCATTGTTTTCTTTTTCCGCTGTGTTGTTATACTTA
This sequence comes from Allium fistulosum, assembly GCA_030737815.1. NCBI lineage: Eukaryota > Viridiplantae > Streptophyta > Magnoliopsida > Asparagales > Amaryllidaceae > Allium > Allium fistulosum. The sequence goes on from CM060906.1 coordinate 1,042,918,651, forward strand.
ATGGTGTTATAAGCTCCGGCGAATCGGATTTGAACGGTCGAATCTATGGCATTCGAGTACGATGTAAAGTATGGATGTCGATTTTCGAACGCGAAAATCCGTATCGTCACATTTGGTATCAGAGCTAAGGTTGAACTTTAGCTCAGGAGTATAACACATTAAATAGCTCATTAGAGATAGGGTGAAGTATACCCTAGAATGAGTATTCCTCAGATATCTGTTCGAATACCTCAGTAAATTCTCTTGTTATCCACAGATAGTGAGTATGAGTGCAAGAAGAGGATGAGATAGGGGACATGAGAATACGACTATGAAATGGTCAATACTCTGTAACAACGAGGAAGCAATCTTTTCTCTATCAATCTCTTTTGTTCGTCATCTTTTCTCAATTCTTCGATAGTTCCTGATAGATTTAGGAAGAAGATTCAATATATTAATATGGGACGTAAACTCCGAATGGACCAAAATTGTTTGTATGGATGAATTGGTTGCTTTGATTGTTATGGTTGATAGGTGTAATTTGGTTCCTAAACTAAAAGTTTTGAAATTGTATCCATATATCTATCTATTCTTTGGGTTCCGATATGTTCTACGAGTGGTTAGTTATCCCTTCGAACTGACCGATGCCACTGCATATTTCGTAGATCTGGATAACCCGAGTATCTTGTGAAGTGTTAAACAGATTCATTCTTGTATATGTTATTGATATTCTGATTTGGTAAGCCAAATGCAGAATAGATGTTCAGTTTGATTTGATGAAACATTCTTCATCTATCTTTGTGTCTTTTTGGAAATTTCAAGGACGAAATTCTTTTAAGGGGGGAAGTCTGTAACGACCCCGAATTTCATATAAATTTAAATTGATAATTTAAAGAATTTTTGAATAAAATTTGTGAAATAAAACGGTAGATAGATTGCGAGTTTCCCCGAGATGAATACATTTGTGTTAACCGATTAAATTTAAATATTATATATGTGTATATATATGTATATATTGGATTTGAAAATAAATTTTTTAAATAAATGGTTAGTAATAATTTGAATTTATAAATTTAGTATAAAACAATAAAATATTAAATAAATATATAGAGAAATATAATATAAATGGTTTAAAGATAAATATAAAAATATAGATAAAGTAAGTAAACAAAATAAAATATATTCAATTAATTATAAAGGCAAGTATGTAGGCTGCAAAAGGAACACATTCAAACATTAACAAATGACAATAACAACTTTATGTTTGTACATGAAAGAAAAAGCAACCTGGCAAAGGAAACAAGCTAACAAAAAAAGCACAAGTATAGAACAAAAAAAGAAAAAGAAAATACCAGCCGAAGTCAAGTATGGCTAAAGCAAAACAAAAATATCTTTATAAAATAGGACAAGTATGATACATGAAGGAACCTGACGCAGCGGATTAAACAAAACAATCTTCAATCGGTGAAAGTAGTAATCGGTGGATTGGAAGATACTGAAATGCCCAAATTCGTTGATCCGAAGATACCGAATTCTAGCTATCCCGAACTCGTTGATCGCGCACGATACCGGGTTCAAAGATCTTCAATTCTTCAAGCGTTGATCAAGCGCACTTGATTCCGTGAATCGGCTTCTACAATCGTTGAATCGAGCGCACTCGATTAACCGAAAGTGGAGATAGGAGATTACACTCAACTACCAATTTGAATGAAAGCACAAAGCTAACAAAAGAGAATTTTATTCAAAAATCAACAACCTTTACAAGTGAAACAACTTGCCTATTTATAGGCTACAACACGCAAAATAGAAAAAAAATACAACTCCTAAGTCGTCGCCGACCTAACAGTCACGACCTAAAAATTCAGCCGACTTACGACTTACAAACATCATGACTTAAGCCTTATAACAGAACGACTTAACAACATGTTCAAAGAAACAATACAACATGTAAGCGACCTAAAACAGATATGTAACGACTTATGACTTACGACTTATAACAGTAAATACAACAGAGTTATTCACTTAGGTCGTTGCCGACTTAACAACATATCACGACTCATCAATAGCAGTGACTTCAAACAACGGTCTAGATTAACTCGCAGAAGAATCAACGGCAACAGCTTCAGCGACTTAAAACATGCGGCATCCCAGATCAACGACTTAAGGAAATCACAGGCAGAGATTAACTCGGCAGAGGAATCAACGGTTTCCATCTTTACGCGACTTAACTCCTGACGCGTTAGGTCGTTCACGCGACTCAACTAAGTCGTAACTCGGCAACGACTTATTCCCTGCTTTGTTAAGTCGTATACTCACCAAAACTAAGTCGTTAACTCGGCAACGACTTAAACCTTCGCATTTTTCAACTGGTGTTGTTCTTCCCGTAGTCTTAGGTCGTAACCCAGCACGTCCCTTAAGTCGGTCACGACTTATACCTTCTTCCTTAAGTCGGTTAGGACTTATGCCTTCACCTTCCTCACTACTTACTCGACTTATGTCTTTGCCTTCCTTGAGTCGGTCTCGACTTATACCTTTGACAAATGTGGGCTGCGCTGCATCAGAACCAAATAATATATATAGTTGTACAATGTGAATTAATGCAGCCACCAAAGCAAGATACCAGCCTCCATACGAAAATCCCTGGCCAGATCAAAAAGAAAAAAAAAAGAGATAAGTTAGCTTGCAAATGAAACACAAAGGACCATTTCATTAAATGCCTTCACCTTAGTACACAACTTGTTTCTACATCAGCCGAAATAAAAGCATGGTTTGATTTTCTTTTATACCCTAAAATTGTACTTGCCTACTTCCCTTCCCCTGTACACAATTTTCATATATACATACACATTCATAAAACTTTAGTTCATTTGTTCAAACAACTCAACAAAGAAAAAGAAACAGGAATAAGAAAAGAAAACAGACCATCACTTTATATTCAAATTAGAAAACAATTTACTGGAGAAAAAGAGAAGGAAAAAAACAAACAAACCAGAGATTAAAAGGCAGTGAAACTCAAAGCAGAGATCAAATTTTCAAATGCAAAGCTTGTTCAAGCTTCTCTGTTCTTCAATCATGACAGGTGAGCAAACTCATTTTTGAACCAGTTTTCTTGATATCTGTGATGATGATCATTTACTAGTAGGATCAATGCTTGAATGTTGTTGTGGAAAATAATTAAATGTATTTACCTGTGATATATATATGTCTGTATGCTTGGGAAAGAAAAACAGGCAAAGCTTGCCTCTGAACATATCTGACAAACTTAAGAATCTGTTGAAAATTTTATACTACTCAAAGGGATCCATGTTGGGTTTTGAATTCTAAACAAAATTTAATTATGTTGGTCAAATTCAAATTTTAAAATTAACCCCAAGTGATTATATTAAGTAATTATGTAGGAAGCATAGGAAATACAGTGAAGTCAGGAATATGCTCAAAATTCAATCATCATAAATTTGTGTTTGAACTTCATAATTGTATTCGAATTTGTTAATGAATTTAGATGAAGGTTTCGTAATTTTTCAATGAGTAAATCATATGAATTTTTGAAATGAACGAATTACGCATTTTCGATCAATTCCTGATGATCGCATGATTGAAAAAAAATCTCGGAGTTGTTCTGGAGGAAGATGGAGGATCATAAATTATTGGAAAAATAATCATCGAACTTATAATAGATCAGGATGATCATACAAGATCAATTTAGGGTTTCGACCCCTGTTTTAAACATAGATGGAAAATTGATCGCCGCGGTTTCATCAAGGCATCGGAATCGTTCGCACCAGTGCAAATCGAAGCTAGGAGATGTGAGGATGCTTTGGACGAAGTTGTGTGATTTCTGGTGAACTGGTTGACTTCGGCGAAGACAGCGCAGCGGAAGCAGTGGTTCCAGGAAGAATGCGTTTGTTCGAATTTGAATTCGAAAAAGGAAACGATGGTCTGGGTTGCTGTTTGGGATGAGGAGATCGTAGTCGACTTGATGGCAACCTCGGTGATGATCGGAGGGGAGATGGTCGTCGGTGCACGGATACACGTGTCGTTTGTGCCTGTTGGTTACAGGAATTGGGGAAGGAAGAAGAAGAACGAACGCACAGGGGTTTCGTTCGAGAGTGTTCTCGGGGAAAATTTTGTTGGCTCGGGTAGTTTTAAGTTGTATCGGGTATAAAAATAACTTAAACAAATTTTAAACAAAATTGAAAGTGCCTCAGGTTGATTTGGGGAAAACTCGAGGTTAGGAGGCAGTTGGCTCGAAGCAGAGGCTGATATAGCCCGGGTAGATGTTGATTACAGGTTTACAAACCTGTTTTGTTCTGGAATTTAAACTGGGATTTAAATTTCTAAATAAGTGGCTAGAGATTAGACGATTTGAAATTAAAGATTTGGTTAATTAACAATTAAAGTGTTTAATTTATTTGTAATTATTAATGGTTGATGATAATTAATTTCAAGATGGTTAATTAAAGATTTTTAATGATAAGTTAGGGATTAATTAAAGGATAAGTGAAAAATTAAAGGTTAATTATTTAAATAATTTAAAGTTGATTTGATTTGATTAATAAACGATTAAAGGACCTTTAATCAAATGATTTGGAATCGATTAATGTTAATTAACTATGATTGATGACCCATCTGTTTTAAATAAATCAGATAATTAATTACGGTTATTTACGGATGACTATATTCTTTTGAATGCTGTGTATTGGATTGATAACTATGTTTTGTGATTGTGATGCTTTGTGATATAGATTACTTTGTGCTGAGCTGTGATTTCTGTTTCTGTGATATATTACTATGTGAATATGAAAACCCTTGACCCGTAAACGACATTTAAACTTCGATGCGACAGGGAGTCGGATTCCAGTTGGTTATCCGAAACCCACATCGAATTGTAATGATGAACCCTTGTGATTGATAAATTTATTTTATCTGTGAAATTGTAAATGAAGATAAGCGTTGTGGATTATACCGCTTATCGATATCGATATATCTGTGATGATTGATGATGTTGCACTATTGTGTGTGAAACCCCTGGACCACACTTTTACACACACAAATATGGATTTCACGTGGAAATCGGTTAAATCACAGATGATTTAAATTCAATGTTTTTGAAATTGAAATTTTAATTTCAATTGATTTTGAAATTTGAAATTTGGATTTAAAGTGAAAAGCTTTTGAAATAGAATTTCAAATATAAAAGTTATTTCGAATAACTTAATCAAGTTTTGAAATTTAAATAATTTGATTTAAATTTGAATTCAAGTTTGAAATTGAATCCTATGATTTGAAACTAGGGATTAAAAATGTTGTACAAGTTATATATGGGTTAAACCATTTTAAAGGTTTTGATTTGGGAATTTGAATTAAATTCAAGGGTTTTGACTCGTGTAAATATAACTGGATTTTTCCGAAAACGAAACTATTCGTTTTCAAATAGTAAAAGCTTTCACATAAGTAATGAACTTCCAATTTGTGTTAAAAGAATTTCAAGTTTGAAATAGAATTGAAATGTTTTGAAAACTATGAAATGAGTCTTTAATTCAAAGACCGAACGAGTTAATTCAACTTGAAATGGAATTGTTTTGGAAGGCAATGAATGAATCTTTGGAAACGAGTTTTGAAAGCTATAAGTTAAATCTTGATTTAAAGATTTAACGAGTTAATTCAATTGAAATGGAAATTGTTTTGAAATCTATGAATGAATCTTTGTGAACGGGGTAAACTTTGTGAATTGAATCTTTTTGTTTAAAAGATTAAAAGTGTGGAAATTGTTTAAACCATTGAAGGTTTTTGAAATGAATCTTTTTGTTTAAAAGATTGGAAATGGTAATTTGTTTTAACCATTCGAATGAAAAGTTTTGGGCTTTAAGCTGTGATTTAACCGAGACCCCAGTATCCATATGATTTTTTAATTGCGCTCGTTATTTGGTTTTGCCGGGAAAGGACATTTGTGTCATATAACCCATTCCGAATAGTGATACGACGTAAATGGATCACATTTGAAGACCGGTGGTGAAGACCGGGTATTTGCGAGAGCGATAGGATGACCTGTCGATTGTCTCTGCACTGAGTAGCTACGGTATAGAGATTCCCTAAGTGATGGGAAGTCCGATCAGGATTGTGAATACCCGGATTTGCAAGGGCTTCTTCGGAAGTGCCTTCGGTTCTGTTCGAACCCGGAACAGACTTGTATGGATGTGTGTCTGACGTTACACTTTGAGATGTAAAGCTGGTTTCTATCAAATACATTTCTGTTGGTGGCGGAGAATTTATTCTCTTAGCTTAACACCCTTCTCTGAGACGTACGAGCTCAAAGGTTATGTAGTTGATGGTTACTAGTGATACATTCCCAATTTGGTAATGTGGCATACGAAGTGCTGTTGATCATTTGTTTTGATCAAAGCGTTGCTTTGTGAAAAAGCGTAGTTTTGTGGACGAGACTTCGTCGAGCCTCACAACCCGGTAATGGTCGAAACAGGAATGTTGCGACAAAGGTTTGTAGGGGTAGCGCCCCTAGGGTATGTCATTTCCTTCTGGATAAAAGGTGATATCATGGTATGGAGCCCAGATATTTTACCTATGTTGATTATACCTTGTGGCTGTTGCTTTATGATTGAGGATCCTCGGATAAAGGTCGGTGACGACCGGGGGATGACATGACTCGTGTGTTAGTTACCTAGTTACAGCTGTACAGCGTGAGGTAGCGTCAGTGTGTTAGTTACCTAGTTACAGCTGTACAGCATGAGGTAGCGTCGGCCTTTTGTTTGCGGAGATCCTGTTAGGTTCTCGAGGCGTCTTTCCAGAGGCGTTTCTATTTCGGTAAGGAAGTTCCTTAGCCTGATCATTTGTTGGAAATCCAAAGAAACAATACGAACCCTGTACGGTTTTAGTTGTATTACCTGCTATGGGATGTGGCGGTAACCTGCTATTGAACGTAGTAGCTATAGTAGGCATACAACAATGGTTGTATGCTGGCTAAGATTTATATTGTATTTTCGAAAGGATTTTCACACTATGCACTAATGATAATAATATCGAATGATTTTGCGTAGTAAGCATTTTGACTATCATAAGAAGAAATCTCCTCCAATTCTGCGATTGCATTGTGTGTGTGGTGGGAGGTCTTATGGTAGTTTCATTTTCGAAAAACATTGCGGATTTCAATGTTTAAAAGCCTTTTGTGTTTGTTTAAAGATGAACTGTTTTTGTTGCTCACACCAGTCCCATGACTGATCCGGAGTTTATTGTTCCCTTCCTAAACTCTGGGTGCCCACTATTTTCCACACGGGCAGTCTAGAGTTGGGTTTTTTAGATATTCAAGTTGAGTAGATTTTCTGGAGCTAGTTCAGTCTTTGGATCGGACTGCACTTGCTTATCTTTGTGCCTCGTATTTGGGAGTTCAAGCTATTTCTGGATTAGTGCTTTGAAGATGGAGATTATCCGTTGCTGATGTTATCGTTTTCTTTTCCGCTGCTATTTCTTGTATCATATCTCTGATATTGTTGTATCATATTGATATCATTGTTGTATATCATTCTGGATATTGTATTCATTGGAGTTGTATATGATATCATTGTTTTCTTTTTCCGCTGTGTTGTTATACTTAATGGTGTTATAAGCTCCGGCGAATCGGATTTGAACGGTCGAATCTATGGCATTCGAGTACGATGTAAAGTATGGATGTCGATTTTCGAACGCGAAAATCCGTATCGTCACAGAATAAGGACAATCTTTTCTATGGAATCATGAATAAAATCTGGACCTAAAACCAGCTTCTCACCGGCTTCAAGCCAGCACGAAGGAGATCGGCATGGCCTTCCGTAAAGTGCCTCGAAAGGTGCCATACCAATACTAGATTGGAAGCTATTATTATAGGAAAATTCAATAAGAGAAATATGATCTTCCCAACTTCCACCAAAATATAGAACACATGCATGAAGAAGATCTTCAAGAGTTTGATTCACACGCTCGGTTTGTCCATCGGACTGAGGATGATAAGCGGTGCTAAAATTAAGCTTCGTTCCCAAAGATTTTTGAAGACCTTTCCAGAATCCACTAGTAAACAATGGATCATGATCGCTAACAATAGAAGTAGGAACTCCATGCAATTTAACAATTTCCTTGACAAAAAGTTTAGCCAAAATAGGTATGGTCCGATTGGATCGAACGGGAATAAAATGGGCGGACTTTGTAAGTTTATCAACTATCACCCATAGGCTATCATGACCCGAACGAGAACGGGGAAGACCGTCAATAAAGTCCATGGAAATTTGATCCCACTTCCATATTGGAATTTCCAATGGTTGCAATAACCCACCGGGCCTTTGATGCTCGGCCTTTACAAGTTGGCAAGTCATGCAACGCTTAACAAAGTTAGCAATATCGGATTTCATTCCATCCCAATAATAAAGTCGCTTCATATCCGCGTACATTTTACTACTACCGGGATGAATGGTAAATTTAAAACGATGAGAATCTTCTAAAATGTCTTTACGAAGATCAATAATGTTTTGTACCATAAGTCTACCCAATTTTCGAATACCGCTACAAGCATCAATATCAAAGTCTTTCAAACCTTCAATATCAATTTTATCCCTACAACTTTGGCCAAGAAGAACCAATTCGGGATCATGCTTTTGGGCTTCAAGAATGCGGTCTAAAAGAGAAGGATGAGCCTCAAGCCTACATAAAACAAGGGATGAACATGAATTGGATTCACGATCTCGAATCTCACAAGTGGATAAAGTTTCGAGATCATTCCATTCGGACACCATCATGGAAACAACCGCTTGTTGCTTACGACTAAGGGCATCGGCAACATGATTTCCTTTTCCGGGAGTATAAAGAATATCAAGGTCATAAGATGCAAGGAACTCGAGCCAACGTTGTTGACGCAAATTAAGTTCCTTTTGAGAAAATAAATACTTCAAAGATTTATGATCGGTGTAGAGAACAAACTTCTCCCCCAAAAGATAATGGCGCCAAATTCTAAGGGCGAATACAATAGCCGCGAGTTCTAAATCATGAGTGGCATATCTAGTCTCGGCAGGCTTTAATTGCCTAGAAGCATAAGCGATAACATGTTCCCTTTGCATGAGAACGGCACCCAAACCAACACGACTAGCATCGGTGTAAACAATAAAATCTTGGTTCCCTTCCGGAATCACAAGAATAGGAGCCACAGAAAGGAGTTCTTTTAGTTTCTGAAAAGCAGCTTCACATTTGTCTAACCAAATGTATTTACTTCCCTTCTTTGTCAAACTAGTAAGAGGTACGGAAATTTTAGAAGTCTTTTATGAACCGACGGTAATAGCCCGCCAATTCGAGAAAGCTATGAATTTCCGTCACACTCTCCGGTCTCTTCCAATTTTGAATCGCTTCAATCTTTGAAGGATCCATGGAAATTCCGGATTCAGAAATGATATGTCCCAAAAATTTCACACAAGATTGCCAAAAATGGCATTTAGAAAATTTTGCTTTCAATTGGTTGCTCCTAAGAGTTTCCAACACAATCCGAAGATGTTTTTCATGCTCTTCCTCGGTTTTAGAATAAACAAGAATATCATCGATAAAGACGAGAACAAATCGATCGAGGAAGTCTTTGAAAACTCGATTCATAAGGTCAACGAAATAAGCTGGAGCATTCGTCAAACCAAATGGCATAACAAGCCATTCATAAGATCCATAACGTGTACGGAACGATGTCAAAGGAATGTTATCCTCTGCAATACGGAGCCGGTGAAAACCGGTTGCTAAGTCTAACTGTGAAAAGACTTTAGCACCACTAAGCTGATCAAATAAATCATCAATTCGAGGCAAGGGATATTTATTCTTAATGGTGAGATCGTTAAGCTTGCGGTAGTCAACGCAAAGCCTAAGTGTACCATCAGATTTCTTCACAAAAATAGCTGAAGCTCCCCATGGAGAGGAACTAGATTGAATAAATTGCTTCGCTTCCAATTCGGATAATTGTTTACGCATCTCCTCATTTTCCTTATTGGACATACGATAAGGAGGACGAGTAATAGGTAGAGCTCCAGGGATTAGATTAATTCTGAACTCAATTGCTCGCTTAGGTGGTAATCCTAAAACGGGCTCAAATATGTCGGGAAATTCACGAACAATGTGAATGAGGGAAATGACATCTTCCTCATCATCGTTATCATCATCATGAGGATTTAGTGAATATAAGGATGCTTTCGAATTGGAATCTGAATCTTTCAGAACAAGAGAAATCTGCTTAACAGATTGAGGATGCCGAAGATATATAGTCCGTTCAGGACAAAGAATATGGGCTTCATAACGGTTAAGCCAATCCATTCCCAAAATCATTCTGAAACCAAGGTAACGCATAACATGCAAATCGGCTCGGAAAGCATAATCACATAAAATAATTTTGACATCTTTACATAGTAAACCGAGTGTTGCGGATCCACCAACCGTATTCGCAATTCTCAATGAAGTCATCAAGCCAATAACATTCAAAGACGAAGCACCAACAAGTTCTTTTGATATAAAAGAGTGAGATGCACCCGTATCAAAAAGAACTCGAATAGGAAGATCACGAAATATAATAATGCCATCAAGGATAGAATGAGAAATACCTTGACCACGAGAAGTGTTAGTAGGGGCTTGTACAACATTTAGCTTGCCCTCATTCTTGCTTTGAAGTTTGGGACACAAAGATATAGTGTGACCCGAACTCTTGCAATAGCGGCAAGAAAGAGACTTCGGACACTTGTTTGCATAATGGTCCTTAGAACCACAATTATAACATTCTCCACGTCGAGGGATAGGAGTATTCGCTACCGAAGTTGTTTGCTTCTCCTTTTTGTTGGGATTAGGCTTGAATTTAAAAGGTCTCTTCTTGTTGATGTTTGGTTTGACCTCAGCATCACTATCTTTATCAGCCTCTTCGAGTCGAAGAGCAATATCAACAAGTTGATCAAAAGATACTTCCAATTTCAGAATTAAGGGCTTTTTGAGGTTCTTGTTAAACCCATAAACAAATCTCTGATTTTTCTTCAATGGGGTATTAATATACTCGACCCCATATTAGATAGAGATTCAAAAGATGCGACGTAGTCCGTCACAGAAGATTCACCTTGAACAAGGTCTATGAAGCGACGGGCTAAAGACACTTTTTCAGCTTCCGGCACGAATTTCAACTCGAACCTTTCCTGGAATTGCTCCCAAGTAAGGTCCGCTTCAATAATTTCAGAGATCAAAAGCTCGTACCAGTCTAATGCACTTTCTTGGAGCATACTAGAAGCCACTTGGACTCGATGAAGATCAATAAGATTCATGCGAGAAAAGATGCGGTCGCATGTTCGAAGCCAAGCCTGGACTTCTATAATGCTCTCGGAAACTTTGAATGGATTTCCACCCAAGTTGGTGTAATCACTGCACAAGCGTGCAAACCCAAATTTAGGATGTGTAGGCTCAGGAATAGGTTCGGCAGCTTGAGCATTTCTCACAAGATCTAGACGTTGCTGAGCTGACATAAATACTCCATCCTGAGGAGTAGCACTAGATTGACCGGCGCTGGGACGGCCAGGTCTAACCATTTCTCTTCTCTAAGAAAGAAAGAAAGAAAGAAGAGGAAAAAGGTTATTCTTAGAATGAATATCAAACAAACTTGATTGATAAAACAAGGCATCATAAAAAGAAATAGGATAGAACGGGTTCAATGACTCGAATTAATCCTAAGGCACGACTCCTAAGAAAGACTTAGGACAATGATCCTTGCTAGATTATTCTACATTGTTCCGAAGTTTGGCTCTGATACCAAGCTGTGACGCCCCACCTCTATGCTCACGCTAGCCAAGGACACTACGGGGTAATGGCGTCGACTAGCGCGAAGAATAATGCTGTTGAGGAGCAACCATCTGCGTAATTGCTTTGTGCGAGCTCCGATATGTCAGATAGTATAACATGCATTTCATTACAAGAGGAAATCTGACATACCGATACAAACTCAAAGCTACCACACAGTGGCTAAGTGGACCTCGGAAACAAATATAGAAATAAACATAACATAAATCAGTGACAGATGTTCATATCTCAAAGGCGGAAACATATATGAATATAACACATAAAGGTGTACATCAGAGTAGTGGTCAAACAAGATCCACAATATCATAAAAGAATAGATACAAGTACTAGACAAAAGAACATGTATACATCATGGAGTCTCTATCTCAAATGTATTACAACAAAAACTACCAATTTAATGTAGTTAGGCAAAAGTCAGAAGATGATCCCTAATAAGGAGTCAAGCAGAAGCACCTGTAACACCTAGGTCTGACCCGAGTATTATTTAATAAGAAAATAATAAACGGATCAGTCTTACTATAATTATCATTTATAAAATGAGATAAGAGTAGAGATATATCTAGAACGTATGATAACAATAAAGTCAAACTGTGACAAGTATGCTTTAAACAACAACAAAATCATACAACGTCTCAAGAATCTCAAAGTACCAAAAAGAATGTCATATTCTTTATTTTATTCACCAAACCACAAATATTGACAAACATATCATTGCCAATCACATAAAGAGGTGAAACACAAATTCTAGAAATAATCAATTAGAAATCCAGAAATCGGAAAGGGGGGAGGCCTATCACAAACGGGAGCATGAAAACTCACCAACACGTGTATCACAAACGGAACGCTATTCCATGGTCGCTAACCATAAATTTTGAGCCGAAGCTCCACAAACGGCCCGAAGACCACGGGTCGCTACCCCGCCAAATTGAACCGAAGTTCCACAAACGGGGAGTGTAATCCCCACACAAATAAATAGACATCGCATATCGCTAGTCTAAATCACCAAAATGATCATCATCGATCAATAAAAGTGTCGACTACACTAAGCTAGTAAATATATGAGTTTAGCTTCATGTCCCATAACCACTAGCTTAACTTAAATACTTACGAACAAATTGTAGATTCCCACTCGAAAATTGTCACAAGAGTTCAATCGAACAAGTCCAAGAATTAACCGACGAAGTGAACGCAAGCGTTTCATACCACTTGTTTTGCTAAGCCGTTTAATTATATTTTCTCATACGAATGAGGTAAAGGTTTGTGTATTCTAATAGATTAGAAAACAGTTTTATAAACGGGCCTTGTATTAAAAATAGAGTTGAAATCATCTTTGTAAAAGAGTTTGAATATTTACTACTAGTATAGAAACCTTTGTATTTTAAAGTGACGAAGCATAGAAATGATTATAGAAACAATCAATCACCAAAATCCACATACGAAGACGTGAATCAAATCCAAAGAAATCGATACCAAATCCATCAAAATGGATATTCTCAAAAATCCCGAAAAAGAAGTCATCAAAGTCAATAATAAATGATAACAATAAATCGGATAATCACGAATCGATAAAAATTGGATCCTCAAGCTAAATAGGCAAAATTGGCAAAAACAAGTAGGTCAGTCGACTGGCCTTCTGTAGTCAGTCGACTGAACCAGAAACCAGAAAGTTTCATTTCTTGCAGTCAGTCGACTGACTGCAGAGGCCAGTCGACCGACTGCAGAAAACAGAGACTCTCTGTTTTCTACAGACAGTCCCAAATTCGTTGGGTTTCTACAACCAGTCGACTGACTTCAGAGGTCAGTCGACTGATTGGCACTGGAAATGTTTTTCAACCTATCCAAATGAAGAGCAAACTCTTCCAAATTGCGATCAGACGAGCAATTGGTGCTAAGGGTTTATGCCAATCGACAACCCAGCCCCATAGGCCCTTCGATATACCACCAAAAGCATGATCAAACATCAAAGCTAAGATTTTTAGAGTTTTAGACTTCAAAACACCAAAAATTGAAATGTTCACCAAATCAATCCAAATAAATCAAATGAACATGTAAAGATGTTAGGAATTCATACCTAACAATCAAGGATAGTTATAGACATAGATGTGAGATAAAAATCTCACCTTTAAACCCAAAAACGTTGAAGGAGAAGCTTGAAAGCAAAGGAGGATCAACTACTCTTCAACTTCAACTCTAGAAGCTTGAATCTAAGCTCAAAAGAAGAACATTTCCGAAGTTAGGTCTAGGAAATCTCTGAAATTAAAGAGAGAATGAGTTGGAGAAGGTGAACAGGAGGCTTACCTAAGCTACTCTTTGATTTTGGAGCTAACACTTGGATTTGCAAAGGAGATTAGGGCTTAGGAATTCTAATTCTTTTTCTCTTCCCCCATTTTTGCTAAAGCTTGAAGTGTTAGGAAATATTAGAATGAATGAAGAGGAGTTGGATGGAGGGTTAGGTTATTAGAAGGTTGATGGGCTGAAACCCAAACCCAAAGTGAAAAGGTCATAATTTTTACTCGACTCCATACATATCGATGTTTATACTCAAAAAAGTTGTAAACGCCATTTTGGACTCAATGGAGGTGGTCTCGAGTCCCAATTCGACTGTTTACAAAAAGTAGCTTTTCGGACTTTAATCCGATTAACGATTCTATATTTAAATAAAACATTTAAATATTCAATCGTAGAATATGCGGGTTGTTATAGGTTTGCATTTAATTATAGGTAAATCAAATAAGCATTCCTTATTCTATAAATCAGTCTAATATTTGATAGCTTCCACTTCAATATCTATCTTGTCAACTGTGGCATTTCCTTCCTGGTCAAGGAATTAAAAATTGTTGTTATTATTAGTGCAAACAGATATTTTAGTATAAAATAATTTAGTGCACTCATCCCCCTCACTAATCTATCTTTCTTTTGCTTTTTTTTCAATTCCATTGCTTTATGCTTGAGAGCCTCCTTTAGTTTTCCTTGCATTTGATAGAACGCCTTCCATGCATCATCATTCATTGGGTATTTGTGCATGCTGTCGAGAATCTCCTCACATTGGTCCTGTATATTATTGATTTGATTTGTCTCCTCGGGTCTGCATCTATTCCATTCTTTGAGTCTAAATTTAATAGATTTAAGGAGTTGCACAAGCTGATAACTCTGAGTACCTTCCCCTACACATTAGCTGACACATTAACTGTATCGTTGCACCCCTGAAGAAGATGCCACTCGTTAGCATAACGAAAAGGCTTTCCCTTTTAATTTTTACTTTTCTCGACCAAGTTTATAAGTAAAGGACTATGGTCATGAGTGGAGTTTGATGGAATAATAACTTTAGTATCAGAGAACATGTTTATACAGTCGACATTAATAAGAGCTCTATCTAATTTGCAAGATATCTTCTTGCACTCACCACTTCTCCATGTATATTTCAAGCCACAGTGGATTGGTTCAATAAGTCCAGCCACCATCACATAATGGTTGAACTCCTCTAATTGGGATACTCGTAGTGTAAGTCCACCTTTCTTTTCTTCAGATTTATGCACTGCATTGAAATCACTCATCACTAACCATGGTCCATTTGTAATTTTCGCATTTTTGATGATACTAGCCCATAGATTAGTTATGTGTGCGGCAAAATTACTGGCATAAACAATTGTGATGAATAATGTAAAATCACTAGAATTAACAGCTTTAACAGTGATTTGTTGATCATCTTTATTAATAAGATCAAGGTTCCAAATAAATTTATTCGATATAAGTAGAATACGGCCTTCCCCATTCCCACACCATACATCATTATTGTAAGTATACTCCCATTCGTGAGCCATAGAT
The DNA here is from genome assembly GCA_030737815.1 of Allium fistulosum. Lineage (NCBI taxonomy): Eukaryota > Viridiplantae > Streptophyta > Magnoliopsida > Asparagales > Amaryllidaceae > Allium > Allium fistulosum. The sequence continues at coordinate 1,042,934,290 of CM060906.1, forward strand.
TCAGTAAAGAACCTGAGATTTTAATCATTAAACCCTTTTGCAATAATACTTAATATAGAAGTAGGTGATACCTTCTTTCATTGTTTAGACCTCTAACATTCTAACTTATTATAGACATTTGGGGATTGGAGGTCTACTCCTCAATTTTCTAGGAGAAACCTCTCACGAACTATTCACCTCTCCTTTGTCTTTTGGTTTTTTAAAATGCAGTTCATACTCCTAATTTGGTTTAGTGATTTTTGTGCTTGAAATAGATCCTTCTTCTTCTTGTTCATCCGATGCATCCATTTCTAAGTTGACATTATTTAATTCACTGATATCTTCAATTGCAACAGATACCTGCACTTCAGGCATTTTAGAGTGGTTACGGATTCCTAACTCCACATATTTACTAGCAGCCGACACCTCTATTGCTTCCTTCCGGGCCACACTTCCTTGCTCCACCTGGGATGAGCGGACTTCCTCATGGCTACTAATATCACTTGTGTAATTATTATTGTAAATATTAGTGGGTAGCTGAATATAAAAAACTAGCCCTTTTTGTGTGGTCGTTGTAGAAGAGGCCACGTTTTTGTTTTTGGCTAGTTTGATTAGGGCTCTCTATAATGTTTACCACTTTCTACCTCCGAACTAGCTTAATATGGGGAATGTAATTGCACATTGGGTATAGAATGCCCAAAGCATTTGCACTGGCCACACACTGGTGGCACAAATTCATACTCCACATCTTGTACATATATGTTTCCACTATTATCCTTAGCTCTCACCTACTTTTTCAAATTGTCATTGGCCTTAATATCAATAAAAACTGTAGCAAATTTTAATCGTTTAACATGCCTTGTTTTATCATCCATTGCCAGTGGAGTGCCTAATAAGCTTGCTAATTTACTAATGCCTTTGGCATTCCAGAGGGATAAATCTAAATTCAGCAATCTCACCCAAACTGGATCGGATTCCAGCATATCCCGTTCCATTCGTAAATTTGGTTCCTATATCTTTGTGAAGATTAGTTTGCTATCCATGAACCATGGTCCACTATCTAGCACCTTTTTAAAGTCACTTTCATTGCTAAATTTAATCAAATAGAAACAATTTTCATTGGCAAATACATTCCATTTACCCGTGGGTTGCCACTCCCGTTTAATGTACTTATTTTGATGTAAGTAATAAGGTATTTTACCTACCAAATAAATATAAATTGAGTTTCTCCACATGGATCTTGCAGTTGAGAAAACTTCGTTATCTAGATAGCATATTCCTTATCCTAATCAAAAAAATTGTCAAATCTGGAGACCCCACCTTTAATGCACATGTTGCTAGCAATCACATCCACCAATGTTCTAATACCCACCTTAAGTTCAAGGTTCTTTTCCATGATTTCCATATATATATATATATATATATATATATATATATATATATACAGGAAAATGGGCTAGAGGAAGTTTTTACTTCTTTTTCTGGGCCTACGGACGCGAATTTTTTTTTCGTTTAAAGGACGCGGGCTTTATTTTATCGTTCCAAGGTCAAACTTCTGTAAAATTTAAATTTGCTTCTTTATTTATCGTTGATCTAATTCTGATATTACCGATCTTAGTTCATCGATCTTCAATTCAATGACGCGTGTTTCTTTATTTTTATATTCGATCTTCTTAATTGTCTATCGATCTTCATCGTGTTTCTTTATCGTCGATCTTCATCGTCCTTTGGATCGTTATTAAACAATTTCCTTACATTCAGGTATGTTGCTCTTATTTGTTTCGATCTTATTCTTATCTTCCTATGATCTAATAATTTTCGATTATTAAGTATATTTTTGTTTCTGTAGGTTGCACAGTTTTGTCTTCTTTCAGATTTCGGTGCCTGTTTTAGATTTGTTTAAATGGCAAAGTAAGATTTTATTGTGTACTATTATTTTTCTTCGCACAATTTATTGTTTTACAATTTTAATGTTCATCTATCATTGTACTGAATTTTATACGTAGTCTGTTGCGTTATGCTATATTTATATAGCATTCTTTGTTGTTGTATTCATAATTTGTTTTAATTTGACTTTCCTATGTTCATTTATTATCTGCTTTTTCATGTCATTTGTTTTTCTTTCATTTAGCAGTAAATTTGAGATCCATCTGTTATTCTATGTTAATTTAGCATTTTTAACTGGTTTTTTAATTTCTTTTGCAGTACTGATATCTACAATGATGAAGCAAATAGTTTGCTAGTTATTTTTGAACATAATGAGAATTGTTATTCTACTCGACTTACGACATGCTCTTCTTTGTTTGCTGTTAAGACTGAAATCTATGAAGTTTGGCCACATCTTAGTCCATTTTGTACTGAGATATCTTATGTTCTCAAGAATAAGAATATAATCATTGATACTGATTCAGATTTGATTAGTATTTTGTGTTTTCTAATTTTCAAGAAGCGCTAATATTTTAAGTTCACTGTTAAGGAAAATGTTTGTGCTATGGAAGCTGATAATGTTGGCTGTGGATTAGGCTATGCAAGTGTTCAAAGTACTTCAATTGGTAGTAATTCTGGTGCTAATAGTGATTCACATGTTGATTCTTCTTACTACTTGAAAGATATGTTGAAGAAAGGTTCTCAAAAAACTATTGTGGATTTTCTTGGTTTTTGTTTTAACGGAGCTGAGGATTTTCGGGAGTTTTTAATGGCATATCAAATTAAAAATGGTTATGATTTGATTTTTGTAAGAAACTCTCCTGATAGAATTTCAGTTAATTGCTCTTGGTTAAAGGATGGTTGTAAGTTTTATCTTAATGCTTCTTCGGATCTTGGTCTACTCTCTCGGTTTTTTATTAGAACGTACAATTTTCATCATTCGTGTGGAGCTGGTCTTAGAGATGTTAATAAAGTTAATATTTCAAGTAGATTTGTTAAATCTTTGATTGTTGATCAAATTCGAGATGCTCCTATGAAGAAGCCAAACGATATTATGAATGAATTTAGACGAGAGTACAATTTTAATCTGTCATATTATTATGCTTATAGTGGAAAACAGTTGGCTTTAAAAGAAATATATAGGGATAATGCTATGTCATATAACGATTTAAATTGGTATTTGGAGGTGTTGCAGAAGTATAATCCTGGTAGTTACGTGGCCATGGAAGTTAATTCTTTAACTAATCAGTTTGAGAGAGTTTGTATTGGTTTTAGTGCTTGTCTACTTGGATTTAAACACTGTCGGCCATTAATATTTTTAGATGCTGCTGCTTTGAAGGGAAGACCGGGTGTTTTGTTAGCTGCTACTTGTAAAAATGCTAACCAAGGTATGAGTTTCATTTTACTTTTGTTTTATTTACTTATTTATTTTTCTGGTAATGATATATTAAACTATCATTGTTCAAAGTTGTACATAATTTTTACTACATCCATGTTTACACTAGAATTGTTTCTTCATTTTATTTAATGATTAAGCTGGTTACAGTAGAAATGTTTATAGTAGAAATGTAAAAACAAGAACTAAAATTTTATGCAACAGTTTGGAAGACTTTAAAATAACATATGCTATATTCATATATCATTTGAACCTAATTTAATTGTGTATAATAGAAATTATTAACATTTAATACAGGTTTTGATGTTTACTATAATTCATGTTTCTTACTACTCAACTGTCATTAATTATTTATTTTGTAGGTTTCTTTCCTCTTGCTATGGGTATTGTTTCACATGAAAATGAATCTAATTGGTCTTGGTTTTTATCACATTTGAAAGGAATGCTTAATGAGGATCGGTCTTTAGTTTTTATGTCTGATCGTCAGTAGGGTCTCATTTTAGGTGTTCCGAAAATATTCCCTTCTTCATATCATAGCTATTGTTTACTTCACATGGAATAGAATATTGGTACTGTTGTCAAGTCAGCTAAAGGTGATTCATCTATTGTGGAGTTGTTCAAACTTTGTGCTAAAGCCTCTAATATGTATGATTTTGAGCGATATCTTTCTAAATTTAAGGATATTGGAGGTACATCTGCAGAAAATTTTCTTAGAGATAAACCTTTTGACCATTGGGCAGATTTGTTTTTTCAAGGAAAGCGTTATGGTGAATATTCTTCAAATGTCGCGAAAAGTTTCAGCTCATGGATTTTGGAAGATAGAGTTATGCCTATAACTTCTTGTTTGGATGGTATTCGAGTAAAATTATGGAGCAAATGGCGAGACGAAGAGAGGAATGTTGTTCGTGGACAACAAATCTTTGTCCTGTTATGGAGCAACGTTTGTCTAAGTTAGTAGATGATGGCTTTGGTTGGGATGTTTATAAGTCCTCGGAATTTGTGTTTGAAGTTAAATCTCCTAAGTCACAGGTTATTGATCTTAAAAATTGTTTATGTAGTTGTAATCAATGGAGAGTTACTAGTTTTCCATGTGCGCATGCAATTAAGTGCATTAACAAGTCTAGATTATCAGTTTATGATTTTGTGGAGGAATATTTTACTGTTAATGCTTTCAGATCTTCGTATGCTAAAGCTATCAATCCAATTCCAAATTTTGATAAACCAGTTGCTGCTGAAAATGATGTTTTGATTAGGCCTCCTAAAGAAGTTCGTGGTGCAGGAAGACCATCTACAAAGAGGCATGGTGGATTTGGATATTCTCAAAGTAAAAGAAGATGTAGCCAGTGTAATGTAGTTGGCCACAACAAAAGGAATTGTCTTACTTCTTCAAAAAGTTAAGAAAATAAAATGTGTTTTGTTAGTGTAATAGAATAGTTTTTTAACTGTAAAGCTGCTAAAGCTTATAGAAGAATGAAGTCATACTTTGTGAATTCATTAGAAAATAAAATGTGAACTGTTTTGGTTATTTTGTTTAACTTCAAATATCTGATGTTCTTATATTTTCTTTTGTTCTTGAATTTTTTTAGGAATCTATTATTTAATCATATTGCAAAATATATAATATGAATTGAAGAACTGTATTAGCCTTGCACTTCAGTATTAACATTTCTATTCAATGTTAGATGTACTTATCATTTTAGTCGAATGCTAGTTGTAACTAGCATTTCATTGTAATCAGTATGCATTTCACCTGAAATACAATTTCAACATTGAAACCCATAATCTGTTATTGTATAGAACTAAGTAAGCTGTTGTGCAAGAATGAAGTATTTGATGATGGTGATGATATACTGTTTATATGATTAGCTAATGAGATTACATAACTGGTTTTGTGATTAATTGACAGTATGATGATGTACAGTTGAATGATAGTTGTATCTGGCATTTCAGTTAAATGCAAGTTACAGTGTAAACAGTAGTCATCACTCTTGAAACAGAGTTCATACATTGGAAATCATATATAAATGATATATGGATAAATCCACGCATTATTCATCATTGTTCAATTACCAAGAAATGTATTTTCGCATAATGCTAGTTTTATCTAGCATTTCGGTGTAAATCATTATTTACCACTTCAAAAATACAGTAAAAGCATCAGAAAACACATAAAAATGACAATTGAATATATCTTTAGTTTATACATTGTAGTTCATGCACTGAAAACAGACAATTATAATCAAGTCAAATTCAAATCGAGAAGTTCAAATACATCTGAGCAGTTTATGCATTGAGAACAAAATACAAGCGTTGTATAACATGTCAGACTCCATCTCAGACTCCATATCAGACTCCATCTCAGACTCCATATCAGACTCCATCTCCGACTCCATCTCAGACTCCATATTAGTTTAATTAGCATAAGTGTTTCTGTTCAAATAATTCTAAAGTTCAAAGAAGTTAAAATGCAACTGCTATTCTTATGTAGAATATTTGTAGGATTTCTGCATTGACCAACTATATTGTGGATCATTGAGTATGTCAAGCACCACTGCAGCTCTGAGGTTTCTAAGAATTTCATTTGAATATTTATCTGGCATCTCATCCTTGTCCAGTTTTTTCAAGTTTGTCATGACAAAGAATGCACAATCAAGTCTGTTTCAGATATGGAAATATTAGTTAATATTACAGTATAAGCTAATGCTAAAATAAAATAGCATTCTTTACACTAGAATTCTAAAATATAGCTTTATATTTTTATCACACTATTAATCAATGCATTCATAAAGACACCATTGTTGTGTTTGCAATGCGCATCTTATACATAATCTTTTTGTTCAATAGATGCAGTTCAATGAACTGTCAATTAGCAATGCTAGCTTTAACTATCATTTTGCAAATTTAATGCATTCTAGTGCAATTTAAAAATACAAATGGTATTTTGTTATTATTTTGCATGTTTAGTCTAGTCCAAAAGAATTTAAAAATATGTATGCTAGTGTAAACAATCATTTTCCGTATTTGATAAATTTATAAGCATTGAAAAAATATAAATGATAGTTTGAACTGTCATTTTTTTTTTCATTTTCACAGTTTTATGCATTTTAAAATTTTCAGCTGTAGGTTTAACTATCATTTTGATCATTAGATGTAGTCAGCTATATTTTAAAAAAGAATAACAAAAGTTGGATGAATATATAAACTAAAATGACAAGAGAAGAAATGGAATTAGTTACTTACGAATCACAATCCTGTGGTGGGCTTTTTGGCTGCAACACTTTAGGTTTGTGATCAAATTCTTTGTTCAGTATTTCTACTTCTGCCCATTTCTTCTTGAACATTAATTCAATTTTGTCTTTCTGCAAGAAGAAAAATTAGTGCTGTATATTAATGTTAGACTGATATAAAAATTATACTTTTCTTACAAGAATGATGGCTTGGTTATAGCTGGGGTTTGAAGTCCTTGTTGATCTAGTTTTTGGTTTTGTTGAATCATAATGACTCCACTGCATTGTTTCATAGTTTAGCATCAACAAGCTCCAATGGTTTGTGTAATGTAGAGGGAAGAAAATTTTCTCTGTAAATTCATCTTTGACAATGACATCTATTGCCGGTATGACTATGTCTTTGATCACAGTTTGTTGATCATGTGCTATAGCATTCTGCACATTCATATGCATTAGAATACTTTATATTATGTTTTAACATTTATAATGAAAAGCTTATACTTACCATCATCATTGTAGTGAAGTGGTAACTGTGTTCATACATCTCCTGATTGTAGTAAAACCAATCAATAATCTGTTTAAGAAAACAAAAAAGGTTGTAAGTTTTATGGGATATTTTGTTTTTGAACCAGGAATATTTATGCTAGTATTCACTATCATTTACATGTTTACTTTATTGTATGCACTGAAAAATGCAAATGATAGTTTTAACTATCATTCTCTCATCTTTTACATTTATATGCACTTAAAAAACTATGAATGCTAGTTGTAACAATCGTTCTCCTATCCTATACAGTTATCTGCATTTTACAAATAGTAATGCTGCTTTTAGTTGTCACTCTCTCATTCAATTCATTTATATGCACTTTGAAAGTTGAATGCTAGGTTTACCTATCATTCTTTCATTTTATACATTTATATACATTTTTTACTATCATAATTCTGACTTGATGCATACCTGTCCATCTGTAACCCCCTCAAATAGAACAGCTTCCAGCATAGATTTCACTATCGTGATTCCTCCTTTGTTCCCTTCATCTTTTTCATATGCTACAGTGCTGTAATTGAAAATCAATAATTGACAAGTTGGTTTTTTTTCAATTTTATGTAATTACAAATATAATGAAAGAAAAAAGATCAGAAATCTTACTTCTCATTTTCATTAAATTTGAAGAAAGTAAGAATTTTTTTTGCTGTTCTTCATTCAATAATTTTAGAATACTGCTTTTTTTATATCTTTACTCTTGTAAGCTTTAGTTGATGGCGAGTATCCATCAACATCAATTATTTCTTCATTTTCAATTGTAGTGACTTTCTCATCTGTTTCAGTTTCAGATTCCTCTTCATAATCAGATTCTTCATTTTGTTCTTCTTGTTTCTGTTCACTTGTATTTTTTTTGACCTTCTTCAGTTTCAGGTTGTTCCTTTTGGTCTTCATTGTCAACATTTTTCTTTGTTTTTCTATGAACAATTTCATACTGGCAATCGGGATCAATTTTATTCCTTCTTTGGCGCTTTTTAACCCTCAAAACTAAAGAGCTTGGTTTCTTCTGTGTTCTTTCATTCACTGGCGGGAATTTTTCTGTTTCCTTTGAAGGTTCCTTCTGATGCTGTTGTTTTTTCTCTTCCTGCATCTTTTTTATTTCCTGGGTTATATTCAGATCAAATGATGGTGCTTCTATATCTTCTCTTGGTTTTGATTTCAACATTTTGATTTCTTTTCTCAACTCTATGATAGTGCCTTTTGCTTGTATTCTTTTTTGTCTCTCCATTTCTAATTCTTTTTCGCTCTTCTTTAATTTATTTTCCAAATCTTCAATGTACTGTTTCATTGAGTCAACTTGCTTTTTTGATGTCTCTTCTAAGTTTTCTGCTTTTTGTATCACAATATTCTCATTTGTATCCAGCTGAACAAATTTTTATTCGTTTTTTTTTTAAGAAGTGCTTTTTCATCTTCAGTCAGGTTTCTTATTTCAACAAAAATCTATGTAATAACATAAATAGTAATGAATGAGCTAAGATACAATGAATGAAGTAATTTTATTTATAATTTTCATTTTTCATGTGATGCTATATCTGACTATCATTTTTTAGTAGCAACTACAGAAAATTGTATTTGTGTAGAAATGATATATGTAACTATCATTTAAATTATGACTGTATAATAACAAAATGAAAATTGTTAATATACATTATGTTATGATATATTTATCTATCAGTATACATTTCTTGTACTTGTGTGAGAAATAATACCTTTCTATTGTCCATGTTTATCAAAGCTTCTCTTGAAATGACTTTTTTCAAGCTTCCGATATTCCACCTCCCAAATCTAGGTAAAGTAGAACAGTATGTTGCTAATGGAGATATCAAATTGACATGCTCACATAGGAAAAACTACAAATAAAATATTACTTGTTAAAATATATAATGTATATAATTTAATTTATAGAGATAGATGTATTAACATAAAGTTAGAATGTTGTACTTACAATTGGGAGCATGGAACAACCTGGCATGTTTCTCGGCTTTGTTTTGAAAGCCATCAAAGCTCTAATCAATGAATGATGAATTGAAACTGGCCAAGATACCGAGTTCATTTTGTTATGATCAATAATATAAGGAATATATCCTCATGGTAAGTATCTTTGGTTGTCGGGAAAGAAGAAGGTTATCATTGCAAGAATAATAATCAGTTTTGGAAAATCAGTTTCATGTTGAAATTGTTGTGTTTCTAGTACATTATTTATTTTTGAAACTGTAAGATCCTTTATGATGTGCTCTACTGTTCCAAAATTTCTTAGTACAAAATCCTTACAATTGTCTGGAAGGATTTGTAAACTCATTTTAGGTAATGGAAAAATATTAATTCCAGACAAAGGTAAGCTAAAGAGAATTGAAATATCTTTAGGTTTGATCTTTAAAAAAACATTCCCCACTTTAAAAGCTTCGTCAGTGATAGAAAATGTTTCTATGATATCATCTAAGGTTGTTGATGATTTTGTAAAAGCAGCTATGGATAAAATTTCTTTGAAAAACACTAGCATAAACTTTTCAAAAGGTGTTTGTTTTAAATAATTCAATTGATCTACAAGATAACCTCCTTTTTCCTTAATTTTCCGGAAAATTTTTATCATCGGAAGCAAGCTGCATCTATACTGAACTTTTTCCTAAGATACTTTCTTTGTTTTTTCCCTTTTGTTTTTTTTGCTTTCTTTGATCTTTTGCCTTTTGATTCCTGTACAAAAAAATTATGAATGAATAATTCAGTATTTAACAAACTATAATCTTATTTCTCAACCATGAATGCACAATTTTCTAGTGCTATATTCATCTATCATTATTTGTAGAAATGCTATATTTGTATATCATTACTCTTTTTCAATGTATGCTCCTACAGTTTAAAGACTGAATGCTATGATTGTCTATCATTTTATCCAATGCTATATTTGTCTATCATTACTCTTTTTCAATATATGCTCCTACAGTTTAAAGACCGAATGATATGTTTGTCTATCATTTTATCCAATGCTATATTTGTCTATCATTACTCTTTTTCAATGTATGCTCCTACAGTTTAAAGACTGAATGCTATGTTTGTCTATCATTTTATCCAATGTTATATTTGTCTATCATTCTATAACAATGCATTTTATTGTTGTTTATCAACCATCAAAAACTGAATGCTATGTTCATCTATCATCTCATATTTCAATATTGTGTATACAAATGAAATTATATATTGAACTATCATTCAATAACTATCTATTTAATTATTGTCTGCCGTATATCAAATATGGAAATGCTATTTTCACTTATCATTGCATCATTATACATATAGTAAATAAAGTGATATATTCAACTATCATTCTATAATGCAATGTTTATCTATCATTTTTTTTAAATGCTATATTTGTCTATCATTCTATAACTATGCATCTTATTGTTGTCTGTCTTTTGTCAAAGACTGAATGCTATGTTCATCATCATCTAATATTTCAATATGATGCATGCAATAAATCAAATGATGTATTGAAGTATCATTCAATAACTATCGATCTAATTATCATTTACTGTTTAATAAATACTGAAATATTATTTTGAAGAAAAATAAATCAGATGTTATACCTTTGTCTTTCTTTTTCTACTGACGATTTCATCACAAAGCTGTTGTCTCTTCACGTCGTCTTCTTTTACAGTTTTTGCTGCCCTAGATTTTATCGTTCTCTTTGTTTCTTCTTCAATATCAGTCGAATCAACAGTCGGGGATGGATTATTTTTTCGTCTTCTCTTTATTTCTGTACGCATTGCAGTCGAAACCCTACTTTTTGAAATCCCAGTTTCATCGTTTATTTGTTCTGGATTTGTTGAAATTTGTGGATTTATGTCCATTGACTTAGCTTCGGAAGTTGATTGTGCTTGTAAATCAGCTTGAGGAAGAAAATTGATTTGGGTTTGGTATGCCATTGCTTGATGGAGAAGAATTTTGTTTACAGAGGAAAACAAACTAAAAAAGCAGGAACGATCGTGAAATTTTTTGCGCTTGTCCTTGAGACGGAAGTTGTATTTTAACGTCCGTTAAAATAAAATTTTATTAAACTTTTTCCTTAACTAATTTTCTCATATATATATATATTTGTGTCAAAAAATTGTATAACACCCCGATCTAATAAAAAACGAGATGAATTTAAATAAAACGGAGTTGAAAATGGGGAAAACATAATTTTTAAAGTGGTTTGGTCTCAATTTGATTGCCTATGTTCACTATCAACTTTATTTTGTATTTTTTCACAACTTCAACCAAAAATACAAGGATTTCAGGTCTAACAATGATTGAAAATGAATACGATAGAACTCAGTTGCAAAAATTCATAATGGAATCCAAAATACATTCATTCTTTGCATAAGGTAGTGTATTTCTAGTCGAAATCTTTCTTCATAGTCGTCAACATGTGTAAAAACAGGTAAGAAGTCAGATCTGAGCCTTTAGGAACGAAGATCATGTCAAAATCAGTAATCAACACGTCTCGGTACTGACATGATTTAGTCACTGTCGAATAACATTTGTCCCCCAAAGTAAGCTTTTGTAGCGATAAAGCATGTTTTGGATCGAGACAAGCAATATGACCCCATCTGCGAAGATGCCATCATTTTCTAGACTATTATTTTTGAAGCATTATATCTGTTCTGAAGATACCAACACGTTTCTTCACACAGTCATCGAGCCGCATCCTTCTGTGGATTTAAAAGTGGAGGTCTCCCATCTGAAATCTTCAATCATTTTTTAGATTTTCTTGAAAGCTACTTTGTTTCTCAATCAGGTAGATTTCCCTTCTTTCCATTTTCTCTTTTTTGAAATAAGAGGAACAAAACCTCTCGGTAAAGATATGTTCCAATTCGTACCAACTTGTTTTTTATGTGAAATATAATAAACACTTAGATAATATTCATGTCTGCACTATCATTTGCCCTGTGTTCTTGTGGTTTTAGCCCTTGCAAATTTCAACCACAACAATAGCCTTGACCTTCTTGACATCGTCGCTACTTTTCAAGCACCATCACCGACTAAGTTGCTGACTTAACATCGCTGAGTATCCGAACATAGGCACCTCCCCAAATCTCAATCATCTCTAGTCATTATCCCGAATCTCGAGCTTAAATCTAAGACGGGTTTTGACCTTACTTTTGCACCATCGGCACCATATCTTCATCGCCATCGACATTCATCTCATCGACCCTAAAATATCATTGTCGGCCTGTGTTGGAACCCAAAACCATCTACTTCCCCTTCATCGCCACCATCTCACTTCGAAAATCTCCTGGGCCACTTTGGGCCTCATAGACTTAAGCTTGGGTTTGTCGAGGCAAAACTCCAAGCCAAACATGCTATTGAATGGGGGCAGTGAAAGGAAAGGGAAAGGTTTCATTACTAGGGTCATTCTTGGCTATGTATTAGTGGTTCGAGTTTCAATGGGGCAGTTTTCAAGAAATTTTCGCATTGAGCAGACTCTGGAATACGGCAAATTCGAGTGCCATCACTCTAGGATTACTTCCATAATCCTGTACAACTGCTACGAATGGATCTGTTTTACTCTAGACAATGGTTCTATTATCGTGTGTTTTGCGATAATGGGTAAACTCCAAGCACAACTATATTGTGTGACGCAGCTTGTTTGTTGGCACGAGTGGGCTATCTACACTGAGTGTTCTCGTACACCGTGTTATAGACTTAAGGGACACACTATATAGATTGATACCTTATACTCCCCAGTCAATGTACAAGATCTGAATGGTCAACACACATTGACCTCCGTTGGATTTTATACCTCGGACATGCGATTTTTAATCGAAGAAAAGCATCAAAATTAACTATACCCGAACATGTTCGTTATCAAGGTTTCATTATAGAGTAACCGATCTTAGATGATCTCCTCGTCTTTACACCGACGCTTGCTCTTCCACTCCTCCGAAAGCAATCTCATCTTTTTCCCCGACATCTACTTCTATGCCGACAAGGGTGTTCAATTACTCATGAACTTCAACTCCAAGTTACTCCTCCAGCAGGACCTCATGACCGTACCGATATAGAGGACAACCAGCCTATCTTTATGGTCGTAGACAATCCTCCAATCGCCATGGCATCTAAGCTGACTATTGGTAAGTTAAGGAGAGTCTACCAAAAGCACGAGATCCTCAAGGACGATGTTCTACTTCTCGAGCCCCACCAAAGGGCTCATGGACCTTCGGTGGGATACACTACATGTAATAGATATATGTGCCTTTCTGTAGCAATGCCTTCCTTTAATGATTTCTTGAAGTTTGATCTTCAATTGCTAGGGCTAGCTCTACCTCAAGTACACCCAAACGGCTATGCCCACTTAAACTCTCTCTACATCATCTTCATGATGCATCTGGCTCGACTACCAACTTTCTAACAGCTTTCTTTCCTACTCAACTTCAAAATAGGGAATGACACCCCTTCACTGTCGATAATCAAAGCTTTCAACCGTTGCAAGTTTGTCAAAGGACTTTACAATAAGAGGAGCTACTTTAAGAACGAATACTTCTTCGTCAGATGCCCCGAAGGCTTCAATCACTATTGGCTTTCTGGATGCAAGCCACTTATATAATGACTTCATCACACTTAGACTTCCTATGTCCAAATGACCAACTTTCCTTCTACATCTTTAATCGATATTCTTCGCTGAACTCCAACTCTTTCTTTGGTGGAAACTTTGCAGTTTCTGAAGGGAACCAACTTAAATCAAAGGAAAACCTCTTTCCTTCTCAAGTGACTAACTTTCCTTCTACATGGAATTTGAAGAGGTCCTCGGATCTGACAATAATGAACCGGGAGAAGGAGATCAAGAGGTTGATGATAACCTTATAGAGGAACATGGAGACGTGGAAGGCCAGGCATATGAGAGGAGGCTATAGAAGATGAGGGGAACTTAGATGAAGTAAAAATGAAGAAGAGGAAGAAATAGTGATGACGAAGAAGAAGATGAGGATGACGATGCCAAAATGAATCATTTGGGGAGACTTCCCCTAAAGGCACCCAAGCCACCTCACCTTCCAAGCTAAATCGAATAGCCATAAAGACTTCTCAGCATGTACCCAAACCATGCTAAGACCCTATTGGAGTGTGAAACCCTTCGGGTGTAAATGATGTCGTCTTCGGTTCTCTCAGTGATATCAGGGGTGCTCTGGACTTTACTCCTAGAGATTTTAACTTCAAAGATATCCTAGAATCCAGTCCTCTTGGCTTTAACTTTCCTTCGGCTGACATGCCTTGACCTACGAAGCAAGAGGAACTCCATCCTTAATAACTTACGAGCATGGTCCATAGGTTAATTAAGACATGCCAGCACTTCACACACTTCTAGGATCATAAGTACAGTCACTATGCACTTGTTCTTAATCCAGTGACTTCATTCGACTATTATATTTTTTTCCTTTTCAGGTACCATGGGAAAAATAGTCAACTGACAAGGATCCATGATGGCTTTGACTCCTACCGCTCCTAACCTTAGGGAAGTTCTTACCTTCATCGGGGGCCTTACTACGAATTTGAGAACAGGAGGTTGAGGAGAAAAGACAAGGAATAGGGTGAAGTCAAGGAAAGACAACATCGCCATGATGAACATAAGGAATTATGAAATCTCTCCTAGGCGCGACTTTGACCGCCATTACCAATAGTGCCTCCTTCTCAGTCCCCCTAGTTCCTCCAACCATCTTAATTTGATCTTCCCCCTTCTTTTCAACCTCCTACTACCGCTATCACCAAGTACCCTATAGCTCTAATCACATCTCCCCACCAATCCAAAATTATTAGCCCTTCCTCCTCTCACGGATTACACAAGGCTGAAAAAGGAACATCCACAAACAACACTACACCTCCTCCCTCTCCCCCTCCAAAGGCTAATCTCTTGGCCCTATCACAATGATGCAAGTGGCCCTTCTTGATTTCTTCCTAAAAGGGGTAAAGTTTGACTATAACGTCAAGGATCTCTCGAGAAGCTATGTGAATGAAGGCATCAAGGGGACTAATAAGATTGCAAAGCAATTTTTCCAATAGAAGAGGTTGGACAAAGGGCTTTCAAATGTCAACAAAGCGAACTAATTAATCAACCGAAGCTTTGACACCGAGAGAACTGACTACAATTGCATTTGCAAAGATTATAGGAAGTAGCTAGCCAAGCTCGAGAAGGAAAATAAGGAGAAGGATAAGGCCATCAAAGATACCGAGAAGAAATTGGTCGGGGAGACAGCCGTCCAAGAGTCTCAATGTTTAGTTCTCAACGAATAATTGAATACAGCGCATATCCATAACAGTAGCCTCGAGAAAGTACAAGAGGCACAGATGGCCGCCCTTCAAGCTGAGATATATATAACTGATGTCAGTTACAATACATGTGATACAACTACAACTGTCGACACTGGAAGTTACATATACAAGTACATTATTGACAATAATATACATGAATACATATGATCCTATACTATGACACGACTACTCCAAAAGATATGAAGTGACTTCATAGCTCAAGCAGCAACCCAAAGCAAGATATCAACAACTTGAAATAACTCGGTCTGACCCGAGTATTAAATTCAAAAGAAATAATACACGGGTCAGTCTAATTCAAACTCAGTTATTAATGCACATAAGCAATAATAATTAAATAGCAAATAGACGACAGTCGCAATAAATCTCGTCTATCCAATCCTTTAATAAGAAATCGGATAACGGTAAATATAACACTTAATAGTGTTAAACAATAAATCAGCAATTTCAAATTATCAACGAAGATAAATGAAAGGATTATCAATGAAGATAATTTAGAAAACAGCAGGATTGCCTAAACGGAAATTATCAACAAAAATCTAATTATTAAATAAATAATTAGAAACTCATAATCTAATTATCAAATAGATAATTAGACAACAACAAAATGATCAAATCAAAGTACAGTTTCAAATTATTGAATTGAACAAACAAAACAATTCAAACGATTGAAATATCGGATAAAACGCCAATTCTGTGTGGCTGCAGTACACGCACGCGTGCACTGCCTCGCCACTACAGTGATGAAATAGGAATCAGCACAAGGTCAAATTCGAGCGATTAAGCAGGATTCAACTCAATGTACAAATCAATGTACAAGTCACAATACAACAATGTCCAGACCAAATACTATCAATATGGTCGAACAGAGACTCCAAGCATACAAGAAGATATGCACAGATCTGAAACAAAGAATGGCCAGACCAAACAACGCAATGTAAATGAATTCGACAAAGCATTTCACAAGTCAAAGACCGTAGCACCAAACAAGACCAATGTCAATGCACAAGCAAAAGGCTCGCATGAAGCATGAAATAGTTCAATACCCAAGCAACAATAAAAAAGTGTTTAACCAACACATGCACTAGTGGAACAACAAGGTACAAAGAGCAAATACAACACAACCCAGCACCAAAACCCCATAAGCAACCAGATTGCACATTTAAGTGCAAGCCCAAGGGCATGACCATGAAGTTAACGAAAGAGATCACCAGGCTTCAACGTAAAGTTCAATAGCAATAAAGCTTCATCAAGCATACTCACAGCGCACAGAGCAAGAACAAGTAAACTGGTGAATTATTTCGAATTAACAAAGTCAAAATTCCATAAATCAAGCTACAGCATGGCATGACCAAGTGCAATATGACAATGCTAATTTAAACAGGTATACATGTATCAGAATTGTATATGCAGTGCATAACAAAGCCGAGGCCGCAAGTGATCAAATGCTCAATAATGTCGAAGTCAAGCGACTTCAACACAAATACCACCCAAAGCAGTAATTAACAAGTAACCGAAATCAAATACAGGTATCAAATTTGAACAAGACATAACTGCCGAAGTCATGCAATAGCAGGAAGAAGTCAAGTTCTATGTAGACAACAGGTTTTACAATTCAAATCGAAGCCGTGAACAACTGACTGGAGTTATGGAACAACAAAGTGGTTCATCAAGTCAAGCTTAATGTCACACACAAAATATTTTCACCAAATCAACTTAATCAATTCAAGTGACCCTAGCCCACAGAAATCTAATCAAAACAGTGATACCAAAAAAATACGAATAGTTCAAATCAACATAGGAACAAAAATCGAACATGGTCAAAAGTCAAAAGTCGAACAATAACAACGTCGTAAAATCAAGTCAAAGCCAAAGACGAACGAAATCAACGCCTTGGCAATCAAAGAATCGAATCAAGTCAAAAATCACTATCATAAGTACCGAGCATCAATTTTTACAAATTTGATAAAATCAGAGAATCATCAACATCCAACATAATCAAATGGCCGAAACACAGTATAGAACTAGATGTGAGTGAAAGAAATTCACTCACCTTTGTCGAAGAACCCAAATCAGATTCGCAGCCGTGAGCAACACAACTTCGATTTTTCCACAAGCCCTAATTTCGCAAAGAGGAACGAACGAGCATAAAGGAAGCCGCCATTATCTCATTCGTTATGTTTAGGGTTTTCGAAAAGTGAATGAAGGGAGGGACCGGTTTGCCTCTTGATATAACACAGCCCAAAGATATAAACATGGGCCAATATTAAATTTTAAAGTCCACATATCATTCACCAAATTATAAAAGAATTTCAATCCGATTAGAAACTCCAATAGCCATTAACAACCAATTTAATCGTCATTTGATGATAATTAATTATTATAAAAACCTCGGGTTGTTATAGACTCCCCTCCTTATAAAAATTGCGTCCCCGCAATTTTCATAATTAAGGTTGTCAATAACAATTATTTTTCTAACATAAACTGGTTAAGCTAGAAAAATAAAGGTCAAGAATACAAACGCAAAAAGAAATCTTTTAATTTCATAAAAGAAATTCACAAATTCTCAACAAAATCTAATTATCAAGTAGACAATCAGAAAACAAGAAAACTGAATAATTACAATTATCAGCTATATTCAATTATCAATTAGATAATTAGAATACAAAAATCGCAAACAGCAATATCTAATTATCGATACGATAATTAGGAAACACAAATCACAAATCGCAAAACCGCAAATATCTAATTACCAAAAACGATAATCAGAAATCACAAATCAACAAATATCTAATTATCAAAAATGATAACCAAAAATCTCAAATCAACAAATATCCGATTATCAAAAACAATAATCAAAAATCTCAAATCAACAAATATCTAATTATCAAAAACGATAATCAGAAAACTCAAATCAAGAAATATCTAATTATCACAAATGATAATCAGAAATCTCAAATCAACAATTATCCGATTATCAAAAACGATAACCAGAAATCTCAAATCAACAATTATCTAATTATCACAAACGATAATCAGAAATCTCAAATCAACAAATATCTAATTATCAAAAACGATAACCAGAAATCTCAAATCAACAAATATCTAATTATCAAAAACAATAATCAGAAATCTCAAATCAACAATTATCTAATTACCACAAACGATAATCAGAAATCTCAAATCAACAAATATCTAATTATCAAAAACGATAATCAGAAATCTCAAATCAACAATTATCTAATTATCACAAACGATAATCAGAAATCTCAAATCAACAAATATCCGATTATCAAAAACGATAATCAGAAATCTCAAATCAACAATTATCTAATTATCACAAACGATAATCAGAAATCTCAAATCAACAAATATCTAATTATCAAAAACGATAATCAGAAAACTCAAATCAACAAATATCTAATTATAAAAAACGATAATCAGAAAACTCAAATCAACAAATATCTAATTATCACAAATGATAATTAAATCTCATAATAACAAATATCTAATTATCAAAAATGATAATCAGAAAACTCAAATCAACAAATATCTAATTATCACAAATGATAATTAAATCTCATAACAACAAATATCTAATTACCGATACGATAATTAAATCTCATAACAACAAATATCTAATTATCGATATGATAATTAAATCTCATAACAGCAAATATCTAATTATCGATACGATAATTAAATCTCATAACAGCAAATATCTAATTACCGATACGATAATTAAATCTCATAATTGCAAATATCTAATTACCGATACGATAATTAAATCTCATAACAGCAAATACCTAATTACCGATATGATAATTAAATCTCATAACAGCAAATACCTGATTACCGATACGATAATTAAATCTCATAACAGCAAATATCTAATTACCGATACGATAATTAAATCTCATAACAGCAAATATCTAATTATCGATACGATAATTAAATCTCATAACAGCAAATATCTAATTACCGATACGATAATTAAATCTCATAACAGCAAATATCTAATTATCGATACGATAATTAAATCTCATAACAGCAAATATCTAATTACCGATACGATAATTAAATCTCATAACAGCAAATATCTAATTATCGATACGATAATTAAATCTCATAACAGCAAATATCTAATTACCTGCAGATAATTAGAAACAACAAATATCTAGAAATCAATTAAGATAATCTAGAAAATCAACATAAAAGGTGGATCGATCCCACCATATGGCGAGTCTAAGCTACGCCGCACGTGCAACAACATATGGCCGAAGCCTACCAAGTACCGTCATCATAATTTTTGCGCCCAACAAATGACCCGAAGGTCCAACATATGACCCGAAGGTCTGGTATAGGTATTTGACCCGAAGGTCCATCATATGACTCGAAGGTCCAACATATGACCCGAAGGTCCATCATAGTGGCTCGAAAGCACACAAAATCATCAAAATCATCAAATATTTCAATTAACGAGTCCGGAATTAACCAAAATAGCAAACGCACATGTCCCATACCATGAGTTTTACTAAATCGTTTAATTCTCTTCATCGTTTCCTTGAAAGTGCAAAATCGTCAAACAGCAAATATTTCAATTAACAAGTCCGGAATTAACCAAAATAGCAAACGCACATGTCCCATACCAGGTGTTTTACTAAATCGTTTAAATCTCTTCATCGTTTCCTTGAAAGTGAAAAATTGTGTATTTTAAATAAATAACATTTTACGTTCTCAAACGGACAAGTCCGGAATTAAGCGAATCAGTAAAAGTGAGGGTTCATAGTCCTCAATTTTGCTGAAGCATTTAAATCGCTTCCTCATTCTTTTGAAAGCGCAAACTGTAGAAATTTTGGAAACAATTTTATTTTAAAACAATTTTTAAAATACATGATTAAAACAGTAACATCTGTAACAATTTCGATAAGGAAATTGTACTTCTCAAAATACCGTAAAAACGGATCACAAAATCAGCATTGCGGGATAACCGCTTGAACATCCACTTTAAAATTTGACGGTTACTGAAGTCAAAGAGACAGTAATTTTTAAACGTCAAAATCTCATCAAAATAATTCGCATCAAAATATAATACCAGTGAATTTTCATTCATCAAAAATGTCACAAAACACCGTGCTTCAAAAATTTAGCACCGATGTAAAAATCCCGTTATGAAAATAACGGCAACAAAATACGTTTAAAACCAAACACCGGTTCAACGTAAAATTAATGCAGTAACGTGCAACTCAAATTTGCACGTACACTACAAAATGAACAAAGAAACCATTCGAATGTATCTTCAATGAAGATAATTCAAAACAGCAAAAATCTCAACAAAAATCACATAACTGCAATCGCTACGAATCCTCAAATTGGATTCGAAATTTTCAAAGAAACAAAATAAACCCAGCTATGTAAACAATAAATGAAATTTATTTCAATTTCATATTTTGATTTTTAAATCAAAAAGGTTATCAGCTGTACTCAGCGAAGACAGTGTCACTACTTCCGCTGTGCACTCTGATAAACAGTCACAAATTAATCAATCAACAAAACACAATTTCCCTTTTTATTTTTTAAATAAAGATATTTAAAGATTTCATCATAATTTCAAAACTTTAGTTTTGACTCAAGGCACAAATAAAACATCGAAAAATAGTTGTAACACATGTTCCATCTAAGTTATGTTTTATATTATGTCCATAAACCCCTTGCTCTGATACCAACTGTGACGCCCACCTCTATGCTTACAATAACAAAGAGTATTAAAAGAAATACTGTCTATTATTACGAAGAATAAGGCTGGATAAGAGCGGCCATCCGTAGTTGGGCCTTACACTAGTATTGGTTACCTCGATAGGAGTGATATATATTTTTATTTTTCATCTCTTATTTATTTACTCCCATCGATATACCCAATTCCAGTATAAAACGAACTACGATGGTTCATAATAGTTTAGGACAATATATATAATAATAACACAGATAAGCTAAATGCGGAACACAGATAATAAAAGTCTCTCATATATATATAACTGATGTCAGTTACAATACATGTGATACAATACATATGATACAACTACAACTGTCGACACTGGAAGTTACATATACAAGTACATTATTGACAATAATATACATGAATACATATGATCCTATACTATGACACGACTACTCCAAAAGATATGAAGTGACTTCATAGCTCAAGCAGCAACCCAAAGCAAGATATCAACAACTTGAAATAACTCGGTCTGACCCGAGTATTAAATTCAAAAGAAATAATACACGGGTCAGTCTAATTCAAACTCAGTTATTAATGCACATAAGCAATAATAATTAAATAGCAAATAGACGACAGTCGCAATAAATCTCGTCTATCCAATCCTTTAATAAGAAATCGGATAACGGTAAATATAACACTTAACAGTGTTAAACAACAAATCAGCAATTTCAAATTATCAACGAAGATAAATGAAAGGATTATCAATGAAGATAATTTAGAAAACAATAGGATTGCCTAAACGGCAATTATCAACAAAAATCTAATTATTAATAAATAATTAGAAACTCATAATCTAATTATCAAATAGATAATTAGACAACAACAAAATGATCAAATCAAACCAAATCAAAATACAGTTTCAAATTATTGAATTGAACACACAAAATAATTCAAACGATTGAAATATCGGATAAAACGCCAATTCTGTGTGGCTGCAGTACACGCACGCGTGCACTGCCTCGCCACTACAGTGATGAAATAGGAATCAACACAACGTCAAATCCGAGCGATTAAGCTGGATTCAACTCAATGTACAAATCAATGTACAAGTCACAATACAACAATGTCCAGACCAAATACTATCAATATGGTCGAACAGAGACTCCAAGCATACAAGAAGATATGCACAGATCTGAAACAAAGAATGGCCAGACCAAACAACGCAATGTAAATGAATTCGACAAAGCATTTCACAAGTCAAAGACCGTAGCACCAAACAAGACCAATGTCAATGCACAAGCACAAAGGCTCGCATGAAGCATGAAACAGTTCAATACCCAAGCAACAATGAAAAAGTGTTGAACCAACACATGTACCAGTGGAACAGCAAGGTACAAAGAGCAAATACAACACAACCCAGCACCAAAACCCCATAAGCAACCAGATTGCACATTCAAGTGCAAGCCCAAGGGCATGACCATGAAGTTAACGAAAGAGATCACCAGGCTTCAACGTAAAGTTCAATAGCAATAAAGCTTCATCAAGCATACTCACAGCGCACAGAGCAAGAACAAGTAAACCAGTGAATTATTTCGAATTAACAAAGTCAAAATTCCATAAATCAAGCTACAGCATGGCATGACCAAGTGCAATATGACAATGCTAATTTAAACAGGTATACATGTATCAGAATTGTATATGCAGTGCATAACAAAGCCGAGGCCGCAAGTGATCAAATGCTCAAGAAAGTCGAAGTCAAGTGACTTCAACTAAAATACCATCCAAACCAGTAATTAACAAGTAACCGAAATCAAATACAAGTATCAACTTTGAACAAGACATAACTGCCGAAGTCATGCAACAGCAGGAAGAAGTCAAGTTCTATGCAGACAACAGGTTTTACAATTCAAATCGAAGCCGTGAACAACTGACCGGAGTCATGGAACAACAAAGTGGTTCATCAAGTCAAGCTTAATGTCACACACGAAATATTTTCACCAAATCAACTTAATCAATTCAAGTGACCCTAGCCCACAGAAATCTAATCGAAACAGTGATACCCAAAAAAATACGAACAGTTCAAATCAACATAGGAACAAAAATCGAACACGGTCAAAAGTCAAAAGTCGAACAATAACAACGTCGTAAAATCAAGTCAAAGCCAAAGACGAACGAAATCAACGCCTTGGCAATCAAAGAATCGAATCAAGTCAAAAATCACTATCATAAGTACCGAGCATCAATTTATACAAATTTGATAAAATCAGAGAATCATCAACATCCAACATAATCAAATGGCCGAAACACAGTATAGAACTAGATGTGAGTGAAAGAAAATCACTCACCTTTGTCGAAGAACCCAAATCAGATTCGCAGCCGTGAGCAACACAACTTCGATTTTTCCACAAGCCCTAATTTCGCAAAGAGGAACGAACGAGCATAAAGGAAGCCGCCATTTTTATCTCGTTCGTTATGTTTAGGGTTTTCGAAAAGTGAATGAAGGGAGGGACCGGTTTGCCTCTTGATATAACACAGCCCAAAGATATAAACATGGGCCAATATTAAATTTTAAAGTCCACATATCATTCACCAAATTATAAAAGAATTTCAATCCGATTAAAAACTCCAATAGCCATTAACAACCAATTTAATCGTCATTTGATGATAATTAATTGTTATAAAAACCCCGGGTTATTACATCTCCTATAGCAGGTGAACGAACTAACTTTAGCCCAGCCCACCTCCTCAGCCTCCCACTGACCCGCCTGTTCCTTCGTCGTAGCCCGCTAGCCCAGGTCGAACATTGAACCACCGAAGCCTCTTCCTACCTGTGTGTGTTGTGTGCATGTGTTGAAAAAAAAGGAAAGAAGGTGCGTGTGTGTATAGGAAGGGAAAAAGAAAAGGGAAAAAATCAAAACAAACTATTGCCGAGAGAAAAAAAAGAAAAAAAGAAAGAGAGGAGTAGTAGCCATAATCTTCCAGATTTTGTGCGTGCGCGTGTCCATATCGCCGTGTCCATATCAGTCTATCAGATACGCGAAGGTGAGCGATTCTAAGCTCACGATTAGATTTTCGTATTGCAAGTTTCATGCTATTATATATATAATTGATTAATGATTATGATCGATATTGGAATTGGAAATCGTTGATAGTTGACATTGTGATATGTGGTTTGGTTTAAATAGTTGAAATTATTGATTGGAATCCCAATTGCATGAAATCCCGTTAACTATGGAAAGTTTGAATATTGGACGACGATTGATTTATTGTATCTGTCACCGTTATATTATTGTTGTATGCATTGATTTGGACATTGAAATTTGAACCGGAATATGGGGTTGAAATGATAAATACCCATATTAAATCACTTGGCCTAGGATAGAAAATTAAATAATAAACACCGATTGGTCAATTGAAATCTATTTTGGATATTTAATATTTAAATTTAAAATTAAGAAATGATTTGGAAATTTAAAGTGAACTTATAATTTAAATTTTATGTTGAAGTTAATATTTTTTTTAAATTTATTAAGTTAATTTAGATTTTAAAACGATTTTTGAAATTAAATTAATAATGGTTATGTTAAATGTTAATGATTTTAAAACTCGTTAAGTTGGTTATTTAAATTTAATAAAGTGTTAATATTATATATGTAATTAAATTTAAATGAATATTTAATTTAATTTTAATTCGATTTGATTGAATTAAAATATAATAATTGAATTTAAAGATAAAGATTTGATTTAATTAAAAAGAGGATCTTTAATTAATTTAATTTAATTAAAAATATAATGATTAAATTATTTGAATTAAATTTTAATCAAAGTGTTTAAGTAAATTAATTCCGATGATAAATTAAATTTTTAATAATAAAACTTTTGTAATTTAAGACTTAATTAACTTTGTTAAGTTGAATAGTTATTCAATGTGGATAATTTTGTAAACATGAATTATTTGTTTAAAATTGAATTTTTGGACTTTAAACCAAAATTTGTTGAAGTCAAATGATTAGATGTTGTTTGAAAATAAAAGATATTTTGATATCCAATCAGTGTGAAAATAACATTGGTTATTAAAGAGATCGAAGCCGGATATGGGCATACTCTCTGTCGATACCGGAACCACTTTAATAACTGTGTACATGAAGTGATGATCCAGAACAAAGTGGTTGGACTTGGCGTGCGATTGCTGGATTTGAAGAAAGAGAACGATGATGGATTAGCCTGGCACTTGTGCCAATTTGAAAAGACTAAAACAGGAGCTGTACCGGCCAAGTAGGTTAGGTACCCCGAGCGGACGCACTTATTCATTTGAATATACTATTTCGGTTGTTATTAGTGATCACCCTTCGATTATGGGAGTGTTGGACGCGGTGGGCGATCATAGCTATGATGCGTTACCACCAGCCGGGAAGGGTAAACTGGTAGTATCCTACCTTGGGCATTGCCTCACGTGCCTTGTCATACTTTTATCCCTATACGAGACTCATATAACTTTGGTTTAGTGTTATCGTATCACGGCGCATTCCTGACTACCGACGTTCTACTGGTGGTGTCAAATGCAAACTGTACGATAATGCTTAAAAATGCATTAAGGGGGATTAATGTAAAGCTTTAACGCTAAGAAAAATATTTACTTTACTGATAGACACTGCATATATAGCTATTCTATTGTATATATAAATAGTTTGATGGATCCTTAAGATATGGAAAATCCCGTAACATCTTTTGAGTTACTTGTACATTTTCACTTGAGCAGGACTACTTACATGAGAACTTCTAGTCCTGACTTGAGTATATTGTTTTACTTTATGCTCGGGTCAGCCTGAGTATTGCAGTGTGTGAGCAGTGTTTATTTTGGGAGCCGAAGACTTGGTCGAAGACTCCACTCTATCCAGCATTAGTTATCTATTTTATTTTGGCTTGTATCAGTAAACTTCTATGTATCTCTAGTATTGTATAATTAAAGTCTGAAACATTGATGTATTTTGTTTAGTAGCTTCATGAACTACTATGTATATTATTTATTTCCGCTGCGAGATTCTGTATTATTCTGTGTGTGATTCTGTATCCGATTCTATATTAAAAACCTCAAATTGATAATTTGTCTAATTTGAACGGTTTAAGTTAGACAAGGATGGTTTATTGTCTGCTTAAGTTGTTCGAAAAAGGCGGGCCGTCACAGTCTTGATCTTCATCGACGTCTTTGCTCTTTCTTTCGAATTTTGTGATATTGTATATTGAGCCCGGTGCCTAAGCTCTTAGTGGAAACCAAATCATGGGCATCAGACTTACAAGCCAAGGAGCTTTCCTTTTGAATATTCATAATTTTGCTTGGTATAAATTATGGTATAACATATTCCCCTCAAAATTCACCTTATACAGTCGGAATGAGGTGTACTTTGAAAAGAATGGTGGTATATGTGCTTTGTTCTTGGCTGGTAATTCTGTTCCTGCTATAAAGTTGACTCGAGCCTTTGTGTGAAATAGTTTCCCTTAGAATTCTCTGCAATATTACTTTACCGAGACAACTTATGAAGATCTGACCTTATTTCAGAAACATTTTGAAATCTAACCTCATCTAAAGGATTTTTGGAAATGATTTGAAATCTAACCCCATCTAGAGGGTTTTGGGAAACAACTTGAAATCTAACCTCATCTAGAGGACTTTGAAAATAATTTGAAATCTAACATCATCTAGAGGATTCTAAAAATAATTCAAAATCAGTGCTGAGAGGTAAAGGCTTAGCTGGTTGCTTTGGTCAAGTGGCAGGTAGTCGACGGTTTTGAAAACCGAAGGGTGAAATTTTAACTTGTACCATGATGTCAAAAACTTTTAAAATCGTATTTTCCACTCAAGACTATCTAGGCTGGGCGATGAGTGAAATCGCTAGAATACTGAAAGGTGAAATCTAAATCAGGACTATAAGGTCAAAAAGTATGAACGTCGCGCTTTTTTACTTGAAGTCATCTGACCAAGTAGTAAGTGACTCTGTTTTGGTGCCGTAAGGCAAAATCTAATTTGAGACCGTGAGGTTAAAACTTTTGAAAACTATGCATGCAACTTGAAGCCATCTAGACTAAGTGGTAAGCAAAACTGTTACGGTGCCGAAAGGCAAAATCTGATTTGAGACCGTGAGGTCAAAACATTTGAAAACTATGCTTGCCACTTGAAGTAATCTAGGCTATGTGGTAAGCAAAACTATTACAATGCCGAAAGGCAAAATCTGGTTTGAGACCGTGAGGTCAAAACTTTTGAAAACTATGCTTGCCACTTGAAGCCAATGTAACAACCCGGAATTTCACTGCTTTGATTTGCGACTATTTAGTTAATTTTAAATATTCAAATAAATGATTTTATAATGAAAATAAAACTCTTTTTAATAATAAATAATAATGGTGAAATAATTTTTAAAATTTGTTTGCAAAAATATATAGTTCGATGAAAAACAAAAAATGTGACCAGAAACCGTTTTTCAAATTTTCTACGTTTCATCGTATAAAAGTTGTTTGAAATGTTGTGTACACATTTGTGTGTATATATTCAAATATATGAAATGTTATAAACATAGATTAGTAATGTAATTAGGGTTAATTGTAATTAATTAAGTTAAGAAAATGATGATGTGACACATTGACAACTATAATAAAGAAATAAAAGAAAATGTCACATCGGGGAGGGACATGAATTGACATATTGGCAACTTGAGTACAAGCATTAAATGGCATGGTGGCTTGATGTGAAAGGGGGAGGCTATGGTGGCATTGATATGATGGGAGGAGGAGGACATGGTGATGTGGCATTCATGGAATGGAGGGTAAAGGACGAGGGGTAGTTTGGTAATTCAACATGTTAACATAATATATAAACTAATTTTCCTAACTGTTATTCAATTTTTCATTCTCTTTTCCATTTTCAAAACTTTTCTGAGCATGGAAACAAAACTTCCATGGCTTCTCTATTTAGTTTTTAGGTTTTAAAGTTTTTAAAAATCAAATTCTTACTTTAAAAACTTGGTTTTAATTCACTTGTTTTCATCTCCACTTTCTCCATTTTTCCTCCTACTTCATTCGGTCATAACTTTCTCCGCTCTAAATCAAATCAAGATTTTATTTTTTAAAACCATGTATAATTCTAATGCAGCCCAGAATGGTGAAGTGATAGGTCGCGAGCGACCTATCCAATTCTTGAGTCATTCACGACCTAACGAGCCACAAGGTAAAGAGTTCTGACCTAGTGGAGACTCGCGACCTAACGAGCTACTGAGTCAAAAACGAACTAACGGGTCGCGAGATAAGGAAGTACGACCTATCCAGAGTCAAAAGGGGGAAGCTGCAACAGGCTGTAATAAGTCACGTGCTTTAGGTCATGAACGACCTAGCGACTTACGAGTTAACGGGCAACATGTTGTAGGTCGGACGCGACCTAGTGGGGATTCACGACCTAGTGTAGGTCGCTCGCGAGTTACCGAGCTAACACATCAAACATTCCAGCGACCTATAAAACCAGTGCTCGTTTCTTTAGGTCGCGAACGACCTAACTCAAGTTCGGTGTCGTTAGATCGTTCAAGTAATAGATCGCGTGAAGAGTTAGGTCGCACAAGCCAATGCCGCATGCTACCAACATATACCGCAAGGACTAAGGTCGCTCAACGACCTATGGAAGTTGACTCACATGAAGAGATAGATCGCTCAGGCCTTAAGTCGCTACATTCTTAAGCCGCATGAAGCAGGTTTTATGCCGCAGGGGTTAGGTCGCTGAAGCAAGAGTCGTAGGTCGTTGAACCACGTCAAAGTGTTGTATTTGTTTCTTTTAGGTCGTATGGCTTTTATGTTGTAAATTGTTATGTGTTTGTAACTCGTATATGTTGTATTGTATTTGTTTGTTTCTTTTAAGTCGCGTCTGTTTTTAGGTCGCAAGGTGATAGGTCGTTGTCGACCTAAGTGTTGTAATATGTTGAGTCGTGTTGAGTTATAACCTTTATAAATAGCAGGGTGGTGTCATTTGTAATAGTTTAGTTGATTTTGAATAAAACTTTTGTTTGAGAGCTTTGTGTCTCTTCTCCAATTAGTAGTTGAGTGTGATCTCCTATCTCCACTTTCGGTAATCGAGTGCGCTCGATTCAACGACTGCTGAAGCCGATTCACGAAATCTAGTGCGCTAGATCAACGTCGAAGAATCATAGATCTTTAAACACGGTATCGTGCGCGATCAACGTGTTTGGGATAGCTAGAATCTGGTATCTTCGGATCAACGGATTTGGGCCATTCGGTATCTTCTATTCCATCGATTGCTACTTTCATAGATTTATCCATTTCAGTTATCCGCTGCTGCGTCATTTGGTATCAGAGCTAGACTTAGCCAATCATAGCTAAGCCGAGTCTTGGAGCCAATTCTTATTGAAGAAGTTGAGGAGTTAGTGAAGCCGTGCATCATATTTAGATAAAGGCCGAAAGTTAAAGTTTTGAAGAGTCAATCATGCCGCCAAGAAGAGCTAACCGCCATCAGAATGTTGAAGCGTTGTATCGAAGAGAAGAAGCTGAGCAAATGGAACAACGCATCAATGAAAAGTTTGATGAAGGCATTGGGAAGTTAGAGAAACTGATGAATGATATGAACCAAGGACAAAGGAGGAGATCGCCAGTCTCGAACCATGGAGGAAACAGAGTTTCGCCATCGGTTACGGAAGCGAGGAGGGTGTCGCCACAATCTTTCCATGGAAGAAGAGAATCTTCAGTTTCAATGAGAAGAGAACTTTACGAGTATAGAAATGAAGAGAGAAGAACTCCACGTGAGTTTGAACATGAACCATACTGTGATGATGATAGACAAAGTAGAAGAGATATGCGAGATCATAGAAATGTGGAAGGTCGAGATCGTTATCGAAGTACCTCTGTTTTTGATGAAGATGGTGGTAGATGTAGTGTTCATTCGCGAGATCGAGACCAAGGGTGGAATGCATATCGGGTTGTAGAAGATGATCGCCGATGGGAGTCGGGGATGAAAACTGAAATTCCAGAATTCAAGGGTGGAATGGAAGCGGAGGAATTTTTGGATTGGGTTTCAAATGTTGAAGAAATTTTTGACTTCAAAGAAGTTCCCGAGGATCGAAGAGTGAAGTTGGTTGCTACAAGATTAAGAGGGAGAGCTATGGCTTGGTGGCAACAAACAAAACTTACACGGGAGAGGATGGGGAAGTCAAAGATTGTCACATGGGATAAGATGAGAAGGATGATGAAAGCAACTTTTTTGCCGCACAATTATCAATCCCTTATGTATCAATGATTGCAGAATCTAAGGCAAGGGACGAGGACAGTGAATGACTATGCGGATGAATTTTATCAGTTGATTGCGAGGAATGATATCATGGAGACAGAAGAACAGTTAACCGCTAGATATGTGGGAGGATTGCGAACGCAAATTCAAGACATGGTGAATATGTTTGATCCAAGATCTGTCGCCGAAGCACATCAGAAAGCACTTTCTTGGGAGAAACAAGGAAGGAGAGGTGGTGGAGTGTTTACGAATTCCAACAATCAGAACAAGGATGATAGTAACAGTGCAGATGTTTCTAAAGTCGTCAGTAAATCAAGTGTGAATGAAGTCAACAAAGCAAAGGTCAATAGTCATTTCAAATGTTTTAATTGTCAAGAGTCGGGCCATAAAAGCAATGAATGTACAAAGCCCAAGAAGCGAGCAATGATTGCGGAGATTGAGAATGAAAATGCAGAGGTAGAGTGTGTCAATTCTATATCAGTTGAAGAAGAAGAATTATTGTCTGGAGATGAGGGTTGTAGTTTGTTGTTGAGGAGATCTTGTTTGACACCAAAGCAAGAGGATGATTCAAGTTGGTTAAGGAGTAACGTTTTTCAATCAACATGCACTATCTTGGGAAGGGTTTGCAAATTTGTCATTGATGCAGGAAGTTGTGACAACATTATTTCTTCAGAAGCTGTAAAGAAGCTGTTATTGAAAACCAAGAAACATCCAACTCCCTACAAATTAGCTTGGTTGAGAAAAGGAGGGGAGGTGAAGGTTAATCGAAGAGCTTGTGTTTATTTTTCCATTGGGAAGAAATACAAAGACGAAATTTGGTGTGATGTGGTTGACATGGATGTATGCCATCTGTTGTTGGGAAGGCCATGGCAATACGATAGAGCTGCGCAACACGATGGACGCACAAACAGTTACATTTTTATGTTCGAGGATACACGAATTGTTTTGGTTCCTAAAAGGCGTCAACAGAGTGAAAACAAGTTGGAGGAAATTGAGGAGCTAAAAACTTTGTTGTCTTTAAAGGAATTTGTTGATGTGGAAGATAAAGTCGATTGTTTTCAACCACCAAAGTTTGATAAAGATGAAGTTGATGATTTTCAACCAACGAAGTTTGACGAACATGAGGTTAAAAAGTCACAACCAGCAAAGTTGAATGAGGATGAAGACAGTAAGTCAGAAGGTGAAGAGGGTAATTTGTTGGTGAAGGAGGTGGATTCGACTAGTCTACAATCTACAGGAGAGCTTGTTAAAGAAGTGGAGGATAGCGCAGAAATATTCTTGTTAAATGAAAATGAAACCAGTGAAAGTGTTGAAATTATCGAAGAGGTTAAGTCAATGTTGAATGAATGTGAAGATGTAATTCCTGCGGAGTTGTCCAAGGAATTACTGCCAAGGGGAAATGTACATCATGTTAATCAAGTGTCAAGTGCTATTGTACCGTATATGCCACGTAACCATATGTGTCCGACAGAGCAGGTAGGATTGAGAAGATTGGTTGATGGGTTTCTGTTCAAAGGAAGGCAATTGTATACTCCTGATCGCAGTTGGCAAATAGAAGTTATCAAAGATGAGCGTGTAGAAAGATACATGGATAGTGACCATACCATGCAAATGGTTACAATGTTTTGTTTTGGGCCGTCAATAAGGAAAGGGGTTGAAAGGCTTGTTCAGAAGAGTCAGAGTTATCAAATTTCAAAAGAGACCGCGACGAAGTCAGGATTATGTATGTCATTACCTATACATACTAGATCATGGGTGAGTGTAAATATGGACTCTGTATTGGATTTGATGAAGACACAAAGTGACAACGAATCTATCTACTTGATGGTTGAACGATTTCTTGTTGGTACGTACAATAAACTAGATACCGGAGGAATGAGTCGTTTGGAAATTATGAAGACAATTTGTGAGAATGATTGTAAGATGAGCTTGCCGGATCATCGTCCTATGGCTAATATTGACAATATAAAACACTTGGTTCCATTTCACGAGGATCAGAGTATCGAAGACAAAGAGCTATTAAATTCGAGGATGAATTTCTTCCAACAGGGGGAGGATGATGCAGCCCAGAATGGTGAAGTGATAGGTCGCGAGCGACCTATCCAATTCTTGAGTCGTTCACGACCTAAAGAGCCACAAGGTAAAGAGTTCCGACCTAGTGGAGACTCGCGACCTAACGAGCTACTGATTCAAAAACGAACTAACGGGTCGCGAGATAAGGAAGTACGACCTATCCAGAGTCTAAAGGGGGAAGCTGCAACAGGCTGTAATAAGTCACGTGCTTTAGGTCATGAACGACCTAGCGACTTACGAGTTAACGGGCAACATGTTGTAGGTCGGACGCGACCTAGTGGGGATTCACGACCTAGTGTAGGTCGCTCGCGAGTTACCAAGCTAACACATCAGACATTCCAGCGACCTATAAAACCAGTGCTCGTTTCTTTAGGTCGCGAATGACCTAACTCAAGTTCTGTGTCGTTAGATCGTTCAAGTAATAGATCGCGTGAAGAGTTAGGTCGCACAAGCCAATGCCGCATGCTACCAACATATACCGCATGGACTAAGGTCGCTCAACGACCTATGGAAGTTGACTCACATGAAGAGATAGATCGCTCAGGCCTTAAGTCACTACATTCTTAAGCCGCATGAAGCAGGTTTTATGCCGCAGGGGTTAGGTCGCTGAAGCAAGAGTCGTAGGTCGTTGAACCGCGTCAAAGTGTTGTATTTGTTTCTTTTAGGTCGTATGGCTTTTATGTTGTAAATTGTTATGTGTTTGTAACTCGTATATGTTGTATTGTATTTGTTTGTTTCTTTTAAGTCGCGTCTGTTTTAGGTCGCAAGGTGATAGGTCGTTGCCGACCTAAGTGTTGTAATATGTTGAGTCATGTTGAGTTGTAACCTCTATAAATAGCGGGGTGGTGTCATTTGTAATAGTTTAGTTGATTTTGAATAAAACTTTTGTTTGAGAGCTTTGTGTCTCTTCTCCAATTGGTAGTTGAGTGTGATCTCCTATCTCCACTTTCGGTAATCGAGTGCGCTCGATTCAACGACTGCTGAAGCCGATTCACGGAATCTAGTGCGCTAGATCAACGTCGAAGAATCGTAGATCTTTAAACACGGTATCGTGCGCGATCAACTTGTTTGGGATAGCTAGAATCCGGTATCTTCGGATCAACGGATTTGGGCCATTCGGTATCTTCTATTCCATCGATTGCTACTTTCACAGATTTATCCATTTCAGTTATCCGCTGCTGCGTCAATTTCTAGTGGCTACAATTTTGTAGTTTACCACTTTTTCTTATTTCGAGCTTAGATGCTCTAAAACTTCAATTTTTTGGAAGAGTGTTTTTGAACCTAGATTTTGATATCCGAAAATACCCCTCGTTGTTTTGGCTATTACTTCCAAATTTTTTTTTTCAGTAACTCTTTTTTAAATGATAGAGGAAAGAATAATCTAGAACTTTCCTTTTTACCACTTTTCCAAACTCCGAGAGGAAAGGGTCCAAAGGTCGAGTGCAAAATGACCCATTTTCGAGAAGAATTTGTGGTTTTCCAAGCTTTCCGAACGCTAAAGTATTTCAAGTTTTCAAAACCTTTGCTGAATTTAACTCACATTTAATTTTATTATATCATATCTATGATGTTATAAATGTTTATCGATTATTTGGATGTTAGTTAAAATTGTTTGATTGCTTGTTTGGTTGAATTTCCGTTTGGAAAATGGATGACATATTAAATTGATCGTTATAAGCCCATATGATCATCTATTTATTATCCATAACCATTGTTTTGCGGGGAAAATCTGTAGAGAGATCCAAAGGGGGTTTCTCGACCATAAATTATTTATTTACACCCATATGTTGTTATTGATAGTTTATTGGAATTAATTACTGATATTTCCTTTTATAGTTTAAATGTCGTTATAGCGATTTTCGCTATATTGTCATTTATTAAATTTCAACCCAAAAACTCTATCATATGAACTTGAGCCTGTATTTCCCCTAAAATAATATTGAAAATTTATTAATCATTTTGGTTAATGATAGTTTAAATTAATTAATCTTTTAAATTGATTAATTTGAGAGTAATTAATCAATTTAATAGATGATGATTAAAATCGGTTTATCTTTAGATTTAATTAATCATTTTTGATAATGATGTTTTATACTTGACTAAGCGTTTTAAATAATGAACATTTTAGTTTAATTAATTCTTTGAATTAATGATAATGGGTTTTAATTAATTCATTGAACTTAATTAATTATTTCAATTAATGATAATTAAAATTAATAATCATTTTAATTAATGATATTTAAAAGTAATTAATCATTTTAAATAATGATATTTGAATTTAATTAATCATTTAAATTAATGATTGTTCTTGAATTTAATTAATTGTTTTAACTAATGATTTTTAGAATTTAGTTAAATCAGCTTAATTAATAATGTTTTATAATTAGATAAATCATTTTAACAAATGATGTTTTAATTAATCGGTTTGACTAATGAAGTTTGGATTTAATTAATTCGATTAATTTATGATTATTTTGAACTTAATTATTGTTTAATTAATGGAATTTAGAATTTCTTATCATTTTAATTAATGATGTTTGAGATTAATTATTTATTTATTTAATGGCTATTTGAATTTAATAAATCTTTTTAATTAATTAATTTAATAAAGGTAATTAAAGTAAATTAACTAATATAATAAAAATTGCTTTAATAAACTGATTTATAGTTAATAAACTGATTTCATGAAGATTTTAAAAGTTGATTTACCAATGTTATAAAAGTGTTTGGAAATAATTATCTATTTTATTATAGATAATGGATTTGTTTATTTAAAAGAGATTTTAAATGTGATTAATTATCTTTTGGGATAGTTAATATTGTTTTTAAA
Source organism: Allium fistulosum (assembly GCA_030737815.1). Taxonomy (NCBI): domain Eukaryota; kingdom Viridiplantae; phylum Streptophyta; class Magnoliopsida; order Asparagales; family Amaryllidaceae; genus Allium; species Allium fistulosum. The sequence continues at coordinate 1,042,969,559 of CM060906.1, forward strand.
GTATAAAAAGGAATTGGAACTCGATTATTGGGATGATAAGTTGGATAATCTTCTAGGTGTTCGGTCTGATGTTGGTTTAGGCCTTCGGGGTCGTGCACTTAGAAAAATTATTCTCTTAACGTTTTAACAATCTAGAACTAATTCTAAAAGTGTTTTACTAATACGAAAATCAGGCAAAAGTTGGGTTCGTTTTTAAAAGTAAAAGTTTGATTCGTTTATGGAAATAAATTATTTCCGTAAAGCGAATAACTTAAATGGAAACGATTTATTTATATAATTAGCACTAAACATCGAAGAAGTAAACTTGTCGCTATTTCAAAAGTTAAGAGTGATCGTTGGACATGACTTTGAGGTAACACTACCTTGACTTGTCCGGTATTACTGTTAACCAAGGAAAGTACAAGTTTGAATTCAATGAGTGGTGATAAGTATACAAGACTTAATTTCCATATACGATCGTTTTATATCCTCGATAGTTGGTATCTCGGCTATCGGTTACTTCAACTTCTTTATTATCATCATTCTAAGACGATGTATTGCTCCATTGAGCTTTGTTATCCTTTGTCGGAAATGACTAAACCAAAAGCACGAGAGGAAGCCAAGTTATGTGGGGTTGCTCCCATTAGGGTATTTTCACATCTTATCTAGATTTTTGTGTACCGTCACATGAAAAATGGTTAAGATTTAGATGTGAAATATTCGAATACTCGGTAAGGTTTGGCGGGGTCCGGCTTGGTATTGTCCGAGAAGTGTCACGGAGTATATGAGCTTCCCAGAAGTATATTACTAGAGGTATAATTTAAGGGGGGGTGCACCTTCCTAGTCATTTGTTGTAAATTTTCCTTTCCTTATATGATTCGAAAACCCTGAATCTGTTTTAGCTTTAAATTGCCATGAGTAGAGCCAACTCCTCATCATGGCATTTAAGTGTTTATTTAGTCCATTCTATCGAGCTTAGACTGTTACTTTATTTAGCCCATTCTATCGAGTTTGGACTGTTACCTTATTTAGTCCATTCTATCAAGTTGTACTGTTTTCTTTATTCTATCCATTCTATCCAGTTTGGATTTTACTCGGTTTATTTCCATTCTATCAAGTCTGGTTTAATATTATTTATGCTCAATCATATTTGGTTTTGTTTCCTGATATTCATTTTTGCTCTTGCCTGTATGGATGTTATTCTTGTGAGGTAAAAACCCATTCCGCATTAGCGGCGTGGTCTCACAGAATTTTAATATATATTTCCCATTATTCGAGTTATCTCATGCTTGTATTTCTAGCCTGATCCCGGTGTTATTTATTTATAATGCTTGGGTCAGACTAAGTATTTTACTAGGTTGCCTTTGGTGTTAAGGAAATCATGGAGGGGAGCTGAAGATTCACCTATCGTAGTATTTTATTTTCCGTTGTATTATATAGTATACCTATCAGCATTTGTAAGGTCAGGATTTTATAACTAACCAGCTGATAAGGTTTGTTTTAACTCTGATATACTTTGTATTTTAAAAGAGACAGTTTCTACAGTCTTGTTATACTATATATTGTCGATTCTTTTGTGAGATTCTGTTTTTCTTTGTTCTTTGTTCTTTTTTTATTTACCCTAACAATCTGTCCTTTTGTCGATTGGATGTGCGACATTGGAACACAGTGGTAGTGTTCAGTGTCGACTTTCGATGGTCAAAATGGTGGGTCGTTACAGCCATCTAGGTTAAGTGGTAAGCGAAATTGTTACGATGCCAAAACACTAAATCTAATTTGTGACCATGAGGTCAAAACTTTTGAAAACTATGCTTGCACTTGAAGCCATCTAGGTTAAGTGGTAAGTGAAATTGTTATAATGTCGAAAGGCAAAATCTTATTTGAGACCATGAGGTCAAAACTTTTGAAAACTATGCTTGCCACTTAGAGCCATCTAGGCTAAGTGGTAAGCAAAATTGTTACGTTGCCAAAAGGAAAAATCTGATTTGAGACCGTGAGGTCAAAACTTTTGAAAATTATGCTTGCCACTAAAAGCCATCTAGACTAAGTGGTAAGCAAAATTATTACAGTGCCGAAAGGCAGAATCTGATTTGAGACTATAAAGTCAAAACTTTTGAAAACTATACTTATCACTTGAAGCCATCTGGGCTAAGTGGTAAGCGAAATTGTTACAGTGCCGAAAGAAAAAAAATTAGATTTGAAACCATGAGGTCAAAACTTTTGAAAACTATGCTTGTCACTTGAAGCCATCTAGGCTAAGTGGCAAGCGAAATTATTAGGGGACCGAAAGGCAAAATCTGACTTGAGACCGTGAGGTCAAAACTTTTGAAAACTATGCTTGTTACTTGAAGCCATCTAGGCTAAGTGGTAAGAAAAATTGTTACGGTGCCGAAAGGCAAAATCTGATTTGAAACCGTGAGGTCAAAACTTTTGAAAACTATGCTTATCATTTGAAGCCATCTAGGCTAGTTGTAAGCAAAATTGTTACAGTACCGAAAGAAAAAATCTGATTTGAGACTGTGAGGTCAAAACTATGTTTATAGTATGAATTCACAAGTGATCATTCGGGAATAGATCTTTGAAGAGATGGGTTCTGATTTCACATTTAATGCGGTCCAGATTTTGGCAATTGATTGGTTATCCCCAAAAAGCATTTCTCTTTTTTTGTATAATGATGGCTTGGTATCTAGTGGGGGACTCTTTGATATTCTCTTTATGCACACCTATTAAACTAAATCCACGGTGGAAAGCTTGAAAGTGACTATGATATAGGATCAAAATGGCCAACAGTTGTAAACAATATAAATGCAGTGGTAGTGTGATATAAACTAAGTTATCTGCTGGTGCGGAATATGAGTATAAAAGGTAAATAGTAAAGTAAATGACACTAGAGATTTTTATACTGGTTCGAACTCCCGTTCTATGTCCAGTCCCAGACTCCTTCTGGAATTTAACTATCAACCCTCTCTTAACCCGGAGAAACAGGTATTACACCGCCTGAGCAACCGAACAGGACTTCTACCGCCTAGACAACCGAATAGGACTTCTACCACCTAAGCAACCGAACAGGACTTCTACCGCCTAGACAACCGAATAAGACTTCTATCACCTGAGCAACCGAACAGGACTTCCAATACAAATGTAAAGTTGTTTCTGACTGAGTATGCTCTTGAATAGCACTGATAAGTCAATAATGTACACCCTTCCTATAATCTTCTCCTCAAGTGAAATATGTATATTTGTTTGTACGTGAAGATAAAGAAGATTAGATTGATTTAGAATTAGAGAAATAAATATATGGTTGCTCAAATATTCAAGCCATAAAGCAAGAAACTCAGAATTCAAGAAAGTATGAAAATAGAATTAGAATTGTTAATTTAATCTTGAATTGAGTATGTATATATAAAGATTATAGAGTTGTAACTCTTGGATAAAAGTTATGTTGAAAAGAAATCGTTGCAACTCTTCCTGAAAAGATTCCTCTTCACTAAAGAGAGGTGTCTCTTCAAAAAATTTGAAAATGACAGTTAGAACATATTCAATCGATTGAATATTATTAGTTAGTCGACTGAATCAAAACAGAGAAAAAATAGTGCAAAAAATATTCATATTCAGTCGACTGAAATTTTGATTCAGTCGACTGAAATTTTGATTCAGTCGACTGAAATTTTGATTCAGTCGACTGAATATTTTACAAATTCGGGTCTTTGAATATTTAGTCGACTAAGAGTAATTTGAAATATATATGCATGTACACGGGTTCAGTCGACTGAATTCTGTTGATAAACAAAAATCATCATAGCTCGTTTGGTTAGAGCATTTGCCTTCGAAACCAGTGACACGGGTTCGAGCCCTGCTCCTTGCATTTTTTGAAAACTTGATTTTTCATTTAAAATATGATTTTACCAAGGACCCAAGTTCAAGTATTGCTTCATATATTATTATTGTTATTGTTTTATTTTATTTTTTAAAATAAAACTTTTATAGAATGTTTCGAATGAGTATGTTTGTGAACAACTTGAGGATAGATTTTAACATAGCTAAAACCGGACTTTGACTCTAAACAACATATATATATATATATATATATATATATGAACCATAATTTATATTGTTGAGTCCGGTCTTCGTAGTTCTTTGTCGTAGATTCATGAATCTCCATGTCGGTTGAATTTCTTGTCATTATTCAAACACAAGATCTAACATTCCCCCCCCCCCCATTTTTGATGATGACAAATCCATTTATGATATGAATGAATCTCGACAATATTGCTCTGTAGTTCTATATCTCCTCCTGAATATATGCTAGCCTTATCTTTCAGTTTTCCCCCCTGAATCTGTGCTTTTATTCCTGCTGCAAATAGTGTTAGAGCAATATCTTTCTCCCCCTTTGTCATTGAAAAAAGGAGAGTATATATGATGACATAATATGTGGAACATCTTTTAAAATTCCATAATCTATCATATTCCTTTTGTTTCTCCAAGTACCTATAAAAAAAATTAATTATTTTGGTACCCCCTTACTATGTTAGGGTCCAACGGTTAATCATAGGATGAAAACCTTACCAAAATAGGTGTGGTTGTACCCTCTAAAAAAAATAATGAAACAATTTTTAAAAATAACTACTACTTATAATCTAAGGTATCAGAAAAAAAATAACATTCAAAGCATGCAATACCCAAGTTTTTTATAATTTCCTAATTTTTAGGAAACCATACCCATTTGGGTGTGGTGAACCTTTATAGATATAGTTTTCATTACAAATCACATTCTTATAATAGTTGCTAATATAAAGTTGTTTATCATGATCAATCATATTAGCTGGAATCCATATCTTAATACTATTAGTCATTAGCTTGGTACTTGAAAAATAATCTCTATCATTTCTAAACAAAGAACTATTATGACTGTAACTGGTTTTAAAACTATCTTGGTTACTAGTACTAGCACTAATATTAGTATACAAGAATGCATATCTAGTACTATTTTTAGTTTTAGCTTGTTTATAGCCTAAACCGCTTTTATCATTGTGAGCTTTTGAATTTGTAACTAAGGAAGATAAGATATCTTTACCTTTGTTAAAATTTATGATTTTTGTATTTAAACTTTCAAAATTTGCTTTAGAACCACAAACTTCTTTTTGCAAAATATTATTATTAACTTTTAAAATCTCACATTCTTTAGATAATTCTAAATTCTTTTTAATTAAAGCTTCATTTTCTTTTTCAAGAGACAAAACTAAAGAACTAGAATTATTTAAAGAATTTTCCAAAAATGTAGTTTTATTTTGCAAAACATTGATTTCCTCTAAAAGATCATTGTTTTTATCTTCTAACTGCTCATTTTCTTTTTGTAGGAAATCTTTTGTAAAACAAGTTCTGCTACGGTATTTTCAAAACATTTAGTTTGTTTTACCAAAAATTTATTTTCCTCTTTTAAATTGGAAATTTCATGCTCACAGCCTTTTAACTTAGCTAAAGCAATTCTGTTAACTTTATTCAAAGTTTTACAATCTTTTAATAATTCATCATGTGCTAATAAAAGATCTTTATATAAAGAATCTAAGCATACTGATTGTGATCTGAGTTTAGCCATGAAACATTTGTTTGTTTTATCCTTTGATTCTTCTTTAGTGCTCTTCCTCTTCCTATTGCCTTGACTAGATCTCTTTATAGCCATTTATTCTAGGATGTTGTTACGATCTCTAGAATCCCAGGCTCTGATACCAAATGAAAGTGACTATGCTATAGGATCGAAATGGCCAACAGTTGTAAATAATGTAAATGCAGTGGTAGTGCGATATAAACTAAGTTATCTGCTGATGCGAAATATGAGTATAAAAAGTAAATAATAAAGTAAATGGCACCAGGTATTTTTATACTGGTTCGAACTCTTGTTCTACGTCCATTCCCAGACTCCTTCTGGAATTTAACTATCAACCCTCTCTTAACCCGGAGGAACAGGTATTACACCGCCTGAGCAACCGAACATGACTTCTATCGCCCAGACAACCAAATAGGACTTCTACCGCTTGAGCAACCGAACGGGACTTCCAATACAAATAGTAAAGTTGTTTCTGACTGAGTATGCTCTTGAATAGCACTGATAAGTCAATAATCTACACCCTTCCTATAATCATCTCCTTAAGTAAAATATGTATATTTGTGTGTACGTGAAGATAAGGAAGATTAGATTGCTTTAGAATTAGAAATAAATACGCGATTGCTCAAATATTCAAGCAATAAAGAAAGAAACACCGAATTCAAGAAAGTATGAAAATAGAATTAGAATTGTTAATTTAATCTTGAATTGAGTATGTATATATAGAGATTATAAAGTTGCAACTCTTGGTTAAAAGTTATGTTGAAAAGAAATCGTTGCAACTCTTCCTGAAAAGATTCCTCTTTACTGAAGAGAGGCGTCTCTTTAAAAAATTTGAAAAATGACAGATAGAACATATTCAATTGACTGAATATTATTAGTTAGTCGACTGAATTAAAATAGAGAATAAATAGTGCAAAAATATTCATATTAAGTCGACTGAAATTTTGATTCAGTCGATTGAATATTTTGTAAAGTTGGGTCTTTGAATATTTAGTCGACTAAGAGTACTTTAAAATATATATGCATGTACACAGGTTCAGTCGAATGAATGACCTTGTTCGGTCGACTGAATTCTATTGATAAACAAAAATCACCATAGCTCATTTGGTTAGAGCATTTTCCTTCTAAACTAGTGACCCGGGTTCAAGCCCTGCTCCATGCATTTTTTGAAAACTTGATTTTTCATTTAAAATATGATTTTACCAATGACCCAAGTTCAAGTATTGCTTCATATATTATTATTGTTATTGTTTTGTTTTGTTTTTTAAATAAAACTTTTATTACTTTTATAGAATATTTCGAATGTGTATGTTTGTGAACAACTTGAGGATAGATTTTAACATAGCTAAAACTGGACTTTGACTCTAAACAATATATATATATATATGAACCATACTTTATATTGTTGAGTCTGGTCTTCGTAGTTCTTTGTTGTAGATTCATGAATCTTCGTGTCGGTTGAATTTCTTATCATTAATCAACATAAGATCCAACAAAGCTTTCCTCTTTTCAATCTTTGTCGTTCTTTTAATATAAACATTCCTTCCCTTTTCTCTCCTCTTTTCACTTGTTCAAATTGTAAAATCGCCATCGCTATCTTCAAGATTTCTTCAATTCATCTTTCGACATCTGCCCTATTTTCTTAGATTAGAAATGGAAGCTCCAATTCTAACTTAGCAAGAACTCAATGATATTTTGTCTTTTTATTGAATCACAGGAGTTGAGACGCTCGCTCTTCGGTCTAGGATGCATTGTAGTAACCCCTAGATGGGTATTTTGTGTGATCCGTGGAGCATTTGGAACATGGGATTTTCCTACCTCTAGCGCCCTTATTTGTTGATATTCTAGAATTTTATCGCATTAATCCCTTCCAACTCTTTGCTAGCTCCTATATAACTTTATCTGCCATGGCAATCCTATATTCTGGAAGAGGCTATCAGGACATACCTGTTATCGAGATCACTTACATGTTCAACTTGTGAGAATCCAAATCCATTGGGGAAGTTTCCACGTATTTTTTCAAATTTCTAAGGCCATCTCCTCCACAAGACCCATTTAGCAAGGTAACACCACGTAAGTGGTTCCTTGTTAAGGCCTCTTCTGATCGAATTGTTACCTCCTTTAATAATGCTGGTATGTTTTTGGATATTTTCCTTTTCTTTAGTCTCATCCATATCCTAAGTTGTATCTCCTTATTTTGTTAAATCTTAAATAGTGAGACCCGAGAAGAGTAGCAATCAGGCTATCACTCATCAATATAAGGAGAGGTATGTGGAAGTTATGAAGATTCCTTTCTTACAGCGATATTGATACCTAGTTCTTGCCGAAGACAAAAAAAAGTTCAGGGCTTGCTACTTCCTTATGCTATATTTGTTGGGCTCACACCCTCTAAGAAGTACGAGACAACTTCTACCGTAGTCATTGATAGTGTGGGCAAGCTGGGTCCGATCCTGTAGAAAGCGAAACAAAGGGTTTTACACTTTAACCATTGAACTAGTTTATTTTAGGTTCTTAACACAACTTAATCTTAACTTTGATTTTGGCCATATCCCTTTTTTCTGTTACAATGTCTTCTTCTCCTAAGAAGGTGGCTTCCTAGATAAGGGAAATGGGGCCAAGAGAAGATCCAAGTTGTTGCTTTCTGACAAAGGCACCCTTGGTTCAAAGAAGCAAAAGGTCTCCTAATCCTCTAAATGAAAGAGTTCCAAGGGAAGAGATTCAGATTTGCTTGTCGAGAAAAATAGGCAAGTGATGGAAATTACGAGAGCTGCCTTTAAAGGTGACCTTCTTCAAGCCATTACTGAAACAAATGCTAGACCTCCAACCTCTATCCCGGGACTTCAAAAAGCAATCGAGTACAGCCCATAGGAGAGTATTAGGGTAAAAATTATTGTATTAGATTATGATTTCAATATGTGTCCTTACTCTGTTTACCTCTTCCTCGACCATGGTGAAAATCTACGCCCTTTAGTATGGGTGGCTAAAAATGGGAGACGGTGGCTGCCGCCGAAGCGATAAAAAAGGAGTTCGCGAAATTTAGGGCTGAGGTTTAAGAGGCGACTATTCAAGTTGAGAAATAAGGTAGAACTATAGGAGATGAGGATCGTAGGATCGAGTCCCTTGAGAAAGTCCTAAAGGAAAGGGACAAGAGGCTAAAGAAAAATGAGGCAGGGTTGATTGACGAAGATTGTTACATCGCTAGAGAAGAGCATGATAGGGAGGCCAGTAGGCAAGCCTTTCAAGTTTTATTTGATGCTTATGCTCACCACTGGAATCAAAACATTCTTTTCTCTTTAACTTATCTTGAGAACCATATAGCCACCATTGAGGTCAATTTGCTAAAAGGTATGAGGAGCATCAGAAGAAGAAAGATACAAAAGCCACTGAAGCTGAAACCTTGGTAGAGGAAGAGGAAGGGGCGACTTCTACCGACGAGGAGTTATAAGAAGACACTCCCGATAATACTCTTGATGAAGGAAACATACCATGACTTGTCTTTGTAATAACATGACTTTTGTAACTTTTGACTTGTATGAATTTTTGAATGAAACTTCCGTGAGGACTTACTTATATTTGAATTATCATTCGACTTGATGCGACACATAATGTTTCAAATTAGAGTAGACAATACGAAGTTCATTTTTGGTACCATCTTTTATCTCTACTAATTTTAAGTCAATGTTTCTTAGGGAGTATCCTACTTGAACTATTCAAAGGTTCAGCAAGACTATGCTTCTCTTTACCAATCTTATGAGGACAAGGTAGCCGAACTCCAAAAGATAAAAGTAACCCTTAAGGCCTTTGAGGTTTAGATCGATTTCCTTGAGTCAAAGTTGGGTCTTAAATCTAAAAGATGCTTCTCTTCAAAGAGGGGTGAGCCTTGAACCCATATCTAACCTCGGGAGACAACCTTGTCATTCTTTTTAAATGAAGGGAGGAGAAGAGGCTAAGGATGATGGGGCTAATGACTTCCTTCCGAGACTATAAAACTGAAGTTGTTTCGGAGAGCTCTGACTTGCCACCTTGGCTTACCCTTTTGGATGGATCTTCTCCTTTTGTTTTTATATTTTATCCTCTGATGCACTTAAATTTGTAGTCCAGCCTTTGTAATACTATTTCTTTAGGCGTTCATCTCGGCCTATCCCTTGTAACATTTTTTGGATAAACTATATGTAAAGAAACTTTATTCCTTTCGACCTCACTTCTTTATGTTGTCACTTTGCTTGGTTGTGCTTTTTAGGACTTTCCTTTTATGGGATGTCTTTTGCCCCAGGGTATATTTCTGTTAAAATAAGGTCTCGAACATGACCGAATTTTATGCTTGGACTCTTGTCCAGAGCCAACCTAGTAACATAATCAAGAGTTTCGTCTTATTTTGATTCTATTTTCACCTTTACTTCTTTTCGATTTACTGAGAATCTACTTGATGTCTTAATTTAAGAAATTCTCCCTAGCATTCTATCCATATCGGGAATCAACTCACTTCCTATCTAACTAGGAATCTACCTGATGCATGGCACTTCTCATCCATGGCTCATTAACATTGTGAATCTACCCACTTCCTATCTAACTAGGAATCTACCCAATGCATGAAACTTCTCGTCCATGGCTCACTAACATTGGGAATCTACTCACTTCCTATCTAACTAGAAATATAGCCAACGCATGACACTTCTTGACCATGGCTCACTAACATTAGGAATCTACCCCACGCTCTAATCGAGTTGAGAATCTACCCAACATTCTAATCTAATTGGAATCTACCCAACATTCTAATCTAATTGGGAATCTACCTAATGCATGGTACTAATTGACCATGGCTCACTATTATTGGGAATCTACCTAATATTCTAATCTAATTAGGGATCTACCCAGTGCATGATTCCACTGACCATGAATCACTATCAACATACATTCTACTTTTTGACGTCTTTTTAAAACCAGGTGAAATTGGTCATACACTTTGTTGCGCATCACTGTGGGGGTGCTCTTATGGCAAGGTCACCAACTTGTTGGGTCCCAATCTATAACTACTTATGGCTGGCGTTGACCATCTATAACATTTTTGGCCGATGTTGGCCATCTACAACCGCTTTTGGCTGGTGTTGGCCATCTACAACCACTTTGGCTGGTGTCGGCCATCTACAACAATTTTTGGCTGGTGTCGGCCATCAAAATCAATTTTAATTTAAGTTTTATGGAAAGCTAGTTGTAACTTGGAAGATGGGAAATATGGGTCCTTTGAAAAAATGCCTACGGACCATTTTGTAAAGATTTTTGAAATCGCATAGTATTTTTTCAAATCACATTGTTTAATAGGAAGTTGATTCAAGTTTGAGAAAGAAGATTGTGGATTGAAATATTATTATTATTCATATATATATATATATTATAAAAATGAAACGCTTCATTGATCTTGTCAGAGTAATGGGAGTTTCGGTCCTTGAATCCTAAATGCAAGTATGAATAGGGAATTTCAGTTCTTAATTCCTAAATGCAAGTATGAATAGGGAATTTTAGTTCTTAAATCCTAAATGCAAGTATTATATGCAAAAGTTCTTAAGGAGAGAAAACATACCGAAAGGGAGACCGTGAATACCGAGACTTGAATATTCCCTCTGAATTGGAATCGGGGACAAGGTTATGCCAAAGATGGATGTAATGAGACCCACTGCATAAATTTCCAAAGATCTGAAACTATGAGGTGCCCTTCCCCTTTAGAGTTGAAAATTTTGAAGTTATAACCGAGATAAGCACTTTAATGGAACTGGGTCCTTTATTTGTCTATGGGAATTTTATTTATAAAAAGAATTATTCTTGCAACTTTATTTTTGTGGAAAGAAACACCTTATGTGTTCATTTGACAAGGTTTGCATGGAGTCCTCCTAGAATCATAAAAGCAAAACTAAATGAACAATTCTAAAATAGGATATTCAATCTCATTCTTAAAGAATTTAGTTAACTTCCCTTTTTATATGAATTTTTCGATTGCGTAAGAGAGCTTTTGGCATTTGTCCACTTCATGTCCTTTCATCAAATGGTAAGCGCAATACTTCTCAATCTTTGGATTTTCTCTCTTTAATGGGGGATAATTGGGGTAAGAGAGCTCATCATGAGTTTCCATGAATATCCGAGACAAGCTTTGATTGAGTGAGGTAAGGTCTTGATCATGTTTCGGCTTCTCGCAAAACACATCATCTAAGGTAACTGGTAGAGCTCTCTTGTTGGAAGGAACTAGACCTTTATATTTCAATAATTCGATGGAAAGAACCCTGACCTCACTAATCATAGCCTTAACAATTTTTCGAAGATGGGCTGACTCATGGAGTGATTCTTGGAGATATTTTGAAAGCTACCTAATATGGAGAGCTTGAAGTTCATAAATAGGATCATATTATTTACCATTCTCTTTTTTCGAAATGAGGGTAACCAATCTCTCATTGTTGTCTTCTTCAATAAGTTGAATGTGGAGGTTAAGGGGCAACTCCGGGGTTAGCTTCTCACTCTCAAAGTTAGTCATGGTTGGAGGGATGATATTACTAGATTTTCTGAAAGGAAACAAATAACGGAAGAGCCCTCCTTCTAGTATCAAAAATTTTAGTGCAGAATTTCATCAACACCAACACCTGAAGTCCGAAGGTATGCCTTTGGGATTCAAATAGGTTACTGGACTAGGTTAAGAGATTATCGAGATGCGTCGTAGCTAAATCTTGAATTTGAGATGTTGAACCATAAACTAATAATAGTACATGTAAAGAAGGCGAAGTGCAGAAAGTAAGTAACACCAAGGCTTTTATAGTGGTTCGGGCTGAAAGTCCCTACATCTACTATCTTTTCCTTATTTAGTCACTCTTATATAGTCGAGAGGCTGTTTACATTGAGTTTTGGCATTTCTTCCATTGATGAGTTTTTTAGTAGAGCTCTAATATTGGAAAGTACACTTATGATTTTATGTCAATTTTTTTTATGCCAGAAGATCCCTTGTGCCTTGGGATTGCTGCCTATTTGTAACCAATATGTCGTAACACCATTGGTGGAGAGCCTTTTTCTTGGATAGCTGAGCTGGCTTGTTATGTGAGCCTTTGACTTAAACACTTGTCATCATTTGGTTGAAAGTGCTTCGACGTGGATTGCTGATGTGGCGCTTTTATATATAGCTCCTTTGATTCCTTTTGTTTATCTTATCTGTTGATCTCGGTCTAGGGCTATCTTGATTGTTGATACTTGTTGAAATATCTTTGGTCCCACTAGTTGCTGCTCTTGGCTGAGCTTATTGTCTTAATTGGACGATGGTCTTGATCTTCATCGATCTCTTTGCTCTTGCTTTCGAATCTCAAGTTCTTGGATATTGAGCCCGATGCCTAGGCTCTCGGTGGAAACCAAATAACAAGCCTCGGAATTACAAACCTAGGAGCTTTCCTTTAGAATATTTGTAATTTGTGCTTGGTATAAATTATGGTGTAACATTATTAAAGTGATGTATAAATAAAATATTATTTTCTATTCAACCTTTATCTCATTTACATTTTGTACCTTTTACTTCTTTTGCCTATGTGCTTGCCTACATGTATAATATAAAATTTCTATAATGTAGTTTCTTATATATATCATACCGGCCTACGTCAAAGATCTATGTAATGCTAATATTTACTGTAACTCTAAACATATAAATAAGTTTCTTCAATTGCTCGGTATCGTTATGTTACTCAGCTTTGTTTATTATCGGCTAAACGTATCTCATTTAACTAAACAAAATCATACGTCATCGACCAACCTTGCTTATCATCGGTTGAACGTATCTTGTTCACCCATAAACAATTTTTACCTATAAGAGATTCAATTCTAAACTGATTCCTATTTTTAGGATCAGATAACTATCTTCGGCCATCCATTTTGAACTTACTTGTGTTCAGATGTTGGTCAAAGTAGATTTATAAGGACAGATCGATCGAACCCGGTATGATTATACTCCGGCAACCTGAACATTATCGAAGGAGTTTGTCAGTACCTATCTCTCGGTACTTAGACATCCGATTTTTCAAAACATGAAATGTTTGAATACAGTTGTTATCCATATATTTTCTTGACTATTATGCTAGAAGAAAAGAAGCAACTAAGTCAATAAGGATATGGAAACATTGAAAGATAGGTATTGAGCCTGTAAATCATGGTGATATGACGAGCCAATAAAGTCATGGTGATATAGTGAGCTTCCTCTAACAGTTCTTTATCAATAAGGGTATCAAGCATCTAAAAGAAAACATCTCGAGCTTGGAAATGATGGGAGTTGTCAAGCTTGAAAATAGTAGAGTATCAAGCAAAAAGAAGTACCAAGCCTCTACAACAGTAAGTGTTGTCAAGCATGTAGCAATAGAGAAAGTTGCGAGTCTCTAAGGGACAACAGGCCTCTACTGTAGTAAGTGTTGTCAAGCATCTACAAGTAGAAGGTGGTGTCTAGTATCAAACAATAAAGAGAACATGTCGAGCTTATAAGGTGATGGAGATTTCAAACCAATAAATGTTTGGAGACATCAAGCTATTATAAACTTGGAGGAACAAGAGACATCGAGCTACTACAACAATAAAGTTGTTGAGCCTAAAGATATTATGATTTCCATAGAAGTAAAAAGGGATGTCGAGCCTCTATAACACAGCGTGTTGTTGATCATGTAACAAGAAAAGAATGTTGTGCCAATAGAAGATGCCGAGCATCTAACTACAAAAGAATCGTTGTCAGGTTTGTATAAGAAGAAGCAATAATGAACTTCTAAGGTATGACGAGCTTCTACATTAGCAAAGGATGTTAAGATTTTACAAGCGACAAGAGATGCCGAATCCCTAAAGGCATAAAGGTTACCAGTTTCCGAAAGGAAGGCTGTATTGCCGAGGTTCCATAAATAAGCAATAACGAGTCTCTATAAAGGAAGTGCTATTGAGGTCTCACCAAGATGGAGCTGGCGAAGCCCTCAGATTCCAAGTCAGGACATGTATCAATCATCCCGCATGACTAACGCCGTTATAAATAGGACCTCCGCCACTTAGAGGGGACAAATCATTCTTCATTCTCCACTTCTCAATTACGAATTGTGAAATTTAAATCAATTTGGGGATCTCTATAGTGAATTGTAACTCTTGGACTTTTTGCGAATAAGGACCGGAACATTTAATTCCGTATAGCATATTTCCTTTGTATTTGCCTAATTAGCTAATTGTGTCGATAGACATACATATGACTTTATCTTTGGACTTGGACTTGCATATTATTAATTTGTGCAAGGCCACTTAAGCACTTGTTCAAATTGAACTTGAATATACCATGCATATTGATTATTATGCCCATTGACATATGAACAAAGGACTATTATACATTTTTATGACTTGCCTGTTTTACCCTTGAACATGTGACTTGAACTTTTGAACAACTTCGTGATTGTATCGATACATTGGGTACTATTGAGACATTTTCAAACAATATCACCATTTATGACATCTTTAGTGTTGGGCCAAATTATGGTTCAACATTTTTTGTGCTAGAAGGAGGGCCCGAACCTCCATCTTGTCATTTCTTTACTTTTGAACTAACTAAATAATACTTTGTTTTAGGAAAATGGCGAGGACCAAAAAAGTTAATGTTTTGAATGAAGAAGTTATACAATAGACAACTTTGGAGGATAATATCACTCCGAACTTCAATTTGGAGAATACAGAAATTGGATAACCTTCAATCCCAGCAAAGCCCATAGACAGTGCAGCTAAAATTCAAAACTTCATATAGTGACATATAATTATGCAAGAGCTTCTTGAGAAAGTTCTTTCTCAAAAATCTTCAAAGACAACAAAGTCGATCGAAGAAGGAGAAGAAGTGGAGTCTCCAGGGAGAAACTTAGACACCTCAATACTCAAAAGTAAAGATAAGGGAAAAAGTATCATGGGCCTACAAAGAAAGATAGAAATTCCAAGATAAAGAACCAGCATTGTATACTCCAAGATCGTAAGCAAAAGAAGACAATAAAGATAGGATGAATCATCGAAAGGAGAACCAAGAAAAGCTAGCAGGCAGATCTCCCGAGTAATCGGATAGCTCGATCTCATATAAAGAATATAAGCCCTACAGAGGGGTCTATCGTAACGATGAAACTTACCTAAGGGACATAGCCAACAAAATGGTGAAGGATATGATGGACATTAAGGGGAAGAGGCCCTTGACTCAAGGGTTAATACTAATTTTCGAGAAGCTCCTTTTATAGAGAAGAAAATGTCTGTCAAAATCCCATCCCATATTAAAATCTCTTCGTTGAAGTATGATGGAACCACTGATCTCGAAGATCATCTTTTGGCTTTCGAAAGCCAAATGGACTTGCATAGCGCTTCTGGGGCAATTCGTTGTAGGCTCTTTCTTACAACTTTTCATGGAGCAGCTACCAAATGGTGTAGGCACTACGGAGAAAAGACCATCTACTCTTGGGTGTAATTTTCTTATGAATTTTCGACATAGTTTTGCATATGCAAAGACCTACCATAGATTCCAGTATGCTAGCTAATGTCAAGCAACAGCCAGGGGGATTTCTCGGCAAATATCTAAGGAGATTTAATACAGAAACACCAAAAGTAGAAAATATAATCGATAAGGAGAAGTTGATGGTAGTACGTTCGAGGATAATTGAGAAAACTCCTTTTTGGAAAGAGCTCTATGTTCATGGGTGTAGAGATCTGTAGAGATCTGCAAGACTTTCATTTTCAGGTTGATAAATTCATTCGCGTGATTAAATGTACCATGCTAGGAAAAAGCCTCAATCAAAGAAATAAGGAAGAAAATTCAATTCTGATCATCCAAACAAAAAGCCAAAATGGGACAATAGTAGAAGAGGGAGATGGGAGGAGATCCCCAAATCTAATTATGTAGATTCAAACAAACCCATTTCCTATATTTTTGTTGTAGCTAAAGATGATGGAAAATTTTCCACTTCTTACAAAGAATGGAAACATCCTGAACCTAAGAGGGGGGATATTATTGTGCCTATTACAAAGAAAATGGGTATAAAACTAATGAATGTCACATCTTGGCAAGAATAATTCAGAATATGGTCAGGTCGGGATCTCTGAAGGAGTCTGTTGAAGAGACTCAGAAGTCTTCCCGTTCTAAAGGGAATAGTTAAAGGCCTCTGAGTAACACTGCTAACTTTGTAGAGAATGATTCCCAACAAGAATTTATACCTTCAGTTAATCACATAGATGCCATTCACGAAGATCCCCACATTGTCGGAAGTAGCAAAGGGGCTTAGAGCAGATATGTAAGAGAAGCAAGGGATGGAACCTTCTCTATTTAGGAAGAGCCACCATTCAAGAATTGCAGATCTCAACTCCAAATGCCTAACTTGATAATAACTTAACAAGAACTAAGGGAAGTCTGTCACCTACATAACGACTCACTAATGATAACAACTTAAATTGGGCTCTCTATGGTAACGAAGATCTTGGTTGAACTAGAAGTGCAGTAAATGTCATTTTCAAACACACATTTGACCAAATGAATATTTTGGTAAGGAAGTTGGAACCAAGCCTTGAGCCCATCTTTGGTGTTTGCACAAAAAATGGGCAAACACCTCCAAGTCGTATGATTTAGTCGATTTTATGTTGTTTTTAGTGATCTGGATGATTTATGCAAATATGTAAAAAAGCAGGGACTAAACTATAAAAGACACACAGATTTATAGTGGTTCAGCCAGAATGTGCCTACGTTCACTTTATATATTATTTCTCCTTTCTTGTTCAGATTAAAAGTACAAAGCTTTGATACAAGTATATGAAAGTTGTTTGAAAGTTCTATCCGTGCTTGAGCTCTCAAACTTGTCCCCCATTGTTGTACCCCTGTCCCTCTATTTATAGAGTGAGGCTGGGGGTAGGGGTCTTGGATGTATATAGCTGGTGGCGGGCCTGGGCCGATGTAATCTGGCCTGGCAGTGTTGGTTCGGCAACACCTTGGTCCGGTGATGAGAGGGACGTGGATTGGTTCGGTGGTGAGACTTTGGGTTTGGTTCGGTGGGTAGTGGAGTGGCTGGTTCGGTAGTGTGGAGCAAAGGTTGGTTCGGTGGTAGGTGAAGTGGCCTCTGATTCGGTGGTACCTGGGAGGTAGCTGGTCCGGTAGTGAGTGAAGCTGGGTCTGGTCCGGTAGCACCTGGGAGGTAGCTGGTCCGGTAGTGAGTGGAGCTGGGTCTGGTCCGGTAGTGTTTACCTTGGCTCGGTTAGGCTTTGGAAATGAATTGGTTCGGTCTTCCATGGTTGTGAATCCGGTTCGGCAGTGGTGGAAACACACCCAACATTTGCCCCCCAAAGTGGGGCATATGTCAGCATATGTCGTGCTTTGTTTCAGTTTGGACGTTCCCATTCGGTCCTACGCGCCGAACCAGTTGGTTCGGTCATCTTTGTTTGCCTATAAATATGGGCTTCATGTCTCTCGTTATTCCCTACCAAGTGAGATAGCCGAATCAGATTTGCTGGATCACGCTTGTCTACCGAATCAGGTGATTGCCGAATGACTTTTGCATTTCGAACTACCGAACGAACTCGTGGAGTTCGAGTACCGAATGAACTCAAGGACTTGTCTTACCGAATGAACTCGAAGTCTTTGGACTACCGAATGAGCTTCGATGTCTTAGGATGACCGAATGAACTCGAAGTCTTTGGTCAACCGAATGAATTCGAAGTCTTTGGACAACCGAATGACGCTTCATGCTAGAACTACCGGTTGAGTTCGAATGCCGGACGAACCTTGAACCTTTTATGTTTCGAATTACAAATGAAATTCTAGATTGTACGCACTTGCTTGTTTATATCTCTACACCCTTTGTTTTAACGATGTACTCTCGTGTTGCAGATAATGTCTCATAAAGTTGAATCTCGCTCTGACAAGAAGAAATCCCAGGACAAAGAAGATCCTTCCACAGTGCCCCCAGCTCAGTCAGGACCGGGACGTCATGGGCCCACCTCGAGGTCACTAGTAAATGGGTACGGCCCTCAGGAGCTTCTGAACTCACCTCCTGATTGTTTCCCTAGCTCTCTCAAAAGCGAGCAGCTTGATGTTATTTCTCGCTCCTTTGGGATTGACAGAGCGCGCATGCTATTGCCGGGGGAGGAAGTGATGCCATATAATCCCCCCGAAGGATATTTCGCTTACAGTAGGTACCATTGTATGTGCGGGGCCATTCCCCCGATCAATGCTTGGATACTCAGTTTCATCACCTACTTGAAGGTGGCTCCATTTCAGCTTCAGCCTAACTCCTACGCCATCCTGGTGAGCCTGTTTGTCATTTTTCAGAGGAGATACGGGCGTCCTCCCTCCAATCGGGAGATCCGGTATCTGTACAATTTAAGAGGCTACAAGAAGGGGTCTCCGTATATTAGCTTGGAGTCGGCCGTGTCCTTCAAGCCAGTCCTGGATTTATACTCGAAGTTCAGCATGTTCAAGAAGGAATGGTTTTTTGTCAGAGATGACTTTGTTTCTTTCCGCCGCTTCACTTCTGGCTGTAAGTTGAATCTCATTTATAATTTCCGTTCTGACTGCAATGCTTCTTCTTATGTGTTTTTATTTCTTTCTAGCGATAGGTGGCTTTTGCGGTCGTGGAGAACGATCGCCTGGTTCAGATGGCTATGGAAATTGAAGCCATTTCGGGAAGGGATAGGTCGGCTTCTTACTTGATCAGGAACGCTACACTTCTGGGGCACAACCTGATTCTACCACATCAGTCCGTGGTCAAGCAGAGAGACACGGCGGAGGAGAGGGCTGTCAAAGCTAAAGGAGGGGCTACGGCGAAGAGCAGCAAAAGGAGACCCTTCTCGATACATCCAGTCGCCGGGGGAAAGAAACTCAAGAAGTCCGATGGGGCATCATGCCCGACTGGTCAAGGCTGGGGAGGAAATTGGGAGCGCCAATATTCAACTGCGGTTAATGGTTTCTGACCAGGCTAAACAACTTGCTGATCAAGCCATCCAGATTTCTCAGCATGAGGCTGCATCTAGGCAATTAAAGAAGACTATGGAAGAGGTCAGCAGGGCAGAGTTGCGGAAAATGGAGGCCGCCTGCAAGGAACGGATCGATATGGCTATTGCAACGATGGATGAGGTTCGGAAAGCGGATCTCGAGCGGGTAGAGGAGTTATTCGGGAGGTTTGAAGCTGCAGAGCTGGCTCAAACCAAGCTAAAGGATGAGATGGAGGTGATGAGGAAATCCCTTCAGGCTGACTGCTCGCGATACCGATCGGAGAGGGATGCTGCCGTTGCAAAGCTATTGGCTTCTGAGGTCCGAATGAGGGAGTTCGAGGAGAACGAGGGGATGATGGATGAGATGCTCCAGGATATGTACTTCCGTACTTGGAAACAGGGTAACTTATCCTGGATGGATGATTATCCCCGAGTCATGGCCAGGATTTATCTCAGGGCTCTGAAGGAGGCCAAGGCTGATGCGGATAAGGAGGGTGGCGAGGTCTTCAGAATGGATGTGGTTACGGCTCAATTCACCAAGGAGGAGAAGGTGGCGGTGAAGGAGGGCATGCGGCTGCTTGCTACTGAGGAGGTAGGTGTGCAAGTAGAGGATGATGATCAAGATGATCAAGGAGCAGATGCTGGTAAGTCCTCCCCTTTAGTCTTTCCATTAACTTGGTTGCTTATCACTAATGAATTCTTTCCTTGATCGGATAGGCGGTCAACAGGACAAGGGTAAAGCTCCGACGCAGCCGGCTCCTTGACTTGACCTGGATATCTTTTTGCTTACTGAACATTGTTGTATATGTTAGTCTCAAAATAGTAATGTAACTTTTAGGTTGTAATTATGTTACTTGTAATAAACAACATTATTTTTGGCGTGTAATTTTTTAACTTAAGCTGATTCTGTCGTATTTGAATGCTTTTGTTATTTTGACATGTTGTATGAGAAATATAGCTATGCATATGCTTGTAATTCAATTGTGTTTGATGTCCAGTTCTTGCTTAAAACATAATTTCATGCCTTTCAATGCTAGTGTGATGTATGAATAAATTATAGCCGTGTATTGGCACACAAAAGAAAGAAAATACCGCCTTTCATGTTCTAATTGTAGATGGCAGTTTTGAATATCTTGTATGACTGAGTATGGAATGCAGTTGAATGCCCTGCCATCCGATTGTGAGTTCCTACTCCCATTGGCGATTATCTCCTACTATGTATCATGTACTTTAGGGATTGTTATAGAGGACAGGAGAAAAGTTCTTTAAATAGAATTGAAAATAGGAGAAATTGTAAAACTTCCAATCACGGAAGGCCTTCGATGTGCTTAAGTTCGTGGAAAACGGGCTTTGTAGTCACTTTCCCTAGCTGTGGGTCTTAGAGACATTTGTCACCCATCTTACGCCTCCGCGGGGAGTTAATCTTTTTTACCACAGTCGTACTTAAGACACATCGGAGCCGAGATCGCGCACAGTAATTACCCGGGCCATTATGGCCCGTAATCGTGGGTATTATTCGATTTACTGTGGTCGGCTAGCGTGGGTGCCGATCGTCAACCGTGAACTACCCCTGGCTGGCCACACCTTATGTTGGGTCGTAAAGTAGGTTCACAGTTGTCGGTGAGCCGAACACCGTAATGAGCTGCCTTGGCTATAGTCGGCCTTCTCGGTGGCTTATAATCGGCTCATTACAGTTGGCTTTGAGGGCCGTCGCGAGCAATGAGTTAACCCGCAGCAGAGGGATGCCGGAGCAAAAGTGTCTCATTGGCGAGGGCATAGATTCGTATAGTACCCGTTAGGTCTTGTCCAGGAGAAGTCGCATTGTGGAGCGCCTTGAATGGAAATGCTATTTGCACAGGATTTTGTTCAACAAAAAAGGATAAAGTTAACAAGCAGCCAAGATATGAAGGAACAAGTTAAAAAAGAGACAAGGTTTTTAAAGTGGTTCGGCACGAAAATGCCTACGTCCACTGATTCTCTTTGTTAATTCACTTCATATGGGCAGTACAAGTTAAGAAAAGTATCGACGAAGGTGTTGGATGTTCCATGCCCTCTGGAACACCTCCCCGTCCACTATTGACAAAATATAAGCTCCATTGTGGAGATCTTTATGAATTACATATGGTCCGTCCCAGATTGGATCTAGTGCTCCGGGGCGCGGGAAGATTCGCTTGAGGACAAGATCTCCCTCTTGTAAGCTATGATACTTGACTTTGGAGTTGTATTGCGCTGCCACTTTTTGCTTGTGAGCTGCTGTTTTGAGTGCTGCATCGTTTCTTTTCTCTTCAATTAGATCCAAAGACATGTGGAGGAGTTCTTCGTTTTCTTCTGGGTTATAGTGGATCCTACGGTGGGAAGGCACCACAGTTTCGACTGGGAGCATGGCCTCCGATCCGTATGCCAAAGAGAAAGGAGTATGCCCCGTCGATGTTCTGAAAGATGTGCGATAGGCCCAAAGTGCCGTAGGAAGCTCATCCACCCAAGCGCCTCTTGACTTTTTAAGCTTCTTCTTGATTAGAGTTTTGAGAATTTTGTTGACAGCTTCGACTTGTCCGTTCGCTGGGGGATAAGCTACAGATGAGAAGCTTTTGTGAATTCCGTGCTCTTGGCACCAGTTGGCGAACTCCTCGCTGTCAAACTGAAGTCCATTGTCTGAAATGATTTTAAGTGGGACTCCGTACCTGCATAGAACATTTTTGATCAAGAAGTTAATAACTTTTGTTGAAGATAATTTATTTAGGGGTTCTGCTTCCACCCATTTGGTGAAATAGTCGACTGCCACTATAGCATATTTGGTCCTGCCTCGGCCCATTGGCAGTTCGCCAATCAAGTCAATTCCCCATACTGCAAAGGGCCAAGGGCTGGTCATTTGAGTAATCTCAGTTGTTGGTAGCCGCGGAATCTTAGCAAACTTCTGACATCTGTCACATTTTTTGACGAAGTCTAAGGCGTCTTTGTTTAAGGTGGGCCAGAAATATCCATATCGGAGTATCTTCTTTGCCAGAGTCCGCCCTCCAGTTTGATCTCCGCAGCTTCCCTGATGGAGGTTGGATAAGATTTCCTTGGCTTCCCTTCCCGCGACACACCTTAATAGGGGGTTAGAGAAGCCACGCCCAGATGATGGCATTCGTTGGTATCATGCCCATGGGATTCGTGGAAGCGGTAGAATTTTCCAGACTTAATTACGTTATCTTATTCCTTCTTGTGCGGGGGGGGGGGGGGGGGCGTTTGTATTTTACTTCGTCTTGAGTGGCGAGGAAGACGCTTTTCTCCCTTCTTGCCCCCAGCATTGTCTCTAGAGTCATTTCTTCGAACGTCCTTTGCGACAGCGGGCGTGTTGCCGTGAGCTACTTTATTTTGTTGCCCTGACTGCCCCTCAGTGGCAGTGTCTTCAAGTCTCATATATTTCCCAGCTTCATGGAAGAAATCGGGTAAAGTAGCTGGTTTTTCTTTGGTCAATCTTCTAGCAAATTTAGTATCCGGATGCACACCACTACAGAGGTCCATTAAGATAAGCTTCTCATCGGCATCTTGGACTACGGCCGCTGCGGCATTGAATCGGGTTAGATATTGCTGCACTTTCTCTCAAGGTTTCTGTTTGATACTGGATAAGGAATAAGCGTCCTTGGGTTGCTCTACATGAATGCGGAATTGGCTGATGAATTTTTCTTTCAACATCTCCCATGAGCTGATGGATCCTTGGGGTAGATGGCAGAACCAGGAGGTAGCTAGATCTGCCAAGAATAGCGGAAAGCATTTGCACAACACTCCTTCTGTTGCTCCACTCATGAGCATATGCTGTGTGTATCTCTGTAAGTGTACAACGGGGTCAGAGGTTCCTTTGTAAGGTTCCATTGTTGGCATTTTCCATTCTCGGGGGGTGATGGCAATTTCGATATTGCGGGCGAAAGGGCTGGTTACCCTAACGCCTATTCCTCGGTCTCTTTGATCCCGTTGGACGCACTCTCTGAACAAGCGTGCCATCCTTTCGTCAGAATTTGGAGCAGATAGAAATGAGTTCGGTTCTGCTCTGTGGGACTGATTCCGTCCAGATGATCTGTAGGGATGGTAGCGTCTATCATTCCTGATATTTTCCAGTGGCTGTCTTTGATCTCATGGGAGCATGCTAGGGTCAGCTACAGTTGGCCCTTGCCTTGATCTTCCCCTGCTGGGTTCTGATCTAAGCACTTCCTCGGGTCCAACTTCGGGCTGGACTCTAGCTCGGCCCCGTTCACTGGTGTTTCCGTGGTTAGGCAGCACGACAGGCTCGGCTACAGTTGACCTTCGCCCGGTACCTCCCCCATTGGGTTCGGTTCCAAGCATTTCCTCAGGTCTAACTTCGGGCTGAGCTCGGTCTCGACTCCTACCATGGCCGCTTCTGTCGTTAGCTTCTTCGAAGAAGGAAGATCTTTGTTGTCTCTAAGATCCTCCAGACTGGGACTCACCCCATGATTCAGTGTTGCGGTTGGACTCTTCAGCATCCCTTAAGCGTGACATGAGTTGGTCCACCAAGGCTTCCTGCTGGTATGTGAAGCGGTTAGTCACTTCAGCCACAACCCTGTCTAGATCTGCCCTAGTAATTGCTGCCGGCTGTTCTGTGGCAGGGGTTGTCGGATTTGCCTGACCTTCATTTGGTACTGCTGCTGGAAGGGGATGATTTACTTGATCTATGACCACTGGATCTGGAAGACTGCTGGTTGCGATGTTTTTTCCTTTGTTAACATCTTTCTTCTGCTTGGGAGGCATGTCTTCCAAGTAATGTGCCATGTGTCAGCTGGGATGAATAGATGGTAGGGATTGATTTTTATGGAAGGAGTTCAGCATTCATGAAATAATATTATGCTGCGACTTCTTGTGCGAAGACTTCAAAGATTGTTTCACGATAGCTCTTCTTCCTTTATTCTTTGATCTGCCTCTTGAAGTTACTTCATGATTGTTCATATTCCTCATGGTGGTTCATATTCCCCATGATGGCTCTTATTTATGTCCTTGTAGTCGCTCCAAAAGTTATAAATCAAAAGTACTAACTACCTCTATCACAATAGCTTCTCACCCATCACCTCACGATAACCATTAGTATTTGCACATTAATGTTTTTAGTGAATTGTTCCATGATGGCCGCTTCTTAAATTGTTTCATGATGGTCCTCAAGTGTTATCTTATGATAACCATAGGAATTATCATGAAGACTCCACTAAGCTAATCCACGATGGCTTTATAATGGTTACTTCACGAATATCTCCATGATAGTTTGGTTGCTCCATCTTTTAGTAACTTCATTGTTGTGCGATGGCTTCATAAGATTAGTTATGACGTCCCTTTTTTTACTCCTGATGACTCTATTTACACACGATGATTCCCTTCATACACGATGGCTCCACAAACATTTGTTGACTTCATACGTACACGATAGCTTCATTCAATCAACACATGATTGAAATATTATCACAAGATAAATCTTTACATTGGCTTTATTCATATATGAAGTTAATGGCTTTATTCAACCATTACACGATGACTTCACTAACACACGATGGCTCCATTTAGCCATGATAGTTCTATATATGTATGAAAGCTCTATTATGCACAACGACTTCAATTATGCATAATGGCTCCAATTATGCACGACGGCTTTATTTTTCACTTGATGGCCTTGAATTGCTTGATGGTTTTTGCTTACATGAAGGCTCCAAATAGGACACGATAGCCTCTAATTAAACATGATGGTTTCTATCTACACACGAAAGTTCCAAATTTCACATGATGCCCTTTAATTGCATATATTGTTCTTTCGTTTTATCAATTTATTCTTGGAATTTTGGGTATAACACTTGCTCCCTTCCAACATAAGAAGTTTTCTTATGATTTAGCTTAAGTAAACTTCTATTCTTGCATTATTTCTTTTTCCTCTCAATTTGTCATTCCTTGGTTCTTTATTCTTCATCTTTGACTGCATGTGTTACTTCATCCCACAATAACTTTTGTTCCTTAATAATGTGATTTTCATGAAAAGTTTTCTCAAGCACACAGATTGTTGCAACCCCATTTTGTCCTTTGCAATGAAGAATTTTTTTACAAACTCACTTGAAGATATCCTTATTAATATAAAAGATTTCATAACTTTACTTAGAAAACATTGACGTGGAAACTGAATGTATACATATACTCATTAAAGTGCAATTTTTGGAAAAATGAATTTTGAAAGTAAGGAAATATGCTTAAAATCTCTTAAGAGTAGCTTTTATTAGAATAAATTGAACTTACCATACAGTAGAAATTTTCCAAGTTCTGAGGAAATGCATTTTGTCCATCGTCTGCTCTGAGTTAGGTTGTTCATTAAATCAGGAGTTCATTTGATCATCCTTCTTTGGATAGTTGTTTTCATAGACCTTACTTGAACACCAAAGATTCTATCGACCATCCCCTTTGGATAGGTGCTTTGATCAGGCTCGATATTGGGATCAAAGGCCTAATTGACCATCACACTTAGGATGGTTGCTTTGGCCATGCCTGGTGGCGGAACCAAAGCCTTTTTTGTCCTTCAGCCTTGGATGGATGTGTTGACCTGGCCCGACGGTGGGATCAACGTCTTAAATTACCATCACTCTTTGGATGGTTGCTTTGCTAGGCCTGACGGTGGGACCAAAGGCTTTTTCATCCATTTCCCTTAGATGGGTGCGTTAACTAAGCCCAACAGTGGGATTAATGGCTCAATTGACCATCGCCCTTTGGATAGTCACTTTAGGCAGGCCTAACGGCGGGACCAAGGCTTTTTTGGCCTCTTTCGGATATGACGGATAACTTTGTTCAACTAATCTTACCAACCTTGTCAGGTTGGAAGTTAAATTTGAATGTGTGCATTTCAATTCCGAGGGAAATTATTTAGATGGGATTCCTATTTTATCCGATAAGCTATTATTGATAATTTTCTTTATTCATCCAATGTTGTGAAGTATGGCACCAAATGTTCGGCATCCCAAGTCCTTCGTATCAGATTTCCATCAAGTTTACTTAATTTATATATTCTTGGTAGGATTAACTCATTAACGACTAGGGGATCTTCCCATTTTGGTTTGAGGAGGCCGTCTATGGGGTCCTTTTCGTTCATCATTATTTTCTGCAAAACCAAGTCTCCCTTTTTGAACGCCCTTTCTTTCACTTTTGGATTATAATTATTTGAGATTCTGCGTTGATCTTCTACAGTTCGGACAACAGCTTAGTTCCTTACTTCGTTAAGCAAGTCAAGCGATTCCTTTTTCGGTTCTAGGTTCGTTTCATAGGTATAATAATTCTTTAACATGAAAGAACTTCGAGTTCAACAGGTAACATTGCCTCAAATCCATAGGTTAAGGAATACGAACTGTGTCTAGTAGCCATCCTTACGGATGTGCGGTACGACCATAAAACGAGAGGAAGCTCATCTACCCAATTTCCCTTAGCCTTCGCTAATCGCTTTTTCAAAATGTTCTTTATGGTCTTATTCGCTACATTCACTGCTCCGTTAGCTTTTGGGTGCACCGCTAATGAAAAACTTTTTATTCACATAAATGAGTGAACTCCTCACTCTCGAATTGGGTTCCATTATCAAAATAATCTTGTCTGGGAGACCAAATCTTGTTACTATATTCTTGATAATGAACTTTTAAACCTTTCTAGTAGTAATATTAGGTAGGGGCTCAACTTCCACCCACCTAGTAAAATAATCGATTGCTACTACAACAAATTTTGCTCCTCCTCTTGAGACGAAAAGAAGACCGGTCAAATCAATCCCTCATACATCAAAAGGCCTTGGACTAGAAATGGTGGTTATATTTATTGGAGGAAGCCACGGTATTTTACAATTTTTTTGAAATTTGTCACACCTTTCGACATAATTCGTGGCCTCTTCTATCATTCTGGGATATCCTTGCTTACTACTTTTTTTGGCTATTTTTATTCTATTAGAATAACCTCCACACAACCCTTCAGGAGCTTCCATTAACAATCTTATTCTTGTATCTGGCATAATGCACCTTAAGTAAGGCATCTAATATCCCTTCCTATATAATACTCCGTTGATCAAGGTATATGAGGGGGCTTGATACCTTAGTTTTCATGCCTCTTTCTTTCCTTTGGTAAGGTTCCCTTTTCAATGTATTCAACCATGGACCTCATCCAGTTATCATCGTATAGGTTTTCACGAGCACAAATCCTTTTTGAACTTTCTTTGACATTGCTATCCTCTTAGGGATATTCCTCATTATTTGATTGTTGATGAAATTGAGATTTAGTTAAAACCAAAGCTTCTCTTCTTAATTCCTCTTTCTCTTCTTCAATACTTGGCTTGGTTTAAATCCAATGGGTATAATTTTGACTACGGTGCTCCTCATAAACTTTCTAGCTTTGCTAAATAATCCTCTTGCACATTCTTTTCTCTTCGTATTTTGTGTATGGAGAAATCCTTAAAGTGAACCAACATCTCATGGATTCTTTTGACGTATTGGGCTAATCATGCGTCTTTAGTTTGGAAAGTCATGTTTAATTGATTTACCATTAATTGTGAATCATTGAATATTTCAATTTTGGGAATTTTGAGCTGTCGTGCTAAAGTTAACCCTACGATCATTAACTCATATTCTGCTACATTGTTGGTTGCTAAAAAGCATAATTTCATAGCATAATGAAGCCTGTTCCCATCAGGGGTAATAAAAACATATCATGCTCCTGCACTGTGTTCATTTGATACCCAATCTACGTATAATTGCCATGTTGGTTCAAGTTTCTTTTCTTTCTCTGACTGTTCCTCGATGAATACCGTGTACCGTGCAATTTGCACCAAAGTCTGCCAAGGCTTGTCCTTTGATTAATGTCCTAGGCAGGTATTTAATATCATATTGGCTTAATTCCACTCACCATTTTATCGGTCTTTTTTATATTTCGAGTTTACTCAGAACTTGCCTCAATGGGTGGTTGGTTAGGACTTTGATTGGATAAGCTTGAAAATAATACCTTAGATTACATGCTGACAATAATAAGCAATATGCTAGTTTTTCTATACTTGGTACCCAGTTTCAACATCTTTTAATCTTTTTCACGTGTAGTAAACCAAAAAGTGGATTTCATTTTCCTCTCTTACCAAAACCGAACCGATGGCATGTTCTGATACGACCATATATAGAAATAAGTCTTCTCCTTCTGCCGAGCTCGAGAATATCAATGGTATTTCTAAATGATTTTTCAACTCTTGGAAAGATTTTTGAAACTCCTTTGTCCATTCAGAAATTTTATTCTTCTTAATTATATCGGAAAAGGGAATACATATGTCTATTCTTTAGATATGAATCAATTAAGAGCTACGACCCATCCATCTAATCAAAGCACTTCCTTACATGTTTTAGGTTTTGCTATATATCTAATAGCTTTTATTTGATCGAGGTTGACTTTGATTCCTCTTGCACTCACAAAATATCCTAAGAACTTTCCGGATTGGATTTCAAAAGAGTACTTTTACGGATTCAATATTATCTTGTACTTCCTTAGTACGTCAAACATTTCGTCCAAATCCTCTACGTGATCCTCCTCTTTCTTAGATTTCACCAGCATGTCATCAACATAAACTTCCATGTTACTCCCCATTTGATTTTTGAACATTCTGTTCAGTAGTCATTGATATGGTGTCCCTGCGTTTTTCAATTCAAACGACATCACTTTGTAATAGTACATTCCCCAATTTGTGAAAAAGCTTGTATGTTCCTCATTATGTTTAAATATTGAAATCTGGTTATATTCTGAGTATGCATCCATAAAAGATAGCAGCTTATGACCACTAGTCACATCCACTGATTGACCGATGGGTAGTGGATAACAATCCTTCATGTATGCTTTGTTAAGATTCGTATAATTAACGCATGTCCTCCACTTCCCATTAGACTTCTTTACCAACTCTGGATTTTCCAGCCATTGTGGGTAAAACACCTCTCTATGAACCTATTCTCCGACAACTCCTTTATCTCCCCCTTTAATGTCGCGGTGTGGGTATTGTTAAACAACCTTTTCTTCTGCCTTACTGGAACAAACTTTGGGTCCACGTTGAGCGCATGACACATTACAGATGGATCAATTCCTTTAATGTCTGTTGGGTCCATGCAAATATATCTATGCTTGACTGTAGACATGAGATCAACTTTTCTTTAGTTTCTTTATTCATTCCTTACCAATTTTTACGATTTTGGTAGAGTCCTAGGAATCTAATTTTACCTCTTCCAAGCTTTCCAATGGTTGTGCGCTCTCTCGCCCATCCCTTGAATCTAAGTCTAGGATTATTTCCTCCAAGTCCTCGTTCTTAGGATGTAATTTGGTTTAATTCAACATACTTCATTTTCCTTGCTTTGAATTTATTTTCCTTTTTGATTACTCAGCTTGCCATTGAATTTATCTTCCTTGAATCTAAGTTTAGGATTATTTCCTCCAAGTCCTCGTTCTCAGGATGACTAATTTGGTTTAATTCAACATATTTCCTTTTCTTTGCTTTGAAATTATCTTCCTTGTTGATTACTTGGCTTGCCATTGAAGGAAAATTTGAGTTACTCGCCTTAGATTTAGTTCTCGAGGATTGATATACAAGGGTTTTTTTTGTTTCGATCACATTTATTTGATGTCGATCCATAGCCAGATCCTATCATTTTATTTTATTGCTCAAGTATGACGAAATACACTTCGCAAGAATTAAACTGCTCATCATGAATAGTTCCCCATCCCATTTTGTAGAGAAATTTAACTTGCAATTGTTTTGGTGATAAGAAAGCATCAATCTCGTCAAGCATTAGCCTTCTAAAGAAAGCATTATAGCAGGAGGGTTGATCCATGATCACAAACAATGTTTTAAACATTCTTGAATGTGGAGGGATGCCAATTTGGACAAACAATTTAATTTGACCCACTGGAGTAGAACCATTATTATTGAATCCAAAGATTGGCTCTAGCCTAGGTTAAAGTTTTTCTTTTGGGATTCCTATTTGTTTGAAAGCACCTTTGGAAATGGCATTCACTGTGCTGCCCATGTCTATCAGAATTTTGGATACAAGTGAGAGTCATATTCAGACAGTTATCATAAGAGAGTTGTTGTAGATATGTTGGTTTCCTCTCAGCCCTTTAGGAGTTATTACTAAATCTGCCATTTTAATTGCACTTTTAAAAGACTTTAATGGAGGATCATCGTTTATCGAGTTGATCCCTTCTTTAGCCTCTCCCACATACCTACTTTTCGATCCTTTACTCATACTCGCTATATGTAGTTCTCCATGGATCACATCGATATGGTTCACTAGTTGCAGCAAACCTTATGGAAGCTCACTTTCTGTGATGTTGGTGTTGTTGCCGGGTGGAGTTTCATTATGCATGGGTTTTTGATCGATCTTCACGAATTCTTTGAGGACCCCCTTCCTAATCATATTCTGGATATTCCCCACCAAGACCCTACACTCATTCGTCTTATGATCGTTTACCTTATGGTAGGCACAATAATCTGCTCCTTGTTCGGCTCTGAATTAATCTCTGGTTTAAATGAAATTGGATAGTCGAGTTCATCCTTCGTAACAACGGAGATTAGCTGATTTAGTTCAACAGCATTTGCTATGGCGGATTCTTCCCTTCTTGCTTGGACTAAAAAGTTCCCTTTCTCCCTTTGATTTCTTCTGTTATGAAACATTTCATCCATTCGCACAAACTTATAAGCTTGAAAGTGGAAATCTTGTATGTCATTGCATCCATGAACAAATAGCTCTTTCCAAAATGGTGTATTTTGTGTTAAACCAGATTTTACCGCCATCAATTTTTCTCTATCACTTACCCTTTCCACTTTATTAGCCTCTGCATTAAATCGTTTCAAATAATCCCTTGGTTTCTGTTTGATGTTGACCAATATGCTTACATCAATTGTAGGTTCTTTCGAAGTACAGAATTAGGCTGTTAACTTATATGAGAACCGTTCCCATAAGTAGATTGTCTTTTCTCTGTAATGTCGATACCACTTTGGCGTGGCTCCAAAGAATAGGATCGGGAATAGCCTACATCTCGCACTACTCCTTGGGTATCATACAAATCCATTTGGCTTTCAAATGTCATTAGGTGGACGTCTAGATCTGTGGTGTCATCATACGATATAGATGGAATTTTAACATACGTAGATAATGGAACTACCATAATTCTTTCAGTGAATGAAACTCCTTTAATGTTAATGTTGGCTTTAGGGTCCATTGTCCTCTTTACTTTTAATCCAATCATGTCTTCCATCGTCTTGTTAGCCAAGTCCCTGAAATAAGTGTAACAACCCTGATTTTTCAATGTTTATTAAATAAAATAAATAAAGATCTAAATTAGAGAAACCAGAATTTAAGCGTTGTAATAGAAAAATGTTTGAAATAAGAATTTTAAAATGTGCATTTATTGATAAGTAATATGTGTAATTTATTGATATAAAATTCTTGTTTTAAAATTTGTTAAATATAGGGTTGGAATTTTCTAAATATTGTGTAAACTTATTTTGAGTAAAAATAAGTTAGTTGTGTTCAAATAATAATAAGTGATAAATTTTGACCTTTTTGTTAAAATGAAGTATTGTCTTATTTTAGATATTAAAAAGGAGGATAAAATAATTTTTTAGATTGTATTTCTTTCTTGTTAATGAAGAGTTAAGAGATTAAAATACATTTTAGTGTTAATGTATAAATTTTTAAAGTAAAATATATCGGGAAATTATGGTTTTAATGTGAGGTTATGAGAGAAAATGTTTTTGTTTCTTTTAATTAATTATTGGTTTAAGCTTAATGGGGATTTCGGCCCATTTGGGTAGATTTGAGAAAGAGTTTCTCATTCTTGTACTCAACAAAATGAACTATACTTTCATTTTCCAACTACAGTAAACTAACTCAACTCCTTCTTATTCCTAAAACCTAGTTCTTCAAAAATCAAGCTTTCATACGAAAGTAAAATCAAAGAAAATATAAGAAATTCTAGGTAAGGTTTTTAAGCCCTAATCTATCACATGGTCTGGATTATTTCAGTTTTGAGTTGAAACTGAATTCTTGTGTCTTTTGTAAAAACTAAGTTTTAGGGTTTTCTAGTGAAGAAAATGAAAGTTGTTGTTGTGAACTACTATTTAACTCAAGGGGAAAGGTAAGTTAAACACTCACAACTATTTTTATTTTTAATTCAAGTTGTTGTTGTGTTGTTTTGATGAATATATGATTGAATTGGTTTCAATTTTGTGTGCTATCTCTTATCCTATAAAACCCTATTTTCAGTTTGTTGAAACCAACTTCATATGATTATGAATTACATTTAATTATTGATGTTCATATGCTTTCATGTTAGCCAAATTAGTGCTCTAGAAGTTTAGATGAACAACGCCGAAAAACCTAACGCCAACGGACTATTGGTGGGCCGTCGGCATCGCCTGGGGTTCAGTCCAGGTGTAGCCACCGATGGACCGATCACACCAGACTAGTGCATCGATCATGACCTAGGTTGAGCCCCAGGTCATGCCGTTTTGCTCTCCGCTAACGTCTGTTTATTCATTTGTTCGCCCGTTGGTTTCCATATTGTAAATTGCTTATTTGCTTTGATGTTTTGCTATGATTTTGGCGTCGTTTGAATTTTGGTTGTGATGAATTACTTATGCATTTTTGAGTGCTTGAGCTCAAATTTGATGATCCTGTTCGTAAGGAATTCTTGCTCTATGTTTTTTCGCCAAATACACGGTTAAATTGCACTGCTTTGCAAAGTTATTAATAAAGGAAGTGTCGTTAGAAAATAAATTGTTTTCTATTTATAAATATATATATATGGAAAATATATGTATTTTGGACATGGATGATTTTAGAAAATATATTACACACACACACACACACTCTTTCAATTTTAGTATGGAATGTGAAGGAGTTTTGTATGAGTATAGATATGAATTAAATCGTGTTTTCTATTATATATATATTACAAATCTTTTTAAATTAATATTTTTAAATTAGCTTTCAAAGCAAAACTATTTTATCATAAAAACACTATTTCACTTGGATGAGAAATTGAATTAAACGGTCTAGCAAAACAAGTGGTATGCAACGCTTGCGTTTATTTTACCAATTAATTCATGGACTTGTTCAGATGAACATTTATTTGCACGAGCGGAATTTACTAGCTTTTAGTAATCATTTGAGCATCTTCAGGTGGTTATGGGACATTAGACTACACTCTTATGATTACTGATTGGAAGTGGATAACACGTATCCATCTGTCGAGCTTTCAGACTCGATCTTGGGTAAATCCGTTTAGGCGGATTAAATGGGTTTTTAGGCCCATCTTGTCATACAGTTTTCCAACGAGTTATAATTTGCAAAGTGCAACCTCTTATGTTGGCAAGCGCGGTGCGTGTATATTGTAACAACTTGTGAAGCACAAGTCTATTGCTTGCATATATGGATGCGATTATCTATGCTTTTATTATAGTAGTTGTTATGACTTTGATGATTATTGTAAATGAGCATAAACTTAACTATAAGTCATGATGCATTAAATGAAGTATTATTATGCGAGTGAAGCACAATTTATGGATATTTATCCTTGACATTTATGCAGGTTTATTTTTATCAGTATCTCACCTATTGTGATAATTAGAGATAGTCTGACCAGGGTGTTATTTTAATGCTTGGGACAGACCGAGACTTGACCGGTACAGGGACTCAGTGACCGTGGATGTGAGCTAGCTTAAGAAGTCTTATTGGATGTTTGTAACAACCCGAATTCCAGTGGGTCCGGAATTTTCGCAAAAATGCTAAAACCCAAGCTCACTGAAACCCGAGTTGGGAATCTGGTATCCTGCAAATAGGCAAAGACAAATAGTACCTTCCGTATATTCCTCGCAAAGGACTCCATCATCTTGATCCTATAGCATTCTGTGACTACATCTGTAAAGGACATCTTCGTGAGGCCTACAATACATATGTTCCGTCGTCTACTATGAAAACGTAAAACTGCGTCCGCACTAGTCTATACTAATGCTCGGACATCCACAACGTACCACCCAGTGCATACATTGAGGACTATATGTAATCGTTCTTTCTACTCTCTGAATCCCGCCAACAAGGTCTACTTTGTACGGAACTCGGTCGGGGATTTTCTATATGTATAAAGGACGGCTTCGTTAGGCCTACAATAAAGATATTCTAGTTGGTCTGTCTCTTTTCTCATCATGGCTATGCCCCCACGTAGTCACCCCTCAACTAATCGAAAGACCTCTAAAGAGTTAAGTGGTCGTGCCCTACTGCAAACAATCTAACATCCAATTGGCGGTGCCCCTCATCCAATGTCTCGATAGTGAAAGAATCATTGGCCTGATGGTTTAACTCTAGTCTTTCCCGAAATCGCTCTTGGTCTTGATGATGGCCGATATCCGCATGCGACTGTCCTTAAACTTACTTGCAAGTACTGGACACACGAATACCCTACTCCGAACACCAAGCCCTTCTGACTGCCTACAAAGGTCTGCTTCGTTAGGCCTACAATGCAAATGCAGTCAAGGCATACTCTCTTGATGGAACACCTACAAACCTGCCTCCGGGGATGCATCTTCATTAGGCCTACCCAGAGGGCCATCCTAGAGTATCCTCACGTCCCGTTGAAGTCTCGTACTTCCTTGAATTCCAAAAATAATAAGTTGGACGTGCTTCTCCATTGCTGAAATCTGTGATGAACTGCTTCGTAAGGCTCTTCATCCTTTGGGCTACTCCAAACGCATTGTGGTGACCCTACTCTCAAACACATAGATTTTAAAAAAAACATACCAAAGGAATTCACCACTAAACCCCATTTCTACTATATTTGAATATTTACATAATTTCCAAATAATTTTTCCCCAAGACCTTGGATTACCAATATAATTATATCAGTGCACAAAGCATATTAAGACAATTATATATTTGATGATATATAATTGTTTCCCTTGCCTTTCAGAGCTAACAAATTTGCAAAGAGAATTTGAATCAAATAGGCAACAAAATACCATATATGTTGTCGACATAACTATTTATTTCTTCCCTAATTTTGTTCTACTGCAAGAGATAGATTCTTAGCAATTATAATACTTATGTGTATAATATTGCAATGCACAATGCATTTTTCCATGGTTTCTAGACTATCTGCCTAAATAAGTCTATTGACACTAAAATACAATTACTTCCAGGTTTGTTTCTTTCATAATTTTTTTTTGGTTAGAAATCAAATACACAAATGCATGTTATGATTGATTCTTACTCCAGAATTCATGCACAAGCCTGTATCACTTACCTACCATGCACAAATTCATTTCTCTTGAATACCCCTATTCAAATCTTGTGAGATCATTTTTAAATCAACCACCTTAGCTCTTTAATTTTCATAAATCATAATATAACTTCAGGCAATAAAAATCAGAGATTATCACATACACATATCATATTTACATGATATGTCCATCGCCTTGTTTCTCTAAATCAGACATTCATGAAATCAGCAGTTAACCAAACATCATCAATGGTCATTCAAAACAGGTTTACTTAAGTACATATTTTAATCCAAATACTTAGAAAACTCCCTACAATTAACTTCAACTACAACATGAAATCTGACCAATAAATTCATTACAAAACAACTGCAAATTTAAAACTAGTTTCTTTTATTTATACTAACAGCTAATGCCTTCTTCATCCATCAAGCCAACTTCAATTTCCTGCAAGTAATTCACAGAGCTGCCCCAATTTTAATGAGACACCCAGATGATTGCAAGGGCAACCAAACGGGTTAGTTTTCACTGGTATGAGCATTTATCAAATTTATACACATATTCATAATTTTTGGTGAACTTGCAATGTCTACCTAATTTAGCAGATTTCATACTTAGCATATTATTGGTTAATACCAAATGATACAAAGACACATTCATTCATTCAAACAATACCCAGCAAACAATCAAAATAAATATATATAATTCTTGATTCATTTTTCTCCATTTCTGAATAAGTAAACCCAGATTTTATACTCCCAATTTCACCCAGCAATTAATCAAAGCACAATATTTAAACTTGATTGATTTAACTCCATATCTGGATATTTTATAATCCAGATTTTTAAACCCCATTTATGGTCTTTAACTCCCTGTCAAATGAACACCATGTATGCATTGTGAAGGAAACTCCCAGGTTATTTAATTTATTCCAACACACAAAGGCCTTAGGGTGCAATTGCCCCATGCATATACTTACTCCCACCTGAAGCAAGCAGATCATTGACTAACTCCCAAATGACCAATTTAATTTTTCTTTAATAAATCCCCCTCCAGTTTCTGCTTATTTTATTAAGCTTCTATTTATGAATTCAATCATAAAAACTCCCAATTCATTCATGTTTCAGAAAGGCTTATCTACTTTTATACTTTCTGGTTCAACCCCATGTTCTCCATTTATTTTCCTTATTACAGAAAATACCCCAACATACCTATGGTTTTTCCTAAAAATAATTTAAGCATCATGATCCTATTATCTTTTTTCTATATTATTGTGAATATATGAATAAGGGTTTTATTAAGGAAATCCCTCAAAAACCCAGAAATTCTCCTCTGACTTATGATATGAATATTTAGTTTCATGCTTCATTATCTAAGAAATAAACATGAGCTAGATCACTGTCTTGCTGCCTATTTCCTAAATAATTTAGATCCATACTTCATAATAATAAAATAGAACAAAAATGCTCAAACCATTTTAACTTTGAAAACCCACATACAGATTAAAACCCCAAACAAGAATGCACAAACAAACATCCATCTCACCCATAACAAATCATTTCAGAGATTTTAAATGATTTATAACATTTTAGGCTGCCTACAAGAGGACTTAATGCCATTGCATACAAAGGGATAAATACTCACATAGTGTTCTCCTTTTACTGCCTTAATCCCCTGAACAGCAAATCCTCCAAAGTTTCAAGCTAATGTTTCTCCTATTTTATTTTATTTTGTTTTGATCCCGAGAGAATGGTGGATATGGTTATGTGCAGGTATTATAAAACCATTCTAGGGTTTAAGAAAAATGGGTAATTCCCTTGATGCCCTTATATATTCATGCACAAATCATTTCCCTGTGTGGTCCTTAATTGGGAATGCACACTTCTGGTTACCTCAATTAGTTATTTCGGGAATCAAGCATTTTAAACACTTCATGCCATTTTCATGACTCTATTTTACTCATGCCATATGCATGTGACCCCTTTTTTATTTTTATTTCTTCTAAGTTTAAAGAAACTGCAAACCCCCTTGTGTTTTCTACCTAACTACCATCTCCATTCAATCATGCATACTATCATACATAATCATGTGATGTAAAAATCATTCACACTATGTTATTTGCTTGAAATAAATATAAGATATAAAATTCATATTTGATCCTATATTTTTTTTATTCTGCCTTTAGTTAAAACAGCAACTCCTCATACACCTTTATGTGATAAAAAAATCACATATATCATGCTAATTATTTCTAGCATAAATATATAAGACATTTAAACCTTATATTAAACTTCATTTTATTCTGTCTTTAAATAAAACAGAAAACACCCCATATATTAAATATATGTATTTATATAATTCTTTGGACATGGAACTATATTTGTTTTGAGTCCCAATTTTTAATCACCTTAACTCCTTGCATTTTATCAAACAGAAACTCCTATGCACATTTTATTTATTAACAAGCTTTTTCTGTTTTAATGCATTATATATTTTATAATTTCAGAAATTCTTAAAATAAATGTAACTTTCATTTTTTATTTCTTTTTCTTTTAGGGTCATTACATACCCTCCCCCATAAAGGAATTATGTCCCCACAATTCCTTTTAATTCTCCAAATAAAAGCACTAATCCATAGTCTGTTTTAACTCCATAACCCCATACTCACATTTTATGAAAGCAAGCAATATATAAAAATATTCAGAAAGCTATCATAGAGCTACTTTAAACATACCTCTCCATCAGAAAACAAATTGGGGTATTTAGCCCTCATTTTGTCTTCAACCTCCCATGTACAATCATTGGTGTCCAAGCTCCATTGAATTTTCACCAGTTTGATCACCTTGTTTCTCAGCCTCTTTTCCTCCTTAGCAACAATCCCCACTGGCTCATTTGCATAGACCAAGTTCTTATGAATTTGAATTTGAGTAGGTGACTCTAAAATTGCTCCTTCATCATGTACCCACTTTCTCAATTGAGAAACATGAAATACTGGATGTACACCACTCAATTCTTCTGGTAACTTAAGCTTATAGGCCGTGGCACCAATTCTTTGTATGACTTCATATGGTCCTACAAATCTTGGTGAGAGCTTACCAGATTTCCCAAACCTGAACACCTTCTTCATTGGTGATACCTTCAGAAAAACATACTCTCATACTTCAAACTCCATTGGCTTCCTCTTTCTATCTGCATAAGACTTTTGTCTTGATTGTGCTGCCTTCATCCTATGCCTAACTAACTCAATCATGTTGGAAGTTTCTTTAACATGATCTGGACCCAATATTACACCCACTCCCACATCCAACCAACAGGCAGGAGACATGCAGGGTCTCCCATACAAGGCTTCAAAGGGAGCCATTCCTATTGTTGACTGATAGCTATTGTTGTAAGTGAATTCTGCCAAGTGGATATGATCCTCCCAATTACCCCCAAAATCAAGCACACATGCTCTAAGTAAATCTTCCAATATTTTATTCACTATCTCTGTCTGCCCATCACTTTGAGGATGGTAGGCAGTGCTTAAACAAAGTTGAGTTCCCATTGCTTCTTGGAAGCTCTCCCAAAATTTTGAGGTGAACAAAGTGTCTCTATCACTTACAATGGTCTTTGGTATGCCATGCAATCTCACCACTTCCTTAATAAATAATTGTGCAAGCCTATGTGCATTTCTGTCTGACCTGATAGGGACAAAGTGAGCAGACTTGGTGAGTCTATCAACAATTACCCATATACTATCATTACCTTTCTTAGTTCTAGGCAAACCATCCAAAAAATCAATGGAAATACTTTCCCATTTCCACTGAGGTACCTCCAAAGGTTGCAACATGCCAGAGGGCTTTTGATAGTCTGCCTTGATTTGCTGACAGGTTAAACACTTTGCCACATATTTTGCCACTGCTTGTTTCATTCCTGGCCACCAGTAGCTCCTTTTCAAATCATGATACATTTTAGTGCCACCAGGGTGTATGGTGTACTTGGTTTTGTGATGCTCATTCATGATTTCTTCCTTTAATTCTGCGAAGTCTGGTACACAAAGCTTTTCATTTTTCCTCAAATATCCCTTGGGATCTATTTTAAAATTCTCTGACTCAATGTTATTTAATAACATTTCTTTCTTCTCCTTTAAATTTTGATCTTGATCTTGCATGCCACCAATTTTCTCCACCAGGTTAGATTTCACCGTGATTAATCCCAGTGTACCATACTCCACCATATCACCATGCTCTTTAAAATTCACTCCATCCTTGCTATATATATCTGCCTCCCCAAGCACTACAAGGTCTTTAAATTCATCAATCGTCAAACTTGCTAATCTAATATGATTTCTACTCAGAGCAACTGCCACTCTATTAGCTTTTCCAGGGGTGTACAAAATATCTAGATCATATGCAGCTAGAAACTCCATCCACCTTGCTTGCCTCATATTCAAATATTTTTGAGAAAATAAATACATCAATGCTTGATGATCTGTGAATAATTCAAATTTTTCGCCAAGCAAATAATGCCTCCAAAGTTTTAATATAAACACTATTGCAGCTAATTCTAAATCATGAGTTGCATATTTGGTCTCATTGGGTTTAAGTTGTCTTGATGCATATGCCACCACCTTGCCATGTTGCATGAGCACTGCACCTAACCCAGACCCACTAGCATCAATGTATACAACCATTCCTTCATTTACCTCTGGGATTTTCAAGACACGAGCCTCCACCAATGCTTGCTTCAATTTTTCAAAGGCTTGATCACACTGCTCAGTCCACACATATGGTTGGTTCTTCTTTGTTAGCTTGGTCATTGGTGTGGCTATTCTTGAAAAATCCTTGATGAACCTCCTATAGTACCCTGCCAAACCTAAGAATGATCTCACCTCAGTCACTGTTTTGGGTCTACTCCATGATTGAACTGCAATGACCTTGCTTGGATCCACACTCACCCCTTGCTGTGACACTATGTGTCCTAAGAATTTCACTTCATGTTGCCAAAATATACACTTTGAATACTTGGCTTTTAATTCATGTTCTCTAAGCTTGGATAATACTAAATGTAGATGCATAGCATGATCATTTTCTGACTTTGAATAAATTAATATGTCATCTATAAATACCAAAACAAATTTATCCAAAAAGTCTCTAAAAATTCTATTCATCAAATCTACAAAATAGGAGGGAGCATTAGTTAAACCAAATGGCATTACTAGAAATTCTTAAAGGCCATATCTTGTGTTAAAGGCTGTGTACTCAATGCTTTCTTCTGCAACCTTCATTTGGTGAAATCCAGAGGCTAAGTCTAGCCTTGAAAATATTTTAGCTTCATGCAATTGATCAAATAGATCATCTATTCTAGGCAGTGGATACTTATTCTTGATGGTCACCTTATTTAAATCCCTATAATCCACACACATCCTCATTGTTCCATCATGCTTCTTAACAAAGAGCACTGGGGAACCCCAACTAGAACTGCTTGATCTTATGAACCCCTTCTCTTCTAACTCTTCTAGTTGGTGTTTTAATTCCACTAACTCTTTTGGACCCATTCTATAAGGCTTCTTAATGATTGGGCTAGTTCCTGGCATTAATTTTATTTTGAATTCAACTGGCCTATTTTGAGGAATTCCCCTCACTTCTCCAAACACATCTATATATTCATTGGCTACTGGAATTTCCTCTATTTTTAATTCCTTTTGAACTTCATTAATACTCCAGATTTTATTAAAACATGTATTCTTTGCTATTTCACTTAGAATTGTAATTCTTTTGCCTTCATTTGTCTCCAAAGAAATAGTAAGATTTTCAAATTTTAAAATTGCTTTGTTTTTCATTAACCAATCCACCCCCAAAATAATCCCAATACCAGGATAATTTAAAGTATATAGATCTGAATTAAATTCATAACCCCCTATAATTAATTTCAGACCCATACACTTCATCCCTAACATACAATAACTCCCTATGGGGCTGTGTACAGTTAAGGGTTGATCAATAGAAACACAAGCAAGTGCTAACTTCTTTGTAATTTCCAGGGATATTAGTGAATGTGAGGCACCAGTGTCATATATTACTGATATTGGTTGGGTATGAATTAAAATTATACCTTCAAGTTGCCCAACATTTCCAGTGTTGTTTACTGCCAAAGCTCATATCCTCGCTGTTCTTCTGTTAGTCTCTGGGCAATCCTTCTTTAGATGACCCATCCTTCCACAATTATAGCAGCCTCCTCTAGGTATTTTAGGGTCAGGGCATTGGTTACTATAATGTCCATCTTTTCCACAATTAAAACAATGAGTAAGTTTCTTGCTTTCAGGTGCTACTACTCCTTCCCCCTTCTTAACTCCTTTGTTTGCCTTTTTCTTGTCATAAGGTTGCACCTTGTTCTGACCTCCCTTCTTCTTGTTGAACTTCATGTTCCTAAATTTCTCTCTGGTGGTGTCATGTTGCTCAAATGAGAGAGTTAGATCAATTACTTGATCAAAGGTTTTATCCTTGTATGGCAACATTGCCCTTGACAGACTAGGGTTCAAGCCTTGAATGTACCTTGCATTCTTTGCTTCTTCATTCCCTATTAACACCATTCCATACTTAGACAATCCTTCAAATTTCTGAGTGTACTCATTCACACTCATGCCTCCTTGCCTTAATCTAATAAAGTCTTCTAGCAGTGTGGCCTTGGCAGATGCTGGGACAAACCTAGCCTCAAGCATGACTTTGAATTCATCCCAAGTGATGTTATTCTCTGGCCTTCCTGCTATCACAACCTCCCACCAATCCAGTGCAACCCCTTCAACCTCCTTGAAGCTATCTGTCTCTTCTTTTGGTCATTGACTTGCATATTTGCAAAGACCCTCTCCATAGTTCTTATCCAAGTTTGAACACCCATAGCTCCTTCAGTGCCTTCAAAATCCTTTCCTCCCAAATTGGTGCATGTTTTAAGCAGTTTGGAGAGCTCCTCATGAGGGTTGTCATGCCTTGGTGCTATTCCATCTCTCAAAGCTCTCACAAAATCCTCCATGTTTATCACAGGTGGCTCATGTGATGGTCCTGCACCTGTGTGATGTCTTGTTCCTACCATATTGCTATAAATATGATTTTTATGTTAGTTTGTTTACCCCCATCATTCTTGGTGTCTTTACTTTGTTTATTTTATTTCTGTGCACACTGTGCATGTATCACATGCACACTTTTTTTTATTCAGACATAAAACAAAAGCATCCAACACCAATAATTCAAATAATGCATTCAAACATCCATATGCATACAATAATATTTACTATGTTATTTAAAACATAGCTCTGATACCAACTGTGGTGACCCTACTCTCAAACACATAGATTTTTTTTATAAAAAAACATACCAAAGGAATTCACCACTAAACCCCATTTCTACTATATTTGAATATTTACATAATTTCCAAATAATTTTTCCCCAAGACCCTGGATTACCAATATAATTATATCAGTGCACAAAGCATATTAAGACAATTATATATTTGATGATATATAATTGTTTCCCTTGCCTTTCAGAGCTAACAAATTTGCAAAGAGAATTTGAATCAAATAGGCAACAAAATACCATATATGTTGTCGACGTAACTATTTATTTCTTCCCTAATTTTGTTCTACTGCAAGAGATAGATTCTTAGCAATTATAATACTTATGTGTATAATATTGCAATGCACAGTGCATTTTTCCATGGTTTCTAGACTTTCTGCCTAAATAAGTCTATTGACACTAAAATACAATTACTTCCAGGTTTGTTTCTTTCATAATTTTTTTTGGTTATAAATCAAATACACAAATGCATGTTATGATTGATTCTTACTCCAGAATTCATGCACAAGCCTGTATCACTTACCTGCCATGCACAAATTCATTTCTCTTGAATACCCCTATTCAAATCTTGTGAGC
The DNA here is from genome assembly GCA_030737815.1 of Allium fistulosum. Classification (NCBI taxonomy): domain Eukaryota; kingdom Viridiplantae; phylum Streptophyta; class Magnoliopsida; order Asparagales; family Amaryllidaceae; genus Allium; species Allium fistulosum. The sequence continues at coordinate 1,043,013,312 of CM060906.1, forward strand.
TCATTTTTAAATCAACCACCTTAGCTCTTTAATTTTCATAAATCATAATATAAACTCAGGCAATAAAAATCAGAGATTATCACATACACATATCATATTTACATGATATGTCCATTACCTTGTTTTCTAAATCAGACATTCATGAAATCAGCAGTTAACCAAACATCTTCAATGGTCATTCAAAACAGGTTTACTTAAGTACATATTTTAATCCAAATACTTAGAAAACTCCCTACAATTAACTTCAACTACAACATGAAATCTGACCAATAAATTCATTACAAAACAACTGCAAATTTAAAACTGGTTTCTTTTATTTATACTAACAGCTAATGCCTTCTTCATCCATCAAGCCAACTTCAATTTCCTGCAAGCAATTCACTGAGCTGCCCCAATTTTAATGAGACACCCAGATGATTGCAAGGGCAACCAAACGGGTCAGTTTTCACTGGTATGAGCATTTATCAAATTTATACACATATTCATAATTTTTGGTGAACTTGCAATGTCTACCTAATTTAGCAGATTTCATACTTAGCATATTATTGGTTAATACCAAATGATACAAAGACACATTTGAAAGGGACGCGGAAGATGATCTTAAGGCTATTTAACACTAGAGGGGGGGTGAATAGTGTTTTAAGAATTTCTTTAAAACTTCTTTGATTTAAATTGATTTAACTAACTTAATGCAAATTCACAATCACAGGTCAAATCACAGAATCACAAACAGATGCAAATATAAATAAAAAGCAAGTAAAGGAAAGAACACACCAGGAATTTTATACTGGTTCGGTGTTACCCTATATCCAGTCCCGCACAACTCGTACGGCTTTCTATTCAATAATAATCTAGATTACAATCCCTCGATTCCAAGGCAACGAGGTACACCCTCCAGATTCTCAGGTCTCTGGGTAGAACCACTTGATTCACAGGACACAAGTTCACCCGATCGATTTCCAAGGACACGATCACACCTTTATAACCCTAAACAAGTTTCTTTGAGTACAAATGTATCTATAACTCTGATAAGCACTGAGATTCTTTGAAGAGAGTGGCAGAGAATCAAACTAGAGATATTTTGGTTTGATTCACTTAAGATTTTGGCAGAATATGGATAGGATGATTAGAAAATAAGATAAGAGAATAAAGAGGAGAGAAAATAAAGAAAGTAGTTACTGGAAAACGTCCATAACAGTCTCTATTTATAGAGAATGAATGGACGTGTCCATTCAAAGAGATTTAAACGAATAGACACTTCTTTTGAAAACAACCTTTGCTATAACGGGAAGCATGTCGACATGACGAGTAACTATGATGTCGACATGGTCTAGTAAAAATGATGATTTGCTTTTCTTTGAAAATGATGATTTAAAACATATGCAACTTTATTCAAATGGACTCTATGTATTTGTAGAAGGTATTGAGAAGTAGAAATACTTATGAATATATATATGTATATATACTAAAATATATTTAAAATCAAGGTAAATAAACTAAAGTAAATATAATATTAAAATAGATTTTGAGGCTAAAATATCAAGGACAATTTTGAAATCAAAATATAACAAAATGATAAATATGATTTTGAGGCTAAAACATTTTTGGAAATACGAACGAAGATTTTTCTTTTGAAAAGGAATATTTGAAAATCACTTTATGAAACAAGAGATAATTTTGAAAATCATTTTGAATCAAAATTAGTGGATAACAAAATAGGGCTACTATCCGTTCCACTAGATATTTCGTGAGTTCCATCTCACTAGGGTTCCATCCCTTTAACAAGAACGAAGTGGATTCCATTCCACGAGTAAATTGGATAAAAAAGAATGATAGTGCTTTCAAGGAGTTTTAACAAATATCTAACCTAACTATATTATTTGTCTTGAACTCTTGAATATCTTGAATCTCATGAGTCTTCAATCTTGAACTCTTGATCTTTGTCTTCTTTACTGTACAGTCTTCTTTTGTTGATACCTGCATATAGATTTCCTGCACATATATATTTTATAACACTTCTATAGTTGTTGTCATCAAAACCACTATCCTATGGACTAACATTCTCCCCCTTTTTGATGATGACAACCTTTGTTTATAAAATATTTATATTCTCCTTATAACTCCCCCTAAATCTAATAACTCCCCCTTAATCTATGCCTAACTAACCTATTTTATACTTCTCCCCCTTTGTCATCAACAAAAAATATGACACTAACTCCCCCTAAATCTATGATATTAATGATAGTGTTATCATTAATAATACTAAAACTAGATATAACAATGCTAAATATTGTATACTCAGAATGATATATATGAGTAATATAAGAATGAGAATAATACGTGTAACCACAGATTATTTTATTCATTTCAATATTACTATATACATGACTATTTAAACTTATAAACACATAACTAAAACAAGAAAATAAACAACTCAACGGTTGTTTTTGATGATGGGAGACTTGTGGACAGGACAATTTGGGTAATGGAAACAGAAATTTCCATGTTGTTCCACAATGTTCCCATAAGCATCAAAACAGACTTCCCCTACACATACTGCTTCATCATCAGTTTCTTCCTCCATTGGTTCTTCCTCTTCTTCTTCGTCTTCGTCTTCTTCTCCTTCTTCATTTGCTTCTATGTTAGAAGAATCTTCAATTACAATTGGATTGGCATGATTATCCATGAGGAATTTTTGAAGATTCCTCATAATATTCCCTTGTTTCTCTTGCTCTCTTGCCATTCTCAATTGTTGAACTTGCATTTCAGTTAACATCTGCAGCGAATCATCAACTTTCTCCTCTATTTTGATGACACGAGCAAGTATGGAGTTTTGGAAAGGGCCTTGTGAAGGAAAAGGGAAAGGAACCGGTGAAATTTGATTAGGATTGGATGTGGAAGCCATGGATTTGATGTTTCCAGAAAGTAGTATGAAGAAATAATGATTGGAGGGAAGAGAAACTCGGAATGGGTGAATTAAATAACCACCCATTCAAAAATTAGAGTGAAAAACGAATTGTCATTTTTACCGTTTCATGTCGACATGACGCATGAATACTATGTCGACATGGTGTTGTAAAATGCTATGGTTAAGAAATCATTCATATATACCCTATGTATACTACTATACTATATACTATATTTCAGAAAGAGAACATATACCTAATTCTCTTCTTAACTTGGTGAAGACAGGTTCTCCTAAAGGTTTGGTTAAAATATCAGCTATTTGATTTTCAGAATTAACAAAATCAAGAGAAATTTTCTCTTTATTTACGTTATCTCTTAGAAAATGGTGTCTAATGTCAATATGTTTAGTTCGGGCATGGAGAGTTGGGTTTTTGGACAAACTAATGGCACTAGTGTTATCACAGAAAATTGGAGATTTCGTGATAGATATACCAAAATCATTCAAGGTTTGTTGCATATACAAAACTTGAGAACAAGCTAAAGCAGCAGAAACATACTCTGCTTCAGTTGTTGATAGGGAAACAGTATTCTGCTTTTTACTAAACCAGGAAATTAAGGAATGACCTAGAAAGTGACAAGTTCCACTTGTACTCTTTCGGTCTGACTTACACCCAGCATAGTCAGCATCACAGTAGGAAACTAATTCAAATGAATCATTCTTAGGGTAGAACAATCCATAATCAAAGGTGTGTTTAACATATCGAATGATACGTTTCACAGCTTTTAGATGAGTTTCCTTGGGTTGAGATTGATATCTTGCACAGAGACAAACACTGTTCATGATATCTGGTCTACTAGCAGTTATATAGAGAAGTGATCCAATCATTCCTCTATACAAGGTTTGATCTACGTCTTTGGATAGATCATCCTTACTTAACGCTATATTGGTTGCCATGGGAGTTGGTTTTCCACTCACATTGGTCAAGCCAAACTTACTAACTAACTCTCTCGCATACTTCTCTTGACTGATAAAGATACCATTATCTAATTGTTTGATTTGTAATCCTAGGAAAAAGTTAAGTTCACCCATATGACTCATCTCAAACTCTTTTGTCATAATGTCAGAAAATTCTTTGTTCATGTCAGAATTGGTTGATCCAAAAATAATATCATCTACGTACACTTGTACAAGTTGAATATCATTTTTGTTTCTTTTAATAAAAAGTGTGTTATCTACTTTACCTATTTCAAAATCAGATTGCAAAAGATAAGACCTAAGTCTATCATACCAAGCTCTAGGAGCTTGTTTTAGACCATACAGGGCTTTCTTTAATTTAAAAACATGATTTGGAAATTTTGTATCTTCAAAGAGAGGAGGTTGTTCAACATAAACTTCCTCTTTTACAAAACCATTTAGAAAGGCACTCTTGACATCCATTTGAAAAAGTTTGAAATTATTGAAATTAGCGAAAGCAAGCAGAATTCTAATAGCTTCTAATCTTGCTACGGGTGCAAAGGTTTCGTCATAATCTATACCTTCTTCTTGACAATAACCTTGTGCAACGAGTCGAGCCTTATTTCTAACGACCTCACCTAATTCATTTAATTTATTTTTATATACCCATTTAGTGCCTATAATGGATTTATCCTCAGGTCTAGGAACAAGTTCCCAAACATCATTTCTGGTGAATTGATTCAATTCTTCTTGCATAGCAAGAATCCATGAATCATCAGTTGATGCTTCCTTTGGATTGTTAGGTTCTATTGAGGATATAAAAGCAACATGACTCATACTGTTTAATTGATTCCTAGTTTTAACAACAGATTGCATATCTCCTAGAATATTTTCTACAGGGTGATCTTTTAAAAGCCTAAAAAGTTTCATTTGTAGCATCTACAGATTCATGATTAGAAATAACTAAGTCATCCTCATCATTAGTCTGATCAACTTCTTTGAAATTTTCATCAAAGGAAACATGTAAAGTTTCTTCAATAGTGTTTGTTCTTAGATTAAAAACTCTATAAGCTTTACTCCTGTTAGAATATCCGATAAAGATTCCTTTGTCGGATTTAGGATCAAACTTATCTAAATTATCTTTTGTATTTAAAATAAAACATTTACTTCCAAAAATTCTGAAATAAGATACCTTAGGTTTCTTATTGAAAAGAAGTTCATAAGGTGTTTTATTGGTTAGAGGTCTAATTAGAATCCTATTCAAAATATAACAGGTTGTTGCAACTGCTTCAGCCCAAAAATGTTTTGGTAATTTACTATCAGAAAGTAGAGTTCTAGCACACTCTTGAATCGTCCTATTCTTACGCTCAACTACTCCGTTTTGTTGTGGAGTTCTTGGAAATGAAAAATTGTGAGTAATTCCCTTCTGATTACAGAATTCCTCAAACTTCTCATTTTCAAATTCACCACCGTGATCACTACGAATAGTGATGATCTTGGAAGACAGTTGGTTTTGAACTCTTTTTGAAAAACTTTTAAAATAATCAAAAGTATCACTTTTATGTTTCAGAAAGATTGTCCATGTATATCTAGAATAATCATCCACAATTACAAAGACATATTTACTATGGTTGATTGATTGAATCTGAGATGGACCAAATAAATCTAGGTGAAGTAACTCAAGAGGTTTTGAAGTAGAGATCATATCTTTAAGTTTAAAGGAACTTTTTCTAAGTTTTCCTAATTGACATGCATCACATATACTATCTACTTTAAATTGCATCTTAGGGAGGCCTCTTACTAGATCAAGTTTGGATAGTCTAGATAAGAGCTTAAAATTCAAATGTCCAAATCTCTTATGCCAAGTCCAAGGGTCACTTGTATTGGCCAAAAGACATAGATTATTATTTGAAATTTTCATACTAAGAATATAGATATTCTTTTTTCCTAACTCCCTCAAAGATAATATTAGATTTATTATCTTCGATGTGACACTTGTCTTTTTCAAATTTAATCCTATATCCTTTATCACATAACTGACTAATACTAAGTAGATTATGTTGTAGATTTTTAACTAACAAAACATTTGAAATAATAGGAGTTTCAGAATTACCTACATTGCCGATGCCAACCACATAACCTTTTGAATTATCCCCAAAATTAACCAATCCTCCATCCTTGTAAATAATGTCATTGAGTATCTCTGGATTTCCTATCATATGTCTTGAACATCCACTATCAAGTACCCACTTGTTTTTTCTTATTTGCACAGCTTGTCCATTGTGAATAGATTCATTTGTCGCCATGAAGCAAGATTCCTGCACAGTGAGCAACTTTTGTAGACTACCTGATTCTATATAACTATCATGCATCAATTTATGAGACCACAATGATTTGATCATTAAAGAAATATTTTTAGGAAACATTTCAAACTTAGCCATGAACTTTTCAAAAATCAGATTATGAATACTTTGAAAAACTTGCTCTGATACCAAATGAAAGGGACGCGGAAGATGATCTTAAGGCTATTTAACACTAGGGGGGTGAATAGTGTTTTAAGAATTTCTTTAAAACTTCTTTGATTTAAATTGATTTAACTAACTTAATGCAAATTCACAATCACAGATCAAATCACAGAATCACAAATAGATGCAAATATAAATAAAAAGCAAGTAAAGGAAAGAACACACCAGGAATTTTATACTGGTTCGGTGTTACCCTACATCTAGTCCCGCACAACTCGTACGGCTTTCTATTCAATAATAATCTAGATTACAATCCCTCGATTCCAAGGCAACGAGGTACACCCTCCAGATTCTTAGGTCTCTGGGTAGAACCACTTGATTCACAGGACACAAGTTCACCCGATCGATTTCCAAGGACACGATCACACCTTTATAACCCTAAACAAGTTTCTTTGAGTACAAATGTATCTATAACTCTGATAAGCATTGAGATTCTTTGAAGAGAGTAGCAGAGAATCAAACTAGAGATATTCTGGTTTGATTCACTTAAGATTTTGGCAGAATATGGATAGGATGATTAGAAAATAAGATAAGAGAATAAAGAGGAGAGAAAATAAAGAAAGTAGTTACTGGAAAACGTCCATAACAGTCTCTATTTATAGAGAATGAATGGATGTGTCCATTCAAAGAGATTTAAACGAATAGACACTTCTTTTGAAAACAACCTTTGCTATAACGGGAAGCATGTCGACATGACGAGTAACTATGATGTCGACATGGTTTAGTAAAAATGATGATTTGCTTTTCTTTGAAAATGATGATTTAAAACATATGCAACTTTATTCAAATGGACTATATGTATTTGTAGAAGGTATTTAGAAGTAGAAATACTTATGAATATATATATATGTATATATACTAAAATATATTTAAAATCAAGGTAAATAAACTAAAGTAAATATAATATTAAAATAGATTTTGAGGCTAAAATATCAAGGACAATTTTGAAATCAAAATATAACAAAATGATAAATATGATTTTGAGGCTAAAACATTTTTGGAAATACGAACGAAGGTTTTTCTTTTGAAAGGAATATTTGAAAATCACTTTATGAAACAAGAGATAATTTTGAAAATCATTTTGAATCAAAATTAGTGGATAACAAAATAGGGCTACTATCCGTTCCACTAGATATTTCGTGAGTTCCATCTCACTAGGGTTCCATCCCTTTAACAAGAACGAAGTGGATTCCATTCCACGAGTAAATTGGATAAAAAAGAATGATAGTGCTTTCAAGGAGTTTTAACAAATATCTAACCTAACTATATTATTTGTCTTGAACTCTTGAATATCTTGAATCTCATGAGTCTTCAATCTTGAACTCTTGATCTTTGTCTTCTTACTGTACAGTCTTCTTTTGTTGATACCTGCATATAGATTTCCTGCACATATATATTTTATAACACTTCTATAGTTGTTGTCATCAAAACCACTATCCTATGGACTAACAACATTCATTCATTCAAACAATACCCAGCAAACAATCAAAATAAATATATATAATTCTTGATTCATTTTTCTCCATTTCTGAATAAGTAAACCCAGATTTTATACTCCCAATTTCACCCAGCAATTAATCAAAGCACAATATTTAAACTTGATTGATTTAACTCCATATCTGGATATTTTTATAATCCAGATTTTTAAACCCCATTCTCCATTTATTTTATGGTCTTTAACTCCCTGTCAGATGAACACCATGTATGCATTGTGAAGGAAACTCCCAGGTTATTTAATTTATTCCAACACACAAAGGCCTTAGGGTGCAATTGCACCATGCATATACTTACTCCCACCTGAAGCAAGCAGATCATTGACTAACTCCCAAATGACCAATTTAATTTTTCTTTAATAAATCCTCCTCCAGTTTCTGCTTATTTTATTAAGCTTCTATTTATGAATTCAATCATAAAAACTCCCAATTCATTCATGTTTCAGAAAGGCTTATCTACTTTTATACTTTCTGGTTCAACCCCATGTTCTCCATTTATTTTCCTTATTACAGAAAATACCCCAACATACCTATGGTTTTTCCTAAAAATAATTTAAGCATCATGATCCTATTATCTTTCTTCTATATTATTGTGAATATATGAATAAGGGTTTTATTAAGGAAATCCCTCAAAAACCGAGAAATTCTCCTCTGACTTATGATATGAATATTTAGTTTCATGCTTCATTATCTAAGAAATAAGCATGAGCTGGATCACTGTCTTGCTGCCTATTTCCTAAATAATTTAGATCCATACTTCATAATAATAAAATAGAACAAAAATGCTCAAACCATTTTAACTTTGAAAACCCACATACAGATTAAAACCCCAAACAAGAATGCACAAACAAACATCCATCTCACCCATAACAAATCATTTCAGAGATTTTAAATGATTTATAACATTTTAGGCTGCCTACAAGAGGACTTAATGCCATTGCATACAAAGGGATAAATACTCACATAGTGTTCTCCTTTTACTGCCTTAATCCCCTGAACAGCAAATCCTCCAAAGTTTCAAGCTAATGTTTCTCCTATTTTATTTTATTTTGTTTTGATCCCAAGAGAATGGTGGATATGGTTATGTGCAGGTATTATAAAACCATTCTAGGGTTTAAGAAAAATGGGTAATTCCCTTGATGCCCTTAGATATTCATGCACAAATCATTTCCCTGTGTGGTCCTTAATTGGGAATGCACACTTCTGGTTACCTCAATTAGTTATTTCGGGAATCAAGCATTTTAAACACTTCATGCCATTTTCATGACTCTATTTTACTCATGCCATATGCATGTGACCCCTTGTTTATTTTTATTTCTTCTAAGTTTAAAGAAACTGCAAACCCCCTTGTGTTTTCTACCTAACTACCATCTCCATTCAATCATGCATACTATCATACATAATCATGTGATGTAAAAATCATTCACACTATGTTATTTGCTTGAAATAAATATAAGATATAAAATTCATATTTGATCCTATATTTTTTTTATTCTGCCTTTAGTTAAAACAGCAACTCCTCATACACCTTTATGTGATAAAAAAAATCACATATATCATGCTAATTATTTCTAGCATAAATATATAAGACATTTAAACCTTATATTAAACTTCATTTTATTCTGTCTTTAAATAAAACAGAAAACGCCCCATATATTAAATATATGTATTTATATAATTCTTTGGACATGGAACTATATTTGTTTTGAGTCCCAATTTTTAATCACCTTAACTCCTTGCATTTTATCAAACAGAAACTCCTATGCACATTTTATTTATTAACAAGCTTTTTCTGTTTTAATGCATTATATATTTTATAATTTCAGAAATTCTTAAAATAAATGTAACTTTCATTTTTTTTCTTTTAGGGTCATTACACGCATCTCACTCTTTTATGATACCCTAAGTCTAATCTTTTAATTTGTGTTTAGTTTACTTTTCTTATTCTGTTGGCTACTTATTTACCCTAATTAGCATATTCTTGCCCTCGTCTCACTTCTGGCTATTGTGAGGCCACCATTGAATTAATAGGGAATGCTGTTGGTACTGACACTTCTATTACCTTACTTATTTAACTCAATTTAAGTCTTAAGTTTATTAAATAAGCATCTTTTGTTCTATTTGCTTATTAATTTAGTAGAAATCTAAAATAAGCTTGTACTATTTATCTTTGCTATCACTGCTTATTTATTCTAAGTTCCCAAATAAGCCTTTCTATTCTTTTACTTAGTCATAACTTATGTTATAATTATATTTGTAATTGTTACTATTATTTCTTTTAAAATCTGTATATAATTACAAGTGTTTCTTTTCTGTTCAAGTCTATCTTCTTTTATTATGATATAGAATTCTTTTTAATTCTCTTTTATTATATAATTAACTTATCATAATAATTGTCTTTTTATATAGTCTGTGCGATAAATGTAGACCTAGGTTCGTTTATTGTTCACAGCCATAATTTCTTATCTAATAATTTATTTGATTCATTCATACTCTACTTTATTTTCTTTTATTCTAGGAAGTAATTCTATTTTATTTGGTTGGTTGTGAAAGCTATACTAAAATCCATTTCTATAATTTAATACTAAATAATACTATAAACAATAATTCGTAACTGCAAGATATTACTTTTATTATTTTGGGATAGTGTAAAATATAGTGGTCCCTCTATTTTACACTAGTTCCCTTTTTCTTTCTTTTTATTCTTGCAGTTACTTTTATCGTTATCTTTTAATTATTAAATTATAGAAATGTATTCTAGTTTCTAAACCAACCAATTAATCTATTACTTACTCCCCAAATTAAATTATCATATAAATTTATTGTTTCCATTCAGCGTAATTTATTGCAAAATTCCACTTTTCTAATTTTATTTCAATTTCCAATTTTCTTATTTTACATCTACTTCTATAAAGTCTAGCATTTTAATCCATAACCGCGAATTCTCTTTCTAACTATATTATTCGCGTAAAAAGGAAATAAAAGGAATCAGTATTAAGGCTAAATTATGAATTTCAAAATAGATGTAGATAACTATAAATTTCTTACTTTTAGGCCTATGCCTTTTCTAACTGTCAAGCCTAATTAAATATAAATAAAATTTACAGTGCTTACATAACTAATAGAATTAATTACTGGAATAAATTATCTAATGGAAATTCAACGATAATATATATTATAAACATAAAAGAATATAATTAAATCCACTCACATGTCGTCCTTAGCTTCAATCTCTATCCCTTTTAAATTGCTACACTTTTCTCCGCTTTTCCCCCTTTTAATTTGCTGTATATTCCCTGATTTGTTTGCACGATTCTCTGATTTTCTTGTATATATTTCCTTGCTTAATTTTATTTTTTTGTTTGGGGAAAGATTTGATTGACAAAGGAGAAAGGAAGAGGGAGAAGAGAAGAGGAGTTTGCTGTAAACGATAGCAGCTGATTCAGAGAATATAGTGTGGGCTAGGGTTAAGTTACGTTCAATTTATCGGTGTAGTGAACAACTATAAAACATCCGATTAACCCTAAAAACAATCCTCACCATCATTTATTGGTTTGTTTACGTTAGCTTATAACATATAATTCTCCAATGTTATTCATTTATTCCTTTGCTATACGACCCTATTAATTCACGTTTCCTTCTAAATAAGATTCTCCCATTAATTATCCAATTTTAGATCATACAGACACACATATATATATATATATATATTCAATATTAATTGATTCTTATACGTTATAATTTCTTACCTATTTGAACACGTCAATTAATACCTCTATTAATTGATTGTATATAAAAGTTATACTTTTTAAGTTATAATTTTTTAATTTATTTTTATTAACTTACCTTCATCATAAACTTAATTAATTCGTTTGATTTTTATACGCATTCCAATTCCTTTTTAACTTGGAAACAAATAATCATATAATTGGCGTTTTCTTCTAAATAATTAATTTACATTATTAGCTATTGTAAGAAGGGCATATTCTTTGATTAATTGACACCCTTTTTAAAACGCTCAACTAATTGCCAATTATTTAATTGGCATGTTTTCCCATTTTAATCAATATCCAAATTAATTCTTATGCATCACTCAATCATGCATTTATTAGTTGTATATATTTAAACCGCTAATTCATTACCCAATTAATTAACATATAAGTTTCCCTCTTTTATTAATTGACGCTTACTTAATGTCTTTAATTAATTTCTTAATTAATTGATTGCGTCAATTATAAATTAATATATATATATATATATGTTTAATTATTTAATTTATTCCCCACATACATTTTCCTTTATTAGAAGATCCCTTAATTAATTAATGTTATAAAAGTGACATATTCTCTGATAATATTGACGCCTCTATGTCTCTTAATTAATTCCCCTTTTAATTGATTGATGCATCAATTAATCACACACTCATTGCTTGCGTAAATCTATGTAACCTCTTAATTCTTAAATGCATATATTTGACATTTATATTCTATTTTGCAATTTTGTTAATTCAATTAATTTTATTTAATTATATAAAAATGTGGGGTGTTACAATGTTGGTTATATTTTAGATGTATCATTTGAGTATAGCCTATATGCTTGTGTATTTTGTAGACTATTGTAATTATGAATATTTGAGACCTGTCATTGTTTATAGATATATATGTATATAAATGTGAGTCTAGTGTTTTGTAGACTCGTATATTTAAGAGATATTTGATGTATATTATTTTCATTGCGACGTCTGATTTTGTGTTGTATATTATGTTATGTATTGTTCTTAATTATGTTAAACCTCTGTATTATTATTTTGCGCGTGGATCGGATATATTGAATTAGCTCTTGTAGAGAAGAAAGAAAAAAATTATAGTCACATTATTCAACTTATCGATACTCGTCCAAAGCAATTTTATGGATGGTTGCCCCTAACCAGCCTTATTATCTGCACTAACAGACAGTATTACCTAGTAACACCCTTTGTTAGTATGGGTCTCGGGGTGGGGCATTACAGTTGATATCAGAGCATAGGTTTAGAATAATATAGAATATAAGAAATACAAATCTTGGCTTAGACTGACTTAGAGTCTCGTGGCTGTGTCGGGTAGAGTTTAGGATTTATTTCCTATATAGGACATGAGTATAAATGATTATTAGGAATAATCACTGGTACGTATTTGTGAAAATTTTAAATTACTTTATAGATTATTTTATAAGATGATTTTAAAATTTTATTGTGGTATAGTGGAGTCATGATCCGTTAATGATCAGAGTTACACAGCGGAAGCTGATAGATTGTTTACGTTGAACACCGTAATTAATTATCTATTTATGGTTGATTGCATGATGTATGCATGGATGAATGGATGTGTTTTTTTATTTCCTATTAATAGATTTTCAATTATATGAATATATATATATATATTGATAAAAGAAATGTTTGGAAATTAGTTTTGTGTTAAATTGCTCATTGAGTGCTTTAAGAATTCTAATCGATGCACCTGATCAACGTTATCGATAGGGATTTCCTAAACATTTCAACGAGACAGTTAGACACGGTACTTGAGTTTTAATATCTTATGAAGGTTTAACAAAAGTTATAAATAATAGTTAGAAAGAAGATAAAGTTTTAATTGAGTTAAATATTCTTTTGAAATGGGATAAAATGTTTTGAAAAATATATTTGTATGCATATGTAATGAATTTTGGAAATAAAAAGATAATTTAGGAAAAGTGTTAACTTTAAAAGAAAGTATTTTGAAGATAAACAATATTTTAAAAATAAATATTATGTGTTATATGTTTATTTCAAAAAAGAATATATTACATGGAGTTTTAATAATATTAGAACATTTTTATGGAAAGGACATTTTTGGAAAACAAATTAAGAATGGAAAATATATTTCTATGTAAATATAGGTGTTTAATAAATCTTTGGTGGTTTAGTAAATTTTATTGAAAACTTTAAGAGTTGTTTTATATGAATTGATTTTGACGACGTTTGCAGCCATCGAGTATTAGCAATAGCAAAGAATAGTTGCGAGGCAATGTTGATTTCACAATCAACATTGCAGCCATCTAGCGAAGCGCTTTGTTAAAAATAAATGGCGAAGCTATGTCGTTATATTAATTTTGATATATGATAAATTGTGTGGGATGCTTATGCTTTACTGTGTATATCATTTTATGATTTAGATGGATGTTAATTTTGAGTTCTAATTAAAGAAGCTAAAACAAAAGATATAAGAAATTGTGTAAATTTATTTTGGAATTTCAAAGTAAGGAACTAATTGGAAAAGAAAGTTGAATTTTATAATTGATGATTTGGAATCTAAAAGGATATATCTTTTATTTGAATCGGTATAAATAAATACCATACACTACACCAAAATAGTGATTTTGTAACATTTTATACTTGTTAATTTCTAACACTTATAAATGTTATAACTTACTGACAATAAAAAAGTGTTAGGATACCTAGAAAAGTGTTGGGAAATATAAATTATATTTTTTTATAAACTTTCCAACACATCAGTTATAATTTAAAACACAAAAAAGTGTTATGACAGTCGGTAAATTTGTAAATAGCTCACGAAAAATTGGGCCCTTCCGTAATCTTGTATATGTAGCATTTTCTAACCCTTTCCCCTTCCATCACCCCTATCGGCCGCATAATTTTCAATTAGATTAGGTTCCCCTTCACGCATTCCATCATCACCAGTGTCGACCGCCATTCGCGCATCCTCCAAGTTACCAGACATCTAACATCGAGCGGCTTAAGACTAGGGTTCCCCAATTCACTAGGTGCGTCATCTCCAATCGAGCGTCAAACCCTTCATTCACGGCATCGAGGGGCATCACATTTGAAACTGAAAGCTAATCACGTATAAATCGGAAGCTATCCTGGTCAGTAATAATTTTTTTTGGCCTGTCTCTGTTGTTATTTCTAATTTTTAAACTTGGTACAGTACAATTTAATATTAGACTTGAAGACTGAATGATAATCGAATGAAGGATATATGCTAGTTTATTTGTTGTTTTATCAAACTTGCATTATTATTTGTGATCTTCATGAAGCAATTGGATTAAATGCATAGACACACATGGGAAATTCGTAGCAATCTTCTTTGACTTTCCCACGGTTCATTAAATAACGAACAAAAAAAACAAACGGATGAGACGATAGAAAATAGGGGAGAAGTATTTATGAAAAAACTATCGGTGGAAAAAATGTGCAAAACCAACGATGAATGCAGTGAATATTTGCAGTCTTGACGCTTAGGAGATACGCCCAATCCTTGAATAATCTGTTTGTGCAACTGTTTCTCTTATGGGCTGCCTATAGTTTTGTCCTCCTATAGAAAAATTCTTGTGTTTTAATAACAGTTTTTGGGTCGGTCGAAGAGGGGTTGGGGTCGCCATGTTTATTGAAATGGCGGTTGGGCATGGTTATGATGGTAAGGGCTAGATATTCGTGTGCATATATGTGTGTATTTGTTATTGAAAATCTGTGGAAAAATACATAATTAATCATTTAAAGTTTCAAAGCAATATTCTTTACTATATACAATATAAACAAAAAGTACAAATGATATATTAGTAGAATTAAAACTGATGTTATTTGCTTATGTAATAAATATAAAAATAAATTATTAATTGAAATCATGTAACTTACGTTAGATGTAATCTCAACCAGTTGGAAATGATTTTTACGTTTCTTGTTTTTCACTATAAAAAAATGTAATCTTTTGATTTTATTTTTATCTCATGCTTCACTCTCATCTTTACCGTTGTTAAGTGCATAACGTTTGGACATGCTGTGTTTTCCACTTAGATATATGCGCCTACTCATCGAAATTTTTAGCTAATATAATCAATGGAAATATATACATACATGCCTATGATGTGGCACACAACTATAAAATATGACTGGTTACTTTATAACTTTTCAGTTGTACATGGTAGCATCCAATTTGGGTACAAAGGATTTGAGCTCGTAATTGGTTCAACATTGGCAATATGGAGAAGATACAAGCTAAACGCTAATAAATTTAGATAAAAATATAATCGAGTATTTTGTACTACGTTCAGTTGGATTGCTATATCAAGAGATTAATTAGTTGACACGTATGAACCAAACTCCCATAGCTGACACGCTCTTTGTTGGGAATTTATCATTTGAAGCTGGAGAGGAGGATATGTATGCAGCTTTTTTCCTTTCTTAATCGTATCGATGCTAATGTTTTTTTTCCTTCTAAATTTCAATATCATAATATCTTTCAGATCGGAGTTTTTTGGCCAGGCTGGGGAAGTTGTTGGCATTCGACTGGCTACAAACCAAGATAGCATTCGACTGATGTTAGCTCGTGAATTTATAATTTTATTTTCAGGCTATATGTTTTAATGATTGAGTATTACATATTTCATTTGATTTTTTGTAATCATGACAGTTTGACGTAAAAATCTAGTGTAGAAAATAATTTGGTAAAGCATCTAATTTTCATTTTCCTTGCCCTTTGATTACGCATGTAGGCAACATAGTTATAGTAGTTTGAAGTAACAGTTCATGTTTTACAATATACTAAGCAGGACAGATAATGAGTTTTGAGTTGTAAAGCAGCGCATGCTTATTTGTTTTGAAAAATAACTGTATTTGGATACTTATGCGGTTGTTTGAACAGAGCATGGTTGAGTATATCTCCAGTTGGTTATTGTATTTAAACTGTGTTAGTTATTAAAAACTAACAACCTAGAACAATCAAAAATTATTATTACAACTCATATTCCCCACTACTAACATTGAACAAAAATTATGGTATAATAACCACCACTATGTAGTGCTCGTGTCTTTTTCATAGGTATAACCATGGGCTTGTACATTGTAGTAAACTGTCGTATGCTTTTAAAAGAATATAGTTGATAGTCAAAACTGTTATATTCATTAGAAAAAATGTGTAATTGTTCAGGATATAGTGGGTACTTCATGTTGCTATTTTAGTAATTTATATACAACATTTTGTGTCATAGTAGAATTTCCCATGTGTGTGTGATTATATAAGCATTGTGATAAACAGACTTGAATAACTTAATTTGGAGGAAGGTGCGTTTTGTGCATTGTGTTCCTTAGGAAATAAACTTATATATATCTGTTACAATGATATAAGATTAGTGGTTGATACAAATTATTTAAATATCTCACAATGGTGTTTATCTGTAGCTTTAACTGCATGCCATGTAAAACTTATATCTGCTAAGGATGTTTCTGCAGTCATGCGCATTGTCCAGTCTAGTGTATGTTTGTGTTAAATTGCGCATCTTAACCAATTGCTTTATAATAAGATAAAAAGTTCAGTCTGCAACTGCAAATTAATTTGCTTGTTAACCAACATATTGCATTTAAATGTGAGAAAGGGATTCAGCTTTTAACTTTGAATGGATGCACTTGTTTATTAGGTATTACTGTATCACTGCTTGATAATCCAGTCTTTGCTATAGGATCATATTTGGTTTGATGTCAGCCTCCATAATTTTGGGGCTTCATGTTATAATAAAACGTTTTTGCTAGCTTGCATTTATTTTTCATAAGATATTCTTCATAATTATTTTATGTAGCTTGCTGATATAGTCAATCAAGAAAAACTGGTTTCCGATGAAATCATTATAAAATTATTGTATAAGCAGCTTGAAAATGGACAAGCCAAGGGCGAATCAGGGTTCATTCTTGATGGTTTTCCACGAACATTGAAACAAGCTGTAAGCAGTGTTTTGACACTTCTATGAAATTTTGAGTTATACATATGTTTTCCATGCTAATCTCATGGTACTTTTTTTGAGTTTGCATTTAGGAAATTCTCGATAAAGTGATCAACATAGACCTTGTAGTCAATCTAAAGATCGGAGAGGAAGTACTGATTGAAAAATGCCTTGGCAGGAGGATCTGTAGTCAATGTGGAGGAAATTTCAATGTTGCTAGTATCAACCTGAAGGGTGAAAATGGTAGACCTGATGTAGTGATGGCTCCTCTTTTGCCCCTTGAAAACTGCGCATCAAAGCTTATTACTCGAGCTGATGACACCGAAGAAGTGGTCAAGAAGAGATTAAATATATATTATGAAATGGTATGCACCACTTTTTCCCTTCTATAGAAATGCAACTGTTCCTTTTAACTTGGAAGTAAGCGAATGGTAACAAGTGAAGAACAGACACTTCACAGCAAATAGTTTGCTGAAACTGTTTGAAGAAAATATAGGCACCACTTACTTTTTAGATTTTTGACATGAAGGACTTTCAGTTGTTTTAAATTATAAAATATTTTCTCATGAAGTTTTATTTTTTTCCACTTGCAAACATTAAGCTCGGCAACTTGCTACTGTACTTGAGCATCTCTCTTCTTCAAATATTACCGATAAGTCCTTCGATTTTTCTACCGTTGACTTGGATACTATTAGTGTCGATTACGTTCTTAACTGCGCACGATCTGGTATTAATACTCAGTTTTATTTCTAATTTACTTTTGCCTTTTGATTTCAACGATTTTGATGGTCATTTCTCTGGGTTGATCAATCAAAAACAGTGAGAGTGTGTGTGTGATATTGGAGAATCATAAAATAAAATTGATACAATAAAATGGAAAATAATTAATAATTTTGCTTGACTTTTATAGAGCCAACCTGTAGAAGAATTTTACTAGAAGCAAGGAAAGCTGATGGAGTTTGAGCTTCCAGGAGGAATTCCAGAATCTTGGCCAAAACTACTGCATGCATTGAATCTCGATGACAATGATCAGAAACAAGCTGCTGTTGCATGCTGATAAGTCTACTAGCAGTCGGTTCCATTAGGTATTTTTGTGTGCATGGTCGTAATGACATGCCTGACCATTTTTAAATATTGTTTAAAATAAAGATGAAACATATCTTTAAATTAAACTGTAAATTAGGCATAAAGAAAGGCTTTTGAATACAAATCCATTGTCTTGATGCGATGCGAACTATGTAATAGTCATCATGTATTCTAGTAATATGCATTAGTGAATTATTCATTAGCCATTTTATTCTAATTTTACCCGTATGATTTCATCATGGGTGAATTTGAGGATATGCATCATTTTGTTTATCTAATGCATCGTATATTTGAATAACCTTAAGTATAAATAAACAACATTAAAGATCTCAAATCTTGGATATAAGTAAACAAAGAAAAATATTCAACTTTTTCTACTGCTCACTTGCAAATGCAACTGAATTGAGCACTACCTAGTTGCATTTTGCGCTTTGTAAAACAAATATTCCTCCGTCATGACACAAAGTATTATAGAATTGTTCGTTCCTAGAGTAATGTAACATGTTTAGCATGAACACTACTATCAATTTTACATATTTTGAAAGATAATTTATATAAAATCAAGACCCAAGTTTTCAAACACTGATCACTCTACATATTTTCTTATAATCTATTGAAGTTTTTCGAATCATCAATACAATCAACTTTGCAAGAGATATCATCTTTGATCTTGATATACCAGTATTACAACACACTCCACGTTAGCAAATCTTTACCATCATGTTTTTTTAACGATTGAACGCTGCCAGCATGCAACAGAGTTTGCAAACCAAGCATGCAACTAGTTTGCAAATCTATGCATGCAAACTTAGTTTGCAAAAATGAGCACACAAACCGAGCTTGCAAACTGAACATACAAACTGAGCATGTAGCAAAATCGATGCAAATTGGGTTTGCAAACTCAATTCGTAAATGCTAATTGAGTTTGATTAACATGTATTTTGCATACTAAGTTTGTGAATTCATAAATACAAAAAAAATTAGAACCTGAGTTGTAACTAAGTCTTTAACTTTTGATTTTGAAGGTATAAGTTTTTATCGAGTGTTTATATTAAATGCAGGAGCTTGAAGAAGGATGCTTTGGATTGTTGTATTGGGCGTTGAAGGATATTCAAAACCATTAGAGTTTGGAGTGGATGATCAAGAATGGTTAGGTTAACCGTAATTTAAGTGTATTTTGAAAAAAAAATTGAAGCTTATGTTGTAATAATATCTAAATATATGACATTGTGGTATTTTAGATATGTAAATAATTGTTTATGATATATTATACTACATTTGCACAGCGTTTAAACTTTGCATTGAATATGTATGATGAATTATTTGTGATATGGAAACCATTATTTGCAGAGTGTTTATATTTAAACTTTGCATTTAAGTTTTGGTGTATATATGTGTTACTTAATAATCATTTTCCAACACTTATAAGCGTTACCGTATATTTCTATACCAACACTTATAAGCGTTACCTTTTATTTCTGTACCAACACTTATAAGCGTTACCGTATATTTCGTTACCAACACTTGTAAGCGTTACCGAATATTTCGTTACCAACACTTCTAAGCGTTACCGTATATTTCATTACCAACACTTATAAGCGTTACCGTATATTTAGGTACTAACATTTATAAGTGTTAGTAATACGTATGTTTGCAACACTTATAAGTGTTACAAATTTGGCCGCTCCATTCCTCACAGTTCATTAGTAACACTTAAAAAGTGTTACTGAAATTATTTGTAACACTTATAAATGTTAGAATTTGCCTGTTTTGGTGTAGTGATAAGAAGTTAGTATATTGTTTTGAAGAATATAGAGTTAGAAAATTATTTTGGGAGAAAAGATTTATCAAAATCAAATCATTTAAATTTTGAAAGGAAGTTTGAGTTTTAAACTATAAACTTTTATAGGATAAATATTTTGAGAGCCTTAGTTCTATAATATGGGAGTGCTAATAATCGACTTAGTGTTACCGATTGGTTTAAATGCTCTTAAGTAATGCTTCATTGAATATTGGACAACTCATTGAATGGAATGTTTGAGTGGTACTTACTAGCCCATTAGTGAATACTCGAATTTCATCGGGTAGTATGGGATGCCTTGGTAAAATTCTTGTGATTTCTATTATGAAGTTTTAACACTTTTGGGGTGTATTCTCTTTGGGTGTTCGGTGGAACCGATAGATCCTTAAGGGAATATAGTTCAGGTTTCCTAATATAAGGATATAACTTATACTAAACTAAAAAATTTATAATTATGAAAGGAAGATTTCAAACTGTAAAACAAAAATAAAAAATTCTTTTGGTTTGATTACTATATGTAACTTCTTATTAGAAGTTAGTTTTCTAGTTTATAAACCTTAAATGAAGAAATTTGAATTGAATGGAATTAAAAATGTGTAATGGTTGAATACATGTGATTTTCATGTTATGCAAAATAATTCCTTTGGCTATATTTGGTTGTAAATTATTACTTCTATGGGATAAGAACTATGATTAAATGGTTATAAGATCCCAAGTGGTTATGGGACATTCGGGATCGCCTTATCAGTTAATTATATGACTTGTTATATAGAATATTTGAGTAAGTGGAGCTTACTGACTAGTAGTAAATGTTCAAGTAAACCCGAGTGGTTATGGAATGCACGGGCATTACTCAAATGATTACTGTTAGAAGGTATTTGACATTTTTGTGACGATATGTGAAGTGCATATCTTAGGCTTGCGAAGAGTAGTCAATTGTGATAGGCGTTGGTTCTAGACTTGTGAAGTGAAGTCGTCTATGTTAGACTTGAGATGTTCAGGTAGACTTGCGAAGGGCAGTCATCTATGTCGATGTCCAGGTAGACTTGCGAAGTGTTGTCATCTATGTTAGACTTTTAATGTGCAGAGTAGACTTGCGAAGTGCAGTCATCTATGTTAGACTTGCGATATGCAGGTAGACTTGCAAAGTGCAGTCATCTATGTTAGACTTGCGAAGTGCGGGTAAACTTACGAGCTGTGTTAGACTTGCAAAGTGCAGGTAGACTTACGAAGTGCAGTCCTTTGTGATAAACCTTGGTCCTAGACTTGCGAAGAGTGGTCATTTGAGTTAAACTCGTGAAGTGCGGTCATTTATGTAGACAAGTGAAGTGCTTGCCTTTAAATATTCAACAAGCGAAGCGCTGTCTTTTGTATTGGCTTGCGAAGTGCATGCCATTATTGATATGTTGGATTTATAACTTGCTTTCATGTTATTTATTTGTAATGATATGAGTTGATTATTAGCTTGAGTATGATTGATGTTAATTGTGATCATGGTGTGATTTTAAGTTAAGATAAATCCATAAGAATGCTTTAAATTGAAATAAAAATTATGAAGTGAAAATATTTAGAGAAATTAATCTTTGCTTTTAAAATAGTACAAGTTATGAAGCACGAAATTTTGGAGAAATCAATTTTAAAAAAAGATTAAGCAGACCATTTGGGATATTGATTTAAAAGAAGGGAATTTTATAAAAAGAAGTAATTAAATTGGAAATTGATTGTAGAAATCTAATTCATGGAAATAACTTGGATAAATATATAAATTGGATGTTTTAATCTTTTGAAAAACAAGTCAAAAGATTTTATTTGAGTATAAATACAAGAATCTTCATGTATATTGCTTGATTATTTTGTTGCTTGGATGTTTGATTATTTTAGTGTTCGCATATATTTTGAAAAATAGAAATACTATTGTAGTAATATATTTTTATTAATTATAGACTTGTCTCTAAATTATAAATTGCGAGGACGTAATTTCTTTAAGGGGGAAGTTTGTAACAACCTTGATTTTTCGGTGTTGTTTAAATAAAATAAATAAAGATTTAAATTGGAGAAATTAGAATTTAAGTATTCTATTAGAAAAATGTTTGAAATTAGAATTTGAAATGAGAATTTTAAAATGTGCATTTATTAGATAAGTAATATGTGTGATATATTGATATAAAATTCTTGTTTTAAAATTTGTTAAATACAAATATTGTGTAAATTTATTTTGAGTAAAATTAAGTTAGTTGTGTTCTAATAATAATAAGTGATAAATTTTGGCCTTTTGTTAAAATGAAGTATTGTCTTATTTTAAATATTGAAAAGGAGGATAAGGCAATTTTTTAGATTGTATTTCTTTCTTATTAATGAAGAGTTAAGAGATTAGAATACATTTTAGTGTTTATGTATAAATTTTTGAAGTACAATCTATTGGGAAATTACGGTTTTAAATTGAGATTATGAGAGAAAATGTTTTTGTTTCTTTTAATTAATTATGGATTTGGGATTTTATGGGGATTTCGGCCCATTTGGGCAGATTTGAGAAAGAGTTTCTCATTCCTGTACTTAAGATAATGAACTATACGTTCGTTTTCCAATTACAATAAACAAACTCAACTCCTTCTTCTTATTTCTAAAACCCAGTTCTTAAAAAATCAAGCTTTATATGGAAGTAAGATCAAAGAAAATATGAGAAATTATAGGTAAGGTCTTTAAGCCTTAATCTATCACATGGTTTTAATTATTTCAGTTTTGAGTTGAAATTGAATTCTTGTGTCTTTTATAAAACTGAGTTCTAGGGTTTTCTAGTGAAGAAATGCAAGATGTTGTTGTAAACAACTATTTAATTGAAGGAGAAAGGTGAGTTAAACACTCACAACTATTTCTATTTTTAATTCAAGTTGTGGTTGTGTTGTTTTGATGAATATATGATTGAATTGATTTCAATTTTGTGTGCTGTCTCTTATCATATGAAACCCTATATTCAGTTTGTTGAAACCCACTTTATATGATCATGAATTACATTCAATTGTTGATGTTTATATGCTTGCATGTTAGCCAAATTAGTGCTCTAGAAGTTTAGACGAACAACGTCGGAAAAATACCGCTAAATGACTATCAAAGGACTGCAGGCATCGCCTGGGGCTCATCCCAGGCGCGGCCACCGGTGGACCGGTTCCACTAGATCGGTGCACCTGTCGTGACCTGGGTTGAGTCCTAGGTCATGTCGCTTCGCCTTCCGCTCGCGTCCGTTTGTTCGTTTGTTCGCCCGTTGGTTTCCATATTGTTAATTGCTTGTTTACTTTGATGTTTTGCTATGATTTTGCCGTCGTTTGAAATTTGGTTGTGATTAATTATTTATGCATTTTTGAATGCTTGAGCTCAACTTTGATGACCTTATTCGCAAGGAATTCTTGCTCTATGTTTTTTTGCCAAATACACAATTAAATTGCACTACTTTGCAAAGTTATTTATACAGGAAATGTCATTTGAAAATAAATTGTTTTCCATTTATAAATATATATGGAAAATATGTGTATTTTGGACATGAATGATTTTAGAAAATATATTATATACACACACACTTTCAATTTTAAAGTGGAATGTGAAGGAGTTTTGTATAATTATAGACATGAATTAAATCGTGTTTTCTATTATACATATATATTATAAATCATGTTAAATTAATATTTTTTAAATTAACTTTCAAAGCAAAACTATTTCGCCATAAAAACGCACTATCTCACTTGAATGATAAATTGAATTAAACGGTCTAGTAAAACAAGTGGTATGAAAGGTTTGCGTTTATTTCACCGATTAATTCATGGACTTGTTCAAATGAACATTTATTTGCACGAGTATAATTTACTATCTTTTAGTAATCATTTGAGCATCTTAGGTGGTAATGCGACATTACTCTACACTCCTATGATTATTGATCGAAAGTGGATAACGATTATCTATTTGTCGAGTTTTCAGACTTGCTCTTGGGTAAATCCATTTAGGCGGATTAAATAGGTTTTTAGGCCCATCTTGTGATACTCGTTTTCCAACGAGTTATAATTTGCGAAGTGCAACCTCTTATGTTAGCACGCAAAGTGCATGTATATTTTGATGACTTGTGAAGTACAAGTATATTGCTTGCATATATGGATGTGATTATCTATGCTCTTATTATAGTAGTTGTTATGGCTTTGATGATTGTTGTAAATAAGCTTAAACTTAACTATAAGTCGTGAAGCATTAAATGAAATATTATTATGTTAGTGAAGCACAATTTATGGATATATATCCTTGAAATTTATGCAAGTTTATTATTATCAGTATCTCACCTTTTGTGATAATTAGAGGTAGTTTGACCTGGATGTTATTTTAATGCTCGGCTCAAACCGAGACTTGATAGGTACATGGACTCGGTGACCTTGGTTGTAAGCTAGCTTAAGAAGTCTTATTAGATGTTGGTTATATTTTAGATGTATCATTTGAGTCTAGCCTATATACTTGTGTATTTTGTAGACTATTGTGGTTATGTATATTTGAGGCTTGTCATTATTTATAGATGTATATGTATATAAGCGAGTCTAGTGTTTTCTTTTGTAGACACGGATTTTTGAGAGATATTTGATGTATATTATTTTCGTTGCGATGTCTAATTTGTGTTGTATATTATGTTATGTATTGTTCTGAATTATATTAAACCTCTATATTATTGGTTTGCGCTTGGATCGGATATGTCGAATTACCACTTGTAGAAAAGAAAGAAAAATTATGGTCACATTATTCGACGTATCGATACTCGCCCAAAGCAATTTTACGGATGGTCGCTCCTAACCAGCTCCATTCTCTGCACTAACAGATAGTATTACCCAGTAATACCCTCTATTAGTATGGGTCTCGAGGTGAGGCGTTACTATAAGCTTCTTCATCTTCATAATATTCTTGCTTTGGTTTATAATGCTTTTGCGAAGAAGAGCTTGTAGACTATTGGAATGGTGGTCTTGAGCTTCTACACCGCTTTTGAGTTTGGTAACCATCTTCCTTCTTTTGTAGCCCTAGAGTGCTCTTCCCAACATTTTTACTCCTTAAGTTTGACTCTACTGCTTTCTTGGGTGGATATTCAACCTCCTCTTCTTCCATCTCTTTTCTTTCTTTGATATTTTCGAACACTTTTGAGCAACTAACGCTTCAGTAAGTTCGTGCATAACTTCTACTTTCCTCTTCATGACTTGGAGGTCATCCTTCTCTTTCGGTGTCTCTTTAAGTATAGATGTTTGCCCTACCTCCACATTGTCGATGTCTAACTGTGGGGTCTTATTGTCCTTAAGATGAATTTGATGTGTTAGTTCCTCTTGTGCTTGAACACTAACTTTCTTGGTTGATTTTCTTATTGTGTAAGTGCTTTTGTTGATTATCCTCAAGCTTCCTTGAGTTTAGCACTCAATGAAAGCACCACTTAGTGTTAGTACTGAATTTAGGTTACGACAATTCAAGATACTTAAGTAGGATTATGCCCATTATCAAATATGCTAGCCATGGTCATTACGCAATTTATTGATTGCTCAAGGCTTTTGTTACAAAGTAACAAAATTGGGTTTACTTAAGCTTTCTCTCTCACTCAAAATAAAATGAAAATGAAGAAGAAGATGGAATCGGAAAAATCATCCTAATTTGGAGGGGTACCCCGCTTTTGATAGAAGACTTCAACCTCTGGATTTGTGCCACATGTCAACTGAGATGAATAGATGGCAGGGATATATTTTTATGGAAGGAGTTTACCATTCGTGAAATAATATTATGTTGCAGCTTATTGCATGAAGACTACAAGGAATGTTTCACGACAACTCCTCTTCCTTTATTCTTTGATTTGGCTCTTAGAGTTACCTCACGATCATTTATATTCCTCATGATGGTTCATATTCCTCACGATGGCTCTTATTTATTCCTTTATGGTTGCTCCAAAAGTTATAGATCAAAAGTACTATCTTTTTGTTTCACAATAGCTTCTCTCCCATCACCTTACAGTAACCCTCGGTATTTGCACAACAATTTTTTAGTGAATTTTTCCATGATGGTTTCTTCTTGAATTGCTTCACGATGGTCCCTATGTGTTATCTCATGATAACCACATGAATTATCATGAAGACTTCAATGAGCAAGTCCATGATGGTTTTAAAATGGTTACTTCATGAATGTCTCTATGATAGTTTGACTGCTCCAACTTTTAGTAACTACGTTGCTATGTGATGGCTTCATCAGATTAGTCCTGACGTCCATTTTCACTCACGATGACTCTATTTACACACGATGATCCCCTTCACACATGGTGGCTCCACCAACATTCGATGACTTCATCTGTACATGATAGCTTCATTTAATTAACATACGATCGCTCTATTTTAACACAATAACTCTTCATGATGGCTTCATTCATACATGATGTTAATGTCTTTATTCAATCAGTACACAATGATTTCACTAACGCACAATAGCTCCATTTATCCATGATAATGGTATATATGTATGAAGGCTCTATCATGCATGATGGCTTCAATTATGCACGATGGCTCCAATTATGCATGATGGCTTTATTTTTCACCCAATGGCCTTGAATTGCACTTAATGGTTCTATCTATATATGAAGGCTCCAAATAGGACACTGTGACCTCTAATTACACGAAGGTTTCCATCTATACATGAAAGTTCCAAATAGCACACAATTCCCTTTAGTTCCATACAATGGCTCTTTCGTTATCAATTTGTCCTTGGAATTTTAGGTGTAACACTCTTGATCTCGGACGTGTGTCACAATCTGATTGCAGTCGGAATACACATCCATAAAAGATAGCAACTTATGTCCTCCCATTCCATCCCCTAGTTGAGCGATCCTTGGCAAAGGGAAGCAGTCTTTTGGGCATGATTTCTTCAAATCAGAATAATCAATGCATGTCTGCCATTTCCTATTCGCCTTCTTGACGAACATTGGATACGATAACCATTTCGAGTGTAGTGTATGACAGATGAAGCCATTTGCCTTCAGCTTATCCACTTCTTCCTTCAACACAGCAGATCACTCTGGTGTCATACTACGCCTCTTTTGCTTCACAGGAGGTTACCTTAGGTTCACATTCACTGTGTGAAAATGCTATCTCTGGAAAAATCCTTACATATTGGAATGCATCCAAGCAAACACGTCCATGTTTGCTTGGAAAAACCCTACCAGCTCCTTTCACATCTTCAGGCTGAGCTGAGATCCAATTTTAAGTGCCCTCGTGGGATCATCAACATCAATCGAAATATTGACCGTCGGCTCCACTAGGGCTGCCTTAACCTCCTCTAGCTCTTTTTGTGGGTTCCTAATGAAAGTGCCCAAAGGATCATGTAATATGAAATACTAACTAATCTATTTACTTTTGTGGAATGTAAATATAAAAGTAAACAGTAAAGTAATTTGACACCAGAGATTTTTATACTGGTTCGAACTTCTTGTTCTACGTCCAGTCCCAGACTCCTTCTGGATTTAAACTAGCAACCCTCACTTAACCCGAAGGAATAGGTTTACACCGCCTAAGCAACCAAATAGGACTTTGACCACCTGAGCAACCGAACAGGATTTTCCCACCTGAGCAACCAAATAGGACTTTGATACAAATGAAATTGATTGTTTTGACTTTGCGTGCTCTTGTTAACAACACAGATTTTTCAATTAAAGTACACCCTTCCTGTAATATTTTCCTCAATTATAATTTGTATATTTGTGTGTATGTGAAGATAAGGAAGATATATATTGCTTTAGAAATGGAGAATTGAAAACGTGATTGCACAAACTTAAAGCAATAAGAGATTCTGGAATTCAAGAGAGTAGAGAATAGAAAATTAAGTAAGTTAAGTTTTTTGATCTTGAATTGAGAATGAATTTATAGAGAACATAGAGTTGCAACTCTTAGTTAAGAGTTTTGATCAAAGGTAATCGTTGCAACTCTTCATGGAAGAGATTCCTCTTCACGTAGAGTGGTGTCTTTTCATAAAATTTGAAAATATGATAGTTTGAAAATATTCAGTTGACTGAATATTCATAGTTAGTCGACCGAATTAAAATGGAGAAAAAATATTCATATTCAATCGGCTGAAATTTTGATTTAGTCGACTGAATATTTTGTAAAGTCGGGTTTTTGAATATTTAGTCGACTAAGAGTAATTTAATATATATATATATGCACGTACACAGGTTCAGTCGACTGAGTGGGTTAATTCAGTCGACTGACTTGGAAGTTTCATGCATATAAAAGCTTATTTCTGAAAATAAATTTTGTCGTGCTTGTCTGTGTTTGTGAACTACTTGAGGATAGATTTTAACATAGCTAAAACTAGACTTCGACTCTAAACAACATATGTATGAACCATACTTCATATTGTTGAGTCTAGTCTTCGTAGTTCTTTGTCGTAGATTCATAAATCTTCGTGTCGGTTGAATTTCTTGTCATTAATCAAAACATAAGATCCAACATCTCCCCCTTTTTGATGATGACAACTCCATTTGTGATATGAATGAATCTCGACTATATTGCTCTGTAGTTCTATATCTCCCCTTTAATATATGCTAGCCTTATCTTTCAGTTTCTCCCCCTAAATTTGTGCTTGCATCATTTATTCCTGTAAATAGTGTTAGAGCGATATCTTTCTCCCCCTTTGTCATCGACAAAAAGGAGAGTTTATATGACGACCTAAATTATATTCCACATAAATAAAACAAAGTAACTTTTGATTTAAAAGATAAAAAGATTTATTTTCTAAATCAACATAAAACAAGATCATGAAAAATAATTTTTCAAATATAATTTTATAAATATAACAAATATAAAGATAAAATAGCAGAACTTACTGAATTTTCTCTATTTACAGCACTATTTTGCATATATCAGTAATTCCAGAAGTTATCTCCTTAATATGTGATGCAAAAATATTCTGGTACCCACTTCCTCCGTTAAGGTTCGGAGGTTAATCATAGGGTGAAAACCTTACCAAAATAGGTGTGGTTGTACCTTTCAAAAAATAATGAAACAATTTTAAAAATAACTACTACTTATAATGTAAGGTATTAAAAAAATTAACATTCAAAGCATGCGATACCCAAATTTCTTATAATTTCCTAATTTTTAGGAAACCATAACCATTTGGGTGTGGTTGAACCTTTATAGATATAGTTTTCATTACAAATCACATTCTTATAATAGTTGCTAATATAAAGTTTTTTATCATGATCAATCATATTAGCTGGAATCCATATCTTAATACTATTAGTCATTAGCTTAGTACTTGAAAAATAATTTCTATCATTTCTAAACAAAGTACTATTATGACTATAACTTGTTTTATAACTATCTTGGTTACTAGTACTAGCACTAAAATTAGTATACAAGAATGCATATCTAGTACTATTTTTACTTTTAGCTTGTTTATACCCCAAACCGCTTTTATCATTGTGAGCTTTCATAACCAAGGAAGATAAGATATCTTTACCTTTGTTAAAATTAATGATTTTTTTATTTAATCTTTTAAAATTTGCTTTAGAATTATAAACTTCATTTTGCAAAATATTGCTATTATCTTTTAAAATCTCGCATTCTTTAGTTAATTCTAAATTCTTTTTAATTAAAGATTTATTCTCTTTTTCAAGAGACAAAATTAAAGAGCTAGAATTATTTAAAGAATTTTCCAAAAATGTATTTATATTTTGCAAAATATTGATTCCCTCCAAAAAATCATTGTTTTTATCTTCTAACTGCTCATTTTCTTTTTGTAGGAAATCTTTTTGTCAAACAAGTTCTTCTATGGTATTTTCAAAACATTTAGTTTGTTTTACCAAAAATTTATTTTCCTCTTTTAAATTGGAAATTTCTTGCTCACAATCTTTTAACTTAGCTAAAGCAATTCTATTAACTTTATTCAAATTTTACAATCTTTTAATAATTCATCATGTGCTAACAAAAGATCTTTATAAAAAGAATCTAAGCATACCGATTGTGATCTGAGTTTAGCCATGAAGCATTTGTTTATTTACTCCTTTGATTCTTCTTTATTGCTCTTCCTTTTTCTATTGCCTTGGCTAGATCTCTTTATGGCCATTTATTCTAGGATGTTGTTACAATCTCCAGAATCCCAGGCTTTGATACCAAATGAAAGTGCCCAAAGGATCATGTAATATGAAATACTAACTAATCTATTTACTTGTGTGGAATGTAAAAATAAAAGTAAACAGTAAAGTTAAATAACACCAGAGATTTTTATACTAGTTCGAACTTCCCGTTCTACGTCCAGTCCCAAACTCCTTCTGGATTTAAACTAGCAGCCCTCACTTAACCCGGAGGAATAGGTTTACACCGCCTGAGCAACCGAACGGGACTTTGACCACCTGAGCAACTGAACATGATTTTCCCGCCGAAGCAATCGAACAGGACTCTGTTACAAATGAAATTGATTGTTGACTTTGCATGCTCTTGTTAACAACACAGATTTTTCAATTGAAGTACACCCTTCCTATAATCTTTTCGTCAAGTATAATATGTATATTTGTGTGTATGTGAAGATAAGGAAGATATATATTGCTTTAGAAATGGAGAATTGAAAACGTGATGGCACAAACTTAAAGCAATAAGAGATTCTGAAATTCAAGAGAGTGCAGAATAGAAATTAAGTAAGTTAAGTTTTTTGATCTTGAATTGAGAATGAATTTAATATAGAGTTGCAACTCTTGGTTAAGAGTTTTGATCAAAGGTAATCGTTGCAGCTCTTCATGGAAGAGATTCCTCTTCGCGTAGAGTGGTGTCTTTTCAGAAAATTTGAAAATATGATAGTTAGAAAATATTCAGTTGATTGAATATTTATAGTTAGTCGACTGAATTAAAATAGAGAAAAAATAGTGCAAAAATATTCATATTCAGTCGACTGAAATTTTGATTTAGTCGACTGAATATTTTGTAAAGTCGGGACTTTTAATATTTAGTCAAGGGTAATTTAAAAAATATATATGCACATATACAGGTTCAGTTGACTGAGTGAGTTAATTCAGTCGACTGAGTGGGTTAATTCAATCGACTGCTTGGAAGTTTCATGCGTACAAAAGCTTATTTCTGAAAATAAATTTTGTCGTGCTTGTTTGTGTTTGTGAACTACTTGAGGATAGTTTTTAACATAGCTAAAACTGGACTTTGACTCTAAAAAACATATATATGAACCATACTTCATATTGTTGAGTCCGGTCGTCGTAGTTCTTTGTCGTAGATTCATGAATCTTCGTGTCGGTTGAATTTCTTGTCATTAATCAAAACATAAGATCCAACACCTAGGTTTGTAGAATTTAATATTGGACCCAAGCCGGGGATTTGATGGTAATTGCTATGCTTTCAAAGATTTAATGCAGAGAGGCTTCTTTGCATTCTTTCCCTTCCCTCGTCGCTTCGCCTCTCCAAGCTCTATGATGTACGCTCTTGACTTGTGCTCTGGTCATCTTAAATCGCCCCTACTTCATTCCAAGTAGGAAACTTCATCATCGGACACCAGGAAGCAAGTGCAATTCTAAAACTAGCAAATGCAAAGTATGCTACATATTTAAATTAAATATAGTGTGATGTATTAACATGAGATGCCAAAAAAAATTTTAAAAAAAAGAAGAAAACAAGGGAGGACTTATACCTTCAATTATAAAAAAAAGATTTTCTATCTGTAAAGTTATTATTAGGGGGCATGGTTTAAAGTTTTTTGTGTGTGCTATTGTTATGCTAAAAAATAGTACAACACCCTGATCTAATAAAAAAGTGATGAATTCAGGAAAAAATGAAATTTAAAATGAGGGAAGGCAATATTTTTAAAGTGGTTTGGCCTTAATTCGATTACCTATATCCACTATAAACTTTATTTCGATTTTTTTCACAACTTTAGCTAAAAATATAAGGATATCAAATCTAACAATGACAGAACATAGTTGCAAATTTTTTGAATAGAATCAAAAAGTCATTCTTTCGTCGCTAAAGGTAGTGTATTTATAGTCGAAGTCTTCCTTCAAAGTCATCTACATGTGTAAGAATAAGTAAGAAGTCAGATCCGAGCCTTTAGGAACAAAGATTGTGTCAAAATCAGCAATCAAAACCTCTCGGTAATGACATGATTTGGTCGGTGCCGATTTGTTTGATTTACTTATGTCCGCAATCCATCTTCATATTTGCTCTAGTCTTCAAGCTTTGGATCTTTGTTGGAAAAAATGTCCATCAAAACATATCAGTACTGACATGTTTTATCCACCCAAAACTTGTCTTTTTGTTCAAAGTATCAATCAGCATCGCTAATAGCTCAAAGTGAGTCTCCTACATTTCAAACCTCTCGATACCGACATGTTCAAACAAGTCAGTGCTGAATTGTTTGGCCTTGTGCAAAACTTGGTTAAACCTCTTATGCTCCACTTATTCACCATTCCTGGCATCTCTTAAGCTTCTTGATCCACCTCTTCATCATCTTGAAGTCTAGATCATCGAGATGTCAACTAGGTCAAATGCCGGATAACACACACGTAAATAAATAAATATATAGTGCATACTTCTCCTTGTGAAGCCTTTTTCAAAACAGGAAAATAGACACAGGGAAGAAATTGCAAAAAAAATTAGTCTCAGGGACAACAAGTTTGTTTTTTAGTCTGCAGGACACATTTTAGTGTAAACAGAAAATGATAGTTGCAGCTATCATTCTGTGATTTACACTAAAAAGTGTCATTCAGCCTAAAATGCAAACTTTTTGTCTCTAAAACTAAATTTTTCTTCAACTTTTTTCTTGAACCTAACAAACCCTTTTCAAAAATCCTAAAATACCCTTTGTTTTCTCAATTTTCTCCAACCAAACTTGGGCCATTTTATACTTTTCCCTCCACTACTCTTGGTATCATTATAACTCCACTACCCTAACCAAATTATTAGCCGCCTCATCGCATTCTCATCCATCGCCAGAAACACAACCACTACCCTAACCAAATTATTAGCCGCCTCATCGCATTCTCATCCATCGCCAGAAACACAATTCCCACTTTAATCTTCTTCTCCACCGTTTAGAAAAACAATATTATTTATATAACAACAATTCTCCTTTGTCCGAAGCTTTTTTTGTCAAAATTTGCGAATTAGAGAGAAGAGAATGAACCCCCTGAATTTCAGCCTTCAGATCCGGAGAAAAATTGTACTATTCGCTCTATTTGACAAAATGTAATTGGTACACCGTAGCATTGCTCTTTATATAAAATAAAAAAAATCTTTTCTTTCAATAGTTAACTTTGCCCAACCTCCTTCTTCTGAATACTCGATCTACATTAATCGCTCATGACAATGTTTAGGTGGTTTTCATGCTCTAATAATGATCTCGACTTCAGGTTTGTAAGAAAATTGATCTTCTTTCACCCGATCTTGAACACTCTTTGTAGTATTTTGAATTTTTTCTGCTTAAAAATTATGCCTTTAAGCATAACACTGAAATCCCTTGAGGATTACTACTACTCAAGATGCACGCAAGTTGTTAGGCATTGTAGTTTAATGTTTGTCCATAATTAATTGGCTTTGTTTGACTACTGATTTAAATTGCTTTAATTGTGAGATTAGTTATGTTGATTGCTAGGGTTTGATTTTGCAAGAGGAATGGTTGTGGTTGGATCTTCTTGCTCTTGGCTAATGCATGTGTTGCCAAAGTACCTTTTTCACAGTTTATTTTGATAGATTTATATGTTATATGCAACCAATTAATGTTGATGCTAATTAACTAATTCCCACACCAAATACATTTGGGGTACGCATATTCTACATGTTCATGAAGTGATTTGGAGGGCATTGTTTGGGGGGAAGGAAAAAGATATGAATGCTGATATCCATCCTTTCTTGTAAGTAGTCGGTGAATGTTCTATGTTGTCCACCATTTTACTGTATTTTATTTAGTAAACTTCAAGGCCATTTGCGATTTAACTAAAGTCAAATCAAATATTATTACGATGTTTAACGCTCATGTTAATGAAAAACGATATTTTTTGAATGTTTATATGAACATGCAAGTTCTGAATAATGTATTTATATTCTTTTGAAGGAGTTATGGTGTAATTTTTCTCCACATAATGTAACAACAGTGATATTTCTTTAAAATAACACATAGTAAATTAAGTAGGTATTATGATAATTGTGGTAACTGCATAAACTACTATTATGTTTAATAAAAGTGAGGTATGATAATTTGTAATAACCATTCTACTTCCATTTGGTTTCGTTAGATGTCTTAGTTTATGGATAATTCGTCATGTCCTCTGATTAGAAATAACAACTATTAACCTACAATCATAGTTTTGGTTTCATTTTACTATCAGCATGATAGGTTGTACATGTATTTTTGTTCATTATTGTTGATGCAATGTGTTTCACAATTTGGTGGACAGTTTGGAATTGTTTTATGCGATGAAGTATAATATGGATTCAAATCTATTATTAACATTTTCCTACTGTACTATCTTTGGACATGTTTGTCTGTGTATAAATATAAAAGCACATATATGTATGTATGTATATATGTATGTACGTGTATATGTATGTGTATGCATAAATATGTATTTTCTACTAGAATGTATTCCCTACACATGAAACTATTTTCTAATTATTTGTACTTTCGTGGTTGATTTGGTTTCAAGTCTTCATTTTAGTTTCCTTTTTCATATACAGTTTCACACCTCAACATATGTATGTTGTAGTTGATACAATCAGTTGAATTTTTTGCATTCAAACTTAAAATATGAACCACTGTCCGATTTTCTGGATTAAATCATCATTTTCACTACATCATGTTTGTGCGAGAGATGATGAAAATTACAATGCGTGCATACAAATGGTGAAATAGGAAATAATTATGCAAGCTTTCACCCTCATTTTATTACCTTCACAACGGACACATTATTTCATTCTTCATAAGCTCAATGATCATTTCTTTCCTACATGTTTTAGTGGTTAAGTATTGTATATTCTGATTCTTATTGTCCATTCTCTATTTTTTTAATACTAATAAAATTAATTATACTCATTTTGGTAGTTTAAGCTTAATGGTTTTGTCTCGCGTGCTAATTTCGTGCAATGCATAGGTTTTTATTTCATTTTGGATGATTAGACTTTGATTATTTGTGTCTACGCATTATGTTGTTTATATTTGTGCATAAGGATGAACGATTAAAAAGATATTTCATTGGAAATATTTGATGCATTACGTAGAAGGTGGCAGTTGAAAACAGAGCAAGCAAGGAAGAACTTTGCAAGTTTTGGTCCTAAATTACGGATCCAAGCTTCAACTCATGACTTTAGATTTTCTTTGACATGTATTTTGAGTATATTTGCATATTGGTAATCTATTTTTGAAGTTTAATGATTATAAATAGCTTGATTTCACGGTGGAAAAAATGAAGATGGAAGAATTACAGAGGCAGGGGTGAAAGAGGTAATTTATTTGCATATTTAAATAAAAACTGATATTTTTAATTTTACGTGCTACAATATGCAATGTTTATTTTAGGGCTGTTATGGTAATGGTTACCGTTACCATTTCACAAATACCGTTACCGTACCATTTTTACTGGTAAGCGAAAATTGCTTACCGTTACCGATAGGCTGGTATACCGAAGACTGGTATACCGATAATCTGGTAACCGTTACACTGGTAATGGTAAATTACCGTTTGTCTAATAAAGGCAAGTAACATAACACGTATTCAGACCATAACGGTGCTTCATTATACAATTTATAGTGTTACTTAATAAAAAAACATAAATGAGAAAGAAGTGAAGTGTATTTAACATTATTTCATCTGGTTAATAAACTAAATTTAATCATTTGCTTGGTTCTGAATGCCTATAATAAAGCATGTTACATGAATATACATGTATTATAAATTGACTGGTAAATTTACCGTTACCGCTGGTATTGAAGAAATGTTACCGATGATTTACCGTAGAAAATGGTAAATTTACCGTTACCATACCGATTAAACTGGTATACCGATTTCACTCGAAAATGGTAACCGATTGGCTGGTAATGGTATGGTAATGGTAAATTTACCGTTACCATTACAGCCCTAGTTTATTTTGTAAGATTATTTTGATTAAAAATATATGTTTTCTATATCTGAGTTATGGTCTAAAGGATAGAATTTATGTTTGTAATATTTTTTCAGTAATTGATATAGAAAATGGAAAAGTTACCGCAATTAATGGATATATAGGATAAGTCTAAGGAATTAATGGTAAAAATCATTATCATAGCGAAAGTTCTTTGAATGCTGTATAATCTTAAGTTAAGCTCAAATTTATTAACTATAATCAGTATTTGTATGGCTGCCAATAGCAAATTGTCCCATTAAAGTAGCGAGTTTTACACGTATATAAAACATACATGGATACATTTACATGGGAATAGGATGATGTTTCCTCTCACCTAACTCATATTACAATTTTTTTTATAATTTACTTTTTTATTTTAATAATTTGAATAATTTATAGTTGTCATTCCCATACATAGTGCAAGACCAGTTGTCTTTCACCTGACCAAGTCTACTCTCGAATTCTCTTTTGGGCAACTTTAGTATATAGGCTGATATTACTTCAAATATTTTCTACAACAACAAAAAAATGAACCTATTCCATGCTACTCATGTTAAGGGGTTTTACCATGTCTATTTTTAATATAATTTCAACTAGGGTGGCTATGCCTAACAGGGACACTGGAACCAAATAATCCTTTGTAGTTCTAGAATCTGTTTTACCAAAAGTATGCAAACACCCATAAATTGATTATAAGAATATTTCTAAAAATGATATATTTCAGAATTTGTTTTTTCCCTTCA
Organism: Allium fistulosum; assembly: GCA_030737815.1. NCBI lineage: Eukaryota > Viridiplantae > Streptophyta > Magnoliopsida > Asparagales > Amaryllidaceae > Allium > Allium fistulosum. The sequence goes on from CM060906.1 coordinate 1,043,050,707, forward strand.
GATATAACATAGCATGCATCTGCAAAACAATCTATTAAAGTTAAAAGAACAAGTTGGGGAATACGTAGCTCTGATTATGTAAGAATTGGATCCTCAACGACTTAGATAAATAGATGTAGATATATTGATTATTTATTTGTCAAAGTTGCAACATCTTTTTTTCAGTTTAACTGTTTGATTATTTAATCAAAGTTTTCTATTATTATGATTCTTGCTTATATATTATAATTGAGTTAAAATTAATTGTATGTTTTCATTCTATATTGACCTGGTACAAGCTTTTTAATAAAACAATAGTTGAATGAACCATGTTTTTGTTTGATGCATAAAGCTCTCTATTATCATCTTAAAAACAGGGTGCTACTATATATATCCACTTTTCTACATCCCTCACCTACTTCTTTTCTCGTCCATTAATATTTTATAAAATTCTTTTCCCACCTTTATACACCCACCTCTCATTTTCTTAATCTTTTAAAGAAAACAAGCATCTATTTCTTTATCTTGTTTAAAATATAACCGTAAACAATGATCGTGAACTCAAATCTCATCTACTTCAATTCTTTTTTCCATAAATTTCTATTAGTTCGAAATTTGATAAAAAATTATAGTCAATTTGATAATTTTAGAACCTTGATATTCTAGGATGTTAGATGATTTTATTTGAAATCTCATCTGAAGGATAACAATTGAAGATATGTCAAGTCGACCTACAAAGAAGCAATTTCTCAAAGGTGACAAATAAATTCGAAGTGTGATTCTCAGTAAATTATTTAAAATTTAAACCTTTTGCATAACATCAATGATGGGTAATCAAACTGCAAGAAAAAGGTCACAAGTTCGATGGGATTAACACTTGTTGGCATTAATGAACCATGTTAAAAAAACATCAATGATGGGTGTTTGAAGTGTTTTTTTTAATATTTTTTAGTATCTCTTTTAAGTGGCATTAAATAGTGTATTAGTAAGTGCATATAGTAACACCTTAAAAATATTTGGCGATTTTAACCTATCACGAGATTCCATACATGTAAAAAACAATTTGTACTTTAATTTTGTTAAATACAGGCCATTTTTATGAATATATTTTGTTTATATTCGTGAAAACATCTAAGCAAAAGTTTTTGCTAAATGATAATACCTAATAACTTTAATGTACATTTTATTTCTGTTATTACTGCCTAACACGACGCTGAATTTCCTATAGAAGTCTGTTGCCTAAATTTTCACTCTTTATGTACATCAAACCATATGTTTACAGTAAGATAATCCCTGTTTTCTATATCTAAGTCATGGTCTAAAGGAGAAAACTTATATTTGTAATATTTTTTATTGTAATCAACATTGAAAATAGAAAAGTTATCATAAGCAATGGATGTATGTTAAGTCTATGGAATATAATGGTAAAAATCATTATTGCAGCGAAAATTCTTTTTATTCGAATGTTGTATAATCTTAGCTAAGCTCAATATATTAATTATGATCAGCATTTATGTAGCTGCCAATGCAAATTGTCATTTTAATGTAGCAGGTTTTACTTGTATATAGAACTTGCATAACTAATTACATACACATGGAAATGGGATGATGTTCCTTTCTCACCTAACTCATATTACAATTTTGTTTTATAATTTACTTTTCGATTTTAAATAATCTGAATAATTTATAGTTGTCATTCCTATACATAGTGCAAGACCAGTTGTCTTCGTTCACTTAACCGAGTCTACTCTCATATTCTCTTTTGGACATCTTTAGTATATAGGCGGATATGTGCACTTGATAAGTAGATACTACTAAAATGACAGCTAAGAAAACTTTTGATGTCAGCATAATATCAACATAAGAAATAAAATGTTGCACACATGGAGAAAGAAAAGGAAGAATACATCAAGTACACACATGCATATGAAGGCACATTTCAACCATCCAAGCAGAAGACATGCAAATGAAAGCACATCGCAACCATCCATGTAGGTGATAGCGCATGGATGATTATCAAAGGATTTATTGTAGAAGTTTTCCACATTTTATCATCGTCACTATACAAAGTAATAATTTAAACTTAAACGTACAAAGTGGCAATGTAAACTAGTTTTTCTGTAATTAATCCAACATTGATTCTATGACATAAAATTGTAACTATTCGGTGCTGCATATATCTATAATTACAATATTCCTATTTACTTGCAAAAATATGTAGAAATATACAATTTGAAGTACAGAGATACAAGCAAATCGATAAATTATATATTATGGAAGGTAAATAAGAATTTTTTTTAGTAAGACATCATATGAATTTGTTGGTGATTATGAACCGTAACTACAGGTTTTTATTTCAACAAAAGTAGGTTACTCATTGTTGTTTCCTACCCACACTAATTACAATACATTCCCCATTAGCATTTCCACTAATATTACAAGAATAACTTGTTATTTGTATGGATTATCTTCCACACGAAGTACCTTAAATATTACTATTATTTGTATGGATTATCTTGCTATATCTTTATTTTCATAAGTTGAAGCTGCTTGTCTGTAAATCGTAACAGCAAGTTTCAGGTCTATTGTGTTGTGCTTTATTCATTATGTTGCTTCAACCTCTATTCTGATAAAAGGTTATCAATGACATAAACTCATAACCCAGGAATAGAATTCTTATTTCATATAATAGTTGCAAAAACAGTCTCATAATCAGCAATCACAGTACCTACAGTACCTACTCCTATGAACCTCCTAATCACAAGAATTCCATCAAGATGAACATGCTTTATTTCAATCAATTCTGAAGGTTTTCCTGATATTAAATGTACTTGTAAAATTTTATTAATGTCCTATTGCATATCTGTTAGCGTCAAAATTGGTCACTAACATCCAAACGTCGTTGAAAGCACCAACCAACTGTTATAGATAACAGATAAAATGTATGTAGAGAGTATAAATATGAAGAACAGTAAAATTAAAAAGAAAGCAGTAATAACGGAGGATTTATAGTGGTTCGGCTGACTCTGGCTTACGTCCAGTTCAGGAATTTTCTTTTTATTGATGTCAGAATCAATTACAGTTACAATCCAAAGTTTTTAGAACAATAATGGCAGAGCAGCCTTAGTCTAGAAGATGAAGGAAAACAGAATGAAGATCCTCACATGATGTATTTATAGGCAAAACCTGAGTCGCTGGGCTTCCTGAGTGATCCAAACCCATCAAGACCATAGTCGACACAAAATCATCATTATGACTGAATCTAAACTCTGAGCGTACCGATCCAATCTCGCCCCGGGAGTGACTCGAAGCAACCTCATGTTTGACTCGAATAAACAGGGCTGGAACTCGAAGCCAGTCAATGCCAATCCTCCTTCCTCAAAACACCGATTCCCTTTTGCTTGATACGCAGACCCAGAGCTTGTAGGTAGCCGACCCGAAGCACCATGCCAACACCGACCTCCTCGAATATGACCCTGACTCTTCTTAGCCGACCCATAAATGCCGACCCACTTTGCTGCCGACCCACATGGATGCCGATCCACTTTGATGCCGACCCGAGTATCCTGAGCCACTTCAACCATGCCGACCCACTTTGAGGCCGACCTACTCCCCTATGCCGACCCGGGGATATGCAAATCCCGACCCGAAGCAAATAATTTCCACTCCATCATACCGACCGACCCTGAAACCAAGTTGATGACCCAAGCATATTCGAGTGCGGTCCCGAAGTCTATTGCCTACCAACCCGAAGTAGGAATGGGTGCCGACCCAAAGTGCTATTTTCATGCCGATCCCATGTTCACCGTTCCAAGACCAACCCACTGACCCGAGCATGTTCGAGTGTTGACACGAGTCCATCTCGGGGACTAGCAAGCGCCGACCCATCCAAATGCCGAACTCCAACGACCGAACGCTCATGACCGACCCATGCATGATCTCCTCTCCTTGATCTCCTCTCCTTGACCGAGCCATATACGATCGAGCCACCTTGATCGAGCAACACATACCGAACCATCCATGACTGATCGTCTATCCATCCAACTAGCTCAAATCACATCGTACTCCAGTCTCGACAAACGAGCGGTCGATTTTAGTTAAATCCGCCTGTCTACAGCCTTGCCAAAAGGCGGGTTAACAATATCATTAACTACATCAATTTTGTATAGTTACACCACCAAGACAAGACACATTACACCGCCTGACAACAAACAACATACCATACACCATAGCATCATACAACAAAAAAGAACATACATTATGGTAACAACTATCACATGAACAAAATAACATACCAACTACAATAATAAAATTACAAACAAAAAAATTCACCAACAAGCACTACATACTAAAGTATTACTGACACCAAGACCAAAATACAATATTAGAGACAATAGTGGCATCACCACCACCCCTTCTCCTTTTACCCACCCTCCTACCAGTAGTGTCTAATCTTTCTTTGATTCATTGGAATTATTATCATGATTAAAATTAAATTAACAAAAAGAAGGTATTTTCACATATCAAATGCTCTATCATGTAACATATGAGTCATTCAAATTTCTAAACATGCAATTTTTTTCTAGCAAGTCGATGTGAAAATGATCATTTTACACTCATTGGTTCTCATTGAAAGGAAGGCATTCTCAAGAATTATGGAAACTTATATCTTAAAACAGAAAAGAATATAGGAAATTGGTTCAAAAATATTGTAGCTGTTATATATAAAGAGTGAAATATAATTCACGTTCATTGTAAAAATTTATATATTGCTTTATATTTTTTGAATAAAAGCTATGAATATGTAAGAGGAATATGCCAGCGATTTAAATATAGGAAACCTTAACAATGCTTTTTAGATTTTCATTACTAATATAAACTGAAGTGAAGTAATGTGTATCTAATAAATCTACATTTACTCAATGACAGAAAAATGTAATAATTCATTGGCATAAAAAATAGTACAAAAATATTTAATTTTTGATTCATTGATTTGGTAAGGTTTTAAATTTTAATAATAGAGCATTAAAGATATGTTTTACTTAATTGTTTTTAAATTTCAAAATATTAATACTATATGAAAAACTTACTCCATTACTGATCATAAACATCATTAGCTCATTATAGATGACAACACCTGAACACAACATATCCATATCACCAAATGTGTATTTGTAGATTCACTTCAATAGTATAATTACTGGAGATGAATCAGATAATTTGCAAGGTAGAGATTCATTGTCGAGACAGGAAGTGGAAACATACAAAGGATTCCAGATACTACAATATTTTATGACCCATTACAATATCCACTATTACTTCCATACGGTTAGCATGGATAGGATTTGAACATCCACGAATATGGAAAAACACCAATAAGTTGTACATCGTACCACTCTCATATTTTATAGGTAAATATGACTTACTCGGTATTTGCTATTATTTAGCTGAAAATAATACAAGTTATATAACTTTGTTTATATCAACATCAATATTACTGTTGTTTTCAATATGTCTTTATCTATGTATGTAAATATGACCAATAAAGACATCACTTATATTTGCTTGGTGACCACCTATTTCAACAATATGTCTTTGATATGTGTGTAAAATAGAAATAATGCGCCTAACGTTTCTTCGCAGCAATCAAGATACTATCAAAGCTAAGTTGTACCAAGGTTTACAAGATGCCCTAACTACTGGAGAGACATCTGCCAGTTAGTTTCTTTAACTAATACATTTAACATTATGTTATTACTAATCACTAACTAATTATTTATCTGCTAACCAATCATATGAATTTATACATATTAGGAAATGTTGGTGTTACACCCAGAATTTCAAGTATGCACAGGTACAAAGCTATCAAAAGTTAAGGAAACAAAGTTGTCGTAAGATTGGATGATTAAGCTATTGCAAGTTGTGAATGTCAAGACTATCGTAAGTTGAGATGATCAAGCTATCACAAGTTAAGAATGTTAAAGCTATTGCAAGCTGAGATGATCAAGCTATAGCAGGTAAGGATGATTAAGATATCGCAAGTTGGGAATGTTGAAGCTATCGTAGGTTGGGATGATTAAGCCAGTGCAAGTTAGGATGATTAAGTTATAGCAAGTTGAGATGAGTAAGCTATCGCAAGTTGAGAATGTTGAAGCCATCGTATATTGAGAATCTCAGAGCCACCACGTGTTGAGAAGAATAGACTATCTCATATTGAGAATAGTAGAGTTATCACAGGTTGAGAAGAATAAGCTATCACATATTGAGAACACTTGAGCTATCGCACGTTGAAGGTGCCAAAATTATCACATGTTAAAGGAAGTACTATTGCATGTTTAGAAAATTACTAGAAAACAACACTTAATTAACCATGTGGCAATTCACGATTGGTCCAGCCTTGCCTTGTCATCACGAAGAGCTCAAGAGTGAGTCGTGCCAAATGTCAAATCAACAATGTGCTATGTTAGCGAAATTTCAACCATTCATCTCCTATGAGCACCATGTGTCAATGATCTAGAGACGCAGTTATTCTACAAATAGGCATGCACCCTTACTAATTGTAACACCTCGCGCTTTAATGACAAATAAAATCAATTGAATTAACATAACTTCAAAACAGTGAAAATATAAATGTCAAATATACGCATTTAAAAATTAAGAGGTTACATAGGTATATGCAACCAATGAGTGTGTGATTAATTAACGCATCAATCAATTAAAAGAAGAATAATCAAGAGACATAGATGCGTCAATTAGTTAGAGAATATGTCACTTTTATAACATTAATTAGTTAAGGAATCTTCTAATAAAGGGAAATGTATGTGGAGAATAAATTAAATGATAACATACATATATTAATTTATAATTGACGCAATCAATTAATTGAGAAATTAATTAAAGGCATTAAGTAAGCGTCAATTAATAAAAGAGGGAAACTTATATATCAATTAATTGGGTAATGAATTGGCGGTTTAAATATGTAAAACTAATAAATGTGTGATTGAGTGATGCATAGGAATTAATTTGGATATCGATTAAAATGGAAAAACGTGTTAATTAATTAATTGGCAATTAGTTGAGCGTTTTAAAAAGGGTGTCAATTAATCAAAGAATATGTCATCTTTACAATAGCTAATAATGTAAATTAATTAGCTAGAAGAAAATGCCAGTTATAGGATTATTTGTTTCCAAGTTAAAAAAAATTGGAACGCGTACAAAAATCAAACAAAGTAATTAGGTTTATGATGTAGGTAAATTAATAAGAATAAATTAAAAATTATAACTTTTATATGCATTCAATTAATAGAGGTATTAATTGGCGTGTTCAAATAGGTAAGAGATTATAACGTATAAGAATCAATTAATATTGGATATATACATTTCTGTGTGTGTGTGTGATCTAATTAATCGGATAATTAATAGGAGAATCTTATTTAGAAGGAAACGTGAATTAATAGGGTCATATAACAAAGGAACAAATGAATAACGTTGGAGAGTTATACGTTATAAGGTAACGTAAACAAATCAAGTTCTGATGGTGAGGACTGTTTTTAGGGTTAATCGGATGGTTCCTAGTTGTTCACTGCACCTATAAAATGAACGTAATTTAACCCTAGCCCACACTATTTTCTCTAATCAGTTGTCGTCATTTACAGCAAACTTCTCTTCTCCCTCTTCCATTCTCTTCTACAATCAAATATTTCCCCAAATCAAAAATAAAATTAAGCAAGAAAATACATACAAACGAATCAGAGAATCGCACAAAAAAGCAGAGAATTTACAATGAATCAAAAAGGGGAAAAAGTGGAGAAAAACATAGCAAATTAAAAGGGATAGAGATTAAAGCTAAGGACGACATGTGATTGGATTTGATTATATATCTTTTACGTTTATGATATATTATCCTTAGATTCCCGTTAAATAATTTTATTTAGTATTTATTTCAGTAATTAATTCTGTTAATTAGTTATGGTGAGACTGTAAATTGTACAAGAGAGCTTATATTTAATTAATATTAGGCTTGATAGTTAGAGAAAGATGTAAGCCTAAAAGTAAGAAGTTTACAGTTGATTACATCTATTTTAAAGTAGAAATTTAGCCTGTAAATGTTAGCTTCTTTTTATTCCTTTTTACGCGAATAAAATAGTAAAGAGAAGAATTCGCAAATACGGACTAAAATAGTAGAATACTAGATTTACAGAAATTAGATGTAAAATAAGAAAAGCTGAAATAAAAGTAGAAAGATAGAAATTTACAGTAATTATGCTAAAACGGGAGTAATAACTTAAAGAAAAAATCTAATAACTTGATTTGGAAGTACGTGACAGATTAATTGGTTGGTTTAGAAAATATAATACATTTATATAGTTTAATATTTAAAAAGATAATGATAAACGTAATTGCAAGAATAAAAGAAAGATAAAGGGAATTAGTGTAAAATAGAGAAACCACTGTATTATGCACTGTCCAAAAGGTAAAGAGATAATAAAAGAAATATCTTGCAGTTACGGATTATTGTTTTTAGCATTATTTAGTATTAAAATATGAAAATGAATTTTTAGCATAGTTTTCGTAACCAACCAAAGAGAATAGAACCACTTCCTATAATATAAGAAGATAAAGCAAAGAATCGAATGAATCAAGTTAATTATTAGATAAGACTAGAAGCTATAAACAGAAACGTACCTTGATCTGCATTTACTGCGCAGATAATAGAATAAAAGTAAAATAGTTATTATGATAAGTAAATTTGTGACAAACGGACGTAGTCCAAAGCTAAGCTTGTCATATAATATAAGAGAATTAAAGAGAATTTAGCATCATAATAAAAGAAGACAGACTGAAATAGAAAAGAGATGCTTGTAATTATATTTATAATGTACAGATTATAAAAGAAAATAAAAGCGACAATTACAAGTGAAATTATACCATAGGTTGTAATTAAGTAGAAAGAATAGAAGAGGCTTATTTTAATAAACTTAAGACTTAAATTAAGTTAATAAGCAAGATAATAGAAGTGGCCCATACCAACAGCATTCCCTTTCAGTCAGAAACTGTTAGTCTCACAACAGTTAGGTGAGACTGAGACAAGATTATGCTAATTAGGGTAAATAAGTAGCCAACATAATAAGAAAAGTAAACTAAACGCAAATTAAAAGATTAGACTTAGGGTCTAATGAAAGAGTGAGATGCGTTTGGAGCAGCCCAAAGGATGAAGAGCCTAACGAAGCAGTTCATCACAGATTTCAACACAGAAGAAGCACGTCCAATTTAGTTATTTTGGTCTAGAAGGAAGTACGAGACTTCAACGAGACGTGAGGGTACTCTAGGATGGCCCTTTGGGGTAGGCGTAGTGAAGCAGTTCTCCAGAGGCAGGTCTGTAGGGTGTTCCATCAAAAGAGTATGCCTTGATTGCTTTTTGCATGGCAGGACCATTGTAGGCAGTCAAAAGGGGTTGATGTTTGGAGTAGGATATTCGTATGTCCCAGTACTTTCAAGTAAGTTTAATGGGTAGGACCCAAAAGGATAGTCGCATGCGGATATCGGGCCAGCATCAAAACCAAAACGAGTTCAGGAAAGACTAGAGTTAAACCAACAGTCCAATGATACTTTCACTATCGAGATAGTGGATGAGGGGCACAACCAATTGGATGTTTAGATTATTTGCAGTAGGGCACAGCCACTTATCTCTTTAGAAGTCTTTCGATTAGTTGAGGGGTGGCTGCGTGGGGCCATAGCCACGATAAGAAAAGAGACAGACCAAATGGAATATCTGTATTGCTGGCCTAACGAGGCAGTCCTTTACAGAAATAGAATATCTATATTGTAGGCCTAACAAGGCAGTTGTAACGACCCGTAAATTTTAGTTGTTTTATTTATGTAATTTATTGAATTTTGTGAAATTTTAAATAATAAAATTTTGAAGTAAAAATTTGATATTTGGAATGCGTCTAGTTAAACATAGCAACTAGTAAATTTTCATGAGATAATATGAAAGTTTATTTTCTTGTGTAATTTATTTCAATTTAATCAGTTAAAAAAATTAATGATAATAAAATGTTTTCCAAAGCTAAATATTTTACATAGAAAATTTGTAAATCATCTTCTGAGTGAGACGTCATATTTCGTTTCATCAAATTTTGACTTCTATAGCTCCGTCGATCTTATTTTCGACGAAATTTGCAGCATTTATCGGTACCGATTATCGACTTTTGATAGGATAATCGTACCACTGATATATGTATACCGTTTTGATTGTCTCGTCGTGCTGATCCCAGCAGTATATTCATCTTTGTGTGTCGGAGTCCGGTACGCTGCGAAATTGGTAAAACGATTTTCCGTCTCGATATTTGTTTTAAACCTTTTCGTTTTCTTTGTGACTATTCGTTACTATTGCATTTATATATTCTGAATTTAACTTCGTGCCTTTTGGTTCTTGTGACCATTTACTGTCCACGGTTAGAAAGAATTGTTCAATAGCCTTTCATAATTATTGAATTCAACTTACTACCGGCCTTCACTATTCCCCATTTTCAAATTTTATTCCCTTTTCCTATTTTTATATTCGTTTGCGTTTATATATCATTTAAACCTGTTCCTCTCCCTTACAGGTTGTGTTTTAAAGTTGCATTTCCTTCCCCTCTTTCTTCGTTCTGAATTCTTGAAAAAAATTGATTCGTATATATATGATATTGAAAGCATATCTTCAATTCGCCTGTAGCCTATATTCTTCCCCATCCCCTTGCCGAAGCAAACATCACCAGCACCATATCTTCGTCCCCCATGACGGCTGAGCCCACTTCCAGAACTCGACCTACCAAAATGCACATCAGTGCCTTCTCCATCACGTGGCCTCTATCCCACACACTTCACGTCTTCCCTCCACTCTGGCCAGTCACTGTCCTACTCTTGCCTGTGAACCTCACCACTTCGGCCTCCCTTCTCATCGACGGCTATGGCTCAGCACCCTCTACGATATCATCTCTCTCTGGTCCCCCTCCGCCTCGATGTTGTTGAGCACGACAACTGTGCACTTCCAAGCAACGCGTGACCTCTGCCTGGCTGATGCTTGCAGTCTGGTGCGTCTTATCTATTGTATATATAATTGCATATCTGGGTATAGATAAGTTTAAAACTCCATGTTTATATATATAACTTATAGTATATATATATATATGAACTTATGAAAGTATAAATTATATGAGTATGCTAATTTTACAGTTATATAGATTTGGGTGTATGGTATATATTATATTTTTTTTTAAAGGAAGTAAAAGCGTTTGTATGCGTATATTTTATTATAAAGGATAAGTAAAAGCCTGCTCGTATATATATATATATATATATATATTGATTTATACAAAACAAACTATATACCTTAGTTAAATAATCTGTTGCAATATGAATATACAAAACCAGTATACATTTCTATATATTGGTCTCTGTAGGCAAAAAGATTTGAGTTGGTTTTCGCATATCTATGCTAGTTTATATATGTTACACTGTTACTCTAATAAGTGTTTGCTGGCTATAGTATATATATTAGTGTGGGCAGCGCAGAGCTAGTTGTATATAAAGTATCTTGCATTGCGTTCTATATATATTAGTATATTAGCATGTGTTCTATATTTTGTATAACTAAGCTATATTAGTAATCTCGGCTTTATATATTATAGCGCCTTCATGAATATATTTAGTCTGCATAGATTTCGTTTTATGTATTCTCTAGTTTGCACATATCTGTCCATTGCCGCATATACATTGATTTCGCATATACCCTGGTATAGTTTGATTTAGATATGTATTCATTTTGTGTGTGTGTATATATATATATATCTTACTGTTGGATTTGGATATGTATGTTTTGTATATGTTTTATAAAGATATTATGCATATAAATTTCGAATTATAAGTTTGCATAGGCTGTGGGTCACATGTGAGTCTGCATATTTCTATTGCAAGTACATGTTGGTCTGGGATGAAGCTTCCATATGTTTACTATATCTGGGTTTATATTATATGATACCGTATGTTTACTATATATATATTGTATATGTTTCATTTTTATAATATATATAAACTGCAAATTCTGGATATATATGTATTACATAAGTATACTTTGTTGTATGTATATATAGCATATAAAACTAAAATCTGATATATTTTAAGCTTGTACATGTGTCTTAAACGTGTATATTTTATGTTATCTATATAGATATACATGGTGTTTGACGTGTGGTACTATATAGTATATGTGTCGAATGGTTGTTTACAATATATATTATTCTGTTTGATTTGTTAATTCTGTAATAAATCTTATGTGTATATATAGATTTGATTTTTAAAATATATGTGTTTGATTTTTTTATGCGTTAAAAACTATTGATTTTATGTATTGGGTATAAAATGTAAATTATGTATTTGCTTTGATTTTTAATATATGTGTTTTAAAGATATAGTATTGATTTCAAAATATATGTATATATATATAGATTTTACATATGTATTTTTAATTTAATAATGGTTTAAGAAGATAATATAATAAACTAATATATATTTTATTTCAGTTTATATCAAGCAGATTCTGATTTATTTCGTCTATTTCTGTTATCAGCCTTGATTGTCAAATTCGTGTCAAATCTTGCTTTGCTTTGAAATTCGTGCTTGGATTCATAACTCATCTCACTCTCGTTCATCGCTAGCCTCGAAAGGTGAGCAATCACTCACGATTAATGTTATTTTAGTTATTAAATTTGATTTCAATTGAAACGACAATTGAAATATGCTGCTGTTAGTTATTTACATCGTTATATATATGTCATTATATGTTATCTGTTCACCTGTGACATCTGGCACCATTATCTACCAATTGAAATTTGCTGATGTTAGCTATTTACACTGTTATATATATGATATTACCTGTATCAGTTCACTTGTGACATCTGACACCATTATCTGATGATATATGCCTGTTATATTATTATCATATATGTTATCACTCTGCAAGTTCCCTGTTAGTATAGAATCACTATGGGTTGAAATGATACATACCCGAACGGACTTTAGAACAGGAGAAAATCATTATGGGTTGAAATGATAAACCCAAGCGATTTTCAATTGAATTGAATTTGGGATTACGGGTTGAAATGATATATATATACCCGTATATATTTAAATTGCGGATTGAAATGATAAATATCTGTATCACTTGACCATAGGGTAGAAAATTATATACAAACACCGTTGCTCTACATATAAATAATTTGAAATGATTTCTATGGTTTTGAAAAGAATATATGGTTTTAATAAATATTGATTTTAAAGAGTTATTAAAGTTGATTTATAAAGTTGATTTGAATCAATATAAAATATGTTTAAGTATTTATGTAAAATTTATATTTTCAAATATAGAGTTTATAATATTTCGAGTTGAAAGATAATTTGAAATTGATTTGGAATTCTTAATTATTTAAGAATTATACTTAAATAAGTTTGATTTGAAATCTATTAAATTTGAAGTTTTAAGATATGTTTTATAACTTGAATTTGATTAAAAAGTGGCTTAAATGAATATTTCAACTTTTATAAATTTAAATGGGATATTTTGTTTATATAAATTTGTAAATTGAAGTTGTATTTAGATGTATTGAAATGATTAAAGAAATATCTCAGAAACTAAATGTAATGAAATTAAATTGAGATATAAATTGGAATTATCAAATTTAGTTTTTGAAATGTGGAATATTTAAAGCTTTGAAATATATTGAAATTTAATGGTTTATTTTGTGTTTCAAATCTGTATTTGAAATCGTTATAATCCGAAATGATTTATTGAGAAATTGAATTGAGTTGAAATTTATGAATTGAGATTGAATTAAGTTGAATTTGGAAGTTGAGTTAATTTGAATCGGTTTGTGAATTTGTGGAAGCTATTTTATTTTATAAAGTATTTTTAAACTATATCTACAACTATTTATATTTTACTTTATAAATTATTTTAATATAAACTATTTTATATAAATCATTTTCAATATATATTATTTTATTATAAACTATTTTAACTTATAACTATTTTATATAAACTATTTTTAGTTTATAAACTATTGTATTATATACACTAATTTTAATATCTAAACAGTTTAAGAGGAAAGTGTTATGAATTCCAAAATGTTATGATTTCAAACTATAGTTTCAAAGTGTTATGAATTCAAGGTTTTGATTTCTAAGGTGTTTTGATTTTAAAAGACTTACGATTTCGAAAACAATATAACTTTGGAAAGTGATATGATTTTGGAAATGGATTTATTTGAAGTGAAAATGATATCGTATGGATATGGTTTTGAAATGGCAATGATGTTTTGGTTTTGAAATATAAACTATTTTGAAAGTTTATTAATGACCAATCGGTGTAATAATTACGTAGTTATTGAAGAGCCCGGGATCGGTTCGGGACATACTCTCTGTCTAAACCGAAAACCACTTTAATAACAATTATACGCGGAGTGTGATCCAGAATGAAGTGGTTGGAATGATGACGTTGCTGGATTTAAAGAAAGAGAACGATAATGGATAGTCTTGACACTTGTGTCAAATTTGAAATGACTTAAACAGGAGCCGTGCCGGGCCAGTGAGGTTAGCTACCTCTAGCGGACACACTTCTTCGTAAACTACTCATTACTTGTTTTGATTGGTGCGCACCCTTGATTTGGGAGTGTTGTTTCGCGGTGTTGCGATCGTTGCGGCGATGCGTTCTCACCAGTCCGGATCAGGCAAACGGTAGTTTCACTACCTTGGGTATTGCCTCATGTGCCTTGTCATACTCGTATCCCTATGCGCGACCACTATGATTTGTTTTGTGTTATACCTATGGAGTACTCCTTGACAGACCACTAGTTTACGGTGGAGTTTACTGTGCTGTATAGACTATGACGCTTATATAAAAGATGTTAAGGGGGATAATGGTAACGCCTTAACGCTATTTTAATACTTTATATTACTGATAGGCATTATCTACTTAGCGTATACTACTACATAGTAGATAGTTTAACGAATCCTTAGAGGATGGTTATCCCAAACATCATTTGAGTTACTTGTATTTCAGTTGTTATTTCTCTTGAGTTGGATTTATTGATATAAGAATGTTAATCCTGACTCGAGTGTTTTGTGTTTTGCTTTACGCTCGGGTCAGACTGAGTGTACCAGTATTCGAGACTCACCTTTGGAGTTGGAGCTTCGCTTGGAGATCCAGCTATCTATCCAGCTTTTAGATATTCAGTTGATTCCAATGATGTATTTTGATCTTGTATTTGACTATTGTATTCGAGACTTCTGTTGTATCTTGTTTAACTCTGTTATATATATATAGTAGCTTCATGAACTACTATTCTTTTGTTTCCACTGCATTAATTTATATTACTCTGTGTCTGTGATTCTGTGATTATTTATTTACTGTATATGCTTAGTTTTGCTAAATTTAAATTAACAATCTGATATTTTGAGCAATTCAAGTCTGACATGTATGGATTTATTGTCGATTTGAATGGTCCAAAATAGTGGGTCGTTACAGTAGTCCTTTATAGAAATAGAAAATCCCCGACTGAATTTCGTACAAGGTAGACCTTGTTAAGCGGGATTCAGGGAGTAGACATAACGAATACGTATAGTCCTCAAGTATGCACTGGGTGGTACATTGAGGATGTCCGAGCATTAGTATAGACTAGTGAGGATGCCGTTTTACGTTTTCATAGTAGACGACGGAACATATGTATTGTAGGCCTTATGAGGCAGTCCTTTATAGATGTAGTCACAGAACGCCATGGAAACAAGATGATGGAGTCCTTTGCGAGGAGGATACGGAAGGTACTATGGGTAGTTAGTACCTAGGACCAATGCGGTCATTGGGCATATAGCTACATATATACATATATATATATACATATATATATACATATATATATACATATATATATATATCAGTTATTAGGTTTTAATCTACTAGGGAGTAGATGGGCAGGATTCACGCACAAAGACGAGAGTATTATAAACCCAATGAACCTAACATAACAGTAAATGGAAATAAAACGGTATATTTAGAATTAAGCTTAGAAGTGTATAATTTATCCATTCACCAGAACTTTAGTTCTGAACCCTTCCTCATAACATCCTACAGGTTATGTAGATGGTAGAGACTTTCCAGCTTTGAGACACTTGTTTAGAAAGTGTTATTTTATTGGTGAGTATTTACTTACTATAATATTTTAGTCGGTTACACTATGAGATATTTATCTGAACTCTGATATATTTGTCTTTGCCTATTTGCAGGATACCAGATACCCAACTAGAGCTTCAGTGGGTTTGGGTTTTAGCATTTTTTGTGAAAAATCCGAACCCACTAGAACTTGGGTTGTTACATTTGGTATCAGAGCCTAGGTTTAGGATTCCTAGGTAGATAATGAGTGAACATATTTGTATTTTTGAATAAAATATAAATATATTATGTACTAAAATCCAAATAGTCCCCAATTATAGATTTTAACATATGGAAAGTTTTTAGAAGTATATTTGTGCTTAGTTTGCTAGTTGGGTTTGGGATGACCCAAGTATGTTTAGCCCTATGTTATTACCGATTTATAGCATACAAATAAGCCATGTTTTGAGAGAAAATTTGTATCCATATGTTATAAGAAGTAGGGAAGTCCCCTAGGGATAGCGGGGAGAGTGTTTTTATTTTGGAAGGAATAAGAGGTTTTAGTATAAAGAAAATCCACTTTATGTCTAACCCAATAAAATGAAACTTTTGAATTGAATAGTTGAAAAATATAATGGTTAATATATTTAAGGAAGCAAATATTGGGTTTTTGAAAAAAATAAGTGGTATGAAATTTAAATTGGTTTTTATATGATGTAAATTTTGTTAAAAGTGAAATTTTTTTTTGAAGAATTATAGAGCATGTATAGCTCGCTAGTTTCTTTGTAGGTAAACAAAGATTTTAAATATAAAAACCTAGAGTGTGTTAGGTATCGAAAACGTAGGTTACAATATTTATTGTTGTAATAAATGTTTTCAGTAAAAATAAAGGAAGCATAGACTATGACACTATTGTTATAGTATGTGACTCCCAAAGTAAATGTTTTTACATAGCATACGAGATTTATTAATATTTATTTTAATTGAATCCGTATATTCGTATTTTTGGGTTGTGGTAACGGTGCTTTGCGCAATATCTATTTTGACCCAAATGAGTTTTGGAGATAATCTCTAAAGTGGTTTGTATGTACACTAATTATTTAAATAAGTGTGTGAAAATATTTTCTAGTTATAAAGAAGTTTTAAAAATGAGTTCTTTTGAAAAATAATGTACGATAAATTAATGAATTTAGTAGGAAATATCTTATGTAAGTAAATATAGAGTAAACATACCTCAATCTATTGGAATGAAATGAATAATGATAGAATTTTCTATGAATCGCAAATAAAGATGTTTTGTGCAAGTTATAAGGGATACGTGAAAGAGATGTACAAGGTATGGAAAACACCATATTTTGTACAGCCTATTTCGATAAAATATAAAATAAATTCCTTATAATTTCACATAAACATGAAATCCTCCTTTAAAGAATTCATAGAAGGTTTTAGCGTTAATGGTTTCTCATAAGGGAAAGTAATTCCAATACATTAAGGTATAAAACCATTAAGTGTAGTAAGTTAGTAACTCCTTCAAGGTTAAGTAATTGGAAGAGTAGGAAAGTTAAGAGATTTTTGATAAAATAATTGTTCTTATTTACTCCAGTTTTAGTAAATTTGAAAATCTATAAAAAAACAGAAGAAGGATATTTTGAAAACATGTGAGGACATTTTTTTTAAAGTCAAGAAAAAAGAAAAATGTTTTAAGAACAAGCAAGACATGTTTTTAAAAAAATGGTTTGGTGGAAAAGTAAATAAGTTTTTAAAAAGATAAAATTTAGAAGCTTTAATTTTTGAAGTAAAATGATAAATACCAAACTAAACCAGACTTTTAAATGTGGAGTAGATATGAATCATTTCCTAGGTGTAACGGGAAAAGTATAAGGTTATAGCAGTAATTACTCCTAGTAGTAATAATGAAAGTTCCTGTAAGGTGTATAGGACACTAGTGAAAACCTAGAAATGTTGCTTCATGTGTGTAGACTATAGAAGAATAGTGAAATGATATTAGTAAGATGATAAGACACACGTGGTTGGGATAGGTAGACCTTAGTTGGGGAAAGATGAAAGCTAAAGAGAGAATTGCCCCAAGCTTAGTTGCCTTTTTAGATAGAGACTGCATAGATTGAAATCCTTATCCATTGCAGTAAACGAGACTTAATTATTCCTTTTTGAGCATGGAATAGAAGTGATGAGTAGATCTTATTCATCATGAGTAATACAGCGTAAGTTGGTAACAAGTAATAGATGGCAGGAGGAGCATATGAGTTACTTGGATTCCTAGAGTAGGACCTTTCTTTGTCAGAGTGGACATGGTCCTAGACCTCCTTGCCTTAGATGATCACTGTGTTTAGTTGCTGTATTAAAAGAAGAGTAAAAGCAGATATAAGGTAACTAAAAGAAAAACAATAAGATCTAAAGAAAGCAACAGAAACGTCAATAGAAATAAATGAGAATTGCAAAAGAAAAATACATCTTTCCCATAACTTAAGCTTGGGAAAAAGTTTAAAAAGAAAAATCTTTCTTATGTAAACCTTGCTTAGGAAAGAAAATAGAGATTTTATAGGATAGAGGCATAAGTTCCAAGTACGGAGAGAGAGAGATACGCAAAAGTAAAAGGAGAAATGTGAAGTTTTTCCGTTTTTACCTTCTTTTTGACATAAGAAATCAAATTTGGAAAATTAGAATTCTCTAAAATTCGAAAATTAAAAGTTGTGTGGTAGGTTTGGATGTAAAATTTGTTGAACTATGCTCCTATTCAGTAGGAGTATGAGAAAAATTGGATGAAAAATGTTTTGAGTTTTCAAAAGATTGCATTCATATAGAAATTGCAAGTATATTTAGGATGTGTGCATAATGTTTTAAAAGCAATTTCTAAAAGAAAAAGAATTCATATAGGAGATACCTCTTAGAAATTCTTGTACATGCATATCTTTTATGATGTATTGAACTTTGCACTATGCACGGATTGTTGCAAAACTGGTTGTACACTAAATGGTTGCTAGTGTAGAATGGATGCACGAAGGTTTGCATGATTGAACCCTTATCAAATTTCGGGGACGAAATTGCCTAAAGGAGGGGGGGAGAATGTCACACCCCGCGCTTTAATGACAAATAAAATCAATTGAATTAACATAATTGCAAAACAGTGAAAAATATAAATGTCAAATATACGCATTTAAAAATTAAGAGGTTACATAGGTATATGCAACCAATGAGTGTGTGATTAATTGACGCATCAATCAATTAAAAGAGGAATTAATTAAGAGACATAGAGAATATGTCACTTTTATAACATTAATTAATTAAGGGATCTTCTAATAGAGGAAAATGTATGTGGGGAATAAATTAAATGATAACATACATATATTAATTTATAATCGACGCAATCAATTAATTGAGAAATCAATTGAAACATTAAGTAAGCATCAATTAATAAAAGAGGGAAACTTATATGTCAATTAATTGGGTAATGAATTGGCGGTTTAAATATGTACAACTAATAAATGTGTGATTGAGTCACGCATAGGAATTAATTTGGATATCGATTAAAATGGGAAAACCTGTCAATTAATTAATTGACAATTAGTTAAGCGTTTTAAAAAGGTGAAAATTAATCAAAGAATATGTCATCTTTATAATAGCTAATAATGTAAATTAATTAGCTAGAAACGCCAGTTATAGGATTATTTGTTTCCAAGTTAAAAAAATTGGAATGCTTACAAAATTCAAACAAAGTAATTAGGTTTATGATGTAGGTAAATTAATAAGAATAAATTAAAAAGTTTTATATGCATTCAATTAATAGAGGTATTAATTGACGTGTTCAAGTAGGTAAGAAATTATAACGTATAAGAATCAACTAATATTGGATTTATATATATATATATATATATATCTGTATGATCTAATTAATTGGATAATTAATGGGAGAATCTTATTGAGAAGGAAACGTGAATTAATAGGGTCATATAACAAAGGAACAAATGAATAACGTTGGAGAGTTATACGTTATAAGCTAACGTAAACAAATCAAGTTCTGATGGTGAGGATTGTTTTTAGGGTTAATCAGATGGTTCCTAGTTGTTCACTGCACTTATAAATTGAACGTAACTTAACCCTAGCCCACACTATTTTCTCTGAATCAGATGTCGTCGTTTACAGCAAACTCCTCTTCTCTTCTCCCTCTTCCTTTCTCCTCTGTTAATCAAATCTTTCCCTAAACTAAAAATAAAATTAAGCAAGGAAATACATACAAACAAATCAGAGAATTGGGCAAACAAATCAGAGAATTTACATCAAATCAAAAGGGGGAAAAAGTGGAGAAAAGCATAGCAAATTAAAAGGGATAGATATTGAAGCTAAGGACGACATGTGAGTGGATTTAATTATATATCTTTTACGTTTATGATATATTATCGTTAGATTCCCTTTAAATAATTATATTTAGTATTTATTTCAGTAATTAATTCTGTTAATTAGTTATGGTGAGACTGTAAATTGTACAAGAGAGCTTATATTTAATTAATATTAGGCTTGATAGTTAGAGAAAGACGTAAGCCTAAAAGTAAAAAGTTTGCAGTTGATTACATCTATTTTAAAATAGAAATTTAGCCTGTAAATGTTAGCTTCTTTTTATTCCTTTTTACGCGAATAAAATAATAAAGAAAATAATTCGCAAATACAGACTAAAATAGAAGAATACTAGATTTACAGAAATTAGATGTAAAATAAGAAAAGCTGAAATAAAAAGAGAAAGATAGAAATTTATAGTAATTATGCTAAAACGGGAGTAATAACTTAAAGAAAAATCTAATGACTTGATTTGGAAGTACGTGATAGATTAATTGGTTGGTTTAGAAAATTGAATACATTTCTATAGTTTAATATTTAAAAAGATAACGATAAACATAATTGCAAGAATAAAAAAAGAAAAAGGGAATTAGTGTAAAATAGAGAAACCACTGTATTTTGCACTATCCAAAAAGTAAGAAGATAATAAAAGAAATATCTTGTAGTTACGGATTATTGTTTATAGCATTAGTTAGTATTAAAATATGGAAATGAATTTTTAGCACAGTTTTCGTAACCAACCAACTAGAATATAACTACTTCTTATAATATAAGAAGATAAAGCAAAGAATTGAAGGAATCAAGTTAATTATTAGATAAGACTAGAAGCTATAAACAGAAATGTACCTGGATCTGCATTTACTACGCAGATAATAGAATAAAAGTAAAGTAGTTATTATGATAAGTAAATTTGTGACAAGCGGACGTAGTCCAAAGCTACGCTTGTCATATAATATAAGAGAATTAAAGAGAATTCAACATCATAATAAAAGAAGACAAAATAGAATAGAAAAGAGACGCTTGTAATTATATTTATAATGTACGGATTATAAAAGAAAATAAAAGCGACAATTACAAGTGAAATTATCACATAGGTTATAATTAAGTAGAAAGAACAAAAAAGGCTTATTTTAATAAACTTAAGACTTAAATAAAGTTAATAAGCAAGATAATAGAAGTGGCCCATACCAACATCATTCCCTTTCAGTCAGGAACTGATAGTCTCACAACAGTTAGGTGAGACTGGGACAAGATTATGCTAATTAGGGTAAATAAGTAGCCAACAGAATAAGAAAAGTAAACTAAACGCAAATTAAAAGATTAGACTTAGGGTCTAATGAAAGAGTGAGATGCGTTTGGAGCAGCCCAAAGGATGAAGAGCCTAACGAAGCAGTTCATCACAGATTTCAACACAAAAGAAGCACGTCCAACTTAGTTATTTTGGGCTAGAAGGAAGTACGAGACTTCAACGGGACGTGAGGGTACTCTAAGATGGCCCTCGGGGGTATGCGTAGTGAAGCAGTCCTCCAGAGGCAGGTCTGTAGGTGTTCCATTAAAAGAGTATGCCTTGATTGCTTTTTGCATGGTAGGACCATTGTAGGCAGTCAAAAGGGGTTGATGTTTGGAGTAGGATATTCGTATGTCACAGTACTTGCAAGTAAGTTTAGTTGGCAGGACTCAAAAGGATAGTCGCCTGCGGATATCGGGCTAGCATCAAAACCAAGAGCGAGTTCGGGAAAGACTAGAGTTAAACCAACAGTCCAATGAGATTTTCACTATCGAGACATTGGATGAGGGGCATGGCCAATTGGATGTTTAGATTATTTGCAATAGGGCATAGCTACTTAGCTCTTTAGAAGTCTTTCGATTTGTTAAGGGGTGGCTGCATGGGCAATAGCCACGATAAGAAAAGAGACAGACCAAATAGAATATCTGTATTGTAGGCCTAACAAGGCAGTCCTTTACAGAAATAGAATATCTTTATTGTAGGCCTAATGAGGCAGTCCTTTACAGAAATAGAAAATCCCCGACTGAATTCTGTACAAGGTAGACCTTGTTAAGCGGGATTCAGGGAGTAGACATAATGATTACGTATAGTCCTCAAGATACGCACTGGGTGATACATTGAGGATGTCCGAGCATTAGTATAGACTAGTGCGGATGCCGTTTTACGTTTTCATAGTAGATGACAGAACATCTGTATTGTATGCCTTATGAGGCAGTCCTTTATAGATGTAGTCACAGAACTCCATGGAAGCAAGACGATAGATTCCTTTGCGAGGAGGATACGGAAGGTACTATGGGTAGTACTTAGGACCAATGCGGTCATTGGGCATATAGCTACATATATATCAGTTATTAGGTTTTAATCTACTGGGGAGTAGATGTGCAGGATTCACGCATAGAGGCGAGAGTATTATAAACCCAATGAATCTAACATAACAGTAAATGGAAATAAAACGGTATATGTAGAATTAAGCTTAGAAGTGTATAATTTGTCCATTCACCAGAACTTTAGTTCTGAATCCCTCCTCATAACATCCTATAGGTTAGGTAGATGGCAGAGACTTTCCAGCTTTGAGACACTTGTTTAGAAAGTGTTATTTTATTGGTGAGTATTTACTTACTTTTATATTTTAGTCAGTTCCACTATGAGATATTTATCTGAGCTCTGATATATTTGTCTTTTCCCATTTGCAGGATACCAAATACCCAACTCGAGCTTCAGTGGGCTTGGGTTTTAGCATTTTTTTGCTAAAAATCCAGACCCACTGGAACTTGGGTTGTTACACTAATAAGGGGCGAACTCTAACTAGTCTTCTTCCTCAT
This sequence comes from Allium fistulosum, assembly GCA_030737815.1. NCBI lineage: Eukaryota > Viridiplantae > Streptophyta > Magnoliopsida > Asparagales > Amaryllidaceae > Allium > Allium fistulosum. The sequence continues at coordinate 1,043,074,051 of CM060906.1, forward strand.
TTTCACTTTATAACTTTCAATTTAATAGAACTCTATTTTGGAACATAAATAGCCGCCTAAGTCAAATTATAATTGGGACTTTGTGATTGAGGACTTGGACATCAGACCATTTGCACATTTAGTTACTTGATTGTTGAACTATGGACATGCTTGCTCTAGGACTTGCTCTCTTGCCCAAGCACTCTTAAATCTTCCATCTTGCATAAGACTTGAATATAAGTTAGGGCATGTTTGTGGATTTAATTTTTGTGTACTTTTATCAAAAGATGAACTCAAAATCAATTCTACTTCTTCTATGAACATCCATTATGACTATTTTGCAACAAGGGTCCTAAGAGCCGAAGTTTATCCACCTTTTCATTGAATTACAACTTCGTATAATAGGGAACAAGTGCCAAACTTAAGGAATTTATCCCTTCGGGACTTAGCAGGAAAAAGAAAGTTTGCACAATACATATATGGAGTTTGAACTCATTTCAACCGGAAGAAAAGCCTGTTTTTGCTTTAGCATCAGAATTGGAAAGGAAGGACCCATTCAAAGGCACATAAGAGTTAAAATGAAGAAGAAGGTCCCTTCACCCAAACGAGGATGGTCACCGATCCCAAGCCAAAAGGATTATATTTTAGGAAGAGATGAACTATGACATTGAATGGTTTGCTCGAAAATGAAGAAGCATGATTAACCAACCCTTTAGTGAAAACAATGAATACCCCCAAATCTTAAAAAGGAAGTAAAGGACAAACACAAAGGAACTACTAACTCCCAAAAAAGAACGAACATGAAAATTGTATTGTCAAAGGACCTAAGGGTAAAGTAACCACTCCTCTTTTATGTTTCGCAAAAACCAAAAAGATATTTATTTCCTCATTAAGAAAAGATTGAATTATTAAGCCCTAAAGAAAAGTACAAAAAGGGAAGAATATCATAAATAAGGAGAATGTTTTTACTGCCACAAGGCAAATAATTGTTGAGCACTAGCTGTGATTATCAAATACTGTACAAGATGGGGAGAACTACAATAATTTGTCAAAAAAAGTTATCAAGAGTTAAAAGACAGTCAACTAATTCTTTAGTAATGGTTCTATGGACTTCTAACATAGTTTGCATCAATAGGAATTGACTTTCAAGAGAAGATTTTTGAGAAAAGTTTTCCATAAGAAATAATGGATAAATCAAGCCCTTTGACTCGCCTCTGGGCCTGACCAAGGCAAACATCCAAAGAGAGATGATCAAACTACGCCTTTGGTCCTGCCTTTGGGCCTAGCCAAAGCAACTATCTAAGGAGAGATAGTCCAACTAAGCCTACAGTCATACCTCAGAGCCTTGCTAAAGCATGCATCTAAAGAGAGATGGTAAACTATGCCTTTGGTCACACCTCTAGACCTAGCCAAAGCACCCATCCAAAGATAATCCATGAACTGGATAAGAAGAACGATTTTCCATATTCGAAACTAATTTAGATTGAACATCACTAAGACGACGAGAGAAGTTAGAATCATCAAGTGATATGAGCAAATATTTATCCTAAGTCAAAACATGGAATAAAAATCAAGATAGACATTCAACAAATTAAAGCAATGAAAATAGAATTCTTTGTAAATCTTATATAATTACAAAAGATGATACCACATTCAATAAAACCAAAAAGCGTCTCGCAATTAATTCTTAAGTTTTGAAAGAGCATCCTAAATTTACTGGTGAGACAAAGGGGAAATAGGAAAAGTAGTCGTAAACGTAATTTTGACACTAGGGGGAGTATTAACAGGAGGAAAATTTCGATAATCTCATTCTATGGAGGAGGGCTAATTTTTCCACAAAATAATTTTGCATAGTTAGTTCAAACATCATGTAGAATGTAATCCTGCCGATCTCCTAAGAAACTAAAGTCCAAATTAGAAAATTGCATGCATAAACGATGGAGGTTGCAAAGTAAGCATTATTTATCTAAGTGAGACTTTTCAATCATAGAAGAACTTTCTCTAAAAATTCCTCTTTAACATAACCAATCTACTTAAAACATCTTTAGGGATTGGAAATAGAGAAGACATGGGTGCAAACTCAGAAACACGCATACTGATGGCAAATTAAAACTAAAAACCAAACCATAGAATTTACAGATGAAATTAGTAATATATTAATCAAATAATAAGTTTTCATTATACAATAGGGTTTACAGGGGCGCATAAAGAATAGATACCTTATAATATTAAAAAATAAACCTATCTTTATTATATTTGACTTTATCCAAGGAAAGAGAGTCGACAGTCAAAGAAGCAGCATTAAATTTGGGTAAGTTCTAACACTCCCCAAGATGAGGGTCCGATCCACGTTCATCAAGGTATCTCTTATGAAGCTGCCTAATCAAATCTCCATAGTTATTCCCTAAGAAGGAAAAATCAACCATGGGAATTTGATGTAAACTATGAAAAATAATCCATGAGTTTATTTCCATCTTCAATGAGCATCCAAAAGAGGGCGACGGGCTCTTCATTTTCTTTGTGTAAGTTCATTCTCAAGAGCTTGTACCCTTTCTACTAGCTCACAAGTTTTCTTCTTTTTCGAATCCAAAAAGGATGAGATCTGTGAATTCTCGATGGCCAAGGATTTTTTAACATCCTGAAGAATTCTGATCTTGACCTCCAAAGTTTTATTCTTGTCAGGCAAAGAATAATTTAACTCTTATAACGAAGAAACATGTTGATTAGAATTTGAAATGGACTGCTGAAGTAAAATGATATATTTTCTAACCTAAAACTCAAAATATCACAATCAAATTATATACCAGGTTAATACACACACACACACAGATATATATATATATATATTAAGAGAAGAACGAGATATACTAAAACAAGTTGCTGCAGAAGAAGGGTAATTATTTCTTTCGAGAAAGAAGGGTGTAACACCCATGATTTTAACGTTAATTAATTAAAAATAATTTCATAAATAAGTGATAATGCTGAAAATAGAATTTTTGCAAATGTCATAATTTTGCTACGAAACTTACACTGTTGGGTTCATGGTGATTTTCTGATTAATTTTCATATATAAAGTTTTATGATCAGAGTTCTAACGAAAAAGTTATTAACGTTTGAAAATTTTGAATCGGAAATAATTATATATGAAATTATGGAAATAAATTAAATTAAATGTTAACTGGTAATGTTAATGGAAGATTAGATGTTAATAAATGTTAACGGAAAACCAAATCTCAGAAAATATACAAAACGGAAAAAAATGAAAGGGATTAGTTAATTAAGGAATCAAATTTACAAAATCAAGCACGCTAATAAATTAACCACAAGTCGACCAACAAAGAACCCAGGTCGATTGGTAGCGGTCGACCGTAGGCAAAGGGCAGTCGATCCATGTCGTATAAAATTTGTATAATGAGCGTGTGATTGAATGACGTTGATTTATCCAATTATTTTCTTTCGTGCAAAGAAATTGATGTGCGTCTCTGATAAAAATAAAGATTGCATAGGACAAGTCTAACGCTCTAAGTTAACTTCTAACCCCTATAAATACAAGCCTAGTTCTCACTTTTTTTCTCATATTTTCTAGAGTGGAGCTCTGCCATTCTCTTTTCTCCACAATTTCTAGATTTCTAAAAGTAAAATATTGTATTATATATGTATATAAGTGGAGAAAACCGGAGAGAAGAGTAGAAGCAATTTAGAACGATAACTAAAAAGGTAAACTTGAATCTAAAACTATAATCTAAAGTTAATTCAATCATTTCCCTAAATCTGTAATTTTAATAAATGAATATCCTTTTATTATTTTGGATTTGAAGTAAGAGGGAGTCAAATAAAATGGAAATGGATTCAGATCTGGAGAATTGGAAAGCTAAAGCAAGGTGAGTGGGAAAATTACATGTTTGTAATAAGGTTAGATAGATATCGTTGTGATCTAACTCATTGATGCTTAATTATAATCGATTTGGATATTTTATTGTAATTTCATAATGATTAGATATAAATTTTAGTTTGGACAATTTATTATTAACGCGTAATGAATTAGTGTAAATAAAAAATTGAAAAATTAATTGTATATGCATAATGATTATGGAATAGATCTAATGAAATTTATTATGATATGGATTTAATGAAATTGAAAAACTTGCCTACATATTTTGTACTAGTAATTTGTTATGAATCTGCTAAAAATAAGTTGGTATTTGAACAAAGGATAAAATGTAGAATAAAAGAATTCTATTAATGACAAGCACCATTATCCAAGTGGTTAAGTGATTCAGCTTTGGTGCGAGAGGTCACAAGTTTGAAACTTGCGTAGCGTGACTCGAACGTTTATTGATGTGATATGTTGTCACAGTGACATGTTGTATATAAAGTACCATTTCAAAAAAAAATTATGTTAAGTTTTTAGTGGTTTAAGTGATACTTTAATTCGTTGGAATTTAAGATGTTGCAAGTAGATTTCTATGTGTTATCAACTTTAAAATAATAAAAGTCCGATGTTTGAAATGACAGGGAATAGACATAAAAAGAAAGAGATGTACAAAATAGGGATATTCATCATATTTTGTACTGTCTATTTCAAATAATAAAAAGATAGTTCCTTGTAATTACAAACATCATACAAATCTCTCTTTTTGGATAAGATATGAAAATTTACATTGTTATCGTTTTATAACAAAAATGTAGTTTCAATGCATTAAAATGCAGTAAGCCCCAAGAGTTAAATAGAAAGATATGGATGCGATACGAATATCCTAAAAAGATAAAATGTGAAATACCAATAAAAACGGAAAGTAAACAAAATGAAATCTGAAGGATATGTAACACCCCGTAAAATTTATCATAAGTATATAAGTAAACAAACAAGTGAAGTGAGTAAATTAGATTAAATAAGGTAGGGGTAAAATGGAAATTTTGTAAAAGTTGGAACCACGAAATTTTGACCGTTGACGAAATTCTGATCAATTTCCATATACAATATGGTAAAAATGGAGCTCGAACGAAGAAGTTATGAGCATTTGAAGTTTTCAAGTTTAAAATAATTTAATTCGAATTCGAATTCAAATAAATAAATAAATTTGAAGTTTCAAAATTAACTGAGATTAGACTTGGGGGTTAAGTAAATGTTAACATTAACGTGAACGTTAAGTATAATTAAGGAATAAAATTAATTAAGCAACGGGGGAGCGGTCGACCTATAGAACCAACCGATCGACCCCTACCAGCCGACCGATGTATATAAGGCAGTCGAGCACTACTTTTAGTGGCAGTTAGGGTTTTTGTGGGAATAAATGTTTTAGATTTATCCGTTTTAAACCTATTTTCATGCTACGGTTCTAGTATGTTTCAACCTCTATAATTAAGACCCTAGACCCTTCACATTTATTCACATATATTTTGGGAACATCGATGAAGCTCTGTCAGTTCATCTCTTCTTCGATTCAAAAAACTCCATTAGGGTTTCAGGTAAGAAATCATATATACCTATCTTTGTTTATTATTTAATTTCTAAACCTCTTCCTCTCCAACCTTTCTGAATCTAGTATACATATCGAATCTCTTGTTGTATATATAAAAAAGAAGAAATCTGAAGGAGATTATAATGGGTGTTTCAGGTCCAAAGAGAAGCAAAGCTAAGGACCAATTGTGAGTGGAAATCTTAGTTTTTCTATTTTAGTAATTGATTAGTATATGATAGCTTTGGATATGCCTTAGTTTTTTTGGGATTGCAAAAACAAAACACTATAAAACCCTTCAAAACTCTTTAAATTTGAAATGTCAATTGTAGATGGAGATTCTCAATTGTTTATGTTGAATTGATGGAGTTATATAGTTTTTGCAGTTTTTGATAATTTCAAAGTCTATTCCGCTCTTCCTTATTCTTTGATTTGATTATGAATTTTGATAATAAAATAAAGGTGTAAAGTAAGAATCTTATTCATAGTTTGCACCACTTATTCCACAAAAATTAAATAAAATTCCTTGTTATTTCTTTGTAAAAGAGGATTTGAATAGAAGATGAAATTAGAATTAGAATTTCTATTGTTAAGATTATTCCATTAGTTTGATGTAATAGGCTAAGTTTAGATTTTTATCTACAAGTCAATTTATTGTAGTTTTGGATATGAGTATTGAATCCTTTGTTATGGACATTAAAATCCTTTGCTATGGATATTGGAATTTTGGCATCATTGATAATATGGAAAAAAAGACTTGTATTATTGTGGTTAAAAAGGAATTGACATTTAACGTTAGTTATGGTGTAATCTCTGCATACATAGACAATAATATGTGCATATTTATTTCTATATTAATTATGTAATAAACGTATAATTATAACGTATAATAGCGTAGTTAATTAGGTAATAATTGTCATTAAATCCCCCTTAGGAAAGTAAATGACTGTTAAGGCAAAATAAGAAGGAATTCTTATACAGCCTAAATAATGAACAGGTTGAGATGTGTGATAATACACACACACACAAAGTGTTGTAAATATGACTAAATCATAGGGACGTTGCCTATGATAAGTAACTACGAATGACGCGAGGTTAGTCCCAATTCTGTAGGGTAAATCTGCCTAGCTAATCTGGCTACCAGTACCTACAAATAGTCGAACTGATGCGAGACTTCTCCATGTGCACGGGTCATATGACGAGGGACCTGCTTTAGGGGTTTGGAGGTACTAAGTGGTTTTTTAAGGGCCTGCCACTTTCCGCTAAATGAAGTATTAAATGGTCAAGGGTTAGAGGTTAGGCACGGTAGATGGTATCTCGGAAAGAGTCCGCTTCAAGATAAGGTAGTAAGTGGCTGTTGTAGGATCCACCTTCCCATAAAAGAAGTATTAAGTGGCTTAAAGAAATTCCATGCAATGTCAGCTAGATAGGCACCTATGAGGAGTCCACCTTGGGGATATGTATTAAATGATGGGGGCCAACCTCAGCTGAGGTCTTAAATGTTCATAGTTTGCCTATTTCCAGTAAGGGTATGAAGTGACTTGGGTATTATCTCTCATATTATTAAACATTTATGAAAGTTGGTTATCGGTTATGGGATTGGGAAACCTGCTTTGGTAATAGAAGGTATTAAGTGGTTGTTTGAGGTCCCGCCTCCTTTCCTTTTATGAAGTACTAGATGGTTTTAAAATACGTAAAACATATTCTTATTTTGAAATATACTGCCCAGGTACTGAATTAGTAAGGCACGAAGTTTTTATTCACCAGACACTTGTTGTTCTAACTCCCTCCTCATTACAACACAGATTAGAGGAGTTGATGATGCTTGAAGATGGCGAGAGTGAAGCATGTGGCAGTTATTATCTATCTTTTCATGTTATTTTCTATTGTACCCATAAAATGTACTTTGAACAAATTGATGTGACAGTTGTTAACATTATGTTATGTTTTATGTAACACTCCATATTTTTAGTAACATTATTTAGGATATTTAATTAGTTAAATTTAATAAAATAATGTGTTGATTAGGGGATTGAGATTTGATTTTTATTAAGGGGTAGCCGTGCCATTTAACCAATGAATTAAAATAAGAGTTAAAATGAAATAAAGGATAGGTAAAATAGGAAAGAGGCCATTCTTATATCCTAAACCCTTGGCCGTGTATCCCATACACGTTCATTTTCATTTAAACTTGAGGTCGGCCACCATTAACAAGAGAAAGAGGAGGAAGATTAAGAAAAGCTAAGGAAAAAGCTAATTCAAATCAAATCCATTCACATCTCAATCTCTTTAATCTCTAAAGCTAAGGTGAATAATGTTTACATCTCTTCTTTTGTTTTCGGTTTTAAGATGAAATCCGAAATATTTTGCATTGATTTGCTATGTTTTTTAATGATGGAATGATTATATATACTTGTTGATAATTTATGGTTATTCATATAGATTTAGTGACATGTTTTGATATGAAAACCCAATTAAATGACATCCAAATGCCTTGCGAAATTTTATATAGAACGGAAATGATATTTTAGACATGGGTTTCAATTTTCAGAATTTTCAAAATTTTCAGAATTTAGGTGGATATTATATGAATTTTCTAGTGAAGGAAATGTTATTTTGGATTAAAAATTATTTATGGTTAAATGATTAGTGGTTTGGGTCCAAAATTTATATATGTTAGAAAACATATAAAAAGTGATTTTCTAGAATTTTTGTAGAATTTTCCTAGTGTTTTAATGGGTATATAAAATTATTTAAGGTATGAGACTTAAATGTTTTATATATTTATGAAAGGAGAAGGGGCTTTTTGTAAATAAATTTAAAGTATTAATTCTAGAAACTTGGCAGTACTTTTGGTAAAGATAAACTTGCAACTAATTACAATTTGACAAACAAGGCATGTTAGGTACAAAGAAATAGTTTAAAAGGACAAATAAACATGTTTTTCACTGTTTTGATGCTTTCGGCACCAGGTTCCGCCTCCTTACCTTCGCCTCCAACACTATCGAAACCAATGCACATGGTATCAGGTAATTGGTACATAGTGAATTGGATATAGGCGAAAGGTATAGGTTCGAAACCAGGGGTTTCGAAGGGGTTGAGGCACTACTTTGCTTTTAAATGAAAATGTGCCTGCTTGCTTTCGACTAAGTAGCTTTCGACTTGGTTAGCTTTCGACTAGGTCAAATGAATTTAAAAAAATGATTTCGATTGGGTTGCACTTTTTTTTAAAATGACTGCTTTCGACTAAGTCGAAACCGTTTGGCGGTCGCTTTCTTCCTTTCAAACCAGATGGTTTTGGAGGGTTACTTTGTTTTTCTAAAATTTGGCCACTTCTCCAATGCTTTCGAAGGGATGGTTTTGACACCATCACTTCTTTACTTAGGAATGATTTCGAAAGGAATGTTTTCGACTTTAATAGGTTTCTGATCCTTTTGCTCTACTTGAAGGCATAATCCAAATGGTTTCGATTGAAACGGTTTTCAAAGGTTTTGAAGGAGTAAATTTTTAAATGGTTTTGAAAGGTTTCCACATGGTTTAAATTTGAACCCAAGTGTTTTTGAAAGGTTTGTGTTTATAAAGGTTTGATGCTTTCGAAAGGTCTTAAAGAAAGGTTTCGAAGGGGTGGCGCCCCAATGATTTCGAAAAGTCTAAGAGGATAGGTTTTTCCAATGTTTTCAAAAGGCATAGTTTAAAGGTTGTAAAGAAGGATGTCTAATGTTTTAAAGCTTTCGAAGGAAAAGCATTTAATGGTTTCGAAAGGGCTACTTTTATGGGTTTCGAAAGGGTTACTTTCAAGGGTTTCGAAGGGGTTGTTTAAAGGTTTTAAATAAAGGTTTCGAATATACTAACTAGGCAGCATAGCCTAAATATTTTTAAGTTAAAAAGGGTTTTTACTTATTTTGAGGGGATAAGTAATCCTCATTAAAATTCATCAACATTATTTTGAGTAAAGTATATATAACATGGAAAAATAGCTTATAATCAGCTAAGAATATATTTTCCTTACGTAAGTATGATTTATAAGGTTAAATCATTTTGAAAAGGTTTTCAAGGAAAAAGGTGAAGGGTAGTTAACCCTAAGAAAATGATTCGGACAGATAGTCCAGTTTGATTCGGACAGTTAGTCCAGTTTGTGGGCAGTCAGCCCAGTTATCGGACAGATAGTCCATTTACTACTTGTGTATGGATAGTTCATTAGTTACCTATTTTTAGCATAATGGATATTGTTATTACTATTATTGTTATTATAATCAGTTGATCAACCAGTTTGGTTGCAGGAAAAGATTTGCAAAATATATGTTTTGAAAAGGATATTAGTGAGGGGAAACCCGTTTCGCTAAGCGGCGCGGTCTCACTTAATATCAGTAAACTGAGATGTAACAGTATTATTCATTCCAGGCTTTATGTCTGACTGGAAGTTTTTGTTTTTCCCTTAAACTCTTGGGTGCTCAAAAACTGATTTGAGTAGGCTGAGGGTTGAGGTTTTCAGGTTTGAGTTGTTTTGGCAAATAAAGCTTCCGGTAACGAGCAGGTGGCTGAGGGATAGCTATTTAGGAGTTACAGTTTATTCTGTTTATTTCCGCTGTGTATATTAAGTCAGTTTTGACTATATAGCTTTGATCAACCAAGGGGGCATCGTCATATGTCGCTCTTGGCGTATTATTATAATGATTATATTTGATCTTTACCAGGGAAACGATATGGGATTATGTAACTTGGATATGAATTTGTTTTAAATGTAATCAGTAAAATGTTGTTGTTTGGAAATCTTTCATTTTGTTCATATTCAAGTGCTTTTGATATTATGGATACCATTAGCATTACCGTATTTTGTCACCAGAAGTTAATACTATGGATGATTGCAGCATCTGTAGCGCTTAGCTTTTGGCCTCTAGATACGGGATGTTACAACATGGTATCAGAGCATAGGTTTATGAAAAACTTTAATTAAAAATGGTTTGAAAACATAATCCTAAGGAATTAGAGTAAGATTGGGGTATGGGATAACGCTATAGTAACATACTTGTATTTGCTGTATATAAGTATACGCTTTATCTCTAGTCTCCTATCTTTGTTAGGTTAGTTTTCTGTATCTCATGAGGTTTGAATACAAATATGGATGTTAGAAGTGGAAGAGTTAACACAGGAGGAGAGGGCACCGATGGGAATGCCAGACCTAATGCGAGGACCGAAGGTCGGGCATAAGTAGGGAATGTAGGTGCTGGAGTCCCGCAAGTGGACATGGGAGCTATGTATCAGTTTTTTGTGAATATGATGCAAGCTAGAATTACAGCTGGAGTGGTAGGAGGAGATGCTGCAGGAGCAGGAGTTCCGGAAGTTCCGGTAGTTAACCATTATTCTAAGCTGAGTGGAGATTACGCTAAGCTTGGGGGAAGCCATTTCTGGGAACAGAGGATGCTATAGAGGTGGAAAATTGGTTACTGCTCTGTGAGAGAATCTTCGCAGACTTGGGGCTCAATGATGAGCTTAAGAGGAGGTATGAGGTTTGAGGTTATGTATAAGGGTGGACCATTTAGGGGTTCGGAATTATTCTTGGTATGGATTGTTAAGTGAGTACGATGCTAGGATATTTTGCCAGGATAGCAAAATATCACTTAGGCACCTTGATTGTATCGACAGGATTGTTTATACTGTAGAAGGTTTTAGCGGTGAGGTGAATGCTTTGTTAGGTGTTATGGTGTAACGACCTGTAATTTTTGATAATTAAAAATATTTAATTAAATAAGATTTTAAATTTTAATATTGTTAGAAATTGAAATTTATGATTTATTAATGAGAAAATAATTGGAATATAATTTAATATTATTTTTTGAATGTTATTAACAACTATTTTAATGTAATTTCAATCAATTGAAACAATTGTAAGTTAATTTGGTTATAATTGTAAATAAGAAATTAAATTGGAAATTAATGGAATTAATGAAATTTAAATATTATAATTAATATGGTTAAGATGATAACTATAAAATATGAATGTAATATAATGTAAACTAATGTTAATAATGTTCATAAGGTAATAATTGATTCAATAATAAGAGTGTTAATCGAAATAAAAGAATTTGATTGAATTTAAAATATATTCAACTGGAATTTTATTACAATTCCAATTGAACTCTGAATTAATGTGATATTTAAATAGTGTATTTAACATGGAAATTTTATTTTAATAGGTTATTAATTTCTATTTAATCAAGAATGATAAAAGTGTTCACTTTTAAATTTTGAATTTTAAAAGTGATTAAACCAATTTAATAATAAAGTATTTAATTAACGTGAAAATTGGCCATTTTGGCCACTGTCTCAGATTTCTATGAAACTAGTTTCATCGGATCCATAACGGTGAATTATTGTAGGATTTCAAGTTTCGTAGTGATCGGACTTGTCGTTTGATCGTGCGAGCTCGAAACGCGTAGGAATCAATTTAATGAATTCAATCAAAATAATTTGATTTTTAACAGCTAACCTCTGTATACAATGGAATTAGGATTTGAAACTAGTTCCATTGAGTTTAAAGATATCGAAAACCTATATTTCAATATATTGGATAACCCACTTTCGTTTCGGAAACGAAACGGGCTTTTCGGGTCGTTGTTATCGTTTCGACCCAATTCGATATGTCCATCCATTCTTATCTATCTCTGTGTATATAAATAGATTTTGTTTCTCTAACCCTAACATCCTTTCATTTTATTTCTGTACGTACCTTACTTCTCATCTGTTCCTCCTCTCAAACGTCGGAACATCAAACCCTAATTCCAAAATTCAATTTCAAATCAAAATCAAATCGAAAATATAAACTCCTCAAAATATGTCATATAATATATCATTGGAAAGCTCTTGACGAGTGCAATCTATTGCTGCAGTTCGTTTTTCAATTCAAATCATGGTTTGGCCAGAAATTGACGATTCTTTCACGGCCGTCCATATTAGGGTTTCGATACAACGGCGGATTGTCGATTATACGATGATCGGGAGGTGCGGGCTTGTAGAGGTCGCAAAGCAGGTCTCAGGGGTGGTGTTCGTTCGTGTCAGATGTTACTAGAGACCGCCAGAAAATTCAAATAACGGCGGCAAGCATCTCAGGCGACGCCGCAGATGGTCGCGGCGGTTCAGGAAGGGGCGGCGTGGTCTGGGCGTTCGAATGAAGGCGTTGGATCGTGTCGCTAGTGATCGCAGTGGCATGCGGCATGGGTTTCAGGTGGCGGCTGGAGGTTGTGGACGAGTCGCGTGATGATGGAGCTAGATTCTGGGAGATGAACGTGTTTTGTTATTTTATTTATTTTATAATATAAATCGTATAACTTCTAATCTTAATATCTTTTTCATACGAGCTCGAATTCAAGTGTTGTTTTCTCCGTTGCGATCGTATCGAAATTTCGAACAATATGGAATTGGTTTGGCTAAATTTTGAAACTATTAAAAATTTTGACTTTATTTGGATTTTAAATCGACTGAAAATCAAAAGGTGGGTGTTTTAACCCACTCACAAATACTAAACCATCTTATGTTGGTTAAATTAAATTTATGATGTGATTAGAAATTTATTGATTGCTGTTTGGTATATTTAAAATTGTCATTCAAATTCAATTTGAATTTATATTGAATTTAATTGCCATTTGAATTAATATTGAATTTTTAATTGTTAGTTAAATACCTGATAATGATAACCAGTTAATTTTGCGATATATTGGTTGATTTGAATGATAATTATGATGGATGCTTAATTGTTGACATTTGGATTATTTGATGTTATGTTTATTTTATATGTTGTTATCACACTACAAGTTCCCTTAGTTATTGTTAGGAAAAACACTATGGGTTGAAATGATCCATACCCGAACGATCTTATAGATTAGGAAAAAATCGTTATGGGTTGAAATGATAAACCCGAGTGATTTTATGGATTTGGAAAATTGTGATTCGGGATACGGGTTGAAATGATATATATCTGGAAATTCAAATTTATTGCGGGTTGAAATGATATGTATATATATCTGTATCACTTGACCGTAGAATAGAAAATTATATACAGACACCAGATTGGTTAAATTAAATGGTTTAAAATCTTGAATTTGGATTTTTGATTAAATGTTATTATTTTAAAAGAAATAAATTATAAATTTATATGAATTTGATTGTTTTTCTAATTCAAGCTTTGAAGGTTGAAATTGAAATGGTTTAAAATAAGAATGGAATTGAATTTAAATCATTGATTTGACTTGTAGAAATCGAAATTGAGTCGTTTGAATTGAAAGATTTAAAGTTGAGTTTTGTTATTTGAAATCTAGATATGGTCCAGATTTGTTGAAATGGAAGAAACAATTTGATTTGATACTATTTTCAAAATAGATTATTTTAATATAAACTGTTTAAAATCTATTATTCTAAAAATTTAGATTAGTTACATTTTCAAAACTATTTACTATATAAACCATTTCCAATACTTAAACCATTTTATATTAAACTATTTTTAACTATTTTAAACTATTAAAACCATTTAAAACTATTAAAATTATTTTAAAACTATTTTAAACTAATAAAACTATTTTAAACTATTAAAACCATTTGAAACTATTAAAACTATTTTAAACTAATAAATCTATTTTAAACTATTAAAACCATGTTAAACTATTAAAACTATTTTAAAAAATAGTTTAAACTATTTAAACTATTTATGACTAACCAAACTATTTTCTAAAAAATTCAAACGGTGCAAGGTTGAATGGTTTATATTTAAATCCTTGATTTAAAGGCGCGTATGGTAAAATGATGTTATAACCTACGTTGGAACTTGAAATGATATTTTCTAGTGAAATGGCATATTTTGAGTAAATATGATGGTTTTGAAATGAGGGATATTTTGAATTGAATATGATATTTTGATATCAATTATGAATCGGTTTTGGAAATGTAAAAGAACCAACCGGTGTGAAATAAGCGTTTGATTGTTAAAGAGACCGGGATCAGATATTGTCATACTCTCTACCAATACCGAAAACCACTTTAACAACTGTGCACGTGGTGGAGAATCCAGAATGAAGTAGGATGGTTTGGCAAACGCTACTAGAATAAAGTAAGAGAACGATAATGGATAACCTTGATCTTCGGTTCATAATTAAAATGACTAAAACAGGAGCCACGCCGGGCCAAGTGGAGTCGCTCCCCCTATCGAGCATACTTCTTCGAAACTATATCTATTACTTTGTGATTTGATTTGATGGCCACCCTTTGATTTGATTATGGGGGTGTGTCTCGAGGTGGGCGGTAGTAGTTGTTATGCGTTACCACCAGTCCAGATCTACAAAACGATAGTATCATACCCTGGGCATTGTCTCACATGCCTTGTCATATTTATCCTAATCGCGCCCACTACGAGTTTGGTTTGTGTCGTACACTATGGAGTGCCCTCTGATAGCCCTCCAGTTTACGGAGGAACTACGGTAGTGTATACAGACTATGACATTTATAAAAATGTGTTAAAGGGGATATGTGTAACGCCTTAACGCTATTTTAATTCTTTACTTTACTGTAGACATATTATAATAGCGTATTGTATTATATATGTAAATAGTTTAACGGATCCTTAGGAGATGGAATCTCGAACATCTCTTAAGTTATTGCACGCACGTTAGACACTGGATAGGAGGTGTAAAATCCCGTAAACATCTCTGAAGCCATTACAGTCATATTTACTCATTTTGATTTAACTTACATAAGATCTTTTAGTTCTGACTCGAGTGTTCTGTCTTTTCATTACGCTCGGGTCAGCCTAAGTATTTCAGCACATTGAAGGCTATCTTTTTGGAGGATGAAGATGAAGATTTAGTATATTATTACTATTTATTTTATTTATTCAACTGCATCATGTTGTTCCGCTACATTATTTATTTATTTCTGTTGTATGTATAACTCTGATCTGCATTATAAAAGTGTATCAAATGTTATTTGTACAGCTTTATGAACTGTTTATTTGATTATTATATTTTGTTATTCTGCTGCGAGTTTCTATGATTGTTTTTATTTCTTTTCTCTTATTTTCTTCTTTACCCCATTAACAATCCTCCCTTTTGAATGGTTGAGTTTGACATGGGTGGTTTATTGTCGATTTAAACCGTCCAAAAAGGCAGGTTGTTACATATGGAGTTGGAAGATGAGCTGAATCGAGTTTTCATGGTTAGAGAATTCGTGGATGTTTTTGAGCCTGTAGTGGGATTGCCATCAAAACGAGCCATTGAGTTTCAGATAGATTTGGTTACGGGAGCAGAACCAGTGAGTAGGCCGCCAAGCAGGATGACCCCTACAAAGATGAGGGAGTTGAAGGTGTAGTTAGAGGATCTGGAAGGCAAGAGCTTTATCAGGCCGAGGAGTTCGCCTTGGGGAGCAGCTGCAGTGTTTGCTAAGAAGCCGGACGGATCGTTGAGGCTATGTATCGATTATCATTATTTGAATGAGAGGACGATAAAGAATCGATATCAATTACCGAGGATTGACGATTTGTTCGACCAGTTGAGTTGAAGGCACATTAGTCAGTCCGAACGGCATAACTAACCTTTCTTACGATCCATATCTGGTCCTAAACGCCGTCAAAGGTTTGTGTTTATAAAGGTTTGATGGTTTCAAAAGGTCTTAAAGAACGGTTTCGAAGGGGTGGTTCCCCAATGATTTTGAAATGTCTAAGAGGATAGGTTTTTCCAATGTTTTCGAAAGGCATAATTTAAAGGTTGTAAAGAAGGATGTCTAATGTTTTAAAGCTTTTGAAGGAAAGGCTTTTAATGGTTTTGAAAGGGTTACTTTCAAGGGTTTCAAAAGGGTTATTTTCAAGGGTTTCGAAGGGGTTGTTTAAAGGTTTTTAATAAAGGTTTCGAATATACTAACTAGGCAGCATATCCTAAGTATTTTTAAGTTAAAATGGGTTTTAACTTATTTTGAGGGGATAGTTAATCCTCATTAAAATTCATCAACATTATTTTGAGTAAAGTATATATAACATGGAAAAATAGCTTAGAATAAAGCTAATAATATAGTTTCCTTGTGTAAGTATGATTTATAAGGTTAAATCATTTTGAAAAGGTTTTCAAAGAAAAAGATGAAGGGTAGTTAACCCTAAGAAAATGATTCGGACAGATAGTCCATTTTGATTTGGATAGTTAGTCCAGTTTGCAGACAGTTAGTCCAGTTTGCGGGCAGTCAGCCCAGTTATCGGACAGATAGTCCATTTATTACTTGTGGATAGATAGTTCATTAATTACCTATTTTTAGTATAACAGATATTGCTATTAATATTATTGTTATTATAATCAGTTGATTAAACAGTTTAGTTGCAGGAAAAGATTTGCAAAATATATGTTTTGAAAAGGATATTAGTGAGTGGAAATCCGTTCCGCTAAGTGGCGTAGTCTCACTTAATATCAGTAAACTAAGATGTAACAGTATTATTCATACTAGGCTTTATGTCTGACTAGAAGTTTTTGATTTCCCCTTAAACTCTCAGGTGCTCAAAAATTGATTTGAGTAGGCTGAGGGTTGAGGTTTTCAGGTTTTAGTTGTTTTGGCGAATAAAGCTTCCAATGACGAGCAAGTGGCTGACGGATAGCTATTTAGGAGTTGTAGTTTATTCTATTTATTTCCGCTGTGTATATTAAGTCAGTTTTGACTATATAGCTTTGATCAGCCAAGGGGGCATCGTCATATGTCACTCTTGGCGTATTATTATAATGATTATATTTGATCTTTACCTGGGAAACGATATGGGATTATATAACTTGGATATGAATTTGTTTTGAATTGTAATCAGTAAAATGTTGTTGTTTGGAAATCTGTGATTTTGTTCATATTCAAGTGCTTCTAATATTATGGATACCATTAGCATTACCGTATTTTTTCACTAGAAATTAATACTATGGATGACTACAGCATCTGTAGCGCTTTGCTTTTGGCCTCTAGATACGGGATGTTACATTTTGTGACATTTGAAATGATTTGAAATAAATGGGTACTATTATTGCTATTATATTTTATTCCTTCCGCTGTGAATTCTGAAAGAATATATATATAGCTCTGTTTCGTTATTTCTACCAACCAATAACCGCTTTGGAATGGGTCTAAGTTTCGATGAGCCTTTTCTGGATCAAAATTTAGGTCTGCTTCACGGTGGTTGTTACAGAAGGCAAGAAGAAATAAAAAGATAAAATGGGAATAGATATAGAAAATGGGAAAATAGAAAAAAAAGAATGGAAAATGATATTATGAACTTGATAAAAGGAAAGCAGTAAATGAATTTAAAGTAATGGAAAACGATAAATGCATATGAAATAAAGACCTAGGGTCAACAGTATATATAGAGGCAAGGTAATTAAGTAAGTGTGAATATATATATATGTACGTATGTATGTATATAAGAT
This sequence comes from Allium fistulosum, assembly GCA_030737815.1. Classification (NCBI taxonomy): domain Eukaryota; kingdom Viridiplantae; phylum Streptophyta; class Magnoliopsida; order Asparagales; family Amaryllidaceae; genus Allium; species Allium fistulosum. The sequence continues at coordinate 1,043,091,914 of CM060906.1, forward strand.
ATATATAAATAGCCTCTAATATGCGTTTATGATGGGTGTGAACTATTATAGTTAAAGTATAATTAAATGAATGATATGACATTTGATCACTAGAGTAGGCTAGAATGCGAGGTCAGTAGTGTTACACAATAGAAGTCTGCCCACTACAAGGGGCTACCAACAGTTGTGTAACATAATACTGATGTGAGACATATCCAACCATAGGACCCATGAAGTATATATGATTGCGTATAGATAAAGGAATACCCTAATAGATAGAGTAGTCTGCTTCAAATATAGTTTTTAAGGGGGTATTGCCTTGATTGCATTAGGCAATCTAAATGGGATGATGAGCGGGATCAGGTATGTGCAGCATGGTTGGTACATAGGTATCACCAAATATGGCATAGTATTATGAACAGCTATCAGGGGTAAGGCTGCATAGAGCGATACATCATCAATCCATAGCAGCCAACGAGAAAGGCAGGGTTACACCAAACTGGTCTTCGCCTGTTAGACGGCGAATTTTCTCAATTAGAAAATTGCCGAAAATTATATTCGTTATAAAACCGCAAGCGTACGATGTACAATTGTAGTATGTATGTGAGTATGGGTCGATCCGCAGAGAATGAATTAAATTCTAATAATACTCAATCAAATTAACCTAAAGTTTTTGAAATTTGTTTTAAACTACAAAATTGTAGAAAATGAGCTAGAGAAAAAGTGAATAAACTATGATAATAAGGAGCAATTTAGAAGCAAATCCACTTCCAATCATTCATATAAATCAACACAAAATTCACTTATAATCTCTCATTAAAATATTAAGTAGAAAATGATAGATGTGCTTATTATAAGTATGATTTATTTGTGCTATTAATTAGCACAACTTAAATCATCAAACTCTAACACACCTTTCAAATCCACTTATTAAAGCTCTTGAAATTGACGTGAAATTAAAAATAAAATCTATTTTAAGCATGATCCATTTACTATTAATTATTAACATAGACCATCAAATTTTGATTCTAGTTTGACTTTAATTATCAAAATCACTTAGGCAAATGATCAAATAGTTTATGTTTAAAAAGGAGTTAAGCATAGCCTATTTGAGATGTCAACATAGGTTATCAAAATTCACAATAAAAAGAAACATAAACTACCATCATTCATATTTTCCATTAAATACATATGAGAGATCACAAATGAAATCATTCTGTTAATTTAATATATTTCATGAGAGCTTCATTACCCCTAAATTGAAGGAGTTTAGCTACTCATTTTTGAAAACATGTTAACATAAAATGATTTCAACATAAAACAAAAGAAAATGAGAGCTAATTACAAGAAAAGAGAGCTAACTACTTGCATGAAATAAAACTAAACTAATTAGAAGAATTAAATCTATGCTATTAACATTAAACAAGAGAATCATAAACTAAGAAAGAGTGCATGAAATAAAAATAGCTTAAAAAGAAAGCATAAGATAAAAATTGCATGAGGTAAAAACAAGGCTAAGAAGCCATGAAAGAAATTTTTATTTAACTTTGATTTTGAGGCTACAATATTGCATAAAAAGAAGAAGATAATTACATGAAACATAAGGGGTATTTATACATGCTTAAAGCCCTAATTCATATTTTAGGGGACTACCTAAAATACCCTTGAGAAAGTGTAACCTCCAAGTAATCATTAGGGAATTAATTAATCCCTACTAACATGCCTTTAAGCCTCCATTAACATGTGTATATGCTTTTAATTATGGACCATATGGCAGTGGGTATGTGGGCTCCTCCATGTTGCATGAATTCATTTATTTCCACTCTCCATTTGCCTTCAACATATGTGCATGCATACATCCATGAAATCTCTTCATATTTACACTTTATTTCCTATGAATAAAAATAAAAATGTGCAAATAAATTTTCTCAAATTAAATCATACACAAAATTACTATTTTATCCCCCAAATGAAGATGAATAAATGATGATTTGAAAACAATTTAAATTTTTGTTTAAACATGTAAAATACCCTAATATGCTCATTTATTTAAATAAAAGTATATTAAATATGGAAGTAAAAATATGCACTTTTATGTGCACATCATCGCCTCCTACTAGGGTAGACTTAGTTGGGATATGCACCGCTATAGTTGTTTGCTAGTTTGTTTGTTAGGGCAAGACTGGTTAAGCCAAAGACAGTTCTTCCAAATTGGTTGGGGAAGTCCGTGGAACCGAGTCCACAATAGGAAGCAGACAAAGTAGTAAATCCCCAAAGTAAGATAGAGTATGACATAATATTTTGAAAAGCCATCATTAGGCACTATGGGTGTCCCTCGAGTTATACAGTGATGAGATCGTGACACGCGAGGGCGATGGATTTTGACGAGGTGTGGATTGAGAGATACTAGCGGGATAGTATCTATGTCCATTGGGGGACCATCGTACTTATATTTATATATATGTACGTAGCTATGATTCTACAACGGGTAGATGGGAATCGATCGTACATAAACGTGGAGTTGAGATAACTAATTAAATTGTGAACAGACATAACATAAGATAGCGAGCAATCAGCATAGACTATTGTTATATACAAAGTGTATAATTTACCAATCGCTAGAATGTTATTCTTACCTCATTACAACCCATATGATATCTTGAAGGACATGTACTAGTGCTAGGTATATTCGGTGCTAACAAGGACACTAGACCTTGGAAGTGTCATATCTTAGTCAGTATTTATGTGACTTATTATATTTTATTTATTCCGCTGTGACTTATATCATTAGCACTCTGATATTCTTCCATTGCTTTATTTGCAGGATACCACTCAACAATCTGTACTTTGGTGAACCTGAGTTTTCAATTTAGCGAAAATCCAGGCCCACCGAGGTGTAGGTTGTTACAAGGGAGGAGGCCCCGAAGCTCCTTGAGAAGAAACAACAGAGGATCAAAGAGTGAAAGTAACTCTTTGAAACCAGGAGAGGAAGAGGTCTACATATCAGTGTCGAGTAAGGAAGGGTCTGAAATGGATAGGGAGTCAAGACCCAGTTATCTATGCAAATAAGCCAAAGCATCCCTTGGTGGTGAACTCATTGTATCAATGGTAGGGCTTTGAAAAGAGAGAGCAACGGGCATAGTGGTCGTAAAAACATCTAAAGCAGAAGCACTTAAGCTATCTCCTTTAGCTTTTTTTAGGATAGGACTCAGAAGAAGCTTTTGAATGATCTAAATTCTTCCCGCATTTCCGAACTTTAGCCACTAGGAAAACATTATCCATTACAGTGGCAACGAATGAAGTGATTACTTTTTAGGAGGGAGGCAATAATGTTCTACCATAAATCTCGGTGAAGTGGTGGATCTGTAAAATCCTTATTTTTAGAGAGCTAGGTCGACAAAACTAATATCTATTATATATAAGAAAATAATAAGAAGATAACAACCTAATGTAAGGATAAAATTAACAGGAATATCGTTGAAACCTGGCGAATATCCAGGGCTACAAGAAGACAAACGTTGATTCAGAGTATTGATCGAAATGGCTTCGAGCTTTGTAGTAACAAGTGACAAGGATCCATGTTTATTCCTCTTTATCATGGTAGTTCACCTAATTTAGTGGAAAGGCTAAATCAGAAAATATATTTTCAACTTTTCTTCAGTAAGAAGACTTAACCGACTCCTAGAATACTTTGTAGCTTTCCCCATCTTATTGATCTTTGCTAAAACCTTAGGATCGGTCTCTTTTGAAGCATGATCTACAAATATAAAAGACTCAACATAACATTGTAGCGATATAATTAATGAATAAACATGTAAGATTAACAACATACTAGGGAGAGAAAAGGTTCTGGAAATTTCAAGGGTGAAGCATCTCACGAAGAAGAATTGATGGTTCCACTCTTTAGGTTTATTAACGGAATTCAAAATCAGCCCACTATCAGAAAAACAATGAAAAAAAAATGGAACTGTCTAGTTGGTATTTGACCATTCGTAAAGTTTCAAGGGACATAAAGCATCGACTTAGGCCCTCCATTTCAAGTTCTTTATGAAATACCTAGAGAGAATGAATGTAGCTATAGGAATTAGGAGTAAGTTGAATAGGAGCAATTCGAAGGAAAGATAAAATCTTGCCGGCGATATCATTAAAAGGGAGGTAGCGTGAGAGCTAAATATAGATAGGTATAATGGCAAAAAATCCCTCAGGTGGTGTATCGATCCTATCAAAGGGACTAGGAACTATAGTGTAATGACCCGGAATTTCGGACACTTCATATTTAAATATCTGAATTATTTAAATATTTGAATCTTTGATTTAATGTTATTTAAATGATTTAATAAGCATTTTAGTCCCCTTTTAAATCATAACTAATGTTGGTAAACTTGTTTTGGAATTTTTTTTACAAAAATATATACTTTGGAAAAATATCGATAATATGACCGAAAATCTTTTTATCGATAAACAGCTATTTTCTCAATGGAAGTTGTTCCAATTTTTTACACATGTCTAAGTAATCGTTATGGAGATAATTAGCAACTAAAAATATTTTCATATTTATGGCTAACTAAATAGGAAAATGGGCAAATAAAGAAAATGAGCAAATAAGGAAATAATTAACTCTTAAGCTAATATCTAATGAACACATTAGCCACTAATTAAACACTCTCCTCTTCATACAAGCTTAGAAGGTTCTAGAAGCTTCCTATATGATAAGAGATATTATGATAAGGGTATAATGGTAATTAGCCTAAATGAGAAGTGACATAAAGTAAAAGTAAGCATAAATGGAAATGCTTAAGTGTTGAACAATGGGAGGTTAGCCTTCTAAGGGGGATGAGGGCAAGCTTATGCTTCACTACTTGAAGCCTATAAATAGAGGGGAGGGGTTCACTTAATAATCACAAAAAAATTCCTAAAGCTTGAGGTGAAGCAGGAGGGTTGAAAATGGTGGAAGTGCTTAAGTACTAATTCACTAATTACTCTTTAACTTTTTCAAAAGTTAACCAAATCTTTTCTAATCTCTTTTAAACTTTGGCTTTCGGCCTAGGTTGGATGGTCCATGAGGGGCAGCTTGGATGGTCCGTGAGCATGGAGGGGGAGGAAGGTGGCTTTGGTTTGGAAGTGCTAAAGGTTGGACCTTTAGGCTTGTGTTGATTGAAGGAGGTGGTTCTTTGGTTCTTGTGGCTTTATGCTTGGGTTAGTCATGGATCTATGTGAGTTATCTCACTATATCTTAAGTATATATTATATGTATATATATTGGGTGCAAATTATAAAGTTAAAGTGACATTAACTAAGTAAAGTTATAAACTTTAGACCCACTTGCTTATGAAGGCAAATGGTAAATTTATATTGTATAACCTCACTTATATTGCCCTCTTAAACATGTGGCGTGGCCTTGACTTAATGTTTAAATGGTTGTTTTACTCGTGTGTTAAATTGAAGTAAGTTTGAGAGCGTTTGAAACAAGAATAGTCATTATAAGTGCACTTCGGAATCCCTTGTTTTAGGAAAATTTTATAAATAAACAAAAAGATATTCTTAGTGATATTTTTCTATGGTTTTTAAGTACCTTAATTGTAGTACTTACTATTAAAATTTCAAGTTTTAAATCGTTTGTTTAAGTGGTTAAAAATAGTCGCAAAGATGGTGTTTTTCAATGTTGTTTTAATCAGGACTTTTAACAGCACTTATAAATGTTGTAGTAAGTCGCTTATAGTTTTAAGTGTTTAAAATCCGACGTTTTGGCTAGTTTTCCGTGATTTAAATGGTTTCTAAATTCTTTTCTTTATAAAATATTTTTATGGAAGTTTTTATAAAATGTATATGAGTTCGAAAAAAGAATAGAAGTTTAAATATAGTCTTAATGATTATTTATGAATTTTGAAAGTAAAATGCTACAAAATGTAAAACATGTTTTTAATCAAACTTCTAAATTAGTTATTTTTAAGTAATATTTTATGTAACAACCGTAAATTTTAAAGGTTTTATTTATTAAATTAATTGAAATTTTGTGAAATTTTAAACAATAAAATTTGAAAATGAAAATTTATCATTTGGAATACGTCTATTTAAATATGGCAACCGGTAAATTTTCACCTGATAATATTGAAGTTATTTTATTGTGTAATTCTATTTAAATTCAAATCAGTTAACAATTGATGATAATAAATTTATTTCAAAACGTGAATATTTTTCTATATAAAATTTCTAAATCATCTTCTGAGTGAGACGTCATCTTTCGTTTTCCAAATTTGGACTTCTATTGCTCCATTTATCTTATTTCTGGCAAATTTGCAGCATTTTCCGGTACCGATTATCGATTTTTGATCGGATGATCGTACCACTGATATTTATATACCGTTTTGATCGTCTCGTCATGCTGATCTCTACGGTATATTCATTTCTGTATTTTGGAGTCCGGTACACAGCGGAACCTGTGAAACGGTTAACCGTATCGGTTCCATATTTGGGCTTTTGGGTTCCCTGTACTTTCATGACCCTCTGTTGTAAACCAACGGTCATAAGCTATTAATCATTCCCGGAATTCAGCACTGACCTTCACCATTTCCTATTCAAATTCATGACTTGCCGGTTCCTTTATTTGCTTGTGTCTTTTCTAATTCTTTCTGTTTAAGTTTAGAAAAAAATTTATATTAAATATGAGTCCACTTTTCTGTTGCCTGAGACCCAGATTTACCTTCTTCTCTTTTCCTTTTCCCTTCTTCATTTCTTTTGATTCGCATGGTCTCACGCACCCAGATCCCCTCTCCAAACAACCGCCACTCGCGCCTTCACCCACGCACAGCCGCATCATCGCGCAATCCCTCTCCATCCTCTCCCCTTCACCGAGCACCATGCGGCCTCTGATCCTCCTCAACCTCCGCCTCCTTAAATTCCGTTCTCCTCCTCAAACTAAAGACGCTCGACCCGAGCAACCTGAGCACGCGGTTGCACCTCCACCGCAACTTCCACCTTGCCGCGTGACAACCACCCTCTCGTCTCCTTCTCGTTACAGCAGTTTTTTTCAAAAATTTGAAGGCATATATATGTGTACATATATATTGTTTAAAGGTATTTTATACATATTACATTTATAAATTTGTTTGTATATTATTTATAGGTTATAGACTAAGTGTCTGTGCTGCATTTGTTGTCCGCATAGCCTGGTTTACATTATCATAAGTATGCATGTTTAAAGTGTTGTTGTTTATAATACAATAGTCTATAAAATAGTTTGATACGTATATATTATAGATTGAGTACAATAGTTTATATATATGTTTATATTTTATAATCCATGTAAATCTATATATATATATATATTTATTTCTGAAATTCTTAATCTTACCCGAAGTGCTTAAGTATATATATACTTCTGTTTTAAGTTTTGTCTGTTATAAGATAAATATGTCATGTTGCTTATATGTATATTATATAGGATATATTGATTTTGATTTATGAGCTCTGTTTACATAAAATTATATATATTGTAAGATTCTGCACATAGGTAAGTTTATAGGCTGGGTTATTTACATATATATTAGTATAAGAACGTGTGTGGTCTGCATATGTTATGGGTTTATAACCTTTGATTTGAAAAGATATATATATATATATATATAACTAATATATGTCTTTCTTCCTAATATACAATGTCAGTACATATTAGTATGTATTTAAGGTTGGGTTTTAAAACATATATACCATTTGGTTTAAAACTGTTTAATATATAATAGAGGTATGTAAGTTTTGGTACAGTCTAAATATATATATATATATAATGTAAGGTTGTAGTCAGTTGACTTTTATGAATAATGTAAAGGTGGATTTGCTTGCTGATCTATATTATCTATTATGGTATGTATGATAGTTTATATATAAAGTTGTTTTAAAGATTATAAGTTATTTTGCTTATTTAAATTTTAAGTTGTATAAAAAATTTATGTATAGTATATATAGTTGTATATATATTCACCTATGCCAATTATTTTCATCGACCCAGTTCTGATTATTTCATCTATTCGTATTATCAGATCTGTTCGTCAATTCGTGCCAATCAGCTTTGATCGTTGAATTCGTACTGATTTTGCTTTGCTTGAATTCACAATAAAATTTCAGAGTCTGTATCAGTGGGCGTATCCGTGTCACCTTCTGTATTCTCTAGCCTCGAAAGGTGAGCAATCACTCACGATTAACATTCTTATATTTATTAAATTTGATTTCAATTGAAACGACAATTGGAATATGCTGTTGTTAGTTATTTAAATTGTTTAAATACTATTATCTATAACTGTTCACCTGTGGGATATGACACCATATCCTGTTGTTTATATTATATTGTTATTGATGATATATGCCTGTTATATATTATTATATCTGTTATCACTCTGCAAGTTCCCAGTTAGTATAGAATTCACTATGGTTTGAAATGATACATAGCCGAACAGACTTTAGAATAGGAGAAAATCATTATGGGTTGAAATGATAGACCCAAGCAATTTTCATTTGAATTGAATTTGGGATTGCGGGTCGAAATGATATCTACCCGTATATACTTAAATTACGGATTGAAATGATCAATATCTGTATCAATTGACCATAGGATAGGAAATTATATACAGACACCGTTGGTCCATATATATAAATATTTTGAAAATAAATTCTATGGTTTTGAAAAGAAATATATGGTTTTAATAAATGTTAATTCTTAAATTATTATATATAAATGGTAATGATATATGTAGATTTAATAATAATATTTAATTTAATTAAGATTGATTTAATACATATAATATGGTTAAGTATTTAAATTTATATTTCAAAATAGGTTTTTGGTAATAATTTGAATAAGTTAAGGTTGGGAAGATAATTTGAATTTAGTTGAAATTGTATTCAATAAAGAATTTTATCTAAATAAATCAATTTGAAACTTATCGTGATTTAAGATATGATTTTTATAACTTGATTTTGATTTAAGTAATTTAATGAATATTTCAAGTTTAAATAAATTAAAGGAAATACTTTGTAAAATGTAATTAAAGTTTATTGGAATAATATTGAATTTATTAAGTGAATATTTCAAGACTAAATAATAAGGAAGTTAAATCAAGTTCTATATGAAACTGTTAAATTTAGTTTGAAAATTTTGAATATTTAAAGCTTTGAAATATATTGAAATTTAATGTTTTATTTTGTGGTCCAAATCTGTTTTTGAAATCTATATAAAATATATTTGAAATAGAAATGCTATTTTGGTTTTGAAGTATATTGAAATGACCACGGTGTTATATTGACATTTGATCGTTAAGAGCATGCATTTCTACATTGTAGATAATTCCACGGATCCTTAGAGGATGGTTACCCCAAACATCCTCTAAGTTAGTTAATTATATTTCAGTTGATATTTCACTTGAGTTGGATTTATTGATATAAGAATGTTAATCCTAACTCGAGTGTTTTGTGTTTTGCTTTACGCTCGGGTCAGACTGAGTGATTCAGCATTTGATACTCACCTTTGGAGTTTTGAGCTTCGCTTGAAGATCCAACTATCAATTCAGCCTTCATCTTTCCAGTTGATTTGTTCAGAGAGGTCATCTGTTGTACTGGAGACTTCACTGTATTTGAGATATTCTGCTGTATTTTATTTCTAACTCTAATGTTTATATAGTAGCTTCATGAACTACTGTTTATCTATTCTGCTGCATTCTGTTATATACTCTGTATCTGTGATTATTTTATATACTGTATATGCTGAGTTTTGCCAAATTTAAATTAAAAAATCTGATATTTTGAGCAATTCAAGTCCGACATGTGCGGATGCGAATGGTTGAAAATACCAGGTCGTTACATTTTACATAGATATTTAAAACCTATTTACAAGTATTTCTAAAGTATTATTATATATATATAAGTTTTGACAAAGGTGATTGACTATGCATAATACTAATAAGCCGACGAGTAAACTTGTATGTTGGTGATATTCAAAAATGAGGTGTCTAGGCAAGGCTTGGAGCAAGCAGTGCTAAAATTTACTTGGCTTTACTCTTGAACAAGAAACAGTGTAAATTGAAATTTTGGAAACGTGTTAATCTTGTTATTTACTAGTTTAAAAAAAGGTAATTAACTTTGGTTAACTCTAAAAGCTGACGAAGTAGGTTTATCTATTTCTAAGAGTTAAAGATTGATGTCGAGTAGGGACGGAGCAATAGAGCTCTAACCTATCGGGCTTCCCTTCTGAATGAGGAAAAGTTAAGTTGGGAATGTCAGAAACGGGTTAAGTATACAAACGTTGATTTGTATAAGCAACCATTTTAGCTAGATAATCGATTAATCTACTATCGAACTTAACTTACTATTAAACTTAGACCTTTAAAAGGATGTTTTAATGATATTAACAAGTAGGAAGATGATTTGGGTTTATTTTGAAAGTGTCTTAATCGCATTCGTCTTTAACCCTTTTCAATTATACTTAGGGATGTAAATAGATCTTTAAAAGAATGTTTAAAAGATAAGCATAAGCGAAATGGTTTCGGGTTTGTTGTGATGATGTGTTAATTACATTCGCCTTTAACCCTTTTTATTATACTTATGAATGTAAATAGATCTTTAAAAGAATGTTTTAAAGATAAGCATAAGTGAAATGGTTTTGGGTTTGTATTGACAATGTTTAAATAACATTAGTCTTAAACCTTTTTGAATGGATTTGTGAAAGTATAAGATCCTTAAAATTGATATTTTGAAGATAGTAATAGTAAAGGTTTAAAGTAAGAAATATTGTTAATGATTTGTGAATATACTTATACCAACTGGGATAAGTATATGAATACTTTTTAAAGTATAAAAATAGCAAAGGTTTAAAGTATGGAATCTTGTTAATGATTTATGAATATACTTATACCATTTTCAATAAGTATATGAATACTTTTTGAAGTATAAAAAGAGTAAAGGTTTAAGTAAGAAATCTTGTGAATAATTTATGAATATACTTATAACATTTGAGATAAGTATATGAATACTTTTTAAAGTATTGAAAGAGTACAAATACATAGTAGGAATTCCTAAACAATGTTTTACTAGATAAAATAATACTAAAAAAAGGTTTTAATTAATAAAAGATTAACTAAACAAAAAAGAGTGATTAGAAGTCGCTTATGTTGCTTGATCGTGCTTTATATGACTTGATCTTTCTTTGTATGTTTACTCGTTTATGGAAAACATCTAGTCGTATACTTAGCAGTAAAGCCTATGAAGTAGGCTTGTCTATCTTTTAGAATTAAGACTGATGTTTGTGTAGGGATATGAGCAATAGAGCTCTAACCTACCGGCTTAACTCTTGATTGAGGGATGGTGTGAGATGAAAATATCAGAAATGTGATAAGTATATGAAACTTGGTTTCCATATGCAATCGCTCTCATTATCATTGAATGACCAAATTCATCGATTCAGTTTTGGAGAGACCGGGACCGGTAAGTGTTTTACTTACCGAAACCACTTCAAGGCTGAGATACGTGTTCTATTTCTTGGAAGTGGATCTATTTGGAATATTGGAATCTATGAGGAGATCCAAAATCTGTTTAAGATGATCGAATACATGTAGTTGTTCGTGATCTATTCAGGATGTGGGAATCCATGCGTGACTCCAAGATCTATTGAGATATGGGAATCCATATGTGGTTTCGAGACCTGTTCGAGATGTGCGGATCCAATTTGGGATTCATGTTCTGTTCGAGTGATAAAGACTCGTGTGAAAGATGCCGAACGTAACCTCGACATCGAAAATGGCTAAAGACAGAGTAGGGTGTACAATCTGGGGTTTGGCTAACCCACGATAGGATATTATCAACTCCAGATCCAAATTATGCTTATCGATTTGTTGGTACCGGGAGTTGATGGTATTTGGTTCCATGTGGTTCATGATTATGTTCGGGTGTGCGCCGCTTGTGTTTAGCTTATGGTATATTTTATCTAGAGATATATGATGCTCGGAAGGTGTTTTTTGAGCCTTGTACATGGAGATCCGCCTCAGTTTACTGGAGGCATCTCCGTAGAAAATCCAGTATATGAATGTTGCTTATCGAGTTTTGATTGTACTCCTAATATGCTGTTGAATGTAATCGATGTAACCATTCCAGCTATGTTATAATATTTATATTCTACACCCTAGACATTATCCATTATATCACCTTATATACTTATTAAATGGTGGTCTTTTGAGGGGATAACCATTATGGAATTCCATGCAGCCTCAAACGTACTATTATATGCTAGCTACATATTTCTTGAGTTTCTCATACCAGACTTATGTCCGACGCTTGGTTTTTTTCCTCCCTAAATTCCTCGCGTTCTCTTCGAGTAATTTGAGAAAGGCAGGTTTTTGTTGATGTTCCTTGAAGTTCGAGAAGACGAGGTGGATGTTTCACCTACCATAGTATTCTTATTTCCGCTGCATTACTATATTGTACATACCGGCATTTACGAGGACAGGTTGTTATAACTGTCCAGTATGATGATGGTACTTAGGTTTTGGAACTCCGAGATTTCTATATTGGAGTAACTCTTTGTACTGTTCCTTTGATATTATATGTTATCGTTCCCTTATGAGATTCTGATTTTGTGTTCCTTCTTGTTCTATTTTTTCCCCTTTTATTTTACCCTAACAATTCATCCTTCCGACACTTGGATGCTCGGCACACGAATATTGTGGATGTATTAGTATCGACATTTAGGAGTTGAAAGGGCGGGCCGTTACAGCTGGTATCAGAGCTGAAGGTTAAGCGAGAACCTTGGCTTTGGTGGGTATAACTCACTAAGTGATAGGGTAATGGAATGCCCTAGCATGAGTTGAGTGTATTATACATATGAGAGCGTATTTGTAATTGTTATAAACGTATACCTTAACGGTAAGTATAACTGCGAAAATTAAAGACCTTACATAAGGTAACTTATATAAGTGAATTGTCAAGTATAGTTTAATTAATGTAGGAATTTATGATGTTCATTCATTACCCCTCATTTATTTGTTTAGCCATGCTCGGCCGGTTTATGAGCATTGTTATTCTTTGTAGAATGATTTGACATGCTCGATCAATTTATGAGCATTATTATCATTTGTAGATTTAGTAGCATAGTCATGCTCAACCAGTTTATGGACATTGACTTTCATTTGTTGATTGTTGATTTGGCTCGACCAATTTATGAGCAGTTTTACCTTCTACTACATGGGTTGGGTAGATAGTATTTGAAGATACATTGAAATGAACACCTTGTGAATTTATGTTCACAATTTGACTATAGGCGTTCGGTGATATTGTGGGGTTAAAAGTTTAATTTAGTAAAAGATGTTTATTTTAATCTGAGTAAGATAAGATATTTAGTAAATAAACGTTTGTGAAAGGATTTTATATAAGAAAAGATTTTGTATAAGGATGGTTTATAAAACATGATTTATTTTTAAAAAGGACTTAATTGATATTTTGAGAACTTAAATCCCGGTGTCTTTGAAAGTATTTTTTAAGATTTTGGAAAAGTAGTAGTAGTATTATTTGAAGTAAGTATTTGGGAAATTGGTTTATGAAAGTTGAGATCATTGTACTTAGTAATGTTTACGAAGTATATAATACCGTTTTGAAATGATTTTGGTTAAGTCTGAAAGGCATGAATTGGATGTGCTAAACTCACTCCTGTTGCTTGAAAATAATTGTAGTGACGACTTCAACATCATCGGCGTCCATTTTCGGGTTTCTAAGTAGGGGATGCTACAGGATTTTTTTAGTAAAACATATTTCGATTTAAATTTCGAAAGTATGATTTAATATACAAAAGATACATCTGTATATATATATTATTATTTTAAAATGATTTGAAATAAAACTCAGTGTTTAATTCTAAAGTTTTTCTTTAAAATGAATTTGGTATGGACTTTTTAATGTAGAAAAGTTTTATATATAAGGTACCCGAGTGGTAGTGGCATGGCTCATAGTAAATGTTGGAACTTTATAGGTTTTCCCTTTTTGCGTAAAGAGTGTTTAATAAATTATGGAAATTTGTTAAGATATTTTATGGACACGTGTAACCTGTAACAACCCGCATATTTTACATATATATATTTAAATGTTTTATTTAAATATAGCATCGTTAGTTGATTTAAAATCCGAAATGTGACTTTTTGTAAACTGACTAATTTGGACTCGAGACCACTTCCATTGATTTTAAAACGATGTTTACAACTTGTTTAAGTATAAACATCGATATGTTTGGAGTTAATTAGGATTTTGGTATTTTCATTTGGGCTTTGGGATTGGTTCTAGCCCACCAACCCAATAAGATAACCCAAACTCTTCTACAAAACACCACTAACTCCTCCCCACTTCATTAATTCCACTCACAATTTCCTAACACTTAAAGCAAAAGGAAAAATGGGGGAAAAGAGGGGAAATCAAAATTCCTCAGCCCTAGGTTCTTGGGAAATTCAAATTCAAGTTCTAAAAATCAAAGAGAAGCTTAAGTAAGCATTCTCTTCATCTTCTCCATCTCAATCCCTCTCCAATTTTCATAATTTCCTATAACCTAACTTAGGAAATATTTGCATATGATCATTGATTGAAGGTTCTTGAAGTGAAGTTGAAGAGAGATTGATCTTGCTTTGTTTTAAAGCTTCTCATTCCTTGTTTTTGAATTTAAAGGTGAGTTCTTGAACTCACATCTATGTCTATAGCTTTCATTATTATTAGGTATGATTTCCTAACATCTATTTCATGTTCAATTGCTTTTGAATTGAATTGGTTTGGTGAATTTTCCAATTTTTGGTATTTTGAAGTCAAAATCTATGAAAATCCTACTATGGATGTTTGGACATGTTGTTTGGAGTGTATTGAAGAGCCTATAGGACTGGGTTGTCGCTTGGCATAAATCCCTAGCCACCATAACTCATTCAATCGCTTCCGAGTTGATTTGGCCATCAATAGCCTAGGCAAATTTTGCCCTGAGATTCAGCTCAGACGTTTGGGAAAACACTCGGACGTTTGAGGCATGGGAATAAAAATTCCAGACTCTCAGCTCAGACATCTGAGGTTATTCCCAGACATCTAAGCAATCTGGAAGAAAATTTCCAGATCTTTAGCTCAGACGTCTGGGAAAACCACCAGACGTCTGGCGCTGTTAAATTCAGCCAATTTGCCTATTTTTATGTGTGTTTCCGTTTTAATCGATTTTTGTTGATCCGGTTAGTTGTTGTCATTTATTATCGACTTTGATGACTTCTTTTCTGGATTTTTGGGAATATCCATTTGATGGATTCGATATCGATTTTCATGGTTTTAATTCACGTCGTCGTATGTGAATTTTTGGTGATAGATTGTTTTTACAATCGTTTCTATGATTTGTCACTTTAACATACAAAGGTTTCTATACTAGTAGTAAATACTCAAACTCCTTCACAAAAATGATTTCAACATTACTTTTAATACAAAGCTCATTTTTAAAACCGTTTTCCAATCTATTAGTATATATAAACTTTTACCTCATTCATACGAGAAATCCAATTAAACGACTTAGCATAACAAGTGGTATGAAACGCTTGCGTTTACTTCGTCGGTTAATTCTTAGACTTGTTCGATTGAAATCTTGTGACAATTTTCGAGTGGAATCTACAATTTGTTCGTAACTATTTAAGGTAAGCCAATGGTTATGGGACATGAAGCTAAACTCATCTATTTACTAGCTTGATGTAATTTACACTTATTGATCTATGACGATCGTTTTGAGGTTTAAACTCATCTATTTACTAGTAAAGTCCAGAATGTCGGAAACGAGTTAAGTATACAAACATTGATTTTTATAAACAACTGTTTTACCTAGATAATCGATTAATTGACTACCAAACTTAACTTATTATTAAACTTAGATCTTTAAAAGGATGTTTTAAAGATAGTAACAAGTAGGAAAATAATTTTGGGTTTGTTGTGACAGTGTCTTAATCGCATTTGCCTTTAACTCTTTTCAATTATACTTAGGGATGTAAATAGATCTTTAAAAGAATGTTTAAAAGATAGGCATAAGCGAAATGGTTTTGGGTTTGTTGTGACAATGTGTTAATTACATTCGTCTTTAACCCTTTTTGATTATGCTTATGAATGTAAATAGATCTATAAAAGAATGTTTTAAAGATAAGCATAAGCGAAATGGTTTTGGGTTTGTAGTGACAATGTTTAAATAACATTAGTCTTAAACCTTTTTGAATGGATTTGTGAAAGTACTTAGATCCTTAAAATGGATATTTTGAAGATAGAAAAAGTAAAGGTTTAAAGTAAGAAACCTTGTTAATGACTTGTGAATATACTTATACTAATTGGGATAAGTATACGAATACATTTTGAAGTATAAAAAGAGTAAAGGTTTAAAGTATTTAATCTTGTTGATGATTTGTGAATTTACTTATACCATTTGCAATAAGTATATGAATACGTTTTGAAGTATAAAAAGAGTAAAGGTTTAAGTAAGAAATCTTGTTAATAATTTATGAATATACTTATACCATTTGAGATAAGTATATGAATACTTTTTAAAGTGTTGAAAGAGTACAAATGCATAGTAGGAATTTATAAACAATGTTTTATTAGATTAAAAAGTTTTACTAACAAAAAAGGTTTTAATTAATAAAAGATTAATTAAATAAAAAAAGGGATTAGAAGTCGCTTATGTGGCTTGATCGTGCTTTATAATACCTGATCGTGCTTTGTATTTTTACTCGTTTATGGAAAACATTTAGTCGTATACTTAGAGCAAAAAGCCGGTGAAGTAGGCTTGTCTATCTGTTGGAATTAAGACTGATGTTCGTGTAGGGATATGAGCAATAGAGCTCTAACCTACCGGCTTCACTCCTTTTCGAGTGATAGTGTGAGGTGAAAATATCGAAAACGTAATAAGTATATGAAACTTTGTTTCCATATTCCATCACTCTCACTATCATTGAATAATCAAATTCATCGATTCAGTCTTGGAGAGACCGGGATCGGTAAGTGTTTTACTTACCGAAAACCACTTTAAGGCTGAGATACGTCTACTATCTATTGGAAGTGGATCTATTTGGAATGTTGGAATATATGAGAAGATTTGAGATCTGTTTAAGATGCTTGAACTCATGTAGTTGTTCGTGATCTATTCCGGATGTGGGAATCCATGTGTGATTCCAAGATCTATTGAGATATGGGAATCCATGAGTGGTTTCGAGACCTGTTTGAGATGTGTGGATCTAATTTGGGATTTGTGTTATGTTCGACTGATAAAGACTTGTGTGAAAGATGTTGAACTTAATCTCGACATCGGAAATGGCTAAAGAGAGAGTAGGCTGCACAATCTGGAGTTTGGCTAACCCACGACAGGATATTATCAACTCTAGATCTAGAGTATGCTTATCGATATGTTGGTACCGGGTGTTGATGGTATTTGGTTCCATGTGGTTCTTGTTTATGTTCAGTCGTGGGCCGCTTGTGTTTACCTTAGTATATTTTATCTAGAGATATACGATGCTCGGAAGATGTTTTCTGATCCTTATGCATGGAGATCCACTTTAGTTTACTGGAGGTGTCTCTGCGAAAAATCCATTATGCGAACGTTCCTTATCGTGTTTTTATTGTACTCCTAATATGCTGTTAAGTGTAAACGATGGAACCATTCCAGTATGTTAAAATATATACATTCTACACCCTAGACATTATCTATTATATCACCTTATGTACTTATTAAATGGTGGTTCTTTTTAGGGGATAACTGTTATGGAATTCCATGCGGTCTCAAAAGTACTGTTATATGCTAGCCACATATTTCTTGAGTTTCTCATACCATACTTACGTCTGACGCTTGGTTTTTGTTCTTCCTAAATTCCTCGCATGCTCTTTTGAGTAGTTTGAGAAAGGCAGGTTTTCGTTGATGTTCCTTGAAGCTCGAGAAGACGAGCTGGATGTTTCACCTAACATAGTATTCTTATTTCCGCTACATTACTATATTGCACCTATCAGCATTTACGGGGACATGTTGTTATAACTGTCCATGCTGATGATGGTACTTAGGTTTTCTCACTCCGAAATTTTTGTATCCGAGTAACCCTTTGTACCGTTTCTTTGATATTATAAGTTATCGTTCCGCTGTGAGATTCTAATATTGTATTCCTTCTTTCTTTTTCTATTTCTATTTCTTTTTATTTTACCCTAACAATTCGTCCTTCTGGTACTTGGATGCTCGGTACACGGACACCGTGGATGTATTAGTATTGACATTTGGGGGTCAAAAGAGTGGGTCGTTACATATAGTCTCACTTCAAAAAATCCCAAAGTGATTAAGACCTCTTGCTTCGTGAAATTAGTATAAACCTTTTCTTCAAAAGGTCTTTTACTAAGTTTCGGAGTGCTCAGAGATTTCTTTGAAGCTCCTCTTTTATTATTCGACATGGTACCTAAATCGATAAAACATAATATGTTAATCAACAAGCATATTATAAAATAGTGAAAAGGAAAATAAGTCATGAGTTAGAGTTATAAAGGTCATAAATCCATAATATAAGAAAATAACCATGAAGTGACAAAGGTTCATGTATGTGTAAGGAGGAGAAAAGATTTTCATAGTTATCCCAAATTGTAACGATACATAATGGAACTTCAAAACTGAATAAAGTTGAACTATTATGCATTAAAAGTATATTGAAATAACAAGGAGTCATCGTATGTTGAGTAGAAAGAGTTATCACATATTGAAATAAACAAATGCTATCGCATGATAAAATACCAAAAGTCTATCTATATTGAGATAATTAAGGGCTATTGCGTGTTGAGACAACAAAGCCATCGCATGTCGAAATCATAAACCTATCGCATATTAAAATATATAAAAACTACTACATGTTGAAATACTGAAAACCTATCGCATGTGGGAATATTAAGCTATTGCATGCTAAGGTAATAAAAGCTATCTCATATTGAAATAATAAAATCTATTGCATGATGAGAAAAATAAAAGGCTATCGCATGTTGAAACAATGGAAGCAATCACATAATAAGATACAGAAGAAAAAAAAACTATAGCATGTTGAAATAATTAAAAGTTATCATATAATGAAATAGGAAGAGCTATTGCACGCTGAGATGTTTAAGATCTATCACACGATTAGTAGCTAGGAACTATTAAATATGGAAAATACTGGACATATAGTTTAAGTATAAAATGTTTGAATGCTCTCTACATGACATATAGTTGTTACATTCCTTTGTATTTGTTTTATTCTTTATGTTATGTATGTTTAGCTGAATATGTGACATGTGGAAGTGTTCTCAAAAGTGTATGTATAGCGACTATCGCTATATCGGCACTTTTGAAACCAACATATTTTTTTGGAATCTTTGGTTTAAAACTTGTGTTTGGGTTTTATAGGATTAATTAATTACTTTATTAATGATGGATAAATTTTAATTAATCATTTTATAATGATAGTTCAAGGTTAATTAATTATTTTAATAATGATATTTTAAATTTAATTAATCATTTCAAATAATAATGATTAAGGTTAAATAATTATTTAAATAATGATGTGATTAAGATTAATTAATCATTTTCTTAATGATGTTTAAATTTAATTGATTATCTTAACTAATGATGTTTAAGGCTAATTAATTATTTAATTAATGATGTATTAAAGCTAATTAATCACTTTAATAATAATGTTTTAAATTTAATTAATCATTTTAATAACGATGTTTAAAATTAATTAATCATTTTAATAATTATGTTCAAGGGTTAATTAATTATTCTAATAATGATGTTTTAAAATTAATAAATCATTTAATCAAGCATAATTAAAGTTATATAATCATTTTAAATAGTGTCGTTTTTAAGTAATTATCAGAATTAAAGCTAGTTAATTGTTTTAAAGAAAGATGTTTGAAATAATTAATCATTGATTGTAGTGGATAAATCATTCTAATTAATGATATTGAAGAAATTGATTAGTTTTAAAAGTTAATAAATCATTTGTTAAATTTTTTTAAAGTTATTATCTGAAATATGAACTCCCAGCACAAGTTTGGTTTTAAAAGTAAAAGTTCAATTCGGTTACGGAAATGAAGTTTCTATAATCCGATATCTCCTATATGGAAAAGATTTAGTCATACTCTTAACACTAAACGTCGAGGCAGGAACTCTTTTCTACCTCGAAGGTTAAAATGTCATCAAGGCAATGCCTAGAGGTAACACTACCTTAACTTGCCCGACTTCATTTTCAACCAAGGAATTGCACTTGTTTGGAATTGACGAGTAGTGGTAAGAATATGAAACTTAATTTTCATATACGATCATTTTTAATTATCTCTAACGGTTGATTTATTAACTATCGGTTCAGCTTTCTTCATTGTGTATCGTCAATCTAAGACAATTAGTTGCATTATTTGAGCATTGTTATCCTTTGTCGAAAATGACTAAAACCAGAAAGCGAGTGGACGTCAAGCTATGTGGGGTTGTACCCATTAGTGTATCTTCATATCTACTATGGATTTGGATCGGTTATATGCGCACTAAGACGTGAAATACTCAGATTCTCGGTAAGTTTAGCGAGGTCTGGCTTGTACATTTCTGAGAGGAGTCACAGGAGAAAATGACCCTCTCAAGTATATTGTCTAGACGTATATTTTCGGTCAGAAGGCGCACCCTTCTAGTCATTTATTGGAAAATTTCCCTTCTCCTTTCCTTTGATTCCAAAATTTTAAAATTGCCTTTTTCTTAATTGCATCAGGTAGTGTTGTGAGCACTTCGCGATGTTTAACTATTTATATCCATTATTGTGATTGGATGTTGTTATTGTGATGGGAAACCCGTTCCGCAGCTGGCGACGTGGTCTCACATAATGTGTTTATTTTCACCCTTTTGTTTAGAGTTTTTGTTCATACCAGACTTATTATCTAACCTGAGTTATTCGTTTTCCCTAAACTCTCGGGTACTCAATTATATTTGAGTAGTCCAAGAGTAGCAGGTTTTCTTTGGGCTCTTTGAAGATAATGGATGAGCAGGAGGCTCCTTTATCAATCTAGTTATCTATTTCCGCTGTATGATTATTTATGTATATTTTATACCAAAAAGTGTAAAGGCAGAACGTATAACTGCCTAGTCTGATAGTTGTAGTACTTTTATGTAACTCTGATAACTCCATGTTAGGAGTAACCTAATGTACTATATTACTTACATATTATATGTAATCGTTTCGTTGTGATATTTTCTGTTCTATTCTATTCTTTACTTTACCCTATGACAACTCATCTTTCGGATGCTTAAGCAATGACACACGAACATCGAGGTTGTGTTAAGTGTCGTTTCTAATACTGTCGGTGTAGACAGCGTGATATGGAGCTCTCGCATTGTGAACTATGTGTGAAGCTTTATCTCATCTCTACACGTCCCTTTATTGGTTGGTTGGCAGATGGCCTACAGTCGAGAGGCTGGCCGTAAAATCAAAAACGAGGTTACCATTTGTAGTCACTACCTTTAAGGCGGGTGAATGTCATAGTTGGTATCAGAGCTTTAGTTGAGCGAACACCTTAGCCTGTTTGGGGTACAACTCATTAAAGATGGGGTAAGTGATGCCCTAGAATGAGCTAATCTTGAGAGTGCGTATTTGTAATTTTCTTTATAATAATAATATCTATCCTTTAAAGTCTCATTCTAGATCCATTAGTGTTGTTTTCCTTAAAAATCCTTTGATCCTATTCTTGTGTTCTAAAGATACATGTTATCTATTCAAGTGATAGAAGATGAATACAAGAAGAGGATGAAGGGGTGGATCTGGAACTACTACAGATACAAATGGCAGAGCAGCTAGAAATGTGCCTGTTGTAGGTCCCGTGGAGCAAGTGATAGCGCAGGTTCAACCTCCTATGAACTTTGCAACTTTGTGTAAGAATTACACCACTTTGGGTGGGAAACCATTCTATGGTACTGAGGATATTCTTGGAGTGCAGACTTGGCTTAGGTCCTATGAAAGGATATTTGGAGACCTTAGGTTAGGGGATGTAGAGAAGCGTCTATTGGCATCGCAACAGCTTCAGAAGTCGGTGACAGACTGGTGGGATTTTGTAACATCTAATACTTTAGAGGAGGAGTTCTCTTGGGCATAGTTTAGGGAAACCTTTGAAGTGCAGTTTATCCCTGAAGCCAGAAGGACGCAGTTGTTAGGAATTTTCTAGATTTGAAGCAAGGGGATATGACAGTGGCATAGTATGAGCAAAAGTTTAATGCATTATCTAGTTTTGGACTTGGATTAATAGACACACTACTTTAAAAGAATGAAATGTTTATGAAAGGGATGCGACCGGAGTTCCATCAGGAAATGACTAATCATGTCATGGTACATTCACCAACCTTATAAGTATGGTTCTGATGTTTGTGGCTCTCGATATTGAGGAAGGAGTCCAGAAAGGAGTAGTGCCAGCAATTGATGCCAAGCCTTTATCAGTGATACCAGTCGGAGGCAAGCCAAATTTCAAGCGCAAAGGAAAGAACCAGTGGTCGGGAAAGAAACCCGAAGGTGGAGCCTCAACACAGAAGAAGCCGCAGAACTTGTCCAAAATTCTTTATTTCAAATGCAACAAGATGGGTCGCTTCGCAAATCATTACACTAACCCTCCTGGCGATCCAATCTGCTACAATTGTAATAGGCAAGGACACATAAAGAATGAGTGCCCTTTTCTAAAGAAGGGGATGCTAGGACAGGCTTTTGCTAATGAGGAGATACCATCCACTTCTTCAGGACAAAAGGGGAAGCAGGTGTTGCAAGGTACACTATCCATCCATAATCTTCCTATAAGAGTATTATTTGATACGGGTACCTCTCATAGTTTTATTTTTTTTGACCTAATGAACAAGCTAAACCTCAAATATTCTATTCTAAATAATCCCCTTTGTGTGTCAAACCCAATTGGGGTCCAACAAATCTTGACACTATGTGTTTACATGTGCCTATTTCTTGTTAAAATTATTCCTTTCCCTTTAATTTGTTTGTTCATGGGTTCATGGGTTTTGGGGTATTATTAGGAATGGATTGGTTAACTAAGTTTAGTGCGATCTTGGATTGTGATCGAAGGATTATCAAAGTTAGAGATACTAGAGATGTTGGTGTAGGTATATTTTGCAAGGAGCCAATCAAGTTGATGAGTAGTTTTCGGTATTCACTCAAAGTAGCTAAGGAAGAGCTTAGGGATATACCAGTTGTTTGGGATTTCACAGAAGTTTTCGATGAATTGCAATGTTTACCTCCCCACCGTGAAGCGGAGTTCCATATTGTTTTGATTTCAGGAACCGGATGTATTGTTTAACCTCCACGAGGATTGGCTCCAAAAGAAAGGCGAGAGTTAGAAAGCTAGACATTCGACTTGTTGTAGAAAGGATTGATTAGACGTGGTACTTCTAGTTGGGGATCATCGGTCATTTTTGTTACCAAGGCGGATGGTTCTTTAAGATTATGTGTAGACTACCGAAAGTTGAATAAAAGGACTATCAAGAATAAATACCCTCTACCAAGGATCGACGACATGTTTGATCGGCTCCACGGTGCTCGGATATTTTCCCAATTGGATCTTGCCATTGGTTTTCACCAATTAAGGGTAGCAGGGGAGAGTGTGCCCTTAACATCTTTTAGGACTCCAAATAGTTTCTACGAGTGGTTAGTGATGCCGTTTGGGCTGACCAATGCACCTGCTTTCTTTGTAGACTTAATGAATCGAGTGTTCCGAGATGTTCTTAATAAATTCATTCTCATCTTTATTTATGACATTCTTGTTTATTTTAAGACCGAGGAGGAGCATGAATACCATCTTCGAGTCGTACTTGATACCTTGAGGAGCAATGTGTTGAAGGCTAAGTTTGCTAAGTGCCAATTTTGGAAATCTGAAGTTAGGTTTTTGGGACATGCTATTTCAAGAGAAGGCATATCTGTTGATCCAACTAAGGTTGTTGTAGTTCAAGACCGGAAGAAGCCCAAAAATGCGACGGAAGTTAGAAGTTTCTTAGGGTTGGCTGGTTTTTACCATAGGTTCATCAAAGATTTCTTGAAGATTGCTTCCCATCTAACGAAGTTTACGAAGAAAGATGTTAAGTTCGTGTGGACGCCTAAGTTTGACCAAGCATTCAATGAGTTGAAGGAGAAATTGATTGGCGCTCCTGTTTTGACTATTCCAGATGGGAGTGGTGGTTTAACAGTATATACGGATTCTTATAGTACCGGTTTGGGAGCAGTTCTGATGCAGCATGAGAAGGTTATTGCCTATGCGAGTCGACAGCTGAAGCCACATGAGAAAAATTATGCTACGCATGATTTAGAGTTTCTGGCTGTTGTCTTCGCACTGAAGATTTAAAGGCATTATCTTCTGGGTGAAAAATTCGAGTTATACACATACCCCAAGTCCTTAAATATCTCTTTACCCAGAAAGATTTGAATTCGAGGCAGCGGAGATGGACGGAGTTTCTCGCTTCTTATGATTTGGAAATTCTATACACCCCTAGGAAAGCAAACGCTGTTGTAGATGCATTGAGTAGGAATATTGCAATGGTTGCTAACTTAGAAGTCAAGCTAGTATTGATGGAGAGGATTGTAGCTAGTTAAGAAGAAGATCCTATTTTGACTCAACTTAAGAAGGATGTCCAAGAAGGTATTGTTTCTAGTTTTGAGATTGATCCCTGGGGCGTATTGAGAATAAACGGGCGTATCTGTTTTCCGAATGTTTATGGACATAGAAGAGAAGTGTTAGCTAAGTGTCACCGTTCAAAGGTATCTTTCCATCCAGGAGTGACCAAGATGTTCAAGGATATGTAGAGAGTCTTTTGGTGGAAGGGGATGAAGAGAGATGTTTTGATCTTTGTGAGTCAGTGTGTAAACTACTAGTAGATTAACAGTGACCAACAATAGTCAGCTGGACTGCTTTAGCCACTTGAGATCCCAAAGTGGAAGCGGGAGCAGGTCTCTATGGATTTTATTAATGGACTTCCTAGGTCAAGAAGAGGGAATAGAGGTATTTGGGTTATAGTCGACCGGCTGACCAAGAGTGCTCATTTCATTCATATTAAGCCAACTAGGACTACTGAAAGCTTGTCGAGTTTGTATGTGAAGGAGATAGTGAGGCTACATGGTATTCCTTATAGTATTGTAAGTGACCGAGACCTGATATTCACTAGTAGGTTCCAGGAGGGATTGCAAACTGCCTTAGGGACCGGGCTGAGTACAGCTTACCATCCCTAGACAAATGGGCAGATAGAGAGAGTGAACCGGATCTTGGAGGATTTATTACGAGCATGCACTCGACTTTGGAGGTTCTTGGGAAGATCATTTACCCTTGGTTGAGTTCACTTACAACAGCAGTTATTAGGCAAGTATCGGCATGGCTACTTTCGAAGCTCTTTATCGTCGTCCATGCCGTTCTCCTTCATATTGGTTTGTGTCTGCTGATAAAATTGTCCTTGGGCTTGACATGATTTTAGAGGCTAGTGAGAAGGTAGCTAATATCAGAAGGAAGATGAAAGAGGTGTAGGATCGTCAGAAGTGTTATGTGGATCGAAGGCGCAGAGATCTTGAGTTCTCGGTGGGAGATTTGGTGTTTGTGAAGGTTTCTCTATTAACGAGTATTGTGAGGTTTGGGAAATCGGGGAAGTTAGCCCCTCGATTTATTAGCGCTTTTCCCATTTTCGATCGGATTGGTAGACTTGCTTATAGAGTGAAGTTACCAAATAGACAAACGAATGTGCACAACGTATTTCACATATCTCATTCACGTAAGTATGTACACGACCCTTCCATGATAGTAGAGCCGGCATGACAAGAGGATTTGGAAGTTTAGCCTAACCTAACCATTCTTAGGCAGCCTATATGTATCATCGCTCGAGATATAAAGCGATTAAGGATGAAAGAATTGAATCTTGTTAATATCCAGTGGAGTGAGGATGATAAGAATTGTACTTGGAAAACCGAGGATTATATTAGAGATTCGTATCCTCAGTTATTTTCATAGTTGTTTGTATGTTGTGTTGTCTTTTAGTGTACTCACCAGTTGTGGTGGAGTAACTTTCTTTGTACTAGTTTGATTAATGATATTATTTGGGTTCCTTTTGGTCTCTATTGTTATGTATGATAAATTTCGGGGACAAAATTTACTTTAAGGAGGGAGGATGTAACGATCCATAATTTAACCACTTTTTAAATTTCAATATTTAACATATTTTTAATAATTAGTTAATAGATATTGTAATATAAATAAAACTCTTTTAATAATAACTGGTGAGGGTGAAATGATTTTCAAATTTTGTTTACAAAAATAATAAATTCAATGGAAAATAAAAAATGTGACTGGAAATTGTTTTTCGGATTTACAACTTTTAAATGTATAAAAGTTGTTGAAATATTATGTACACTCTAGTGTACATATACACCTACATATACTAAATAACATATATTTGGTTAGTGAAAATAAGTGGTAGATATTTATTTACTTAAGTAAAAAGAGAGGAGATGTGACTTTTTATTTAAAATTTAAATAAAAATAAAATAAAGAGGAAATGTCACACTTTATTCACATCTTAAGTAAAAAAAGAGGCGTAAGTTGCGTGTGAAACAAGCCAAGGGGGGAGAGATGATGATGTGGCAAGTTATGAGTAGAGGGCATGTCCTTTAAGGTTAGTTTAGTAATTTGTTTATCTCATTTTACATAAAAACAATTCTCTTCTTTTTTATATTTTCGTTTTCATTTTAGTTCTTCTTTTTCAAACCTTCACTTCTCTTTTTTCAAAAATCTTTAATGGCTTCCAAAAGTTGAAAACTAAAAATCCATTCTTTTCCACTTTCCCTTGTATTAAATCATTAAAACGCCTCTCTTTCTTCTCTATATCACTTCACCACCAAAACAAGACCCATATTCCCCTAAAAAAACCATGGACAAGCCCATTTCCATCAAGGCCAAACCCACTAGGCCCCTATAAGGCTCCAAAATTCCATCTTGTATAAGTTAAAGTTAAGATCTAGTGTCGATTGAAAGTTCGGTGGAAGTTCGTGTCATTTAAGTGAGCAAAATCTCAATTTTTTTAATTAAAAGTTATTAGCTTTGTTTTTGCTTATAATAGTGGTTTCTAGTTGCTTGCTCCCATGTATTGTAAAGTGATGATGTTTGGTGTGATTTCCTATTTAAAAAGTTGACATCTTGGTAATTAGTTAACAACTTGAAGTTAGTCGGAAAAAGATTAAGTATATAATGTTCGAATGCTCTTTACATGACATATAGTTGTTACATGACTTTGTATTTGTGTTCACCCTTATGTTATGTATATTTGGTTTAATAAGTGACATGTGGAAGTGTTTTCGGAAGTATCCGTATAGTAACTATTGCTATATCACCACTTTTGAAACCAATACCTTTTTTTGGAATCTTTGGTTTCAAACTTATGTTTGGGTTTTACAAGATTAATTAATTACTTCATTAATGATGGATAAATTTTAATTAATCATTTTTATAATGATAGTTCAAAGTTAATTAATTATTTTAATAATGGTATTTTAAATTTAATTAACCATTTTAAATAATGATGATTAAGGTTAATTAATTATTTAAATAATGGTGTGATTAAGATTAATTAACCATTTTTTTAATGACATTTAAAATTAATTAATCATCTTAACTAATGATGTTTAAGGCTAATTAATTATTTAATTAATAATGTATTAAAGTTAATTAATCATTTTGTTAATGATATTTTAAGATTAATTAATCACTTTAATAAAATGCTTTAAATTTAATTAATCATTTTAATAACGATGTTTAAGATTAATTAATAGTTTTAATAATTATGTTTAAGGGTTAATTAATTATTCTAATAATGATGTTTTAATTAATAAATCATTTAATCAAGGATGATTAAAGTTAATTAATCATTTTAAATAGTGTTGTTTTGAAGTAATTAATCAGGATTAAAGCTAATTAATTATTTTAAATAAAGATGTTTGAAATAGTTAATCATTAATTGAAGTGGACAAATCATTTTAAGTAATGATATTGAAGAAATTGATTAGTTTTAATTAATAAATCATTTGTTAAAATTGTTTAAAGTTATTATTTGAAATGTGAAATCCCAGCACAAGTTTGGTTTTAAAAGTAAAACTTCGATTCGGTTATGGAAACAAAGCTTCCATAATCTGATATCGCTTATATGGAAAGGATTTAGTCATACTCTTAACACTAGACGTCGAGGCAGGAACTCATTTCTATCTCGAAGTTTAAAAATGTCATCAAAGCAATGCCTAGAGGTAACACTACCTCAACTTGCCTGACTTCATTTTCAACCAAGGAATGGCACTTGTTTGGAATCGATGAGTGGTGATAAGAATATGAAATTTAATTTCTGTATATAATCATTTTTAATTATCTCCGATAGTTAATTTATTAGCTATCGGTTCAACTTTCTTCATTGTGTATCATCAATTTAAAACGATTAGTTGCTCATTTGAGCATTGTTATCCTGTGTTGGAAATGACTAAAACCAGAAAGTGAGTGGACATCAAGCTATGTGGGGTTGCTCCCATTAGGGTATCTTCACATCTACTCTGGATTTGGATCGATTATATGCACACTAAGATGTGAAAATGACCCACTCATGTATATTAGCTAGAGGTATACTTTCGATCGGGGGCACCTCCTCTAGTCATTTGTTGGAAACTTTCCCTTATCCTTTCCTTTGATTCCAAAATTCTAAAATCACCTTTTTCTTAATCGCATCGGATAGTGTTGTGAGCAATTCGCGATGTTTAATTATTTGTATCCGTTGTTGTGATTAGATGTTGTTATTGTGAGGGGAAAACCATTCCGCAGTTAGCGGCATGGTCACACATATTGTGTTTATTTTCACCCTTTTGTTTAGAGTTTTTGCTCATATCAGACTTATTATCTGATCCGAGTTGCTCATTTTTCCTAAACTCTCAGATACTCATTTATATTTGAGTAGTCTAAGAGTAGCAGGTTTTCTTTGGGCTCTTTGAAGACGATGTCGAGCAGGAGGCTCCTTTATCTGTCTAGTTATATATTTCTGTTGTATGATTATATATGTATATTTGGTATCAGAAAGTGTAAAGGCAGAATGTATAACTACCTAGTCTGATAGTTGTAGTACTTTTGTGCAATTCTAATAACTCCTTGTTATGAGTAACTCGATGTATTATATTGCTTTTATATTATATGTAACCATTCCGTTGTGAGATTTTCTATTCTATTCTTTAGTTTAACCTAAGACAATTCGTCTTTTGGATGCTTAGGCAACGACACACAAACACCGAGGTTTGTTAAGTGTCGTTATCAAGGGTTAGAAAGGTGGGTCATCATAGAAGGAGATAAGTATTTATAGAGAATAATGAAGAATGATCCAACCATCGATTTAGAGTAAAGAAAACTTCTTGCGACTATGATGATGAAACTTAAGGAATATGCAACACCCCTAATTTTAAATAAAATTATTCAGGAAATTTAATTAGATAAATTAAATGGAATAATTAGAAACTACCGTGATAAGGAGATAGAGATTTAAAACTAAAATATAGGCCATGCTTAACTTAATCAAATCAAAATAATGGGTTTATGAAATGGTTTTATAAGTTAACTAATAAAATAATAAGGCAAGAGTATTAAGGGAAATAGCTGTTCACCATAACCCCATAACCCGTAAACCCTGATTCCATTTTCATTCTCATACATTCATAAATCAAAAACATAAACCAAATAGCAAGGCCAGCCATAATCTTAGGGGAAAAGAGGATTAAAATCGACTAAAAGCTTAGGATTCAAGCAAAGGAGGATTAAGCAAGATCAAATCTCAAGTTCCTTATTTAAAGCAAGGTGAATAATAATCAAAACCACCTCATTTTTGCTTTCATGAACATTTTGATTTCGGATTTTATATTTATATCTGTTTTGATGATTTTAGTGATGATATGTTATGATAAAATGCTATGTTGATTTAAACAAAAGTGTTTGAAAAATGTTTGATTTGGTTTTAAGGCTAACATCATGAAAAATGGGTTTCGAATGCCATCAGGATTTAATAAGTTATTTAAACATTATTTTGGAAATGGTCTAAATTTTTATAATTATCCAAGCTATGGATAATTTATTATGAACTTTGAATGGAAGTAATAGATGATTTAGGTTTAAAATTTATTTCGACAAATATATATAGGATTTTTGGTTTGAAATTTATATATGTTAGATAACATATTAAAAGTGAATTAATATGATTTTTGGGGATTTTTCCTAAGTGATTTAATGTGGAAATTAATTAGTTAAGTTGGAGGACTTAAATGTCTTAATTGTTTTGTTGAAGGAAGAGCTTCTTCGCTAATTATTTTTAATTATAAATGATGAATTCAACAGCCATTTTAGAAGATATTTTTGTAAAGGTTATGGAAACCAATTATATTTTTACAAATAAGGCAGGTTAGTTGAAAAGCAGTTACTTTAAAAGACAACAAAATAGTTTTGCTTAAATTTATTGCTTCTCCACTTCCATTTGCAACCTTTCGACCCCATACCTCCGCCCCTAACCAAGACGAAACCAATACACATGGTATCAACTCTTTGGTACGTAGTGGATTGAAGAAAGGCGGAAGGTATAGTGTCGAAACCATGCTTTCGAAGGGGTTGATGCCTTTTTAAATAACTTTTGAATCAATCCACTGGCCTCTGTTTTGCTTTCAAAAGAGATGTCGCTTACTTTGTTTCCAAAAAGCTTTCGAAATGGTTGAGGTTAACTTTATATAGCTTTCGAAGGGATTGCCACATACCTTTGTTTTAAAAATAGCTTTCGATTGAGTTGCCTCATAATAAGTTTGAAAAGGAGCTTTCGAAAGGGTAGTTGTGTTTGAACCTAGTCGAAACCTTACTGCAGTCTTCATACCTTTTGAATGGGTTAAAGGCCACTTTTCTTTATAGCCTTGTACCAATGAGTTCGAAAGGGAAGCTTTTGTTTATTAATATTGAAGCCCATTTTCCAATGCTTTCGAAAGGGCTCCAATAACCGCTTATATTAAGGTTTTCGAAGGCAATGGTTTCGAAAGGTCGTTTCAAAGCTATCCTTCCAATTGTTTTACTTAAAGACTAATGCTTTCAAAAGGGTGGTTCCGAAGCCATATGTTTTCCCCAAATTCTTTTATTTTAAGGTTAATAGTTTTGAAAGGGTTACTTTCGCTTATGTTCACTTCGACCCAGAAGTTATATTTACGGTTAAACCCAATGATTTTGAAAGAGATACTTTCAAATGGTTTCGAAGTGATGCTTCTATAAATCCTATTTGGACCAAGAGGTTTTGGACGATAAGCTTTAATAGTTTCGAAAGGAATTTTTAATGGGTTCGAAAGGAAGGTTTTGATGCTTTCGAAAGAGATGTTTTGAGTGTTTTGAAAGGCATATATTTAAGTGTTTTGAAAAGGTGATTTGAATGCTTTCGAAGGGTATAATTTAATGGTTTCGAAAGAGAATGTCTAAGGTTTTGAAAGCCTTAGTTTTCAAACCAAAGAACCCTATCTCAAATTTTAAAAGATAAACCAATGGTAATATAAAAGAGTTTTGAAATCGCATTTCACCTTGGGGGTTTTGAAGAAGCTCTCCTTGTAAAAAAAATAGGTTAAAGGTATTAACATGTTTCGTTTGAAAATGATTACAAGGATATTAAACCATGGATGGTAGCATTATCATGTTATGATTAGTTATCATGTGTGTTTCATTTATAAATATATTCACTTTATAATTAAACCATAACTGCATCTTGGGTTGTTAAGGGCAGAATAACCAACTAGGTTTACCCAGTAGTGAAAATATATTGAGTTAACCCCTGTATGAGTAGAGTTGCATCCAGAAGGTCTGGTAGACCAGAATATCGGATGCCCAAAGACTAATTAAAGAGTTGATAGTTTAAACAGATTCATAGTAAACCCATGAAAACTAGGTATGGAAATTGTTATTGGCAGGGGCCAATAGGTTTGTAGTGATCCCATGAAAACTATATCCGAATTAAGTTATTGACAGAGAGCAATAGGTTCATAGTCAACCCATGAAAACTATGACATGAGAGAAATTATCGGAGATCCCAATAGGTTTATAGTGAACCCATGAAAACTATAATTGGATGAAGTTATTGGCAGGGTCTTATAGGTTCTTAGTGATGCCATGAAAACTATGAAACTGAGCAAATAGTCTGTAAGCTTTGAATGGGTTATTAGTCAGCCCATGAAAACTATTAGGTTAATAGTGACTATAGAAACTATACTGAGACATATAGTCAAATGAATGGGGATGGGAAATCCAGAATATATTGCATGTTTGCATATCATCATGATATATTATATTATGTTATGTTTTGACCTTTGTGGATGCAGGTGCACAGTATATGGATATTATAAATTTTGATTAAGATACTAGTGAGGGGAAAATTCGTTCCGCTAAGCGGCGTGGTCTCACTAGATATCTATATGGTTCGAGATGGTAATGTTATTATTCACACCAGGCTTTTTGTCCGACTCGAAGTTTATGTTTTACCCTTAAACTCTCAGGTGCTCAATTAATTTTAAGTAGTTTGAGAGTTAAGGTTTTCAGGTTCTCCTTTAGACGAATAAGCTTCCGGAGACGTGCAGGAGGCAAGCTAGCTAATAGGAGTTCTTTTTGTTTGATTCTGCTATGTTTTGGTTGTAATGGAAAAGTTGTTTAATTGCCTATGTTTAGACTCTGATCATCGAAGGGGCACCCTCATATGTCGCTCTTGGCATATTTTGTAATAATTATATTTTCTCTGAAAGTGGTTCTCGAAATTGGGATTATGTAATGAATTTGAAATATGATTTGATGTGGAATGAGAAATTTGTTTTATGGTTTTAATTTTTTTGTATCCATGTGTTTCTGTTATATCAATGTATCTAACATTACCGCATTTGGTCGCCGAGAATAAATAACTATGGAGGACTGCAGCATCTGTAACCGTTAGTTTTGGGCCTCCAAATGAGGGATGTTACAAGTTGGTATCAGAGCATAGGTTTATGTAAGCTTAAAAAGAAATTTAAACTTAAAAGATTTTTCGAAACATAATCCAATGAATCAAAAAATAAGATTGGGGTTTGGGTTAACGTTATAGTAACGTACTTGTATTTGTTATGATTTATAAGTATGTACTCCCCTCTCTCTTAGACCGTTCTTATGTATCTTACTAAGGCTCGTATGCAGATTTGCGAGAAAGGAAGATATGGAAGCAGGAAATGGAAGAGGAAATCTAGGTGGAGGAAGCATCACAACCAATGGAAATGCTCGACCTAACAGGAGAAACCAGGGTTGAGAGGCAAATGTTAATCCAAATGCAAATGCCAACGTAGGTGCTGGAAATCCGCCGATAGATATGGGGATGATGTATCAGTTCTTCGTCAATCTGATGCAAGTTGGAGCAGTTGTAGGTGTAGCTGGGGGAAATGTTGGGAATGTTGGAGGAGCTAATCCCGTGACCTCAGTTGGAAGCAACTATGCTAAGCCGAGCAGGGATTATACCAGTCTTGGTGGGAAGCCGTTTTTGGGAGCGGAGGATGCTATAAAAGTATAGAGCTGGTTTTTGCATTGTGAAAGGATCTTTGCTGACTTGGGATTAAATGATGATCACAAGAGGAGACTTGCCTCTAGACATTTGCAGGGAGTTGCGCTTCATTGGTGGAATAGTGTTACAGCGTGAGTTACCGAGGAGGAGTTGACTTGGGCGGAATTTCGAAGAAGATTCGATGAAAGGTTTTTTCTAAAATTTCCAGGTCATTATTGCTAAGAAAGTTCATGGATCTAGTGTAGGGTGAGATGTCGGTGATTGAGTATGCTACGAAGTTTGATGAGCTTTCCAGTTACGGATATGCTACCATTGATGCCATCATCAAAAGAAATGAGAAGTTTATTCGAGGGTTAAGACCTGAGATTACAAGGGCGACTATGCCACATCTTCGTGATCCAAGTAATGTTGTTGTGGAGATGGCAATCCGGAATGAAGAGATGCTTGCTACTCATGGGAAGGAGAAGCAGATTGAAACCCAGGTTTTTAGGGTAAGAAAAGGAAATTCTTTAAGAAGAAAGGAACCCAGAAGGGAGAAGCTACCAAGAGGAAAAGGCTAATCTGGTTTGTTTTAAGTGCGATAAGAAGGAGCATTATGCACATAAATGTCGAACTAGAAAAAGGAAGAAGGCTGCAGACAAGAAAGGGGTGAAGTGCTTTAACTACGACCAGATTGGGCATTATAAGAATCAGTGTCCAGAACTGGTTAGAGCGGACATGGGAAAGGTCTTTGCTGTTGGGCCATCGTCTACTAGGCCAACTGCTGTTGAGAAAGGAAATGATGTGATGGAAGGTATGCTTTTGATTTAAAGTATACTAGTTAGGGTACTATTTGATACCGGTGCATCGCACTCATTTATATCTCAATCTTTGGTTGTTAAGTTATGTTTAGAACCCTAATACCTTGTTACTTCCTTAAGGGTTGCGAACCTAATAGGAGGGTATGCAACTCTGGATATGAGATGTGACCAGTTAAAACTTGATTTGTTAGGTCATAAGTTTGCATACAGTTTGTATGTTTTTGATTTCGTAGATCTCGGAATCATTTTGGGTATGGATTGGTTAGATAAATATGATGCTAGGATATTTTGCCAAGATAGGGAAATATCGCTAAGACACCATAATAGTCATAATCGAATTATATTCTCAGTAGAGAATTCAGATCAAAGTGCTTGTGTTTTATTGAGTGCTATGGAAGTAGAAGAAGAGTTAAGTCAGGTTCGGGTAGCAAGAGAGCATATGTTTTTGAGCCAGTTACAGGATTACCACTGAAACGAGCCATCGAGTTTTGGGTAGATCTTGTGCCGGGAGCAGAACCTGTAAGTAGACCACCTAGCAGGATGACACTGACCGAGATGAAGTAATTGAAGGTGCAGCTAGTGGATTTAGAAGCGAAGAATTTTATTAGACCAAGCAGTTCGCCTTGGGGAGCGGCCGCGATGTTTGTAAAGAACCGAACGGGTCGTTAAAGCTGTGCATCAACTATCATAAGTTGAACGAGACGACGATCAAGAACAAGTATCCTTGGTCGAGAATCGATGATTTATTTGATCAGTTTTGTAGAGCCAGAGTATTTTTCCAATTGGATTTGGCGGTAGGTTTCCATCAGTTAAGAGTGGCAGAGGATAGTATTACGTTGACGGCATTTCGAGCCAGATATGGTTCGTACGAATGGTTAGTAATGCCATTTGGGTTAACGAATGCACCAGCATTCTTCGTGGATTTGATGAACCGAATTTTCCGAGAGCACTTGGTTAGGTTCATGTTGGTATTTATAGATGACATTTTAGTGTACTCTAAGGATGAGAGAGAGCATGAAGCTCATCTTAGAGTAGTGCTTGAGACGCTGAGGCAACATCAGCTAAAGGAGAAGTTTTCAAAGTGTCATTTTTGAAGAAAGAAGTTAAGTTTCTTGGTCACGTGTTTTCATACAAGGGTTTGTCAGTTGATCCGAATAAGATCGAAGCGGTTAACAACTGAAAGAGACCAGAGACGGTGACTGAGATCATAAGTTTTCTTGGACTTGCTAGCTATTATCGGAGATTCATTGAAGATTTCTCTCGGATAGCAGCGCGTTTGACTAAGCTAACCAGGAAGGACGTGAAGTTTATTTGGTCTGACAAATGTGAGGAAGCATTCCTTAAGTTAGAGCATTTGTTGACCAATGCCCACGTGTTAGTGGTTCTAGACCGAAACCAAGGATTAATAGTGTATACTGATGCATGTGGAACTGGATTAGGGGCTATGTTGATGTAGAAAGGTAAAGTTATTGCCTACGCTTCACAACAGCTTAGACCGCATAAAGTGAGATATCCTACTCATGATTTAGAGTTGGCAGCGGTGATCTTCGCACTGAAAATATGGAGACATTTTCTCAAGGGAGAGATTTGAGTTATACACAGATCATAAGTCCTTAAGGTATTTATTTTCTCAGAAGAAGTTGAATATGAGACAGCAGAGATGGCAGGAGTTTCTAGCGGTTTATGATTTTGGTATGGAATATACACCTGGAAAAGGAAATAAAGTAGTGGATGCTCTTAGTAGAAAACATCAGAATGTGGTGTTAGCCATGTTGGCGGAATGGAATGATTTCGAGGCTTTGACTACTTATAGTGTGTAGTTGAGATCGAGTGCTAGTTCTAGTCAGAGCACCCCCACGTTGTCCTACTTAGAAGTACGACCAGTATTGATTGAAAGGATTGCTTCTAAGCAGAAGGAAGATCCATTATCAACCGAGAAGATCAGAAGGCTTAAGGTTGGGTCAGAGATGGATGATCTAAAAGATTTTAATCTTGACCATGGGGGATGGTTGAGAAAGAAGGGACGATTGTGTGTTCCGAATGTTGAGGACTTAAGGAAAGAAGTTCTTAGAGAATGTCATTGATCCAAATTTACGATTCATCCTGGGGGAACCAAGATGTATCAAGATATGAAGAGGAACTTCTACTGGGAAGGTATGAAGAAGGATGTTGGCATATGGGTTAGGCAGTGTGTGAACTATCAACAAGTGAAGCCGAACATCAGAAGCCGAGTGGATTACTTCAACCTTTGGAGAAACCAGTTTGGAAATGGGATTCGATATCCACGGATTTTATAGATGGGTTGCCATGATCGAATCAAGGAAATGAAAGTATATGGGTCATAGTGGACAGATTGACCAAGAGTGCCCATTTCATTCCAGTTAAGTCAACCAGGACGTCACCTGTTTTAGCTAAAAAAATTATGAAGAACATAGTTAGACTGCATGGAATTCCTAGTAGTATAGTCAGTGACAAAGATGCTTTGTTTACTAGTGAATTCTGGAAGAGTCTATGGGATGTGCTAGGCACCAACCTCAAGATGAGTACTACGTATCATCCTCAGATGGATGGCCAGATAGAGAGAGTCAATAAGGTACTCGAGGATTTGTTGAGAGCTTATGTGCTAGACTTTGGTGGATCTTGGGAGGATCACCTACATTTAGTTGAGTTTTCCTATAATAATAATAGTTGTTAGACTAGTATAGGAATGGCGCCTTTCAAAGCTTTATATGGAAGGCCATACAAATCACCAGCATGTTGGTTGGAGACTGGAGACAGATTAGTCTTGGGTCCAGATTTGGTTAGGGAGGTGACAGAGAAGATTGAGTTGATCCGAGGTAGGATGAGGGAAGCTCAGTCTAGACAGAAGAGTTACGCAAATAAGAGGCGTAAAGATCTATAGTTCTCAGTTGGAGATAGAGTTTTCATTAAGGTACCACCGATGAAAGGTGTGGTACGTTTCAGAAAGTCAGGGAAATTGGCACCGAGATATGTTGGACCGTTCCCAGTTATAGAGAGGATCGGAAAGCTCGCATATAGAGTAGAGTTGCCGAGCAGTTTGGCAGGCGCCCATGATGTGTTTCATGTGTCTCATTCGTAAGTATGTACATGATCCAGAGACTACTATTCCTCTAACTGTGTTGGAAGATCTAATAGTAGAACTGAATTTGACTTTTGTTAGACAACCAGTTCGGGTTGTAGCGAGAGATGAGAAGAAGTTGAAAAACAAGACAGTTAAGTTGGTGAAAGTTCAGTGGAGCGACAATGAGAAGGACTGTACTTGGGAGACAGAAGACATGATTAGAGATACTTATCCTGATCTGCTGTAAGGGTACGTTCTATATTTGCTTTATATAGATTGTTGCTAGTCAGATAGGCTATTATGGTAGTTAGGAGATGTTACAGATGATTGCTATGTTTAGTATTTAGTCCTTATCCAATTTCGAGGACGAAATTATTTAAGGAGGGGAGCTTGTAACACCTCTAATTTTAAATAACATAATTCGAGAAATTTAATTAGATAAATTAAATGGAATAATGTAGAAACTGGAGTGATAATGAGATTGAGATTTGAAAACTAAAATAGAGGTCGTGCTTAACTTAAAAAAATCAAAAGAATGGGTTTTGAAATGGTTTTATAAGTTAACTAATAAGAGAATAAGGCAAGGGTATTATGGGAAATAACCGTCCACCATAATCCCATAACCCGTAAATCCTTGTTCCATTTTCATTCTCATATGTTCATAAATCAAAAACATAAACCAAAGAGCAAGGCTGGCCACAACCTTAGGGGAAAAGGGGACTAAAATCGACTAAAAGCTTAGGATTCAAGCAAGATCAAATCTCAAGTTCCTTATCCAAAGCAAGGTGAATAATAATCAAAACCATCTCATTTTTGCTTTCATGAACATTTTGATTTCAGGTTTTCAATTTAAATCCGTTTTGATGATTTCAATGATGATATGCTATGATAAAATGCCATGTTTGATTTGATTTTAAGGCTAAAATCATGAAAAATGGGTTTCAAATACCATGAGGATTTAATATGTTATGTAAACATTATTTTGGAGATGGGTTTAAATTTTTATAATTATCCAAGTTATGGATAATTTATTATGAATTTTGAATGAGAGAAACAGATGATTTGGGTTTAAAATTTATTTCGGCAAATATATATAAGATTTTGGGTCTAAAATTTATAGATGTTAGATGACATATTAAAAGTGAATTAAGATGATTTTTGGGGATTTTTCCTAAGTGATTTAATGTGGAAATTAATTAGTTAAGTTGGAGGACTTAAATGTCTTAATTGTTTTGTTAAAGGAAGGGCTTCTTCGCTAATTATTTTTAATTATAAATGATGAATTCAATAGCCTTTTTAGAAGAGATTTGTGTAAAGGTTATGGCAACCAATTATATTTTTACAAATAAGGTAGGTTAGTTGAAAAGCAGTTACTTTAAAAGGCAACAAAACATTTTTGCTTAAATTTATTACTTTGCCACTTCCATTTGCAACCTTTCGGCCCCATACCGCCGCCCTTGACCAAGACGAAACCAATACACATGGTATCAACTCTTTGGTATGTAGTGGATTGGAGAAAGGCGAAAGGTATAGTGTCGAAACCATGCTTTCGAAGGGGTTGACGCCTTTTTAAATAGCTTTTGAATCAATCCACTAGCCTCGGTTTTCCTTTCGAAAGTGATGCTACTTACTTGTTTCAAAAGCTTTCGAAAGGGTTGATATTACTTTTATATAGCTTTCGAAGGGATTGCCATTTACCTTTGTTTTAAAAATAGCTTTTGATTGAGTTGCCGCATAATAAGTTTGAAAGGGAGCTTTCAAAAGGGTAGTTATTTTTGAACTTAGTCGAAACCTTGCTGTCGTCTTCATACTTTTCGAATGGGTTAAAGACCGCTTTTCTTTATAGCCTTATACCAATGAGTTCGAAAGGGAAGCTTTTGTTTATTAATATCGAAGCCCTTTTTCCAATGCTTTCGAAAGGGCTCCAGTAGCCGTTTATATTAAGATTTTCGAAGGCAATGGTTTCAAAAGGTCGTTTCGAAGTTATCCTTCCAATTGTTTTACTTAAAGACTAATGCTTTTGAAAGGGTGGTTCCGAAGCCATCTATTTTCCCCAAATTCTTTTTATTTTAAGGTTAATGGTTTCGAAAGGGTTACTTTCGCTTGTGTTCACTTCGACCTAGAAGTTATATTTAAGGTTAAACCCAATGATTTTGAAAAAGATACTTTCAAATGGTTTCAAAGCGATGCTTCTATAAATCCTATTTGGACTAAGAGGTTTTGAAAGATAAGCTTTAATACTTTCAAAAGGAATGTTTAATGGTTTCGAAAGGAAAGTTTTGATGCTTTCGAAAGAGATGTTTTGAGTGTTTCGAAAGGCATATATTTAAGTGTTTTGAAAATGTGATTTGATTGCTTTCGATGGGTATACTTTAATGGATTCGAAAGAGAGTGTCTATGGTTTTGAAAGCCTTAGTTTTCAAACCAAAGAACCCAATCTCAAATTTTAAAAGATAAACCCATGGCAATAAAAAGGAGTTTTGAAATGGCATTTCACCTTGGGGGGTTGAAGAAGCTATCCTTGTAAAAAGAAATAAGTTAAAGGTATTAACCTTTCATTTGAAAATGATTACAAGGATATTAAAGCATGGATGGTAGCATTATCATGTTATGATTAGTTATCATATGTGCTTCTTTTATAAAAATATTCACTTTATAATTAAACCATAACTGCATCTTAGGTCGTTAAGGGCAGAATAACAAGCTAGGTTGGCCCAGTAGTGAATATATATTGAGTTAACCCCTTTATGAGTAGAGTTGCATCAAGGAGGTCAGGTAGACCAGAATGTCGAATGCCCAAAGACTAATTAAAGAATTGTCAGTTTAGACAGGTTCATAGTAAACCCATGAAAACTAGGTATGGAAACTGCTATTGGCAGGGGCCAATAGGTTTGTGGTGATCTCATGAAAACTATATCTGGATTAAGTTATTGACAAAGATAAATATGTTCATAGTCAACCCATGAAAACTATTACATGAGAGAAGTTATTGGAGATCCCAATAGGTTTATAGAGAACCCATTAAAACTATAATTGGATGAAGTTATTGCCAGGGGCCAATAGGTTCTTAGTGATGCCATGAAAACTATGAAACCGGGGAGATAGTCTGTAAGCTTTGAACATGTTATTAGTCAGCATATGAAAACTATTAGGTTAATAGTGACCCTAGAAACTATACTGAGGCAGATAGTCAAATGAATGGGGATGAGAAATCCAGAATATATTGCATGTTTGCATATCATCATGATAAATTATATTATGTTATGTTTTAACCATTGTGGATGCAGGTGCACAGTATATGGATATTATAAATTTTGGTTAAGATACTAATGAGGGGAAAACCAATTCCGCTAAGCGGCGTGGTCTCACTAGATATCTATATGGTTCGAGATGGTAGGTTATTATTCACACCAGGCTCGAAGTTTATGTTTTCCCCTTAAAATCTCGGTGCTCAATTAATTTTGAGTAGTTTAAGAGTTAAGGTTTTCAGGTTCTCCTTTAGATGAATAAGCTTCCGGAGACGTGCAGGAGGCAAGCTAGCTAATAGAAGTTCTTTTTGTT
The DNA here is from genome assembly GCA_030737815.1 of Allium fistulosum. Lineage (NCBI taxonomy): Eukaryota > Viridiplantae > Streptophyta > Magnoliopsida > Asparagales > Amaryllidaceae > Allium > Allium fistulosum. The sequence goes on from CM060906.1 coordinate 1,043,132,961, forward strand.
TGATTCCGCTGTGTTTTGGTTGTAATGGAAAAGTTGTTTAATTGCCTATGTTTAGACTCTGATCATCGAAGGGGGCACTCTCAAATGTCGCTCTTAGCGTATTTTGTAATAATTATATTTTCTTTGAACGTGGTTCTTGAAATTGGGATTATGCAACGAATTTGAAATATGATTTGATGTGGAATGAGAAATTTGTTTTATGGTTTAATTTTTTTCATATCTATGTGTTTCTGTTATATCAATGTATCTAACATTACCGCATTTAGTTATCGAGAATTAATAACAATGGATGACTGCAGCATCCGTAGCCATTAGTTTTGGGCCTCCAAATGGGGGATGTTACAGAATACCAAGAGTTTGATTCAAAAAGAAGTAAAAAGAATTCTACATTTATACTAAAGTATAAATACATTTTTCCAAGGAGGGAGGATAAAAGTTACACCCAAAATTTCAAGTATGCATAGGTACAAAGTTATTGAAAGTTGGGGAAACAAAGTCGTCGCAAGATGAGACGATAGAGCTATCATAAGTTAAGAATGTTAAAGCTATCGCAAGTTGAGATGATCAAGGTATCATAAGTTAACAATGTTAAAGCTATTGCAAATTAAGATAATAAACTCTCACGAGTTGAAAATATTAAGCTATCACAAGTTGAGATGATTAAGTTATCGCAAGTTGAGATGATTAAGTTATCTCAAGTTGAGATATATAAGTTATCACAAGTCGAGAATGTCAAAACTATCATATATTGAGAATAGGAGAGCTATCGCATGTTGAGAAGAATATACTATCACACATTAAGAATAGCAGAGCTATCACATGTTAAGAAGAACAAGCTATCACATGTTGAAAATACAAGAGCTATTGCATGTCGATGGCTCCAATGTTATAACATGTTGAAGGAAGTACTATCGCATATTGAGAAAATTGCTAGAAAAACAACACTTTAATTAGCCACATGGAAATTCCTATTTGGTCCAGCCGTGCCATGTTATCATGAAGAGATCAAGAGTGAGTTGTGCCACATGTCAAACGAGCAATGTGCCATGTCAGCAAAATCTCAACCATTCATCTCTTATGAATGTTATATGTAAAAGATCTAAATGCAAAATTTCTCTACAAATATGCATGTACCCCTACTAAGAAGGGGCGAATTTCGAACTGCTTTTCTTCCACATTTTCATTTTGTAACCTCCAATTTAATATAACTTGATTTTAGGACATTAACGGCCACCATGGTCAAATTGTTCTTGGAACTATATAATTGAACACTTTGACATTTGACTATTTGCACGTTACTTACTTAACTATTAAACTATGAACATGCTTACTTAAGGATTTGCTTTCTTGCCCAAGCATTCTTGAACTTTCTATCCTGCATAAGACTTGAATATAAGTTACCAATTTTCGAACTAGCAGTTGGTGTCAAAAAGATTCTTTTTTTTTATCTCATATCGGTAGTCCACGAGATATGCATCAACGATTTAAATATGCAGTGGCAATAGTGAAAGATATGTGAAACCTGATTTATTTATTACTATCGTATGCAATGCTAACTAGGAAATTAAACTAGAAGTACTTCTCGGAAGCTAATCGCAAGATAGACCAGATTTAACAACTTGGATTGGTCATGCAAAATTAGAACAATTAAAAATGACTTATTTGACATATGTGTTTTAGGTACAGTCATTGCCCATGTCCATGCCATTGAATTCCGAAAAAAGGACTACCACATTCACATAGTCTAATTATCCAAGATGAAAATTATAAGATTAACAATCTCAAAGATTATGATGCTCTAGTTTAAGCTAAAATTTCATGTAAAGATCTAGAACCCGAACTAAATGACGCGATAATGGAACAGACGGTTCATTATTCGTCCGGACATTATAATACAAAAGCTATGTGTAAGAAAAACAACCATTGTACGTAAGGATTTCCAAAATCTTTTTCTCCATTAACTTTAGAAGGAAATGACTTTTATCCTATTTATAGAAGACGTGATAATGGAATAAATATCGAACTAGCGGCCATATAATTGTTAGGTAGTTTCTTATAATCCTTATTTATTTCTGAAATATGATTCATAGAAATGTTAAGATTTGCTCAAGTATTATGTCTGCAAAATATCTTTATAAATATGTTTACAAAGGGTCGGACCGTGCATATGTAGGCTTATCCACTACAACTGACGACATCAACAAAATCTCAAAATTTGTTAATGCTAGATGGATTTGTGCCATAAAGCTTTATGGCGAATATTTAAATTTTCACTAAGCAACAATTTTCCTTCTATTACTGGCTTACAATACATCTACAAAATAGACAACAATTACTATTTCATGCGGAAGAGCACTCACAAACTACTTTGGATGATGAATTGAGGTATGAAACGATGCTTACTAAATTTTTTTGTAAATTATAACCGATGAAGAAGCATGTCAATATTTATATTACGAGCTTCCCAAAAAATATTGGTGGGACTCTTCAAGTAAGGAGTGGAATCATAGATGAAATAACCATAGTGCAATTAGTAGAATTTACGGTATCTCCCACTGGAGGCGATCGTTAATTATTTGATTATCTTTAACAAATGTTAGAGGTCCTTTATCTTTCATTGGCTTACTAACAGTTAATGGAAGGCAAGAAATACATTTAACGAAGTAGCTGAACATAGAAGTTTACTTGAAAGTGATGATAGTATAAATGTGTAACGACCTTAATTTTGGTTAACATCATCTAGGAAATTTAATTAGTTAAATAAAATAAAATAATGAAATGGTTAAGGGATTGAGATTTGTATATCTAAGGGGTAGCTATGCCTAAGTAAATAAATGAACTAAAGGGAAACTAAAATGAAATAGATAAGGGGCAAAGTAGGAACAAGTCATACCCTTATACCCTAAACCCTTGCTCATGTTCATTTTCACGTGCAAAACAAAAATCAAATACTAGAGGTCGGCCACCATTAGACAAAGATAGAAGAAGAAAAGCTAAAGATAAAAAAGAATATTAATCAAATCCATTCTCAAATCTCAACTCCTTAACAATAAAGAAAAAGATGAATAATAGGTTACATCTCATATTTTAGATGTTTTTGGTTCCTAGATCAGATCCAAATATTTTTGCAAAGTATATTGCCATGTTTTTTATTGTTAAAATGGATATATATGCTTGTTGATGATTTATGCTACTTCATATGAATTTTATGATATGTTTTAATGTGAAAACCCTATTAAATGACATCCAAATGCCTTGCGATTTTTATATAAAGTCAGAAATAATATTTTGGAGACGGGTTTCAAATTTTATAATTTTCTGAATTAATATGGATCTATTATTTATTTTCTAGTGAGGAAAAGGATTAATTGGGTCTAAAATTAATTACGGCTAATTTATATTGCTTTTGGGTCAGAAATTAATATATGTTAGAAAACATATTAAAAGTGATTTATGAGAATTTTTGTAGAATTTTCCTAAGTGTTTTAATAAGTATATAAAATTATTTAAAGTATGGGAGTTAAATGTTTTATATATTTATAAAAGGAGAAGGGGCATTTTGTAAATATTTTAAATAATTTACTTCTGAAAATTCGGCAGTACTTATAGAAAGGAATTTGGAAAAGAAATTAGCAACCAATCATATATTGACAAATAAAGCAGGTTAGTTGAAAAGAATTACTTTTTAAGTTAAATTCAGTTTCCATACTTTTGCTGTTTCGCCACTTTCGACACAAACCTTTCGACTAGGTACTTCCGCCTCCATCTCCATCGAAACCAATGCTCATGGTATCAAAGACTTGGTACGTAGTGAATTGGACATAGGCAAAAGGTATAGAGTCGAAACAAGGGGTTCTGAATGTGTCGAAACCTTACTTTGCTTTTAAAAGAAAATGTGCTTGCTTTGCTTTCGAAAAGAATACTTTCGACTTAGATAGCTTTCGACTTGGTCAAATGGTTTTAAAGAATGGTTTCGAAAGAGGTTGCGCCTTTGTTTTATAAAGAAGCTTTCGAAGAGGTCGAAATCCCTAGCTGTCGCATCCTACCTTTCGAAGCAATGCCTTTAAAAGGGTTTCTTTGTTTTAAAACCTAAGCCGCTTCTTCAATGCTTTCGAAGGGATTGGTTTTGACACCATCCACTTCTTTTACTTAGGAAATTGCTTTCGAAAGAGTGCTTTCGACTTAGTTGTTTTAAGACCTTTTGTTCTATTGAAAGTTAAACCCAAAGGTTTCGAAAAGAATGGTTTTAAATGGTTTTGAAAGGTTGTTCCACGTGTTTTACTTGAACTCAAATGCTTTCAAAAGGTTTAATTTATGTAAAGAATTTAATGCTTTCGAAAGGTTTAAGATAAAGGTTTCGAAGAGGTGATTCCCCAATGTTTTCGAAAGGTTTTAAATGGAAGATTTTCAATGGTTTTGAAAGGCATGTTTAAAGTGTTTTGAAAGGAGGATGTCTATGGTTTAATAAATCTTTCGAAAGAGATGATTTCAATGTTTTCGAAAGATTTAATGTAAATGGTTTCGAAAGGTATGTTTTGGCCTTCGGCCTAGGTTATAAAGTAAAGCAGTTTACTTGTATCGAAAGGGTACTTTCAATGGTCTCGAAACGGGTACTTTCAATGGTTTCGAAAGGGGTACTTTCAAAGGTTTTGAGTGTTTTCATCAACAATGTTTTGTGTGAAGTATATATAACATGGCAAAGTGATTTGAGTAAAGCATAGAATATATTTTCCTCGTTTAAGTATGATCTAAAGGGTTAAATCAATTTGAAAGAAATGTTTTGAAGGAAAATTTTAAGGGTAGATGACCCTAAGTAAAATGACTCAGATATTAGAATACCAGATGAGACTGGTATGGGGTCGCGCCTTATAATTTAGCCAGTAGCCCCTAGCTATTATAAGTCCAAAATTTCAGTGTGTAGGGCTTTGTCACAGGTAATATGATGTTACACATGGAAAGGAATCTATAGAGTAGAGATAGGTTATTGGTGAGCCCGCAAAACCATTAGGATGAGTTGACCCTGGGAGAAGTAAATTAGGGATAGAACGTCCAGAAGAGTATCTAACAGAAGTTAGAATATTTGTTTAATTTATTTAGTAGGCCCGAGTCAGCCAAAGATTAGTAGTTAGCCAAACAAAACTAGAGTGTTAGGACAGATAATCCATTTATTACCTAATTTGTATGCATACATGATATTGCTAATATTGTTTTAACCGGTTTGGTTGTAGGATTTAGATTTGCAAAATATATGTTTTTAAAAGGATATTAGTGAGGGGAAACCCGTTCCTCTAAGCGGCGTGGTCTCACTTAATATCAGGTAACTGAGATGTACAGTATTATTCACACCAGGCTTTATGTCTGACTCGAAGTTTAAGTTTTCCCCTTAAATTCTCGGGTGCTCAAAATTGATTTGAGTGGGTTAAGAGTTGAGGTTTAGAGGTTTTAGTAGGTGGACGAATAAAGCTTCCGGAGACGAGTAGGAGGCTGATGTTATCTATGTTTAGGAGTCATTTTGTTTTATTTCCTCTGTGTTGTATTAAGTCTGTTATGACTATTTAGTACTCTGGTCATCCAAGCGGACATCTTCTATGTCGCTCTTGGCGTATTTTGTAATTGAACCTGGGAAAACGGTTGGGATTATGTAATTGGATATGAAACGCATTTTGTGAAATGTAATCAGAAAATTTGTTTTTGAATCTGTGATTTGGTTTCATATTCATGTGCTTCTGATATTATGGATACCATTAACATTACCATATTTTGTTGCCAGAAGTTAATATTATAGAAGACTGCAGCATCTATAGCACTTAGCTTTGGGCCTCAAGATAGGGGGATGTTACAAAATGATTGTTTAAGTGATGCTTCAATCACACATATGCCTGCAACTTTGAGAAGAGCATTAGTCACAATTTTAGTCTACTGCGAACCGTGTCATGTGCGTGAATTGTTGGAAGAGTTTTCACCATATTTTCCTGAAAACCATCCTTCTACATATAATACTAATGTGAACAATGCATATTTATTAACTCGATGTCTTTATGGCCTTTCCAACCTTCTCAAACGACGTAACAATACAATTTATGTTTACGATATTCCAAATAATAATTTCCATGTTTTTACTCATTCCAGTAATTCCATTCTTATAACAATCCATAAAAATACCCCATAATGATATTGAATTCATAAATAACTTAAACTCCAAACAAAAAAAGGCATTTGACATGATTATGTTTTTTTTGTTAAAGATAATACTAATGTTATATACTTCATAGATGGCCCAGGAGGTACATGAAAAAAAATCTATATAGAACAATCTTAGCACACTTACACATTCAAGGTCCTATTGCAGTTGCAATTGCTACTTCTAGAATTTCTTCTCTTGTTCTCTCAATATGTCAACCTACACATTCTCGATTTAAAATACCAATTAATCTAGACTCTTCATCTACATGTCATATTCCTAAGTAATCAAAGATCGCAAAACTTGTATCGGTTGCGACTATTTTACTATGCAATGAAGCTACCATGGCTCATCATCATGCATTTGAGGCCTTAGATGGAAGATTACGAGATTAACAAAATTGTGTGCACCATTTAGAGGAAAGATTGCTATTTTAGGAGATGATTTCTTCAAGGTTTACCAATATTCGTCACGGTACTAGAGCTCAAACAGTTGACGCATGTATAGTACGATCATATTTATGGGAAAATGTTTAGGTAATTCGTTTAACACAAAGTATGCATGCCAGTGATGATTAATCATATGCCCAGTTTCTTTTACGTATTGGAAATGTAGGTGAAGTTTGTGTGCAAGACGATATTATAAAGCTCCCAAATGATATCGTTGAATCTTGGAGTAATACAAGTTTAATCTATGCTTTGATCAATGAAGTCTTCGCCAAAGTCAACGACAAATTGGTGATAACAATTATATAATGAATAGAGCAATATTAGCCCCTAAAAATGAAATAATATATGAGATTAATAATAAATTACAGATTTGTTACCGGGTAACAAATGTATCTACTATTCGTTTAACAAAGTCAAGGATTATATGAATAATCTATATCGGCCAGAATTCTTGAACTCACTTGCTCCGGGTGGTTTGCCACCACATAAATTAACATTTAAAGTGGAGCACCAATCATGATGTTTAGGAATATTGATCCAAGCATTGGATTATGTAATGGAACCAGATTATTATGTCGTATCATTCACAAAAATCTCATATATGCAAAATCATGGTTGGTCATTTTTGTGGTATAAGGATATTAATCCCACATATACCACTGAAGCCTTCTGAGAATACTAACATGTCTTTCAACCTAATATGTAAGCAGTTTCTTATTAAATTAGCCTTCTCCTTAACAATTAATAAATCACATGGACAAACCATCCCTCAATTTGGTATTTATCTTTCCGAACATGTTCTCAGTCATGATCAACTATATGTTGCTTTATTTAGAGGAGTTGCACGAAAACAGATTTTGGTGAAAAATGGAATTTCGAAATAGAAAGGGTACAAGTATTAGAAATGTAGTATACAAGGACGTATTATGAACATGTAATCATGACCTTAATTAACTAGAATTTATGTTTCCCACTTCACATGCCTTATTTTTACAATAAGCATTATACTTCATCATGCATATTCATGTGTATTCCACAGTTATTATATTTCTCCGTTTATATAAAGGATTTTTTAACCATAAGTGGGTAAGAATTACAGCTAACGTTGTTTCTTCCGTTTCAATGTTTTTTTCCAAAATTTCAAGTGGTCATTTAAAATTACATCATTGAGTTAATTATATTATATACATATGGAAAAACAATTTCCAAGTTTATTACTCACATAGAATTGTGGTTAAATAAAATATCCCTTATACAACGTTTTGAACTCCACCATCTACATATTACCGTGTCGGTTTCAAGCCCTAGAAAAGGAGGAGAGAAAACAATTGCTACAACTATACTTTAGTTCTAGCAGATTATTTATAAGTTCTTGTTCTTGATATCAACCTTGAAAAAGCAAAGAGAACAATTATTATAGCAATATAGGTCTTACGAATTGCTATAATGATATTAATCGAAAGAAAACTTTGAAATCTATACACTAGTGTCAAGTAGTTTTGTACTTCAGCAAGTATTGAGGGTTTGTGTGGAAGAGAGTATCATGGGAAGTGCGATTACTATGGCAGACAAGAAAAATCTCTAGATTGTATTAATATAGTGGTTGACTACTTTTTAAAATATGGTGTGTTTCATATTTGTTTACTCCTCCATCTGTTTGACAACTTGGTTCCGGCTCTGTCTTTGTTGTATTGTTAATATATGAAAATGGTATGTACTCTTTTTTCTTACAAGGTACTCATATAGGTTAGGAGGATTGCAAGGTTTTAATGAGGCATATCATGGAAGTATATGCGTTCTCTTTCAGTATATAAAGTACATTTTTCCAAAAAAAAGGAAGCGCTAATTTTAATGTTTGTTGTATTTCTTGAGATATATTGATATAGTAGTTGATTATTTTCTTTACTCTATTTTATAATTTCCTAAAATAACTTAGCTTCGTTCATGTTTCGAAAAACGGTTGATTTGTGCATGTATATATGTAAAAAGGTACAACCTTACGTGTACTTTAAAGTCATGTTGTATGACCTAAAAAAACCTTACAAACAGAGTTTTTTAGTATCAAATTCTACCATGCATGTGCATCGCACGTGCTAAGTACTCATGTGTGTATGTGTATAAGTGTTGCTATTGACATCCATATTTGTGCTTGCGGCCACCACGGTCGGCGACCAACCATCGTGCGCGCCCCACTGGCCTCGATGTTTGTTCATCGACTACACTGTAAAAAATGAACAAAAATGGATAGGTGGTTGTTATGTAGTTAAAGCGTTTAGCAGTTTTATAGCAGTGGATGTGTAAAATGTTATAGCGGAGATATAACGGAGGTGTAAAAAACTTCATTAGATATAAAATCAAATATTTAGAGTTGATTTATTCTTGTTATCACATCTTTGTATAGTAAACAAAAATATTCTTTAATTTTATATAACAAAATCGAACAATATCATAATTTATGGAGACTAGATTTGGTGACTGCAATAAATTTCTAACTTATATTGAGTATTTATGCTTAAAGGTAGGTTTTATTCTAATTTTGTTAATTTGATTTAAAAAAAAACTAGTCAAATTAACTATAATATATTAATATTGCTAAAGAGGGTGCTAAAAAGTCTTGATTTAGCAGATGTAGCGAAAAACAACAGAGTTTAAAACGGATCTACTATTTAATAGCATTGAATCAAAATAACGTAGCGGTCGAAGAACGGTATGCGCTATAGTGGAGATTTTGCAAAGCTTTAACTGGACAGGGTGGCTACTGATACGACCGCATTAGGTAGAACTCACCCCTAAAAGCTAGCTTGTAAAGGGAGGGTGCCTAATGGGTTATATACAAGCAATGTATCACACATATTTTACAATGTGGGACATATCATTTCACCGCTCTTCGAAAGTCCGACGTCCACGTCGGCCCACTCTATCGACACTGACCCGACGGTAGCCCTTTTCTCTTTTGGACGGCTTCACTCACCTATCAGTATTTTAATCTAGCCTATAGGTCGCCCCTTTCGTGGCTCGAACTTTCGAGTACGGTTCTCAGTGAAAGCACCAATTGATACGACCGCATTAGGTAGAACTCACCCCTAAAAGCTAGCTTGTAAAGGGAGGGTGCCTAATGGGTTATATACAAGCAATGTATCACACATATTTTACAATGTGGGACATATCAGCTACAAGCACAAATCTAGATGTTTTTAAGCTGTACAGTGTACATCTACGTATAATTTAGTGTGCATATATGTATAATTTGAATAGGATATGCGGGTCGTTCTATGCTTTGAACAGTGGTCAACACAAATCAACGTATATAAAACAGCACCGGCCCTACTGATTCCTATATATAATCCGCGGAAATAAAACATCATGGAAGCGGCTATATCGTCCCCCAAAAAAAAAAAAAAACCTAGATCGTAATTGGATCAAAACAAAAGAATGGAAGCCGCCCTTCTTCCAAACAGCGAAGGACGAAGAAAAATGGGTGGGACGGTGAGCAGATTTATCGATGATATTAAGGAGGAAGGGCACCGCCTTGGTTATTTATCGGGTCCCATGGTGGCAATGAGCCTATCGCAGTTCCTCGTTCAAGTCAGCTCTAGCATGATGGTAGGCCACCTTGGAGAGCTCGCCCTTTCCAGTTCTGCGATTGCTACTTCTCTTGCTGGCGTTACCGGGTTCAGCCTTCTTGTATGTTGCTATTTTTGTTTCCCATTGAAATTTATTGCATTTCAATTATTTGTTTGTATTATTGCTAATGTGTAGTTCTTTTGTTTGTATGTTACTAATTATGTTGAGATGTATTTTGGCATGTTTGATGGATGTGTATACTTTGTTGGAAGTTTTTCATAAAATTTTCTAAATTGATTGCCATTGCGAAGGAAGGTTGAGGGTGGCAATCCCCTAGATGGAGGTGCGAGGCAACACGTTTGCTGACGGCGGTCGACCTGGGCGGTCAAGTTGTGGGGGTCCAAAAAGAAGCGTCCTATGGCGGGGTGCGGGCTAGCTCCCGGTCCAAGAAATGATACATATCATTTGTGTTTGAATTTGAATTCAAACATCAAACAGATACAACTATTTGGACCAAAATGTGTTTGTTCATTTCAATAGTCACCACCAACAAATGCCGAACTCTATAGATACACGATAGTACTTCGTCGTCGGTACAAAAAAAAACTTCTTTCTTGCTTTCTGAATCAACAAAAATTTTCACGCATCTTATGTCCAATTTTCGAGTGTTCTTGTGATTTGTGCAAGTGATCACAACTTGCACAAACATATTCCACCGTATCCTGAAAGAACGTTTTCGATAGACCTCTATGATATTAGATATGAGAAAACATGCTGGAAAGAAAGCGATTCAACCACGTCTTGGAGTCATCTATCTATTCAAATTACAACATACTTCGGTTGTACTTTGTTTGTTTTGTGCCATGATGGCCTTTTGGTGTTTTGAGTGGTTAGGAACTTTCAATTTTCATTAGTATATATATTGGTTGAGAGCCTGCTCTCACACCTTTTATAAAAAAAAAAGGGGGCGGCGATTGGGACACAAAAAGGAGGAAATCGGAGGGAGATTCAATGGTTAAATCTCTTGTGTCACATTTTATGTCACCAACCTCAGTTCAAATAGAATTTCCCAAACAACAAAAATAAACCAACCAAATAATACATCGATAAATATGCAATTTTAGTTATCAAATATTTGTGGGGTTCACTTATACTAATTTTTGGATTAAATTATTCCCAGTTAGAAAATTAACTACGGTTTGTGAATAGGTAATCATTATTTATTTATTTATGCATGCACAAGAAGAATATAAGTAAATGAGACACAATGATACAGAAATACATAATAGTTGTGAAGTATGATTTGTTGAAAGCTTGAAAGTTTAGTATTAGTTGTTACCAGCATAAATGGAGATGGATCAGTGAAAGCCAAAGGTGATGATTTTGTTGATTTAAAAAGACATGGTTGGATTATACAAAATAAGCCGATGTCTAGTTAAAGGTAATTACATCAAAAGTTTGTTGTCAAGCATAAAGTTTATGTACTTGTAAAATTTTACTTATTGGCCAAGTACTATTTTGTGTGAAAAATAAAATAAAATAAAAAACCTCTTCGAACTTGGGTTGTGTTGGTGCAGGGATGTCTCGAGAAGATTTTTGGCCCTAGGTAAAATAACTTCTTGTTATTACAAAGGTTATGATATCAGGAGGAAATCACTTTCTTACTTGCTATCGAAAATTTATATTTCTATGCACATGAATTTGAATTTGTATTCAGCATCTCCAACTGAAAAACTGTTTAAAGTTCAAGGTTTATGATTAATATTATGCGTTTTAATTGTTTAATCTTTTTTACATGAAATTTCCATTTTATAGAGCACGGTTTATTATTTAATATCAAATCTAAGATAAAGTAATTTTACTCTCAGCGTGGGATGTCCTGTGCACAAAGACTAATTCCATTTGCACACATTGGTCTTTAAGATGTTTTTATAATATTAAAATGAGTGATCCTCTTAAGTAGGAGAGCACTCATCGGTCTTTAAGATGTTTAATATATAATTTTCTTGGCCAGAACCTTTCGCCTGCTAATTTCTCAATTTGCTCTTCTTAATAGGAACAGTGCTATTGTAGTATATTATATTAGATTCCCCACTTTTGTGGTGGCTTTAGACACATGACTTGCAGCCTGTAAGTTCAGCTGACATTGTTTAGGTGGGGTGTTGTTTAACAAGTATAAATCTATGTTTTAGTTTACTAGCTAGATATTAACTTGAGAATGAACAAAGAGTGAAGACCGGCTGGCTTGCTGTCAGGGCTTACTACATACTCGTGTTACTTACTAGTCTTAGTAAGATATAATATAACTAACAAGATGTTATATGGTAGTGCTGATAACAAATTTAAGAAGGGTCAACTTACCTCTTTTAATTTAATGTGGCTATATATATATATATATATATATATATATATATATATATATATATATAGCGCACACGCATTGGAATTTGATAATTGATGTCTAGGGTCTCTATCCTAATATTACTGGATTTATAGATAGAGGACTTTATGATTTTACTTCTGGCCTTTGAACATTTATAGAATTATACAGCCTTGCAAACATTCTCTCAAAATTGGATAAGATATTTCCATTTTCTCCTAGTTGGAGCACACATCAGATATGACATTCATTCGTTGGGTCTATTTTTGTTAATGCATTGTTAAGTTTGGGTGCATTGATCAAACTCCAGTTTGGTTGCTGTGATTGGTTTTTTATCCAATAAAACAAGATATCATAAAAAATAATAAGTTAACCTGTACAAATATATTTTTATATAGCAAGTATATGAAAACAAACTAACAAACAATTTTAACCTTGAATAACTAGTTATAATTAAGTCACATTGTAAACATGGGAATGGGATAAATGAATTAAGTTATAATAAATGTGAAGTGTGATCAGCATTAAATGCAACATCATAAATATCTACTATATATGTGTGCGTGTGCGTGCGCGTATTTATGTATGTATGTATATGTATATCTATAGTATATGTTTATATCATTTCTCACATTGTATGCTTAATTTTGAAGAACTGTTTAGGTATTGTTTGGAGCTCTTGCGTGTTTTTGATTTTGTTTCATTGCACATGAGTATATTTCACTTGGACATATCTTTTGTTTTGTTGTATGTGTTGACTATATACTTGCTAATCGATCATGTTACACATTTTCTAATCTAACAATTTCAAAACATCCAATTTTGGAATAACTAGTTTAGAAAATTATTGATCATTAATAACTTGATTTCGATCATTGCTGTGATTATTCTTGACAATTATTGGACAAAAACTATTGCTGATACACTTTATGGTTGATAATCGTTAAAGTGTTGAGGTTAGTGTAGGAGCATCCTTGATGCTTAGTGCTCTACTCTTTGCATAAAAGGTTTAGATCTTGTATCTGCAAAATTCATCAGAAGTCCTTAGTTCATAAGTAATTGATCCTATACCACCAAACCTGAGATCCATTAGTGAGAAACTTTCTCTAAAATTCTTAATTTCATACAATACATTGGAAGCATTGGCAAGTTTTGTAAGCGCTTAAAATATTGTGGACTTCACCATTGAATCATGTATATGTTTGTGTTTATGGAGGAGGCCCAAAGTGAGAACTAGATGATTTGAAACAAGATTATTGGTGATTCTATCCAAGGTTTTATATCTCAGATCATGGTTTTGTTTAGTCTCCAGATCATCATATACAATATCATACTTTAAAGTGTATATCGAGACTATCTCGAAGTAACTTATGTCTTGATAGTTTCCTAATTTTTAATTTGTCACCTGAATTTTTGAACTGAGTAATTGTAACCAAAATTGAATTGGCCATCAGTTATACGTAATAGTAATCCATTTTGAATGTTTAAACTCTGTTTAAAGATACATAAATTACTCAATGCACTGTGATAAAGAGTTAGGTGAAAGAATCACATCAGCAAACCTTTCCACTTTCTTAGGCTGTATTTTCTTTCATGGAGCACTTATTATTTCAAGTTGACGTTACTAGTAAAATTAACTATTAGTGTTTCATCCTCTGCATGAGCAAATCTATGATAAATGCGAGCACAAAACTAGAAACAATTCATATGAATTTGAATATTTAATATTAGGTTTTGCTTGTTTTACTGTTTGACAAACAAACTTTGTTGTATTGATCAGTAGAAAAAAAATTCAGTTCCAAATTGATTCAAAGTAGCCATATTTTATCAGTATTCTATGTATATGATGGTCAAATCTGTAATGAAAAACAATGAATATTATCACAAATTAGCAGTAGATATATGAAGATAAAAAAATACTATAGGTAGGAAACACATGATGGTTATTTGTTTTCATGTAAGCTATTTAAAAAGTAATGAAGTGCCAAAAAGTATAAAAGAAATTATATTGAAGAAATGTACATAATTTTGACCGTAATATCAATTCAAGATGTCAATCGAAATTACGGATGAGATTTTAATTTCTCTGAGATGGGGGTTTCAAACAAGATGTGTACAAAATTTAATGCTTTGGTTCACAGAAGTGTCGAAACCTGGTTTGTAGTATTTTTCAGTGAATCCCAGCAAATATTTTGCATTGGCTTGAATTTTACAGACCTGGATGAACATACCATATTGTATCATACATAATTAATCAACAGTTCATTTTTGATATGTTATTTATAGTTGGCATGATATTAATTTGCGAAATGTATGATGCAAATCCTTTTGTGTTCTTTCCTTGTGTTAAATATTTTCATGAACACTTATCAAGTAGCCTTTAGTTGTGAAAAACCAAAGATGAAAATATTTTTTTAAATACTGCTTCACTTACGTCTCTTTAGTTGTGAAAAACAGATAGGAATGGGAAGTGGATTAGACACATTATGTGGACAAGCATATGGGGCAAAACAGTACAAAAAGCTCTCAATTCATGCATATAGCGCCTTGATCTCTCTTCTCTTAGTTTGCATTCCAATCTCTATTCTATGGATGTCACTAGGGAATCTGCTTTTGTTTATTGGCCTTGACCCATCAATATCCCATGAAGCAGCTAAATATGCCATTTGGATGATACCTGGACTAGTTGCTTCTGCTACAGTTCAACCTATGATGAAGTTTTTACAGTCACAGAGCCTAATACTTCCTATGATGCTTAGCTCAATTTTAACTCTGTGCATTCACATTCCTTTGACTTGGGTAATGGTATTTAAGTCGAGGTTGGGATTTGTCGGTGCTGCACTATCGATCAGTATAACTTATTGGTTGAATGCATTTATACTTGGATTGTATATTAAATATTCAAAAGCATGTGCATCAACACGTGCACCATTTTCGATGGATGCACTTAGTGGCATTGGTGACTTTATGAAGCTAGCTCTTCCATCTGCTATCATGATATGGTAAATTCCAACCCTTTTGTCCTCACCAGGGGCGGTAAATTCTGTATATATTTTTTCCCAATTTGTATTTTTCTTTCCATTATAACCTTTAATCTTCCTTCATCAATATCAATCTCTGGTTGGCACTTCATGTAGAAAAAATTAAGTTTCAGGAGTCATAAAATTGTTCCAAAAAATTATTCATAAAATATAATAGAATAAGTGTAACCGTAACCTTTTGTAATTTTCTTATTCTTTTTTATATTGTAGTCTAGAGTGGTGGTCATTTGAGTTGCTTGTATTGCTTTCTGGACTGTTGCCTAATCCGGAGCTGGAAACCTCTGTCCTTTCAATATGGTGAGAGCAAAATGTCTTTATTTCCTTAAGACTAGAAGAAAATAATTTACAAGCTTGAATCCTCGAGTGTAGCACTCATTTATTGGATATCAGAAAAGTTAAAATAGTATCGATTTGACTTGATTCTATTTTTTGCAGTCTCTCTAGCATTTCTTGTTTATACACAATACCTTATGGACTTGGTGCTGGTGTAAGGTACGCATTATATTTAAGTATATTAGTTTACCTATACATCCAAATACACCAACTCAACACACGCGTATGTGTCTATATCTGAATCACATGAAATTATTCAGCAACCAAATTCAGTAGAAACCCAACCCAGTTGAGACATTATTGCATTTTTGCCCATTTAACACAGCAGTAAGATTGAGTATCAATATGGCAAGAAGAAAAAATCCTAATGGATAAGATTGTAAACTGGCAACTCCGCATAATAAAACACAAACCAGCAGTCATCTTTCTACAGTTCAACGGCTGCTGGTTTGTGTTTTATAATGCGGTGGAGTTACTGATTTCCAATCTTATCCATTAGGGTTTTTCTTTTCTTGCTGCACTGATGTTTAATCTTATGGTTGTTTTAATTGGGTGAAAAGGAAATATGCATTGGTCTCAACTAGGTTCTATTTCTACTGGTTTGGTTGCTGAACCAGTTTCTGTTATTTTATTCTGACGTGAAGATTCAAGTTTGGGATGACTGATTTGCTATTGATGGCACTTCTCTGTCAAGTTGTTTAAGTTCTTAGGCTTTTTTGTTTGTAACGTGCATAGAACTGTTTCGTTTTAGTGGTATGCATATATTTATATTCGCAATATAGAACCACACTCTTTTTCTCATCATAATACCTGTTTTGGTGCTCGTAAGGTTTTTGATGAGATGGCCTTGCCCATTTCACAAAAAATAAAATAAAATAAAATAAAATAATAAAAAATAAAACAGAGAGAGGGAGGGAGGGGGAGGGAGGGAGGGAGGGGGAGCGAGGGAGAGGGAGAGGGAGAGGGAGGAAAAAAAACCAGAGACAGAGTCGGGTTAAATAACACCCTCAGATTTGAGCATCTCAGTTGCATCTTGATTTACTCCATTTGATTGATTTAATGCATGGTTGTTATTGATGATGAGAGGACAATAATTAATGATAGAAATGATGATGTAGTCGACATTAACAATAATTTATGAATATAAATTTCTAATGTTAGATCGAGGTGCAAACTAGATGCATGTACTATGGGTGTCACCGAACCTAGTTCATATATAGTAATGTTCGTATGTATGTACACACTTATGCGGGAATGTACCTATGTATATTTCACTTTTTACCAGTTGCAACAAGCTGTTGGGATAAGTACAGTGGTAAGTGTCATTGTGACTTGCAAGTTTTACAATGAAAATAGTATTTTATCATTTTTTTTGAAGACAGCCTAACGTATTGTGGTATAGAAATCGATACCTATATCATTTCCAGTTCATTGGCTAAGCTTCCATCTGTCTATAACATCCAAAGACCCGAATTATTTGCTCCTTCCACTTGACGAAGCAAACTTTCTTCTCCAACACAGTTTTTTGTACATACAAATTTTAAATATGATACATATGTTTCTTTTTTGTCATTTAGATCATTTTAGGAAGCTTAACTGACATCCCTTAGAAGGATGATTTGATATTTTGATATGAACTTATAGTTATATAACCGTTTGATTTATTAGTTTATCTACGCAAGTTATTGAGTTTTGGGTTGTTTAGATTCAGATGGATGCTTTATTCACATTTTATTCATTTGCAGCACTCGTATATCCAACGAATTGGGTGCAGGAAACTCAGAAGCAGCCAGAAGATCGGTCCGAGTGGTTATGTTCATAGCAGTAACAGAATCATTCACAGTTGCCATAACTCTATTTCTACTGCGTAGAGTTGTAGGATATGCTTATAGCAATGTGAAGGAGGTTACAGATTACGTTACGCAAATAATTCCTCTTCTCTGCATCTCTGTGGTTATGGATAGCATCCAAGGAGTTCTATCAGGTTATTTATTACCTTTTCATTTTCAAATGGAGGTTTCATCATTTAACATTTTTACCCTATCTATTTTAGAGCTAAGTTTTAAAGGATCAAATACATTTGTAGTCTTTTACCATGTTCATAGATAGCTTTATAAATATGTATATATGATTATTAAGGGTTGGCGATATACAAATTAGGTGTTGCAAGAGGGTGTGGTTGGCAGCACATAGGCGCGTATATAAACCTTGGTGCATTTTATATTTTTGGAATTCCGGTTGCTGTTGCTTTGGCCTTCGTATGGCATGTAGGAGGAACTGGTCTTTGGATAGGCATACTCTGTGGGGCTACCGTGCAAACAATTCTTCTTGCAATCGTAACAAGTTGTACCAATTGGCGGCAACAGGTATGCTCCTCCTTGTTACTTCATTTTGCCCCGCTAGGGGTATTCCCCTTTATACGTTTAACCTTTATAGCCGTTCAAACTTATAATTATAACTTGTTCAACTTAAGTACCTCAACCAGATTCCACATGGTTCTGGTCAAATTCAATTTAGGCATGTACTGGGACTTGGTGTGTGTATATATGCATGTGTGATATATGGACAATCTGTTTGGACAATAATAGAAGCAGTGACACAAGATATGTCAACAATTAGATCTCCTCTTGTGTTCAATCCCTAATGAGATCCGGCGACCAGTTACATTTATCGTGACCCCATTTTGTGTTCTAATAACGGTATATATATGGCAAGGATTGGTATCACCTCATTTCTGTTACACCTCCATTCCCTCCTTATTTCAACCATGCATATTGATTTAAATAATGTAATAAGGTGATAAGAGAGAAAATATATTATTTAAATCGGAATATATGATTGAAATGAGAGAGAGAGGGAATAGAGGTGTAGCAAGAATAAGGAATAGTCGATCCTTGTCTGCGCATACATGTATGTATGTATCGCTCATCATCCAGATCTAGTTTGTTAATTATTTTGGGAAACAGTTCATGACAATATTGGTAATTTTAATAATTATACTGGTCAGATATTATTGGTAGGCAATATATTTTTAGCATTCTAAAAGTTTGGATCCATAAATTAAAAGATATTACTAAATATTAATTGTGTAGCACTCAATAGATGCAATTATATCATATTATCGTTTACTATATAAATCAAGAGAACAAATGTACCGGTTAATCAATATGTACCGGGGAATGTGTTGCAGGCAATAAATGCAAGAGAGCGTGTATTTGATGAAAAACTGCCGATACAAGATACCTTAAAGTGAAGAGCGTGGATATACATTTTTCAAATGGTTTTGGTATAAATTACTGGTTAAGTTTGCCAATGTAGCTGCTGAAATTTTGTATCCATGATAGTTTAGACTTGACACGTTGTCAATGATTTTGTTATCTATTAATGTATTCTTTACTAATGATGATTCACTCACCCTATGTCTTCATTATTGATATCATGTGAAGTGCTCAATGTTTGTGTAATTTGTCGTACAAGGCCAGCTCCAATAGCGATGCTATTTATCTCTTAATATTATTATTTTTGAAGAAAATAAGTGATGTATGTAATTTTATTCTACACTTGTAAAAGAGCTGACATCAAGCGTGAGATGTAGCAAAAACTCCGTATAATCAGCTCAGTACAAAGAAAAGAAAAGAAGAACAAAAGACACTTCCAAACCCGAGGGAGAGTCTAGCAATATACTAAGGTCAAGAACTACAACCTAGTTGTATAAGGTCCAAAAAGAATTGATAAGATAAACATCAAAAACACTAAGTTAGGGTCGAGAGATTTAAGTCCAATAGGCTATATCATTCATTGAACATAAAGCACGACAACATTTTCATTTACACAAAAAGAATGGTCAAAGCAGATCAACGGAAGTAAATAGAAGTAGCACAACATTCCTAATCTCTAAGCGCGATAAGCAAGCCTGAAAAGAAAAATCCACGGTGTGCCATCCTCACCATCGAAATATATTTAATCACAAAAATCCAACATCAACGATTTGCCAGGGGTAGTGCCATGACATAACAATCTAATTCACAACGACCACTAAAACTGAAAAAACTCAACAAAAATAATTTTCAATCAAGAGTAAACCGTTCGAAAATATTTTCGTTAAAAGTATCTACTATGTCGGTATTTAAGGTTGTATTGTGTCTCCTGTTGTCATAAACAATTTTTACTTCTAATATATCGATTCGACATTTTACTTTTATAAGAAATTCCTTGATGGAAACATTTTCAGTCAATTTATAATTAGGATTGGCTACCTAATTATAGCTGAAAAGCACAACAACGTAAATCGGATTATCAGAAGGAATATTAACATTATTAAACATTTTTTTGTTCCTTTCAAAATTCAAACCATAAATACTAAGAAGTAACGGTGAAGATAGTGCCAAGTAAAGTCCTATAAACTTTAGCATACTGAAATCTAAAATTGTTTCAGCAGTAATCATAATTAAAGTTGGTCTTGGTCATGTTAAAGTCAAAAATATTAAAAGCGCTTAGAAGAATAAAATTAGTTACCTACAACCAAAAGTACCTGATATAATGCATTTGCTTGTAGCGATAAGTGGATGTTTTAGAAAGATCAACCGCCAAATCTAATTTTTCAGGTCCCAGATCTACAAAATCAAGCAAGCTAACCCTAGTGTTATTAGGAGAACTAGAATTGGTATGTTCTTTTCAATCTTCAATTTGAGCAATTTTAAAATGTCATGCATTTCTTTAGTTTTTTTCATATTTAGCATCGAAACGAAATCCCTTGGGTTATTTACCATGGAAAATCATCATGCTCCTTATTATCATCAATTCAAAAACTTCTACAAACTGCTTACAAGTCATCCAAAATAGAATTCTGACAATGCAAAGATTTTACGATCAGTTTAAACCGCAAAAAACTGAAAGAAGAAAGTGTGGTACATGATGCATTACTAAGCAGTAAAAAGGATGGAAACTTCAAAAAAGCAAACCTTTATATATATTGCACAAGATGTTTATTTGCGTTACTATGAACAATGTTAACTCAGATAAATTCACATTTAATTTTATATTATATTAGATAGCCGGTTTGATACTAAATTAAGTTTAACATTTTCTTTTATTAGAATGAATCAATGAATTTTGTTTCTTTTTTATTTATGAACTTAGTTAGTTAGTCAATAATGATACTATTAAGTAGATATTACATATGTTATACATGTAGATATTACACAAATGTTTATGAATTTATACACACACACAAACTAATGTTACCATTGGGATTTATGGCTACTATATATACTAGTATAAATTGCACGATACGTGCATCTAATAGCTAAAGATATTTGGTTCTTATTTAAAAAAATTAATAGATGGATATGTGATATAAGTGCAAAATCTTTAACGGTCACAACACTTTTATTTCAAATAGTTGTTGGTGGTGCTGGTTTCAAATTGATAGTGAAATCCGTTGATGGGTGGTCGTGAAGACGACGGTGGTAGAGATAGTTCACCGATAATGAGATTCCGTTGATAGAAGAGGGTATTTTTGAAATTTCAAAAGGACACCATGGAAATTCCAACTATTGAATTTTCTTTATTAATAGTAGAGATATGTGCTATTTCATATTGTAGATTATGTGTAGCATCCAAAATTTGAGATGAAGCAATGCGTTGACTCAGCAATCACCTGTGTTATAAATTTTGATCTTTCGATTTTTGGTCCAGCGTTAAAACGAACCTGTGTATATTATAGTACCTAAAATTTCATTCCAACTGCTATTTCAGTAAAAACAGGTTATTATCGTACGTGCAAATTTTAAGAAGAGAAGACTATCTGTTGCAAAACAGGAAAATGGAGAAGCGGGTGGTTCAGAAACCCATACTATTTCATTGAAACATAATTACGTTGCATTGCTAATCATTTGATGGCAACATATGCATATAATAATAACACAACAGTATGATTAATTAATTAATACAAATTGTAATGGATGCGGCTCGTTGGAGAAGACGTAGAAATCGCCGTCGATGTAGAATTGATTTTGGTTAGTGGACAATCGACTGATGTAGTTGCAGTAGTGGAGGATTGCGTCGATGTAGTTGAAGTAGTGGAGGATTATGAAATGTGGCCGATATTGTTTTTGTGGGCTAGCAAGCGGATGGTAAAGGGGGCGACATAAGAAGGGTAATTTCGGGATTTTAAAAAGACATGGTTGATCTTAGTTCATTAAATTATCATTATTAGTAGTAGAGATATATACTATACATACGATACTATACGTACATATGTATGTATATATGTGTGCATACACACACATGCTAAATGTATATAATTAGTTATCGATAGTCTTCTAATTTAAATTAATGATTAAAGAAAATTTAAGCAGAGTTAGTATTTTGGAAAATTTAATATTTGCAGTGTGTTCATAATATTTGAGAAATAAATTTTGATGTATAATATGCTAAGGTTTAGACGCATTGATCGAATTCGATATTTTTGAGTTCAAAACTGCTTTAGACCCCAAAAACCCAAATACTCACCATAAATATGTGATAAACATAACTTAGAAGGTGCCAGGTTCATTTCTTCTTATTCTCGAAATTCTCCCATAGTCACATTTTAATGGTAGTTTGTCTCCTGAATCCAAAACGCGTTAGATGTTGAACAATATCCAACCTCTGAAAATTATATATCAAATTGTTTGTTTCAATGAGACGAAGAGATAGAAATAATTCGTATTACGGTACGATGCCCAGATTGATTGGAAATGCGACCAAATGTGTCGGCGGAGAAAACCTAGGTTTAGATTGGGGTTTTTCGATTTAGGCGATGATTAGTGAAATTTCTGACATGGATTTGCTCGAAATTCTACGTTGAGCATTCTAGTGGTGGTCGGATTTCTAATGACAGCCATAAATGGTGGCAATTTACTGTTCAGGGTTTTGCTTGGAACCCATAACAATAGTGATTTGTGGTGTCATGTGGAGGCGGGACTGTATTAGACGAGCGGCAACGGATTCCAAGAGGTAAGGAAAGAGTTACGGCAGTAGCCTTGGTCCAACGATTGTTGAGACAAACGAAGAAGCTATGAGGTTGTGATGGAGAGAGTACTATAGCACGGTAAGCATTTTTACAGTTAAACCCTCGTAATTTAATACTTACAAATTATAGCTTAAATCTTATAGGCAAATTTTATTTCAACACAGATAATTACTTAGCAGTCCCCTTTAAATAAATAAAATTTTAAAGACTAAAATACCCTTAGAAAGCTGCGTATTTTCTTTCTTTTCAATTCCATTATCTTCTTACATCAGTTTCTTACCGTCTGAACCAGCGCTTCTTCAAAGCCTTAGTTTCTAAATCAGTGAATTTTTCACTACTAAGTTATTTTTTGGGTTTATAGACTTTTTTAATTGTAGTTCTGAAGAAAATATAAATTGGGTTTCTAAATTAATGAAGAAAAAATTCAATTTTTCACTACTAAGTTATTTTTTTGGGTTTACAGACTTTATTAAGAAAAAATTCAATTTTTCACTACTAAGTTTCTAAATCAGTGAAGAAAAAATTCTAATCCTAATTTCTAAATCAGCAAAGAAAAATTCAATTTTTTACATTTTGCGTGATGGGAAGGACAGTTATGGAAATGGTAGGGGCTACTAAGTTATTTTTTGGGTTTACAGACTTTTTTAATTTTTGGAGGGCTACTAAGTAAATACTCAGGTTCAAATAGAATTTGCCAATCTTATATTGTTATAACTCTTGCATACAACCTTTGATCCACATGCGGTTAGTTGCATTGGGTTCATGGCGAGATGATGTATATTTTGGCATATAGTTTGCTGATTTTTGAGACTGTCTGTGAATACTCATTGGCATGATTCAAGGGTTGTAAGTTTCTTAGTTTTAAATATTAAATAGATATTCATCAATATATGTATATACACACCCATTGAGATACGATTATATCATTTTTATTATTTTTGATAACAAGAGTGATACTTTATTTAAGTAGAGCACTCATTATAATGTCTCAGAGGGTCGAATCCATGATCTATAGAACCTTTGTCTAATTGTCATATTTCTAATCACTTGAGCTAGCGGTCCTTGTTTATATCATTATTATTATCGTTTGAAAGTTATGATGTTTCATGTGATATATGATATCATTTTTATTATTATTTGATGATGAATGTTTTATGATAATTATTTGTAGATTCAGGAAAATAAATAAATAGTTGAAAATAAGCGTAAACGGATCAACATAGATTAAATAAGATTATTTATGAAGTTTAAAGTAATTTATAAATAATTATAATGGATAATTTATACCGATATTTAAAGGTTATCATTTATGAATTTTCTGGGAAAACTAGAAAATAATAACGAAAAACTTATTGTGAAGCGATTTTGAAAAAGTAATTTTTTTAAACATGGTTCATTACTGCCAACAATTGTTAATCTCGGGATTGAACTCGTGACCTTTACTCTCGTAGTGTAAACTACTAACCAACCAAGCCAACCCTATTGGCTGAGAAAGTTATTATTATATATAACTTAAGTTAAATTTAATAAATAATATGATTTTTGGTAAACTATTATGATTTTTAAGTTGTATAATAGTAAGTAAATACAAGAGAATTTAGGATAACTGATGGGGAATTTAGTTTAAAGGGAAAAATGCCAAAAAAATTGGTTCCTAGGATGACATCTTTAAAATTTAGCTATAATGACACCTTCTCCATATCTCGTTTCGTATGTACGCATAGGCAAAACCGTCACTTCCCATGCCATCGCACCCCTTGCTCTACTCCTCTGTCACTGCTTACAGTCGGCGCCTCCCATAGTTGCCACTTCCCTTAGCCATTGCCTCCTCAAAACCTGAACCTAACAATTAAAATCATGCCTCTACTCGCCGCCTACCGTGCCACCTACATTTCAACATATCACAACATCGCTGCTCACTTCATTTTGTTTACCAATCATCAATTACTACAAAAATTGCAACAGGTAAAAAAGCAGTACTATAAAGTATCATTATGTAAGAAAATAATGTAAAAGGAAATATAATAAGTACAAAATGCTATTATGTTGGTCCGCAGGTGTGGCATAATGGAAAATTAGTGTCTAAGTCTGGTAGCAGTTTCAGGTTCGAGCTCTGCCTTGCACACGCTTCTCATAGAAAATAGAGCCTCGAGGGTTATAGGAGTCATGAGTTGAAGTGAACGTGCACAACTTAATTCTCCCTCAGGAGTTTACCGATCCGTCGGGTTTGCCTAGTATAATTCTAAAAAATAAAAGAAGCTATGTTTTATTATTTAACCATAAAATGCTTCCACAGATATGATAAACAAATCATTACATGCAAAAATTAAAAATACAAGTGCTCTTCTTTTTAGTTCAGTAAATTCAAAACTGATACTACACAGCAGCATTATATAATAATTTATAAAATATAAAATGGTAAATATTCAAAAAATTAAATAAAAATGATACCGCCTTTACAAAGCTATGCGGTAGTATTATAAATTAATTTATGAAAAATAGTATTAAAAAATCCAATAAACAAAATAAAAATGATACCACCTTTACAAATATCATAAAATGATATTAAAAGGTGGAATTAAAAAAAATTCTTAATTCAAAAATAATACTACCATTCATAAAAACCTGCTACAAACCAAAAAAATACTAATATACTTCATAGACTGGTACTGAAATTTATAAATGCTACTATAAAATAATGTTGTGGAATACAATATATACATCACCTAGAAAGATGCTACAATTGTTTATAAATGGCTGCTACAATTAGAAATATGCTGCTATAACTTAGAAACTGCTACTACAAATTCATAAAATATTACAATAAAATAGCATTATCAAAAGAAATATAAATAATTATATTTATTAAAAAAACAAAAGATGATACTACATAGTAGCATTACTGTACACATCCAAAAAGATGTTACAATTATTTATAAACTGCCACTACAATTTAAAATATGCTACTACAATTCAAAAAAATGCTACTATCTTATAGCATTATCAACAGAAATATACATAATTATATCTATTTAAAAAATAACAAAAAATGATACTACACAATAGCATTACTACACACATCTAAAAAGATACTACAATTGTTTATAAACTGATAATTTAAAAGAAGTTACTACAATTCAGAAACTATTACAATAATTTTTAAAATGCCATTATAAAATAGAATTATGAACATAAATATACATAATTAATTTATTTAAAAAACAAAAAATGATATTACACTGTAGCATTAAGACACTTAATCTTCTTACTCAATTTGCTACATCTTCTTCCTCAATTTGCTGCTTCTTCTTTAATACCACTCCTTCACTATCATTGGTGCCACTAGAGCCACCCCTTCTCCATCCTTAATCGCCGCCTCCTTATTGTCAAAACACTTCAACTTCGCTCTCTTCCAAAATCGTAGTTGACCATCATTGCATCCACCACTCTTGCTGTAACCATCGCCAAGGTCTGCCACACCGCCCTCGAGATCTGTTGCACCCCTTCTTTGTCATCCAAAGTCCACTGTGTGAAAATACACAACCCTAATTTAGCGTGTCCTAGTGCCTGAAAATTTTAGACTTCTGCTCTATTATGGCAAAAGTTTAGTCATACACACACAAAAATAAAATGCACGTCCTAGCAAAAAATTTGTCTTTCATTCTATTCCCTATAAATTGACGTTGTTTGCATTAAAAAGTAATATTGTATCTTTTCAACAAAAATTATGAGCATTGTTATTACTTTTGATTAAATAACAATATGACTGTTTAGATTCATTATGAAATGACATTATGAGAAATATTTGGAGTATAATAATAATGATAATAAAGAGGTATTTCCAAAAATATTTTAGGTTCAATTATTTTAATTTTTGAGATAATTAATAATATGGTTTGAGTATTCTAAAAGTGAAATATTTTATTTTTGAAATAGTTAATTTGGATTTTCATTATTTTGGGTTGAGAAAAAACAAAATGATTTAAGAAGATGTTTTATGGGAAAAAATTACTATTTTGAGGAGAATAAAGATGTTGTATTTTAACGAAATTAAGTGATAACTACTATTATTTTGATAAAATAGTAATATGATGTTTTTAAAGTATTTTAAAGCGAACCGATATTTGAGATCATAACCATAACGTGACCTTCGAATATGTGAAGTAAAGTATTGTTACCTTTAGAGTCAATAAATAACAATAATATAATTTATATTATCCGAAGTAAATTGACAGTGTTTGCATTAATAATAATAGAATGATTTTACTACAATGGAAATGAAATATTATCATCTATTATTGTCCAAATGTTGCATGAGTCAATGTTTACCATTTGTGGACGTGCTATTTGGGTAGGTATTTACTATTTGTGGTGGTATACCTTTTTGTATTCATCATGTGGAGGAGGCGATTACTGTTTGTTGTAGGTAATTGGCATTTACTCGATGTTATTATATGTGGTTGTTAGTATTTACCATTTGTTAGAATGTGTGATTGTCGGTTTTCATACAAAATTGTTATTGTTGTTTGATATGTGGCCAGTGTTGTTATTATTTGTGGATTGGTGCATTCACTTCTATATTGAGTATTAATATTTGTTCAATACTTTATATTTGCTTTGTTGGGAATAGAGATTGAATGATTTTGGGTTATGTATGCATGTTGAGATATCATTTCCTATTTTGTATTATATTGTGGTTGATATGATAGATATGCCTATATTGTTGTTTTGTTGTGCTAACAATAAATGTTATTTTGATGCTAACATTTGTGACTACATAAGATGTGATGACCGTCCTATACCACCAACACTAATAATATCAAATTATCGCGTTGCGGTCATTGCCCAATCGATATAGGACAATCAACAAGGTTGAAAATGAAATAAATACAACATATAATCTGTCGAATATCTCACAGTACATGAATAAAATATAATATCATAGATATAACAGGAGAGACAGTAATAACCATGTGAAAAAATCATTAGGGTAATGATCCATAGAGTTTTACATCAAAAGCAGTAGAGTTTATACAACAAGATCAAACCCAACAACTGTCTTATAACAAGAAAATAAGCAGTCACCGCTAAGGCTCCCCAGTGCTGTGCAGCGAAATAAGCGTAGGAATTCATATAAGTATATGGTATGAGATAGCCCTATCCAACTCATCCTTCACATAGCTACTGCATCAGCTAAACCAGTTATCTAGTCTGCTCATTTAAGAGTACCCAAGATAATAAGAAACAAAGCATAAAACCTTAGGTCGGACAACAGTCTGATGATCTCAAAACACTATGTAGGTAAATATAATAAGGAATAGAGGTACACAAATCTTACCTGACATGTCCCTGCAACCAAAAAGTTAGCACATAACATCATAATATGCTACTCTACAGATAACATAAAAGTACTCTACTCAAATAAGGATATCAGCTCTCTAGGTATTCCTATCTCTAATACCTACTCTCGATGATATCTCCAAGTGATAGCCTAGAAAGCAACTAAAGCAACCATAGCAATCATAACATCCATCAAGAAATCCCCACTATCACTTCATATGCGCTGAATATATGATAACTCATATGACCTCTTTACTGCTAGGGACTAATGGAAATCTTGGCTTTCAGTATACTCTCATATAATGTAGCCCAAAGCTCGATACGTGTCTCGTAGCCCAATGCTAGACACTAGACTCAAAGCCACTGGTCTAGGGTATTCAGATCCACTCCATTGATCCATGGGCATCCCCACTTATAATACCCCTACTTCGAGTACAACATAAAACACTCCGAGTATCAATGATTCCCTATCACATGCATTCGAGCCCTCCTTCTCTCCATTTGGATTCGAGCCTTTTTCTTTGCTCAATCCATTTTATTCAGAACCCTTCACATTCCCCATCCACGGCTCCCTCCATAATCGAGCCATTATCTTCGGTACCTACTCCCTTCACAAGTCGCAAATTGAAGATACAAAGCTTTTATCATGTTGTTTCATCGCCATCTAATACTCAAGCGAATGAGCCAACACCTCCAGCATGATTTACAGAACCTCTACTCCATTCCCCAGAAGTTTCACTTCAACTTGGTCAAAATAAACAACTTGGTACCAAGTTGTTCAACTCGGTGTCAACCCATTTACTTAGTCAATTTTGGCTAAGTAAACTCTCTTGCCTCTAGTACTTCCTTCCCAGATGCATCAAACCCCGAACCATTGCTTGAGACAACTCGGTCTCATTCCATAGCATTCAACTTCAAGTTCTAGAAAATAACTCGGCATATTATCTAGCACTTAGCCAATTTCATGCATCTTGCCATGGACAACCTCCACTAGCCATGCTCCACCCATCCACATCAACCACCGAGCCATTTGACCTCCCAAAATAACTCGACATCAACCCATTCAACTCGAGTCCAAGTTGAGCCCTTAACGAATTTTGAGGTGCGAATTGTTCTACAAGCTATTTCCATGCTCCAGAGCCTCCCCTCCAAGTTTCGTCCAATTCCAACCAATTTTACCTCCAATTTGCCATGTTCTCCAACCTATCTTCCTAAACATCCAAAACACTAACAAACAACATTAAAGCACAACATACAAGCATATAATAACATGCATATACATCTATTCATACAAGCAATACATAAGAACGTTATAAACAAATCAATTCTAATTTAAATCTACATATTACACGCACATATGAATATAAGTAAGGAGAATTACTAAATCATTTTTGAAAACCATTTGAAAGATTCACAATTTAGGTCATAAGCATATGATAACATGTAATTAAAGTTAGAAAAGGTTTCAAGGCCAAAAATGTTTAAAATAGGTAATTCTACCATATAAACATGCATAGGATAATGAGAAGGCATAAACCACTCATCAATTACCAAAATCAACCAATTCTCGCTTAGATCCAATGTGGAAAGTAATAGAAAGTAATACAAATCAACCAAAACGATGGTCTCTAACTTCTATTTGATGATCTCTCTAATCAATGAATTGGCTAGGTTTAGAGAGTAATTTGTGTGATTTTAGATGAAATTAGGATTAACGGGGGTTTGAATCTGATTTGGAAAAGAGAGAAAAGTTTTAATTTGACTTCTACAGCCCCTTATTTATACTAATCTCGGATTAGACTAATGGGCCTACTTATGGGCTTAACACATTAATTCTAGCCAGTAGCCGTCAAAACTTAATATAAGCATAACTTCCTAACGGTATGTCCATTTTCCTATTAAACTACTCTACGGAATGTGAAACCATCATCTTGAAGCAATGAAACTAGTTTGAGACCCTAGTTCAACTCCTATCAAAATTTATAGAAAAACAAGGTTTTTAGGGTCAAAATGATCACATATAAATTCAGGAAAAAAGCATAGGTAGGTAAAATGCCCTTAAGAGTCATATTCAAAAATTATAGAATCATACGACCTCATATAAATAACTTAAAAATATTTTACGATCCCCTGATACGTAAAATACAGATCATTGCGTAAGAAGAGCAGGGTAAAATAGAGCTATGTGGGCTTGATCTCACTTAGCCAGGTACGTAGATTGTCCAACTCCTGTTACTACTAGGTTATATGTCTAGGCCAAGACCTATCCTGGTTGCATGGTAGGAAGGATATAATGCCTCTATTGAGAACCCATTTTCCCTTTTCTTTTCCATTTGTACTATTATGTACCAATGTTGTATATTCCTATATATTTCTTAGGTTTATAGGTAAAGACAGTGGAAATGGAAGGGTTGACTTTATGACCTATGCCCATTTAGGTTGCACATTTTTATGCATATTGTTAAGTATATGTTATTTTATTTCATATATTAAAGAATCCATGATTGTAATACAGATATTAACAAACAGTAGATGTATTATATGTAAAAATGGCCTTAAATGAAGCATAATGTATTCAAATGTTTTAATAATACTATTCCACTATGAGATTTTCCCCTTATGTTTATATCTTTAGTTTTTAAATTACTCAATGACCCATGTTTTTTGACATTTAAGATTAGTGCACAAGCGTTTTATGGCGTTTCACATCAATTTTAGGCGTTAAGAATAGTGGGGAGTCGCATTTGGGATTAACACTTAGGTTTAATGATTATCCGAGTCTTGGGTGAGCTTAACTCGTTTAGAATATGCTAATTTACACCTTTGGTTGGATTAAAGATAGAATGAGAGAGTGTATTTATTAATTGTTGTATGCTTTGTGTTTGTAGATATGCATATGATGTATGTATAACCACCATTATCCCATCTTAAGATAATGTTTTCTAGTGATTTATAATGACCTATGTGTGGGAATTAGATGTAATAGGAGTGGGGGTCGGATAAACACTTATAAGAGGGATCGAGTGCTAGTTGTAATTCAAGTAATACAACATTAAGTGGTAAACGTGTTAGGGGGTAGCTTACTATCCTCTGTGATGATGCAAATAATGTTAAGTTGTGAAATTAAAAACGTAAGCTTAATAAATGAACATATTATTTAATTTTGTAAATTTTCTAATCAAAAGAATTTTGTTGGAAAGCTATATAAAATAAATAGAAATATACATCATTGATTTTGATGATACTCCATTGAAAGAAAAATCTATATTTTGAATTGGAAAGGTAGTATATGTATATTTTTGGATTTGAAGCGATTCACTGAAAAATTATAATCGAGGTAAAAATAAAAAAAATAACTTGAGAAATAAGATATTTTTAATATATGAATATGTTCATAAGAAAGATATTAGTTGTGAAATATTTTATTAAAAGCATTTTAAAAGTGTTTACGGTTAAAAGTGTTTGTGGTTTGAAAACATTTTATGAAAAGTATTTTATGGAAAGCATTTTGTTTAAGATATTTTGATGTAAAATTAGTTTGTTAGGAATTATTTTGTTGAAAAGTATTTTTATGGAAATTTTACTAGAAAATAAAGAGAAAATTTACTTTTATTTGAATAATATTTTATAAGAAATACTACCTGATTTAAGAGATTCATTTCATAGATATTTATGAGAAAGAATATTTTGAATGAAAAATATTTTGTTTTATTTGGAAAATACTTTGATAAATATTTTATTGAGAAAAATATTTGATGATAGTTTAATTTGAGAAATACCTCATTGAGTAAAGTATGTCAGAAACATTTTGTTGAGGAAAAGTGTTTTGTTGAGGACGCATTTTTATAAAAATATGTTAAGTTTGGAAAAAATGTTATAGAATAATTTTAGTTAAAAGTATTGTAATGGAAAGATATATTTTATTTTTAGATAAGCTCCATTGAAAAATATTTTAAGAGGAAAAATATATTTATATATTGTTCAAAGGTATTTTACTGTTTGTGGGAATATATATATACATGTATGTGTGTGTGTATGCATGCATGTATGTATGTATATATATGTATACACATACATACACACACACACACATGTGTATGTATGTGAATGTGTATATATATATAATTTAGAGAACTATGAAACTAAACTAGGTGACATAGGGCGTGAAACGATTGAATGATATAAGTGTTAGAGTCACCCAACTTCAATTATGATGAGGTCGCCTTTATGCCTATTATGTGTGAGTTTTCCTAATGAGTTGTAGGGAAGTCTAGTTTATTTCCATTCGAATAGTTAGGTCAGGATGTTGTGGTTACCCATTTAAGTCGGTAGGGCAGAAATTTAGTGTTTTAAGTAGTAATTTGCATGCTTGATTTGATTGCATGTACTTATTTTGGATAAGTTGATTGCATTATTTTATTCTTTTCGAATGATCAATTGGGTATATAAATCTTTTTAGTTGATTATATTAGTTGCTTTTCGAATGCAAATACAACATTATTTTTGTGAAAAAGCTTTGTTTAAATTAATATTAAGTATAATATTTGGCATATTTATTTATTAAAGGAAAACTTGATTTTTGACTTTAAATAATTATTTAAAAATTCTATAAATTCTTGAAAAATTATTAATGGCTTTTAATTAATAATGTGTAGATTTCAAAGTGTATTTCATGATTTATGAGTATAATTGAGAGTTTTGTAATATATCCTATGGATTTTGAAATAAAAAGGAAATTGGTTTAGAGTTAATAAATTCATTTTTAAAATTGTATTTTATTACAGAAAATTATAGAATGATTTTTACAAGTAATATTTCGTTATAAGAGAGATCACTAATGATTTAAAATATAATAAAGATTTGAAATTTATTTTTAGGGATTAAATTCCTTATATTTGGTTTATACAAATGAGAAGAAAATAGTATTTTAACTTTTAACTGTATATAAAGGCTTTGGGAACATTTAAAAAAAATTCTCTATAAATCAACTTCTTTCTTTTCGAAATGAATTGTGTGCTTTGTTTGATTATATTTTCTATGTGATAAGAATATCGAATAACAGAGTTATAATACCTTTATAGAACTTTTAGCAATATCTTTTTGATTATTCTTTGGACTTGTTGCATAGAGTATAATCGAGTGTAGTTTACGAGCATAGAGTAAATGAGCGAGTAAAACCAGGTGGTATGGGACACTTAGGTTGATATTTGTTTGATTACTTTTTGTAAGTAAATGTCACTTTTGTTTGTATCATGGTTAGGAATTTACAATTTCGTCTAAAGGTGACTCTTTTATAGAGATTAGTAGTCGAGAGTCTCTTACTCTTCAAGAGCTACAAGTTGGTGTATGTTAGGATCTACACATTTATCCTCTAAGGACTAACTAGTCAAGTATTATTATTAACTCTTAGGGCTTGGTAGTCGAGGATTTGTTATGTTGAGATACCCTAATTTGGATGCCTAGAGTCAAGAGTACTTATTAATACTCTCTTTAGAACTCATCTAGTCAAGAGTATTCATTGGGAATCTACGTCACAGGGTTCATGCTACTCTAGAGAGTGTGTGATTAGGACCCACTGGGTAGGTTAATATCCATCCTAGCGGTCCTGATTGTAGGGTTATGCCCCGTATCCGTGATGTCACTTTGTTGTGTTTGTAAGTTGAGAGTTATTACCCTCATTAGAGCCATTGCCCAGATGTCACTTAAGGACCAACAACCCATTACCAAAGTCAAGTAGGAGTTATGGCTAATGCAATATGTAGACCTACAGTGTGATTATGACATGTGATGGATATGAGTGTCACGTTCAGGAGTAACAAAGGGACTATAAAAGACATACTATGGTCAATAGTGTTTCCTAAAGCAGTGTTGTGGTACGTCAGTCTCCCATCTAGATGACTTGGGTATATCTATTGCCTATGTGATATTTGATGATTATCACCTCACTAGAGTCGATGATTATTTGACATTAGAGACTGACTGCATGCTCGTCTATCATTTGAGATAGCCTAACCCAAGGCAACTACATGTTGTTTATCTAAGACATTAGAGACTTGTTATGTGCTTGTCAGTCATTCTATTTTAGAGCTTCAGGTTGAGAGATCTATTGTTGTACTGCATATTTATATATCTCTTAGGGTCATTCAGTTAAGAGTACTTTCCCTCATTAGAAATGTTGGTCGAGATAGATCTTTGTGTATAATTGTGTGTTATGCCATGTTTATATGTTATATCATGAGTCTGCATATATATTATTCTTATATCCCTTAGGGCCACACGGTTGAGAGTTATTGTTTCTCACTAGTGCTGGTGGTCGAGAAGTACATTATAGATTGTTTTAGTTGTTAGATATTTGATTGTTGGCTGACATTACACTCATTTCATTCTTATGCCATTTGATGCGATGATTGATTGTTTGTTTACATAGGTGACATTTTATGTACATGGTATTAGATGACGTGAATGCATTTGAGATACTTATGTTATCTATGATATACTTATGTACACCATGCCAGATGTTATATGTTATATATTGGCATCTACATTCTAGATATAGCTCGACCCATATGTTATTTATATATTACTTGGGTCGATCTAAGACATTTTAGGTTCAGGGATGAAGTTGCCAGCTTGTGATTATTGGACTTAGTGGAGGCTAGATTATTTGTAGTATTGTATATTGTTATGCAAGGCCTCATGCATGTATATGATATTGGATTGTATGTATTGGACCCATCTTGTATTTGTTTGAGAGATAGTGGGCATTGAATCTTTTTATATAGACCCACTGGACTTTGTATATGTTATTATTATATACTATAGCTGTGTTGATGACTCTATGTCCTCTATTTTCTATTTTATATTGTGTATTGTTATATCCTGAAAACACATGTGTTTATTACTTTGTGCCAGTGTTAGCCCAAGGAAATATTCAAGTGTGATAGCCCAATATCGCCTTATTCTCCATGTTATCAAATAATATTATCTAGTAATACTCTTTGGTAGTATGGGGTATAGAGGTGGGGTGTTACAAGCTGTCATATAACTAAATCACTATAGGTACGATAAGAGCTTGGTTGATGGATATATGATTTTCTTTGTTGATGTTAGGTATTATTGAGTCTAATACCCTGATACTATAGTATATACTGAGATAGTATATTTACCCTTACCTGTGATGAGAGTTAGGCATATGGGGTTTATGTGCTAACATTGGTAGACCTTGATACAGGTTGATTTTAACTTGGTTGATTATGGATGTATGCCTTGTTAAAATATGTGTGCTTGGTTGGAAGGTACGACTTGTTGATAATAGGAGAATATGAGAGTATAGCCATGAGTTATGCATGGATCATTTGTTGATGTGTGGTCAGTACCCATGTGTTATTCATTGACATGTTAGTATATGATAGTAATACCATATCATTTTGAGTATATGCACTTAATTTTGATAGGCTACAGCGACCATTTCGTTTATACATCTACTTGTGTATGCACATTCAAACCAACACGAGTTATGTAGTGAATATTGATTCTGAACTACTATGGTTGGATTGTTCAGATACATGGTATGCCTTGTAAACGACTATGATCCATAGTAGATTATTTCACATTTTGTTAATGGAGTTTTATTTTTGAATACTATAGAGTTGGTTGCATGTTTGCGAAGATGTATGCATTACCATAGCATGGGTGCACCCAAAAAAATTTGTATTCCTCGTTATGTATAAGTGCTTGATTGTGTCATAGTTGATCGTGCTATGTGGTTTTATATGCTAATTTGAAAGTAGTTAGTTTATGCTCTGTATAATTCCCCATATTTTGTGAATGTTTGTATGGGTAAGCTCTAAGATGGTATGGTATCTTATGCATCAAGTTAATGGTTTATTCTTCGGGTGAACTACGGGGGCGCAGTTCTTTTAAAAAGTCCTCAAACTGTAATGACCCGCAAAGTTGATACATTTATTTTAAATTAATTATAATCAGATGTCAAATTCAAATTGATAATTAAAAGAAAATCTTGAGCAGGTTTGTCTTTTTAGACATTTTGATATTTCTGTTGTGTTCAAAAGATTCAAGAAACAAATCTTGATGTATAACATATTAGGGTTTGGATGCATTGACCGTATTGGGTCTTTTTTGGGCTTAGGACCTTTTTAGACTCTAAAACCCAATACTCGCTACAAATATGTGATTAAAATAACCATAGCAGCTGCTAAATTCATTTCTTTTTCCTAATCCTGAAATTGTCTTCTAGTTACATTTCAATAACAATTAGTCTCCTTAATATAAAATGCATCAAAAGTTGAACAATCTTCAAATATCTACAAATTTTAGATTGAATTATTCATATAGATGAGATGAAGTGACGACAACTATTCTTTTTCTAATAAGACCTTGGATTGATCAGAGATTGCGGTCAAAGGCAATGGTGAAGAAACCTTAGGTTCAATTGGGGTTTTTCAATTATGGTGATGATTGGTGAAATTAAAGACATGTATTTGCTCAGAGTGCTGTGCTGAGCATTTTGGTGCTCGTTGGAGCTTCAATGATGGCCATGAGCAGCAACAATTTGAAATTTAGGATTTCTTATGAAACCTATAACAATGGAGATTTCCAGTATCGTGCAGATGTGCAAATGGTGGAGATGAGTAGCAATGGGTCCAGGAGGTCGGGGAAGCATTACGATGGCGACCTAAGTCCAAGGGCATAATGAAAAGCATGAGAAATGGTGATGTTGGGATGGTGAGACGCTAAAACACGATGAACATTTTAATACTTAAATCTCCATTATTTTAAAATTTGCAAATTAAACTTTGAATCTTTTAGTTATTATAACTCTTGAAATGACCTCTGATTCATGTGTGATTTTTACGTTAGGTTGTACCGAGGTGACGACATTTTGGCATATGGTTTGCAGCTTTTCAGGACTATTTGTGAAAGTTTCTTAGCAGGATTGAAATGCTGGAAGTGTCAACATTTTAAATTTTTAGTAGATAATCATTGATATGTATATATGCACCTGTTGAGATACGGTTAAATCATTTTTATAATTGTTTGGATATTGTGATATTCTTGGTGATATATGTTAGGATTCGATTGTTCATCTATTTAATTTTTATATTGTTTGATGATGAATATTTTATGATAATTATTTATAGGCATGGGAAAATAAATAATTAGCTGAGCATAAGCGTAAATGGGAAATTGACATTAAACATGATTATCTATGAATTTTAGATTAAATTGTAAATAATCATAATTGATCATTTGTAATGAAATTAATGTGTAAATTTTTATAAGATTATTATCTATTGATTTCTAGGAAAATTCATAAATAACGGTGAAAAACTTATGCTGAATATTTATAAAGTAAAGTGGAAATTAACAATAATAATATGATTTTTTTAATTATACAGTATTAAGTAAATATAAGAGAATTTGTGACAAATTCAAAATTTTTAAGATAATTACTAATATTGTACTTTTTTGAAAATTTTATTAAGAGTTATTACTATTTTCAGGTAAATAATAATATGACCGCTTTTACGAGATTTATTATGAGATGATATTATTATTATTCAAAGTAAATAGTAATGAGACATAATAATAATAATAATAATAATATATTTTGAAAAATACTTTGGGTTGAATTATTATTATTTTTGAGATAAATAATAATGTAGTTTGAGTATTTTAAAAGGTAAATAATAATGTATTTTGGGAGATAAGTCAAAAACTCTACGGACACATCAGGATACTATCTGGAAGATTAACACTAACTAGCTCATATATAAAGAGAGAAGAGAGGATCTAAACAAATAACCCTCATCAAGGACTAGGGCTCACAACACAGGTCCAATCTATTGCTCATACTGTTCCTCACTATTACCGATTATCCCATCATACTTAGAACCATCCCCTATAAATACCCATTTATTTCATTGTAATACATATCTCATATCTCATTTTAGATATTTGATAAAGTTCTCTTCTCCTTTTTATTTTAATCCCATTTTTTACGTAGTTAATTGTATTTTCTAGTCAATTAGATATGCTAAAACATAATTAATCTATTTTATTTATATTTATTTTTTTCAGTTAGTGATTGATCGTGCTATTAGTTTTGATGGTAATCCTAATTTTTTACCTTGTTTATTTATTTTGTTCTTGTTATTTTTAATTTTTATGTTCTTTAATTCAAGTACTTTTTGTTCTATTGTTCATCTACTTTATTTTTTAATTAGTAGATTTGGTTTGATTCAATTTTTGAGTTTGACAAAAGTTGAGTGATTTAATTTCTATAACAGTCTTCCCTAATTAATTTCAAAAAGACAAGCACCATTGTCCCAGTGGTTAAGTGATTCGACTTTGGTGCGAGAGGTCACAAGTTCGAAACTTGCGTAGCGTGATTCGAACATATATTGACATGTGATTTGTGTTATGTTGCCCCAGTGACATGTTGTATCTAAGTACCATTTCAAAAAAAAATTATATTCAAAAAGATTGGAATTTAAATTAACTTACTATGCATTGATGGTTGATTTTTATTTGGTTGATCCAATTAGGTTTGTTTCAGACTAAGCATCAGTTTATAATATTATTGATTTTATCAAATTCTAATTTTTATCACCCTCCAAAAATCTTTCTAACATGCATTAGATTTTTAATATTTCAAACCAAGTCTGTGTATTTGACCTACATACCACATACCTATACTCTTATAGTAATTTATAATTATTTACAATTTTCTAATTCAATAGAAAAGGAGCAAACAAACTTTTGGTGCTGTTGTTGAGGACTTTTTTTTTTGGAAAATTTGAAATCTTAATTTAACAATCTATTCATGTTAAATTTTATTTTACCTTTCATTTTTGTATAAAAAAGGCTCATTCTTTCTAATAGATTTCTACATCATTTCTGCTAAACCGGTATTAGATGTTGCCATTTTTAGAATAAAAATATCAACAAAAATTTCTTATTTATTTTTAATTTCGTTTTACATTTTATTCTTCAAAAAAGTCAAAAGGCAAAAATAATACTTTTCTTTCTTTTTTCCTTCTTTCTTCCTCCCCTACCTTTCCTCCTAAAACCGCAACCCTCCATTGCAATCACCTCTACACCCACTTACAAATTGCCATCACCTTAATCCAAATCACCAATCGACTTGCTAACCTCTATCATAATTTGCAACCCTTAACTGCGGTGCACCAAACAACACAAGTTCGCTTCTTTATTTTTCTTCATTAAAAAAAGAACAAAAACAAAGAACATGAGGAGGAATGAGAAATAATGTGGAAACCGTGAAGAATTAAGGCAAGCGGGATTTGTAAAAGGGATAGGTCCAAGAAAAAAAATGGAAAGGACTAAAGAAAAAGAATTCGTGCAAGGAAACAAGGATCAAGGGGTCGAACAATTACAAACTATTGGGGTTTGAATTGTTAGTGCTACTTAATTTTTTTAAATGGACTGTCATACTCTTGTATAAGTTTTCCTTTACCCTACAGGTGCCTTACTATAAAAAAAGAAATTTCTTGTAAAAAAAATGTGTCTTCATTTGCAAAAGTTGGTGCTGCTTATACAATTTTTTATTATAATTATTATTTGATATTTTTGGTTGCATGTTGAAATAAATCTAGCTAGGAGAAAAGCCCATAATAAATATAAGATGAGGAGGTCATTACCTATCCTTAGTTTCAAAATAACTAAAATTTTCTCATTTACATACACCTTGGACTAAAAAGTTGATTAGATGTTGGCCTAAAGATAAAAATACGAACCTCATTAGGAAAAACAAATTGGAATAATTAAACTAAATTTGATTTCTTAATTTGATTATTATCTTGTAAGAGTATTCATCAGTTTCCCTTGTAAAGTAGGGTGATACATATTACATCAAAAGTTTACCAATATATAAAGAGATATTTGAAAATAATTGAAATTTTGAATAGTCCTGTTCTTGCAGTTTAGTAATTAATTTAATTCTTGAGTTTAACTACTTAATTTAATATTCAAAATAATTATAATCAATGATTGTATTTTGTGAAATTTATTTTCTTAAAAGATTGGATTTAAGATATATAAGAATTTTATGAATGTTCTGTAAAAATATCAATATTTTGTAAACCTTTATAATTGGATTACTAGCAAAAGAGGTTGTAGACTACCTATAAAACATTAGTCGTTTTCCTTTGTGAATGACTAAGAGACCACTTCCCCTTTTAGTCGAGATTATCAACTAATAAAATATAAGTGAGCACATTATTTTATTTAGAAATAAGAGCTAATTTTGTCAACCATAATCCAAGGAATTTATTGGCTTACATTTAGTTGAAAGGAGTGAAAAAGATTTGAGCAAACATTGTTCTCCTAAGGGGTCTCAAATAAATCAAAACTATTAAATGAGATAGATTATAAGAATCCAATAAATTAGAATTTTCAACATATCCACTTAGGAGAGGATATACCATTATCACTTAGGGATCGATGCTATCCAACTAGGACTGTTCAACTATTAGTCGTACTTTTCCACTGGCAAAAGGAAATAATTTTGAGCTAGAATATTCTTTTATTCAAGTGGTTCCAAAATTTACCAGTTTTGAAAATACTTAAGAGTTTTTAGCGAATTTGAATTATATGCATCAATAAAAAAACTACAACAATCATCTAATTCATTAATCAAGCTAAGGCAAATTCCATTTGCACTTTTAAAAAGCGCAAAAAGATGGCTAATTTCTCTTTCTAAACCTTCGATAAGATGTTGGAATGCATTTTTTACTATATTTTTGAAAACAGATTCCACTTTTCATAAAATTTCAACGATTAGAATTGAAATAAACCAATCCTCTCAAAATGAAGGGAAAACTTATTCAAAATATTTTTAGAGATCAACCAATTATAAATAGAGTTTTCCATATCAAGAAATCCTTAAGCACCTTTTAAGTCAAGATGCATATGAAGGGCTAAACTATCAAACAAGAACCCAACTTGAATCAATGTGTGATTGAGAGTTCGTGTCTAAAATATCTGACGGAGCTTGGTCACTTTTAGATGACTATTCTGAAAAAGACATATAATAAGAATCAATTTGTGTCCCTATCCATACTTATATTAGAGGAGTGCTTGTAGTAGATCATCTTCCTATAGAAACTCTTACTCCTTAACTGGAAGAGGGACTACCCCAATATGACTATTAAAAAAATATTATAGCTCAAAAAAGTCCTTATTCTCCTGCTTACAGTCCTAATTGGTAGCATCATCAAATTTTACTTGGGCAAATCCTAATAATTTGGCTAATCCTATCTCATATGTATTTATACCAAATTCTAATTATGAAACCATATACCCTAACACCCAAACTTCAAAGTTTCACTAAAACCTAAGGCTTCGAATCAACTATATAGGCATCCTAACTTCAATGAATCGACTCAGCCTTCACAAGAAATTGTTCCTTTAGGGAAAAATAATAATCAATCAAGATGCAAAAATTAAACAAATGATGAACATGATGAAAAAACTTGCGAATAATAACGAGAAAAGCAAACATCCTAGTCAACCTAAAGTATACCTGAAATATAATTCTCATGGAGTGAATTCTTGTGAGGATGAGAATGTAAATCCAGTTAATGCTATGACCCCTCTTAGTTTTGGAAAGAAGATTGACAACAGTTTCAACAACCATGATAATAATTCAAGGTCAACCACGATTGAAAATGTTAATGCTAGATAAAAGCCTACTGATGCTGACCCCTTAAAATGCAATCTTCTTCTAATGTTAGCAATCTCAACATTCTCCATTTAATGTTGGAAACCCCAACACTTCTTCGACATTTATTGCTAGCACAACCAACATCTCATCTTCTGCACCTTTACCACCTTCACTTACCATCATGACACCTTTTCCTTCTTTAAATGATAAAACTACTAAAGGACTATAAACCAATATCCCATTTTCTTCATAGGCTATACAATAAGAAGAAGACAACAAATTTGGCAGAATTTTTGAAATTTTCAAACAAGTTTGAGTCAACATTCCACTCTTGGTTACCATCGAGAAAATTCCCCAATACGCCAAAATTTTGTAAGAGCTATGCACATAGAAATGAGCCACTAATGTTTCTTAAACTACATTTCTAACTATGAATACTAGCTCCATTCTTTGAATCTTTCCCCAATCAATTATAAGGACCATAGTTGCCCTATAATCGGTTGTAAGATAAGTAAATCTTACATCAGTCATGCCTTACTTGACCTTGGTGCAAGTGCCAATCTAGTACCTTATAATGCATACCGCAAATTAGGATGAAGGAAATTAAAACTTGCATAAATCATAGTTCAACTAGCTGATCGATCTAGTAAAAAGCCATTGGGCACTGTTGAAGATGTTATAATTCAAATCAAACAATTTTATTTTCCAATCAATTTTATGGTCCTACAAATTGAACCTATTTCAAAACCTAATGGATAAATTTGTTTGATATTAGGTTGTCCTTTCTTTACAACCTCGATTGCTATCATAATTGTAGGAATGGTCAACTTCGAATTTCCTTTAGACACCTAACCATTGAACTAAAATCTTTGATCTTAACAAGGAACTAAGGGATTTTGAAACAAAAGAAGTTAACATGATACCAATAATTGTAGAAGTTACATTTAGTGATACGTCAGAATCATTGAATGTGTGATTTGACCATTGCAATTTAGATTTTAATAAACACGATACACTTTTGAATTAAATGAATTACTTGGTTCACAGTCTACATCACTAGAATTATTTAGTTGATGTGCAATGACAATTATTTTTACATAAGTAAAATTATGATTTACATAACTAAACGACTATAAAATGAGCAAAAACTTTACGATATAGTGTAAACTGACTTTTTTTTACTTTAGTATAAAATGCATGTATTTTCATGATGGAAACCGTGTAGATGCCATAACTTTTGGTAAGAGCATAATTTGGAGTTGAATCTTGTTCCAAATGAAAGATTTGTCCATTTCCATTTCCATAAAGTGGTCATTTTAGCAATTTGGCCCAACCATTTGAGAGATAACAACTTTAAGTTTCAACCACATTAGATAGATTTTATAGTTAGGACCAAAAGCCCATATTTTGGTCTGTCTTGTTAATTTTAGGATTTTAGGGTAATTATGGATTAGAGAAGCCGCCACCTTATTCCATTTCAATCTAAAACTACCCTAAATCCACAATTAACATTTATATACCAAAATAAACCTTATAATTTACTATCTTGGGAATTAATTAAGAGATTAAGAGTGCTAAGATTAGGAGCATCATTAGAGATCAAACCATCATCATTTTAGGGAGGGAAATTCGCTACCTTTCCTATTAATTTTTGGTCCACCTTGATTTAGGATCGATTTAATCATTATCTGGTGTGTGGTTTATACCCTCTTGCTAATATAAGTTGTTATATACATTTAAAATGTTTTAGATCCCTTTTTCAACCTAAAAACCGTCTTTTCATTTCTGACTCGATCTGAAAACGAGCTTTGAAATGTGTTTTAGTGATTTTAAATGGTTCTTAACACATGTTTCAATGATATGAGCATGCATGTGTAGTTTAGGTATATGTTGAAATGTTTGAATGAATTGTATTGCTTGATATAATGATGTTTGTTGTGATTCCATTTATGTCAAATGGATGAAAACACCCTTTGAATAATTTAGGGATGATGAGATGATTACACTATGGATTGAGAACTCTCATATGTATGAGGAAGGATACATATGATATACTCTACAATGATTACACGAAAAGGAGGAGTTTAGATTATAAAATACTTTAATGGATTTGGTTCTATAGAGTGTGGAGTAAATCGTTATGCTGGAGTATGCAAATAGATCGAAGTAGCACGGTGAAATACAGATCAATTGCTGAATAGAGCAGGAGGACTTGGTGAAATTTTCACTAAGGTATGGATCGATACAAATCAATATGGATCGCTACCAAATTGTATGGTTTGGTGGCAGATCAGAGAAGGGACTTAGCACATGGTTGCAAAGATGACAGGGGATCGATCGCAAGACAAAATAGGAGAAAACTAGCTAAGCAAATGGATTGGCTCAGTCGATACAGATCGGTACCAGGCCATAGTTTTTTCTAATATGGGTGCTTTGAAGCTTAGTATAAAGAGAAGGTCAACTAGAATGTAAGTTATGGAGCTAGCAAGTTCTACATAGTGCCGACTTACGAAGTGGAATAAGGGGGTTCTACTGTCAACACATATGGCAAGGAATCGTTAATGACCAAAGGCTTAGCGATACTC
The DNA here is from genome assembly GCA_030737815.1 of Allium fistulosum. Classification (NCBI taxonomy): domain Eukaryota; kingdom Viridiplantae; phylum Streptophyta; class Magnoliopsida; order Asparagales; family Amaryllidaceae; genus Allium; species Allium fistulosum. The sequence goes on from CM060906.1 coordinate 1,043,177,557, forward strand.
ATAAAGTAGTGGGTTGGGATGCTCACCGGGAATCATTTGAGTGGATCCATATCTCTGGGTCATTAGAGCGGGTCTAGGCTTTAGCTTTCTGAGTGGGAAAGGATTCGAGCACTGATGAAGCCATGATGTTTAGCAGTAGTTGGCCTCTCGACATTAGTCATTTGTGTCATCATATATCCAAGTGCACTGTGAGTATTGACAGAGTTAAGGGTATTCCCTAAGGGCAATTATGTAATTTTTTACATACATCTAACTCGATAACCAATCTTATTCATAATAAAGGCATTTGATTTCTATAATATACTTTGTTATATTATATATTTACTTAATTAATTAATTTAAAGTATATATAAATAGAAAATCCTTAAATAATATGTTATGCTATAATAATTATAAATGGTTGTAAGCATGAGAGTTTTATGACATTGAAAAATAACATATTATTTAAAATATTCCTAGTCAAGATATTTCAAGAAAGGATATCGATACATCTATTGAGAGTAGAGTGCACAACGCTCTCCAAATGTTGGACAATGTATTACTCATGGCTGTTGGGGACACCAAGAGGTTATGTACTGATAATTATTAGATAACTATAGAATGACTCACTTGAGCTTTTCCTATTAGTTAATTATACCTAATGTCAAATAGGAGATCTCAAAATGATGAAGTTACACAGTTCCCTTATCTAGAGAATGCTGCAGAACTTTCAATGTGGATACAACACTTTGAATTAGTTAAATCATGGCATGGCGATCCATAGAGAGATGATAGTTAAGTTTGAGTTGAAGCATTGGAATTAAAACACTATTCAATAGAAAATTCAACTCCTCGGTTATAAGAAGTTAGTATCACGGTCAACTATAGTCATCTCAAAGTCAAAGTCTTTGGCCAATGTAGTGTGGTTAATAATAAATGTTATTATTGAACCAAGGACTTTATATTTGGACTAACCAAGTTGAATGTGGACGATGTTGGAATTTTGACTAAATCCAAATTCCATAGTCCAAAATTGATACAGTTTTGATGAAAAGGAATTAGTGTAAACAATAGCTACAAAGGTATCTCTTAATATAGTAAACTTTGAATTTGCCAAAATGATGTGAAGCAGTAAATTCAGCCAAATTATTACACCACAAGCTAAGGTAATGTATGAACATTGATATTCAAATTATTTGATATTAGCCACTGATTGAATTTTACATTTACGAGTCGCACATTTGTAATGATGAAGACTCCAAAATACCATAATATTTAATTAATTTATAATTGTTAAAAGCTAATTAAATCGATTAATATTTATGAAATATTAAGTATTAAATTTTATTTGATTTTTGGGTGCCATTAGTATTTAATAAAGTAGGCATATAAAAGTTGTATATTTATGTGTCGGTATATGATATAGATAAAAATATATTTGATTTAAACTAATTAATTACTAATTGGTTTTGGGAATTCTTGAAGGAGAGGTGTACTTTCAAAAACTGTTGAGTAGAGAAGAACTATCCATATTTAGAGAAGCTATCTTACGATTTGTTGACCCCTTCGAGGAAGTTAAGAACCAACTTCTAGGCCAATCCGATTAAAGTACCGACTAATCAAACTTTGAGACAAGTGTTACACTGACTCGAGATTTCAGGAAGGTTACTGAAGTAGAAAATCTAATTGAGCTAGTATGATATAACCTATCATCCTAGGAGAGCGATATGAGGACATGCATTGGCCGATTTAATTGTCGAGTTTACCACTTAGGATGGAGAGACAGAGGATGATGTGAAACAACTCACTCAATGGAAATTATACATGGATGGAGTATCCAATTAACGTTACTCTGGGGCAAGACTGATCATGGTAGCACCTGAGGAACGAACAATCTGTTATGCCTTAAATATTGAATTTCCCGCAACGAACAATGAACATGATTTCGAAGTACTAATCTTGGGACTCAAGATATTGAAAGAATTGGGAATTAAAACATTGCACATATACTGCAACTCTCAATTGATGGTCTACCAGGTGAAGAAGTAATTTTAGGCTAAGGGGGTGAGACTTGCCCCTTGCTTGATAAATGTGCAGGAATTGTTAAAGGACATCGAGTATTACACAATAACGCGCATGCACAGAGAAGAAAATACGAAGGCCGATTCAATGGCCAAGCTGACCAGCTTTGGGGATGCACAACTTATGAGATCGGTTCCTATGGAGGTTTTATCAGCTTTGATCATTGACTAGATGGACATCGACTAGATCATGGAGGTTGAGGTGGAGAAGGAGTCATGGATGACTCCAATCAAAGAATATTTACTAAAGGGAATGCTCCCGAGCAGAAGGAATAAAAGCAGGAAACTCCTATGCAAGGTACCATGATTCATCATTCAAGAAGAAGTGTTAACAAGAGAGGATGCTTTACTATCTACAATGATGTGTCACTAATAAGGAAGCTAAAAAGATACTTGTGGATATACACAAAGGGTCTTATGGCGATCACATCGAAGGACAGACTTTAGCAAGGAAGATTCTTTGCTATGGATATTTTTAGCCAACAATCAACTAGGATGCAGTTGATTACACTAGGAAATGAGGCAAGTGCCAAAGGTTCGTGAAGATTCCTCAAGCCCCAACTACAGAGATTACAAAAATAGTCAGTCCATGGCCATTTGTAGTTTGGGGAATTGACATCATCGATGTTCTACTGATGTCAAAGGGTGGAGCGAAGTATGCCATTGTTGCAATGGATTATTTTTTGAAATTGACCAAAGTGGAACTGTTTTCCATGATTACCATGAAAAAGGTGATCAACTTCGTAGTAAATAACGTTATCTGTTGATTTTGGATTTCACAACAATCATCTCCGATAATGAGACCAATTCGAGTGACGAATTCAAGAATTTCTATAACAAATACCAGATTGAAAAGAGATTTGCAACTGTAGCACACCCACGAGCAAATGGACAAGTGGAGGCAGTGAATAAGATCGTTAAATCCTTCTTAAAGAAATGACGGACAAAGACCAAGGTCTAGTGCGTTGAAGGATTACCCCCAACGTTGTAGGCTTATCGAATGACTCACAAGTCCGCAACTGGCCATATTCCATTCACCCTGGCCTATAGATCAGAGATCTTGATTCCAATTGAATTGGTAGTACCTTCCCATCGAAAGATCCACTATTATCCCAAGATGAATGAGGAGCTCTTTCTCAAGTCCCTTAATATGATCGATGAGAAGTGCGAAGAAGATGACTTAAGGGTTGCTACTCACAAAAAAAGATAGCATGGCAATTAAATGCAAACGTCAGGAATTTGACCTTTGAGATTGGCGGTCTCATTCTAAAGCGAATATTTCCTAGTCCGATGGTACTGGGCTTGAATTAGGAAGGTTCGTATGCCATTGAACACAAGCTTGGAGATGGAACATTCAAGCTGGCAACTGTTGATGGAATATAACTTTCAAGGGCATGGAATAGCAAGCACCTACAACACTATTTCACTTGAATGTATCTTTGTAAATATCTAACTAGGCTCCAATGTAGTAAGGTATAGTCTGTCATTCTTATATTTATAAAAGGAATTGCCTTTAGGGATCAATGGAACTATATTCTCAATAACATGATTTTATGTTGTGTGAACGATAGCAGAATTATATGCTCTATGTTTTGGAAATCCGGTCTCTAGGTACCCAAAGTTAGATACCGGTGAACTCCTCTAATTCATAATCAGATCGCAAGAGTATAATCACACTAGGGTCAATCATGACGATTTGCCCTATACCTCTAACCTTAGACCGTTGCTCGAGGATAAGCAAGATCTAAGTGCAATGCCCTGAGATAGGCAACTTAAACATTATATCTCGAAGATAGGACCTAATAGGAGACTAATTCTCTTTTCCCAAGTACTATATATAGATTGCCCAGAGATATGCGAGATTAAGTACAGACATCCAGAGACAGACGTCCAAAATACTACTTCTGATGAACATTTATGATCAATGCCTAGAGATAGGCAAGATCAAGTATGGATGCCCAAAGAAAGATATCCAAAATATCACTTCCCAAAAAAAGAAAGCGAGAGGAAGATCTATCCTTGTCTTTGGTCAAATGGAACCTGGTTAAAGGCATGCCAAGTGGGCTATGGGGTTAGCCAAGCAATCATGATTCTATTTGCCGATGGAAAAATGTTCTGGCAATAATGAACAAGATGAAACAATGACATACAACTAAGCAATGACAAGAAGTTATTCAGATATATAGAGTTATGTGAATGGCAACATTGCTCTAATTCAGATATAATCACAATGAATATAATTAAACTAATTATATATACAAGAACAAGATGGAAATATAAAAGAAAAACTATCTTATTAACAACTAAGATCTTTATATGCAAAAGCAAGGTTTGTACCTACACAACAACAACTTATATACACCGACAAAAACGAAAACAAATGATAATATAAGAAAATGACAATTTAGTTCTCTTCTTCTTCTTGTCCTTTTTTCCCTTGGAAAAAACTGTGACTTTCCTTTTGTCAGATCTACCACTTCTTCTTCTCCTAAACAGATAGCCTTTGGGATCGGTGTTCTAGTTATAATCAATTCTCAGAGACTCAGAAGCATCGGCTTGAAGGCTTTTGGTCATGGCGGTAGAAGTGGGAATAACAATTGATGTTATAGACAACAAAACTGAAAGAGGAGGAGGAACATCGTTGATCTTTTTCTTCTTAATCTCTATGACCTTCTTGACTTGGAAGCTTTTCACCTCCTTTATTGAGGACCCAGACATATGCTCAGTGACCCATATAATGACTATGTCTCTGTCCCCCAACATTATGTTTGGACCATCCGTAGCCTCTTCATTCAAAGCATGTATCATTTCAGCGTTAGAACTGGGAATAAGACATGCTAAAGAGGCTAGGAGAGGAGTAGTGGCAGACATAATAACCGATTCCATCACTATAGCTTGAGTGCCCAATGACAAGTTCCCATCTGGTAGGGGGCAAGAGTAGGTGGATGTAAAACATGAAAAAGTGAAAACTAGATATCAGAGATATCAACTGGTGTCATTTGAGCCTTCTCGAACATAAGAGAAGTTAATTATATACCTCTAAGAGAAGCCGAGGTCACATATGAAGGAGTTCCTATAGAATTCCCTTCTGTAATTTGAGATAAGATGAGCAGTTTTGGAAAATATTCTAACTCTGTATAGCCAGGCTCCTCAAGGTGATATTGTATGTTGACTGAAGGTGTAAAAGTAGTTGAAATTCCTAGAGTCTCCATGGTGATTGGAATCATAATAATACCAAAGGAAGGAGTAGCATACTAAGTAGTGAGAGGCCCTAATGCGTAAGAAGCAACGACGTTGGAAGTGGACGCTATTACAAACAAAGTCTACTGGGAATCCTTGAGAAGTGGGAGTCTCCTAAATCTTTAGAAATAGATTTGAGATTGGTCCCTGTGAGCACATCAATAGAAGCAACAACCCGAGTCTCTATCATAAGTTGGCCCACAGCGAGTGCGTCCAATTCTTCTTCGTCCAAGAGGTCATATTTCAAATTCTCTTCATCGACCTCATTACCTTCTGAGTGCTTATGTTCTTACCTAATTATTTACGCCCAGGCCATATCTAAAGCCCTTCCCTTACCGAGCCACTTCAAATCCCCAAAATTGATGAATTCGCATAAAAACGAACTGCGATAGGCTCTATTTAGGATTTGACTCGATCCTCGACAGTCTTCACTTGGAGCACTACTTCCTTTAATGCTAGTTGGACATCTAGGTGCTCAACATACTCTTATTCAGCGATAGCATCATCCTTATCTTTCTTCTCAACTTCCAATCCAACCTTCATGTTCTAGATTCTAAAGCCTGCTCATCAACGGTTTTTTGAAGCTTTTTACCTCCTAGATTAAGAGTATGGCTCTTATTATTATCCAGTTTTTTGGCCAAGCAAATTTTCACTGGAATTGGAGCGTTAACATGAAGATGAAATGGTTCATGAACTTAGAAACATACTTAGAGGGACAATAGGAACATACTCGAGAAGTTTCTAAGGTAATAGGTGTTATTCGGGTTTTTAACCCAGCAGAATCCAGAGGAAGTCAAGAGAACTCCATCGGATCAGAATAGCTCAAAAGCCAATCGAAGGGACTAGAACAAGGAGCCAAACACAACTAACAAAAAGATTGTCATCAAAACAAAGCGACATGCAGCGAGACTACACGAACAACATCGATATAAAGCAACAAAAGCATGCCAGACATCAAAGTCCAAAAAAAGTCTAAGTGCATGGATCACTAGCGATCCATACACCATGGATCGCCAATGATCCATACTTCATTACTGGGTCGCCAAGGCACACGAGAAGCGAAGAAAGCCAAAATATGCTAAGTGTATGAATCGCCAATGATCCATACTCGTTCATGGACTCTTGGCGAGCTAACTAAGCGAAGAAGGGAAAATAGGAGCTAAGTGATTGGCTCGCACGCGAGCTAAATCTATGGATCGCTAGCGATCCATAGACCATGGATCACTAGCGATCTATGGTTTTGGCTCGGATCGCGAGCTGAGCTTCGTTGCATCTTCCTGAGTCCATCTGCAAGCAGTCAGTGAACAGGACTGGCCTAGAAACTCTCCGATCTCTATAAATACCATCATGCCTGCAACATAAAAGGGATCTTCTCTGGGATGGTTGCTGAAGCTCTGCTGGAAACTTCCTTCACTCTTCATCTCCATCACAACAATCTCCAAAGGGGTTCACTGTGATTCTCCAGTGGATTTCAACTCTGGGGATTCAATCTAGCTAAGGATAATCAAAAGCCTTGTAACCAAACACTACTTGTAACAATAATCAGTCTATAATAAAACTATAAAGTGGACGTGGACTTCATTAACAGCCGAACCACTATAAAAATTCCTTGTCTTCTTTCGTTTACTATTCTTTTCTATAACTATTATCTGTATTATTGCTCTGTCAGAACAGGGCTAGTGCTTTCAAACTCAAACCAGGGTGTTGATCCATTTTTTGGGTTAACATTTTGGTGCTTTCATTGAGAGACGAACTCAGGCTTAAATCTAGCTATCTACTTTGGGTTAGATAGGTTTAGAAGTTAGATCATCAATCTTTGCTTAGAAGGTTTGTTGTTGAGAACAGAATAACCAACCAAGAAGGATTAGAGAAAAAGCAAGCAAACGCATGCTAAGGTGATGGTTCGCTAGCGATCCATCTCCTATAGATTGCTAGCGATCCATGTGGTTAGTTCGTGGGTCCGCCAATCCCCTTGCATCATGATCCAATAGTAGTCCAATGCAACCAGCCTATGGATCATCATCAAAACGAGGCAACAAGCTATGAAATTAGATGGAGAACATCAACATGAGATAGTAAACGCGATCCAAAAGGCAAAGCTCAGAAATCAACTAAGTACATGAATCGCTAGCGATCCATACCTTTTCACCAGACCGCCAAAAACTCCAGAAAGCAAAGTCCAATAATATTCGAAGTATATGGATCGCCAGTGATCCATATGGTATGCTATGGATCACTAGTGCTCCATGTCGTTTCATTGCTTTGCAACGACCTACATGGAACAAGATGGGAGAAGGATGCTAAGGTGTTGGCTTGCTTTCCAGCATACTTTTTGGACCCCGACTCACTGAATGGCCTATGAGACTGCCATCTGGGTCGTTCAAAAGGAATATAATCGATTACAAGGCCAAGCTCCCAGGGGATATGGTGACCATCCTGATTGACCAACTTCGAATCCCATCATGGAGCTCCTATCAAGAATGGTCGTCGTAAAAAATCATCAAAATGGTCGTTAAAAATCTCACTTCAGGATTGGCTCGAAGTCATACTCAGGTAATCGCCCATTTGACTCGAAGCAGATTCTGGAAGCCCTGACTCAAAGTCGAACTCGAGTAATCACCCATTTGACTCGAAGTAAACCTAGGAAATTCTGACCCTAAATCAGACTCGGGTAAAACCAAGATTTTCTCCAAGCAAACATGCAAATGGCTCCAAGCAATTTTGTCACCAACCGAACACTTCAAATTCAATGACTCCAAGCGAATCATGTGTTGACTCCAATCAAATGGAAAATTTTCTCGGGTCGGACTCTAAGTAAAATAACACCAATCCATCGATGTCGATCCATCTTCTTTTGCCCATAACTCGAACATACGAACTCCGAATACCATGAAATTTGAAATGCAACCTTGTGGGGCCTTCTTTGTCACCCCAGACTGATCTCACCTAGTTTGAAATTTTTTGGGATCGTCGCTGATCCATGACCCCATTATAAGTGATTTGTCATTTAATCGGCATTTAAAATCATTCAAGCATAGACAATCATGCATATATCATTCTCAAGCATTATAAACAACCGTAACTTGAAAACAGACCGATCTGGCAATGATTAGAGCATATGCCCCAATCGAAACCCATTCGCCGAAGCCATTCAGCATGCAGAATATTCAAAGAAGTTTATCATGCCAACTATACCTTTTATACAACTGTACAACTGATTCGAAATTTCTTCTTTATAGGTACGACTAGCATATGGATGAAGCAAGGGCGACAGATGCAGTCTGCTCCAAGGCCCTCAGAAATCATTAAAGGATGAAACAACCTGCTACCCTGGAAGAATTCTATGGGAAGGAAAACCGGTTCTAAAGACTAGTAGTAGTGCAATTAGAAGAAGGCAAACCTAGCAATTTTCCAAAGAACATACCAAATGGTGAAGGAGCTACAGGACCTTAGGGACCTTCTACCCAAGCAAGGCTACCAAGACCCAATAGAAAAGTGCCCTAGCTAACTGACGAAATTAGACGAAAAGATGATTATCAAATAACACTCTAGCTAGCTAGCAAAAAAAGAATGGGACAGCAACCTAAAGCGATGCCTTCTCATCCATCCTTTTCTACTCTCCTTTTCCAAATGAGTCATACCGGGACACTAGGGGCATTGCAGACAGCACGGTGAAAGAAATGCTTCTATGCCCTCGACAAGTCATGTCAATCCCCCTTCTGAGAACTGGCGTTGCTGGTGGCGTCGAGAAGTCTTGTCCAAAGGATCGTCGAACAAACAGATCCAACAACTTTGCCTACAGGAACCGATAAAACTATGTTCCCTCGAGCTGAATCCAAAAAATTCCTCTTAAAGTCGATGAATCATTGCTTTAATACCGACGGGCCGTCGGAAACGCGATCCAAAACTCCTCTCAGAATCGATAAATTATCATTCCAAGGCTGTTTGGTCGCCGGACATCTGACCACAAAAACCCTTCGCGAACGTGGAGGTCGTTCACGAACTAAAGCGCCGTGAAGGTGAACTGGTAGATCAGCGGTCATCTGATCCAAAAAAACCTTTGCGAACGCGAAGGTCTTTCACGAACTAAAGCATCATAAAAGTAAACCGGTAGATCAGCGGTCATCTAATCCAAAAAACCCTTCATGAACGTGATGGTTTTTCATGAACCAAAGCGTCATGAAGGTGAACCGGTAGATCAGCGGTCATCTGATCCAAAAAACCCTTCGCGAACGTGAAGGTCTTTCACAAACCAAAGCATCGTGAAGGTGAACCGGTAGATCAGCGATCATCTGATCCAAAAAAATCCTTCGTGAACGGGAAGATCTTTCATGAACTATAGCGTCATGAAGACGAACCGATATATCAGCAAAATTTATGTATTACTGACATCCACGAAGGTGAACCGAAATATTAGCAGTCATCTGAACCAGAGCTCCCCAAAGTCATCGAAGTCACGCTTTAGGGCCATAAATCGACAATTATACCAGTCACTTAGCTAAATTTATGGAATCACTTCCAATGACTAATGAGACAAACAGTGCTAAATTCCAGAGCTTCAAAGTCGCTCAAAGGAACTAAGCCAAAACTGAACTGACCTTGTGATCAATCAGAGTCCAACTCGAATCAAGCCAAGATTCGGTACCTGGGAAAACCGCACCCACTGGACCGGGGGCAATCAAACGAGTTGTGGAGAGACCATGGATACAGTTCAAGCGCGCCAATATCCCTATGGCATGGAAGCACCGCACACACTTGAATAGCCATAAGAAAGGTCGAGACTAATCATACCACAGTTCTGTTATGCTCGATCAAAAATGCTGGCATTCTAACAACCGTGGACTTAATGACCTAGCTAGTGCAATAAACGAAAAACTAGCATAATACTTGCCCACTTCTTTCCAACTACTATTTTACCGCTCTTGGTGACCAACTCCTCCTCCTTTTAGACCATATGCCAGTCAAAGACCCATTCCCTAAAGGCAGTTTGGACCAAGAGCTAAGAGTCATGCCCTGAACTTCCATAGGCTCTTTCTTCAATCCATCTTCGTGCGGTCAGCTATAGATCTCTCCACTGTGGAAGCCTGATCTATTTGGACGTGTACATCTTCCAGAAAAACAGAGGGGTCATCCAAGCCATGGTTACCCGAACCAAAAACTATTTAGCTTCTTGAACCAATAAAACCGTGTTCATGTAAGCAACCTGCTGAGTCGACGGGGTCAAATCGACTCAAACCGCTGGATCGGCAGAACTCGATCCTTGCCTTCTAAAAACCGGTGGTGCTTCGACAACGTCGGGAAGGCCCAAAACATACGATCCTCGCATTGCCCAGAGATAGGCAACGCCGAGGAGCACCAAAAGCCGCACATTCCATAAGCCACGCCAAAAATTACGCTCCTCCTGTTGCCCAGAGATAGGCAACGGCGAGGAGCACCAAAAGCCTCGCATTTCATAAGCCGCACCAAAACTTACGCTCCTTGCGTTGCCTATAGATAGGCAACGTCGAGGAGCACCAAAACCCATGCATTCCATAAGCCATGCCAAAACTTATGCTCCTCGCGTTGCCTGGAGATAGGCAACGCCAAGGAGCACCAAAAGCCACGCATTCCATAAGCCGCGCCAAAACTTACGCTCTTCGCGTTGCCCGGAAATAGGCAATGCCGAGGAGCACCAAAACCCGCGCCAAAACTTACGCTCCTCGCGTTGCCCGGAGATAGGCAACGTCGAGGAGGACCAAAAGCCGTGCATTCCATGAGTTGCGCCAAAACTCACGCTCCTTGGGTTGCCCGGAGATAGGCAACGTCGAGGAGCACCAAAAGCCGCACATTCCATAAGCCGCGTCAAAACTTACGCTCCTCGCGTTGCCCGGAGATATGCAAGCCGAGGAGCACCAAAAGCCGCGCATTCCATATGTCGTGCCAAAACTTACGCTTCTCGCGTTGCCCGGAGATAGGAAACACCGAGGAGCACCTAAAGCCACGCATTTCATAAGCCGCGTCAAAACATACACTCCTCGCGTTGCCTAGAGATAGGCAACGCCGAGGAGTACCAAAAGCCGCGCATTCCATAAGCCACGCCAAAACTTACACTCCTTGTGTTGCCCGGAGATAGGCAACGCCGATGAGCACCAAATGTTGCGCATTCCATAAGCCGCGCTAAAACATATGCTCCTCGCGTTGCCTGGAGATAGGCAATGCCAATAAGCACCAAAAGCCGCGCATTTCATAAGCCGCACCAAAACATACGCTCCCGATGATAGGCAAAGCCGAGGAGCACCAAAAGCCACACATTTCGTAAGCCATGCCAAAACTTACGCTCCTCACCTTGCCCGAAGATAGGCAACGCCGAGGAGCACCCAAAGCTGCGCATTTCATAAGCCGCACCAAAACATACGCTCCTCACATTGCCCGAAGGTAGGCAACACCTAGGAGCACAAAAAGCCGTGCATTTCATATGCCGCGCCAAAACATACACTCCTCACATTGCTCGAAGATAGGCAATACCGAGGAGCATATAAAGTCATGCATTTCGTAAGCTGTGCCAAAACATACGCTTCTCACCTTGCCCGAAGATAGGCAACGCCGAGGAGTACCAAAAGCCATGCACTTCATAAGCCGTGCACTATAATTCAAAATACCAACTCCTCACGTTGCCCGAAGATAGGCAACACTTAGGAGACGGAAAGTCGCGCACTTCATAAGCCACGCACTAAATTTCAAAATACCAACTCCTCACGTTGCTTGAAGATAGGCAACACCGAGGAGTATGAAAATCCATGCACTGACTCTTAAAACTCAAACTCCTCATGTTGCCCGAAGATAGGCAACATCGAGGAGTACTAAACCGTTCCGGACTGACGGGTCATATCGGTCCCAAAAGTCGCGCATTTCATAAGCCACACATTAACTCCCGAAGTCGTGAAATCATGCTCCTAAAACATAAACTCCTCACGTTACCCGAAGATAGGCAACACCGAGGAGCGCCAGAACCGATCTAAATCGATGGGACATATCGATCCTAAAATCTGCGCATCTGATAAGCCACGCAAACACTTCTTGATGTTGCTCTGGCATCATCGATGAACCGTTAAAATATTCTAAGTACTGGTGTTGTCTCGACAACATCGGGAAACTTGTCTATTGCAGGATTAACAGGGATCAACTCCCACTACCCGAAAGAACCGACATTGCTTCGGTAGTGCCGCAAAGCTCATAAACCAAGAAGTCAGCAAAGAATTCTGATCTTTGACCAAAGTTAATGTACAAAATGTCAAAATTCAAGACACCTAAGTCATGAGTTCCTAGAGATAGGAGCTGCGACGTACCTTTGACTGAGGGCATCTAGGGAGCTGCCCAGAACATCAAATCTCACATCAATTGTTTAGAATAATCATCTCTGTGGACTGAGAGGCACATAACACATTAACACTTAGTCAGGATAAAAGATCACTGCAATTTGCAATAAAAGGAGGAACTTACCATCGCACAGAGATAGTCGATGACAGAAGGCATTTCCAGAATCAAATCATCAATGCACTAGCTTCCAAAGACAGAAGCAGGTGCTCGAATGAGGTCTCAAACCCTAACTTGCAAAAAACCAGCTGTTATCTGAAGATAGACAATGGCATGGAGAGAACGCTCAAAATCGAGCAGCTAAACCATTGATTCTCGGAGATTGGAACCAACGAATAAGGTTGATATCCACAACAATGCTATTAGTCCAACATAATGCTTATGGCCTAAAACAAGCAAGGTTAATTGTCGCGGATTCAAGACAAACACTACCGAATCCTACTGGTCCATGATCAGCATAGGAATGAATGCGGTCGTACCAGGGTCTCCACAATTTCAGATTTTCTATAAGAACCTAGAGTTTGACACTTAGAAGTAAAGGGTCCCGCCCAGAAATGAAGGGTTCTGCAGATAGTCATCAGATCATAACAAAAACCGGTGGGAGGAAGTTCGATTTTTCATGAATAAGAATAACTATGGAATTGGTTAAGTAACATCCTTGCATCTCCAAGGGTAATACTTGACGGTTATAAACAAAGCTAGGTAGCGGAAATGCCTGGGACTCTCACCTTTCCAGGACATGGCATCGCCTAGATTTAAGCAACGTTGAGAAAATAGCCACACTGGGTTAAAAGGGATCTACTCAACTCTACAGGATCGGATGACTGATTCAACCCTCACCAACATGACTATAACACTGCCCGAAGACTAGCAGCACTAAGAAAATACTTCTACAATCCAACCATCGAAGTGCTAGTTTTTTAAGGCCGAAACTAGTACCCAACTGGATTAAGAGCACAACCGAATCGACGGGGAAAATGGATCCCAGCCTCCTGAGCATCGGTGTTGCCTCGCCAACATCAAGGCCTTCTTTTATCTTTTAAGTATTGGTGTTGCCCTGGCAATGCTAGGAAACTTTCTTTTTCATAAGTACCGATGTTTCCCCGGTAACTCCGAGAAACATTCTACTCACTAAGTACTGGTATTGCCCCGGCAATGCCAATAAAACTTTAATCTACATGGCTAATGAGAAACACTCATCGTAGTGAACCATTAATGCACTAGCTTTCGAAGATAGAAGCTGGTCCTCCACTGAGTTTCCATCTTCTCTTTAGAAAACTACTGTTGCCCAATGACAGGCAACATTTGGAAGACATATCCTTTCATAGGTCAGCCGGATGGTTCGACCTTTCATCACAGGAATCAGCCACTGCACAGGTATAAAGCAGCATCGAAAGGAAATCCCAAGATTGAATTTCCCGTGTACTAATTTCTAGGGATGAAAGTTGATGCACAACCGAATTTCCAAAATTCAACTTAGAAAGAATTTAGACTTAGCCGAAAGATAGGCAGCCTCGAGGAAATGTTGCTTGTAACTAAGCAGCTAGGTTGTCAATTCTCAAAGACAGGAATTGACATATGAACAAAACTTCCGTGACAACGTCAGCAACCAAGAAGAGCATGCATGCCTAAGGACAAGCGGGAGCAATCATGGAAGGTCGGAGATAAAATCCCCGAACTTCCTTAATTCCAGAATGGGATTGAGAGCCAGACTAGGGGCAATTGAGCAATTCACCCCATAGATTTCCATCTCTCTCAATCGCCCAAATACAGTCATTCGAAATAGCTAGTCCCTCAAGAAGGGATAGAAGCATAGATACCTGATCGAAAGAAATGTTTCAAAAGTACAAACATGAATAACCGTGAGGTTGGTTATATAATGGTTCTGTATCACAATACAGAGCATTCTGGCAACAAAATCGCCAACAAAGGAAATGAAGGATTTAACGTTTAGAAATCAACCGTCACTCATAGTTTGGTGATGACGAGAAGGATCGATGACCTACTTACGGTCTAACTAGATCATTTGGTTCCAACTGGTAGGAATATGCCATTACTCAAAGTTTGGTGATGCTTGGAAGAAAACCCAAAATGAAACCATCGATATATCAGCTTTAGAAATAAAAGCAAGAGTTTGATTGAATCTTCAGCTCCACCTTTTGGCATCTCATGCTATCTGAAGATTCACGACATCAAGGAAAAATCCACAGAGTTGGGTCGTCCATGTATGAGCTTCCGAAGATAGAAACCAACACATGATTAGTATCTCAACGTCGGACTCAAAGGAATTTACTTTAGCAAAAGATGCCAGAAACGCATTTTTCTAATACTTACCGACATTATTACAAAACTTAAATCTTGGGATCAAGCAACAAAGTCCCTAATTCCCAAAGATAGGAGCTACCGTGTCAATCAAACTTATTGCTTAGGAGACCTAGTCTCTCAAAACATGTTGGTTCGGTAGTCAAAGTAATCAGGCCTACGGACTAAGGCATTTACACCAACACTTTGTTGAAACGAACTCAATTGAGCAGAAGTAGGGATTAGCTACAGAATTGGCTAGACCAAGCTACCTCATAGTTCAATAAAAAGCAATTCTCAAAGACAAGGAATTAAGCCAATAGTCACCTGAGGCAGAAGCTAGCTGCAGATCGAATTCCAAAAACCACAAAGGAAGGATATTCGCAATCGAATAACTCATGCACTAGTTTCCGAAGACTGAAGCTGTACCTGATCAAACTTCAACTACAACTCTACAGGAGCAACTTTGCCTAGTAATTTAACTGTAATCAATCATCATGATATGATAGGGATAATAAGCAAAGCCTAAGTTATGAAGGACCTAGCTTCTGGAGGAGTGGGAGTACCTCCGCCAGACTAAAGATTAGTTGACCGAAAATTCATTTTCAACAACAAAACTTGAAATTCAACCCTATCAGGTAGTTTTACTTTAAATAATATCCTCATATAACCAACACCCGAAATCTAAGGGAAGTCAACGTATGTTGACCAATCGGGTCCTGAGGTTGACCTTTAAATAATATCCTCATGTAACTAACACCCGGAATCTAAGGGAAGTCAACGTATGTTGACCAATCGGGTCCTGAGGTAGACCGTGGCAGATGTAGTGTGTTATCTGCATGAGAAGAGTCTAGTATCCTGAATGCGAACAAACAATCTAGTGTAGATAGCTTGCTTACATTTGAAAATCAATCCATATCGTCCTTTGAAATGACCTCTTCCACACTTACCCGTTATCAATTCACTATTCGAAGCGATGCGACAAGCTTTTCTTTTCAGGATCACTGGAATACAGAAATAGGAAGAGTGATACGTTTGAATCATCCACTATATCCGATTTTGGAATAAATTATCGCATTAGAATCCAAAAACATCAACGGGAACTTAACCAAATTCTTGAGAAGAAAAAGCTAAAGAAAAAGAGTAAGACTTCGCTCCAGAATGACGTACAATTGTTCAAGACAAATTTAGCTTCACCACCGGTCAAATTAAAACTATATGGGACACCTCCAAACCTACATCATGCACCCGCTTACTGACCTAAACCCTTGCGTAAACTATGGAGCAAAGATTGCATCGTCAATACCAGAATTGAAATTCAGATTGAAATCAAGAAACGAACGGCTATCAGAAGTCAGTCAATTGAGAACAACATCTTGAGGTGGACTCTGACGATTCACATCGAAAATTCAATAGTCAAAGCCAAATTTGCATGGTAACCTCGACACGATCAACTAGATTTCACAAAATGAAAACTCAAAAGGAGTTACTTCTAAAGCACGCCTTGTTTTCAACGAAAGCATACTCTGGGGGGTAAATGTTATCTGTGTTTTTAACCTAGTAGAATCCAGAGGAAGTCAAGAGAACTCCATCAAGTCAGAATAGCTCAAAATCCAATCGAAGGGACTAGAACAAGGAGCCAAACGCAACTAACAAAAGACCGTTATCAAAACAAAGCGACATGCAATGTGACTACACGAACAACGTTGATACAAAGCAACAAAA
This sequence comes from Allium fistulosum, assembly GCA_030737815.1. NCBI lineage: Eukaryota > Viridiplantae > Streptophyta > Magnoliopsida > Asparagales > Amaryllidaceae > Allium > Allium fistulosum. The sequence goes on from CM060906.1 coordinate 1,043,194,236, forward strand.
GCTTGCCAGTCATCAAAGTCCAGAAAAAGCCTAAGTGCATGGATCGCTAGCGATCCATACTTCATCACTGGGTCGTTAAGGCACACGAGAAGCGAAGAAAGCCAAAATATGCTAAGTGTATGGATCGCTAGCGATCCATACACCGTGGATCGGCAACGATCCATACTCGTTCATGGACTCTTCGCGAGCTAACTAGGCGAAGAAGGGAAAAGAGGAGCTAAGTGATGAACTCGCACATAAGCTAAATCCATGAATCGCTAGAGATCCATGATTTTGGCTCAGGTCGCGAACTGAGCTTCGTTGCATCTTCCTAAGTCCATCTGCAAGCAGTCAGTGAACAGGCCTGGCCCAGAAACTCTCCAATCTCTATAAATACCATCCTACCTGCAACATAAACGGGATCTTCTCCAGACTGGTTGCTGAAGCTCTGTTGGAAACTTCATTCACTCTTCATCTCCCACACAACAACCTCCAAAGGGGTTCACTATGATTCTCCAGCGGATTCCAACTCAGGGGATTCAATCTAGCTAAGGATAATCAAAAGCCTTGTAACCAAACACTACTTGTAACAGCAATCAATCTATAACAAAACTATAAAGTGGACGTAGGCTTCATTAGCAGTTGAACTACTATAAAAATTCCTTGTCTTCTTTCTTTTACTATTCTTTTCTATACCTATTATCTGTATTATTGCTCTGTCAGAACAGGGCTAGTGCTTTCAAACTCAAACCAGGGTGTTGATCCATTTTTTGGGTTAACAATAAGACAAAAGTGAACCACTTGATATCAAGCCTTACCACTTGGTATCGACCCCTTTTTATTACCCGTAGGACCATCAAAGCCTCTTGTACATAAAGCTCTAAGTCAAGTGATCATTGTTTTGTGCTTTTCTTGAGGAATACATGAACAATTCTGAGGGTTTTCTGGAAAAAATAAAAGAAAGCATAGATGAACAAGCAGTATCAAAACTTCTCAAAAATAACTCAATTTTAAAGGAAAGAAGTGCTTGGAATGCAATGAATTGGAGATAGAAGAACAACATGAAGAAGTAGGGGAGGTTTCTCCCCTATGAAAATTAATCAGTACATGCATGTTTGATAAAACAAGTAATAATCACACACAAATACATATATATATATAAGTATATTTGATTTACTATAATTTGTATAAACATTAAATTCATGTAAATCTAAAAAAAGGACTTTATTTAAAAAATATTTTAGGTTGGATCTAAAATCCTTTTTAGACTTCATAGGCCAAATAGATCCTAAAGGAATTTTTTGAAATTTACCCTTTAACTCTACTGTGAGCTGATCCCGACCAGCAATGGTATCAGAAACCAATAGCCTATGCGGTCTAAATAAATCATGTTAGGGCTAATTAATTAAGCTTGCCTACTTAGTACGGTGTCTAGAAAGGTAGGTATAGGATTGGAAGTGGGTAATCAAGCACCCTGTCCTACCTGGTTACCAACCTGGCCTAAAAGGTGAGGTGAGCCAAAAGGTTGCCCCTAATAGAAAAGAAGACCCAATATGAATTCGGCCTTGGGCTAGATTTCAAATAGTTTTGAAAATTAAGATAATTTAAATTTGAAATAAAAACATGTTTATTATAAAGTTATAATAAATATGTTTGAAAAGATAATGATATTTTCAAAATGTTTGAAAATACTTAAATACTAATTTCAAAATTTGAAATTCTTTAATAAGATTAATAAAATGAATAAATTAAATAGGTTAATTAATTAATACTTATATACATGTATTATATAAAGGATGATATATGTTATGTTATTTTAAAAGTGTTAATATAACTTAAGTGTACATGTATGTACATAAAATAAATTTTCGAAATTAATATAATTTAATTAAACAAATTAATTAATGGTTAATTAATTAAATAAATTAACTAAAGGTTAATTAATTGAACAAATTAATTAAATTTTAATTAATTCACTACGCCATAGATGGCCTATTGCAACGAAATTACAAGGTGTTGCTAGCTACAATGTAACGATAGCTATGCTGATTTTTGTCTATTGCAACATTCACTTCAATGTGTTAGCATAGATATCAGCAAAATGTTGCAGTAGCTATAAATATATTCAAATTAAAAAAATTAATAAAATTTTACACCTCAGCGATCCACACCATCATTTAAAACAAAATCTCAACCATCAATCCACACCTTAGCAGTTTCCATTTCCCACTTTACTTTTCTTTCTCGTTCCTCTCTGTGTGAAAATTAGGGCACATGATTTTTCTTTCTCGTTCCTCTCTGTGAAAACTAGGGCACGCGATTCCAGTTGCTTTGATGCTCTGATTGATCGAATCTAGTGTGAGAAACGTTCCTGGTAGCTTGCTTCTTCGTTCTCCTTGATTGATTGCTCGAATTGCTTTGACTTCGTCGTCGGGTGCGATGTAATGTTATTTGGTATGTTTTCTGCCTTCTGGTTTACTTTATTATTCTCGATTTTGGTTACACTCGCACGCTTTTGCCGATGATGAATTGGGATTTATTTATAGGCTTTATTTCCTATAATCTCGAGTTTAATCTTTCTGTTGGACTTTGAGAAATCTCGTATGTTGGATTGCGATGATGTATTGGTATGTTGGATTTTGGTTCACTGGCTTGATTTTGTTTTGCCGATGATGAATTGCGATGTGATATTATTTGGTATGTTGGATTTTGGTTCACTGGCTTGTTTTTGATTTCTGATCTGAGCTTGTTAGCTCCTTTCTGCTGCATTTGTTAAACCAGAACTTGAACCTTTGTTAAACTTGTTCACATACCTTTGTACCTTGCTGCATTTGTTAAACCAAAGCTTGAAGTATTTGTATTCTGCTGTCCTCTTGAAAACTGCTTCACTTGAAAACTTCTGCATTTTTGAAAATCAGAACTTTGAAAGTGATCTTTGGTTTTCTAAAACTGTTGACTAATCTGAACATTGAGTTTTGATTTCCATGATATATACAAACATATGTGTGTTGAGCTTTATTGGTTTTGCTTGCTCTGGACTGAACTGGTACCATGCTAACCTTGTTCTTTAACATGAACTGATGCTCCAAGTCCTCTGTATATCATATTACTGCCTATGTTTCTCTTGTACATGCCTGATGCATTCACTGTTTTTGCTTGATGGGCTGCCTATGTGTTGATGATGTAATTTGATGAGGCGGTGAGTGGGTGTTTTGTGAAAGAGGTTGGGAGTGTGGTCAGTGTTTGGTAGATGGTCAGTGTTTCAGGCAATTGTGTTTCAGGTAAGTGGTAGATGGGCAGTAGTTCCGATGGGTGATGAAGTTGCTGAGGATGGGGTTTGCGGGTTTGCTAAGTTCAGTCTTCATTTGTGCACCATTTTACGTCGTTTCAAAGAAGGCTCGATCTTCCGAAATCGGATGAATCGGTCGGGACTGCGGGGCCCCGGACCCCCGCCGACGCTGCGCCCGGACCCACTACTCGGCTCGCCTTCGGCTCGGCACTCGGCTCGTCATATATTTGTCAGTGCCGCTGTCTGTATAAATTGAAACTACATATGTAATGAGTGAACTGAGTGATGTAGTGAGGAATATCTGTATATGTGAATATCAGTTGTATATATCATTGAATTGTAAAATAGTGGAGTAAGGAATTTGTACTATTTCAAATGTTGAAATAAAATATTTATTTAAATAAATTACTGTTTGAATATCAAATTCTGTGCAATAGCATTTTATTAAATAAATATTTATTTCTATTAAAAAATCAAATATGCTCTACATTGTGGGCCCCACAAATTCAGAAAGTTAATATCTATAGCAACATTTTGGAATGTTGCTACAGACACCTATGGATGTTGCTATAGACCCAAATAGGGTTCTATTGCAACAATATTACTTATGTTGCCTTAGATAGTCAAAATGTTGCCTTTGAGGTCTAAGGCAACGGCAAAAATTGCATCACCCGAAAAGTGTTGCCATAGACCTATGGCAACATTTTTTGGGTCTGACCCAACATTTTTTTTGTGTTGCAGAAGGCCATTTATGGCGTAGTGATTGTATAAAAATACACACATATAAGATATATGTGTTATACCATATATATATTATTCAATAATAAATGTTATGTTGGAATAATATAAAATTAACTAAAGAGTTAATTAATTAAAATTAATTAAATAAGATTTAATTAATACGATGTTATACATTAGATTATTGTATAAGTTAATTAGAATATGAAAGTTATATAATAATGAAACTTATATAATATATTTTTGGCAAGGCCGACAGGGTTGAATGGGCCCCTACCATTTTATTGATGCACCAAGGCAAAATTAAACAAAATACAGATCAAGAAAACCCAGAAACACAATGCATCAATCACAAGAGAAAGAACACAAAACACAAACAGGAAAACCAAAATAAAAAAACAGAAAATGAAACATGAGGGATGAAGTCAAACAGTTGACATGGTCCCAGGATCAAAGCTCAAATTCGACAACTGCAAACCTGCTCTAATTTCATGAATAAAAAAACAACTGAGTTGAGCATAAGTTTTGGCTTCATCAATATGAAAAATCCTCCAATTCCTTTCCTTCCAAATAATATGTATGAATTTCTTGAGAGTAAAGGTAACAGTTCTAGCTTTATCCTCTTTACCAACTATATGTCTGAAAATTTGCTCCTACATGCCACCTTGAGGATCAACAACAATATTAACCATAGAGGCCATAATCTTTTTCCATATGCCATAAATCTCAGGACATTCAAAGAATATATGATCGAGTGTTTCAGGATTCAATCTGCAAAAGACACAGTGAATATCCACACTCATGCCTCTACTAAGAAGTTTGACCCTAGTATTCATAGCATTATTGATGACTTTCCACAGAGTTAGATTTTTAGCTGCTGGGGTTTCCTTTCTCCATATTCTTTTATACCATTTGCATGTGTGCATCTCATCAGTTTTGGTTAGGGTTTTGTATAAGGCAGTAATGCTAAAATTCATACTATTCTTACACCAACTAATATGGTCTTCATTGCCTTTACAAATTTTGCTACTATGAATTTGATCCCATATTCTATTTGTTCTCATGTTTGATGTGGTCGGTAGCAAGAAATTCCTACCTTGAATCATAGAAGAAAATTTTGCGTTTTTTCCCACACTAGATTATTCAATCTCATTATGGTTAAGCTTATTCTTGAGAAGGAGCCCACGCTGAAGCCAAGGGTCTTCCCAGAATCTCGCTTGAGAAGAGGTAGTTATATCATACTTAATGAGAGGAATAATAGTTTCTCGAAGTTTAAAAGTACTTCTCCATGTCCAGCTCGAGTTTTAAGGAGTTGACATGGTCCACAAGCAGTTGCCATGTAAAACATGAGTCTTCGACCATTGTACCTATAAGCTTTCAAAGTTATTCAGTAAGCTATCAATATGTTTGATAAAGGCAGCTTTATTCCAAAGTAAAATGCTATGAATGCCTAACCCTCCCTTGTTGATGGGACTCTCAATATGCTTGAAGGAAGTAGGAGATAAGTATCTGCCATGAGTGGAACCAGTCCACAAAAATTTCATGAAAGAAGTCTTAATCATTCTGATAAGTTTGAGGGGAAGAATGAAAGTTCTAGCCCAATATACTTACATGGAGAATATGACAGCTTTTATGAGAGTGATTCTACCCGCTTGACTCAATTTCCTGCTAGTCCAACAATTAAGTTTGGTCGTGATTCTTTCATATAAGGGTAAGCACTGAAGAATGGTGATCCTAGAAGTAGTGAGAGGAAGACCCAAATAGGTGATGGTGCCATGGTTTGGTTTAAGGCCAGTAGCAGTATGAGTTGAGTTTTCTTGCTCATTACAAAGACCAGCAACCAAAAATTTCTAAATTGTGAAGATTGATTTTGAGGCCAGTCATACGATGGAACTTTTCAAGAGTGCTTATGATGGTGTGTATGGTATTCTGGTATGGTTTGCAGAAAATCACAAGATCATCTGAAAAAAGAAGAGAAGTCACCTGGGGGTGTTTGCATTTTGGATGAGTTCGAAATAGTTTATGAGAAACATCACTAATGAGAATTTGAGTTAGGAGTTCCATAACCATTATGAAGATATACGCAGACATAGGATCTCCTTGCCTAATTCCTTGTTTACTCCTAAAGAAGCCAATATTGGTACCATTGATGATTAGGGAAAAGTTCACCATAGCCATACATTCATAAACCCAAGTTATAAAGGATGGAGGAAAATTCATGTATCCCATGATTCTAACAATTGCTTCCTACTGAACTGAGTCAAATGCCTTCATAATATCTAGTTTCAGCATGGCCCTTGAAGAAATATTTTTCAATTTGTAACTACGAAGTAGCTCATGTGACAACATCACATTATCAAGGATGTTCCTACCCTCAATAAATGCAGCTTGGTTGGGTGAGATAATGGTGGGAAGAACCATTTTCATTCTAGTTGCAAGGAGCTTCGATATACATTTATAAATTGTATTACAACAGGCTATTAGTCTGAAATCACGCACATCATTGGCATTTTTGACTCTGGGAATAAGAGCAATATTAGTATAATTGCAAGACTTCATCATTATGGCATGCTTGAAGAAGAATTTAATAGCTTTGACAAACATTATTTCCAACAACAGACCAACAAGATGTGTAAAAAAAGCATTAAATCCATCTGGCCCCCATAAGAGTTATTATTTAATTTGAACATGGCCTACTTGATTTATTCATCCTTCACCTCCTTAGACAAAGAAATGCGATCAAAGTTACTTAATTGAGGCAGTAAGGAGGAATCTATTTCATTAATGGCAGGGATGAATTTATCCTCATTACCAAATAGACCGGAGAAAAATTGAATGAAAGCTTGATCGATGCTTTCTTTATTTTCATGTTTTAGTCCTTGTCTATCATACACAACAGTGATGTTTTCGTTGGTATTTTTTGCTTTGAGAGATGCATGAAAGTATGATGTATTCATGTCTCCTTCCTCTTTCCATCTAATTCTCGCTTTCTGCTTGATAATGTTGTTTTCAATTCTGAGAGCTTCATAATACAAAGTATATAGGTTAGATTCTACGACAGCATAATCCGGGTTGAGGACATCAGCAAGCATTTTCTTTTGTATGTCTTCAAGTTGAGACTTGAAGATATCAGATTGTTTGGTGCCTCTGCCATACTTCAATTTTGCCTATTGTCTTAGCTCAATTTTTGCTGCTTTCAATTTTTTCTGCAAAACAAACATGGGATTACCAAAATTAGGTCTGTTCCATACCTCAGAAACAACAGGGAGAAAGTCAGGATTAGAAACCCAAGAATTAAAAAATTTAAAACTTATTTTGCCCCTCATGATAGTCTCACCCAATTGGATGATTTGTGGGGAATGGTCTGAAATTAAAGGAGGAGGGAGATGGTTGTTAATGGTAGGCCATTTGTCAAGGGTAGTTTGATTGCAAAAGGCATAATCTATTTTGGAGTAGGTTCTACAACCACTTTTGCTTTTGTTATTCGAAGAAAAGGCAGCTCCAGTTGTTTTAATCTCAGTTAAGTCAGAGTTAAAAATAACGAGGTTAAGGGGTTTGATTTCATTCAAAGATAGAGGATTGCCTATAGATCGATCAGAATTTCTCAAAGAGCAATTAAAGTCCCCACATAAGATCCATGGGTGTGAGTTTTGCCTAAGAAAAGGAATGGTATGGAAGAGGTTTTCTCTGGCATTGGAAGTGTTATCAGCATAGATGAATGTAATGTAATAAGAAGAAGAGGAAGGAATATGGAGATTGTGGCATTGTATCATTTGTCTATTTGATGAAATGGGGGTAAGTTGATGAAGGGCTGGATCATAAATGACCATGATTCTACCAAACGTAGCATCATCATGCTTATGTATAACTTTCCATGTTGGATTTATATATCTTGAAGCCCTTAAAGTAAGAGCAAGGGATAATTTTGTTTCGAGAATTGCAAATATGCGAAGAGCGTTAGAGTTGATCAGATTTTTGCATTGATCAAGCTTGATATCATTATGGGCACCCCTTATATTCCAAGCACCAATCATTTGTGTCATTGATTAAACTCGGCGGAGTTGAGTAATTCAAGTTTCATTTTCCTAGTCATTGTTTTATTGGAGTTAGAGCAATTAGGAATAGATTTAGAGCATGGTGAGTTTATTTTGGCATGTTCCTTCCTACTAGATTTGATGTTTCTAGTGAAAGATGAGGACACAAGAAGGAGTTTGGTTTCTTGAGGAGGAAGTTTGGCTTTGTTGGTTTTGCATGGGAGGTGGGGAGTAGGCTGGGTGAGGCTTAATATGGTTGTAGCACTAGTCTGAATCGCTTGGTATAGATTTGTTAATGTCATAGGAAGGAGAGATTGGAAGAGGTAGAGGGGGAAGATGGGCCGGTTGAACAGTAAAAGGAGAAAGGGGAGACTTTGAATCAGTGTCACAACAGTTGTGCACGTGCACACAGGAACATGCACAATCATTTGCAATGTTCAGATCTCTCGGCTGTTTCTCTTGAAATATTACATTTTGTTGCTTGGTTGATTTATTTTTCTTGTTACTCAACAACTGCACACTTGCATCTTTGATTTGCTCTTGAATCTGGAGGGGAAAGAAGTTTTCATGTTTATGAGGAGTATTCTGGACTGAATTTTCATGCATGTTGAGGCTTCCATTCTCATGTAGATTAATACTTCGATTGTCACATTTGTTTTGAGTGCAGTTTGTATTTTCATGAATGTAGCTGCTTTGAAAAATGCTCTCATTGAATTCATGCACTTTTGTTTTTGTTCCACTACCACGATTCTTTTGTTCAGCATTTGTTTTACCTATTTCCTTTTCCATTTCATCATCAACAATTTCCAAATACTCATCATTTATCATCAGCATAGAAAACCGATTGTTGGTTGAAATATGCGTTGCAAGACTAAAGTTTGCTTCTATATTGTCAAATATGATTGTTTTGCCCTTTTCGTTTTCATTTATCTATAAAATACTTCCATTCTCATCATCTGTCTCATCTGTTTCAACACTAATGTTTTTATCATGTTCATCATCAGGAACATCATTACTAAGTGGATCATCACCATTCATACCAATTACCACTTCACCAGTACTTTGACTTTCATGTTCAACAACAGGAACTGCATTATTAAGAGAATAATCATCATTCACACCAATAATCACATCATTATTTCTACCAGTTTCATGTTCATGAGTGTCTCCAAATTTATTTTCCACTGACTCGTTTTCTTTGCTGTTACTTATTTCATCTTCCTCTATGATCAATGCACCTCAGTCCTCAATATTTAATTCTCCTCCATCCTTTGAGTCAACTTTTTCCAATGAGTTACTTAATCCAGCATACCTCCCTCATATGAGCTTGGCTTTTCTTTTAAATTGCTTTTCTTCACCTAATATTTCCTTGTGTACCTTCCCACTTTTTGCCATTTTTGAATATGTTTGCCTTTTTCATTGTGAACATTTGTGATATTAATTCCCTGCTCAATTTCTTTTGTCTTATCATCATCCTGCTTACTTTTCCTTGTCAAGTTGTCATTTGATTTAAATTCATAATTAATAGTAGAGTGTTCAAAGGACTTACATATGCAGCAAATGTCTGGTTTCCACAAATATTTGACATAAATTTTTTGCAGACCTCCATCTACCAGTTGAATCAAGAATTCTTTAACAAGCTCAACATCTGACTTGACTTCTATGAGATATTTGGCATACTCAAGCCTATCAAGTCTCTCAGTCATCTCATCCATACATAGCAGTTTCCCAATTGTACTAGATATCCAGTTTATTCTAGGGTGCGTCCATGCAAAAATAGGAATATTATGGATATGAACCCAAATAGGAACTGAAGTAGCACTTCCACAATCATTCTGACTTTAGAATAATAAGGTTTGATAATAAATAATTTGTTTTGCATGATAATAGGGTCACCTTGCAGGATTTTGATTTTATCTTCCAAGCAAGAAAAAGGAATAGGAAAATTACTCCATCTGACTTAACTTTAATAGAACCCTTCAGACTCCATAATGATTTCAATCTGTGCACAACTGAAGAAAAAGACAAAGGCTTATCAAGGAAGAAGCCTCCCAAGTATTCACCCCAAACAAGAGAACCATCTTGAATTATATTGTCAGGGAGAACCAAAGCACCTTCAACAAATGAAGGCTTGATGTCAACGGGGATGTACTTCCCCGCATTACATGGTTTACGTTTGAATAAAGATGTCCATGCTAGTTGACATGTTGGTGAAAAAGGTGAAGCTTGTGGCACGGCATCAAGTGGAGGATGCTGGATCGAGGGAGGGATCAGAGGGGTAGGTGGAGGGGGAGGACGATGAGCAGGTTTGGTCGAGTTGATAGGCACATGAGGACAAAATAGAGGGGAAGGTATGATGGGTTGGTTGATGGGAGGGGAAGGTATGAGCAGAGGAGTGGGAAGAATAGGTTTGAGGTTGACCGCCATGAGAGGTACGAGATAAATCTATAAGTGTATAAAAAAATAAAAGAAACTTATATAATATAAGTGTATAAATTAAAGATGGAATATTAAAGAAACCCAATTTGACTTTAGGAATAAATACATATGTACAGTACATATACCGTGATTTCTAATGTGCCTAACACTTGAATCATGATGGTATTTCATAACAAATACATTATTCCATATAAGTCGATATCATTCGATAAGTCGATATAATATATTGAAGATTATGAATCTTAAATATAAAGTTATCCTCTACTATTTATATATTAATAAATTACTTACATACTCTTTGGTTGCTGAGAAAACTCAAGCTAGAGATGTCATGTGTAGTATTATTAACATATTGACGAGGTAAGATAACTATATGTATTTGTTGAGCAACTCAAGGTACATAGACTAAGTGACGCAGCGGATAATTCAAAACGATCTTCAATCGATGAAAGTAGCAGTCGATGGATTGATGGATACTGAAATGCCCGAATTCGTTGATCCGAAGATACCGAACTCTAGCTATCTCTGACTCGTTGATCCGAAGATACCGGGAAAGAGATCTACGATTCTTCAACGTTGATCTTGCGCACAAGATTCCGTGAATCGGCTTCAGCAAACGATGATTCGAGCGCACTCGAATGACGTAAGTGGAGATAGGAGATACACTCGACTACCAATTGAAATTGAAAGCAACAAGCTAACAAAAGAGAATTTTATTCAATATTCAACAACCTTTTACAAATGAAAACACTCGCCTATTTATAGGCTACAACACGCAAGCAGAAAAAAATATAACTCCTAAGTCGGCAGCCGACTTAACAACATTTCAGAAAACTTAAAAAAAATTACAAGTACAATGGTCACACGACTTAAAGAAAAAAAATGCACGACTTAATGCTAACTCGGTGACGACTTATGGATAACTCGGCAACGAATTTCGCGAACTAAAGATAACTCGGCAACAAGCTTGCGATCTACAGATAACTCGGCAACAAGCTTGCGATCTACAGATAACTCGGCGTCGACTTATGAAATTGCCGCGACTGGAGCTTCACGAGTTAGGGCAAACTCGGCAATCGACTCATGGGAAATATCTCGGTTCCGACTTATGGTATCTCGTCGCCGACTTATGGGGTATCTCGGCTCCGGCTTAGGCTTTAGGTCGTGTCGCGAACTAGGGTTTTGGGCGGCAGCGAAGTGGTGTCGTGAGTCGCGGTGATGGGTCGGAGACAACTTTAGGTCGTGGGTCGACGATGATAGGTCGGAACTGGGGAATAGGTTTGAGGTGGGAGTTAGGTCGTAAGTCGGCGTGAAGGTGGAAGTTAGGTCGGTAATTGGGTCGGAGGTGATAAGTCGTAGGTCGGCAATGGGAAGGGGTAGGTCGGCAGAGTTAGGTCGTCTACGACCTTGGGTAGGTCGGCCGCGACTCAAGAGGGTAAGTGCTTCATCATCCTCCCCTTGTTGGAAAGAATTCGTCCTCGAATTCACACCCTTGTCACCTTCGACAAATTCCTCCCCATAATATGGAACCAAATGTTTAACGTTGAAAACGTCTGCAGTGTGAATATGATCTGGCAACTTTAACTGATAAGCATTGTCATTGATTTTCTTCAAGATTTCTACTGGTCCAATCTTTCGTGCTTTCAACTTGTTGTAAGTCCCAACTGAAAAACGATCTTTCGTCAATACCGCGTAAACAAAATCACCCTCTTTGAAGACTACACTCCTTCGTTTCTTATCCGCCATTTGTTTGTACTTCTCATTTGTCTTTTCCAATCGTTCCTGAACGATTCTATGGCACTCCGTCAACCCTTCAACAAAATCAGCAGCTTTCTTAACTGTCTTCTTTGATTGTGGTATTACCGTTAAATCCAAAGGTCCCTTCGGTAAGTTCGAATAAACAATCTGGAATGGACTGAACCCCGTACTTCGATTCACAGCATGATTATGGGCAAATTCTGCCTGACATAACTTCACATCCCAACTCTTTAGATTATCTTGAACAAGACACCTCAACAAGTTTCCCAACAAACGATTAACCACCTCAGTCTGTCCATCCGTTTGCGGATGATAAGCGCTACTAAATTTCAGCTTCGTTCCCACCATTTTCCACAAACTCAACCAAAAGTGACTCAAAAATCGAGTATCTCTATCCGACACAATAGATTCTGGCAATCCATGAAGTCGATAGATCTCCTTGAAAAACAATTGAGCAACATGAACAGCATCCGCCGTCTTCTTACAAGCAATAAAATGTGCCATTTTCGAGAATCTGTCCACCACCACATATATGGAATCGTTACCTCGCTGTGTCCTCGGTAATCCCAACACGAAGTCCATACTCACATCAACCCATGGTTTAATTGGTACAGGTAATGGCATATATAAACCAGCATTAGTCGCAGTTCCTTTCAAAACCTGACAAATATGACACCTTTCCACAAATCTTTCTACCTCTTTCCTCATTGACGGCCAAAAATAAGATTGAGAAATTAACTGCAAAGTACGATCTCTACCCACATGGCCTTCTTCATGTAGTTCTTTAACAATCTTCATTCTCAAGCTACAGTCTGGGATGCACAATCGACTTCCTTTAAAAAGGAAACCATCTACCATCAAAAACTCATCCGTCTTTCCCTCCTTAACTTTATCAACAAACTTCATGAAGTAAGGATCTTCAACAAATAATTCCGACAACATTTCAAACCCCGCCACTTCAACTTTCAGCGTAGTCAACAAATGACTCCTCCTACTCAAAGCATCAGCCACACGATTTGTCACCCCTGACTTGTGTTTAACAACAAAAGTAAACTGTTGCAGATATGCAATCCACGATGCATGTCTCGCTGAAATCTTGTCTTGCCCTTGTAAATGCTTCAATGCTTCATGATCAGTATACAGAACAAACTCTTTCTGAAATAGATAATGTCTCCAGTGTTTAATAGATTGTACAACAGCATAAAACTCCACATCATATGTACTGTATCGCATCTTCGCTCCTGACAACTTCTCACTGAAATAGGCAATTGGACGCCCCTTCTGACTCAACACCCCTCCAATCCCAACCTTGGATGCATCAGTGTGTAGTTCAAACACCAACTGAAAATCAGGTAGCACTAGAATTGGTGCAGACGTCAGCAATTCCTTGATCTTCCCAAAAGCACTCCCTGCTTCCTCTGTCCATGTAAACTGTTTACCTTTCATGCAATCTGTAACAGGTGCCATCACACTACTAAAGTGTGGAATAAACCTTCGATAAAATGAAGCCAACCCGTGAAAACTACGAACTTCCGTTATCGTCTTGGGCTGCGGCCAATTTCTGATCGCCTCAACTTTACTTTGGTCAACCTGTATTCCTTTCTCTGAAACAACATACCCCAGAAATAAAACACTATGCGTCATGAACACGCATTTCTTCGTTGCAGCATAGAATTGTTCTTGTCGCAATACCATCAGCACTTCTCTAAGATGATTCAAATGTTCCTCTGGACTCCCACTGTAAATAAGAATATCATCGAAATACACCACCACGAATTTCCCAATGAACGGTCGAAAAATCTGATTCATCACCCTCATGAACGTACTTGGTGCATTGGATAAACCAAATGGCATAACCAACCATTCGTATAGACCCTCCCTGGTTTTAAAAGCAGTCTTCCACTCATCTCCTGGTCTTATACGAATTTGATGATATCCGCTCTTCAAATCAATCTTAGAAAAGATAGTAGCTCCACTTATTTGATCCAACAAGTCATCCAACCTCGGCATTGGAAATCTATATCTCACAGTAATCTTATTCAATGCTCGACTGTCAGTGCACATCCTCCACGTCCCATCCTTGTTGGGTACCAATAAAGCTGGTACAGCACAAGGACTCAGACTCTCCTGCACACGCCCCTGTTCAAGCAATTCCTCTACCTGCCTCCGCAATTCTTCATGTTCCTTCGGACTCATTCGATAATGTGGTCTGTGTGGCAATACAGCACCGGGAACAAGATCTATCTGATGTTGTATATCCCTCAACGGTGGCAGCTCCGTTGGTAACTCCTCTGGAAATACATCGTCAAATTCTTTCAGAACTGGTTTAACTTCTTCTGGAATTTCAACCTCTTCACTGCTTTCTCGTCCAATCAACAAGAATACTTCCGGCTCTTCTTCAACTTCTTTAACAAACTCCTTCAAAGTCAATAAAGTTTTCAGCTCTTCGATTTCCTCCACTTTGTTTTCTTCTTGTCGGCATTTCTTCGGAACCAGAGTAATCTTTGTACCTTCGAACATGAAACTGTAACTGTTGGTCCGTCCATCATGTTGTACTGCTCTATCAAACTGCCACGGTCTCCCCAGCAACAAATGACAAACGTCCATATCTACGACGTCACACCAGATTTCATCTTTGTATTTCTGCCCAATTGAAAACTTCACACAAGCTCTACGTCCAACTTTCACTTCACCACCCTTCCTCAACCAAGCTAACTTGTACGGTTTAGGATGTTTCTCGGTTTTCAACTCCAACTTCTTCACTGCTTCTGTAGAGATAATATTATCGCAACTCCCAGCATCAATAACAAATTTACAAACTCTTCCCAGAATAGTGCATGTAGATTGAAAGATATTGTTTATCAACCAACTACTTTCCTCCTCTTGCTTCGGTGTTAAACAACTTCTCCTCATCATCAATGCATACCCGTCATCTCCCGACAGTAAATCTTCCTCCTCAACTGGTAAAGAATTAGAGCATTCAGCTTCTTCATCCTCATCCTCAACCTCAGCAATCATTGCTCTCTTCTTTGGCTTTGGACACTCATTGCTTTTATGACCCAACTCCTGACAGTTGTAACATTTGAAACCGTTGTTAACCTTTGCCTTCTCAACCTCCTTCACCACTGGTTTACTGATAGGTTTAGACATATTAGAACTTCCACCAACACCCTTCACTTGATTATTGGAATTCGTAAACACACCACCTCCTCGTCGTCCCTGCTTCTCCCAAGCCAACGCTTTCTGATGTGCTTCCGCCACAGATCTTGGATCGAACATATTAACCATATCCTGAATCTGCATTCTCAATCCCCCAATGAATCTAGATGTCAGCTGCTCTTCCATCTCAAAGCATTAATATTGCGATGACGTTGAACTCGTCTTGGCGGCATGATTGAATACTTCACAAATACTTCAACAAATTCACACTTCAAGTTTCAAACACCTTTCGAACTTTGATCCAAAATGAAATGGATCGAAAACTCCAACTTTGTTGCAAAATATGATGAACACGATGAACACAACTTCAAATTCTCTGCTCCAAGACTCGATTTAGCTATGATGAAGCACTTACCCTCTTGAGTCGCGGCCGACCTACCCAAGGTCGTAGACGACCTAACTCTGCCGACCTACCCCTTCCCATTGCCGACCTACGACTTATCACCTCCGACCCAATTACCTCCGACCTAACTTCCACCTTCACGCCGACTTACGACCTAACTCCCACCTCAAACCTATTCCCCAGTTCCGACCTATCATCGCCGACCCACGACCTAAAGTTGTCTCCGACCCATCACCGCGACTCACGACACCACTTCGCTGCCGCCCAAAACCCTAGTTCGCGACACGACCTAAAGCCTAAGCCGGAGCCGAGATACCCCATAAGTCGGCGACGAGATACCATAAGTCGGAACCGAGATATTTCCCATGAGTCGATTGCCGAGTTTGCCCTAACTCGTGAAGCTCCAGTCGCGGCAATTTCATAAGTCGACGCCGAGTTATCTGTAGATCGCAAGCTTGTTGCCGAGTTATCTGTAGATCGCAAGCTTGTTGCCGAGTTATCTTTAGTTCGCGAAATTCGTTGCCGAGTTATCCATAAGTCGTCACCGAGTTAGCATTAAGTCGTGCATTTTTTTTCTTTAAGTCGTGTGACCATTGTACTTGTAATTTTTTTTAAGTTTTCTGAAATGTTGTTAAGTCGGCTGCCGACTTAGGAGTTATATTTTTTTCTGCTTGCGTGTTGTAGCCTATAAATAGGCGAGTGTTTTCATTTGTAAAAGGTTGTTGAATATTGAATAAAATTCTCTTTTGTTAGCTTGTTGCTTTCAATTTCAATTGGTAGTCGAGTGTATCTCCTATCTCCACTTACGTCATTCGAGTGCGCTCGAATCATCGTTTGCTGAAGCCGATTCACGGAATCTTGTGCGCAAGATCAACGTTGAAGAATCGTAGATCTCTTTCCCGGTATCTTCGGATCAACGAGTCAGAGATAGCTAGAGTTCGGTATCTTCGGATCAACGAATTCGGGCATTTCAGTATCCATCAATCCATCGACTGCTACTTTCATCGATTGAAGATCGTTTTGAATTATCCGCTGCGTCACTAAGGCCATCGTGAAATGGTAGGTACGAGCGAATAATTTCTTTTAAAATTATTAAGAAAATTCTAGGTCGAAATGAGATTAGGATAAGGAATCATGGGTTAGGAGTTGTATATGATACATCCAATAAGGAGTTATCCATCGTTTGTTGGACTATGACTTGTTGAACAAACTCAAGGTTAGAATCCCAAGAGAGACGAGTCCTAACACCTCCTAATGAAGTCGAAAGATTTCATGTTTCGTCTTAGGGTTTGGAGAAATATAAAAGACTAGTGGGAGCCTTATTATAAAAATGAAATGGTTACATTTAACCTTTCTATATTGTAAGAATATCTACTATGTATAATTAAATAATATACTTCGATAAATTTGTGCATAAAATATAATTGATAAAATGTTTATCAATTAAGATATACAAAGGAACTGAATTAAATACTAACAAAGAAATATAAAATATACTGATTACTAAATACTTCTTGCATGGTAATATTTCAATAACCTGCAAGCGCCTAATTTTACAACTATTAATTAAGTTCATGATTTGGTCGCTTACATGATTATTTGGCCGAGATCATGTATTGCATCCTATAAGTTTCAAACTCTAAAGCAATACAAGACTATGGATATTTGATCCATATACCGTCTCATATAAGTGTTATATGGTAAACGATCATAGTTTGTAATGTACAATACTTCGATGAAATTAGTTCATTCGAAATAAGCAAATAAATTGTACTATAAGATCAAGTAATCAATTTGGTTGATTATAATGATGATCATATTATGTTAAATGTAACACTAAACCAAAACTACAAAAAGGATCTAATAACTCAATCACCGAAATGTCAGTTTTAATCAGCTTATGTAAAGTGCAACATAATTGACGTCTAAATGTTAAGAATGATCAAATACACCTATAAATATTTTGTTATGATACTGTAGTAAGGTTTTTCTATTGAATAGTTTGACCATTTTAAAAGGAAAATGAATATGCAAGAGTTGACGTGATTTAAGGTACAGTTAGGACGAAGAGAGTGAATGATCACTTATGCTTCATAAAGAAACACAAGAAATGAAAATTGTAATAATTGATAAAATTAACATTGGAATAAGAAATAAGATTCCTATTTTGAAATGTATTTTCATATAGAAAATTGTTTCTATGAGGTTTATTTCTTTGAATTCAAGATAATTGATCAAAGAACACCCCACTATAAACTAGTTACAGTATATAAATAAATAATCTATATTTAAAGGATGATGGACCTTCGTATTCGGTATGCTATTATAGTAACGGCAGAAATAGTGGGAGCATGCCATATAGCACTCATTAATTGCATCAAGTTACGAAAATTGTTTCGTAATACATATCGCACATTAATGAAATAATATATTTCTTTGATGATTACTAAAGAATAGACATACTTTTATTTCAATAATAATATAATGAATATTCGTTATGAAGTATCTAAAATTATTTACACTTATTTTGGAATTATAGACTAAGCCATAGTTTTGAGAAATTGTTTTAGTATATGAGTATGAATCATATGATACTGGTTAATTATATCTTCGACAATTAAGGGCAAAACACCCATTCAGTGGGAGCATCAAATGAGATGATGAACTCTTTGGATCGATAAATATAGACGTGTGCACTCACAAGCATGATAATACCAAAATGGTTCCACCCACTTCATTATGTTCACCGATGAATTATTACAAGCATGAATATGTGTATTTGATACATATGGAGCCTGTCTGTAATGAGTTCATCGAATATAAAATGGAAGTAAATAAAATAACATGCAACAAAATGGTTCAATTTGATTAAATGGGTAAGTATATTAGAAAGAGATCCAAACATACTAAAATGAATATAGATTCAGTCTTAAGGGTCACTCCTCCCTATAATACATAATATGTATTAATAAGGAGTAATCTAAATTTGTTGGACAGAGTATGATTAATACCAAGTGAAGTTCAGTTAAACTCTTTCTATAAGGTGTGTACTTAAGTGTAGTACACAAGATTAAAATTAATATCATATGAAGAATAGTTTATAAAATCATACAATACAAAAGCTTATAAGAAACCTCATCATGTCCTAGGCCAAGCAACAGGCGGGTTATGTGAGTCGAAAGACTGCTTGTAATAATTGTACCTAAGGGATCTTGTGTGAATCACAACAAAAGAAGTTTGGGATGATGGTCATTGGATGACTGATTAATGTTATGAACATAAATGTTGTAAACTAAAACCAAATCAATTTCATGTATGGCAATTCATAAAATGTATATGAATGCCCGTACTATTGCAATAAGAAATACTTATTGTTTTAAGAACTACAAATTCATAGCGAAAGAATTTTCTTTGAAAAATTATTGGTAGTAAAATGGATATGGATATGATCCAAGGTTAAAACTAATTACAAAGGATGAAATGAAATTAAAAAAATCCAAATGAACACAACACATTAGAATGTCTAATGAGTATTTTTGCACGTCAAAAAGAAACTATGAGTTTCTTGTCAATGTCAAGAATAAGTAATCGTTGGTTGTTTAATTGAACCATTAAGAATATCAACTCTATGATATGGTATGATACAAAAATCCAAAACAAATTCTAAGTACATTACCAAAATATGATTTTGATAGTTGTACCCATAAAATTATGAATCATCTGTCACAAATGTGTCTTTAAGAGAAAGCCAAATGTTGTTGGAATATAGTGAGCCATATAGATAAGCATAACATCGTGAATTTCAATTGTTGAAATTAGTGTAATAGATTCGCCATTCTATCTGCTCAAGTTGATTTGGATTTACTCACAAAATTATCACCTAGTATGACTTTGTGTTTTGACACATATGTATTGAAACAGAAAATTCTAAATAAAGATTTAGACTAGACTTTTTGCACATAACAACCAAAGTGTCTCGAAGTCAACGGAAACAATATTGAGTTTGTGGGTTTTGGATATAATCCAAGAACCGATATGAAAGTATCATTCAATAAGCATCAAAATTGAACAAGTATTTTGATAGAAATATCAAATAGCTTGATTTCAGTCAAAATTGCAGAGGAAGTGTGTGTCCATATGAAAGAACGTTAAAGGTACATTGGTATTTCTAAACAAAAGAAAACAACACATTGTTGATTGTTAACGATGCACTTGCATTAAAAATCGTCTTTTAGTTGTTTTAATACTCGACGTTGGTTTTGCAAATAATGTCTTTTATAGTGAGTATAAAAGACATTAGGAATGTCCTACATGACATGCAGAAACATCTTATTAAAATGCTTAATAAGAAACATGCAAGATGGATTCCCTGTGCATTGGCAATCAGATTTATCATACACGTTATGTTGTCTACAATATCGTGATTTGTTTATGTATTTGATACATGAAGAAATATCAAATCCAAATTAAGGTCACTAAATGATAGTTTAAAGTGTTTCTCGTGTATTTACGAAATATAGGAGAATAGTTTATAGAAACAACGAACTCATTATGAATGAGTGTTTAGACTCAGACTTCATATGTGATATTGAGTATGGTATGTAATTATAAAATTCATATTCAAGCTTGGTTGAGAAGCTTTAATTTGGAAATGTTCCAAATGAGAGATTTTGGATGACTCAATAAAAGGCTAAGTACATTTTCCATGAATAACGCCATAATAAAAGCAATGTATATACATAGTAAATGTACAAATTTATTACTGAGCTGAAGGGTGATTCCAAATGTTGAGAATCCTATAACATTGCTATATGATAACAATATCATGATACATTTTGTAATAGGACTTAGAGCCCACTAGAGGTCGAGAAACATACTTTGAATTGTTCCACATGAAAATGGCAGTTTATTAGCGTCGGGGAGAGTTGATTAACATAGTAGATAATTGAAAACATAATAGCATACCAGTTCACTGAAGGACTGACCCGATTGACTTTGAAAAAACTGATTGGAGAAGTTGGAATAAGATATCATGATTGACCCCAAGTTCAAGTGAGAGATAGATAGAGTTAGGGGTATGCCCTAGAGGCAACTATGTAATTTGCTACATAAATCTAACTTGATCACCAATATTATTCAAAATAAAAGGCATTTTCTTTCCATTGTATGCTTGATATGATGTGTTACATTAATTAAATAATTTAATTAAAAGTGTATTTAATAGAAAATCAATAAATGGTATGTTTTTTGGTAGTAATTATAAAATGTTGTAACTATGAGAAATTTATCACAATGAAAATAAACATATCATTTTAAATATTCCTAGTCAAGATGTATCGAGACTGGATATCGATGCATCCACTAAGACTCGATTACATAACTCTCTTTAAATGTTAGGCAGTGTATTACTCATCACTACTGGGGACATCAAATGGTTACTTACTAATAGTTATTAGATAATGTAACGACCTCGGATTTTATAAATATTTAAATTGATAATTAAATTAATTTTTGAATTAAAATCGTAAAATTAATTTGTATATTGATGCGAGTTTCCCCGAGTTCAAATAAATTCTATGTTAAATCATTTAAAATTTAAATATTGTATATATATGTATATATGTGAATGTATATGTATACGTGATATATGAGGAAATTTGAAATATTATATATATATATATGTATATATATTAAATTTGAGTTTAAAATCTCAAATAAATGGTTTGAGGAAAATAAATATAAAAATAAATGATTTTAAATTAAATTAGTATTAAAGTTAAATTTGGAATTGATAGTTTAAGCTAGAAATAAAAATAGAAATGAATAAAAGTAAATATATAAGATAAATCACAAAATATAAAGTAATACGCTTAAATAAAATTTTAATAACAAATTAAAATAGAAATTTAGTTAGCAATATTACTAAAGAAAAAGAAAAAAAGAAATACACTCAAATGTGAAACAAGTAATATACTTACAAATATGGATAAGTATGAAACCAAACAAACAAAAACATATATATGTAATAGCTTGCAAAAGAAGATATATGTTCATATATATACATACCAAAAAAAAGAGATAAGTATGTAGATTTGTACAATGGTAATTAATGCCATCATCTTTAGTACACAAGATAAATCTCATCAGCCTCCAAAACAAGAATATCTCTGCCTATATTGTACAACAAAGATAATATCACCCTGTACAAATTGTATACCCTGTAAACTTATTTTTAAACATATCAACTTCATTTCAGTTTGACATTTCAAGCTGAGGAAATCTAAGGCAGTTATCATCTTAAACTAAAACAAAAACTTAAACAAAAAAATTCAATCCAAACAAACAACTTAAATCAAGACAACCAGAGATCAAAAGAAAAAAAAAGACCTCAGCAAGCAAAGTTCAAGTCTGGTTCTTCATCAACCCTGTTCACTTCTGGAAATCCAAGTGAGTAACACTCTATCTTTTTCAAAATTTAAAATTTTACTTTGTTGCACCTACATCTGAGAATAAGTATGCTTATAAGTATGCTTATATATAAATGCTCTGTATATTTGAAGGATGAATGAATGTGTGTGCAGGCTGTTATTTTCATAAGTCCTCTGTCTTAGTTCATAAACCAAGATTTGATTCAAAAATCCTTTCTACTCAATCTACCCATTGTTTGGATTTAAAATTCAAACCAAAACTGTTTGTTATAGAATATACTTAAGGTTAAAAATCTAATTAAGCTAAAACAACTTATGAATCTTTCTGGAAATCAAGATAGTTGAACCCAACTTTGAATAAGTTAAATTTCAAACACTTTAATTCACGCATTCAAGAATATAAATTGAATCCTCATACTAAAACATGATTTTTAAACAAAAAATCATAACTTTTAGAGCTAGAATTTGAGAGCAGTTTGAGTTTGTTCGAACTTCATCGTTTTGGTGAATTCCGATGATCTCGATGATGAAGGAGGTCGGGGTTCTCTGAGATGGTAGTGGAGTGTACGGGGGTTGCAGGAAAAATGAAGCGGTGGTGTGTAGTTGATCGTGGCGGCGGCGGGAAGCTCTCGAAGTCTGGTAACGTAGTTTTGAGAGGTCGAAAATTTTCGATTCGTTCGTCGCCGATAGACGATCGAGTGTCGCGGGGTTTTAGGATGTGGAAGAGGAGGTGTCGACGAAGAGGTGACCGGGGTTTCACGTTTTCTGATGGCCGAGGTTGTGCGAGCGACGCGTTTCCTAGTTGAGGTGGTGGTTCTAAGTTCTGGTTCCAGGTTAGCTTTGATCACTCGATTTCAATCTCGAGTGTGGGGTGGTAGTCTGATGTTTGGGATGGAGTATTTGAGTGATGGTCGGTATAGGAAGATCATCGGCGATGATCTGAGTGGCTCAGCGCCACCGTGAATGTGCACGGTGCATTGCCTGTTTCCCTGTCTTTGTTGGGTTGAGGGTGTTTACGTGGTCTCAACCAGTTCGAGTAAGTACTCGAAGCGTTTAAGTGTTGGCTCGAAGTAAATATAGAATGGCTCGGGTGTGTGTTATACAGGTTTTCAACAAAACAAAACCGTTCTGTTTCCTGAATTTCAAAATTAGATTTAAAGTAAAGTTTTAATTGAGTTTTGAAATCAAAGTTAAATATAAATCCAAGTTCAGTTGAAGCTTGGTTTGAGAATAGGTAAAGTTTTATTTTTAAATTGTTTTGATAACTAAAAGGTGTTTAAAATAATTAAGTGTATTTAAAAAGGAAATTGAATTTAAAATTTGGAATTTGATTTGTAAAGGAAAGATTTAAGGAAATTAAACAAATTTGAAACCTGGACTTAAATATATATTTGAATTTCAGGTTTTGAAATTAAATAAATTTTTATAAATTTAAATGTTTTTAAGGTAAGTTGAAATATTAAGGTATGTAAATTTAAAGGAGAATAAATTTCTTTATAACAAAAGTGATACTTTAACATATGAATTTGAAGTTTAAAAACATGGTTTTAAACTTTATTAAAGTTAAATTGGTATTTATTTTGAACTTGAAATTAAAAGGAAATTTAAAAGGTAAATTTGAAATGAATGTTTTTAAACCTATTTGTGAGTGATAATTTGTAATCAATAATGATTTTGTAAGTAAATTTCTTTAGAAAAGTGATTACAGAAATTTAATAGTTAATGAAGATCATTAACTAAGATTATTTAAATAAACAATCAATGTGATTAATTTAACAATAAAATTAGAATAATTAATTTAATAACAATCATTTATGGAATTGTTTAAGTATAATTACTTAATGGAAGTAATTAAGGAATTAATTATTCATTGTAAATAAGTGAGTTAATCGGATTAGTTTAAGTTAATTACTTAGGTTAATTAATCTAGAACAACCATTTAACAAATTGGAAAAGTAAAATTATTTAGAGAAATAATTAATAGATGATTACTGGATGTAATTAATTGAATGATGATTAGTAACTTGAGTATAATTATTTGTTAGTAATTAAAGGATTAATTAATAATTGTGATTAATTAAGGATAATTAAAAGTTAATTAATTCATTAATTAAAGATGATTAGTTAATAATTAAAGGTTAACTAATAAATGATGAAAGGGAATTTTTTTCCAGATAATTTGTAATTAACTCATGATAATTAACCCGGATTAATGATTACATAAGTAATACATTTGATTTAAATTAATCAATTGATTAATAAATTTTACTTGTGAATGTTTGGATTTTATTGAATGGGTGAATTGTTTGATATCCCTGATTTATGATGCTTTGTGATATATCCTGATTTGTGTTGTGATCTATAATGTAGTTTATTTATCTGGGATGAATGTAATTTATTTTATCTGTGATTTATCTGTGGATCTGTGAATAAGGATAAGCGTTATAGTTTATACCGCTTATCAAATATATTGTTGTATTTGAATCTGTGATGATTAAATGATGTTGCACTATTGTGTTAAACCCCTGGACCACACTTTTACACACACAAATATGGATTTCACGTGGAAATCGGTTAAGTCACAGATGATTTAAATTTAATATTTTTGAAATTGAAATTTTAATTTCAATTGATTTTGGAAATGGATTTGGGTTAAATGTTAAAGCTTTTGGAAAGAAGTTTTTAAGAGAAAAGTTAATTTGAATAACTTGGTAAAGTTTCCAATTTAAATAATATAATTTGAATTTGAATTCAAAAATTTTGAATTGAATTCAATGTTTGGAAATTACGGTTAAAGATGTTATAAATGTTTTATATGAATTTAAACCATTTTAAAAGTATGGTTTTGAGAATTTGAATTTAACCCAAGGACTTTAACTCGTATAAAAGAATCAGATTTTCCGAAATGAAAACTATTTGTTTTCAAATAATAGAAGCTTTCATATAAGGAATGAATTTCCAAATTGTGTTAAAGGAATTTCAAGTTTGAAAGGAAAATGGTTTTCCGAGTTATGAATAAACCTTTGTGAAATATTATTAAACTTTGTTTGAAATTGGAAAGGTGTACCTTTTGTATAAATGGTCGAAATAGAATTGTTTTGAAAGCTATCAATTAAATCTTTGTTTAAAGATTGGATGAGTTAAATCCAAATTGAAATGGAAATTGATTTGGAAAATCTATGAATAGATCTTTGTGAAACTAAGTGAACTTTGTGAGATGAATCTTTTTGTGTAAAGGATTAAAATGGTAATGTGTTTAAACCATTTGAAGAAAAGTTTGGATAATAAGTTGTGACTTAATTGAAATCCCATATCCATATGTTTTTAAATATTGCGCTCATTATTCGGTTTAGCCGGGAGAGGACTTTGTGTCATATAACCCATTCTGAATAATGATACGTCGTATATGGATAGCATTTGAAGACTGGTGGTGAAGACCAGATATTTTCGAAAATGAAAGGACAACTCATCGAATGTCTCTGCATCGACTGGTCCCTGGTATAGAGATTCCATATGCGGTGGGAAGTCCGGACGTGATTAGGAATTATCCGGATTGCAAGGGCTTCTTTAGAAGTGCCTTCGGTTCTATTCGAACTTGTATGGTTGTATGTCTGGCACTACACTTTGAGATATAAAGCTGATTTCTTTCAAATACATTTCTGTTTGGTGGTAGAGATTTATTCTCTTAGCTTAACACCCTTCTCTGAGACGTACGAGCTCAGAGGTTATGTAGTTGAAGGTTATCAGTGATATATTCCCAATTTGGTAGTGTGGCATGCTGAGTGTTGCTGATCATTTGTTGATCAAAGCATGGCTTTGTGAAAAAGCGTAGCTTTGTGGACGAGACCTCATCGAGCCTCACAGACCGGAAATGGTCGAAACAGGGAAGATGCAGCAAGGTTTCAGGGGTAGCTCCCCTAGGGTATGTCCATTCCTTCTGGAAAAAGGTGGTATCATGGTATGGAGCCCAGATATTTACCTATGTGGTTTCTCCATTCTCATTTACTCTGTGTGATTGTTGCTTTGTGATCGAGAGCTCTCGGATAAAGGTCGCAAACGACCGGGGGTGGCATATCTCAGGTTTACTACCCGGGAAAGGGGTAACCGGCCTTGTGTTGGTAGAGAGCCGGGTGGTTCTCGGGGCGTCCCTCCAGAGGCGTTCCCATGTGGCATAGGAAGTTCCTTAGCCTGACCATTTGTTGGAAAATCCAAAGAAACAATACGAACCCTGTACGGTTTTAGTTGTAGAACCTTCCATTTAAAATGGTAGCTATAGCAGGCATAATATAATGGTACCTATGTTGGCTAAGATTAATATTATACTTTTGAAATGTTTTTCACACTATGCACTAGTGATAATATCAAAAGAGTTTTCTTGCGTAGGAAGCATGTTTGACTATCATAAGAAGAAATCTCCCCCATGTGTGCGATTGCATTGTGTGTGTGCCGGGAGGCCTTATGGCAGTTTCATTTTCCAAAAGCATTGTGGATTTCAATGTTTAAAATCCTTTTGTTGTTTGTTTTAAAGAATAAATTATTTTTGTTACTCACACCAGTCCCATGACTGACCTTGCTTAGCTTAGTGCAGTGTGATAGGGGGTTCTCGCTTCGCGGTTTGGTGGCGAACGGGAGACTCTTACCCCTACATGTCCTCGTGGTGGGGTTGGTTAGCCGTAAGGTGTGACAGTCGAAAGGCTGGCCGTAAAAGCAAGGGCAGGGTACCAGTGTCAGCCACGGCGGGGCTGGGATGGTTGAAAAGCCTACCAGTCGAGATTGGCCGCTATCGACGGTTGAAAAGCCTAGGTCGTGACAGCGTGGTATCAGAGCTAAGGTTGAACTTTAGCTCAGGAGTATAACACATTAAGTAGCTCATTAGAGATAGGGTGAAGTATACCCTAGAATGAGTAATCCCTAAGATATCTGTCCATATGTCTCAGTAAATTCTCTTACTATCCACTGATAGTAAGTATGAGTGCAAGAAGAGGATGAGATAGGGGACAAGGAAATACGACTATAAATGGTCAATACCCTGTAACAACAAGGAAATAATCTTTTCTCTATCAATCTCTTTTGTTCAACATCTTTTCTCAATTCTTTGATAGTTCCTGGTAGATCCAGGAAGAAGATTTGATATATTTGTATGGGACATAAACTCCAAATAGGTCAGAATTATTTGTTTGGATGAATTGTTTGCTTTGGTTGCTTTGATTGATAAGTATACTTTAGTTCTAAACAAAAAGTTTTGAAATTGTATCCATATATCTATCTATTCTTTGGGTACCAATATATTTTACGAATGGTTAGTTATCCCTTCGAACTAACCGATGCCATTGCATATTTCGTAGATCCGGATAACCCGAGTATTTTGTGAAGTGTTAAATAGATTCGTTCTCGTATCTATTATTGATATTCTGATTTGGTAAGCCAAATGCAGAATAGATATTCAGTTGATTTGATAAAATATTCTTCATCTATCTTTGTGTCTCCTTGGCAAATTTCGAGGATGAAATTCTTTTAAGGGGGGAAGGTTGTAACGACCCCGGATTTTATAAATATTTAAATTGATAATTAAATTAATTTTTGAATTAAAATCGTAAAATTAATTTGAAAATTGATGCGAGTTTCCCCGAGTTCAAATAAATTCTATGTTAAATCATTTAAAATTTAAATATTGTATATATATGTATATATGTGAATGTATATGTATACGTGATATATAAGGAAATTTGGAATATTATATATATATATATGTATATATATTGAATTTGAGTTTAAAATATCAAATAAATGGTTTGAGGAAAATAAATATATAAATAAATGATTTTAAATTAAATTAGTATTAAAGTTAAATTTGGAATTGATAGTTTAAGCTAGAAATAAAAATAGAAATGAATAAAAGTAAATATATAAGATAAATCACAAAATATAAAGTAATACACTTAAATAACATTTTAATAACAAATTAAAATAGAAATTTATTTAGCAATATTACTAAAGAAAAAAAAAGAAATACACTCAAATGTGAAACAAGTAATATACATACAAATATGGATAAGTATGAAACCAAACAAACAAAAACATATATATGTAATAGCTTGCAAAAGAAGATATATGTTCATATATGTACATACGAAAAAAAGAGATAAGTATGTAGATTTGTACAATGGTAATTAATGCCATCATCTTTAGTACACAAGATAAATCTCATCAGCCTCCAAAACAAGAATATCTCTGCCTATATTGTACAACAAAGATAATATCACCCTGTACAAATTGTATACCCTGTAAACTTATTTTTAAACATATCAACTTCATTTCAGTTTGACATTTCAAGCTGAGGAAATCTAAGGCAGTTATCATCTTAAACTAAAACAAAAACTTAAACAAAAAAATTCAATCCAAACAAACAACTTAAATCAAGACAACCAGAGATCAAAAGAAAAAAAAAGATTTCAGCAAGCAAAGTTCAAGTCTGGTTCTTCATCAACCCTGTTCACTTCTGGAATCCAAGTGAGTAACACTATCTTTTTCAAAATTAAAAATTTGACTCTGTTGCACCTACATCTGAGAATAAGTATGCTTATATATATGTATGAAAGCTCTGTATATTTGAAGGATGAATGAATGTGTGTGCAGGCTATTATTTTCATAAGTCCTCTGTCTTAGTTCATAAACCAAGATTTGATTCAAAAATCTTTTCTACTCAATCTACCCATTGTTTGGATTTAAAATTCAAACCAAAACTGTTTGTTATAGAATATACTTAAGGTTAAAAATCTAATTAAGCTAAAACAACTTATGAATCTTTCTGGAAATCAAAATAGTTGAACCCAACTTTGAAAAAGTAAAATTTCAAACAGTTTAATCACGCATTCAAGAATATAAATTGAATCCTCATACTAAAACATGATTTTTAAACAAAAAATCATTAACTTTTAGAGCTATAATTTGAGAGCAGTTCGAGTTTGTTCGAACTTCATCATTTTGGTGAATTCCGATGATCTCGATGATGAAGGAGGTTGGGGTTCTCTGAGATGGTAGTGGAGTGTACGGGGGTTGCAGGAAAAATGAAGCGGTGGTGTGTAGTTGATCGTGGTGGCGGCGGGAAGCTCTCGAAGTCTGGTAACCTAGTTTTGAGAGGTCGGAAATTTTCGATTCGTTCGTCGCCGATAGACGATCGAGTGTCACGGGGTTTTAGGATGTGGAAGAGGAGGTGTCGACGAAGAGGTGACCGGGGTTTCACGTTTTCTGGTTGCCGAGGTTGTGCGAGCGACGCGTTTCCAGGCTGAGGTGGTGGTTCTAAGTTATGGTTACAGGTTAGCTTTGATCACTCGATTTCAATCTCGAGTGAGGGGTGGTGGTCTGATGTTTGGGATGGGGTGTTTAAGTGATGGTCGGTATAGGAAGATCATCAGCGATGATCTGAGTGGCTCGGCGCCACCATGCATGTGCACGGTGCATTGCCTGTTTCCCTGTCTTTGTTGAGTTGAGGGTGTTTGCGTGGTCTCAAGCAGTTCGAGTAAGTACTCGAAGCGTTTAAGTGTTGGCTCGAAGTAAATATAGAATGGCTCAGGTGTGTGTTATACAGGTTTTCAACAAAACAAAACCGTTCTGTTTCCTTAATTTCAAAATTAGATTTAAATTAAAGTTTTAATTGAGTTTTTAAATCAAAGTTAAATATAAATCCAAGTTCAGTTGAAGCTTGGTTTGAGAATAGGTAAAGTTTTATTTTTAAATTGTTTTGATAACTAAAAGGTGTTTAAAATAATTAAGTGTATTTAAAAAGGAAATTGAATTTAAAATTTGGAATTTGATTTGTAAAGGAAAGATTTAAGGAAATTAAACAAATCTGAAACCTGGACTTAAATATATCTTTGAATTTCAGATTTTGAAATTAAATAAATTTTTATAAATTTAAATGTTTTTAAGGTAAGTTGAAATATTATGGTATGTAAATTTAAAGGAGAATAAATTTCTTTATAACAAAAGTGATACTTTAACATATGAATTTGAAGTTTAAAAACAATGGTTTTAAACTTTATTAAAGTTAAATTGGTATTTATTTTGAACTTGAAATTAAAAGGAAATTTAAAAGGTAAATTTGAAATGAATGTTTTTAAACCTATTTGTGAGTGATAATTTGTAATCAATAATGATTTTGTAAGTAAATTTCTTTAGTAAAGTGATTACAGAAATTTAATAGTTAATAAAGATCATTAACTAAGATTATTTAAATAAATAATCAATGTGATTAATTTAACAATAAAATTAGAATAATTAATTTAATAACAATCATTTATGGAATTGTTTAAGTATAATTACTTAATGGAAGTAATTAAGGAATTAATTATTCATTGTAAATAAGTGAGTTAATCGGATTAGTTTAAGTTAATTACTTGGGTTAATTAATCTAGAACAATCATTTAACAAATTGGAAAAGTAAAATTATTTAGAGAAATAATTAATAGATGATTACCGGATGTAATTAATTGAATGATGATTAGTAACTTGAGTATAATTATTTGTTAGTAATTAAAGGATTAATTAACGATAATTAAAAGTTAATTGATTCATTAATTAAGGCTGATTAGTTAATAATTAAAGGTTAACTAATAAATGATGAAAGGGAAATTTTTTTCAGATAATTTGTAATTAACTCATGATAATTAACCTGGATTAATGATTATTCATAAATAATACATTTGATTTAAATTAATCAATTGATTAATAAATTTTACTTGTGAATGTTTGGATTTTATTGAATGGGTGAATTGTTTGATATCCCTGATTTATGATGCTTTGTGATATATCCTGATTTGTGTTGTGATCTGTAATGTAGTTTATTTATTTGGGATGAATGTAATTTATTTTATCTGTGATTTATCTGTGGATTTGTGAATAAGGATAGGCGTTATAGTTTATACCGCTTATCAAATATATTGTTGTATTTGAATCTGTGATGATTAAATGATGTTGCACTATTGTGTTAAACCCCTGGACCACAGTTTTACACACACAAATATGGATTTTACGTGGAAATCGGTTAAGTCACAGATGATTTAAATTTAATATTTTTGAAATTGAAATTTTAATTTCAATTGATTTTGGAAATGGATTTGGGTTAAAGGTTAAAGCTTTTGGAAAGAAGTTTTTAAGAGAAAAGTTAATTTGAATAACTTGGTAAAGTTTCCAATTTAAATAATATAATTTGAATTTGAATTCAAAATTTTTGAATTGAATTCAATGTTTGGAAATTATGGTTAAAGATGTTATAAATGTGTTATATGAATTTAAACCATTTTAAAAGTATGGTTTTGAGAATTTAAATTTAACCCAAGGACTTTAACTCATATAAAAGAATTAGATTTTCCGAAATGAAAACTATTTGTTTTCAAATAATAGAAGCTTTCATATAAGGAATGAATTTCCAAATTGTGTTAAAGAAATTTCAAGTTTGAAAGGTAAATGGTTTTCCGAGTTATGAATAAACCTTTGTGAAAGATTATTAAACTTTGTTTGAAATTGGAAAGGTGTACCTTTTGTATAAAAGGTCGAAATAGAATTGTTTTGAAAGCTATCAATTAAATCTTTGTTTAAAGATTGGACGAGTTAAATCCAAATTGAAATGGAAATTGATTTGGAAAATCTATGAATAGATCTTTGTGAAACTGAGTGAACTTTATGAGATGAATCTTTTTGTGTAAAAGATTAAAATGGTAATGTGTTTAAACCATTTGAAGAAAAGTTTGGATAATAAGTTGTGACTTAATTGAAATCCCATATCCATATGTTTTTAAATATTGCGCTCATTATTCGATTTAGCCAGGAGAGGACTTTGTGTCATATAACCCATTCCGAATAATGATACGTCGTATATGGATAGCATTTGAAGACCGGTGGTGAAGACCGGATATTTTCGAAAACGAAAGGACAACTCGTCGAATGTCTCTGCATCGACTGGTCCCCGGTATAGAGACTCCATATGTGGTGGGAAGTCCGGACGTGATTAGGAATTATTCGGATTGCAAGGGCTTCTTTAGAAGTGCCTTCGGTTTTGTTCGAACCCGGAACAGACTTGTATGGTTGTATGTCTGACACTACATTTTGAGATATAAAGCTGATTTCTTTCAAATACATTTCTGTTTGGTGGCGGAGATTTATTCTCTTAGCTTAACACCCTTCTCTGAGACGTACGAGCTCAGAGGTTATGTAGTTGAAGGTTATCAGTGATATATTCCCAATTTGGTAGTGTGGCATGCTGAGTGTTGCTGGTCATTTGTTGATCAAAGCATGGCTTTGTGAAAAAGCGTAGCTTTGTGGACGAGACCTCATTGAGCCTCACAGACCGGAAATGGTCGAAACAGGAAAGATGCGGCAAGGTTTCAGGGGTAGCTCCCCTTGGGTATGTCCATTCCTTCTGGAAAAAGGTGGTATCATGGTATGGAGCCCAGATATTTACCTGTGTGGTTGCTCCAATCTCATTTACTCTGTGTGGTTGTTGCTTTGTGATCGAGAGCTCTCGGATAAAGGTTGCAAACGACCGGGGGTGGCATATCTCAGGTTTACTACCCGGGAAGGGGATAACCAGCCTTGTGTTGGCAGAGAGCCAGGTGGTTCTCGGGGCGTCCCTCCAGAGGCATTCCCATGTGGCATAGGAAGTTCCTTAGCCTGACCATTTGTTGGAAAATCCAAAGAAACAATACGAACCCTGTACGGTTTTAGTTGTAGAACCTGCCATTTAAAATGGTAGCTATAGCAGGCATAATATAATGGTGCCTGTGTTGGCTAAGATTAATATTATACTTTTGAAATGTTTTTCACACTATGCACTAGTGATAATATCAAAAGAGTTTTCTTGCATAGGAAGCATGTTTGACTATCATAAGGAGAAATCTCCCCTATGTGTGCGATTGCATTGTGTGTGTGCCGGGAGGCCTTATGGTAGTTTCATTTTCCAAAAGCATTGCAGATTTCAATGTTTAAAATCCTTTTGTTGTTTGTTTTAAAGAATAAATTATTTTTGTTACTCACACCAGTCCCATGACTGACTCAGAGTTTATTGTTCCTTTCCTAAACTCTGGGTGCCCACAATTTTCCACACGGGCAGTCTAGAGTTGGGTTTCTTTTCAGATAGTCAGGTTTAGAAGATTATCTGGAGCTAGTTCAGTTCTTGGAGTTCACCGACTGACGTTGCTTACCTTTGTGAAACGTGATGGTGGTTCGAGCTTGATATTGGAGTTGTTGGATTCATTCTCTTTTTCAGATCATTTGGAGTTATCTGTTCTGTTATTTCCGCTGTAGCATCATTATTTGTCTCTGATATTGTTGTATCATATAGATATCATTGTTGTATATAATATTCTGGATATTGTATTCATTGGAGTTATATATGATATCATCTATTTCTTTATTCCGCTGTGTTGTTATACTTACTGTGTTATAAGCTCCGGCACGAATCGAATTGCAACGATTGAATCTACGACATTCGAGTACAAGTGAAGTACAGGTGTCGATTTTCGAACGCTGAAATTTGGATCGTGACAGATAACTATGGAGTGGCTCACTTAATAGTTTTCTGTTGGTTCGCATAACTAAGGTCAAACCAAAAACTTCGAAGTGCCTAAACTACACAGTTCTCTTGACTTTAGAATGCAGATTATCTTCAATATTAAAGCTCTGCTTTGATTATAGTTAAATCATGGTACGACATCCATCATACAACTATAGTTGTGTCAAGTGGAAGTATTGAAAGTGAAACACTATTCAAAAAAGGATTTGTCTCCTCAGTTATATGAGGTTAGTATCATAGTCAACTGAGGTCAACTCAAAGTCAAAATCTTTGGCCAGAGTAGTTCGTTAATAATAATTGTTATTATTGTACTAAGAACTTTGTGTTTGGACTATAAAGTTGAATACGGATGATATTGGAATTTTGACCATAACCACGTTCGGTTAAGTATAAGACCAAGGTAGATGGTATTGACCATAGTAGAGTGGTCGATGTCCATCATTGTTATTGATTGGCATTTTGGTCGATTAGTGGCTTTGACGTTGATGAGATACAGTGGTGCGCGACGTGATGGTTTGTTCGTGCGACCAGTTTAGAGATATGATGTTATTATTCGATGAGTGATATTAAGGGTGAAGCTAGGATGTGGTGCTTCGACCTAGTGATTTTGATGGTGAGGCAGGGATGTGGTGCTTCGACCTGGTGGTCTGATATTGCGGATAGTGACTCGATGCTGTATAGAGTAGGCTCCGAGATGATAGTATCAGGACTATATGGATCATGTTGGACCTCGTACTTCGGATGGCATGATAGTAGGGTTCTTCGATCAAGAGCTCGGGCAGTGAGCATGATCGAGGATGGCAGCTCGGATTGGAGTGATGTTGTGGATTGTTGACTGGGGTGAGTGTTAGGGCTCGTTCCCAGAAAACTGTAGTGAACCAGTAGGGTTCAGATTTGTATCGAGTGAGTAAGGCTCGATGGATATGTTTGTGCCTAGGGATCGTTGATGAATCAGAGTGTTTTGGTTGTGTTCAAAGCAGGGGTACTATATGCGAAGGCACTCGAGGGCTGGTAGTGCCAGTTTGTACCCTGGACCGGTAGGGTCTAGGTCAGGTGGTACAGAGGCATCACAAGTGACAACCATGTGGGTTTTTCTAACCGGTGAGTATGGTGAGCACACTCAAAAACTGAGATTTCCACTAGTCCTTAACTGTCTCCGAGAGTCATATGAGTCATCATATATCTAGCACACTGGGTGACAATTGGTATTATTTGATGGATGTTATGCTTGTTATGGTTGCTCACTAGTCACCTGTCACCCTAGGGATGTCACACTAGGTAGGGATTGTGGTAGGGATACCTAGATACCCTGACTTGACATGGTGTGGAGTAGGTATGGATGGAGATACCTAGATACCTGAAGTTTACTAAGTATGGGGTAGGGACTATAGGTGGAGATCCCTAGGCACCTTGACAGATACTGAGTGTGGTATACCCTTTTTACGATGTTATAGAGTAGCATATTA
Source organism: Allium fistulosum (assembly GCA_030737815.1). NCBI lineage: Eukaryota > Viridiplantae > Streptophyta > Magnoliopsida > Asparagales > Amaryllidaceae > Allium > Allium fistulosum. Next base: position 1,043,229,498 of record CM060906.1, read on the forward strand.
CTTATGCTTATGTGCTGACTTTGTGGTTGCACGGACAGGTCAGGTATGGTTTACATACCCTATGTTCCGTATATTACCGAGTTTTATAGTATTTTGAGATCTGATATCGCTCACACCAGACTGTTGTCTGATCCGAGGTTTTATGTTTTGCTTCCTATTATCTCGAGTACTCTTAAATGAGTAGATTGAGAGCATGTGCATGATTATGAAGTTCTACTTGTGGTCCGACAGGAGGTGACGGTTATCTATACTTATATGTGCATTTGTTACTATATTTCCACTGTGTGACACCGTGGAGCCTTGACAGTGTGGATTTACCATTATGAGACAGTGTACTAGTTGAGTTTACTTCCCGTTGTATAAACTCTGTTATGGTGTTGTATAACTTTGTGGATCTTTATTTAGATGATTATTTCACATTGTTACTGCTGTCTCTCTTGTTTTATACATGTGTTGATTATTATATTTACTCTAATGCGATGTGAGATATGCGATAGGTAATTTGGTTATTTCATGTTTCCTTTTTCTTCTTTTCCACTCTTTTCTCTTCTATTTCTTCATCTTATTCCTTTTTCTTTCCTTTAACTACCGTTTTGCACCACAGGTGTAGGGCGGTCGTTACAGCATAGATGAATCATGAAGGTGCGATGCCGCTAAACCTAGGTTATCGCCATTGTCGACTTCAACATGATTGGAGATATTCCATAACTACCTAAGTAGTTATCCTATGTTTTCCTCATTGTTAACGTCAACACTCATAGATGCGGTGTTGTTTAGGCTCGGTGAGGTTACAAGCGGCATGTCATGGTCGTGATTATCAAGAAAACTGATTTGTTACCAATAAAAGCATTTACTTTTCACAAAATCTAAACTCTTGTCCAACTTCTATTAGATGATAAAATATTTTTCTCAATATTTTTTCAAAAGTACTACCACATACATTTTTTTAAATTCCAAAACATATACCAAATCAATTAATTGTCCTTTAAAATGCTTATTTAGCATAATAAATTCATAATAATTCGAAATCACTTGGGAAAAATCCCCAAAAATCATAGAAATTCCAAAATACCGTATTCTTCATCATATAAAAATTTCAGGGCCAAAAACCATATTTGACTGTTTTAAATAATTAAAACCCGAAATTAACCCAATTTCCAACTTAGGAAATTCATAAAATATTTATTTTGACTGGGAAAATTATGAAATTAATAACCCATCTTCAAATTATCATTTTATATCACATAACCAAAAATCAAATCGACTAGAGACTAAAAACTTAGGTTTTTGCCTTAAAACCCACTTAAATAATTTCATAACAATCCCATAAATCATCACTCTATCCAAACAATGATTAAACAACCATAACGTGGCAAAAATCATCAAAACCACTTGAATATTATCCATAGCTGAATTCAAGAACAAAAATAAAGATGGTTCATGTATTATTCACCTTGGATTTAATGTTGGAGTTGAGATTTGATATAGCTCTTGAATCCTTAAGTCTTTTCTTCGATTAGCTTTATTTCCCTCTTCTAATCCCCTTGTTTAATGGCCGGCTTCTCTTCTTCTTTTAGACTTTTTTTTATGTTTTGTGAAAAAAAAGAATGATACGAGGAGGAGAGGCTTTAAGGTGTGAAAGTTGGATCTACATATTTTGCTCCTTTCATATATTCTCTTATACGTTAAGCTTTTAAAACAATCTCATTATTTAATTCATTAAGGCAACCTTTGTTAATAATCATTTCTCATTCTCCTTAACCATCTATATTATTCTATTTAATCTATCCGATTAAATATTCTTAATAATATTAAATTAAAATTAGGGGTGTTACAGGCTCCCCTCCTCAAAGAATTTCATCCTCGAAATTAAGTAAGGACTACATAACAAGCATATTAAATATGCTAACAATGCTAGTACATCCTACCAGCTACTAAATCTATATACAACAAGTATAGAACATACCATCATAATAGCTTAGGATAAGTATCACTAATCTTTTCCTCTGTCACCCATGTACAGTCTTTCTCGTTGTCACTCAACTGGAATTTCACTAATCTGACTGTCTTGTTCCTTAACTTTTTCTCATCTCTTGCTACAACTCGAACTGGTTGTCTTACAAAAGTTAGATCCGGTTCTACTACTAAATCTTCCAATGAAGTCAGAGTAATAATAGTCACTAGATCATGCACATACTTCATAAGATGAGAAAATTGAAACACATTATGGACACCTGCCAAACTACTTGGTAACTCAACTCGATATGCGAGTTTCCCAATCTTCGCTATAATAGGGAATAGTTCAACATATCTCGGTGCCAGTTCCCTGACTTTCCAAATTGTACCACACCTTTCATTGGTGATACTTTAATGAAAACACGATCTCTAACTAAGAACTCAAAATCTTTATGCCTTTTATCTGCATAACTTTTCTACCTAGACCGAGCTTCTCTCATCCTATCATGGATTAACTCAATCTTTTCTATGGCTTCTCTTACCATTTCTGGACTAAGGACCAATCTATCTCTAGTCAACATGCTGGTGATTTGAACAGCCTTCCATACAAAGCTTCGAAAGGTGCCATTCCTATACTAGTCTGATAACTATTATCATAGGAAAATTCAACCAAGTGCAAATGGTCTTCCCACGACCCACCAAAGTCTAGTACGCAAGCTCTCAACAAATCTTGAAGTACCTTATTGACTCTCTCCATCTTGTCATCTGTCTATGGATAATAACCAGTACTCATCTTAAGCTTGGTACCTAATAGCTTATGCAGACTCTTCCAGAATTCACTAGTGAACAAGACAACTTTGTCACCGACTATAATACTAGGAATCCTATGCAGTCTAACAATATTCTTCATAAACAACTTGGAAAATACAGGTGCCATCTTGCTTGACTTAACGAGAATGAAGTGTGCACCCTTGATCGGTACACCCACTATGAACCACAACTTTCATTTCTCCTATTTGACCTTGGCAACTCGTCAATAAAATTCATGGATATCAAATCCCATTTCCAAACTAGTATATCTAAAGGCTGAAGTAATCCGCTCGGCTTATGATGTTCGGCTTTCACTTGTTGGCAATTTGCACATTACATCACCCATACGCCTACATCCTTTTTCATACCTTCATTGAAGAAACTTCTCTTCATATCTTGATAGATCTTGGTTCCCTTGGGATGAATCGTAAACCTGATCGATGATGCTCCCTAAGAACTTCCTTTCTTAGGTCACCAACATCTGGAACACATAACCGTCCCTTCTCCTTTACCCATCCCTCTGGTCAAGACTAAAATCCTTTAGATCATTGAACTCGATTCCACCTTCTAATCTTTTAATCTTTTGGACTAACAATGGATCATCTCTCTGCTTAGAAGCAGTCCTCTCGATCAATACTGGTCAAACTTTCATGCAAGACAACATGGCAATACTTTGACTAGAACTAGCAGTCGATCTTAACTGCCCGCTATAGGTAGTCAACGCTTCTAAATCCTTCCATTCGGCCAATATAACTAACACCACATTATGATGTTTCCTGCTAAGTGCATCCGCTACTTTATTTCCTTTTTTTGGCGTATACTCAATACAAAAATCATAAGCCGCTAAAAACTCTAGCCACCTCTACTATCTCACATTCAACTCTTTCTAAGAGAATAAATACCTCAAAGACTTGTGATTTGTATACAACTCGAATCGTTCTCCTAAGAGGTAGTGTCTCCACACTTTCAATGCAAAAATTACTGCTGCCAACTCCAAATCATAGTCGGATATCTAACTTCATGGGGTTTTAGCTGTTGAGAAGCGTAGGCAATCACTTTACCCCTCTGCATCAATACTACTCCTAATCATATTCCACATGCATTCGTATACACTACTAAATCCTGATTCCCAATCTGAAAGAACTAACACGAGCGCATTGGACAATAAATTTTTTAACTCAAGGAATGCTTCCTCACATTTATCAAACCAAATAAACATTACATCCTTCCTAGTTAATTTAGTCAAGGATGCTGCTATCCGCGAGAAATCCTTGATGAATCTCTGGTAATAGCCAGAAAATCAAAGAAAACTCCTTATCTTGGTCACCGTCTCGGGTCTTTTCCAACTATTTATAGCCTCAATCTTAGTTGGATCCATGGACAATCCTTTCTATGAAACTACATGACCAAGAAACTTCACTTCTTTCTTCCACAAATGGCACTTTAAAAACTTCTCTTTTATTTGATGCTGCCTCAACGTATCAAGCACCATTCTAAGATGAACCTCATGATCTCTTTCACCCTTAGAATATATCAGACTGTCATCAACGAATACAAACACAAACATATCCAAGTGCTTTCGAAAAACCTAATTCATCAAATCCACAAAGAAATCTGGCGCATTAGTTAAGCCGAATGGCATCACTAACAACTCATACGAACCATATCTTGTTCAAAATGTCGTTAAAGGAAAACTATCCTCTACCTCTCTCAGTTGATGGAACCCTATCACCAAATCTAACTGGGAAAATACTTTAGCTCCACTCAACTGATCAAATAAATCATCAATTCTCGGTAAAGGATATCGATTCTTTATCGTCTTCTCATTCAACATACGTTAATCAATGCACGTTCTTAATGACCTGTTCGGTTTCTTCATGAATACCGCGGCCGCTCCCTAAGGCGAACTGCTTGGTCTAATAAAAATCTTTCCTTCTAAGTCCACTAGCTGCGCCTTTAACTCCTTCATCTTGGTAGGTTTCATCCTGCTAGGTGGTCTACTTACGGGTTCAGCTTTAGGTACAAGACCTATTCGAAACTCAATAGCTTGTTTCGGTGGTAGTCCTATAACCGGCTCAAAAACATCTACAAATTCCCTTACAACCAAAACCCAATTCACTTCATCTTCTACTTTTATTGCTCCCAATAAAGTAAAAATATCCACACTCGATTTATCTATTGAGTATATAATTCGGTCACTACTATCAGGGTGTTTGACCGATATTTTCCTATCTCAACAAAATATCCTAGCATCATATTTGCTCAACCAATCCATACCCAAAATAATCCCAAAACCCACAAAATCAAACACATACAAACTGCAGGCAAAAGTATGACCTAGAAACTCAAACTCTAGATGGTCACACCTCATCCCTAGATTTGCGTACCCTCCTATTGGATTCGCTACCCTTAAGGAGTAATAAGGTATGATGGTTTTAAATATAACTTATCTACTAAACACTGAGATATAAATGAATTCGATTGCACCAGGTATCAAACAGTACGCTAATTGGCATGGTATGAATCAAAAGCGTACCTTCCATCATAGACTGTCGATTCTCAGCTGTTGTTGGTCTTGATACAGATGGCTCCAAAGCAAACACCTTTCCTTTATTAGCATTGACCGCTTCTGGACATTTGTTTTTAGAATGCCCTATCTGGTCACAGTTAAAGCACTTCACATTCTGCGTGCCGATAACCATCTTGCCATCACCTAATTGACACTCATTTGCATAGTGCCCTTTCTTATCACACTTATAACAAATGATATCTTCTTTCCCTTTCTTAGCAGCTCTACCCTTCTAAGCTCCCTTTCCCTTAAATAACTTCCTCTTTTTATTCTGAGAACTTTAGGTTCCAACTAGCTTCTCGTTCCTAAAAGTAGAAAGCGTCTCCTCGTTCCTGATTGCTATCTCCACCACTACATTTGATGGATCTCTGAGATGTGGCATAGTTGCCCTAGCAATCTCTAGTCTTAACCCCCGGATAAACTTGTCGTTCCTCTTAATAATAGTGTCAATGGTGGCTTATCCATACCTGGACAGTTCATCAAACTTAGCAGAGTATTCCAACACTAACATTTCCTCTGCTCTAACTCTATAAACTTCCTGGACAAGGCTGCTTGGCTACTTCAGACAAAACCTTTCCTCGAATCTCCTTTGAAATTCTACCAAAGTCAGTTCCTCTTCTGGTACCTCTACGTCACCCCGTTTCACCATAACAAAGCAGCTCCTTGCAACTATCTTGAAGCGAACCTCCTTTACTGCTCATCACTCAGACCTAAATCTACAAAAATACTTTCACAATGTAATAGCCAAATCTCCACTTCTATTGCTTCGCCAGTCCCCAAAAAAGGCTTCCCGCCCAGACTGGTGTAATCTCGACTCAACTTACCATAATTATTACCAACTGGTGCTACGAGATTGACTCCTCCTACATTAACAACATTTTCTCCAGCTGCTACTGCAACTGCTACAGCTTGCATCAGATTGATGAAGAACTAATACATAGCCACTATATCTACTGGTAGGGTCGGAACACCTACATTGGAATTTGCATTTTGATTATCATTTTCTTATCGACCCGAATTCCTTCTAGTGTTGGGTCGAGCCTTTCCATTTGTTGTGGTGCTTCCGCCACCTAGATTCACTCTTATGTTCTTGCTTTCATATCTTTCTTTTTCATAAATCTGCATATGTGCCTTAATAAGATATAGAAGAACAGTGTAAGAGGGATGGGAGAATACATACTTATATATAGCAAATACGTACATTATATAGCGTGATCCCATACCCCAATCTTATTCTCTGATTCGTTAGGATTATGTCTTCAAATATCATTTAATCTTTTAAGTTTTACATAAAACTATGCCCTAATACCAACTTGTAACATTCCCCATTCTGAGACTCAAAACTAATAAATGCGGATGCTATAGTCATCCATAGTTATTAATTTCCGACGACAAAATGCAGCTATGTTAATCATACCAATAATCAGAAGCACGTGAATATGAAAAAATTTCAAACACAATTTAGAAATTACTTTTACATTCCATTTCAAAGTATGATTTCATATTCATTACATAATACTATTTGCGATTCCACGTTCAGAGAGAATATAGCTATTACAAAATACTCCAAGAGCGACATATGAAGATGCCCTCTTGGTTGATCAGAGTCTAATACTTGGCAATTATATAACTTGCCATTATATCCATATAGACAAAACCAAATGACACAACGGACTAGATAGGTACTCCTAAATAGCTAGATTGCCTCCTACACGTCTTTGGAAGCTTATTCATCTAACTGAAAACTTGAAATCTCTTACTCCCGGCCTACTCAAATGAGTACCCAAGAGTTCAAGGGGAAAAATAAAAAACTTTGGGTCAGACAACAGTCTGGTGTGAATAATAACCTACCATCTCGAACCAAATAGACATCTAGTGAGACCATACCGCTGAGCGGAACGGGTTTCCCCTTACTAGTATCTTAACCAAAACATCTCAAACATATACTGTGCTCCTGCATCCACAATGGTTATAACATAAAGATACACTAATACGCAAACATGTAATATACATTGGATTACCCGTCTCAAGTTATTAGACTACCCATCTAAGTTTTCACCGACTATCTATCTTATACTTATGTGGACTACCCATCTCATATACTAATTTTTTTTTGTTACACATCCCTTACCATGTTGACTACCCATCACCCAGGGTTTCATTAACAAAATTAGGTGGACTATCCATCAGATGTAATTATTACTTGGATTACCCATCCCTTACCATATGGACTACCCATCACACATGGTTTACCTATTTAAATTATGTGGATTATCCATCACACATATCCCACTCATTTAAAATTGATGTGGACTATCCATCACACATCCCATAGTTTTCCTACGTTAACTATGAACCCATCATTCACCTCATAGAGACTATCCATCTTCAGCACAATGTGGATTATCCATCTCACATACCACAGCTTTCCTTGGACAACTATGAACCCATCATTTAACAATTTAATTCATGTTACCCACCAGTTTAATCTATGTCTATTGATGTCCCCAATTAGGTCATCTCCCTTTAAAGTTATAATGTCTCAAAGTGACATATATTTGTATCTCCAAATTAACTATGTCAAATTTATTAGAATATATGTTGGTATTCCCAATGATCGGTGTCGAATTTATTCTACCTTGGTACCCCCAATAACTAATGTCAACTTCGTATACTTTTAACACATAACAATTTAAGCATTGGTATCCCAAATTAGGTTTTAAAGTCGAAGTCATAAAAACATAAGGCTCACCACCTTTAAATATGTTAGTTTAGATCAATGTTGACAAAGAGACTTAAGATTCTCCACCTTTAATAAAATAACATACAATCCACACGGCATTATGACATTATCGACCTCTATCCAAGGTCGAAGACAAAACTGAAACTCTTTTAAGCATAAAATTTAGGTCGAAAATGATGCTGTCGACTTTCATAGGTTGTAGGTTATCCACCTTTCAAAACTAAGCTCTAGAATATTATAAACAAATAGCAAACTGTAAAAAACATAGGGTTATCGACCCTCTTGAACCTAGTCTATATCGCCTCTTTAAAAATTTTAATTTACAAAAAAATGAGCCTCGTCAATGTTAAAAGATGAAGTGTGACGTCAATGCTGTGTTGTATCGTTGCCGACCCTATTCCACATAAAACCTTGGTATACATAAGATCGCCGACACTGATGAGTAGCAGCTTCAAGACTATTGCATCAATATAAGAACATACGTAAACTCTTCGGCTACTATGCCACTAAGATATCAAGTCGAAGTCAAAGCATGCATCACCATTTAAAACATAGGCGAAGAGGTTCGGCGACGGCATTGATGAATCGCGAAGGTGCGATGTCGCTAATCTTAGGTTACCGCTGTGCAGTTAATGCTCTGCTATTACCCTGCTACATAACGGATTTCTACCACTACGATTTTTCTATATGGCCCTAAATATAGCATTTTCGCTTTAAGTCCCACTATTTCAGCTATATGCCATTATTCCCACTATATTCCGCTATTTTCGTTATATCTTCTTTAAAAGAAATGAATTGAAAAATGACATTTATACATTATAAAAATTATGAAATTAATTTATTTAATTAAAATTTTAATATATTTCCAAAAATGAAACTCTAATATTCTACTAAATTCAATTATGTTGTATAACAGTTTTACGTTTATTTACAGTATATTCACACATGTTTTTATTTAATATTATTTATGTATTAATTATAATTCAATTGAATGTTAATTTTCCATCTAATTACCATTTATATATTTGAAAAAACATTAAGTACAAGTTTTATATGCTATTTTAGAGTCATTCGCTATATCCTCGCTTTATCCCCGCTATGACTTTTTGCACCTCCGCTGCATTGAATTTGCCTAGCGCTTTAACTACACATGGTTACCGCCATTGTCGACTTTGACACGGTTGGAAACATTTCATAACTACCTAAGTAGTTATCCTATGTTTGCCTCCTTGTTGACGTTGACACTCATAGATATGGTGTTGTTTAGGCTCGATGAGGTACAAGCGGCATGGCATGGTCGTGATTATCAAGGAAACCAATTTGTTGGTAATAAAAGCAATTACTTTTCACCAAATCCAAACTCTTGTCCAACATCTATTGGATGGTAAAATATTTTTCTCAATACTTTTTAAAAGTACTACCTCATACAGTTTTTAAGATTCCAAAATATATACAAAACTAGTTAATTAATATCCTTAATTAATTATTATTTTAAATGCTTATCTAGCATAATAAATTCATAATAATTTGATATCACTTGAGAAAAATACCCAAAAATCATTGAAATTCCAAAATATCATATTCTTCATCATACAAAAATTTCAAGGCCAAAAACCATATTTAATTATTTTAAATAATTAAAACTTGAAATTAACCCAATTTCCACTTTAGGAAATTCATAAAATATTAATTTTAAGTTAAAAAATTATGAAATTATAAACTCATCTCCAAATTAACATTTTATATCACATATTAAAAAATCAAATTGACCGGAGACCAAGAACTTAGTTTTTACCCTTAAAACCAACTTAAATAATTTCATAAAAATCCCATAAATCATCATTTTATCCAAACAATGATTAAACAACCATAACTTGGAAAAAACCATCAAAACCATAGAGATAGCTGAATTCAAGAACAAAAATAGATATGGTTCATGTATTATTCACCTTGGATTTAATGTTGGAGTTGAGATTTGATATAGCTCTTGAAACCCTATGTCTTTTCTTTGATTAGCTTTATTTCCCTCTTCTAATCTCCTTGTTTAATGGCCGACCTCTCTTCTTCTTTTTGATTGTTTATGTTTTGTGAAAATGAGAATGATATGAGTGGGAGAGGGTTTAAGGAGTGAAAGGTGGATCTGCCTATTTTGCCTCTCTCATATATTCTCTTATACATTAAGCTTTTAAAACAATCTTTTTACTTAATTCATTAAGGCACGACCATTGTTAATAACCAATTCTCATTTTCCTTATCCATTCACATTATTCTATTTAATTTATCCAATTAAATATCCTGAATAATGTTAAACTAAAATTAAGGGTGTTACACATTACTATAGCGATATCCCATACCCTAATCTTATTCTTTGATTCATTTGGATTATTTTTGCAAAATCTTTTAATATTTTAAATTTTACATAAATCTATGCTCTGATACCAAACTATAACATCCCTCATTTTGAGGCCTGAAACGAAGTGCTATGAATGTTGTAGTCATCCATATTATAAATTTCCAGTGGCAAAATGCGGCTATGTTAATCATATCAATAATATCAAAAGCACATGAATATGACACTTTTCAAACACAATTTAATAATAAACTTTCATATTTCATTTCATAAAAAAGATTCCATATTCATTACATAATCCCATTCGATCCTACGTTCAGAGAAGATATAATTATTATAAAATACCCCAAGAGCGACATATGAAGATGCCCCCTTAGTTGATCAGAGTCTAATGCTTGACAATTATACAAGTTGCCATTACATTCATTCAAGCAGATAAAATGACACAGCAGAAAATAAAATCTCCTAGTAATAGCTAGCTTGCCTCTTACATGTCCTTGGAAGCTCATTCGTATAACTGGAAACCTGGAAACCTTACTCCCGGCCTACTCAAAAAAGCACCCGAGAGTTTAAGGGAAAACAAGAACTTTGGTTCAAACAAGCAGTCTGGTGTGAATAATAACCTACCATCTCGAACCAAGTAGATATCTAGTAAGACCATGCCGTTGAGCGGAACGGGTTTTCCCCACTATTGTCTTAACCAAAACATATCAACCATATACGATGCTCATGCATCCGCAATGGTTAGAATATCTATCTTAATTTCATCTAACTAACTATCTTAACTTCAAATAATTATCCGTCTTATATTTATGTGGATTACCCATCTCACATGTGTAAAATATATGGATTATCTATCCCTAAGCATATGGACTACCCATCACACATGGTTTAACAATTTAAAATTATATGGACTATGCATCACACATGTTTCATTCATTTTAAACTATATGGACTATCTATTGCACATATCATAGTTTTCCTAGGATGACGATGAATCCTTCATTCACCATATAGAGATAATCCATCTCAGGCATTATATGGACCATCCAACACACATTCCATCATTTTCCAAGGATGACTATGAAACCATCACTTATCAATTTAATTCATAATTAATTTAATTCACCTAAGTGCCTAACCAACGTTTATTGGTATCCCTAATTAGGTTGACAACCCCTTAGACTTATAGCATGCCATAATAATACACATTGGTATCCCCAATATATGTGATGCCGAAATCATACAGTAAATGGAAAGTCAAATATAATACACATTGGTGTCCCTAATGAATAATGTCAAATTCGCAAACTTATGGCATTTAGAAATATAAAACATTGGTATCCCCATGAATAATGTTGAAATCCTGAAGCATACGGCTTACCTATATTAATATAGAAAAATAGAAGACTTACGGCATTCATGCCGCAATAATGATGTCAAACCTCTATCCAAGGTTAGAAAACAAAACTCTAATTTTCTTAAGTATATAAAAAATTTATGTCAAAATATAAGGTTGTCGACATACTTAAGATATAGGTTATCCCGCCCTTTAAACATAGCTTTAGTTACATAGAAATATGACAATCTCAGCCAATAGGGCCTTAGTGTCGACATAAATGAGATATGGAATTAATGCCACACAGCATTGTTGCCAAAAAAAAAAGAATATAGGATGTTTTGACGAAACCCGACATCAAAACCTTATGTCAGAAACAATACTTGCAGCATTAATTTAAGGAAGCTGAAAACATGGCACTTCGATTATTATGCCGTATACATAGAAAAATTAGCGGCATCATGGCCGCAAAATAGATTGATACCGAAATTGATGACTTGGGGCATTAATTTAAGAATGCCAAAAACTACCGGCATTCATAACTTATGACATCAATATCTCATATACCCACAAGATGCGGTATTTTCGTAACGCCAATGTCGGGTGTATGACCCAGTACGTCACATACTTACGTTATAAATATCACATGCATTGCATCATGTCAATGCCGTCTATTCCAACACACTACAACTGTAAAGTGATACCGCCTATAGTTAATGTCAAACGTCATGGGGATGCCACATATCGGTGGCATTGTCGTAATTATTATAAAAACTGTTTTATTTCTATTAAAAGCAATTTTTTTTACCAACTCTTACTCCTTGTCAAATTTATAATGGTTGGAGACAAACTTTACCAATTTCTTTTCAAAAAATCGTCGCAAGTCAATTCTATACTTCCAAAAACATTAATCAACTTAATTAATTAATACCCTTAATTAATATTAATTTAAAAGCTTTTCTAGCATAATAAATTCATAGAAATTCATAATCACTTGGGAAAAATCCCTAAAATTCACCAAAAATCAGAATTAAAATATTCTTTCATCTATAAAAATTTCAAGGCCAAAATAATTATTTAATTATTTTTTAATAATTAAAACTCGAAATAAACATTATTTTCTCCTTCGAAAATTCATAAAATATTCATTTTAACTTGGAAAACTATGAAATTAAAAACCCATCTCCAAAATAATATTTTATACAACATATCAGAAAATCAAATCAATTAGAGATCGGAAACTTAGTTTAACTCTAAAAACTCATTTAAATAATTTTATAAAAATTGCATAAATCATTATTTTATCCAAACAATGATCATTCATCCATAGCATGACAAAATAACCAAGAATAAATCAAAAGTTATCCATAACTGAATTCAAACATAAGTAATAGAGACGGTTAACTATTATTCACCTTAAATTGGATGATGGATTTGAGATTTGATGGAGTTTAGTTTCCTTAAACTTTTTCCCTTTTGAATCCCTCGATTTCCCCTTCTTTCTTCCCTAGTAATGGCCGGCTTTGATTATTGTTTTTTACTTACTTTATTTTGAAAATGAGAATGGATGAGAGGGAGGAAGGTTTTAGGATATGAACTAAGACTCTATTCGTAATTTTCCCTTCTCATTCATTCTTTTCTTTTTTAAGTTTAAAACAATCTTATCACTTGATTTATTAAGGCACGCCTAGTTAAATTATCAAATCTCATTCTCCTTATCCCTCTATATTATTCTATCTAATTTATCTAATTAAATTTCCTGAATAATGTTAAACTTAATATAGGGATGTTACATAAATTTTTATAAATTATAATATACAAATGAATTGAATTGAAGATTGAGAAATTGAAATATAATATATACTTACTATTAAATACTTCTTGCATGTTATTGTCTTCTATACCTATATAAGTACCTAATTTTACAACTACTAAATACATTCGCAATTTGAACTCTTACAGTTTATTTTCCTGAGACCATGTAATGCTTTTTGTGAGTTTCAAACTCTAAAAGCAATACAAGGCTATGGATATTTGATTCATATACCCATCGCATACCAGTTTATATGGAGAACGGTTGCAGTTTGTGTTGTATGATTCTTTGATGAAATTAGTTCATTCGAAGTAGGAAAATAATTCATACTATGAAATCGAGTATTCAATCTGATTGATTGCAATGAAGATCGTATTATGTTAAATGTAACACTAGACCAAAGCTACAAGATAGATCTAAGAACTCGATTGCTGAAATGTCAGTTTAATTAATTTACGTAAGGTGCAACATATTTGATGTCCTTAAATGTTAAGGATGATCAAATGTGTTTTTGCAAAGAGTTCGTTATGATATTGTAGTAAAGTTTTTTCCTTTGAATGGTTCGACCACTTAAAAAGGAAAATGAATGTACAAGAGTAGACGTGATTTAAGATACAATTGGGATGAAAATAGTGAATGGTGACCTCTACTTTATAAAGAAACATCGAAAACTAAAATTGTAAAATAATAATTAATACCTAACGTTGAAATAATAAATTTGATTTCTATTACGAAATGTATTTTCATATAGAAAATTGTTTTCTATGAGATTTATTTCTTTGAGTTCAATAATTGGTCAAAGAACTCCCCACGGTAAATTAGTTACAGTATATTAAATAAATAGTCTATATTAAGTGGATGATGGGCCTTCGTATTTAGTATGTTATTATAGTAGTTGTAAAAATAGTGGGGGCATGCCACGTAGCGCTTATTGATTGTATCAAGTTACAAAAATTGTTTTCTAAAACATACCGCACATTATTTACCAAATAATATATGTTTTTAGGTGATTACTGAAAGAATAAACATGGTTTTATTTCAATGAAAACATTGTGAATATTTCTTATGAAGTAATACAATACTGTGGTGTTTGTTTTCATAACAAAAGTGATGCACTGGAAAATACCCAAGTATTTGAAATCATTTACAATTATTTTGGAATTATATACTAAGTCATGGTTCTAAGAGGTAATTCTTCAATCATATGATTATGAATCATATGGCACTAGTGAATTATACCTCAGATAATTAACGACAAAGCATCCATTTAGTGGGAGCGTTTTGATAATCTCTTTGGGTTGATACATGTAGATGTATGCAATCACAAGTCTGATTATACCAAAATGGTTCCATATAGTTTGTTATATTTATCGATAAATTATTGCAAGCATGAATATATGCATTTGATACATATAGGGCAAGTCTATGATAAGTTCATAGAATATAAATAGAAGTGAAATAAAATAATATGCAAATGAAATGATTCGATTTGATCGAATGGGTGAGTATATTGGAAAGAGTTCCAAACGTACCTAAAATGAATTAAGATTCAGTCTCAAGAGTCACTCCTTCTTATTGATGCGTTGATAAGGAGTAATTGAATTTTGTTGGACAAAGGACGATTAAATGATGAGTGAAGTAGAGTTAAATTCTTTCTATAAGGTGTGTACTTAAGAGTAGCACAAAAGGTTAACATTGATATCATCCGAAGAATAGTTTATAACGTCATAAAAGATATAGGTTTACAAGAAACTCCATCATGTCCTAAGCCAAGGATTTGGCGGGTTGTGTGAATCAAAGGACTGCACGTAATATTTGTACATAAGAAATCCTGTATGAATCGCCCCAAAGGAGTTTGGGGATGATAGTCATTGGATGACTGATTTATGTTATGAACATAAATATTGTGAACTAATATCAAGTCAGTTTTATGTATAGCATTTCATAAAATGTTTATGAATGCTTGTTCCGTTGCACTAAGAAACAATTATTGTTTCAAGAAACACCAACTTCATAGCGAAGGAATTTCTTTGAGAAATTATTGGTAGTAAAAATGGATATGGATACGATTTAAGGTTAAAACCGATTGCAAGGGATCAAATAAAATTAACCAAACCTAAGTGAACACAATACATTAGAATGGCTAATAAGTATTCTTACACATTAGAGAGAAACTATGAGTTTCTTGTCAATGTCAATATTAAGTTATCCTTGATTGTTTAATTAAAACATTAAGCATATGGACTCTATGATATGGTACAATGCACAAATCTGAAATAGATTTCAAGTACATTATTAAAATATGATTTTGATAGTTGCACCCAAAGAGTATGACCATCGGTTACAAATATACCTTTAAGGGAAAGATAAATGTAGTTGGAATATGGTGAGCTACATTAATAGGAATAACATCATGAATTTTCAATTATTGAAATTAGTGCAACGGATTTTCCATTCCATGTGCTCAAGTTGTTTCGGATTTACTCGTAAAATTATCAACCAGTATGACTTTGTGTTTCGGTACATATTTATTGAAACGGAAAATTCTAAATAAAGATTTAGACTAGGCTATTTGCATACAAAACCAAAGTGTCTCGAAGTCTGTGGGAGCGATATCGACTTCATGGATCTTGGATATGATCCAAGAACCGATACAAAAGTTTCATTCAAAAAGCATCAAAATTGAACAAGTATTTTGATAGAAATATCGAATAGTTTGATTTTAGTCAAAAAGAGGAATCGTGTGTCCATAAAAAAGAAAGTTGAAGGTACATTGATATTTCTAAACTTAAGAAAACAACACTATACTAATCGTTAACAATGTATTTGCATTAAAATCAACTTTTAGTTGTCTAAATACTCGATGTTGGATTTGCAAATGATGTCCTTTATAGTGAGTATAAAGGACATAGGGAAAGTCCTTGACAATATGTAGAAACATCTTATTAAAATGTTTAATATGAAACATGTAATATGGATTTCTTATACATTTGCAGTAGCAATTATCATACATGTTATGTTGTCTACTTTGTTTATGTATTTGATACATGAAGCAAATATCAAATCTAAATTAAGGACACTAAATGGTAGTTTAGAGTGTTCTCGTGTATTTATGAAATACAAGGGAATTGTTTATAGAAACAACGAACTCCTTATGAAGGAGTATTCAGGCTCCGACTTCATATATGATATTGAGTATGGGATGTCAATATAAAATTTATGTTCAAAGCTTGGTTAAGAAGTTAAAAATATTACAAATGAGAGATTATGGCCGACTCAATAAAAGGCCAAGTACATCGCCATGAATAGCGCCATAATATAAGCAATGTATATACATAATAAATGAAAATATTTATAACTAGCTAAGGGTGATTTGAAATGTAGAATCCCACAATACTGTTATATGATAACAATGTCGTGATATAGTTCGTAACAGAACATAGAGCTCACTGGAAGTCGAGAGTCATACTCTGAACTGTTCCACATGATAAAGATAGTTTATCGGCATTGGAGAGAGATAATTGACATAGTAGATAATTAAAACATGGTAGCATGGCCATTTACTGAGTGACTGACCCGATTTGATAAGTTGGAATTATTAATTCCTCAGTTATTGATTTTGATGATAACAACCTTGATAATAATAATTCATTCATATAAAATATGGATACTAATGTTTTGCCAAGTTATATAGTATATAGTGTAGAATATTATACAGGTGTTAGATCGAAGACTGTACATTATAAAGATTCAAAGAATGGACATGAAGACTCATGGGTATAAAGATAAAGATATGAAGATCTCATAACTATAGTAAAGTTTATAGAGTCACATAATATTGTTAATGTCCCTGGTAGCAATCTTTGATCTCTATTTCCCATTTTCTAATCCTTTACCTTTAAAATAAAATTTATTTTTAAAATTTATTTAAAAATATTTTATAAAAGTTTTTCAAAGCTTAAAATATTTATAAACTATGTTTAAACTGTTTTACAAAGTATCAAATTATTTTACATAGTATAGGATTTTCAAAATATTTTAAAATAAACAAGTTTTCAAATTACATTAGCCTATGTCGACATATAGGCACGTGATATGTCGACATACATGCCACAATTTTGAAATTCAAATTTTGAAATGAAGTGTATATTCATCATAAATCTTCACGAATGAACATGTCAGTTGGGGGTTTTCAAATGAATTTTTAACAACTACTTTCTTATTATCTTCTCTCCTCTTAGTGTGCCAAAATTTCAAGTGTAAAATATATTCAAATCTTCACAAATTCAACCAGAATCAATTCAATCTTCATTGTATTGATTCATTACTATTTACTCTCTGATTTCAATCATCTCTCTCTCAATCAATGATTAAAGTGCTGTCCAAAAGGCCATAGGATTCATTGTAACCAAAGATCAAGAAATTATCTATGGAAAAACCATCAAACTCTAGTTGTATTTGCTTGGGTGTTATTGTATCTAGTTCAAGTCAATTGGGTGTGCTTGGTAGCTTGGAAATCTGAGTGGGTGTTCTTGTAGCCCGTCCAAATCAAGTGGGTGTACCCTGAGCTCGGAAAATCAGAAGGGTGTGTCTTGTAGCCTCGAAATTGGGATGATAATTGGGTTTGCCTTCTTCCAGTTGAAATATTGGCATTTGAAAAGAAATATGTACAAGCAATTGTATGGGACTTGACGTAGGGAAACTCCGAACTAGTATAAAAATCCTAATGTGATATCTCTATTTCTTTATTTTTTTTACTTTATTCCATTTATACCTATCTATGTTTGCATCTGTGATTGTTGATTCTGCATTGGTTAATAATAATCTTGAAAGAATTTTAAACAGATTCATAAAAATTAGAAAACACTATTCACCCCTTCTAGTGTTTAATTAGTCTTAAGATCCATATTTCCGCAACCCACATCTGGTATCGGAGTCTTAGGTTTTAAAAAACTCGTAATTTGATTTTTGAAAAGTTTAAGTGGCTAGTAATATTTTTAACAATTTTGCAGAAAAACAATTTTGCGAAACAAACATGTTTTTAGAAACTAATTGTTTTGAAAAGTCACTTGGCTTCATGGAAATGTATAATTTTGAATTGCAGGAACATTTGTCATATGGCTAGTGGTGAATAGACGCTTGATAATCAAATATCACAAGTCAAGAAGGATAACTGGATAGTGGATGTTCGTGACACGTGATTGAAAATCCGAAGATTTTAAAAGATATAGTCTATAAAGATGGTGGATCGATAAACTTTGAAGACAACTCAAAAAGATATGCGATTGGCATCGAAAATGTCGGTAACTCTAAAATTCCTATTATTTCTAATGTTCTGTTAGTTAGGAATCTAAAACATAACTTGCTTAGTATTAGTGAATTGTGTAATTAGGGTTTTAAAATTAAGTTTCAATAAAATAACTGCCATATCGAAGATAATGAGTCAAACATTATCTTTAAAGGTATTAGGAAACGTAACATCTATATTTTAATACGAAGGTGTCTAACGATAATTTATGTCTTTTGGCTAAATCTAATGACCCTTGGATTTCGTACAGAAGATTTGGTTAATTAAATTTTAAACATCTTTCTAAAGTTGCTAAATATGAATTTGTTAGGGTCTTCCTAAAATGAGTTTTAATGTCAATAATTTATGTGACGCCTATCAATTAGGAAAACTTCGTAAAAGCTCTTTTAATTCTAACGATATGATTTCTACTTCTCATTCTCTTAAACTTCTTCACTTAGATCTTTCCGAACCTTCGTAGATACAATCAATAAGTTACAATAGATATGTCTTTGTAATTGCAGATGATTTTTCTAGATTTACATGGATAATTTTCTTGAAACTTAAAAGTGATGTTTTTAAAATATTTAAAATCTTTATTAAAAGAATTCAAAATCGAATGTCAACTAAAATTGAAATACTTAGAAGCGATCATGGAGGAGAATTTGAAAATGATCATTTTGAAAACTTTTGAAATAAGAAAGGAATAACTAATAATTTTTCTTTTCCAAAAACACCTCAACAAAATGGTATAGTAGAACGTAAAAATAGAACTATACAAGAATGTGCTAGAGCAATGTTAAATGATAGTATATACCCAAAAATTTTAGGTTAAAGCAGTTACTATGGCTTGTTATATTTTAAATAGAATGTTAATATGACCTTAACTAAGAAAAATCCATATGAATTATTTTATAATAAAAAGCCTAAAATATCGTACTTTAGAGTTTTTGGTAGTAAATGTTTTATATTAAATACAAAGGATAATTTAGTAAATTTGATATTAAATCAAACAAAGGTATTTTTATTAGTTATTCTAATAGGAGTAAAGCTTATAGAGTTTTTAACACCAGAACTAACACCATTGAAGAAACATCACATGTTTCATTTGATGAAAATTTTAAAATCAATAATACCAGTTTCAATAAAGAAGAAATTTTTGATAAAACTAATGAAATTACTAATAATGAAATCACTAATGATGAAAATAATAATAATTCTGAAATTTACATCCAAATAAAAGAAATAAATATTTGGAAGATTACCCTATAGATAATATTTTAGTAAATATAGAATCTGTTGTAAAAAAACAAGAAACCAAATAATAAAATGAGTAATGTTGCCTTTATCTCAACTATTGAACTTAAAAATTCAAAAGAAGCATCATTGGATGACTCCCCGATTCTTGCTACGCAAGAAGAACTGAAACAGTTTACTGGAAATGATGTTTGGGAATTAATTTCAAGACCTGAAGATAAGTTTGTAATCGGAACTAAATGGGTAAATAAAAATAAAATGAATGAACAAGGAGAAGATTTTAGAAATAACGCACGTTTAGTAGCTCAAGCTTATAGTCAAGAATAAGATATAGATTTTGTGAAACTTTTACTCCTATATCAAGATTGGAGGCTATCCGAATATTACTTGATTTTCCAAATCATAATAACTTTAAATTATTTCAAATGGATGATAAAAGAGCCTTTTTAAATGGATTTATTAAAGAAGATGTCTTTGTAGAAACTCCCTGCTTTTTATAGATGAAAAACTACCTAATCACGTTTAGAAATTAAAGAAAGTTTTATATGGTCTAAAATAAACTCCTAGAGCATGGTATGATAGACTAAAATCCTATTTATTACAATATAATTTTGAAATTGGAAAGATAGATAGTATTCTATTTATCAAAAGAAGTAATGATGATATTCAGCTTATATAAATGTATGTAGATGATATTATTTTTAGATCAACAAATGGGCAATTAAACAAAGAATTTTCAGATAAAATGACCAAGGAATTTTAAAAGAGTCATATGGGAAATCTAACATTCTTTTTAGGACTACAAATAAGGCAATCAAATAATGGAATTTTTATAAGCCTAGAAATATGCCAAAGACTTAGTTAAGAAATTTGGTATGTCAAATACTAGTGGTAGGCCAACTCCTATGGCAACTAATGGAAATTAAATAAGGAAGAAAACTCCAAAGATGTAGATCAAAAATCATATAGAGGTATGATAGGATCACTACTTTATATAACTTCCAATGGACCAGATATAATGCATAGTGTCTGTCTATGTTCAAGATATCAATCTCAACCTAAAGAAACTCACCTAAAATCAGTAAAAAGGATACTAAGATATGTAAACAGTACCCCAGACTATGGATTTTTATCCAAAAGAAGATTTATTCTATTTAATCTCATATAGTGATGCTGACTATACTGGTTGCAAATCAGGCTGAAAAGGTGCAAATGGAACATGTCACTTTTTAAGACATTCACTTATTTCCTGGTTTAGCAAAAAGCAAAATTTTATATCTCTGTCTACAACAGAAGCAGAATATATTTCAGCCACCTTAGCCTATTCATAGGTTATTTATATGCAATAAACGTTAAAAGATTTTGGCTTAAATTTTACCAAATCATCAATATACTGTGACATTACTAGTGCAATAATTTTATCTAAAAATCAAACACATCATGCTAGAACCAAACATATAGATATAAGACATCATTTTCTAAGAGATGACGTAAATAAGGAAATAATTTCAGTCAAATTTATAAATACTGAAAATCAAATAGGTAATATTTTAACAAGACCATTAACGCAAACATCTTTTATAAAGGTTAGAAAAGAGTTACGAATATGTTCTTTCTCTAAAATATAAATATAATAAAATTAAAATTACATATTTAAAAGCAAAATAAAACATTAAAATTGAACTACATATGTCGATATACCCCTTCCCTATATGTCGACATATACTGGTAATTTCAAAAAACAGATTTCCCCCCTAAATTCAAAATTAGAAATGCAACTATACAACCACCAAATTTCAAAATTAAACCCATTTTTCTTTCTTCTCTCTTCTGTAACTTCTGAATAAAAATAAATTAATGGCTTCCTCGAGTTTCGAATGCCCAAGAGAAGAGAAGGACCCTTTTCCTTCCAAACTCACACTCTGGACCCCTTCCAAACCACCACCATGGCCAAAGTTACCAAGATTGAAGAAGATTTGAAGCATACACTCAATATGCTTTTAGAAATAGAGGTTGTTTAACTATTCCTCTTGAAAGAACAAGAGAAGGAAGGGCAGATTCTTCGTAATCTTCAGAAATACCTATTGGATAATCTGATGATCTAATTGTAATCGAAGAGGATAATCCTAATCTAGTCATTTAAAATCCTATGAATGATGAAGAGGAAGAAGAAGTGGAAGAAGAGGAAGAAGAAGAGGAAGAGGAAGAGGAAGAGGAAGAGGAAGAAGGTGATGATGAGTTTAAATGCGTTGGTGAAGTATGCTTCGATCGAGATGGAAGTCTCGTCGAACAAAAGGGGAACTTTTTTCTTCACTGCCCCTTCTGTCCTATTTGCAAGTCCCCCAAAATAAAGAGAAAACCATAGATTTAAGTACATGATAGTTTGGTTCCTTAGGATTAGATTTGGTTTTGTGTGCATTTTAGTTTCTATTTGGAATTGTGTGTTTTAATTTAGTTTGATTTAGATTTGGATTGGTGTGTATATATGAATTGGATTGGTTTATGTATAGTTTGAAATTGCATAAATAAAATCGACTTGCATTACCATACATAATCTTATTTAAATAAAATAGTGCATTATTTATTATATACTCATCATATATCATCATATATTATCATATTAGTTTAACTCGGATTATTGATTTTGAATATATATTTTCTAAGCATTTGTGTTAAAGGGAGTTTTTAGTTTTTCACCCATTTTTGTTGATGACAAAAGGAGAGAAAAATATAAAATCCATATTCAAATATTCAGGGAGTTATCTAACTCGGGGGTGTTATATCATATTTTATATATATAGGATATTAATGGTTGTCATCATCAAAAAGTGGGATATTGTTAATACCTCGATATTGATTTTGACGATAACAACCTTGATAATGATAATACCTTTGTATAAAATAGGGATACTAATGTTTTTCTAAGTTATATAGTATATATTGTAGGGTATTATATAGATATTGAATCAAAGAATGTACTGTATAAAGACTCAAAGAATGGACATGAAGACTCATGAGCATAAAGATCAAGATATGAAGATCTCAAGACTATTGTAAAGTTTATAGAGTCATATAATATTGTTAAAGTCCCTGGTAGCAATCTTTGATCTCTATTTCCCGTTTTCTAATCCTTTATCTTGAAAACAAAATATACTTCTAAAATATATTTAAAAATATTTTATAAAAGTTTTTCAAAGGTTAAAATGTTTATAAACTTTGTTTAAACTATTTTACATAGTATCAAATTATTTTACATAGTATAGGATTTTCAAAATATTTTAAAATTACACTAGCCTATGTCGACATATAGGTAGATGATATATCAACATACATGCCACAATTTTGAAATTCAAATTTTAAAATGAATTGTCTATTCGTCGAAACTCTTCACGAATGTACATGTTTGTTTATTTTTTGTATATAAGGGGTTTCCAAATGAATTCTTAACAACTACTTTCTTATTATCTTCTCTCCTCTTACTCTGCCAAAATTTCAAGTGAAAATATATTCAAATCTTCTCAAATTCAATCAGAATCAATTCAATCTTCATTGTATTGATTCTCTACTATATACTCTTTGATTTCAATCATCTCTCTCTCAATCAAAGATCAAAGTGCTATCCAAGAGGCTATAGGATTCATTGTAACCAAAGATCAAGAAATTGTCTTTGGAATAACCATCAGACTCTAGTTGTATTTGCTTGGGTGTGATTGTAGCCCATTCAAATCAATTGGGTGTGCTTGGTGGCCCAAAAATCCGAGTGGGTATGCTTGTAGCCCATCCAAATCGAGTGGGTGTACCTTATGCCCGGAAAATCAGGAGGGTGTGTCTAGTAGCCTATAAATCGAGATTGTAATGGGGTTTGCCTTTTATTCGTTGAAAGATTGGTATTTGAAAAGAAATTTTTTCAAGCAATTATATAGGACTAGACGTAGGGTAACTCCAAACCAGTATAAAAATTCTAGTGTAATCTCTCTAATTCTTTACTTTTTACTTTACTACATTTATACTTATATATGTTTGCATATGTGATTGTTGATTCTGCATTGGTTAATAATAATCTTGAAAGAATTTTAAAAAGATTCTTAAAAATTAGAAAACACTATTCACCCCTTCTAGTGTTTAATTAGCCTTAAGATCCATAATTTCGTAACCCATTGGAATAAGATTCCATAATTAACCTCAAGTGCAAGTGGGAGATTGATGGTGTTAAGGGTATATCCTAGGGGTAACTATGTAATTTTTCACATATATCTTACTCGATAACCAATCTTATTCGAAATAAAAGGTGTTTCCTTTCTACTATATACTTGATATAATGTGTTATATAATTAATTAATCTAATTAAAAGTGGATTTAATAGAAAATCCATAAATAGTATGTTTTGTTATAGTAGTTACAAAAAATTGTAGCATGTGTGATTTATCACAATGAATATAAACATATCTTTTTAAATATTCCTAGTAAAGATATATCGAGACTGGATATCGATGCATCTGTTGAGACTAGAGTACGTAACACTCTCCAAATGTTGGGCAGTGTATTACTCATGGGTGCTAGGGGCACCAAGGGGTTATATACCGATAGTTATTGGATAACCATTGAAAGACTCCCTCGATAGTTTTTTGTTGGTTAATATAACTAAGGTCAAACAGAAAATATCTAAGTGACTAATTTACACAGTTCTATTGACTTGAGAATACTACTGGTCTTCAATATTTGAAAGCTTTGCTTTGATTATAGTAAAATTGTGGCATGGCATCCATCAAACGACTATAGTTGGGTCGAGTAAACGTATTAGAAGCGAAACACTATTCAAGGGAAGATTCATCTCATCAGTTATATTAGGTTAGTATCATGGTCAACTGAAGTCAACTCAAAGTCAAAATCTCTAGCTAGAGTAGTTCGGTAAATAATATTTGCTATTATCAGACCAAGAACTTAGTTTTCGGACTATAGAGTTGAATACAGACAATATTGGAATTTTAACCAAATTCAAATTCCATAAGTCCAAAATGATACCGTTTTGAAGAAGAGAATTGATGTAAATAATCGTTACTACCAGGTAACGCTTTAAAAGATAAAATTGGGTTTTAACGAAACCGAGTAAGCGATAAATTTGACCAAAATGTCACACACCTGCTAATTGACACGTGAATGTTAATATTCGAATTGTTCGGTATTAATCGCTGATCAAATTCACACCTCAATGTCACACAACCAAGACGTTGAATATTCCATTGACCACTTGATTTAATTAATTTATAATCATTATAAATTGATTAAATTAATTAATATTTACGAAATTTAATTATGAAATTTTATCTGATGTATCGAACATGAATAAACAGTGTGCTTATAATAGTTATGAATATACTAAACGATATACGAAATCTGTATGCATTTAAATTGGATTTAGATGCATGAATTTTTATATGGACTTAAACGTGTTTAAAGTCCATAAGCAAGCATACATAGTCAGCCATTAATTGGATTAGTGTGGCCGGCCATGACATAAGAAAAAAAAGGGGAGTTTTGTTTTTGAATTTGAAATGAAAAGCAAGTGTTAAAAAGGAAATTAATGACCACATTATTCAGACATTAATTCTATTCCTTTTATAAAACATTGCCTCTCTATTTCATTACCGACCATTCTCTCCAAAACAACAGCTCCAAATCAGAAGATTTTGGTCATGGCTTTCCAAAACAACATAAAATATTCCCAAGTTCACACTACATCAAATTCAAGACTATTCGATAGTCGTTTGTTTAGCACTTCGCGAGCTAGCACCTTCTGATTTATGAACTGGTTCAAGGAGATCAATTCAACGTTTCAACGTGTATGCAAATGATTTGGTGAAAGGTAAATCTACGTTTCAATTTTGTTATTTCATATTTATATGTTATATTCTGTTAGATAATATTACGAATCTTGTATATCGAAATGCTATCACAAATTGGTTGGTCTTGTATACAGTTGCATTTGTGGTAATAAGCATAACTATTCATTTTATGAATGTTTTCTATGCTAATGCTCACAACCAACAAAAGGAAGAAAATGTTATTTCCTTTTGCAATAAATTATTATTATTACTGATTTCGGTAAACTAGTAATTGTTTCTAAGCATTATAAATCATATACTACATGTTTTAAAATTTCATAAAATTTATTTATGTAAAACTTACATTCAACAAAAAATATTTTATTTAATATATATTTACGTATATACTTATTATATTAATATATATTTGATTATTCATACATTCATATATTCATTTGTGTAATCAATTTAACTTCAAATTATATTATGCATTTCGTGGACTTAAAATATTCCCTTTTACTTTATCATTAATTCTATACCGAATCAAAAGCTTAATACAGGTCTTAACTTTAGAAGTCGGAAAAATAAAAAATCTTATTATCTGGGTCAAGAGCATAAGTAAGTAAATATATAAGTACAAAATTTACTATTGTTATTATTTACATTTATTTTAAGTTTTAAATGAAATACTGGTACCAATCACACATTAGTGCCGAATTCATTTGCTCCTTCATTACTTACATTTATTTTAACGTTGAAATGAAAAGGCAGTTTTAATTACAAGGATATTAATTACACATTTATTCTCCTCCTGTAATATGACATTGCCTTTTGATTTTCAAAATGCTCTATATACATCTAACTTATAATTAATTGCCATTTTAAAATGAAAAGTCATTCTTAATTACAAGGATATTATTCACACATTTATTCTCCTTAATAAGTATCGCCTTTACATTTCAAAGTGATCTTCTCAAATTATTTTATGTTATATATTTATATATATATATACATATATGTATAAACATATTTTATAAATGTTTTAGACAAATTGTTTACACTTATTATTATAACTTATGTAAAAGTGAATATATGTATTATTATACTTATTTATTTACACACACACACACACATACATACATACATACATACATACATACATACATACATACATACATAGATATATATATATATATTGATGCAAATACATATACACATTTAGGCAGCAAATCGAATGTAAAAGGAGATAACATGTTTGTTGCGGTATAAATACTAGCGCCTATACACGGCATGTTAGACCATGTACACATCATTATATTGCACGTGCACTTTAACACATATGTGTATATGATACTAATATCCAAAATATAATACAAAATAATATAAAGTAAAACTTATTAGAAGTTGAATAAAATATTGGTTTTATTTAGAAGAAAAATTAGAAAGGTTCAAAATGGATTAGACTTCATAGGCCCAATTAAAGATCCAATAAAGAATTTTTTTTTTGAAATACACCCTTTAACTTTGCTATTGGTTAGCCCAGTTTCTACATTTAGTTGCATAAGGATCTTCGGATAGCCAATCATCACCTTTATAGCGTCGTATATGTCTTGAAAATATCCATTCATCACTTTAAATAGTTGGCATTTCATTCCTTTTTTTACAATAAAGTTGAAGCTCTTATCACTTTGAGAGCTACATCGTATCTCAATCAAGTGTGCTTCTCTTATTTCTCTTAGATAAAACATGTCGGCACCAACATGATCTACGAAGAGCACCATATATATTATAGGGACTTAAAATAAACATTTATACTCAAATCACTTTCCGGGCACATCATTCCTTTGTAATCTCTTATTCCAGCCACCACGACTCAGTGACCTTTACTGTCGACATCGCCACAGCTTACCAGTGCCATCAAATTCACCTACAACATCATTATTTCCCTTTTCTCAACCTCACTTTCCAACTCGACATTGATTTCATCTTTCTTGCTTTCTACATTTTCCAGATCCTAGTCAAATATTAAGGTGGGTTCTTACCGTAGGTTTTTTGAACCATAGGTGATGTTAATGTCGTTGCCACCAATCGCTTACCACTAGCAATGTCAACTCATGGCCAAAGAGATGGTTGTGGCTGCTAACTCATAGCCGATCACAAATTGATGCTTCACTCCATATTGCAAAGTCAAGATCCAAGTCATTTTGGGGAAAGCCCCAATCATACTAAAAGCCAACACCAAGAAACCTCAGGTCTTCATTCATTTTTCCACAACTTAGTGTTAGCTTCATGTTGTTACAGCTCATACTTTGGGTTTTTCCATGGTTGGATTCATCTTTACAATATTACCAAGTTCTCACACATGCAAGGTAAGAGGGTTGGCCTTATCAAGTCTTGGTCGAACACAAATCAACGATTAGGTTTTGGTGAGATGGTTCTGAAGAATGATCACATCAAATGCACTCTGATATCCACACTAGATATTCAAATCAATATTTCAAATTACATATCATGATCCTATGTTCCTACAAAGAAAGCTCCCTGTCATTCTGGACCATGGTTCCATTATCCTTCACTCTGTGATAACAGAAAAGATCTGACACACAGTTCCATTATGCAACGAAGCTCGTTTGCCAACATGAGCAGATTGTCTACATGTAGTGTTCTGTATGCCATGCTTAAAACACAGGACACACACTGCATAGATCAACACTTTACATTGCCTCGATCGATGTTTAGAATCTGATTGGTCAACACACAGAACATCGGTTGGATCATGTACATCGGCTACACTGGTCTGAATTAAAGTAAATCATTAAAATAAAACATATCTGACCGCATTTGCTATCAAGCTTTTCAATTCAGAATGACCAGGCGATCTGTTTTCTTCAAAGATAACACTAATCCTTCTACTCTTTTTGAGTACAATTCTTCTACTGCTCAAGTCTTCATGTCTACTCCATCTGGAGAAAGATGTTCTATAACAGCCGAACTGCAAATGCAAGTCGTTCCAATGGCACAGCCTCACGATCAATCTCCTATACTAGACGAGCAATGTGCCTCTAGGGCCTAGACAATCCTCTGGACTAGAGTCCATCTCTGCTAACCAAGAAGTCACTTCATTCCATTTGCCTCCATCAAGGGATTCAAAGAGCATCGTTTTATTGCCAATAATCGATCAACGAGCATAAAGATTAAGATATGAAGATCTCAAGACTATTGTAAAGTTTATAGAGTCATATAATATTGTTAAAGTCCCTGGTAGCAATCTTTGATCTTTATTTCCCGTTTTCTAATCCTTTATCTTGAAAACAAAATATACTTCTAAAATTTATTTAAAAATATTTTATAAAAGTTTTTCAAAGGTTAAAATGTTTATAAACTTTGTTTAAACTATTTTACATAGTATCAAATTATTTTACATAGTATAGGATTTTCAAAATATTTTAAAATTACACTAGCCTATGTCGACATATAGGTAGATGATATATCAACATACATGCCACAATTTTGAAATTCAAATTTTAAAATGAATTGTCTATTCGTCGAAACTCTTCACGAATGTACATGTTTGTTTATTTTTTGTATATAAGGGGTTTCCAAATGAATTCTTAACAACTACTTTCTTATTATCTTCTCTCCTCTTACTCTGCCAAAATTTCAAGTGAAAATATATTCAAATCTTCTCAAATTCAATCAGAATCAATTCAATCTTCATTGTATTGATTCTCTACTATATACTCTTTGATTTCAATCACCTCTCTCTCAATCAAAGATCAAAGTGCTATCCAAGAGGCTATAGGATTCATTGTAACCAAAGATCAAGAAATTGTCTTTGGAATAACCATCAGACTCTAGTTGTATTTGCTTGGGTGTGATTGTAGCCCATTCAAATCAATTGGGTGTGCTTGGTGGCCCAAAAATCCGAGTGGGTATGCTTGTAGCCCATCCAAATCGAGTGGGTGTACCTTATGCCCGGAAAATCAGGAGGGTGTGTCTAGTAGCCTATAAATCGAGATTGTAATGGGGTTTGCCTTTTATTCGTTGAAAGATTGGTATTTGAAAAGAAATTTTTTCAAGCAATTATATAGGACTAGACGTAGGGTAACTCCAAACCAGTATAAAAATTCTAGTGTAATCTCTCTAATTCTTTACTTTTTACTTTACTACATTTATACTTATATATGTTTGCATATGTGATTGTTGATTCTGCATTGGTTAATAATAATCTTGAAAGAATTTTAAAATGATTCTTAAAAATTAGAAAACACTATTCACCCCTTCTAGTGTTTAATTAGCCTTAAGATCCATAATTTCGTAACCCATTGGAATAAGATTCCATAATTAACCTCAAGTGCAAGTGGGAGATTGATGGTGTTAAGGGTATATCCTAGGGGTAACTATGTAATTTTTCACATATATCTTACTCGATAACCAATCTTATTCGAAATAAAAGGTGTTTCCTTTCTACTATATACTTGATATAATGTGTTATATAATTAATTAATCTAATTAAAAGTGGATTTAATAGAAAATCCATAAATAGTATGTTTTGTTATAGTAGTTACAAAAAATTGTAGCATGTGTGATTTATCACAATGAATATAAACATATCTTTTTAAATATTCCTAGTAAAGATATATCGAGACTGGATATCGATGCATCTGTTGAGACTAGAGTACGTAACACTCTCCAAATGTTGGGCAGTGTATTACTCATGGGTGCTAGGGGCACCAAGGGGTTATATACCGATAGTTATTGGATAACCATTGAAAGACTCCCTCGATAGTTTTTTGTTGGTTAATATAACTAAGGTCAAACAGAAAATATCTAAGTGACTAATTTACACAGTTCTATTGACTTGAGAATACTACTGGTCTTCAATATTTGAAAGCTTTGCTTTGATTATAGTAAAATTGTGGCATGGCATCCATCAAACGACTATAGTTGGGTCGAGTAAACGTATTAGAAGCGAAACACTATTCAAGGGAAGATTCATCTCATCAGTTATATTAGGTTAGTATCATGGTCAACTGAAGTCAACTCAAAGTCAAAATCTCTAGCTAGAGTAGTTCGGTAAATAATATTTGCTATTATCAGACCAAGAACTTAGTTTTCGGACTATAGAGTTGAATACAGACAATATTGGAATTTTAACCAAATTCAAATTCCATAAGTCCAAAATGATACCGTTTTGAAGAAGAGAATTGATGTAAATAATCGTCACTACCAGGTAACGCTTTAAAAGATAAAATTGGGTTTTAACGAAACCGAGTAAGCGATAAATTTGACCAAAATGTCACACACCTACTAATTGACACGTGAATGTTAATATTCGAATTGTTCGGTATTAATCGCTGATCAAATTCACACCTCAATGTCACACAACCAAGACGTTGAATATTCCATTGACCACTTGATTTAATTAATTTATAATCATTATAAATTGATTAAATTAATTAATATTTACGAAATTTAATTATGAAATTTTATCTGATGTATCGAACATGAATAAACAGTGTGCTTATAATAGTTATGAATATACTAAACGATATACGAAATCTGTATGCATTTAAATTGGATTTAGATGCATGAATTTTTATATGGACTTAAACGTGTTTAAAGTCCATAAGCAAGCATACATAGTCAGCCATTAATTGGATTAGTGTGGCCGGCCATGACATAAGAAAAAAAAGGGGAGTTTTGTTTTTGAATTTGAAATGAAAAGCAAGTGTTAAAAAGGAAATTAATGACCACATTATTCAGACATTAATTCTATTCCTTTTATAAAACATTGCCTCTCTATTTCATTACCGACCATTCTCTCCAAAACAACAGCTCCAAATCAGAAGATTTTGGTCATGGCTTTCCAAAACAACATAAAATATTCCCAAGTTCACACTACATCAAATTCAAGACTATTCGATAGTCGTTTGTTTAGCACTTCGCGAGCTAGCACCTTCTGATTTATGAACTGGTTCAAGGAGATCAATTCAACGTTTCAACGTGTATGCAAATGATTTGGTGAAAGGTAAATCTACGTTTCAATTTTGTTATTTCATATTTATATGTTATATTCTGTTAGATAATATTACGAATCTTGTATATCGAAATGCTATCACAAATTGGTTGGTCTTGTATACAGTTGCATTTGTGGTAATAAGCATAACTATTCATTTTATGAATGTTTTCTATGCTAATGCTCACAACCAACAAAAGAAAGAAAATGTTATTTCCTTTTGCAATAAATTATTATTATTACTGATTTTGGTAAACTAGTAATTGTTTCTAAGCATTATAAATCATATACTACATGTTTTAAAATTTCATAAAATTTATTTATGTAAAACTTACATTCAACAAAAAATATTTTATTTAATATATATTTACGTATATACTTATTATATTAATATATATTTGATTATTCATACATTCATATATTCATTTGTGTAATCAATTTAACTTCAAATTATATTATGCATTTCGTGGACTTAAAATATTCCCTTTTACTTTATCATTAATTCTATACCGAATCAAAAGCTTAATACAGGTCTTAACTTTAGAAGTCGGAAAAATAAAAAATCTTATTATCTGGGTCAAGAGCATAAGTAAGTAAATATATAAGTACAAAATTTACTATTGTTATTATTTACATTTATTTTAAGTTTTAAATGAAATACTGGTACCAATCACACATTAGTGCCGAATTCATTTGCTCCTTCATTACTTACATTTATTTTAACGTTGAAATGAAAAGGCAGTTTTAATTACAAGGATATTAATTACACATTTATTCTCCTCCTGTAATATGACATTGCCTTTTGATTTTCAAAATGCTCTATATACATCTAACTTATAATTAATTGCCATTTTAAAATGAAAAGTCATTCTTAATTACAAGGATATTATTCACACATTTATTCTCCTTAATAAGTATCGCCTTTACATTTCAAAGTGATCTTCTCAAATTATTTTATGTTATATATTTATATATATATATATACATATATGTATAAACATATTTTATAAATGTTTTAGACAAATTGTTTACACTTATTATTATAACTTATGTAAAAGTGAATATATGTATTATTATACTTATTTATTTACACACACACACACACATACATACATACATACATACATACATATATATATATATATATATATATTGATGAAAATACATATACACATTTAGGCAGCAAATCGAATGTAAAAGGAGATAACATGTTTGTTGCGGTATAAATACTAGCGCCTATACACGGCATGTTAGACCATGTACACATCATTATATTGCACGTGCACTTTAACACATATGTGTATATGATACTAATATCCAAAATATAATACAAAATAATATAAAGTAAAACTTATTGGAAGTTGAATAAAATATTGGTTTTATTTAGAAGAAAATTTAGAAAGGTTCAAAATGGATTAGACTTCATAGGCCCAATTAAAGATCCAATAAAGAATTTTTTTTTTTAAATACACCCTTTAACTTTGCTATTGGTTAGCCCAGTTTCTACATTTAGTTGCATAAGGATCTTCGGATAGCCAATCATCACCTTTATAGCGTCGTATATGTCTTGAAAATATCCATTCATCACTTTAAATAGTTGGCATTTCATTCCTTTTTTTACAATAAAGTTGAAGCTCTTATCACTTTGAGAGCTACATCGTATCTCAATCAAGTGTGCTTCTCTTATTTCTCTTAGATAAAACATGTCGGCACCAACATGATCTACGAAGAGCACCATATATATTATAGGGACTTAAAATAAACATTTATACTCAAATCACTTTCCGGGCACATCATTCCTTTGTAATCTCTTATTCCAGCCACCACGACTCAGTGACCTTTACTGTCGACATCGCCACAGCTTACCAGTGCCATCAAATTCACCTACAACATCATTATTTCCCTTTTCTCAACCTCACTTTCCAACTCGACATTGATTTCATCTTTCTTGCTTTCTACATTTTCCAGATCCTAGTCAAATATTAAGGTGGGTTCTTACCGTAGGTTTTTTGAACCATAGGTGATGTTAATGTCGTTGCCACCAATCGCTTACCACTAGCAATGTCAACTCATGGCCAAAGAGATGGTTGTGGCTGCTAACTCATAGCCGATCACAAATTGATGCTTCACTCCATATTGCAAAGTCAAGATCCAAGTCATTTTGGGGAAAGCCCCAATCATACTAAAAGCCAACACCAAGAAACCTCAGGTCTTCATTCATTTTTCCACAACTTAGTGTTAGCTTCATGTTGTTACAGCTCATACTTTGGGTTTTTCCATGGTTGGATTCATCTTTACAATATTACCAAGTTCTCACACATGCAAGGTAAGAGGGTTGGCCTTATCAAGTCTTGGTCGAACACAAATCAACGATTAGGTTTTGGTGAGATGGTTCTGAAGAATGATCACATCAAATGCACTCTGATATCCACACTAGATATTCAAATCAATATTTCAAATTACATATCATGATCCTATGTTCCTACAAAGAAAGCTCCCTGTCATTCTGGACCATGGTTCCATTATCCTTCACTCTGTGATAACAGAAAAGATCTGACACACAGTTCCATTATGCAACGAAGCTCGTTTGCCAACATGAGCAGATTGTCTACATGTAGTGTTCTGTATGCCATGCTTAAAACACAGGACACACACTGCATAGATCAACACTTTACATTGCCTCGATCGATGTTTAGAATCTGATTGGTCAACACACAGAACATCGGTTGGATCATGTACATCGGCTACACTGGTCTGAATTAAAGTAAATCATTAAAATAAAACATATCTGACCGCATTTGCTATCAAGCTTTTCAATTCAGAATGACCAGGCGATCTGTTTTCTTCAAAGATAACACTAATCCTTCTACTCTTTTTGAGTACAATTCTTCTACTGCTCAAGTCTTCATGTCTACTCCATCTGGAGAAAGATGTTATATAACAGCCGAACTGCAAATGCAAGTCGTTCCAATGGCACAGCCTCACGATCAATCTCCTATACTAGACGAGCAATGTGCCTCTAGAGCCTAGACAATCCTCTGGACTAGAGTCCATCTCTGCTAACCAAGAAGTCACTTCATTCCATTTGCCTCCATCAAGGGATTCAAAGAGCATCGTTTTATTGCCAATAATCGATCAACGAGCACATAACTCCTCTTAGGGCTACACTGAGTGCAATAAGTATATCTGTCTAGGTAGAGCCATTTCACCCTTTAGTGAATTTCTCGAATTCTTTATTCAAGAGATTTGGTGGCTGGCTCCCTCAATAGATATGCCCTACTCAATTTCTTGTACATCCTTTACATAATGAGATTGCATTATCCCCCAAGCTTCGGGGAGCTTACCCATCTCCTAAGCTTTAAGAGGAGAGTGGACTTGCCCTCCCTACTGATCCTTAAAGCTTATACCTGATGTAAAGTTATTGAGGCGCTTCATAAAAAGCACAGTTACTTCAAAAGCAAATACCACTTTGTTTGTCCCTACGGCTTCAACTGCCTTTGGTTGTCTGGACATAAGTCTCCTCCTTTAACATCCTTTCTTCATTTGGAATTTCTTTATCCGAATGCCTAAGTCATTTTCTATATTGCTCATAGATCTTCCTGACCGAGATACCAACTATGCACATGCTGACATCTTAGAGCTCCTAAAGGGAGTCGAATATGAATTCCACGCTACCTCTTTCTTACTTACCAACATAAGGCTTCACCAATATAGCCTTCTACACCTCGGCGAACATGATATTCCTCTTTTGCTCCCTTCAAAGAAACTTGAGCTGTTGTAGGGAATTTTGCTACTATTTTCGATTCCAATAACGATGACTAAGGGAATGATGAAGGTCAAGAAGGCAATGTGAACGTCGATGAAGGAGAAGAAAGTGTAGTGGAAGATAACTTAGCTGGGTAGGCGGAGAAGGAAGAGGAGGTGAAGCAAAAGGAGAAGAAGGAAGGGAAGGAGAAAGGGGGGAAGAACAAGAAGAAGGAGATGGTGAAGATGATGATGAGAATTACGGCCTAAAGAAGAGCAAATCATATGGGGAGATGTCCTTTGAAGGTGACATAGTCACTGTCCTATCTCATTTGAAGTTCTTGATGATTAAATCTTCCCAGTAGGCTCCTAGGCCAAGTCTAGCACCAATCGATGAGGCGACCCTCCTGCATGATCCTTTGAGAACATCTTCGGCTCATTAGGTGACCTTGGCAATCTTTCAGCCTTCGGCACTGGAGGAATCACTTTTGAAGACATTCTAAACGAAGATTTTAGTGAATTGAGCTTCCCATTTAGGGATCTCCTTACCGAGGGTGATGAAACCCCATCCTTGCAACTCTTTGAATATGGTCCATAGAATATTTAGGGAAATACCAATACTTCAAACACTTCCAGGTCACGAACATGAATATTGTACCTTTGTTCTTAATACAGTGCTTTAATTCTGATATATCCCTTCTTCTTTTTAGGAACTATGGTAGAGATTTCTACAGCTACCTCTGCTCGAGAATGAGCCAGCGTTGCTCCTAAAATCCGAATGCTTACAGACAGTATCCTGGATCAAACCAGGAGATCGAAAATGAAAGGATGAGGAGAAAAAAAAGAAAGAATGACAGGATGAGGATAATCTACAAAGGCACTGAGAAGAAGAGAAAGAGTGTAGTGACTTAGAGAAAAAACAACGTCATGTAAAGGAACAACGAGATTCTTATGATCGTTTCGGGCATGACTTAAGTGCTTCTTAGTAGCACACCCACTCTCAAACTCCTTGACAACAACCTCTGATAAGTCAGCCCCTTGTCACTACCGTTTCAACCTCCCATAAATCTAAAAAAGTTTCAACTCATGCAGCATCTCCTATGCCCCTACATGCCCATTTACATCTATCAGTACTAGAATGTAGGTAAACTTTCCTAACTGCTGCCTAGTGGGTGTCATGTTTGATTACAATACTAGAGATATCACTTGCCAAGAGGCCAATCAAAAGGTAGATGGAGTCAAGGAGATTTCAGACCAGTTGTTTGAGTGGCCTAAGTTGGCCAAGGGTCTCTCTAACATTAATAGAATCAATTAGATGCTCATCTAATTGTTTGAGTTAGAGAGGAAGGATCACTGACAGGATGGTATGGGTCTATAAAATAGAGCCAGCTGACCTCACAAACAAAAGAGATGAAAGCTGAAATCAACCAAAAACTTGAAAGAGTTAATATAAGAAATCTAAGAGCCCACACTCAAGTCACCACAGTGATGAAAGATCAAATTAAAGCTATTCATCAAGAAATTGCCGAACTTGCCACACAAGTTAAGGCCAAAGAGGAGAAACTGAAGGCCTTGCAGACCGATGTTCACAAATTTAAGGCCAGTTTAAAGGCTGAAATAGATTCCATAGTAGTAGTTCAAATTGACCTTACTGAAGCCAGAGAGGTGACTGCAGAATTTAAGATGAAGGCTACTTAGGCTAATAAGGAAACAAGTGCCAATACCTAACAGTTCTTTACTAACATCATCGAGAATAAGAATTAAAATGGTTAGGAGAGAGTAATGTTGTCACATTGGCCGATGCTTAGGAAGAAATATTTCATAGAGCTGCTGCAGCCGACAAAGGCGTAACTAAAGAGACATTGAAATCTCGCTTCTTGAATGAGGAGGACATCACGAGCTTATAAAAAGGGAAAGCTATTCTAGCCACTACACCATATAAGCAATTTCGCAACACCATAGTGCGGCAAATTCACAACGGTCTTAGGCCGTTGCAATATTCCAACGGCTTTGATCCGTTGCGAACCCTTTGGCAACGGCTTTGAGCCGTTGCTATATTAGAACGGGTTAGGGCTTTATACGTGTGGTCTTCGAATAATAGCACGCCCTCAAAACAACGCCCCGTATCCTTCAATTTTTTTTGCTCCCGCGCCTCCTTCCTATTTTCTTCTAGCAACCGGGCGATTTCCCCAAATCCCACAAAACCCTACCTCCACGTTCTTTCCACTTATCTTCATTGCTACCTTCCTCCTCCCCAATACTAAACCCTAGTGCTGGAATCAAATTCGCGCCTGTTGCCTTGTGGATTTAGCACGAACTTTAGCTTATACCACCTCTTACGAAGCTAATAAATTGTAGGTAATCATCTCAACTCCATTTACATCTCAACAGAATCTTGTAACTCAGCTTTATAGTAGATTAAAATGAGGTTTTGCATTTATTTTGTTTGAGAATTATCTTGGGTTTTCTGGTTTGAATTTTTTGGTTGAAGTGATAATTTTAGCTGTTGAATTGAAAAGTAAAACTGAATGAATTCTCACACAATCGATCTCGGGTTATTTAATAGCACGCTTTTGAATTTTACCTTGAAGGATTGAGAAATTGGAATGGTAAACTGTGTTTTGTACTAATTTTAAGTGTTGTTGATTTTAGTGATGGGCGTTTATTGATGTCATAATGTTATTATTGTTCATGCATGCTCCATTACCTATTGTAAACTAATCTACCAGCTCGATTTTGTGCGTTTTTCTATTGTTTTCTTTCATGCTTTCTCTGATACCCTATTATTTGTACGCATCTTGCTGGCCTTATTTTATTTTGCCTTTTATTATCACAAGTTGCTTTGAATATATGGTCTCGTACTCATTCATACTCTGTAGCCTTTGGTTTTTTTTTGTTTGTCTATTGCCTATTTCATGCATCCCTGCCTTTTTGAATTCGCTAGTACTATATACCTTGTACCCTGTTACCTTGCTTCGTCCTTTACATACTAAGGCATAAACCTCTTCTTTCCTCCATACTAAGGCATGCTCTCCCCATATTTTGTATTCTAGCCTCTCTTGGATGGAATATATCTTCACGCTGAACAACAAGATCCAGTACCGTATTGGAATTGTCCTTCAAGTGACCCACTAGACTATCACTGTGTTTTGGTCGTATATCAAAGATGAATAACTTATTTTAATAAAGTGGTGGTTGAGTTCTGCATTATTTTTAAGTTCTGCAGTTTCCTTTATTTGTTGTCCCAATGAGTTTCCTAGTTCCATTTTTAAACACATCAATAGACATCAATAATTCAATGAATACTTACTATCATTGACCCTCACTGTGTCTTGACCTAGCCAATTGAAGTATTTAGGTTCTGATTCATATCCTGCTCATTATTATAAGCTACGTATGCGTGAAATTCAAATTCCAAATTCTACTTTTCATATAAACTTTAGCTTTTCTTTTAACTTTAATAGTTCAAATTTGATTTTAATGGTAACTGTCCTGTAACAGAGTATTTTTATAGAAACAGTGTTTGCTTATAAATGCATTTATATCCATGAATGATTTTATTTTTTGACAATGGTTCAAACTATAACAGTTTATTTTTACAAAAACAGTAAAAAATCAATTATTTTTATAGAAATATGTATGTTATGGGAGTGAACTCCATATATTCCTCTGTATAGACCTGACTACTTGCTAATTATATGCCTAGTGCAATTCAGATCCAATTTCCATTTTTCATCATGTTCTGTTATTTGGTAGAAGTAGTTGATTTTATTCTTGATTTTATTCTTATTGTAAAAAACATGATGTGCCCGCATCTTAACTAGCGAAAGAGGGAGTAGTTGATACACCAGTCTATTAATTGGTTGGGACATGTAATCATGTAAATTTGGTGTAAATAAATACGAACGAAGTTGCACGTATTCCCTACTCTCTTTATTTGCGCATTTGATAGTGATATATATTTTTTGCAAAACATTTTCTTTTATTAGAATATCTCATTGTTGCATCCCCAGTAAACTAAAAATCCTTTAGCAGGCTTGTTTGTTTGTGGTGGTCTGTCGAGGCAACAATTGAAGTGGTATGAGTGGTATAAAGTGGTCTTGTTTGACAAGGAGTGAGGAAGTTTGATTGTGTAGACAGTGGGGTTTGAGTTTTGGTAATTGTCTGTGGTTTGTGAATCAGGGTAGAAAGGCAAGGGGATGTGGTAGTTGGAGTGGTAGGTTTCTGGCAACTGAGTTCGGTCAATTTTCTTTGTTGTTGGTCAGTAGTTTTTTTTTAGTTGTTGGTGGGGACTGTATTGCAAGTAGGCAGCTGTGTTGTATTGCCAGGCAGATGGAAGGTAGTGGCGTGGTTACTGCTTGTATGTTTGTAAAGGGAAGATGGCCAGAGGTACTTGCAGTATTGTTTGTGATAGGGGTGGTGTTGTAGGTCAGGTGGCAGATGTTTGTGCTGCATTTGTTTGAAGTTTTGTGGGGTTGTATTGAAACTGGCTGATG
The DNA here is from genome assembly GCA_030737815.1 of Allium fistulosum. Classification (NCBI taxonomy): domain Eukaryota; kingdom Viridiplantae; phylum Streptophyta; class Magnoliopsida; order Asparagales; family Amaryllidaceae; genus Allium; species Allium fistulosum. The sequence goes on from CM060906.1 coordinate 1,043,269,703, forward strand.
GTGGAAGGAGGTAAGTGGTGAAGAGAAGATGGTCTGATTGCTATGGTGTTGTTGTTGTGCAGTAGTGAAATTGTATGTTTTTTTTTGTTTTTTTAAATAGAAATGCAAATGCAAAATGAAACTAGAAAACAAGAAATGCACACAATCACAATGCAAAAAAATAATCAAATAACAAGCGCACACACAACTTTTTAATGTAAACAAGAAGATTGCACTGTGGGCAATGGAGAAGGATGAAAGGAGGAGCAGGGAGGTTGTTCGGCAAGATGTAGAAATGAATTGAAATGTTAAGAACGGTGAAATGTAAAGTTTTGTAATGTAAGCAGAATGTTTTGACAATCGACACAAATGTTAATAAAAAGTTCAGTAAACCCCGGTTATAAGTTGGATGAATTAAAAATTACCGCAAGCGCACGGAGTAATTAATTTTTTTCTTTAAATGTGTTTTATGTCAGGTTTAAGGTTTTTTTACTAAAATGTTGTATATATTTTTGTTGGTAGATCAATATGTCTTCAAGTATAGATAAAGAGTGGATGAAAGAAGCCGATCGTAGAACCCCACAATATATGGAAGGAGTGCAGAAGTTTATTGATTTTGTTGTAGAAAATGGTGGCAATAAGGAAATCTATTCTTGTCCTTGCACACAGTGCAAAAATATGAAAATGAAAATTAAATTAGATGAAATTCATTTTCATCTGCTTAGATGGGGAATTGTCCAATCATATACTGTTTGGCATTTTCATGGGGAAGAGTCAGCAATGAACCAAAAACAACCTGTTAGTCAAGCCATAAGTACCGATGATTCTGAACATCCTAGGATGGAAGATCTGGTCAATGATGCTGATAGATTTCATCAATTGCAACCTACAAGTTTGTTGCCGGATAATATTAGGGATTCGCCTACGGTTGATGTTGATTGGCAGGCCAATCAAAGCAAGAAGTATAAATCACTTTTTGATAATGCAAAAGAGCCATTGTATCCTTCATGTCCAAAAGGGATAACAAAATTGTATTTCGTCGTCAAGCTGAATAACTTGAAAACCCAGTATGACTTTTTCGACAATGGTGTGACTGCACTCCTAGAATTCACAAAGGAATTACTTCCTGAAGGTAACACACTACCAACAAAGTATCACGAGATGAAGAAGATGATTAAGCAAGTTGGTATGGATTACAAAACTTATGATGCGTGCATTAATGACTGCATTTTGTATTGGAAGGATGATGCAAATAGAGTTTTTTGTCCAGTTTGCAAACAATCAAGATATAAAAAAACATTCAACGAAGAGAAAAGAGCTGCAAAAGTACCTCAGAAGACGTTGAGACATTTCCCTCTAATTCCTAGGCTGAGGAGGTTGTATACTATACCATGGATAGCAGATGCTATGACTTGGCATGGTCGTGCCAAGTCTAATTCAGACGTAATGCGTCACCCATGTGATACTTCTCAATGGCGAGCTGCAGATTCTTTTGACAAAACATTTGCTGTTGAATCACGAAATGTCACGCTTGGATTAGCAACGGATGGTTTCAATCCACATGCATCTCTAAGTAACCGTTATAGTTGTTGGCCAGTAGTTATAGTACCGTATAATCTTCCTCCATCCATGTGCATGAAAAGAGAGTTTTCAATGTTAACATTGTTGATTTCTGGACCAAAACAACCAGGAAAGGATATTGATGTTTATTTGCAACCGTTGATAGACGAGTTACAACTGTTATGGGAAGGAATCGTTGCATTTGACTCATTTAATAATTCTGAGTTTACATTGAGAGCACGGTTGTTGTGGGCAATTCATGATCATCCTGCACTTGGGACTTTATCGGGATGCACAACTCATGGCTATTTTGCATGTCCTACATGTGGGGAAGACACTTGTTCTTACTATCTTCGTGCAAGTAAGAAGATGTGTTACATGGGACATCGAAGATTTCTTCCTTTCAAACATAAGTTTCGAGACGAAAAAACAAACTTTGATAACAAACAAGAATATCGTCGTCCTCCACGGCCATTGACTGGTTATCAAGTTGAAGAGAAGGTAGCTAATATCAAGATGAAAGTTGGTAAAGACAAATTAGAAAGCGGTCGAAAACGGAAAAAGAAAACCGATGAAGACGAAGTTGAGAATGTTCCTGCATGGTATAGAAGGTCGATCCTCTTTGATTTGCAATATTGGAAAGCAAATTTGGTCCGACATAATATTGATGTTATGCATACAGAGAAGAATGTCACTGAGCATCTCATTAGCACAATTATGGGTCATAAAGACAAGTCAAAAGACGGCATCAATGCACGTAAGGATTTGAAAAACATGGGTATAAAACAAAAATTGTGGGTGAGTGAAGATCCTGAAAGAAATAAAGTAATCATACCAGATGCAACTTTCACCTTGAGCAAAGACGAAAGGCTACGATTTTGCACCATTTTGAAAAGCCTAAAAGTGCCTAGCAAATTCTCTTCCAACTTCAATAACAATGTGAACATCAATCCTCCTGAACTAACAAATATGAAGTCTCATGATTACCACGTCATAATGCAGCAGTTACTTCCGGTATTGCTTCAGCATTCTTATCCACAACATAAGGATCTACGTAATGCTATACATCGTATAAGTCTATTTTTTAGCATTTTATGCTCAAAGGTGATTAACAGAGAACATCTTTTAAAAGCAAAGACTAGTTTGGTAGAAGCAATTTGTATGTTTGAAAAATATTTTCCACCTGCATTTTTTGACATCAGCATCCACCTTATGGTTCATTTAGCCGATGAAGCATTGATATGCGGTCATGTTAGATATAGGTGGATGTATCTTTTTGAACGGTAATTTACTAATCTCAGTTTTGTTCATCATCATTCGATTTAAATAGGTACTAGTTATTTGTAATCGATATATATTCATAGGTTGATGAAAACATATAAAGGATACGTCCGCAACAAAATATATATTGAAGGATGTATTGCAGAAGGATATATTGTACAGGAAGCTAGTCTTTACTGCATGGAGTATATGCCAACAGGAGGCGATGGCACACATAAACATACTCGTGAGGCTTTCTTAGACGAGGATGATGAGTTTGCTGGTGAGATGCCTCTAGATAATGGTAAAGACATAACCTTAACCTCGGTGCAGTTTGAACAAGTTCGTAGATGGGTCCTCAATAAGTATGATGGATTGGATGAATGGGAGAAGTAAGTTCACAAATAACTCCTAAATCTCCACCATTGTAAGTATATAAATGGTTTGGAATGTGTTTTTTGCAGGAGGTATAACATCTATGTGAAAAGTACTAAATCTCAATCTCGAAATGGGGTTTCATTCGTGGTAGATTGTCAAAGTTTTACTCTATGGTTACGTGGCGAGGTATATATTAAAGCTTATTTAATATTTCACACGTACTTAAAGGTATCATACACCTTATTAATCAAACTTTTCACATATTTTATTTTTTTAGTTGGTAAAAACAAACGATGTTGATTCAACTCTTTGGCACCCTGTGAATGTGTTTTATTTTTTTAGTTGGTAAAAACAAACGATGTACAAAGAAAAAATTTTGACTTTTTTTAAAAAAAAAATTAGTAATTAGCAACGGATTAAAGCCGTTGCTAATAGGTAAAACAACAGTTATACGTCTACATTTAACAACGGATTTAAGCCGTTGCGAAATTAAATCCGGAACGGCTATGAGCCGTTGCTAAATAAGATTCTGCAACGGCACTTAGCCGTTGCAAAAGTATATTTCGCAACGGACAAGAGCCGTTGCGAAATTTTTACCACTGCCCATTTCGCAACGGCTCAAAGCCGTTGCAAAATCATTTTGCAACGGCTTAAAGCCGTTGCGAAATGAGGATTCTGGTGTAGTGAGCCGTAGACGATGCATCTGCAAGGGACTACCACTTATTCTAGTGCATTGGATCAAGCAGAATCATTAACTCCTAAATCAAAAGACCCGCAATTGAGATTGCAACTTCTACAGTAGCCACCTTCAAGCCTGCTGTTATTGAAACTCTTACCCCAGCTATGTCAAGTGTCGATGCTCCTCATTCCCATTCTTTGGCCATCTAACCAACTAAGTCTTCTACTGAAGAGGGTGAAATCATCATACCTCCAACCACGGAAACTCCGCTTAGCCAAGGCATTTCTCTCATCCCTCCAACCTTCTAGAAACTTCAACTCTTGCCAAAGGACATCGCCAACTTAACTATTCTATATTTCAAGCTATAGGTCATCCATCGCTGCTTCCTCCACCACTAATTACCCAAGACCTAGGTTCTAGTGCTATTTCTACCTCCTCAACTCCTATGGTCGTAGAGTTGATCTTTCTAACTTTCCCCTCCAGCTTCAGTCCCAGTCCCGACTCTTAAAAAATAGAGGCATTGGAAGGGTTAGCGTATGTCAATCAGTCTTGGGAAGAAGAAGTCACCATCATGAGCGCAAAGGATCTAGATGATCATATCATAATTGTGAAGATACTAAAGCACGATTTTGAGAGAATCAAAGTCAAATTTGAGCCAGGGACTAAAATTTCCTCTGCCAAATTTGGAAAGTTAAACCCTACTCATAAGCTTCTCCTCTGAAAATCAGGGCATCCGAAGGTTGCAGTTCTAGCGACGCTTCAAAATCTTCTGATCCTACTTCCAACAAGCTAGAAGACCACATTAATTTGACGATTGAGGAAGAGTATACACCTTCTGAGGGAAGCACTCCAAAGAAAGAGAAATTTCAGGGAAGGAAGGGTTCAATGAAACGTTTAGCAAAGCTTGGTATCAAGAGTGGCAAGTGAGGGATGAAGAAGTAGGTGACTGACTTAGCTTTCTGAAAGACAGTTTGTTTTTGTCTATTGATGTACAATTTTGCCCCCCCGGTGCTTGTATAAAAAGTTGATGTAAATAAAAATTGCTTTTTCTGTACAATCTTTTTTGTATTTACATTTTTGCACTTTCTGTTTTACTTGCCAGTATATTTGTCTGCATATATAATATGTTTAATTATAATTTAATTACGTTTATATTAAAGTTATATGTGTCTACGCAATATCATTATTTATTGTAACTCTATGCATATAAATAAATTTTTGCAATTGCTTAGTAATATGCATTACCCAGTTCTGTTTATTATCTTAAAAGAATTTCCTTTTTGGCTAAATAAACCTAATTTCCATTTGGCCTAGTCCATGGCTAAACCGATGTATTTATGGTCATGTTTTGTCTGGCCATAGACAAGGTTGTAGATGTTGAAGCATTCAGCTTCATACAGTTTCCTATCTTTTGGAAACAACATTTTGGGCGTTGTTTGCATAAAAATGGCACAAAAATACAATAAAGTAATAAATATGAAAATTATTAAGAAAAAACAAGAAATAGAAAAGAAGAACACACAATTTTTATAGAGATTCGGCAAATACTCTGGCCTATATCCACTTAAACTTTGTTATTCGATTTCTATAACTATTATAAACTCTGATTTTATGGACTGGTATTCTATGGATTAGTATTTTATGGATCGATGGAGATATAACAAGATTTTGTAGCAAAATCTAGAATTTCAGAAAATAAGTAGGGAAAAAGTCCATTTTGAAGTGCACTCGACCTCTATTTATAAGTGAAAATCACTGAGATAACTCTGAAAATTTCTCCACACATCCACCACATCTTGCGTGTTCTTCCACGAAAACCTCAGGGTCAACCGATTCAAGACTTCATGGATCGGTACTGATCCATGGCTCATGGATGGGTATTGAACTTACTTGGAGTCGGACCCTAGAGTTTTATGTGTTTGCTTTATGTCATGACTTAGATTTTCCTGAGTTGCCGAGCTTCGAGGTTCCATTTGCTTGCTTCGAGTCTGACCTGAGACTTTTGTGTGTTCGACCTGAGTTTCATGGATCCATACTGATCCATGGCCATGGTTCGGTACCGAAACGGTCGCGCTTAAGGTTTTTGCATGGGTTGCTTAGGGTCTTGCTTGGGGTTCTCCCAAGTATTTTGAGCTTCGAGTTTTTCTCTCCTGCTTCGAGTCCAACACGAGAATTTTGTGGGTTTTCCTCCAAGTCAACTTGAATTTCCAGATTTCAACTTTTTCGCTCATTTTTTATATTTCATTTTTCTTGCCTTTTTATGTTTAAGTCCTTGAGTCATTTTTTCGTCGTTTTCTCATCCGATTCGATCGTAATACTTTCCACCCAAAGAATGCCTTGTGAATAGAAGGTGTGCTTTGCTCAAGAACAAAAATCAAAGTTGATGAATCATTAGTAATTGTACTTTCTGGTATTTACTGATCAAACGGCAGCAAATCGTATAGTTCCTTCGAATTCACTTGTAAACCAAAGGTCATTCCAAACTGCTATAGCTAAGGACTCGAGTATTTGCTTGAGAATTGGTCACAAATCATCATCTTTCCATGTTCTCTGGAATTATTATATCATATATGGTAAACTGGATCACCCATGTTCATCCAAGAGTTAGCAACCATATATTAAAATCAATATTATCCCATGTTCACCTAGGATTTTATTATCATTAGTTGAGCACGTATCGGGTAATCAAATTTCAATAACTATTTAAGTTCACTGCCACCAGTTGGAACGTTATTTTTTAATCGTCTAGTATCTCCTAGTATCCCATTATAAGAATGCTCAGCTGTATCGAAGCAATAACTCTCATTAATAATCACTTATCATAAGTTATTAATCTTGGTAGTGCATTGCCACCGATGGAAACATCGTCTATAAATCATCTGAAATCGCTCATCACCCCTTCGTGAATGAGTCCAATCAAATCGAGGCAACAACATAATCTAATAATTGCTATCAAATCATTTCAAAGTCAAGTGTCGTTCAAATCCAAGGTCTAGTTTTTCAATTTTTTCAAATCGCATTATCAATATCCATGTTAGTTTTCGATCTCTTCGGATCGTTAGTTTAATCCTCGATCTCTCCAGATTGATAGTTTTATCCTCGATCTCTTTGAATCGTTCGTTTAATATTTAGTCCCTCCGAACTGATAGTTAAATCCTCAATCTCTCTGGATTGTTAGTTTAATCCTCAATCTATCTGGTTTGATAGTTCAATCCTCGATCTATCTAGATCGATAGTTTACCCTCGATTTCTCTGGATTATTAATCCATATTGAGTCCAATTCGCTCACTCTCCAATGAGGGGACACATTAAATAAGCAAGTCCATTTGCTCATTCTTTAGTGAAGGGACTTACTATCCTGCATAAGTCCGTCTATTTGCTCTCCAGCAAGAGGAATTGCATCTTATGGTTCATTGCCTTGTCTCTTCGGTCGGGAAAACCATGTTTAATCAGTTCATGAATCATTCTCGGGGGTAACCAATCTCCATTGGTGTTTCACAATCAATATCAATTATCATGTTCGAGTGATTTCCGGTTTCAAATATTTATCAAGAAATCATAATGTTTAAATAAAATGCATCAATCAAACATCTAGAACATCTAATCCTATCGAGGATCCCTTTTAGATTTCCAACTCAAAGCATACCTAGGGACCGATCAAGATTCCATACACATATCAACGGTCCGATAGCAATATTGCATCTTTCATAAAAGATAAAGTAAAGGAATTGAACCTCATCTTGTCTATTCAGATCATGGGGTGATCATTTTTGGCCAAGATCCACAGTTGCATCTAGATATAATCATCATGGATGGTGGTCGCTTCTACGGCACTACTACAGGTTATGCTGTGGTAACATGATTTCTGATATATCATCATGAGTGGTTACTCCGAACGTGCTCTTTGACTTAGTTCTCCATCGTGCCCACATTCCAATAGGGCTTTCCAACTTTAATTCCTGTTGTTATGTATTTGCACTCTGATTCGAACTTCGCAACTTAACATCATTCCAAGGACGTGCTCCATCCCACCTGGTTTCTGAGTCTAGATCAATCATGCCCCTGGTTTTCATGGATCAGTACTAACTTGTACTCAGGGATCAGTACCGTGTTTTGGTGCCTCTTAGAGGGTTGCTCCACTTTGTTCTGTTCTATTTCCAAGTGCATCTGTTCTGCCTTCTGGCCTCTAGTTCAAGTTTACAACAACTCCGGCTGTTCTTTGTTGTCCTATCCTTTAGAGGAATCCATCAATCATTTCTATCAGGCTATTAATATCTTTTTTATTTCTATCATCATCCTCTCCATCTCATCTCTAGTTATGTAGAAGGAAGGGGGTTAGATTCTGAGCATGCCTCTTTGCTACTCCCTTGTTCTTGTTGGATTTCTCCAACAATAATTCTCCAAGTTGATAGCCTCATCCTTGTCATAAATCCAAGTTTTAAGTCATCAAATTTGAGTCCCCTCAATGAAAGCACCAAAATCTCCAGTGTCAATAAAGTAATAATATGAAAATTATCAAGAAAAAGCAAGAAATATAAAAGAAGAACACACAATTTTTATAGTGGTTCAACAAATACTCTGACCTATGTCCACTTAAACTTTGTTTTCCAATTTATGTAACTTTTACGAACTATGATTTTATGGAGTGGTATTCTATGGATCGGTAGAGATCCAACAAGGTTCTACGGCAAAGTCTAGAAATTCAGAAAATAAAAAGGGAAAAGGTCCATTTTCAAGTGCACTCCACCTCTATTTGTAGGCGAAAATCACCGAGATAATATCCAAAAATTGCTCCATACGTCCACCAGGTTATGCACGTTCTTCCATAGAAATCTTGGGGTTAACCAATCCAAGACTTCATGGATCGGTACCGGTCTATGGCTCATGGATTGGTACCGAACTGACTTGGAGTCAGATCCGATAGTTTTATGTGTTTGCTTTGAGTCGAGACTTGGATTTTATTGAGTTTGTCGAGCTTCGAATTCCCTTTTGCTTGCTTTGAGTTTGACCTAAGACTTTTGTGTGTTTAACCCTAGTTTCATGGATCGTTACAGATCCATCGCCATGGTTCGGTATCGAACGGTAGTGCTTGGGGTTTTCGCATGGGTTGCTTCAGGTCTTACTTGGGGTTTTCCTAAGGCTTTTGTGCTTTGAGTTTTTTCTCTCCTACCTCGAGTCCAACCCAATGATTTTGTGGGTTTCTCTCCGAGTCGACTTAAATTTCCAAATTTTCAACTTTTCCGCTCAATTTTTTATATTTCCTTTTCTTGCCATTTTATGATGTTCTCAAGTCCTTGGGTAATTTCTTCATCGTTTTCTCATCTGATTCGATTTTTTATGTCTGTTCGAAGACTGCGGCAAATTCGACCATAACAAGCGACTACCTTTCGGCATCGAACTTCGACCTCGGTTATTGATTTTGATGATAAAAACCTTAATAAACAACAATATACATTTACAAAAAATATGGATGCTAATATTTTGCCAAGATATGTAGTATATAATGCAAGATATTATATAGATGTTGAATCGAAGACTGTATAATATAAAGACACAGAATGGACATGAAGACTTATGAGTATAAAGACCAAGATATGGGGATCTCAAGACTATAATATAGTGCATAGAGTCATAGAATTTTATTAAAGTCCCTAGCAACAATCTTTGATCTCTATTTCTTATTTTCTTATCTTTTATATTTTTAACAAAATATATTTCCAATATATCTTTAAAAATATTTTATAATTTTTTTAAAAAAGTTTAAAATGTATATAAAATTCCTTTAAATTATTTTACAAAGTAAAAAAATATTTTACAAAATATAGTATTTTCAAAATGTTTATAAAGAAAAGAATTTTCTAAATAAATATACATGTGTCGACATATGTATAGGAGGTATGTCGACAAACATGCCACAAATCAGTTTTTCAAATTTTGAATTGAAGTGTCTATTCATCGCAACTCTTCGCGAACAGACACATCTATTTATACATTGTATATAGGAGGTTTCAAATGAATTTTCAATTAGTTATTTTCTTATTTTCTTCCTTCCTCTTACTCTCTTGAAATATCCATTGAAATTGTATCAAATTCTCTTCGAAATCAAATAGAATCAATCCATACTTTTGTGTATTGATTCAATACTACTTTCTTACTGTTTAGGAATCATCTCTCTTTCAAATCAAAGATAAAAGTGCTATCTAAGAGATATAGTATACATTGTATCAAAAGTTCAAGAAATTTTCTTTGGAAAAACCATCAAACTCTATTTGTATTTTCTTGGGTGTGATTGTAGCCCGTTCAAATCAATTAGGTGTGCCTGGTAGCCCAGAAATCCGAGTGGGTATGCTTGTAGCCCATCCAAATCAAGTGGGTGTATCTTGTAGCCTCAGAATCGAGATTGTAATTGGGTTTTCCTTCTTCTGTTTAAAGATTGGCATTTGAATATAAATATGTACAAGTAATTGTATGGAACTGGATGTAGGAGAAATCCGAACTAGTATAAAATCCCTGGTATCGTCTCTCTAACTCACCACTTTACTTTATTACTATTTTTATCTCTGATTGCATCTGTGATGAATTGTTGATATAATCTTGTAATAAAAAAATCTGTGATTCAATATTAAACTTAAAAGAAATTTAAAAAGATTTACAAAAGTTAGAGAACACTATTTTCCCCTCCTTTAGTGTTTAATTAGTCTTAAATCCATAATTCTGCAACCCACATTTGTATCAGAGCACTAGGTTTTCAAAAACTCATAATTTGATTTTTGAAATTTTTTAATGGATAGCAACACTTTTGGTACATTTGTTAACACTTTTCTCGAAGGACAATCTACTGCTAGATCCTCATTTTTTAATGGCAGTAACTACACTTATTAGTCATGTAAAATGAAAATTTACTTACAGCCTAATGGTTTAGATATTTGGAATGTTACATAAATGAGTATGCTGGACCCGAGACTAATTTTGCATAATGGATTGCTGACCAAAAGTCACTTGCACAGAATTATTCTAAAGCCATGGATATTCTATTTTGTTCACCGGATAAAAATGAATTTAATAGAGTTTCTATTTGTAAGTTTGCATATGAAATTTGGAGAACTTGCATGTTACACGTGAGGGCACTAGTAAAGTGAAACAGACCAAAATTTTCATGTTAACAAATCATTTTTTGTTATTTAAAATGAATCCAAATGAGCCTATTTCTAACATGTACTATAAATTTTAAGATATAATGCATTCATTAGTTGCATTTGGTAAAAACTTTTCTGAAGAGGACCAAGTTAGAAAAATCCTCAGTTCACTCTCTTTAGAGTGGGATCAAAAGACACTAGCAATAGAAGAGGCTAATGATATTAGTACTCTGAAAATTAAAGAGATAATATGCAATTTAATATCCTATGAAGCACAATTGCAGGGCAAAAGAGAAAGCATGGAAACAGAAAAGAAATCCATCGCTTTCAATGCAATAGCCGACGATCAAGATTTAGATGATAACAATGACAAGGAAACTGCCTTCATGACCAGAAATTTCAAAAAATTCTTGAAGTATAGGAAAATGAACAATTTTTGAAAACTTAAAAACAAGATCCCTAGAACTAGAACTGCTACTTGATGCTTCAACTGTGATGAACCCAGTCATTTTCAAAGAGACTGCCAGCATTCGAAGAAATCAAAGATCTCACCAGTTAACGATTCATGCAGACAAAGAAAATAGGCTTATATAGAAACTTTGGATGGTTTAGACACTTCCTCCAGCGATAATGAACCAGATATTGAAAATGTGAATACGAGATTCACGGAAATAACTAGCTAGTCAGAATTGTTTAATAAAAAGGTGGCAAAAAGGGTACCTTTTACCTAATATTTTTTATTTTCATTTTTTTATTGATTGTGGTTTTTAGGAATAACATATAGATTAATAATAATATTGGATAAATATAAGTATATATATATATATATGTATGTATATATATCTATTTGTGTGTGTGTGTATTGGAACCTATTAGCTTCGTTTTATTTTTTAAAATTTCGGGCTATATGTCAACATACCCACAAGTCATATGTCGACATACATGCCAAAAAACTGAAAATTGAAATTTCGATTCAAATTTCAAATATCCCTCACTTTTGTACTGACTCCTATGTTCTGAAAAGGCACCTTTTTGACCAGAGAACATAACTCTTCACTCTCTATTAATTCAATCTATCTCTATCCATTCATTCACTCACTTTATTTCAAATTTCAAATATCTCTTCATTCTCTTATCTCCTCAAAAACTCAAAAATGGCTTCCTCAAGTCAAACTCCGAGAACGATAAGGCTCTCTAAGAAAACTAAAAGCTTTCTCTTCAATGAGAAAGATGTCATTAAAGCCTATATGGAGTATGCTACTTCCAAAAATGTTTTTCCAGGAAGATTTGCTAAATTCGAAGATTTTTCTTCTTATGGTTTACAAGATCTTTGTTTTGAAAATGAAATTTTTGGTTTAATTGACTCTTCTCAAAATGAATTTGTTTTTTATCCAAACTTGGTCAAAATGTTTAATGCGAATTTAAATGGAAAAAAATTTCAAGGAGAAGAGGGACAAATTTGGAGTAGTGTTAATGGTACTCAAATTGTTTTAAATTATGAAATTTTGGGTAATATTCTTGGTTGCAAATCTTGTGGAATTAGCCTCTCCACTTTTCAAATTAATAAACAAAATTGTGAAGCTTTTTGTGATATTTTCGAAAGTGATGAAGAATTTGATTTTTAACACAAGAATCTTCGACCAAAATAGAGACTTATGAGTCTCATTTTACAACGAAGTGTCACTTCGAGGATGGGTAATTACAATAACCCTACTCAAAAAGTTTTGAAAGCTCTTTTCGCCATTTATAGAAAATACAACATCAATTGGGCACAAGTCATTTTAGATGACTTTGTTCAAAAGAACATTTCTAGACATGAGAACACAATCTACCACGGTGTGTATCTTACTAGAATTTTCACATATTTTGGTGCTGATTTAAGAGGAGAACAATCTATCCCTCGAAAAGTTTTCAACAGGGCCAACATCTCTCTTATGCATATTCCACCATTTTTTGAACCATGTGAGAGACTTCCCGAAAAGGAACAAAGGTTGGCATATGAAGAAGAATAAGAGATTCAACAAGAAGAAGAAGAAGAAGAAGAAGGCGATGAAATGGAAGTGGAAGAAGAGGAGGAGGAGAAGGAAGTAGTGGATACTTCTTTAGAAAGTTTTGACAAACCATCTCATCCCTCCAACAAAGAGATCCTAAGGAACCAAGAAAAGCTTCTTAAAAACCAAAAGAAGCTTAAGCGTTCATTCAGCAAAAAGTTCACCTCTCTTTTCAACAAAGTGTACAAATACTTTGGAAAGATCATTCGCAAGCTTGGCGGTTATTCATCATCATCATCTACATCCTTCTAAGCCTATCTAGTTGTTTCCTTATGATATCTAGATTTGTATTCCTTAGTATTGTGTGCTTTTTAGTTTAAATTTATGTCATTTTCATGTATTTTCTTTTATTAATCTTTGAAATCCATGTACCTTTCAATTCTAAGTAATAAAATATATCTACTAAATTCCTATACTGTTTATTAGTCTCTGAAATTATAAAAATATAACGGTATAGGCTTAAAACATAAACGTAAATTTTGCAATTTATGACATGTCGACATACATGAACCCTATATGTCAACATATATGGCCAATTGGCAAAAAAAATTATTCAAAATTAAATAAATACCACCTATTCAGTCATTCCAAATGACTTTCCACTCATATATAAGTCTATTTCTTCCAGAAAAATCACTCACCATTTTATTCTATACTCTCTTTTCATTTTAAAACATCTTTTTACAAATACGTCTTCTCCACATCAAAAATTATGTGAAAACCTTGAACAAATTCTTCAATCTTGTAAGAATATTCTCTCTTTTATCTTAAGAAATCAAATACATTTAGAGTTAAGTCAAATGCAGATGATCAAGGAACAAGAGCATTTCAATGTCATTCGATAGATGTTCCTTAATCAAAGATGAACCATCCAACAACCCAAAGTGCACTATTAACAAGGATAATGAAGATTGGGATGCCAACAAAGCAGATCCAATCTTTGAGTCCGACGGTTGGGTTAAAGTCCAACGAAACGTCTAGTTATTAGATTTGAATTGGTTTGGATATGTAAATAAATATATATATATATATATACATACTCTGATGATTTGATTTGATTTGGTTTGGTGTGTATGTTTGAATTGGATTTGTTTGGTCTGGATTGTTTATACTAGGATTGACATTTGGATATGTGTGTTTAATTGATTGAATGATATATAAGATTAATTTTAATTAAAAAAGTTGTGTTATCTTATTTATAATCATCATATATATCATGCTTAGTATAAAATAGTGCATTATTTCTAAGTATATCATCATATATTATATATCATAATCATAAATATCATTTTGTTTAACTTATTTATTGATTTTAATCTACAGTTTCTAAATATTTGGTTTAGAGGGAGTTTTTATTTTTCACCCTTTTTGTGATGATAAAGGGGAGAAAAATATAAAATATACATATGCATATATTCAGGGGGAATTATCGAACTCAAAGGGAGTTATATCATATTTTATATACAAGATATTAAATGGTTGTCACCATCAAATGGGGGAGATTGTTAATACCTTAATTATTGATTTTGATGATAATAACCTCAATAAACAACAATATACATTTATATAAAATATAGATACTAATGTTTTGCCAAGTTATATAGTATATAGTGCAGGATATTAAACAGATGTTGAATTGAAGATTGTATGGTATAAAGACTCAAGAAATGGACATGAAGACTCATGAGTATAAAGACCAAGATATGAGATCTAAAGACTATAATATAGCGTATAGAATCATAGAATTTCATTAAACTCCCTGGTAGCAATCTTTGATCTCTATTTCTTATTTTCTTATGTTTTATATTTTTAACAAAATATATTTCCAAAATATCCTTAGAAGTATTTTATAAAAAAATTCAAAGTTTAAAATGTTTATGAACTATGTTTAAATTATATTAAAATATTTTGCAAAATATAGTATTTTCAAAATGTTTAAAAAGAAAATTGTTTTCAAAATAAACATACATATGTTGACATGTGTATAGAAGGTATGTCGACATACATGCCACAAATTAGTTTTTCAAATATTAAATTGAAGTGCTATTCGTCGCAACTCTTCACAAACGGACACATCTGTTTATACACCATATATAGGAGGTTTCAAATGAATTTTTAGTTAGCTATTATCCTATTTTCTTCCCTCCTCTTATTCTCTTGAAAACTCCGTTGAAATTATATTGGATTATCTTTAAAATCAAATAGAATCAATTCATACTTTTGTGTATTGATTCAATACTACTTTCTTACTGTTTTGGAATCAACTCTCTCTCAAATCAAAGATCAAAGTGTTGTCCAAGAGGTTATAGGATCCATTGTATCCAAAGTTCAAGAAATTGTCTTTGGAAAAACCATCAAACTCTATTTGCATTTGCTTGGGTGTGATTGTAGCCTGTTCAAATAAACTGGGTGTTCTTGGTAGCTCGAAAATCCGAGTTATTATGTTTGGTAGCCCAGAAATCCGAGTGGGTGCGCTTGTAGCTTGTCATAATCAAGTGGATGTACGCTGAGTCCGAAAAAACAAGAGGGTGTGTCTCATAACTTCGGAATTGAAATTGTAATTGGGTTTTCCTTCTGCTCGTTTAAAGATTGGCATTTGAAAAAAAAATCTGTATAAGCAATTGTACGGGACTGGATGTAAGGGAAATCTGAACAAGTATAAAATCCCTGGTGTCATCTCTAACTCTCTACTTTACTTTATTGCTTTATTTTTATCTGTGATTGATTGTTAATATAATCATGTGTTGAAATTATTTGATTCAATAAACTTAAATTTTTTTTAAAAGATTTAAAAAAGGTTAGAAAACACTATTCACCCCCCTTTAGTGTTTAATTAGCCTTAAGATCCATAATTCTGCAACCCACAACACTATGGCCATAGGCTCGATGGATATTGCATAGGAAGAGTCTGCCTACGTACCCCTTTTGAGGGATCAAGCCTATGTAGGTCTGTTTCCAGCTTTTATCCTGCATCCAAATAGTCATTAGAACATAATAACCATAAAATCCATGCAATCATCACAACCAATGCAACTAATGCAACCACTACAACTATTGCAACCAACGCAATCAATGCAAGGAAGAAACGCTGCTCCTACTAAACCATTGCAATCAATCATTATAAACAAGGAGTAACAACAATAATAGCACATTAAGCTATTAAACATTACAAAATTTTGACAACATACAATATCAACCCCAAATATCAAACAAGCTAATCACAACATTTATATTCACATACTAATTATCAACTATTAGGAATACACCATCAGTGTAGGTGTACACCAATCAAATGTGTACTAAACCACTATATTAGTAACACAAATACAAGTCATATATAAAACCATAGTTAACCACACACACGTAGTAATAATGGCAAAATATCGCGCGCACATCCACATGCGATCTCATCATTATAAAACAACATATGTGAGAAATAAAATCAACAGTTAATCATATTTACATCCATCCAAAATATCATATTTACAACCATCGTTTTCTCTTAAGTATAAATTTATTCTATTGATGTTTATTATAAAACAACCCTTTATTTACCTCAAAACAATAATAATGCTCCCAAAATGATAGTATACTTCAAAGTAATTTATTGTACTTCCATTACTTCAAATCTCTTAATACATCATATTTTACATCAAAAATACCTTCCAAACCAGTAATATAAAATAATAATGTACATATTAAATCTTTTTAATATTCTCTAAAACCATTTCACTTCTATTATTCTCAAAATAGTGTAATTTTCACAAAAACCATTTTAATTTTATAGAATTTTATTTTATTTAAATAAAAATAAATTTTCCAATTTGGTTTGAAAATATATTTTCCATTATTATTTATGAATTTCCCCAGAAATTCATAAATAATACCTTATTAAATTTCTTCCATTAATTCCATTTAATTCACTAAACCACTCTTCTTTATAACATTACCCAAAATCTTTAAATAACCCTTTTACCTTTGTTTATTCAGTCTACGCATTATTAATCAATTTCATCCTTTTTATCTAAATCAATTACATCCAAATTTTAAATCCGTAATTGTTTACAATTAAACACTCAATAATACAACAATAAAAAATAAATAACCAACATGGCACAACATACCAAAATATTCACAATGTCCAAACAATCACCAACATATCACAACACATATAAATATTTATACTTTTCATTAAAAGATTTGCACTTAATATTTTAAACTCAATTAATTAAGTTAACCATACCAACACTCTTTTTCCAGTAGTCTCTAAATTTAGCGAACCTAGTGCTATATCATCTGTAATTTCATCATGAATCCAATGGAAGAAATCCCATGTGAATTAGAGTTCGTATGCGAAAGATAAGGAAGTTAGAAGATATACGAGATTATAAAATATATGCCACCGTGTACCATACTGTATCATATATCTCCTCCCACCCCCTTCCGCATCGCTTTTAAACTAAATACTGCACCCAACCTCCAGCGTTGCATGCCAGCCGAAGCCACCAACCTCGGACCCGACCTTACCATTGCGTTGCTGGCATCGCCACTGACTAGGACCACCTCGCCTCCACACCTCCCCCAACACTAGTGTGCCTCCACCACCACCCATTTTTGCCACTTCCCTCACCAATTTCGACCACCTCAGCCACTTCCAACCAAATCCAACCATATAGATGAGCTCCACTCATCGTCCTCTACAAGATTGTTCCCGTCGATTGCTGGATTGTCGTTGTTTCACCATCGATCCAAAGCTTTAAAACAAATGGTTGTAACGTCGTAACGAACGCTCGTCGTCTGTTCCATCTAAGAAGAACTTTCCAATGGTATATAATTCGATAGCATTTGGGAACTTTGAGTTTTAATCACTCTTTAGTTAATTTGCTTATTACCATTAGCAGGCAATTATGTTGATTTCGGGATTAGAGAATAAAACTAAGGATAGAGGTGACGGATAGAGTTCTGTAGCCTCACTTATATAATCGTTAGGCTAGGTTATGGGTTAAACATCCGGTTTGGCCTGAAATAGCTACGTACATCATTTAAATGCCATAACGTAACAAACCCCATTTGAGGCCCGAAACTAAATGCTACAGATACTGTAGTCATCTATAGTATTAATTTTCGGTGATAAAATGCGGTCATGCTAATGGTATCCATAATATCAAAAGCACAAGAATATAAAATAAAAGAAAATCTTCACATTTCATTTCAAAGTAATAATTTCATATTCAGTACAAAATCCTAAACATTGCCTAAGTTTAGATAAAAAATAATTATTACAAAATCTCTAAGGGCAACATATGAAGATGCCCCCATGGTTTATCAGAGTTACTAAATAGACAGATACATCTATTGTCAATACATTCATATAACAACTGACATAACACAGTGGATAATAGTAATAGATAGACTCCTACATAGCAAACATTGCCTCCTACACGTCTTCGGAAGCTTTATTCTCCAAAACCTACTTAACATGTAAAGTCCTTACTCCCGATCTACTCAAATCAAATTTTGAGCACACAAGAGTTTAAGATGAAAACATAAACTTCAAGCCACATAAAAGGATTGGAGTGAATAATAATATGTCATCTCGATTTATAGATATTAAGTGAGACCACGCCGTTGAGCAAAACGGGTTTTCCATCACTAATAATCCTTTAAAAATATATCTTTTGCAAATCAATTCCTGCAACCAAACTGGTTAAAATAAACAATATAAATAATAATGTATATGCATTCAACATGGGTAACTATGAACAGTCTGTCCGAATCGATGGACCATCCATCTTAACATCATAGTTTTCTTAGGCTGACTACAAACCTATGGCTGACACGGGCCTACCAGAGATATCAGATTATCTAAGCTACAGTTAGAAGATAACTGGACAGTCTGTTCGAGACTTACTATTCCTAGGGTCAACTGATACTAATAGTTTTGTGGGCTCACCAATAACCTATCTCATCGGTGCGTATTCCTTTTTGTACGTAAATCCATTGTTAGCCTTTCTCATGAGAAATCCCTACATACTGGAGTTTTGGACTTATATTAGCTAAGGGCTACTAGCTAAAGTATAGGGTGCGACCCTACACTAGTCTCATCTAGTTTTCTAATCTCCGAGTCAAATCCTATCATAATTGATCTAAAAGTGATAAGAACACCAATCGTTTTAGTAAAATTCTGGGCTAATCACTCTTTATGTTCCTTGAAAATATAACTCTTTATAAATGATTTAACCTTTGAAATCATACTTTTAAAACAAGGAAAATATAACCCTTTACTTTATCTAAAATACTTATGCCATGATATATGCTTTTTATAAAACAATATTGGCGAAGTTCAAAATCATTTAGAAGTTATCTCACTTCGAAACCATAGGCGTATAAAGCCGAAACAATATAAAACCTTTATATTGATAGAACTAGACAACGACAAAGTCGGTATGGGTCATCGCCCTTCAAAACATAGGCCAAAATAATAAACTTCATATATTGATAAAGCTCGACGTCATAATTGCCATTGGGGTCATCATCCTACTTCAATATAAAAATAAGTTAAAGCCTTTAACTTTTAAAACATAAGGCCATAAGGCCGATAACAGGGACGTTGCACTTCATAAATTGTCGGCATCGTAGGATATAAAACGTAGTTTGAATATTAATAAGCCTTAAAAGGATAGGGTCAGTATAGTTAAATCTTGGCATCATTACCTTAAGGAAAATAAGCAGCTTCATTAGATACGAAGTCATTAGGAGCAGCACTATAGCCATCTTTAAAAAAATATGTTCTTGACAATAGATGTAAACATGTGGCATAGTTGCCTATATTTTCGAAGGCCGTAGATATAAACATGTGGCATCATTATTACCGCTATAAACTACTTCAAACCCAATGGGGTCGGCGATATTGTCGAAATCATGCGGCATGGTAAAAAGTGTAGCATTAATAAGTTAAAGAAAGCAGCCCCATCCACTTAGAAATTCACGACATCGACGTTGTTGCTGGCTTCCTACTTCAACCAAGTCGACGCATTCCTTATCAAGCTAAGTTGATACCTTATGCATTGCTCTTGGTCGACGTCAAAGGCCACAAATGCGGTGAGATAGGTGCGATATTATGAATTTCGGCATGGCAAGGCCGTAATCAATGGGAAAACTTTTTTATTACCATAAAAAGTAGTTTCCTTTCACCAAACCATAATTATTTGTCAAAATCTTATTGGATAACACTTCCTTTACCAAAATATTTTCCAGAAAACTGTACTGAGCATATTTATCGTTTCCAAAGTACTTAGAAAAACTTGCATTTTATATTAATATTTAAATGTACTAATTAATCCTTTCTAGCTCGATTATTAATATTAAATCATAAATACTTGGGAAAAGTCTCCAGAAATCATAATAAATCCAACTTATTATCTTCTTTAAGGTATAAAAATTTCAGGGCCAGGAACTTAATTTAATTATTTTTAATAATTAAAACCCGAAATAAACCATCTTCCAACCTTATAAAATTTACATATATTCTAGTTAAATCTTAAAATTATGAAATTAAATACCCACTTCCACAATAATGTTTCCAACATCATATCAAAATCTTAAGTCATTTGGGTGTCATATGATATGTTTTCAAACTTATCAAATAATTTCATAAATAAATTGAACAATAAGCATGTGATCATTCAAAATTTCATTGCATGGTATAATATAAGAAAAAGAATCGGATCTACACTTAAACCCAAAAACAATACATAAAACATGAGATGCATATCTTATTATTCACCCTGGTTTGATATAGGAACTTGAGATTTGTGTTTAGACTTGATTTTCCTAAGCTTTCCTTTGATTTCCTAGCTTTACTCTTCTTGAATCCCCTTAATAGTGGTTGGTTTTTTCTTTTGATTATGTTTGTGTAAATGAAGTAAATAAGGGAGAAGGTATGTAAGGATATGCATTAGGAATTATGTCTTATTCCTATTTTTCCCTTAGCTATATTCCTTCTTCTTATCTAAGTTTTATTTACTTTTATTAATTCATTAATTAAGGCATGCCTATAATTAATCAAATCTCATTTTCCATTATCAGCCTACATTATTTTTTTAATTTCTAATTAAATTACTAATAATGTCGATTAAAATTAGGGGTGTTACAGACACCCCTCCTTAAAGAATTGTATCCTCAAAATTACAATAAGGTACACCCGTCAAACATAAAAGCATAGATATAAAATATACCATCAAATAGTTTAGGATAAGTACCTCTAATCTTGCTCTTCATTTCCCAAGTACAGTCTCTCTCGTCGTCACTCCACTAGATCTTGACTAACCTGACTGTCTTATTCTTTAGCTTCTTCTCATGCTTAGCCATTATACGCACTAGATGTCTAAGTATGATCAAGTCTAGTTTCAGCACTAAGTCTTCCAATGCAATCAAAGTAATAGTAGTTTATGGATCTCAAACACACTTCCTTAGATGAGAAATATGGAAAACATTATGGATTCCTGCCAAAATGCTCGGTAAATCTATCCTATAAGCGAGTTTTCCAATCCTTTCCACAATAGGAAATGGTCCAATAAACCTAGAGCCAATTTCCCGAACCTCCAAAATCTTATCACACCTTGCATTGGTAACACTTTGACAAAAACATGATCTCTAACTAAGAATTTTAAGTCTTTTCGTCTCTTATCTGCATAACTTTTTTGCGTAGATCGAGCTTCCTTCATTCTAGCCCGAATCAATTCAATCTTTTCTACGGCTTCTCTTACCATATCTGAACCAAGAAGATCTCCAATCTCTAACCAACATATGGGTGATTTACATGGCTTTCCATATAAAGCTTCAAAGATGTCATTCTTATACTCATCTGATACTTATTGTTATACGAAAACTCAACCAAATGCAAATGGTCTTCTCGTGACCTGCCAAAATCTAGTACACAAGCCCTCAGTAAATCTTCAAGTACCTTATTAACTCTCTCTGTCTGCCCATCTGTCTATGGGTGATAAGCGGTACTCATCTGAAGCTTGGTACCTTATATCTCCTGTAGGTACTTTCGAAATTCACTAGTGAACAAAGCATCTATGTCACTGACTATACTACTTGGAATCTCATGCGGTCTAACAATATTCTTCATAAACAACTTAGCCAAAATAAGTGTCGTTATTGTTGACTTAACGAGAATGAAATGTGCACTCTTGGTCTATTTATCCACTATGACCCATATACTTTCATTTCCCCTGTTTGACCATGGCAACCCGTCAATAAAATCCATGGATATCGATCTCATTTCGAAACTGGTATATCCAAAGGTTGAAGCAATCCACCCGGCTTCTGATGTTCGGCTTTCACTTGCTGACACTTCAAACACTGCTATACCGATAAGCCTACACCTCTTTTCATACCTTCCCAGAAGAAACTTCTCTTCATATCCTGATACGTCTTATTTCCTTTAGGATGAATAGTAAACTTCGATCGGTGACACTCCTTAAGAACTTCTTTCCTTAGGTCACTAACATCGAGAGCACACAATCGTCCATTCTTTCTTAACCATCCATTCTGGTCAAGGTAAAAATCCTTTAAATCATTAATCTCAATTCCACCTTCCAATCTTCTAATTCTTTCAGCTAGCAATGGATCATCGCTTTGCTTAGAAGCAATTCTATCCATCAACACTGGTCGAATTTCCAAACAAGATAACATTGCGGTACTCTGACTAGAACTGGCAGTCGATATTAACTACACACTACAAGTAGTCAGTGCTTCCAAATCTTTCTATTCAGCTAACATAGCTAACACACACTCTAATGTTTCCTGCTAATTGCATCTACAACTTTGTTTCCTTTCCCCGGTGTGTACTCAATTCTAAAATCATAAGCAGCTATAAACTCTAATCACCTTTGTTATCTCATGTTCAACTCTTTTTGGGAGAATGAGTATTTTAGCGACTTATGATCCATATACAATTCGAATCGTTCTCCCAAAAGGTAAGGTCTCCACACTTTCATAGAAAATATTATGGCAGCCAACTCTAAGTCATGAGTCGGATATCTAACTTCGGGCGGTCTGAATTGTCGCGAAGCATATGCAATCACTTTACCCCTCTGCATTAGCATAACTCCTAATCATGTTCCACACACATCAGTATACACCACCAAATCTTAATTTCCATCCAGAACAACTAACATGGACACGTTGGTCAATAAATGTTTCAGCTTCTAGAATGCTTCCTTACATTTATCCGTCTAAACATACTTCATGTCCTTCCTCATTAGTTTAGTCATCGGTGCTATTATACGGGAGAAATCCTTGATGAATCTCTAGTAGTAGCCAGCTAGTCCAAGAAACTCTTTATCTCAATCACCGTCTCGGGTCTCTTCCAGTTATTTACAGCCTCTATTTTAGCTGGATCTATGGACAACTCTTTTTCTAAAACTACATGACCAAGAAACTTCAACCCCTTCTTCCAAAAATGACACTTCGAATACTTTGCTTTTAATAGATGTTGCCTCAGCATCTCGAGCACTATTCTAAGATGAATCTCATGATCTCTTTCATCCTTAGAATATATCAAAATCTCATCTATGAATACCAATACAAACCTATCCAATTGCTCTTGGAAAATTTTGTTCATTAAGTCTATGAAGAAAGCAGGTGCATTAGTCAATCCGAATGGCATTACTAACCACTTGTACGAACCATATCTTGTTCTAAATGCCACCAATGGAATATTGTCTTCCACTACCCTTAGGTGATAAAATCCTGTCACCAAATCTAACTGGAAAAACATTTGGCTCCATTCAGCTAATCAAATAAATCATCGATTCGTGACAGAGATATCAGTTCATTATCGTTTTTTCATTCAACTTACAATAATCGATGCAAAATCTTAATGTCCCATCCGGTTTCTTCACGAACACCATGGTCGCAACCCAAGTCGAACTGCTTGGTGTAATAAAACTCTTTCCTTCTAAGTCCACTAGCTGCACCTTTAACTCCTTCATCTTGGTAAGTGATATCCTGCTAGATGGTTTACTTACGGGTTCAGCTCTAAGTACAAGATCTATTTGAAACTCAATAGCACATTTCAGAAGTAATCTTGTAATAAGCTCAAAAATATCTACAATTTCTCTAACTACAAAATCCCGATTCAACTCATCTTCCTCCTCTATTACACCTAATAAAGCACGGACATCAAAACTTGGATTGTCCACTGAGTATACAATTTGGTCCCTATTATTAGGGTGTCTTAGTCAATTCCTGTCGTGGTAAAATATCCTAGCATCATATTTACTTAACCAGTCTATACCAAAATAATCCCAAAGCCTACGTAATAAAATACATGCAAACTACAGGCAAATATATGACCTAATAATGCAAACTCTAAATGGTTATATCTCATCTCTAAAGTTGCATACCCTCCTATCGGATTCGCAACCCTTAAGGAAGTAACTAGGTATGAGGGTTCTAAGTTAAGCTTATCCACCAAACAATGAGATATAAAAGAATGTGATGCACCAATATCAAACAGTACTCTAATGGGCAAGCCATGAATCAAAAGCGTACGTCCCATAACAGCTTTTCCTTTCTCCTCAGTTGTTGGTCTCGAGGTAGCCAGTTCCAAATCAAACACTTTCCCTTTCTCCACCATAGCTGGTTCCTTGCACTGATTCTTATAGTGTCCAATCTAGCTATAGTTAAAGCACTTGATATTCTTCCTTAAATAACCGTTTTTCCATCTCTTGAATGACACTCGTTTGCAAAATGCCCTTTATCGTCGTACTTATAACACATAATATTTTCTTTTCCTTTCTTAGTTGCTTCGCCCTTCCGAGCTCCTTTCTTATGAAAGAACTTCCTTTTCTGATTCTGCCCACTCTGCGCCTCCACTGCCTTATTACCACCAAAAAAGCAAGCATCTTCTCATTTCCCAAAGCCATCTCTACAACTGAAAGTGTGCTATGGATCATGTAATATGGATATACGATAATACAGAATGTAATGATGATAGCTATACAGTAAATAGTGTGGAATATAAGAGCAGTATAATAAAAATAACACCAGAGATTTTTATACTGGTTCGGAGCACCGTCCTACGTCCAATCCCAGACTCCTTCTAGAATTTCACTAAAACAATAACCCTCACTTAACCCAGAAGAATAGGTCTATACAACCCTTGAGCAGCCGAAAAAGAACCTGAGCAGCGGAATAGGATTTTGCCTCAGCAGCTGAAGAGGACTTTACACGCCCGAGCAACAGAACATGACTTCAACAGATACAAAAGATTGTTTGACTTTTTATGTTCTGATAACACGGATAAGTCTGTTTATAGTACACCCTTCCTATGATCTTCTCCTCGAGTATAAATATATATATATATATTTGAAGTTTATGAAGAATAGAAAGTTATAATATTGCTTAGAATATGTTAATGATGAATATTTGAGAATATGGGCGCAAGTACATTCAAGAGAGTTAGATAAGAAAGATAAGAAAATTCGATGATTTGGAATCAAGTTAGGATATGTATTTATAGTTGTTAAAAAGCAGCGACCATTGACGAAAAGTTCTGGTTGAACGTTGCTTCCAAACCTCTTTGTAGAGATTCGTAACTCTTCGCAAATGGTCGTGTCTTTTCAGAAAATATAGCTGTTACGGATATTCAGTCAACCGAGCCTCTAGGTCAGTCGACTAAATATTCAAACTAATTTTTAAATATATATTTGTGCACTTGTGCATGTTGCATAGAAATTTTCAGGTCAGTCGACTGACCTGGTAATTTCTGTGCAAACTGCACAGCTTTCACAGGTTTATATATATATATATTATATATGATTCTAATTTTTTTTTGATAATATATATATATATATTTCATATGCTTATATATGTATAAATCATTTGAAAGTAAGAAGATTATATATATAAGTTAATATAAACGTAAATGAGGAGAGATCTTAACAAAATTAACTTAAGACTCAAAACAAAAATAATAAAAATTGATGCACCGATTTTGATGTCTTGTCTCCATGTAGTATATATTCTCTTTTTGTCATACCAGTCGTCAAATCTGTATGTTGTAGTGATAACTTCGTGTCATGAATCAAAACCAAGTCTCAACATTCTCCCCATTTTTGATTGATGACAACCTGTAAATAGATATGGATTTTGACTGTATATAATATAAATACTTACTCCCTCTGAATCGTTGACGATCTATATCCTGCATTCTTAATGTTAGAGGTAATTTTTCTCCCCCTTTGTCATCGATAAAAAGGAATAAAGAGCATGAACAATAGTATGATGTATTCATAGATATTCAAAAAGAAACGAACATTCATACATTACAATATCACAAACAAGAGTTTTGAAATAATACGAAAACATTGGCTATTTAGTACAAGCCAAAATGTTTTGAAATAGAAGACTAATGTTTTTAGAACATAAGAGAAGCAACAACTTACTCTATTATACGCTTATCCCTATCACCATGAGAACTTTGACCACCACTATTGCCTCCATTTCCTCCGTTGTCGCTACTACTCGCTTGATCATCGCAAGAGGAAGATGGGTTGTTTGCCCGGATCACCTAGTGTAGCCGTGGAAGTGCCGGATGAACATGAGATCGCTTACCATAACTTTGTGAAGAATCCTTTAACTTTATCAAGCTTTTTGTCAACCCTAGTGATATGTGATTGAAGAATTTGTTGGTTATGGCATATCATGGAAATAGACTCATGTGGAGGAAGGCCCGGAATAGGAATCATAATTTCGTCTTGTTGATGAATAGTTGATCTTTGGCGAGTTGGACGGTGAGATGATGCTTCGCCTTGTTATTGTGGTGGTTGATCTTTAGGTAATTGGCGTTGAGTCCATTCTTCAAAAGAAATGATAGAAGGAGGTCGAGCAACCGGTAATTTCATCAAAGCTAGAGTACGGGAGTTTAAACATCCGACGGTAGAGACCGGTGAGTCGGGTTCCGGAATCTCACATTCTTTTAGTAAGCGCATAATGTACTCACCGTAATATATGACATTCATGCGGCCATTGTTGAAACTTAAAAACTCATCAAGAATTAACCGAAGCTAGTTTACTTTGATATTTCCGAAGATGGCATATAAGGCTTTGAAATTGTGTTCATAAACAAGTTCGTAACTTCCGGTTCTCGGAGTTACGATTTTCATTAACGTGTGGTGCATAATCCTAGCTTTAGGCCTTAAGGACATAGATTTGAGTTGGCGCATATCATCTTCTAAAAACAAATGACTTATACGATCACGAACGCCCATATCACAATCAACATTACTTAATTCAATTCCTTCATTTTCTGATTTTAAGATGTGAGCCATTCGATCTAAAGAAAAAAAATACCGGTTTTCCACAAACCAAACTCCATACACAATCATCTTGATTTTGAATGTTTTGGTGACCTAAATTAAGATTGGCATAGAATAGTTTGACCATGATTTGGTTTATTTTGTGTTTGTTTTAATCAATATTGAATAAAGACTCCAAATTGCTACGACGAGACAATTCTTGTATATGATAAGGAGAGAAATCGGCAACTTTGACAAAGAACCTACAAAAATACGAGAATCATGCATTCTCCTCCATCGTCTAACTGCGGTATCGTCAAAGAGCCATTGTCGGATTTGGTCGTCGAAAGGAGGTTGGGAAGATGAAGATGCTTGACCTTTTCTTTTTGGAGCCATTGGATTTGAGTGTTTGGAGGTAAAAATTGGATTTTTAAAGATCTAGGGTTTTTGAAGAGTTTGAAAATCTGAAATAATAGTGAAGAGTAAAGGTGAAACTGAAGGTTAAAAGGTGAGATTGGGTGGGTAGGAGCAGTAAATTGGCTCAGACCTACGAATCAGTAGACTGAATCAGGTGGTCAGTCGACTGAACCTGAATTTCAATATTTTTGAACTTCTGGTTCTGTCAACTGAAGGCCTGATTTAGTTGACTGAATCTGGGTCAGTAAAAATTTAACTTTTGGTTCAGTTGACTGATCCACTGGTTCAGTCGATTGAGTCTATTAGAATAATTTTTGGATTTCAGGGCCAGTCGACTGACTTACTGGTTCAGTCGACTGGCCTATGCAAATTTTTTTACTCAGCCTGTTTTTCTAAAGTGTTTTGCATATCTGTTTATTTTATTATTTTATAAATTAATACTTATGAAATGTTAATTTATTTATTTGAATAATAGACCCAGTATATATATGTTTTGAATATACGAAAGAAAAAAAATGATTCTTTTATTAATAATAAACAAAATTGTACATGAATTATTTGAGAAATGAAATACAATGACACTTTTCTTATTTTGAAGGACTAGGAGTTTTGTTGCCCTGTAGCTGTTTGCGTCGAAAGTTGGATTCTTCATTTCGATTCCATGAATTTGGTGAGACTGGTGGTCGTGGCGGGGATGAAGTAGAAGGTCGACAAATGGGTGAAACGGCGTGTTCGTCGATTGGATGGAATGAAGCACCACAGAATTTCATAGCAATATGTTCTATAATACCTAGACGTCTAGAATTGATTTTCTGCTCGTAATATATTTCGTGCTGAAGCATCAACGACTCCTGCTGATAGTGATGTAAATCATTTATCTTTTGTTTAGTAGTTGGAGAGACGTCAAACATCATCTTCTTTCCTTTCTTTCTTTCCGGAGTGTATCCGGTATGATCGTGAGAAGTAGAAGGTGGTGTAGAATGATGGACGAGAGTTTTTGTTGGTGAATCGGAAGTTATGGTTTCTGTGGAATGAGTGGAATGAGAGGAATTTGACATAATGAAAGGATTTTGTATTTTTGTTAGTTTAGTTGTTTTTATGAATAACAGAGAATAAGAATGCCTATTTATAGACTATAGTGGAGAATAAAAAGGATGAAATGAATGGATTGTATTGTTTTTAGCTACAACAAAGTTGTTAGTTAGGAATGATAATTGCTATTTTGGTGTTTTTTTGTTATTGTGATTCACTTATGTAAATGTAATATGTTTGTTTATAAAGCAAACATATATATAAAGGTAAGTGTTATACACAATTTAGAGTATAGTTGTAACCATATAAGAAAAGCCCCGACCTGGATCGTAATGAAAATAATCAATAGCTCAGGTGGTTAAGACATCTGGACTATTCACAACAGGTCATAGGTTCGAGTCTCAGCATGGTCAGAAAAATGAATTTTTGTCAAAATTTTATGTTTGAGTTTTGGTCTAAAATTGCGTATTTTATTATAGTAGAACTATTTATATATATTTTGTTGACATTATACCGAGTTCTCGACCTAGTTTTATAAATGTATTTTCTAATAGCGGTTTTGTAAAGATATCAGCTATTTGATTTTCAGATGGAACGAAATCTAAATTTATCACATATTTTTCTATATTGTCACGTAAAAAATGATGTCGAATATCTATGTGTTTAGTTCTAGAGTGATTTACTGGATTTTTAGATAGATTTATTGCACTGGAATTATCACAGTAAATTGTTGATTTTGATAAATTAACTCCAAAATCTTTAAGTGTCTGTTGCATGTAGATTACTTGTGCACAGGCTAATGCTGCAGATATATACTCTGTTTCACAAGTTGATAGTGAGACACAATTTTGTTTCTTGCTAAACCACGATATTAATGATTTACCAATGAAGTGACATGTACCGCTTGTACTTTTTCTATCCGTTCATGATCCTCCGAAATCAGCATCGCTATATGATACTAACTCGAACGAGCAATCTTTTGGATAGAAAAGTCCAAAATCTTTATAATTACTAAGATAACGTAGTATTCGTTTTACGGCTCGTAAGTGTGATTCTTTTGGGTCAGCTTGAAATCTTGCACATAGACATACACTCATCATTATATCTGGTCGACTAGCTGTTAGGTATAATAATGATCCTATCATACTACGATACAGTTTTTGGTCTACACTCTTGCCGTTTTCATTTTTATCAAGATGTGCTATTATGCTTATAGGCATTGGTTTGGCAGAGGTGTTTTCCATTCCGAATCGCTTGATAAGATTATTACAGTATTTTTCTTGATTTATAAATATTCCATTTGAAACTTGTTTTATTTGAAGACCTAGAAAATATGATAATTCTACCATATGGGATATTTCGAATTCTCTAGTCATTATTTCATAAAATTCTTTACATAATTTATTATTAGTTGAACCAAATATAATGTCGTCTACATATATTTGAACTATTAAAATATCATTTTTAGAATGTTTTATAAATATAGTCTGATCTACTTTTCCTATTTCGAATCCTGATTCAATTAAATAGTTTTTAAGGGGTTCATACCAAGCACATGGTGCTTGTTTTAAACCATATAAAGCTTTCTTAAGTTTATAGACATCATCTGGATATTTTTCATGAACAAATAAAGGTGGTTGTTCAACAAAAACATTTTCTTTAATATAACCCTTTAAAAATGCACTTTTAACATCCATTTGATAGAGTTTAAAGTTATTAAAACACGCGTAAGATAGTAAGATTCGTATTGCTTCTAGTCTAGCGACTGGAGCAAACGTTTCTTCGTAGTCTATTCCTTCTTCTTGATTATACCCTTGTGCTACTAATCTGGCTTTGTTTCGAGTTATATTTCCTAATTCATCTGCTTTGTTTTTATAAACCCATTTAGTTCCTATAACAGTTTGATCGGTCGGTCTGGTTACTAGTTCCCAAACTTCATTTCGTTCAAACTGATTTAGTTCTTCTTGCATAGCAATAATCCAATTTTCATCGGATGATGCTTCCTTAGTATTCTTAGGTTCTATAGTAGAAAGAAAAGCTACATGACCCATTAAATTTAGTTGATTTCTAGTTCAAACATTTGAATTTATTTCTCCAATTATATTTTCTGTAGGATGATTTCGTAAGATTCTTGGAGGAGATCTTATTGTATTGGTGATATTTCTATTTTCTGAATTATGAATAATGTTTTCATCTTCTCTAGAATTATGAATAATGTTTTCATCTTCTCTAGAATTATGAATAATGTTTTCATCTTCTCTTAAATTATTGGTTTCTATATTCGTGTTATCATTAAGTAAATCATCGTCATCATTAAAACTTGAAATATGTTTAAAATTTTCATCAAAAGATATGTGGAGTGTTTCTTCAATAATATTAGTTCGTTTATTGAAAATTCGATAAGCTTTGCTTCGATCCGAATATCAAGAAATATTCCTTCATCACATTTTGAATCGAATTTACCAAGATGATCTTTGGTATTTAACACAAAACATTTTGATCCAAATACTTTAAAATAAGATACGTTTGGTTTTCTACCGTTAAAAAGTTCATAAGATGTATTCTTAGTGAGGGGTCTAATAGAAAAATGATTTAATACATAATAGGCAGTTGCAACGGCTTCTGCCCAGAAATGTTTTGGTAACGTGCTTTCGTTTAGTAAGGTTCTAGCACATTCTTGTAGAGTCCGATTCTTTCGTTCTACAACTCCATTTTGTTATGGAGTTCTAGGAAATGAGAAGTTATGAAATATTCCTTTCTTTTTACAATAGTTATCAAACGGTTCGTTTTCAAATTCTCCTCCGTGATCACTTCTAATATTCTTAATTTTAGTACCTTTTAAAATTTGAATTCGTTTAACAAATGTTTTGAAATTCTCAAAAGTATCACTTTTATTTTTCATAAAGATAGTCCACGTATATCTAGAAAAATCATCAACTATTACAAACACGTATTTATTATGATTTATGGATTGAACTTGGGTTGGTCCAAATAAATCCATATGAAGTAATTCAAGTGGTTGTAATGTTGAAATGACTTTCTTAGATTTAAACGAAGATTTAGTTAATTTACCTAATTGACATGCGTCACAGATATTATTAACTTTAAAACTCATCTTTGGCAATCCTTTTACGAGATTATTTTTAGAAATTTTATTTATAGTTTTGAAATTGATATGACAAAATCGTTTGTGCCATAGCCAGGGATCATTTTCTTTGGCTATTAAACACATGTCTGAGTTATGATTAACTTTCATATTTAAAATGTAAATGTTTCTATCTCTATTTCCTTCGAAAATAAGATTCTGATTTTGGTCGAAGGTACTACATTTATTTTCAGAGAAAGATATTTTAAATCCTTTATCACATAATTGACTTATACTTAATAGATTATGTTTTAGATTCTTAACTAATAAAACGTTTGTAATAAGAGGTAAATTAGATGTACCGTAATTGCTCACATCGCCTTTGCCGATGATATATCCCTTGGAATTATCTCCAAAAGTGACAAAACCTCCATCCGAGTATGTAATGTTAGTTAACATATTTTTGTCTCCTGTCATGTGTTTTGAGCAACCACTGTTGAGTATCCATTTTCCTCTTTTCTTGAGTGGGACCTGCAAAAAATATGAGATGACGTTGGTACCCACCTTTTTAATAGGGTCCTAAGAGTTAGATCTTAGGAAACCAAACCCAAGTGGGTTCAATATCCCTTTTATAAATATAATTCTTATTATTGTGAACGTTTTCTATGAATGATCTAATATACATATTCCTTATTAACTTGTTATTTGTTATTTGTTTTAGGAACCTATATATTGATAGTCTTAGAAACTAATCTTTTCAAAGATTTAGACTTAACATTGTTTAAATTACTGGATTGTGAATTCTTGACTTTCTTATAGCCTAGTCCGTTTTTATTGTTAGCAGGTTGTGAATTTTCAATAATTATAGATAAATTTTCTCTCTGCCTTTATTAAAATTCGAGACATTTTTAGTGATTCCTTCTAGTTTGGTCTTTAGACTTGAGTTTTCTAGTTCTACCATATTGATATTAGTTTTCATATCATGATTTTTAGTAACAAGAACATCATTCTTTTCTTTTTGAGTTTCAATTTCTTGACTCAATAATATTAGTTGAGAATTAACATTTGAAAGTGATTCTTGAGTTTTCTCAAGTTCTTCTTCCAATATTTTCTTCTCGTCTTTAAGCATATGTCTTTCAAATTCTGCCTTGTTCTTATTTTCAACAGCCTCTTTATATTTTCTTTTGAGACTTTTTAAAGTATCTAACAATTCTGAGTTTATCTCTATCATATCATCAAAAGTTAAATCACTAACCTCATTATCTTTGGCCATAAAGCATACGTTGGCTTGTTCATTATCATTGTCACTCTCGCTTGCTGAGGAGGAAGAGGAGTCTGAATCATCCCATATAACTGAGAAAGCTTTCCTTCTGAATTTGTCCTTCCTTTTATTGCGATATTCTTTCTTTTGATTCGGACAATCCTTCTGTATATGCCCCTTTTTATGACAGTTAAAGCACTCCAAAAATGATGAAGACGGTGGTTTATTGCTGTTTGAGCTTCTCTTGCCATTATCTCTGTTTCCTTTTCTATACTTCAAGAATTTCTTGAAGTTTTTGGCAATAAAGGCTAGGTCGTCTTTGTCTGAATCTAATTCTTCTTGTTCTGCATGGAACGCTATATTCTTTCTATCTTGAGTTTGAACTCGTTTAGCCTGCAAATTCACTTCATAAGACATTAGATTTCATATTAACTCTTCTGGAGTTATTTTGGAAATATCGTTTGCTTCTTCAATAGCGAGAACTTTTCTTTCCCATTCTTCCGTTAAAGAGTTAAGGATTTTGGATATGATATCAAAATCTAAATATTTTTCTCCTAGTCCTACTAATGAATGATAGATATCCTAAAGTCTTGAATACATATCGTTTATAGATTCATTGTCTTTCATTTTAAAGTTTTGAAACTGACTTTTGAGCATGGATATCTTGCTTTGTTTAACCTTGCTAGTTCCTTCGTGTATAACTTTGAGTGTACGCCATATTTCATATGCATTGTTGCACATGCTAATACGGTTAAACTCATTTTTATCTAAGGCACAAAACAACATATTCATGGCTTTTGCATTTGCTGTGGCATCTAGTTTCTGGGTATTTGTCCAAGTAGAGTACTCTTCAGTAGGAACAGTGTATTCTTTCTGAGTAATATTCCATGAATCAAAACCATTTGCTTGCATATATATTCTCATTCGTGTGGCCCAATAGTTATAGTTCATGTCATTGAATAGTGGTGGACGTGTAGTGGATTGTCATTCTATGAAGCTAGTGTTAATGCTAGTGCTAGTGTTAGTTTCCATATTATTAGAATATTAGATAATTGTGTTATGGTTATATGCTGAACCTTGCTCTGATACCAAATGAAAGTGTGCTATGGATCGTGTAATATGGATATACGATAATACATAATGTAATGATAATAGCTATATAGTAAATAGTGCGGAATATAAGAGCAGTATAATAAAAATAACACCAGAGATTTTTATACTAGTTCAGAGCACCGTCCTACGTCTAGTCCCAGACCCCTTCTGGAATTTCACTAAAACAATAACCCTCACTTAACCCGGAGGAATAGGTCTATGCAACCCTTGAGCAGCCGAACAAGGACCTGAGCAGCGGAATAGGATTTCGCCTCAGCAGCTGAAGAGGACTTTACACGCCGAGCAGCAGAACAGGACTTCAACAGATACAAAAGATTGTTTGACTTTTTGTGTTATGATAACACGGATAAGTCTGTTTATAGTACACCCTTCCTATGATCTTCTCCTCGAGTATAAATATATATATTTGAAGTTTATGAAGAATAGAAAGGAATAATATTGCTTAGACTATGTTAATGCTGAATATTTGAGAATATGGGCGCAAGTATATTCAAGAGAGTTAGATAAGAAAGACAAGAAAATTCGGTGATTTGGAATCAAGTTAGGATATGTATTTATAGTTGTTAAAAAGCAGCGACCATTGATGAAAAGTTCTGGTTGAAGCGTTGCGTCCAAATCTCTTTGTAGAGATTCGTAACTCTTCGCAAATGGTCGTGTCTTTTCAATAAATATAGCTGTTATAGATATTCAGTCAACCGAGCCTCTGGGTCAGTCGACTAAATATTCAAACGAATTTTTAAATATATATTTGTATATTTGTGCACCTGT
Organism: Allium fistulosum; assembly: GCA_030737815.1. Lineage (NCBI taxonomy): Eukaryota > Viridiplantae > Streptophyta > Magnoliopsida > Asparagales > Amaryllidaceae > Allium > Allium fistulosum. Next base: position 1,043,304,734 of record CM060906.1, read on the forward strand.
GCATGTTGCATAGAAATTTTCAGGTCAGTCGACTGACCTGGTAATTTCTCTACAAACTGCACAGTTTTGACAGGTTTATATATATATTATATGATTCTAAATTTTTTTTTGATAATATATATATATATATATTTCATATGCTTATATATGTATAAATCATTTGAAAGTAAGAAAATTATATATATAAGCTAATATATACGTAAACGAGGAGATATCTTAACAAAATTAACTTAAGACTCAAAACAACAATAATAAAAATTGATGCACTGATTTTGATGTCTTGTCTCCATGCAGTATATATTCTCTTTTTGTCGTAACAGTCGTCGAATCTGTATGTTGTAGTGATAACTTCGTGTCATGAATCAAAACCAAGTCTCAACAACAACTACATCACATGGACCCCTAAGATGTGGTAAAGTCGCCCTAGCAAGCTCAGGTCTCAGTCCACGGATGAACTTCTCATTTCTTTTGATCAATGTATCCACGATAGCATACCCATATCTTGGCAACTCCTCAAATCTGGTTGCGTACTCAAATACTGTCATATCACCTTGTACCAACTCAGTGAACTTCCTTAATAGAGTTGATTTAGCGATCTCAGACATAAATCTTTCTTCAAGCCTCCTCCATATTTCAGCCCAAGGCAAAGTCTCCTTTGCTACCTCGACAGTCAACTCTTCCACGAGTACAACGCAGCTCCTTGCAATTACCTGGATGCCAATCTCCTCTCCTATTCATCATTCAAACCAAGATCGACGAAAATCCTTTCACAACGAAGCAACCAATTCTCCACTTTAATTGCATCCTCCATTCTAATAAATGGCTTCCCTCCAAGTCTTGCATTGCATGTACTCAACACGGCATAGTTGTTGACAACTAGAACTTCCTAATTAGCTCCTCCAGCATTTCCACCAACTAACCACCAGCAGCTCCTACTTGCATTATGTTGACAAAGAACTGATACATTGCTCCCATATCAACCATTGGTGTTCCTGTGCCTACATTAGCAACTGTCCGTCGATCCGGATTTCTCCTAGTGTTGGGCCTGACATTTCCATCGGTAGTGGTGCTTCCTCCATTGAGATTCACTCTTCTATTTCCTGCCTCTATAACCTACTCCCTTAAATCTTCATTCGAACCTTAGTAAGATACGGAAGAACGGTCTAAGAGAGAATAGAGATAAAGCATATACTTATATATAGGAAATACAAATACATACCATAGCGTTATCCCATACCCCAATCTTATTCTCTGATTCATTTTGATCACTAAACTCTTTTTAAGTTCAAAAATTCTTTTGGTTTTTACATAAACCTATGCTTTGATACCAAGTTGTAACATCCTCCATTTTGAGGCCCGAAACTAAACGCTACAGATGTTGCAGTCATTTATAGTATTAATTTTTGGTGATGAAATACAGTCATGTTAATTGTATCCATAATATCAGAAGCATTAGAATATGAAATAAAAGCAAACCTTCATATTTCATTTCAAGTAATAGTTTCATATTCAGTACATATTCCCAAACATTGTCCAAGTTCAGATAAAATATAATTATTACAAAATAATCCAAGAGCGACATATGAAGATGCCCCCTTGGTTGATCAGATTTACTAAATAGACATATACATCTACTGTCAATACATTCATACAACATAGCAAATAATAGTAATAGATAGACTCTTACATAGCTAGCTTTGCCTCATGCACGTCTCCGGAAGCTTTATTCTCCAAAACTTGCTTAACTCGTAAAGTCTCTACTCTCGACCTACTGAAATCATATTTTGAGCACCCGAGAGTTAAGGCAAAAAATATAAACTTTGAGTCAGAGAAAAAGCTTGGTGTGAATAATAATATGTCATCTCAATTTATACATATTAAGTGAGATCGCGCTGCTGAGCGAAACTGGTTTCCCATCACTAATATGTCTTTAAAAATATATCTTTTGCAAATCAACTCCTGCAACCAAACTGGTTAAAATAAACAATATAAACAATATTGTATATGCATGCAACATGGGTAATCATGAACAATCTGTCTGAATCAATGGACTATTTGTCCTAACATTATAGTTTTTTTAGGTTGACTACAAACCTATGGCTGACTCGAGCCTACTAGATATCAAATTATCTAATCGATTGTTAGAAGACAACTGGACGGTCTGTCCAAGGCTTACTATTCCTATGGGCAATTGATTCTAATGGTTTTGCGGCTCACCAATAACCTCTCTGATATGTGTGTATTTCTTTCTTTTCGTAAAAACACTATTAGTCTTTCCCGTGACAAAGCCCTATGCACTGGAGTTTTGGACTAATATCAGCTAGGGGCTACTGGCTAAAGTATAAGGCATGACCCTACACCAGTCTCATTTGATTTTCTAATCTTTGAGTCAAATCATCCTATCACAATTGATCTAAAAGTGATATGAGTACCAATCTTTTTAGTAAAATTCTGGGCTAATCACCCTTTGTATTTCCTTAAAAACATAACGCTTTATAAATGATTTAACCTTTAAAATAATAATTTTAGAACAAGGAAAATATAGCCCTTTATTTTATCCAAAATATTTATGCCATGATATATGATTTTTATAAAACATTATTGTTGAAGTTTGAAATCATTTCGAAGTTATCTCGCTTCGAAACCATAGGCTTATAGAGCCAAAACAATATAAAACCTTTATATTGATAAAACGTGACAACGACAAAGTTGGCGAGGATCATCGCCCCTCAAAACATAGGCCAAAACAATAAATATTCATATATTGGTGTAGCTCGGCATCATTACCGCCATCGGGGTCATCGCCCAACTTCAATATAAAAATATGTTAAAGACTTTAACTTTTAAAACATAAGGCCATAAGGCCCATAACAAGGATGTCACACTTCATAAATTATCGACGTCATAGGATATAAAACCTAGTTTGCATATTAATAAATCCTTAAAAGGATAGGGTCGGCACAGTTGAATCTTGACGTCATTGCCTTAAGAAAAATAAGCGGCTTCATTAGAGTCGAAGTCATTAGGAGTGGCACCATAGCCGTCTTCGAAAACATAGGTTTTTGAATAAAGGCGGCATCTCATCAACGATATCTATATAGCTAAAAGCGGCATATTTGCCTATATTATCGAAGACTATAGATATAAAATATGTGGCATCATTATTACTGCTATAAACTACTTCAAAACCAATGGGGTCAGCGATATTATAGAAATCATGCGGCATAGTACAAAGTACGACATTAAAAAGTTAAAGAAAGCGGCCTCAACCACTTCGAAATTCACGACGTCGACGTTGTGCTGACTTCCTACTACGACCAAGCCTATGAATTCCTCATCAACCTAAGTTGATACCATATGCATTGCTCTTAATCGACATCAAAGACCATAGAGGCTGTGAGATAGGGGCGACATCATAACTTCGGCATAACAAGGTCGTAATTAATGGGAAAATTGTTTTATTACCATCAAAAGTAGTTTCTTTTCACCAAACCATAATTATTTGTCAAAATCTTGATAATGCTTTCTTTACCAAAATGTTTTCTAGAAAACTGTTAATGAGCAGATTTATCATTTCCAAAGTATTTAGCAAACCTTTCATTTTATATTAATATTTAAATGTACTAATTAAGCCTTTCTAGCTCGAATTATTCATATTAAATCATAAATATATGGGAAAAATCTCCAGAAATAATGATAAATCCAAATTATTATCTTCTTTAACATATACAAATTTCGAGGCGAAAACCTAACATAATTATTTTTAATAATTAAAACCCGAAATAAACCATCTTCCAACCTTATAAAATTTACCAAATATTCTAGTTAAATTCAAAAATTACGAAATTAAAAACCCACTTCCACAATAATGTTTCTAACATCATATCAAAATTTCAAGTCATTTGGATATCATATAATAAGTTTTCTAACTCAAACTTATCAAATAATTTTATAAATAAATTAAATAAGTTCACCAATAAGCATATGATCATGTAAATTTTCATTGCATGTATAATATAAGCAAAAGAATCAATGTACACTTAAACCCGAAAATAATACTTAAAATATGAGATGCGTATCTTATTATTCACCTTGGTTTGATATAGGAAGTTGAAATTTGCGTTTAGACTTGATTTTCCTAAGCTTTCCTTTGATTTCCTAGCTTTACTCTTCTTAAATCGCTTGGTAGTGGCCAGCCTTATTCTTTTGATTATGTTTATGTAAATGAAGTGAATAAGGCAAAAGGTATGTATTGTCTTATTCCTAATTTTCCTTTAGTATATATTCCTCCTTCTTATCTAAGTTCTATTTACTTTTATTAATTCATTAATTATAGCACGACCTATAATTAATCAAATCTCGTTTTCCTTTATTATCCTATGTTATTTTGTTTAATTTATCTAATTAAATTACTAATAGTTTTAATCAAAATCAGAGCACCTCTGTTTCTTAGAAATACCTTCGCAACCGTTATAGAAATGTCAATTCATTCAAAAACCTTTTTCTTTCTGCCATGTCCTCTTGCCTCGTCCCTTCCCTCTACCGTACTTTCTTCTATTCAGTCTATTCCTACTCCTATTCCTGTTGTTGTTCAATCAACTCGAGCCTGTCAAGTCATCTCTCCTCCTCCTCCATGTCCTCCCGATCTTCCTACCCTTCCAGTTGAAATTTTTTCTACGAACTTACCCTCCACCTTTTCTGGTTATTCAGTTGGTCAAGACCATCATGCTATTGATTCACTGAACAAACCCACTGCTTTACAATGGTCTTCCTTGTTTAAAACTAAGCCCCACAATGCACGAAGCTATACACCTCGTGACTTTGATTTAAACTATGTGGGTACGGCTCTTTCTTCTCTCCAGGAAGTGATAAATGAAGGTATTTCTTTTGGAATGATTACCTAGTTAGGTTTACTTGGGTGAAAAAATTAATTACATGGCTGTTATCACTCACCTAAATTGAATATGGAAGCTAAAAGGATCGTATGAAGTTAAATCTGATGGCTTAAATTATTTCCTTAAGTTCTATTGTGAAGAGGATAAAATGAAAGTTTTGCAATCTGATCCTACCTTCATAAAAGGTCAAATGTTTGTGATAACAACATGGAAGCCTTCTTTTGCTATGCTGTAAGCTCAAGTAAAAAATGTGCCTATATGGGAGCATTTTTACAATATTCCCCATATAACTTAGACTCTTATAAGGATAAATTGTCTTGCTTGCCATATCGGTAAGTTAATTTGTTCTAATGAGGCTACTAAAAAACAAGAGCGCTTGGAATACACAAAAGTGTTTGATTGAAACAACACCAGATAAGGAGTGTTGGAATATGTTAATGCGGGTGAAGGAGAGTGTCATAGGGTATACATTCAATATGTATGAAAACCCTTGATATGTACTATGTGTCGCACTTTTGGGCATGCAACGTGTTACTGTGACCTGCATAATAGTACACCAGAAACTGATACTCCTGATACTCAAAAGCATCAGAATGAAGAACCCCAACTTCCAGTTCATAACCAGGTTTCAGTCTAGAAAAATCAGACAGATAATGTAGTGAATCATCATAAATCAAAGGCTAATGTGCAAGTTTGGCAAAAGAAAAGCAAAAAATATAGTAGCAATGTAAAAGACACTCAAAACATGCATGTGCAAAATAGTGATAATAATATCAGAGATGAAGCATCAAACAAACAACTGGAAAATGATCTCACTTCTATAAAAGTTTCTTATGCTAATGCAAAGCAAATTGACAACACAATTGAGATATCAAACAGTCCTCTTGCTTTATTACATGATTTGGAGGAGGGTGAATGCCCTGATCGTTCTGAATACACTGAAGAAGCTACATATAACTCTAAATCTGATATATCCTTATACTAAACTCCCCTTCAACTCATGCTCTTAAAAGTCCCCATGTGCACATCCCTCCTCTCAGTCAAATTAGCTCCAGTCCAGCAATTCTTACCTCTGCTTCTAAGGACCAATATCTGGAAACTGATACTCTACCTTCTAATATCAACTTGACTCTTGACTCATCTTTACATACCCAACCTTAAAATTCAAAAAACTGTTATTGAAGCGTTACAGAAGTGTTACAAATCTGATATTAGTAACAGTACAAAAGCGTTTCAAAAGTAGTGCTATAAAAGCGTTGCAAATCTGTGTTGCAAAAGCGTTGCTAATCTGTAGCAAATGCGTTGCTAATCTGTTGCAACTGAATTAAATATTAGAATATAATCAGTAAATAGATTACCAATATGTTTGTCCGAGTGCAGCGGTGGCTGTTTCCTTGAAACAATATTGCTCCCTATATGCACCAAAGGATATGAGCAATTTGATTTCCCAGGATGAAACGGACGAACTCCGCGGTGCGGTGCTTGCAGGCGGAGCGACGGCGAACCAAAGAGAATACAGTAAAAGAACAGAGATGTTGGGGAAGAAGTTTGACAGAAAAGTAAGTACATACTTCGTTTTCTGTCTGCCTATTTATAGGCTCGGGAAGATGCTTGAAACGGATGTGACTGTTGGAAAGGTTGCGACCCTTTACCAACAGACGCGACCGTTTTATAGCCGTTATAATTTGAACGGACAAAAATAAAACTGCTCTGATCGGAACAACCAACCAAGCCAAGCCAACCGCCAATTGCAAAGTGCTAAGTGCCTCTAATACGCCTCAAACGCCCATTCGCCCACGCCGCGGATGCGGATGCGGATGCGGATGCGGATGCGGGTGCGGGTGCGGGTGCGGGTTCGGGCTCGGGCTCGGGCACGGGCACGGGCACGGGCGCGGGCGCGCGCGTGCGGGGTGGTGCGTTGCACCACCCGCTAAGATGGCTAAGCTTTCAAGTCTTTCTTGTCTCATTGTAACTATAATAGTGTCCACATCTTAGTATATAAACACCAAATGTTTATTGTATTTTAAGATGTGGGACTATTCATAGTCACACTTCCCAATGCATAATAATTGCATTTCTCTTTCTTCAATAAATGCCTCTTTCTCATTCATTATTTCCAACAATCCCCCACATGAATGAGTACTTGTTCTTAATTTCACGAAACAATTTATCGTATCGGTAAAAGTAGCACATAGGCCTTGAACTTTCCTAGTGGTTACCTATTTAAATTACTAGCGAATCAGTGGATTAAGATTGTCCTTGAACTGTAAGCCATTTGTGTAATTCTAAAATAGATAGCACACAATAAATGTTTCTTATATTCCTTTGTTCTCTGTTTGTGTTCGTTTTTGCCATGAACACCTGCCTGGTCTCATGAGTGCTTAGAGAATTTGGCCTTATAATTCTCCTTGAAGCGGCGCCTTCACACTCACGTAGGTGATTCTATGAAGAGTAATTCATATTACCCCACTTTGGTCCTTTTATGTTACCAAGTATAGACATCATTAAAAGTTTCAAAAAACTTATCCTATTCTCCGACGAGTAATGCACTGACTTATCTTAGGAATGGTTTGAATATATACCAGTGCCAGCAAGTTTATTTAAACTTAGTTGTCCCTTTGAACCTAGATCTTGGGATCTCCAGTCAACTAGGTGGGGTTTCCATTTAAAGAAACCTTTTAGTTTATGGGCCGTAACCCCATTCCCATCGATAAGATATTAGCCTTCTCTTTAGGTAAACCTTTTGTTAGTGGATCCGCAATGTTATCATTTGATCTTACATATTCAATTGTGATAACCCCATTGGAGAGAAGCTGTCTTACTGTTTTATGTCTTCGACGTATATGTCTAGACTTGCCATTGTAAAGCTTACTATTGGCCCTTCCAATAGCTGATTGGCTGTCGCAATGTATGCTTATTGGAGGTACAGGTTTTTCCCAATTAGGAATACCATCTAAGAAACCTCGAAGCCAATCTGCTTCTTCTGCGGCTTTGTCTAAGGCAATGAATTCTGATTCCATGGTAGATCTTGCTATACAAGTTTGTTTAGAAGATCTCCAAGATATTGCCCCATTTGCTAAGGTAAACACATATCCACTGGTGGATTTTGTATCTGTTGATCCAGTTATCCAGTTTGCATCACAATACCCTTCTATTACAGATGGGTACCTACCATAGTGTAATCCATGACCTTGTGTATACCTTAGGTATCCTAGTACTCGAATTATTGCTTTCCAATGATTCTTTCCTGGATTACTCGTATATCTACTGAGTTTACTCACAGCATATGCTATATCAGGTCTAGTGCAGTTCATTACGTACATAATGCTGCCTAGTATGCGAGAATACTCAAGTTGATAAATACTATCACCGGTATTTTTAACCCAATTTTGGTTCATATCAACGGGTGATTTTGCTGATATTATGTTGTGTTGTTTAAATTTTTCAAGTATTTTTCCAATATAGTGTGATTGGGACAACACATATCCTTGGTCAGTTTTATGTATTTTTACACCAAGTATTACATCAGCAATTCCTAGATCTTTCATGTCAAATCTGGCGGAGAGCATATCTTTTGTAGATTTTATTATCTCCTTGTTACTACCAAATATTAGTAAATCATCTACATATAGGCATATAATGACATATCCCATATTCGTATTTTTAGAATAGACACATTTGTCACATTCATTTATATGAAATCCATTCGATATCATATTTTCATCAAATTTTTCATGCCATTGTTTAGGCGCTTGTTTAAGCCCGTACAATGATTTTCGTAATCTACAAACCTTACTTTCATTCCCTGATTTTAGGAAACCTTCAGGTTGTTTCATGTATATTTCTTCTTCTAGTTCACCATTCAAAAATGCTGTCTTTACATCCATTTGATGTATTTCTAAATCAAGTGTGGATGCAATTGCTATTAGCATTCTAATTGACGTTATCCTAGTTACAGGAGAATATGTGTCAAAATAGTCCAAGTCTTGTTTTTGTCTGAATCCTTGAACCACAAGTCGAGCTTTATACTTGTCTATTGAACCATCAGGTTTCAGTTTTTTCTTAAATATCCATTTATTACCTAAGGTCTTACATCCCTTTGGTAAATCGACCAATTCCCATGTATGGTTTGACATGATGGATTCAATCTCATTGTAAATGGCCTCCTTCCAATAAGGGGCATCTGCAGAGGACATAGCTTGTTTGTATGTTAATGGATCGTCTTCTAACATAAATGTAAAGAAATCTGGTCCAAAGGTTTTAGAGATCCTTGATCTTTTGCTTCTCCTTGGTTCTTCCTCTACTTGTTGATCAATATCAGTTTGCTGAATATTGTCAATGCTTTGTTCAGTATCCTCAAGTGAGTTAGGGACTTCGGTTTCCCTTGGTCTCTTTTGAGCATAAGTTTCAATATCCTATTTTAAAGGATATATATGTTCGAAAAATCTAGCATTTCTCGACTCAATGATGGTATTTGTGTGGATATCATCAATTTCGGATTTGTGTACCAAGAAACGATAAGCAGCACTATTATGTGCATATCCAATGAATACACAGTCAACTGTTTTTGGTCCTATTTTGACTTTCTTTGGTTTAGGTACCTCCACTTTCGCAAGACACCCCCACACTTTCAAGTATTTGTAGGATGGTGGTCTATTTTTCCATAGTTCGTGGGGAGTTTTAGACGTCTTCTTTCGTGGTATCTTATTTAAAATGTGATTTGCAGAAAGAATAGCTTCTCCCCAGAAGTTATCTGGCAAGCCAGAACTGATCAGTAGGGCATTCATCATTTCTTTTAGAGTTCTATTTTTCCTTTCGGCTATGCCGTTGGATTGAGGTGAATATGGAGCCGTAGTTTGGTGTATAATACCATGTTCGGCGCAGAACTCCTCGAAGGGGAATTCATATTCTCCTCCTCTATCACTTCGTAAAGCTTTTATTTTCTTGTTGAGTTGGTTCTCAACTTCTGCTTTATACTGTTTAAACATGTCGAATGCCTCGTCCTTGCTTCTAAGGAGATACACATAACAGTACCTTGTACAATCATCAATAAAGGTAATAAAATACCTTTTTCCACCTCTAGTTTGACACATTTTTAAGTCGCATACATCTGTGTGTATTAGATCTAGAGGTTCAGTTTCTCTTTCAACATGGTGAAACGAGGTTCTTGTCAATTTTGTTTCTGTACAAATTTGACATTTATAATTGGAGTCTATTTTACATTTTGGTATAAATTCTAGATTGATCAATTTCCGTAATGAATCAAAATTTACATGACCTAATCTAGAATGCCATAAGTTAGAAGAGTCAACCAAATAAACAGAAGATTCAGTTTTATTCATATCATTGTTTGGTACAATAGTGGTTACATTTGCTTTAAATAAACCATCACACACATAACCTCTTCCCACATACACTCCATTCTTTGATAATACAAATTTATCAGCCATAAAGGTTAGTTTGAAGCCATGCTTGCTAAGCAACGACCCTGAAATTAGGTTCTTGCGGATTTCTGGAACGTGGAGAACGTCACTCAAAGTGAGTTCTTTTCCAGAAGTCAATTTTAGTACAACTTTTCCCTTGCCTTCAACCTTTGATGAGGATGAATTGCCCATGAATAGTTGTTCATCATCAGTAGCGGTTTTGTAGGTTGTAAACATCCACTTATTAGCACATATGTGACGAGTGGCTCCGGTGTCTACAAACCATTCCTTTGAGTTACCAACAAGATTGCATTCCGATATTACTGCACATAAATCCATATCAGAAACACCGTCTGAGATTTCAGCCAAGTTTGCTTCTGATTTCTTCTTCTTAGGTGCGCGACATTCGGCTGCTTTGTGGCCTTTCTTTCCGCAGTTATGGCATGAACCCTGAAATTTCTTTGAATTCTTTGGGTTATGTTCACGTTTTCTCTTGTTGGGTTTCTCTGACTCGACTACATTTGCCTTGGCAACCATGGTGTTCGAAGTCTTCTTCTCGGAGTTTCTGTTGTCTTCCTCGATCCTTAATCGAACTATAAGTTCTTCCATTGTCATCTCCTTACGCTTATGCTTAAGGTAGTTTTTGAAGTCTTTCCACGAAGGAGGAAGCTTTTCTATTGCTGCGGCAACTTGAAATGATTCACTTAGGATCATTCGTTCATCATGCAATGCGTGAATGATGACTTGAAGTTCTTGAATCTGACTAATTACGGTCTTCGCATCTACCATTTTAAAGTCCAGAAACTTTCCTGCGATGAACTTCTTCATACCCGCATCTTCGGTTTTATACTTCTTGTCCAATGCCGTCCATAATTCTTTGGAAGTTTGAGCAGTACAATATACATTGTAAAGGCTGTTATCGAGTCCATTTAAAATGTAATTCTTGCACATGAAATCTGCACTTTTCCAAATATTCACGGCCTCCACTTTAGTGGCATCAGTTTCCAGTTCTTCCACTTTAGGAACATCTTCGGCAAGATACTTTGCAAGACCCAATGTTGTTAAATAAAACAACATCTTTTGCTGCCAACGTTTGAAATCTGCCCCATTGAACTTTTCTGGCCTTTCTCCATGAGATAGTGCCATCGTTGGAACCACTGGCGCAGGCAGGGTGTTGGTCACCGTTGCCGCTGAATTATTGTTGTTGCTATTTTCAGACATCGCCGTCTACAAAGATAGGCAACAATCAATATTGTTTCAAGATTGTTATTGAAGCGTTACAGAAGTGTTACAAATCTGATATTAGTAACAGTACAAAAGCGTTTCAAAAGTAGTGCTATAAAAGCGTTGCAAATCTGTGTTGCAAAAGCGTTGCTAATCTGTAGCAAATGCGTTGCTAATCTGTTGCAACTGAATTAAATATTAGAATATAATCAGTAAATAGATTACCAATATGTTTGTCCGAGTGCAGCGGTGGCTGTTTCCTTGAAACAATATTGCTCCCTATATGCACCAAAGGATATGAGCAATTTGATTTCCCAGGATGAAACGGACGAACTCCGCGGTGCGGTGCTTGCAGGCGGAGCGACGGCGAACCAAAGAGAATACAGTAAAAGAACAGAGATGTTGGGGAAGAAGTTTGACAGAAAAGTAAGTACATACTTCGTTTTCTGTCTGCCTATTTATAGGCTCGGGAAGATGCTTGAAACGGATGTGACTGTTGGAAAGGTTGCGACCCTTTACCAACAGACGCGACCGTTTTATAGCCGTTATAATTTGAACGGACTCAAACGCCCATTCGCCCACGCCGCGGATGCGGATGCGGATGCGGATGCGGATGCGGATGCGGATGCGGATGCGGATGCGGGTGCGGGTGCGGGTGCGGGCACGGGCACGGGCTCGGGCACGGGCACGGGCTCGGGCACGGGCACGGGCGCGGGCGCGCGCGTGCGGGGTGGTGCGTTGCACCACCCGCTAAGATGGCTAAGCTTTCAAGTCTTTCTTGTCTCATTGTAACTATAATAGTGTCCACATCTTAGTATATAAACACCAAATGTTTATTGTATTTTAAGATGTGGGACTATTCATAGTCACACTTCCCAATGCATAATAATTGCATTTCTCTTTCTTCAATAAATGCCTCTTTCTCATTCATTATTTCCAACAAAAACTTGTCTCCTCATGAAACCCTTGACATCTCTGTGCATGTTTCTGATATGAGCAATGCTCTTATGCATGATTTTTCTACCATTCTTGAAAGCCCATATGCAAAAGTCAAACATCCTGGCACTATACTTTGTTTCCCTCCTAACATATCTTCCATCTAAATTTGACAATATCTCTCCGATGGAGAAGGATATTTCTTTAAATAAAAGGAAAGATAAAACCAAAGATAATCAGTCAACATCTATTGATCTTAATGAAGGAGCAGAATACTCAAATGCTCAAATCCTATCTAATATCACCTCAGCAAACAAAATTGCATTTAATTCCAGCATAAGGATCACTAGGCAGTTTGCCTCCAAAATTTATCACAATGGAAAGCATTGTTTCTGGAATGTCAGAGGAGCCCATGATGACACTAAAATTCATGAAACAAAGTACCTTATCCATATTAATCATATGCAGCTTATGGCTGTATGTGAAACAAAATTAAATGATGATCTATCTACAAAAGCAGGAACTTGCATTGCTCCAACATGGTCATACATTCATAATTTGGATTATCCTCCTTAAGGTCGTCTTCTAATTCTTTAGAATCCTCAAAATTTTCATATCTCTAACTACTCAACCCATAGGCAATACATCCACTGTAATATTACTTTCTTACACTCCAACCTAGCTTTTAACATTACCTTCATTTATGCAGATAATTCTAAAAATGCAAGGAAGTTTCTTTCACTGACATAACTCTTATTAATCATGCTATTAATCAATCTAGCCTCCTCCAAATACCAAAAACTAGGTCGTTTCTACATGGAATAATTGTAGTAGATCAGCAAATAAGATTTTCTGTAAATTGGATAGATCTTATTTTAATGCTCTAGCCTTTTCCACTTGGCCTTAGCTTATGTCTCATTTTCAAATTCCTTCTCTTTCAGATCGTAGCCCAATAATTTTGACCTGGGGCATGGCAATAAAAGGACCCTCTTGTTTTAATTTTTAATTCTTAGACTAAAGTATATGATTTTTATTTATTGTAGAACGGATTTAGGTTACCCCTACTTATGGAAACCCCATGTTCATTCTTCAAAGAAAACTGAAGCACACAAAGAATAAACTAAGGGAATGGTCTCAAGAAAAATTTGGCAAGGGAAATCTTATTTCAAATAAAATTAGGGAGGAACTTCAAACTCAGCAACTTCTTATGCAAGCAAATACTACTAACATTGATATATCTAATAAAGAGCATATGTTATCTTCTCAACTTGCTGCTGCAATTAAAATGGAGCTTGACATGTACATACAAAAGCATAGAAATTAATAGATTAAAGGAGGGGAAAAGAACTCTAAAATATTTTATAATTCTCTCAAGCTAAAAAAAGGCTAACACTATCATTCACTGATAAAGGATCGGCATGGATTTCAAACTAATTCTCAAGTAGGTATTATAGATGCTTTTCTGTCCTATTACAATCATCTGTTATCTGATAATTCTAACCCCACCGATTTATCTCCCTTAAATCATCTTCGTTTAAGTGCAGTATCTGATGACCAAGTAAGCATTCTCATTAAACAAATAACACATGAAGAAATATCTGAAGCAATTTTTAATATGAAACCTTCAAGCTCACCTGGACCTAATGGCTTCACTGCCCATTTCTTTCAACTAGCTGGGGATATCATCAAAGCTGATTTTTTTCAAGGCTGTTATGCACTTTTTCAAAACTAATGTCATGCTCTATGGCATTAATCACACAAAGCTTGCCCTGATTCCAAAAACCGATCTCCTCCAAGATATTTCTCGGTTTCGCCCAATTGCTTGTTATAATGTTTCTCGCAAGTGTATTGCTAAAATCTTGTCTTCTAGAATGAAGAAGAGTCTGAATGATAATATCTCAATCAATCAAACTGGTTTTTTGCCTTAAAAATCCATAACATAGAACATTATCCTATCTCAAGAGCTCATGAATGGTTATAATAGGAAAAATATTTCCCCTAGTTGTTATCTTAAACTTGACATTTAAAAAGCCTATGCTACTATCAACTGGAATGCCATCATCTCCATTATGTCCAAAATGAATTTTCCTCTACCTTTTTTAGCATGGTTGCCTACTTTCATTTCAACTGTCAAAATAACCCCTTCACTGAATGGAGAAACTTTGGATATTTCTGCTATAGTAAGGGCATACGTCAAGGAGACCTTATATCCTCCTGTATGTATATATCAATCATGGAAGTATCAACTAGCCTAATAAACTAGCATGTTGCTGACAAGTTAATTAAAAGACATCCAAAATGTAAAGGGCATAATATATCTACCATAATGTTTGTTGATGATTTGCTGTTATTCGCTAAACCATCTGTTAACTCTATAACCAATACTTTCAAAGCTTAGACTATTTCAAAATCATGACTGGCCTGAGTATTAATAAGCAAAAATCTCAAATTGGAATTCTAGGTCTATCTCAATATGATGCTAATGCAATATTAGCATTATCTAGCTTGCAACCTCTGGATCCTAAAGCCATATATCTTGGAGCTCCCATGTGTACAGCTAGAGTCACTACTGCACAATGTCTGCCTTTATTTGAAAAGATAACAGTTAAGTTAAATATTATGCCAAGGAACAATTTATCCCAAGCAGCTTGATTGGTGATAATTAAAAGTATTGCTACTACTGTGTGCACATACTATTTTATAATATTCATTATCCCTAACAAGCTGATATCTATGCTGAATAGGGCCTTTAACCTTTTCTTATGATATGGTGATGTTTACTCTAAGAAGCTTATCCATATAGCATACAAGGAAACTCCGATACCATGCATGTATGGCGGTCTCGGTATTATTAATCTAAAGCTTTGGAATCAGGCAGTAACCTTGAAAGAGTGTATGGATTGTGTATTTATATCTAATATGCAAGTGTGATAAAAAGCTAACTTACAACTAATAGAGTAAAATAAATAATAGTAAAGAAACAATCACACCAGAGTTTTTATACTGGTTCGGACCTCCTGTCCTACGTCCAGTCCCGAAGCTCCTTTTCGACTTTAACAAGTAAACAACCCTCGCTTTGCCCGGAGGAATAGGCTTGATACAAAAGTTCTTTCTAAGACAAGTATGTGTTCAGGGAAACACTGATTTTGACTACATAGTACAAATTTTCCTATAATCTCCTTTGAGTAGTATGAATACGTGAAGCTTTGCTTTTAGGAAATGATAAAGATTGATATTGTTTGTTTTTAGAAATTAGAATATGCAAAGAATATAGATATGAGATTCAGAAAATTCAAGTGCGTTGATTCTTAGAATCTTTACATATTTATAGATGTTGAAGATTTTTCGTGAAAAGTAGTATTCATTAGAGTTTTCTGTTTTAGTCTAAAGGTTGCAATCATTGAGTAGGAAGAGATGCGGTGAAGAGTCATGGAAGCAACCGTTAAAATGAAGTAGGTGACTATTCATAGTTTATGGTCGTTGCCCAGCACAGACGTCTATCCATAACGTTCAAACGTCTAAGCATATATTTTTTTTTTAATAGAAGCCAAACTCAGACGTCTGAATGTTTTAACAGATGTCTGATATGTATTTGATTTTAAAATTAGAAGCTATAGACAGACGTCTGATATACAATGTCACACGTCTGACATATGCTGTTTTCTATAGTTCAGCCTTTTTGATATATGAAGAGTTGAAAGAATTTTTTCGTGCAATGTTTGTGTTTAAAAAACTACCAAAGGAGATTTTACAAGTTATATATCTATGACAATAACACACTATGTTAGGTTTTCTAATACCGATGATTCTTCTCCTTTGTTAGTCGTCTTCAAGTTGAATTCTAAAAGCATTTACTTGTAAGCAGATGAAGTATATATCGCATGTGTATGATTTTATAGTTGTTGTCATTGAAATCATAGAATAGTGGTTCTAACATTCTCCCCCATTTTGATTATGACAACTATACAATCGCTTTACCAAATAAACATATAACTCCCCCTGAAAGTGATTCCTCCCCTATATACATGTAGTATGATATTTCTCCCCCTTTGGCATTATCAAAAAGAAATATAGATGGAGTAAAATATGAAAAAGTCAAAAAATATAAGTCCACATACAATCATAGAGTAGTTTCAACAGCTATACAGGCATATAGTTTTAGAACAAAGCAAAATAAGAATACATAAATAAGTACTACTAGATTCACAAAGAAAATCTACTAATAGTGATAATATCCCCAGAAGCTTGACGAGTCTTCATTATATATACCTTGGCCATTGAAGCTGGTCAGCATACTCCTCATCTTCTTGAATAGAGAGACTCTGGAATGACGTGTAGTAGCTATAGTCCTGGGGGTCTTGTGGAGCTTGAGGATCTTCTAAGGGAAATGATAAACTCTCGCTCTCTTTGGTATCAAGACAAATAGGTGCTTTGCCATGACGAGAGTGTTGTGGCGGTTCTTGTGAAGGCCCTGCGCCTGAAGATGGGCCTGAGTGAAAAACTGGTGGTGGTTGTGGTGTAGGGACGGAGAAGACGAAGAGTGAGAGGAGGAACGACCGTGAACTTTTCGGAGAACCTTTCCCAAATTTGAAACAACCTTTTCTAACGACTTTTCTACTTTGGTCATACGAGTAGATAAAGACCGTTCCAAACATGACATCTTTTTATCTAGCACATGTTGGTTTAAGGAGAGGAGACATTGGTTTTGTAGTGTGACATCTCGATAGTTCTCTCCTGGACACGTTGCTATTCCGGCTTCCTGTATTTCGGAATCAGAGTAATACTCTATAGACGCTGAAGCTCTGGCAGGTTAGATGTAACCAATCGGGATTTTTGACCATCAAAAATTGACACTAATACGTCCACTATATCACATGTCGAGCAATCGAATGCTGGAAAACTCGATTGTTAGGGGAAAAGAAAACGAAGAGATAGAAGAAAACAAAAAACAATAACAAAGAATCTCACAATCGCAGTGGAACAATATATAATAGATACATATAGGTCTTCATACAAAAAGAAACTGTAACTGTTAATATTCATACAATCATCAGAGTACAACAATCGATAATCAATTTAGACAGTTATAATAACTTTTCCTCACAAGTGCTAAATATACAGCATATACACATGGCGGAATATGATCAAGCAAGTGGAATACGTCTGTAATCCTCCAGCTCGTTTCCTGAGCTCCATAGCACCCTAACCTGAATCTGTAATCTTGGTCTGACCCGAGTATTATAATAAAATAACACCCAAGTCAGTCTGGAAAACCAGCGTGAGAAATCACACTCAATTTGAATTTAATTATTTTCAAAAATCCTTTGAAAAACAAATGTATCTCGTAAGACCACACCACACATAAACACGACGAGTTTTTACCTTACGATAACCAAAATACTATTATTGAAAATTCGGTGATATTATAATAGCGTCTAAGTACAAATATTTATTAAAATAGCCGAAATTGTTACATTAATTAAATTCCAGCATACTAGGCTCTACAATCAAAACCGTAACGGCACGTATTGGAGAATGGATGTCATACTATGACCAGGTAAGGAACCACCTCCGATGAGTGCATCTCTAGATCAATGCACCCGGGTCTAACAAGAACATCTTGTACCCTGCCACACAGAACCGGCCTAGCACTTGACTACTAGTATCGAATATGTCATCATCTCGGTCTTCCGACCTTTTTGAGATCTCATGAATAATTAATCCATAAATATGTAGGTGTAGGGTATCTAGAGAGATGATGATATACCCTAATAGGAGCAACCCACTTAGCCCTACTGCATGCCCTGTTTTAGTCATTTCCCAGTTGATAAGGCTTGAGGCTACGATTACTTTCCAAGAAATTTACACTTAGAATGCTCATTGCCCTCCAATGACAATGTGCTAATAGCATTCATCCATACAAGTTGTTCTAGGTCTGAACAAACTAAATATCCAAAATCATTGTCATCATTATCTTTACGATATCATAATTCGCAACGGTCAAATCGGATCGAAGTGGTTTTCGAATAATTAAATCTGATCCCGGTCTCTTCAAAACGATCAACGAAATTGGCCAGATTTGATATTCGGTTATTTAACTATCAAATTATACACATAAGCAGTCACAGACCCATATTATTAATCTTCCAAAATATTCATTTCAAAATATCTTTACAAAGATATATATCTAAATCCCCTCCAATATTTCAATATTCGAAAACAAATTCAAGTACTTATATCCATAACAGGATATTTCAAACCATTTCACACTTAGAAATATTTCTGAATTCAATTTATAACATTTAGAAAAAAAATATTTCTATACCGTTCATTTCACACTTAAAATATTTCCAAACCCCTACTTTTCAATATTTAGGAAAATATTTGTAAACATATTCTCCAAAGTCATTTAATATCAACTTAGGAAATATTTCTTAATTTATCTCATAAATCTCCGGAATCATAAATAAATTCTTTTTTACAATTTCCAAAACCCATTATACTTATTTATAATCCCATTCAACAATTTATAACTTCTTTTATGAATTCCGATTCAATTTCGAAGTTCTCGTATCCGAACATTTTGGAAATTTCCTTAAGTTTTCAGAATTCCATTATACGATTCCTCTTATAAAATCATCTCCATTTAATAAAACCCCATTTACAAATCTCGAGAGAATTTATAAATAACTTCAATCAATTTTCAAAACTCTATATTTATAAAATAAGTATTTTTTAATTATAGTAATAAAATTTCAAGCCATTTAAGTAATTATTTAAAATATCAACCCCTTTCAAATAAACAACGATAAGTAATTTCCAATTCATTTGTAAATAATACTAATCGATTTACAAAGCTTATTCTAAAAATTAGAACTCCTTTCAACTAACATAAAAATATTTGAATAACCAACTTTTCGAAATATTTCAACCCAAGTAATATTTTTAAACTACATAGTTTAATAAATAAAATCACATTTTAAAACAACTTAACTTCTCAATAAAATCTATTTTTAAAATTCAACATAACCACTTTTATATTTATAAATTCTCTCTCGATTTATAACAAATCGATTTACGTTTCCAATTCCACAACTATTTCCAATTCCAAAATAGATTCCACTATTTCTTTCTAATCCAATTTCCATATCTCATTTTAAATTTATATGGTGAATCTATATTCTCAATTTATCAAACGATAATTTTTCCACTTTATTTATAAACATCGTTTATAAATTTTATATACTCCTTTCCAATTTTCTCTGTTAACAACTGATTTATATTAACAACTCCATTTATAAATCAATTTCTATTTAAACTTCCATTTAGAAATCTATTTCTTAAATAATCTAAACATATTACAAAACCATTCAAATCTCGATTTCAACTTCCATTTCATCTTTTAAGAAATCTCATTTAAAAATTCATTGTTTATTAAAAATACTCAATTTAAAATTCTCTATTTGAAATCATTCTACGAAACATCTAAATAAATATCCAAAATCAAATCATTTATTTCTCCAAATCAATTCCTTCTTAAAAATCCAAAAATTCAATATCATTATTTTCATTTCCAAAATCTCCTTTGAATTCCCTTTTTGAAATCAAAAATATTATTTATGGTATTTATAATACCAAATTTAGGGCCAGTGCTACTATAGCATCCAATAAATAAAATCATAACATAATCTATATCAGATTATTCACACACATCATATATCACTATATGAAAATAAAATCAACATTTTTGAGAAATCCAGTTGGATCCCTCCAACCTGTCTCCCTGCAACCACAGATGTTAGGTAACATAAAATACATATCCCGCTTCGAGGCGGGATATCGCGTTAATATAGGGTCATCCGCTATTATGCGGGGCGCATAGGGTCTCATCCGCTCTAATCGGCGGGAATATATCCAACTACTAATATATATAATATAACATCCAACTAATAACAATTTATCATTTCATCCAATCAACCAATAAATAATTTTTAACTATTTAAAATAAAACTAATTATCCAAGATGAGTGAGATTTACTCACCTTTATCCCAGTTAGCACTTAGGCGTTCCGTTTGAATTAAAATCAAACGGGTGTTCGATTTAAGCTTGAAATTCTACAAGCTCCAATCTCCTTCAATCCAACTCCAAAACGAAGATTATGTTCATACAAGTGCAACGCGATGAATGACGTCCGAATCCGATCTCGTATGAAATAGTTATGAGTTAATAAACAATCGACTAATTAATTGAACAAATAAAATCACTCAATTAGGTTAATTATTTAATTACCCTACACAAGCCCAAGGCCCAACAACACGCTCAAACCCAAAAGCAATGGTTCCCTTCTCCCCCAATCTTTCTTCCTTTCTTTTCTCTGCACGACACCGTGCCAGGCGTGCATGTGCATGCAACATTCCGGCCACCATCACCGCTGCTAAGCCTACCCACACGTCGCCCTTCCCTTCCTCCTTCGATCGCACGCCATTCCCCAAACTCCAATCGCCCTACGCGAATCGCTACCAAGCTGCTCCTTCGCGAAAACACTGTAGCGACGCGAGTTGCAAAAGATGATCGGACCTTACCAATTTTTTGCTACCGACTCCACATACCACCCCGACCTCGATTCCATCCTCCACTTATCACATCGTCGATCGACTTCGCAAAAATTGCAAGCCCCAGCTTCCAAGCTCCTCTCGACTTCACTGTCGATGACCGCTAACCAAGGCCGCACCCCACAAACAATACATCAGGTCGAAGCTCTAGGAAAAATATGAATTTTAAAGCAAATTTTAGATTTTATCATTGAGTAAATTTTGAGAAATCGATTTAAAAACCAATTTAAATCTTTTAACTCTTTTTTTTAAAAAATAAACAAAACATGATCCCATTCGGGTCTCGGGTCCATCGCAATTACATACAAAGTCGCTAACTTTGTTTCTAAACATCATGGCCTTAGTTCACATACACAATCATACATCACATAACATACATCATCCTTATCGTGTACCACATATATACTCACCAAGATTCATGCTTACTAACTACATAATATCACAACCAAATCGCATAACCAAATCCAACGACTAACACTATTCAATTCAATGATTATCAACATCATAACTAACCAATCTTAACACTATATACTCGTCACATATAATGTCAACATTTAAGCCAACCTTTATACTAAAAAGTGAGTTGGTTTGCTCAACAAACTTCCGCAAAAGCTAACCGAACTTACGCTAAACTTGCCAATGATTCACTAGCTCTGAAGAACGAATACTTTAGGTGCTAGCAACCCTCAAAATTGGCTTGTCCTAGGTGTATGTAGGCTCGGCCAGAGGTATGGGGGTGGATGTGGGGTAGTAGCTTGAAGGTAGAGGAGCTTCGGATTATCATCGATTTCAACAAAAATGGATAGAAAATGGGTCACATTTCCACTGATTTTTGGAAAGGTAAATCACAAAGTTTTAAAAACTGGTCACAACAAAGGTTTTAGGAAATTCTTTCCTCTACCATACAAAATAAAGAATCACTCATTTTCGATTTGTTTTGAAGAAGTTATGATCAAAAAAAGAAGGGTAATTTTCGGACTTGAAATTCTGGGTGAAAAATTGCTTTGCGAAGATTGGGTATTTTGACATAGCTATGTTCGAAATTGGGAAAAGTGGTCAACTAAAATGTTGTAACCACTGGAATTTCAAGTGATTTGAAAAAAAAAAGATCACCATTTGAGGTGGAAACGAAGAAGTTATGGTTGACGGAAGAGGAGGTAAGAAAATGAGAAATTCAAGGGCTATTTATAAGCAAGATCTCACACCTCATCATTTTGTCAAGTCACATCATCTCTTCTCTTCCTCTCTCATGTCAAATCCCTCCCCTCTCCGGTTATATCACTTAAGTAATGATGTCTAATGATGAAAATATCAAGTGATATGACAAGAGGTAATATATATATATATATATATAAGTTCATTATTTTTAAAATTATTATATTCTATTAATTTCTATTAGTATTAATTGGAATTAACTAATTAGTAACTTTTATTTCTATTTATATATATATATATATCTTTTTTGTTGTTTTTGTCTTCTTAGATTTAGATTCGGGTCGAAAATTGAAGAATTAAGTCGATCAAAAATTTAAAGGAGGTTCATGGCTAAGGGTAAAGATAACCCATGAGTTGTCACATCACTTCTTAAATATAATTAACATAAGATAATATATTTTTAAGCGTATTATTATATAGTTAATTATCTATCGTATATGTGTATATATGCATAAGGACGAACAATGTTTTCGACAACTTTCCGGTGTCGAAAGGTCGAAATATCGGAAAAAGTTCTTCGGTCACCTGTTTTTCAACGAACTATTTAATTTGGTAAACAAATTTTGAAAACAATTTTACCGTCTTATTAATTGATTAAAATGATTTTATTTATCTATAAAAATTAATTTATTGTCTATATAATATATATATATATATATATATATATAATTGCCTAATTTAAGCGACCAAACCCTGGGTCGTTACAATAGACATACCACATATGTATCAAATACACATGTCCATATCGGTGATAAATTATCAATGAATATATCCAATTACGTGGAACCGATTTGACATTAATAAACTTGCGATTGCATATATCAATATGTATCAATCCAAAGAGTTCATCAACTCTTATGATGCTCCCACTAAATGGGTGCATAGCCTTTAATTGTTTGAGATATAATTAGCCAATATCATATGATTCATAATCATATAATAAAATTATATCTCAAAACTACGACTTAGTCAATAATTCTAAAATAATTGTAAATAATTTTAGATACTTCATTATATTCCAATGCATCATTTTGTTATGAAAACAATACAACATTACAGTTTTATCTCATAATGAATATCCATAATATTCACATTGAATATAACTGTCTATTTTTCAGTCGACATCGAAAAATAATCATTATTTCATAAATAATGTTCACTATGTTTTACAAAAACTATTTTTATAACTTGATGCAATTAATAAGTGTTATATTGCATGCTGTTACTATTTCCACCATTACTATAATAGCGTAACAGATATGGAGATCCATCATCCACTTAATATAAAATATTTATTTCATATACTACAATAAGTTTACAGTAGAGAGTTCTTTGATCAAATATCTTGAATACATAGAAATAAATCTCATATAAAACAATTTTCTATACAAAATTACATTCCGAAATAGAAATCATATTTCTTATTCCAATGTTAAGTATCATATCATTATTATTACAATTCTCATTTCTGATGTTTCTTTATGAAGTAGAAGTGACCATATTCTCTCTTCATCTCAACTGTATCTTAAATCACATTTACTCTTGTACATTCATTTTCCTTTCTAAATGGTCAAACCATTCAAAAGAAAACCATTACTACAATGTCATAATAAACTCTTTACAAAATTGCATTCGATTATCCTTAACATTTAAGAAAATCAGACATATTGCACTTTATGTAAATAGATCAAACCGACATTTCAACGATTAAGTTCTTAGATTTACACTGTAGTTTTGGCCTTATGTTACATTTAACACAATATGATCTTTTATGTAATCAATCAAATTGAATACTCTATCTTATAGTACTGTTTATTGGCTTATTTCGAATGAACTAATTTCATCAAAGTATCATAGATTACAAACCGTGACTGTTTCCCATATAACACTTATATGTGATAGTATATGAACCAAATATCCATAGTCTTGTATTGCTTTTAGAGTTCGAAATTCATATAATGTAATAAAGGGTCTTGACCAAATAAACACGTGAGTGACCATATTATGAATGTATTAAGTAGTTGTAAAATTAGGCAATTGCATGTGTATAGAAAACAATAATATGCAATAGGCATTTAGTAGTGAGTATATGTTATATTTCTATTAGTCAATTTTCAATTCAGTTCATTTGTATATATTAATTGATAATCGTTTTATTAATCATATAAAATGCACAAAATTATTAATGTAGATAATTATAGCATTATTTAGCATATGTTCTTACAATATTAGAAAGGTTAAATATTACAATTTCATTTTTCTAATAAGGCTTCCACTAGTCTTTTATGTTTTTCCAAACCCTAAGATGAAACATAGAAGTCTTTCAACTTCACTATTGGGTGTTAGGACTCGTTTGTCTTGATATTTTAAGCTTGAGTTTGCTCGACAAATCACAGCCCCACAAATGATGGATAACTCCTTATTGGTTGTATCACATACAACTCCTAACTCATGTTTCCTTGTTCTAACCTCATTTTGACCTTGAGTTTGCTCAACAAATCGAAAGAGATTATTCACTCATATGTACTATATCGCGATGGCCTAAGTATAGTATATGTCCCTTGAGTTTGCTCAACAAATATATATATACCTTACCTCGTCTATTCAATATATTAATAATACTACACATAACATCCCTAGCTTGATTTTGCTTAACAACTAAGGAGTATGCAAGTAATTTATTAATATATATATGTTAGAGGACGACATCATATTGAAGATTCATAATCTTCAATATATTATATTGAGTGATACTGACTTATAGAATAATGTATTTCTTATGAAATATCATCATGATTCAAATGTCAAACGCATCATAATTCATGGTATACGTACATTTACATACGTATTTTATTCCTTTAGTCTATTTGGGTTTCTTTAATGTTCCATCTTTAGTTTATACATTCATATCATATAAGTTTCATTGTTATATAACTTTTATATTTCATATTACTTATATGATAGTCTTATGTAAAATATTTTATTTAATTAAATCTTATTTAATTAATTTAAATTAATTAACTCTTTAATTAATTTTATATTAGTATTCCAATACAGCTTTTATATTGGACATGTCTACTATAACCTTTATGGTGTATACTATATAACCTTTATAGTGTAACACATATATCTTATATATGCGTATTTTTATTTAATTAATTAACCTTTAATTAATTATTTAATTAAACAATTTTAATTATATTATATTAATTCCAAAATTTATCTTATATATACATATATGCATACTTATGTTATCTTAAATGCTTTAAAATAACATAACATATATCGACAAATATAATACATGCATATAAGTATTACTTAATTAACTCATTTAATCAATTTATTTTATTGATCATATTAATAAACTTTAAATTTTGAAATTAATATTTAAATAGTTTCAAATATTTTGAAATTTTCATTACCTTTTCAAACGTTTTGAAAATTTATGTTGTATTATAACCATTAATAATAAACATGTTTTTATTTTAAATTTAACTTTTAAATTTAAAATCCTTTCTTCATTTTCAAAAATATTCTAAAAATTATCCTAAGGCCCAATTCAAATTTGGCCTTTTCTATTAGGGGCAACTTTTGAACTCAATTCACCTTTCAGGTCAGGCAGGTAACCAGATATGACAGGATACTTGTAACAACCCTGTATTTTGTGATTATTTTAATTGTATATTTTGGTTATTTTAATTGATTTCCTAATTTAAAAACTTTATTTTATTTATTAAAATGAATAAATTTTGTTATTTTAAATATAAATTTTGATTTTGATGTGAATTAGAATTCCAAACATGACTAAAAAGAATATTTTCCAGAAAAGTGAATTTTGGTCAATATGGTCAAACTTTGACTTTTAATTTAGAAATTTGAAAGTTTGAAAATTTTGAATTTTATCTTTTATTATGAAAGTAAATAAAATTTTAAGAATAATGCTTTTTGTTTCGTTAAAATCTGATTTATAATGTGAAAGTTATGCCTTTTTCAATATTGAGTGTAATTTGCTGTATTTAACAAAATTGTTTATTTTAAATTATATAAATAATATTTTATTTGGTCATGTAATGTTCTAATTTATATTTATATGGGTAAAATAACATGTTATGTATATATCTTGGTTTTAAAAATATTTTAAAAGTATAATTGACATTTTCCGGTGTCAGTTGTATTTTGTTTACAATTTCTGATTTCCAGTTTCAATTTATTTAAAGAAATTCTTTATTTATTTTTCTATTTTCTTAAAACATTATTTTATTTTCATTTCCACTTTATTTTGTTCAGCATTTAGCTTATTTACTTGACTTTTTATTTGTTTAGAAGTGTTGTTATAATTTTCCAAAGTTAAGTGGATCGTGTTTGCAATGTTCTTAAGCTAGTTTCAATATATTAAGCTATTTCTTTAATTATCTTCATATTTTCCTAAAATATAATTTTTTATTTTTCTTTTTTTCACTTTATTTCAGTTTGTTTTATTTTATTTACTGATTTTATTTGTTTTAAAATATTTTGAAGTGAGGTAGATATTTTTTTAAAGCTAGTGATGATTTATTTGTAGTTTTTGAACCCTGTTTCCAATTTTTAAGCAATTTCTTTAATTCTTTTTCTATTTTCTTTAAATTTAATTATTTAATTCTATTTTATATTACTTTGTTTCAGTTTTAAAAGTAAATTACTGATTTTATTTTGTTTTAAATTGAATTAAAGAAAAGGAAATATGAAAGGTTTTAAAAGCTTGGAAACTTAAGTCTTTTCACCTCCTAAAGTCCTTCCACTTGCCATAACCTCTCCATTACTCCTTTAGCCGTGACTTTTCTTTTTGGAAATTCACGTGAAAACACTCTTCTCACTTCTCTTTTCACGTATGGTTTCAGATCTGAAGAAGAAAGTTTGGTAATGTCTTCTTTTTCCACTCTTTTCTTCTCATTTTATTGATTTTTCCTTTGTAGTTTGTCTTGCCTCTTCTTGCAATTGTTCGACCTTAGCACCTCCACCACCTCCACCATCCAGCACCACCACATCCACAGCCATCTCACCTTCCTTCCCCTCTGTCTTGTCCAGGCCGTGACTCCCCTAAGTTGTTTGCACCACAAAAACTCCACCAAAATGCAAACAACACCTTAAAACAACCATAGCCGAGCACCCCCTTGATCACCACTCCATTTTCCACCACCACCACCACCTTTGGCCGCCACCACCACCTTGTCCAGACCCTACCTCATCACTCCAGCTACTGACCTGAGATGTACACCCTCTGGCCGAACCAAATTTCCCATGTCCGAGCCTTAGTTTGGACCATTTTCCACCTATTTGCCTAGAAACTCTTCACTTACCCTATGTTGTAACTTCCTCCATCATGTTCTACCTTGTAGCCTTACCTTTTCCAGACCCATACCTGATCCAAACCAAGTACAAACCTGACCTAATTGATCCCCTAGGCCATGCAAACAAGTAGAGAAAGCAAGGCAAAAAGTTTCGTATTGAAACTGCTTTTTGTTTCAAAGTTAGTCAAATTCAATCGTATTGATTTTTAACTATTGTTTTGGTTTTGTTTTTGGGTTGTAACACAAGATCTATAACTTGGATCTCGCTCTCCACTCAAGTTCATAGCTTTGTCATTGTGTTCTGGTTTGTGTTGTGTCATTTGAACTTACGTCTCCAGCAAAAGAGGTGAGTAAATCTCACCTGACATTTATACTTATGCAAATGTGAATTGACAACAATTGAATGTGTAGTACTATTATGTTATGTTATCCATGTCTGTGATTATTAATTATATGATGTTAAACCTGTTTATTTACCTATCATCTCATTTGTTACTAATATATGTTGTTAAACTGTTCATTTATATCTGTTTATCACACTGCAAGTTCCCTGTAGATTAGATCACTATGGGTTGAAATGATACATACCCGAACGGACTTTAGAATAGGGAAAAATCGTTATGGGATGAAATGATAGGCCTGAACGATTTTTATTTATTTCATTTAACTTGGGATTGCGGGTTTGAAATGATAAAACCTGGATTTTTCCTTTGTAAATTACGGATTGAAATGATATATTATCCGTATCATTTGACTTAGGTTAGAAAACTTATATATACAGACCCGTGGTTAATATATATATTTTCTTGAAATTATAAAATATGTTAAAAATGTAAATATTATGATAATTTGATTTTTATTTTAATTTAAAATGATTTTATAAAGTGTTATTGATTTTTCTATAAATTAAAAATAGTTAAATAAATAAATGTTTAAAAATTGAAATTTGAAGTATAACTTAACTTGGAAAATGTGAAAGTGTTTTAAAATAAAAGTTAAGTTAAGAAAATAAAATGGAATTTAAATAAAATTATGAAATGGTAAACTTAATTAAAATGTTAAGTAAATGAAATGTTATAAATTTTACATTTATTTTATAAGTGAATTATTAAAGATTTGATAATTGTTTGTGAAACTTTCACTTTGTAAAATCATAAATTAAGGGTTATTTAAATGATTGTTTTTAAAGCAAGAAAATATGATTTTTATAAGTTAAAATGGATTTAAATATATTTTAATTGTTTATGAAATTGTAGTGAAAGTTTGGAATTTAAATTGACAGCATTCCTGAAATGCTATCATTTCTAAAGTTAAAGATATTACAGCATTTTGTAAATGCTGTAATTGATATAAATGAACTAAATGGCTAAAATGAACTAAGTGCTGTAGTTGCTGAATTTAACTAAAGTTTTATTTGAAATCTAAACCTATTACAGCATCTAAATGCTGTCTTTTTCTAATTGAATTGTTTTTAAACATAACTTTCCGTAGCATTTTCTAAATGCTGCAAAAGTTGAAATTTCACTGTTTTAATAAATTTAAGTGAATAAATGAATTCTGAAATGGTAAAATTTTGAGAATTGAATATTGACTATTAAATATAATAACTTCATTTTTAAATGATTTAAATGGAATAATTTGATTTGAAATAATTTGATATTTTGAAATGGATTTGAAATGATATTTGATTTCAAAGTATAAATTACCATTTTGGAATTTTAACCACGGGATGTAATTAAATTGATGGTTTTATGGATCCTTAAAGGATGGGCGATCCCAAGCATCCTTTAAGTTATTATGCATTGCTATTACAGTTCACTTGAGTTGGTTTACATTGTATAAGTATATATGTCCTGACTCGAGTGTTTTGTGTTTTACTTTACGCTCGGGTCAGCCTGAGAATCACAGCATTGGATTCACCTTCTGGAGCTAGAGATCTGTTGGAGCTTATTTGTCTATCGGTTCATCGACTTCTATTCCAGTTATTTCCTATTCAGTATTGTTTCTGTATTATTGATTTATGTATCATGACTTCTATTATATTTATTTTGACTATGAGATTTTGTATATGTTTTGAGAGTTTGTATATAGTAGCTTCATGAACTACTATGGTATTTTATTTCCGCTGCGAGTTATTCTGATATTCTATGTCTGTGATTCTGTATTTGATTTTATTTTCTCCAAATTTTATTGCAATCTGTTATTTTGAATTATTCAAGTCAGACATGTGTGGATTATTGTCGATTTGAATGGTCCAAAATAGTGGGTCATTACAATACTTGATGACCAAACTCTAATCCTAGACATCATCTTTCTAGACATCGTTCTAACTGTGCAAGCTTAATTAATTAGCCTAAAATGAATAATTTAGACCGCATAGGCTATTGGTCTCTGATACCATTATTGGAATTAGGCCGGCCCACAGTGGAAGAAATGGATGAATTCCAAAAAAAATTACCATTTTGGATCATTAATGGGCCTATGAAATCTAAATACATTTAGATCTTATCTAAATTATCTTTTAAAATAAATCACTATTTTATTTAATTTGGTAACTAAAGGAGTTTTAAATTTAATTCAAATAAATATGTAATATGATAAATGTATCAAATAGATACATGTGTTGGAATGACAATGATAGCATATGAGTAGCACATAAAAGTATGTAAATAAACTTGTAAAAGGTTAGGAAAATAAACATTTTATTTCTTTCTATTAACACAAATAATTAAATAGGAGATGATGGGGCCATAAATGTAAGGAGAGAAACCTTCATTTCTCTCTCTTTAATTAGGTTAAGTGACAAACTAATGACATTTACTGTAGAATTAATACATGCCTTTGTTGTCTGAATTTTATTTTATTTAAAACATGCAAGCGATAGTAAAATATGTATGTGTGTGTGTGTAAGTTCAACTTACAATAATGCATAATATATTGAAAGATATTTACTAACAGACAAAAATTAACATATATTAACAAAAAGGACAGTTAAGGAATTAAGGTAGACATTTATGAAAAATGAAAGATGGAGCATTTTCCTCCTTCCTTTACTCATTCAATTAAAGCCAATTCAAATTAGTAATTAAACTCTAAATCATATATGCATATGAAATAAATATTGACCATTATCATAATTTGAAATCTAGAATTAACAAATATAATCAAGCTTCAATTTAGAAAGAATTTTAAGATTAAAATTGTGATTGTACATAAAAGTAAATTATAAACCTTGAAATAAAATAATACATTCACTCAAATATGTAATTAATTGCAAGTTAGTTTAAAAATTGAAACAACAAATGAATATATGAAGTTTTTGATTTAGTATGTGTTAGAATTAGAAGTTAACAAATTTACACAAAAGTCTAATTATGTTTTTTTGACAAAAGAATACAATAACAAAAAAAATCAAACACAAAACATATAAAATCATATTCAATTCTCAGATGATTTAAAATAGACAACATATGTAATTTATATAACTTGAAACAAAATAAAATCATATAAATAAATGGTATCAAATAGGAATAAAGGGGATAATTTAGGCATATATAAATTCATAGTAAAATTTCAGATATGAACTATAAGAACAATATGAACAACAAATTAAATGAGATGTAATATTTCACAACTTGAATGCTAAGAATATAGACATGCAATCAAAATGGAACATCACAAAATAGATGTAAATCAATTAATATTATAAACATATATTTTTAAAGAAGATGCGATAAAAATGGAATTAAATCATAAACAATATTAACAATAATTATCATAAATAAACAAAAGATGAAAAACATGTGCAGATCTGAGTTGAATCAAATAATTAACAAGTTGTTAATTGAGAAAAAAAAGGTTTTAATTCACATGTTTAAAATTAATCTATTAAGCACGCAATGAACCATTCATATCCAAACATACAAAGGATAAAACATATAATAAATAAATTAGAGGATCACCTTAGGATGTTGCATAGAAATCACAACTTGAATGATAATGTGACGCCCCACCTCTATACCCATGCTAGCCAAGAACACTACGGAGTAATGTTGTCGACTAGCACGGAGAATAAGGCTGTTGAGGAGCGACCATCCATGTAACTTCTTTGTGCGAGCACCGCTATGTCAGATAGAATAGCATGCATTTCATTTAAGGAGGAAATCCGACATACTGATACAAACTCAAAGCTATCACACAGTGGCTATATATAATCTTTGGAAACAAACATAGAAATAAAAATAACACAAATCAGTCACAGACATCCATATCACAAAGGCGGAAAAAGATATGAATATATAAATTATAACACATGAAAGTGTACATCAGAGTAGTGGTCTGAAAGATCCACGATAATACAAAAGGATAGCTACAAGCTACACAAAAGCATAAGTATACATCACGGAGTCTATATCTCAAATGTATACAACAAAAACTACTAATCTAAGTAGTTAGCCAAAAGTCAGAGTAATCCCAGAAGAGAAGTCAAGCAGAAGCACCTGTAACATCTCGGTCTGACCCGAGTATTATTTATAAGAAAATAATAAACGGATCAGTCTAGCTATAAATATCAGATGATATGTGTTTCCTAGAGATTTGACCAGGCAACTAGTACTCGGCATCCAGCGGAACTGGCATCGGAGAGTGTTCGGCATCAAGGAGTACTGGGCGTAGTACTCGGCATCCCAGTGGAACTCGGCATCAGAGAGTGTTCGGCATCTAGGAGTACTCGGCGAAGTACTCGGCATCCATGGTACCTGTCATCAAGGAGTACTCGGCGTAGTACTCGGCATTCCAGCGGAACTGGCATCGGAGAGTGTTCGGCATCTAGGAGTACTCGGCGAAGTAC
Source organism: Allium fistulosum (assembly GCA_030737815.1). Lineage (NCBI taxonomy): Eukaryota > Viridiplantae > Streptophyta > Magnoliopsida > Asparagales > Amaryllidaceae > Allium > Allium fistulosum. The sequence continues at coordinate 1,043,337,216 of CM060906.1, forward strand.
TCGGCATCCATTATACTCGGCATAAGGTAGCACTCGGCATCTCATAGTACTCGGCGTAGTGCTCGGCATCCATGGTACTCGGCATCCATGGTACCCGTCATCAAGGAGTACTCGGCGTAGTACTCGGCATCCAGTGGTACTCGGCGTTAGAAGACGTTCGGCGTATATAACTACTCTACATGGCAGCATCGTTCGGCCAAAGGATCGTTCGGTTAAGAAGCATCGTTCATCCAGAAGGCACGTTCGGCTTCGACTGACAACTATTATGTACTTCCCACCCATCAAACGTACCGTTCGGCATTGAGAAGGTGGTTCGGCGTCAATGTGTTCGGTCTACTTGGTTCGGCGTACAGCGACCACTACACTTGGGCAAGAGTGTTCGGCCACCAAGCCCACCTGGGAAGTCCAGCCCATATTTGTCTATAAATAGAGGGGCAGGGTCACAGTGAAAAAGGACCTTTTTTGGGGAGAACAATGGGGAGACTCTGCCACTTTGAAGACTGATTATTGTCAGTTCAAACTTGTATTCAAGTCATTAATATATGGATTGTATCTGTATTCAACTACTTGTGAAAGAAATAAAGATCAAAAATCAAAGTGGATGTAGGCAGTTACGCTGAACCACTATAAATCCGGTGTTCTTAATTTCTGCATTTAAATTAGCATATTCTTCCTTGTTTAATTTAACTTCATCACTTACATCTCTACATAATCTTTCTCAACGAGGTTAGTGACCAATTTTGGTGCTAACAATATGGTATAAAATAAAAGACATGGCATGAACATGTAATAACCATAGTGGCATACAACCATAAGTATGTAATTGAAAATCAACATGAGATTAATCAATATCACAAGAATCTTCTCAAAGATAAAATAGGGTATCATACCCTAAACTTGTATTCATAACAAGTCAATGACACACAAATTCACCAATGCACAAAAATTGATAAAACTTATCAATGGAAATCACGAAAATTGGTGAAGCACAAAATTCCAGAAATCATCACAAGAAATCCAGAAATCACAAGAAGGGGGAGGCCTATCACAAAACGGGAGTATGAAAACTCACCAACACGTGTAACACAAGACGAGACGTTATCTCATGGTAGCTAACCATTAATTTTGAGCCGAAGCTCCATAAGAATGGCCCGAAGACCGTGGGGCGCTACCCCACATATGTGATGTAGAAACATCACACAAACGGGGTTTAGTCTCCCTCGTAGACAAAGAGACATCGCACAATTGCTAGTCTAAATCAAATCACAAAAATGATCGTCATGATCATCAAGAAGTGTCAATCACACCAAGCTAGTAAATATATGAGTTTAGCTTCATGTCCCATAACCACTTGCTTAACTTAAATATTTACGAACAAACTGTAGATCTTCACTAGAAAATTGTCACAAGAGGTTCAATCGAACAAGTCTAAGAATTAACCGATGAAGTAAACGCAAGCGTTTCATACCACTCGTTTTACTAAGTCGTTTAATTAGATTTCTCGTACGAGTGAGGTAAAGGTTTGTATATACTAGTAGATTGGAAAATGGTTTGAGAAAAAGAGTTTTGTAATAAAATAGTGTTGAAATTGCTTTGATGAAAGAGTTTGGATATTTACTACTAGTATTGAAACCTTCATATTTTTAAAGTGACAAACCACAAAACGATTGTTGAAACAAATCGAATCACAAAAATTCACATTCGAAGACGTGAGCAAAGTCCAAAGAAATCAATTCCAAAACCATCAAAGTAGGAATACCCTTGCGACCAAAGGTGGCCGAGTTATAGTGCAACGACTTAAAGTAAAATAGGTCGAACGACCTAAGGGTAGCATGTCGTGCGACCTAGGGGGAAAACAGTTTGAGCGACCTAGTGCAATACAGGTCAAACGACCTAAGTGTAAAAAGGCGAGCGACCTATAAGTGCACAGCCTAACTGTGGCGTGACCTAGCAGGAGGATCGACCTAACACGGTCAAGTTAAGGAAAGGCGTGACCTAAGTGGAAGACAGGCCGAGCGACCTAACTCCTGGCTGAGCTAAGGAAGGCGCGACCTATCGAGGTGCGACCTAATGAGTAGGTAAGGTCGAGCGACCTAATGAAATGAGGCCCAGCGACCTAAACACAAACGACCTAAAAATAGGGCGAGCGACATAACGTCACAAGTAAGGCTAATTGACCTAAGGGTTTGAGCGACCCAACGGAATTGCGACCTAATATGAAAAAGGGTCGAGCGACCTAACGATATAGAGGCCAAGCGACCTAACGGTGCCGAACGACCTAAGCCCAGAGCGACGTAAGTGTGCAAGCGACCTAACGGCTTTGAAGCTGAGTGACCTAATCATGGGACGAGCTAAAAGCAGATGCGACAATTTCATGCCAAGCGACCTAGTGGCGAACGACTTATCAACGGCGCGACCTAAGCATGGTGCGACCTAAATGCAGGCGCGACCTAAATGCAGGCCTGCCAATTCCGAGGCAGTGCGACCTAAGCCCAGGAATTTTGCTGAAGCACACTAAAAATTGGGATTTTCACCAATTCAATCCAAACCAAATGCAAATGCACGTGCACAAGTGATAGGAATTCATTTCCAACAATCCAAGAGAGTTATAGACAAGAATGTGAGATAAAAATCTCACCTTTTTCATGAAATTGATGATGGAGAAGCTTAAAAACAATGGAAGGAGCTTGAATCCAATGTCTTCACTTTGAATTTGGAGTTAGTTGTTGGATTTGCAAATGAACAAGAGCTTTGGAGTTTTAATTTCCCATTCCCTCCACCATTTTTGAAGAAGCTTTAAGTGTTAGGAAAATGAAGAAGGAATTAATGAAGAGGAGAGGGAGTTGGGCTGAGTTAGTAAGTGGTTCAGCCCAAACCAAAGCCCAAAGCCAAAAAGTGACAAAATTCAACTTTCTCCAAACATATCGAAGTTTACACTCAAAAAGATCGCAAACGTCATTTTGAACTCAATGGAGGTGGTTTCGAGTCCTAATTTGACCGTATGCAAAAAGTAGCTTTTCGGACTAAAATCCAATTAACGATAAAATATTTAAATAGAATATTTAAATATAAAATCGACAAATATGCGGGTTGTTACAGACTCCCCTCCTTAAAGAAATTGCGTCCTCGCAATATATAAGATGGAAATAAAAAGTAACAACAATAAAAGCATATTAACACAAAAGAAATTTGAAATAAGAAGTTTACCTCAAAGAGCATGAGAAAGTAATTCCGGATGTGTACGCTCGATGAATTCTCTAGATTCCCAAGAGCAATCCTTAGGATTTGAGGACCATTGAACTTTAACAAGTGGAACCTCTTTATTTCGAAGTTGTTTGACCTCCGAAGCAACAATTCGAATAGGATGCTGCTCATAAGTTAAATTAGGCGAAACTTCAATCTCTTCCACAACACCGGGCTTAAGAATAGAATCGGAATCCCGAAGGCACTTCCGTAATTGGGAAACGTGAAACACGTCATGCATGGCAGAAAACTGATCCGATAATGAAAGGCGATAAGCCATGGAACCAATACGTTCAGTGATAGGAAATGGCCCAATATATCGAGGCGCTAACGTTCCCGATCGACTGAAGCGTACTACACCCTTCACAGGGGAAACACGAATAAATACAAGATCTCCCATAGAAAATTCTAATTTTCTTCTTCGGTTATCAGCATAGGATTTTTGTCTACTTTGGGCTTCTTTCATCCTATGTCGAATAAGGGCAATCTTCTCTGTGGAATCACGAATAAGATCTGGACCTAAAACCAGCTTCTCACTGGCCTCAAGCCAACAAGAAGGAGATCGGCATGGCCTTCCATAGAGTGCCTCGAAAGGAGCCATACCAATACTAGATTGGAAGCTGTTATTATAGGAAAATTCAACAAGTGAAATATGATCTTCCCAACTTCCACCAAAGTCAAGCACACAAGAACGAAGAAGATCTTCAAGTGTTTGATTCACACGCTCAGTTTGTCCATCAGACTGGGGGTGAAAAGCGGTGCTAAAATTAAGCTTCGTTCCCAAAGCTTTTTGAAGACTCTTCCAAAATCCACTAGTAAATAATGGATCACGATCACTAACAATGGAAGTAGGGACTCCATGTAATTTAACAATTACTTTGATAAAGAGTTTGGCCAGAAGAGGAACGGTTCGGTTCGACCGAACGGGAATAAAATGGACGGATTTAGTAAGTCTATCAACGATCACCCATAAGCTATCATGACCCGAACGAGAACGGGGAAGGCCATCTATAAAATCCATGGAAATTTGATCCCACTTCCAAATTGGAATTTCCAATGGTTGCAATAACCCATCGGGCCTTTAATGTTCGGCCTTGACAAGTTGGCAAGTCATGCAACACATAACAAAATTAGCAATATCAGATTTTATTCCCTCCCAATAATAAAGTCGCTTCATATCCGCATACATTTTACTACTACTGGGATGAATGGAATACTTGAAACGATGAGAATCTTCTAGAATATCCTTTCGAAGATCACTAATATTTGGTACAATAAGTCTACCAAATTTTCGAATGCCGCCACGAGAATCGATATCAAAGTCTTCCAAACCTTCAATATCAACTTTATCCTTAATATTTTGGCCAAGAAGAGCCAATTCGGGATCTAGCCTTTGAGCTTCGAGAATGCGGTCTAAAAGAGAAGGATGAGCCTCAAGGCTACATAAAACAAGAGATGAACATAAATCGGAAACACGATCTCGAATTTCACAAGTGGATAAAACTTCGAGATCATTCCATTCGGATATCATCATGGAAACAACCGCTTGTTGCTTGCGACAAAGAGCATCAGCAACTCGATTTCCCTTTCCAGGAGTATAAAGAATATCCAGATCATAAGAGGCAAGGAATTCGAGCCAACGCTGTTGACGCAAATTAAGTTCCTATTGAGAGAATAAATATTTCAAAGACTTATGATCAGTATAAAGTATAAATTTCTCTCCCAAAAGATAATGTCGCCAAATTCGAAGGGCGAAAACGATAGCCGCGAGCTCTAAATCATGTGTGGCATATCTAGTCTCAGCCGGCTTCAATTGCCTAGAAGCATAAGCAATAACACGTTCTTTTTGCATAAGAACGGCACCCAAACCAACACGACTAGCATCGGTATAAACAACAAAATCTTGATTCCCTTCGGGAATAACAAGAATAGGAGCATCAAAAAGGAGTTCTTTTAATTTCTGAAAAGAAGTTTCACATTTGTCCGACCAAATGTATTTAACACCTTTCTTTGTTAAGCCAATAAGAGGGACGGCGATTTTAGAAAAGTCTTTTATGAAATGGCGGTAATAACCTGCCAATCCGAGAAAGCTACGGATTTCAGTCACGCTCTCCGGTCTCTTCCAATTTTGAATCGCTTCAATATTTGAAGGATCCACCGATATTCCGAATTCGGAAATAATATGACGGAGAAACTTCACACTAGATTGCCAAAAGTGGCATTTAGAAAATTTTGCTTTTAACTGATTACTCCTAAGAGTTTCCAATACAATCCGAAGATGCTTTTCATGTTCCTCCTCGGTTTTAGAATACACAAGAATGTCATCAATAAAGATGAGAACAAATCGATCGAGGAAATCTTTGAAAACTCGATTCATAAGGTCAACGAAATAAGCCGGAGCATTCGCTAAACCAAATGGCATAACTAGCCATTCATAAGATCCATAACGTGTACGGAACGAAGTCAAAGGAATACTATCCTCTGCAATACGAAGCTGATGGAAACCGGTAGCCAAGTCCAATTGTGAAAAGACTTTAGCACCACTAAGCTGATCGAATAGATCATCAATCCGAGGCAAAGGATATTTATTCTTAATAGTTAGATCATTAAGCTTGCGGTAGTCGACGCAAAGCCTAAGTGTACCGTCGGATTTCTTCACGAAAATTGCTGAAGCTCCTCAAGGCGAGGAACTAGAGCGAATAAATTGCTTCATCTCTAATTCGGATAATTGTTTGCGCATCTCTTCATTCTCTTTATTGGACATGCGATAAGGAGGACGAGTAATAGGTTGAGCTCCAGGTATAAGGTTAATTTTGAACTCAATTGCTCGCTTAGGTGGTAATCCTAAAACGGGCTCGAATATGTCGGAAAATTCACGAACGATGTGAATACGAGAAATGACATCTTCCTCATCATCATTATCATCATCACGAGGATTTAAAGAATATAAAGATGCAGCTAAAGTGGAATCCGAATCTTTAAGAATAATAGAAATCTGCTTTACAGATTGCGGATGTCGGAGATAAATAGTCCGCTCAGGACATAGGATATGAGCTTCATAATGGTTAAGCCAATCCATACCCAAAATCATTCCAAAGCCTAAATAACGCATGACATGCAAATCGGCTAGGAAAGGAAAATCACACAAAATAATCTCCACATCTTTACAAAGCAAACTAAGAGTTGCGGATCCACCAACCGGATTCGCAATTCTTAAAGAAGTCATTAAAGCAACAACACTTAAGGAAAAAGTATCGACAAGTTATTTTGATATAAAAGAATGGGATGCACCCGTATCAAAGAGAACTTTAATAGGTTGATCATGAAATATAATAATGCCATCAAGGACAGAATGAGACATACCTTGACCGCGAGATGTGTTGCCAGGGGCTTGAGCCACATTAAGCTTTCCCTCCTTCTTGCCTTGAAGTCTAGGGCATAAGTGTATATAATGATTCGGGCTCTTATAATAGCGACAAGAACGCGGTTTCGAATACTTGTTCGCAAAATGGTCCTTAGAACCACAATTATAGCATTGCCCACTACTAGGGGTAGGAGTCTTTGCTGCCGGAGGTGCAGGTTTACCCTTTTTGTTGGGATAAGGACCTTTGAATTTGTTTGGCCTCTTCTTGTTGTTGAAGTTTGGTTTGGCACCCACAACTTCAACATCACTTTCCTTATCCGCCTCTTCAAGACGAAGAGCGATATCAATGAGTTGATCGAAAGAAACTTCTAATTTTAGAAGTAATGGCTTCTTGAGATTTTTGTTTAAGCCATAGACAAATCTTTGGTTCTTCTTCAATGGGGTGTTGATGTATTCAACCCCATATTTAGACAGTGAGTTGAAGGATGCGACATAATCTGCCACAGAGGATTCACCTTGAACAAGGTCTATGAAACGTCGAGCCAAAGTCACTTTCTCTGCTTCTGGTACGAATTTTAATTTGAAGCGTTCTCGGAATTGCTCCCAGGTGAGATCCGCTTCATTAATTTCAGAAATAAGAAGTTCGTACCAATCCAATGCTCTCTCCTGGAGCATACTGGAGGCCACCTGAACACGGTGAAGATCGATAAGATTCATGCGAGAAAAGATTCGATCACATGTTCTTAACCAAGCCTGGACCTCGATAATAGTTTCGGAACCTTTGAATGGTTTCCCACCCAAGTTGGTATAATCATTGCACAAGCGTGCAAATCTAGACTTAGGATGAGTAGGTTCCTGATTAGGACCAGCTGCTTGAGCATTCTTTACTAAATCAAGAAGCTGTTGAGCAGTCATAAAAACTCCATCCTGGGGAGTAACAGTAGATGGTCCAGCTCTGGGACGACCTGGTCTAGACATTCTCTTCTTTGAGGAAGAGAAAAGAAGAAAAGTTATTCTCCAAATAAATATCAAGCAAGTCTTGATAGATAAAACAAGGATACATAAAAGGAAATAGGATGAATCGGTTCGAAGACTCGAATTAAATCCTAAGGCACGACTCCTAAGTTGGACTTAGGACGATGATCCTTGTTAAGTTATTCTACATTGTTCCGAAGTTTGGCTTTGATACCAAGTTGTGACGTCCCACCTCTATACCCACGCTAGCCAAGAACACTACGGAGTAATGCTGTCGACTAGCACGGAGAATAAGGCTGTTGAGGAGCGATCATCCATGTAACTTCTTTGTGCAAGCACCGCTATGTCAGATAGAATAGCATGCATTTCATTTAAGGAGGAAATCCGACATACCGATACAAACTCAAAGCTATCACACTGTGGCTATATATAATCTTCGGAAACAAACATAGAAATAAACATAACATAAATCAGTCACAGACATCCATATCACAAAGGCGGAAAAAGATATGAATATATAACACATGAAAGTGTACATCAGAGTAGTGGTCTGAAAGATCCACGATAATACAAAAGGATAGCTACAAGCTACACAAAAGCATAAGTATACATCATGGAGTCTATATCTCAAATGTATACAACAAAAACTACTAATCTAAGTAGTTAGCCAAAAGTCAGAGTAATCCCAGAAGAGAAGTCAAGTAGAAGCACCTGTAACATCTCGGTCTGACCCGAGTATTATTTATAAGAAAATAATAAACGGATTAGTCTAGCTATAAATATAAGATGATATGGTATAAAATAAAAGACATGGCATGAACATGTAATAACCATAGTGGCATACAACCATAAGTATGTAATTGAAAATCAACATGAGATTAATCAATATCACAAGAATCTTCTCAAAGATAAAATAGGGTATCATACCCTAAACTTGTATTCATAACAAGTCAATGACACATAAATTCACCAATGCACAAAAATTGATAAAACTTATCAATGGAAATCATGAAAATTGGTGAAGCACAAAATTCCAGAAATCATCACAAGAAATCCAGAAATCACAAGAAGAGGGAGGCCTATCACAAAACGGGAGTATGAAAACTCACCAACACGTGTAACACAAGACGAGACGCTATCTCATGGTAGCTAACCATTAATTTTGAGCCGAAGCTCCACAAGAATGGCCCGAAGACCGTGGGGCGCTACCCCACATATGTGATGTAGAAACATCACACAAACGGGGTTTAGTCTCCCTCATAGACAAAGAGACATCACATAATTGCTAGTCTAAATCAAATCACAAAAATGATCGTCATGATCATCAAGAAGTGTCAATCACACCAAGCTAGTAAATATATGAGTTTAGCTTCATGTCCCATAACCACTTGCTTAACTTAAATATTTACGAACAAACTGTAGATCTTCATTAGAAAATTGTCACAAGAGGTTCAATCGAACAAGTCCAAGAATTAACCGATGAAGTAAACGCAAGCGTTTCATACCACTCGTTTTACTAAGTCATTTTAATAGATTTCTCGTACGAGTGAGGTAAAGGTTTGTATATACTAGTAGATTGGAAAATGGTTTGAGAAAAAGAGTTTTGTAATAAAATAGTGTTGAAATTGCTTTGATGAAAGAGTTTTGATATTTACTACTAGTATTGAAACCTTCATATTTTTAAAGTGACAAACCACAAAACGATTGTTGAAACAAATCGAATCACAAAAATTCACATTCGAAGACGTGAGCAAAGTCCAAAGAAATCAATTCCAAAACCATCAAAGTAGGAATACCCTTGCGACCAAAGGTGGCCGAGTTATAGTGCAACGACTTAAAGTAAAATAGGTCGAACGACATAAGGGTAGCATGCCGTGCGACCTAGGGGGAAAACAGTTTGAGCGACCTAGTGCAATATAGGTCAAACGACCTAAGTGTAAAAAGGCGAGCGACCTATAAGTGCACAGCCTAACTGTGGCGCGACCTAGCAGGGGGAGCGACCTAACACGGTCAAGTTAAGGAAAGGCGCGACCTAAGTGGAAGACAGGCCGAGCGACCTAACTCCTGGCTGAGCTAAGGAAGGCGCGACCTATCGAGGTGCGACCTAATGAGTAGGTAAGGTCGAGCGACCTAATGAAATGAGGCCCAACGTCCTAAACACAAATGACCTAAAAATAGGGCGAGCGACATAACGTCACAAGTGAGGCTGAACGACCTAAGGGTTTGAGCGACCCAACGGAATTGCGACCTAATGTGAAAAGGGGTCGAGCGACCTAACGATATAGAGGCCAAGCGACCTAACGGTGCCGAACGACCTAAGCCTAGAGCGACGTAAGTGTGCAAGCGACCTAACGGCTTTGAAGCTGAGCGACCTAATCGTGGGACGAGCTAAAAGCAGATGCGACAATTTCACGCCAAGCGACCTAGTGGCGAACGACTTATCAACGGCGCGACCTAAGCATGGCGCGACCTAAATGCAGGCGCGACCTAAATGCAGGCGTGCCAATTCCGAGGCAGTGCGACCTAAGCCCAAGAATTTTGCTGAAGCACACTAAAAATTGGGATTTTCGCCAATTCAATCCAAACCAAATGCAAATGCACGTGCACAAGTGATAGGAATTCATTTCCAACAATTCAAGATAGTTATAGACAAGAATGTGAGATAAAAATCTCACCTTTTTCACGAAATTGATGATGGAGAAGCTTAAAAACAATGGAAGGAGCTTGAATCCAATGTCTTCACTTTGAATTTGGAGTTAGTTGTTGGATTTGCAAATGAACAAGAGCTTTGGAGTTTTAATTTCCCATTCCCTCCACCATTTTTGAAGAAGCTTTAAGTGTTAGGAAAATGAAGAAGGAATTAATGAAGAGGAGAGAGGATTGGGCTGAGCTAGTAAGTGGTTCAGCCCAAACCAAAGCCCTAAGCCAAAAAGTGACAAAATTCAACTTTCTCCAAACATATCGAAGTTTACACTCAAAAAGATCGCAAACGTCATTTTGAACTCAATGGAGGTGGTTTCGAGTCCTAATTTGACCGTATGCAAAAAGTAGCTTTTCGGACTAAAATCCAACTAACGATAAAATATTTAAATAGAATATTTAAATATAAAATCGACAAATATGCGGGTTGTTACAGATAATATCTCCTTAGATCATCAAGATCCACATCCTATCCTTGCAAGAGATGGATGAACCACTTTTGTTTTATTTTATTTGATATTTTTACATGGAGTTGAAAGATTTTGGAAATTTGATTTTCTTTTTTGTTTTCTTCGATGAAAAGTTAAAAAGAGAGAAAGAAAAAGAATGAATGAGAAAAACGAATTGTACGTCAAGAATGAATTATAGAATATGTTTAAATTGAAACAGCGAAATCTTTCTTATTCTTAATTAAAACTTCTTTAATTAATTGCCTTGATTGCTTTCTCTCTCTCCAATCCTTTCTTTACACATGATATGTCATCAAATGACATAAAATTTCCACAAATCATATCATCAAATGATATAAAATTTCCATAAATCATTTCATACAATTATATTTAAATTACATCGATATCGTATATCAATGTGCACAAATATAACTTTTATAAATGCATTAAAATAATTACAAACAACTTCCAAACATCAAATAAATAATAATTAATATTTCTCAAATATCAATTAATTTAATCAATTTACAACATTTTATAAATTAATTAAATCATATGGTTTTTCAGAGAATTCATCATTACGCTTGTGCGACTCAAAAGTGTAAATTCAGTCAGCGATTATATCGAACTATTCAAATATTAACATTCACACGTTACTTAGTAGGTGGTGTGACATTTTGACTAAATTTATCGCTTACACATCTTTTTGTAAAATCCAATTTTACTTATTATAAGCGGTACCCGATAGTAACAATTATTTACATCAATTCTCTTCGCCTAAACTATATCACATTAGGGTATATGGAATTTGGTAATGGCCAAAATTCCAATATCGTCCACATTCAACTTTATAGTCTGAACACAAAATCCTGGGTTCAATAATCAAAATTATTATTACCGAACTACCCTGGCCAGAGACTTTGACTTTGAGTTGACTCACTTGACCATGATATTTACCTCATATAACTGAGGAGACGAATCCTCTCTTGAATGGTGTTTCCTTCTAATGCTTCCACTCGACCCAACTATAGTCGTTCCATGGACGTCGTGTCACGATTTAACTATAATCAAAGCAAAGCTTCCACATTGAAGATCAACAATATTCTTAGCTCGAGAGAAATGTGTAAATTAGTCACATCAATATTCTCTACTTGACCTTAGTTATATTAACTAATAAAAAACTATCGAGTGAGTCATTCTTTAGTTATGCAATAACTATCCCTATGTAACCCCTTGGTGCCTCCAGCAGTCATGAGTAATATATTGCCCAGCATTTGGAGAGTGTTACATACCCTAGTCTCAATGGATATATCGATATCCAGTCTTGATACATCTTGACTAGGAATATTTAAATGGTATATTTGTTTTCATTATAGTAAATTATTCATGGTTACAACACTTTGTAGCTACTATCACAAAACATATCATTTACGGATTTTCTATTAAATATATTTTTTATTTGATTAATGAATTAATATAACACATTATATCAAGTATAATAGAAAGAATACACCTTTTATTTTTGAACAAGTTTGGTTATCAAGTTAGATATATGTAACAAATTACATAATTTCCCCTAGGGCATACCCCTAACTCTATCATAATCCATATGGATTGGTACCGGTCCATGCCGATTTTCGATTTAGCATTTTTGGAGCTTTAGGAACTTGGGGTATCGATTACTGGCCTAACTAAGGGAAATTGACTATGTGTATGGATCAACGTCGAACTATGATGGATCGGTACCGATCCATCGAGATGGTTGATTTGGAAATTTTGGAGCTTGTGGAGAAGAAAGGAGTTAATTTTAGCTACGTATATGGACTTGTATCAATCTATTTTGGATCGAGACCGATCCATGCTAGAGTGACCAAATGATGGGGATATCTGAAGGAAGCTTGCTGAAGCATCTTGAGATCATTTGTGCAAGCAAGTTCTATATGATGAATACTTATAAAGTGGAATAAGGGGCTCTACTATCTGTACATGTGCCATGGGATCATTGATAACCAAAGGCTTTAATGTATGCTCGTAAAGAAGGTGTAGATGGGGAAATCATCATGGATAGTCTAAGTGTATCCATATTTCTGGATCATCTGGATGGGTCTAGTTCCCAGCCGTTTGAATGGAAAAGCACTCGAGTATTGATGGAGCCACAGTGTTGAGCAGTCACTGACCTTATAACTGATTTGAGTTATCATATATCCAAGTGCACCGTGACTATGAGAAATGCCTTATTGTTTGATGGTTGTCTAGACGATGTAAGTATTATTTAGTCTAATACCTCAACACCCTAGTTTGCACATAGATGGAGTAGTAAACCCACGCTGATGATAGTAGATTAGCATATATTGTGTTTATGTGTTAACTTGTTGGATGTAGGAGTAGGTGATGTATGAATTTCTACAACATATCGCCTTATTACGATATATCGATTTATATATATTTTTGAGGATTATAGACTACTTATACCAGACTGTTGTCTGGTTTGAGGTTATATGCATTTCTTCTTGTATTCTTAGGTACTCTTAAATGAGTATATTAAGGGACAAGTATGATGATAGCGCATGGAGCTGTGCAAAGGATGAGCATGAGGCTTATGCTACCTTTAAATATTCTATTTTACGGGGCTATTATCGCTTATTCCCTTATGCAGTGCTATAGAGCTATAGCACTTTATCTTATGTATATAGAAACAATTTTATTATGAAGTTTATATGATGTATTGGAGGTGTATAAACTTATATGTTCTGTTATGTATATTATTGTGAACCTATGCTGTGCACTGATGAAGATATTTTGGTTCATTTGATTATGCTACTATCTCGATTATTTTATATCTGTGTTTATCATTATACTTCATTTATGTGATCTAAGCTATATTATAGGTTATTGATCGATCGCATTATTAACCTCTTGATGATTGTGAATATTGGATTCCAAAGGTGGAAGGAGGTTGTCACATTTAGTATCGGAGCTTAGGTTGAGTAAACACCTAAGTCTTTGACTAGTAGATCCATTAGAATATTCCTTAGAATGGATTGGAGCGATATATGAGAGCATGTTCTTGTCATATTTTGGCTTTCTAAACTATATGATATATGTAGTAAGACACATTGCATATATGAGTATCACTTATATTATTATCTTTTATGAGAGATCGATCATACTTATGACACATAGTAAGAATGAGCTGGTAGACAAGGGATACAATAAGAAACACAGTATCAGGAGTAGGAGGAAGGGACATTGGGTCAGTTGTTAACCCCGATATACAGACTATATTCACATAGATGATGATGATGAATGTGGTACATAATGCCTAAGGAGGAGCTCTTAGTGTAGTGGCTGGTGGTGTTGCTTGAAAGAAATTGTGATATAGGATCGTGTAATATGGATGAATCTATAAACTACTTGTGCGGAATAAAAACTAAGTGAATAATAAAGTAGTAAAGTAAATGACACCATAGATCTTTATACAGGTTCAAACTCCCATTCTACGTCCAGTCCCAGACTCCTTCTGGAATTAAACTAGCAACCCTCACTTAACCCGGAGGAATAGGTTTACACTGCTTGAGCAACCGAACGGGACTTCTACCGCCTAAGCAACCGAATAGGACTTCTATCGCCTGAGCAACTGAACAGGACTTCTTTACAAATAAACAAAAGTATCTGACTATAATATGCTCTTTAAAATAGCACCAATAAGTCAATGAAGTACAATCTTCCTATAATCTTCTCCTTTATGATATATAGTGTAATGTGCTTGAAGAATGTGGAAGATAGAGTGATCGACGATCAGAGATTATATGCAGTTTGAGTGCAAATTGAAAATAGAGAATAAGAGATAAAAATTCAAGAATATTAAAATCAGTCAAGTTAATTGTTTGTGGAATTATAGACTCTATTTATAGAGTTTTAAGAGTTGCATTATTTAATGAAAAGGAACGATGAAAAGAACAGATGCAACTATTAGATTAGAAGATGTTTCTCTTCGTTGAAGAGAAGCATCCCTTCAGAAAACTTGTCGTTATAGATAATCAGTCGTCGGAATTTTCAATTCAACCTTCTGATTTATTTTAAATTCGATACAACAAGCAAATAGGCTATTTTTGGCCTTATTCAGCCATCTGAATGATACCATTCAGCCGGTTGAAAATGCATAGAAAATACTCTATGTTTCAGCAAACAGATGGCTGAATGGTGTCACTCAGCCGGCTGTTTATAGCCTGTTTTGTGCATATGCGTGGTTTGTGTACTTGTTAGTGTGTATATACCATATTGGAGAGATTTTAACATATTTCTAATAATATACAGACTCTAAACAGCATATATGAACCATACTTCATATTGTTGAGTCCGGTCTTCATAGTTCTTTGTCGTAGATTCATGAATCTTCGTGCCGGTTGAATTTCTTGTCATTAATCAAAACATAAGATCCAACATTCTTCCCCTTTTAGATGATGACAACTTCATTTATGATATGAATGAATCTCGACAATATTGCTTCGTAGTTCTATATCTCCCTTTGAATATATGCAAGCCTTATCTTTCAATTTCTCCCCCTGAATCTTTTCTTTTATTCCAACTGCAAATAGTGTTAGAGAAATATATTTCTCCCCTTTTCTCATCGACCAAAAGGAGGGTTTATATGATGACATAATTATTTTTAATATATGGAACATCCTTTAAATATTCAAAATCTATAAACTACCTTTTGTTTCTCCAAGTACCTACAATAAATAATAATAATTTTGGTACCCACTTACTATGTTAGGGTCCGAGGGGTTAGGTTTTGGGAAACCATACCCATTTGGGTGTGGTTGAACCTTTATAAATATAATTTTCATTATTAACTACCATATCAAAATAATCATCAATGTATTTTTCTCTATTTTACTAATTAACAGGAAACCAAATAGTTAGATAATTTTTATTCATATTTCTCGTCAATGATTTTGTACTTCGAGAGGAATTATAACATTATAGGTCATAGCAGTATTTGAATTTCTATAAAAATTGGATTTAGACTTTACTCGAAATTTAGTACTAGCACTAACATTTTTACTATACATGAAAGCGTACCTAGTGCTATTACTATGATAAGTTTTATTATATCCTAAACCACCTTTATCATGTAAAGGTCAAGAACTAGATAAAATCATGTTTAAATTGTTTTGACCTTTATTAAATTTTATGACTTCAGTGTTAAGTTTATCAAATTTAGCTTTAAACTCACAATTATTATTTTCAAAAGAAATATTACTGTTTTTCAAAATATCAATTTGCTTGTTTAATTCAGAATTCTCCTTTTTAACTTACAGTTCTCATTTTCGAGAAGAAAAATTCGAGATTCTGAATTATCTAAAGATGATTGTAATAAATCATTTTGTCTTTTCAAATTCGTAATTTCTTTTGAAAAAATTTCTTTTTGTTTTTCAAACATAGTATTTTGTTCATCTAGAAAATCTTTAAGAGCCTCAAAATTATTTTCCAAAACACCATGTTGATTTTCCAAATCTAATTTCTCATTTTTCAATTTCTCATTTTCAATTTTGATTGATTTCATCTTTTCTAAAATAAGAAAATTATGCTTTGAGATTTATCGCATATACTAACTAATTCATTATTACCATTTACTGAAATTTGTCAATCAAAAAATACCTTGTTGTTGTCCTCATTGGTGGCTTTGTCATGGATTTTTCTTATTGTATTTCGATTGGATCTTTTTCTGGCCATTATTCTATGATGTTGTGACGATCGATAGAATTCCAGGCTCCGATACCAAATGAAAGAGATTGTGCTATAGGATCGTGTAATATGGATGAATCTATAAACTACTTGTGCGGAATAAAAACTAAGTGAATAAATAAAGTAGTAAAGTAAATGACACCAGAGATTTTTATACTAGTTCAAACTCCTGTTCTATGTCCAGTTCCATACTCCTTTTGGAATTAAATTAGCAACCCTCACTTAACCCGGAGGAATAGGTTTACACCGCCTGAGCAACCGAATGGGACTTCTACCGCCTAAGCAACCGAATTGGACTTCTACCGCCTGAGCAACCGAATAGGACTTCTTTACAAATAAACAAAAGTATCTGACTGTAATATGCTCTTTCAATTCAACCTTCTGATTTATTTTAAATTCGATACAACAAGCAAATAGGCTATTTTTGGCCTTATTCAGCCATCTGAATGATAACATTCAGCCGGCTGAAAATGCATAGAAAATACTCTATGTTTCAGCAAACAGACGGCTGAATGGTGTTATTCAGCCGGCTGTTTATAGCCTTTTTGTGCATATGCATGGTTTGTGTACTTGTTAGTGTGTATATACCATATTGGAGAGATTTTAACATATTTCTAATAATATACAGACTCTAAACAGCATATATATGAACCATACTTCATATTATTGAGTCCGGTCTTCGTAGTTCTTTGTCGTAGAATCATGAATCTTCGTGCCGGTTGAATTTCTTATCATTAATCAAAACATAAGATCCAACATTCTTCCCCTTTTTGATGATGACAACTTCATTTGTGATATGAATGAATCTCGACAATATTGCTTCGTAGTTCTACATCTCCTCTGAATATATGCAAGCCTTATCTTTCAGTTTCTCCCCTTGAATCTGTGCTTTTATTCCTGCTGCAAATAGTGTTAGAGCAATATCTTTCTCCCACTTTGTCATTGACAAAAAGGAGAGTTTATATGACGACATAATTCTATTAAATATATGGAACATCCTTTAAATATTCAAAATCTATAAACTACCTTTTGTTTCTCCAAGTACCTGCAATAAATAATAATAATTTTGGTACCCACTTACTATGTTAGGGTCCGAGGGGTTAGGTTTTGGGAAACCATACCCATTTGGGTGTGGTTGAACCTTTATAAATATAATTTTCATTATTAACTACCATATCAAAATAATCATCAATGTATTTTTCTCTATTTTTCTAATTAACAGGAACCCAAATACTTAGATGATTTTTATTCATATTCCCGTCAATGATTTTGTACTTCTAGAGAAATTATAACATTATAGGTCATAGCAGTATTTGAATTTCTATTAAAATTGGATTTATACTTTACTCGAAATTTAGTACTAGCACTAACATTTTTACTATACATGAAAGCGTACCTAGTGTTATTCCTATGATAAGTTTTATTATATCCTAAACCACTTTTATCATGTAAAGGTCTAGAACTAGATAAAATCATGTTTAAATCGTTTTGACCTTTATTAAATTTTGTCACTTCAGTGTTAAGTTTATCAAATTTAGCTTTAAACTCACAATTATTATTTTCAAAAGAAATATTACTGTTTTTCAAAATATCAATTTGCTTGTTTAATTCAGAATTCTCCTTTTTAACTTACAGTTCTCAATTTCGAGAAGAAAAATTCGAGATTCTGAATTATCTAAAGATGATTGTAATAAATTATTTTCTCTTTTCAAATTCGTAATTTCTTTTGAAAAAATTTCTTTTTCTTTTTCAAACATAGTATTTTGTTCATCTAGAAAATCTTTAAGAGCCTCAAAATTATTTTCCAAAACACCATGTTGATTTTCTAAATCTAATTTCTCATTTTTCAATTTCTCATTTTCAATTTTGATTGATTTCATCTTTTCTAAAATAAGAAAATTATGCTTTGAGATTTATCGCATATACTAACTGATTCATTATTACCATTTACTGAAATTTGTCAATCAAAAAATACCTTGTTGTCGTCCTCATTGGTGGCTTTGTCATTGATTTTTCTTATTGTATTTCGATTGGTTCTTTTTCTGGCCATTATTCTATGATGTTGTGACGATCGATAGGATTCCAAGCTCCGATACCAAATGAAAGAGATTGTGCTATAGAATCCTGTAATATGGATGAATCTATAAACTACTTGTGCAGAATAAAAACTAAGTGAATAAATAAAGTAGTAAAGTAAATGACAGCAGAGATTTTTATAATGGTTCGAACTCCCGTTCTGGAATTAAACTAGCAACCCTCACTTAACCCGGAGGAATAGGTTTACACCGCCTGAGCAACCGAATGGGACTTCTACCGCCTAAGCAACCGAATAGGACTTCTACCGCCTGAGCAACCGAACATGACTTCTTTACAAATAAACAAAAGTATCTATAATATGCTCTTTCAATTCAGCCTTCTGATTTATTTTAAATTCGATACAACAAGCAAATAGGCTATTTTTGGCCTTATTTAGCCATCTGAATGATACCATTCAGCCGGCTGAAAATGCATAGAAAATACTCTATGTTTCAGCAAACAAACGGCTGAATGGTGTCATTCAGCCGGCTGTTTATAGCCTGTTTTGTGCATATGCATGGTTTGTGTACATGTTAGTGTGTGTATACCATATTGGAGAGATTTTAACATATTTCTAATAATATACAGACTCTAAACATGATGCAGCCCAGCCTGTTGAACTTTTAGGTCGCGAACGACCTAACGAGCTAAAACTGTGGGATAGGTCGCTGGAACGACCTAACGAGCTAAATCAGGGGAATAGGTCGCTGGAACGGCCTAGTGAATTAGGTCGCTCTCGACCTAGTGAAGGTCGATCACGAGTTAATGGACTCAGTGTTAAAGCATGCAAACCTCCAAGCGAGATAATCAAGCCAGCATTAGGTTGCTCCGACATTTCGAGTACTGGCTTTGACGAGTTACGACCTAAGTTAGGTCGCGGGATTGAATTACGACCTATATTAGGTCACGGAGAAGAGATACGACCTAAGTTAGATCGCGGGAAGATAGGTCGCTCATCTTCAGGTCGTTCGAAGATTTCCAGAAGTAATGTTCTTAGGTCGCTCGATCTTATGCTGCTTTCTTTAGGTCGCGAACGACCTACCATAAGTCGTGGGAAGATAGGTCGCTCGACCTTATGCCGCTGTGAAGATAGGTCGCGTGAAGAGTCCTGAAGCCGCATTTACTTCTTAGGTCGTGTGCGTTGTATTCTTAGGTCGTTGTGTATGTTTTATCTGTTGTACTAGTACATATTAAGTCGTTGAGTCGTTTTGAAGTGTTGCATGTGTATTCTTTTCTTAGGTCGTATGTTGTTCTTGTATGTTGTTGGTTGTAAATATGTGTTGTAAATAGAGTCGCTACATTGTTTGAAGTATTAGGTTGTTAACGACCTATGTAAGGTCGTAGGTCGCGTGGGTGTGTTAGGTCGTTACCGACCTATGTGTTGTGTCATGAAAGTGCGTGAGTTGTAACCCTATAAATAGGGAGTGTTGGTCATTTGTAATAGTTAGTTGATTTTGAATAAAACTTTTGTTTGTTAGCTTTGTGCTTTCATTAAATTGGTAGTTGAGTGTAATCCCTATCTCCACCTTCGGTATTCAAGTGCGCTTGAATCAACGATCGCTGAAGCCGATTCACGGTATCTAGTGCGCTAGATCAACGTACGAAGAATCGTAGATCTTTAAACACGGTATCGTGCGCGATCAACGTGTTTGAGATAGCTAAAATCCGGTATCTTTGGATCAATGGATTTGGGCCATTCGGTATCTTCTATTCCACAATCGCTACTTTCACCGATTCATCATTTCAGTTATCCGCTACTGCGTCATTTGGTATCAGAGCTAGACTTAGCCAATCATAGCTAAGCCGAGTCTTGGAGCCAAATCTTATAGAAGAGTTTGAGGAGTTAGTTCAAGCCGAGCCAATCAAGTTAGGCCGAGCTAGTTGAAGTGTGAAGTTCAATTGAAGTACTAGCCGAGAGTTAAAGTTTGTGAGATTTGACAATGCCACCGAGAAGAGCTAATCGCCATCAGAATGTTGAAGCGTTGTATAGAAGAGAAGAAGCCGAGCAAATGGAACAACGCATCAATGAAAAGTTTGACGAGGGAATTGGGAAGTTAGAGAAACTGATGAATGATATGAATCAAGGACAAAGGAGAAGGTCGTCAGTCTCGAACCATGGAGGAAACAGAGTTTCGCCATCGGTTACGGAAGCGAGGAGGGTGTCGCCGCAATCTTTCCGAGAAAGAAGAGAATCTTCAGTTTCCTTGAGAAGAGAACATCATGAGGATAGAGATGAAGAGAGAAGAACTCCACGTGAGTTTGAACCTGAGCTATATCGTGATGATGAAAGACAAAGTCGAAGAGATATGCGTGATCATAGGAATGTGGATGGTCGAGATCATTATCGAAGTACATCTGTTTTTGATGAAGATGGTGGTAGATGTAGTGTTCATTCGCGAGATCGAGACCAAGTGCGGAATGCATATCGGGTTGTAGAAGATGATCGCCGATGGGAGTCGGGGATGAAAACTGAAATTCCAGAATTCAAGGGAGGAATGGTAACGGAGGAATTTCTGGATTGGGTTTCAAATGTTGAGGAAATTTTTGACTTCAAAGAAGTTCCCGCGGATCAAAGAGTGAAGTTAGTTGCTACGAGAATAAGAGGGAGAGCTATGGCATGGTGGCAGCAGACTAAACTTACACGGGAGAGAATGGGAAAGTCAAAGATTGTTACATGGGATAAGATGAAGAAGTTGATGAAGGCTACTTTCTTGCTGCACAATTATCAATCTCTTATGTATCAACGTTTGCAGATTCTAAGACAAGGGGCGAAATCATTGAATGAGTATGCAGATGATTTTTACCAATTGATTGCGAGGAATGATATTATGGAAACAGAGGAACAGCTAACAGCTAGGTATGTTGGAGGGTTGCGAACACAGATTCAAGACATGGTGAATATGGTCAATCAAATGTCTGTGGCTGAAGCACACCAGAAAGCGTTAGCGTGGGAAAAGCAAGGCAGAAGAGGAGGTGGTGTGTTTACGAATTCCAACAACCAGAACAAGGATGTTAGTAGCAGTATGGATGTTTCCAAAGTCGTCAGTAAGTCGATTGTGAATGAAGCCAGCAAAGCAAAGATCAATAGTAATCTCAAATGTTTTAATTGTCAAGAGTTGGGCCATAAAAGCAATGAATGTCCAAGGCCAAAGAAACGAGCAATGATTGCGGAGATTGAGAATGAAAATGCAGAGGTAGAGTGTGTCAATTCTATACCAGTTGAAGAAGAAGAATTATTGTCTGGAGATGAGGGTTGTAGTTTGTTGTTGAGGAGATCTTGTTTAACACCAAAGCAAGAAGATGATTCTAGTTGGTTGAGGAGAAATATTTTCCAATCAACATGCACTATTCTAGGGAAGGTTTGTAAATTTGTGATTGATGCAGGGAGCTGTGATAATATCATTTCTTCAGAAGCTGTAAAGAAGTTGTCATTGAAAACAGAGAAACATCCAAATCCCTACAAATTAGCTTGGTTGAGGAAAGGAGGGGAAGTGAAGGTTAATCGAAGAGCTTGTGTTAAGTTTTCCATTGGGAAGAAATACAAAGACGAAATTTGGTGTGATGTGGTTGACATGGATGTATGCCATCTGTTGTTGGGAAGGCCATGGCAATATGATAGAGCTGTGCAACATGATGGACGCACAAACAGCTACAGTTTTATGTTCGAGGATACACGAATCATTTTGGTTCCTAAGAAGTGTCAACATAGTGAAAACAAATTGGAGGAAATCGAGGAGCTAAAGACTTTGTTTTCTTTAAAGGAATTTGTTGATGTGGAAGATGAAGTCGATTGTTGTCAATCATCAAAGTTTGATAAAGATGAAGTTGATGAGTTTCAACCAACAAAATCTATTGAACATGAGGTTGAAAATTCACAATCAGCAAAGTTGGATGATGGTGAAGAAAGCAAGTCAGGAGATGAGGAGGGTAAATTGTTGATGAAGGAAGTGGATTCGACTAGTCTACAATCTACAAGAGAGTTTGTTAAAGAAGTGGAGGGTAGTGCAGAAGTATTCTTGTTGAATGAAATTGAACCCAGTAAAAGTGTTGAAATTATCGAAGAGATTAAGCCAATGGTGAATGAATGTGAAGATGTAGTTCCCGCAGAACTGTCCAAAGAATTACTGCCACTGAGGGACGTACATCATGTTAATCAAGTGTCAAGTGCTATTGTACCGTATATGCCACGTAATCATATGTGTCCGACAGAGCAGGTAGAGTTGAGAAGATTGGCTGATGGGTTACTATTCAAAGGAAGACAGTTGTATACTCCTGATCGCAGTTGGCAAATAAAAGTTATCAAAGATGTACGTGTAGAAAGACACGTGGACAGTTATCATACCATGTAGTTGGTTACAATGTTTTGTTTTGGACCGTCAACAAAGAAAGGGGTTGAAAGGCTTGTTCAGAAGAGTCAGAGATATCAAATTTCAAAAGAGACCGCGACGAAGTCAGGATTATTTATGTCATTACCTATACATACTAGTTCATGGGTGGACAAAAGTATGGACTCTGTATTGGATTTGATGAAGACACAAAGTGACAATGAATCTATCTACTTGATGGTTGAACGATCTCTTGTTGGTACATACAACAAGCTAGATGCCGGTGGAATGGGTCGTTTGGAAATTGTGAAGGAAATTTGTGAAAATAATTGTAAGTTGAGTTTGCCGGATCATCTTCCTATTGCTAATGTTGACAATATCAAACACTTGGTTCTGTTTCACAAGGACGAGAATGGCGAAGTCGAAGAATTTTTAAATTCGAGGACGAATTTTTCTCAACCGGGGGAGGATGATGCAGCCCAGCCTGTTGAACTTTTAGGTCGCGAACGACCTAACTAGCTAAAACTGTGGGATAGGTCGCTGGAACGACCTAGCGAGCTAAATCAGGGGAATAGGTCGCTGGAACGACCTAGTGAATTAGGTCACTCTCGACCTAGTGAAGGTCGCTCACGAGTTAATGGACTCAGTGTTAAAGCATGCAAACCTCCAAGCGAGATAAGCAAGCCAGCATTAGGTCGCTCCGACATTTCGAGTACCGGCTTTGATGAGTTACGACCTAAGTTAGATCGCGGGATTGAATTACGACCTATATTAGGTCACGGAGAAGAGATACGACCTAAGTTAGGTCGCGGGAAGATAGGTCGCTCATCTTCAGGTCGTTCGAAGATTTCCAGAAGTAATGTTCTTAGGTCGCTCGATCTTATGCCGCTTTCTTTAGGTCGCGAACGACCTACCATAAGTCATGGGAAGATAGGTCGCTCGACCTTATGCTGCTATGAAGATAGGTCGCGTGAAGAGTCCTGAAGCCGCATTTACTTCTTAGGTCGTGTGCGTTGTATTCTTAGGTCGTTGTGTATGTTTTATCTGTTGTACTGGTACATATTAAGTCGTTGAGTCGTTTTGAAGTGTTGCATGTGTATTCTTTTCTTAGGTCGTATGTTGTTCTTGTAAATATGTGTTGTAAATAGAGTCGCTACATTGTTTGAAGTATTAGGTCGTTAACGACCTATGTAAGGTCGTAGGTCGCGTGGGTGTGTTAGGTCGTTGCCGACCTATGTGTTGTGTCATGAAAGTACGTGAGGTGTAACCCTATAAATAGTGAGTGTTGGTCATTTGTAATAGTTAGTTGATTTTGAATAAAACTTTTGTTTGTTAGCTTTGTGCTTTCATTAAATTGGTAGTTGAGTGTAATCTCCTATCTCCACCTTCGGTATTCAAGTGTGCTTGAATCAACGATCGCTGAAGCCGATTTACGGTATCTAGTGCGCTAGATCAATGTACGAAGAATCGTAGATCTTTAAACACGGTATCGTGCGCGATCAACGTGTTTGAGATAGCTAAAATCCGGTATCTTTGGATCAACAGATTTGGGCCATTCGGTATCTTCTATTCCACAATCGCTACTTTCACCGATTCATCATTTCAGTTATCCGCTGCTGCGTCAAAATAGCATATATATGAACCATACTTCATATTGTTGAGTCTGATCTTCGTAGTTCTTTGTCGTAAATTCATGAATCTTCACGTCGGTTGAATTTCTTGTCATTAATCAAAACATAAGGTCCAACATTCTCCCCTTTTTTGATGATGACAACTCCATTTGTGATATGAACGAATCTCGACAACATTGCTTCGTAGTTCTATATCTCCCCCTGAATATATGCAAGCCTTATCTTTCAATTTCTCCCCTTGAATCTGTGCTTTTATTCCTGCTGCAAATAGTGTTAGAGCAATATCTTTCTCCCACTTTGTCATTGACAAAAAGGAGAGTTTATATGACGACATAATTCTATTAAATATGGAACATTCTTTAAAAATTCAAAATCTATAAACTACCTTTTGTTTCTCCAAGTACCTGCAATAAATAATAATAATTTTGCTACCCACTTACTATGTTAGGGTCCGAAGTGTTAGGTCTTGGGAAACCATACCCATTTGGGTGTGGTTGAACCTTTATAAATATAATTTTTATTATTAACTACCATATCAAAATAATCATCAATGTATTTTTCTCTATTTTTCCAATTAATAGGAACCCAAATACTTAGATAATTTTTATTCATATTTTCCGTCAATGATTTTGTACTTCTAGAGAAATTATAAACATTATTGGTCATAGTAGTATTTGAATTTCTATAAAAACTGGATTTAGACTTTATTCGAAATTTAGTACTAGCACTAACATTTTTACTATACATGAAAGCGTATCTAGTGCTATTTCTACGATCAGTTTTATTATATCCTAAACCAGTTTTATCATGTGAAGGTCTAGAACTAGATAAAATCATATTTAAATCGTTTTTGACCTTTATTAAATTTTGCGACTTCAGTGTTAAGTTTATCAAATTTAGCTTTAAAGTCACAATTATTATTTTCAAAAGAATATTATTGTTTTTCAAAATATCAATTTGCTTGTTTAATTCAGAATTCTTCCTTTTTAACTTACAGTTCTCATTTCCGAGAAGAAAAATTCGAGATTCTGAATTATCTAAAGATGATTGTGATAAATCATTTTGTCTTTTCAAACCGTAATTTCTTTTGGAAAATTTTCTTTTTCTTTTTCAAACATAGTATTTTGTTCATCTAGAAAATCTTTAAGAGCCTCAAAATTATTTTTCAAAACACCATGTTGATTTTCTAAATCTAATTTCTCATTTTCCATTTTGATTGATTTCATCTTTTCTAAAATAAGAAAATTATGCTTTGAGATTCTATCGCATATACTAACTAATTCATTATGACCATTTACTGAAATTTTTAAATCAGAGAGTACCTTTTTGCGGTCCTAATTGGTGGCTTTGTCATGCATTTTGCTTGTTGTATTTCGATTAGATATTTTTCTGGCCATTATTCTATGATGTTGTGACGATCGATAGAATTCCAGGCTCCGATACCAAATGAAAGAGACTGTGCTATAGGATCGTGTAATATGGATGAATCTATAAACTACTTGTGCGGAATAAAAACTAAGTAAGTGAATAAATAAAGTAGTAAAGTAAATGACACCAAAGATTTTTATACTGGTTCGAACTCCTGTTCTACGTCCAGTCCCAGACTTCTTTTGGAATTAAACTAGCAATCCTCACTTAACCTTGAGGAATAGGTTTACACTGCCTGAGCAACTAAACGAGACTTCTACCGTCTAAGCAACCGAATAGGACTTCTACCGCCTGAGCAACCGAACATGACTTCTTTACAAATAAACAAAAGTATCTGACTGTAATATGCTCTTTAAAATAGCACTGATAAGTCAATGAAGTACAATCTTCCTATAATCTTCTCCTTTTTGATATATAGTATAATGTGCTTGAAGAATATGGAAGATAAGTGATCAACGATCAGTGGTTGTATGCAGTTTGAGTGCAAATTGAAAATAGAGAATAAGAGATAAGAATTCAAGAATACTAAAATCAGTTAAGTTAATTGTTTTTTGAATTCTAGACTTTATTTATAGAGTTTTAAGAGTTGCATTGTTTGGTAAAAAGGAACGATGAAAAGAACAGATGCAACTATTAGATTAGAAGACGTTTCTCTTCGTTGAAGAGAAGCATCCCTTTAGAAAACTAGCCGTTATAGATAACCAGCCGTTTAAATTTTCAATTCAGCCTTCTGATTTATTTTAAATTCGATACAGCAAGCAAATAGGCTATTTTTGGCCTTATTCAGCCGTCTGAATGATACCATTCAGTCGTTTGAAAATGCATAGAAAATATTCTATGTTTCAGCAAACAGACGGCTGAATGGTGTCATTCAGCCGGCTGTTTATAGCCTGTTTGTTGCATATGCATGGTTTGTGTACTTGTTAGTGTGTGTATACCATATTGGAGAGATTTTAACATACTTCTAATAATATACAGACTCTAAACAACATATATATGAACCATACTTCATATTGTTGAGTCCGGTCTTCGTAGTTCTTTGTCGTAGATTCATGAATCTTCGTGTCGGTTGAATTTCTTATCACTAATCAAAACATAAGATCCAACACTGCTCAGGTGCAAGCACCGAAAGCTGATTTTCTAAACTAACTAAGGACTGGCTAGATACTTGTGCTTGTATTTTTGATGACTTAGAATTGGAGTATGCTGCATCAAGAAAATTTCAAGGAAGAGTGTAAGCGACCTGAAATTTAACGTTGTTAGTATTAAACTAATTAAAAATGGATTTTTAATTAAACGGTGAATTGGGTATTGTATTTATAACCATTGCAAATGTCTTTTCGAGTCGATTAATTTGATACATAATTTTGATGAGGTTGGAGTTATGGTTTGCGAAATAAAGATGATATAGTGTTTAAATAGCGTACGTAGATGTTTTGGGCCAGATCAGATACACGGTCCATAACTTAGCTGAACTGGCTGTATAATTAAGGCTATGAAACCCTAGTCGTCACCTTTATCATCAATTTTCTTCCTTAATACCAAAATCAATCTAATTGCTTTCTATCGACGATTAGCAAATTAATTAAAAAGTGATTAAAATTCAAAGTGTCCAAACCTTATCAAATTATATATGAATTCAAAGCTCTCGATAAGGCAAAGAGGCATAGTGAGATTCGTTTCTCCATCCGACGCTCCGGTTGACCATAAATTGGTGATTTATTCTCGCCATCGAATCTAAGGTTTTTGGTTCAATGGTGAAATGACGACTAATTGACGATTGAGGACACCAAAGTCTAAAGGAGGTCGAAAGGAGAAGATCTATCAGAATGGATTAAGCTATATGTGTCAGAATTGGTTGGAATTAACTAGGGAAGAAACAATAGCTGTAGCATGGTAGGGGTGGATTCTGGCATCACGAAGCACTTGGAGATGGTCGATTGGCGTTGGCAAGCATAGGGAGCTTGGGGATCTTGTTCGATCTAGAAACGGAGGTATTTTGTGGCCTGTAGAAGTGGATGAAGTTGGCATGGTGGGTTTGAACGATGTCGAGTGAAGAGGGCCACTGTAGCAGTGTAATTATTTAGTTAATTTAATAATTAAATTAGGAAATTTCCCTTATAATTTCTAATCACAATAACTTCTGCATACGAACTCCAATTCATGCATGAATCTTCCATTGGACTCATAGCGGAATTCCAGACAATTTGGCACTTTGTTTGCTAGGTTTGGAAGCTGTTAGCAAAAGCACGTTGGTGTGAGCTATTTAATTTAATTAGTCGAATTTTAAATTATAAAATCCATAATTATTGATAATAAATCATATTTATTGATATTATTGTGTTTTATGGATGACAGTTTGGTTGTTATAGCATTTTGGATGTATTATGCATTGATTGGATAATTATTGTTGATTGTTATATTTTTTGATGTTTAATTAAAATAAACTCTTTGATTTGGATTGGAAACAATTGATTGGAGTGAATTGAGTAATAATAAGAACATTAAAAAATGAAAAATAAGACTATTTACAGGTTTTAGATGATTTTTGTAAATTACGATGATTTAATAAACTTCACTAAAATTAAAGTACAAAATTTAGTAGAATTATTATAACTGAATTCTAGGGAAATTCATAGATAATAATTATAATAAGCTTTTAAATTGATATTTGGGAAGTTATTATTTATAAAATGGAATGTGATTTTAAATAATAATGAAAAGAAATTTTAGTGAAAATAGTACCATTTTGTGTAAATGATAAAATGGTTGATTTATGGTGGTTATGATAGAAAATATTATTGTTGTTAGTGTTGGAGAAATAAAAAAATGATATTTTTTGAATAATAGTAATTGTGTAAAAAAATGTTTCCCGAAACACTTTTAGATAAAATAATCTCTACTTTGAGGTAAATAGAAATAAAAAGAAGTTTCGATGATTTAAAATAAAATATTGTATTTGGAATAAATAGTAAAAATTGATTTTGGAAAGTATTTAAAGAGGTTTTACTATATATTACTATTTTGATGTAAAATAATAATAATAATAATATCGTTAGAAAGACCGATTTGGTGAAGATTACTAAGTTTTGATTTAAATTGCAACTTTGAGAAGAATTTCGGAGAAATGGAAATACAATAAAAGACTTAAAGAGTATATTATCATTTAATAGAATTATTATTGTTTTTGGAATGAATAAATAAAGGTGGTTTTATAACAAACAATAATAAATGGTTTTATATTTAAGAAAATAATGGATGCAGATATATTATTTGGACGATTCTTGAATGTGTGATTAATTATTGATTGTAATTATAGCATATATTTGATGTTTGATGACGTGCCGCTTTTTGATGAGTACGCAATTTTTTTACCATTATTGCTACTAGATGATGGATAGTTCATTATGGTTATTTAACAGTGAGTGTTGTGTTACTAATATTAATCAGATTAATACACATTTGATGATATTGATGATTGTGCTACTATTGTAGAGTGATCGGTATGCACTGGATGGTTTATACTTACATTGATGATGGATTAATATAGCTGATGACTACTATATATGTAAGTATATTTATATTGTTTTTCTTATTTGATGAGTGGGGTTGACATTGAATGTTATTTGTGTTTCATGGCAATGTTTTATTATTGTTGTTGCCCTTTGATGATTTGTTGTGATGAAGGAGTAGGAATAATGCTTTCTACTTATATTGTTTGCATTGGTCGCGATGATTGCAATGGTTGCTTGGATGTCATGGTTATTCTATACTAACATGTATTTGGATGTAGAAGAATAGTAGAAAACAGAACTACATGGGCTTGATCCCCGAAAGGGTTACGTAGGCAGTCTTTTCCTATGCAATAGCTATCAAGCCTATGACCATAGTGTATTGGGTTAGGCACAGTCCGAACATAGTTGAAACATTTTTCCTTTATTCTGTGTGCATGTGTATTGACAAATTTGTAGGTGAAAGCAAAGAAAGGGGAAAGAGCTTGGACAGAGTCGTATCCATAGGATAGATCGGTATATGTCTTGCATCAAAATTTTATAGTTGTTATGTTAATAATTGATGTATTGAAAATGTAGCATATCTGATGTACTGGATTTGTGTAATATTTAATTATTGGTATGAGATTGTATATAAATGTTAATGTTTAAATTCTTCTATAAGGGTTTCATTTTTTATTCATTATTTTAGAATTTTTAATTTTTATCTACCCATAGTCCACTGCTTTTATTGTCTAAAATTAGTTTTAAGCGTATTTTGGCGTCATTTATAATTGATTGTGAACGTTAAATATAGTGGGTTATTACAAAAAGCTATGGATTGGTGGATTGCAATCAAAGTTGATGCTCCCGAGGATCAGTTTGCTTGAGATCGGTTTAAGACATGCTTTGAGGAGAACTTCATCAATGCTACTCAAAAATCCATCTTGCAAAATATTTGCTGACTTGAAGGAGGGTGATAAGTCTATGTCTAAATACATCGCTAAGTTTGACTCTTTTTCAAAGTATGGGATGAAGTTCATTGATACTCCACTAAAGTACGAGAGGTTCATTATCAGATTGAATGACTATCTCAGAGAATGCTTAGTGAACCATATTAACGACTGGTTCAAAAAGGTCATCTAGAAATCTTCGAGGCACGAGACCTTATACCTAAAGCCAAAGCTGGTTGTTGTTCCTATGGAGGTAGCTTAACTGCATGTAGGCGGAGGTGGGAAGAGCAAGCAACCATGGAACAGCAAGGGAAAGAAACTGCTTCAGAATAAACATGGTCGAAAGAAGGCCAAATTAGAGCCAATTTGCTATACCCACTTGCTATAACTGTGGAGAGAAAGGACAACTCAATAAGAATTGCAAAAGCAAAAAAAGGAAGTGCTTCAACTATAAAAAATCCGAGCATATCAAGAAGAATTGTCCTAAACCATCAAAGGATAGACAAGTTGAAGGCTTATGCACTGAATTTATTCCCAACCTATCATGTGCTCCATCGATGAAAGAGAAGGAGAAGTGCATCACAATCCTAGGTATGCTTTCCATTTATGATATACATGTTTAAGTTTTTTTGATACAGGGGCATTGCGTTCATTTACATCTTGTGACCTAGTAGATAGATTTTTATTAAGGCTTGACCTAGTAGACAGACCCATGGTAGCCCCCTCATGGTTTGTCGTGATGTTATTTATTGAGTCATGGATGCATGTTTGCTTGTGATTTGTTTGTGCTTAGTTTTTTCAAATTTGGGATTAATTTGGGGATGGACTAGTTTCAGAAGTATGAAGAATACTCGATTGTGAGAGTTTATTGGTAATGATAGGGCATGATGATGGGAGTAAGCTAACATTGAGCTGCATGCCCAAGGATGTAGTGATGGTTGGTCTTTTGTATTCACTCAGGATCTCGAGCGATGAGTTATCATCAGTACCGACTACGAGGGAGTATCTGATATTTTCGAGGGGGTTAGAAGATTGTCACCACATAGGGAGATTAGGTTTCATGTTAATTCAGTGAAGGATATTAGACCTGTTGTTATGCCTTTTAGACAGATGACACCCAAAGAGCAACAAGAATTAGAGGTTTCAGTGAATAATTTGCAAAAGAAGGGGTTTATTCAAAAGAGTAATTATGAGTGGAAGACATATGTAGTATTTGCCACTAAGGTGGATGGCTAATTGATCTTTGTGTAGATTATCATAAGCTAAATAAAGTGATGAGAAAGAACAAGAATCCTCTTCCGCGCACATTTGACTTGTTCGATCAGCTTCATGGTGCAAAAATGGTTTCCCAGTTGGATTTGCTGAAAGGTTTTCATCAACTAATAGTGGCGAGGGATAGCATATCGATTACTACATTCAACACCATTGGGATTTTATGAGTGGTTGGTTATGTTGTTCAAGCTAACCAATGCACTGGCACACTTTGTTGATCTTATGAACCATGTCTTCAGAGATTAGCTTAATAAGTTCATTATTGTGTTTATCAATGATATTTTTGTCTATTCGGGATGAAAGAAGAACAAAAGATGGCATTTGAGATTGTGCTTGAGACATTGAAGAAGCATTGGTAGAAGGATAAGTTTTTGAAATGTCATTTCTGGTAGAGAAAAGTGAGGTTCTTAGATCATGTTGTTTCGAAAAAAGGCATTGCTCTAGATCCTACCAATGTAGCAGCCATCCAAGATTGGCAAAGTCCTAAGAATGTGACGGATGTGAGAAGTCTTCTTGGATTAGTGGGTTATTATAGGAGGTTCGTTAAAGTTTTCTCTAAGATAATCGCACCATCGACCCATTTAACGAAGAAAAATTAAACTTTTACTTGAGAAGTTAGGTGTGAGCATGCGTTCATTAACCTTAAAGGGAGGTTGATGAGTGCACCGGTATTATGAATGAGTATTTGACTATATATAAAAATTCATGCGATACTAGACTCGGGGTGATATTGATGCAAAGAGGTATAGTTGTTGCTTATATAAGTAGGCAAATTAAACTGCACGAGAAGAGATATCCGACCTATGATTTGAACTAGCTGCTATAGTATTTGCTTTGAAGGCATGGAGGCATTACTTATTAGAAGAAATGTTTGAGTTATTCACTGGTTACTGTTATCCAGTATTTGAACCGAGCTACTTCATAGTGAATCGGGACTTCTGACGATGACAAAATGGATTAAGAACTTAATGGGTTTCTTGGGATGATGGAATGATAGATCACAAGAAGTTGGAGTGTACTTGAAGCATGCCAACTATGATCAGTACCGACCATAATCATCTCAGTACCGAGATGATCTTAAGAGGGACCCACTTTCGAACAAGTAGGTGAACCACTCTAGTACTTTATAGAATAAGACAAGTTTTACATAGGGTAAATGATGTTAGTACCGGCATGATTTAAGGAACGACTTTGACAACAAAGCTTAGATATTTGAAAATATGAACAAGTATGAAGAAAAAGTGATATGATGTTGAGAAAATGTGGTTGGTACCAACATGATTAACATTACAAAAGCACTCGTTCTTCCTTCCTAATCGTGTGGATCTAAGTTCTTACCTACTCTTCCATGGTCTAGCGACTCCGATGGATGATTTTGTGAGTCAGCATAATAGGGATTTTAAGGATAAATTAACATTAGAGGGGGAGTGAATAATGTTTAATTGATTATATGAATATTTTTCAAATTCTTTAAGATTCCACTTGGAATGATGTAATTAAAAATCACGGAAACAATCACAGAATCAAAGTACAGATAAAAGTAAATACAGTAAAAAGTAAAAAGGAAAGAACACACCAGGAGTTTATATCGGTTCGAAGTTACCCTAGATCCAGTTACGCACAACTCCTTGTATGGATTTCTTTTCAACTAGTAAATGCCAATACAATCTCAATTTCAAGGCTACGAGACACACCCTCCAAAATCCCGACCTCTGAGTAGAGTCACTTGATTTCCAGGCTACAAGCACACCACTAGAATTACGGGAAACAAAGCACACCGAATTGATTTTACGGGCTATAATCATACCCAATTGATTTTACGGGCTACAATCACATCCATAAGTATAGTAGTATGATTTGAGATAGTCTTATAGACTCAGATCTTCGATTTTGATTACAATCGATCCTATAACTCTTGAATAACACTTTGATCTTGGTTTGAGTGAGAGAGATGAGAGAAATCAGAGAGTAGATGAAGGAGAATCAAACTAGTGATGATTGAATTTGATTCTGGTTGAATTTCAGCAGAGTTTGGGTAAAAATTGATTTAGAAATCAAGAGTGTGAAAAAGGAGAGAAGAATAAGAAATTAGTTGTTAAAAATTCGTTTGAAATTCTGGTATATATAGGAAAACAACGGTATGTCCATTCGCGAAGGGATACGATGAAAAGACACTTTCATTCAAATTTGAATTTTGAAAAGTACGGCCATTACGTCGACATACCTGGATAGGATATGTTGACATATCCCTTTGTATTTTGATAAACACTTTAAAAACATTATTTTGAAAATTCTTTGCTTTGTAAAGCAATTTGATACTTTGTAGAATCATTTAAATATAGTTTATACATATTTTAATCAAAATATAACTTAATAAAACTTTACAGAGTAATTTTGAAAGATTTAATAAGAGTATTCAATAATATATATATAAATCAATATAATTATAATTTGTTAAAGTATAAACAAAAATTCAATATATATATACATACACTTAGACACACTAAAATAATACCTTTATAAGTATAGAGATTGAAAATCATTTTGGAAATATTTTAAAAAGATTATTTTAAAACCAAGATATTTGAAAAACAATTTAAAACAAAATTAGAGAAGGCGGGGGAGATCAGGAAAGTGCTATCAAGGTTTTAACATAAATTCTATGACTCTATAATTTATCTGGAATATCTTGAAACCTTGAACTCTTCAATACTCAAGAGTCTTCAATCATCATCATCTTGAATCTACTCTTGATACCATATAGTCTTCTTAATCAACACATGTCTATATATCTTAATAAAACATTAGTATCTATATTTTATATAATGTCCTACAGTTGTTATCATCAAAACCAAACCTAAGGTACTAACAATCTCCCCCTTTTGATAATGAAAACTCTATATATAAAATATAACTCCTCCTGGGGTTACAAAACTCCCCCTTACTCTGTGCAACTCCCTCTTAATACGCCTAGATTTTATATATTTCTCCCCCTTTGTCATCAACAAAATTAACCAACTAAAACTATAACTCTTAGTCTAATTCTTACTCTAACCCCCCTTAAATAAAATACTAATTGATATATATAAGAATTATATATAATGAAGATGAGAAAGATTGTATAAAAATAATAAGTGATAAGTAAAATTAAATAATAATGAAATAATCATAATCAATCCAAATATTCATCCAATCCAATAAAGTTAATGTCACACACCATTCAAACAAATCCATGCAAATCAAACTAATCAAATCCAAACTAAATCAAGTATTATTATTTATATACAATCAAACCTATTTAAACTAGACATTTCGAGGAACTTCAACTCATCCATCAGCGCCAAAGATTGGATCTGCTTTGATAGCATCCCAATCTCCATCATATTTGTTGATGGTACACTCTGGATTGGTGGTTGGTTCTTCTTTGTTCAAGGCAAAAAATCATCCCGAATTGCATCGAAATGCCTTTCTTGCTCCTTGATCATCTGCATTTGACTCAATTTAAGTGTCTTTGGTTTCTTAGGATGAAAGAAGGAATGTTCTTGAATGATTCAAGATTTTGTTTGAGGTTATCGGTTAGTTTTTGGATAGGAGAAGCCATTGATTTTTATTAGAGTTTAGAAATGAAAAGGAAGAAGGAAGAGACTTGAAACAAATGATTTTCTGGTCTTAATAGGTATTTAAATGGGTGAAAATTCGTTGGAAATGAGTAAACACTAGCTGTCTATTTAATTTTCAAAATTAAAAATTTTGAAAAATTACCGTTGTATGTCGACATACATACCCAAGGTAGGTCGACATATATAAAGAAATTTTCAAAAAATTTGTTTTGATATTGTAATGTATTTAGCTTATATGTTTATATTTGTATGTTTTCCAGAGATGATAAACAATGTATAACTGCAAGAAATATATTTTTCATTGATAATAAGGACGAGTACAAGAAATAAAAGAAAGATACATAAGATTCAATGTAAACTAAAATTAGAAAATCCAAATACAAAGATAGCTTAAATAAACAACTAGAAAGATGTGGATGAAGATGAAGAAGAATCACTAAGCTTGCAGTTGATCTTTCTAAAGAATTTATCCATTTTGTTAGAAATTAAGGTAAATCTCTTTGAAAATGATTTCTTAAGTTTCCTTTGGTTGTGAATGATCTTCTCTTGATTTTTGAGAAGATCTTTGTTGGATGGATTAGGTGGCATATCGATACTTTCCAAGAAAGTATCCTCCTCCTCTTCTTGTTCTTCCTCCTCGACTTCCATTTCCTCTCCTTCCTCTTCCTCCTCCTTCTCCTCTCTTATTCCTTGCTTCTCTTCCAAAGCCAACCTTTGTTCCTTTTCCACAAGCATTTCATAAGGCTCGAAAAAGGATGAAATATGCATAAGAGAAATGTTGGCTTTGTCAAATATTTTTTGAGGAATTGTTTCTTCTCCTTTAATGTCAACACCAAAATAATTGAAAAACACGAGTAAGATACACACCATGATATAGTGTGTTTTCATGTTTAGAAAGATTTTAAAAAAAAAATTCATCCAAAATGACTTGAGAACAATTTATGTTGTATTGACCATAAATGGCGAAAAGAGCTTTGATTTTTTTTATGTCGGGTTATTATAATTATCCGTTCTAGATGTGATACTTTGTTGCATAAGAAGACTTAAATTTCTTGCTTTTGGATGCAAGTTTATGTTTTTAAATTCAAAATCATCATCACTTTCGAAAATGTCATGAATTACTTCACGATTTTGAAAAGTTGAAAGGTCCATTCCACTAGATTTGCATCCAAGAATGTGACCCAAAAGTTCATAATTTAAAATAGTTTGTGTCCCTTTGACACTACTCCAAACTTCTCCTTCTCTTCCACCATAACATTTTCCTTTTAAATTTGCATAAAACAACTTCACCAATTTTGGATAACGAAGAAATCATTTTGAGAAGCATCGATTAAACCAAGAATTTCATTTTGCAAATAAAGATTGAAAAGATCATGTAACGACCCGCCATATTGCACAGCTCAAGCTGACAATAAACCACATATGTCCAACTCAAATTGAACGGAAAGACAGATAGTTATAGGAAAGAAAGAGAAAAGGGGAAGGGAAGAGAAGAAGAAGAATAGAAAACTAAACAACAACAAATGAATCTCACACTCGCAGCGGAACAATAAATAATATAATATCAATGATCTTTGCAATAGAGAAACTATTATATACTTACATCCATCAGAGTACAACAACAAATCACAATCATTAGCCTGGAAAGTTATAACAACCTATCCTTACAATTGCAGATGATTTCAACAACAAAGCAGTGGAAAATAAAAATCTACATGAATACGACTTGAAAACCTCCAACTCGTCTCCTAACCTCCAATGCATCCAAAGCAATATGTAAATACGCTCGGTCTGACTTGAGCATTACAATAAAATAACACCCGAGTCAGTCTGGAAAACCAGTGCGAGAAAACACACCCAACTGGATTTTTAGAGTTATAGAAAACCTTTTGAAAATCAAAAGTATCTCGTAAGACCGCACCGCACATAAACACAGATGGATTTTTACCTTACGATAACCAAAACATTTCATATGAAATTCTCTGATATTACAATAGTGTCTAATATACAAATACTTATTAATCTTAGCCGAAATTGTTACATTAATTAAATTTCAACATAATAGGTATACAAGTGAAACTGTAAAGGCTCATATTGGAGAATGGATTCCATACAATGAATGGGCTACTGAGGTACCGCCCATCACGATGCATCTCTAGATAAAATAACACCAAGGACCTTGCCTGGATACCTTGCCAACACAGGACCGGCCTACCCCTTATCAGATAGACCAAATATGATCACACCTCCGTTAATGGGCCCCAAAGCATACAAATGAGAGATAATCGCGACACTATATAGGGATGATCATACCCTACTTGGGAGCGACCCACTTAGCTTTGCTGCATCTCCCCTGTTTTAGTCATTCCTAGTCGATGAGGCTTGAGGCTACGTTTACCTTTTATATAGCACTTACCACTTGAAATGCTAACATTGCCCTCCAGGCAATAATGCAATATCAGTATGCATCCATACAAGTTCGTTCTAGGACTGAACGAAATACATGAAAGCTCTGTCTTTAATTCCATCATCTTCAAGATGTCTTCACTTCGAAACTCATTCGTTGGATCGAAGTGGTTTCGGATAACATACCCGATCCTGGTCTCTTCAAAACAACATTCGATAATTCCTGGTAAACTCAACCCCGGTTCTTTAGGAAATAAATAGTCAACAATAACAAAAAAGGTGAGATTAACTCACATTGATTTTAGTTTCCGTTTTGAATTAGAATAGAACAGACGGTCAATTTTAACTCGAAATTTCCCTTAGCTCCGAATCCATCCAGTCCAATTCCATAGCATAGCCTTCATCGATATGATTGCAACGCGACTCATCACATTCAATTTGGACCTCGTTGAGTTAAATATGGATTAACGAGTATTTGATTTAATAAATTATAATTAACTAAAATAATTAAACGTTTAAAATTAATTTACCATCTCTCAACTCGTTCACGAAAGAACCCATGCCACCATAATCAAATCGCGACTCTTCGACCCATGTTGCCACCGCCAACCACCACCCAAATGCGTGCCCATGCCTCAGAACTGCCACCAACCCCTTCCCTCGCTGCACCTCTAGCCGTGTCACGAAGAATGAACCCAAACCGAGCCTCCCCCTGGCCACAACGTGGTCAAAATTTGGCCAGCACGGCATGAATCATGATAATCTGACCGTTGAATGAGTCCCCCTCGTCATCCCTACATTTTGTTAGTTGCACCTTCCTCCGATAAGGCCTCCGGTGGCTCCGATAGCCTAGGGTCGTTGGACTGCTCTGTTTACAATTGGAAAAAATGGCGAACTCCATTTTTTTTCTTTTTCTTTCTTTCTACTGGTTGAACGTGATACAAAAGGAAGGAGAGGAGCATGGCCGGGTATGGGTTCGCGTACTATGGTATGGGCTAATGGAGATGTGAGTATGGCCTAATATAATATATATTTTTTATATTATAATATCCCGCTTTGAACGCTTGAAAATCTCGATCTCCAAACGAGGTGTGCCGCCTGGCATTCTATATGTTAGACCCCTATTTCGAACGTAATGGACCTAGTCTCGGGACATAATTCGATCATATGCAGAAGATAGTTTTTCAAACCTAATTATTATATAAATTTCTACGCGTTTCGATCTCTCGTGCCCAAATGATACGTCTAATCACCACGAAATTCGATGGCATATTATAATATACTATTACGGATCCAAAGAAATTGGTTTTGTCAAAATCCGGGATAGTGCTCCGAAAGGCTATTTTTTATACGTTATTTAAAACGAATTATCATAAAAACTAGTTTACTCACTTCTAATTCAAATTTAAAAGTTTACTAGCTTTATCTCTTTCAAATAAAATTTAAATATTCCCAATAAATCGCTATATTTGAAATTCAAGTTATTAACTTATAAAATTGACCTTTCAATATTTAAAATCAATTAAATATTCCAATTTCAAATGGCTGAAATTCTGGGTCGTTATAGATCATAAGTAGGAAAATCTTTAAAAATAACAAATCTTCCAGGAAAGACTTTTCCGAAAGGTAAATACTCAACATAAGTTTGCATGGCTTCTTGATCATTAAAAAGATATTCTTATATTTTCTTAGAAAGCCTCGTGGTTGCCTTGATATTGCTTGAGAATGTCGTTGAAGAGTAGTTTGAAGAGATAAGAGAGTTTATGATTTTTGAATTTGAAAATGGAAGTGAAAATTGAATGGATGGAGATAGAGTAAGTAAATAAAGAACCAAAGGACATGTTCTCTGGTCATGGGATAGCTTTTCAGAATATATGAGTTGATGAAAAGGTGGAAGAAAATTCAAATTTTGAATTTGAAATTCAAAATCTGTCTACATATGTCAACATATGCATGCGGGGTATGTCGACATATAGGTCGAATTTTTCAAAAATGATTTTCGTTTAACATATCCTATTTTATTATATATATATATATATTTATAGTTATTCTATTTTCAAAAAAATAATTTTAAATATATTTTATATTATTAAAATATATAAAATATTTAAATTTAAAATATAGTCACATAATATTCAACCAATATTATTAATAACCTATAGGATATTCCTAGCAACCAATAAAGTAACCAAAAAACAAGAAAAAATTCATTCTAGAAATATTGATATATTAAAAGCATACATTTTTCTGATCCATTTCACCATTTTGTCTGAATTATGCATTGTTGTGAAGCACATATTAGCAATTGATGTATCTGATTCATTATCACTTAAGGATGTGTCTAAATCATCCAATGTTGCAGTATATGCTCTTCTCCATTTTTTGGATGAATCAATGTTTGGTGTAGTTTCCAATTTATCAGGAGGTGAACAATCTCGTTTTAAATGGCCAAGTTCATCGCAGTTATAACATCTAGTGTCATTTCCGCTTCTCGGATTTTTGTTATCGTTTCTTTTGAAATTGTTCATCTTTCTATATTTTA
Organism: Allium fistulosum; assembly: GCA_030737815.1. Classification (NCBI taxonomy): domain Eukaryota; kingdom Viridiplantae; phylum Streptophyta; class Magnoliopsida; order Asparagales; family Amaryllidaceae; genus Allium; species Allium fistulosum. The sequence continues at coordinate 1,043,377,442 of CM060906.1, forward strand.
GAAATTTTCTAAAAGTCCTTGTAACGAAAGCAATTTCTTCATCATCATCGCTGTCTGAATCCAAATTATCCATCATTACATTAAAAGCTATAGATTTCTTCTCTATTGCTTTGCTTTCTCTCCTGCCCTGCATTTGTGCTTCAAAAGACATTAAATTACCAATTAACTCTTCAATTTTTAGAGTGCTAGTGCCATTAGCCTCTTTGATTGCAAGTCTTTTGACCTCATTTAGAAGTAAGTGAATTGAAGATTTTTCTAACTTGATCCTCTTCGGAAAAACTTTTACCTAGTGCAATAATGAGTATACTATATCTTGGAGTCTACTATACGTATCAGAAATGGACTCATTTTGAATAATTGAAACTGATTTGTTAATATGGAAATTTTGGTCTGTTTAATTTTACTTGTGCCTTCGTGTATAACTTGCAAAGTTCTCTAGATTTCAAATGCATACTTACATATAGATACTTTATTAAATTCATTTCTATCCAGTGAACAAAATAATATATTCATAGCCTTAGAGTTACATTGTACAACTGCTTTTTGATCAGTAGTCCACTATGCAAAATTAGTCTTGGGTTTAGTGTACTCGATTTGTGTGATATTCCAAGTGTCTAAACCAATTGACTGTAAATAAATTTTCATTCTACATGATGAATATATGTAATTATTGTTATTAGAAAGTGGAGGTCTAGCAGTAGATTGTCCTTCGACAAATGAGTTACTAACAAGTATATTAACAGTGTTACTAACAGTACTATTACCAGTATTGTTAGCCATTTGAACTTTTTCAAAAATCAGATGATGAATACTTTGAAAACCAATGCTCTGATACCAAATGTGAATCAGTGGAATAGGGATCTTAAGCCTAAATTAACACTAGAAGGGGGTGAATAGTGCTTAATTGATTATATGAATATTTTTCAAATTCTTTAAGATTCCACTTGGAATGATGTAATTAACAATCACAAAAACAATCATAGTATCAAAGTATAGATAAAAGTAAATGCAGTAAAAGTTAAAAGAAAAGAACACATTAGGATTTTATACCGGTTCAGAGTTACTCTGCATCCAGTCCCGCATAATTCCTTATACGGATTTCTTTTCAACTAGTAAATGCAAATTCAATCTCGATATCAAGGCTACGAGACACACCCTCTTGAATCCTGACCTCTCGGTAAAGTCACTTGATTTCCGAGGTACAAGCACACCCACTAGATTTACGAGCTACAAAGCACTTCAATTGATTTTACAAGCTACAATCACATCCAATTAATTTTACGGGCTACAATCACACACACAAGTATACCAGTATGATTTGATAGAGTTTTACAGACTCCGATCTTTGCTCTTGATTACAATTGATCCTATAACTCTTGAATAGCACTTTGATCTTGGTTTTAGTGAGAGAGATGAGAGAAATCAGAGAGTAGATGAAGGAGAATCAAACTAGTGATGAATGAATTTGATTCTAGTTGAATTTCGACAGAGTATGGGTAAAGTTTGATTTAGAAATCAAGCGAGTGAAAAGAGGAGAGATAAATAAGAAACTAGTTGTTAAAAATTTGTCTGGAAGTCTGGTATATATAGGGAAACAATGGTCATGTCCATTCACATAGAGATACGATGAAAAGACACTTCCATTCAAATTTGAATTTTGAAAAGTACGGCCACTATGTTGACATGCATGGATATGATATGTCGAAATATCCATTTATATTTTGAAAAACACTTTAAAAATATTATTTCAAAAATCCATTACTTTGGAAAATAATTTGATACTTTGTAGAATCATTTAAATATAGTTTATACATATTTTAATCAAAATATAACTTAATAAAACTTTATAGAATAATTTTGAAAGATATAATAAGAGTATTCAGTAATATATATATATATATATCAATATAATTACAACTTATTAAAGTATAAACAAAAATTCAATATATATATATAAACTTAAAAAACTAAAATAATATATTTATAAGTATAAGATATTGAAAACCATTTTGGAAATATTTTGAAAAGATTATTTTAAAACCAAGATATTTGAAAAACAATTTATAACAAAATTAGAGAAGGGGAAGAGATCAGAAAAGTGCTATCAAGGTTTTAACATAAATTCTATGACTCTATAACTTATCTAGAATATCTTAAAATCTTAAACTCTTCAATACTCAAGAGTTTTCAATTATCATCATCTTGAGTCTTCTCTTGATACTGTACAGTCTTCTTAATCAACATCTATCTAATATCCTGCACTGTATACTATATATATCTTGATAAAACATTAGTATCTATATTTTGTATAATGTCTTATAGCTGTTATCGTCAAAACCAATACCTAAGGTACTAACATATTTCTCTTATAAATATTAGAGTTAGAGCAACGTAGAAAGGACTATTTAACTTTTTGGCACTGTTCATCTTCTGTCTCTCCTCTATAATCGTATTTGGCCACAAATTGCTATCAACTCAGATTTTATTTAGTTTTCTATATTTGCAAGCTTGTAACCATTTTGTACTCGTGTCTAATATATTAAAATAAACTTAAAGTGGACGTAGGATGTGATTTGAGGCTGAAACACTATAAAAATTCATGTGTTCTTACTGTTCATTTTTGTTTTTGATCTTTTTACTTTTATTTGGGATTTGTTTGTAGGTATTGTGTTAATTTGATCCAACATTTTTGGTGCTTTCACTAAGAGCAAGATTCTAAGGTGAAGATCTAGCTTAGAATTAAAATTTCAAGCATCCAGAAGTTAGATCTAGAAGTTGATTGCAGTATATCTGAAGTTTGTTATATTTGAAGAAGAATATTGTATCATATTTATAGGATATGGCCCTAGGAAAGATCCCACAAGATCTAGAGTTGCTACTGGAGAAGATAAAGCTTCTCAACATAATAAAGAGATTAATCAGCCTACGAATGCTTTGTCGGGAACTTCTTCCTTACAGGAGATGGCGACAAAGGTTGAATTAGATAGGATGATGGCTTAGATGAACAAGAAGATGTTAGATAACCAGAATGCCATCTTTTAAAGAATGAAAAAGAGCTTTGCTCAGTTGTCTTAGGAGCCTCAAGGGCGTAAGAAGGGTAGCAAGGATTCATCATCTTCATGTGCTGGGGAAGAAAGTTCATCTTCATCAAATTAGAACAGAAGAGATGGAAAGAAAAAAATGAAGAGGAAGGTCATCGGAGCATCAAAGAAGCAAGTGATAGGAGATGGAGTCATTCTGACCATGACCAATCAGGTCAGTACCGAGTTGATTTGAGGTGGGGAAAGCAGGCGACCAAATGGAGCATTGAATTTATCTAATAACAAGGGACATTTGTAGCATGTTGGTGCAAATGAAATATAAGATACTAGTGTACAGACCGATGGTGTTGAGACGAATGCCAACTAGTGAGGCATTCAAAGGATTTGGACGAACAGCTCTCTCAAAGATAGGGAAGCCTAAACGTCATTTAACTAACCCAGAGCATCTGTAGAGTCAAACACTCGGACCTGTTCCTGATGATCGCCATCCAACTGTCCAAACCAGTAAAGAGTATATTTGCGGATATAGTAAAGAGATTGGTGAATGAAAATTAGCACAGAACTAATAATGAGCGGGGTTTATCGCCTAACCGAACCTCATTCACTGATAACATTCTATAGTAGAGTTATCTAAGAAAATTCATAATACCAACGATGTCATCTTATGATGGAACGATTAATCCAAGACACCATCTTCTTAAGTATGGATCGCAGACGTAGTATGATATATGTGCTTTCCTATCTTCTTGGATGGAGTTGCCATGATGTGGTTCACTCTGCTTGCACTGAGGTCCATATCATCTTTTGACCAATCAGTGAAGAAGTTCACGGAGTATTTCAGGCTCTATAATGTCCGGCCAAAAGATGTGATGTCTTTGTCGAATGTCCATTAGAGTTCCAGAGGGACTCTGAAGGATTTCTTACAGCGATTTAATACTGTAGTGACTGAAGTTACTAATCCGAGGGAAGAGATTATCTTAATGGTGTTGATCTGAGGGTTCATCCAAATACAGACTTTGTAGATAGCTTAAAAGAAATAGCCGCCAAGCATGGAAGAGTTTTACCAAAAGGCATCCCAGTTTATGTGCTTGGAAGAGGCAACCTGGCATTAGGACTGATTGGTGGTAGAGGACCGAATGATGTAATGCAGAGCAATGTTGCTATCAAACAAAGTGGTGATAGTTTGGGAAATATTTGCTATAAATGTTGGAAATAAAAATCCGAAAACGAAAAACCAAGGTGCTTGTGGGAGGAAGCAGGACACCAAGAAGCGCACGAGGTAAATAAGACCAAGAGGTTACTCTCCCTCGAATGATTCTGTCAAATATATCTACCTTGCAATGCAAGGGACTGAAAATTATAAGAAGCTTCCTTGGAAGAAGGCAACTAAGGAGGAAAGGTGCTTGGTGAAGTATTATCGCTTCCATAAAACTCGTAGGCACAATACCAATGCGTGTCGTCATTTAAGAGATGTAATCGAGGACTTAATTAAAAATAAAAACTATAGCAGTATGTGAGGAATTCGTGGGCTGGAGGATAAATAAATGATATGCCCATGGGCAGAATCCCAAAGGTATTAGGCTAGGTCTAGCGGAGTGGGACCAAGACATACCAGAAGAAGGATTTTTTATTAATACTATACCTGGAGAATCCTATCAAGTGGAAAAAGATGGAACGATATGGATATATATGGTATTTCATTAAGGCATGTGCCTTAAGAGACGTGCTTCGCCATAGAGGATGGGACTTTAGAACAAAGGACGATGAGCGGCGACATCATTTTTAGAAATAGAGATGTAGACGGCATTGAAACGTTGATGCTTGTTCCCATGGTGATTACGGTTGTTATTGGGCGAACTATAATGCATCAAGTTCGGTTGATTATGGAAGCTCGGTTAATATCTTGTTCAAGAAATTTTTTGATCAGATGATGATCAATAAGAAGTTTCCGTATCCATTTGAATCTCGTATTTAGGAATTTACCATATAGGCTAAAGACCCTGTTGGATGTATCGATTTATCGGTGAAATTAGGTGAAGGAGACCGCAAAGATTGTGCAGGTTCAGACATTTGTGGTGGTCGATGGATTTTCAGCCTATAATGCTTTTTTGGGCCGACCGCCCCTTGCTAGTTTGAGGGTAGTGCTTTCTCTATGGTGTTTGATGTAAAGTTCCCGACCGAGAATGGAGTAAGACCAATTCACGGTGACTAGTGTATTGGTTGATAATACTATGTCGTAGAGCTCAGAGAGGCAAAGCGACACAAGGAAAAAAAAGCAAAGAAGAATCAGCAGCAAGACCGCTATGCTTAGCAACCATTGCCCAAGCCCGGGATTGGGTCCCATAGTAAGTTCTACAAGCCTATGGACCATTGAAAAGAGCCAGAGGGTGCGAGGGTGGCACCAGAAGAGTTAACGGTTAACATTTCGATCGATGATGATGATTCCACTAGGGTTCTCAAGGTCGGATCTCAACTCGTCATAAAGATGAAAAAGAAGTTGGTAGGGTTTCTTTGGGAAAACTTGGATGTGTTTACCTGGACACATTATGACATGTGGGGAATTTCGCCAGATATAGCATGCCATGCATTGAATACGAACTTAAGATGCCCTCCCGTGAAGCAAAAAAGAAGCAATCTGGGCCCAGAGCGATCCGCTGTATTGGAAGAAGAGGTGGATAATCTAAAGGCAAATGGCTTTATCCACGATGCATTATACCCTGAATGGATACCAAATCCCATGCTAGTCAAAAAGCCAAGCGAAAGGTAGAGGAAATGCATTGATTATTCAGATTTTAATAAAATGTGTCTGAAAGACAATGTCCTATTATCGATGATTGGCCAACTTATGGACTCAACTGTTACACATGAATTGCTATCCATATGGGTATGTACGTTGGCATAACCAAATAGTAATGCACATTCCAGATCAGGAGCATATGAGTTTTGTCACTGATTTGGAGCTGTATTATTATTGAGTGATGCTGTTTGGTTGGAAGAATGCCAATGTACTTACCAACAATTAGTAAGTACGATGTTCAAAGATCAAATTGGATAGACAATTGAGGTTTATGTAGATGATATGCTTGTGAATTCATAATAATCGATGAATCAGATGGATGACCTCTCAAAGATGTTTAATGTATTTCAGAAGTATTAAATGAATCTTAATCCATTGAAATGTTCTTTCGAGGTCGCATCGAGCAAGTTTTTGGGTTTCATTATAGACTCAAAGGGCATTGAAGCTAACCTAAAGAAGATCAAAGCATTGAAAGATGTTACTCCATAAGGATGAGAAAGGAGATGAAGAGCTTGAACGGGAAAGTCGCCGCACTGAGTCGATTTATCTCAAAAGCAACAGACAAGTGTGTACCATTCTCTGATACCCTTATGGAGGAAAAAGAAAATTCTATCTGGATAAAGGATTGGCAGGAATCTTTCTAGAATTTGCTAGATCATAAGGAAAGACCACTAGTTTTGTAAAAGCCTTTGTAAGGAGAAGATCTATTTGTTTGCTTGGTCGTATCTGCTCATGTACTAAGTGCAGCCTTGGTATGCGAAGAGTCTAAAATCCAAAGGCCCATATATTACATCATCTAACGATTCACCGAAGCAGAAAAGAATTATTCAAAGCTAAAAAAGCCAGTGTACTATTTGTTGATTGCTTCAAGGAAGTTATGACCATACTTCTAGGCTCACTCGATCAAAGTATTAATTGATCAGCCATTGAGGCAAGTACCACATCGACTCAAGATTTCGGGGAGATTATTGAAATGGAATATAGAGCCGAGTCAATATGATATAACCTACCATCTTAGGCGGCCAATATTAGGACATGAATTGGCTGACTTCATTGTCAAGTTTATCGTCTGGGATGTGGAAGTGGAAGAGGATGTGGCCCAACATTCCTAGTGGAAATTATACATAGATGGAGCCTCCAACGAGCGTAATTTTGGGGGCAAGGGTGATTCTTATAACCACCAAGGGATAAAGGATATTCTACACTGTGAAGTTAGAGTTCCCAGTGATGAACAACTATGCCTAATATGAAGTGTCGATTGTGGGACTCAAAATAGCTTGAGAACCGAGAGTCGAGACACTGCAAATATTTAGTGGCTCTCAGTTGGTGGTTTGTCAAGTAAAGAAAGAATTTTTGGTTAAGGGAGTGAGAATTTCCCTTTACCTTACAAAAATTATTGATATGCTAAATGAGCAATATATGATAGCATACATTCCTATAGAATAGAATATCAAAGCTGATTCATTAGACAAACTAGCTAGCTTTGAGAATGCATAGCTTATGGCATTGTTTAGTTAATTTTATCAGCTCCAAGCATTAACTAGATGGATGTTGATTGCATCTTCGAGGGTAAGGAACAAAATGAGTCATGAATGACTTCAATAAAAGACAATCTGCTGAAAGGAACTCTCTAGAATGGAAGAAATGAACGGTGAAAACTCCTACATAAAGTACAACAATTTATTACACAATAAGAAGTATTGTATATGAGAGAGTTCTTGACCCCCTACTATGGTGTGTCTATTAATACCCTAGGTATTGATTTTGATGACAACAACCACATAAATATTACTACTAACGTATCTCCGAGTTATGCAGTCAAATCAGATATATTATGGAGACATTTATAGAGATAAACAAGAATAAAGTGGAAGCAAATGAATTATAGAAGAAGGTTAATCAGAGCAATTGAAGAACAAAATCTAATTAGAGAAGAATGCTGAAGGATAAAGGTGTTTGAAGTGATGAGGAATTAGTTGAACCTTAAAATATCTTGTTAAAGATCTCATGGCAATTATACTTGAAGATCATCAACCATTGACCTCAACCGAATCACAAAAATCCACAAATATAAGGTAATTTGGAATGCTAAAAATTTGCAACACTTATTAGTGTTGATGTTCATTTTGCAACACACCTATGTCGACATGGGGGTACCTAGGATGTCGACATACTAGTCGTTTTTCAGAATTTCAAATTTTAAATGAAGAGGCATTTCCCTCCACCTCTTCACCAAAAGACACGTCTCTTCAACCACTATATAAAGGCCTCTGAAAACTGATTTTAACATCAAGAATTCTCATTTTCTCTTACTCATTCTTCTCCAAACATTTGCAAAAGAAATCCATTGCATACTCTTCCAATCTCCTTGCAAATCGATACTATTTCACTCCAATTCTTCACCGATTTGCAAACCACATAATACCAAAGTGTTGTACTTGAATTCACATCATTCTCACTCCGATTTCATCCTATTCCTTAAAGAATTCAAAGATATATTGCCATTGGAGGTCTATAAGATCATTGTACCGAATCTGCAAGAATCTATATTAAAGATACGACTACTTTCCATAGTTTGTTGTTGGCAATAAGGAGAAGGTGTTCTTGTAGCCTATAAAATCAAGAGAGTGTGTCTTGTAGCCCGTGAAACTAAGATTGTAAAGGTGTTCTTGCCACCCGTGGAAAGCAAGCGATTATAGTGGAATTCTGCACGATAGAGTGCAGGATTGGATGTAGGATTGGTTAATCCGAACCAGCATAAAAATCCGGGTGTTATTTACATTACTGCATTTTACTTTATTACTTACTTGTTCTCTGATTACTTCTTTCTATTTGCAATTTGAGTAAATACAGTTTTATATTTATAAGTAAGTAAGTAATACATATTTCACCACTTCTAGTGTCTGAATAGCCTTAAGGTCCAACATTGTGTTGTAGACACTCCAGTATTTAACATTTGGTATCAGAGCATTGGTTTTCAAAAATTCATAACTTGTTTTTTTGAAAAGTATAAATGGCTAATGACACTAGTAACACATTTTTTAACACTTTTGTAGAAGGGAAATCTACCACTAGACCCCCTCTATTTGATGGAAGTAGTTATGCATATTGGGCTTGTAGGATGAAATGTTATTTGCAGTCTAATGGTTTGGATATTTGGAACATTACCCAAATAGAGTACATAGAGCCTCAAACTGAATATTCAAAATGGACACTAGACCAAAAGACACGAGCACTTAATAACTCTAAGGCCATGAACATTTTATTTTGCTCCTTAGATAGAAATGAATTTAATCGAGTGTCTATTTGTAATTCTGCATCTGAAATTTGGAGAACACTGCAAGTCACACATGAAGGCACCAGTAAAGTAAAACAAACAAAGATATCTATGCTAACTAACTAGTTTCAACTCTTTCAAATGAAACCAAATGAGTCTATTTCTGATATGTATTCTAGATTTCAAGATATAGTGCATGCCTTAATATCATAAGGAAAGAAAATTACTGAAGAAGACCAAGTCAAAAAGATCTTGAATTCACTTCCTAGTAAATGGGATCAGAAGACTCTGGCAATCAAAGAAGCCAATGATATTAGTACTATGAAAATAGAAGATTTAATTGGTAACCTAATGTCCTATGAAGAAAAGTTGTAGACTAGAAAAGAGAATCAGGCAAATGAGAAGAAATCACTAGCACTCAATGCTATGATCGACAACGATGAACCAGATGATGATGCCGTTGATGATGATATCGATTTTATGACCAAGAAGTTCAAGAAATTCTTGAAGTATTGGATAATAAACAAACTTCGAAAAACTAACAACAATAATTATAGAAATGGAAATGTTGTTAAGTGTTTCGAATGTGATAAACCCGGTCATTTGAAAAGAGACTGTCCTAACCTGAAGAAATCAAAGTACTTTTCAAACACTTTGAATAAGGAGAGGAAACAGGTATTCAATGCAAAACGGGATGATTCAGATACATCATCAAGTGACAGTGATTCAGAAATAGAAAATGCCAACATGTGCTTCATGGCAAAGGATGACCAGGTATGGAATTTTAATAAAGAAATTACTAATGTTTTGAATGATATGTATCAGGGATATAAAATACTTACGAAAGAGTACAATAATAGTTTGGCAGAGATAGATAGATTAAAAATATTTAATGAAAGGTTAACTGAAGAAAAACAATGTCTAAAAGATGAAATTGAAAGACTTAATGGGTATAATGATGAAAAGGATCTGACACTTGGAAGTTTTGAAAAACTAAAAAGTGAAAATGAATCCTTAAAATCAGAAAATCTTTCAATGAAGTCATAGATCACTAATCTGAATGACAAAATAACATCTCTGGACAATGTTATTCTTAACCATAATAAGGATTTTGACAAAATGAAAAATGATATTGATAAACTTAACAAAGGGAAGGATAATCTAGAAAAATTATTATCTACATCTAAGCACACTAGGAATAAACATGGACTTGGATACACCCCTAAGGCTAAATCAAAGAAAAATAGTACTCAAAGCACTAAGTTTGTTAAGGCTACCAAGTTCAAACCAAAACCTAGGAAATTAAAGTTAAAACCTCGAAATAGGTTCATTAATTTATGGGTTCCAAAAAGGATGGATGATATTGAAAAAGAAAAATATGTTGATAATTTTATTAATAAGGTTCATTCATCTAATGATTATATTTTGAAAGGACATTCAAACTCTTCATGGGTTTGGCATCCCAAAACCTAACCCCATGGACCCCAAAATAAAAAGGGTACCAGTGTGCATATTTTATAACATTTCAGGTACCAAACAATATATACTAGATAGCGGATGCTCAAAGCATATGAAAAGAAATCTATTGAACTTTGGATAAATATGAAAAGGATTTGTTATTAGCATCGGCAGTGTCGATAACTTAATACTCGTCTTATTACTTGATAAGTTTATTTCATGTTTTGAATTGATTTGGTTTCCCCTCATGTGCTTTATTTATATGCATTTATCTCTATATACAAACTCTACATATTGTCTAGCAGCGATTTAAGCGACTCTTTTTTACCCTTTTTTGCCGATGACAAAGGGGGAGAAAAGGTATAAATATACTAGGCAAAATGATAGGGGGAGTGCATAAAGTTAGGGGGAGTCAAATATAAAAATATTATATTTTATCTCTCAAATATTTATATGGCTGTCATCATCAAAATGGAGGAGATTGTTAATACCCTAGATATTGATTTTGATGACAACAACCACATAAATATTACTACTAACGTATCTCTGAGTTATGCAGTCAAATCAGATATATTATGGAGATATATATAGAGATAAACAAGAATACAGTGGAAGCGAATGAATTATAGAAAAAGATTAATCAAAGCAATTGAAGAACAAAACCTAATTAGAGAAGAATGCTAAAGGATAAAGGTGTTTGAAGTGATGAGGAATTGGTTGAACCTTAGAATATCTTGTTAAAGATCTTATGGCAATTATACTTGAAGATCATCAACCATTGACCTCAAACCGAATCACAAAAATCCACAAATATAAGGCAATTTGAAATGCTGAAAATGTGCAACACTTATTAGTGTTGCTGTTCATTTTGCAACACACCTATGTCGACATGGGGGTGCCTAGGATGTCAACATACTAGTCGTTTTTCAGAATTTCAAATTTTAAATGAAGAGGCATTTCCCTCCACCTCTTCACCAAAAGACACGTCTCTTCAACCACTATATAAAGGCCTTTGAAAACGAATTTTAACATCAAGAATTCTCATTTTTTTCTTACTCCTTCTTCTCCAAACATTTTCAAAAGAAATCCATTGCATACTCTTCCAATCTCCTTGCAAATCGATACTATTTCACTCCAATTCTTCACCGATTTGCAAACCACACAATATCAGAGAGTTGTACTTGAATTCACATCATTCTCTCTCTGATTTCATCCTATTCCTCTAAGAATTCAAAGATATATTGCCATTGGAGGTCTATAGGATCATTGTACCGAATCTGCAAGAATCTGTATTGAAGATACGACTACTTGACATAGTTTGTTGTTGGTGATAAGGAGAAGGTGTTCTTGTAGCCTGTAAAATCAAGAGGGTGTGTCTTGTAGCCCGTGAAACCAATATTGTAAAGGTGTTCTTGCCACCCGTGGAAAGCAAGTGATTATAGTGGAATTCTGCATGATAGAGTGCAGGACTGGATGTAGGATTGGTTAATCCGAACCAGTATAAAAATCCGGGTGTTATTTACATTACTGCATTTTACTTTATTACTTACTTGTTCTCTGATTACTTCTTTCTGTTTGCAATTTGAGTAAATACAGTTTTATATTCATAAGTAAGTAGTTAATACATATTTCACCACTTCTAGTGTCTGAATAGCCTTAAGAACCAACATTGTGTTGTAGATACTCCAGTATTTAATAGTCTCACCATAAATGAAACCAAGAAAATCGTTGTGGATGTACACGAAGGAAGCTATAGTGATCACACTAGAGGGTGGACTTTGGAAAAGAAGGTACTTTGTTGCGGATGCTTTTAGTCAACAATCAACCAAGATGTGGCTGATTACACTAGACGATGTGATAAATGCCAATGTTCTGCAAAGATACTGAGAGTCCCATCTAAAAAGCTTATGAAAATGGTAACCTATGACCGTTTATGGTTTTGGGAATTAATATAATAGGTATGCTAGCGATATCGTAGGGTGGAGCGAAATATGCTATAGTGGTTGTGGATTACTTCAAAGTGGACTGAAGCGGAACAGTAACAACCCATATTTTTGGAGCCTTCGAATTCAAATATTTCATTTATTTAAATATTCAAATTTGAATTCAAATTATAATAAATTATCTGTTTCAAATTAAAATCTGATTTTTGATGATGTAATTTTAATTTAAGTTATAAAATATTTTTCATAATTTTTAATTTGGAAAATATTTAAATTGTCATTTGGTGTATTTTACGTCAAACGTTAGCATTTTTGAAATTTAACAGAATTTGATGACTGGTGTGTTTTATTATTGTTTTGAGATCATGATACATTGCTACGTGCAATTGTATTTTATTTTTTTATCATTCATGGCTCGTACGTCGACGCAATAGTGGATTGGGTGTACCGAAATCTATTCAATTCCAAATCAAAACATATATACGCACACACCAGTACACCAATTTCAACTCAGCCTAAATTATGCCTCCCTACAGTTTTCTTTTTCCTGCCTTGTTGCCTTTGATTCAGCCTCGATTTGATTTTTGTCTCCTTGATTTTAAGGTAGGTGAACATATATATATATATATACACACAAACACACACGTTCATGCAGCTTTGGTTTCATCTTCGGCATTGTTCTCTTCCTCCTCACCTTTTGTTTGCCTGAAAACGAAATTTAAACTCTCTCATCACTTCAAAAATCTATATCACCTCAACCACTCATAATGAGCCAAATCGATCAATATGAAAGTTGTTCGTATCGATCCATACTATTTTTATAAATTGACGGCACTCGATTTCATCGAGTGTCGATCGAGAAATCGCCAAATTTTAGTAGATGAAAAATATGTTCATAGATTCCAAAAATTAATTTCTCTCAATCCATGAAAAATTGATTGACACTATAAGCGTCATTGGGTTCATATGGAGGAGGAGAATTTTTGGTGAGGTTTCGGCAACATTTCATGATGTTCATCAACAAGGGTTGTAAACTAGGGTTCGGATTTGCTTTTGATTTGAGCATTGATTGAAGAATTGGAGCTTGGCGTTATGTTCATGGAGAGGAGGTGCTTGAATGGTGAAATTTGGGGTGAATTGGGCGTCGAAAATTATCGAGAGTTTCACGAATTTGGGGTGAATTGGTCTAGATTTTGATAGTCGGTTATTTACTATCAAATAAACAAACATTCAAACAGAGATTGCATTTTCCATGGAATCACTAAGCTTCTCAAGTTTACCTTTTATTCACAAAGACTTGGAAATCAAGCATTTCGAATGGAAGACATTTGGAAGAATATGGAACTTGTATGGATCCAACACAAGCATTTCGAATGGAAGACATTTGGAAGAATATGGAATCAAAGACAAAGCTTTGAAGTGCAAGGGCTATTTGCTATTAATCCTGGAAAGGATTCCTCAAAATAGATGTAATAGAAATAGTGCCTCGGTTTCCTTCAGTCCCATAACGAACTTGTAAGGATGAATGTTGGCACCGCATTAATGCCTGGAGGGAAGTGTAGCATTCCAAGTGGGTTTGCTATTCATAAAGGTAAAATGTAGCCTCAAGCCTCATCAATCCAAAATGACAAAAATTGGGCATGCAGTAGGGCCGAGCGGGTCGCTCACATCAGGGTATGGTCATCCCAAATCTATATCGATTACTATCTACTCATGTATGCTTTGGGGCCCAAAGTGGGGTGAACATATTCGGTACTACTAGTCAAGTAGAAGGCCAGTTCTCTGTGGCAGGGGTACAAGATGTTCTTGTCAAACCCCGGTGCATTTTTTCTAGAGATGTACCATCGGAAGGCAGCTTCTAACCTTGTCATAGTATGAAATCCATTCTCCAATACTTACCTTTACGATTTTAGATTTACTCAACTATGTTGGAATGTGAGATGCAAGCATTCCAGCAATTTTAATATTTTATTTCACCCTAGACATTATTATAATATCACTGGATTTTCCATAGGAAATGTTTTGGTTATCGTAAGGTAAAAACTCATATATGTTTATGTGCGGCATGGTCTTATACGCGTGCGTGCATACACATACGTTCATGCATCTTTGGTTTCATCTTCCCTAGCATTGTTCTCTTCCTCCTTATTTTTGGTTTTTCCTGAAAGTGAAATTTAAACTCTTTCATAACTTCAAAAATCCGTGTCTCCTTAACCACTCATAATTAGCCAAATTGATCCACATGAAAGTTGTTCATATCGATCCATTATATTTTAAAAATTGACAGCAATCGCTTTCGTCGAGTGTCAATCGAGAAATCGCCAAATTTCAGTAAGAGGAAAAATATGTTCATAAATTTTAAAAATTAATTTCCCTCAATCCATGAAAAATTGATCAACGCTGTAAGCGTCATTGGATTCGTATGAAGGAGGATAATTTTTAGTGAGCTTTCGGCAACATTTTGTGATGTTCGTCGACAAGGGTTGTAAACTTGGGTTAGAATTTGCTTTCAATTTGAACATCGATTGAAGAATTGGAGCTTGCCGTTATGTTCGTGGAGGGGGAGGTGCTTGAATGGTGAAATTATGGTTGAATTCGATGTCAAAAATTGTCACGAGTTTCACGACCTAGAGACGCGTCTTTGATGATCTAATTTCGATGTAGGTGGCCGAAGGGGGAGTGCGTTGGTGCACCGTGATGGGAAGGTGAAGGCGGTTGTGTGGGTGGCCTCGGCAAGTTGAATTGGTGGTTGGTTCGCGTGTGCACATGCACACAGCCATGCATAAATGGGTTTCAGGCTTCATACATATGGAGCATTTTGATTTAGGAAGACAACACTGTGCATGCGTGTTTGGGTGTGGAGCAAGTGGGCTTGGCCCGTTTAGCTTTTGGTTGAGAAACCTTTGTATAAATTTATTTAATTTTATAATTTTGGTTAGTTAAATTTCAAATGGTGATAACTTGCTCATCCGTGATCTGTTTTGCTCACGGAATTTTGCATTGGACTTGTAATTACAAGTACAACATTTTAGTATGACTTGTTGATAGCTCTGGCCATATATAAACTTAGATGAAAATGACTGAATTTACATTACATTATTTTAATTAATAACGTCGTTTTAAATTTATATACCTTAATTATTGATGTTTATTTAGCCAAATAAATTACTACCGAGTTAAACTGGATTGGATATGGTAATCAGACATTCGTTTAGCAGAATATACCACCGTTCTGCTAATTAAATTAAATGGACACCTGTTTAGCAGAATAAATCCTCGTTCTGCTATAATTAACTGGATATCTTAAATTTGGACATTATTTAGCGGAAATTAATCTCGTTCTGCTATTACAGTAGTGTGGATACTTAATTACATTCTAACTGATTAGTATTGGAAGAGTGTTGTATTCATAATCAATTGTTAATTATGAGTTGAATTCACATATGTGATGTTATGTAAATAACAAGGTTATAATTTGGATAGTAAGGGAATTAATGATGACTTAATTAAGTACCATTAGAGTTCCTAAGCCTCTTTCTAATTTGAAAAGTTAATTATTACTAAAGTTATTATAAAGATAATTATTATTAATTATTAATAAGACTTTGATGATAATTATTATTTGTTAATAATGTTTTAAAAGATAACTGATTATTGTTTTTAATAATAATAAAAGGATAATTATTTTATGATTATTTAAAATATTTCATAAAGTTATTTACAAGGTTTCAAATCTCGGATTTTGGCCAATATCTCGGGCAAATATCTCGGCTGTCTCGGGCGATATTTAAAAGACTTATAACTAACCAAGCTGCCAAATCTCGGATTTTGGCTAATATCTCGGATTTTCATCTCGGCTGATCTCGGGGAGATTTAAAACCTTATTTAAGAATATTTTTCCAAGTATTTAATTATTGCCTTAAAAATATTTAGTTATATTGTAATTATTTGTTTAAATGTTAAATAATTATTTAATTAAAGTTATTTTATAACAATTTTATTTTAAAGTAAATTATTATTTATAACTTAATTTTTATTTGTAATTAATTATTTTATTATATTTTTAAGTTATGTTATTATTATAATATTGGTTAAAGTTAATTCAATATATTATTAAGTGTATTCTAAAGTTATTATTTTTGAATAAGATTAAAAAATAAATAATTAAACGAAGAATGTTAAATAATAACTTGGTTGTTAAAGGTGGTTTAAATAATCGAATATTATCGAAGGAACTTTATTAAGTAAAGTTCACGTAGGAAGTTTTTTTAAAACAAGGGAAGTTCATAAAAAAGGGTTTTATAAATTAAAAGAGATCTTGGAATTGGAAAAGAGTTTGTAAATGATGTGGATATATATAAAAGGATTACAAATGGTTTGGTATTTATAAAACAGAATAGGAAATTAACTTGGTGATTTGTAAAGGGTTTTATAAATGATAAGAAAATCCATCCAATAATGGTTAGGAGGTGATCTTTGCTCTCATCCTTTATCTGTTTATTTCCTAAAGAACCGGGATTGAGTTTACTGGAAACTATCGAATATTGTTTCGAAGAGACCGGGATCAGATATGTTATCCGAAAACAACTTCGATCTAGCTCAAGTATTTCAAATGGAAGACATTTGGAAGAATATGGAATCGAAGACAGAGCTTTGAAGTGCAAGGGCTATTTGCTATTAATCTTGGAAGGGATTTCCCAAAATGGATGTAATAGAAATAGCGCCTTCGATTTTGCAGTCCCATAACTAACTTGTATGGATGAATGTTGGCACTGCATTAGTGGATGGAGGGCAGTGTAGCATTAGGGTTTGCTGTTCATAAAGGTAAAACATAGCCTCAAGCGTCATCAACTAGAAAATGACAAAAATAGGGCATGCAGCAGGGCCAAGTGGGTCGCTCCCATTAGGGTATGGCCATTCCAAATCTAGATCGATTACTATTTACCCATGTATGCTTCGGGGCCCAAAGTGGGGTGATCATATTTGGTACTACTCGTCAAGCGGTAAGCCAATCCTTTGTGCCAAGGGTATAAGATGTTCTTGTTAAGCCCCGATGCATTTTATCTAGAGATGTACCATCGGAAGATAATTCCTTACCTTGTCATAGTATGGAATCCATTCTCCAATACATGCCTTTATGATTTTAGATTTACCCAACTATGTTGGAACGTGAGATGCAAGCATTCCAACGATTTTAATATTTTATTTCACCCCTAGACATTATTATAATATCACTTGATTTTCTATGGGAAATGTTTTGGTTATCGTAAGATAAAAACCCATCCGTGTTTATGTGCGGCGTAGTCTTACGAGATACCTTTGATTTTAAAAGATTTTACAAGTTAAAATAAATAAAATTCCTTGTGATTTGAGTTTCTCACGCTGGTTTAACCAGACTGACCCAGACATTATTTTTTGTAAATGTTTGGGTCAGACTGAGCATATTTTCCAGATTTAGCTTTGTATGCTTTGGAGTTCAGAAGGCAAGTTGGATGGCCTGGACGTATTCACATATCTTATATTCTTCCAGTATATTCTATGTTGTTATTGTCTATAATTATCGACAAGTGTAAGGGTAAGTTGTTATAACTGTATAGGGCTGATGATGGTTAACATTGTACTCTGAGTGATTATATGTATATTAAACTTCTTTCTTTTTGTAAAGATTTGTTCCTATATTATATATTGCCCGACACGTTTGTGAGATTCTGAGTTTTTTTAGGTCTTCTTATCTTTTTTCTTTCCCCTAACAATATGTCTTTCCGGGGCTTGCTTGTTCGGCACGGAAGTACCGTGGATGTATTAGTGTCGACTTCTGGGAATTGAAAAGGCATGTCGTTACAATATGGTATCGGAGCTTAGGTTGAGCGAACACCTAGGCTTTGGTAGGGTTAACTTATTTGAGATAGGGTAAGCGAGACCCAAGGATGAGTTTGAGTGTATTAAATATATGAGAGCGCGTACTTGTTAGTGATATAAAACCATTTTATATTGTGTTGTTTGATCTGTTGAGTGGCTTAAGAATGCTGGTCGATGCGTTTGACCAATGTTATCGATAAAGGTTTCTTAAACACTCGAACAGATGTGACTTGACCATCTGCTAATCAGCTCCTTCCCACGATTCGATGTGAAGAACTCCAAGTAAGAGTGAACGTGATATGACAGACCACTCATCGACTTCTGCCTGGGGGTAGAAAAAATGACTAAGGAAAATGTGGTTCGACTATTTTTTGAAATAACTCTAAGTTCCCAGAGTGTGGAATGGAGTATAAACACAAATTAGGTGCAATTCGACCACTCGCCAACAAATTCTTATCCCCACAGTGCGGATATGAGTATAAACAAATAAATGAGTGCGGTTCGATCACTCGCTATTCCATAAACTCCGAACTGAATTCGATAGGAGGAGTATAAACATACTATAGATGAGATTCGATAATCTGCAAACTAACTCCACCGACCCGAAACTGGGGGCAAGAGTATAAACCACTAAAAGCTGAATATGACAGCTTATTATAGCTCCAGCTTGGTGTTCTTTATGACTTAAGGTGAGACTGTAAGGAGGCCTTAATACCAAACCAATCGGAACGACGTCCAATGTCATGGATGACCGACTATATCGTTCCACCCAGTTGGCAGGAAATATCGACCCAAACTTTCTACATCGTGTCGTCGGATCGACGGTTAATGTTGATCCACATCAACTACAAATAGGTATGAGCTAAACGTCCATCAAACAACTTCGATCACCAGAGCATGGAGATGAGAATAAACCACGAATGAGTGTGACTTTACCATTCATTCTCCATCACCTTCCTTTGATCCGTCGGGAAGAGTATGAAACCAAATGAGCATGACTCGATCGCTCTTGAGCTAATCCTATTTTTTGGTCCGATAGGAGAACATAAATCAAAATAGACATGATTGACCGTCCAATACTCAACTCATGCCCGAAATCCAACGGGGCATAGAAGTCTTCCCCTAAGAAGAATACAATTCAGAATAGGCGCGACTCATCCTTCCATAAACTAACTTGGTCCCACGAATTGACATGAAAGAATGTAAAGACAAAACAGATGCAACATGCCTGTCTACTTATCGATATTTATCCCTAACCTAAGGGGCACGAGTGAGAATCAAGATGAATGTGAACCGACAATTCATCGATCAACTCTAAGTCTTCGAAGCTTAGGTGGTAGTATAGAAATGACTAGGACAAGGCTTGACCATCCATGCAGTACATTTATCAACCCGAGACCCGAGGGTAGAAGTGTGATCATCCAAAAACCAACCGTGATAGCTCAATACTATGACTCATACCCAGTGTTTACAACGAATCAAGGCTACAGCCGAAAGGATGCTTAGAGATAGAATCATCATATCGATGCCTAGGCTCATGGGCGACTGACTATCATTCCAACCTGAAAAACGAGAAATAGATCGTGAGTACTTTAATCGGCTAAATTTCTATTGGTTTAGAAAATAGTCGAAAATTTCAAATTAAAATAACCGCAAGCACACGGCGTACAATAGTTAATACGTGGCGAGTACGGGTCGATCGCGGGGAATTGTTAGAGTTTAAAAATCTATTCAATCAAATTAGACCAAATGGAGGAGAAATTGTTAACTAGAAATAAAATGAAGCTAAAACTAGAATTAAAATTTGATTTAAAAACTATTAGACTAAAGAACAATTTAGAGGCAAATCCACTCTCATATTTTTGTAAATCAACAAACACATAATTTATGATCTCTAACTTTGATATTAAGTGAAATAATCATTGCATTTATCATAAGTATGGTTTGTTTATGTTATTAATTAACATAACTCAAACCATCAAACTATAATACAACAATTATACCACATATAATTCTCATGAAAATGAAGCCAAAGCAAAAGCTATTTTAAGTATAATCTATTTACTATTGTAACTAGTAATATAGATCATCAAATTTCATTTTTACTTTCATTTCAAAATCAAAAATGGATTACCAAATGATGATGCAAATTGTGTTTATGTTGAATAAGAATAGCTCATTTGAAAAAGCAACACAAGTTATCAAACCCACTTGTATAAACTTGCATCAAAATTCACTCTTATGAATCATAAACAAAACGAGATCATAGATCATAGAATGTTGAAGTTACATAATATTTGAGAGCTTCATCACCCCTAAATTGAAAGGGTTTAGCTACTCATTTGTGTTATCAAATCAACACATGTAAGTTTCAACATTGAAAATGAAAGAAAGTAGAGAATAAACAAAGAAAAAGAAGATTAACTACTAGAAGTAAATTAATTAGACTAGAGCATAAATGTAAATCTAATCTATGCACATAAAAAGAAAGAGAGCATAGAAATAAACATTAACAATAAAACAAAGAAAAGCATGTAGAAAAGAGAGAAGAAAGAGGCTTGGAAGCCATTTTTATTTCATGTAATATTGAGCTTACAATTTGATCTCTTAATTTCCTAAGTAAAATGAAGGAGTAGAAGATGATTTACATGTACATAAGAGGGCTATTTATAGATGCATAAAACCCTAATTCTATTTTTAGGGAGCTTCCCAAAATGCCCTTTAGGAAGTGTGGCCACCAAGTAACCATTAGCCACTAATTAATCCCTCATTAAAAGTGCATGAAGCTTTAACCTCCACTTAGTTGTCCCTTAGCTTCTAATTGTAGATTTAGGCAAGTGGGTGGGGTTCTCCATGTTCATGGTCTTGAATTATTTCCCTCTTCTTTCCTTTGTATTCATTTGTGCATGCATGTATCTTCATATAAGCCTCTTCTATATGTATCCAAATTCCTATAAAAATCATCAAAAAATGTCCAAGTAAAAATTCTTAAATTAACACATGCACACAAATGACCATTTTTCCCCTGAATGAAGATGAAAATATGATAGTTTGAAAATAATTGAATTTTGGTTTTAACATGTAAAAATGACCAAATATGATGTTTATTTAAATAAAAAGAGATAAAATATGGATGTAAATATATGTACATTTACGTGCACATCAAATACCCCCACATTTATCTTTTTATTCGTCCTCGAATAAGGAAAACTAAGATAAATCCGTTTTCGTAGGGAGCACAATTGCATTGATCATATGCAACAAGCCGTTAAACCTCTGGGTGTCCCCAGTAGGACGAGTGTTGTCTCGTGAGGGTTTTCAGCGGATACTACCCACAAAATCCAAATGCAAAGTGAAAATGTTTACAAAGTGCAAGATTTATTTACAATGGGATGAATGCTAGTTTTTGAAAATATTTACAAATGAAGGATTCACTTTTAATTTGACACTCATAAGTTAAATATAGGTTTTGGTCATTGTCTTGAAAATTTAAGCCATTTACTCGTCAAAACTTCCAATAAAAATCAAGTTATCATAACAAATAGACAATAGTTTAACTCGTTGTTTCGGTTGATAATACAGTGTAATTATGAAATGGATCCTTAGTTGGTTATCAAAGTTTGTCAAAGTGGTATTTTCATTTCTTTTCAATAACAAGTCAAATCAAATAAGTAAAAATAGTGCTCGGATTTCAATTGCTTACTCTCTCTTACTTGAAAATTTCATTGATATTAATAATATTTACATATGACTAACTCAGGTAAACTAAGGCCAGATATATTACCCATGCACTGCCTTGCGGACTGATGTGAGGGGAATACAGAGCGTGGCGAGTGAACACATAAGTGTGACACTTATCGACTGTAGGCGTTATTAAAAAGAATTTTTATATACATACACCTAACTCGGATAAACTGAGGCCAGATATACCAATCATGCACTGCCTTTCAGGCTTACGTGAGAAGGGTACAGAGCATGGCGAGTGAACACACGAGTGTGAACACATGACTCTAGGTGTTAAAAATATATACATATATACAAAAGTTAAATATATATATTAGAAAGAGAGAGTTTTGCAAAATCATCTTAGCACCATTTAACTTAGAAGATAAAATTGTTATATCCTTTACTTTAAATTTACCACTTTTTTAAACAAAGATTTCCAATTAGAACATACTTCATAATTAACACATATGAACCTTCCTATATACTAGTTAAACCATTGTTATTTTAATCAAACTTCATTTTTACTTTTGTTAAGACAAATAAATTTTCAAAATTTCAATTTATTAACCAAAACTTATACTTATCCTATAGTGTTTTTTCAAAAATAAATCAAAATGCTAAAAAGAAAATGTTTTGGGATTTAGAAATTTTGATTTTTTTTAGATAAAGGAAATGAAAATTCAAAAATGCCACGAACTTAAAAAATGAAAATGAGAATCCCCCCCACACTTAAGTTTTACTGTGTCTCCAAAGTCAATGCATGATATAATGAGTGTAATGGGGAAAAATATGTACATATTTACAAAAGAGGGTTAACATTCTTACTAGAAATAGTTTGGCTCATGAAGGATCATGAGCTCCTCCTCTTGGTTACTTGGCAATTCCAAGAAAGGTTTCAAACGATGACTGTTGACTTTGAAAATCGATCCATCCCTGAGGTTTTCTATTTCTACGACACCATGTGGAAAAACAGTTCATACCACAAATGGTCCGGTTCATCTTTAAGTTTCCCAAGGAATAAATGAAGTCTTGAGTCGTATAAAAGCACGTTTTGGTTAGGCGAAAACGTTTTCCTTAGGATTGACTTGTCATGAAAAACTTTGGTTCTTTCTTTGTAATTTTTCTCGTTTTCATACGCGTCGTTCCTAAGTTCTTCTAGTTCATTGCGTTGTAGTTTTCGATTTTCACCAGCTTTCTCAAGATCAAAGTTTAAGTTCTTAATTGCCCACAGCGCTTTGTGTTCGATTTTGACGGGTAAATGGCAAGCTTTACCTTAAACTAAACGAAATGGGGACATCCCAAGGTTAGTTTTAAAAGCAGTACGGTAAGCCCAAAGCGCATCGGTCAATTTCTGAGACCAATCTTTTCGATTTTTATTAACAGTTTTCTCCAAGATTTGTTTTATTTGTCGATTTGAAACTTTAACTTGGCCACAAGTCTGAGGATGATACAGAGTGGATAACTTGTGGGTTATCGAGTATTTTTTTTATTAAAGTTTCAAAAGATCGGTTACAAAAATGGGTTCCATTATCACTGAATATTGTGCGAGGTGTGCCAAATCTCGAAAAGATGTTTTCTTTGAGAAATTTCACAACAATTCTATGATCATTGGTTTTGCAAGGAATGGCTTCGACCCATTTTGAAACGTAATCGACAGCGAGAAGGATATACAAGTTTCCAAAAGAATTGGGAAAAGGTCCCATAAAGTCGATACCCCAAACATCAAAGATTTCGATCGTAAGAATGGGGTTTAGAGGCATCATATCTCGTCGAGAAATTCGTCCAAGCATTTGACATCGATCGCAAGTTTTACAAAATTCAAACGAGTCTTTGAAAAGAGAAGGCCAATAGAAACCACATTGAAGCACTTTTTCCGCAGTTTTTCGAGGACCGAAATGTCCACTGCACGCTTGATCATGGCAAAATGAAATAACACTCCTGATCTCATGAATTTGTATTTATCCTGTTTGGACCAAGATAAGGGAGTTTCTTTAGTGACTAAGTAGTTCACTATGTCAGCGTACCATGGGTCGATAGAAATTGAAAGAAGTTGTTCATCGGGGAAGTTTTCATTGATTGGCAAAGAAATTGGTGCGTTCGGAAGAAGATACAAGTGATCGGCTATAACGTTATCGGATCCTTTTTTGTCTTTGATTGTAAGACCAAACTCTTGAAGTAAAAGGATCCAACGAATCAAACGGGATTTAGCATCCTTTTTAGCGAAGAGATATCGAAGCACGGGGTGGTCTGTGTACACAGTAATGTGTGAACCTATCAAGTAAGGTCGAAACTTTTCGAGCGCAAAAACGACAGCTAGAAGCTCTTTTTCGGTTGTTGTGTAGTTGAGTTAAGCATCGTTCAAAGTCATACTCGCGTAGTAAATGACGTGAAGGATCTCGTTGATGTGTTGTCCTAAGACAACACCAACGGCAAAGTTCGAAGCATCACACATTATTTCGAAAGGAAGATCCCAATTGGGTGCGCAAATGATTGGAGCAGAAATGAGTTTGTTCTTAAGACGTTCAAAAGAAGAGATACAATCAGAGTTAAAATCGAAAGGAACGTCTTTTCCAAGAAGAGTCGTCAAAGGACGAGCGATTTTGCTAAAGTCTTTCACAAAGCGGCGGTAAAAGCCAGCGTGTCCTAGAAACGGTCGAATGTCCTTAACAGATTTGGGAATGGGTAGATTTGCAATGACATCGATTTTTGCTTTATCTACCTCAATGCCTTTATTTGAGATGATATGTCCAAGGACTATGCCTTGTTTGACCATAAAGTGGCACTTTTCCCAATTCAAAGTCAAATGTTTTTTCTTTACATCGATTTAGAACCAACTCAAGATAATGTAAACATTGGAAAAAAGACTCGCCAAAGATAGAGAAATCGACCATGAAAACTTCTAGAAAGCGTTCGATCATATCGGAAAAGATTCCAACCATGCATCGTTGGAAAGTAGCAGGAGCATTACAAAGTCCGAATGGCATACGTCGATAAGCAAATGTACCGAATGGACACGTGAAAGTCGTTTTCTCTTGATCTTCGAGAGCGATTGGAATTTGGTTATAGCCGGAATAACCATCAAGGAAGCAATAGAATTCATGACCGGCTAAACATTCGAGCATTTGGTCAATAAATGGAAGAAGGAAGTGATCCTTACGTGTTGCGGCATTTAGTTTTCGATAGTCAATGCAAACACGCCAACCCGTTTGTGTACGAGTTGGAATAAGTTCGTTTGAATCATTCTTGACAACGGTTAGCCCAGACTTTTTTTGGTACAACGTGAATTGGGCTAACCCATAAACTATCAATGATTGGGTAAATGATTCTGTTATCGAGAAATTTAAAATTTTCATTATGCACCGCATCTTTCATTTTTAGATTAATCCTTCGTTGCGCGTCACGAACAGGCTTGGCATCGTCGATTAAATGGATGCGAGTGATCGGCTATAACGTTATCGGATCCTTTTTTGTCTTTGATTGTAAGGTCAAATTCTTGAAGTAAAAGGATCCAATGAATCAAACGGGATTTAGCATCCTTTTTAGCGAAGAGATATCGAAGCGCAGAGTGGTCCGTGTACACAGTAATGTGTGAACCTATCAAGTAAGGTCGAAACTTTTCGAGCGCAAAAACGACAGCTAGAAGCTCTTTTTCGGTTGTTGTGTAGTTTAGTTGAGCGTCGTTCAAAGTCATAGTCACGTAGTAAATGACGTGAAGGATCTTGTTGATGTGTTGTTCTAAGACAGCACCAACGGCAAAGTTCGAAGCATCATACATTATTTCGAAAGGAAGATCCCAATTGGGTGCACAAATGATTGGAGCAGAAATGAGTTCGTTCTTAAGACGTTCAAAAGAAGAGATACAATCAGAGTTAAAATCGAAAGGAACGTCTTTTCCAAGAAGAGTCGTCAAAGAACGAGCGATTTTGCTAAAGTCTTTCACAAAGCGCCGGTAAAAGCCAGCGTGTCCTAGAAATGATCGAATGTCCTTAACAGAATTGGGAATGGGTAGATTTGCAATGACATCGATTTTTGCTTTATCTACCTCAATGCCTTTATTTGAGATGATATGTCCAAGGACTATGCCTTGTTTGACCATAAAGTGGCATTTTTCCCAATTCAAAGTCAAATGTTTTTCTTTACATCGATTCAGAACCAACTCGAGGTGATGTAAACATTGGGAAAAAGAATCGCCAAAGGTAGAGAAATCGTCCATAAAAACTTCTAGAAAGCGTTCAATCATGTCAGAAAAGATGCGAACAATGCATCGTTGAAAAGTAGCAAGAGCGTTACAAACTCCGAATGGCATGCATCGATAAGCAAAGGTACCGAATGGACACGTGAAAGTCGTTTTCTCTTGATCTTCGGGAGCGATTGGAATTTAGTTATAGCCGGAATAACCATCAAGGAAGCAGTAAAAATCGTGGCCGGCTAAACGTTCGAGCATTTGGTCAATGAAAGGAAGAGGAAAGTGATCTTTACGTGTTGCGGCATTTAGTTTTCGATAGTCAATGCAAGCACGCCAACCCGTTTGAGTACGAGTTGGAATAAGTTCATTTGAATCGTTCTTGACAACAGTTAGCCCAGACTTTTTCGGTACCACGTGAATTGGGCTAACCCATGAACTATCGGAGATTGGGTAAATGATTCCGTTGTCGAGAAGTTTCAGAATTTCATCACGCATCGCATCTTTCATTTTTGGATTAAGCCTTCGTTGCACGTCACGAACAGGCTTGGCATCGTCGATTAAATGGATGCAATGTTGAACAATAGCAGAGCTAATTCCCTTTATATCGGAGATCGACCATCCAATCGCTTCCTTGTTTTTCGAAAGAATAGAGAGAAGAGAAGTTTCTTGATCAAGAGAGAGAGTTGCGGAAATTATGAAGGGCAACGTTTCGCTATCACCTAAGTATGCGTACTTAAGGTGATCGGGAAGTGGTTTGAGGTCAAACTTCGGGAGTTTTTCGATCAACGATTTGGGTTGAGATTCAGACTCAACTGGAAGCGATTCAAAGGGAAGAGTGTATTCAATTTCGTTAGGAATTTCGAGAAATAATTTTTCATACTTGGCCTCGCGTTAATCGTTAAGATCAAGTGTCTCATTTTCAAAGTTTTCGTGAATGGCACTAATTTCCAACGTTTGGTCACGTGGTTCGTTCGATTGGCTTTCAAGATTGAAAATGTTCAGATCCAAAGTTATGTTTCCAAAAGAAATTTTCATCAAACCATTATGACAATTGATTAAGGCATTTGAGGTGGCTAAGAATGGTCGGTCTAAAGTCAATGGAATTTGACTCGCGGGATTTGACACGAGTTGTGTTTCGAGAACGATAAAGTCAACTGGGAATATGAATTACCCTACTCGAATGAGCACGTCCTCAATTTCTCCCACGGGCTTCTTAATGGAACGATTGACGAATTGAAGTGTAACTTTAATGGGTTTGAGCTCACCTAAGCCTAATTGTTCGTACATGGAATATGGAATCAAATTGACACTCGCGCCTAAGTCAATCAAACATTTGTTAATCTTCTTGTCTCCAATTATACACGAAATCGTAGGGCAGCCAAGATCTTTATATTTTACAGGCATGGATTGGGACAAGACTTCACTCAAACTGGCGGCTAAGAAGACTTTTTTGGGCACTTGAGTGTGTCGCTTTTGGGTACACAGTTCCTTAAGAAATTTCGCGTAAGTGGGGACTTATTGAACAATGTCAAGAAGCGGAATGTTAACTTTTACTTGTTTAAAAATTTCCAACATCTTTTCCATTTGGTCCGAGTGTTTCTTTGGTCGAAGACGATGTGGAAATGGGACACGATACTCGGTAGGTGGGTCTACTCGAGTAGAAGAAGAAGAGTTTTGATTGGCATTTGATTCAACGTTTGGCTCCATGTTCTGTTCAGATTCGTTCGTTGTTTTAGAAGTATCAAGAGAGGTTTCCGGTAAATCGTTTGGATTAACGACTTGATTATCGATTTGTTTACCGGAACGTAGAGTTGTGATAGCATTCAATTGGGTGACGTTGCTATCTTGAACAACATGGGCTTGATTTGAATTTGCATTTTGATTTCTGGGATTTGAAAT
This sequence comes from Allium fistulosum, assembly GCA_030737815.1. NCBI lineage: Eukaryota > Viridiplantae > Streptophyta > Magnoliopsida > Asparagales > Amaryllidaceae > Allium > Allium fistulosum. The sequence continues at coordinate 1,043,405,628 of CM060906.1, forward strand.
GGGTTGGCTTGGGAATGTTCCTCATTCATGTTCGCTCACAGACGTGGCTAATTGACTCATTTGCATTTCGAGTTTTGCAATTGATTGGTTTGTGTTTTGCATATATGAAGTCAATAAATTTTGCAAATTGCTGTTTGATTGAAGACTCTGAGTAGTTACTTTAGCCAATGTTTCAAGAGTTTTCTTAAGTGAACTTAAACGTTTATCGTCTTGGGGAGGATGAGCATAATTTGGTTGAAAATTTGATTGTTGCGGTTGATTATGAGACGGACCCACAAAAGTTGGTTGAAAATTGTTGGGCTGAAAGGGAGGATTCGAAGCATTATTCGGGAATGCTTAAAAATTGGGACGAATCGTATTCGTGTTGGGATTGTTTTGGTTCCACGCAAAATTTGGATGATTTCTCCAACCAGGGTTATACGTTGGAGAAAACGGGTCATTTTTGGCTTTATTGAAAGCATTGATTTGTTTGACAGAATTGGGACATATGATTAGGATCGTTGCATTTATAACACATTGGTTGGGAAGCTTGGTTCATTTGATTCGATGAGAAAATGTTATCGAATTTTTTAATCATTGTATCGATCTTAGCTTCCAAAGCAAAAGAAGATCCCATCGAGTGTGCACTTGATCGTGAGTAAATTGATTTTTCGTTCGAACGTTCCCATTGGGATGATTTTTCAGCGAGGTTTTCAAGAAATTGCCAAGCATCGTCGTGATGTTGGGCAAGAAAATTGCCTTGGCACATTGATTCGAGCATGGTTCGTGAGCTGTTTTCGAGTCCATTGTATAAGGTTTGGCAAATCGTCCATTTTTCAAAGTTATGATGTGGACATTTTATCAAAAGCTCTTTGAATCTTTCAAAATATTTTCCAAATGGTTCTCCCTTGAATTAATGAAAATTTACAATTTCCTTTCGAATTCTACTCGTTTTTTCCAAAGGGTAGAACTTTTTTAAGAAAGCTTTTATGAATTCTTCCCACGTTTTGATCGAGTTCGAGGGTAAGCTATACAACCATTTTTCAGCGTAATCCGTACGAGCGAATGGGATTAATCGAAGTTTGATTCCGTCATCGGAAAGTTGTTGGAGTTTTATGGTTGCACAAACTTGTTCGAATTTATCCAAAAAAATGTATGGGTCATCGTGTTCGAAATTGCCAAATTTCGGAAGTGTGGCAATATGGTTCGAGTGAATTTCAAAATGGTTATCCGTAGGGGGCGGGTAACGTGATGCAAGATGAAATAGAAACTCTATCGGGAAAGATTCTATCCATAAGAGTTAGAGGGGTGTTCTCATTCGCCATTTCCTGAGGATCGTTTGTTCGAGTTAAATGATTAGTTATTGAGTCGCGAGTCCAACGATTTGTTGTTGTGTTACGAGTCCAAGTACTCAAGCACAAGTGAAATTCGAGAAGAGAAAGAAGTTAGAATCGAGGTTAGAGAATGAAAGAAGATTTGAAAAATGAAGTGAAAAACTGTTTTTGTTTGTTTTTTTTTAAAGAAGACAAATATTTACCAAGTGAAATTTATTTTCAAAAGATAAGTTTGATTTTTGTTTTGTTTTTGGCTTTTCAAGTTTTTTTTTTGTTTTTGTAAATTTTTTTTTGTTTTTGAATTTTCAAATAGTTACCAAAAGGATTTTTTAATTTTTTTTTTGTTTTTAGAAAATGAAATTTGGTTTTTTTTTGAATTTTTAAATTTTTGTTTTTGATTGAAAATTTTAAAAGGAAAGGATTTAAAAGGGTTTTTTTGGATTAAAAACTAAGTTAAAATTTACAATTTTTTTTGGATTTTGGATTTTTTATTTTTTTTTATATATGCATGAACTAATGCAACTAAATGAATGCAAAAGACTTAATTACAGTTTTCTATCCTTAGTACCTCCCAACCTAAAATTGTATAATCACACTTTATTTTAAATCAACAAAAATATTTCTCAGCCAGGTAACAGACATAGATTATCGGTGCACCACGAATCACCGTAGCAATGCAGCCGTACCTTAAGAGGAACAACCACTATAATATTTACGAATCACCGTAATATGTATAAATGGTTATTACTCTACGTAGCCTAGACACCAAGAAATAAAATTGTTCAAAGAAAACAATTGTGAAGATACAATTAAGCCCTAAGTGAGCTCGTGACACCCTTAGGTCCAACATCTAACCATTATTATTAGTCAAATTCTACGATGAAATGCGATTGTGGGCTAAGGAAAGGATGATGAAATCCCTCACCTTATGTGAATTGGGGTATTGCCCTTAGAAAAGAAAATAAGATGAGATGAATGCAAAACAAAAATTAAACGTGAATGTACAATGCAACTAAAATGAAGTTTGTTTTTGTTTTTTTTTGGATTTTGAATATATATATATATATATATAGATATATGCAAATGCAAGCAACCAACAATGCAATTCAAAATAAAACTAGAGATGAAAACACGATATCAGAGCGTGCAGGTTATTAGCAATTTATTTTTACCGGCGTTTTTTAGGGTTAAAACGAAAACAAAAGCAAATAAACTCTTTTTTTTCCTCTTTATTTTAATAAGGCACTAAAGCAAATGAATTAAAAAAATGAAACAAATTCAAAGATTTCTTTTATATTAAAAAAAGAACTAAAAAAACTAAAATAATACAAAGTAACTCAATAATTGAATTTCAGAAACAAACCCGGCCCAACCTTAATAACCCAAACTGCCTAAACACAAATCAAACTACCTTAACTTAATACCAAATTCAAATCAAATCAGTCGTTTGTTACCCACAGCCAAAGCAAGAGCCAGCTATGAAGCTGTGCGTAACACGAGGCTGAACCCTACTCAACATTTGATTCGACATGCTTAAAAGCTTGATCTTCAAAGCACCTAGAATCCATCACTATCGGACTCATCAGCTCATGACAAGATCCAGAAGTTCGACCGAGGCGACTGTCATCACATGCCGTTCTGACCGGCTCTCATGTCGTTGACTATGCATTAGAGAAATGCTTAAACATAGGGATCAACATCAAATCCAACTGCCGTTCTCCATGCCTACATACACCACGAAAGTGTTGAAGTTACAAGACTCGCCTAGGCGAGGGGCCAGCACTGGCCCCATCGCCTATACAACTTTACAAACCCAATTCAGATGTCCCACATGCTAAGTACAGTTTAGTGCGGTGTTGTGCAGTTCCATACAAGTACAAATATGCTAATCTATTCAAGTCTGAAGTGGTAGACATTCGATTCAAGGCCTTATGCTTATTCAAGTATGCAAGTCATATATGGCATGTCCTATTGTTCGATTTTAGGTACACATGGTCTAACATGTTCATGTCAAACTAAAAACTGCTTAAGTCCCACTAATACAAGGGATTAAAATCAATCACATTGCTTGTGCAAATTCACTTAAGCATTTTTCAGCTCACAACATAAGGTCAATATCAAGTAACAACACGACAGTCGACTCCATAAAGATATAGGCCCGAGAGATGAAGAAGGGGAGCCCAAAGAATCCAAGGCCGCACCCACTGAACTAACGATTGGCATTACGGTCAACTACGACAACTCGTCATGGGTCCTGAAATTGGATCACAGCTTAGTGCAACGATGATGAAGGAATTAGCTGGCTTTCTCTGAGCGAAACTTGATGTGTTTGCTTGAACCCATTTTGAAATGTGTGTGATCTCGCCGACTAACACGAGCTATGCAATGAATATCGACCTAAGGCATGTCCGATGAAACAAAAGCAATGCGGTATAGATCCGGAGAGATTTGATGCACTTAAAGAGGAGGTGGATAAACTCAAAAACAATAGGTTTATCTGTGACGCACTCTACCTGAAATGGGTATCCAATCCAGTTCCTGTGAGAAAAGCTAATGGAAAGTGACGAACATGCGTTGACTACTCAGACCCGAACAAGGCATGCTTGAAAGACACCTTTCCACTTCTAAGGATCGACCAACTGGTAGGCTCAACCGTTGGATATGAACTGCTTTCATTTATGGATGCGTACTCCGGATACAACCAGATCCCGATGCACATCTCTGACCATGAGCACACTAGCTTCATTACCGATCCAAGGCTATATTGTTATGTTGTGATACCGTTTAAACTAAATAATGCTGAAGCTACTTACTAGAGACTAGTCAACCGGGTGTTCAAAGATCAGATTGGGCGATCGATGGAAGTATATGTCGATGATATGCTCATGAAGTAACAGCGATCAAATGACCACATCGATGACTTGGTGGAGATGTTCAGTGTTCTCCAAAATTATGGAATGAAACTTAATCGCTTTTAATGCTTTTTCGGAGTTGCGTCAGGGAAATTTCTGGGTTTCATTGTTAACTATCATGGAATCGAGGCAAATCCCAAGAAGATTCAAGCAATTAGAAACATCCAAGTGCCGAAGATGATTAAGCAGGTACAGAGCCTCAATGGGAAGGTCGCCGCCATAAGCAGATTCATCTCCAGGGCCACCAACAAGTGTATCCCTTCTTTGACTTGATTAGGAGAGGGAAGAGGAACTTTGAATGGATGCAGGATTGCATAGATGCATTTCAAGCTCTGGTAGATCACTTAAAGAGACCTTCCATCCTATCCAAGCCACTAAATCGTAAAGACTTATACATCTATTTAGCGGTGTCGGTACATGCCATAAGTGTTGTACTATTACGCGAAGAGAATCGGATCCAGAGGCCAGTATGTTATGTTAGCAAGCGATTGATAGGTATCGACAGAAACTACCTAAAGTTAGATTAGCTCGCTTCCTGCCTGTTGATTGCATCATGAAAGCTTCGCCTTTACTTCCAAGCTCACTCCATCAAAATCTACATCGACCAGCCATTACGACGTGTCCTATAGTGACATAAGACTTCTGGAAGTTTGCTTAAATGGAATATCGAGCTAAGCCAATCCGATATCACTTATCTCCCTCGGAGAGCTATCCAAGGACAGGCATTGGCGACTTCATAGTTGAATTCACTACACCAGATGAATCTCCAAAGAGCAATGGAGAACTAACCGACAGATGGAAAATGTACACTGATGGAGCATCCAACGATCGGTGTTCTGGCGCTAGAGTCGTGTTAGTGACTCCCGAGGAATGATCGATCTGCTACACCTTGAAATTCGACTTCCCTACAACAAATAATGAAGCTGAGTATATAGCTTTGATCGCTAGGCTCAAACTTGCCAGAGAACTGGGAGTGAAAACTTTACAAACCTTTTATGCTTCCCAGTTGGTAGTATGCCAAGTCAAGGGAGATTATCAGGCTAGGAGGCAGTGACATGCTTCTTACCTCGGCCAGGTCCAAGAGCTACTAGTAGACTTCGAGTATTGCACCATTACACACATTCTCAGAGAACAAAATGAGAAAGCCAACCCACTGGCCAAGCTGGCTAGTTCCAGGGATGCGCAACAGATGGGCTTGGTCCCGTTTGAAGTACTAAAATGCTCCAAGCATCGACCATATGGAAATTGATTGGATTCTGAAGACGGAGCCGAAAAGGGAATCGTGGATGACTCCTATCAAATGTTATCTACAACGAGGGATCCTTCCTAGATGGAGGAATGAAAAACAACAGATCCTCCACAAAGCTTCATGCTGCATCATCCAAGAAGGAGTCCTGTATAGAAAGGGTTGCTCCGTTCCCCTGCTTCGGTGTATCACCCATAATGAAATTAAACGAGTCTTGAGAGAAGTCCATGAAGGAGAATGTGGTGATCACACTGGAGGAAAAACCCTGACAAAGAAAATACTCTACTATGGGTATTACTGGTCAGCTATCAATCGAAATGCAGCTGATCATGCTAGACAATGTGATGATGTTAGATGTTTACAAAAATTCCGAGAGCTCCGCCAATGGAAGTTACACAAATGGTCAGTCCATAGCCATTTGCCACTTGGGGCATAGATATTATCGGTTCCTTTCCGATCTCTAAAGATGGAGCGAATTATGCCATCGTAGCAGTTGATTACTTCACCAAATGGGACGAAGCAGAACCTTTAGCCATAATCACAATAAAGAAAGTAATAAACTTCATTGTCTGGAACATTATCTGTCATTTTGGCCTCTCACGAAACATTGTAACTGATAATGGAACCTAATTCGACATCGTTGAATTCAAAGACTTCTACCGTCGGCATCATATTGAAAAGAGATTTGCAATAGTTGCTCACCCTCAAGCAAATGGACAAGTTGAAGCTGAACAAAATCATACAGTCCACTCTGAAGAAACATTTGGAAAAGGCTAGTGGCAAGTGGGTGGATGAACTCCCAACAACATTATGGGCTTACAGAACCACCAACAACTCTACGACTGGCTATACTCCATTCGCCCTTGCTTACGGCTCCGGGGTCGTCATCCCTATAGAACTTGAAGTCCTTCCCATCGAGTGACTTATTACGACCCCAATTTCATTATAAAAAATATAAACAGGAATTGCAATCCAATTGCAATTAAACTATAAGGAATTGACGATGACCTGTGAGCATATAAACGGATCTAGGAGCCAATGACAAGAATGTGTACCTGAACGTGCACGTATATATTCTAAAAATTTAATTTCTTGAAACCAATAAGAAATTGAATTTTCACTTGAAGTTATTAGAGAAAAGACTAGATCAGATAACCAAAGCTTACTAGCCCCGTAACACCGGATATAGATAGCAACTGATGGAATACAATCCTGAATTTATACTATTGGAAATCAACAAAGCGTCATGACGATCAAAGAGAGATATGGCACTTTAGGAAGATAATTCAACAGAAGGGTAGCGACCGTTCAAAAAACTGGATGGATTTCTTTCCGGCGATCTTACTTGCTTCGATTCAAAGCACGTTATGTATGCAACAAGACGTACTTGGGGGACAAATGTTATCCAGCCTTTGGTCCCGACTATATTCAGACTGAATAGACAAGTTAGACTGGATGATCATCAAGGCAGAAAGCCTGAAGAGATGGTTACCAAGATTAGAGATCGATTATGGACAAGACTATGGATGATAGTCATACGGATTCATGCGGATAAAATTCTAGAATTGGATAAGTATGAATTTCACACTTTAAATGAAATTATGATCAGGTACGATCGTTCTTCAAGAAGGATCGGCTATGATCCTACTCCATTGTGGATCGACTATGATCCATCTCCAATTATGGATCAATGATGATCCATCTCTAAAATGGATCGACTATGATCCATCTCCATTATGGATCGGCTATGATCATATCCATTATGGATCAACTATGGTCCATCTCCAATGGATCTTACCGTTCGATATTACAATTCAACTCAGCATAAAATGATCAATATCTCAAAACCTATAAGTCGAATACAGATGAAACTTTGGGAACATCAATATATTAAAGAGTGGAGCCCATCATATTGATTGCATGCCAAAAGGAGCTCACAAAACGATCGATGCAGATCGTTATTTTGATGGAAGTGGGGCCCATGATCGATAGGGTGTCCTTGTCTGGATTTAGAGACTCCGCAACCGGAATTTTAGGAAGATATTTCGTCGTCTTCTCCTATAAATACAGCGACCACTCTCCACAAAAGGGATCCTTCTTTCTGCTGCCCAGGCTCCCCCATTTCTATTCTTCATTCCTGTATAAATGGATCCCTGCTGATCCAAACTTTCTTGTAATCATAATCAAGTGCAAGACTAATAAAAATACAAAGTGGACGTAGGCCAAAATTGCCAAACCACTATAAAATTTTGTGTGTTCATTTACTTTCTCTGCTATGTTTTAATTTCATTTATCATTAATCTCTATGAGATTCTATTGGATGCTGATGCCTATTTTTGGCATCAATGGGTAGTAAGACATTTTAATGCCAAGGTAAAAAATTGTACCTTTGAGATAGTGACCTCATTTTGAAATGGGTCTTTCCTTGTACTTGGGAACTTGGTCCAAACTGGGAAGGTTCCTATTTGGTTGGATAGAAGTTTGGAGACAAAATTTTCAAGCTATCAACTGTTGATGAGATCCCAATTTCGTGGGCATGGAATAGCGAGCATCTATGGTGCTATTTCACTTAGATTTATTTATTTTTTTGCAAATAAGACACCCTTATTGATGGGATGCGATGTAATAAGGTAGAGTCTACCATTCTTTCATTTATAAATAAAGTTGGTTATGGAATTAATGGAACTACATTCTTAAAAGTCTGATTTGTGCTACATGATCAGTGGTAGAACCAGACTTTCTATGTTTTTACAAATCAGAAGTCTAGGTACCTAAATATATGTATCAATGAAGTGTAAAGTGTATAATCGTACTGGAATCGATTAGTCGACTGCCGTTACACATATAATCTTTGAACAGTTCCCAGAGATTGGCCAAGTCAAAGATTGACACTCGGAGATAGTCATCTAAGACACCAGATCATAGAGATAGGAACCGGTGTGGAATTATATCTTTTTTCCGGGATGACCACGCATACAGGCTGGCAAGGCTTGCTTGGCTAAAAATAATCGAAGATAGTCAATGAATGTTTTTTACCGACGCTATGGGATAGATGATGTTGAAAATGGATGTCCAAAGATAGGCATCCGAGGCACCAATTCCCGATGATAAGTGTCGGTGTATAATTGAATCTTCCGTAGATGATAAAGGAGGTTGATTAATGAGGTATCTTTGATTGTCACCCAGAGATAAGTGAAATCAAGGGTAGATGTCCATAGATAGATGTCTAAAACTCCATTTCCCAAAGACATGAAATGGTGCAGAGGTAAAAGCTTTCGTAAATACAACCTTATTCATGGTCGAACAGGATACGTCCGACCGAAGATAAGCAAGGTTGGCCGCGGAATTAGCCAAAGAAACATAGTTTTTTTTGAAAAGCAATGGGCAAAGAAACATACATTGAATTATATGTATAGAGTTATAGTAAGTAATGACATTGCACCAACATATGCATGGATAATATATAAGTAATTGAATTACAGATGACTATATTATACATGCAGGCAAGTATATAGGGAATAGAAATGGAAAATGCAGTATTGCAAATAAGAAAGAGGTTGAATAGAAAATAACCTATTATTTACATAGTTTTTTATGCAAGGTTTGCAGTTGCTCCTCTCGCACAATGTCGGCTTATGTACAAAATGAAGCCAAAATAATAACATAATACAAAAAGAGCTATAGAATCATCCCTAGTGGTGCTTTCCACTCATTGACTTCCTTTTTCTCTCCTTCTTAGAGGAAGAGGACTTTCTTTTCGAGCCCTCACCCTCCTTTTGAGTCCTAAGATGGCCCTCGTGGTCTCCCTCCCAATTGCAGTTGTTGTTCGAGTCATGCGGGATTTAGGAGTTCAGTGTAAATGCCTGCAACTTGAAGATTAGAGGTTGGAATCATGAGAGGGGGCTTTTCTATGCCAAACTCTTGTTTAACCTTGATTTAAATCTTTATCCTCTCTACCGGAGGCATAGAGTTAGGGTCCTTCATGTTAACGATTGTCACTTCCTCATCAAGAGATGCATCAACGTCCGCCAACCCTTCCAATGCCCCTATTTTCTCTTAATCTTTCCTGGGACCGGAGTTGGATGGAGGAATTAGATGAATGAACATTATGCTAATAGATGTGGATATTGTTGTGACATCATATGGGCCTAGAGTGTGAGTAGTTAGTGGTGGAGAGGACAATGATAGATGACCTATAACTTGATAGAGCGAAATGTATAGATTAGTGATGTCCTTAGGAAATAATTGAAGATTTTCGAAGACTAGAGAGATTAGAGATATACCTTGATCGAATATAGTGTCCGTTGGTGGGGACTTGACGATTTCTCCCTCTTTGAGAGTAGGTTGAGTCAATTGAATGACCAGTGGAATAAAAGATGAGGTATCATCACCAGATGCAGCATGGACAAGCATCTCAGTAATGGTGGCTTCAAAAGTGGTCGCCAAAGAAGTAATGGTGTTTGTTGAGAGCTCTATAGGAGTTGGAATGGAAGTTTCTACTTTATCCGATGAGCTGGGACTAGCGTGAGCCTTAGAGGCGTCTACCCTATAACTACATAGTCTGCTGCCAAGATTTTCTTGCCCTTTTTCAAGGCCACCAAACCTTCTTCATCTAAGAATATTAACTTTAGATACTCTTCATCAACGTCATGGTCGAATTTCTTATCCCTACGAAGGATTTCTTCCTAAGCATCAGCAAGTGTTATCGGATAATTATCTTTGAGCCACTTCAAATTTTCCATCTCTGTAACATAGGCAAAGAACTGGAGAAGAGCAGCTACCATCTCTCCCTCAGTTTAAATAGCCTTTTCTTTAAGCTTTATGATTTTTTCTTCGGCATTGACGAGTTTGACATGTACTTTTTCTTTGGATCCGTCTCAACTTTCAAGTCAGCTTAAGTTTTTCTACTTCAGCTTGAAGCATCGCAAATTGTTTTTCCTTTAATTTAAGCTTTTCTTCAAGCTTAGCATTAGTAGCGTGTGCGATCTTCAGCTAATCATTCATAACTAGGGTCGCTTGCATGTGAACCCTGGACAGCTTGGCTATTCTCTCTTTAGAGTCCTTGGCTGATTTTTCTTTTTTATCCCTTTCCTTTGTGTTTGTAGCCACGTCTCATTTGTAGACTTTGACTATCCTACCGTGATTGTCCCTCTCCTAGTCGAAGGAACGAAAGATCAACTAATTAGCCCAACTGACATCAGAGAGGCCTTTGGCAAGCTTCTTCCATTGGAACAGCTGCTCCGCGACCTCCTTAAGTTTGTCAAGGCCTTTTTAGCTTCACTATGAGAAAAGTCCCCGATGTTGCAGTCAAACATCACCCCCTCCAAACAAAAGCAGGGTTTGCGTCTTTGTGGTAATAGCGGAAAAGTGGCCTTCAAAGGGGGTAGAGGATGGAGGAGCAGCATGACTAGAAGTTCCTTTGCCAACCTTATGAGATGGCAGCAACTGTGCCTAATAGTTCTAGATTTGTAAGAGATAGAAATAGCAGCAATAAGAGGTTGAGATGATGGGGGAAGCTCCTGATGAGAAATGGTTGTTACTGGGAAGAATGGGAATGAGGATGCTGCTGTTGATAGGGATCGAAGTCGCGCCTAGCATGGTTGCATGATCCCCGTTGTTCTTCTTGACGGTGTTGTTTTCTCTTAGTGTCATATCGCTTTCGTTCTTCACGATGGCATTGCCTATCTTCCTCATCTCATTGTTCTTGTTCTTTTCTTCTTCTTTTCTCATTTCGAGTAAGAACTAGGACGTTGATAATTGGCTTCAGGAGTTGAAGAGCGGTGTTAGTCTATGCTCACACGGAGATTGCTAAAGCATTATCTACCCATTGTACTTGAAATGAAGAAGAGTTATGTCAGAATCGAGACACCGGATTAAGAACGAGTACTAAGTATTTGTGCTCGTGATCCTAGAAGTGCGTGAAGTGCTAACGTTTCCCTAAGTAAACTATGGACCATGTCCGAGAGGTCCTAGAGACTAGGTTTCATCACCCTCGACGGCCTTAAGAATATCCCTCGAAGGAAGCTGAATTCACGGGGACTAGTATTAAGAACATATTTAAAGTTTATTCCTCTAGAACCAAAAGTAGATAGGCTTTCAAGATCTCCTAGGGAGCCAAAGATGTTATCGAAGGAGCCTATAGGAGGAGTTGATTTTTTGATTGGTTCAAGGCTTGGTCCGAGTGCAAGTTATGAAGACTTGACGACTAGTCGCTTTGGTCAGAGAGGTGTTATGACTATGGCACCCTCAGGAGATGTCTTTCTATACAATTCATCCCCATCGAGATCGTAATCTTTATCTTCTCCTTCCACTCTTCCTTTGTCTCCTTAGACTATATTTTCTTATTCTCTTCTTTCTTCTTCTCTTAGATTTGCTTCACATTCTTGACCCTCTTCATCCCTTTGGTCTTCATCGTCAAAGTTGTAGGTTGGGACAGAGGGGCCGGTGGCGGCTTGAGGTTTTTGGTGGGGAGTGGATTGGGAACAATGCTCTTGCCATTGTATAAAAGATGGAATTGGCACATTTGAGCATTTATCAAAAATAAGAGGTTTTATGAATGCTCGAATCAGTCCCCTACAAGAAAGCCAAGTTATTTGCAAGAGCATCAGAAACGACTCACTCTAAGAGATCTTTGGAGGATACAGAGAGCATGTTAGATGCTTGGACGAAGAAAACACAAGTATGGAGGAGGTATAGATGCTTGATTGACATATTACTTTTATTTCCGATTGAATGAAAGGAACACTGAAAGCGTTGGAAACCATTTAGAGATTTCCTCATAAGCATAGATTTTGTGCTATAAATTTGAAAGCAATTTTCAAGCTGTAGGCTTTAGAGACAAATGATTAACGGGTTTATTTTATGCTAAAACATGTAATTTGGAGGGAGCCCGGTATATTAAAATCCAAGAAGAAATTAAAACCACCAATATTAAAGCGTTCAACTAGATAGAGAGAAGTTTGGGTGGCAATATTTGAATCATCAATGTAAATAGTTGTATAGTATATATATTAATTTATTCTACTTTGTTGATCAATGTGTATACGTACGACATTCCTCTTAAGAGGAGCTCGAGTTGTATAGTATATATATTAATTTATTCTGCTTTGTTAATTAATCTGTATACATACCACATTCCTCTCAAGAGCAGCTCCAAATTTGTGTGGATCGATGACAACAGGAACACCTTTGCTATATAGAACGTAGCGACACTTGATGTTCTAGTACCAACTGTTGTATTCTTCAACGGTCAAAGTCAGATCCCTATCCTCTTGTGTGAACATATGGCGGTGATTCCAGGACTCGATTGCCATATCATATTCCCCTTCTTTGATATCATCTTGTAGAAAAGAGCATTTTCTGGTAAGCGCTGCCGCATACCAAATTACCACATCACTCTGTCAAGTAGATGATATGCTACATCACTAAGGCATATGAGTGTAACCCGTGAAGTCCATAAATGACTGGAAACCATGCATAAGTTAGGTAGCTCTTCGTGTACTTGTGCGATGTATTGTGTCTATGTCATAAATCATAATCTAGAACATCAAGGTCGTTCCGATAGAACATAACATTCCATCTAGGAGACTTCATGGTACTCTTGGGTCTAATCCACCTAAAAAAGACTTACTATGATTGATAGGATCAAAACATATATATATATATATATATGATCAAATATACATAGAATCATAAGGTAGAGATCCATCCACAACCGCCTACTTCATTATTACTCTACCAATAGAAAGGTACGTCCAACACCATAACTGTAAACATATATGCACGTAAGACTACAATGTATAACAAAGAATGAAAGAAATGCATACGGAAGGTAATAATGAAAATACTACACTAACGTCAAACAACCATCACTAGACTAGTTCTCCAACAAAGTAAGCCTTGACATTTCCATGTATGTGTAAGCTAGAACCGCACTACCCAAGAATACTGTCGACAAGCATATATGTCCTCAAGAAAAGGAAGCCATCTAAGCCGGACATGCATCTTTGAATAATTGCACACCAAATGGGAAGTGATGATGTCCAAAATAATGACCGAAGCTCGTTATGAAATCTGAATATCAAAGGCGTCTACTGGAATATCATCAGCAAGTTGTTCTTTATACCAAGTCATCACTATCATCTTATTGCCTTACCTATGATCATTAGGAGGTGAAAGCCCTAAAAGCGACTCGCATAAGTCTATGTAATCCATGAGTTCAAGATTGGTCAATGTAGCATCATCTATGGGTAGGCCACGCAAAACAGCCACATCGGTTAATGTAATAGTCATCTTAAAACCCGAAGGTAAAATGAAGATGTCTTTAGTCTTCATCTATCTACCAGAGCGGTAATAATATTATGATCTAATTGGTGTACCTTAGTTTCATGATAAGTGAAAATTCACCCCGATCTATAAACTCTAACACGTGGGGGCGAGAGTAAGTGACTTTCTTCAACGACGATAAGTGAGCAATAGTCACATCTGGAGTACTGCACTGTCAAAAATAACAGTGCAATATAAACACTACATATAAGCAACATAGTTTTATATTTCTGTTCGATATGAAAGTGTATTACCTCTACCCACTAGGGGTTGTTCGTGCAGTGACATTCTTGCAAGTACAACACGCTACCATCAATTGGTCCGGATAGCATCTCAGAGTAATCTACAAAAAATTCAACAACTAATAAAATGCAAAATCTATTTCAAATATCAATTTCATTATCATACATCTAGTTAAACAAGTTAAACACGACAAATTTGTCAATTTCATTGTCATACATCTAGTTAAACAAGTTTTATAAATTTGTGTAGTTGGCTCTGATACCAAATGTTAAGAAGAGTCTTTGGCTATGGAGAAGATAAGTGTTGAAAAGCTTAATGGAAGGAACTGGGGGTTATGGAAGACGAAAATGGAAGATTATCTCAATCCCAAACACCCAACAAAATACACTTTTTCCCCTTTGTTTTCCAAGGGTTGGTGAAGATCATTAAGATAGAGATAATCTTCCATTTTCATCTTCCATAACCCCCAGTTCCTTCCATTAAGCTTTTCAACACTTATCTTCTCCATAGCCAAAGACTCTTCTTAACATTTGGTATCAGAGCCAACTACACAAATTTTTAATATTACCATAGAAACAAATGTCACCATTCCAAAAATGATCAGCCTTCAAACCACCTAATTATGCATGCTCTCAATTGAAAATGCATATCATTAATAAATCAGAAATGTTTGTAATACCATAATGGCCTCCATGCGGTCTTTGTGGCTTTCCGTTGCTGACTCCACCTTGATTCAGACAGACTTGTCTCTCCAACTTCACTTGTATAAGGTTTTGCGATCTTTAAGGTTTTCCCAAGCAATTAATAAATATTATTGCTTCTTCTCTTCGCGCGCAGCACCTCCCTGTTACCCTTCCAAACCCTAGTTATTAAAAACAACAAATTTGTCAAATTCTACAAAACCCTAGTTTAAAAATAATTAAGATTGTAAATAGAAATGAAACTAGTAGGAGCTTTGTTTGATGAGGAGCAAACCATTCACGATGAAATCAACAAATTTGTAATTGAAAATTGGATTTTGGTAAAGAGGGGGTTATTTTTCATTTTGGGTTATTTTATGGGAAGGGGTAAAGTGAAGAGAGGAGTGGGCTACTATGTTGTTTTACAGTAGTAAAAGTCGACGAAACGCGATTTGAAATAACGTCAATTGGTGATTTCTAAAAGTGCGTCTATTGGCAACTTCTGTGAATGCGCCTAGTGTATTACATAACCATACACATACACATTCACATTCCTACTCACATTCACATACATATTTAATTCACATTCACATTTTTATTCACATAACATCAAAGAATTACAATACTAATTCCGGAATACACATAGTCAACAATCAACATATGAATGTAACCGAAGCTAGTTTTTACTACAATAAAGATCAACATACAATAACATCACTAAATAAACATTAAATTTCAACAGCATAAGCAATATCAACTACTAATTCTGCTACCTAGCAGCATAATCATACCGGGCTTCGTTTGGGACTTTCGATTGCAAGTAAGAATTGTCCTTCAGTGATCAAAGATTGTATTTTTCCAACCGTGATACTTCAGTCTGAATCTCAAGAACATATTTAAGCCTCCTGTGACACATTGGAGGATTTATTCGCTAGAAGAAACTATAATGTTCGTTAACTTTAGGCATCGCTCTATGACACATACCGCGAACATCCGTACAACCAACGACATGCATATTTTTTTAATTCTGCATACGATCGCATCACATGTGACTCCACAGTGACACCATTTCAAAGGGGGGTGCTCTCCAATAACTAATTCATTCTTTTGCTTCGTCGACCTGCCGGCACAATTCTCTTCTTGATTATCGTGACATATATCACCACTGCTTTCTTCATTGGGTATACGAACAAACAAATCCATATCATCGAAACTTCTTTTTTCGACCTACGCACATTTGCCTCAATATTCAATTGAGTTTTGGGTTGTGTTTTGGGTGCAAATTCAATATCATCGACATTGACACTACAATCAAACTTCAAATTGCTATAAAATTTAACCAAAGTTTCATCGTCAATTTTCCAATTATCCATAGCAACCAGTAAAAAATAGAATTTTTTCCAATAAATATACGAAATGTGAAAATTAAATGTAATTATTGAGAATTACCTTAAATGATGAAGCAAATCTACCCAAATACAACTTAGGTGAAAAAAGAAATTTGTGGAAGAGAAGAGTGGGGAGAGTTTTGATTTTTTTTGGTTTGAAGTTGGGTAAAGTAGAAATGAGGACAGAAAGATAGAAATGGTGTTGTTATTTACAGCTGGTAGAATAAGTGCATTTCCAAATGTCATTAATGTAACAATGTTTGGAGTAGAGATGGTTTTTCAAAAGTCGCCTTCATCAAGTAATGAAAAATAAAATATGCGCAATTTCAAAATGCATCTATATGTAGGGCTGTCAACGGATACTTTTGGATACGAATAGTGCCATATCCGTATCCGTATTCGAAATCATTTTCGGAATCGGATATCCGTATCCGCTTAATTTTCGGATATCGGATATCCGTATCCGCTTAATTTTTTGATATGGACGGATATTATATATTTATCCGCTCCGCCCATAATCAATAAATTTAAAAGTATAAATGAAAATGTTTGGATCAACATAAAATAGTTTTTGTACTAATGTTTGTAAAAAAACTAAGGAATAAAAAATGTGATGATAAAACATTGTTTTATACTAATATCCGTATGCGTATCCAAAAATATTCAAAAATTACACACTAAAACTGTCTGTTTTCACTAAAAATGAGCAAAAAACCATATCGTAGTAACATCCAATGGTTAACAAATAGTTGAAAAATCATATATTAATCAAATATAATTTTAATTAAATATACTAGTGTAAATCACACGTACGTGCATTTATAGAAATATTTCATCAGAACGAAGATGATGGTTGAGGTGGCAAACGATTGATGAGATTCCATTGATGGATAAAGGATATTTTTCGAATTTCAAAAAGACACTGTGGAAATCATATTTATTGAATTCTCTTTATTAATAGTAGAGAAGTATAAAACGAACGTACGTGCATCTAATAGTTGGATATATTTAATTTTTATTTAATATGAAAACTAATAGACGAATGTGTGTTATAAATGCAAACCTTTGTTTGTCATAACACTTTTATTTCGGGCAATATTGTTGATGGTGTTGATAGCAAATTAATAGCAAATTGATAGCAAAATTTCGTTGATGAATTGTAAAAAATGGGATGGTGATGAAGGTTGTAAACCGATGGTGTGATTTCTTTGATGAATGAGGGTATTTTTGAAATATTAAAAAGACGGTGTGGAAATCTATTCATTGAATTCTCTTTATTAATAGTTGAGATGTGGACTGCTGATAAAAGATGCATATGGTTGTGTAACATTTAAAACCAAAACAATAAATGTCAAGCATTGGCCAAATTATTAATATATTTTCGAAACAACTTCGGTGACAGCGCATAAATAATGTGCAAGGGAACATCTCCAACCTAATATTTGAAGTAGGCCTTAGAAACATATTAGTATGTATATTATTTCAAACATAAAAGGTTTTGTTTAGTAAATTCTATGGAGTCGGCAGACTAAGTATGCTTCATAGAAAAAGTATGTTTTTGGTAACTCCTTTTTATTTGTTGTGGCTTATTTCTAATTGTCCCTTATATATGCATTTCGTTAGCATAATACCCAATATATGTGCATTCAATGTGACTTGAGTTCTTATTATTCTCTTATGCCATTTAACTTTCCATTTACATGTACATGATTGATGCTTTCAATCATGTACTACATTTGTTTTAAATCTATGCATCGTAGTTTGTATTGATGTGATATGCATGATTAACATGGAATAATTCTATAAACAATGTTAAAATTTGTTCACAGCAAATTTTATTACATTTGTTTTGTAATAGCTACACTGAAAAAATATGGTTCAATAATGAAATGCAGGTCCACCTGCACATGTATATGATATAAAACATCAAGGCCCATATGCTATTATGAAAGAGCCTCATAGCTCCACTAAAGCTGTCAGCTCATATAATTACCAATAAAGTGAGAAACTTCACTTCTTAATTAGCTACACATTCATTAAAACTCATCGGCCATACATTAAGGCCTTGATCCGAATTCATTTAAGAATTATGAAAATAACGGCCCACATAACCTCATCAATTTATCGCGGTCCGTAAACCAACGTGCATCACTATGGTCCAACAAATATTTTTGAGCTATCCAACTCTCAAAGAAGCCCAAATATATGCTGAAGCATTAAACATGTCAATAACTTAATAAAACATATAATAGTGCTAATAATAAGAGAAACAATAGTACTACAATCAGTATAATACCATTGCGCATCCAACAGTGAGCTATTATCAAGGTTTAAATTTCCGTTTTCCGTTTCCATTTCGGTCATTGGTAGTTTTCAAAATATCGGTTCTGTTTCGGTAATTTTGGAAATTCCACTTTAATTCCGGTTTGGAAATTCCAGGACATTTTTATATGTAAATAGCTAAATTCAGTAATAAATGTTCGGTATTAACATAAATTAAGTATGAGTTACATAAAAATTCACGCTTTAATGGAAAACGCATGACTTCCCTTTATAAAATTATTTCACAGCATGCAAATTAGATATGCAGTTTACTGAATGCTAATTATTAAATAAAATGAGTCCAGCCCACTTATTTATTAAGAACAAAGCCTTTCCTCCCCAATCAACCCTGTAAGGCGCTTCTTCACTGTCATCAAACCCATACCCTAACATATAACCCCAAATCGAAAACTGAGAACCGTGACCAAAAGATCCTCTAGCCACATTTTTTCTTCCATTCACCTTCTCGATGACTTCAATTTGCTCGATTTCATTTTCTTCGTCGACCGCATCTTCTCGATGAGAAGGTAGCTTTTATTTTTGTTAATACCCGGAACCGGTTAATCTATGGAATTCCGTCCCGCTCACCGTCGGAACCGGACCGAAATGGCTGGAATTCTGCCATGTCGGACGAAATCTCAAACCTTGGCTATTATAAACTTGCTTATATGTACAATTTGATCCGGAGGGTATTTTTGGTAATTCAAAAAGACACGGTTGAAATCAGTTCATGGAATTCTCATTATTAGTAGTGAAGATATATGCATCAGTTAATTGGACGGATATTTTTCGGATACGGATACCACAATAACCATATCCGTATGCGGAAAATTTTTCGGATATCGGATATCCGTATCCGCTTTTCGGATAACGGCGGATAACGAATATTTTTCATATTTTCGAATACGGATTCAGACAGATATCGAATTTTTCGGGTACCCATTGACAACCCTATCTGTATGTAGTTTTTACAAGGTGCAATTTGAAATTGCGTCGGTATAACTTTACAGAAAAAATATAGACGATATTTGAAATGTCGCCTGTATGATTTGTCAGTATGGCGCTGACATAATCAAAAGTGATTTATCTATACTATATTATTATTAGTGAGTTTGGTTTCAAGCTCACACAGGCTTCCTTGGAATTTGGCAGCTGAACAGTCTCCGAGTTGACCTGTATTATTCTTTTAAAATGAACGATCGTGTTTCTTTCTTTCCATTCGTATTCATCTGCCCTCCTTATTCTCCCCCAAACTCTAAATATTAATGCCGTCAGATTTGTGCCTTACCAATAGATCGACGTCGACTTTTCCTTTGATAACAATCACTAGCCCTAACAGCTTCGGAACTCTGCACGACCCTTACAGCTCTGAACCACTGATCGTCGCCCCTTTTATCTTTTCCATCTTCTTCCTCGCGTCCACATCGACAACAGGTAACCATTAATACCTAATTTCACAATTTTCCTTCTACTTTTCTTTCTGCTAAACTCATCTTCTTACTGCAGAAGTGCTTTAACGTTTCTCTTTGTCTTCATCTTTATGCTGCCGCGCTTGAGTATCAGGCAGTTTATTGCTCCCTCGATCGTCTAGATCTCCTATTGTTCAGGTATGCTATTGTTCTTCTCCCTGATTGATTAATGCTTTCGTTCCTTTCATTCTGATTGAATGCCTTTCTATTTGTTTACCATTTGTATCTCTGTTCTTTCTGATTGAATGTTGCTTGAGCTGCTAAACTATGGGTATCAACTATTCCTGCTGGGTCGACTATATCTCTGTTCTTTCAAGATAATTAATAGTTTTTTTATTTCACTAATTTCTAATATCAGTAAATTTATATATATTTGTTCCAATTTAAAATTCATAGATGGCACACTTAGGATGTAAACTTATTGTATGTACATGTGGTTTGTGTGATGATGTGACGATCTCAGGGACCTAACCTCTTCCTTCATGCTTGATGTTTTTTCCCCTTTCATTGTTTTATCTATCTATTATGTTAATTTAATTTTAATTTGATATGACGTGAAATGAAGGCCCTAAGTAAGGTTTATACTGATTTTTAGGTGATATTGCTAATATGTTTATGAGTACATGTGGCTAAATTTTTTCCTTTTACATTGATACAATATGATAAGAGAGTAAGGACCAAACATTTTAATGTGTAATTCATAACAAATGATGCCTTTTATAATTGTTCAGTTTTATTAGATGAGGATCTAAAGTTTAAAAGCTTCTATCAGAGATTGCAATGAAGTAAAGCAATGACAGGTAATTTCTCTTCGACTGTATATAGCATGTGTTGATTATAGGGCCTCAAATTTATAGTTTTACTATTCTTTTCTTATAAAGGTGCAGTTTTGGATTCTAAATGCTTACTGCTGAGATCCATAATTTACTAGAAAACATTAATGAGTGCTGGTTTTGGGAGTCAGATCCTAACACCTTCATTTTATCTAATGCAACTTTAAAACTTATGTTTGATCAACTTCAGACTCACCTAAAACTTTAAAATACACCCTTAATTTTGATCCTAAAACCTCTAAAGGCGGTGGGATTAGGTACTGTTTTTCTTTGCTTTAACTGGTTTCTTTGGTAATATAGTTTTATGAATGACCCCATTTGGAAAAAAAAACTTTCTTTGTTATTTATCAACTCACAAGTTGGTCTGCTAAATTTAATTCTGGATTATTAGATACATTAGTTGTATACAATGATTTTAAGCTTTAGGAAGTAGTACCATTATTTAGTGTAATGCGTTTCTTGAAATGAAATTTAATTAAAAAAGAGTTTCTTTCTTATTAAGAAAATAATACTATTTGAATGATAGTGCAACTAATAGTATGATTCAACGGTAGTTCGATCGAAAAAAGGTTGATCCAGCTACTCTTTAATTTAATAAGTCACTAGCGGGAAAATGGTTAGAGGAAAAGTTTAGTTTAAGGAACACACAATCAAGACAAGTAGTAAACCAATTAATTTCTTTGGTTTTGAGGGTCAATGGAGGTAGTTTAAAGCTTAAGATCAGTAATAGCAGTCCATGAACTTATGATGTTTGTCATATAAAGTATGTTCCTGCCAAGTATAATTATGTTTCACAATATCTAAAGCATGTTCAAGGCAATGGGCGGTGTCAAGTTCATGTCTTTATGCAGTATGTTCATGTCAAGCTATGTTTGTTTGTCTTCTTTTTATTAGCAACTGAACTAAATGGTTTTATCGTCACTTCTGTTTATGTCAAGCTATGTTTGATCGTTGTCATGTTAGCATTAGTGCAAACTATAAATTCATATACAAGGCATACATGTGCTAATTGAGAATTTGTTATTAAAAATCAAATTATATAGGATTATGTCCATGTTGTAACAAGAAAGTGTGCTGGTTTAGTAGGTACTGTAGTAGTGTACAGAGGGATAACACATTTGGGACACAGATATGGCTATGGAGATAGAGAAGGACTTGCATGTGGTTTGATTTTATGCATGTAATTTCTTTATTTTACACAACTTCTCAAATCTTATATTCATCAAAAATAGAAACGTTCTTAAATATGAGTGGGAGAATACTAGGGTTGAATGAGTTGGGCAAATATTATGCAAATTTGAAAAAATTATCGAGCTTTAGTTGGACCGAGACTCGCATATTATTTTCCCATATGATCAAGCATTTTAAAATTATACTTGCTATGGGCACTGGTTATCATGATAAATGACATTATTTTTTGTTAACAGCTCGTATTATGCACTCATTACTACTATTATATTACACTTCATTTTTCAACTGTGATATTTTTCTCTAGCTCATGCCTCATAAATTTGAAACTATCCACCATATAAAATTTCAAATTATTTACTAGAATCAATATAACATGTGTCATCTGAATTGAGATTATTAGTACAATCATTTTCAATTATTTGATCGGATAATTCTGGAAGTATTGATAGAGTAAGATCTATCTGTTCTCTTCCAAATTATTGTGTAGTAGTCATGCATTACAATTTTGTAAAATCTTGAACTCCATTATCACAGCTTCAACCAAAATTGACAAAATATCGATGTTTGAGAAGTGATATCACCAAAGTTAAAATTTTAGATTAGCACTCTTATTAACGATTGACTCTTTTTGAAAAAATAATTTAGACTTATTTGTATATATGATGAAAAGTTTTGTACAATTTAACATATACCATATAAAATACAAGCATTTACTGAATTCCCTATAATTGATTTTATTTAGTTTTTGTTGTAAGCCAATTAATCTTTTATGTTACTCTTAGCATCTTCATGCTTCTCACATTTGGTTATTCCTTTTTTGCTTAATATTATTTTGTTAGGAACAAAGGTATAAAATTTACCTTACTATTTTCGGAATAAACAAAAATAATCCCTTAAACATTTATCTTGCTTTTCGAATTTTGTGGCCTCAGTCATTGTATATATTAGGTTATTCTCCCAGTGTCAACTTCCAATGACACATCGGTATTTCATTACTAATGAAATTTGTGGTATTCCACTGTTAATGCAATTTATTGTGAATTTATGTAATGAATGTGCTTATCTTCATCCTTCATCCAGTAAAAGGAAACTCATTCAAGGACCTATCTTCATTAAATTAAATGTTTAGCTATATGTCACCTTTAATGGTAACTGACCTACAATATAAGTATAAAATTCAAAATCGTTTCAAATTCATTGCACATGCACTTAATTGTAGCAACAAATTAAATTGGGAAAACATTTATACGCTATTTATGACGAAGGCAAGAAAAATGGTCAAATTATTGTAAATCCCTGCTTAGGATGCTATTTAAAAGGAATAAACTATTACATATTTGGTGGATGATTTTACTGATACTTTATTTCCTTCCTCAGCATTTTCCTATTGAGAGTGGAACATTCTCTTTTTTGGGTTTTGATGTTTTCTTACTAATATTTAGTATTCTATACAAGATCCATAATGAATATAGAATTATGCTACCACATCCATTAAAAAGTGGCTCAACAATAAATAAAAAATTGATGAGGTAAAATCAAGGTTTGAGGTAAAATCCAGTTTAATAAAAAACTACCGACTTCAAATTTTGT
Source organism: Allium fistulosum (assembly GCA_030737815.1). Lineage (NCBI taxonomy): Eukaryota > Viridiplantae > Streptophyta > Magnoliopsida > Asparagales > Amaryllidaceae > Allium > Allium fistulosum. The sequence continues at coordinate 1,043,429,140 of CM060906.1, forward strand.
AGAAGAGAAACTCAATAAAAGAATCATTTTGAGTTTTAAATATATGAATATTCAAATTTTGAAATTTTAATAAATTGTCTCCATTTTACATATATTTCATTTTCATATAGTTGGAAGAGGAAATGCCTTTATAAACTCATAATAAATAAACTGAAACGTAAAATTTAATGTCATTTGGTCAACCATTGATGAAAATAATAGTAAATAGTATTGAAACCATACTATACTACTATATGTACTTTAGGTATAAGTAACCGTGAGCAAATTCAATTTCATGTTTAGTATACATATGTTTTTAACTGTTTGACAACAAAATGCTATTTAGTTTAGAGGGAGTACGTTCAGTGTAGTGTCAGGTAAGAGAAAAGCAGAAAAAAGTTTTACTATTCTATAATTGAACAAAATATGTTACTATAATGGTATGAGTTCTTGGTTGATAGGTTACTTTAATTGTTGTTACAAAAAATGGGCTGAAGTAGTTAAGTGAATGTCAAGTTGGGTAGTCAGGTGTAAATTGAGCTGATGTAGACAGATTGGATTGCCACTGAATTAATAAGCTAACTGACTAAATGAGCTGATGCATATTGAGCTTAACTGTAGGAATTTGGTCGTGGTGTATCTGAGCTAGATGGTCTAACCGAGTGGTTGAGGCTGAAGCTAGCTGTTAATTGCTGAAGCTACAACCGAGGAAATGACATAAGCATTAAGAAAGAGCACTGAAATTTGAAGCCGCTACTCATAGTTTCTGGCAGTCTGATGCTGATTATATATATGAACGGAGGTGAATATTTTATTGTCAAGAATTTTGATAAAATGTTCAATTGGCGAATTTGACATGTTGTACAAGGTGAAAGCAAAGAATGATGAAATTGTAGCTTACTCTGTAATGTTCATGTATACTTTTCTTTAACGTGATTAATTTTGAAGATTCATTAATTATTTCCAGTTTGTAACTATCTTTCAAATGTAGACTAATTATGTTTACTCCAAAACCAAGTATGAATTGAATATATACATTTGACCATTTTATCATTGTTGTGAGCTTATATTATCGAGCTTGATCGAATCATTTTTATAAAGTTTTAGAGAATTACAAGGTCAACGTTTCCAGATGGTGGAGGGTAGCCAAAAATTGTTAAAGTTAGTAGACATGACATGTTTATTGCAGGCCAAGCAAATTAATCAAATGTTACCTTCAATCAAAATCTCTTTATTCATATTTTGAGAACAAATTGTTCAAAAGAAAATAACATTGTCTGAAATTCTAAAAAACTTCTGTGAAAAATGAATTGAATGAAATATTGCAGTTAAATTTCATCGCGGTAATGTTTCTGGTAGAAAATAAATGATCAATGATAATTTAGTAAAAATATAGTGCAATCTATATGCGAAGAACAAATTCACTTCATATTTACTATTACCGCCAATTAATAAATCAATTGCATACAATTATTTCAGGCTATTTCCAATTATTACAACTATTCAACTAATAATTTCGTCAACCCGTGTGCGAAGCACGGGTTCGCACTAGTTTATGTAATTAGTTTTCAAAAGTAGGCCTATTTGCGTAATAACTTCGCAAAATAACGGAATTTTTTTTCAACGTCACCAACTAACATTTCGCTGCTTTCCTCTTTCATTTCCTTTGCATGTGAAACCCTAAATCAAAAGAAATATTATCAAGAAACTTGAATCTATCAAAGAGGAAATGAAACTGGATTTTCATCACCCAAAATGTTTGAATTAGCTAAAATTTTGAAAGCGATAAAATTTCAACCAATTCATTACCATAAATACTTTGAAAAATACTTAAAGCTTACTAAATTAGGTTTCCATCATTTCCCAGTATATATGATATTAGGTTTTAAGTATTTATTGAACTGCGTTTTACTAGAAGTTGATCAATTCCTAAAGCATTATACGTTTGATAAAATCCCACACAATGACACAAATTGTGCTAATTTGATGCAAATTGAGAAACAATAAGGAAAAAGATAAGTTTTTATATTAGAAGTATAGTTATCTTTCTTTTTCCTGAAATTATTATGATGTTTCTCGATCATATTTTGAAACAAAATAGTTAGAAAATGGACTGTTATCATAAAGGTAGGGTGAAAATGTGATAAAAAAAATTGGTATTTTAACTCGGGACGTAAGGAAACACCTACTGCGCATAGAAGAGCAAAGATTTTAATACTGAAATCCCGTGCTGATAATTTGATCAATCAATTCAGGTAGAAAAATGACATCCTTGAAACTTCTCCGCCGCCACCTTACCACTTGCCCCTCAGCCGTCGTCAGCGTCATCCCCGACGAACAAATCCAAACCCTCCTCTCCTCCCAAAACCCCACTCAGATCTCCACCGCTATCTCTCTGCTCCTCTCCACCAGCTTTGAAAACTCTCTCAACTCCAAAACATACTCATCCCTTTTCCACACCCTCTCCAAACCCAACTTCACTCTAACTCCAGAATCAGTTTCTCTACTTCTTCATCTCCCAACTCTCAAAATCTTCCCTTCAAACTCTTCCCAGCTCAACCAGCTACTCACAAAACTCGACTCACACGCTTATGACTTCTTCAATTTGCTCCTTAAACACGGCGGCAAAGTCAATGTTTCCTCATGCAATGCTCTTCTGGCTATTCTTCAGAAAAGAAAGGACTTTGACAGGATGAATGCGCTTTTCAAGGTAATGAAAGAAATGGGTTTCGCTCCAAACGCAGTTACTTTTAGTATTCTAATCAATCATTTGTGTAAGAGTGGTCGTATTGATAGTGCACTGAGGGTGTTTGATGAAATGAATGTTGAGAAGGATGTTGTTATCTTCAACACTGTTATCGATGGCTTGTGTAAAGTTGGAAGAATTAAGGATGCCTTCAGCTTTTTTGATAAGGTCGAAAGGCCAAATGTTAGGAGTTTTAATATTTTGATTGATGGGTTATGTAAGGCGGGCGAATTTAATAAGGCAATTGAGTTTTTAGGTCGTTTGGAGTGGGAAGATATACATCCAAATGTGGTGACTATGAATATATTTGTATGTGGATTTTGTAGTCATGGGAGAGTAAATAGCGCGCTAGATTTTTTTAGGAAGAAGGGACAAAGTTGGGTTGGTGTTAAGGGGAATATAGTTACATATAATAATCTTATAGGAGCTTTTCTTCATGCAAACAATGTAAATAGAGCTAAGGAGTTGTATGATGAGATGTTAACTTTGGAACTGAAACCAGATGCTATTTTGTATTTCACATTGATATCGGGATTGACCCAAGTGCGAAGAGTGGAAGAGGCTTGTTCTATTGCTTCGGACATGAGAAACAGTGGATTCAAACTTGATACTAAGTGCTATAACATTTTAATTAGTGGGTTGTGCAAAAAGATGAAATTGGATAGAGCTTGGGACATGTTTAAAGAGATGGAAGGGAGTCAGATCGAACCTGATGTAGTGACTTATAATACTTTAATCTCTGCTGCTTGTAAAATTAATGATTTTCCTACAGCATTTGATTTGCTGAGACGGATGAAGAATAACAAATTCAAACCTTCTGTAGTCACTTATGGTGCTATAATACATGGTTACTGTAAGGCCAATAACATTGAAGAGGCGATGAAAGTTTTCAGAAGCATGGAGGCTAGTAGTGTTTCAGCAAATACCGTTGTATATAATATATTGATCGACTCCTTGTGGAAAGGAAAGGAAGTCGATGAAGCTATGCGATTGGTAGATCAAATGAGAGCTAAGGGTGTTCCTATGAATGCTATCACATATAACGCTATGTTTAAGGGACTTTATTGTATGGATATGGCGAGTGAAGCATTTGAGCTCATGGATAGAATGAAAAAACAAGGTTGTGATCCTAATTTTGTAACAGTTGAAATTCTTACAGAATGGTTATCCCGTATTGATCAAACAGAGAGACTGAGATGTTTTCTTAGTACCAAGAAATAGTAAATGCCAATAACAATTTTATGTAGTGTGCACAAATATGTTATTCTTTTTTATCTTTTTCTGAAGCATGGGCAAATAAATGGGCAAATTGTGGTAAGAATTTACTTGTGTTCATTATTTGCTGCATTCAGTTCTTTATATGCTAAACCTAATCGTTCCCATTATTCAAATTTTCAGTTTACCAATACAAGTTGATGGAACAAGCAAGAGAGTTGAAGTACCAAGAATTTGAACAGTGGTACGGATCAATTATTTTTGCTTTATTCATATTTTGATGAGAGATGCATTCCACATCTTTCCTATAATCATATGATCGATGATGTTGTTTGATTGAATTTTATACGCAATCTATTTCCTCGTTTTTTTACTCCTTGCCCAACCATTATTTAATTAGGAGGAGCTTTAGGTCGAAGGAAGAACGAGCGAAGGAAGCTGCTAGCTACACGAGCATTGCTATGCAACAATTGGCCAGACACACTGCCTACAAAATCTTTAAATGTCAGGTAAAGGGCGAGTTTCTTATATGATAGAACCCAATGCAGATCTGTTTATTTCAAAAAATTTAATATACTAAAAGGGAATTATTATTTTTCTTCTAAACTAGGCTATTTAGAAAAACTAATTTTGATTTTTTGCTGGTTTGGAAACTATTTGCAATTATATGCTACATTCTATCAACTCAACACTAAGCTAGGCACTGGGTTAAAAAAACCAGTAGCTGGGCACAATCACCAGTGGCGCTTTCACATTTTTCTGGACACAGCATACAAGTATGTCCATCTACACGACAGTTTTTCTTCCGTCTGCATCTTTCTTTCCTCATTCGTTTCACGATTAATCGCAATACATAGTTAACCAATACTATCACAACAAGATATACTACTAAAGAACAAGTGAATAAATAAAGTATAAATTTCAATGATAAGGCAGTTAGACATCAGATACACTCAAAAATAAAAAAATGATAGTTGACTAAATACACAAATTTTACTTATAATACTATCCAACTAACTAAATACTAATATTCATCTTGTTGAGCGAGGTCTTCTTGAGTTGCAATTGGTTGAGAAGCCCCGACTTCTTGGTCTTCTTGATGTTCTCGTTTTCTTCGAGTTTATCTTCTAACATAAATAACAATCGATGATTCTAGAGGATGTGGTCGTGCAAGTCAATTCCGTTGAATGTATCAAGATTTTTTTTCTGTAAAGTCGAGACACTTCTATCGCACTCCATGTTTACCCACCTTCCATGCGCAATTTCTTCTAAATCTCCTGTAACCATCTCCATTCCACCCACCTACAAAGATAAATCAATTTTTTTCTAAATAATAAGTACAACGCATTGAATGAACTACCTTACGAAATAACCATGTTTGTCTTAAGTGGTTTATCGTTCTTACTTTAAATACTTAAATGTTTATCTATTTTTTATAGAATGAGAGTGATATTTTATTCAAGTGGATCACTCATTTTGATGCCACGGAATTCGAACCCATGACATGTAGAACCTAAGTCTAAAACATTATACCACTTACCATTTGAGGTTGTGGTCCTTGACACTTAAAATTTTATCTTTGTAACATCTTGTTCTTGAGAGTTTATTTTTGTTACTCTAAATACTGTATCTTTTAGTTCTTCATACGAGCAACATTTTATAACATGTCAATCATTTTTTTTACCTCCAATATATTTGGTGTGTTATTTTCTTTAACCGTCAACTTTCCATCACATTGGCATGTAATCAACCATATTTCTACGAAAAAGTTAACGTCTATTAGAAAATTCGTCACATTTCAACCCTTACATACTAAAACATGTGAGGTACTAATTGATGGCTAATTCTATAAAAAAAAAGACATCCATAATCATTGTAACAACTTATTTCTGAAGTAGATCTACAATAAACACAAAAGGTGGGCTAGGGTCTGTATTTTTCATTTTCAAATAGCTAAAAAAAATGTTGTTAGAAGCCATCCGAGTGCAGATCTATGTCTACTTTTTTCTTTTCTTTTTTGATAAGAAGAGAAATCTGTGTCTACTTTGATTTTTAGAATATATTTGAAGAGATTTGGTGTAATTGAGGAAATAGTGAAATTTGGTGTTTTTATTTATTTTTATTTTTTTTAGTTTTTTGCCTGTGAAAGGAGGGACCCACCTGGTTTTTAGTCCACGTAGAAGAAAATAATAATATAGGCACAGTTGCTAGTTGCACCCAGAAGAATGTGATGGCACAATTGGCATTGTTTTTTTAAACCAGCTGCCAGCTCGTTGCTGAGTTGGTAAAATGTAGCCTACAATTGCAGATAATTTTCAAACCAGTTTGAAATAGTTATCCAAAATAGTCCAGTTTGGAAAAATTTCTTTTTATAAATGATATGTAGTATGATTAGTGAATTTCAAGAATATCATAGTTTATTTCCTAAGTTACATTATTAGACATTCATATTTATCTTTAGGTTTCTAATAATTATTATTTGCATGTCAATACATGCATCTCCTTGTTTGCACATCTTTCTAGTTGATATTAGAATGCTAATTTTTACATTCAATTTAATTAATTGGGAATTTGTCTTTATTTATAATTTTTTATTTGAACCACGTTATTGGTTAATTATTATTGAATTAAGTTTATTTACGTATAAATTATAAATTCACATAAAAGAATAATTATGAGGATATTTGTTTCTACATTTTTATGATTTTTTTTAAAACAAAATTTGTTTAGTAAAAAGGTTTTCTCCTGAATTCTAGAATTTACTTCTGTTAGAGTTCAACAATTTATTTATTTGTTGTGGATAAAAATTTAATTTGAGAAATGGTTTGAGAACAAATATTAAATATGCGAACATTTGTAGGTTATGTTGATAATTGATAAACTAAAAAGGTTTTTTTATATTAGATCATTCGTATGCTAACAGTAGCTTTAAGTGATTGTGGATTTGTTGGGTTCAAAATTATGGTCTTTGGCTAGTGCATAACAGAACATTGTGATTTGAGCAATATTTGAGTTTCAAACATTTACATTTGAGCTATTTTTATACTATGTAATCACAATAAATCATCTGATACTTTAAATTTAACTTGTTGAAAAATATCTTTAACATATGAAATTCCATTATATTATTTACTTTCACATTATTTTTATTAAATAAGTCGCGTTTTCAAACAAAAAGCAATTTATTAGATTTTAAATTAGCTATTCGTTAGAATTTTAATGTGCAAAATTTCAATTTATTAGTCATGAGTAAAATTGTTGTTTTGAAAATTATACAAAGATTTAATACCGAAATCTGTGAAAATTTGTAGGTTATTTATGAAAACTATAGGTTATTTTGATAACGGATTAACTGAAAAGACTATTAAAGAAAATGATTTAGTGTCGGTGTTTTTACCGAAGCATTAGGTAATTGTGCATTAGCTTTTATTATGATTAGTGACTTTTCTGTTTTATATCTTGAGTTACATTATCAAATATTTAGATTTCTAATCGACTATGAACTCATGATATTTGTGTCAACACATGCATTTTTTTTGTACTTCATTCTTATTTGATATCAAAATATTAATTTTCCAAATTAATTTTAATTAGTTTGGAATTCATCTTTTATTCTTAGTTTCTTTATTTTGAAATATTTTGTTGGTTGATTATTTTTTAAATTTGATATTTTTCTATATGATTGTAAATCCACTTTGAAGAATAATTCTTGCATTATTTGTTGTTTCAACCTTTTTGTGATTTTCTTGAAGCTAATTTTGTTGTGTAAAAAGTTCTAGTTTTTAAAACTAGTCATTTGTTGTAGTATTAATATGCAAAGATTATCATATTTCTATTTATATCGAATAACCTTTTCTAGATATTTATTATTGAAACATGTTCAATTTGTAGGTTATGGTTTAGAAGAATTGAGGAGGAAATTATTTTGAGAGCATTGGTATGCCAACATTAACATTAAGTGATCATGCACTTGGTGCAGATTTGTTGTTTTGGTTAGGCAGACTATGATTTGAGCAATATTAGGATGCAAACTTTTTGTGATTATCTATTGTCGTTGCGATATAACATTTTACACAAAATAATATTTACACATATCATTTGACATTTCATAACTTATTTTGTTTAAAAATAGTTGTAATTTGTGAAATTGTGCTACATTATTAACTTTCTCGTTATTTTAAAAATGTTTTTAATAATTTAGTGATTTTTAGTTCAAAAGTTAAAGTCGACAATTTGTTGTAGTTTTAATGTGCAATTTTCTTATTTAGTTGCCTTAAAAATTCATAATTCTAAAATTATTTAAAGACTATATTGAAATACATCAAAATTTAGGGGATTGTTAAAGATACTTCAGTTTTGGATAAAAGAGTAATTTTAGAGGGACTTCGTCCTAAAATAAAATTGTTTTGAGAATGACATGATAAATGGAACCAAATCAAGTGATTTACTGTTTTATCTTCGTTCAAAACAAATTCGGCTACACCTTGTCGAAAATTAAAAAGAAAAATGATGGATAGTCCACCGAAAACTAAATTTGGATGGACTTGATCGAAGAGAAAATCATAAAAGGAGGTCCACCGAAAAAGGTTGCATAATGGGGGAGGGGGTAATAACAGAATTATATTTGATTTTATTACCAGTAAGCTAATTTTTTTGTTACTCGTAACAATTTTAAAAATATTATAAAATTGACTCTCTCTTGTTTAAAATTGGAGTCCCTTTAACAATGCTCAAATTTATATAGGTTACTTTGATAATAAGAAAGTTGAGGAGAAAAGTTTAAAAAGACTTTGAGAGCACCGGTCTTGGCACGTTTAATTGATTGTGCATTGGATTATTATTTTAGTAGTAAAAAATATGGAAAATATGTTATGCAGCACACACACTCATACATACATACGAGCATACATACACGCACAAACATATACACACACATATACATACACACATATATATACATACACAATGTATATATGTGTGTATCTATTAAATAATAGTAAAACAAAGGAATTTGAAGCTCTCTCTTTAATTATAGGAAAGATCTCCATTCTCCTTAATTCTCTCCAAGTCTAGATATTTTATTTTTAAAATCATACGATTTACCAATTTACAATTATTCTACTAAACTTCTCATGCTATTTTACAGTCAAGGTTTTAAATCTCGGTAATCTCGGTCGAGATCTCATTTTCAACCTTGAGCGATTCGAAACGACAAAATTCGGATTAATCTCGGTTAACCTGAATCTCAGTCGAGATATTCAAATCTCGGCCGAAATCTCGACCGAGATCTATTTGCGAGATCCCGGTCGAAATGATGTTTTTTTTTATTTTGATTTTTTTTAGTTGGCTTGGTCCAAAGTCCATAGAATTATTTCCTTTACTTAATATAATACATTCTTCCATCCTCTACATTCATTTCGACCGCGAATACATTTCGTTGCAGTTTAATTCATAGTATCATGTTAAGCTACTTAATATATTTCATTTCATATGCACAAATTAATGGTGTTTCCATCCTTTTTCTAGTTTAAGCTACATTTCATATGGTTAGTCACTTTTGTAATTAAGATATAACTAGTGGAATGCTTGATTTAATTTTGTTGACTAATGACTACCAAGACCTTTCACATGTTTGGAGCTTGGAGTTTTAATCATATGTTTATTTGTAAATGTAGGATAGTTCTATATTTTGGTTTTACTATGAAACATATACAATGCAAGAAAACCATTACTAATGTTATTGAAAATTATTTGTTTATAACGTAGAGAAGTCAAGTAACTATTTGAACAAATGAAAATGGGGTGTCTATGTGAAGTTATGTTTCATGTTTACTTCATCTTGTTGTGATATTATATGTTAAATTCATAAATCCTCATTATTTATTTACATTATATAGTATGGATGTTTTTTCAAGCTACTCATGACGAAAGTGTTATTACTACAAATCAAATCAATTAAATTATTATTTTAATTAGTATTTATACATTTAGTTGTATGCAATTTAATATTAAAATACCAAATATTCCGAGATTGCTTCGAGATAAACTTTAGGACCCGAGATGTAAATCCGAGATAGATGCCCGATATACATTTATCTCGTTCGAGATCTCGCCCGATACGAGATTGAGTCCCTAAAATCTTCGAGACGAAACGTGACCGAAATCTGAGAATTAAAAACTTGTTTACAGTTAAATATCCACTTCTAAAAGAATATACAATTGTTTACAAATCTTTCAGGGTTTTCTTTCAAAATTTTATATTATATAGTCCACACATTTAAATTAATTGCATAATTCAAAATTTAAACTAATTGATAAACTTAATCAACTAATATTTATTAATAAATCCTAAAAGATGAAAGTTCCAATATGTATACTACATGCATACCAACAAATTGATTAAAAAAAATTCATTTAGGTGCAAATATATATAAAATATAACATAAATTATATACATTAATGACGATAACAAATTTATATACAAACAATTATATACAATGTATACTACAAGTACCATTGTCCTAGTGGTTAAGCGGTTCAACTTTGGTGCGAGAGGTCATAAGTTCGAAACTTGCGTAGCGTGGGTCGAACATTTATTGAAACATGATTTGTGGTTTGTTGTCCCAGTGACATGTTGTATCTAAGTACCATTTCAATTTTTTTATATAATTTATTAATTACATGAATTTATCATACATTGCACTCTAAATTTTAAACGTTTTACAATTACATTGAAACCCTTCTCAATTATCTTCTAATATTTTACATTCAAGTCCATATATTTAACTAATTATGTAATCTTAAATTTAAATTATTTAAATAAATTTGGTTAATTAATATTTATTATTCCATCTAATAAATCCTGAAAATACGAGGATGTCAACCTATACAATTTTTGTATATTGAGAAAAATGATAAAATTATTTCTTCTTTATTTAGATATATAAAGATATTTAAATCACATAACATAAAATGTATACATCAATAATAATAACTCTTTTAATTTCTAATTCATTTATCTCACAAAAAATCGTACATTACATAACATAATTTCATTTTTAACAACTTTTAAAGGATAAATTTATACTTTACAACATTACGATGTGAACGCACAAATTACACCGATAAAAATTAGATTATATAACATTCTCACTTTCAATGTGTTATCAAACCATACACAACTCATAGCTCAACTAAATGCTACGTAACATTATTTTATAATCATCAAAGTTGTAAGCATGACCTTCCTACAACAATTAGATTATACATTATATACGCTCTTCTCAATTACAAATTTATGCAAAGCTCTTCTCAATTTTCTCCAACTTTTTACATTCAACTCCTTATATTTGATTAATTATATTGATCAGTAACTCAAATTATTCAAATAAATTCAATTATTTAATGTTCACTACTCCTTTCATAAATCCTTTAAAAAAGATGGCAATTCAATATATATACAGCAACCATATTAACAAAATGGTAAGTTACTTATTCGCTCATACATATACAAAAAATATCACATAACATAAATTATTTACATATACAGAATTAACAATTTTAATGTATAATTTTTTTTGAGTCAGGACATTAATTTATACAGAGATATGTAGTCAGCGAGAATTGAATCCTCAACTTTGTATCTAAGCGCTGCATGTCATTTTAGTTTATGATTAAGATATCACAATAAATTTATCATATATTGCATAATAAAATATATTTTAGCAATAATTAAAATATAAATAATATTTTTTTAAACATTACTGTGTGTAACGCACGGGTTACACACTAGTATGTGTGTGTGTGAATAGGAAGTTAATGAGATATCTAGAAATAAGGACTTTAGGAAAAATATACAATGTCACATTAGCATATCTGGTTTGTCTTATCTTAAGTGATAAATTAGAAAACAAAAACTCAACAAAATGACATGTTAAGTTCTTACTTGTCAGTTGCTAATATGGCAACGTTTATTTTGTAGCATAATTTTTTTTAACATTTGCGAGGATGGTGTTGGTAACTTTTTCGTGTGCTTAGTTCATAGTTACTTCTTTTTGCCTAGTTCAACATTCCTTATCCACATTCTTTAAAAAACATCAACTACCACACAAATTGATCCCTCTTCTTCCATCTTAATAGAAAACCAATCATTTTTGAGTTAAAAAAAAGAAGATGACCTTATAGATGAATTAATACTGATTTCCTTTTTCTTGCCTATAGTTGTTAGGGCGTTCACATGAAAATAATCATCCAATCTTTGCACGAGGCGCACAATTTTGTTGCTTTTTACATCCATGTTGATAGTGGAACTTGATTTAATCCAAGTTTGGTTGATTTGTAAGATTTTTGTGATTTCTACTGCTTGTTGTTGATTTTTCTTCCTTTAGAATGTGTTGTAGTTAGAGATTAGTTTGAGAGTTGGTAGAATTTTAATATTCTAGTGACTTCTACATCCTTTTATTGTTGATTTTCTTCCTCCATTGTTTGTAGTAGTTAGAGAATACTTTGAGAGTAAGAAAACAAGCCAGTAATTAATTTCCCATGGTTATGATTTAGAAACCAAAGTTCTAGGATTAATTTTCTAAGAGTAATATTATATAAATATCCAGTTATGAATTAGATCCTATTTACCATGAATTGGCTGAGGATCTAAATTACGAATCCTATTTATGTACGCTCATTTTGTATTTAATAAAAATAGAAGAAGCCTTTTCAAATATCATTAGCTTCTTGAGACAAGATTAAAGAGTACAGGCATGTATTCAATCATATGACAAACGACAAATCTGTTTTCAAACTCATTTTCCTTGCTATGGTCACAGAAAGCATGTATAGGCAGTTGTGCATGAACCAAAGTGATTGGGATGGAAACAATCCATCTCTTAGACACTCTTACCCTCTAGTCTGTTTTATTTTTGCCTGATGTTGACTGTAACCTTATCTCGGTTAGCAAACTGAAAAGTGATGCTTATTGCGAAACTAAATACTTTGCCAAATATTATGTATTTTAGGACTTAAGCTCTAGGTGGATGATTGGCAATGTTGAACTTCATGCGGACTTCTATCTTCTTGATATGAACACCTCATCAGTCTGCTTCTTCTCCAATAACAATTGAGTCAGTCTCAACGTTGGTCAGTTCATAGTCTTCAATCAGCTGGTCAGTTGAATATTGTAATGCTCTTATGATGTGGCATCCTTTTTTTTTTTTTTTTGTATATGAAGCAATTGTTTCGTCTTTATTTACTAATAAAAATCTTGAATTTATTTCACTATGAAGTTTTTCAATTCGCAAAGTATACTTGAAGCACTTAACCTCTCCGGCCTTATCAAACAAGTTATCCTTTTTTCCTCATTCATGGTGTTAACTAGGATCCAACTTCGATCTCTAATATTACATGTACTCGATGACTTTTGTTATACAAGATGAAACGGATTTGGTAAAGATGAAACGTTTTTCGGACAATAGCCAAGTACTGAAATAGTGATAGAGAACGATACAATGTTAGATCCGCCTATTGCTTAGAGAAAAAACATCCGATTATGTGCCAAACACCACATCATGGTTAAATTTAATCAAACATATCTTACAATTCCCAAACATTTGTGACTTCCTTGGATAAAATCATGTTTCTTGTTTATGAAACCCTGATGGTACTTGAATGTCAAGTAACAACACTATAAGCATACAATGCACTTGAGAAAAATGATGCATGGATCCGAACATCATCACCACATGGTAAGAAGATTGTGGGATGTAAATGGATATTTTTAGTTAAGCAAAAGGTTGGTGGGAACATTTACAAATACAAGGCTTGGTCGGTAGCTAGAGGGTTCACTTAGTCATATGGAATTAATTTTTATGAGAAATTTGCCTCCATATTCAAACTTAAAATAATACGTGGCTTATTATCCATTACAATCAATCAAGATCAATTTTGTTAAACCCCTCTAGGTGGCCCAATAGTAAATAGTAACTTGTGGGCGTAAAAACGCCACGAGTTCGAGGCTCAATAACCATGGTAGGTATATAACATTTAGTGTATACATATCCAAAGTATGTATTATGAGTTCGATGCATACATTTCCAGAGTTTACAGATAAAGTTTAATTCTCTAGATATTCAACAAAATTTTGGCCACTATTGCAGCTCAATGTGAAGAATGCATTCCTAAATGGAGAAATTTATGTTAGAACCTCCATTCTTAGTTTCGATGACAACAACTACACAAATATACATATACAATATAAACATCATCAATATGCAGGTACATGCAACAAGATCATGGTTAGAAGACAAGCAAGGAGAGACTATTTCTAGTAAGGTCGTATTTAGTCATAGATAAAATATGTAAAATCTTCTTGAGTGATTCACAAAACACAAATTCACGTTTTCAAATTAAAACAGAACTCATCTTAAGAAAACTGAATTCACAGACGTCTGTGAAAAACCACAAACGTCTGTGACATTACACAGGAAAATTAAACCCTGTAATGACAGACGTCTGTGACGTTATTTCTGCTATTTTTATAAAAGGTTGCTTCCTTCTGAATTTTTCAATACACTGAATTTACTCAAACATTGCAACGCTTTGAAAGGAAACGGTTGCTTCTCTTCGAGAAACAACTCTTGAATCTTATAAATACAAGTAAATGATTGAGGCTAATACTTACCTTGATTTCTATACTCTTATAATATATTCTTACTTTTGTGCTTCACTGATTCAATTTTTTCAATCATTCAAATAACCAGAATTAATATTTTGGTTATATAGCTTCCTAAAAATCAAAGTGCACATAAACAATACCACTCAAAGGAGATTATAAGAAGAATTGTATTGTACATTCAATATCCGTGTTATTCAAAACACACAATTCTCAACAAAATATTTTTGTATTAAGCATGTTCCTCTGGATGAAGTGAGGGTTTTTTTGGTTAGTAAATACCGAAGCGGAGTTTCGAGACTGGACGTAGGACGGGAGGTCCGAACCAGTATAAAAACTTTGGTTTGTACGTTTTTTATACTTTACTATTTATTATCCACTATAGCATTAACTCATACACTTGCATATTATACACAAGTTAGATAATATACGATCCGCTAGACTTTCAATATGTATAGAGACACCAACCGATTTTGAAATCTATCAAACAAAAGGAAAGAAGTAAAAGTTAAAAAAGCCATTGTATGGGCTAGAAACAACCACTCTACACAAGGTTTGAAATGTTACTAAGGTGCATGAACAAGATGATTAATCACACTTAAGAAAACTCTTCGTTATCCATCATACGTTTCATAGAAGGAAGAATTACAATGATGGTTGTCTATGACGATGATATAGTTCTTACTAGTAATCACGAATGGAGATCTTACTATCTGAGAAATTTAAAATCAAAGAATTAGGATCGATGCCATAAAATATTTTCGATTTGTATGATTTAGATCGTTATTCAAATCACATCCCTCTTGATCTAAGACAAAGAAGAGATCATAAAAAGGAAAAAATGTATGACTTTTTAACAGATCGAAAATGTTGCTTAAAACGTTTTTATCTGCAATTTTCTCCTCTCGACGTTAATTCCCCTAGTTATTGGTATCCGCTGACTCATTCAGGATGTCTGAAAATTGAAGCTCTAGAGGAAAGCCGTATTTAGTAAAGAAACGGGTGATGTAATTTGAAAGGGAATAGTTGAAAATTTGATTGGTTATCAACAACGACGGGTTGCATCCATCTAGTAAATCCCCTATTAAATTAATTTTGGTCCAACGTTCAAAATCTAACCATTTTTGAAAAGATTGCTAAATTTCAGAAAATACCATATATGACCAAAATTGAAGGAATGTTGATAAACACTTAAGCAGATAAACAAAATAAATTTCTTTTATTCATTGGATTTATAATAAAACTACATGGCATCTTCTTCCTTGCTAGCCATTAAAATTATTCTCAAGCTCTTTATGAGTTTGGAAATTACAAATGAGAAAAATGAGCTGGATTGAGAGAATGAGCAGAAGAACCCCTTCTTATATAGGGGTGGACCTCTATTTATAATAGTTGGCGAGTGACATGACTAATTGTATTGGTCGATTAAAGTTGATGAAGATTGATTAGGTTGCAAGATGGACGATCTTGATGGAGATATTTCATGATTCCAAAGTTTGAGTGGTTCATGTGGATTAGTAGCATGACCATTTTTATTTACAGATTTGGCAAAGGCGTCATGTTTTCATAAGAAATGCTTTGTACTTCTTATCTATAGTTGGGTGTGAGCTTCTCTTCATCTTATTGCACTTGCTCTTCATATGACTAATTTCTCTTCATCCCTTCACGTTGAATATTCCTTATACTTTTCTTTCTCATGTATAATTGAATTAATTTGCTTCACAAGAACTTATTGTTATGGCTTTTCCTAGAATCCACATACAATTAGATTTTAGATGATATAAGAAGTGAAGAAAAAAACAATGACAAATAGATTTCTCCAAACAAAACCTTTATCAATTCATCGAAAGATTATAAGACAAAGCCTAAGAATTGAGAAGAAATCTCAATCCCAAAACCCCAGAATTTCTTACACATCCAATAAACCATATGCATGTATAACTTTGATAAAATGCATTCTCTAATCAGCTAATTATGAAATTGACTGATACACTTCTATCCTGTGTAGTCAAATCCCTGCTAAAGCCAACAAACCTCCCGCTATAGCGTATAACGCTCTTCGACCGCTATGCTTTTTCGATATAGTGCTATCAAAATAGTAAATCCGTTTTAAACCCCGCTATTTTCCGCTACACTCTTTAAATCAAAGGTTTTTAGCACCTGCTATAGCAACACTAATATAAAAAGGTTGATTTGACTAGTTCTCTTTTAAATCAAATTAATAAAGTTACGGTAAAGACCTAATTTTAAGGCATAAGTGCACAATATAAGTTAGAAATCTATTTTAGTCATCACATATATGCTGTATAAATCATGATATTATTTGGTTTTGTTATATAAGATTAAACAATATTTTTTTCTTACACAAATGATGTGAGAATGGTTATAAAGTAACTTTGAATATTTAGTTTTATACCTAATGAAGGTTTTTGCTCCTCCGCTATTTTCCGCTATATCTCCGCGTTATCCATGCTATAACTTTTTGCATCTCCACCGCTATGAAACCGCTAAGCGCTTTAACTGTGCAGCTTCTATCTATCGAAATAAATCATTCTCATGTAGATAATTTCTTGCCTTCTTTGATGCAATAAAAGAGGTAATTAATCACTCTCTGAAAATCTACAAAATCTATAAATGAGGCAATGTATTTAAGTCACAAGTCTAACTTGATTCAAATATCTTCAAAATCTACTTAAATATAGAATATTGTATCACTATAATCTAACAATCTCCACCTTGATACGACATTTCCATACAAACCTACCAACTTCACTTACATTCCCATACTCTAAACAATCTCCAATATCACAATGGAAATAAATGTCTCCATCCTAAAAAAACTTAATCAACCTCCAAACCACCTAAGTATGAATGCCAAGGTATGAGGTTTCGGTCGGAACCCCGAGATTCCGACCATCCCGGTTCGGTTCCGGCCGGAGGCGGGACGAGACTAGGGCAAAAATCCGTCCCGCTTAAAATCATCAAAACAAAAAAATTAAATTAAATCTACGTGCCAAGAACAAGATCAAAAGCAACAAAGTAAATAGAAAACCAATTGAATAAGGAAATCAAAGAATCAATTACCTCCCACCAAATCGAGCAGCATCATTAAGCAATTAGGGTTTTGTTGCAATGAATCAGAAGCCTAATTGAGTTGAGATTGAGTCGAGCATTTTTTTTCTTTTGATTGACATTGATAGCGAAGATGGAGACGAAAGTTTTGATTTTTAAAAACAAAGTCGACGGTGATTTAGAATGGGAATATGTGTTTCTAGGGTTAGATATTGGGCAGAATGATAATTGGACATGTAAATAAAATATAATTGAACCTGCAAAGATAATATAACCGGCCCAGCTATGTTAAATTAAATATAGGGTTCAATTCTAATTAATTGGGCTACTTTGTTTTAGTAATTTAATTATAATGTTCGATTCTTATTTAGGCTAAGTAATAAATTATAGTATATAGTTTAATTTTTAATGTTTTATATTTATTTTCTATTCAATTTTAGGTATGTTATAGCAAATCGAACTAACATTATGGTACTTGGGACCGAAACCGAAACTAAAACTGAAATCTTCGAAATTTCCGAAATCGACCGAAATCATGAAAATTTCAAATGAGCGAAATCGAGACCGAAACCGAGTTTTCAAACCTTGATGAATGCCTCCAATTGAACATGCATATCATCAATAAATCAGAACTGCTTGTAATACTATAAAGGCTTCCATGTAGTCTTTGCGGTTTTCCATTGCTAGCTCCATCTTGATTCTGGAAAATTTACCTTTCTAACATCACTTTGAGAAGTTCCTTCATTTTCCACCATTTTCCCAAGAAATCAGTACACATTGTTGCTTTCCCGTTTTGCATGCAGTCCCTCCATATTACCCTTTCAAATACTTGTTACTCCACCTCAATTCGAAAAGTTACAGCCTTTTCCTTCAAACTATCCCATTGAAACAAGATTCTTTCTAATTTTTGGGACATACCTAACTCATGTGAGTTTCACATCTCTTCCATCATACATCTTTAGCCTGACCGAACCTATATCCTTCACCTCAACATCTTCACCACTAGCGGACTCCACCTTACTCTCTTTCTCTTTATAATCAATGAATGCTTTCTTTTGGTGAAATATATGGAAACATGCACCCGAATCAAGCACTCATCAATCTTCTTTCTTCCATCAACACAGAAATTGTCATTACTAATACCAAAATTTACCTCGTCATCGTTGCCTTCATCAAGCTTGTTTTTGCCTTTGTCTAATGCTTTTATCCTTTCTTTGTCACTTTTAAGCTTGTTGCAAAATCTCAATTAGCGATCAGGTTTTTCCATAGTAATAGCAAGTGAAATCTTTTTCCATGTTTAATCTTTTTATCGTCTTTCCATATTCAGACGGTTACCCTTCCTAGCAAGATTGACCTCTTCAATTGGATTTTCACTTTCTTTTTCTCCTTATCCTTTCCTTCAGTTGGGTCCATCCTCTACATCTCCTCATAAAGCATGCTAATAACCACTGATCACATTAGAACAACTCCATTTGAATTTAAGTTGTTCAATGCAACCACATGCGTTTTTCAATTCTCAGGTAATAAACTCATCAACATTGAGGCTTATGTTTCATCATCCACCTTGTAATTTACGGCCACCAGTTGGTTCACAATTGCCTGAAAATCATTGAGATGCTCTTCGATTGACCCACCTTCTTTAAGCTTTAGATTTACCAATCTTCTCATTAGAAGAGGCTTGTTTATTGTAGAGTTCTTTGCATAGATTCATTTCAATTTCTTTCAAATTCCAAAAGCAGATATTTCATTAGCAACAATATGAAACACCGTATTCTCCATAAAATACCGAAAAGCCATCACTACCTTCCTATCCAAAGATTTCCACCTTGCTTCATATACATTACTAGGTTTCTCTCCTTTGTTCTTCAATGGTTCGTGAAGATCATTGAGATATAGAAAATCCTTCATTTTCGCTTTCCATAACCCCCAATTTCTCCAATTAAGTTTTTCAACACATACATTCTCCATAACCAAACTCTCATATCAAAAAATTTGTGTGGTAGGTTCTGATACCAACTGTTAGGATTTTTCCTAGGATCCCTACATAATTAGATTTTAGAAGAGATAAGAATTGAAGAAAAAATAATGATAAATAGATTACTCCAAACAAAACCTTTATTAATTCACCAAAATTATTACAAAAGAAAGCCTAAAATCTGAGAAGAAATCTCAATCCCTAAAACCCCAAAAAAATAGTTTTTTGTCCCACACATATCTAATGAACCCTATACATGTTTATTTATAATAACTTTGATAAAATGTCTTCTATAATCAGCTAATTAAGAAATTGACTGATATACTTCCATCTACCAAAATGAATCATTCTCATGTAGATAATTTCTTGTCTTCTTTAATGCAATAAAAGAGATAATTAACCACCCTTCAAAAATATGCAAAAGCTATAAAAAAAGACAATGTATTTGAGTCACAAGTCCACCTTGACTCAAATATCTCTAGAATCTACTTAAATATGGAATATTGTAGCACCAAAATCTAACATTTATAATATATTTTAATGCATGTCACTTTACAACATCAATAATGCCTTCACAATTTTGATCACTATTGAAAAAAGATCAATTTTCCAACCCGGAGTTCCTTACGTCATCCCTACATCGCGTAAGAGCGGCATGGGGAAAACATGAAGGCACTGGGAAAGCGTAGGCATGGCATAGAGAAATCCCCATGGCATCCCTACGTCTGTCTTAGTTTTGTATATGAAAAACAATGCGTAGGGATTTCCCTACGTCTGTACATACCGGCATAGGGAATGCATAGGGAAATCCTTACGCATTCCCATGCCTATGTTAGTTTTACTAACTTTTACCATTTAATTTGAAATTAAACTATATAAATTGAATTAAAATTAAAATTAAACCATAATCTTAAATAAAAATTTAAGTTAAATTATATATACATACATAGACACACACATGGATATATATATATATATAACAAAATTGCTCCTATTTAACGGAAATGACAAAGGACAGTTCGTATTTAAAATAAGAAAATACATCAAAAGGATGTAATTAACCCTGGTCGGCAATTTTTTCTCCAATGTTAACGTTGTTAAAAGTCACCGTTAAAACCTACTGAAAATGTAACTTCCGACACCGCGGTTGCTTTCCATTCACCCGTCATCATTTCAAGCTAAAATAACTTCCTCCTCCAACCATCCCTCATCTCTTTGAAAAACATCCATGTCTATGTACTTGGAAATTTTTATCGTAAATGTCCTTTTTCATTCCTTCTATTCCTTAAGTTGCATTTTAGTTCTTTGATGTACATATTAATACTTGCATCACCAACTGCCGCTGCCCAAAAATTGAAATTCATTCTGATTTTTCCTTCTTTGGACTGAATAACATTGTTGTTTCATGGAGATTTGACCAGGCAACTAGTGCTCGGCATCAGGTAGCACCCGGCAATAAGAAAGTGTCCGGCATCCGGGAGTGATCGGCGAAGCACTTGGCATCCAGGAGTGATCGGCGAAGCACTTGGCATCCAGGAGTGTTCGGTGAAGCACTTGGCATCCAGGAGTGATCGGCGAAGCACTTGGCATCCAGGAGTGTTCGGCGAAGCACTTGGCATCCAGGAGTGGTCGGCGAAGCACTTGGCATCCAGGAGTGTTCGGCGAAGCGCACGGCATCCAGTGGGACTCGGCATCCATAGCGTTCGGCATCCGTAATGCTCGGCGACCAGGAGACTCGGCGTCAAGTAGTGTTCGGGGTCAAGTAGTGTTCGGCGTCAACTGGCACTCGGCGACAACCAATGCTCAGCATCCCTAGCGTTCGACATCATTAGAACTCGGTGATAGGAGAACTCGGCAACAAGAGCGTTCGGCATCCCTTGGTACTCGGCAACAGGAGTACTCGGCACTCCTTGGTACTCGGCGTAGTACTCGGCAACAGGAGTACTCGGCATTCCAAGGTACTCGGCGTAGTACTCGGCAACGAGAGTACTTGGCATCCAGAAGACATTCAGTATGCACAACTACTCAAGGTGACAATGTCGTTCGGCCAGCGTGCACTTTTCGTTCAAGAGCTTCGGATAGAGACACGTTCGGCCTCAACTGATAATCATCCTGCACTTCCCACACATCCAGCGTATCGTTCGACATAGAAGGACTGTTCGGCATCAGAGCGTTCGGCATACCAGGATCGGCATGCAGCGACCACTGTACTGGGGCTAGAGTGTTCGGCCATCCAGCCCATTTGGGAAGTCCAGCCCATATTTGCCTATAAATAGAGGGGCAGGGTCACAGTGAAAGGGATCCTTTTTTGGGAGAAGACACTGGGGAGACTCTGCCATTTTCGAGACTCGTCTTCTCTACTTAAACAACTTCATGCAAGCATTTGATCCACGAATTGTATTTGTAATCAACTATAAAGAAGATCAATAAAGTTTAACCTCAAAGTGGACGTAGGCAATTACGCTGAACCACTATAAATTTGGTGTTCTTACTTTCTGCAGTTAGATTAGCATTGTCTTCTCTGTTTAATTTACTTTCATCACTTATATCTCTACACAATCTTTCTCTACGAGGTTAGTGACCAATTTTGGTGCTAACACTTTGGTGCTTTCACTGAGAATTGAATTCTTAGACCTCAAGGATCTGCTTTGAAGCTACTGGATTGAACAAATCCCCCAAAGAAGATACGACTCACTGATAGGACATCCGTTGATTCTACTCAGAGTTCATACCAATAACTCTACAATGGCAAGACCACGTACCAGGTCAGCTTCTCATAATGCGGATGCCCACGAAACTGCTAGTGTGCAACAAGCAGGACCTAGCAATCAACCAGCGATTCCGAGTGCAGGAATTGCCGCTCAAGAACAGACTCCAGTTGTCACCAGAATAGAGTTCAATGACTTGATGAGAGAACTCAGGGAAAGCAGGAGACAACTAGGAGAGCAGATGCAAGCTAACGCCAACCTGATGGCACAACTCACTCAACAGCAGCAACAGAATGCTGGGGGAAATCCTGCTCCTTACTCTTCATCTGACAGCTCAACTTCCTCTGATGAACCTCCCAGGCGCAGACGCCGCAAGACTGACGCTGCACGAGCAGAAGCTGCTGTTCAAACAACTGGAGACCGCGACCAAGCAAGAGCTGGAAACTTCAGGACCGGGGTACAGACGGAGGATAGAGGCCCGGATCATCAAAATGCTAACGATGTCGAACCTCAAGACGCACGATTGGCAGACCGCCAGGAGAGGAGGCATCAGCATGGACATGCGCGTAAAACAGACACTAACCTTCCGCCTTCCATATAGACACCAGATCTGACAGCCATGATCAGACAGTTGATGAAGGAAAATCAGGGGTTATCGAATGATGATTGGGGAGTGTCAAGAAGTCATACTCCGTTCACGGATGTTGTGTTGCAAGCGGCGTACCCCAGGAAGTTTAGTATGCCTACTATCCCTACGTATGAAGGGAGGACTGACCCCAGACAGCATGTCATGAGGTACGAATGGATGATGGATTCAGCTAGAGCGAATGATGCCACCAAGTGTAGGTGCTTTCCAATTACTCTATCTGGGATCGCTACTATGTGGTTCACCCGACTTCCTCCGCGATCCGTATCAAATTTCGAGGAGTTGGCAAAGAAGTTTATTGAGCAGTTCAGGATACACACTACGCGCCCAAAGGACGTGATGTCTCTGTCAAGTGTAATCCAAAATCCCGGGGAGTCGTTGAAGGAATATTTACAAAGATTCCACGTAGCAGCAACTGAAGTCAGTAATCCCAATGACCATGCAATTCTGATGGCTGTAATGAGAGGTGTGGATCCAGACTCTGAGTTTGGAGACTGGCTGGCAGGAAAACCTCCGGCTACACTAGAGCGTTTCTACTCAAAGGCACACCAGTTCATAAGAAGAGAGGAAGCTAGGTGGGTACGACGAGATAAGGTGCCAGGACCTGTCCAAGAGTCAATAAAGAGCAACATTGCTATGAAGCAGTCTGGAGACAGCTCGGGAAAGGTCCAAGTCAATGTCCAGAACAAGCCTGGGCAACCCAAGGAGTCCGGCGGAAGGAGTCAAGGGAAAAAGAGAGAAGCGGGGAAGTGGAAGTCGAGAATCCCAAGCTACAGCGAGTATACTCCGCTGAACGCACCGCTTGAGAGCATTTACTTATCCACCTGCAATACATTTCAATACAGAAAGCCACGTCCGAAAGAATCAACCGAGGAACAGAAGCGGACCGGGAAATATTGTCGCTTCCATGAGACTTATGGGCACAATACGAAGGAGTGCAGACACCTACACGACGCTATTGAGAAGTTGATCAGGCAGAAGAAATTGCAAGAATTTGTGAAGGATCCACAAGAAGGAGGACAGGGAACGTCCAACCCAGGTCGTGCACCAGCCCCGCGTCATCCCGAGGAGCCTGCCCGAACCGTAGGTAGACTAGTCATAAATACAATTATCGGCGGACCTCACCCCGCGGATAAGAATTGGCAAGAGATGGAGCGATATGCAAGTTCCCTGAAGCATGCCGATTTTGAGTGTTGTTCGAACGCGGAGGACGGGACCCCTGATAAGCAGCAGCGCGTAATGACAGACGATATTGTGTTCAGAAACAGGGACGCTGATCAGGTAGAAGCTCCGACCATCAACCCGATGGTCATATCTGCAACGATCGGACCAGCTTATGTAAAGAGAATTCTGATTGATTGCGGAAGTTCAGTCAACATCATCTTCAAGAAGGCTTACGACCTAATGAAACTGGAAACAAAAGACCTGAAACCGTCCAAGGCTCGTATACACGGCTTTAACGGCGCGGCAACCGACGCCGTGGGGTACGTTGAGTTACCAGTTGAATTGGGACAAGGCGAGCGTCGGAGGGTGCGAATTCTACCCTTCGTAGTTTTGGATGTGGATTCTCCATATAATGTTTTCTTGGGCCGGCCGGCCCTGGCTGAGTTTAGGGCAGCATTGGCCCCGTGGTGTTTAACTTTGAAGTTCCCAACTGACAAAGGAGTAGGTATTGTTCATGGCGACCAAGCAGCTGGTCGTTCCTGTTATGTGGCTGAGCTCCGAGAAGCCCATCGGAGGGAGAAGGGAAAGGTTGCGGACAATCCCGTCCGCATCCTTAATGCGGATAATTGACAAGTAGTGCCCGAGCCCTGGCTCAGGCATAGTTCTCGGATCTTCGGAGATATAGATCCGAGAGACGACGATGAGAAACCCAGGGAAGAGAAGGCGGCACCGGCTGAATTAACAATTGACATCTCAGTTAGCCGTGACGACCCTTCACGAATTCTGAAAATCGGATCACAGCTTGGTCCCGCGATGACTGAAGACCTTAGCGACTTCCTCCGGGCGAATCTTGATGTTTTCGCCTGGACGCATTCTGATATGTGTGGGATTTCTCCCGCCATCACGAGTCATATGTTGAACATAGACCCGAAATACGTCCCAGTTAAACAAAAAAGGAGAATGGATCAGGAGAGGTTCGCCGCTCTCGGAGAGGAGGTGGACAAACTCAAAGCAAATGGGTTCGTCCGCGACGCCCTCTACCCTAAGTGGGTATCCAACCCCGTGCTGGTAAAAAAGGCGAATGGGAAATGGAGGACTTGTGTAGATTATTTCGACTTGAACAAAGCATGCCCTAAGGACAGTTTCCCGTTGCCTAGGATCGATCAGTTGGTCGACTCCACCGTAGGACATGAGCTGTTGTCATTCATGGATGCGTATTCAGGGTACAACCAAATCCCGATGCATATTCCGGACCAAGAACACACCAGCTTCGTTACAAATGTCGGACTGTATTGCTATGTAGTGATGCCCTTTGGATTGAAGAATGCAGGAGCAACTTACCAGCGTTTAGTGAATCGAATGTTCAAGGACCAGCTGGGTAGAATGATGGAAGTCTATGTGGATGACATGCTCGTGAAGTCACGACGGTCAAACGACCACATTCGAGACTTGGCTGAAATGTTTGACATACTCAGGTTTTATGGGATGAAGATCAACCCTCTGAAGTGTTCCTTCGGCGTTGCATCAGGGAAGTTTTTGGGATTCATCGTCAATGCTAGGGGAATTGAAGCCAACCCAGAAAAGATCCAAGCTATTCGAGATGTGCAAGCGCCCAGGACTATAAAACAAGTACAGAGCTTGAATGGAAAAGTAGCTGCGTTGAGTCGATTTATATCCAAGGCAACTGACAAGTGCATCCCATTTTTTGATATAATAAAGAAAGGGAAGAGAAATTTTGAATGGACGGCTAGTTGTGAGGAAGCATTCCAGAATCTGGTGAGGCATCTGGAGAGTCCACCAATGCTGTCAAAACCAGTTGACCACGAAATGTTATATGTATACTTGGCAGTATCTCCACATGCGATAAGTGCGGCTTTGGTTCGTGAGGAGGATCGAGTCCAGAAGCCGGTGTACTATGTTAGCAAGCGTTTAATGGGGGCAGAGAGGAATTACCCTAAGATCGAGAAATTGGCTTATTGCTTGGTGATTGCATCACGTAAGCTGCGCCCATACTTTCAAGCACATTCAATCGGCGTTTATACCAAGGTTTTAAATCTCCCCGAGATCAGCCGAGATGAAAATCCGAGATATTAGCCAAAATCCGAGATTTGGCAGCTTGGTTAGTTATAAGTCTTTTAAATATCGCCCGAGACAGCCGAGATATTTGCCCGAGATATTGGCCAAAATCCGAGATTTGAAACCTTGGTTTATACCGATCAACCCCTGAGGCAAGTACTCCAACGGCCGGAAACTTCTGGAAGGTTGCTAAAATGGAACATCGAGTTGAGCCAATTCGATATCGCCTACTTACCACGGAGAGCCGTCCGAGGGCAAGCGTTAGCAGATTTCATCGCTGAGTTTACCATACCCATCGAACCGGATGATCACGACATCATTCCCCCTGTTCGATGGAAATTATATACTGACGGTGCATCAAACGACCGTTGCTCCGGCGCGGGCATAGTTCTCATAACTCCGGAAAATCGATCAATCTGTTATGCCGTGAAGCTTGATTTCCCGGCTATAAATAACGAAGCAGAATATGAGGCACTGATCGCTGGCTTGAAGCTCATCAGAGAACTCGGGATCAAATCAATCGAAATCTTTTGCGACTCACAATTGGTGGTTTACCAAGTACGGGGAGACTACCAAGCAAAGGGACGAAAGCTCGCTCCGTACCTCGTTCAGGTCCAAGAACTACTATCAAATCTTGAGCGTTATGACATTTCACATATCCCGCGCGAACAGAACAAAGAAGCCGACTTATTGGCTAAGTTTGCAAGTACTGGCGATGCGCAGCAAATGGGATTGTATCCCGTCGAAGTCTTGCATAACCCGAGCATAGACGGGATGAAAGTCGATCGCGTGTTGGAAACAAAAATCGAGAAGGAATCGTGGATAACCCCATTCAAACTGTACCTAACGACCGGGGCTTTACCAGAAAAAAGAAGCGGAAGACGGCAGGTCCTTCGAAAGGCCGCGCGATACGTAATGCAGGATGGGTCGATGTACCGAAAAGGATTCTCAGTCCCATTATTGCGATGCATCGCTCATGATGAGACAAAGCGGGTCTTAAGAGAGGTTCACGAAGGGGAATGTGGCGACCATACTGGGGGGCAAACGCTAGCAAAGAAGATCCTCCGCTATGGATATTACTGGCCCACAGTAAACCGGGACGCCGCGGACTACGCAAGAAAATGCGACAAGTGTCAAAGATATGCGAAAATCCCGAGGGCTCCATCAACGGAACTCACACAAATGATTAGTCCCTGGCCATTTGCGATCTGGGGAATCGACATAATCGGCTCTTTGCCTATATCCAAAGGTGGCGCGAAATATGCGATAGTTGCAGTCGACTATTTCACAAAATGGGCTGAGGCAGAACCTTTGGCCACAATCACCTCTAAGAAGGTCATTAACTTCGTTGTATGAAACATTATATGCCGCTTTGGCCTTCCACGCACCATCATTACGGACAACGGAATGCAATTTGAAAGCAGAGAGTTCAAAGAGTTCTGTTTAAAGTATGGCATCGAGAAGAAGTTCGCCGCCGTGGCACACCCGAAAGCTAACGGGCAAGTCGAGGCCGTCAACAAAATAATCAAGTCCATACTGAAGAAGCGTCTGGAGAAGGTTGGAGGCAAGTGGGTAGATGAACTCCCGACAGCATTATGGGCATATAGAACTACCCACAAGTCCGCGACCGGCCACACTCCATTCGCCTTGGCATACAGCTCTGAAGCCGTTATACCCGTGGAACTTGAAGTTCCATCACACCGAGTGACATACTATGATCCCAAGACGAACCAGAATCTCTTGTTGGAATCATTGGACTGCATCGATGAAAAGCATGAAGAAGCCGAATTAAGGGCGGCAGCGCATAGGCACCGAGTCAAGCGCTACTACGACGGTAGAGTCCGCCCAAGGATCTTTGATGTGGGTGATCTCGTTCTGAAATGAGTTTTCCCGGTACCATCACATATGAATCCCAGCTGGGAAGGTCCGTACGTCATTGAACGGAAGCTTGGAGAGGGAACATTCAAGCTAGCGACCGTTGATGGCACGACACTCCCCCGAGCATGGAACAGTGAACATCTGCGGCACTATTACATTTAGCATGTTTCCTTTCTTGTTTTAGGCACTGTTATTTCCTGCATCTTTCCATTTAGTAATAACTTAGTTTCTTTTTAAAAGTTGTAATCGAGCAGTTTAGTTGATTTTCATTAATAAAGGCTTGAAGCCGTACCTTCCATGAATCACTAACGTTTCTATATCTCGTAATTGAATGACGAACTACATTATCTTGTACGACGTACGGACTCGTATAAACGATTTCAAATCTCTGAATCCCCAGAGTGCGGAGCGGAGTACTCTAAGTCCCCAGAGCGCGGGCTAGAGTATAAACGATTTCAAATCTCCGAATCCCCAGAGCGCGGATCGGAGTACTCTAAGTCCCCAGAGCGCGGACTAGAGTATAAACGATTTCAAATCTCCGAATCCCCAGAGTGCGGAGCGGAGTACTCTAAGTCCCCAGAGCGCGGGCTAGAGTATAAACGATTTCAAATCTCCAAATCCCCAGAGTGCGGAGCGGAGTACTCTAAGTCCCCAGAGCGCGGGCTAGAGTATAAACGATTTCAAATCTCCGAATCCCCACAGTGCGGAGCGAAGTACTCTAAGTTCCCAGAGCGCGGACTAGAGTATAAACGATTTCAAATCTTCGAATCCCCAGAGTGCGGAGCGGAGTACTCTAAGTCCCCAGAGCGCGGACTAGAGTATAAACGATTTCAAATCTTCGAATCCCCAGAGTGCGGAGCGGAGTACTCTATGTCCCCAGAGCGCGGACTAGAGTATAAACGATTTCAAATCTCCGAATCCCCAGAGCGCGGAGCGGAGTACTCTAAGTCCCCAGAGCGCGGACTAGAGTATAAACGATTTCAAATCTCCGAATCCCCAGAGCGCGGATCGGAGTACTCTAAGTCCCCAGAGCGCGGACTAGAGTATAAACGATTTCGAACCTCCGAATCCCCTGAACGCGGATCAACTTACTCTAAATCTCCGGAGCGCAGATTTAGAAAAAAGGTCCAAGTACTCGAGAAATGTGGAATAAGGAGTATGCCACGTCCGGAGATGTTTGAACAACATGAAAATGGGCTGGGAGATAAGGCAACTCATAAGAACTTGAGTTATGGCTGCAATTAGTCATCAAACCAAAGAAAAGCAAGAGAATCATTCGAACGAAAAAGAAACCAAAAACTTTATTTGATCAGTCCAAAATGGGGTTACATGATCACTCCTACAAAATTCAGACCTGTCTATACAAACTACAAGCTACGGAAGATAAAAGCAATTACAAGACTTAAGCAAGAAGCTCGTTGAACGAGTGTATCGATTATTTCTTCGATTTCTTCTTCTTGTCTTCCTTTGTCTTTTCCGATGACTCCTCTCCCTCATGCTTTTTCTTGGACTTCTTGCTTGCTAAGGAAGCGGAGTCAGGAGTAGGAGACGGAACATCTAGTGGTTTGGACCTGCCCGGGAGGATGATTTTCAAAGGTCTGTTCCGCGAGTCGGTAAGTTCCAGGATTCCAGGTTCAACTTTGACCTCGGCCTTTTTCTTCTCCTCTTCGGCGAGGCGGTCCTTCATGCTCATTTGCGAGGTATGCTCAGAGGCGCCGGTGATTTCAATTTCATCATTCCCTTCGGCAGGAGATGAAGTGTCGAGCTTATCATCATCCAGCGCCCCGATCACCTGAGCATCGGGACCAGGGAGTACTCCCGCATGGACAGCGTCGCTTGTTTTCCATGCCTCCTCCTTGGCGTCATCGCTCCTCGGAGTTTGCTCGGCGTCAGAACAACCTGCACGAAAACATAAAGAATGAGCGTTAGAACGAGTAGCCACTGCTGAAAAATGACGGGATCTTTCAACTTTTAGAGAAAGGAGAATTTCCTACCAGGTTCCGGTTGGCTATTGGTGGCGCGTGGGGTTTCACCCTCCAGGATAGGGGATAGCACATGAGCACCAAGCCCGGGATCTTCGGGGTCATAACCAGCATGCTGCTCGAATGGATCAAGTGTCGGCCGACCGACCAATTGAGCAGCGGGAGGAGCAGCAGTATGAGGAGCAGATGTACTGACCCCGGACGGGCCGGCTTCATCATTTTTATCTTGTGGAAGGGGAGAGCCTTTGCTGTAAAGTGCCAATGCTGCGGATAAATCCGATGGCTCATTCCCCCTAAGGAACTCCTTTACCAAGGCCTCCTCATCGACCTCTTCGGAGCCCGACTCGATCTTCCTGATCCTTATCAAAGTTTCCCAGGCCTCAGCTAGGGATTCGAGATAGCCGTCGCCCAAGAACGTTAAGTCGCGATGCATGAGGACGCGGGCTCCGTATTCGGCAATCAACGGGTCAAACATGCACTTGACCTCTTCCCTGCCGGCCTCTGCGGCCGCCTCGAGGCGAGAATCAATCTCCTCCGCAGCCACTCTTTTGCCCTCCTCACGGGCCTCATCCTTCATTTTCTCAACCCCGGCAAGTTCGTCATCGAGCTTCGCTTTCAGGAGACGAGTAGCGACGATTTCATCACAGTATCGCTGCGATTCTTCTTGAGCAGCTACCTTGTCCTCCTTCTCCTTGGAGAGTAATTCTTTCAGCTCTCTGACTTGCACGGCGAGCGCGTCCCTTTCCTTTTGGACAGAGTCTTTTTCTAGGGCGAGGG
The DNA here is from genome assembly GCA_030737815.1 of Allium fistulosum. NCBI lineage: Eukaryota > Viridiplantae > Streptophyta > Magnoliopsida > Asparagales > Amaryllidaceae > Allium > Allium fistulosum. Next base: position 1,043,460,021 of record CM060906.1, read on the forward strand.
CACCGCTGCGCTGGACTGCTTCGTCAAGCTCTTTTTTGTGAGCCGCCTCTAAACGAGTAACTGCCTCAGCAGTATCTTTTGCGCTTTGTTCAGCGGCTTCCAGCTTCGACTTATACGAAGCAAGCTCTTCGTCTTGGAGTTTGATGATTTTCTTATCGCTGCCAGCCTCCAGATTCAGACGATCAATCTCGTGTTGACGCTCAACGGATACTTCCGAGATCTTCTCCACCAAGTGCACAAACGCGTCATGTTGAACATAAACGTCGTTATTGCAGGCAATGGCACTCTGCTTCACATGCCCGGGAATATGATGAATGGCCGGGAGGAACTTCAGACCATCGAAGCAAATTTTTGGAAACTTGGCCTTAAGATCGACCATCTTTTCCGCAACAGTTGGGTCCACCGCAGGAGTAGGAGGAGGAGGTTTTGAGAATTCCGCTCTTTTCCGTTGCTCTCGAACTTGCCTTGTACTCGATGAACTGGAGTGTTGTTCTCGAGGAGCATCAGATTGATAACCCTTTTGTAAAGACTTCTCTCTATCCGGCTCAGTTGGAGGAGGAAGATCGCGGGGCTGGGAAGATTGAGAGTGTGCCTTCTTGCGGTGAGACGACTCGCGAGGACGATTGTCCCTATCTTCATAATCGCCTCTGTCCCTGCGTCTGCCTGAACCAGAATCCCGTCCAGAGTGATGAAATACAGAAGAGCCCTGAAGGCGATCGAGACCGTGAGAACGCCCCATATCACCTGCAAAGAATGGAGATAACAATGAGTTAAGGAAAATTCACGAGATAAGAAAAAAGACTTGAAGTATATTATGGAATGCGCATGTGCGTGTGTGTCCTAGTGTTCCCCCCGACGGACCCGTTCGTTTATCTTTGCTAATCGGAGTGGTGTCTCCTTGGGCCGGGAGTTGAACTCCTGCATTGCCTCTCGCGGGCGAAGAAAATTTGAGAGCTTCAGGATCATCGAACCCGTAATTAAGTAAATCATCCGGAATGGACAGGTTGGACAGACCCCTCAGAGAACTTTCCAGATGCTGTGAGGAAGCCTCTTTCTCAGGCGGGATAGGCGTAACTTTTGAAGTGCCACCAACTTTCTCTTTTTGAACTGTATATTTTAACTTCTTCTTTCCCTTCGAAGGGGAGGATGACGTCTCAATATCCTGAACTTCGATTGTCGGATTCCAAGCGGGACCCACGTTCTCGCCCTGAGTCTCAGGAACATCATCTTCTCTGCGCTCACCTTCTCCGTGCGTATCGAGAGTGCGGCGCGACGACGATCCGGCCTATTTTTTCCCTTTACCGGACGGAGGTTTGGGAATGGTGACACCTTCTGGAAGGCTGATCCGACGACCAGGGGCTAGCAAGCCAAACCCCGACAATGATTCATTTGAAATGATAGTCCGGATGTCTCGATCCTCAGCAGGAAGAGCTCTAATGGCTTCAACTGCCTCAGAATATCCTCGGCCTTCCGGACGCGGGTTGATACCTGAAAAGATGAAATGAAGAGTTAGGAAAAGCATGACTCCGATTAAATACGAATAGTGACTTAGCAGAGAGACTTACTGCCTTCAACCCATCTCCTAGCGAAACCAGAAGGGCAGCGCACATAGAACCATTCCTGTTTGTACAGGGCGAATTTACTACATGCCCTTGTCAAGATCTGGCATTTGTGGTATGGCTCGAGGAACATAAAGGAAGGACTGTCTTTCCGTCTCTTGAACATATAAATGTATCTGATATCACCGGCGGTTGGAGGTCTGGAGAAGACGGCCATGAAAAGTAAGTAAGTCCCATATAGAAATGCATGGCCGTTCGGGTGCAGCTGCGACGGAGCTATGTCTATATACTGCAGTACATCCCGGAGAAATAAATTGAATGGAGGCACGCTGCCCATCCAACACATGAACTTGTTGCAGGTAGTGTACCCGACTGGGGGCAGATGAGGACGATCGTATCTCGAAGGAACTAACACGTCGGCAAAAGGAATCCCATGAATGGAGCATATCCGTCGCAGAGCAGCTTCGTTGATCTTCGAGGCTTGTGAATCGATCGGATTGTCTAGTAGGATGGTTGCCTCCAGAGCATCAGGTGCCAAGTTATGAGCAGGAGAAGTCAACGGATTAGAAGTATCAGCGGCTCCTTGCCTTGATGACGGCCCAGGCCTGTTGGATATGGTGGCAGAGCTAGATTTTCCCGACATCCCCAATAAATAACGAACCTGGCTAAGTGCTTGGGAAAACTATACTTAAAAAACGTTGAACGTTAGAATTAGAAACACGAGTTTTCTCCCCACGTGGTGTGTGAACTAGTGCAAGCAATTGTGTACAAGCGATAAGAATCTAAAAATTTCAAAGATATAAAAATGAGCTTCGAATCGTTGCTTTCGAAGACCGTCATCGCTGACCGTCTCAAAGAGCCCGCCTGGTGGTGATTACAGTTCCAGATTCAGAATTCATATGATTTATAAAGTAACCGGCCTAAGTGTAGTTTGACATTTATACTGTTCGGCATTTGAATGTTGTTCGGCAATTGTATTGTTCATCCTAAGTATAGGTCAGCGTGTATGTTTGTTCGACATGCCACAGTGTTCGGCTAAAGGCCTTGTTCGGCTAAGTCTGTGTTCGGCTAAAGGCCTCGTTCGGTTAAGTCATTGTCCAGTTAAAAGTCCTGTTCGGCATTCAGATTGTTCGGCCTAGGTATAGTGTTCGGCTTTGTTTTGCTCGGTCTAAGTTCTGTTCGGCAATCGTATTGTTCGGCCTCGATACTGTTCGGCATCTAAGAATGTTCGGCTTGGGTTTTGTTCAGCTAAGTTATTGTTCGGCTTTGGTTCGTTCGGCCAAGTTGTTGTTCGGCGTTCTAGCGAGTGTTCGGCCTTAGTTTATTCAGACGAAACACTATTCGGCAGCCTCTATCATTCGGCGCATGACAACATACGCCGAACCATAGCTATGCCATCCAACACCCTTACCACCTCCAACGTTTTCCTTTTCCTCCTTTTTTGACTTTGGTTCGGCGCGATGGAGCTAAAGCCACATGTGCAAACACCTCAAATCCTTCCTCCTCGCCTCGCATTATCGTTCGGCAATGAGGGCAACCTACTCGAAAGCTTTTTACATGACAAACTTGACCATCTCATTTGAAACTTATTCGAGTTATACGAGGAGCAGTACCTAGATTGCAGTTAGGAGCTTAGGAAGGAATGTTCAAGTTGTAAATCTGTTCGGCTAGAGAAAATTGCAAATCTTGGAAGAGTGACAGAAATGAAAAGGTAAAGGAGAAGGGACGGGAAGGACCTGGTTATATAGAGGGAGGTAGAAGTTGAAAAGGCTATACCCGGTAGAACCGGTCAATACCAGAGTGTTCGGCATCAAAACGAATTATCGTTCGGCACATGAGGGCTGTCCGGCTTCGAACGTATCGTTCGGCGTCCAAACCACGCTCGTCACGCACCTCCGTCACAGGCATTCTCGAGAAGGCATCATCAAGGGAAATTGAACCAGATTCAAAGCGCATCACGTTCGGTCACATGATACACTTTGGGGGGCAAGTGTTTCCTGGAGATTTGACCAGGCAACTAGTGCTCGGTATCAGGTAGCACCCGGCAACAAGAAAGTGTCCGGCATCCGGGAGTGATCGGCGAAGCACTTGGCATCCAGGAGTGATCGGCGAAGCACTTGGCATCCAGGAGTGTTCGGCGAAGCACTTGGCATCCAGGAGTGTTCGGCGAAGCACTTGGCATCCAGGAGTGGTCGGCGAAGCACTTGGCATCCAGGAGTGTTCGACGAAGCGCACGGCATCCAGTGGGACTCGGCATCCATAGCGTTCGGCATCCGTAATGCTCGGCGACCAGAAGACTCGGCGTCAAGTAGTGTTCGGCGTCAACTGGCACTCGGCGACAACCAATGCTCAGCATCCCTAGCGTTCGGCATCATTAGAACTCGGTGATAGGAGAACTCGGCAACAAGAGCGTTCGGCATCCTTTGGTACTCGGCGTAGTACTCGGCAACAGGAGTACTCGGCACTCCTTGGTACTCGGCGTAGTACTCGGCAACAGGAGTACTCGGCATTCCAAGGTACTCGGCGTAGTACTCGGCAACGAGAGTACTTGGCATCCAGAAGACATTCAGTATGCACAACTACTCAAGGTGACAATGTCGTTCGGCCAGCGTGCACTTTTCGTTCAAGAGCTTCGGATAGAGACACGTTCGGCCTCAACTGACAATCATCCTGCACTTCCCACACATCCAGCGTATCGTTCGGCATAGAAGGACTGTTCGGCATCAGAGCGTTCGGCATACCAGGATCGGCATGTAGCGACCACTGTACTGGGGCTAGAGTGTTCGGCCATCCAGCCTATTTGGGAAGTCCAGCCCATATTTGCCTATAAATAGAGGGGCAGGGTCACAGTGAAAGGGATCCTTTTTTGGGAGAAGACACTGGGGAGACTCTGCCATTTTCAAGACTCATCTTCTCTACTTAAACAACTTCATGCAAGCATTTGATCCACGAATTGTATTTGTAATCAACTATAAAGAAGATCAATAAAGTTTAACCTCAAAGTGGACGTAGGCAATTACGCTGAACCACTATAAATTTGGTGTTCTTACTTTCTGCAGTTAGATTAGCATTGTCTTCTCTGTTTAATTTACTTTCATCACTTATATCTCTACACAATCTTTCTCTACGAGGTTAGTGACCAATTTTGGTGCTAACAATTGTCGTCCATGCCAAATTTCGAGGTAGCTCTATGTCTGTTCACATTCTTCATTATTTTTGGATTTGTGAAACATGAACATTACATGTTTCGTTATATGTCTGATGGTGACAGTCATATTTAAATTCATGTCTACGGTATTGATATAAGATCCCTTCCTTCGTTTATTCAAATTTATATGTTTTTCCACAAATACATGATTTGACCAAGCATGTAGATCGAGAGTCAGTAAATAATGAAACAATTATTCACAAATAACGACCATTTTAATAGTACTAAATACATGAGGTACTTTGTCTTAATGATATATTCAAATTCGTGGAAGAAAATAATATGTTGCTTCTCCTCAACATTATTGGTGAACATTTCCATATCCAGTTGGTTCATTTCTGTTACATATTTCTAGCTCACCTTATATAATTTTCATAGATCCTCATGTCAATCAATAATATCTTCAATAGCAAATTAATATTACTAAAGTTGTGGTATATTGTTAAAAATTTTACCTAGGCAGTGACAAGAGCTGACTTATGGGATTAAGCTTATAAGTTTTGCTAAGTTGTTAGCAACTGCAAAAAGTAAACATACATAAGTTAAGACAATTAACTAACGAGTAATCTCCTATGATCTAGCATTTAGCAGTTTTGATATCACGTTCTTCCACCTCTCGCTGTGTTGTTGTTTTTTATATTTTCCATCCTTTTAGCAGTAATAATTAACTTCTCTTACCAACAACAATGGGTAGATTTTTCTTATTTTTTCCTTTTGATTCTTCTTTCTATTAAAGTTGGGGGAAATCCCAAATTGTTGATAGATTACTCTAAAGTTTTTTAAAATTGTTTTGTTCATTCTTCAGATTAGAATAGTCGTCGTTCGAGGTTACAGAATTCCTCACCCTGTTCTTCATTTTGGAAGGTACTATCAACTTGTTATTTATGTTTATTATTTACATGTTGAAATTGTTTGTTGAGTGGATATTGTGATATTTTCTTTTGTTTTAATTATCATGCTAATATGTTGAAGATCACAGTTTTCAAAAGTTAGGGTTAGCTAGGGAATTAAATTTATACATGCATGAAATAATATGAAACACTAAATCAATTTTTTTTCAAATGTCATACTTATTTAGATGTTAGACCATCTATATTTTGATTTAACAAGAGCAAAAATGGTTAGTGATTGTATGTTCTTATGTCAATTTTCTAATTGTCAACATTTAAGCTGTTTCTTTTTTTTATTGCTGGCAAAGTTGAATCATGGTATGTTCTTTTCTAATAAGCTTTCCTAAACATATTTTAGTTTGAAGAAATAATAAGTGTAATTTTATTAAATAACATTAAATAGCTTATTAATGAACATTAATTATGTAACATCACCCACTCTAAGACTCAAAAATGAACGCCGATGATGTTGCAGTCACCACTAAAATTATTTTACAGTGACAAAGTGAGTTCAGTGTTATTTTGCACAACATAAGTAAATTGAGAAGCTAAATAGGTTTTTCCTTACACCATCTTGAATTACATAAGTCCTTACATCATTGTTAACCCAATTCGTTTCCTTGCAGGGGTAAATACAATAAGAAAAATCAAAATGGTGTGGTTCTGACATATGAAGATGCTAACACCACATATAACTAGTAATAAATCCCAATTTAACACGGTGAAATTTCTATATAATTTTTATTAAATAGAAAGCCTCATGCTTCGTCTTCGAAGTCTTTATTCATTCTTCAAAAGATACACGTTTAATTCATAAAGTCAGCCTACTCGAATGGGTACCCGTGAGTTTATGGAAAATAATAAAAACATGGATCAGATATAAAGTCTGGTACGAGTAAAATCTTTACCTTGGTCATCCATAGTGAGACCACACTGCTAATGCGGAATGGGTTTTCCCCTCATTTTACCATCATCAAGATACATCATATATGTGAACAACATAACATAAAAGCAACCATGTGCATATCCAATCAAAAAGTGTATCTACACGTATCATCCAGCCATGTCATATATCAATACGAGTTATGTATACCCTATACTTAGCATCCTGTTATGAACCATGTCAAACAACATTCATCATACATTCAAACATTACCTAACCTCTTGTTTTAGGCTTTTATCTTTATGTTCTCATTAACTTATTTTGTGATTACCTCCCTCGGTTTATCTATCACTAATTTATCTTTTCTCGAACAACGTCCCCTGATGAAATAGGCACTCATTCCACCAATGGAAGTCACTCTGAATATCCTAAGAGTTTGAATATAAGCACCCAAAATACATTCTAGTAAGCGTCCTTACTAAGCGTCAATAGCCACTCTTAGTCCGTAAATCGCTATCGTTAACGTTGCCGATTTAATTGTTTTTTTACAATAATACCCTGATGTTTTGGCACCCTATCATCGTGTCTTGCCTTAACTTCCCTTTAGAGTTTATAAATCCTTTTGGATCAAACCCTATCGTGGCACCCTGCCATATACCATTGGACTTTAGACTAATAGTCAAGGCATCTGTCATCCAATAACTCCATGAGCTAGTATATCTTTACTATCATAGTTCAACCCTCTATATTTCATTCATTTATAGTGTACCCTACACTCTCTTTAGATAAAACATCTTTATCTTTCAATTCAAATGATACCATATCATTTACTAGCTTCTTTAAGCCTTCCTTCATTTCAAAATAAGTTAATACAACTTTAACTTATCAAAATTCCTCTTTTATTTCATTTATATGGAATAGTTCATTATCACTTGAAAACTTTCTTCCAAAGTGCCCCAAGAATTCTTTCTATTACTTAGAAAATATAGCATCTCATGCTTTCATGAGTTATCATTAGTCATCACGAGCTAGCTATGCCGTAGCTTTTGAATGTTAGGTTATTTTATAGTATATTTAGCTATCCTATAGCCATCGTGGGTCAATAGCTTCCTAAGCTATCACGTATTACCTTTTAAGTAATCGTCGTGGGTTAACTTCCCTACAGCCTTCGTGTACTATCTTGGCTATAGTCATCATGTACTAATTCATCAGATGCCATCATATGTTAATCCACCTAAAGCCATTGCGTGCTAACTCATCTAAAGTCATCGTGCTTTATCTCATTCATAGTCATCGCATGTCATCCCATCTCAAGCCATCGCGTGCTATTTCACCTGAAGCCATCATACGTTGTCTCATTTATAGTCACCGTGAGCTATCCCTTCTATTGCCTTCGTCTGATATCCCTTCTATAGCCTTTGATGCTATCCCGTCTATAGCTTTCATGTAATAAGTTCCATACTTAGCTTTTGTGTGTTAAGCTCAATAGAGCTTCATTTGATAGCTCTTCCAAAGCTATCGTGGGTAGGTAGAAGGAATGTTATCGTATGTTGACACATTTATAGTCGTCGTGGGTTCATATAGGCTATTGCGAGTTAAATGACGATTTTGTAATTATATTGAAAACTGATTCATTGCCTTATTAAGTATTAACTTTGCACAAATCTCATTTGGGGACGGATTCTCATTGGCTAACCTTTATCTTTACAATTCACTTTTCAGAAATCGGCTAATAACATCTTCCATTTATTAATTAATTGCCCTTTTTCCTTAGCCAATTACTTCGTATAAGATCGAAAATTGATGGGAAAAATCCCAAAAATTCATTAATAATCAATTTTATCATACTTTACCTTTCCTCGAAATATTAGGTCAAAATAATTAATTTTATTATTTTTAATAAGTAATTTACCCGAAATAACCATTTTCTCAACTTAGATAATTCATAAAAATTCGAATTAAATTCCAAAAATTTTGAAATTTAAATCCCATATTTATTTCACCATTATAAACATCATGTTGCAATTTTGAATTATTTAACTTAGATTATTCATGTTTTACCCTTAAACATGAGCAAATTCTCTTTATTAAAATTTCCAAACATACCCAAACAATGTTTTAATCATTTTAACATGTAAACCATCATCAAAACAATACATAAAAGATCAAATCCAAACACAAATGGGTAGGGATATGTTTTAAGGAAAGTTTTTACTTATTACTTACCTTTGATTAAGAAAAACCTTGTTTAATCTTCTCTCTTCTTTAAAGTTGATAAGTTGAGTCTTCTATCTTAAATTTCCTTCTTCTCCTAGTAAAATGGTGGCTGGCTTTGACTAGAGCTTTTAGGAATTTTGTTTAGTAAAATAAAAATGAAATTAGGATAGGAAAATATGGTTAAGGAAAATGGACTGGTGATTTTGGCTTGGGCTAACATCCCATAAGGTCTAGTTTCACTAATTCATTCCCCTAACAAAATCCTTCCCATTATAAAATTTAATTTGTTTATTTTCATTGACAAGGCCAACATTAATTTCTTTACTTACCCTTGATCCATTTATTTAACCTTTTACAGTATCCCACATTCAATTGATTAAATCTCCCATATGCAATTCTTGCAATTAAATCAATTTATTAATCTCTTTAATAATATCTTCTTATTATTAATTTTAATTTAGTTTTCCATATGATGGACCCTTCAAAATACGGGGTGTTCTTATAGTCTCTCCTTTTTATAAAAATTTCATCCTCGAAATTTTGATAAGGAAAACAAAATTTAGATTAACACCTTGAACATGTAATGTCATCGTCATATAAGTACACGTAAGTCAACCGATTACACTAGTACCCTACTAAAGTAAACTAAGAATCATCAAAAAAATGTATTAGTGTAACTACTAATACATAATAACCATATCCTATATGAATATCAAACTCAATTCACATATATACTATTTACCTACTTGTTTCGCCTAGTATATTAATTAGTTACTAGTACCCTACTAGTCCACACAGTAGAAAAATAAAGCACCCTGCTATATACATGAGTGTTTAAAACAACTCCGGATAGATGTTCCTAATCTTATCCTCTACCTTCTTGGCACAATCTTCATGATCATCACTCCATTGGATGCGAACTAGTCTAATAACCTTGTTCCCTAACTTTCTTTGTATCATGACCTACTATCCCCTTCAACCGTCTCATATATGTCAAACCTAGTTCTACAGATAAATCTTCCATCGCCTTCGGTTCCACTATCGAACTTGGGTCATGCACACATTTCATCAAATGTGATATATGAAAAACATTATGCACACCCATCAAATTACTTGATAACTCATCTCGATATGCAAGTTTACCAATCAGCTCGATCATTGGAAATGGTCCTACAAATACAGGTGTCAACTTTCCTGCCTTCCTAAGCGCATAACTCCACGCATTGGAGAAACCTTCACAAACCCACGATCTCCTACTGCGAACTCAAGCTCTTTCCTTTACTTATCGTCATAAATCTTTTACCTTGATTGCGCTGCCTTCATCTTGGCATGAATCAATTCTACCTTCTTAGTAACATTTCTTACCAAATCGGGCCCTAACACGAGTTTATCTCCCATGTCCATCCAACATACCGGTGACTTGCATGGTCTACCATATATCGACTCGAACAGTGCCATCCCCATACTCGATTGGTAACAATTATTGTAGGCAAACTCTAATAGATGCAAATGATCTTCCTAAGATCCTCCGAAATCCAAAACACATACTTTTAGCAAATCCTCGAGTACACGGTTCACCCTTTCGGTTTGACCATCAGTCTGTAGGTGTTAAGCTGTGCTCAAGTTCAAATCTATACCTACCACACTCTGCAAACTTCTCCAGAACTCACTGGTAAACAATGAGTCTCTCTCGCAAACATTACTACTCGGTATCCCATGTAGTCTTACTACATTCTTCATATATAGCTTCACTAAGTTGCATGTCGTCCTCATCGACTTTACGAGAAGAAAATAAGCACTCATAGTCAGTCTATCGACTATCGCCCAAATGCTATCATTCGTCGTCCTCTACTTAGGCGATCCATCTATAAAATCCATAGATACTAAATCCCAGTTTCAAGTTGGTACTTCCAAAGGTTGAAGTAAATCGCTCGGCTTCTAATGCTCGGCTTTCACCTACAGATAAGTGAAGCACTCCTTTACATATTCCCCTATATCTCCCTTCATTCCTTCTCAGAAGAAGAATCTCTTCATGTCATGATACATCTTCGTGCCTCCGGGATGAATAGTAAACTTTGATCAATTTGTACTCCTTATTAACTCCAATGCGTACACATACAAAGAAGATTCTCAATTATGAATTAGCCGCATTGGAGCATAATACAACAATCACAAAACCGGATCATTTTCCTATATCCTATATCCTACATCGATTCCACCAATTTTTCTCTACTCGAAAAAAACTACAAGTTTTCAAGATATCACATAATCTGAAATACAAGACATATAACAATCAATAATGCAATCACACCTATATCATATTGTAAACTCATTGTTATAATCCATTACTAAATCTCCACAATCAACTTCTCTTCAATGGTACATTCTGAAATGCTCTGAAAAGAATTGTGGGATTTGAGTTTGATTAAAAACATAAACACAGTCCTAAGGGAGCAACTACGAGATAATAATTTATACTTGAGAATGGAACTGCATAATTCCTAAGTATCCTAGTGATGCCTGTATTTCCCCTATACTATTATAACCTTGTGCATGAATTTAGCCTATTTTTTTCTTATAAAAGAAATGGGACTTTTTTGAAAAGCATCTCTTCTCCCGACTCTACTCCAAAATCATAAACCTCCTCTAATTCTACTCTAGAATCATAATCTTCTTTTAATTCCAAAACCTAAATCATAACCTTCTTCTTCATCTTTAATTTTCATGTTTTGATAATAAGAAATTTATTTTCTACTTTTCAGTGTGTAATTAAGGTTTTAAGCTTTCAAGTGATAGATAATAAAACAAACGTTAAGTGATGTCTTTTATTGTTGGTAAATAAGAGTACTTTGGTCTTATTTTTTAATAAAAATAACTATATATGTTTAGTAAATTATGGTGTATAAACAAAACTATGTAAGTTTAGTAAATTATGGTGTATAAACAGAATTAGGGTAGTGCTAAATGCATCCAATTAGAACTCTAATTTACTTATTTTTCAATTAACCCACACCCAGAAATCTTCCTACTTTAATTTACCTAACATATTATTTACCGCTACCCACTGTGTAACACTCCGAAAATTTGAGAGAAAAACAAATAAGAATTAAATTTAAATATAATAAAGGTAAAATGAAAATTTTACAAATGACCGAATTTGGCTATGAAACTTACACCATTGCATTCGTAGTGATTTTCCAGAGATTTTCATACATAACATTTTGAAACCAGAGCTAGTATGAAGAAGTTACAAACATTTTCAATTTTGAAAATGAAATTAATTATAAGCAAATAAGGAAATTAAAATATCCTAAAATAAATAGCTCCACCGGTCAACATCCATATGGGGACCGGTTGATAGTAGTGGTTGACCGTCCCCAAGCATTGCGGTCGACCGGTTGATGCTTTAGAACGATAATTTTGAGCGGCCAATGGCTTGGATTTAATCTAATATTTTTAATTGGGAACGAAGTAAACGACTAATGCACAAGATGTAAGAAAAGATTCTTTAAGGGTTGATCAACGGTTAATACTGATCTAAAACTCCTATAAATAAACAACTAACCTAAACCCTAATTCGTTAGAAATTTTTCTGTTTACCCAAACTCTGTCTATTCCTTTTCTCCTCAACTTATAAAATTCTACAACATAAATAAGGATAAAATAAAGGATAATCCTATGTTGGACAAGCTCTAGTGGCTATTAGCCAATCATTAGTTGTTTGAAGGTCGATTAGTTGTCCGATCCTCGTATAAGCCTGCATAAGCCGTTAATGTAGGTTTGTATTAAATTAATACCCCTTAAGTAAAGAAATCTAGTAATTCACGACACTTGTAGAACACCCTAGGTCATATAAAGTATTATTAAAATCAACTTCATATGATCACCATATATTAATGATGTACTCATTCACCAGACATTTTGTCTGACCCACTCCTTTCTTTTCTTTTTCCCCCACCACAGGATAACATGACATAGGTTGATTTGGCACAAAGCGTGGAGAAAGGGGCTAAGCATTCCACTACTCTTTGTTGTTCCTCAAATAGTTATTTGTTGTATTAAACGTTTACTAAAATTGTATTGTACTTTGGAAACAATGTATATGAATTGAACATTTTGAAGGTTGTTTTTCTAAAATGCATATTTTCAATACTTATATTTTATTCTTTCCACCATGAGATCCGAAAGTGTAGAATGCCTTAGATTTATCCTTATATTCTTAGTCTCTGTAATGTATAAAAACCCAATAGCTCGTACGTCTTGACATTGACGTGAGTCTGAAAGTCATCCTGGGCTTTGGATCGGTGTGTCGGAAGGTGCTTGTTGTCACATTTGGCATCATAGCTTAGGTTTAAAATTCCTTAGGGATTAGGGGCGTATTAAGAGAATGTACTTGAATATTTTGAAAAAGGAAAAGGATTTTTTAGTAAGTTTTTCAAAGAGTGTTTCAAAATGGGTTTCCAAAAGGCATATATAAAAAGCTTTTCAAATGTTTTACATATGTAAAAGTATAGTAAGAAAGTATACTACCACTTATTCTTGCTAATACTATCTATGAAAAGTTGAAAAATTCCCCAATAATAGATAGTGAAAATGAGTAATTTTGAAAGGAATGGCTCAAAGGAGCCAACTAAGGTTCCGAGCGAGAACACCCCTATGCAGTTCCACTGGTATCTGTAAACGAGGAGACAAGATAAGCCTAATCTAACCAAGGAAGCAGGTTTGTATATTTTCTAATATGAATATTCATTAATATACAACACTTTATACATTTCGACTCATGAGGTAGTTGTTGGCTTATTGCAATGACCCGTCATTTCGAACCATTCAAATCGACAATAATCCACACATGTCAGACTTGAATTTCTCAAAACAAAAGATTGTTATTTATATTAGGCAAAACTTAGCATATACAATAAATAAATCAATCACAGAATCAAAGACACAGAGTAATACAACAATACGCAGCGGAATAGATAAATAGTAGTTCAGGAAGCTACTACTGAACACCAGAGTCCAAAGCAAAATACAACAGAAATCCCAAATACAAGGAAGTCTCTAATACAAAAGCAAATGACAAGTTTGAACATAAATAACTGGAAATAACTAAAATAACTGAAAGCTGAATAGATAAAAGATAGATCTCCAAGCAAAGCTCCAAGCTCCAAAGGTGAGCCTCAAATGCTGTGATACTCAGGCTGACCCAAGCATAAAGCAAAACAAAAAACACTCGAGTCAGGATTAACATTCTTATGCAAGTAAATCAACTCAAGTGAAATGTACAAGTGAAATGCAATATAACTTAAAGGATCTTTAGGATTCCATCCCTTAAGGATATGTGGAACTATCTACATACATAATACAATACGCTACATAAATAATGTCTACAGTAAAGTAAAATATCAAAATAGCGTTAAGGCGTTACCTATATCCCCCTTAACACATTTTTATATAAATGGAGTAGTCTATACAATACCGTAATTCCTCCGTAAACTGGAGGGCTATCAGAGGGCACTCCATAGTGTATGACACAAACCAAACTCGTAATTGGCTCGATAAGGCATATGACAAGGCACACGAGGCAATGCCCAGGGTAGGATACTACCATTTTGCAGATCCGGACTGGTGGTAACGCATAGCAGCTAACACACTCCCATAATCAAAGGTGCACCCAATCAAATCACAAAGTAATAGATATGGTTTCGAAGAAGCATGCTCGATCGGAGGTGCGACCTCACTTGGCCCGGTGTAGCTCCTGTTTTAGTCATATCAAGATGACCCGAGAGGGTTAGGGCTGCGTTCATACCTCATACAGAATCGTTCGTCAAACCATCCTACTTCGTTCTGGATTCTCCACCACATGCACAACTGCTAAAGTGGTTTTCGGTATTAGCAGAGAGTATGACAATATCCGACCGCGGTCTCTTTAATAACCAAACGCTCATTTCACACCGTGGTCAATTTATAAAACCAAATTATAAACATTTAAATCAAAATCAAAAAGTAAATATCTAACTTCAACTATATTTAAATTGAAAATATTTTCACTTAATCACCTTTTTATAACATTTAAATAAAATTTTAAATTACAAATTTAAATCAAAATTAAAATTAAATATCTAACTTCAATTATATTTAATTTTGAAAATATTCACTTAATCACTATTTTTATAAAATTTAAATAAAATTTCAAATTACCAATTTAAATCAAAATTAAATTAAATATCCAACTTCAATTATATTTAATTTTTAAAATATTCACCTAATCACTTTTTATAAACATTTAAATAAAATCTCAAATTACAAATTTAAATCAAAATTAAATATTCAATTTCAATTTATTAAATTCTAAAAATATTCATTTAATCACCTTTAATCAAAACCAAGTTATTATGTTATAAAATCATATCTTAAAATATCAAAATCAATAAGTTCCAAATCAATTCTTATTTAACTTCAATTCTTAAACAAATTAAATTTCAAATCAATTTCAATTTATCTTTCCAACCTTAATTTATTAAAGTTATTATAAAATCTATTTTCAAAATATTAATATAAAATTTAAATAAATATTAAACCTATTATATATATTAAAGTTATTACAAAAATCTATTTTAAAAATATTAACATAAATTCAAATAAATATTTAAACATATTATATATACTAATTAAATTAGATTTTGATAAATTCAATTCCTTTATATTATATTAAATTTATTTTATTTTATTATATTATATTTTATATTAAATCTTATGTTATATATTTTAAAAAATAATAAAGTTATAAGTAAAATCTTATAATTGAAAATTTCAAAACTAAACTTGTAAATTTAAAATTTTCAAAACATATAATTTTCAAAATCTAAATTTTACACATATTAAAATAATATCTTTTATTATATATAAAAATCAAAATAGACATATTAAAATAAAATCTTTCAATTATATTTTAAAATCAAAATTTATTAAAAACACATATTTTTCAAAATTTGTGGAAATCATTTTAAAAATAGTCCAACGGTGTCCGTATATAGTTTTCTATCCTATGGTCAAGTGATACAGATATTTATCATTTCAATCCGCAATAATTAAATATTTACGAGTATATATCATTTCAATCCGCAATCCCAAAATTCAAAAATTAGCAAAATCGCTTGGGTTTATCATTTCAACCCATAACAATTTTCCCTTAATCTATAAGATCGTTCGGGTATGTATCATTTCAACCCATAGTGATTTTCGTAACTAACAGGGAACTTGCAGTGTGAGAACAATAGTATAAAACGACAGCACATATCAATGACAAGCATATATCATAATTAACAAATTTAAATATAATATATATACTAACATGTTATTGGCATCATATGTCAATTAACATAAGTGAACAAATTTAAATAACAACATATCAAGCTCAACTATCAAATCACTAGCCAATTTAAATTTAACAACACATTTCAATCGTCATTTCATGTGAAATAAATTTGCTAAACATAAGAATGTCAATCGTGAGTGATCGCTCACCTTTCGTAATAATGAAAACAATGAGAATGAAAGCAAACAGACACGGATAAACACGCATCGACCAATGGGACAGCAACAAAGCAATAAAATCGTTGTGATTAATTCCGGACAGCGGCAAAGCAAAGCAAATAACTGGTGAAATTTCCAAACAGCGAGCACATACAAGGCAAAGCACTTGAATTCGATGAGTGTATATATATATATATATAAACAGATCACACATATATATAAACAGATCACTCTCTTTTTTATATGAAGAGAAGGCTGCAACCAAAAGCAAGACAAAGGTGGGGCTTGGCTGCAGCGACAAAGAGGATAGGGGATGAGGTCGGGTTCGTCCAGGCCACTCGGAGGCACTGCTAGGTTCGGTGGGAAGGAGGGTTGTCGCGGCTATTGGAAGCAAGGGGTGGAGATGGCGCGTTGTGGTGTGGAGTTTGGCTGCATGCTGTAGGGGTTTGGGTGATGAGAGGCTTCGTGGAGGCGGTCAGGGAAGGTAGTTGCGTGTCGAAGGCTGACTGAAGGGTGTTATTGGGTAGATAGAGGGAAGAACGGGTTGTGTTCGGTGGTTGGGGAGCTGCTGGGTGCTCGAAAATGGGTGAAGAGGGGGTCTGAGGTGGAGCACAAGGCTGTGGTGAGGGTGGCGTTTGGGTGAGGAGAGGGAGGCGGATGGTCCGGTGTAAGGCTGAGGTGGGTTATTGGGTTCAGGCGGATGGTTTGAGTTCAATGCGGAGGGTTTGAGTTGGCAAAGAAGGGAATGAAGGAGGGAGGAGTCGGAGCTGGGAGGTGTTATGGCGGTGGAGTTTGGGTGGCGACAAAATGGAGGACAAGAAAGAGAGAGGGCAGAGGATTTGCAAACAGGAAGAGGACGAGCATGATTATCACAAATCTATATATAAGCTTATATCCTTATTATATTATTTTTTGTAAAGAATGACAGAACGCAAGAAGAAGGGAAAGAGAACCGAACCTGCAATATAACAAAACAAATGGAAAATTGTAAAGCCAGGTATTGAATTCAGGAATTATTAATAGCTAATGGCCATTGGTTTCTCACGATGGATGAATGAATGGACACAAGGAAACCCAAAAGACTCAAAATGGGTACCGATACGGCTAACCGTTTCGCGGATTTCGCCGTGTACCGGACGCTGAAAAACACAAATGAATATACTGTGGAGATCATCGCGATGAGACGAACAAGATGATACACAGATAATAGAGACACGACCTACCTATCAAAACTCGATTTTCGCTGCTGAAAATGTTGTTAAAACGCCGAAAATAAGATAAATGGGGCTAGAGCAGTCCAAATTTGGCGTAACGAAATATGACGTCTTACTCGGAAAATGATTTACTATTTTCTTATATGAAAATATTCAGATTTCCTCTTTAGGGTTGGTTTTTAGTTTCTTAGAAGTTTGGGAGGGTTTGATTTTTCTTTTGTATGGGGGTGTCTTTTGCTACCTGCTAGGCTTGTTGGCAGCTCCTTTACTTTTTTTGTTATATATATGTGCATGTGCGCTCTCCTCTCCTGTAGACAATCACACATTTTTCTCAAAAAATATATTCAGATTTCAAAAATATTTTATTATCATCAATTTTTAACTGATTTTAAATTTTAAATTGAAATTTCACAACCAAACAAACTTTCATATTTTCCTATAAAAATTTGCCACTTACTATGTTTAAATAGGCGTATTCCAAATATCAAATTTTCATTGTAAAATTTTTATTGTTTATTTTCATGAAAAAATTAATTAATTACGTTATTTAAATCGTTAAAATTTTTGGGTCGTTACACTCTCCCCCACTCAAAAATTTTCATCCCCGAAAAGGAACGAGATAGGAGAATAGAAGTAACAGAAAGGAATGATAGCTTCGAAATACATAGTACCGGATACAACAATTAATTCAAACCATATAAATTTCATTTTAGAGTGTTAACATTATACATCTAATTACTCATTAACACCCATTTATTATTATCATTCTAATTAACTTACTTTCAATTAATTTACATTCACATCCAATTTATTTGCATTCACCTTATTTACTTCTTAATTGATTAACATTTACTTATTGTTATTCATCCCGTTAATCATTCAACGGATTTATATTCAATTCATTCACTTTAATCGATTTATTTTCAACTAATTTGATTTCAATCCATATTTATGCAATCAATCAATATTCATTGTATTCACATTTGGTTGATTTTAATTCAATGTATTTTCATTCAATTGTTTCCATTATTTACATTTGTTTCATCCACATTTAATTGGTTTACATTCAATTAATTTACTTTCGGTTAACATTTGTTACAAATTTTTTTCATACTTACTTATTCATATTCAATGAATTCTCATTCCATTAATTTCCATTCTATTATGTCCAATTAACTTACATTCAATTATTAACGTTCATTATGTTCACCCTATTTCTTTATATTCGTTTACAATCATATTTGTTATCCACTTTCTCATTCAATTTTATTTATGTTCATTTATTTTATTTCATTCTCATAGTATATTTTCTTTAATGTCAATATCACTTAATTAACCCTTCAACAAATTTATTTAAGTTTAATATTAACATTCCATATTTTCTTTTGCTTATCCAAAATGTTTAACCCCATTCGTATTTTGGTCTTTACTTCCGATTTTCTTAAGTTTCAAGTTAAATAACTTATATATTCCAAATTTCTTACATCTCTATTTAATTAACTTTCATTCATAATTTATTTACATTCACCTTCTTTGTAACTTAAGTTCATATATTTTTTTCAAAACAAATTTTATTTTATTTAACTTATTTATTTAATCCATTTGACTTCACTTAAGTTAATTCCACTTCATAATTCAATTTCAACTATTCTTTGTAATTTACTCTTATATCACAAACAGTTTACAAAGATATGAATTTACTTATTACCTGTTTAGTTTCTTAAGCTCATATTTATTTACGTAAATAGCATTCTCCTTTTTATTATTCAATTTATTTCACTTAACATATCTTGCAACATAGATTAAGTGTATAAACATTTGTTATAACCACTCAATTTTTATTTATAAATTCCCTTAACAAAATTTCATTTTTGGACATCTTATTACTTACATTTATATTGTATACTATTCAATTACATGTTCTCATTACATTTTAACTTTTTGAATATTTTAGGTAAGTTATATATGTTTTAGAATGCAATTGAGTATTATACAAATAAATTTTATCCTGGTGCAATTGTTTCAAGTTGTTTCAATTTATTTCTCATTTAGACACTCCAATTATTCAATTTTTTTTGCTTCATTTCAATAATTGAAGACCATCACTTAACATAAAAATTAAGAGTTAAATTTCCGGTTTCACTTCAAACCATTTTGAAATAAATATATACATATATATATATATATATATATATTGTACATCAAATCATACTTAAGAAATTCAAATCAAATCCATTTTCCAAAACAAAAGTGTAACAAAGTTATTAAGTGGTATCCCCACTTTGAGACTCAAAAACGAATATCGATGATGCACCTGTCATCATCGAAATTATTTTCTAATGACAAAAGGCGAGAGTACTGACTTACTTCTTTTTAAATTATTTGGAAACAATTTCCATTCGAAAATACTTTCAAATAATATATTTTTTCCAAAACTTTGAAAACCAAATTTTGGAAAGCATCAAAAATTAAATTCAAAAATCCTTAATTTAAATTCATTTCATTTGCAAATCAGATTTATAAACCATGTTTCAAAAATTTCATCTTCTTATAATATACAACAATAGTTAACGGTTTAGGAATGTTGACAAAACAACAAATGATAATCTAGTACTGTCATTTCTAACAACCAATCCAATTAACTATCTAATTTCAGAAAATTATACTTTTATATATAAAATATAATTATACATAAAATTATTTCATTTACCAATTTCGAAAACAATATTGTGTCAGTTTGCTCTGTTCAAGTGTTTTGGAATTCTTATCGATAGCGTTAGCTAGACGAATCGATCGAAACCCAAAATTCAAACTTAACAACTCAAACAACATATAAAACACTTTTATATCAATTACAAATATGCTCTCTCATAGGATAATTCAAGAATGGATTTTAGAATAAGGATAGAGATTCAAATTTAGAGAAACCCTAATCAAAGAGAATTCTAACTAAGAAGATAGGATCGAAAGGAAGATAAGATAATTAAATTACAAAAGAGGAAAGATGGACAAACTTATATTAATCGCGGCGGCATTAACTAGGTCAATTGAGATTCCATTTTCAGAAACAATGTGCCCAAGGAATCAGACTTCATCCCTCTAGAAATGGCATTTAGAAAATTTGGCTTTCAACTGATGGCTCTTAAGAATTTTCAGCACATAGCCCAAATGTGGCTCATGTTCCTTCTCAGACTTAGAAAAGACGAGAATATCATCAACGAAAACTAGGACAAACTTGTTGAGAACATCGCGGAAAACGCGATTCATGAAATCGACGAAGAAGGCAGGAGCATTGGTTAATCCAAAGGGCATGACTAACCATTCATAGAAACCATTCTCTGTTCGGAAAGCTGTCTTGGGAATGCTCTCCTCAGCTACACAAAGCTGGTGAAAACCAGTAGCAAGATCCAGCTAAGAGAATACTCTAGCTCCGTAGAGCTGATCGGACATATCATTGATACAAGGCATAAGATATCTATTCTTAAGAGTAAGCTTGTTCAGCTCTCTATAATCAACACACACCCTCAGTGAACCATCAGATTTGGTGAAAAAGACCACAACTGTTCCCCATTCTAAAAACTCTGCCTAATCAAACCCTTGGAGAACAGGTCTTCAATTTGCTTCCTTAACTCGACTTTCTCCCTGGGTGCCATTCGTCTGGGAGGAAGGACAATAGGTCGAGCTCCAGGAATAAGATCGATGCAGAATTCAATTTCCCACTTAGGAGGTAGAGAAGTGACTTCACCAAAAACATCAGGATAATCCCTGACTATCGGAGTGGATTCAGGATCAATAGGCTGAGAATCAAGCGAAAAAATAAAAATGTCTGCATAATCCTGAGGCATTCGGCATTCGATCACAAGAGAATTACTCTGGTTGTCCACTAGAGAAACGGTTCAGGCTTTGCAAGAAATAATTGCATCATAACGCTTCAACCAATCACCCCAAGTAAGATATCAAATGCATCAAAACCGAGGACATAGAAATCTCCGGTGAATCGAAGCATGTTGTAAAGGAGTTTCACCCCTTTACAAATCATACTAAGGTTGGCGGGACAGCTGATGGGATTAGTCACAGATAAGGATGAAGCTGCCAATTGAGGTTGCAAGATGTGCTCAAATTTATTACAAAGATCAACAGAAGTAAAGCTATGGGATGCTCCAGTATCAAAAAGAACACGAACAGGAAAAGACAAGAATGGATTTTAGACAAAGGTAAAGTTCCAAAATTCAAAAGAAATCCAGATCAAAGAGGATCCTAACAAAGGATTTCAAGCTCGAACGAAGATGATTTTGTAATAAATTTTAATTATTCTAGGGTATTCTTACCCTATCTCTAATGAGTTTTTACTCCATAAGCTAAATTTTGCCTAAACCTGGGCTCTGATACCAACTGTAATGACCCGTCATTTCGAACTATTCAAATCGACAATAATCCACACATGTCAGACTTGAATTGCTCAAAAAAACAGATTGTTATATTTGGCAAAACTTAGCATATACAGCAAATAAATCAATCACAGAATCATAAACATAGTGTAAAACAACAATGCACGGTGGAATGGATAAATAGTAGTTCATGAAGCTACTACAGAACATCAGAGTCCAAAGCAAAATACAACAGAAATCCCAAATACAAGGAAGTCTCTAATACAAAAGCAAATGACAAGTCTGAACATAAATAACTGAAATAAATGAAAGCTGAATAAATAAAAGATAGATATCCAAGCAAAGCTCCAAGCTCCAAAGGTGAGCCTCGAATGCTGTGATACTCAGGCTGACCCGAGCATAAAGCAAAACATAAAACACTCGAGTCAGAATTAATATTCTTATGCAAGTAAATCAACTCAAGTGAAATGTCCAAGTGAAATGCAATATAACTTAAAGGATGTTTGGGATTCCATCCCTTAAGGATCCGTGGAACTATCTACATAATACAATATGCTACATAGATAATGTCTACAGTAAAGTAAAATATCAAAATAGCGTTAAGGCGTTACCCATATCCCCCTAAACACATTTTTATATAAATTCCGTAGTCTATACAGTACGTAATTCCTCCGTAAACTAGAGGGCTATCAGAGGGCACTCCATAGTGTATGACACAAACCAAACTCGTAATGGGCTCGATAAGGCATATGACAAGGCAGGCAAGGCAATGCCCAGGGTAGGATACTACCGTTTTGCGGATCCGGACTGGTGGTAACGCATAGCAGCTACTACCGCCCACCTCGAGACACACTCCCATAATCAAAGATGCACCCAATCAAATCACAAAGTAATAGATATGGTTTCGAAGAAGCATGCTCGATCGGAGGTGCAACCTTACTTGGCCCGGTGTAGCTCCTGTTTTGGTCATATCAAGATGACCCGAAGGGGTCAGGGCTGCGTTCATACCTCATACAGGATCGTTCGTCAAACCATCCTACTTCGTTCTGGATTCTCCACCACGTGCACAGCTACTAAAATGGTTTTCGGTATTGGCAGAGAGTATGACAATATCTGATCGCGGTCTCTTTAACAACCAAACGCTAATTTCACACCGTGGTTAATTTATAAAACAAATTTATAAACATTTAAATCAAAATCAAAAAGTAAATATCTAACTTCAACTATATTTAAATTGAAAATATTTTCACTTAATCACCTTTTTATAACATTTAAATAAAATTTTAAATTACAAATTTAAATCAAAATCAAAAAGTAAATATCTAACTTCAACTATATTTAAATTGAAAATATTTTCACTTAATCACCTTTTTATAACATTTAAATAAAATTTTAAATTACAAATTTAAATCAAAATCAAAAAGTAAATATCTAACTTTAACTATATTTAAATTGAAAATATTTTCACTTAATCACCTTTTTATAACATTTAAATAAAATTTTAAATTACAAATTTAAATCAAAATTAAAATTAAATATCCAACTTCAATTATATTTAATTTTGAAAATATTCACTTAATCACTTTTTATAAACATTTAAATAAAATCTCAAATTACAAACTTAAATCAAAATTAAATATTCAATTTTAATTTATTAAATTCTGAAAATATTCATTTAATCACCTTTAATCAAAATCAAGTTATTAAGTTATAAAATCATATCTTAAAATCTCAAAATCAATAAGTTCCAACTCAATTCTTATTTAACTTCAATTCTTAAACAAATTAAATTTCAAATCAGTTTCAATTTATCTTTCTTACCTTAATTTATTAAAGTTATATAAAATCTATTTTCAAAATATTAATATAAAATTTAAATAAATATTAAACCTATTATATATATTAAAGTTATTACAAAAATCTATTTTTAAAATATTTACATAAATTCAAATAAATATTTAAACATATCATATATACTAATTAAATTAGATTTTGATAAATTCAATTCCTTTATATTAAATTAAATTTATTTTATTATATTATATTATATTTTATATTAAATCTTATGTTATATATTTTGAAAAATAATAAAGTTATAAGTAAAATCTTATAATTTAAAATTTCAAAAAACTTATAAATTTAAAATTTTCAAAACATATAATTTTAAAAATCTAAATTTTACACATATATTAAAATAAAATCTTTATATTATATTCAAAAATCAAAACAGATATATTAAAATAAAATCTTTATATTATATTTAAAAATCAAAATTTATTAAAAACGCATATTTTTTAAAATATTTGAAAATCATTTTAAAAATAGACCAACGGTGTCCGTATATAATTTTCTATCCGATGGTCAAGTGATACAGATATTTATCATTTCAATCTGTAATAATTAAATATTTAAGGGTATATATCATTTCAACTCGCAATCCCAAAATTCAAAAATCAACAAAACCACTTGGGTTTATCATTTCAACCCATAAAGATTTTCCCTTAATCTATAAAATCATTCGGGTATGTATCATTTCAACCCATAGTGATTTTCCTAACTAACAGGGAACTTGCAGTGTGAGAACAATAGTATAAAACGGCAGCACATATCAATGACAAACATATATCATAATTAACAAAAATATAATATATATACTAACATGTTATTGGTGTCATATGTCAATTAATATAAGTGAACAAATTTAAATAACAACATATCAAGTTCAACTATCAAATCACTAGCCAATTTAAATTTAACAACACATTTCAATCATCATTTCATGTGAAATAAATTACTAAACATAAGAATGTCAATCGTGAGTGATCACTCACCTTTCATGGCAATGAAAACAACGAGAATGAAAGCAAACGGACACGGATAAACACGGATCGACCAACGGGACAGCGACAAAGCAATAAAATCGCTGCGATAAATTTCGGACAGCGGCGAAGCAAATAATTGCTGAAATTTTCGGATAGCGAGCACACACAAGGCAAAGCACTTGAATTCAATGAATATATATATATATATATATATAGACACACACAGATCACACACATATATAAACAGATCACTCCCTTTTTTTTATATGAAGAGAAGGCTGTGACCAAAAGCGGGACATAGGTGAGGCTTGGCTGCAGCGACAAGGAGGATAAGGGATGAGGTCGGGTTCGGCCAGGCCTCTCGGAGGCGCTGCTAGGCTCGGTGGGAAGGAGGGTTGTTGCGGCTATTAGAAGCAAGGGGTGGAGATGGCACGCTATGGTGTGGGGTTTGGCTGCGTGCTGTAGGGGTTTGGGTAATTAAAGGCTGCGTGGAGGCGGTCAGGGAAAGTGGCTGCGTGTCGAATGCTGACTTGAGGGTGTTATTGGGCGGATAGAGGGAAGAACGGGTTGTGTTCGGTGGTTGGGGAGCTGCTGGGTGCTCGAAAATGGGTGGAGAGTGGATCTGAGGCGGAGCATAAGGCTATGGTGAGGGTGGCGTTCGAGTGAGGAGAGGGAGGCGGATGGTCCGGTGTAAGGCTGAGGTGGGTTATTGGGTTCAGGCGGAGGGTTTGAGTTCGGTGCGGAGAGTTGGCAAAGAAGGGAACAAAGGAGGGAGGAGTCGGAGCTGGGGAGGGGTGCTGGCAGCGGAGTTTGGGTGGCGACAAGGCAGAGGATAAGAAAAGGAGAGGGCGGAGGATTTGCAAACAGGAAGAGGATGAGCGGGATTATCACAGATCTATATATAAGCTTATATACTTCTATATTTTCTTTTTTTGTAAAGAATGACAGAATGCAAGAAGAAGGGAAAGAGAACCGAACCAATAATATAACAAAACAAATGGAAAATTGTAAAGCCAGGTATTGAATTCAGGAATTATTAATAGCTAATGGCCGTTGGTTTCTCATGGTGGATGAATTAATGGACATAAGTAAACCTAAAAGACCCAAAATGGGTACCGATACGGCTAAGCGTTTCGCAGATTTCGCCGCGTACCAGACACCAAAACACACAAATGAATATACTGCGGAGATCAGCGCGATGAGATGAACAAGATGATACATAGATAACAGAGACACGACCTACCTATCAAAACTCGATTTTCGCTGCCGAAAATGCTGCTAAAATGCCGAAAATAAGATAAACGGGACTAGAGCAGTCCAAATTTGGCGAAACGAACTATGACGTCTCACTCAAAAAATGATTTACATTTTTCTTATATAAAAATATTCAGATTTCAAAAATATTTTATTATCATCAATTTTTAACCGATTTTAAATTTTAAATTGAAATTTCACAACCAAACAAACTTTCATATTTTCCTATAAAAATTTGCCACTTACTATGTTTAAATAGACGTATTCCAAATATCAAATTTTCATTGCAAAAACTTTAATGTTTACTTTCATGAAAAATTTAGTTAATTATGTTATTTAAATCGTTAAAATTTTCGGATCGTTACACTTATTCTTTATATAAGCCAACAACCGTGGGTTAGAGTAAATGTTAAGGTTCTAACAGTTGAGTTGAAAATTAAACCCTTTATGGTTATTGTGACGACCGCCCATGACCCCTGCACCGAATCTAGAGATAGTGCGCTGTAAAGTGTGCCAGGCGACCATGGACGACTGTCAAGGTAGATTAAAAAAAACAAAATCTATCGTATTACTCACAGCGCATGGACAAAATACAATAGAACATGTGTATAGTGAAGCTTTACAGAATAAAATGCCATCATATAAAACTCCATAATAGTTGAATACAAGCATCCAAATAGTCAATACATCAAGCCTCACTACATATCACTCAGAGAATACAAAGCAGCGGAACATCCAGTACATATAAGAAGATAATATGCAACCCTCTAGCTCGTCTTCGATATCAGCATCGTGAGAAGAGAACAGCACCTGTCACCTGCTACCTAGTCTGCCCGTCCCAAAATGGACGAACAGCCCAAGGCAATAAGAATTAAAAACATAAAGCCTTGAGTCAGACAACAGTCTTAGTGAACAGTAAACTAACTAACAACATACCAAAAGAGCATAAAGGAAAAGGAATAGGAATACAACCCTCCCACTCCAACCTCATTCTACAGTGATAGCCCCCAGACACACACTAAGCAGAAGCAAACATAGCAGAGCATACAATTTAAAGTAAAGTAATTATCACTCTAGTCAAGGGCGATGTTTTCCAAGCACAAACCCCCAAGGCCTAAACCAAGATCAGATAAGCACCCGGAAACACTGCTCTTGAGACCGAATGACGATACAACCAAACATCCATGACTCTGGCTATCACTGTTATCATTGCTTCGATATCACCGTTAATTGAATGACCGGCACATTCTTTCAGCCGTCCGTCAAGGGCTAATGGAAACCCCGGTTCTAGACATAACTCCCGCACGTCGTCGCAGCCCGTGCCTAGGACTATCGAATCTGCCCAGAGTACTCGACCATCAACAGTTGGCCGTTGGGACTATCAAATCTGCCCAAACGTACTCTTGCTTAGAGCATGCTAGAACCTTCAACAACAATGCTATCCAAGCCTCCTAGTCATCCTCCTTGACGACTATTTCCATACTAGCTCAAGCGCCTCTCAAGCATCCATTACCCTTAACTCGAATCATATCACCGAGTTACCAACGTGCTTGGAATGATCCCGTCTGGATTAGACCAAGACTATCTCATATCATACTTCGCTTCATCACATCCTTGCAAAGTCTCATCTCAACATCATCATCATCGAATCTATGCATAAGAGCTTCATCACCCGCTACATATGCCACAAGCAGCTTTCCCAATTCAAGAGCCTTTCTCTTAGCTTTTGAATCATCTTCGGTCTAAATCAAATCATCAATCTTCTAATTTATAGCAATCAATCAAGTCAAACATTAATCCAAGCAATCAAGCATTCAAATATGATCTATGTAGACAATTATCACTATAATGGCAATTTCGTAATTAAAAAGTCGAAAGTCAAATAAGCATGAAAACATGAGCAATGTCTCTATAATCTTGATGAATGAACTTGCATAGGTTAACATGTAGTAAAATTGTTGTCAAATCATCATGAACAATGGATCTATATGGATCTACACTTAGGATGAAGAAAATGTATGGAAATCACTATTTTAACACCAAATCGAACCAACAATCCGATATACTCCTTTGGATCCGTGTGAGAGATAATCACCACTCACCAAATCACCTAAACAACCTCAAATCAACACGCTTCAGATCTGGACAGCGAAGGATCAAACTTGATCTATCACGAATCCGCTTCAAACGATGAAATCTCACTTCAAAGGATGAAGATCTTCAATTTAAGCTCTTGAATCTTCAATATGGATGGAAGGAATCACTAGATTAGAGTGGAGAAAAGAAGTGAGGAAGTGTAGAAGTCGAGCTCTCAAAATGGCAGCACTTCGTCGCTTCGAAATCCGGATCCCAAAAATGAAGCCAACCCCCTTCTATTTATAGGCGAAAATCCCTTAAGTCGTAACTCGGAGTTAGGTCGTTTCCGACCTACGACCTAAGACTCCACCGACCTAAGCCTTAGCCAATAACTACGACCTAACAGACCCAGCCTACGACCTAACACTTCTGCGCATCCAAGCACCCAGCGACCTAACAGCTACGACTTAACTCCTCAGCGACCTAACACATAAGTGTTTTCTCGCGACCTAATAACCCAGGTGCTTCAACGACCTAACTGCTTAACACTCCTACGACCTAACGGCTTAGCAACCCACGCGACCTAAAAGCATAGCACATCAACGACCTAACTGACTAAAAGCCTAGCGACCTAACTACACAAAAGTCATACGACCTAACTACTCACAGGTCATACGACCTAACTACCTTAGGTCGTTGCCGACCTATCCTGTTTTCTATACCTCTCTTAGGTCGCACGTTCCTTAGGTCGCTCTCCTATAGGTCGCCTAATTCTATAGATCGCTCGTCTACGACTTAACACACTAACCACTAGGTCGTACATTCCTTAGCTCGCGCTTCCTTTAGGTCGCTAACATTCTATAGGTCGTCCCAAACTAACTCGCGACCTAAACCACTACGCAACTTAACCGCTGGTCCTCCTTAGGTCGTTGCCGACCTATTTCTTAGGTCGCTCGAAACCTTAACTCGCCAGAAACTCTTAAGTCTTCTCTCTTAGGTCGTCTACGACCTAAACCCTTACCATCCATCATACGACCTAACTCCAAACGACCTAACCCCAACATCCTTAGGTCGCACCACATCCCTAAGTCGTCTACGACATAGCTCTTAACTCGGTCACGACTTAGGACTTAATCAAATTCTATCCAAAATCTGAAACAACTTAAAAATGCTGAAAATTCCAGATTTTGACAAACTTTTCGATCCGTAGAAATACGGGTCGTTACATTCTCTCCCCCTTAGGAATTTCGTCCCCGAAATTCCAAGCAACAAAGCAATCAAAGACTATTCTGTACGTCTACCATCCATAGCAATCAACAAACCATGCATCCAATTCTAGCTTAGCGTACAGAATTCTAAAATTATAACAAGTTACAATATCGCGAGATGACACGACACCTTAGGGCCATACCTTGAAGAGTTCAGGATGAGCTGCCTTCATCCTCTCTTCCACCTCCCATGTACAGTCGTTATCATCATCACTCCATTGTATCTTGAGCAACTTAACTACCTTCCTCCTAAGCTGTTTCGTGTCGGTTTCCACAACACGAAGCGGCCTACGAGGTCTTCTATCGACTGGATCAACTTCAAAATCTTCACAGCTATCAGCAGAAACCCCCGTACTCGGGTCATGCACATACTTCCGTAGATACGATACGTGAAAAACATTGTGCACACTCGACATCTTCTCCGGTAACTCCAATCTGTAGGCGAGCTTTCCAATTCGCTCGATGATCGGGAATGGTCCAACAAATCTCGGAGTCAATTTCCCTTTCTTCCTGAATCGGATAACATTCTTCAGTGGAGAAATCTTCACAAAAACCATATCTCCTACGTCGAATTCCAAATCTTTTCGACGTTTATCGGCATAACTCTTCTGACGGTCTTGGGCTGCCTTCATTCATTGCCGAATGATCTCTATACAATCCAAAGTCTGTCGAATCATCTCTGGCCCAAGTATCAGCTTTTCTCCAGTTTCCAACCAACATGTCGGAGAGTTACACGGTCTTCCATACAATGCCTCATACGGTGCCATACCAATGCTTGACTGGTAACTGTTGTTGTACGCAAACTCCACCAAATGAAGGTGATCTTCCCATGATCCTCCGAAATCCAAAACACAAGCTCTGAGGAGATCTTCCAAAACTCGGTTGACTCTCTCGGTCTGACCATCTGTTTGAGGGTGATAAGCTGTACTCAAACACAACTCGGTTCCCAAAACTTCCTGGAAGCTCTTCCAAAATCCACTAGTGAACAATGGGTCTCGATCGCTCACTATACTCTTCGGAATACCATGGAATCGAACTATCCACTTAACATACAACTCAGCCAACTTTGATGCAGTCCTAGTCGATCGAACAGGAATGAATCTCGCACTCTTGGTCAGACGATCCACAATGACCCAAATCCCTTCATTTCCCGTTCTGGTTCTAGGTAATCCATCAATAAAGTCCATCGATATTTGCTCCCACTTCCATGTAGGAACTTCTAATGGCTGAAGCAATCCACTTGGCTTTTTCTGTTCAGCCTTTACCAACTGGCAGTTCATGCACTTGGAAATAAATTTTCCAACATCCTTCTTCATGCCTTCCCAGTAGTAGGTTCTCTTCATATCCCGATACATCTTATTTCCACCTGGATGAATTGTCAACTTCGAGTGATGACTTTCCTTCAGAACTTCATCTCTCAATCCATCTATATCGGAAACAACTAGTCGTCCTTGCTTCCGAAGCCAACCCTCTCAATCGACCTCGAATCCTTTATCCTTTTCTGGATCCAATCCAGATTCCAAATCACGGATAATCCTGACAAGCTTATCGTCTCGCTTTTGGCTCTCGCCAATCCTTTCCACAAGAGGTCTTATCGATAAGTTTGCCAACATCTCAGGTTCCAATTCGCATCTAGGCCTGAAGTCAAATCCAGCTAAATACTCGAGACTCTTCCATTCAGAAAACATAGCTCCCAATCATGCATGTCTTCGACTTAACGCATCTGCCACTGCGTTACCTTTTCCCGGTGTATAAGCTATACCAAAATCATATGATGCCAAAAACTCTAGCCATCGCTGCTGCCGAAGATTCAAATCCTTTTGGGAGAAAAGATACTTCAACGACTTATGATCCGTAAACAACTCAAATCGAACTCCCAATAGATAATGTCTCCACATCTTCAGAGCAAAAACAATCGCCGCCAACTCCAAATCATGAGTCGGATAATTCCTTTCATG
Organism: Allium fistulosum; assembly: GCA_030737815.1. NCBI lineage: Eukaryota > Viridiplantae > Streptophyta > Magnoliopsida > Asparagales > Amaryllidaceae > Allium > Allium fistulosum. Next base: position 1,043,491,291 of record CM060906.1, read on the forward strand.
CGGCTTCAGTTGTCGACTTGCATACGCAACAACTTTATCCTTCTTCATTAGCACTGCTCCAAGTCCAGTGCCACATGCGTCGGTGTAAACCACCATCTCATCATTCCCACTAGGAATAGTCAAAACAGGAGCACTCGTCAATCGCTCTTTCAGGATTCTGAAAGCTTGCTCACACTTATCTTCCCACCTGAACACTTGGTTCTTTTTCGTCAATCCTGTTAACGGTGCAGCCACCTTGGAAAAGTCTTTGATAAACCGTCGATAATATCCTGCTAATCCAAGAAAACTTCTCACATCAGATGCATTCTTAGGTCTAACCCAGTCCTGGATTGCTGCCACCTTAGCGGGATCAACCGCTATTCCATTTCCAGAAATCACATGGCCTAAGAACCTCACTTCACTCTTCTAGAAGTGACACTTCGAAAACTTAGCTTTCAGCTGATGTTTCCGTAAGATCTCCAAAACAGTACGCAAGTGTGTCTTGTGCTCTTCCTTAGTTCTAGAATAAATCAGAATATCATCCACGAACACAAGTACGAACTTGTTCAACTGATCTCTGAACACTCTATTCATAAGATCCACAAAATAAGCTGGCGCGTTAGTCAATCCAAACGGCATTACCAGCCACTCAAAGAAATCGGATGGTGTCCTAAAAGCTGTCTTCGGCACACTATCCTTAGCCACTCTCAACTGGTGAAATCCCGTTGCCAAATCCATCTGAGAAAACACCTTAGCCTCGTGAAGCTGATCAAACAAGTCATCTATTCTCGGCAATGGATACTTGTTCTTCTTAGTCACCTTATTCAGCTCACGATAATCCACACACAACCTCAGCGATCCATCTGCTTTGGTTACAAACACAACTGGTGCACCCCATTCGGACACACTACGCCGAATGAATCCTTTCTGTAAAAGGTCATCAACCTGCACCCTCAACTACTGCTGTTCCCTAGGCGCCATCCGCCTAAGAGGCATCACAACAGGTCTGGCTCCTTCAACTAGATCTATACGAAACTCGATCTCTCTATGCGGCGGCAACCCTTTGACTTCGTCAAAGACATCCTCGAATCCATTAGCGATCGGCACTTATGACAGTCCATCCCGTGGAACATCCAGTGAATACATGAAGCTCATGAAGACGCCTTCCTCATGCTTACATCATATTACAACCTTTCGCCCCTCCACATTCTCGACTGTCACTTCCAACCTCTCGCAATCAACCTTTGCCGCATACTTCCTAAGCCAGTCCATACCAAAAATAATTCCGAACCCCACAAAGTTCAGAACAAAGCAATCACAAACAAAAGAGCAACCATGACTCGATACAACTAGACCACGGCATAACATACACAAACAGGACGAACCCCCAACTGGATTAGTCACAACCAATGGCCTATCAACAATATCCGGTTCCAAACCCAACCGGCCTACAAGTTCACTACAAACAAACGAATGCGACGCTCCAGTATCAAACAGAACTCTAACTGGAACACCACATAGGAAAAGAGTACCTTGAACCACCACACTCTTTCCCTTCTCTTCAGAGGTAGGAGCTTTTGAAGACGACGGAACAGCTCCCAAAGCATAAGCCTGCACAATCTGCTTGTCCCTCCTCGGTTCTGGACAATTCTTCCTGAAATGCCCTGGCTTGTCACAGTTGTGACACTTCAACGGTGCCTTCGGATTCTTACAATCCTTCGAGAAATGGCCCTTCTGCTGACAATTGTAGCAAGTCACCTCGCCTTTCGGCTTCTTCTGGCCATCCTTACCCTTCTGCTGCTGCTGCTTCCTTTTCTAGTTTCCACCCTGCTGTGGTTTAGACTCTCCCTTGGTCACAGCAACAACAGATCCTTCCTTAGGAAACAGACTCTCATGCCTGAGAGCTTTCTCCACAAGCTTCTCAAATGAATCGTCCAAATGATCCACTAACTGCCTCCCAAGATAACTATCCAGGCCTGTCACAAACTTCACATTCTTCTGATAAGCAAATTCAATATATGACCGGGCATACTTGGACAAAGCTTCGAACTCAGAAACATACTCAAGAACTGATCTTCCACCTTGCTTGAGTTCCACAAACTTCTTGAACAGAACAGACTTCTGAACTGTAGAAATGAACTTAGCTTCAAATCTAGCTTGGAATTGCTCCCAAGTAATCTCTTCCTCCGCAGTATTGATGGTAATAGAGTTCCACCAATCAGAGGCTCTCCCTTGAAGCTGCCTTGATGCCAACTTCCTCTTAGTTGCATCATCAATTCCCAAATCACCAAAGATCCTTCTACAAGCATCTATCCATCTCTGGACCTCAATAGTTGATTCTGTTCCCAAGAAAACCTTCCCTCCAAGAGCAGTATAGTCCTTACACAACTTAGCGAAATCCACTGGTTTTGGAGTTTGGACTTGAACTCCAACATCAACTGCTGCCCCCGGAACTGGTATCCTTCTCATGATAGAAGTCATCATAGCTTCGAACATAGCTGCATAATCAGCAGTTCCTTCAGTAGCACGGCCTTTCCTAGCAGCTGGTCTCCCTCTTCGACTCATTCTCAATATCTATAAAAAGGAATGATTAGAACATCTTAGAGAAACAACTGCATAAAGGACTCAAACTCTACTAATCTACTATATTATATATAGTAGTCATCCATCAAAATTACAATTACGTCTCTCATACGTAGTTACGTCAGCGAGCGTTGGGTAAAATTGATTAACCAATGCTCTGATACCAAATGTGACGACCGCCCATGACCCCTGCACCGAATCTAGAGATAGTGCGCTGTAAAGTGTGCCAGGCGACCATGGACGACTGTCAAGGTAGATTAAAAAAACAAAATCTATCGTATTACTCACAGCGCATGGAAAAAATACAATAGAACATATGTATAGTGAAGCTTTACAGAATAAAATGCCATCATATAAAACTCCATAATAGTTGAATACAAGCATCCAAATAGTCAATACATCAAGCCTCACTACATATCACTCAGAGAATACAAAGCAGCGGAACATCCAGTACATATAAGAAGATAATATGTAACCCTCTAGCTCGTCTTCGATATCAGCATCGTGAGAAGAGAACAGCACCTGTCACCTGCTACCTAGTCTGCCCGTCCCAAAATGGACGAACAGCCCAAGGCAATAAGAATTAAAAACATAAAGCCTTGAGTCAGACAACAGTCTTAGTGAACAGTAAATTAACTAACAACATACCAAAAGAGCATAAAGGAAAAGGAATAGGAATACAACCCTCCCACTCCAACCTCATTCTACAGTGATAGCCCCCAGACACACACTAAGCAGAAGCAAACATAGCAGAGCATACAATTTAAAGTAAAGTAATTATCACTCGAGTCAAGGGCGATGTTTTCCAAGCACAAACCCCCAAGGCCTAAACCAAGATCAGATAAGCACCCGGAAAACACTGCTCTTGAGACCGAATGACGATACAACCAAACATCCATGACTCTGCCTATCACTGTTATCATTGCTTCGATATCACCGTTAATTGAATGACCGGCACATTCTTTCAGCCGTCCGTCAAGGGCTAATGGAAACCCCGGTTCTAGACATAACTCCCGCACGTCGTCGCAGCCCGTGCCTAGGACTATCGAATCTGCCCAGAGTACTCGACCATCAACAGTTGGCCGTTGGGACTATCGAATCTGCCCAAACGTAGTCTTGCTTAGAGCATGCTAGAACCTTCAACAACGATGCTATCCAAGCCTCCTAGTCATCCTCCTTGACGACTATTTCCATACTAGCTCAAGCGCCTCTCAAGCATCCATTACCCTTAACTCGAATCATATCACCGAGTTACCAACGTGCTTGGAATGATCCCGTCTGGATTAGACCAAGACTATCTCATATCATACTTCGCTTCATCACATCCTTGCAAAGTCTCATCTCAACATCATCATCATCGAATCTATGCATAAGAGCTTCATCACTCGCTACATATGCCACAAGCAGCTTTCCCAATTCAAGAGCCTTTCTCTTAGCTTTTGAATCATCTTCGGTCTAAATCAAATCATCAATCATCTAATTTATAGCAATCAATCAAGTCAAACATTAATCCAAGCAATCAAGCATTCAAATATGATCTATGTAGACAATTATCACTATAATGGTAATTTCGTAATTAAAGAGTCGAAAGTCAAATAAGCATGAAAACATGAGCAATGTCTCTATAATCTTGATGAATGAACTTGCATAGGTTAACATGTAGTAAAATTGTTGTCAAATCATCATGAACAATGGATCTATATGGATCTACACTTAGGATGAAGAAAATGTATGGAAATCACTATTTTAACACCAAATCGAACCAACAATCCGATATACTCCTTTGGATCCGTGTGAGAGATAATCACCACTCACCAAATCACCTAAACAACCTCAAATCAACACGCTTCAGATCTGGACAGCGAAGGATCAAACTTGATCTATCACGAATCCGCTTCAAACGATGAAATCTCACTTCAAAGGATGAAGATCTTCAATTTAAGCTCTTGAATCTTCAATATGGATGGAAGGAATCACTAGATTAGAGTGGAGAAAAGAAGTGAAGAAGTGTAGAAGTCGAGCTCTCAAAATGGCAGCACTTCGTCGCTTCGAAATCCGGATCCCAAAAATGAAGCCAACCCCTTTCTATTTATAGGCGAAAATCCCTTAAGTCGTAACTCGGAGTTAGGTCGTTTCCGACCTACGACCTAAGACTCCCACCGACCTAAGCCTTAGCCAACAACTACGACCTAACAGACCCAGCCTACGACCTAACACTTCTGCGCATCCAAGCACCCAGCGACCTAACAGCTACGACTTAACTCCTCAGCGACCTAACACATAAGTGTTTTCTCGCGACCTAATAACCCAGGTGCTTCAACGACCTAACTGCTTAACACTCCTACGACCTAACGGCTTAGCAACCCACGCGACCTAACAGCATAGCACATCAGCGACCTAACTGACTAAAAGCCTAGCGACCTAACTACACAAAAGTCATACGACCTAACTACTCACAGGTCATACGACCTAACTACCTTAGGTCGTTGCCGACCTATCCTGTTTTCTATACCTCTCTTAGGTCGCATGTTCCTTAGGTCGCTCTCCTATAGGTCGCCTAATTCTATAGATCGCTCGTCTACGACTTAACACACTAACCACTAGGTCGTACATTCCTTAGCTCGCGCTTCCTTTAGGTCGCTAACATTCTATAGGTCGTCCCAAACTAACTCGCGACCTAAACCACTACGCAACTTAACCGCTGGTCCTCCTTAGGTCGTTGCTGACCTTTTTCTTAGGTCGCTCGAAACCTTAACTCGCCAGAAACTCTTAAGTCTTCTCTCTTAGGTCGTCTACAACCTAAACCCTTACCATCCATCATACGACCTAACTCCAAACGACCTAACCCCAACATCCTTAGGTCGCACCACATCCCTAAGTCGTCTACGACATAGCTCTTAACTCGGTCACGACTTAGGACTTAATCAAATTCTATCCAAAATCTGAAACAACTTAAAAATGCTGAAAATTCCAGATTTTGACAAACTTTTCGATCCGTAGAAATACGGGTCGTTACAGTTATTATGATTTACTCTATAATGAAATGCTAGTAGAGGTTTCCTATACCAACTAACAGTAGCAAGTAAATTACGGATTTAAGGATGAGTGAAGAAGATTAGTACCACAGGGCCCATATAATTAAAGTGGAATATGATTAGGTGAAAAAGGGAACATGGAATGAAGACTTCACAAACTTAGAGCAAATTTCCCCTAGTTAAAGTGAAAATCATATTCTTGAATTAGTAGTGGTTGTAAAGACTCTTTTTTACTTATTGCATAGCTAGAGTGTTTTTACATTAGAGTCGGACACTGTACTGGAATATAAACTTCAGTTAACCATCTTTGGAAAGAAAGATGGAAACCCTAAGCACTTAGAGCATTGTCAAGTGTGATTGGGCTTGTATAAATTAGGTTGCTTTTATCTACTCTAATTCAAGTGATAAACCAGTGAAAATATTTTTAGAAAGTCAGAAATAGTAGATATTTGATATTTTAAAAAGAAAAATAAGTTGGTTTATGAATTTCTGTAAAATGATCAGACAAACTATATAAATGTTTGTTTAAAAAGTAAAATTAAAGGTGAGCACTCGTTATCTAAGCTTCTTGCCTCTGCTTCTAATGCTTCTAGTTGGATTGAAACCGATGTTAAGTTGAATTTTGGTGATGATTTGAATGTTGCTGCTGGATATGGTAGTGACTTATGGGCTATTGTATCTCCTAGTATGTTGCGCTCTCATACTGCTTGTGAAAATGCCCAATTAAATAACATTGACCCTGCATTCTTTAATCCAATTCCTACTGCTTTGAACCCTATTCAGCCACCTTCCTCTACCATACAGGTTTCACCCCATCCTTGTCATCCAGTAGCCCCACAAGTTCCAGCTAATAAGTGGACATCCTTGTTTAAGTCGTTGCCGTGCAATGCGAGAGACTATGTACCTCGTTCTTTTGATTATGTGGAGATTGTTGGAGTCATATTCCCTCCTACCGAGGTTATTCAGGTAGGAGAAGACTATTGGGCCAACTATCTGGTGGGGTTTTTTCATGATTCGAATCCTTCTTATCATGTTGCTCGGGATCATTGTAAGAACCAATGAAATCTTAAGGGTGGATTACAAGCTCAATTTGATAATACTATGTTTTTCTTTAAGTTTTCTAAGAAGGAGGAAAGACAACGTGTGCTTGAGGCACCTCCTTTCATTGAAGATAAACCTTTTATAATTACTTCTTGAGTAAGACCATTGATAGTGCAAGAGAATATGTGTTATCTATTCATGTTTGGGCACACTTCTAACATATCCTGTAACAACCCATAATTTTCGATAATTAAAAATATTAAATTAATTAAGATTTTGCAATTTAATATTAGGAGAAATTAAAATTTATAATTTATTAATAAGAAAAATAACTATAATGTAATTTAATAATGTTGATTTAATTTAATTGATAACTATTTTAACGTAATTTCAATCAATTGAAATAATTGTAAAGTTAATTTGGTTATAATTGTAAATAAGGAATAAATTAAGTGTTGGATTTAATATTGAAATTATATGCTATAAATTAGGATAGGTTTATTAAGGAATATGAAATCAATTAATTAGTATGTGAATTTATTAGCTTTGTTTGTAAACAATAACCATATAAATGTGTTTGAATTATTAATGTGTAGTAATTGTTTAATTTTCATTTCATCATTTAATCCGTTGAAATTAAATTGCAAATCAATTGAAATTAATCTAATTAAATATTGCAGTTAATGTGAATTAAGATGATAACTGTAGAATATTGATGTAATAAAATGTAAACCAATGCTAGTTATATCCATAGGATGATAGTTGATTTAATAATAAGAGTGGAAATCAAATAAAAGAATTTATTTGGATTTAAAATATAATTAACTAGAATTTTATTACAGTGTAATTTAACTTTGAATTTAATGAAATATTTTAATAGTAAATTTATCATAGAAAATTTATTTGATGGATTATTAATTTCTATGTAATCTAGAATGTTGAAATTTTTAACTATTTAAATTTGAATTTAAAAGTGATTAAATTAATTTAATAATAATTTATTTAATTAGCGTGAAATTAGCCATTTTGGCCACTATCTCGGATTTCAACAAAACTAGTTTCATCGGATCCGTAACGATATTTCAAGTTTCATAGCGATCTGACTTATCGTTTGATCGTGCGGGCTCGAAACACGTAAAACTCAATTTAACGAATTCAATTAAAATAATCTGATTTTAAAAGCTAACTTCTGTATACAATAGAATTTGGGTATGAAACTAGTTCCATTGAGTTTAAAAATATCGAAAACCTATATTTTGATATATTAGATGACCCACTTTCGTTTCGAAAACGAAACGGGCTTTTCGGGTCGTCGTTATTGTTTAGACCCAATTCGATTTGTCCATTCTTTCTTACCTACCTTTTCCTGTATATAGGCTGTTATAAACCCTAGCCGTTTCTCATTTCTGATTTCTTTACATACTGCTTATCTCCATCTGCTCCTTCCTTCCTTTCAAATGGCAGAAACCCTAATTCCCAAATTCAAATTTCAAATCAAAATCAATTTCAAATTTCAAACTTCTCAACCCATAGCAAATTATATATCGTTGGAAAGCTCTCGAAGAGTGCAATCTAGATTTGCAATTCATTTTTGCAATCGAATCACAGTTTGTCCAGAAATTGGCGATTTATCCTCGGCGTTCATATTAGGTTGTCGGATTTGACGGTGGATCTTCGACGAGGGTTCGATCGGGAGGTATAGGCGTGTAGAGGAGACTGACTGCTGTAAATCCATAGGTTTACTTCATGTTGATGGTGTCAGAATTCGCTGTGATCGGAGTCTAAGGCTTGGCGACGACGGCGTATTTAGGGGGAGCCGGAGGTGGCAGTAACGGCAGTAGAGGGTCGGCCGGCCCTAGTGATGGCGGCACTTCGGTCTGATCGAGGTGGATGTAGGTGAGGCGGCGGTGAAAATTCAAGGAAGGTGGCGGCGCTATAGGGTTAAATCTTGTTCGATAGCTCGCGTGCGTACTGTATGTTGAGGGAGGTATGAAAATTACTATTATGCCCTTTTGTTTATTTATTTTAATTTTAATTTTTCAAACCTTCTAATATCGATAACTTTTTCATACGAGCTTGAATTCACACGCGGTTTTCTCCATTGCGATCGTATCAAAATTCCGGACATTATGGAATTGGTTTGGCTGCATTCTGAGACTATTCAAATTTTGGGCTATATTTGGATTTTAAATCAATTTGAAATCAAAGATGAGTGTTTTAACCCACTCACAACTACTAAACCATCTTATGTTAGTTAAATTAGATTTATGATGTGATTAGAAATTGATTGGTTGTAGTTTGGTATATTTAAAGTGTCATTTAAATTTAAATTTGAATTTATATTGAATTTAATTGCCATTTAAATTAATGTTGAAATTTAATTTCCAGTTAAATACCTGATAATGATAACCAGTTTATTTGTTGTAATGTGTTGGTTGATTTGAATGACGATCATGATGGATGTTTAATTGTGGATGTTTGGATGATTGGACATTACATTTATTTTTATATGTTGTTATAACACTGCAAGTTCCCTTAGTTATCATTAGGAAAATCACTATAGGTATAAATGATACATACCCTAATGGACTTATGGATTAGGAAAATATCTTTATGGGTTGAAATGATAAACTCGAGCGATTTTATGGATTTTGAATTTTACTCGGGATTTCGGGTTGAAATGATATATACCCGTAAATTTAAAATTTATTTCAGGTTGAAATGATATATATCCATATCACTTGACCATATGGTAGAAAATTAAATACGGACACCGGATTGGTTAAATTAAATGATTTTAAATCCTTAGTTTTTGAATCCAGTTAAATGATATTTTGAAATAAAATTTGATTTATATGGACTGAATTGTTTTCAAAATCCAAGCTTTAAAATGTTGAAATTGAAATTCGTTTAAATGAATTGTTACTGAATTTAAATTGAAATTTTAAAGTTGAATTTTGAAATATAAATGAAATTTATCAAAATTGAGTTATTGTAAACGTTTGAATATTTAAACTTTGAAATCTATTGAATTTGAAGTGGTTTAAATTTGTAGTTCAAACATGGATTTGAAATTGATATAAATTGAAATGGTTTTAATGAGAATTTGAATTGAAAGATTTAAATTGAGTTTTGTTGATTTGAAATCTGATATGGTCCAGATTTGTTGAAATGGAAGAAATAGTTTGATTTGATATCAATTTCAAATTGATTATTTTAATATAAACTATTTAAAAATCTATTATTTTAAAATTCAGATTATTCAGATTTTCAAACTATTTACTATAAAACCATTTCCAATAATCAAACCATTTTATATTAAACTATTTTAACTGTTTTAAAATCCTTAAACTATTAAACTATTTTAAACTATTTTAATTAATTTAATCTATTATAACTATTTTTAATACATTAACTATTTTAATATATAACTTATTTTAATATATAAACTATTTATAATATATAAACTATTTTAATCTATAACCTATTTTTTAAATATAAACTATTTTTAATGTATAACTATTCCAATATATAAACTACCTTCAATATTAAAGCTGTTTAAAATTGGAACTGCTATGATTTAAAGTGAATATGATTTCGAAAGTGAATAATGATTTCGAAAGTGAATATGATTTAAAGCGAATATGATTTCGAAAGTGATATGATTTTGAAGTGAATATGATATTTTGATATCAATTATGAATCGGTTTTGGAAATGTAAAAGAACCAACCGGTGTGAAATAAGTGTTTGGTTGTTAAAGAGACCAGAATTGGATATTGTCATACTCTCTGCCAATACCGAAAACCACTTTAACGACTGTGCACATGGTGGAGAATCCAGAATGAAGTAGGATGGTTTGGTGAATGTTACTGTATGAGGTATGAACGCAGCCCTGACCCCCTCAGGTCAGCTTGATATGACTAAAACAGGAGCCATGTCGGGCCAAGTGGAGTCGCACCCCCGATCGGGCACATTTCTTCGATACCATATTTATTACTTTGTGATTGATTTGGTGCTCACCCCTCGATTTGATTTTGGGAGTGTGTTCCGATGTGGGCGGTAGTAGCTGCTATGCGTTACCACCAGTCCGGATCCGCAAAACGGTAGTATCCTACCCTGGACATTGCCTCGCGTGCCTTGTCATATGCCTTATCGCGCCCACTACAAGTTTGGTTTGTGTCGTACACTATGGAGTGTCCTCTGATAGCCCTCCAGTTTACAGAGGAATTACGGTACTGTATAGACTATGGCATTTATATAAAATGTGTTAAGGGGGATATGGGTAACGCCTTAACGCTATTTTAATACTTTACTTTACTGTAGACATATTATAATATCGTATTGTATTATGTATGTAGATAGTTTAATGAATCCTTAGGAGATGGAATCCCGAACATTTCTTAAGTTATTGCATGCACATTAGACACCGGATAGGAGATGTAAAACCTCGTAACATCTCTGAAGTTGTTACACTCATATTTATTTACTGTTGATTTAACTTGCATAAGATCTTTTAGTTATGACTCGAGCATTTTATCTTTTCATTACGCTCGGGTTAGTCTGAGCTTTTCAGTGCATTGAAGACCATTTTATTTGGGGGATGAAGATGTAGATTAGTCTACTGTTATTATATTTATTCCACTGCATCATGTTGTTCCGCTGCATTATTTATTTATTCATGTTGTATGTATAACTCTGATCTGTATTGTAAAAGTGTAATCAAATGTTACTTGTAAAACAGCTTCATGAACTTTTTATTTGATTATTACATTTTGTCATTCTGCTATGAGTTTCTGTGTTTTGTTTTTCTTTCTTTTCTCTTAATTTCTTATTTACCCATTAACAATCCTCCCTTTTGAATGGTTTGAGTTGACATGTGTGGTTTATTGTCGATTTAAATCGTCCAAAAAGGTGGGTCGTTACATATCCCCACTGTTCTGCAATCGTTGGTTGGTTTGAAATGGATTGCTAATTTAGTTGGTAATCTTAAGTGTTTTGATAAGAATACTGTTAATACCATAAGTATTGGCTTTAGTGATAACAACTATAGGACATTATATAAAATATAGACACTAATGTTTTATCAAGATATATATATATAGTATATAATGCAGGATATTAGACAGGTATTGATTAAGAAGACTGTACGATATTAAGATGCTGATATCAAGAGTAGATTCAAGATGCTGGTATAAAGTTTCAAGAGCTCAAGAATGAAGACTCATGTGTATTGAAGAGTTCAAGATTTCAGGATATTGCAGATAAGTTATAGAGCTGTAGAATTTATGTTAAAACCTTGATAGCACTTTCCTGATCGTTTTGTTTTAAAATTATTTTTCAAATATTCTATTTTTAAAATATTTCCCAAAATGAACTTCAAATCTCTTAAACTTATAAAGGTATTATTTTATTATTTTTAAGTTTATATGTATATTGGTTTTTTGTTTATGCTTTAATGATTTATAACTATATTGATTTTATATATATATTATTTACATTATATTGAATATTATTATTAAATCTTTCAAACTTATTTTAAAAGTTTTATTAAGTTGTAATTTGATTAAAATTTGTATAAACTATATTTAAATGATTCTACAAAGTATCAAATTATTTTACTAAGTAACGAATTTTCAATATAAATTTTATAAAGTGTTTTTTAATTTTGTGAAGGATATGTCGACATATCCAATTCCTATATGTCGACATACTAGCCGTAAATTTCAAAATTCAAATTTTGAAAGGAAGCGACTTTTTTACGTATCTCTTCACGAATGGACATGACCGTTGTTTCCCTATATACACTAGACTTCCAAACGAATTTCCCTTAACTACTTTCTTATTTTTCTCTCCTCTTTTGACTCTCTTGATTTCTAAATCAATTTCTATAGAAACTCTGCCAAAATTCAATTAGAATCAAATTCAATCATTACTGGTTTGATTCTCTTTCATATACTCTCTGATTTCTCTCATCTCCTTCAAGATCAAAGCTCTATTCGAAGAATTATAGGATCAATTGTAATCAAGATCGAAGATCTGAGTCTGTAAACTCTATCAAATCATACTCCTATACTATGTGGTGTGCTTGGTATCCCTGAAATCCTAGTAGGTGTGATTGTAGCCTTTAAAATCAATTGGGTGAGCTTAGTAGCCCGTAAATCCGATAGGTGTGCTTGTAGCTCGAAAATCAAGTGGCTCTATCCAAAGGTTGGGATTTTGGAGGGTGTGTCTCGTTGCCTAGAAATTGAGATTGTATTTGGATTTACTAGTTGAAAAGAAATACGTACAAGGAATTAAGCGGGATTGGATGTAGGGTAACTCCGAACCAGTATAAAATCCTGGTGTGGTCTTTCATTTTTACTTTTACTGCATTTATCTTTATCTGTACTTTAATTCTGTGATTGTTAATTCTATCATTCCAAGTAAAATATTAAATAATTTGAATAATATTCATATAATCCATTAAATAATATGCGCCCCCCTCTAGTGTTAATTTAGCCTTAAGATCCCTATTCCGCTGACTCACATTTGCTATCAGAGCATTGGTTTTCAAAGTATTAATAATTTGATTTTTGGAAAAGTTTCAATGGCAATTTTTGATAATATTTTTAACACTATTTTCGAAAAGGTAATTTGCAAAATCATCATAATGTTGTTTTATAAATTTGCATCTGTTTATTATAAAAAGTCACATGATCTTTTGAAAAGGTATGAATTGCAAGAATAGATGTGTTACATGGCTTTTGATGAACAGACACCTGATGGTCAAATGCTACAAATCAAAAAGGACAAATGGATATTAGATAATGGATGATCAAGACACATGACTGGAAATCTGGAGATTTTGAAAGATATAGTTTACAAAGATGGTGGATCGGTAAATTTTGGAGGCAACTCTAAATGGTATGTCTTGGCATCGGCAATGTCAATAATTCTAAAACTCATATATTTCTAATGTTTTGTTGGTTAAGAATTTAAAGCATAATCTATTGAGCGTTAGTCAATTGTGTGATAAGGGTTTCAAAATTAAATTCGTAAAAGATAAATGTCATATTGAAGATAATAAGTTAAACATGATCTTTGAAGGCATTAGGAAAATAAACATCTATATATTAAGTATGGGAATCTCAAATGATAACTTATGTGTTTTGGCTAAATCAAGTGACCCTTGGATTGGGCATAAAAGATTTGGTCATTTGAGTTTCAAACTAATATCTAAAATTGCTAAAAATGATCTAGTTAGAGGTCTTCCCAAAATGAATTCTAAAGTTAATAATTTATGCGATGCATGTCAATTAGGAAAACTTAGAAAAAGTTCTTTTAAATCAAAAGATATGATTTATACATCTCAACCCCTTGAACTTCTTCACTTGGATCTTTTTGGTCCCTCATAGATATAATGTATTAATCACAGTAGACATATATTTGTAATAGTAGATGCTTAATCTAGGTTTACCTGGATGATTTTCTTAAAACTTAAAAAGTGATGCTTTTGAAATATTTGAAATCTTTGTTAAACGAATCAAAATCAAATGACTAGTAAAATTAAAACTATTTGGAGTGATCACGATGGAAAATTAGAAAATGAAAATTTTGAGAATTTCTATAATAAGAAAGGTATAACTCATAATTTTCATTTTCAAGAGAATTACGGCAAAATGGAGTGGTAGAACATAAAAATAGGACGATTCAAGAGTGGGCTAGAACTATACTAAATGATAGTAATTTATCTAAAAAAATTTGGGCTGAAGCAGTTGGTATTGCATGTTATATAGAATTTTAATCACACCATTAACTAAGAAAACGCCATATGAATTATTATATAATAAAAAGCCTAAAATACCATACTTTAGAATTTTTGGTAGTAAATGTTTTATCTTAAATACTAAAAATAATTTGGATAAGTTTGATGCTAAATCAGATAAAGGAATCTATATTGGATATTCAAAAAGAAGTAAAGCTTATAAAGTTTTCAATACTAAAACTAATACTATTGAAGAGACATTACATGTCTCGTTTGATGAAGATATTAAAGATTATAATCCAAATATTGATGAAGAAGAAAATACTGATAACCCAAACAAAAACAGCAATAATGAGATTACTGAAAACGAAAATGATAATAATTCAGAAAATTCAAATCAAAATAAAAGAACAAGGTACTTGAAAGATCATTCTATAGAAAATATACTTGGAAATATTGAATTTGTTATTAAAACTAGAAATCAACTATATAAATGAGTAACATTGCTTTTATTTCAACTATTGAACCTAAAAATCCAAAAGGAAGCATTAATTGATGATTCATGGATTATTGCTATGCAAGAGGAATTGAATCAATTTACAAGAAATGATGTATGAGAATTAGTCCCAAGACCTGAGAATAAATCCATAATAGGAACTAAATGGGTATATAGAAACAAAATGAATGAACAAAGTTGTTGCGAAGAAGAAGGAATATATTTTGATGAAACCTTTGCACCCGTAGCAAGATTAGAAGCTATACAAATTTTACTTGCTTTTGCTAATCATAATAATTTTTAAGTTATATCAAATGGATGTTAAAAGTGCATCTTTAAACAGTTTTATTAAAGAAGATGCATATGTAGAACAACCCCCACTTTTTAAAGATGAAAAACTACTAATCATATTTACAAATTAAAGAAGGCTTTGTATGGTCTGAAACAGGCTCCAAGAGCTTGGTATGACAGACTAAAATCCTATCTATTACAATCAAATTTTGAAATAGGCAAAGTAAATAGCACACTTTTTATTAAAAGAGATAAAAAATGATTTTCGGATAATACAAATATACATAGATGATATTATTTTTTGATCTACCAACAATAAACTAAATAAAGAGTTTTCAAAAATAATGACTAAGGAATTTAAAATGAGTTATATAGGAGAACTAAAAAATTTTCTAGGACTACAAATAAAACAACTAAGTAATGGAATTTTTATTTATCAAGAAAAATATGTTAAAGATTTAGTTAATAAATTTGGTATGTCAAATACCAGTGGTAAACCAACTCCCATGGCAACTAATGTAAAATTAAATAAAGAAGAAAATTTAAAAGATGTGGATCAAAAAATTATAAAGAGGAATGATTGGATCACTACTCTATGTAACTATTAGTAAACCTGATATAATGCATAGTGCTTGTCTTTGTGCAAGATATCAATCTCAACCTAAAGAAACTCATTTAAAATTCATAAAATGAATTTTGAGATATGTAAATAACACATTAGACTATGAACTCTTTTACCCAAAAGAAGACTCCTTCGAATTAATTTCGTATAGTGATGTTGACTATGCTGGCTACAAGTCAGACCGAAAAAGTACAAGTGGAACTTGTCACTTTTTATGACACTCTCTGGTTTAGTAAGAAGAAAAACTATGTATCTCTGTCTACAACAGAAGCAGAATATACTTCAACAACATTAGCCTGTTCACAGGTTATCTATATGCAACAACTTTAAAAGATTATGGTTTAAATTTTACTAAGTCGCCAATATACTGTGATAATACAAGTGCGATCAACCTATTTAAAAATCCAACTCATCATGATAGAACTAAATATATTGATATAAGACACCACTTTTTAAGAGATAATGTAAACAAAGAAATAACGTCACTTGAATTTATGAACACTGAAAATCAAATAGCTAATACATGAACAAAACTATTGAATCAAACATCATTCACTAAGTTAAGAAGAGATTAGGAATTTGTTCTCTGTCAGAAATATAAAAATAATAAAGTAAAAATTACAAAATATAAAGTAAAACAAAGTAAGCAAAATAATACTATGTATGTCGACATACCCTACCCTTGTATGTCGAAATATAATGGTAATTTTCATTTTTTTAATTTTCCTCTAAAATTCAAATGGGTGGTTATATAATAACCAAATTTCTACTTTTCTCTTCATTTTTCTGTATTCTCTCTACTTTAAAATTCTAAAACAAATAAACCATGACCTTCTCTATTCCCAAACGTTCTAGAGAAGAAATCCATCTTTTTCCTTCCCTTCTCCTACCCAAGGCCCCTTCCAAAGCACTACTATGGCCAAGATCACTAAAATGGAGGGTGAAATGAAGAATATTCTGCAAATGCTCATTGAAATTTAAGTGGTGCAACTTTGTATGACCAAAGAACAAGAGAAGCAAAGTAGAATTTTTTGCAATTTGCAAAAATATCTATTGGATAATCCTACGAATTCAATAGTTATTGAAGATGAGTCTACAAATTTGGCTATTAATAACCCCATTTAAGGGAGCAATGACTATGAAGAAGAAAAAGAAGAAGAAGAGGAAGAACACATGGAGGCAGATAATGAAGTTCGATGTGTCAGAGAAGTATGTTTCGATCGAGATGGAAATCTTGTCAAACAAAAAGGGAACTGTTGCCTACATTATCCTCACTGCCATATTCACAAATCCCCGATCATTAGGAAATCACGTTAGAGTAATAGTTGGTTTTCTTTGAATTGTTTCTAATGTGTGGTACATATATTTGATTTGATTTTGACAGTTTTACTTTGTACATATTTGTATAGTTTAGGGTTTGACTGGATCGTGATTACTTTGTATTGTGATATTGGAATGTATAGTTTGGTATGGTTACTATTAATGATTTGTGTTATCACTCATCATTTCTTATATATCATTATTATCATTATTACTATAATATCTTAATTAAGGGGAGCTATAGTTTTAGTTAGTTGTTTTATTGATGACAAAAAGGGAGAAATATATAAAATCTAGGCATAGATTAAGGTAGAGTTTTGTAACTCAGGGGGAGTTATAATATATTTTATATACAGAGTTGTCATCATCAAAAAGAAGGAGATTCTTAGTACCTTAGGTATTTGATTTGATGATAACAACTATAGGACATTATATAAAATAGATACTAATGTTTTATCAAGATATATATATATATATAGTGCAGGATATTGACAGGTATTGATTAAGAAGACTGTACAGTATTAAGATGATGATATCAAGAGTAGATTCAAGATGCTGATATAAAGTTTTAAGAGTTCAAGAACGAAGACTCATGAGTATTGAAGAGTTCATGATTTCAAGATATTGTAGATAAGTTACAGAGCCATAGAATTTATGTTAAAACCTTGATATCACTTTCTTGATCTCTCTTGCCTTCTCTAGTTTTGTTTTAAAATTGTTTTTCAAATATTCTATTTTTAAGATAATCTTTTCAAAATATTTCCCAAAATGATTTTAAAATCTTTTATACTTATAAAGATATTATTTTAGTGTTTTTAAGTTTATATGTATATTGAATTTTTGTTTATACTTTATTAATTTATAACTATATTGATTTTATCTATATTATTTACATTATATTGAATATTCTTATTAAATCTTTCAAAAGTATTTTATAAAGTTTTATTAAGTTGTAGTTTGATTAAAATTTGTATAAATTATATATAAATGATTCTACAAAGTATGAAATTATTTTACAAAGCAACGGATTTTCAAAATAATTTTCATAAAGTGTTTTTCAATTTTGTGAAGGATATGTCGATATATCCAATTCCTACATGTCGACATACTAGCCGTAAATTTCAATATTCAAATTTTAAAAGGAAGTGTCTTTTCGTCGTATCTCTTCGCGAATGGACATGACCGTTGTTTCCCTATATATACTAGACTTCAAAATGAATTTTCATTAACTACTTTCTTATTTTTCTCTCCTCTTTTTACTCTCTTGATTTCTAAATCAATTTCTATCAAAACTCTGCAAAAATTCAATCAGAATAAAAATCAATCATTACTAGTTTGATTCTCTTTCATACACTCTCTGATTTCTCTCATCTCTCTCTCAAGATTAAAGTCTATTCAAAGAGTTATAGAGTCAATTATAATCAAAATTGAAAATCCGAGTTTGTAAACTCTATCAATTCATACTCTTATACTCTGTGGTGTGCTTGGTATCCCTAAAATCCAAGTAGCTGTGATTGTAGCCTGTTAAAATCAATTGGTTGTGCTTATAGCCGGGAAATCAAGTAGCTCTACCTAGAGGCCAGAATTTTTGATGGGGGTGTCTCGTAGTCTTGAAATCGGGATTGTATTTGCATTTACTAGTTGAAAAGAAATCCGTATAAGGAATTGTGCGGGACTGAATGTAGGGTAACTCCGAACTAGTATAAAATCCTGGTGTATTCTTTCCTTTTTACTTTTACTACATTTACTTTTATCTGTACTTTGATTACATGATTATTTATGTGATTGTTATTTCCATCATTCCAAGTAAAATCTTAAAGAATTTGAATAATATTCATATAATCCATTAAAAACTACTCACCTCCTCTGGTGTTAATTTAGCTTTAAGATCCCTATTCCGCTGACTAACAAATACGGTGGGTAGAGGTAGGATCGTTTACACTAAAGCTCTAATTGAAATTTCATCAGACAACCCTCTTCATTCCAAGCTTAGAGTTTGCTTTGCAGAAGGTCATGTTGCAGTTGTTGATGTTCGCTATGGCTGGAACCTGATATTTGTGAGACCTATCACTCATTTGGACATTTGGCGCTATCATGCAAGCATCATCCTCCTTTTAATCCTTTAGTTGACCCTCCGGTCTTTATCCCAGATAAGATCCCCCTTCCTCGACGTCCGTTTTTGAAGTGAGTTCTGAAACCTTGCCCTACTCAGTTGATTGTTTCAGATGCTTCTTTGACTATCGACCCATTCTCTGTCTTTGGTTCAGCTTCAGCCTCTGCTGTGATCCATGCCTCCCCTGCTTGTATTGTAGAGGTTCCTGTTACGGATAGTGTTGTTGATGTTCGTTCAGCTGATACTTTTGTTTCTATGCCTCTTATGATCATGTCCCGTGTCATTGATGTTTGTACTGCTGATGTTGTCATTAATGTTTGCTCTGTTGATATTAAGATAAGCTCAATGTGTCTTCTGGATATGGCTCCCCTCCTTGGATGATTACTTTTAGGGCTCATCTGAGCAGACTTGGCTTCATGAGCCTTCTAAGATGAGATTTGACCCTAAGGAGGGTAGATTCTATAAGTATGTTGGTGGAGATGACGAAGAAAAGAGACTATATTACCATGTTGAGGATGAAGGCCTTGTTCTCTCGGTTATTGGTCAGTTAGGTGAAACGAATCGCACTGTTTTCTCAGTTTCCTCATAGGATAGCAAATTCCTTTACAGTTTTGAATATGTCAATTTTGTTTCCACATTAGCTTCTTTATTCTCTGGGTACTATCATGTTATTGGGACTGAATCTTCGGACGAGGGTAGTGAATCTTCCTCTTCGGAGGAAGACTAGCTTGGTTTTTTAATTATTGAGGCGTTTTTTCCTCTCACCTATATTGTATTTGTTCAATGGTCTGGCCACTATAAAATCAACTATAGCTGTTATGTGCATGTGTAGAACACCTATTTGATATTATTAATAAAAGTGGCACAACCCACTATAAAACCGACTAGCCTTGCTAAAAAAGCAAAATTAAAAGAATTTTACAAAAAACAATTTTCAATAAACTACTTAAAACATTTCTTTTTAGGCACATTGCTGCGCTTAACCTTGAAGCGTACTTTGCTTTTAAAATGAATCATCGGATTCCAAATTGGTATGAAGAAGTTATTGCAGTCTGAACAAAAAAAATAGCGGCTTCTGCACTAGGCAGAGTTCAAATATGGGGATGTGGTATCCTATTATTTTCTAAGTACAACTGTCAGTGCCCATGGAGAACTACAGTGTGCGTTCATAAGATGAAGTATCCGAGTGTTCCATATTGTCTGTAATTTTGGTGGGAGTTAATTGGTCGAAGTCTCACCGGGTTCTGAATCAGTATGAAGAAGTTATTGTAGTTTGAACAAAAAAAAATAGCGGCTTTTGCACTAGGTGGAGTTCAAATATGGGGATGTGGTAGCCTGTTATTTTCTAAGTACAACTGTCAGTTCTCATGAAGAAATACAGTATGCGTTCAGAAGATGAAGTATCCAAGTGTTTCATATTGTCCGTAATTTAGGTGGGAGTTAATCTGTCGAAGTCTCGCCGGATTCCGAGTTAGTATGAAGAAAATATAGCAGTCTGAACAAAAAAAATAGCAGCTTCTGCACTAGGCGGAGTTCAAATACGGGGATGTGGTAGCCTGTTATTTTCTAAATACAACTATCAGTCCCCATGGAGAACTACAATGTGCGTTCACAGGATGAAGTATTTGAGTGTTCCATATTGTTCGTAATTTAGGTGGGACTTAATCGGTCGAAGTCTCGCCGGATTCCAAATTAGTATGAAGAAGTTATTGCAGTCTGAACAAAAAAAATAGCGGCTTCTGCATTAGGCAGAGTTCAAATATGGTGATGTGGTAGCCTCTTATTTTCTAAGTACAACTGTCAGTGCCCATGGAGAACTACAGTGTGCGTTCACAAGATGAAGTATACGAGTGTTCCATATTGTCCGTAATTTAGGTGGGAGTTAATTGGTCGAAGTCTCACCGGATTCTGAATCAGTATGAAGAAGTTACTGCAGTTTGAACCAAAAAAATAGCGGCTTTTGCACTAGGCGGAGTTCAAATATGGGGATGTGGTAGCTTGTTATTTTCTAAGTACAACTGTCAGTTCTCATGGAGAACTACAGTGTGCGTTCAGAAGATGAAGTATCCGAGTGTTCCATATTGTCCGTAATTTAGGTGGGAGTTAATCTGTCGAAGTCTCGCCGGATTCCGAGTTAGTATGAAGAAAATATAGCTGTCTGAACAAAAAAAATAGCGGCTTCTGCACTAGGCGGAGTTCAAATACGGGGATGTGGTAGCCTGTTATTTTCTAAGTACAAATGTCAGTCCCCATGGAGAACTACAATGTGCGTTCATAGGATGAAGTATCCGAGTGTTCCATATTGTCCGTAATTTAGGTGGGAGTTAATCGGTCGAAGTCTCGCCGGATTTCAAATTGGTATGAAGAAGTTATTGCAGTCTGAACAAAAAAATAGTGGCTTCTGCACTAGGCAGAGTTCAAATATGGGGATGTGGTAGCCTTTTATTTTCTAAGTACAACTGTCAGTCCCCATGGAGAACTACAATATGCGTTCACAAGATGAAGTATACGAGTGTTCCATACTGTCCGTAATTTAGGTGGGAGTTAATCGATTGAAGTCTCGCCGGGTTCCGAATTTGTATGAAGAAGTTATTGCAGATTGAACAAAAAAATAGCGGCTTCTACACTAGGCGGAGTTCAAATATGGGGATGTGGTAGCATGTTATTTTCTAAGTAAACTGTCAGTCCCCATGAAGAACTACAGTGTGCGTTCACAAGATGAAGTATCCGAGTGTACTATATTGTTCGTAATTTAGGTGGGAGTTCATCGGTCGAAGTTTTGTCTGATTCCAAGTTAGTATGAAGAAGTTATTGCAGTCTAAACAAAAAAATAGCAGCTTTTTCCTAGGCAAAGTTCAAATATGAGGATGTAGTCTGTTATTTTCTAAGTACAACTATTAGTCACCATGGAGAACTACAGTGAGCGTTGAAGTGGGGATATAGCATGTTATTTTCTAAGTACAACTGTCAATCACCATGGAGAACTACAGTGAGCGTTGAAGTGGGGATATAGCATGTTATTTTCTAAGTACAACTTTTAGTCACCATGGAGAACTACAGTGAGCGTTGAAGTGGGGATATAGCATGTTATTTTCTAAGTACAACTGTCAGTCACCATGGAGAACTACAGTGTGCGTTCACAAGATGAAGTATCCGAGTGTACTAAATTGTCCGTAATTTAGGTGGGAGTTCATTGGTCGAAGTTTTGTCAGATTCCAAGTTGGTATGAAGAAGTTAGTACAGTCTGAACAAAAAAATAGCGGCTTCTGCACTAGACGGTGTTCAAATATTGGGATGTGATAGCCTGTTATTTTCTAAGTACAACTGTTAGTCCCCATGGAGAACTACAGTGTACGTTCACAAGATGAAGTATCCGAGTGTTTCATATTGTCCGTAATTTAAGTGGGAGTTAATCGGTCGAAGTCTCGCCGGATTTTGAGTTAGTATGAAGAAAATATTGCAGTCTGAACAAAAAAAATAGCGGCTTCTGCACTAAGCGGAGTTCAAATATGGGGATGTGGTATCCTTTTATTTTCTAAGTACAACTGTCAGTGCCCATGGAGAACTACAGTGTGCGTTCACAAGATGAAGTATCCGAGTGTTCCATATTGTCCGTAATTTAGGTGGGAGTTAATTGGTCGAAGTCTCGCCGGATTCTGAATCAGTATGAAGAACTTATTGCAGTTTGAACAAAAAAAATAGCGGCTTTTGCACTAGGTGGAGTTCAAATATGGGGATGTGGTAGCCTGTTATTTTCTAAGTACAACTGTCAGTTCTCATGAAGAACTACAGTATGCGTTCAGAAGATGAACTATCCGAGTGTTTCATATTGTCCGTAATTTAGGTGGGAGTTAATCTGTCGAAGTCTCGCCGGATTCTGAGTTAGTATGAAGAAAATATAGCAGTCTGAACAAAAAAAATAGCGGCTTCTGTACTAGGCGGAGTTCAAATACGGAGATGTGGTAGCCTGTTATTTTCTAAATACAATTGTCAGTCCCCATGGATAACTACAATGTGCGTTCACAGGATGAAGTATCCGAGTGTTCCATATTGTCCGTAATTTAGGTGGGAGTTAATCGGTCGAAGTCTCGCCGGATTCCAAATTAGTATGAAGAAGTTATTGCAGTCTGAACAAAAAAAATAGCGGCTTCTGCATTTGGCAGAGTTCAAATATGGTGATGTGGTAGCCTCTTATTTTCTAAGTACAACAGTCAGTCCCCATGGAGAACTACAGTGTGCGTTCACAAGATGAAGTATACAAGTGTTCCATATTGTCTGTAATTTAGATGGGAGTTAATCGGTCGAAGTCTCGCCGGGTTCCGAATTAGTATGAAGAAGTTATTGCAGACTGAACAAAAAAAATAGCGGCTTCTACACTAGGCGGAGTTCAAATATGGGGATTTGGTAGCATGTTATTTTCTAAGTAAACTGTCAGTCCCCATGAAGAACTACAGTGTGCGTTCACAAGATGAAGTATCCGAGTGTACTATATTGTTCGTAATTTAGGTGAGAGTTCATCGGTCGAAGTTTTGTCTGATTCCGAGTTTGTATGAAGAAGTTATTGCAGTCTGAACAAAAAAATAACGGCTTTTTCCTAGGCAAAGTTCAAATATAAGGATGTAGTCTGTTATTTTCTAAGTACAACTATTAGTCACCATGGAGAACTACAGTGAGCGTTGAAGTGGGGATATAGCATGTTATTTTCTAAGTACAACTGTCAGTCACCATGGAGAACAACAGTGTGCGTTCACAAGATGAAGCATTCGAGTGTACCATATTGTCCGTAATTTAGGTGGGAGTTCATTGGTCAAAGTTTTGTTAGATTCCAAGTTGGTATGAAGAAGTTATTACAGTCTTAACAAAAAAAAATAGCGGCTTCTGCACTAAGCGGTGTTCAAATATTGGGATGTGATAGCCTGTTATTTTCGAAGTACAACTTTCAGTCCCCAAGGAGAACTACAGTGTACGTTCACAAGATGAAGTATCCGAGTGTTGCATATTGTCCGTAATTTAGGTGGGAGTTAATCGGTCGAAGTCTCGCCGGATTCCGAGTCAGTATGAAGAAAATATTGCCGTCTGAACAAAAATAATAGCGGCTTCTGCACTAGGCGGAGTTCAAATATGGGATGTGGTATCCTGTTATTTTCTAAGTACAACTGTCAGTGCCCATGGAGAACTACAGTGTGCGTTCACAAGATGAAGTATCCGAGTGTTCCATATTTTCCGTAATTTTGGTGGGAGTTAATTGGTCGAAGTATCACCGGATTCTGAATCAGTATGAAGAAGTTATTGCAGTTTGAACAAAAAAAATAGCGGCTTTTGTACTAGGTGGAGTTCAAATATGGGGATGTGGTAGCCTGTTATTTTCTAAATACAACTGTCAGTTCTCAAGGAGAACTACAGTGTGCGTTCAGAAGATGAAGTATCCGAGTGTTCCATATTGTACGAAATTTAGGTGGGAGTTAATTTGTCGAAGTCTCGCCGGATTCCGAGTTAGTATGATGAAAATATAGCAGTCTGAACAAAAAAATAGCGGCTTCTGCACTAGGCGGAGTTCAAATACGGGGGATGTGGTAGCCTGTTGTTTTCTAAGTACAACTGTCAGTCCCCATGGAGAACTATAATGTGCGTTCACAGAATGAAGTATCCGAGTGTTCCATATTGTCCATAATTAGGTGGGAGTTAATCGGTCGAAGTCTCGCCGGATTCCAAATTAGTATGAAGAAGTTATTGCAGTCTGAAAAAAAAATAGCAGCTTTTGCACTAGGTAGAGTTCAAATATGGGGATGTGGTCGCCTCTTATTTTCTAAGTACAAATGTCATTCCCCATGGAGAACTACAGTGTGCGTTCACAAGACGAAGTATATACGAGTGTTCCATATTGTAACAACCATAATTTTATTACCGTCGAAATAAAATTTTAAAATGAAAATTTTAAATTGAAATTGAAAAATAAATTTGCAATGCAAAAATAATTTGCAAATTCAGTACAAATAGCTTGGTTGTGTTGATAAATAACCATCATTTTCTTTCACGAGTGTAGTGGTCCATTAAAAATCAAAGTTGTGATATATTTTCTTTGCATTCACGTATCAACAAAGTGGTCCATTTCAAAGCAAATAGTGCAAATAAACTTATATAGTCTGATGAATGCATAGAGTCCAATGAAAAATTAATTGGCTTGTGCTGTCACGTTCACTCATAAGCAAAAGTGAAACATTTTTGTGTGATTTGCTGTCACTTTAATTGCAAAGCAAATTTTGAAAAAAAAAAGTGTTGAACTTACAGCTATCATTGTTTTTAGAGAATTTTTTAGATTAGGCCTGGTTTCGAAAGTAATTATCGTATTTAGCCCTGTTTCGAAACTAATATCGAATATAGCCTTGTTTTGGCCAGCTCAGCTCCGAGCTGGCCAAAACATACTGGCGACTTTTCAAAAGTCGCCAGTTTTTTTTTTTTTTTTTTGCCAAAACGAGGGCGAATTTTGGGAAGTCGCCCACTGGAGATTTCCCAAAAGTCGCCCGTTTTTTTTTAAATATGGGCGACTTCTGGGAAGTCGCCAGTGGGCGACTTCCCAAAAGTCGCCCATTCGGGGCTCTGCAACATAACCAGAGCCCCCCACTCCCTTCTTTCCTCATTCTCATCTCTTCCACTTCTCTACCCAAAAACCCCAAACCCCACATTTCGAAATTTTGCCCAAACCCAATTAAATTTCGTTTATTTTTCAACAAAATACAAGATGGCAAGCTCTTCAACTCGGAATGTGCCTCAAGGTATGGGAAAATCAAATAGTTTTCAATTTAGGGTTTTGAAGGAATTTGCAAATTATGGTTTTTAATGATTGTTAGCAATCATTGATGGTTGTGGTATCTATGTATGGTTGAAATCATTGGTAAAATGTTGAAAAACAATCCGAAAATTTGTAGTGTTATGTTGAAAAATAATTTTGAGAATAGTGTTATTTTGTATATGTGTAGATTACTCGGAGATGTTACCTGGACCAATTGATGGATCTGTCCTGTATATGCAACAACGGCATCGAACGAATAATCCGGAATTTGTCGCGGTAAAAATCTTAGTATTCAAAATGTACATATATCTGAAGGTAATGTATGTAACATGTTGATAATTTTTTTGTGATATATTGACAGGGCAATACTGCAGACAAAACCATAGATCATTCGTCTAAAATGAATAGAGTAACATCTGCTCATCCAGGCGTTATACAGTTGATAGACCAAGCTGGATTTGGACTGGTTTTTAGGGTGGGGCACATCCAGTTAGATCATCATCTTATCACCGCTTTGGTGGATAGATGGAGGCCGGAGACATCGACATTTCACCTACGAGCCGGGGAGATGACTATCACGTTGGGTGATGTTGCGTGCTTACTTGGCATACCCATAGACGGTGCTCCGTTGACCAACCCCGATCCAGCTGATTATCTTACTTTATGCCAAGAGCTCCTAGGTTTAACTCCTCCAGCTGAGGAGTGGTGGGGAAACGAAATGATACGGACATTATGATTTAGGGAACAATTTATGGACGACATTCCAGCAGACGCCACGGAGATTCAGATTGAGCAACGAGCCAGGGCCATTATATTGCATATTATATGCTCGAGGTTGATATGCGATCATTCTAAGACACGGATATGGCTTAGATGGCTTCCTTTTTTTAGTAAACTTTGATGTTTATCGCCAATATTCGTGGGGCAGTGCAGTTCTAGCATATACTTACTACGAGTTGACTAGGCTTGCTTTGCAAGAGAGCGGAAGCATAGGTGGTTGTGTGAGTCTAGTACAGGTATGTCCATTATTTACTTTCGGCGACCGTTATTCCATATTCTTTTATCCAACCGCAACCATGTGTCATCTTTTATTTGCAGCTTTGGTGTTGGACTTATCTACCCGTGGGTAGAATAACGATGAGGAGGACGACGGTTGATTTATCATTGCCATACGGTGCTAGGTATAATTTATTATGTAGTATACTAAGTATACGTGTTTGGAATTGAGAAGTCACAATTTAATTTTTGTACAGGTGGGTAGGACCTAAAAGCACCGTTTCATCGCCGAGGCGTCATGTAGCCTTCTACCGTAATGAGCTCGATGTGCTAGACTATCAGTCTGTGACTTGGACCCCGTACGACGATATGCTTGGACATCTGCCAAACTTATGTACCATTTCCATTCAGCTGTGGACTGCTCGGGTGCCTCTGATTTGCTTTAATGATGTCGCCTATCATCTGCCTGACTGAGTGATGAGGCAGTTTGGTATGGCCCAGCATTTACCGGAACAACCACCGCATTACAGGATCGATATTGAAGCTGGGGAGTTTGCTATGGCAATTGAGACGTAGATCGCGCGCTACGTGCACACGCAACAGGAACGCGAGTTCACATTGTCCGAAGAAGAATATCTGTCTTGGTACTGGAACATCACGCGTCGATATGTTCTTCGTGCCATCGATCCACCTGCAGCGCCTCCTGTTGTTGCATACCCTTACACTCCTAGAGCACCTCTCGAAAGGAATGTGGTACGTAGTGCACACAGTCTTTATTTCAATATTTGAAATTTATCCCTTATCTTGAATTTTATGTCATGGCAGGCGGACGGCATTTACCGTGCGATAGAAATTGTGGACGAGCTTGCACAAGAGGTTCTTCAAAGGTCGTAGGGAAAATGCTTTAGTGTAAAACACATCTTGGAAAGTATTTTGGGAAGAAACAAGCTAACAAGACCAAGACCGCCTCCACCGCCTCCTCCTCCGCCAGCACAGTTGCTCATCGAACCGCTTCCTCCTCCGCCTCCCACTACTCGTACGTATCAGCGACGTAGACATCGAAAAGGAGCATCTTCATCTCAAGAAACACAGGTTGAAGTTGCTCCGGTCCTTCACAGCCTATTGATCCTACACAAGCAAGTGAAGAGGAGGATTCGCCGGATGAAATTCCACTGTCTATGAGAAAACCAAAACGAACACCACGAGAACTTTGTAGGTTGTAGAACTGAGGATGGTATAATTTATTGATATGCGTTGTCCGGATTTGTTTTGTTGCATTGGAGGATGTTAATTGTTTGAATTAAATTGTTGAATTGGTTGATGTAGTAATTTGACTTGTGGATGATTGAGTTTGAATGAAATGTTGAATTATTGGATGTTGTAATTTGTTCAATTATTGGATGATTGAAATGTTGAATTAGGCGTTGTTGAATTAATGCAATTGGTGGTCCATGGTTTCTGTTTTGAAACCCTGCAGTTCTGGGGCGCCTTTTCAAAAGTCGGCAATTGGCGACTTTTGAAAAGTCGCCAGTAGGCGACTTTTCAAAAGGAGCCCCAGAAATGCAGGGTTTCAAAACAAAAACCCAGCCCTTTAACCTTCCTCATAACTTACTTTACCAAATTGCAACTATAGAACCTAAAACCTAACCCACTTCTCTCTTCCACAAATTCAATATTTCCGACGGCAAAAGAATATCTTTTTGAGATTTACAAACACCAAAAGAAGGTAAGATTCATAAGCTCTATTAATTTTGTTTAATCTTTTGCGATTTACTATAACTCCAACTTTGATATTTTCAAGAATGGATAATTGGGAGATAGACGACGAGACGATGATGAAAATGTATGACGAATTTGAACAACAACGACGCTCTACGCCGGTTAATGAAGTAAATGTTGCAGTTGATTTCGTCCCCGAAACACAGGTTGAAAACTTGCCCCCCTCTAGGGTTGGCGGTACATCGACATTGGCCATGGATAGCGGTGAATCAAAACATCAAACACTTCATGGAAGATTAATGGATGTGCTTGCTCGTCGTAACACTAACAATGCTAGTACAAGCCGGACACCGCCTTCGGTACTTTGTTATTGCGGAGATGAATGTAAAGTGGTTGTGTGTCGGAATGAAAGGAATGCGGGCCGACGCTTTTACCGTTGTGAATCGTACGACGATAATAAGATATGTCCAAATCATGTTGAATGTTGTAACTTTTTTAAATGGAAAGATCCAGAAATGTGTCCGAGGGGAGTTGCATACGCCCTTGAGATGCAAGCGGAAAACGCCCGTTTGGAGAAGTTGAACCTACAATATCGCAACGCACTATTGAATAAGGGTGTACCATTCGATAAGTTGAGTCCTCGTACATTGTGGGAGGAGAAGTAAACACAAATGTAATTGTATCGTTGAATTTGTATCGGTAGCTTTCATTTATATGTAACTGTATTATGTATCGTTGAATTTGTATCGGTAGCTTTCATTTATATGTAATTGTATTATGTATCGTTGAACGAGTATTGTAAAGGTTTACGAAACACTAGCTTACATCTCGAACATAGCACATGAAGTAAAAACACAAACTGTTCTTACATTAACAACATACAGCTTACAAACATCAAAGCAATAATAACACGCATACGAAAACTACATAACTGAATCACAACGACTCCTTTTGTGACCGTGCATACCACATTTACTGCATCTATTAGGCCTTGGAGGCTGCATCTCGTCCATAACTCCTTTAATTCTAGTTGACTTAGGCCTTCCTGGAGCTCGCCTTGCAGGAGGTGGAAGTACCATTTGACCTTCGTGTGGTGACCAAAACCTTTTATCTCGTACGGGATGAAATTCTCTAGAGTATGCCGCTAGGTAATTCTGAACAGAGTACCAATGTGATGCAAAATCATGATGAGCTCTGTTCGCACCATTGGCCACCGACGAACAAGCAGCCATCACATGAGCGCAGGGGAGATGCTGTAGTAATGGGATGTTGCATGTACATGAACAAGTGCTACCATCGATTATAACTTTGAATTCATCTCCGAAGTAATGAATCACTTGCCATTCAATTTGACTGAAACGGACAATCCGACAACGTCTAGCTTCGCTTGCTCTCTCCGCTATTTTTGCTTCCCATTTTGGCGTGACACGAAGTGTGGAATTCTTAGCCAACTCTCTTCTTTGGCAAAAGTAATCAACGGATCGATAGAAGGTACGTGCAACAAGTGCTCTAATAAGCAAAGATCTAGCACCCCTAAGTACACCATTAAAACTTTCTGACGCATTAGTCGTCATAACATGAAAACGACCACCATCATCCTTACATAAAGCCCAATTCTCTTCCTTTCCACCCAAACTTCTCTCTATCCAGTTGTGTGCTCTTACACTGGTGGTTTTAATTTCCTCACGAATCTTTATATACTCAATCTCCTCAGAGGCACATGCAGCAGCGTAGAATAAACCGGTCAATTGTTTGTCTTTGAAACCGGCTGCTTGAAAGTTAGCTTTCAAATGTCTGGCACAGTATCTATGTTTATGTGCAGCTAGCCATTTGCTCTGCAACGCTGTAGGTATTCCTTTCATTCTATCAGAAATGAAAGTAATACGACGATTGTTCACGCTGTGAATGAACCTTTGCATGCATGCAAAAAACCAACCCCAACTATCACTGGATTCGGACTCAACGATGGCGAATGCCAAGGGAAATAGCTGATCATTTGCATCAACGGCTGTTGCAACAAGTAAGGTGCCTTTGTATTTTCCATATAGATGTGTACCATCTATGCAAAGCAAAGGTCGACAATGGACAAATCCCTCAATACAAGGCCCAAATGACCAAAATGCACGATCAAAAACTCCATACTCATCAGTTGTCACATGTCCTACACTTCCGGGATTTGTTTTGCATATTTCACCAAAGTATTGTCGAAGGTTGGCATATGACTCTGCCCAATCGTCGTAAATTCGTTCAATTGCCTTGCTCAATGCTCTCCATGCTTTCAGATAGCTAATTTTTATAAATAATTGTTCCTCCATTAGAACTTGCACCGTCCCGGCTGTAATGTTCAAATCAGATTTCACGAAAGGCATGATCTTCGACACCATAAACGATGATGTAGCTTGCCTATGATTTGAGTTCACTGTAGGGTTAACACATGTATGATCACTAGGATATTTTTTAATAACCCACCATCCAGCCTGTGTCTTTTTTGAGTCAATAGCATGTATTCTCCAAGGACAACTGTCATCAACGTTGCAAATGGCGGTGTATTTTTCTTTGTTCGACCTTATTGGCTTAAAGGACACCGCATGTAAGATTGACCATTCTGATAGTTGTTGCAGAAATTTAGCTTTACTCTCAAACACCATGCCAACTTTGAAACCAGTTTGTACGCTGCATGATAGAAATAATTCGCTGTTGAAGTTTACATTTGCTACAATTGACTTAGCCATAATTTGTGCACTGCACAAATCATCATCCATCGGGATCTCCATTTCCGGTTCATCGTTGTCCACACAATCTACTTCTGCACCTTCAAAATCATAGTCCAGTGGATCATTGTTTACTTGCATATTTTCCACCCAGGCAGTATCAACCTCTGGTATTGACACAACAGACATACTATCAAGTGTAGGAACATCTACAGCTTGTACATCTTCTTCATCTTCTACATCCATATCATCATTGCACATAGTTTGACCTGCTGGTTCATTCGGTGGTTGGACGTATGACTGTGTAGTAATGTTGTTTGCTGCGCAGCTGCAGTAAATTAATACATCAATTTTAGTTTACTGCTACAAACCAACGATTTTGCAACATATTTCAATATTTAACTTACTTTTGGCTTAAATGGTAAAATTCGGGCGGAGTTGGCTGCATTCGTTCATTTGTACGACTACTCGATGCTCTAGCACTTCTTTGAGTGCAATTCTGAATTGGAGTAAAACTGGACGGGAATACAAAATAGATATAATATTAATATAAATTCAATACAACATATCTCTATGTAATCACGGCTAAACAATACCTCTGACTCATTCGTGGAAAGCTGTCCTGCGTTAAATGTGGATAGGTAAATTGGACATTTGGCTGCAAACTCATGAATGGATGAAACCCATAATACATTTGTTGTTGCCCGTATTGCGATATGTGCTGAGTCGGATTGCTAAAACTAGGTGACGGAATTCCCTGTCCAGTACTCATGTTCCCCACCATTCTAGAATATTCTTCAACGCCGAAATTTGATACAGGTGCCAGT
The DNA here is from genome assembly GCA_030737815.1 of Allium fistulosum. Taxonomy (NCBI): domain Eukaryota; kingdom Viridiplantae; phylum Streptophyta; class Magnoliopsida; order Asparagales; family Amaryllidaceae; genus Allium; species Allium fistulosum. The sequence goes on from CM060906.1 coordinate 1,043,523,559, forward strand.
GTTGCTTGCTCTGCAACCGATCTCCTTTTTTTCTCAACAAACAATTCAATAGATTTGGTCGAGGAAGCAAACATTAATTCAACATCCTCGTCGTCAACAATTTTGATTGCTTTGGATCCGGAATCTGTTGGCCAATTGCAAACTATTTCAATCTCGTACTCTTCTGGTTTTATCTTTGTTGCTTTATATACCGACTCTTTCAACTGCTCAAAAGTAGATCCTCTTCGAACTTTAGCCGGTTTGTAAGATCCACCAAGATATTTCGCACACATTAAATCGTCAATAACCAATTCACCATCAAAATAGCATATAGTTGGAATAAAACTAGGAGCCATTCTACATCAAGCAAAAAAAAAATTAAGTTTGCAAACTAAATTCAGAACTTAGGGTTTCTACTGCATACCTTGATTGGATTCGACCGTATGACGTTTTCCTACGCTTGAAGTAGATCTTCGAAATCTACTACTATTGTTGAAAAATAAACGAAATTTAATTGGGTTTGGACAAAAATTTCGAAATGTGGGGTTTGGGGTTTTTGGGTAGAGAAGTGGAAGAGATGAGAATGAGGAAGGAAGGGAGTGGGGGGCTCTGGTTATGTTGCAGAGCCCCGAATGGGCGACTTTTGGGAAGTCTCCCACTGGCGACTTCCCAAAAGTCGCCCATATTTAAAAAAAAAACGGGCGACTTTTAGGAAATCGCCAGTGGGCGACTTCCCAAAAGTCGCCCTCGTTTTGGCAAAAAAAAAAAAAAACTGGCGACTTTTGAAAAGTCGCCAGTATGTTTTGGCCAGCTCGGAGCTGAGCTGGCCAAAACAAGGCTATATTCGATATTAGTTTCGAAACAGGGCTAAATACGATAATTACTTTCGAAACCAGGCCTAATCTAAAAAAAATCCTTGTTTTTATATGCTAGCTGGTCCTTGTTGCCTTAAATGCTTGGTACCATATGAGCCTAGCATATATTCTGCCATTGACTAGTTCAGAAAAATGAGAAAAAAAAGTAAACATTTTGTTCAACTTCCGTTTCATTTTCCCTTGAAGCACTGCGTGGAGCTTTTAATGGCAGACAAATATTTGCTCTCTATTAAATTCTTGTTGCAAACTGATTTTTGGAAGCAAAATCTAAAGTGAGTATAAACTCACATTTCTAATTTAATCTTTACTGTATTATTTGCGCGTATGATTTATTACACGCAAATTTAGTTACGTGCACACCAGAAAAGGTCATGCCTGTGCATGCATATTGGTGTTTTGTTTTATGTTTTCAAACCTAAGTAGGACGAAAGCGTGAATTATAGAAGGAAAAGTATGTGAAGCTTCTGCTAAGATTGAGATTTGAACTTGTAATTAAATTTACGATTGAAAGGACATTAATTTTTGAATGAGATTCAAACTTGACATCCCTTTTATACATAGAGGAAACTTCGGATATGACCAAAAGTTGTGTTTCAACTATAATTAAAGAAGAAGAAAAAAACATTGCGTGCGTTGTTAGTGCATTATATATTATGCAACTGTGTCCAGGCTATTATTTTGCTACTTGTGTTCCAAGTCCAGACCAAATGCTTTTGTATGCATTAAACAAGCTATAGCTTACTCATGCGTTCAAATAGCAAGTTGTATTCTTTAATAATATGGTACAGGGGCACTTTGTTTCAAACTGTAATTGCATGCATATAGTCTCTTCCTTTGCTAAATTAGTACGTGCATTCATGAAAAGTAAGTTTATGTCAGGGTTCTATTTTATCCGTGTGCATACTTCAAGGAATTGCACGAAAATTATTTTAAACTTCATTTCTCGTGTGTTGTTACGCACTTGCATCTTTCACTGGCCGTGCACTTTATTGAACGTGTGTTTGCAGTTTGCATTTTTCATGCGTGCAAAGTATATATCTTTATATAGCGATCATTTTAACAACTTCCTTTAGTACAAGTTAAATAACTCAAGTATGTCCAGATTGAAATTCTTATTTTCGTTAGTTACATTACATAGCACACGTAAATATATGATCCAAACATCATTTTTCATACCTGAAAATTTTAGTGCAGTCTACAGTTAAATTTATTTTGAACCAGTGTTACGTTTTAAAACGTATTTTGTTGCCATTATTTTTATAACGAAATTTTTACGTCGGTATTATATTTTGAAGCATGCTGTTTTGATGACATTTTTGATGAATAAAAATTACTGTTGTTTTGACTTCAGTAACCGTCGATTTTAAAGTGAATTTTTAAGCGGTTATCCCGCAACACTGATTTTGATATCCGTTTTTACGGAGTTTTGTGAAGCGCAATTTCCTCGTCGAAATTGCTACAGATATTGCTGTTTTAATCACGTGTTTTGAAAATCGTTTTAAAATAAAAACGTTTTCAAAATTTTTATAGTTTGCGCTTTCAAAAGAATGAGGAAGCGATTTAAACGATTCAGCAAAAATGAGGACTATGAACCCTTACTTTTACTGATTCGCTTAATTCCGGACTTGTCCATTTGAGAACGTAAAATGTTATTTATATAAAATACACAATTTTGCACTTTCAAGAAAACGATGAAGAGATTTAAACGATTTAGCAAAAGTGCGGAGTATGGAACCACACTTTTACTATTTCGGTTAATTCCGGACTCGTTAATTGAAATATTTGAGGATTCTGATGATTTTATTGGCTTTCGAGCCACTATGTTGGACCTTCGGGTCATATGATGGACCTTCGGGTCAAATACCAGTACTAGACCTTCGGGTCATATGTTGGACCTTCGGGTCATTTGTTGGGCGTCAAAATTATGATGATAGTACTTGGTAGGCTTCGGCCATATGTTGATGCACGTGCGGCGTAGCTTAAACTCGTCATCTGCTGGGATCGATCCATCTTTTATGTAGATTTTCTAGTTATCTTATTTTGATTTCTAGATTTTGTGACTGTTGATTTGTCCAGTTATCTTAATTGATTTCTAGATTTTTGTGTACCGCTGCTTTGAATTCAATTGTGAATTTGAAGTGGATTTTAATGATGTTTAATGGGATTTCTTCCTTTAAACTATGTTGATTACTCTATTGTATAGTCTCTTCCGAGATTATAATCTTGTGTATGGTCTCATCCGAGATTATAATTTTGTGTATAGTCTCATCCGAGATTATAAATTTGTGTATTGCTGTTTTGAATTCAATTGGGAATTTAAAAGCTGATTTTGATGATGTTTAAATTGAGATTTTTCATTTAAACTATGGTGATTATTTGTGCTGAATAGTCTCCTTCGAGATTATCGATTTTGATGGAGTTTGATGTGATTTCTTCATTTAATTTATGTTGATTTCTTATGTTGAATAGTCTCATTCGAGACTATTATTATTTTGCTTGATGTTGTTTATGATGCATTCACATCTAAGTTTAAATTAGACTGATCCGGTTATTATTTTCTTTTAAATAATACTCGGGTCAGACCGAGTTATTTCAGGATATCCGCTATCTCTGATTCTGTTGCAGCTTCAGCTTTTGGGATATCACTTCATCTTTTGTCTAGCCTTCGAGGAGTTCTTTTGGTCTATTAGTCCTCATCTTATGTATGTATTGATGGATATGTATATGTATCGGTTCATGTGAACTATCGATTGTTGTAGCATGTATTCCAGACTAGTCTTCCGCTATATATCTGATATTTCTGTTCTGATGTGATTATACTATCTGTGTTATTGTTATTATGAATTGTTCTGAATTTTTCTTATGCCACCGTAGTTTCGTTTTAGATTTGGATTGAATATATATCTTTGGGAGTAATTTATACAACTTCTATCGATGTAATCAATACTCGTCTAAGGCATAACTTACGGATGGTCGCTTCTAACAAGCCTTATTCTTCGCAATAGCAGACGTTATTCCTTATAATAACCTTTGTTATTGTGAGCATAGAGGTGGGGCGTCACACATATTGTCCGTAATTAAGGTGGAAGTTAATCGGTCGAAGTCTCGCTGTGTTTCGAATTAGTATGAAGAAGTTATTGCAGACTGAACAAAAAAAATAGCGGCTTTTGCACTAGGCGGAGTTCAAATATGGAGATGTGGTAGCATGTTATTTTCTAAGTAAACTGTCAGTCCCCATGAAGAACTACAGTGTGCATTCACAAGATGAAGTATCTGAGTGTACTATATTGTTTGTAATTTAGGTGGGAGTTCATCGGTCGAAGTTTTGTCTGATTCCGATTTAGTATGAAGAAGTTATTGCAGTCTGAACAAAAAAATAGCGGCTTTTTACTAGGCAAAGTTCAAATATGAGGATGTAGTCTGTTATTTTCTAAGTACAACTATTAGTCACCATGGAGAACTACAATGAGCGTTGAAGTGGGGATATAACATGTTATTTTCTAAGTACAACTGTCAGTCACCACGGAGAACTACAGTGTGCGTTCACAAGATGAAGTATATATCCGAGTGTACCATATTGTCCGTAATTTAGGTGAGAGTTCATTGGTCGAAGCTTTGTCAGATTCAAAGTTAGTATGAAGAAGTTATTACAGTCTGAATAAAAAAAATATCGGCTTCTGCACTAGGCGGTGTTCAAATATTGGGATGTGATAGCCTGTTATTTTCTAAGTACAACTGTCAGTCTCCATGGAGAACTACAATGTACGTTCACAAGATTAAGTATCCGAGTGTTTCATATTGTCCGTAATTTTGGTGGGAGTTAATTGGTCAAAGTCTCGTCGGATTCCAAATTATTAAGAAGTTATTGCAGTCTGAACAAAAAAAATAGCGGCTTCTGCACTAGGCGGAGTTCAAATGTGGGGATGTGGTATCTTGTTATTTTCTAAGTACAACTGTTAGTACCCATGGAGAACAACAGTGTGCGTTCACAAGATGAAGTATCCGAGTGTTCCATATTGTCCGTAATTTAGGTGAGAGTTAATTGGTCGAAGTCTAACCGGATTCTGAATTAGTATGAAAAAGTTATTGCAGTTTGAACAAAAAAAATAGCGGCTTCTGCACTAGGCTGAGTTCAAATATGGGGATGTGGTAGCCTGTTATTTTCTAAGTACAACTGTCAGTTCTCATGGAGAACTACAGTGTGCGTTCAGAAGGTGAAGTATCTGAGTGTTCCATATTGTCCGTAATTTATGTGGGAGTTAATCTGTCGAAGTCTCGCCGGATTTCGAGTTAGTTTGAAGAAAATATAGCAGTCTGAACAAAAAAATAGCGGCTTCTGCACTAGACGGAGTTCAAATACAGGGATGTGGTAGCCTGTTATTTTCTAAGTACAACTGTCAGTCCCCATGGAAAACTACAATGTGCGTTCACAGGATGAAGTATCCGAGTGTTCCATATTGTCCGTAACTTAGGTGGGAGTTAATCGGTCGAAGTCTCGCCGGATTCCAAATTATTAAGAAGAAGTTATTGGAGTCTGAATAAAAAAAATAGCGGCTTCTACACTAGGCATGGTTCAAATATGGTGATGTGGTAGCCTCTTATTTTCTAAGTACAACTGTCAGTGCCCATGGAGAACTACAGTGCGCGTTCACAAGATGAAGTATACGAGTGTTCCATATTGTCCGTAATTTAGGTGGGAGTTAATCGGTCGAAGTCTCGCCGGGTTCCGAATTAGTATGAAGAAGTTATTGCAGACTGAACAAAACAAATAGCGGCTTCTTCACTAGGCGGAGTTCAAATATGGGTATGTGGTGGCATGTTATTTTCTAAGTAAACTGTCAGTCCCCATGAAGAACTACAGTGTGCGTTCACAAGATGAAGTATCCGAGTGTATTATATTGTTCGTAATTTAGGTGGGAGTTCATTGGTCGAAGTTTTGTCTGATTCCGAGTTAGTATGAAGAAGTTATTGCAGTCTGAACAAAAAAATAGCGGCCTTTTCCTAGGCAAAGTTCAAATATGAGGATGTAGTATATTATTTTCTAAGTACAACTATTAGTCACCATGGAGAACTACAGTGAGCGTTGAAGTGAGGATATAGAATGTTATTTTCTAAGTACAACTGTCAGTCATCATGAAGAACTACAGCGTGCGTTCACAAGATGAAGTATCCAACTATACCGTATTGTCCGTAATTTAGTGGGAGTTCATCGGTCGAAGTATCGCCTAATTTCGAGTTAGTATGAAGAAGTTATTGCAGTCTGAACAAAAAAAGTAGCGGCTTCTGCACTAAGCGGAGTTGAAATATGGGAATGTGTTAGCCTGTTATTTTCTAAGTACTACCGTCAGTCCACATGGAGAACTATAGTGTGCGTTCATAAGATGAAGTATCCGAGTGTTCTACATTGTCTGTAATTTAGGTGGGAGTTAATCTGTCGAAGTCTCGCCGGATTTCGAGTTAGTATGAAAAAAATATAGCAGTCCGAATAAAAAAAATAGCGGCTTCTGTACTAGGCGGAGTTCAAATATGAGAATGTTGTGCCATGTTATTTTCTAAGTAAACTGTCAGTCCTCTTGAAGAACTACAGTGTGCGTTCACAAGATGAAGTATCCGAGTGTACCATATTGTTTGTAATTTAGGTAGGAGTTCATCGGTCGAAGTTTTGCCTGATTCCGAGTTAGTATGAAGAAGTTATTGCAGTCAGAATAAAAAAATAGCAGTTTCTGCCTAGGCGGCGTTCAAATGTAGGGATGCTACTATCAAATCTACTTCCATAAATACAAATAAAAATGCATGCACATTATGGTTAAATGCAGACCCACCTGGACGTGCATATGTACTCGTATTTGAAAGTATAATAAGAAAGAATGTATCACTTATTCTTGCCAGTATTGTCTATGGTAAAGTTGAAAACAATTCCCAATAACAGATAATGAGAATGAGCAATTTTGATAGGAATGGATTAGAGGAGCCAACTAAGGTTCCAAGCGTGAGTACCCTCACCTCATATGGTGGAGGTTCCACCGGTATCTATAAACGAGGAAATAAGATGAGCCTAATCCGACCAAGGAAGCATGTTTGTAAATTTTCCGGTGAATTTTCCTTTTTCTAGCATAGATACCTAGGGCCTAACATCGATAGTTGTGATTATTCCCTTCTTCCCTCTTTTCGGCATGGTAACTTTCAACGATGATAGCAATAATCTTATTTTCTATTTTTCCAAATGAATTACTAATCAGTAGTATGAAATTATGTGGACTTATTTTCTTGTGGTAGTAGAAATTTTTATTAATAGAGTACTGATTCAAATTGGTGAGCAATACAGAATTTTGTTTCTGGATTTTGATCCAGCATTGTACTGACCACCAATATGTAATTCTTTTTTTCTTATTTTTGATTGTTTATTATTTGATGAAAAACCTTTTGATTTATTTCATATGTCATTTGTAGAGTGTGGAAAACGACCGATGACAGCTTCTCATAAGGAAGAACTAGCACAGTGCAAGACTATGAAAAAAAAATATTTGCCAACACTTTGGATATGCCATTGAGCATAACGATTCTTGGAATAACTGTGGTGGTGATGATGTTTATGAACCATTAGGCTAAGATCGTGATGAATACAATGATAATAAAGAATGAAGAAGCTATTGTCCCACTATCTGGTGATGGAGACGATGGTTCAGCTGATAGGGAAGAGGGTTTAAATGATGGAGATGGAGGCCCGTCGATACTGGAGATTCTCAAAACTTTTCAATTTCACATTGTCAAACAATAATGAAAATTGGACAGCAAGAAAGAAGTGTGTGATCCTTTAAAGTGTGTATTACATTGGTGCAAAATGTATGCGTGGGACCAAGAAAATGCATCAGAAAAGATTATACAGGGAGTGACAAATTCTAGCTTATATTATATAACTAAACACTTCCATAATTGGATGGACTCAGCTATTACGTCTAGTTTTGTTGAAAACTGGCAACCAGAAACCAATACTTTTCACATGTTCGGGAAGATGACTATTACTTTAGAATATTTGGGAAAAAATCTTGGAGTTTTGCTAGCACGTAGATATGTATTTATAAAGAAAGCGGCGATTGGGATATTAAGTATAATGCTACTATTGAGCTTGTAGTCGACCGGTTGGGTATTATTGATGCACAAAAGGCGAGAGAAGAAACAGATGGTACTTATAGAATACATATGCACTATGATAGAGTGGCATGATCTTGCCTTTTATACATGTTGGGTTGTATAGTTTTTTCAAAACAAGTCGGGAACTGAGTACATCGATATATTATCTGAAGTGCTTGTTAGACTTGGATACTTTGAATGAACAAGCTTAGGGAGTGGCAATACTTGCTTATTTATATCAAAAACTAATTGGGTTAGTTTCACGAGCTACTGTAAAGCAGATAAGCGGGTGTTTATCTCTTTTATTGGTAGTGTGTCATTTAAATTACGTTCATAACTCTTTCCATAGTCATTTTTTGGATGTTTCAAACACTAGCGCTATATAAAAATCTTAAACATGGTAATCCTTTGTTAGCAAAGTGGAAGGTCCTTAAACTTGAGTGTGAATCGACATAGAATTCAGTAATAGACACTGATATGCAAAGAATTAGTGAGATTATGGGTTGCAAGTTGATTCTTGTTCGGTAGCTGTTACAAAGGCTTGGGATTACATACTTGAGTTGGTTTCTTCATATTTCTCACCCAATTGTCCAAAGATTATAGTATGCATATGTTATATGTAGATGCGTGCGATAAGGGTAGCTAAAGGAGTGTTGAATGAAAATGCTAAAGGTGATGATGAAGAACTAGCTGTTTTTTGTGAGAGGGATTAACAGAGTTAAGCACCATTTGGCTTTGGCATTAAAAGAATCAGGCTTCAGCGGCATGGTTGAGCCTGGATCCAAGGGAAAGCACGATCTTAGGAAGAAGAAGCAAAAGTCATCGCAAGTAAATTGATTTGTGGAGTACTGATTGTATTTTGGTTCGGTGGTTTATGAACGTATGACTTATACGTGTTTTGGTGTATGGATTATATTTTGGTTAGATGGATGGTCATGGATTTAGCTCTCATCGAAAACAATATTATGGAAAGTCTTAACTATTTTATGTTTGATTTCATGTTGTCATGAGGCTATAATTGAGTTATATTTTTTATTTATGGTTATGGCAAAATCTATGAACATCCCAATTTTTTCTTTTTCCACCTTAGTTAACACTAAAAATGATAAATTTCGAAATTACCCTTCAACATCAACCAACATAGCAGTCCAGATGTTCTTCCTTCCCATCCACCCTCCTCCATTCTTTAATCTCAAATTGAAAGGTTGAAGATAATTACTACATATTTGTATTTGATTTCATGCTAATTCCATTCGGTTAACAAAATTATAGAAGAATTTGAGGACTTCAACAAGTTCCAAATACATTTAACCAATTTTATTTAAAAAAAAACTAAAATTGTTACCCCTAATCTCTATATGAAAGAGAAAACATACGTTTTTAAATAAAACTTATTTAAAGTAGATTTTTCTTTCTTAACTAATTTTTTACCATCGACAACAAAATTGTTGGTTAGTATCCATAATTTTAGGTTTCATGAATTTGATAAATTAAGAAGATAAAGAGTAAAAAGTGAATTAAGAAGAAATTGAAAGTGGAAGAGTAAAATTGATATAATAGGCTAAGAAAAGAAATAAGTGGGGTGTGATATTTTTTTATAAAATAATGGGGCGTAAAAAGAAAATTAAGAGGTGCCAATAGATTCAGCGTTTGGTTATATGGTTATATTAGGTTATATTTTTGTTTTATTACTACCATGTGATCGGTTGATTCATAATCTTGGAAAAATATATTATATAGTTTATTCAATAGTGTGAAATAGAGGAAATCAAACTTTTTTCCGTTGTACAAAGTCTAGCAATAGTACAAAGAAATACAATTAGTTTTCTCCAGTTGTGTGAAATTGAATGATTATGTAAAGCCGAATGACCTAGGGCTAAAAATTACCCACTTCCGCTGATATTAGGTGACAGCATCATTAAAAAGGCAATAACAGTCGTACATTATTACTTCATTCATTCAAAGTCTCCTCTTCTAAGAACCTACGACATACATGCCAATATCACTTCAAATCCATCAAAATTTTCTTCCTAACGTCAACAAAATCAAATTAAAGCTCATTAAAATGTCCGACAATGCATCTAACCATAATTTCCATCCATTAACACATTAACAACATCGATAACATACGGATGCATGAATTCAGGTGTTTTAAACATATACATTAATCTATAATCTCTCCCTTTTGGTGTCACTGTTTCATAACACCTCTAAATTGAGATTGTTCATAACATCACTAGATTGACATTGTTCAATGACTTGGCATATTCATAGCACCTTTTGGTCCACCTTTGAGTTGACGTACTTCGGTTGAACTAAAGTTGTTGTGGTATCACTACAAGGGAAATAAGCTATTTCAACGGCTCCCAGCCGTTGGCGGCCGTTGGAAAAAGCGTTGGAATAGCATACCATGCCTTCCAACAGCTTCCAACGGCATAAAACCGTTGGTAGCCGTTAGAAACCGTTGCAATAAACTGACCAATAAGCCGTTGTTAGTCGTTGGTAGTCGTTGCTAATCTGGGTGAATTTTTTTTTATAGCAGCATGCGATTCACCTTCCAGCCACACACAATCAATATATATCAATTTCCATTCCATTTCCACTCCATTTCACATATATCACATATTCAACACATTATACCACAAACAATATAAACAATCAAAAATCAACATAAAACATTACATATTCAAGTCCAACTCCATATTCAAACATTACAACCAAACCCTCACCAACACCAACTCCAACTCCATATTCAAGTCAATATATACAATGCAAACACTTAAACCTCACCACCTCAAAGTCAATACATACACAATAACTATCAAACACAATCCTCACCACCTCAAAGTCAATATATACAATAACCAACCACAAAACAATAATCATCATACCTCTCAAGCATCATCATCACCTCCGGAAGCACCAGACGACGAAGGGAAGGAACCATGCCTCTTCGCGTACTCCGCTAAACGTTGATTCAGCTGCTCCATTTGTATAGCGCGAAGACGGTCCTGCTCTTGCAACTGCTCAACCATGGTTCTAAGCTCTTTTATTTCAGCTTTGTCACACGCCTTTTGAGCTGCCCGAACCTGCAAATAGAATATGAGATGTTCACATTTGTATTATAATCATTTTCTTAAGCTATGTATATTTTAAAATATAGAAACGTAAATGACGTGATCTTAAGCAATGCATATACCACAAAAAAATGCATATTTTTATTACAATATATAGGTTAACTTATTAAATATATAGGTTAACTCAACTAGAAATCATCATATCTATAGTGTATCTATATGTTAATTTATTAAATATAATATTGCAATGTTTATAAGATTACCGCTTGGTTTCCATAGCCATAACGCCTATTCCGCTGCGTCGGATCCATAATAACGTCGAAAATATTATCTTCCTCCTCTACCGTCAACTCATCGCGATCCGATTCTGAAAGCAGCTCTGCCCGTGCCTCCTGAAACTTTGCCTAAAATAAAAAACAATTACAGGTTAAAATTAGTAGAATAGGATTTAAACATATCGATATTAATAAAATAAGTTTTAAAATATGCATACATATGCAGCCGTTGCCTTATCATCACCATCCCACTGATATGTAATATTGCCAGCATTGTCTGTTTGTCTTGATGCGTGGGTGCGGGTAAATACCTCCATCATAGACACGCGACGTCCAACCGATCTTTCCTTCAATAAATAATTTATATATTTTAATTTTTCATAGCTAATTACCGAACTAATTAATATACAAAATGTAATAACGGTTTAGATAAATTTACCAAGTCCTCACGGTGATGCTGAAAAGACTTGGATCCACCACGATGCGTTACAGGATTCCTACTTCTATTGGCAGAGTTCCTCTCCGACTCCATCTGCAATTTTATAAATTGAATATTATATTTATACTAATTGCGAAATAATTAACTATATATTAGGTAGAACATTTACCTTGAACTCGTCGGTCTCCCACCATCTCATCCAAGAATCCCATACGGAACCGTCCATCCAGTTCGGTTTCTTCCCTGATTTTTTAAGAGCTGACATTACCACCCTGTAATTTTTGGCAACCTTCGAATTCCAGTGGCGCTGAACCATGGCGACATCGGCCTCCTCCGTTTTGTTTACAATTTTGTACCTTTTGTGATGGTCGGTTATCCTACTTCCCATTACAAACACAATAGTAATTACATTTCTTAAATCATATCATTATAAACGATTTCCCAAAATTTCGGCAGCACTTCCCCCGTGTTCCTTGTATCGTACACAATGCATGTACACAAGGAACAAAAAGGAAATGCCGTCGAAATTTTGTGAACCGTTTATAACGATATGATTTACGAAACGTAATTACTTTATAGTGTTTGTAACTTGTCCAATACAGGGACAAATCCAACAGATATTGTATCAGATGAATATGAATATCCGTTTTGCAATAAAAACGAATATTCATACAACGATCATATACAACACCTGTCAGACGGGGAAAATTCACTAAGGGATTTAAATTTGATTTTTATGTTACCGTTTTATTAAATATATAAAATAAAGCATATTATGCATTATTATATGAATTATATTCTACTATTTTACTAAATATATATATTGTAAATTATATGATTTTTACTATTTCACAAAATATATATATAATTCATGTGTAATTATTTATTTAATGCTAATATATTTTGAAAAAGATATAATGTTCGTAAAATAGTCCACTAATTCATGTTTGTCTAACATTTTACAAAACATACACAAAATAATTTAAATCAATCCTAACTAATCTAATGCTAATTCACATGCGCATTTATACTAAATTATAAACATATTTACATATGTGCATAATATATACATACACAAACAATTTGGACATTTGGATGACAATAATTGTAATTAGCATTTAGTTTGATGTAATAAACAAGCAATATGTCATTGGATACAAATATAACAGCAAATTAACACAAAATTAGAAAAAATAAAAATTGTAGGGTTTTAGGCAAACCTGATTTTGGAGACTTCTAGGGATGGAGAGAGGATGTTGGCGTTGAGTGATGGCGTTGGAGCAGCTGCTGGTTGCGTGGGGAAGCTTGGAGCAAGAAAGGAGGAGAGGAGGAGTAGGGTTTTGGGGGAATTGGGGAAGAAGGTAATAATGTTTCGGTCTCTGTCTGTTGCAGGTATACGCAAATTTCCAACGGTTACCAACGGCCGCAAACGGCGTTATTTCCAACGATTATCAACGACTACCAATGGCAAGTTAAAAAATAACGAGCCGTTGGTAGCCGTTGGAAAATGCCGTTGGCGGCCGTTAAAAAGCCTTCGTGGCTATATACTGTATTTCTAGTAGTGTATGTATGTTAATTTCTCTCATCTTTGTCGGGTTTTTTTTTCATTCAACCTCGGTTCCATTGTTAAACAACTTCCTTAATGTAATATGCTCTGATGTATACAAAAATTCTTTTGACTCCTCAATGTAAATAATTGTATTCAACTTACACTAATGCTCATCAATCATGTCAAGCAGCATATGACGTTGTTTGTTACTTAGTATATATATTTCGTGAGAACAAGGCAAGCCACATATAGTTCGATTTAAATGATCACACTCAAAATTAAGCATATTATTTACCTTTCTCAAAATCCTATCCATAACAAATAAACATATATACTCAATAACGAACATATATTTGATAATGAAATTTGACAATTATACTATATCGTGCCTAACTTTTTTAAATGTTGCCTTTATTTTGCATGTCGAAATAACAGTAAATTATTTATCTTCTTTCAAATTTTGATCTAAACTGCTTGTGATGTGCTTAAGTATTTTTCAGCTGTGAGTGAGAATCTTCTTCTCTATTAGAAATAGCATTGTTGTAGTGCTCAACTTTATTGGTCAATGGAAATGCAATTTTTCCCTTTAGAGGCATCCAATTTTCCAGTGTTTAACTGACTTGTTGGGATATCCTTTCCAATCATCTAAAAATATTTTTAGGAATTAATCGAATTGTTATTCCAAGGACGAACGAACAACATGCATCTGATTTGCGGAGGGAAATTCATACATCTCATTTTTTGATATTTTAATTTGCAGTAAGCTTTCACACTATTTCCATATGATAATGCATAATGATTGAGTGGTATTGGGAAAACAATTAGTCAATGTAGCAATCAATGGAAGCTCCTTATAGGTTATCACAACGTCTGGAATTTAACAATTTCAAGTTTTGTAGTGTCCATTCATAACCATCTTTTTATTCTTTAGGAAAATAGCTATAAGCTACAACAAATGTTCTATTAATTGGTTGAAGTCATGCCAACCATCTCCAACACTGGCATTTTATATATACCAAACTGTTGATTATTAATATGTTTATTCTAATCCTTTAATTCTCATATATCATTCTTTTCATAGTACTTTATATTGATATTCTAGGTTTCTGAGTTTGGGCTTGCTCGGCTAGCCATGGATGTTGCAGCTCATAAGACCACATAAATCATGTGGACATTGGGTAAGTAATACATTTATTATATCCCAATTTTAAATATACATATATATCATACAGATTTGAGGATGCCGGTTGTAGTCTAAAATATCCTTGTACTTACTGCTTGTAATCACTCAACATGATATAAATTTATCTGTATTAACCTAAAGCACTGAAGTGTGGTCAATTATCATGCTAATAATCTATATGTATTTTTTCGATGTAAAATTAATCCTCAATAAAAGGAGTGCACTCATATTTACTAATTATACAGTAATACAAAACCAATCAACATGTCTTTTAGGTGACAAAATATAATTAATTTAATACGTATGTTTGAAGTAAAGTGACAGTAAAGAGATCATCAATGTGATGATCAAGCACAACAAGCCTAAGGACTCATATTACATAATTCAATTATTACATTTACTTGTACAATTAAAGAAGCATGTAAAATGCTATTCAAAGATAATGGATCGAAGTAAGCAATGAAATTGAAGTGGGACAAAACATCCACACATTGAGTTAGATTGTGAGCTAAAGTAAAGAAGTAGGATAGTGGGCTATGATTTTGAAGCTCTGAAGTTGAACCACATGTGGGAAGTAGCATGTTACTGAGCTGATACAAGAGGTTGGAAAGTAAGCTCTTAAATTGGAGAGTGAGCTGAAGCAAATGGGTACATGGTTTTTGAGTTTGTGTAGCAAGCGATACATGTGCAGACTGAAATATTGACTGAGCGAAGAACATGTGCTGAAATTTGTGCTGAACTGAAATAGTACTGGAACGTGATGGCTTTTATTGGAGACATTTTGTACTTGTACTATGGCCAAATGATTCCCACCTTGACTTAACTACGGGAAGCAGCTGAAACAGGTGCATCAGTCAGAGTTGCTAACAGATGCACTTAAACATAGCCAAACCAAACTCATTTGTGTGAATTGCAAATGCGGACTGACCAAATGCAGCGAAACACAAACGGTAGGAATATATATTAAAAAAAAAGGTTGGAGACTAGAGAGAAGAAACTTGTTCTCACTAATCCACACAACTCACACACAAAGAGATGAAACTTGTGCTCACAAATAATACTTTATTATTATTATTTTTTTGTTTGATTACTTGATTGCTTAATTGCTTCAATTACAAGTGAGGGGAGAGCTCCTCTATTTATAGTCCCTAATAGATCATTCTAGAATTACTTTTACTTGATTACAAAGAAAACGTAATTCTAGAAACGCCTTTACTTGATTACAAAGGAAACGTAATTCAATAAATCAAGTTTATATTCCAACACCCCCCTTTAAACTTGATTTGCCTCCCTTTGAGCTAAACATATTACGCATACCAAGTTTTTTCTTTAACTCCTTGAAAATCTCCAACTTTAAAGGCTTCGTTAAAATATCGGCAATTTGATCTTGCGTCTTGCAATGCTTGACAACTACTCCTTTTTGTTTCAAGACGTACCACGGGAGTAAAAACTTCTTTGTAATCAACACCATACTTTTGCTTGTAGCCTTTCACAACTAATCGTGCCTTATGTTTTTCAACTTCACATTGTGCATTCAACTTTGTCTTGTAAACCCATTTGACTTCAATGGGTTTCTTCCCTTCAGGTACTTCAACCAACTCCCATGTTTGGTTCCTTTCCATTGCATCAATTTCTTGATCTATGGCTTGTCTCTATTTGTCTTCCTTGACGGCTTCTTCAAAATCAACCGGATCCGCAGTTGCATATAAAGCAAATCAACAAATTCATCTTCTAAAATTCTTCTTGTTTCTCCATAAATCTCCGCAAGAGGTCTTGTCCTTCTAGGTGTTGATTCTGAACTTGAAGATGATGAGGTTGGAGGAGAATTAGATGGTGGAGTGGGTGGAGTCGATCCTTCTTCTTCAATTGGCTCAAATGCATCATTATCAAGCAAGATACTTGTACTCATTTTCTCATTTTTCCATTCCCATGCTTCTTCCTCATTGAAAATTACATCACGACTAATAATAGTCTTCTTTGTTATGGGGTTATATAATTTATATGCCTTGGATCTTTCACTATAGCCAACAAAGATGCACTTTTCAGATTTGTCATCAAGTTTTCCTCTCTTTTCATCCGGCACATGAGAGTAACAAATGCTTCCAAAAATTTGGAAGTGGGAGACACATGGCTTGTGACCACTCCATGCTTCTTGTGGAGTCTTTCCTTGAACACTTTTAGTTGCCGCACGGTTGAGAACATAGCATGCACATGCTACAGCTTCGGCTCAAAATGTTTTAGGCAATCCTTTTGTCTTCAACATACTTCGAACAAGTTCCATGATGATACGGTTCTTTCTTTCGGCCACCCCATTTTGTTGAGGGGTTGAGCGGACCGTTAGTTGATGATGAATGCCATGATCCTTTAAGAAATTTCTGAATTCTTCCGCCATATATTCTCCACCACGATCGGATCGGAGTGTCTTTATAGAAAAACCACTTTGCTTCTCCACAAGTGCTTTAAAATTCTTGAACACTTCAAATACTTGAGATTTTTCTTTGAGAAAGTAAATCCACATCTTGCGACTATAGTCATCAATAAAAGTGATAAAATACCGATTACCTCCAAGAGAGTTTGTGCGCATAGGTCCACATATATCCGAATGCACTAGCTCCAAAGAATTCTTTGCTCGCCATGCCTTTTCTTTTGGAAATGGATCTCGATGGTGCTTGCCAAAAACACAACTTTCACATACTTGATCTTGTTTGCTAATATTTGGAATGCCTCTCACCATATGATCTTTGCAAATCTTGGATAGAGTGCTAAAACTCAAGTGATTATAACGAAGATGCCAAAGCCATGACTTGTCATTAACAATATTAGCAAAACATGGAAATGCTTCATTTTTAATTTGCAACGGAAAATTTTTTGTTGGTGTCATCTTCACTTTTGCAATAAGAACACCAGTTTTGTCTTTGATCTCACATAAATCATTTTTGAAATTCACATTATGTCCCTTCTTTAAAAGTTGCCCAACACTCAAAAGATTGTGTTTAAGATCGGAAACATAATAAACATTAGAAATATAATTTGTATCTTGCTTTGTCCGTATCGTAATATCACCATTGCCTTTGACAATGAGCCTTTTGTTATCACCTGTCTTGACTTCTCGTTGGACACTTTCATCAAAATTCACAAAGCAACTTTTATTTCCGGTCATGTGGTTACTACAACCACTATCAATATACCATATATCATCAAAAGAAGCTTCTTGAACATTACAAGCAAGAAGCATACTTTCATCTTGTGTCTCCAAATTCTCATGTAGAAAATTAGAATTATCCTTTTCATCATTAATTCTTTTAAAACAATCCTTTTTCATATGCCCATATTTATGACAATAATGACATTGAATATTATAAGAGTTACCTCTTCCTCTTCCACTGTATCCTCCACGACCTCTTCCTCTTCCTCCTTGAGATGAGCTTGAATTTTCACTTTGAATTTGGCCTCTTCCTTGTCCTCTACCACGGGCTGATCTTTTACCTCTTCCTCTAAAACCACCACGGTTGGTGTCTCGAATTTGAAAAGCTTGCTCGGAAGGAGAGGAATCAAATTGTTTGATGCGAAGCTCATGAGATTGTAGTGAGCCCAACAATTCTTCAAGAGAGAAAGTATTCAAATCTTTTGATTCTTCAATAGCAACAATAACATGCTCAAATTTCCTTGTCATACTTCGAAGAATTTTTTCAATAATTCTTTTATCCGAAATTTCTTCACCATTGACTCGAAGTTGATTAGCAATAGAAATAGTTCTATTATAAAATTCCTCCACCGATTCACTTTCTTTCATTTTGAGTAAATCAAACTCACCTCTTAGAGCTTGAAGTCTTACCATCTTTACCTTTTCTTCACCTTTGTACGCCTTGTTGAGGATTTTCCATGCCTCCTTTGATGTTGATGCCGAAGAGATCCTTTCAAAAATTGCTTCATCCACCGCTTGATAGATAAAATAAAGAGCCTTCTTGTCCTTCTTTCGAATCTCTTTCAAAGTATTCAATTGTTGTGTTGAAAGTGTTGCTTGATTCTCCGGTTCTTCATATCCATTTTCAACAATCTCCCAAAGATCTTGAGAGCCATACAAGACCTTCATTTGAATGCTCCATTGATTGTAATTCTTTCCCGTCAAATGAGGAAGTTGAGGTTGCAACATATTGTTGGAAGTCATCCCTAAACCTTGCTTTGATACCACTTTGTAGGAATATATATTAAAAAAAGGTTGGAGACTAGAGAGAAGAAACTTGTTCTCACTAATCCACACAACTCACACACAAAGAGAAGAAACTTGTTCTCACAAATAATACTTTATTTTTTTTTTCTTTGCTTGATTACTTGATTGCTTGATTGCTTCAATTACAAGTGAGGGGAGAGCTCCTCTATTTATAGTCCCTAATAGATCATTCTAGAATTACTTTTACTTGATTACAAAGAAAACGTAATTCTAGAAATGCCTTTACTTGATTACAAAGGAAACGTAATTCTAGAAACGCCTTTACTTGATTACAAAGGAAACGTAATTCTAGAAACGTTTTTACTTGATTACAAAGGAAACGTAATTCAATAAATCAAGTTTATATTCCAACACAAACAAATGCAGCTAAAGCAACTACAGTTTGAATTGCAAGTGCAGCATAAACAATAGGTGAGACAATATTGAAAGGGAATGAATGGACGTGAGCTCAAGTTGATGATACACAGGCAAGTGAAACGCGGTAGCAAGCTGAACTAAAGCGTGTTTGCTTGAAAACAATGAGCAGTAAACTAGTAAAACAGAAACCGGTAAGGGATAAACTAGTAAAACAAAGACCACGCAATATGTACAAGCAAAAATAAGCATGATGACTTGTATGGGCCGGCATAACCTATTTGATGATTGTTTGCAGCCTGATGCTTTTGTATGAAAAGTAAAATGAAGTACCAATGTGCCAGCAGATTTTTTTTTGAAAGAAAGTAAACGGGCCAAGCCCAAGTACAACTAAACGGTTTCAAATAGGATATAACACATACCTGAAAACCAAATATAACACTAAACCCTAACTAGGGTTGCCGACATACATTCACTACCAAAACCAAAATACAAGCTAAACAAAAATGGCAGAGCGGCGATTCATATCTTCTATGAATCTCTACTTCCAATCTTCGTTCCGCTTGCTTCTCCACGTTTCCAATACGATAAACGTTCATTGAATCCTCCTCTCATCTCTTCCAAGTCTTCATTGAGGTTGTATTTACTCAGATTAGAGGGGAAAAGAGAAGGATTAACAGATCTGACGTCATCAAGACTCAGATCTGTTAATACCTTCTCATAAACACCATCGCCAACCACATTCGAGTCTCGAGGCATCGCTCTGACTTCGGTAACTTGCTGGTTATTTTGGAAGCTCGAGTCTCGAAGTGTCGCTCTGACTTCAGTAACTTGCTGGTTATTTTGGAAGCTCGAATCTCGAAGCGTCGCTCTGACTTCAGTAACTTGTTGGTTATTTTTGAAGCTCTTCGAGCGAGATAATAGAGCTCTAAGTGCTTACTTCCAGCTTCAGTACTCCATTCATCAACTAAAAAAACGAACTTGGTTCTTTTACTTTTTTCTTTGATTTTTTGAAAAGTATTCTGCTGTCTGTTTCAATGGGTAACCACTTCTACTCTTTATTCATACTTGTTTTATTATGAGTTCGAAAGTTTCTTTTTTCATATATGAAAGAGTGCAGAGTAACCAAAATGTGAGCATAGTCTCTTTCAGTGGATTTAGACTTAAATTTGTTATTGGTAATTTGAATTGCTTGCATGAGATCCATCTGCCCATTGTCTTGAATATCCAGTATAGCTTGAATGTGGTTCCAAATAAAATAGGAATAGCTGCATTCAAAAAACAAATGATCTGCACTTTCATTAACTAAATTGCATAAGGAACAAAATAAATTAGATTTATTGACTCATTTATTTATTTTATCCCAAGTTGGCAGTCTGTTATTTATAGCAAAATATGTACAAAAAGCCATCTTGAGACTATTCACTTTATTCCGTATGCAATGATACCATTCAACATTGAGGATTTTATTTCTGATAGCATCCCATGTAGTTTTAAAAGAGAACTTCCCTTTGTGGCTAGCTTTTCATTCCCAGTAGTCACTATCTGCATTAGGATCAAGATGAATTTTGCAAATTTCATGCTTATATGGGTTAGTAATTGAATGTAATTGAGGTTACCATTGATTGTCTTTAATTATTGCAGACACTGTTGCACTGGAACTCCCATATATGACTAAGTTATTCCATCCAACTTTATTTATGAAAGAATCATTATTAAAGTAGGGGTCAAACCACAAGCTAGTTTCCTCACCTAGCTTAAAAAAAATTTCTAATAAAGATTTGCCAATATTTCTGCAATTTAAAATTTGTTTTCAAGCATTAGATTGATTACTATTTGGCAGTATATTCCAGAAATTATCATTTTTAAGATATTTAGCCCTTATCCACCTAGCCCACATAGAGTCTGCATTAATAAATCTAGGGCTCTTACGGTAATGGTTACCGTTACTATTTTGTAAATACCGTTACCGTACCGTTTTTACTGGTAAACTAAAATTGTTTACCTTTACCGTTACCGATTGATTGGTATACCGATGACTGGTAAACCGATAAACTGGTAACTGTTACACTGATAAGGGTAAACTACCGTTTGTCTAGAAATATAATAAGTTGATATATTTTTACAATGAATGACGCTTCATTATATATCCCATTGAGTCACTTAATAAAAGACATAGAAAAGAAGTGTATTTATCATCATTTGAGTTGAATTACTGAAATAAATTGAACTGTTTTCTTGCTTCTAAATGCCCGTGATACAACATCTTACATGAATATCAATGTATTATGAATGGAATGGTAAATTACCGTTGGTTTTGAAAAAATATTACTGATGTTTTACCGTAAAAAATGGTAAATTTACCGTTACCGTACCGATTATGCTGGTATACCGAATTTACTTTAAAATGGTAACCGATTGACTGGTAATGGTATGGTAATGGTAAATTTACCATTACCATAACAGCCCTAAATAAATCTCCAAAATAATTTTAAATGACAAGTTAAACTGAGATCATTCATGCTTCTAATGCCAAAACCCCCTTCAATTTTTGGCCTACAGACTTTATCCCAACTAATTTTATGATATTTACCACTCCATAAAAAATCAGCACATCTACTTTCTATTTTTTTTAATGGATGCAGCAGGAATATGATATGTTTGTAACCAATATAGAATGATAGCATATACAACAGTTTTTATAAGTTCTAGTCTTCCTGCAATAGGAAGTAGTTTGCATGACCAAGTTTCCATTCTCTCTTGAATTTTTCAATAAGCATAGAACAGTTATAGTCTTTTATTTGATTTACAAATAAAGGCAGACGTAAATATTTAATAGGAAGATTCCCTTCTGCAATTTTTAAAACATTTAAAACACATTTTTTATATCTACTATGTTTACTAAAATATGCTTTACTTTTACTAATATTAAGCTGCAACCCTGCATATTTATTCAGATTATCAAAAATTCTCATAATGGTGTCTGCATTAACCTTGTTTGCTTTAACAAACACCATTAGATCATCAGCATAGATAAGATGATTTATACAAGGTTGAACTCTATTAATAGGATTAATATTACTGTAAGATCGTTTTCACCATAGAGGGGGGTGAATAGGGTGATACTAAAAATTAATGCGGAAATAAAAATAAAAACAAAAAGCAATGCAGTAAAGATCACATACAGTTTTACCAAGCTTCGGTAATAACCTGCCTACGTTCTGCCCTTAAGGTTTCTACTACAAATTAGGTAATCGGACTCTTACAAAAACACGTAAACTCACGATGCCCACTAACTCGATTAACCTAACTCTAAGCTCAAAACTCTACCACAACTCAGCCACTGAGTTGCGAATTCTCAAACTACGCCCTGTAGTTTGTACCTAGTTACACAACTAGAAATTTACACAATTTCAAAAGAAAATTACAAAATAAAATAAAAACTAACAAAACCTTATATATAAAAAATAAAGCCCAATGCAATTGAAAAGAAAACCGGCCCAGTAAGATTAAATTAGAAAAATGTCGGTCTCCCTTTTTGTTTGTGGCCGATTCGTTTTGCTCTTCAAAAATTAGGGTTTTGAATTGAGGCCGCCGATACAAATCAATCGATTGAAGTGATGATATTGCTTTGATTTGCTTCGTCAATTGACTCCTTGGCTTTGATTGCTCACGGTTGCTTTAATTGTGATTATGCTCACGGTTGCTTTGATTGCTCACGGTTCCTTTACTGGTACGTGATTTTCCCCTTTTGGATTTTGATTATGCTCGACTTGATTCGAGTTTTGGATTTGTTTTTGGTTTGTTCTAAGTAAGTTCTTTAGAGTATTTTCTCGAAATCGAATAAATATTGTCGATGATGATTTTGGGTTTAAATAGGGATAAAATCCTATAATTTCGTTCGTGTAATTTTGGTTTGAATCTGTCGTGATTTTATCACCTGCGTTAATTTTTTATCGTGCGATCTTATGAATGCTGACTTGTTCATTGATCGAAGATAACTCTGATGAATTCGAATTTGAATGAATCTATTCCGACCTTTTCTCTTACGACTTGAATTTGAGAAGTGTTGACTTAATTATCCATCCATTGTATCTCTGATATATTTAAATATATTTGAATTGGTTCCTCTTTTTACTGCCAACGACTCGTTCTTCATTCACTGTGACCTCTGATTGACTTCACTGCAACTTTTTCTACTCCTTGACTGGTTCATGATCCACAGCTTTGATTTGAACACTGCAACAATATCTTTTTTTGTTTGGTCATTTCTTTGATCTCGACTTGGAGTCTTGGATGTTGTAGTCTGGTTCCATGTTGTATGTGTGTACTCTGGCATCAATTCTGGTAGTATTGTTTTCATGTGATCATGTCTGAATGCATGCATATCCTCTGTCCTCTTCGAATGCTTGCTTTCTGATTTTGTATTTTCTGTTGCATATGTATATACATGTATGAAGCATGTTGTTGTTTTGCACATACTGTATACTGACCATTGCTGTGTTCATTCATGTATACATATCCTTG
Organism: Allium fistulosum; assembly: GCA_030737815.1. Lineage (NCBI taxonomy): Eukaryota > Viridiplantae > Streptophyta > Magnoliopsida > Asparagales > Amaryllidaceae > Allium > Allium fistulosum. Next base: position 1,043,547,179 of record CM060906.1, read on the forward strand.
TGTCATTTCAAGTCTGGTTGCATTTGACCTGTTGTCTGCATTTTCTTAGACATCTCCATATAGATACATACATACATACATACATATATGTATGTATATATATTTGTGATGGCTATGCTCTGTCCACTGCGAGTGCTTGCTTCCTGTGTGTTCATATGTGTGTGTTATTTCTGGTATCATCCTTTGTACATATCTGGTTGCATGAACATTGATTTGGTGCATTGTGGTCTGGTCCTAGTTGGTTTTGAATCTGGTTCCATTTTGCTTTGCACTTGAAGTTTGATTGGATCTTCATGTGTACATTTCTTGCTGTCAAGTTGTACATATATGTGTGTGTACTTTTAGTTGAGGCTAGTGCACTTTTGTCCATGGTTTGCCTGGGTTATGATGGTTTGTGTTTGCCCGAATGATGGTTGCTTATAGTTTGGCATTTGAAGTTTTGTTGCCTTGTTGTTGTTTTGACATGTTCACCTCTGGTTCACTCGAGTCTGGTTGTATGTTGTAACTGAACTTGCATTTGTCCTTCCTTGTGCTTGCACATGTATCAGTGCATGTATACTTTGTGTTTTCTTTTGTTCGAGTCGTTTGTACTTGAGTTGAATCCAGTCTTGGCTTGGGTTTGACCTTGTGCTCACTTGTCCCTGCTATTTTAACAAGCAAGTGTATGTCGGTGTGCATGACCTTGTGGCATGTACAGCGATACATTGTGCATGTCACAAGTTGTTCGTGTAAGATGAATTAACAAAAATGACGACGAACTATCCAAATAACTGAGGCAAATAATATTTTCAAAACATACACTTTATTGTGCACTGCAAAATATTTTCTTTTTCAATTTTACTGCGTCAGTGTTTATTTTGCAGATAGTTCAGATGCCGGATACACGGTTAGAACAAAGTTGAAGATCAAATACGAGTGATGAGTGAATTATGTAGTGAGGTGAATTGTATAGTGACAATTGTGCTATAATTGAAGTTGTATTGTAATTGAAAATGTGTAAATGTAGTGAGAGCTCAAATTTGTACTATTTGAATTTGTAATAAAAATTTTGTTTGAATAAAATATTTATTTAAATAAGAATTCCGAGTTATTTATTTTATTCAACAAATATTTATTTAATTATGTGGAAAAATAAAATAGTACAATAAAAAATACATTTAAACAAATATATATATTTTATTATCATCAAACAAAAATCATAGGCTATTGTATTCTACAATTACCCTTAATACCTTCAATTTCCATTAATGTAGAAAAATATTCAATGACCATAGTAAATAGATAAGGTGATAAAGGATCACCTTGCCTAATACCCCTATCGCTTTTAATAAAACCTTCTGATATACCTTGAATAAGAATAGAAAAGGTAGGGGTATTAATACATTCTAGAATCAAATCACAAAACCTATTAGGAAAACCCATACATCTCATGATATGATAAATGAAATATCTGTTCACTTTGTCATATGCTCTTTGCAAGTCTATCTTAATACAAACATTATCACTATTTTTAGTATTAAATTTTCTGACCATTTCATGTTCTAACAGAGAATTCTCATATATTAGTCTGCCTGGCACAAAAGCACTCTGATTTTCAGAAATGAGAAAAGGCAAAAATATTTTAATTCTATTACTTAACATAGTAGCAATAATTTTGTATATAAAGTTGCAGTAAGAAATGGTCTATAGTCACCAATACAAGTGGGGTTTTTATTTTTAGGAATTAAAGAAATAAAAGTATGATTTATACTTTTAAGAATCTTACCTTTTTCCATAAATTCATTAATAACATCAAAGACCTACCCCTTAATATTATCCCAGTGATTTTTTATAGAATTTTGCATTAAACCCATCAGGACCAGGGCTTTTATTATCACCAGCATTAAGAATAATATATTTAATCTCTTCAATAGTGACAGGAGCAAGTAAAATTTCAGATGCATTTTCATTCAGTATATTTTTTCAAATAATTTGAGGAAAATTCTTTTCATTAGTCTAAAAAAATATAACTTTTCATAAAACTCTACTGCATCTTTAACTACTTTATCATATGCATTAGAAAGATTACTTGTATTATCTATAACATTGCCTATATTATTTAAATGCTTTCTACTGCTTATTTTAGCATGAAAAAATTTGGTACAGTCATCACCTAGAGTAAGCCAATCTACTTTAGCCTTTGTCTAGCATTAACTGTATTTTTATAAAGCTCAGTGGAATGATTTTTTTGATTAGTGAAAAAATTATTAACAATATTCATATCCACTGGATTTTTATCTGCAAGATCTTGTAAAAATTTCCCTTCCTTTCTCAGAAGAACCAGTTTGTTTTTATTCATAAAATTATTTTTATTCCAAATTTTAAGATTGTTTTTAGCATTTTTCAAAAACATACTAAACTAATATTGTTTAGTACCATTATAAGAAAAATTTAGGCAGTTTTCCATCAAAGCTTTATAATCTTCCTCTAAAACCCAACCATTTTTAAATCTGAAAGGGGAATCTTTATTACTAAAGTCCACATTTTGAAAGAGATTGTCAAGTAAAGGAATATGGTCACTAGTATTTTGTTCAAGAGTGGAACATATAAAATTAGGAAAAATGTTTGAAAATTCTTTTTTAATTAAAATCCTATCCAATTTATAGTGAATATTTTTTTCCAAACCAGATTTCCAAGTAAATTTATTCCCACTTATATTAGGTTCTAAAAGACCCGTCTCTAATAAAAATTTATTAAACCTATCTGGTTTATTTTGAGGAATTTTATTACCCCCACATTTTTCAGAAACATGAAAACAGTGTTAAATCACCCATAATAAGCCAAGGAAAACTATAAATTAAATTCAAAGCTTTCAGTTTACACTACATTCCATTTCTTTCACTTTCAAGATTACTGCCATAAATACTTGTGATTTGCAAAGAGAACCCCTCTATATTTTTACATTGACAGTCAATATATTGCTTATCTTTATTAATATTCAAATTAGTCCAAGCATTGGAATCCCAGATAATGATGATTCTACCTCTACAACCACAATCATTATTATTAATAGACTTCTAATTATTAGACAATTTCAAACAAAACTTTTCATAATTCTCATCATTTAATTTATTTTCTATAAGGGCTAAAATAGAAGTCTTATAAACACTTAACATGTATAAAATATCAGTCTGTTTTGCAGGGGAATTCATTCCTCTAACATTCCATGCAATGATAGACATTAATATGATATATAAAATTAAGAATTAGATAGTACCTGAACTGTAGTGCTCTTACCTCTTATTTTATTTTCAACACTTTTAGTTTTAAGTCTTGTAGTCATTTCATCCCAGTCTGGATTAATAGAAATGCACTTTTGTTTGAAAGATTTCTTCTCTTTATTACCCTTAATCTTACCAATTGACTTTGATTTTGGAATGTGTAGCTCTAAGATATCGAACTGATCAGTAGCATCCACCATCTCTGATTCAGTTCCTTCATTATGCACTATTTCTGCAACTTTAATCAGAGAGATATCGAATTGGTTAGCAGTGCGAGGCATAGCTGAGTCACAATACTCAACCACTGCAGCCTGCTCTGGAGGAGGTGCTTCTGTGATCCTATCCAGATCTTGATTCTTGGATTACTGTTGGACTTAATTATTAGTATTTGTAGAAATACTGTCTGTAATTAAACATGAGTTTGGAATTGGGGGGGTTTCAGACTCAAAGACCATTGTATTCTTTCCTCCCTCCTCTGTGCTGCTCTGTATATTATCTTTTGATATGTTTTCTTTAAAATTATGATGAACTTCCTCTACTATGACTTGATCTTCTTGATCAGAGAGCAATATAACATTCTTTCTTTGATTGAAAATGACACCTTCTTGGTTGATTCGATCATTTTCACCAAATGATATTATCTGTTTTTGTGATATTGAAGAATTTCTTGGATTAGAATTTCAGTTTCTATTTCTTGACTTTCTTGGTTACTAATTTTGGGAATCTATGCTTGTTTTGGACTGCACCGTTCTCTGGTGTGGCCGAAACACTTGCATACATTACACTTCGGTGGAACCCATTCATATTCAACTTTTTGAGTAATTTTTTCACCATTATACAAAGAAAGATAAATTTCATTAGGAAGTTCACATTTGCAGACACTTCAACAAGAAGGCGAGCATAATTCAATCTTGTCTTCATAGTTGTGGCTGCATCCATTTTAATGGGCTTTCTTATGATACTCGCCATGACACAGAACGCCTCTCGGTCCCAAAGATTTAGATTAACACAGGGTAATCTTACCCATATCGGCGTTGTAGTTAATAGATCTCTATCCATTTTCAACGGTTCAGACCACATTCTCGTTATGATAAGTTTTCCATTATAGAAATATGGTCCATTTTTTTTTAATTTATTTATTTGGTTTGAAAGAAATCAAAGAATTTTTAATAATAATAACAGTCACTTAAACAAATTGATTTCTTCAATTTCTTCATTTTGCTTTAATTGGATTTCTAACCCCAAATATAAATTAGCTAAAATTATCCATTTCAAACGGTACCTTAACAAAGTTAATCATAATATTAATTTATTTAAACACAACAATAAATTTTTTAATATTAATAATAGTATTATTAATTTTTTCTCAAATTTATATGATGATTTCAATTTTAATCATAACTTACTTATGATTAAAGGTACATAAATTAGTTCTGATTTAACTTTTGTACTAGTCTCTGTTTTGGTTTTAGTTTACAGTTAATTCATTTCTTTTGTTATTATCCAGATAGTCTTAATTAGGTTTTTATTTCCTTATAATTACATATATATGTATATTTACTATATAAATATACATATATATATGTACCATTCTAATTTTTTCCTTAGTCATGTTTTAGATACAGGTTTGGGAGATAGGATATCAGGTTCATTTTGCAGGTTCACTTGTCTTCAGATAGATGGATATCAGATTGCAGAGAGGTCATCAGAGCAGAGTTTCTTCATCTAGGACTTCTAGCAGTTATCTTCTCAGATATAGGATATTGCTATCTTCATTATGGATACTTTTTTCAGGAGGATCTATTTTTGGCACTTCTTCCTCTTGATCAGAGCTTTCAGAGCGGTCTCTCTTTTCAGCAGATCCACTTCAGAGCAGATGCTTTTTCACCCCCTTTGATTCAGATGTTTGGAGCTTCCTCATTAGTTTGTGTTGTCATCTAGTAGTTTTGTTTTTCTTTAGTTTTTTAGGTACTTCTAAACACCTCAATATCGGGCGGTGGCCATGCCGGAGCTCGATATTGGGGTGCGATGGGTGGTGGCCTTGCCGGAACTCATCTTAGGTGTACCTGAGTTTTGATATATGTATTTTGTTTTTGTTACCTGCCAAGCATGTTGGCAGCACCTTATGTATGTGATATTTACATTCTCATGTGTGCTCTCCTCTATTCGTAGAGGATCACACATTTTTCTCAAAAAAAAGAAATATGGTCCATTTTTCAAAACTGAGTTGCAATCTTGAGATTCTTTGAATTTCACTAGAAAGAACTCATTCTCTCTAGTGTAAATTTCAAATTCACCATCCGATTTCCAAACTCGCTGAATATAAGATTTGAAATATAAGTAGTATGGTTTGGTACCCACTACATAAACAAGAACTGAATTGTTCCATGATTCAGTTGCTCTTTTACATACTTCTTCTTTAACCAGTCCATACTTCTTGTTATTGATCTTGATTGGTGCTATATGCTCAAGATTTCATTCATCTTCAATTGGTTCTTGAGGCTGATCTACAACTATATCGGCCCATGTTTTCCGGCCTTGCTCCTTGTTCAGTGAGATGGCTGCCGGCTTTCTTTATTATGGCATTAGATTTCATTTTTTATATGCTGAATGGTGGTTTTCTAACCATCTTTTCCCTTTAGATTGACATTATTGAGAGCCGGTAGCAACTCCTGACCTTTCTTGGCCTCTCTCCTCCTTTGTTGCCTGGATTGGACCAATTAAAACCCATCATTATCAATGATGATATCCCTTGATGGCTTTCTGTTGTGAGAAACCTCAGGTGGTCTGAGTTGAGAGAAAGAATTAGAGAGTTTAAAGGAAATTTGGTGAGGAAATTGATTTTCCCACATGGTTGAGAGGAAACCCTAGATTTTAGGTATGTTCATTGGGTTAAGTGACCTTTCGGTCCTATTGAGTTAGAATGAGATCTCTCTCGAAACCTTCCTTTTGATTAAATTGGGTGTCCTTGGGTTAAGTCCTTTTAAAGTAGGTTTCGACCTTGTCGAAGGCTTAAGTGTTAGCTTTCCTTGTGTTTAGGTAGGAAATCTTATGTTCTAGTGGATTTGGAGTAGGCTTCGACCTTGTCGAAAGCTATTGGAACGACCTCTTTTGAATTAAATTTGTAAGTCCAGGTTTTGGTGTTTAGAGTACCGATTTTGACCTTGTCGAGAGCTTTAGATCACAGAGTTGATGGCTTCGAAAGGTTACAAAAGTTGTTAGAACCTGAAGAGGTGTTGAGTTTGTCGATAGGTTCCTTTCGATGGGGTTAAACCTAAAATATAAAGGTTAATCCAATAAAAGCTTTAGTAAACAGTAAAGTGCTTAACAATGCTTAATATTTCCCTTTTTCCTTCTAAAGAAATCTTTATTTCATTAAATTCCCAAATGATCACCCAATTAGGGTTACAATGATTTGTTAAAGAAAATACAAGTTTGGAATGAGAGAAATCGGATCCTCAAAACGTGACCCCTTGGGTCTTATTTATAGATGCAGGCGGCCTCACTTCCGTGCTCTTGCTTTTGACAATGTTGAAAGGTCCTCCTTTTATATGTTGTTATGAACCTTTCAACCTGGTCGAAAGCTATGCCACCCTTCGACATTGTCGAAAGGTGTCCTTGTTCTTCTTGTACTCTAGCAATTCCTTCACTTTGTCTTAACCTTTCGACCTAGTCGAAAGCTATGCCTCCTTTCGAAATTGTCGAAAGGTCCTTTATTATTCTTTTGGCTTTGCTATTTTCTGAGTATTGCTTTCTTCATAGCACCTTTCGACATTGTCGAAAGATGTCCTGAATGGATCTTTGATCGGTTCGAAAGGCTTGCTATGCTTTCGAAAAGGTTACTATAGTTAATGCTTTGCTTTCAAGTAGTTCAAACAAAGGCGAAACCTTAGGTGTTGAAAGGTTTGGCACATATGCAAGTAGTTGTTCCCTTTGTCTTCAAAAGACATTGCTTTGACTCAATCGAAAGGTCTTCTTCGAAAGATTGTAAATGAAGGGGGAAGGGAGCTTTCGACTCTTTCATCTTCTTCGAAAGGTTGAAACCCTTTCCACCTCCTTCGAAACGTTTTGAGGTTTCTAAACTTTGATGGCAGCATCCCTTCGACTCTTTCAAAAGGTTTGGTCTGGACTCTCCTCTCTTGGTCTTTGTTTAAGGACCATTCGACTTAGTCGAAAGATGGATTTTTTTGGAGTAACATTTTCCACCCCCCCCCCCCTCGCGAAGGGATGCTCTTGACTTTCCAAGTCATCTTTGTCGAAACCCAGAAGCTTCCCGCCTCTTGGTCTTCCCGCATAAATCTGGGCCATCCATTCAAATCTTATCTAACGGATGGAAATTTTAGGCTACTTTTCTTATAAAGTATGCTTCTTCTCCTTCTTCTTCTTTTACCTGCAATCAAAATTATCGAGCAAAAGTAAAAGAATTCTGCAAAAATTCATAAACTTCGCTTCCAGAAATCAAGATAATCTCCAAATTCAAACCGTAAGTTTAGATTAATCTCTGTTTCTCTAGTTTTTATTCGAACTTCGTTCATGTTTTACTTGAGTTTTTATATTTTTAATTTCAAAATTGAAATTCAATTTTAAAACATCTGAATCTTGTTCTTTTGAGAGAAGATTGGGTTTGATTTATCGAGAAATTTCCTCTTGATTCAGTTTCTTTAATTGATAGAGTTCGTTCCTCGTTTTGGATTTTGATATTGACAATGGTTGTTTTGGAAAATCTCCTTATGGGGTTTGAATCATCATTTCAAAATTTATTATTTTGTTCTTCATTAGTGAATTATCAGGTTTGGATTTATCGAGCTTGGATTATTGAGATTGATTTCTGTTAAAATCCATTTTCCTAACAAGTTTCATTTGTTTACTTTAAGAGATTTTGGAATGCTGGATTCGTAATCGGGTTCGGGTAAGACAGTGGATCTTGTTTTCTGCACATGGAAGTTTTGAACGTAAGATGAAAAATTGGTGCCATAAATGACTTTTCTACCCCTTTGAAAGGGATTGAGGCGGCAACATGGGTTTGCTTCCTTAGCCCTTTTCGACATGGTCAAAAGGTGTTGTGGTGCCAATTTGATCAGCGTTGTCGAAAAGATATGTAGTTAAGTGGAGTGGATTTATCACTTTGATAGTCAAACGTTTCGACTTAGTCGAACCCTTTGACCCCTTCGATAACAAGCCTTCTACGAGGTTGAATCTCTTTGACCCTAGAATTGTCTCTGCCCATCTTTGTCGAAACGTTTAAAGTATATATGGGATTAACTTGAAACCTTTCAACTTCAATGGGTGGACTAGGTTTCGACCACTTTGATCAGACCCTTCGACGACGTCGACAACATTAATATTTTTACTCGGGAATTTTAAGTTATTGGTTTCGACGATGTTGGAAGGTCTTGTTGCTTAACTTTATGTTACATTGGTAGTGTATCTAGGCTCCCATAGAGCTTTCGACGTTATCGAAAAGTGTTGAATGGATTAATGTTACGTCTCGTCTTTTCGACTTTGTCGATAGCTCAAGGAACATATATTATTACTTATTTATTTTCTTGGCTTTCGACAATGTTGAGGTATATTGGTTTAAAGTTGATGCTATTGTCCTTTCGACATTGTCGAAAGCTTAAGCTATTGTCCTTTTGACATCGTCGAAAGCTCAAGTTAAGCTATTTGGTTTCTGACTTAAACTATTTGTACAATCTTAAAGTTCTATGTCTGTTTTCATGTTTTAAATTGTCTAAGTAGATTTCTTTGTTTAATTCTCAAATGTATTTCAAATTCATAAATAATCAATGAATTTAACTAAAAAGTTTTCACCTGGCAGAATCTTGAGTTCTCCTAAGAAAGCTGATGCCATTTCTAAGCATTCTGCCATTGCATCCCAAGACGAAGTCAATGCCATCCTTAGAGATTTTGGTATCTCTGGAATTGAAGCTATCCCTCCTTAGGAAACTGACACCATAGACAACCCTACTGATGGGTATTTTGCTTATACTTTCATTCACATATGGCATGGAAGATTCTTACCTTTCCCGGAATTTTTACCTTCATATCTATCCTATGTTGGAATCGCTCCAATCCAGCTATCTCCAAACATCTACACTCACCTCCTATCTCTAGAGATGATGGCACTAGAATATGGGCTCCCTTCTCTTAATGCAAAAGTGTTAAACTTCTTGACCAAGTTGGCAAGGCTGAGCAATCTCAATAACCAAATTTACAGAGTCAACCCTACAAGAAGTTAATATCAGACGAGGTTAAAAAATTCAGGGACTGGGAGAACCAGTTCTTCTTTGTCAAATGTTTTGCTAATATTCGCGGGACTTTTTCCTCTCCCCGTAAGTCTGGTCTTGTGTTGTATTTCCCCTACTTTATATTTTCTGTTAACTAATCTCTTGCTTTATCAGGTGTCTCTTCCAAGAAGCTTAATGATGTCAACAAGAGAACAGTTGACTCTCTATTTGTGGCTTCAAGACAAATTGGGAACAAATCAACGCTTCTAACTCCCACAAACTTAAGAAAGCACTCTCTTCTACCAGTGGGATATAGAATCTTGGGAACTCCTCCTTCTGTCCTACACACTTCACGCGGCAAACGTTTTCTTTCCCTGGGAGATGCTGAACACTTCTCCCTAATGTCACCTATCTATGTTGACCCTTCTGGTATATTATTAGTTTAGAATTTTCTTTTGTGTCCCTAACATTCTTTGAATTATTTTGACTGACTTTACATCTGCTTGAATTTTTTCTAGCTTCTTCTCATGTCATAGCATCTTCTAGCGATGGTGTCCCTCCTCCATCAACTTCTGGTGTGACATCAATCATGGCAGCCTTTGCAAAATCTAAGAAAACTTCTAAATGAAAATGGAGTCTCCTGAAGATGCACCCCCGGAGAAAATTGCTAAAACATTGATATGGAGAAAGAGGCGGAGGAGCGCCTATCTTCTTAACAAGTCCCAGAGAGCCCCATTGTTGAAGCCTTCAAAGATAAATCAGAGCATACTCTGCCTAGTCCTGACCCTTTTTCACGCATCTTCGTTTTTGATTCCCCGGCTGCACTTGAGCAGATGTAGCTGGCTCTATTGACATCTCCCTCTGTGAAACAAGTCCCTCTGAAGCCATCGTCTTCTACTCCTCCTTCTACAAATTTTGAAGAGATGATTGATCTCATTCTGCGTTTTGAATCTTTCACTTTTTCTTGCCCATCCTCTTTTACTCCAGATTTGGCGAGGAATTATCACTCTCTAATGGAGCAACAACTTCTAGTAAGTTCTATTTTAACTACCCTTATCATCGTTGGTTTTCTTTCTTAAATCACTAACTTATGTTATATTTTTCTGTCAGATCTCGAAGAGCTGGTTAGTTTTGAATGAGCATGTTTCAAAGTCTTCGGTCGGATCCTCCAAGCTGCAGGAGGAAAATTCCGAGCTTAAAAATCAAGTATCTTCCTTGACTGCTGCCAAAAATGACGCTTCCACAGAGTTGGAGCGAGTGAAAGCTTCCCTTGCCAGGGTTGAGGCTGATTTAGAAGCAGAGAAGCAGGCCCATCAACTTACTACTGATGAAAAACTCGCCATGGAGCTCACTTTGAAAGATACAGAAGATGAAAAGGCTCGCTTGGTTGCTAAGAACACTTCTTTGAAAGGTAAATTCAAGAAGACCAAACCCTCGCTCAAACTTGTTGTTCGCACCCTCTCTAATGTTAAGCAGCAAGTGTCCCAGTTTGCTAGCGTTACCCTGGGGAAAATGATGCTGAAAATTATGAAGATGCTCTCATGCTTGCGTACGTCGATAATTACAAGAAATGCCCTAACTTCGGCTTTCCTTCTCTTGATTCTTCCCTTGTCGAAAGAGTGATGGGCAAAATCAATCGAATGAAGCAGGGGATTGAGCCTGCAGACGAGGAGGAAATTGACCCTACTGAAGCCCTTTCTTTTGATGTCCCCTCCTTCGAAATCGAATCTGACTATGAGGAGGCGGGTGACACAGATGACGTTGATGAGGAAAAGGATGATGATGGTAGTGAAGGCAGCGACAACGACGACAATGATGATGACCCTACTGGAGGCCAGGACCTTGGTGGAGACAAAGAAGGCCCATCTGGAGCTTCTGAAAAGGATGTGGGTGACCAAGCTGAATTTCTTGAAAAATAACCATCTCCCAAGAAAGATATGCCACCTGCATTCCCCAGGCCTCTGCTCCTCTTGAGGAGGAAACTGCTCCCATTCATTCTGAGGATCCAAAAGGAAAGGAGCAGGCTTCCATCCCAGTTTCTCGGGTATGGAATTCCCTGTTTAAATGTCTTATACTTCGAAGATTATAATTAGTGTCAACTCATTTGTTTTAGATAAGGATGAAGTCAACCTTTCCCTAAGGACAAAACTTAATAGAAAACAAGTGGAAATTAACAAGTTATATAGGGAACTAGACAAATTGATAAAAGAGCACAATGTTCTTTCTAAAAATTATCATAACCTTGACAAGAGTACCTCCGTATTAGCATCTTTTAAATTTCAGAGGGTTGCACCCTTATTAAAGAGGGCACGCCTTCGATATGACGCTCTCTTGAAGGAAAATCGAGAGTTACTAACTTTATTTAGGATGATGATCGAAGAAAGGGATATTTTAGTTAACTTTTTGTATAAATCTTATTATAGACATTCTATTATAGACTTTTCGTACTTAGGCGAGTTCAACGGGGGTTTACTCAGACGTTTCCATAAAAGATACTTAGATGAATTCAGATCTAACCCGCATCCCGGAGCTTGCTGGAACTTACCGTGGGTCAGATCGATTCCTCAAGATCTCCCTCCCGAAAAGCTTAAGTACTATAGAGATAAATTTGTTTCTGAGTTTTTCTCCAACTCTATTTTGTATGAACCAGATGAATGATTGAATATGTAACAATTAATTGATGTATGAATATATGTTTTAGTTCTGTTTCCTTATGCTTAGCTTCTCTTTACTATGCTATTTAAGAATGACAGTTCTTTAGGTCGACTCATCCCTAGAGACCACTTAAGCCAATACGTTAAATTGAGAAGGTTTTACTCTGAAAATGCATCAATTTTAAAGACTTCAAAGTTAACGAGATATTGCTTTCTTCGAGATTTACAAAAATTGTACTTGGAATGCCCTCGCCTCCGTTTTGACATCCCCGATGACGAGGAGGAAATTTTCCTTAAAGGGATCAGAACATTCCACTCTAAATTAATTTGTGGTCGCGATAGTCCCCCAACTGGGAAATGGGACTATAGCAAATGCCCACCGGTCATAACCCCGGAAGGAGTTACTATGCCTTTTGATTCGACAGTTATGTTTCATCTAACTCTTTAGATAAAGTTAGAAAAGTAGTCTCCCAACTTTGAATGTAATCAAGTTGTTTGTTGTACCTTTTTAATTTCGTTGTTATTTGAGTTGTAATCCGTTAATATAATAATAAAGAGATTTCTTAGCTCGATTTTTACTTTATTTTATCTCTTTTGTTTAAATAGGAGCTACAGTTATCCTCAACTTCTCTTCCTCATAACTTATCATCATGCGTTGATGCCATTGGAGAGAAGTTGTTGACAGCGAGCAGAGGGATCGTGGTTAGTGATGTGGTCTTATTAGAACGCTTCGGCGGTAACCTCGAAGCTATAAAATGGCACAAGAGGTATTTTCTTCAAAAAAACCATAGCTAGCAGTCACAAAGATCATATTGCCTACCTTGAGGTTGAAATCAAGAATAAAGATGAGATGATCACCACGCTTAAACGAAGAGTGAAGACAAATCCGACAATCGACTTCGATCAAAAGATGTCTGAATTTATTTAGCAAATAAGTGACTTGGAGTTGAAACTAAAAGATAGCCAGGCACAGTGTGCCTTTGGAATTCATCATGGGGGACAATACTTTGAGCATTGACTTGCCGGTCCCTCACTCTACTCCTATGGTTACTAAACCCACTAGGTCGAAGCTTCTTGCGGCTGAAAAATTCCCTACTATGCTCAACCCTCCTCCGGGCTTAGACGTGAATGTCGTGGGCAACTGGTGCAGGAGAGTCAAGTTTGAGATAGCTAAATATTTCAATGAGCAACAGAAGATCAAATATTTTCAGACTATTAATGATTATGCTGCCAAGAACCAAAAACTCGAGCGCGGTATTTGTCTCTTTCAAAAGTGCATTGCGAATTAGAAGGGATAACAAGACCCTTAGGGCAACAAATAGAACTTTCAATCACGCTCTGAAAACTAGCACTGATGCTATTGATGACGGAAAAAAATAAGAAAGAAAGAGAAGAAACTCAAGGAAGTTCTTTATGCGGCCATTCATCATGTCGTGGACTCTTCAGTCATAGAAACTCTTAACAAAGCCGCTCAAGATTTTTAATTTATTTGTAAGTCAGACTTGAATGAACTTTATTTTGTATATATGTATGTAAAAATTTCATACACTTGTAAATTATCTCATGACTTATGTAAATTATAAAAATTTGGAAAGTAGCACCTGATTTGCAATCCTTTTCTGTGATGTCACTTTCGAAATGCCTTTGAATTGCTCGTTCATAGATTTTTTGACTTGCCGAATCTTTTGTTATTCCTTGATGTTCTGATTTTCCTAAAAAGCATGTAGCAAACAATATTTATAATTGTTAGCTTGAAATCAACATATTTTTCTACGTATGTCATTTGCTTAGATTAACAAACCATCCTGTTAATTGTGTGAAAAATAGTTTATACTAAATGGTAAAATCTCATCTTTAACCACGATGAGAGATAATCAAGAATGTAACTCCTTCCACTTGGCTGGAAAGTTTGAAATTTGCTGATAGAAAATTCCACTTTATCATACACCTAATATTAGAATGTAACCTTTGTTTAATAAAGAACCTGATTCAGAAATCAGTGTTTGAAATTTTGAAGTAGTAACTCTTCAACTCATTCCTCAACATTAACGGGATTTAAAAAGTTAGAAAACTGAAGTTCCCTTTTGGAAACTCTTAACAACGATCTTTATGATGATATTCTTTGGCCCAGATTCGGGCATTTGGAATGAATAGAAACCCAATGATCTTGCACCCAGATTAGAGTTTACATAAGCAGCAGTCTTGATACCCAGATTCGGGTAAAATAAGTCAGTAATTGATAAAGACCCGAAGCCCAGATTCGCGCGTTAGATAATGGAATTTATATATGAAAGACCTGAAATCCTCATTCGGGTATTAATAGTTTATGTTTAGAAATGGAAGTCCCGAAACCCAAATTTGGGTAATAATAAGTGGAGTTTTGTCCCACTCCTTTGCTTCTGTCTTCTTTGACATGTATGAACCCTTCAAGTTTTGAATATATATAGAAATAATCTGATTGGCTGCCTCTTGAGCAAGGACGTTTTAGTCCATGATCGGATATGCTTTTTCTCGAGCTTGAACATCTTAGTTCAAGAACTAATGAGCCTTTTCTCGGGCTTGGACGTCTCGGTCCTTTATTGAATGAGCCTCCCCTTGGGCTTGAACATCTTAGTCCACTATTTGACGGGCCTCTTCTTGGGCTTGTACGTCTTAGTCCATTGTTGTCCGGTGCTATTGGTTAGCTTATCTTAGAGGCTGGAACCAACGACTTGCCCGACCTCCCTCCAAGAGGCGCCCTGCCCTGGCCTTCTTGCGGCATGGACAGGGGTTTATTCGGTGCTTTACCCTGGCCATCTTATGGCGTGGATAAAGACTTACTCCATCCTCCCTCCAGGAGGTGCCTTAACCTGGCTATAGCGTGGCGTGGATAAGGGTTTGTTCGATGTTTTAACCTGGCCATCATATGGCGTGGCTAAAGGCTTACTCCATCCTCCCTCCAGAAGGTGCCTTGACCTGACCAAAGACGCGTCCAAGGGCTTGTCCGGTGCTTTAACTTGGCCATCTTATGGCGCGGCTAAAGGCTTACCCGCCCTCCCTCCAGGAGGTGCTCTGCCTTGGTCATCTTGGCGTGGACAGAGACTTTTCTACCATCTTAGGTAGACTACCATCTTAGGTAGTATCCAAGTATAAGGAGCATTTCACTTCCAAGTATGTAGATTTTCTTTTTATAGAAAGTTTCTCTTTATTAACTTTATCTCAAATTCTTTTTACAAACTCATGGATTTTTCGTTGACGAAAGAAGTTTATGATTATTCCCTCTAGGGCTCTACGAAGGTTGGTTTCATGACCATTCATCATATGATAGTGGTAGTAGGATCCTCCCAAATTCCTTTCATGTTTTGACTTCTTTTTCTACGATGGCCAATAGTTGAGCTCATCCTTTGTAAGCAAATAGACGTTCTTAGGTGATGTTGTTAAGTTGCACTCCTTTGGAAGTCTAGACTTGAAGCTTGATTCTTACGGATGGTTTCTTGACTTTTTGTTCCTTGACTCTGTGTTCTCATGCCCCTCAATTGCTTTTCTTTTTAGCACTCTTTGCACAGCTTGTGTAGGAAGTGTTCTCTTTTCAATTGGTTGTTGCCATTTATTTGCAAAGGCGTTGTAATAAGCCATTATTTCTTTCTCAAAGATTGTGCCTTTTGAATAATGTTGAATGGTTCTTCTCATTTCATTAAAGACACTGTCACTTCCATTTGTCCTCTTTTCGAGTGCAAAGATAGGGGTAGGACCAACATGAAAAGGATTTAGACTCCATTTCTCAGGATCATAAAATTCTGCTTTCTTCTTATTTATAATTCTTAGGGCTTCGAGCCTTAATCTCTGTTCTTCATCTTGATTGGAGTTCTTGATGATTGTTGGTGGAACCTTGATAAATGTGGTTCAGAGGACCCTTGTTCAGATCTCTTAATTCTTATTGCCATGATTTACCAATGCAGATAAACTTGAAGTGGAATTGACTTAAGTAGGGTTAGAGATTAGCAGTGTTGGGGTTGTATCCAAGTCGGAGGTTCGGGCCCTCCTTCTAGCGCCAAAATGTTAACAAGATTTCTTGTCAACACCCCAAAGTAATGCTAAGAATGATGAATAATCTTTTGTATGAATGGTGAGTGTGAATCCCTTAGGAATTGCCTTCCAATTTGGATTTTTTGTTAACACTCCTCAAATCAGACCTTTCGACGACGTCGAAAGGTATGTTCGCTGGGTTAAGTGATCTTTCGATCCTATTGAGTTAGAATGAGATCTCTTTCGAAAGACTTCCTTTCGATTAGATTGGGAGTCCTTAGGTTAAGTCCTTTTAAAGTAGGTTTCGACCTTGTGGAAGGCTTAAGTGTTAGCTTTCCTTGTGTTTAGGCAAGAAATATTATGTTCTAGTGGAATTGGAGTAGGCTTCGACCTTGTCGAAAGCTATGGGAATGACCTCTTTTAAATTAAATTTGTAAGTCTAGGTTTTGGTGTTTAGAGTACCGGTTTCGACCTTGTCGAGAGCTTTAGATCACAGAGTTAATGGCTTAGAAAGGTTATAAAAGTTGCTAGAACTTGAAGATGTATCGACTTTGTCGATAGGTTCCTTTCGATGGGGTTAAACCTGAAATATAAAGGTTAATCCAACAAAAGCTTGCCTGTAGACGAATGAGTGGTGACCAGACAAATTTGCTACTAATCTAGATTACTATGCACTAACCTCTGTTGCAATTTATTTCCTTTATCATATATGCTTAACCAATCTCAAATTGATAGTTCGTTAGTAAGGTGTATATTTCAAAAGATATTTTTGTTTTTCGAAAATAAATTATGCTCTTGATGAATGATAATACAAAATATTCGGTATTATGTCAAGACACCACATGTTTAACATAGTTGAATTGAAGGCGATAGATTTAGAGATATGCCTTGGAGGCAATTCTATAATTTATTATATATAATTAACTCTATAATCAATTCTCATTTGAAATAAAGGTGTTTTCTTTCTGTTATATACTTGTTAAAATGTTATAAATAATTAATTTGTTAATTTAACTATCTACTGATCATAAAGTCCATAAATGGTGTATTTATGATAGCACTTACAAATAGTTGTAATTGTGAGCATTGTATCACAATATAAAAGGCATATTGTTTTAAATATTCCTAGTCAAGATGTATCGAGACTAGACATCAATATATCCGTTGAGACTAGAGTACGTAACGCCTTTCAAATATTGGGCAGTGTATTATTCATGGCTGTTGGGGGCACCAAAGTTTTGCGTATTAATAGTTATTGAATAACTACGAATGACTCATTCGATGGTTTTCTGTTGGTTAATATAACTGAGGTCAAATAGAAAATATCAAAGTGACTAATTTACACAGTGCTCCTGACTTGAGAATATCATCGATCTTCAATATAAAAGCTCCGCTTTGATTTTAATTAAATCATAGAATGACGTCCATCGAACGATTATAGTTGGGTCGAGTGGAAGTATAGAAAGTGAAACACTAATCAAGATAGGATTCGTCTCCTCGGTTATATGGAGTTAGTATCACAATCAACTCAAAGTCAAAATCTTTGGCCATAGTAGTTCGGTTAATAATAATTGTTATTATTAAACCATGAACTTTGTGTTTTGGACTATAGAGTTGAATATGGACAATATTCGGACTACCAAATTCCATAAGTCCAAAGTGATATAGTTCTTATGAAGATAATTGGTGCAAATAACCGTCACTACTGAGTAACACTTAACAAAGTAAAATTGGATTCTATCAAAACCAAATAAGTGATAAATTCAGCCAAAACATCATACCACCTGCTAAGTGATGTGTGAACATTAATATTCGAATTGTTCGATATTAATCATTGACCAAATTTACACCTAAGAGTCACACGACCAAAACGTTGTATGCTCCTTTGACCACATCATTTAATTAATTTATAATTATTATAAATTAATTGAATTAATTAATATTTATGAAATATTAATTATAAACCTTTTTATTTGATATGTTGAACAATATTAAAAAAATTATGTTTATAATAGTTCTAAATATATTAATCGATATATGATATCGATACGCGTTTAAATTGGATTTGAATGCAATAAATATTGTTTGGACATAAAATGATTTTGAAGCCCATATGGGGAATGACATTCTTGGCCATGATTTAATCATGGTATGGCTGGCCATATGATGACATTGGAGTGTGGTTTTGATGTGTTAAAAATGTAGAGAACGGTTAGGAGAAAAATAAGGATCTAGATCCTACATTTCTCTCTAGTCCCTCCTTTATATAAGGATCATGTTCGCCGATGGAAATTTCTATCGATTAGAATACCGTCGGAAATATATCGTAATAAAACCACAAGCGCACGACATACAATCGTAGTATGTATGCAAGTACGGATCGATCCATAGAGAAAGCAAAAATTCTAAGATTACTCAACCAAATTAGCCCAAAGTTGAAAGGAGATTGTTAACTAAAAATTATCTAAAAATGAAACTAAAACTAGAGTGAATATGAGAATAAAATATGAGATCGAGGAGTAATTTAGAGGTAAATCCACTTCAATCATTCATATAAATCAACACAAAATTTAATCTATAATCTCTCATTTAAATTCAAGTAGAAATGATTGATGTACTTATTATAAGCATGACCTATTTGTGCTATTAATTAGCACAACTTAAACCATCAAACTGTAGCACACCATTCAAACCCACTTCTAAAATCTCATGAACATGGTCATGAAATTACAAATAAAATCTATTTTAAGCATGATCTATTTACTATGAACTAGTAACATAGATCATTAAATTTTGATTCTAGTTTGACTTTCATTATCAAAATCATATTTGTTACATGATGATGTAGCTTGTGTTTATATTTGATTAAGCATAGCCTCTTTATGATTAACAACATAGGCTATCAAATTCACTAATAAACTTACATCAACATCTAAATTTCCATTAAGCATAAAATAAGAGATTATATATGAAACCATTCTATGTTGATTCAATATGATTCATGAGAGCTTCACTACTCCTAAATTGAAGGGGTTTAGCTTCTCATAATTGAGTTCATGTCAACATAAAATGATTTAAATATAAAAAGCGAGGAAAATGAGAGCTAATTAAAAGAAAAGAGAACTAACTACTTGTATAAAATATATCTAAACTAATTGCATGAATTAAAAGAGAGCATAAAATAACAATAAAAGAAAGCATGAAATGAAAGTGCATGAAAGTAAGAACAAGACTAAGAAGCCATTAAAGAGATATTTTATTTAACATTGATTTTGTGCTACAACTTTGCATTCAAAGAAAAGATTAAGAGCCTCATTACATGAAACATAAGGGGTATTTATACATGCCTAAAACTCTAATCCTCTTTTTAGGGGACTACCAAAAATGCCCTTGAGTTTGTGTAGTCTCCAAGTAATCATTAGGGAATAATTAATCCCCACTAACATGTGCATGTGCTTTTAATTATGGTTCATTAGTTAGTGGACATGTGGGCTCCTCCATTTGCATGAATTCTTTTATTTCCTTCTTTCTTTGGCTTTGAACACTTTCGCATGCATATATCCATGAAGCTCCATCCAATTGCACTCAATTTCCTACAAATAAAATAAAAAATGTGCAAATAAATTTTCTAAAAATTAATTCATAAACAAAATTACCATTTTGCCCTCAAATGAAGATGAATGAATGATGATTTGAAAACAATTTAGATTTTGGTTTAAACATGTAAAAATACTGTAATATGCCTTTTATTTTAACAAAAGAAGATTAAATATGAGAGTATAAATATACACTCTTACATGCACTTCAATACCCCCACGCTTACCTTTTTATTCGTCCTCGAATAAACTGAAACGAGGATAAATCCATTTTTGTAGGAAATACAATTGCATTGAGCGTATGCAACAAGCCGTTAAACCTCTAGGTGTCCCTAGTAGGACGAGTGTTGTCTCGTGAGGGTTTTCAATGGATACTACCCGTAAAATCCAAATGTGATATGCAAATTCTAATGCGACTACATGATGCAAGTTTTCGAAAATATTTATAAATGAAGAATTTACTTTTAAATTGACACGAGTAAGTTAGATATAAGTTTTGGTTATTATCAAGAAATTTTGGTCTTTTTACTCATCAAAACTTCCAACAAAAATTAAGTTATCATCACAATTGGACTCTAGTTTGGCTAGTTGTTTCGGTTGTTAACATAGTGCAATTATGAAATGAATCCTTTAGTTGATTATCAAAGTTATGCAAAGTGGCATTTTTTTTCTTTTGAATAACAAGTCAAATCAATTAAGTGAAGATAGTGCTTGGCTTTCAATTGCTTGCTCTCTCTATTTTGAAAAATATTAACATTATTATTGTTTACACACCTAACTCAGATATACTGAGGCCAGATATACCGATCGTGCACTGCCTTTCGAGCTTACGTGAGAAAATTACAGAGCGTGGCGAGTGTACACACTTGTGTATAAACACATGACTCTAGGTGTTCATTATTATTATTTTAATTTTATTTACATACACCTAACTCAAATATACTGAGGCCAGATATACCGATCGTGCACTGCCTTTCGGGCTTACGTGAGAAGGGTACAGAGCGTGGCGAGTGTACACACTTACGTGTGAACACATGACTCTAGGTGTTTCTTATTATTATGGAATGTATATATATAGAAAAGAGAGAGTGGTGCAAAATCATCTTAGCACCACTTAACTTAGAAGCTCAAAAATGTTATCGCCTTTACTTTAAATCAACTACTCTTTTAAACAAAGATTACAATTAGGATATACTTCATAATTTTCAGTATGAACCTTCCTATATACTAGTTACACCATAGTTACTTGTAATCAAACTTTTATTTTTATTTTTATTGAGGCAACTAATTTTTCAAAAATTTCAATTTAATAACCAAAAACGTATACTTATTCTATCGTGTATATTCAAAAGTAAATCAATATGCTAAAAAAATCAAATTTGTTTTTTGGTATTTTTCCTTTTTCTTTTTTTTGGAAAGAAAATGCAAAAAAACCAGAAAAAATCAAAATAAACATGAGACTTCCCCCCCACACTTGATTTTGGCTGTGTCCCTACAGTCAATGCATGATATAATGAGTATAACGGAGAAAAATATGTACATATTTACAAGAGAGGGTTAAAATTTCTTACTAGACGTAGTGTGGCTCATAAAGAATCATGAGCTCCTCATCTTGATCACTTGCCAACTCCAAGTAAGTTTTAAACAACCATTGAGTATAAAAATCGATCCATCCCTAGGGTTTTCTATTTCTATCGCACCGTGTGGAAAAACAGTACGTACCACGTATGGTCATGTCCACCTTGATTTTAATGTCCCAGGAATCAAATGAATTCAAGAATCATACAAAAGAACTCTTTGATTTGGAAAAAAATATTTTTCTTAGAATTGACTTGTCATGAAAAACTTTTGTTCTTTATTTGTAAATTTTCTCATTTTCATACGCGTCGTTCCTAATCTCCTCTAATTCATTGAGTTGCAATTTTTATTTTTGCCAACTTTTTCAAGATCAAAATTTATGTTCTTAATCACCCACAACACTTTCTGTTCAAGTTCGATAGGTAAATGGCATGCTTTACCATATACTAACCTAAAAGGAAACATCCCTATATGCCCAAAGCGCATCTGTCAATTTTTGTGACCAATCTTTTCGATTTATATTTATAGTTTTCTTCAAAATTTGCTTGATTTGGCGATTTGATACTTCAAATTGACCACAAGTTCGAGGATGATAAGGAGTGAATAACTTGTGGGTTATCGAGTATTTTTTCATTACAGTTTCAAATGATCGATTACAGAAATGGGTTCCATTATCGCTTATTATTGTGCGAGGTGCTCCAAACCTCGAAAAGATGTTTTCTTTTATGAATTTCACAACAACTTTGTGGTTATTTTTGTTTACATAGAATGACTTTAATCCATTCAGAGACGTAATCAATGGCAATAAGAACGTACAGATTTATGAAAGAGTTGAGAAACGGTCCCACAAAGTCAATACCCCAAACCTCATAGATTTCAATCATAAGAATGGGGTTCGAAGGCATCATGTTTCATCGAGAGATTTTTCCTAACATTTGGCAGTGATCACAAGTTTTATAGAAGTCAAATGCAACTTTGAAAAGTGTAGGCCGATAAAAACCATATTGGAGCACCTTTTCTGCTGTTTTCTTAGGACCGAAATGACCACCACAAGCTTGGTCATGACAAAATGAAAGGACACTCTTAATTTTGCAATTTGGGATGCAACGTCGAATGATTTGGTCGTAACTTCATTTAAAAGTATGGATCGTCCAAATAGAAATATTTCACTTGGGAAAGAAATTTGTATTTATCTTGTTTCGACCAAAATGAAGGAGTTTCCTCGGTGACTAAATAGTTCACTATATCGACATATCATGGATCGATGGAAACAGAAAGGAGTTGTTCATCAGGAAAGTTCTCGTTGATTGGTAAAGAAGATGGTGCGTTTGGAAGACGCGACAGATGATCGGCAATGACATTGTCGGATCCTTTTTTGTCTTTGATTGTAAGGTCAAATTCTTGGAGTAAAAGGATTCAACGGATCAAACGAGACTTAGCATCCATTTTAGCGAAAAGGTACCAAAGCGCGGAGTGGTCAATGTAAGCCGTAATGTGTGAGCCAATCAAATAAGGTCGGAACTTTTTGAGTGCAAAGACTACCGCTAGAAGCTCTTTTTCGGTGGTTGTGTAATTGAGTTGAGCATCGTTTAGGGTCATACTAGCGTAGTAGATGACATGAAGAATTTTGTAGATGCATTGTCCTAAGACAGCACCAACCGCAAAGTTAGAAGCGTCACACATTATTTTGAAAGGAAGATTCCAATTGGGTGAGCAAATGATGGGAGAGGAAATGAGTTCATTTTTAAGACATTCTAAAGCAGAAACACAGTCAGAATTAAAATTGAAAGGAACAATTTTTCCTAAAAGAGTAGTCAAAGATCGAGCAATTTTACTAAAGTCTTTCACAAAGAGTCGATGGAAACTAGTGTGCCTAAGAAATGAACGAATGTCCTTGACAAATTTGGGAATGGGCAGATTCGCAATTACAGTAAAAAAAATTATCTACCTCAATGCCTTTGTTTGAAATGACATGCCCAAGGACAATGCCATGTTTGACCATAAAATGGCATTTTTTCCAATTTATCATTAAGTATTTGTCCTTGCATCGATTTAGAACCATCTCGAGATGGTGTAAGCACTCGAAAAAAGAGTATCCAAAGATGAAAAAATCATCCATAAACACTTCTAGAAAGCGTTCGATCATGTCGAAAAAGATGCTAACCATGCATCCTTGGAAAGCAGTAGGAGCGCTGCAAGGGCCAAAAGGCATAAGTCGATACGCAAAGGTGCCAAAGGGACACGTGAAAGTTGTCTTCTCTTGATCTTCGGGAGCGATCAGAATTTGGTTATAACAGGAATAACCATCAAGAAAGCAATAGAATTTGTGGCCAGTGAATCGTTCAAGCATTTGGTCAATAAAAGGAAGAGGAAAGTGATCTTTGTGTGTCGCAACATTTAATTTTCGATAATCAATGCAAACATGCCAACTTGTTTGAGTACGAGTTGGAATAAGTTCATTAACGATGAATTTTCTATCGGTTTAGAAAATCGCCGAAAAATTTATAATAAAATTAACCTCAAGCGAATGGCATACAATTTTAGTACGTGGCGAGTAAGGGTCGATCCGCAGGGAATTTTTAAGATTTTAAAACTTTCTAATCAATCAAATTAGACCAAAATGAGAGAGGATGGTTAACTAACAACAAAATGAAGCTAAAACTTAGAATGAAAATGTGATTAAATACTATGCGATTAGAAAATAATTTAGAGGCAAATCCACTCTCATATTTATGTAAATTAACAAACATATAGTCTATGATCTCTATTTTTGATATTAAGTGACATAAGTGTTGCATTTATCATAAGTATGGTTTATTTATGTTATTAGTTAACATAACTTAAACCATCAAACTATAATGCAACAAATAAACCACTTAATAATTCTCATGAAAATGAAGCCAAAGCAAAAGCTATTTTAAGTATGATCTATTTACTATTATAATTAGTAATATAGATCATCAAATTTTGTTTTTACTTTCATTTCAAAATCAAAAACCAATTAGCAAATATTGATGTGTGTTTATGTTGAATAAGAATAGCTTATCTGCATATGCAACATAAGCTATCAAACCCACTTGTATAAACTTACATCAAAATCCACTTTCATGAAGCACAAACAAAAGAGATCATAAATCATAGAAATGTTGAAATTACATAAAGTTAGAGACCTTGTTACCCCTAAATTGAAGGGGTTTGGCTGCTAATATGTGTTATCATATCAACACATGTAAGTTTCAACATTGGAAAGCAAAGAGAAGTAGAAACAAATTAAAAGAAAAGAGATTAACTACTTGCATGAAATAACATTAAACTGATTGCATAAATGTAAATCTAAGCTATGAACATGAAATGAAAGAGAGCATAGAAATAAACATAAGCATAAAAAGGAAAGAGAAGCATGTAGAAAAGAAAAGAGAAAGAGGCTAAGAAGCCATTTTTATTTCATGAAACATAGAGCTTACAACTTGTATTTTAATTTCCTAACTAATTTGAAAGAGTAATAAGATATTTACATGTACATAAGAGGGCTATTTATACATACATAAAACTCTAATTCAATTTTTAGGGTGCTTCCCAAAATGCCCTTTAGGAAGTGTGGCCTCCAAGTAACCATTAGTCTATAATTAATCCATCATTAAATATGCAAGAAGCTTTAACCTCCACTTAGTTGTCCATTAGCTTCTAATTGTAGATTTAGGTAAGCGGGTGGGGTCCTCCATGATCATGAGCATGAATTATTTCCTCTTCATTCCTTTGTATTCCCTTGTGCATGCATATATCTTCATGAAACCCTCTTCCATATGCATCCAAATTCCTGTAAAAATTATGAAAAATGTCCAAGTAAAAAGTCCTAAATTAACACATGCACAAAAATGACTATTTTGCCCCTGTATGTAGATGAATATATGATGATTTGAAAATAATTGAATCTTGGTTTTAAACATGTTAAAATACCCAAATATGACATTTATTTAAATAAAAATAGATAAAATATGGATGTAAATATATGCACATTTACGTGCATATTAAATACCCCACGCTTATCTTTTTATTCGTCCTCGATAAAGGAAAACTAAGATAAATCCGTTTTCGTAGGGAGCACGATTACATTGAGCATATGTAACAAGCCGTTAAACCTCTAGGTGTCCCCAGTAGGACGAGTGTTGTCTCGTGAGGGTTTTCAGCGGATACTACCCACAAAATCCAAATGCAAAGTGAAAACATTTACAAAATGCAAGATTTATTTACAATGGGATGAATGCAAGTTTTTGAAAGTATTTACAAATGAAGGATTTACTTTCAAATTGACACTAACAAGTTAAATATAAGTTCTGGTCATTATCAAGAAATTTAAGTCCTTTTACTTGTCAAAATTTCCAACAAAAATTAAGTTGTCATAACAGATAGACTATAGTTGGCTAGTTGTTTCGGTTGATAACACAATGTAATTATGAAATGGATCCTTAGTTGATTATCAAAGTTTGTCAAAGTGGTATTCTCATTTCTTTTCAATAACAAGTTAAATAAAAAAATAGTGTTTAGATTTCAATTGCTTACTCTCTCTTATTTGAAAATTTTATTGATATTAACAATATTTACATATGCCTAACTCAGGCAAACTGAGGCCAGATATATTACCCGTGCACTACCTTGCGGACTGATGTGAGGGGAATACAAAGCGTGGCGAGTTAAAACACAAGTGTGAACACTTATCGACTGTAGGCTTTATTAAAAAGAATTTTTATATACATACACCTAACTCGGATAAACTGAGGCCAGATATATCGATCGTGCACTGCCTTTCGGGCTTACGTGAGAAGGGTACAGAGCATGGCGAGTGAACACACGAGTGTGAACACATGACTCTAGGTGTTAAAAATATATACATATATACAAATGTTTTTTTACTTATATATTTTTTTTTGATTTTTTTTCTATTTTTTTCTATTTTTTTAGAAAGAGAGGGTTTTGCAAAATCATCTTAGCACCATTTAACTTAGAAGATAAAAATGTTATATCCTTTACTTTAAATTTACCAATTTTTTAAACAAAGATTTTCAATTAGAATATACTTCATAATTAACACATATGAACCTTCCTATATACTAGTTAAACCATTGTTATTTGTAATCAAACTTCATTTTTATTTTTGTTAAGACAAATAAATTTTCAAAAATTTCAATTTATTAACCAAAACTTATACTTATCCTATAGTGTTTCTCCAAAAATAAATCAAAATGCTAAAAAGAAAATGTTTTTGAGATTTAGAAATTTTGATATATTTTATTTTGAGTTAAAAGAAAATGAAAATTCAAAAATGCCATGAAACTTAAAAAATTGAAAATGAGACTCCCCCCCACACTAAATTTTTACTATGTCCCCACAGTAAGTGCATGATATAATGAGTGTAATAAGGAAAAATATGTACATATTTACAAAAGAGGTTTAACATTCTTACTAGACGTAGCTTGGCTCATGAAGAATCATGAGCTCCTCCTCTTGGTTACTTGGAAATTCCAAGAAAGGTTTCAAACGATGACCGTTGACTTTGAAAATTGATCCATCCCTAGGGTTTTGTATTTCTATGGCACTGTGTGGAAAACTGGTTCGTACCACAAATGGTCCGGTCCATCTTGATTTAAGTTTCACAGGGAATAAATGAAGTCTAGAGTCATATAAAAGAACTTTTTGGTTAGGCGAAAACATTTTTCTTAGGATTGACTTGTCATGAAAAACTTTTGTTCTTTCTTTGTAAATTTTCTCGTTTTCATATGCGTCGTTCCTAAGTTCTTCTAGTTCATTGAGTTGTAGCTTTCGGTTTTCGCCAGCTTTCTCGAGATCAAAGTTTAAGTTTATTGCCCACTACGCTTTGTGTTCGATTTCAATGGGTAAATGGCAAGCTTTTCCATGAACTAAACGAAATGGGGACACCCCAATGTTAGTTTTAAAAGCAGTACGGTAAGCCCAAAGCGCATCGGTCAATTTCTGAGACCAATCCTTTCGATTTTTGTTGACAGTTTTCTCAAAGATTTGTTTTATTTGACAATTTGAAACTTCAACTTGCCCACAAGTTTCAGGATGATATGGAGTGGATAACTTGTGGGTTATCAAGTATTTCTTCATTAAAGTTTCAAAAGAATGATTGCAAAAATGGGTTCCATTATAACTGATTATTGTGTGAGGTGTGTCAAACCTCGAAAAGATGTTTTCTTTGAGAAATTTTACAACAATTCTATGGTCGTCGGTTTTGCACGGAACAGCTTCGACCCATTTGGAGACATAATCAACCGCAAGAAGTATGTACAAATTTCCAAAGGAATTGGGAAAAGGTCTCATAAAGTCGATGCCTCAAACATCAAAGATTTCGATAATAAGAATGGGGTTAGGAGGCATCATATTTCGTCGAGAAATTCTTCCAAGCATTTGGCACCGAACGCAAGTTTTGCAGAATTCAAATGAGTCTTTGAAAAGAGAAGGCCAATAAAAACCACACTGAAGCACCTTTTCCGCAGTTTTTCGAGGATCGAAATGTCCACCGCACACTTGATCGTGACAAAACGAGAGAACGCTCTTGATTTCGCAATCTGGGATGCAACGTCGAATGATTTGGTCGGGACAATACTTGAACAAGTATGGATCGTTCCAATAGAAATATTTCACTTGGGACATGAATTTTTATTTATCTTGTTTCGACCAAAATGAAGGAGTTTCTTTAGTGACTAAATAGTTCATTATGTCGGCATACCATGAATCGACAGAGACAGAAAGAAATTGTTCGTTTGGAAAGTTTTCATTGATTGGTAAAGGCAATGGTACGTTGGGAAGACGAGACAAGTGATCGGCTATGACATTGTAAGGTCAAATTCTTGAAGTAAAAGGATCCAACGAATCAAACGAGATTTAGCATCCTTTTTGGCAAAAAGGTATCGAAGAGCAGTATGGTCTGTGTAGACCGTGATGTGTGAACCTATCAAGTAAGGTCGAAACTTTTCGAGCGCAAAAACGACAGCTAGAAGCTCTTTTGCGGTTGTTGTGTAGTGGAGTTGAACGTCGTTCAAAGTCATACTCGCGTAGTAAATGACATGAAGAATTTTGTTGATGTGTTGTCCTAAGACTGCACCAACCGCAAAGTTAGAAGCATCACACATTATTTCGAAAGGAAGATCCCAATTGGATGCGCTAATGATTGGAGCAGAGTTTGTTTTTAAGACGTTCAAAAGAAGAGACACAATCAGAATTGAAATCAAAAGGAACGTTTTTTCCTAGAAGAGTAGTCAAAGGACGAGCGATTTTGCTAAAGTCTTTCACAAAGTGTCGGTAAAAACCAGCGTGTCCTAGAAATGAACGAATGTCCTTAACAGATTTGGGAATGGGTAGGTTTGCAATGACATCGATTTTCGCTTTATCTACCTCAATGCCTTTATTTGAGATGATATGTCCAAGGACTATGCCTTGTTTGACCATAAAGTGGCATTTTTCCCAATTCAAAGTCAAATATTTTTCTTTGCATCGATTTAGAACCAACTCAAGATGATATGAACAATCAGAAAAAGAATCACCAAAGATAGAGAAATCGTCCATAAAAACTTCTAGAAAGCGTTCAATCATGTCAGAAAAGATGCCAACCATGCATCGTTGGAAATTAGCAGGAGCGTTACAAAGTCCGAATGGCATACGTCGATAAGCAAAGGTACCGAATGGACATGTGAAAGTCGGTTTTTCTTGATCTTCGGGAGCGATTGAATTTGGTTATAGCCAGAATAACCATCAAGGAAGCAGTAGAATTCATGGCCGACTAAACGTTCGAGCATTTGGTCAATGAAAGGAAGAGGGAAGTGATCTTTTCGTATTGCAGCATTTAATTTTCGATAATCAATGCAAACACACCGACCAGTTTGAGTCTGAGTAGGAATGAGTTCGTTAGCATCGTCTGTTATAACGGTAAGTCCGGACTTTTAAGGCACGATATGAATTGGGCTAACCCATGGGCTATCGGAGATGGGGTATATGATACCGTTATCGAGGAGCTTAAGAATTTCGTCATGAACTGCATCTTTCATTTTTTGGTTAAGCCTCCGTTGTGCATCACAATTGGGTTTGGCTTCGTCAATTAAGTGAATGCGATGTTGAACAATAGCAGGGATAATTCCCTTAATATCGGTAATGGACCACCTGATTGCTTCTCTGTTTTTGGAAGGAATAGAGAGAAGAGAAGCTTCTTGGTCAAGAGAAAGAAAGTTAGAAATTATGACAGGACAAGTTTCGTTTTCACCTAAGTATGCGTACCTAAGGTGATCGGGAAGAGGCTTGAGGTCCAACTTCGGGAGTCGCTCGATCAAAGAATTGGTTTGAGATTCAGACTCAACTGGAAGCGATTCAAAAGGAAGAGTGTATTCAATCTCATTGGGTATTTCATGAAACAATTTTTCGTACTCAGTTTCGCGTTCGTCGTTAAGGTCAAGTGTCTCGTTTCAAATTTTTCGTGAATGACACTAACTTCCAACGTTTGGTCACGAGGTTCATTCGATTGGCTTTCAAGATTGAAAATGTTAAGATCCAAAGCCATGTTTCCAAAAGAGATTTTCATCGAACCGTTGCGACAATTGATTAAGGCATTTGAGGTGGCTAAGAATGATCGGCCTAAAATCAATGGAATTTGACTCGTAGGGTTTGTCACGGGTTGTGTTTCGAGAATGGTAAAGTCAATCGGGAATATGAATTGCCCTACTCTAATAAGCACGCCCTCGATTTCTCCCACGGGCTTCTTAATGGAGCGACCAGCGAATTGAAGCATGACTTTTGTGGGTTTGAGCTCACCTAAGCCTAATTGTTGATACATAGAGTATGGAATTAAATTGACACTCGCACCTAAGTCTATCAAACATTTGTTAATCGTCTGGTATCCAATTGTACACAAAATCGTAGGGCAGCCAGGATCTTTGTATTTAACTAGCATGGATTGGGACAAGACTTCGCTCAAACTGGCGGCTAAGAAGACTTTTTTGGGCACTTGAGTGTGTCGCTTTTGGGTACACAAGTACTTAAGAAATTTCGCGTACGTTGGGACTTGTTGAACGATGTCAAGAAGCGAGATGTTCACTTTCACTTGTTTAAAAATTTCCAACATCTTTTCCATTTGGTCCGAGTGTTTCTTAGGTCAGAGACGATGTGGAAATGGAACACGATACTCGGTAGGCGGGTCTACTCAAGTAGAAGAAGAATTTTGATCGGCATTTGATTCAATGTTTGGCTCCACATTCTGTTCTGGTTCGTTTGAAGTGTCGAGAGAGGTTTCCGGTAAGTCGTTTGGGTTAACGACTTGATTATCGATTTGTTTACCGAAAGATAAAGTTGTGATAGCATTCAATTAGGTGATGTTGCTATCTTGAACAACATGGGCTTGATTTGAATTTGCGTTTTGATTTCTGGGATTTGGAATTGGATGGCTTGGGAATATGCCTCGTTCACGTTCGCTCACACACGTGGCTAATTGACTCATTTGCATTTCATGTTTTACAATCGATTGGTTTGTGTTTTGCATATATGAGGTCAATAAATTTTGCAA
Organism: Allium fistulosum; assembly: GCA_030737815.1. Lineage (NCBI taxonomy): Eukaryota > Viridiplantae > Streptophyta > Magnoliopsida > Asparagales > Amaryllidaceae > Allium > Allium fistulosum. The sequence goes on from CM060906.1 coordinate 1,043,578,067, forward strand.
ATTGTTGTTTGATTGAAGACTTTGAGTAGTTTCTTTAGCCAACGTTTCAAGAGTTTTCTCAAGCGAAGTTAAACGTTTATCGTCTTGGGGAGGGTGAGCAGCATTTGGTTGAAAATTTGATTGTTGTGGTTGACTATGAGACGGACCTACAAAGTTTGGTTGAAAATGGTTGGGCTGAAAGGGAGGATTCGAAGCATTATTCAGAAATGCTTGAAAATTGTGACGAATCATATTCATGTTGGGATTGTTTTGGTTCCAAGCAAAATTCAGATGATTTCTCCAACTAGGATTGTACGTTGGAGAAAACGGGTCGTTTTTGGCTTTATTGAAAGCATTGATTTGTTCGACAGAATTAGGGCACTGATCAACTATATGATTAGGATCATTGCATTTATAACACATCGGTTGGGAAGCTTGGTTCATTTGGTTCGATGAGAAAACGTTATCGAATTTGTTAATCATTGCGTCAATCTTAGCTTCCAAAGCCAAAGAAGATCCTATCGAGTGTGCTCTCGATCTTGAGTAAATTGATTTTTCGTTCGAACGTTCCCATTAGGACGTCTTTTTGGCGAGGTTTTCAAGAAATTGCCAAGCATCGTCGTGATGTTAGGCAAGAAAGTTGCTTTGGCGCATTGATCCGAGCTTGGTTTGTGAGCTATTTTCGAGTCCATCGTATAAGATTTGGCAAATCGCCCATTTTTCGAAGTTATGGTGTGGACATTTTATCAAAAGCTCTTTGAATCTTTCAAAATATTTTCCAAATGGTTCTCTCCTAAATTGATGAAAATTGACGATTTCGTTTCGGATTTTACTTGTTTTTTCCAAATGGTAGAACTTTTTTAAGAAAGCTTTTACGAATTCATCCCAAGTTTTAATCAAGTTAGATGGTAAGCTGTACAACCATTTTTCAGCGTAATCTGTAAGAGCAAATGGAATTAAGCGAAGTTTGATTCCGTCATAAGAAATTTGTTGGAGTTTCATTGTTGTGCAAACTTGTTCGAATTTAGTCAAGAAAATGTATTAGTCATCGTGTTCAAAATTGCCAAATTTTGGAAGCGTGGCAATATGGTTTGAGTGAATTTCGAAATGGTTACCCAGAGGGGCGGGTAACGTGATGCGGGATGGAATAGAAACTCTATCGGGGAAGATTCTATCCATAAGAGTTCGAGGGGCGTTCTCGTTTGCCATTTCATGAGGATCGTTTATTCGAGTTAAACGATTCGTTGATGAGTCGCGAGTCCAACGATTTGTTGTTATATCACGAGTCCAATATTCATGCACAAGTGAAAGTCAAGAAGAGAAAGAAGTTAGAATCGAGTTTAGAGAATGAAACAAGATTTGGAAAATAAAGTGAAAAATTGTTTTTGTTTTTTTCAAAGAAAGGAAACTATTTGCTAAGTGAAATTTATTTTTCAAAAGAAAAGTTTGATTTTTGTTTTTTTTGGCTTTTCAAATTTTTATATGTTTTTTTTGTAAATTCCTTTTTATTTTAATTTCAGATTTTCAAATATTTACCAAAAGGAATTTTTTTACAAATGGGAATTTGATTTTTGTTATTGAATTTCAATTTTTTTTTTCTTTTTGAAAAGATTTTATATTTTTTTCTGAATTTTTTTTTTAATTAAAAATTTTCAAACGAAAAGAAAAAGGATTTTTTTTGGGATTAAAAACTGTCAAGTAAAATTTACAAATTTTTTTTGGATTTTGGATTTTTTTTTAAATATGCATGAACTAATGCAACTAAATGAATGCAAAGGACTTAATTACAATTTTCTGTCCTTTGTAGCTCCTAATCCAAAATTATATAATCACACTTTGTCTTAAATTAACAAAAATATTTCTTAGCCTGGTAACGGGCAAGGGTTATCGGTGCACCACGAATCACCGTAGCAATGCAACCGAAGGTTTAAGTACCTTCAGAGGAACAACCACTATAATATTTACGAATCACCGTAATATTTATAAATGGTTATTACTCTGCCGTAGCCTAGACACCAAGAAATAAACTTGTTCAAAGAAGATAATTGTTAAGATACAATTAAGCCATAGATGAGCTCACAACACCCTTAAGTCGAATGTCTAACCTTTATTATTAGTCAAATTTTACGATGAAATACGATTTGTGGGCTAAGGAAAGGGTGATGAAATCCCCCACCTTACGTGAATATGGGTATTGCCCTTAGAAATAAAAATAGGATGAGATGAATGCAAAGCAAAAATTAAATGTGAATTTACAATGCAACTAAAATGAATTTTGTTTTTGGATTTTGAATTTTTTTTTAAATGCAAACGCAAGCAACCTACAATGCAAAGCAAATAAAAACAGGAGATAGGGGCATGATACCAGAGCGTGCAGAATTTATTAGCAATTTATTTTAAGGCGACAATTTTTTTTAACAAGCAAGCAATTATTTTTGGCAAGCACTTCTTCTTTTTAATATTCTCCTTTTGCAACCTGAAATTAAAAACAAGATATATATACAGTTTTTTTTAATATATATGGTTTTAACTTAAAACAATTTAAATCAAAACAAATTAAACAAAACAAAACAAATTCAAAGAAAATTTTATTTTAGGAAAATAATTTTTTTAACTAAAAGAAAACTGAAAAACAATTCAACTCAACCCAAATTAAAAAAATGATTTTAGGCAATTCAACTTAAAAACAATATACCACCCGGCCCAATATAAACTTCCCAGCCAAACAAAGTTTATCACAAATTATCTTCCAGAAAAAGAAAATTCACAGAATATTAAACCCAATACTTCTCACGAAATTAAAAAAAATTGAATTGGTCGAGGGCGTTCGACGATTAGTTTGGAGGAGATTAGAGTTGTCGCGGTTTGTACGTAGGTTCGGAGTCGCGGGTTGATTGGTTCGATTGGGCGATTTTGGTTGATTGCTGATTCGATCGCGATGCCAGAAGGCAGTTCAATATGGTGGTGGTGTGGTTTCAAGCTGGGAATTTGGAGATTGGGGCTTGTGGAAGTCGCATGGTGGCGATTGACGAGGTATGGACAGTGGTTTTGGTATTGTGGTGGTTTCACTATGGAAGGCACTTTGGTGATTTGTGGTAAAGTAAATGAAGTGGTCAAGAGGAGAATGGGATGGTGAACAGAGAAGTGGTTTGACTGGATTGATGGTCACTGTTTGGGTGGAATGCAGCAGTTATGAAGTTTGGGCTCGGTTTGTATGGTCTGAAGTCATGATGTGCAGTGGGCTGAGCAATGGTAGGTTATGGGTTTAAATGGTGGATGGATAGGGAGATGTAGCAGTGTGAATGTTGTGATCGTTGACAGGGAAATTGACAGGTTAGTGGATATGTGTTATGAGGCAAGTATATTTTTTTGGGAAATGAATGGTATTGTTTTGTGTTGAGATAGAGGAGATTCGGGATGGAAGTGGAAAGGCAGTATGTATGCAAGTGATAGTGTGTGAAGTAGTTGTATGGTTTGGATGGACTGGTGACTGTTTGTGGTCAAAGAGGAATGTAACAGGGAGAAGGCAAGTGAAGTTGACAGTAGCAGATGCAAATGCAATGTTGAGTGATGAAGTAGAGGTTGGAACAGAGGGTATTTGAAGGATGGTGGGGTTTGTATGCAGTAGAGGTTGGAGGAAGTGGAGATGTGGCTGGTGGTAGAAGTTATAATTCACTGTGTAGGTGGGTGGTTGGTGATGTGATGACAGAAGGGCAGTTTGATCAGTTGATGTAGTGGTAGTGTTTTTGGTGAGTGAATTGTGAAGTGCACACTGGAGTTGTATCAGTGTAAATGTTGTGGGTAGGGGATATGATGAATCAAAGGTTGACAGCAAATGTAATGACTGGGTTTGTGTGCAATGGTCTAGCACTGATGTGCAGACAATTCAGTGGTGGTTGAAGGGTATTGCTGTGATGCAGTATTGAAGATGTCAGTAGTGTGGAAGATATGAGGGTTCAGACAGTGGTGGATAGGGGTTATTGGTAGAATAGATTGTGATATATGTGATGTTCAACAATAGTTTGTGATGTGCAGGAAATGGTAAAACAGTGGGTTGATCAGTGGACAGTGTTGTATGTGAAATTTGGTTGTGGTCATTGCAGTGTTAAGGATTGTTAAGGTGAGTGGTGGTAGGGCAGCAGGCAAGAGTGAAGGTTGTTCGGAGGGGTTGATCGGTAGAGAAAAGAGACGTGGTCAGTTGTTTTGAAAGGGAGAAAGGTTGGGGAAGTTTGTAGGGCAGCACAATGGAGGTTTTGTAATTGAAAACAGAAATAGACAGTAAAAGAGAATGTAAATGCAAAGTGATAATGTAAATTTTGTAGAAAAGAAAATTTGTACAAAGAAAATTGTGATTGAAAATAAAATGTAAATTTTTTTCTTATTTTTTTTTAAAATTGCAATTGTGTGTTTTTTTAAATAGAAATGCTAATATAAAAAAACAACAAGCAAACAAATCAAAATGAAAGCAAAATTCACACAACAAACACACAACAATTTTTTTTATATGCAAACACACACTAAAATCAAACAAAACTAATTCGAAGAATAGAAAATCAAAATCGAATCAATATCCCCGACAATGACGCCAAAAACTTGTTTAACGATGAATTTTCTATCGGTTTAGAAAATCGCCGAAAAATTTATAATAAAATTAACTACAAGCACACGACGTACAATTTTAGTACGTGGAGAGTACGGGTCGATCCGTAGGGAATTTTTAAGATTTTAAAACTCTCTAATCGATCAAATTAGACCAAAATGAGAGAGGATTGTTAACTAACAACAAAATAAAGCTAAAACTTAGAATGAAAATGTGATTAAAAACTATGCAATTAGAAAACAATTTAGAGGCAAATCCACTCTCATATTTATGTAAATTAACAAACATACAATCTATGATCTCTATTTTTGATATTAAGTGACATAAGTGTTGCAATTATCATAAGTATGGTTTATTTATGTTATTAGTCAACATAACTTAAACCTTCAAACTATAATGCAACAAATAAACTACTTATCAATTCTCATGAAAATGAAGCCAAAGCAAAAGCTATTTTAAGTATGATCTATTTACTATTGTAATTAGTAATATAGATCATCAAATTTTGTTTTTACTTTCATTTCAAAATCAAAAACCAATTAGCAAATATTGATGTAATTTGCGTTTATGTTGAATAAGAATAGCTCATTTGCATATGCAACATAAGCTATCAAACCCACTTGTATAAACTTACATCAAAATCCACTTTCATGAAGCACAAATAAAAGAGATCATAAATCATAAAAATGTTGAAATTACATGAAGTTAGAGAGCTTCATTACGCCTAAATTGAAGGGGTTTAGCTACTCATATGTGTTATCATACCAACACATGTAAGCTTCAACATTTGAAAGCGAAGAGAAGTAGATACTAATTAAAAGAAAAGAGATTAACTACTTGCATCAAATAACATTAAACTGATTGCATAAATGTAAATCTAAGCTACGAACATGAAATGAAAGAGAGCATAGAAATAAACATAAGCATAAAAAGGAAAGAGAAGCATGTAGAAAATAAAAGAGAAAAAGGCTAGGAAGCCATTTTTATTTCATGAAACATAGAGCTTACAACTTGTATTTTAATTTTCTAAGTAATTTGAAAGAGTAAGAAGATATTTACATGTACATAAGAGGGCTATTTATACATGCATAAAATACTAATTCAATTTTTAGGGTGCTTCCCAAAATGCCCTTTAGGAAGTGTGGCCTCCAAGTAACCATTAGCCTCTAATTAATCCATCATTAAATATGCATGAAGCTTTAACCTCCACTTAGTTGTCCATTAGCTTCTAATTGTAGATTTAGGTAAGTGGGTGGGGTCCTCCATGATCATGAGCATGAATTATTTCCTCTTTATTCCTTTGTATTCCCTTGTGCATGCATATATCTTCATGAAACCCTCTTCCATATGCATCCAAATTCCTATAAATTAACACATGCACAAAAATGACTATTTTGCCCCTGTATGTAGATGAAATATGATGATTTGAAAATAATTGAACTTTGGTTTTAAACACGTTAAAATACCCAAATATGACATTTATTTAAACAAAAATAGATAAAATATTGATATAAATATATGCACATTTACTTGCACATCAGTGATAACAGTAAGTTTGGACTTTTTAGGCACGACATGAATTGGACTAACCTACGAACTATCAAAAATGAGATATATGATGCCATTATTGAGGTGCTTAAGAATTTCATCTCAAACCGCGTCCTTCATTTTTGGGTTAAGCCTTCGTTGCACGTCACGAACTGGCATGACTTCGTCAACTAAGTTGTAATGACCTGAAATTTTCAACCATTCGCATCCATACATGTCGGATTTGAATTGCTCAAAATATCAGATTATTAATTTAAATTTGGCAAAAACTCAGCATATACAGTAAATAAAATAATCACGGATCACAGACACAGAGTAATATAACAATAATGCAGCGGAAACAAAAGAATAGTAGTTCATGAAGCTACGATATATATATATAACAGAGTTAAGCAGGATACAACAGAAGTCACGACTACATAGATGTCTCAAAACAATAATCAAATAGAAGATCTGAATGCATCACTGGAATCGACTGAACAACTAAAAGCAAGATAGATAACTGGATCTCCAAGAGAAGCTCCAACTCCAATGGTGAGTCTCGAATACTGTATCACTCAGTCTGACCCGAGCGTAAAGCAAAACACAAAACACTCGAGTCAGGATTAACATTCTTATATCAATAAATCCAACTCAAGTGAAATAACAACTGAAATACGAGTAACTCAAAGGATGTTTGGGATAACCATCCTCTAAGGATCCGTTAAACTATCTACTATGTAGTAATATACGCTATTATAATAATGTCTAATAGTAAAATAAACTTACTTTTAAATAGCATTAAGGCTTTACATTTTCCACCTTAACACATAATAGTGCCAATAGTCTATACAGTACCTGCGTACCTCCAGATCGGGAGGCTACGAGAAGATACTCCATAGGTACGACACAAATAGAAACTCGTAGTAAAGCTCGATATGGTAGGTGACACGGCACAACTAGGCAATGCCAGGGTAGATATATCAATTACGCATCTGGGCTGGTGGTAACGCATAACAGCCACTACCGCCCACCTCGGAACACACTCCCGAATCAAAATCGAGGATGCCCATCAAATCAATCACAAAGTAATAGAATAGTATACGATGGAATGCGTCCGATCAGAGGTGCTACCTCATTGGCCCGTCGATCGCTCATGTTTTAGCCACCTTATGCCAACTCACGGGAGTCGGGTCCACGTATATACCTCAATAGGAATCGTCGCCACCATCCTACTTCATTCTGGAATCTCCACCGCGTACACAGTTGTCAAATGGGTTTTCGGTATCGACAGAGAGTATGCCTATATCCGATCCCGGTCTCTTTAACAACCAAGCGTTATTATAACACCGCGGTCATTTCAAAATAGTTTATACTTCAAAACCAAAATATCATTTCCATTTCAAAAACCAAATCAATACGATATCATTTTCACTTCAAATATATATCCATTTCCAAAAATCATATCACTTTCAAAGTTATAATACTTTCTAAACCAACAATTTGAAATAATAATACTTTGGAAATCATAATACTTTGAAATTCATAACTTTGGAAATCATAACACTTCGAAATCATAACACTTTCCTTCAAACAGTTTAGATATTAATAATAGTATATAAAATAAAATTGTTTATAAAATAAAATAATTTATATAAAATAGTTATAATTTAAACAATTTATATTAAAATAATTTATATTGAAAATGATTTATATTAAAATAGTTTATATTAAAATAATTTATAAAGTAAAAAAAAATAGTTTTAGATATAGTTTAAAATTACTTTATATAAAATAGCTTCCTCAATTTCACAAATCGATTCAAATCAACTCGAATTCCAAAAATCCAAATTTAATCAAATCATCAATTTCAATTCGATTCAGTTTCTCAATAAACCATTTCAATTTATCAATTTCAAATACATATTTGAACCATAAGATAAGCCATTTCAATTTCAATATATTTCAAAACTTTAAATATTCTATAATTTCAAAACTAAATGTGATAATTTTATACATATCTTAATTCAATTTACTATTATTTAGTTTTGCAATATTCACTAAATAAATTCAATATCATTTAAATAAAAGCCCAAATTTCAATCTCTAAATATTTCCTTCAATTCATTTAACTTGAAATATTCAATTTAAATCATCTTAAACCAAAATCAAGTTATAAAATCATATCCTTTAAAAACCCCAAATTCCATAAGTTCAGATAGATTTAATTAAATATAATTCTTAATTAAATACAAATTTCAAATCAATTCAAATCTATCTTTTCAACCTTAATTTATTTAATCATTTCGAACTCTATATTAAAATATAATTTAAATAAATACTTAAACATATTAAAAATCAACTTTATTAAATCAACTTTAATAAATCTTTAAAATCAATATTTATTAAAACCATAAATTTCTTTTCAAAACCATAAAATCATTTTCAAAATATTTGTATATAAACCAACGGTGTCTGTATATAATTTTCTACCCTATGGTCAAGTGATACGGATATTTATCATTTCAATCCGTAATTTAAATATATACGGGTATATATCTTTTCGACCCGTAATCCCAAATTCAATTCAATGAAAATCGCTTGGGTTTATCATTTCAACCCATAACGATTTTCTCATATTCTACAGATCGTTCGGGTATGTATCATTTCAACCCATAGTGAATTCTATACTAACAGGGAACTTGCAGAGTGATAACATATACGGTAATAATATAACAATCAGTAACAAGCATATATCATCAGTGATAAATAACATGTAATGGTGTCAGATGTCACATGTGAACAGATACAGAAATGGCATATATATAGCAATGTAAATAACTAACAACAGCATATTTCAATTGTCGTTTCAATTGAAATCAAATTTAATAAATATAAGAACATTAATCGTGAGTGATTGCTCACCTTTCGAGGCTAGAGGATAGGCAATGAAGTCGAGTTACGAATCTAAGCACAAATTCCAAAACAAAATAAGATTGGCATGAATTCAACGGACAAGCTGATAAATCAGAAATTGACGAAATCAAATCAGAACTGGATCGATGAAGATAAATCAAATCAGTCTTGATATAAGCTGAAAATATATAAACATTATTATTATATTATATATATAAATTTTCCCAATAAATTTGAATTAGACAAAACTAAAATAGTATAAAAAAATTCAAAACCATTTTCCTTAAAACCCAAGTAAAAATCAATGATACATACATACATACATACATACATATATATATATAAATAAATATATACTATACCTAAGACCATATGAAATTTAAGATAAAATAATAATATTTATGACCTATATAAATTCATATTTATAAAACAAACAGATCTATAGTTCAATATTTATAACACATCAAAGTATATGCATTGCTGTAGACTTAAAAAAATCAACATTCTTTTTATATATAAATAAACTATGCAAATAGTAACCTTTATATACTCCACTTACAAATAAATGAACAATAGAACCACTCAGAAAATGAACACTAATATAAGAAACATTATATTTCATAACTTTATAAGCATAACAGATAATATAGTGGTAAAACCCTTATAGATACATAAGCTAACCCAAAATTGAAAATGTAGACTCCATATTCATAACTACATAGGCAGCCAAATATAACTAACTTACATCCATAAAAAATACAATACTACATTTAAAACACGTATAAATTAAAAATTTCCAAGTATCAATGTATTAAAATTTCAAAACAATACTTAAAGCAACCTTTGCAAAACAATAAAAAAACTGACAGAGCTTTGCAAAGAAATGACAGCAACAGGATTTTATGAATAGCTGCATATTAATAGCTCGTGCATATATATTGCAAATTTAAAGATCACTGTTTACCAAAACAATATATTACTTTCCAAATATCATGTATATATAATACTTTAATATACCTATTGTAACTTTATAACTAAAATATGCAGACATAGTAGAGGAAAAATTAACTCTTTATAAACAATATATTTCTTTCAAATATACGTACATATTATCATACAAAAAAAAACAAATCACCAATAAACTATACAACCTGAACATCACTATATACATACAAGCTAAACCAAATAACATATATACTATTATAAATAACAACATATATATACCTCAGCACAAAACAAATAGAAGGGCGCGCGAACCAGAAGTGAGAGGAGCAAGAAATGGAACAGAGGCGGGTGGAGTGTCGGCAAATGATGGTGGGTTTCAAGGTGTCCACGCGGTGAAAGAAGGCTGCGTTAGAGGGGAAGAGGGTCGATGGAGACTGTCGTTGCTGTTCGACTCACGGAGGCGGAGTCTAATCGGTCGGTGGCGGCTACAGCAGTGGGATGGTAGGCGGTGGTCATAAGCCGAGGCTATCACTTGGGCATGGTGGTCTGCCGTGGGTAGGAGTGGACACGGGTTACACGCAGTGATGAGTTGGGGGAAAGATGACAGGCTAAAAGAAGATACATATATCATAATTTTTTTGGTTAATGTTGTCAGCCTCTTCTTATCGCAACTTGTATATTTTTTTAAATGAAAGAAACGTAAGAGAAGATGAAGTAAAATAGTAGAATGGATTCAATGTAAAAGAAATGGACGAGCCGGTTGAACAAAACTGAAATTGAAGTGCCAGAGTAAATAAATGAACCAGTAATATTATTGAATATAGCCCCGAGAATAACAAAAGTCATGGCAAAAAAAATTTGGAATATAAAAGGTTAGTGACTGTTTGTTTTCAGCAGTTTGAAAGATGGATTGTCATAATAAACAAAAAGGCACAAAACAGGTACAGCTATGGTTACGTTTTCGCTGATTCTGTTGCATACCGAACTTCAAAACACAGAATTGAATATACCGTAGAGATCAGCACGACAAGACGATCAAAACGGTATACAGATATAAGTGGTACGATCATCCGATCATAAGTCGATATTGGGTATTGAAAATGCTGCTATTTCGTTGAAAATAAGATCGACGGAACAATAACGGTCCAAATTTTGAGAAATGAAATATGACGTCTTACTCAGAAGATGAATTACAAATTTTCTATATAAAAATATTCAGATTTGGAAAACATTTTATTACCATCAATTTTTAACTGATTGGAATTGAAATAGAACTACACAAGAAAATTTACTTGCATATTTTCTGATGAAAATTTACCGGTGCTATGTTAAAATAGACGCATTTCAACTATCAAATTTTTATTTCAAAATTTTATTGTTTAAAATTTCACAAAATTTCAAATAATTAAAATAAATAAAACCACTAAAATTTACGGGTCGTTACATAAGTGGATGCGATGTTGAATAAAAGTGGGACTAATTTCCTTAATATCGATAATTGACCAGCCAATTGCCTCTTTGTCTTTCGACATAATTAAAAGAAGGGAGGCTTGATCAAGAGAAAGATTTGAAGAGATTATGATAGAAAACGTTTCGTTGTCATCTAAGTATACGTACTTAAGGTGATCAGGAAGAGGTTTGAGTTCCAACTTAGGAGGTTGCTCAATCAAAGAATTCGATTAAAGTTCTGACTCAACCATGAGGGGTTCAAACGGAAGCGTGTTTTCAATCTCGTTAGGCTCATGTTGAAACAGATGTTTGTATTCGGTCTCGTGTTCGTTGTTAAGGTCAACTGTTTCAATGTCCAAATTTTCTTGAATGGAGCTATCTTCCAACGTTTGGTCAAGTGGTTCATTCGATTTATTTTCGAGATTGAAGATGTTAAGATCCAAACTCATGTTACCAAAAGAAATTTTCATCGAACCATTTTGACAATTGATTAAAGCATTCGAAGTGGCTAAGAAAGGTCGTCCTAGAATAAGTGGAATTTGACTCATCGAATTATTCACAGGTTGTGTCTCTAGGATGATAAAATCAACGGAGAATATGAATTGACCGATTTTTATGAGTATGTCCTCGATTTCACCCAGGGGTTTCTTTATCAAACGATCAGCAAATTGAAGAGTTACTTTCGTCGATTTTAGTTCACCCAAGCCAAGTTGCTGGTAAAGTGAATAAGGAATCAAATTAACATTCGCACCCAAGTCTAATAAGCATTTTATTAATCGTTTTATCTCCTATCGTGCACGAGATCGTCAGACATCCAGGATCTTTGTATTCTACGGGAATTGATTGAGACAAAACTTCACTAAGATCGGCAGCTAAGAAAACTTTCTTAGGTACATGAGTGTGTCGTTTTTGAGTACACAAGTCCTTTAGAAACTTAGCGTAAGTTAGGACTTATTGAGCGATATCAAGGAGAGAGATGTTCACTTTGACTTGTTTGAAAATTTCCAGCATCTTTTCCATTTGATCGAAATGTTTCTTAGGTCGAAGTCGATGTGGAAATAGAATTCGATACTCAGTAGGTTGGTCTACTTGAGTAGAAGAAGAATTTGGATTGGAATTTGATTCGATATTTGACTCGATATTTTGTTCAGAATCGTTTGTCGTTTTCGAAGTGTCAAGAGGAGCTTTCGGTAAATCTTTTGGATTGACAACTTGGTTATCGATTAGTTTACCAAAATGCAAAGTCGTGATAGCATTCATTTGGTTCATATTGCTATCTTGAACGACACAAGCTTGATTCGAGTTCGTGTTTTGATTCTAGGGTTCGGAACTGGTTGACTTGGGAACGTGCCTCGTTCACATTTACTCACTGAAGTGGCTAATTGACTCATTTGTATTTCGAGTTTAGTAATTGACTGACTCGTATTCTGCATGTATGAAGTTAACAAATTTTGCAAATTGCTATTTGATGGGAGGTTTTGAGTGGTCGCTTTAGCCTAAGTCTCAAGACTTTTCTCAAGTGAAGTCATTTGTTTATAGTCTTGAGAAGTGAAAGATTGTTGCGGTTGAGTTTGAGACGGAGGCGCAAGATTTTGTTGAAAGTGGTTGGGCTGAAAAGGAGGATTCAAAGCATTGTTTGGAAATGCTTGAAAATTGGGTCGAACCAAATTCATGTTAGAATTATTTTGGTTCCATGCAAAGTTAGGATGATTTCTCCAACCGGGATTGTACGCTGCAGAAAACAGGTCATTCTTAACTTTGTTAAAAGCATTGAGTTGTTCTAACGAATGAGGACACTGATCGGTGATGTGATTCGAATCGTTACATTCATAACACAGTGGTTGCAAAGCTTGGTTCATTTGATTGGATGAGAAAACGTTGTTGAATTTTTTGATCATCGCATCGATTTTCGCTTCCAAAGCTAACAATGATCCATCGAGTGTGTGGTCGATCATGAATAGATGGATTTCTCGTTAGAACGTTCCCATTGGGATGATTTTTCGGCTAAATTCTCAAGGAATTGCCAAGCATCATTGTAACAACCCTAGTTTGGAGATTACCTATCGATATTGAATTATAATGATAATTATAATTTAATATTGTGATTTAAATTAAAATTGGAGAAATTAAATTGTTTATTTGGAATAAACAATGAATTTTAGAATTTAAAATGAGAAAATGAAATTCCAAGCTTTATTTTATTCTGTTTGGGGTGATGATAAATGGAATATGATCTTTAAATAATGAAAATGATTTTATTTTAGAGAAAATGCAATAATTATATTAATTATTGCCTATTTTCTTCTTTTAATAATTTTTAAAAGAAGTATGTAATTTTTGAAGGTGGTTTATTGAAATAAAAAGGTGGAAATTGGTTTTAAAATATATTTTGGCTATAGATTAAGCTTGGAAATGGTTTGAAATATTTTTCTAAGTGAGAAAGGTATTTTTGTTAAATTTTAAAAGTCAAAAATATAGACTTTTGCATTTTATTGCGAAAATAGTGCATTTTTGTTAAATAAATGAATTTAATAATACAAATATTTAAAAATACAAATTAATCATTTTATATGATAGAAAATGTTTTATTTTGTATGTATACAAGTTTTCATATTTTTCTTATGTGTAAATATGGAGAAAATGCAATTTTGTTTTGTGTATATGTGACATAGGTTCATATATGTTAGTTAAGTGTGAATTAATTAACCTTAGCCTTTTTATTTTCTTTTATTTTTGGGTCCATTAGCCCATTAGTGTTCCTTAGCCTGATTAAGGAAGTAAGAAAAGAAAAATTAACTGTACGTATATTTCTATTATCCTTTTCTTCTTCCACCAGTAAACAGAACATAGAACCCACTCCACCAAATTCAAAATCCAAGTAAATTTCTTCAATTAAATTCAATAAATAGCAATCTTTTTCAATCTAGAGTGATAATACAAAGGTAATCAAACTCCAAACTTGTAATTTCATCAAAAAACTCAGATTTGTGAATTAGGTTTCTAATTTACTGTGTATTTGTTCTTGCATGTACCGTTTTTCTCTTGTACAGGTTCTTAGAGGTCTATATTCAAGCCAAAGTTTCCAACTTGCAGCCAAAATCTGAGCTTTTGCATTCATACGGCAAGGTGAGTTGAATAACTCAAAAATCTAGCTAAGCCAAAGTCTTAAATACTTGAATCTGTACAGAATGAGCTTCTGTAATCGATTTTCTGTTGATAGTTTTCTTTTCTGTGAATCTAGTTTGGGTTGCTTCTTTGCATGCTTATATCTTTTGATTCCGGCAATGAAATGCTGGCCGATTTCTTCCATTTGGTAGCTTGCATGTTGAACTTCTTCTCTGCAAATTTTGGTTGAAAAATATTGTCATTTGGATGTTCAAAACAGTGGTAGAAAATCAACTCAAACACTGATTTTTGCCTGTAGAAATTGTTTTGAGTTGCTGCAAACATTGCACAAGTCCATGTTTGAGATATCATAACTCTTTCATTTCTTACTGAAATTCATCGTCTTTTTTTGTTTGAAAGATAAAGTTTTCTACTATATGCATACCAATTTTCAGCTTAATCCGATGTCCTCTGTTTCATGCCTGGAAGTTGAACCCGAGATGGTTTTCAGGCCTGTACATTTCTGTTTTTTTGAACTGTTGCAAACATGGCCTGAGTTCATGTTTGAGACAATGTAACTTTTTCATTTCCAGTTGGAATTCATTGATTCTTTTTTTGTTTTAAAGATAAAATTTTCTACTATATGCATACCAATTTTCAGCTCAATCCGAGTTAATTTGGTCCTCTGTTTCAAGCCTGGAAGTTGAACCCGAGATGGTTTTTAGGCCTGTACATTCAGCTGAATATGATTTTGTTTGGTCCTCTGTTTCAGGCCTGTAAGTTGGACCCAAGATGGTTTTCAGGCCTGGGCATATTTTTGTTTTTGAACTGTTGCAAACATGGCCTGAGTCCATGTTTGAGACAGCGTAAGTTTTTCATTTTCAGTCGAAATTCATCGATTCTTTTTTTGTTTGAAAGCCGAAGTTTTCTACTTTGTGCACACCAATTTTTAGTTCAATCAAAGGTCATTTGACCACCTGTTTCATGTCTGAAAGTTGAATCCAGAGAAGATTTTAGACCTGGGTATTGTGTTGCTGATGCATTTTTATGTTCTTTTTCCGTCCGACTTTTGACTTTTACTTCATGACTTTATGATATTTCTGAAATGTTTTGAGGCCATGATGTCTATCGATGGACTAGCCAAATTTTGGAGATTTTGAAATTCAAATTTTGGATCAAATTTGAATTTAATTTGAACTGAATTCGAATATCGATTTGAGTGGTTTCTTGGGTTTTTATTCGTTTTCGAGCACGGATTTTTCCAAACGTTTTTGAAATAATTTTTAAAATAAATGGGCATTTTAAATTATTATTATATGATATTTTTAAAGTATTTTCAAATATAGAATCTATTTATTCTTGATAATAAGGGAATTTTCAAATATGGCTTTCAAAATTGGTATTAAAAGCTTGTTTTCTCAAGTAAATTATTTTATATATAAAATACACGTTTTTGCATGATTCAAGCGAATGAGAAGGAGAATTAAACGGTTTGGTAAAACACGTAGTATGGGACACGTGCGTTTATCTTATTGATTAATTCCCGACTTTTCCGTTTGATCGTTTTGACCTGTGGGTCGAGTTTACCGATGAGATGAAGTAAACTTTTTACTGCTTAGAGCGTGAAATTTACTAGTGGTTAGTAAACCGTTTAGTGCGAACGTGTGGTATAGGACACACGTTAACACTGTTCGGGTTCCTATTTGAAAGTTTGTGACACATTTGTCTAAGAGACGTATTTTCCAGTACTGGACCTTCGGGTCATTTGTCCTTCGGGGCGTTTGTCTAAGAGACGTATTTGTCCATTGCGACGTATTTGTCCTTCAAGATGTTGTCCATCGGGATGTTTTTCTAAGAGACGTATTTATTGTCCTTTGGGATGTTTGTCTAAGGGACATGGCCCTTTTTTGAGAAAGATATACTTGGCGGGCTTCGGCCATAAGCACGTGCTATATCTTTAAGATGATTTCATTGATGTTTGTGATTTCCGTAGAGTATCACCATTTTTCGGAATTGGTCCTTTGAACCATTCAATATATATTTGTGGCAATTACCTTTTGGGAATTTGAAGTCTTGGGAGTTCTATTTTTGAGATTTGAATTGCCTACACTGGCGTTATATGAGATTTGCCTTTTGGCGTTTACTTAAGATTTTATTCTCCTCTTTGGAGATATATTTGCCTTATGGCGTGTTTGAGATAGGATCTCTTTATGCATGTTTTGGGTTTGCCAAGATGGTGGGTTTAGGTTTTCCCCTAAACCATATTTGATGTTTTATGAATGCCAATGATATGAGGCTCGCTACTTTTAGCGTTTTATGGGTTATTTTATCTCTTTTCAGATTATATGTTTGTGTAGTGATACCATATTATCACTTGATGTAATAATACACTTTAATTGTCCCTTCTCACTTGATAATATTATCACATTATCCTTATGCTCATATTATCGCTTACCCTTGTAAACTGATTGGTTTAGCTAGACTGACCCGTGTATTTTATACTCGGGTCAGACCGAGGTGTTTCAGGTTAGGTACATTTGGACTTAGCTTATTCTGCTTCTGCATGGACTATTCTGCTAGCTCGTTTTGTTATAGCTTTTTGTGTAGTCCTTTTTGGTTGCTACTCTGATATGTATATTCTTTTGACTCGCTTGTATATTGTGGTTGCTATACCACTTGACATGTATCATTTTGTATACTCTGTGATGTATCTGTATATGTATATATATGTGATGATCTACTGTTCTGTGATGTGTTTTTCATTCGAGTTGTTGTATTTTGTTCTGATAGATCCTATAGCCACCTATGGCTTTGTATTAAGTATATATTGGATATGTCGATCCACTTGAGAAAAAATATGGCATTTGTCGACGTATTCAATAGATATTTAAGACAAGGCTATAGATGGTCGCTCCTAACCAGCCCTATTCTCCGCATTAGTAGACAGTATTACCCAGTAATACTCTTTGTTAATGTGGGTCTCGGGGTGGGGCGTTACAATCATCGTGATAATGGACGAGAAAATTGCCTTGGCACATCGATTCAAGCATGGTTCGTGAACTATTTTCAAGTCCATCGTATATGATTTGGCAAAGGGTCAATTTTTCAAAATTATGGTGTGGACATTTTATCAAAAGCTCTTTAAAACTTTCAAAGTATTTTCTGAAAGGTTCACTCCTGAATTGATGAAATTTTACAATTTCGTTTCGTATTTTGGTTGTTTTTTCCAAGGGGTAGAATTGTTTTAAGAAAACTTTAACGAATTTATCCCAAGTTTTGATCGAGTTCGAAGGCAAGCTATACAACCATTTTTCTGCATAATCGGTATGGGAGAATGGAATTAACCTAAGTCTGATTCCATCGTTACATAATTTTTGAAGTTTAATGGTTACACAGACTTGTTCAAATTTGTTAAGAAGATGTATGGGTCATCGTGTTCAAAATTGCCAAATTTCAAGAGCGTGGCAATGTGATTTGAATGAATTTCGAAGTCATTACCCATTGAGGCGGGTAAGGTGATACAAGAAGGAATAGAAATTCTGTCGGGAAAGATTCTATCCAGAGACTTAGAGGAGGGTTTTCATTAGCCATCGTTGGAGGATCATTTGTTCGGGTAAACGATTCCTCATTGCGTCACGAGTCCAAGACCTCATGCACAAGTGAATAGATCAAGGACAGAAAGATGTGAAAATCAAGGTTTAGAGAATGAAATGAAGTGAAAAATTCTTTTCTTTTGTTTTTTTTAAAAGAAAAATATTTACTAAAAAGAAATTATTTTCAAAAGGAAGATTTATTTTTTGTTTTGTTTTTTTGGATTTTAAATTTTAAACTTTTTTTAAATTTTTTTTTTTGAAAAGATTTTTTTTGGATTTTCGTTTAAAAAGTAAGTAAATGAAAACATGATTTTTTTTACTTTTGGATTTTTTTGTTTTTTCTATATGCATTATAATATCCCTAATTTTAAATAACATCATTCAGGAGATTTAATTAGATAAATTAAATAGAATAATGTAAAGATTAGTGTGATAAGGGGATTGAGATTTGAAAATTTATCGGAGGCCATGCTCAACTAAATACAGATTTAAATAAATGAATTTATGGAAATGGTTTTATAAGTTATCTAATAAGAGAATAAGGCAAGGGTATTATGGGTAATAGCCATCCACCATAGCACTTAACCCCTAAATCCTTATTCCCATTTTCATTTCACAAGTTCAAAATTTTAAAACATAAACCTAAGAGCTTAAGCTGGCCATAACCTAGGGGAAAAGAGGAGAGAAAAATCAATTAAAAGCTAAGGAATCAAGCAAGGAGAATTAAGCAAGGTCAAATCTCAAGTACCTTAACCAAAGTAAGGTGAATAATAATCAAAACCATCTCATTTTCATTTTTAAAGAATATTTGATTTCGGGTTTTAAGTTTAAAACCTTTATGATGATTTTAATGATGATATGCTTATATTACATGATATGTTTGATTCAAACAAGTATGTTTGATAAATGTTTTATTTGATTTAAAGCTAAAACTATATATAGTGGGTTTAGAATGCCATGAGGATTTAATATGATATGAAATACATTATTTGGAGATGGGTTTATATTTTCGTAATTATCCAAGCTATGGATAATTTATTATGAATTTTTGAAGGAAGATATAAATGATTGGGTTTATAAATTTATTTTGGCTATTATATAAAGGATTTTGGGTTTGAAATTTTTATATGTTTGATAACTTATTAAAAGTGAATTTTAATGATTTTTGGGGATTTTTCCTAAGTAATTTACTATGGAAATTAATTTAATTAAGTTAAAGGACTTAAATGTCTTAATTGTTTTGTTAAAGGGAAGGGCTTCTTTGTTAATTACTTTTAATAAATTCTGGATGAATTCGGCAGACTTTTAGTAAAGATTTTTGGTAAAGTTTATGGCAACCAATTATATTTTTACAAATAGGCAATTTATTTGAAAAGCATTTACTTAATAAGGCAACAAAATAGTTTTGCACAGATTTATTGTTTCGCCACTTCCAGTAGCAACCTGTCAACTCCATACCTCCGCCTCTAACCCTGTCAAAATCAATACACATGGTATCAATACTTTGGTACGTAGTGGATTGGAGAAAAGCGGAAGGTATGGAGTCGAAACCATGCTTTCGAAGGGGTTGAGGCCATTTTAAATAGCTTTCGAAGGACTTTGTTTACTTTCAAAAATAGATGTCGCTTGCCTTGATTTCAAAGAGATGCTTTCGAAAGGGATTGAGCATAGCTTTCGAAGGGGTTACCGCCTTCTTAGGGTAGCTTTCGAATGAGTTGTCGCATTTTATGTTTTAAAAATGGAGTTTTCGACAGGGTAGTTTTGAACCAAGTCGAAACTTTGCTGCCGTCTTCATACCTTTCGAATAAGTTGAAGTTTTCAATGAGTTTGAAAGGCAAGATTTTGTTTTATAAATATAACAAGCCGCTTCCCATTGCTTTCGAAAGGGCTCCAGTAGCCAATTAAACTAAAGGTTTCAAAGGCAATGGCTTCGACAGGTGTTTAGAAGCTATCTTTCAATTGTTTTACTTAAAAGATTACAGCTTTCGAAAGGATGGTTCTGAAGCCATCTGTTTTCCCAAACTCTTTTACTTGAAAGTTAATGGTTTCGAAAGGGGTACTTTCGCTTATGTTAACTTTGACCCAAAAGCTATATTTAAGATTAAACCCAATGGTTTTGAAAGAAGTACTTTCAAATGGTTTCGAAGCTAAGCTTCTATAAGTTAGAAAGATACGCTTTTATACTTTCGAAAGGAATGTTTTGATGGTTTCGAAAGAAAGGTTTTGATGCTTTTGAAAGAGATATTTTGAAGTGTTTCGAAAGGCGTATGTTTAAGCGTATTGAAAAGAAGGTTTGAATGCTTTCGAAAGATATGTTTTAATGGTTTCGAAAGTAATGGTTTAAGGTTTCGAAAGCCTTAGTTTTTAAAACAAAGAACCCAATCTCATTTTTAAAGGAAAACCCATGGCAATATAAAAGAGCTTTGAAATGCCTTTTAAATTTTGGAGTTTTTGAAGAATCTTTCCTTGATAAAATAACGGGTTAAAGGGATTAACCATGTTTCATGTGAAAACGATTTGAAGGATATTGAACCATAAATGTTGGTATTATTATGTTATGATCAGATATTGTATGTGCTTCTTCTATATACATATTCACTGTATAATGGACTCATAACTGTATTTTAGGGAGTAAGTGCAGAATAACCAGTTAGGTTGACCCGGTAGTGAATATAAATTGAGCTAACTCCTATATGAGTAGAATTGCATCTAGAAGGTCAGACAGATCGGAACATAAGATGCACAAAGACTGATCAAAGAAGTTGTCAAATTAAACAGGTTTATAGTAAACCCAAGAAAACTATGTTTGGATAAAGTTATTGACAGAAGTCAAAAGGTTCATAGTCAACCCATGAAAACTATGATATAAAAGAAGTTATTGGGGATAATAATAGGTTCAGGGAGAACTCATGAAATAATTGAATGAAGTTATTGACAGGGGCCAATAGGTTGTTAGTGATCCCATGAAAACTATGAAAACCGGGCAGATAGTCCATAAGCTTTAAACATGTTATTAGTCAGCCCATGAAAACTAATAGGTTAATAGTGACCCTAGAAACTATAATTGAGACAGATAGTCAAATGAATGGGGATGGGAAATCCATGATATTTTGCTTGTTTGTATATCATCATGATATTTTAAATTGCTATGTTTTTAACCATTGTGGATGAAGGAGCACAGTATATGGATATTATAAGTTTTTGGGGTAAGATACTAGTGAGGAGAAAACCCGTTCCGCTAAGCGGCGTGGTCTCAATAGATATCTAAATGGTTCGAGATGGTAGATTATTATTCATATCAGGCTTTATGTTTGATTCGAAGTTTATGTTTTTACCCTTAAACTCTCGGGTGCTCAATTAATTTTGAGTAGTTTAAGAGTTAAAGTTTTCAGGTTCTCCTTTAGATGAATAAGCTTCTGGAGACGTGTAGGAGGCAAGCTAGCTAATAAGGAGTTCTTTTCTGTTTGATTCTGCTCTATTTTGAGGTAAAGGCAAAGTTGTTTAGTTGCCTATACACACACACACACACATTGATGATCCAAAGGGGCATCTTCATATGTCGCTCTTGGCGTTGTTGTAATAATTATATTTTCTTTGAGCGTGGTTCTTGAATTTTGGATTATGTAATGAATTTGACATATAATTGAAATGAAATGAGAAATTTGTTTAATGGTTTTAAAAAAAAATTCCTATCCATATGTTTCCGTTGTACCAATGTATTTAGCATTACCGCATTTAGTCGCCGAGGATTAATAACTATGGATGACTGCAACATCTGTAGCCGTTAGTTTTGGGCCTCCAAGTCGGGGATGTTACAAGTTGGTATCAGAGCATAGGTTTATGAAAACTTAAGAAATTTAAACCTAAAAGATCTTTTATAACATAATCCAATGAATCAGAAAATAAGACCGGGGTCTGGGTTAACGATATAGCAATGTACTTGTACTCGATATATATATATATATATATATATATATATATAAGTACATATTCCCCTCACTCTTAGACCGTTTTTCTGTATCTTACTAAGGCTCGCATGCAGATTTACGAGAAAGGAAGATATGGAGGAAGGAAACGAAAGAGGAAATCTCGGTGGAGGAAGCACTACAACTAATGGTAATGCTCGACCTAATACTAGGAGGAACCCGGGCCGACAGGAACATGCTAATCAAAATGCAGATGCCAACGTAAGTGCTAGAAATCCACCAGTAGATATGGGGATGATGTATCTGTTCTTCGTCAATCTGATGCAAGCTAGAGCAGCTGCTGGAGTAGTTGGGAATGTTGGAGGTGCTAATCCCGTGGCTCTAATTGGAAACAACTATGCTAAGTTGAGCAGAAATTATACCAGTCTTGGTAGGAAGCCGTTTGTGGGAACGGAGGATGCTATAGAAGTTGAGAATTGGCTTTTGCATTGTGAGAGAATCTTCGTTGACTTGGGGTTGAATGATGAGCAGAAAAGGAGGCTTGCTTCTAGACAGCTACAAGGAGTAGCGCTTCATTGGTGGAATAGTGTTACTACCGGAGTTCCCAAGGAAGAGTTGACTTGGGTGGAATTTCAGAGGAGATTCGAGCAGAGGATTTTGTCTGAAGTTGCCAAGTCAGCATTGTTGAGGAAGTTCATGGATTTAGTGCAAGGCGAGATGCCGGTGATTGAGTATGCCACAAAGTTTGATGAGCTATCCAAGTATGGACATGCTACCAGTGACACCGTCATCAAGAGGAATGAGAAGTTTATTTGGGGATTGAGACCCGGGATTGCTAGGGCGACCCTGCCACAACTTTGTGATCTTTGTAATGTTGTTGTGGAAATGGTAATCCGACATGAGGAGATGCTGGCTACTTATGGGAAGGAGAAACAGGTTGAAACCCAGAGTTCTCTTGGCAAGAAGTGGAAGTTCTTTAAGAAGAAGAGGACCTAGAAGGGAGAAGCTGCCAAGAAGGCAAAGGCTAATCTGGTTTGCTTTAAGTGCGATAAGAAGGGTCATTATGCTCATGAATGCCGAACTGGCAAGGGGAAGAAAGCCGCAGACAAGAAAGAAGTGAAATGCTTTAACTCTGACCAGATTGGACATTATAAGAATCAGTGTCCAGAACCAGTTAGGGCGGACAAGGGAAAAGTCTTTGTTGTTGGACCATCATCTGCTAGGACAACTACTGCTGAGAAGGGAAAGACTATGATGGAAGGTACACTTTTGATTCGAAGTACACCAGTTAGGGTACTATTTGATATCGGTGCACCGCATTCATTTATATCTCAATGTTTGGTTGATAGGTTATGTTTAGAACCAACATACCTTATTACTTCCTTAAGGGTTGCAAATCCGATAGGAGGGTATGCAACTCTGGAATGAGATGTGACCAGTTAGAACTTGATTTGTTAGGTCATAAGTTTGCATGCAGTTTGTATGTTTTTGATTTCGAACATTTCGGGATCATTTTAGGTATGGATTGGATGGGTAGATATGAGGCTAGGATATTTTTCCAGGATAGGGAAATATCGCTAAGACACCCTAATAGTCATAACCGAATTATATTCTTTGTGGAGGATTCTGACCGGAGTGCTTGTGCTTTGTTCAGTGCTATGGAAGCAGAAGAAGAGTTAAGTCAGGTTCGAGTGGCACGAGAATTTGCTAATGTTTTTGAGCTGGTTACAGGATTACCACCGAAACGAGCCGTTAAGTTTCAGATAGATCTTATGCCAAGAGCTGAACCTGTAAGTATACCACCTAGCAGGATGACACCGACCGAGACGATGGAATTGAAGGTGCAGCTAGTGGATCTAGAGGGGATAAATTTTATTAGACCAAGCAGTTCGCTTTGGGGTGCGGCCGCGGTGTTCGTGAAAAAACCGGATTGGTCGTTAAGGATGTGTATCGAATATCGTAAGTTGAATGAGAAGACGATCAATAATAAGTATCCTTTGCCGAGAATTGACGATCTATTTGATCAGTTGTGTGGAGCCAAATTATTTTCCCAATTGGATTTGGCGACAGGTTTCCATCAGCTAAGGATGGCAAAGGACAGTATTCCGTTGACAGTGTTTCAGACTAGGTATGGTTCATAAAAGTGGTTAGTAATGTCATTTGGGTTAACGAATGCACCAGCATTCTTCGTGGATTTGATGAACCGAGTTTTCCGAGTGTACTTGGATAGGTTTGTATTTTTATTTATAGATGACATTTTAGTATACTCTAAGGATGAAAGAGAGCATGAAGATCATCTTAGAGTAGTGCTTGAGACGCTGAGGCAGCATCAGCTGAAAGCGAAGTTTTCCAAGTCTCATTTCTGGAAGAAAGAGGTTAAGTTTCTTGGTCACGTGGTTTCGGAGAAGGGTTTATCAATCGATCCAGATAAGATCAAAGCTGTTAATAATTGGAAGAGATCAGAGACGGTGACTGAGATTAGAAGTTTTCTTGGACTTGCTAGCTATTACCAGATATTTATCAAGGATTTCTCGTGGATAGCAGCACCTTTGACTAAGCTAACCAGGAAGGAGGTAAAGTTTGTCTGGTCCGACAAATGTGAGGAAGTATTCCTTAAGTTAAAGCATTTGTTGACCAATGCACTAGTGTTAGTAGTTCCAGATGGAAACCAAAGGTTGGTGGTGTATACTAATGCATGTGGGACTGGATTGGGAGCTGTGTTGATGCAGAAAGGTAAAGCGATTTCCTACGCTTCACGACAGCTTAGACCGCATGAAGTAAGATCTCTTAGAAAGAGTTGAATATGAGACAGCAGAGGTGGCTGGAGTTTTTAGCAACTTTTAATTTTGGTATAGAGTATACACTTGGGAAAGGAAATAAAGTAGTGGATGCTCTTAGCATAAAATATCAGAATGTGGTGTTGGCTATGTTGATAGAATGGAAAGATTTAGAAGCTCTGGCTACTTGTAGTGTTCAATTAAGACCGACTGCTAGTTCTAGTCAGAACACCGCCTTGTTTTCAGGTTTGGAAGTTCGATCAGTGTTGATTGAAAGGATTGCTTCTAAGCAAAAAGAAGATCCATTATTGGCCGAGAAGATTAGAAGGCTTGAGGTTGGGTTGGAGATCGATGATCTAAAGGATTTTAGTCTTGACCAGAGGGGATGGTTGAGAAAAAAGGGACGGTTGTGTGTTTCGAATGTTGAGGACTAGAGGAAAGAAGTTCTTAGGGAATGTCATCGATCCAAATTTACGATTCATCCTGGAGAACCAAGATGTATCAGGATATGAAGAGGAGCTTCTACTGGGAAGGTATGAAGAAGGATGTTGGCTTGTGGGTTAGGCAGTGTGCGAACTGTCAACAAGTGAAGACCGAACATCAGAAGGCGAGTGGATTGCTTCAACCTTTGGAGATTCCAGTTTGGAAATGGGATTCGATATCCATGGATTTTATAGACGGGTTTCCAAGGTTGAATAGAGGAAATGAAAGTATATGGGTCATAGTGGACAGGTTGACCAAGAGTGCCCATTTCATTCCCGTTAAGTCAACCAGGACGGCACCTGTTTTAGCTAAGTTGTTCATGAAGAACATAGCTAGACTGCATGGAATTCCTAGTAGTATAGTCAGTGATAGAGATACTTTGTTTACTAGTGAATTCTGGAAGAGCCTACATAAGATGTTCGGTACCAAGCTCAAGATGAGTACTGCGTATCACCCTCAGACTGATGGGCAGACAGAGAGAGTCAATAAGGTACTCGAAGATTTGTTAAGAGCCCGTGTATTAGACTTGGGGGGATCTTGGGAAGATCACCTACACTTAGTTGAGTTTTCTTATAATAACAGTTATCAGACTAGTATAGGAATGGCGCCTTTTGAAGCTTTGTATGGAAGGCCATGCAAATCACCAGCATGTTGGTTGGAGACTGGAGACAGATTAGTCTTGGGTCCAGATCTGGTTAGAGAGGCAATATAGAAGATTGAGTTTATTCAAGAAAGGATGAAGGAAACTCATTCTAGACAAAAAGAGTTATGCTGATAAGAGGTGTAAAAATCTAGAATTCTCAGTTGGAGATAGAGTCTTCATTAAAGTATCACCAGTGAAGGGTGTGGTACGATCCGGAAAGTCAGGGAAACTTGCACCGAGATATGTTGGTCAGTTCCTAATTATAGAGAGGATCGGGAAGCTCGCATACAAAGTAGAGTTGCCGAGCAATATGGCAGGTGTCCATAATGTGTTTCATGTATCTCATCTTCGTAAGTATGTGCATGATCCAGATATTACTATTCCTCGAACATAGTTGGAAGATTTAATAGTAGAACCGAATTTGACTTTTGTTAGACAACCAGTTCGGGTTGTGGCGAGAGATGAGAAGAGGTTAAAGAACAAGACAATCAAGTTGGTGAAATTTTAGTGGAGCGACAACGAGAAGGACTGTACTTGGGAGACGGAGGACAGGATTAGAGATACTTATCCAGATCTGCTGTGAGGGTATGTTCTATATTTTCTTTATATAGGTTGTTGCTGGTCAGGTAGGCTAGTATGGTAGTTAGGAGATGTGACTGATGATTGCTATGCTTAGTATTTAGTCCTTACTGAATTTCGAGGAAGAAATTCTTTAAGGAGGGGAGCCTGTAACACCCCTAATTTTAAATAACATTATTCAGGAGATTTAATTAGATAAATTAAATAGAATAATGTAAAGATTAGTCTGATGAGGGGATTGAGATTTGAAAATTTATTAGAGATCGTGCTTAACTAAATACAAATTTATAAGAATGAATTTATGGAAATAGTTTTATAAGTTAACTAATAAGAGAATAAGGCAAGGGTATTACGGGGAATAGTCGTCCACCATAACCCTTAACCCCCAAATCCTTTATTCCCATTTTCATTTCACAAGTACAAAATTCTAAAACATAAACCAAAGAGCTTAAGTTGGCCATAACCTAGGGGAAAAGAGGAGAAAAAAATCAATTAAAAGCTAAGGAATCAAGCAAGATCAAATCTCAAGTTCCTTATCCAAAGCAAGGTGAATAATAATCAAACCCGTCTCATTTTCGTTTTTAAAGAGTATTTGATTTTGAGATTTAAGTTTAAACCTTTATGATGATTTTAATGATGATATGCTTGGATTACATGATATGTTTGATTCAAACATGTATGTTTGATAAATGTTCTATTCAATTTAAGGCTAAAACCGTATATATTGGGTTTGGAATGCCATGAGGATTTAATATGTTATGAAAAACATTATTTTGGTGATGGGTTTAAATTTTCGTAATTATCCAAGCTATGGATAATTTATTATGAATTTTTGAAGGAAGAAATAAATGATTGCATTTAAAAATTTATTTTGGCTATTATATAAAGGATTTTGGGTCTGAAATATTTATATGTTAGATAACATATTAAAAGTGAATTTTAATGATTTTTGGGGATTTTTCCTAAGTGATTTACTATGGAAATTAATTTAATGAAGTTAAAGGACTTAAATGTCTTAATTGTTTTGTTAAAGGGAAGGGCTTCTTTGTTAATTACTTTTAATAAATTCTGGATGAATTCGGCAGATTTTTAGTAAATATTTTTGGTAAAGTTTATAGCAACCAATTATATTTTTACAAACAGGCAAGTTAGTTGAAAAGCATTTACTTAAAAATGCAACAAAACAAATTTGCGTAGATTTATTGTTTCGCCACTTCCAGTAGCAACCTTTCGACCCCATACCTCCGCCCCTAACCAAGTTGAAACCAATACACATGGTATCAATGCTTATTGGAGAAAGGCGGAAGGTATAGAGTCTTCGAAGAGGTCATGGCCATTTTAAATAGCTTTCGAAGGACTTTGTTTGCTTTCAAAAATAGATGTCACTTGCCTTGATTTCAAAGAGATGCTTTCGAAAGGGGTTGAGTATAGCTTTCGAAGCGGTTGCCGCCTTCTTAGGGTAGCTTTCGAATGAGTTGTCGCGTTTTATGTTTTAAAAATGGAGCTTTCGAAAAGGTAGTTTTGAACTAAGTCAAAACCTTGCTGCCGTCTTCATACCTTTCGAATAGGTTGAAGTTTTCAAAGAGTTCGAAAGGCAAGATTTTGTTTTATAAATATAACAAACCGCTTCCCATTGCTTTCGAAAGGGCTCCAGCAGCCACTTAAACTAAAGGATTCGAAGGCAATGGCTTCGAAAGGTGTTTCGAAGCTATCTTCCAAATTGTTTTACTTAAAAGATTATAGCTTTCGAAAGGATGGTTCTGAAGCCATCTGTTTTCCCCAAACTCTTTTACTTGAAGGTTAATGGTTTCGAAAGGGGTACTTTTGCTTATGTTCACTTTGACCCAAAAGCAATATTTAAGATTAAACCCAATGGTTTCGAAAGAGGTACTTTCAAATGGTATTAAAGCTAAGCTTCTATAAGTTAGAAAGATATGCTTTAATACTTTCAAAAGGAATGTTTTGATGGTTTCGAAACGAAGGTTTTGATGCTTTTGAAAGAGATATTTTGAAGTGTTTCGAAAGGTATTGAAAAGAAGGTTTGAATGCTTTCAAAAGATATGTTTTAATGGTTTCAAAAGTAAAGGTCTAAGGTTTCGAAAGCCTTAGTTTTCAAAACAAAAACTCAATCTCATTTTTACTGGAAAACCCATGGCAATATAAAAGAGCTTTGAAATGGTTTTTAATTTTTTGAGTTATTGAAGAAGCTTTCCTTGATAAAATAATGGGTTAAAGGGATTAACCATGTGTGAAAACGATTTCAAGGATATTGAACCATAAATGTTGATATTATTATGTTATGATCAGATATTGTATGTGCTTCTTCTATATACATATTCACTGTATAATGGACCCATGACTGTATTTTGGGGGAATAAGGGCAGAATAACTAGCTAAGTTGACGCATTAGTGAATATAAATTGAGCTAACTCCTATATCAGTAGAATTGCATTCAGGAGGTCAGGCAGACCAGAACGTTGGATGCCTAAAGAATGATCAAAGAAGTTGTTAGATTAGACTGGTTCATAGTAAACCGATGAAAACTATGTTTGGATAAAGTTATTGACAGAAGTTAATAGATTCATAGTCAACCCATGAAAACTATGATATAAAAGAAGTTATTGGGGATACCAATAGGTTATGGGAGAACCCATGAAATAATTGAATGAAGTTATTGGCAAGGGACACTAAGTTCTTGTTGATCCTATGAAAACTATGAAACCGGGCAGATAGTTCCTAAGCTTTAAACAGGTTATTAGTCAGCCCATAAAAACTAATAGGTTAATAGTGACCCTAGAAACTATAACCGAGACAGATAGTCAAATGAATGGGGATGGGAAATCCAGGATATTCTGCTTGTTTGCATATCATCATGATATTTTAAATTGCTATGTTTTTAACCATTGTGGATGCAGGAGCACCGAGCACAGTATATGGTATTATAAATTTTTCGGGTAAGATACCAGTGAGGGGAAAACCCATTCCGCTAAGCAGTGTGGTCTCAGTAGATATCTAAATGGTTCGAGATGGTAGGTTATTATTCATACTAGACTTTATGTCTTACTTGAAGTTTATGTTTTTCCCCTTAAACTCTCGGGTGCTCAATTAATTTTGAGTAGCTTAAGAGTTGAGGTTTTCAGGTTCTCCTTTAGACGAATAAGCTTCCAGAGACGTGTAGGAGGCAAGCTAGTTAATGAGGAGTTCTTTTCTATTTGATTCCGCTGTGTTTTGATGTAAATGCAAAGTTGTTTAGTTGCCTATATATATACTCTAATCATCTGTAACGACCCGTATTTTTAACTATTTTAATTTATTAAATTTAAATATGATTATTAAATAAAAATGGTTAGAAATAAAAATTTAACGAATTATTAGTGTAGTTTAATTAATATGAACTTGGATAAAATTTTGAATTAAACAAATTCCGAAGGTTTGGCGATAACGAGTATTGAAATGAAATTCTATATATTAACTGGATTTAATATAATAGAAAATGATATCGAAAGTTGATTTAAATTTTATTTAAAAAACAATGAAGATTGTTAACATTTAAAATTGGATTTAAAAGTGAATAATTAGAAATTGGAAATTTCATATTATAATTAACGAGTAAAAATGGCCATTTTGGCCATAGTCTCGGATTTCGACGAAACTAGTTCCATTGGATCCGTAACAGTGTATTCTTATCGAATTTCGAATTTCATAGCGTTTGGAGTTATCAGTTTGCCATACGGGATAGAAACGAGCTGAAATTAATATCGAAAATTCAATATAATAATTAGGTCCAAAAAGCTATCTTCTCCATACGATCGAATTGGGACTCGAAACTTGTTCCATTGCGTTTGGAATAGGGGTATAACATTGGAAACGCCAGGCGGCACGCCTCAATTGGGGTTCAGAATAAATATCTAGATATTTTTGGAATTTTAAATATATATGTTATTTTCATTTCACATCAAGGCCACTAAAACTTCACATCAGCCACCCTAGTGCCTGTCTACTCTTCAAAAAGCTTCCATCATCTTCTCGTTTAAATAACAGCAGAGCAACATGAAGAAGAAAAAAAACTGTGAATTCAAAAAATCAAATCTCGTGAAATACAAAATGAAAAATTCCCAAACTAACTTTAAAAATCTAGTTTTGATTAAAGCTTCGGTCTGGAATGTTTTTTTTTTGAAATGCGGCACTCTCTAGTCAAGCTCGTTCATGTCAGGCATGGCTAGGGTTAGAAATTTTGTAAATTATGGTCGACAATTCGCGAATTAGAGGTCGTATTCGAGTTCATGGGGTCGTATAGCATCTAGGTGGTCGAGGGGAAGACGTGCGGTGGTCAGAGGTCGAACGCGACCTGATGGACTCGTCATCGACATGTGCAGTCGCGATTTGCTCCATGACGTGGGAGGTGATGGTGATGGTACGAGGATGACGAGCTTGAGGCGAGAAGTTCACCGGTGGCGTTGGAGTTTGGTTTCGATGATCGGAGAGGGGTGTCAGGATACGACCGTGCACGAATTCTTGGCTACAGGAAAAAAACGGGGGAAGAAGAAAGGATGGTGGGCCGGGTCGCGTGATGGGCTGGTATTCGGTTAAGGGTATTTAGTTTTAAAATTTGTAATTTAACTTAATATAATATATGTTTAAATTTTTTAAAACTTATATATGTGATATCTTATTAATTATATGAAATCGGATTTGGATGAAACGAGTTGCTAAGGATTCATATCGATCTCGTCTACGATATGGGAGCAAGCTGGAATTTATTTGAAATTGAAACAAATAAAGGTGAGTGTTTTATCGCTCACGACGTACTAATATTTTATGTTCGTTAAATTAAGATCGTTAAATTATTTAATTTTATTGACTGTCGTTTGGAAATGGAATTGAAATTTGAATTGATGGTTAAAAATTAAAATTGACAGTTAAATTTGAAATTTAAATTTAATTGTCAGTAAATAACCGATATTAATGACTATGTGATTGTTGTAAATTATATTGACTATTTGGATGATTGATTTTGATGGATGCTATTGATTGATATTTGATGATTGGATGTTTATATATTTTATATGTATATCCTGTTATCACCTGGTAAATTATTTACAGTATATAAAACATTAAATTGAATTATTTCGAATAAATTAAGAAATAGGTTGAAATGATATATACCTATGACATTGTGATTTGAATTGAAATGATATATATCCATCCCTGAAATTAAATTGAAATAACTGATCACTTGGCCATAAGATAGAAAATTATATACGGACACCGGATTAGTTAAATCAAAGGATTTTAAAAATTTTGATTTGAAATTTATTTAAATGATCTTGATTTAAAGAAATAAAAAAATCGAATTTATGGAAATCGAATTATTTTCGAACTTGAGCTCGAAATGTGAAATTCAAAGTTGATAATAGGAATGTTTAAATAATTGAAGTTGAAATTTTTTTTAAGTTAAAATCGAAATGTGATTTGAAATTCGGAAATTGTTTTGTTTTAAAAGATTGGACTTTTATTCGAACTTTGAATATTGCCAAGTAAAAGTGATATAAAACTACATTTCGGAATTGCACTCGGAATTGAATTATATTTGAGAATTTGGATTTTAAATTGGACACTGAAGGTAAATTTGATTTAAGTGTTTTGAATCAATATTTTGAAAATCGAACTTGGAATTGATATAACTCGAAATGGTTTAAATTTGGAATTGAAATTATTTTGGAATTGAAATTGAAATTAATTTGGAATTGCAATTGAAATTTATTTGTAATTGGAATTGATTTGAATTAAGAAATTTGGAATTGAACCAGTTTGACTTCGAAACTATTTTCAAATGAATTAGTTTAGTATAAATGGTTTAAAATCTATACTCTTTAAATATTCAAATTATTTTGATTTTCCAAACTATGTTGCTATATAAACCATTTTAATACTTAAACTATTTTTACCGTTTAAAACTATTTTTAACTATTTTATATTAAACTATTTTAACCATTTAAACTATTTTCAACTATTTTAACCATTTAAACTATTTATATTTAACTATTTTAATTATTCAAACTATTTTTCAAAAATTCAAACTGGTCAAGGGCGGTAAATCATGGATTTAAATACGAATTAGGTCGAATGAAGTTATAACCCAAATGGAAATTTGAAACAATTTTGGAACTGAAACCGATATATTAAGGCGAAAATGATTTTGAAATGAAATGGTATATTTGAGTAAATATGATGATTTCGAAATGAATTTGATTTTGAAGCGAATGTGATATTTTGATATCAAGTACGAATTGTTTTCGAAATATAAAAGAACCAACCGGTGTGTAAGATGACGTTGGGTTGTTAAAGAGACCGGGGACTCTTATTGGCATACTCTCTGTCAATATTAGAACCACTTTAACAACTGTGTACGTGGAGTGATGATCCACAACAAAGTGGTTGGATTTGGCGTACGTTTGCCGGATTTGAAGAAAGAGAACGATGATGGATTAGCCTGACACTTGTGCCAATTCGAAATGACTAAAACAGGAGCCGTACCGGCCAAGTGGGCTAGCTACCCCGAGCAGACACACTTCTTCATATTACCATCATTTACATTGTGATTGATTGGTGCGCACTCTCGGATTTTGGGAACACGAAGCAACGAAGCAACGAAGATGTATATTGTTTATCTTATTTCCAGAATGAAGAAGGGAAAGATAATGAAAGGACATGAAATATATATATCAAACTCACAGAATAGAAAGGGTCAAACAAGAATTCCGGTAAAATAATAAAGGAAAAGGCTTTTGATAATATACGGCTGAGCAATTGAAAGGACAGGAACAAAATAGCTAAAATACGGAACCGTTACGACAAACTACAACGCCGATTTCTCTGCATATCAGACATCAAAATGCAGGAATGAATATACTGCAAAGATCAGCACGACGAGACAAACAAAACGGTATACAGATATAAGTGATACGATCAAGTTATAAAAACTCGATTTTTCGCTGCCGAAAATGCTGCTAAAACGCCGAAAATAAGAAAAACGGGGCTATAGCAGTCCAAATTTGACGAAACGAGTTACGACGTCTCTCTCAGAAAATGATTTACATTTTTATTATATAAAAGTATACAGATTTGAAAATTATTAAATTTTCAACCATTTAACCGATTAAAATTAAATTTGAAATTTTACGAATAAACTAACTTTTATATTTTTCAAATAAAATTTACCATATGCTAT
The DNA here is from genome assembly GCA_030737815.1 of Allium fistulosum. Classification (NCBI taxonomy): domain Eukaryota; kingdom Viridiplantae; phylum Streptophyta; class Magnoliopsida; order Asparagales; family Amaryllidaceae; genus Allium; species Allium fistulosum. The sequence goes on from CM060906.1 coordinate 1,043,611,820, forward strand.
ATTTTAAATAGACGTATTTCAAATATTAAATTTTTATTTCAAAATTTTATTGTTTAAATTTCAAGAAAAATTTAGTTAATTACATTATAAAATCGTTAAAATTTTTGGGTCGTTACAATGTTAATGTTTAATACTACATGACAATCCATAAAAAGACATATTCTAATGTACTCTTCCATTGAAATTAATTGTTTGCACTTGATAATGGCAAGTAAAGTAAATATAAAATTTTAATATGACCAATTAGTATATCACTACCAATATTGTTACAATTAGGAACCCCTAATTAGAGACAAAATAAATATTTTTCCCATTTTAGTTATTAATTAAAGGCAAAATAGTAAATAGCTCCTTGAAATATTAAATAAGACAGAAACACATGCCCTAAATTCGTTTTCTTAAATTTTTGTACTAAAAGCAACGCTTTTTTCTTATCTTGCGTTCCTTCCAGTATTACCAAATATTTTTAGGATTTATTAATACAAGACAATGTTCTGTTCGAATTTCTACAGGTATTTTGATCTTCTCGTTTTTAATGTTTATTTATTTAAACTAGTGTCTTAAATTATCTTCCCTATTTTACTTTTAGGGATTTTGTTTGTAGTTTCAATTTAAGGATTTTGTTTGTAGTTTATATTTAGGGATTTTGTTTAGAATTCCAAGTATTTTTTAGGCACTATGATTTTGTACGATTTATGAGGAATTGAATTTATTCTTGAGTTATTTTTGCTAGATTCTTCTATTATTACTTTCAAAACTAGTGGTAGTGTACAATGTGAAAATTTGGATATGATGATTTTTAGGGATTTTGTGTGGAATATCGAGTGCCTTGAACATCACTAGCTCCAAAGCCAAAGATATAATATTATAACACCTTAAGAATTATTATTTTTCACACACATCTGATTAGTTTGTGCTTCCAACATAAGGTTTAGTGTTTTTATTGGTGGTATTTGAAAATTTGGCAAGCTAAATCCAACATGTTTTTGACATAATTATAAGATATAGCGCAATCCTTTATTTTGATACTTTTCATTTTTGGTTTATAGATGAAATATCATTTTTAGGTTATTTTTTTAAATGAAGACGAGGGTGAAGTAAACAGCAAGTACCTAAAATAATTTCATAACACTGAAACCATGCATTGTTGAAGCTACAAAATTTCCTGATCCAGATTCGCAAGTCGCGCACTATTAGGTGATGTTGAAAAAACAAATTTTAGTATGCAAAACAATTTTCTTCGATCATAGTTGGATGGATTCATGATCTAAATGCATAAGTTTACATATTGCATAAATTATCAAAAATTTATTTTTGTGTACTTTTTTAGTATTTTTGGTGTTAGATCTTGCCTCATCCATAGTAACTTTTTTAAATCTGTTTTGAAGGTAAAGAGTAATGTACATTCAATATTTGCACTCTATAGATTAAAGTTTCATTAAATTAGAGATGATAAATTCAAAATGTTACATAAATTGCTTGTTAATTTAGCTCTAAACCATTATAAAAAATATGAAAATGCAGAAAATTGAGCATTATAAAAAGGACTTAATACTTTATGTCTATTCGTAATACAAGAATGATTTTCAAAACTACTGGACTGAGCTATTGAATATAATAATAACAAATATTGATCTCATGTGTTGAAAATACTCTCATAAGTTTAAACTTAATCATTCCACTCATATGATTATTTCCCTATAAGTGATGTATGCAGGAAAAAAAAGAACAAGTGATGTATACTATGTATCATTTATCAGCATGCATTTTGGTACATTTTTTTTATTTGTATGCTTTTACAAACAAAATCCACAGCCACTCGTTGCTTTAAGTGGGGTGTATATAATTTAATACTAATACTTTATGATATTTGTATTTTATTTGTATTACTTTATTTTAAAAAACAATTTTTTTCTATCATATTGAAACTTTTGTTTGTAGAATAGTTTGAAGATTTCTTTATGAATAAATTCTTTCGTCACTTTTCTTCCTTCATGTTTCAGTTTCTTCATAACAAAAGAACTATGATTAGTAAACCCATTTATGTATGAATTCATATCAAATCGATATTAACATAATTTTTATTGTCTTATCCAAATAGCTCACGCATGCTGAAAATTACAACACTTTTATGCCTTTATTGATGAAAGACACAAAGCTTCAAATGAAGAACATTGTGATACAAATATTTTATGATCTAGAGAGCTTTATGATCCAGACAGCCTCATACTGAAAAACACAACATGCTTTTATCATCATTCTTTATAAAATAGATAGCTTATTGTCCAAACACCGTTATCTCAAAGTTTTGATTATTATTATGTTTAGTACAATGGAGAACTGTGAACTTTATGTATAACGATGATGAAATTGTGTATTTCTTTTATGAAGCTTCAAATAGAATATAAAGATCATCATAATAGAGTTATGCATGAGTTTTGAAATTGTGCGTTGGAGGAATGTCTCCTGCATGAAAAGTATGTTTTTTCTTTACAACTTTGTAGACGAGAAAAATAATATATTATTCAGTTTCATTGTTTTAATGAAGAGAAATATAACATGGAATTTTGTTTTTAAGCAGATTGATTAGATTGACACAGGATGATAGACTATTCTAAGCTTCACATACTAAGCTTCACATATGTTAGAAGCCACAAAACATACCAGTAACAAAGAGTTTAAACAACTTATCAAGTTAAAAGTCTAATATCTTGAATCGACATCATTTTTTCCTTTAAACACAAGTCAATATTTATATGGTGTCTACCATACTCTCTCTTGCATTTTAGATAATAATCAAGAAGTACTCATTTCAAATAAACCGTTTGTGAGAATGAACATGATGTATGGTGAATATATGATATTTGATTGAGATAATAATCTTTACTACATTTATTTATTATTCCTTCTCTTCTAGTTTTTAGTAGATCTGTCAACGGATACCCAAAAATCCGAAATCCATTTGGATCTGTATTCTAAAATATGAATATTATTCGATATCCTAAAAATGATTGTGGATATTCGTTATCCTAAAAAAATTTCAGATGCGGATATAAGTGCATCCGTATTCGATATTCATTCTATCTGAAAGTAACTACATTTATAATAATTATTATTTTAAATAGACGCTACATTAAATTGTAATTAAAATTGATTACCTAGTACAAATTTTTGAAGAAATTCATACAACCGTTGGATTCCATATCCATGACCAACGTACATTCACATAATAAAACCCTAACTATTTCAGTCACGCTCTCTTCCCTTTCAGTTTCTATTTTTCACAGCCCCACTCCAAAAACTCTAAATCGATCGCACGACCTAAAATCTAAATTGATGCCTCAGCTCCGGTCCAAAGCCCACATCTCAGCTCCATGTAGCCAATCACCCTCGTCCCGTAGCCAATCGCACTCGTCCCGTAGCCAATCACCCTCGTCCTGTAGCCAATCGTCCAAGTCTTCAATGATGATCGACCTGCATTTCACGCAAGCATCTGAACTTGGAATGTCGTGTGCTGCTGACTAGCTCTTGCGTCTTCTCTGGTATAATTGTGGAATTTCATTAAAATAAACAAAAACATTTTTAAATTCAAACAAATAAATTGTAAAATTTTAAATTGCTTGGATTCAGCTTAAACCAACTTCGTAATGTTGAGCACTTCGATACGATCGCAACGTAAAAAACCACATCTCAAACGGACGTTATTTGCACAAGTTATTAATTTTTGAATTTTATTAAAATTTAAACTTATTAATTAACATTATTAAAATGGTCAAACGGAAGATGCGTCAGATGCCAACGTACCTTGCCTTAACATTCCAACAACGGGGCTGAGAACTGAGTTAACACCATTGGAGCTTCAAACGCGTCGAACGCATTTCCAACGAAAATGGGCTATTTTTTGTGCGAACAACATCGAAGCAAAGTGCTAGGAATTTAACGTAATTACTCTGTACGCATGCTTATCATGGTTATGTCACTTCAATGACCATATTTTGTTTAATAATTTTCATTATTATGTTATATAACATTTCGTCCCTTAAAATAGCGATATTTTGTCTAGTTCAAGGCCGGGTTCAATTATGGTCCGATCCATTATAGACAAGCGAATCATTACAGACAAGCTTATTAAACCGGACTCGGACTACTTCTGCAATTTTCGTACCGAGTTTAAACAACAACACATTTTTTTGAAGATTATCGAGTTGGACATAGGCTCGTCAGATACAAGATTCGGTCCTAGTTCAGACACCAAAATGTCCAATCTGGTCTGCTCGATATACAGTCCCACTTGATTTATGCAGCTTATATTTGACGACGACAATAATTTTTAACTTATATTAAACACTTAAGCCTTAAAATTAAGCATTTATCCTAACTTTATTAGTTTAAAAAAGAACTTTTCAAATCAACATTTTTATATTAATGTTGCTAAAGCTGATGCTAAAAAACATTTATTTAACAAATGTAGGAGAATATAACAAGGCTTAAAGTGGATCTACTGTTTAATAACACTATATTGAAAAATTGAGTGGTCGAAGAACACTATACGCTATAGCAGGGATTTTACAGGACTTTAGCTGCACTTTAACTGCACAGACACAAATCAATACATTTATGATTCGTCTTACATTATCCAATCGTGTTTCATGGTGATTGAAAACTAAATTGACATAACAAATAAAAAAATTGGTCACATCGCTAGCTCCACTATAGAGCTCGTAGATGAAGCAAGTTGCTGCCATTTACAGCAGCGACAATGCTGCTATAAACAACAGCTCAAGTCCTTGTGCTCTTCTTATGTTCATGTGCGTGCGTGTGCTCATACTGAAGCATAAAAATATACTTTTTGAAAAATGATTTTGCTGTATATATAATAAACATGACATGAATCGACAGACCACTTTTGAAAATGCTGCAATTATGTTCAAGTGGATTTCTAGGATAATATTATTTTTATGTGGTTTCCTCATCAAACAGGTGCAACATATAGGAACGTCGTTTTTTATACAGACAGAACCGAAATCCAAGCTTGAATTGAACCACACAGCTTTCTTCAAGTTATTTCTCAGACTTTTTTGCTTATGAAACCGTTGAATTTGTTTTTGTAGCTTGATAGGTTCATAGACTTAAATATAAATATTTTACAGACTTGATCATGTTTCAGTAATTTATGCGATATACATAAATAATGTAGTTGTTTCATTGTTATGTAAGTGCTTCATTGTCATGCATAGATAGCCAAGTTATATACATGGACCAACTTAATTATGTATTTATCTATTTCATTGTCTGAATAATTATACATAGATATGCTAAAATTGGCACCTGAATGTATGTATGTGGTGCTTGTTTCAGCTTATATACGTGTTCGACCTAGTGTTACTGCCACTATAAACATAAGGGGACCAATACAGCATAACCCTCTAGTTTTTCCTCGAAATTTTCAATTCAAATTTCCCCTTAAATGATGATAAGAACTTAAAGTTCTTTGCAGTTGCATTGATTGTCAAAATTAATCTAATGATTCAGTTATATTTTTCTTTGTAGAAACTATTAAAAAACTATAATGGATGGAAGAAAGAACAAAAGGTTAAAAGTTGCATACCGTTTCTTCTTGCTTTACTATGTTTTTGTTTATTTAAATTGTAATATCATATCAACTTATTTAATATTATGTATTGTTATTTTGTCATTTGAAAAAATGATGAAGTATTGTATTTTATATGTTTGAATGTTATCTGAGAAAATGAAATATTTAAATTATGATGTTTAGTTTAAAAAATTTCGTATAACAAAATCCTTGTCCAATATTCAAATACGAATATTTCAAATATTCGAAAATATCTGTATCTTATTTTCGAATGTGGATATTTTCGGATATATGAAAAAAATCTACGAATGCAAATGCAAATGTTAATTCTTTGATATCCACGAATATCAGATGCAAATTTAAATTTTCCGATATAGATGCAGATGTAGCCATATCAACCATCGTTTACATCCATTGACAGACATAGTTTTCAGTTCAATTTAACTTGTAATATTTTAACAAAAGTTTATTATGTACCCAGTTGTTATCAGCTATAGTATAATCCTCATTGGTAATAAGTTACTAATTGATGCACATATTTAATATATACAAAGTACTATTCTTCTTACTATCCCTTGTTTTATTAAATATAAATTGTGTACATAACAAACATTTAAATATTTATCTCTACGTGCATTCTTGAATAACCTTAGTTTTATTAAGGTAAACTTAATGCTTTGATATGTATAATGTACATGTATATGCAAAAAGAAAACAAAGGTTATAATATATGATCTAATAGGAAAATCAAAGAACATAGATGAAAATACATAGATTAATAAATATAACAGTTGATCCTAAACTTGCTTGTTTTACAATCTTACCATTTTTGTTTAGAATTACATTATAGTTTTGTTCACATCACATGAATTTATGACAATTCTTTACAAATTTGTTAATTGTGCATGGTTAATTATTTATTGATAAACACTATTTTGAAGAAGACACATTTGTTCGGGCGGCTGAGATAAGATCTACAATGTAATATGAGCTTAATTTTGTTGTATTTTGGAAGTTCCTCCCACATAGCATGTTTACAAAAAATTAAGGCAAAATTAGTGTTTATTTTGCCAACTTTTATAGAGAAACACTAATTTATCTCTCTTGTTATTAGAGGCATTTTTATTTATATGTCTACCTCTATTTGAATTAATAGACATTTACCAATCTTTATTCTTGTTAGCGTGTACATTTTCTTTTTGTAAATACCATTTATAGTCGCAAAGGGATAAAATTTGTTAAAATCAAAAAATAAAATAATATATGAAGTGCATCTTGTAAAATGGATGATTAAATCTTAAAATAAACAAACAAACAAGGACTTTTTGTTTCACGCCCTACAAAAGAACTTAGAACACCTCTAACGAACATAAATGAATCATATTCAAGGCAAGCTCTCCAATGGTGAATATTACGCGTAATATTACATGTAATATTCAGAGACCGATTCAAACTTCTAAATTGATCTCAAACGCTTATTTAATAGATGTCCAACGTCATGCTTCTGTTTAATAAACGTCCCCTATTAAATGTCTGTTTAATAAACGTCCCCTATTAAATGTTCTCATTAATTACGATAAACTTTAACTTTGAATTGTTCTCATTAATTAATTCATATTGCCTGAAACCTTTAATTCTGGTTCATTTTGCATGTTGAATTAATCAAATTTGTACAATAATTCAAATATAGACTCAAGCGCGTATTTCTTGGACAAATGAGCTTGAAACGCCTATCTATTAAATAAGCTTCTTATCTCGAAATGCTATTAAATATTAAACCTTTCAGCTGCTCGAAATGGTCTAAATAAATTAGGAGAATCCGCCCCTTCCCAAAATGTAACTCATGTCTCTATTGTTGGTGTAAAAAACAAAACACCATAAACTGTTTTCTCTACTTTTTCTCATTTATTTTATCCCGGTTACAAAGGTGAAAAAATATAAAAAATTAAAGAACTACGATCAAATACTCTTAGAGTATAACAAAAATTAATTTGCCTACCGTGAAATGCAAAATGTCCGATTTTGTATTTTCTAATACAAACAGGGTTAAAAAAAATGAAATTAATGAAGTTTAAAAAACATTGTAGCTACCCAACGTCCGAATGCAATAGAAATTACAATGGATAGCGAGGGAAGCATATACTGTTGCTTCACATTTCACCAGCCAAAGCATATAGCAGGTTGGCCTATAAATAATTAATGCAAAGCGATAATCCAAAGGAAAAAAAAATTAAAATATGAGACAACTCAGCCCCTTAGATGTTCAATGAATGCGATCATTTCCGCAAATCATTACAGGTCTGTAAACATTGTTCATCACAGTTGTCTCGATATAATACTGTTAGATATGAAACAGAAATTGAGGATTTTAATTTGTATGTTATTCCACTTATTTTCAGAATATAATCATCAGAAAATTTAAAATCCAGAATTACAACAAAGCAATGTTGCTTCAAGGGAACGAGTTCACAGGGAACTAAATCTCCACAGCGACCAGATAATGAAGCATATTCGTAGTACAAATAAAAAGGAAATATCAACAAAACAATATATGAAAATAGTCGAACTTCAATCAATTATTTACAGATACATCACGGAAAAAAAAAATCTGCAAAGAAGACCGAGGACTCCAAATTAATGACGAAATCGAGCAACTGGTTTTGCAGAAAAACTCAAAAATAAATTTAAGAACGAAAGTCGGAATGGACGATGAAAGCTGCTGATTGAAATTAGGGCAGGGAACAACAAATTTATAAGGCGAGGTAACGGCTCCGATGCGAAAATCGAAGGTATTTAACGGTTTCTAATAAAGGACAACGTGTACTTCTTATGCGTGTTCACGTACCTGCCCATTGGTTTAGAAGTGATATTAAAGCCCAGTGTGAATGAGTTATGGTTTATAGGCCCATTTAGTTCTTCTTCACCTTAATTCGCTTTATACCATCTTAATTATGTAATCTATAAAACTTCCTTCTAAATTTATTATGTTAGCCAACGTATTAACATGTCATTCATCTTTATTAATAGTTGGTTTGAAGCACAAACTTTTGGTCCAACCGCGAACTTTCAAAATTGTCCTTTATATGCAATTCTTTATTAATAGTTGTAAGGGGAAATAATTTTAAAGGACAAAGTAAAGTAAATAATTGCTCAGAAGGACACGCGCAAAAAACTTTTACCGTAAGGACAAAGCCCAAATCCCAGATACAAATTAAAACAAAACAAAGAATTCTGCTCGTCTCCTCCTTCTCGCTTTCACTCAGAAATTGGCGAACTTTGTTTTAAAAATAAAATTAAATCAAAACAAATCGATTTCTCGTTCGATTGCTCAAAAGCAAAATCAATTTCCACGGTCTCCCCAAAACCAAAATCACTTTCCCAAAACCAAAATTACAATTTCCAATTTCTTTGAGTCTGTGTTTGATGTCGCGGTTGTGATTGGTGTTTTGCAGGAGGCGGCGAGGAGAAAATTTTGATTAGGTTGCAGTTTGGTCGAGGTTGAGGTCGCGAGTTGTTGGCGATGATTGTGTTGGTCGAGGAAGGTGGATTGGAGTTAGGCCATGGCAGATGGGTTGGGTTTTTGGGCAGTGAAGCCAGAGAAGCAATTTGTTGTATATGCAGAAAGGTTGAGCAACCTACTTGAAAAAAATGATTCATAACAAAATATTGAAAAATATTATCTCTCAATTTCAAAAACAGTTAGTTCAGAAATAAACAGTTACTACAGGAAGAAAATTGATACCTACATAAAAGAAACTGATACCTACAGAAACAAAACTGATACCCACATAAGAGAAACTGATACCTACAAAAACAAAACTGATACCTACATAAAAGAAACTGATACCTACAGAAACAAAACTGACACCTATGAAAACAAAAAAGATAACTACATAATAAAAAATAAAACAAAATATAGCAAATATATCTTAAAGTAATAGCTACAAACGCAAAAATTCATACACAAATCGATACTAAGTGTGGTAGTAAAACTGTTAAATATTTTAATTCAAAGCATACTATATGCTTGTACCATTAAATTTGATGTTTCACAATTAAATTTGATGGTTGTAAAGTAATGTAATTCTGTTGAAATTTGTACTTGTGAAGTAATGATGTTCTATTGCAATTTGATACTTATGAAGTAATGATGTTATGTTCTTAAAACAAAGCTGCTCTTACTTGTAAAAACATACACTAGAACTAATACTGTAAAAACATTTAACTGATACTAAAACTGAATACATCCACTTACAATAATCTGAACACAAATTAATAACAAATTTCATTTATAACAAATTCCATGCTATACTGAATACAAATTAATAACAAAAGGTCCAATTACAATAAACCACTAAAACAAGTCACACATCCACTTATTAATCTGAACAAATTCAAAATGAAAAATCAAATCATATCCTTTTCGAAGCTTGACAATTCCATTTATTATAACCAAGCTGCTTTGCACTCGCCACATCTATTATGCTTGTTCTAAAAATATGAAAATCCTCCTTCAGACTTAGCTGATGGTCTACCTGCGTCACATTATCACCAATGCCCAAAAAAAACATTAGTAAAAACATGTTCAGTTTAGAACATTAGTTTTTACATTTCAAAAAAATGATATCCAAGGTATACAAAACTGATACCTAGTTACTGATAATCAAAAAAATTTATACTAAGAAAAAATAAAAATGATACCAGAAAACTGATCCTAAGATATGATACTTTTCCACTCTATCACAAGCTTATATACAACTCAATCAATGATACTTTTCCAATCATCACAAGCTTATATCTCATTCTTCAAATCATACAAAGAGCAATCAATAGACATCCAGTGCTAAAAGTGTTATTATTCAACACAAACAGACAAATAAGACTGTTATCCCCACTGAAAATAAAAAATAAAAAATAAACATTAGTAAAAATATGTTCAATGTAGAACATTAATTATTCAATTTCACAAAACTGATACCTACCGTATACAAAACTGATACCTAGTTACTGATAATAAACAAAATGATAAAAATAAAAAATAAAAATGAAACCCAAAAACTGAACATAAAATATGATATTTTCCACTCTATCACAACTTTATATACAACCCAAATAACTTTGTATCAAAACTTTAAAAAAAAACGAGATCACGGTAGAAATATGAAAAGAAAGAGGTCGACAAACGCGCATGAGAAAAATATAGTAGATGAACTATAATTTTCAGAAGAATGAAATTGAAATGACTAAACAAGGTTGATCGATATTTTGATTGCGATAGTAAATTGGATCGCGACAGAAAAATTTGATCGAAACGAAGAAGAAGAAGAAGAGGAAGAAGCGCGTGAAAGTGAGCTGGAAGGAAAATACGTGCGTGTGTCCTTGTGAGAAAATAATTAGTGGGCTGTCCTTACGGTAAAAAAACCCTAAAAATTGTCCTTGAGGAAAATTTCCTGTAGTTGTAATATATTTGCTTTCACACTTTTTTGCTATCAACATGAAATACCAAAAATATATCTCTGCGGATATTATTAAAATTTAGCATTGCTTAAGATTAAGATCTAACAATTAAACTTCTTTTACAAATTCAAATTTTCCTCTACAAATATTTACTAAGTTTTGATATCACTTTAAAATATGATCTAGCAATTTTACTAATTAATAATATAAATAAAAATATAAACTCGCATGAAATTATATATTGCAACTTAGAAATAAAATTTCAAATTATCTACATGTGATTCAATACAATAATATGACTAAATATATGTGAAAATTATTTTCTTTTGAACGTATTAAACAAATACAATATGTAGAAAAATAATTCAGTCTTCTTCATCACACTAACGCTCGTATGTGTATTTCTAAAGCCGTAGGTTAAAAAAAACAAGGAATGACTGCTAAGCCCCCAGAATTGAAAGATGATGGAAGAAATGTCCCTCCCAATAAAGTTGTGAAAATTTGGTCCCTATTTTTTATTTTTAGTTAATTTAAGCTACTTTTGCCCCCGATTTTAATGCTGGTCCGATTTTCTGGAAGGGGACAGTTTGGTAAAAAATAACAAAACAGAAACTTAATTTACATGGATTTATCAGCAGAGACTTTTTGTTTATGAGCTTTGAGAATAGAGACCTTTGGTTCAAAATCCAAAAAAAAAAAAAAAAGTTTGCAGAACACCAAAAGTAAAATTACAACCCTACCCTCAGTAAGTTTATTAGTAAAACCAACGTTCTCTTCCAATTTCACTCCAGAGCCCTTCTGCTGATTTACGAAGCCCACATAAAATAATTGTTCGTCGTTCCCTAAAATCATTCTCGCGCACCTAGTTCCTCGCAAATTCACTCACTCCTCTCCTCTTTCGATCCTATCGTTCAAAAATCATGAGATTCAACATCCATTTTCTATCTTTCAAATCGATATTAAGGTAAAAACCTAACTTATTGTTGTACTAAAAGCATCATATAATTTTTCTTCAATTAAAATCGTAAATATTTTGCTATTTCGCAAAGTTATTCAAGTTAAGTTCGTGTCCTAAAACCACTCTCAAATTAGTTGTACACTGTTTTATATTAGAAATACAAGTTGTAGTGTGCTGCATGGTGTCTTAAGTAGAGCAAATTTTAGTTGACTGGTGCTTTAAAGTATAAATTAGATGTACTTCTTTCTTTTTAATTCAAATTCCTAGTAGCATAATTAAAACCCTGGTGGTACATATAAAGGTAATTTTGTTATTTTAAGTTTTAACCCATATGCTGTCTGAAATTTTTTAAGGATGTTAATTCTGATTTAGTAAGATGCATGTGAAGGTTTTAATGTAGTAATTTAATACCCTGTTTTTTATGTATATACTACTAAAAGGTTTTCTACTATCGTCAAATTAGTATGAGTATGTAATGTATATGCTTAGTGAAATATTTTCACTCATTCTGGTTTTGACTTTAGTTGCCTACTACAATAACAATAGTTTAGTCTTTTCTTGATTGATGAACAATATAGATAACAAAAGCTTTCACAAAATAAATCATTTCGTCAATAGCGAGGTGGAGGTTGGTCGAATTTTTTGATCTCCTCATATCCAAAAGTTTATCATGTATATACTACTAAAAGGTTTTCTACAAAAGTTTATCATGTTTTTGCTTCAATGTTACAAACCGATATAATTTTATGCAATCGAGAAACTTGATTGTATGCTCATCAGTCTAAAAATCACTAGGAACAAACCGCCAGCGTTTAATTATAATACTTGATTGAGGTGGGAGGGATTAGAGATGACTGCCATCACTAGGCATGTCAACGGATGCTTTCGGATGTGGATAATGCCATATCCACATCCGCATCCGAAATCATTTTCGGATTTCGGATATCCGCATCCACGGATACGGACGGATATCGGATAATTATCCGATCCGCTAACGACTGATCAATCAAGAATTATAAAAAGAAAATTTTAGTTTAACATAAATAATTTTCAATCCCATTGATTATAGAAGTGTTAAAAATTAACAAATACGATGATAATAAATAGTTTCGAGCAGTTAAAAAACATTAAGTGCATATAATATAAACTACCAACTTAATAAAATAATAAACAAATATCTTTCACTGCACTAAAATACACATAATTTGAACTATAATCTTGACAAAAACCGGACGGATAATTTTCGAATGCGGATGTTTTTGTATCCGCATCCACATTCGTTTTTCCGGATATCAGATATTTATCCACTTTATGGATGCGGATGCGGACGGATTTCAGATTTTTCGGGTATCCATTGACAGCCCTAGCCATCACCATAAATAGTCCACAGCCGAAACTGAAACATAACAGTAGTCATGTCATCTTAATCAGCAGTAATTCACTCTAGTTCCCTACGTGGAACATGCTTAGACATTGGTTAACTCTAAATAACGATGAAGGTAAGTAACTCCAAAGAATTATATTAATGAGCAAAATGATTGTATAATAATTAATTTATACCCCATTAATTTATTTTTGTCAAAAATATGAGCTAGCGACTTCGAAATATTTTCAATTGGAATGCTACTGCATGTGATCTGAAATCCATGTCTCCTTTTTCTTATGGGTGCTTGAACTGTTATCTTAATTTGAGGTTAAAGTTATCGTATTTAACTCATTGTACAATTAAATAGTAATCTTCCATGTAACAATGCCTATCATATTGACCTAATCTATATCGGTAACTACTGTCAATCCAAATTTCTCTACTGCTTTGAGTTATTCATCTTCATATTAATTGCTTTAAATGTAAAATTTAATTTTTGTGCATTTACATTAGTGATTTCTTTTAGATCTGATAAATGCTGTCTTTTTATTGGAAGTTGGGAGTCATGTAGATGTGATTTAGTTCCGGACCATCTTTAAAGCTTTCTCATGTTCTCAAATTTTTGTTTATACTCATGCTGCTTTAGAAATGATCTTATCCGTTTTTGGTTAGTGCACTAACTCTCAGCAAGTTATATACTATGCGATTTCCATTAGCACGTAAATTATTTACATCTGTAAGTTCTGTTATTTCTTAGATCTTATTACGTCTTTCATAGTTTCTTTTAGATTAAAGTTTTACTTTATGTTAATGTTTTTTATATACTTTGTCGGCTCAGAAGTTGCAAAATGTTGTATATTTTCTTATAGCCCTATCTTTTAAACTCACATTTGGTGCCACTTTTCTTCCGATAGAATAAGATTCTTCATCGTTAACTACCCCTAAGGAAAATTTGCTCTTGCCTTTTTTTTCTTCTTCTGAAAGTTGGTATTTCAATCGCTTTTTCTCCCTTTCTCAAATGCAATTGACATTCCAAAAAGTTCTTCATAGCATTTGAAATGTAGAAATGCACTGCATTCGCAGTTAACTGTAATTCAGTTATTAGGGAATATAAATTTGAAAGAGGCATGGTTGAATTCGGAAGGGAAGGAGATCGTAATTGGAACTAGTTTAGAAAACACTCTTACTTTGTTTTTTTTAGTAACTGTCAAATTATTTTTTATGATTGTCCAACGGTATAGTATAGCGGCTTTTTGCATTTTTCATTGCTTTAATTGTACCATTCTTGTACCACAAAATAGTCGAGTGTTTCGTAGAACTATATAATTCTACAATTAAATGCACTTATTTTTCTCTCAATGTTTTGTATTTCTCGCACTTTCTTTTCTTTAGACTTGTCTTAAAACCTTATTTCTTTGATCTACATACATTATAGTTGTTGTATCTATGTTTGTCTTAGCCTTCATATTGCTCTACTTACGTTTCTATTTTTCTTCATCAGCTTATGTGGGTTGTCTGGATAAATAAAGCGACATGACTATGTTTGAAGCACCGGTATGCTTATATTGGAAATTATTTGTGATGGAAATCGTGATGACTATAATATACCAACGAATTAAGTTTATTTTTCTTCGCTGCTTTATACTGTCCTTTTTGTTCTTTTATGTTGTATGAAAATATTTTTTACAAAGCAGTTGTACTATTGTTCATATACACATGCTAAACCAAGTTATTTCATTGTTTGTGTATAACTATTTTTGGTTTACTATTATATTTTATTTTACTTTATATATAAAATCGTAATATATTGAAAATTCTGTGTAGCATGAGTACTTGAATAAATAACATGCATTGTAGTTGCTCATGCCTTGTGCAATGTACACTTTTGGGCTAGGCATGTATCTTATAGGAATTGAACATGTCATACAAACAAGGACTTAACATTTTTGGTTAAAAGCTTAACGAAGTAGCAGGCAAATGCTTATTAAGAGAATCACCAAACCTAATCCAATCAACAGTTGATTGGATAAATTTGACCTGACATTTCAGCATGTTATGACAATCAGATATTGACCTTATGCATAAAGGCATTCCACTAATCAATACTAATCACAACCTACACTGGGAAAACAACTCCGGCTATCCCCTTTTGTTTGTACAAATAAACAACCTAAACCAATCTATTGGGCTTCGGAATAGTCCAAATTAACATCAATTACATTACCATGCTATTTCTTTGACAATGCTATAAATTGTTTAGATATTATGTTGCTTCTACAGTATGTTTTTGAAAATGGCACCGAATCAGATCGACTTCTTGTACTTTACGCATCGCAAACTGGTAACGCAATGGACGCAGCAGAGAGAGTAGGGAGAGAGGCTGAGCGTGGTGGTTGCCCTTCTGTTGATGTCCTCTCTATCGATGCATTTGATGCTGTAAGTTCTGTTATTTAATTCCATCTGTTTTTTTAATTAGTATACATTGTGAAGCAATAGTTGTATGGATGGTCAATTAGAACCATAAAATTCATTTTTTGTTTCCGTTTTAGGTTCTTAACTGTCCTATATAAGTTTTGATATCATATAGTAATTTGTTTATGAGTATGTTATAAAACAACTTCAGCATGTCAATTTGAACTTTTAGAATGGAATTCTGGGGACAGGTTCAAATATAGTTTTGACTTTCGAATATGTTTTGGTTTATTCCAAGTATTTGAAATTAGTAAATAATGAATGCAATGCAATATGGCAATTACATGACCACGATGTTGGCAAATTTTAAATTCCCCAACTTTACAATATGGTCCTAGATAGTATTAGCTCATCATCATCGTTCTCTACTCAGTGCACATAGCTCTCCCTTGAACAAAGTTTAGGGAGGGCAAGTTGTACATAGTCTTATCTTCATTATTGGAGAGATTGTTCTTGAAACTTGATCATTAAAGCAAGCACCCATAAAATCCAATCAATCGATGTGTGAAATAAAACTCAGAATAGGTTTACATATTGAAACAAACTATGGCGCATATAACATGTTTCTTCATATCTATCCATAAAATCAAACGTCCACCTACTTAATGTAGATTACACACCAAGCACCGAGGCAAGCCTAGATAACCTTAAATAAAGGATAATACTATATGCACCTACCAAAACACCCCTCTCACCCACTTTATGAAATAATAAAATAATTAACCAAAACCGCTTCAAAAACCCACCATGCTTAGATAGATTAAACCAAAATAAAAATAAAAGGAAAAACTTGCGTAACCAAGTAATATATCATTGAAAAAAGACTTTAATTCTTAAACATATTGATTTCCTTTACTATCACTTTCAATGGCAGAAGAAAGAGAGGTAAATAATATAAGAAAAATTATTTTATAAATTATAAACCAATGTAATATGTTTTTTATGTTTACAATATTAATATCAATCAATATGCTTGCAATTTCATTTTGTGTGAAAATTAATAAAGTTTAACTAATGTTGTATATTGCATTTTGTCGTAGTTGGGTTTTACTTTTTATCATACATAATAGTGTTTTCTCATACATCCATTAATGGAAGACAAAAAGAAGATTGGAAGTGTAACTAAAACATATTTTCTTTTTTGAGATTAATGTTTTTGAGTTAAGAATTTCTTTATTATTATTTAGATATTGCAGCACCCTACGTGGAGATTCTAACAACTTGCATGCTTTTTGAGATATTGAGTTTTGATTTTAAAATAGAATTAGTTTTGAGATATCGAGTTTCCAACAAAGTTAATTTGATATTTTATTTTTGAGAAAGAAAAACTTTATGAGAAGGGAGAATGCGAGATTGCTTTGTTTTTATCAAATGGTAAGAAAAAAGTGGGTGAGTGGATGAGATAAGTATTTGATTGGGTGAGTGGAGAGGTGGGTGAGTGACGGTGTTTTGGTATGTGCATATAGCCTCACTCTAGATAAATGAATAAATTAAATTGGATGGCTATATATAACAAACCAGAAACGAGGGCAATATATATTTAGAATTTAACATTACAAAATATTATTTATTTATTTGCATCAATTGACATGGTTTCTGCAAATAATCATGAAAGTTAAATTAAAAATAATTCTGAATAAATATAGAAAAGGTGCAAATGAAATATAAAATTATTGTATGCATTGAGCAATGAGTCAATGAAACCAAATGACAAAAAATGGTTTAATAATTTTTGTAGAAGTATATCAAATCCAAGAGTTTTCAAATTAAGAAAGAAATAAATATAACTAGTTTCATAAAAGAACATGCATTTTCTTCCCTAAAAGCGAATGTGAAGCATAAAGTTTCAAGGAAAGAAGAACGAGCAATTTTAATTACCTGAATTAAAACTACAATACATTTGAACTATAAAAATACTTGATTTATTATTATTATATCCATACAAAAATAAATACATAAATATGTGAAGCTCAGTTTAGAATGAAAGGACATCATCTTAGTAATACACAAAGTTTTAAATCTCGAAGATTTTAAGGATCCATCCCGTGTCGGATGAGATAAATGTATCTCAGACATCCATCTAGACTTTATATATCGGGTCCTAAAATTTATCTTGAAACTATTTCAGAATATATGTTTTCTTTAATGTTGATTTGCATATAACTAAATTTATAAATAATATCAAAAACTAATTTAACTTGCTTGATTTGTTGTAATAACAACATTGTCATTAGTGGCTTGTAAAAACATCCACGCTATATTAAACATTCTTAGATTATTATATGTGAAACAAAATACGTCCAATAGAATATGTCAAATGAAAGAAGGAAAACAACCTATCCGAATTTTGATGTTTGATGTTTTAACATAATATGATTATAACATGTCTACAACCTTAAAAGCCGTTTTTGGCAAAACTATGTTAAACAAAAAGGGAAAATAGTCTAACAACAAATTTTGTAGCCTTTGTTAATCGAGAATAATTTACATCATTAAGTGTTGCAGTAAGTTTATGGTAAGAAAAATATGATTGGAATAAAAAAAAATATTAAAAATCAAATCAAACATAATTAGTGCAAGTATAAACAGAAAACTAATTTCGAACCCTCTTTATTCTGACCAAAACAAATCATAATTAGGGTTTCACATAAAAATATATGATACAGTAAAAACAAGTCTAGGTTAAGTGGAAAAAGAATAGGGTTAAGTACGTAAAATTTGAATTTTTCTATGAAGTCTGAAATTTATAGTACTCAATTTGCTTTAAAATCACCAGAATAAGAAAAAAGCTAAAAAAATCTAGAAAAATTACAAATTTAAAAGATATGTAGAAGCAGAACAAAAGAAATAGAACAACAAAATTTGGATTTAGGAGAATTACTGATTAGAAAAGAAAAGAAATAAATAAAAAAATTATCAGGTGTCGGGAAAATGAAGAACAGGCTCTCGATTCAATAAAAATAATAGAAAATACCTCAATTCAATCAAATAGATCTCGACCAAGATCCCATTCATGATTTCAAAATCTCAGCTAAGATTTAGGTGAATTGAGATGCAATCAATATTTGTTGTTTTGGATCGTCTACCCGAAAACAAGATCTCAGCTGAGATCTCGACCAAAATAACACAAGATGAAAAACTGTCCATGAATATAAATTCAGTATCTCTTACTCGTTCATTTTGATCATGTATTAAAAAGCATTAACTTCTTTCCAACAATTGTCCTCCAAATGTCGGTCATGTAATCTAAAACTTTTCTAACCATCTTTATCCATATTTTCATCTAATCCAACCCCTTTCCATCTACATAAAGCCATGTTTCATCATGTCCAAGTGATAACCTTCAACCGGGGTTTTAGCTAACTCTCGTTTTTCTCTTTAGAATATTTAGCTTCTAAGAGTTATGTTGTAACCATATGGTAGCACATCCGTTGCTTATTATACTGGTATATTATATACTATTATATTTTATTTATCGTGGACAATAACATTAAATTATGATAGCTGCCTATTTCCTCGGAAGTCACAAAACATGGAACATGGGAGGACATTTAGAAATGCTTGTATTTCTAATTCATCACTTCTACCATATAATAATAAAAATAAAAATAAAATACACACACTCATGGAGCTTAGAGCTCTAGCCAATTAGCAGTACTTTATTGATTTACAATTGTCTCAACTCTGGAGTATTATACCTTTTTGAGTTTATCTATCATAGGCTATACTGGAGGTAAAATCATATTCTTGCAATATCTAGAGTTAAAATACGACTTGAACTTTTTTACTTGTAGGAGAGCGGCAAATGTAAAATGTACTATCCTCAATCTTGTACACTTCACAGTTGTGAATTTGGTTGTAAAGAATAAAACAAGAGGAGTCTAGATAGCAATTAAAATGAAAACGAGAGCATGGTTATCATTGTCCTAATTAAATTCTTACTCTTTGAATTGCACATTCCTTTCAGTTGCATGCAGCAATAGTTGCCTGGGTTTCAGAGTTGTTGTCAGTTTGTTTACAAAAATTATTGTAAATTGTTGTTGTTTAGTTAAGCCGTTGGAGTTTAAAACTAACAGCTCTAGAAGTAATAAACTTTATACATTTCACTATTTCGTACCTTCTCAATCTTGTACACTTCACAGTTGTGAATTTGGTTGTAAAGAATAAAACAAGAGGAGTCTAGATAGCAATTAAAATGAAAACGAGAGCATGGTTATCATTGTCCTAATTAAATTCTTACTCTTTGAATTGCACATTCCTTTCAGTTGCATGCAGCAATAGTTGCCTGGGTTTCAGAGTTGTTGTCAGTTTGTTTACAAAAAATATTGTAAATTGTTGTTGTTTAGTTAAGCCGTTGGAGTTTAAAACTAACAGCTCTAGAAGTAATAAACTTTATACATTTCACTATTTCGTACCTTGTATTGAGTCACTCGCTAGATTTGATTGATATGCTAGGGCATTTTTTTGGACAGATAGCCTGAATCACATCAGTCTTAATCTTTGCATTCCTATGAAATTGTACTATGGTGTTGGGGGCAGTTTTGGAATCTGTATTTCATGTTGATATTTGATGATCATATGATGGAGGAAAATAACGAATTAAATATATTATTGTTCTGGGATAAAACCTAACTTTTACATTGTTTGAACTCTGTGTATACTGTTAAGAAATTACAGGTGTGAGGCTCAGATTATTCAATCTCTAAATTGTGGTTTGTGCATATTTATAACAAAGTCATCTGTATGATAGGTTATTTCTTTCTTTTTTCAGATAGTCAGCGATGTTTTATTTATTTTTATTTTAATATTAATTCAATAGATATCTGTACCATATTTTTTGGTAATATTTCTTAGTCTTTACAAATATCATTTTCTTGTCCATCCAATGTACATTTGCAAAGCTTGATGTTAAGTTTGTGCTGGTAGCATCTAGATTTATAGTTACAGATATTTACTGAAATTTAGTTGTCTAACTTAGTCTGTTTCAGTTGTTTTTACCAAATGAAAAGCTGGTCGTGTTTATAGTTTCAACTACAGGCCAAGGAGATGCACCAGATTCCATGAAGGTTTGTTCACCTTACACTTTTTTCTGAATTATATTTTTTGCCATTGATTATGGAGTTTGATCTTGTTTTCCAGACATTTTGGAGATTTCTTCTGCAAAAAAAGTTGAGTTGCCAATGGCTAGATGGGCTTCAGTATGCAGTTTTTGGATTGGGAGACTCTAGCTATCAGAAGTATAATGTAAAGAGAAAGCTATACTTAGAAATACTTTTTTCTTCCTATTGTATTACATTAGTTCATAATCACCCAGTATATTTAATATTGTGGATTTTAAGTACAAGTGCTTGTTATGAAAATATTTTAGTTTTAAGGGCTTCTCATTTCTTTCATGTGTATTAAGCATTTCAGTTTAGTTTTAAAGGCTTCTCATTTCTTTTATGTATATTAATAGCTACAATTTAGTTTTAGGGCCTTACTGTGCGCTCTTCCCCTCCCTCCCTCCCAACCCCCCCCCCCCCACTCCCTCCCTCCCCCACTCCCTCTCTCACCATTTGATTATATACTTCACCGTTTGATTATATACTTCAGTCCACTTGTATATTTCAAGCATCATGAGCCGAAATTTGAAATATCACCAAAATATTGATCACATTAGCCTTCTTCTCCATTCAGCATAATAGATACAACGACCACAAATTCAAGCAACTTCCTCATCATAGCAGAAACATAACCAACTTATATGATTTGTTGTTGATCTCCAAACATTGTTGCAATTGCTTGCCATACAATTATAAATCATATCTGAAATTAATTTTGAGGTTGGAGATCTTAGATTCAAAATGCATCAATTCCAAACCTTTATCACCTTCTGAAAAAACCCTAATTCGAAGACGCAAGGCTCAAAATGGATGGGTTTCAAATCTATGGAGTAGTATGACTCAAAGTTCAATAGAAAAATTAAAAGAACGTAGATCGTTATTTTTTGGGGGAGGTATGAACATAGGCAGCCCTTAACTCAGAGAAGAATAGTTGGAGGCCCTTAAAAGTACATTGTAATATTGTATGGATGAATGTTTCCACTCTAATATATTACTTATGTGAACTTATGCAATTTCGATTTGTAAGTGCTCCCTAACTTTCATAATTTGGTCATTAAACTTGTCATATTACAGTTTACATTAAGTATTAATTTTGTTAAAATCCTACGTTCTCTCTTTGAATGAACATATATTTGGTTTCATGGTTGAAAGTTCATTGACTTGTTTTTTCATGTAAGCATGACACTATTCCACTTCTTAATTTCAACCTTATTTTGTTTACCGAAATAACTTTCCATAAAATGTTTATGCCAGTCTTCTAAGTTATTACACTTTTAAGTTTTAAACGCCACTTTTACAAGTAAGCTTGCATAAAATGTTTATTCAAGTACGCCATACTTATTAATGGCGCACGGCGCAAAACCTTGGCAAAGTCTTAGTGCACGGTGCGGCAAACGGTGCACACTTTTTTGATTTGCGGTGCATGTATTAAATAATTATTATATATTTTTTATACATCATAATTAACTAAACAAAATCAATATTATTTTTTACTAAATCATATTGCAAAAAATTTCATCAAATATAATATCGTAAGTATAGAATATCATTTGTATTACACCATTCAATGTTCAATCATTTGTTAGAAGTTAAAAATTTTAATTTAAAACTTATAGCTACTGTTCAGTAATTAAAATTTGTAATTTTGTATTTCTTAAGTGAGAAAAAGAGAAAGGAGATGTGACATTTCACTATATTTTGCTTTGTGTGATATCTACTTTGATAAATTTATTTTGTTTCATGTTACTCTAATATGTTTACTTTATATTGCATTTTTTCACTTTACAATTTTTTAAATAGTTATTTAGCATATTTTGATCACGTTAAAATACAATATTCTATAATTTAAATCTTATGTCAGTTTATCATATCATCGTGTGAATAATTATATATAATTCTTTTAAACATCAATACTAGTTTGAGCATACATGTGCAGTGCAATATTGCAACTTACTGTAAGAATATTACATAGAAAGAATTAGTTTTTAAATATCAATAACTACACGTGTTTGTCTTCTAGCAAAGAAAATTTAGTAAAAATACTATTCTTTAGAACCTAAAGAAACAAATTACTTAATAAATGTAATCATGCATGAATACCAATTTTTATGCACTTTTTGGATCATGAAAAAACAAATATAAAAAGAAAAAATAGCAGATAATTAAAAGGTAATCATTTTTATTTTGGCGCCATGCGCCATGTGCACCTTTGCTATGTGCACGATTTAATGTGTTTTCCTGTGTGTGCCGCACCATGGGGCCAAAAGATGCAATTGCCGTGCCGCGATATGCCTTGCCCATGGTGCGCTTTTTCATAACTATGAAGTAAGCTATGTTATTAGAAGCCCCAATTAATGCTTAAGTGATTATTACATTTTTTTAACTATAAACTAGGATTAGCATTCATGGCACATTGCCTTTTCCAAAGTGCAAATTAAGCATTGAGTTAGTTTTCAATTTGTTGTATTCATGTTCAGTCTAAAAAAAGTTTTAGACGAGAGGAACAGTAATATGAAAATGCGAAACTATCTAGTCATAAAATGTGAAATATAATGTTGTGAATTTGTGATTGTCTATTCTCTGCCATTCATTTAAGTTATTAATATTGTTTTTTAATGTGTAAACGAGACCTGAAAATTGAAAAGCACCGATACTTGGACTAACGTACATGTATATTTTATTTTTGGGCTGGGCAACTAAGCACTGCAGCGATTTTATCCCATTGAAGCCATTAAGCAAGGAAGTAAATTGTATAGTTGGACAACTATACACTGCAGTGCTTAAGTTCCATTAAAGTCCTTAAGCAAGGCGTAAGGCTTTTAACCTGACAGTTCAATATTTTGTTACAATATACATTCCCTTCTTTGATTTTATAAATATGCCCCTCTTCCCAGTTTACTGCAAAGAAGTTGGACAAAAGGCTTCTGTATCTTGGTGCAAAACCAATTATTGAGAAAGGGTTGGGAGACGATCAACACCCATCAGGGTATGCTGTCTTATAGACTTTCCTGTTTTTCCTTTAATATTACTTGGTTGTGACCACACCAATTGTTGGCTTTGATGCATTAGGGATTTAGGATACACTGTTTATGTGCAAATTTTCTTCTCATTTCCTTATTTTCCTGGTTATTGAATTTGTTGACATGTTTTCTGATAGTACGCTAATTGTTTTATGATCTCCTTTGCCATAGATATGAAGGTGCTCTAGACCCTTGGTTAGTATCATTATGGAGCTCGGTCAATCAATCTATGCCACAACTTTTACCAAGAGTTTCGGACATTCAAGATGCTCATAAAAGAATTTTACATGTCCCAAAATTTCAAATCAGTTATAGCTCTGCTGATGAGTCAGAAGCACATTTTCCATCTAAGCTAGGTAAATACATCTTTATTTATTTTTATAGAGGGATCAAACTGAATTTAACACACACTCGCGCACGTGCGATTATTCTCAACCATATTTTCATCGGTCACTGTAAACATGTGTGTCAGTGTGTGCATACACTCTACGTTTATAATCTCATATTTGTCTGCACCATATTCATTTTCGTAATTTCCTTTTTCTAATGAGGTTATTAGCAGTCGAGAACTTATAGCAGTGAAGAGCATAATAATACTTCTTGAGTTTGATTTATAAGCTAACGAAGATAAAATGGTTTGTTAAAATGCATTTATGCTGGTTTTTGGTTCTCAATATTGTGCATGTGCGTACATCTGAAAAAACCTGCAGTAACTCCTTTTTTTCTATAGGCTATGAAATTGCAACTTGTCATGATTACATATTGTTCAACCAGATTATTCTTTCATATATGATATTTCATACATGACAAGCTCGTGTATATCATTTCAACCCGCCTATATAGTGAATATAATGTTAGGGTTGTATTCAATGCATGTTGATATTCTGGCTACCAACAATGGATCAGTAAGTTTTAGTTACTGATTTGCTACTGGCACGTTTTTATATAACAAATTCTTTAAATTTAATTCAACAGATTTGAGTAGCCTTGCAAAGATCATCGGGAACTCTCGCTTGATGTCGCCGTCCGAACATCAAAATGATTTTAATCAGCCAGAGTATTTTCTGAAAATGGTAAATATTTGAATCTACTGCTTAGCAATACTTTTCAAGTAGTTACTGTTACTAGTATGACTTAACATCTAAAATTGTACCTGAGTACTCTTTGATCTTTGATATCATATATTCACTGTAGACTGTGGTTCGATCGTTGTTCGGATCAGTTTGGGGGTCTAGTGTTCAGTTGTTGCTCAATATCCGAAATAGCCTTCTACCACGTCGTCCAAGCTAAAAACCCTGTCACGTTAATCTCAAATATTACATCGGGAAATGTTATATATTCACTACACACTTTTTATTTTTGCTTCTGGGTGCTTTTATGAACTATATTGTAAAGATTCCTTCCAAGTTTGGCACTAGCACCTAAGTCATGGTGCTCTGTCTCATATTTATAATTTAATAGTGTTGTTTATCAGCGTTAGAGCTACATTTCATCTGTAACAGCATAACATATAAAAATAAGACTGGTACAAATGTAGAACACAATTACAGTCTATCTACTTTTACATTTCTTATGCCAGTTTTACTTTTATTATTATAATTATCGGTTTAGGTAAAAAACATGTGTTTGACCAAAGATGGTGACAGAGATGTGCGCCACTTTGAACTTGAAACATTATCCAGAGTAAGTTCATTATGTTTTCATATTTTGTTCTTGATTATTAATTTCTACAGCTTTGCAGGTTTTGATGTTTTCCCTTTTGTTGTATCAATCATTTAGGAAGTTAGATATAAGGCAGGTGATATTATAGAGATTCTCCCAGGTCAAAATCCCTTGGCAATTGATAAATTCCTCCATCGCTGTAACCTTGATCCAAATTGCTACATCAGAGTAAGAGCCTGTCTGGGAATGTATTTTGTTAGTAATTTTGAATTTGTAGTTTTAAAAGTAGTCTTTGAAAATAAAATTCGACAAAATTAATTTCAAACTTGATGAGAATGAATAATTAAGTTTTTCTACTTATGATCTATGCCACATCAACTTATTAGCTATTTTTAATTTAAAGTTTTAAACTGTTGTCAAACAGTTTAAGTTATATAAGTAACTTGCTAATTATTTTTCTACTTCTAAGGTTCTATCACACATTCTAAAGTGCTTAACATTGATTAACTGTTGATAATGAGATTCGGTCTCAACACCTCTAGATAGACAATCTTGCAGGAGCGGAGGCAAAGGCCATCTGTGGCCAATGCCCTTTCTGAAATTCAACAATCCTTCTATAAAATACATAATTTTTCAGTTTGGCCCTATCCGAAGAAACTTGCCATATCTGAAATGAGTTAATGCTGTTTACAAGCCAAATTTAATTATAATTTCATTCCACAATCAGTTATCCAATTGCAACTGTAACTTCCTTTTATCTTTGGTTGTATTTTTGCAAATGGGAAGCATATTTAAGTATATTTTCTACTGTATTTTTCTTTTTTCACTGCTCAAGTATATTACTTTATATGGAAAATTTTTTGCCCTATCTGAAATCATAGGCTAGCTCCGCCACTGCAATCTAGAGACATAACATCTCTAAAGTGCTTTTATACATGTTTTTGATCTTTTCGCTAGAATCTGAGCGTGATAAGTCTTTTAGTTGGTTTCCATATTGCCTATGACTTATCAAGCTCTTTATTGTTTTTCAGGTCAATCGAAGAGCTAAAAGAAAGCTTTCATTGAACAATTGCACAGATGATCTTTTGGATCCTATAAAATTAAAAACTTATGTGGAAATGACAATGGATATAGCATCAGCTTCACCTCGACGACATTTCTTCGAGGCAAGATAATTTTCCTGCCTTAAACATAGAGCAATATTGTTCAGTACCGTGCTTTACTGACAATTATTTTTTATATTATTTTCCTCAACTCCTCATATCACAATATTGTTTATATGAAGTACAGGACAGTTTTCCTAATGTTTAATTGCAAATAAGACTAAGAAGCCCATTTACATTTTCTCTCATTAGTGTTAAGCAAATCAAACATGCATGTAATGATAATTGTTTTCTTTTTTATGAAATTTTCAGGTCATGAGCTATTTCGCAACTGCTGGACATGAAAAAGAAAGGCTCCAATATTTTGCATCTCCTGAAGGGAGAGATGATCTATATCAGTACAATCAGAAGGAGAGAAGAACAGTTCTCGAGGTGATTCATTCACAGTACAATAAATTATTTCTTGTTATTTTGAACGTAATTTCTCACACATCATGGTCTAATATGTTTGTCAAGAATGAGAGATACTGAATGGTATTTTAAGTTTTACTGTTGATTGAGACTTTTTGTAAGGCTATTTTAGTCCAGCTTTGTGGTGAATGGTACATTTCTAATTTGTATTCCATTTCATTATCCATGTGATCATTTAAAGGTCACATACATACACAGTTCATAATGCTAGCAGTTGCGTACTTCATGTCATTTTTAACTATATTTTCCACTATAAAATGTTTATTTGCATATTTGCCAGTTTTGAAATTTATTAAATGAAGCACCTATGTTTGAGAAGATAATGAAATGAAACATTGACATAATGTAACATTCACCGAACAAGTTGATATGCAATCAATTGGGTGATTTCCAGGTACTCGAGGATTTTCCATCCGTGCAAATGCCATTTGAATGGTTAGTACAGTTAGTTCCTCCTCTAAAGACACGGGCATTTTCGATATCTTCATCCCCTTTAGCCCATCCAAACCAAATCCACTTGACTGTGAGCAAAGTATCATGGATTACTCCATTTAAGAGGAAGAGGCACGGACTTTGCTCAAATTGGCTAGCTGGAATTGATCCTCAAGATAGCCAAGGTATATTAATTTTTATACACTAACAGCAAAAAATTACAAGTATGACATAAGATGTAGCTTCAGTTTAGAGAGGGTGGTAGGGGTTCATTTGTTCTGTTAGTTTTCCAGTGACAGGAGCAAATAAGTTGTTAAAATAACCAGCATTTAAATCGGTTGTACTTCACCGGACCGTGGTATTATTCATTTTTAATATTTAAAAAGTGGACACACATGTATGTGTAGTTTGAAAAGCATAAAAAAGGGTATAAGCCTGTAAATTTTTTAAAATATGCATCCAGTACACAACACAAAGTCCAGGTAAATCTTATGCCTACTCCCATGTGTTTGTATGGGGAAAGGATTTGCTACAGCCCACCTCTTCCACGCCTCATCTACACATCTATGATTTTTAGTGTTACACTCCCATTTGCTACACTCCCATGTGTTTCAAAATGAAATGAAACTTTAGCGTTATTCAATAGACACATACACACATCCTAGCTTTTTTGAATTTCCACTTCGTGCCTAATCCATATTTTTGTATGTACGATTACTAGAATTTGATAATTTTTGTAGGTACCATCTAAAATCTTTACTTTAAATTCCGTTTTAGATTGGATCTCTTCCTCTACGATTCAATTCATATTCCGATTCAAACTTAGTTAAGCCTGCAATTTAAAAACATCATTCAATACATAGTAATATATTTAATATGCTTATTTGAATTCACAATTCCAATTCCAATGTTTTCAAAACAAAATAGAAATGGAATAAAATAGAAAATTGAGTTTTTTAGATTTAGATGTAGAAGTTCAAACAACGAAATCAATTTCTAAGTGTGTACAAATATTAAAATGCGAATCTTTTGAATTTACAATTCAAATCCCATTTCGATTTGAAGTTTGAATTTTATGATTTATGATTTAAATTCTATTTTGAAAACCTTGTTCAACATCATTCCAACAAAATATTGTCCTATTTCAACACTATAGTTACCACTATGTCAGTAGGAATCGTCTTTGCAAAATTTGAAATTGTTTCGAAACTTTTAAGTTCTTCAAAATTGCAAGTCAATATAATTATTGTAATATTTATTTTAACCGTTGATTTGAAACGTAATTTTGAAGGGGATGGAAGTTTTGCAACGATTTCAAATTTTGCAGATGACCTTGCTAATGGATATTTTTCTCTTTTCACAAAAAGATACCCCCCCCCCACAATGCATGTAAATATGTGTATGTATACATATATAGATAGAATGCATAATATCATGTTCTAACTTATGGCTAATAGTTTGATTTGTTATTTGCAAACAGATGTTTATATTCCGGCATGGATCCACGGAGGCTCGCTTCCTCCTCCACCACCCGAACTACCACTAATCCTCATCGGCCCCGGCACCGGCTGTGCACCCTTCCGTGCATTCATCCAGGAAAGATCGGTGCAAACTTCAAGCATGCCAACAGCGCCCGTTCTCTTCTTTTTCGGTTGCAGAAACAAAAGCATCGATTTTCTATACAAAGAGTACTGGCTCTCTCAAACCCAGGATTCAGGTGTGTTGTCCATGCAAAAGGGTGGAGGTTTCTTCGTTGCTTTCTCGAGAGATCAGCCGCAGAAGGTGTACGTGCAACATAAAATGAAGGAAGAGAGCCGGAGAATATGGAATTTGTTGTCTGATGGAGGCGCAGTGTATGTTGCAGGCTCATCTAATAATATGCCGGCTGATGTGACTTCAGTGCTGGAGGAGATCGTTTCTGAAGAAGGTGGTGTTTCTAAGGAATCGGCTGGTAGATGGCTTAAATTTTTGGAAAAGGAGGGCCGTTTTCATATTGAGGCATGGTCATGACCGTAAATATATTGGTTTTTCTTTTTCATTTTTCATTAATTCTTGGAGCTTCATATGACATGGAGATATGGTTGACAAGAAAACATGAACCATGTATGATCATTGAAACAAGTTTCATTGTTAAAAAGTATATAAACAATGTTTAGACTTATTTTTCTTTAATTTATTCATAAAGACTAGCGTGCTTAGTGCACGTTAACAATGTAGATAAACACTATTTATTTATATTATAAATATTTGTTAAAAGGTTAAATTTTTGATATGAAATGTTTGAAAAATCTATTTAACAAAAACATGTTAGTTTGAAAATTGTAACCGATCTGATTGGTGGACAAATAATAGTTGCATGTGTGCCTTTATAATTGTTCTATTTTGCATGTATGCTATTGACTGGAGTGGCACAACTAAAAGTTTGCTGTGAAGTATATGATTCATTGCATTTGTGCAGTATCACCTTTTTATGATGTTGTTATTTGAATACGGCCTTGAGTATGATATAGGCTGCATTTATATTATGTTATATGGTGATTTCGATTATGATTGCCTTTTAACTCTTATTGAGTTCTTATGTTAGATTTTGATGATTTGATAAATTTAAATGCAATAATTTGTCCTCTAAAAAAGGAAAAATTGAATTAATTATAAGTGTTCCTAAGAGCTCTGATACGAAGCTGTAACGCCCCACCCCGAGACCTACATTAGTAAAGAGAATTACTAAGTAATCATGTCTACTAATGCAGAGAATAGGGCTGGTTAAGGGCGACCATCATAGTAATACGTTAGTTAAGAGATAAGCATGTCAATTTTGTCTTGATTTTTTTTTTCATTACCTCATAAGTGGTAGACACGCTTAGTCCCTAACTAATGCACACAATGAGTTGGATGCTTTACCCTCGCCAATGAGACGAGGTCCTCTAGGATAGTTTTTAGGATTTTTTTGGATGTAGGACAACCCATTAATAATTTTCTTTAAAGGACAGATTATCGTATTTTTCTTTAAGTCCACTTTCGCGCGCTTCTTCTTCTTCTTCTTCTTCCTTTCAATCAAATTTTTCTGTCGTGATCCAATGTCTCTCTCACAATCAAAATATCGATCAATCTCGTTCGGTCATTTCAATTTTGTTCTTTTGAAAATTGTAGTCATCGATCAAATTTTTCTCACGTGCGTTTGTCGATCTCGTTCTTTTCATATTTCTACTGTGATTTCGTTTTTCTTCAAATTGTATTAATTAGGTATGCTTATATTATTCTATTTTTTGTTCTTTTTCTATTAGAGTTAAAAAAAATTGTTTGTGATTTCTGATTATGTTCGTTTTTACAAATTACATGCAGTGTTGTTTTTCTGATTGCTTGTTCGTTCTTCTATGGCAACTTTTGAAAGCAGGTTTTTTTATTCGTTTCTTTATGCAGTGTTGTATTCTAATATGCTTTACATTTAATTTATCTTGCATTATTGTTGGGATGATTGGAAAAGTATCATTGCTTGGGTTGTATATAAAGTTGTGATTGAGTGGAAAAATATCATATTTTAGGTTCAGTTTCCTGGAATCATTTTTATTTTTTTTAGTATCATTTTTTTTTATCAGTAACTAGGTATCAGTTTTGTAGACGGTAGGTATCAGTTTTGTGAAATGAAAAAACTAATGTTCTAAATTGAAAATATTTTTACTAATGTTTTTTTTGCAGTGGTGATAATAGTCTTCTTTGTCTGTTTGTGTTGAATAATAACACTTTTAGTACTCGATTGTCTATCGATTGCTCTTTGTATGATTTGAAGAATGAGATATGTCGATGTTGGTCTCAATTAACTCCTTCTTCTATTCAGCTTTCTTATGTACTTAAGGACAAAGTTATTATGGTTGATACTGATTCTGATATTCAGAGTATAATTTGTTTTCAGT
This sequence comes from Allium fistulosum, assembly GCA_030737815.1. Taxonomy (NCBI): domain Eukaryota; kingdom Viridiplantae; phylum Streptophyta; class Magnoliopsida; order Asparagales; family Amaryllidaceae; genus Allium; species Allium fistulosum. The sequence goes on from CM060906.1 coordinate 1,043,643,367, forward strand.
TATACAAAAAAGTTCTTTCTTTTGTTTTACTGTTAAGGTTAAGGGTTCTGAATTGAAATATGTTGATGGTGCTTCTATTTCAAGTTCATCTAATGTTCATGCTTCTTCACTTTATACCGTATCTGTCTTTTCAAATGTTTTTTTAATGGTAAAAGTTATTTAAAAGATATGTTGAGGAGAGGGTCGACATTATGCATTTCTGATTTTGTTGGTTTTTGTTTTGGAGGAGCTGAACATTTTAGAGAATTTTTGATGGCGTATCAAATTCAAAAGGGGTATGAATTAATATTTTTAAAGAATTGCGCTACAAGAGTTACTGTAATTTGCTCTTCATATAAGGATGATTGTCTTTTCAAAGTACATAGTTCTTGTGATTCTGGAGAATTGAAGAAGTTTTTTATGAGAAATATGATTGCTGGTCATTCTTGTGGGGCTGGTCTTAGAAATGTGAATAATCCACATATATCTAGTTCGTTTGTTAAATCGTTAATTATTGACGAGGTCCGTAATTGTCCTAGTAAAAAGCCTAAAGATATTATAGTTGATTTTAGAAGAGAATACAATTTTCAGTTGTCTTACAGTTATGCTTATCATGGGAAACAACTTGCATTAATGGAGTTGCATGGTAATGATGCTTTGTCTTATAATGATTTGAGTTGGTATTTGAAAGCAGTGAAGAAGTCTAATCTAGATAGTTATGTTGATATGGATGTTGATCCTAGTAGTAATGAATTTGAGAGGGTGGTTATTGCTTTTGGCGCTTGTTTACTTGGTTTCAAGTATTGTCGTCCTATGATATTCTTAGATGCTACTCACTTGAAGGGACGTCCTGGTGTGTTGATGGGTGCTACTGCAAAAAATGGTGATCAAGGTATGTCTTTGTTTTCAGTTTTGATTTATTCGTATTGAGATCATAATAGTTGGCATTAGCATTAATATTAATTTGTTATCATAATTTGTATTATGTTGGTATCAGTTTTAAGATATGTAGTTTACAGTTAGGAAGTCTCTAGTATCAGAATTTGCATTGTATTGAATTGTAAGTTTGTATTTGGTATCATAATTTCATACTGCTTAGCAGGAGATTAGTATCAGTTTGTGTACAATGTTAGTATCAGTTTCAAGTATGTTAATATATGGTATCATATATAGTTGTGTAGTATTGAAATTTCATTTGTATCATAATATATGTCAATGTTCATTACTGTTGTGTTAGAATGAAGATTAATGTGCATGTCGTGGTTATCAATATTTTTATAATGGTCGTATCAGGTTTTCGGTATCAGTTTTTTTACTGATAGTATAGTTTCATGAATTGTTTCAGATTTATGGTCATAATTAGTTTTAGTTTTATATACTAATTATTTTTGCATTTGCAGGTTTCTTCCCTTTAGCTATGAGTGTAGTTTCTGTAGAAAATGTGGATAATTGGACATGGTTTTTGAACCATTTAAAACAAACGCTTCAAGAAGATCGTACTTTGGTTTTTATGTCAGATCGCCGCCAAGGTTTGCTTTCAGGTGTTCGTGATTTTTTTCCTTCATCTTATCACAATTATTGCTATTTGCATATGAAACAAAATCTTCTTTCAGCGGTAAAAGCCAAAAATGCAAATGTGTCTATTGTTGATCTATTCAAAATATGTTCTAGAGCTTCTAATCTATATGAATTTGGAGGAGCACATTCTAAGTTCTATCAAATTGATGGTGTTACTGGTGTGAATTTTTAAAGGATAAGCCATTTGATAAGTGGGTGGATTTATTTTTGGGACAGTTTGGCACAGGTCCCTAACAATTTTCAAAATACACAAAAACCCCAGTAAAAAAAAGTTTGTAAATTTGGTCCTTAGAATTAAGTTGCTGAATAATGGCATACACTTATGCAATTATTCAGTGGATAATTGCAGACATTTATGCAATTATATCAAAAAATTGCAGACATTTCCGTAATTATTCACTGAAAAATTGCGGAAAATTCCGCAATTATTCAATAAAAAATTGCAGTAATTTACGCAATTTTTTCAAAAAATTGCGTAAAATTCCGCAATTATTCACCAAAAAATTGCATAAATTTATGCAACTTTTAGGTATAATTGCATGTCTGCAATTATTCGGTGAATAATTGCATAACTGTATGCAATTACTTAGTGACTTAATTCCATGGACCTAATTTACGTACTTTTTTTTACTGGGCTTTTTGTGTATTTTGAAACTTATTAGGGACCTGAGCCTAATATTCACTTTATTTTTTCCAAGGAAACGTTATGGTGAATATAGTTCGAATGTTGCAGAAAGTTTTAATAGTTGGATTTTAGATGAACGGGCATTGCCTATTACTTCGTGTTTAGATGGTATTCGTGTTAAGATTATGGAACAAATGACTAGAAGAAGAGAAGAGTGTCGTTTATGGAGAACAAGTCTTTTCCCTTTTATGGAGTTACGTTTAGGTGAATTGATTGAAGAAGGATTTGGATGGGATGTATATAAATCTTTTGATTTTTGCTTTTGAAGCGAAATCTCCAAACTCTCATTGTGTTGATTTGGAGGAACGAGTTTGTAGTTGAAACCAATGGAAAATTACTGGATTTCCTTGTGCTCATGCTATAAAGTGTATGAACAAGTCTAAGTTGTCTGTATATGGTTTTGTCGAGAATTATTTCACTGTTGATGCTTATCGATGTTCTTATGCCAATGCTATAAATCATATTCCAAATTATGATAGGCCTATTGTTGATGGTAGCATTCAAGATGTTATCGAGCCACCAAAGAAGAAACGTGGCGCTGGTAGACCATCAGTCAAGTGCAAAGGAGGATTTCCATATTTTCAGAACAGGCAAAACAGATGTGGCGAGTGCAAGCAGTTTGGTCATAATAAACGGAATTGTCAAGCTTCGAAGAGGGTATGATTTGATTTTACATTTTGAATTTGTTCAGATTAATAAGTGGTTGTGTGACTTGTTTTGGTGGTTTATTGTAATTGAACCTTTTGTTATTAATTTGTATTCAATATAGCATATTATCAAATTGATTTTAATTTCATCTATTTAGCATAAATGGTAATATCAGTTTTAGTATCAGTTATATGTTTTTACAGTATCAGTTTTGGTGTTTGTTCTTATAAGTTTTGGTATCAGTATCAGTTTTATAGTGTCAGTTTTTACATTACCAGTTTTTACAAGTATCAGTTTTTACAAGTTTTGGTATCAGTTTTTACAGTATCAGTATCAGTTAGCTTGGTTGGAGATAATGTTTGTTTGATTGGATATAAACGACTTTAGTATAAGTTTTGGTTAGTCATTAGTATCAGTTTCGTATATTATCATACGTGCTAGAATTGATACCAGTACTAATATATAATTTGAATGATATCTGGTGTTAGCAAAAACTGACACCAACACTAATTGTTGTTTCATAAAGTATGTTGAGTGTTAGTTTTAGCAAAACTGATACTATTAGTCATAAGAACCGATACCCAGTTACTGTTTTGTATTCAAATTTGATATGAAATTTGATAATATCATTATACAACTGATAGTTGCATCATAAAACTGATAATATTATATGGGATCCATAGCTCCATGATAGAACATAAACTATATAATCTTGTTATAATATAAACAACAAGAAAAGAAAAGAACACCAACCACAACATATCATTCCAGGAGATAAGTATTGTTTTTACAAGTAAGAGTAGCCTTGTTTTAAGAACAGAACATCATTACTTCATAAGTATCAAATTGCAACAGAACATCAGTACTTCACAAGTACAAATTTCAACAGAACTACAATACTTTACAAGTACCAAATTTAATTGTGAAACAACACAATGTGAATTCATTTTTTTCTTTTCTTTCTTCTTCTAAGCTTGACATGTATTTAGACAGACTCCAGCTGTGTTCATCATCTGTCAATATTGCATGTACAATCTTTGCTCTTGTGGATAATATTTCATTCTTTTCAAGTTTTACTGGTATTCTGCTTTTGTTCAATGATATGATGAATATTATTACAAATATTCCACAGTCAGGCCTGTTGAAACCAAAATGTAATGTTAGTATCAGTTTGCATCAATTGTATTATCAGGTTTATAATTAATACAAAACATTGAATTTCAGAGATAATGATACAAGCATATAATATGCTTTGAATTAAAATATTTAACAGTTTTACTAGCATACTTAGTATCAATTTCTGTATGAATTTTTGTGTTTGTAGTTATTACTTTAAGATATTTTTGCTAAATATTTTGTTTTATTTTTGATTATGTAGGTATCAGTTTTGTTTTTGTAGGTGTCGGTTTTGTTTCTGTAGGTATCAATTTCTTTTATGTAGGTATCAGTTTTCTTTCTGTAGGTATCAGTTTCTTTTATGTTGGTATCAGTTGTCTTCCTGTAGTAGCTGTTTATTTCGGAACTAAATGTTTATGGAATTGAGAGATAATATTTTTCAATATTTTTGTTATGAATCAAATTCAATTAAATATAAAAGGCATACAATGATGTATAGAAGTATGTATGAAATATTATAATGCAAAAACACAGATAGTTTGAATAATGAGCAACTGCCAATTGATTATGACTAGTAGTTTCGATTGTATTGTTCATTTTGTTCTCAGTAGATATCATTTTAACCAAAGAAAACTTACGTGTCTTCTGCTTGTTGTGCACACTTTATTTGATGCATATCATCTGGCTTCACCTCCATGTCTGTTATATTATTGTTTTTCCAAATTTCTTTGAGCATGTCTTCTATTTTTTGTCTCTAATAAAGACAAAATGTTAAAAAGTTAGGTCATATTCACCTTTTTTATCTATAATAAGTATTTTTTTAAAAGAAAGAGAAATCTCATACCAATTTTATAGCTTCTTTTAAACTGGAATTGTTTCTTTCATTTGATCTTCTAGGGCGGTTAGAATCAACATGGCACCATTGCATTGTTGGGTATGTTAAAGTCACTAATGTCCAATGATTTTCACAATGCAAAGGAAAATATATACTTTCAGCAAATTTGTCATGTATAATGGATTCTAGCATAGGGAGGGCCAGACTTTTTTTCACACCCTTTATATCACACACAATTCTTTTTTGTTCAATATGAAAATAAGTTATGATTTAATAAATGAATCAATTATTATGTACTTGTGAAAGCATAATTGTGTTCTTCCAGTCCACATCTTGAAATATACCAATCTATTTTTGTATCATTTTTATATCAGTTTTGATGTAAAGAAAAAAAAATTATGTACCTGCCCATCTGTCTCGTTTCCTTCTAGTACACATTTAGTGCATTTTTTGTTATGACACAACCTCCTCTGATTGTGTCCCTATCTTCCCAGCCACTACACTATTTTAACAAAAACAATTTGTATATGTTAGATAAACTTAATTTCATATTTAATATTAATATACATATTTGTACACTTACTTTTGTGATGATGTCGTCGATGAAAAGAAAGTTTTGATCACGTTTTGTTGCTCAACATTGAGATAGATCAAACATTTGCAATGTCCAAGCCCTATCTCTGAAAGTGTTGACTCTATCACTGCAAGTGGCTTTGGACAGTTGTCTTGTGCACTTTTGCTTTCAACATCTTCATTTTTTTCGGGTTTTGGTTTATTTGCAACTTTTTTTTGTTTCATCCCATATTCAAAGCTGTCACTTTGTTTTTTTACTCTTGTTCTTGCCTTCAATCTTTCAATATAAGAAGCTGTACTTTTTTGTGTTGCTTTGATTATTTTGCCACTTAATTTTGCCACTGTTTGTTTCCATTTTCTAGCAGCTGGTTGCACAGGTTTTTGTGTATTTTGAAACTTGTTAGGGACCTGAGCCTAATATTCACTTTATTTTTTCCAGGGAAACGTTATGGTGAATATAGTTCGAATGTTGCAGAAAGTTTTAATAGTTGGATTTTAGATGAACGGGCATTGCCTATTACTTCGTGTTTAGATGGTATTCGTGTTAAGATTATGGAACAAATGGCTAGAAGAAGAGAAGAGTGTCGTTTGTGGAGAACAAGTCTTTTCCCTTTTATGGAGTTACGTTTAGGTGAATTGATTGAAGAAGGATTTGGATGGGATGTATATAAATCTTTTGATTTTTGCTTTTGAAGCGAAATCTCCAAACTCTCATTGTGTTGATTTGGAGGAACGAGTTTGTAGTTGCAACCAATGGAAAATTACTGGATTTCCTTGTGCTCATGCTATAATGTGTATGAACAAGTCTAAGTTGTCTGTATATGGTTTTGTCGAGAATTATTTCACTGTTGATGCTTATCGATGTTCTTATGCCAATGCTATAAATCATATTCCAAATTATGATAGGCCTATTGTTGATGGTAGCATTCAAGATGTTATCGAGCCACCAAAGGAGAAACGTGACGCTGGTAGACCATCAGTCAAGTGCAAAGGAGGATTTCCATATTTTCAGAACAGGAAAAAAAGATGTGGCGAGTGCAAGCAGTTTGGTCATAATAAACGGAATTGTCAAGCTTCGAAGAGGGTATGATTTGATTTTACATTTTGAATTTGTTCAGATTAATAAGTGGTTGTGTGACTTGTTTTGGTGGTTTATTGTAATTGAACCTTTTGTTATTAATTTGTATTCAATATAGCATATTATCAAATTGATTTTAATTTCAGCTATTTAGCATAAATGGTAATATCAGTTTTAGTATCAGTTATATGTTTTTACAGTATCAGTTCTGGTGTTTGTTCTTATAAGTTTTGGTATCAGTATCAGTTTTTATAGTATCAGTTTTTACATTACCAGTTTTTATAAGTTTTTACAAGTACCACTTTTTACAAGTTTTGGTATCAGTTTTTACAGTATCAGTATCAGTTAGCTTGGTTGGAGATAATGTTTGTTTGATTGGATATAAACGACTTTAGTATCAGTTTTGGTTAGTCTTTAGTATCAGTTTCGTATATTATAATACGTGCTAGAATTGACACCAGTACTAATATATAATTTGAATGATATCTAGTGTTAGCAAAAACTGACACCAGCACTAATTGTTGTTTCATAAAGTACGTTGAGTGTTAGTTTTAGCAAAACTGATACTATTAGTCATAAGAACTGATACCCAGTTACTGTTTTGTATTCAAATTTGATATGAAATTTGATAATATCATTATACAACTGATAGTTGCATCATAAAACTGATAATATTATATGGGATCCATAGCTCCATGATAGAACATAAACTATATAATCTTGTTATAATATAAACAACAAGAAAAGAAAAGAACACCAACCACAACATATCATTCCAGGAGATAAGTATTGTTTTTACAAGTAAGAGTAGCCTTGTTTTAAGAATAGAACATCATTACTTCATAAGTATCAAATTGCAACAGAACATCATTACTTCACAAGTACAAATTTCAACAGAACTACAATACTTTACAAGTAACAAATTTAATTGTGAAACAACACAATGTGAATTCATTTTTTTCTTTTCTTTCTTCTTCTAAGCTTGACATGTATTTAGACAGACTCCAGCTGTGTTCATCATCTGTCAATATTGCATGTACAATCTTTGCTCTTGTGGATAATATTTCATTCTTTTCAAGTTTTACTGGTATTTTGCTTTTGTTCAATGATATGATGAATATTATTACAAATATTCCACAGTCAGGCCTGTTGAAACCAAAATGTAATGTTAGTATCAGTTTGCATCAGTTGTATTATCAGGTTTATAATTAATACAAAACATTGAATTTCAGAGATAATGGTACAAGCATATAGTATGCTTTGAATTAAAATATTTAACAGTTTTACTAGCATACTTAGTATCAATTTCTGTATGAATTTTTGTGTTTGTAGTTATTACTTTAAGATATTTTTGCTAAATATTTTGTTTTATTTTTGATTATGTAGGTATCAGTTTTGTTTTTGTAGGTGTCGGTTTTGTTTCTGTAGGTATCAATTTCTTTTATGTAGGTATCAGTTTTCTTTCTGTAGGTATCAGTTTCTTTTATGTTGGTATCAGTTTTCTTCCTGTAGTAGCTGTTTATTTCGGAACTAAATGTTTATGGAATTGAGAGATAATATTTTTCAATATTTTTGTTATGAATCAAATTCAATTAAATATAAAAGGCATACAATGATGTATAGAAGTATGTATGAAATATTATAATGCAAAAACACAGATAGTTTGAATAATGAGCAACTGCCAATTGATTATGACTAGTAGTTTCGATTGTATTGTTCATTTTGTTCTCAATAGATATCATTTTAACCAAAAAAAACTTACGTGTCTTCTGCTTGTTGTGCACACTTTATTTGATGCATATCATCTGGATTCACCTCCATGTCTGTTATATTATTGTTTTTCCAAATTTCTTTGAGCATGTCTTCTATTTTTTGTCTCTAATAAAGACAAAATGTTAAAAAGTTAGGTCATATTCACCTTTTTTATCTATAATAAGTACTTTTTTTAAAAGAAAGAGAAATCTCATACTAATTTTATAGCTTCTTTTAAACTGGAATTATTTCTTTCATTTGATCTTCTAGGGCGGTTAGAATCAACATGGCACCATTGCATTGTTGGGTATGTTAAAGTCACTAATGTCCAATGATTTTCACAATGCAAAGGAAAATATATACTTTCAGCAAATTTGTCATGTACAATGGATTCTAGCATAGGGAGGACCAGACTTTTTTTCACACCCTTTATATCACACACAATTCTTTTTTGTTCAATATGAAAATAAGTTATGATTTAATAAATGAATCAATTATTATGTACTTGTGAAAGCATAATTGTGTTCTTCCAGTCGACATCTTGAAATATACCAATCTATTTTTGTATCATTTTTATATCAGTTTTGATGTAAGGAAAAAAAAATTATGTACCTGCCCATCTGTCTCGTTTCCTTCTAGTACACATTTAGTGCATTTTTTGTTATGACACAACCTCCTCTGATTGTGTCCCTATCTTCCCAGCCACTACACTATTTTAACAAAAACAATTTTTATATGTTAGATAAACTTAATTTCATATTTAATATTAATATACATATTTGTACACTTACTTTTGTGATGATGTCGTCGATGAAAAGAAAGTTTTGATCACGTTTTGTTGCTCAACATTGAGATAGATCAAACATTTGCAATGTCCAAGCCCTATCTCTGAAAGTGTTGACTCTATCACTGCAAGTGGCTTTGGACAGTTGTCTTGTGCACTTTTGCTTTCAACATCTTCATTTTTTCGGGTTTTGGTTTATTTGCAACTTTTTTTGTTTCATCCCATATTCAAAGCTGTCACTTTGTTTTTTTACTCTTGTTCTTGCCTTCAATCTTTCAATATAAGAAGCTGTACTTTTTTGTGTTGCTTTGATTATTTTGCCACTTAATTTTGCCACTGTTTGTTTCCATTTTCTAGCAGCTGGTTGCACAGGTTTTTGTGTATTTTGAAACTTGTTAGGGACCTGAGCCTAATATTCACTTTATTTTTTCCAGGGAAACGTTATGGTGAATATAGTTCGAATGTTGCAGAAAGTTTTAATAGTTGGATTTTAGATGAACGGGCATTGCCTATTACTTCGTGTTTAGATGGTATTCGTGTTAAGATTATGGAACAAATGGCTAGAAGAAGAGAAGAGTGTCGTTTGTGGAGAACAAGTCTTTTCCCTTTTATGGAGTTACGTTTAGGTGAATTGATTGAAGAAGGATTTGGATGGGATGTATATAAATCTTTTGATTTTTGCTTTTGAAGCGAAATCTCCAAACTCTCATTGTGTTGATTTGGAGGAATGAGTTTGTAGTTGCAACCAATGGAAAATTACTGGATTTCCTTGTGCTCATGCTATAATGTGTATGAACAAGTCTAAGTTGTCTGTATATGGTTTTGTCGAGAATTATTTCACTGTTGATGCTTATCGATGTTCTTATGCCAATGCTATAAATCATATTCCAAATTATGATAGGCCTATTGTTGATGGTAGCATTCAAGATGTTATCGAGCCACCAAAGGAGAAACGTGACGCTGGTAGACCATCAGTCAAGTGCAAAGGAGGATTTCCATATTTTCAGAACAGGAAAAAAAGATGTGGCGAGTGCAAGCAGTTTGGTCATAATAAACGGAATTGTCAAGCTTCGAAGAGGGTATGATTTGATTTTACATTTTGAATTTGTTCAGATTAATAAGTGGTTGTGTGACTTGTTTTGGTGGTTTATTGTAATTGAACCTTTTGTTATTAATTTGTATTCAATATAGCATATTATCAAATTGATTTTAATTTCAGCTATTTAGCATAAATGGTAATATCAGTTTTAGTATCAGTTATATGTTTTTACAGTATCAGTTCTGGTGTTTGTTCTTATAAGTTTTGGTATCAGTATCAGTTTTTATAGTATCAGTTTTTACATTACCAGTTTTTATAAGTTTTTACAAGTACCACTTTTTACAAGTTTTGGTATCAGTTTTTACAGTATCAGTATCAGTTAGCTTGGTTGGAGATAATGTTTGTTTGATTGGATATAAACGACTTTAGTATCAGTTTTGGTTAGTCTTTAGTATCAGTTTCGTATATTATAATACGTGCTAGAATTGACACCAGTACTAATATATAATTTGAATGATATCTAGTGTTAGCAAAAACTGACACCAGCACTAATTGTTGTTTCATAAAGTACGTTGAGTGTTAGTTTTAGCAAAACTGATACTATTAGTCATAAGAACTGATACCCAGTTACTGTTTTGTATTCAAATTTGATATGAAATTTGATAATATCATTATACAACTGATAGTTGCATCATAAAACTGATAATATTATATGGGATCCATAGCTCCATGATAGAACATAAACTATATAATCTTGTTATAATATAAACAACAAGAAAAGAAAAGAACACCAACCAGGACATATCATTCCAGGAGATAAGTATTGTTTTTACAAGTAAGAGTAGCCTTCTTTTAAGAACAGAACATCATTACTTCATAAGTATCAAATTGCAACAGAACATCATTACTTCACAAGTACAAATTTCAACAGAACTACAATACTTTACAAGTACCAAATTTAATTGTGAAACAACACAATGTGAATTCATTTTTTTCTTTTCTTTCTTCTTCTAAGCTTGACATGTATTTAGACAGACTCCAGCTGTGTTCATCATCTGTCAATATTGCATGTACAATCTTTGCTCTTGTGGATAATATTTCATTCTTTTCAAGTTTTACTGGTATTTTGCTTTTGTTCAATGATATGATGAATATTATTACAAATATTCCACAGTCAGGCCTGTTGAAACCAAAATGTAATGTTAGTATCAGTTTGCATCAGTTGTATTATCAGGTTTATAATTAATACAAAACATTGAATTTCAGAGATAATGGTACAAGCATATAGTATGCTTTGAATTAAAATATTTAACAGTTTTACTAGCATACTTAGTATCAATTTCTGTATGAATTTTTGTGTTTGTAGTTATTACTTTAAGATATTTTTGCTAAATATTTTGTTTTATTTTTGATTATGTAGGTATCAGTTTTGTTTTTGTAGGTGTCGGTTTTGTTTCTGTAGGTATCAATTTCTTTTATGTAGGTATCAGTTTTCTTTCTGTAGGTATCAGTTTCTTTTATGTTGGTATCAGTTTTCTTCCTGTAGTAGCTGTTTATTTCGGAACTAAATGTTTATGGAATTGAGAGATAATATTTTTCAATATTTTTGTTATGAATCAAATTCAATTAAATATAAAAGGCATACAATGATGTATAGAAGTATGTATGAAATATTATAATGCAAAAACACAGATAGTTTGAATAATGAGCAACTGCCAATTGATTATGACTAGTAGTTTCGATTGTATTGTTCATTTTGTTCTCAATAGATATCATTTTAACCAAAAAAAACTTACGTGTCTTCTGCTTGTTGTGCACACTTTATTTGATGCATATCATCTGGATTCACCTCCATGTCTGTTATATTATTGTTTTTCCAAATTTCTTTGAGCATGTCTTCTATTTTTTGTCTCTAATAAAGACAAAATGTTAAAAAGTTAGGTCATATTCACCTTTTTTATCTATAATAAGTACTTTTTTTAAAAGAAAGAGAAATCTCATACCAATTTTATAGCTTCTTTTAAACTGGAATTGTTTCTTTCATTTGATCTTCTAGGGCGGTTAGAATCAACATGGCACCATTGCATTGTTGGGTATGTTAAAGTCACTAATGTCCAATGATTTTCACAATGCAAAGGAAAATATATACTTTCAGCAAATTTGTCATGTACAATGGATTCTAGCATAGGGAGGACCAGACTTTTTTTCACACCCTTTATATCACACACAATTCTTTTTTGTTTAATATGAAAATAAGTTACGATTTAATAAATGAATCAATTATTATGTACTTGTGAAAGCATAATTGTGTTCTTCCAGTCCATATCTTGAAATATACCAATCTATTTTTGTATCATTTTTATATCAGTTTTGATGTAAAGAAAAAAAAATTATGTACCTGCCCATCTGTCTCGTTTCCTTCTAGAACACATTTAGTGCATTTTTTGTTATGACACAACCTCCTCTGATTGTGTCCCTATCTTCCCAGCCACTACACTATTTTAACAAAAACAATTTTTATATGTTAGATAAACTTAATTTCATATTTAATATTAATATACATATTTGTACACTTACTTTTGTGATGATGTCGTCGATGAAAAGAAAGTTTTGATCACGTTTTGTTGCTCAACATTGAGATAGATCAAACATTTGCAATGTCCAAGCCCTATCTCTGAAAGTGTTGACTCTATCACTGCAAGTGGCTTTGGACAGTTGTCTTGTGCACTTTTGCTTTCAACATCTTCATTTTTTCGGGTTTTGGTTTATTTGCAACTTTTTTTTGTTTCATCCCATATTCAAAGCTGTCACTTTGTTTTTTTACTCTTGTTCTTGCCTTCAATCTTTGAATATAAGAAGCTGTACTTTTTTGTGTTGCTTTGATTATTTTTCCACTTAATTTTGCCACTGTTTGTTTCCATTTTCTAGCAGCTGGTTGCACAGGTTTTTCTACATCTTTTTTTCCAGTTTTTTCACTTTCAAACTCTTGTGTGTTGTAAAGTTTAAAAGATGGAAGGGTAAAGTCAAGCACTGAAACGCTGTACGGTACATTTTGGGTTTTTACATTTATATCCTCTTCAAGATGTTGAGTATCTTCTGTTTTGTCTTTCTGCACTTGACTTTCTTTTTCCAACACTTCTTTTTGATGCACTTCAGTTGGAGTCTGTTTTTTTCTTCATGTTCACATTGTATTTCTTCATTTTTCAGTTTTTTTATCCAATTCACTTTCTATTTCGATGGGCATATGTTTCTCCATTTCTTCTGTTTTATTTGCTGATTTCTGTACACACTCTTCAGCTTTTGTTTTTTTATCTTCTTCATTTCTTCCTATTTCCATTTCTGCAAAAGTATCTGCATTTAGTTCAGTTTGTAAACTGTCGCTTTGTACATTGAAACTTTCATTTTTCTTTTCACTGTCTTCTTTACTGTCATTCAAATCAGCTTCAAATTTCTTGGTGTTGTCTTTATCCTGCGATCTTTTCTCTTCATTTTCTTTCAACTTCAACTTAATTTCTCTCAACTCTTAGTTCAAACTCAAAACTTCTTGCTCTGCTTTAATTCTTCTTCTTTTTTTCTACTTCCATTTCTTTTTTTGTTTTCTTTGCTTCTTCTTCCAAATCTTTTATATGCATTTGGAAGATCCTGACGCTTATGCCTTCCTCAAACGAATGTGCACTTTCTTCGGTTTCTTAAAACTTTATTTTTTTCCATGCTTTTCTTTTTGAATTTTGGGCAAATTTTGTTCTACAGTTACTGTTTGAAGTAGACATTCTTCAAATGGGCTGATATTTTTAATTTCTTTCACCTATAAAATTGGTATTGGAAAATTCGTTTTAGTTTTAAGCTATGATTTCAATTTACAATGACAATTGAATTTTTATTGTGACGAAAAGAGGAAATACTATGCGATAAATAAATAGCCAATGTTTTAATTTTTGATACCATTAGTATCAGCTTCAATCATGTAAAACTATGGTATCGGTTTTTGAATTCTAGTATCAGTTTCTTATAATATTAGTATCAGTTTCTTATAATATTAGTATCAGTTTCAAGGATGTAAAACTATGGTATCAGTTATGCATTGTAGTATCAGTTTATTATACTTCTAGTACCAGTTTCAATCATGAAATCATATGTTATCAATTTTTGCATTCTGGTATCAGTTTTTGATACTTCTACAATTAGTTTCAAGCATGTAATCATATGGTATCAGTTTTTGCATTCTAGTATCAATTTCTGATACTATTAGTATCAGTTTCAAGCAAGTAAACATATGGTATCAGTTTTTGCATTCTAGTTTTTTCTGATACTATTAGTATGTAATGATATGGTATCAGTTTTTGCTCATTGTAGTATCAGTTTTATATTATAGAAGAAAGGATATACAATTAAACTTTATTCTACATAAGAGTTAAAGCATATTGATTAACAAAAATTAAATGGAATTTTAACTTACAGTACCCTCTTTCACATTATCAAAAACTTCTTTGAATGCTTTGTCTTTTAGTTTCCTTAAGTCCCACTTTGCAAATCTGGGTAAAGCTGTAGTATAATGTTGTATCTGTTGAATGAGATGCAACTTCTCACAAATGCAATACTGTTAACATAAAAAGAATTGATTAGATATGTTTGTTTAAAAAATCAAATAATAATATTTTGATTAATTTATCTTACCAGTGGAAGCATGGAGCATCCCGACATATTTCTTGGCTTATGGATGAACTTCTTGACAAATTTACTGAAATTCTTTTCTATCGTTAGTGGCCAAGAAACCAATTGCATTGTCTCTACATTAATTAAGTATGGTAGAATTCCCCATCTTAACCTTTGCTGGTTGTTTGGGAAGAAGAATGTTAATAGTATTTCGATTACTATTAACAGTGGCAAGTCTTCTTCGTACTCCTTCTTCTTCTTTGCCACCTCTTGCTTTATTCTTTTTTCCACAACATTCCTTGTTATGTAAGTGCAATTGCCAAAGTTTTCCTTTACAAATTCTCTGCACTGCATTGGAATTGTTCTGTTTGTCATTTTCTGAGTTGGCTCAATGTTAATTCCTTTTAACGGTAGGCCAAAAATCAAACTTATATCTCTTGTTGTAACTTTCATTCTTTCTATAGCAAATAAGAATGCATCTTCCTCAAGTGAGTAGCATTGGTATAAAGCATCCAAATTGTGTTGATGCTTTTTACATTCTTTCATCAGAATATTCTCTTCATAAAAAACTCTAAAGAAATTGTAGAAAGATGTGCTCTTCAATATGTCCATCTGCTTTTTGGATAAAGCATTTTTTGTTTTATCATTTTCACCGTTTTGAATACTGCTTGCAATCCACATCTATAAGTAGTTTCATGCTTTTTGTCTCCGGATTTTGATACTTTCTGTTGTTCTGTTTGTGATCTCCCTTTAATACATTTTAGATGTGGATTAACAAAATCATCATCATCCTATTATTTCAAAATAAAGACAATAAGTTATTTGTGAAACAAATTATGTTGAAACATAACAATAGGTTGGGTATTAGCTGCAGTGAAATATCTTCAGTCAAATATGTAACGATTTCAAGTTTGTAGTAACTAGGTATCGGTTTGCAGTAACTAGGTATCAGTTTTCTGTAAGTAGGTATAATTTTTTTTCAAGTAGGTATCAGTTTTTTTGTAAGTAGGTATCAGTTTTTGTAAATATGTATCAGTTTTTTGTAAGTATGTATCAGTTTGTTGTAAGTATCAGATTTCAACTAAATGATACTGACTATTATTTTACCAAACGATTTACACTAAATGATACTGACTATTATTTGTTGTAAGTAGGTATCCGTTTGTTGTAATTATCAACCTTTTCTTTTACCAAATGATTTACAGGTATTATTTTTGCAATATCTATCATGTTATAAAATTATAATGTTTCTAATTTTACCGAATTGAGTTGTTCTACTTCTGATTCTTCATCTACAACTTTTTTCCCTTCTTCTTTCTGATATTTTTCTTGTTTAACATTTTTGATAATATTAGAATACATTTAACAGTATGAAATTGTTAGTATTAGTTTCATAATTTTGCAATTTCGGTTACCTCAGTTTCTGTTTGCATTTTCTTTTGAATCGTTTTTTCATTTCTTCTTTTTGTTCTTTGTTCTCTTTTTTGCATATTTTCTTCAACTGTTTTCTCTGCAGCTATTTGTTGCTGCATGTTCTCTTCTTTGTTCTATGCAAAAAAATTCAATTTTACTATAATAAAACTATATTAACTTTGTTATACTTGATTTTATAGTATCAGTTACCTTCTCTGGTATACTTTCTCTTCTTTCTTGTCTGCTTTCAATTGCTGTATTTTTTTCATGTCTTCTTTTTGTTCTTTTTTCTCATTTATGCTTTTCCTCTTCTACTGATGTAGGTTTTTTAAGTTTTAACTTGCTGCTTTTTCCCTTTATTGTCTTTGCTATCATTTCCACTAGAGGTAGGTTTTCCTCTTCTATCATTGCGTTTTCTTTTTGAATATCTACTATTGGAAGTGATTCGACTTTTCCATTTTCACTTTGGTGGTCCACTTTCGATGTAGCTAGGTTTTCTTCGACTGTCGATTGTTGTGCTTGTTGTTCGTCGGCTGTCGATTGTTGCTGTTGTGTTGGAGATGAAGATTTATTTCTGGTTTGCGGTGCCATTTTTTTTCGAGCAAAATTTCATCAAATTCTAAGTGAAAGCAAGGAGGAGGAAGACGAAAGGAATTCTTTGTTTTGTTTTAAATTGTATCTGGGCTTTGGGCTTTGTCCTTACGGTAAAAACTTTGTGCGCATGTCCTTGTGAGTAATTATTTACTTTAAATTGTCCTTTAAATTTTTTTTCCCTAAAAAAATCCACTATGTCGATACCATGCTATTAAAACCTCAAAAATAAAGCCTTTTCCTTGCATCACTCAATTTTCTCTACCCTTATTACACGTGTAATTTTTTTTCTTTTATTCCTTACTAGTGTGTAACCCGTACGTTGCACACAGAAATATTGTTAAGAAAAATAGTATTTATATTTTAGTTATTGCTAAAATATATTTTATTATGTAGTATATGATAAATATATCGTGATATATTAACCATAAATTAAAATACCTCAGACACTGAGGGCTCAATTCTCGCTAACTACATATCTCTGTAAAAATTAACGTTCAAACTCAAAAAAAATTACAAATTAAAATTGTTAATATGTATATGTAAATAATTTATGCTTTTTCTTGATGACAGAAATAATTTATATTATGTGATTTTTTTTATGTATGAGTGTATAAGTAATACGAGTGTTGAGGATGTCAGGGTGGTAGGTTAGGTTGCGGATGTCGGGGTGGTAGGTTATTTGCCTTATCAATTAGACAGTGGTGCTCAGGCTGTTGTTACTAGTATAAGAAAATGCACCGATGGTTTTTGTTCATACGCCAAGATGAATTCTGGTGTTAACAGTGAAGGCAAGTGTTTGGGTAATTGTGAGTTTCGTGCCTCTGCAGTTTCTCGTCTTCATATCTTCAAGGTGGGCAGATATTACCTGATGTGCAGTCTAAGCAAACTGTTGTCCCTGCCTCTTCGTGTACTAAACCTTGGTCGTCTCTTTTCTCTACTCTGCCCCGTAATGCAGGAGACTATAAACCTATGGAATTTGAAATCGTTGAGGAAAATAGAGTTCTGATTCCTCCTCCTATTGTGTTGCAAGCTGGAACAGACTATTGGTCGGATTATTTGGTTGGATTCTTTTTGGATCCTAACCACCAACTTCATGATGCGACTAAAGTATGCCGTAGGTCTTGGAATCTTCGTGGTGTTTTACGTGTGCGTTTGGTTGACTCCTTGTATTTTCTTAAATTCTCCTCCATCGAGGAACGCCGGCGTGTTCTTGAGGCCGAGCCTTCTTTTTTTGATGGTAAACCTTTTATTGTTACTCCTTGGACCTCTACAATAGCTAGTGCTCGTGACCAGGTTCTTTTTATTCCTGTTCGGGTTTATTTTTCACACATTCCTTCTACGTTACAGCCGTTGCTTGGGTTGAATTGGCTTGCTTGTAGCATAGGAAAATTGAAATGCTTTGACTCTAATATAGTAGCTCTTGAAAAATTGATGTCTGCAAAGGCACTAATTGAAATTACCCCATATAAGCTTCTCCCCACCTCTATTAGTGTTCAGCTTGCTGTTGGGCATGTTGTGGATGTCCGTGTTCGTTATGGATGGGTGCTTGACATTTGTACCTCTTGTCATTCCTTTGGCCACCATGCTATAGCTTGCAAGCATTCTGTTGTCTCTGCGGCAGCTCCCAAAATTCCACTGCCTCGCCCCTGGCTTAGGAAATGGGTTCTTAAGGTTCCATCCTCTTCCTTTCAGTCTGTCTATCATCCTGTAGTGCCTTTACCTGATCCGGTTCATCCTCCATGTCCTGATTCTAGGCCGTCCTCCCCTTCGGCCATTGATCTCGTGGTTACTGACGACGTTTCTGCTATTCCTATTACTGCTCCTGTTTCTATGCAACCGCGGTTGTCTGTTGTTTGGGATGAATCCGAAAGGTGTTGGATTGATCTCAAATCTGATATGAGATATAACCCTATGGATGATTCCTTTTTTTGGTTTATTTCCGATGATCTTCAGGACCTCAGATGCCTTCTTTACATTATATCTGGTGATTCCTTAGTTTCGCTTCGGATGGTCATCTTGCTAGTAGGAATGCTGTCCTGTTAGCTGATGCTTCTTAGGACCGATCTTATATATACTCTTCTGATTCTGTGGATTATGACCCTAGCCTTGCTATGCTATTTCGCCCCTTTGCTCGTACTGTTGGGACTGTTCCTGTGGTGTCTACCCAAGGGATTTCAGACAATGGTGCTCCTTCCTCTTCTGAGGACACCTAGTCGTTAGGTTATTTATAGTAGCTATGGCGCCTCTGCCACAATCCTATGCTGTATTTTCCTTTTTTTAGTAGTTAAGGTATTCTACCTTACTCCTGTATTTAAATGTTTTATTACGTCCATAATAAAAAGTGGACGGTCCACTATAAAACCGGTTGGCCTTGCCAAAAAAGTAACTTTACCATTTTTTTAATATGATTGTTGTATATATATCGAATTGTCATCTTTTTAAGGGATTTGTAAATAGATTAATGAACATTAAATAATTGAATTTATTTATAATTTGAATCAATGATCAACATAACTAACAAAATATAAGGAGTTGAATGTAATCAAAAAAGTTAGTGAAAATTGAGAAGAGCTTTGGATATATTTGTAACTGAGAAGAGCATCGGCTTCATTGTTAGTTTATCTACATATGAACTTTTATTCATTGTTTAGTTTTATTTTTAAACAATTTTATCTTTGTATATAACCATAAATTTCATATTTTTGCAGGAGGATTATGCTTACAATTTTGATAATTGTAAAATAATGTTATGTAGCATTTAGTCAAGTTATGGGTTGGGTATGATTTGATAAAATGTTAAAAGTGTGAATGTTTATGCAATCTAATATCAATGTAATATGTGTGTTCACATCATAATGTTGTAAAATATAAATTTATCTTTTAAAGGTTGTTAAAAATGAAATTGTGTTATGTAATGGACATTCATTTTCCAAAATAAATGAATTAGAAACTAAAAGAGTTATTATTATTTATGTATACATATTTTATGTTTTGTGATTTAAATATCTTTGTATATCTAAATAAAGAAGAAATAATTTGAGCATTTTTTCTCATATATATGAATATTGTATATTGAAATTTTCGTATTTTCAGAATTTATTAGATGGATTAATGAATCTGTCAAAAATTCTTTGATAAGTTTATCTTCCTTATCTCATTTTGACATTGATGAGATGTATCTTGGAGCTCCCCTTTCATCTACAAAACTCAGAGCTTCTCAATGTCTCCCTTTATATGAAAAATTGGTTGCCAAAATCTCTGCTTGGCCTGCTGCAAAATTTATCCACTGCTGGAAGACTTATTATAGTTAAACATATTGCTACTTCCATGTGCCTATATTATGCCAGAAATTTCATTCTTCCAATTAATCCGATTTCCATGATTAATTTTGCCCTTAACCGTTTTTTATGGCATGGAAACCCCTTCTCTAGAAAACTTATTCCAATTTCTTTTAAATACAAATGTTGTCCTTTAACCAAAGGTGGTATGGGAGTTATAAACATTAGGCATTAGAATGTTGCGGCTATCTCGGCTCATATTAATAAACTTATGAAGTATGATGCTAATATATGGGCTAACTGGATAAGAAACAACTTGATCAAGTCTGCTCACTTCTGGAAGATGGTAATTCCTACTGACTGTAGCTGGGCATGGAGATACTTGCTCAGATCTAGAACAATTTTGCTTCCCATTTTTCAAAATAACATGAAGTATAGAAATCTGCTTTCCTTTTGGCATGATCCATGGTCTGGGCCTGGATTTATTCTTTCTCATTTGATTCACATCAATCTCAGGGTAATTTTTGGAATTTCTGATAATGCAAAGGTTAGTGATTTTTTTCTCTGATGGTCATATATCTCTTCCTCACTCCAGCTCCTTCATAGTTAGAAACCTATGGTCTTTTTTGAAAGAAAAAAATACAATGATGAGATTGACTCGCTATGGTTAGGTAAATGCCACAACATTCAACTGTTATACAAGTATCTGTAGGGTTTTTCATCTATGCCTTCCTTTCCTTGGCATTCCCGCATTTGGATTAATTCATCTATGCCTAAAGAAAATCTCCACTTATGGAAAATTATCAAGAATGGTTTGCACACTCAAGATAATCTCATGTCCAAGGGGTTGCTGCAGGTTTCCATTTGCCTATTATGTGGTCAAGGTGTTGAAAATATAAAGCATTTATTCTTTTCTTGTTCTTATAGTTTTTTTGTTTGGAAAAGAATATTGAGATATTTGCAGTTGCATAACCCTAGTTCAATCTCTGATGTTGAATGGTTCAATATATTTAAAGCTACAAGGTGGAAAAATAATAAGGGGATGCTCTTAATTAAAGTTTTGAAAAAGTTTGCTTATATGATTTGGATGGAAAGAAATGCTAGACTATAAACTGGCATTCGCTGCTCTGAACAGTCTCTGTTTCTCTCGCTTGCAATATTATTTTAGGCTATATCCTTAGTTTTTGAATAGTTATCTATGGTTGCTATTTTGTTGTTATTTTCTTTTATTTCTTTTTGATGGGTATGCCCATCCTTTTTTGTATGCCTTTGTTGTTCAATAAATGGTAGGGGTCCATTCAAACCCGCTGGCTTTGCCAATTTTTTTTAATGAATCTTAGTTAATCATTTTTGATTAAATAGTTTAAATTTTAAGATTACATAATTAGTTAAATATATGAAATTAAATGTATACTATTAAAAGATAATTGAGAAGGGTTTCTACATAATTGTATAAAATTAAAATTTTGGTATTTGAAGTTAATAGAATTTTACTGTGCAATGTATGATAAATTCATTTATTAAATAAATTATAAAATAAATTTATTATTGGCGTTAATGTACATAATTTATATATATTTGCATCTAATGGATTTTTTAACCTATTTGTTGATGCACCCGTAGTATACATATTGAAATTTTCATCCTTTTGATTTATTAACAAATATTAATAGATTAAGTTTATCAATTAGTTTAAATTTTGGATTATGTAATTAATTTAACTATGTGGACTTTGATGTAAAATGTTGTGAGAGAACCGTGAAAGAGTTTTAGACTTTTTTTAAAAAAAAGTAGGTATTTGAATGTAAAATAGTGTGAGAAGTTTAGTAGAATAATTGTAAAGCGGTAAATTATAAGATTTTGAGAATAAATTTTTTAGACTTGGAGATAATTAAGGAGAATAGAGATAACTCCTAGAATTAATGAGAAAGCTTCAAATTCTTCTGCTTTACTATTATTTAATAGGTTATTCCATGTAAAAGGACAACAAGGCTTTTGCATTCAACGTCAAGTTGTTTCCTCATTTAGGTGTCGTTCGCAAGCTTCTGTTCAGAGAAAATACCCCGTTTCAGTTTGTACGCGTCGTACGTCCCAACGTAGAAATGACCTGTTGGCTGAATGGAAAACTTTAATGAATTTAATGGCTCGTTTGATATTAATTAATATTAATTAGTTAAATTTAAATTTTCATAAACTTCTAAAATTAATAACTTGCGAAAATGAGCTCCGTTTGAGATGCGGTTTTTTTGCATTACGATCGTATTAAAGTGCTATATATATTATGGAGTTGGTTTGAACTAAATCCAAACAATGTATAATTATTTTATTAAAAACAAATAATTAATTAATAAATTATAAATCAATTAAATTAAAAAACACAACTTAAATGCTCCGCTTAAATGCCCTGCTCAAATACCCTATTCCTAACCGCAAATGCATTCTCTGTTTGCTCAACCTTTTCGCTTAAATGCTCCGCTCAGATTTTCCATTTCCATTGGTTGCATACGCACCTTAGGGGTAATTCTAACCGCTGAATTACATTAATGATCTCCACTCGGTCCTCTAAGTTTATTCAGAGACAAATCTCAACGGATTCATCCATCTGCTCGCTTATCTCGAATTACACAATCAATAAAGGTAAATTTTCACTATTGTTGAAAAATAATTGTAGTGTCCATGTTAACTTTTTCGTAGATGTTCAAATTTTGTTGAAATATTGGTTACTATGAAAAGAAAAGTTTAAAGTTATACTCTTTAATAGATTTTTGATAGTCGCGTAAGCTTGATTTTCTTTGTTGAATTTATTTCAATTGCAATAGTTACTTTAGGTGAAGTTTCAAATTGTTTGTTTGGATGTTACCATAAATTTTCTCCTTTTCTTACTCATTGAATCATGTATACTACATCTTATCTTATGCCACGGTATATTAAAAGGTAACAATAAGGTTTGTTTTTTACAAAGAGAGCGGAGTATTTGAGCGAGTCATTTGAATAGGGTATTTGAATGGAAAAGTTGGTTGACAATACGAGCGGGGTATTTGAGCGGAGTATTTGAAACGTGACTTTTAATTTAATTGATTTATAGTTAACTAATTATTTGTTTTGATTGTGTAATACACGTTTAATAATTGCAAATAATAAGAAATAAATTGTTTAATTTTATTAAAATAAACTAATACATTTTTAATTAAATACATTCTAAACACAAGCTAAAACTATCGACGATGACTACGTAACAAATCCACCTCATACATTATAAATCTGGCAACTTCTTCATCACTCGATTTTTCCACCATATACAAGTTTATAATCTTGTTGCGAAAAATTAGCATAAGCTTCCACCGCTGAACAGGTGTAATGAAGCCAGTAAACCATAACAATGCTGCACGACATTGTTGAAACGATCTGTATTCACGATCGACCTTCTTGCGTCATGCCTACTCAAACTGCCTAACTCGGCATGCCTCTTGCGTCTAGCCGATTGAGTAACTAGAGGAGGGTCGATGGCATCGGCTATCCAATCAGAGTAATATTCCGTATCTGCAGCAGTAAAATGCCGAGTCGGTGGGTTAGGAGCAATCATATATATGCAAGTCCCTTACTTATGCAGTCTCAAAAAAGTTCATCTAACTGTTTGAATCTGAATACATATTCTTTTTTGAATCTTCTATATCTTCGTGTAGTCGTATTCCACCACTCTTCTGGACCGTCAGTGCAATCGTTTTTTGGATCCCAAATCCCTTCATTTGAAGATCAGTTTCTGGAGGACGAAGACGAAGTTGGTATATTATTACTATTATTATTTCCTTATTCATGCTCTCATGTATATTGATCACTTATCCCTGATGTGTGTGTATATATAACTCTGATAAATGTGTATAAATTATAATCAAATGTATAGTAACAGCTTCATGAACTGTTATTGATTATTATATTTTATCGTTTCCGCTGTGAGATTCTGTGTTTGTTTTCTTCTTTTCTTATTTTCCTTATTTAACCCCATTGATTATCTATGTTTCGGATTGTTTAAGTTGGACATGTATGGATTATTGTCGATTTAAACCTTTTAAAATGTGGGTCGTTACAGTTAGTCTGCTCCAGCCTGTGCAGTTAAAATGCTTAGTGGTTTTATAGCGGTGGAGGTGCAAAAAGTTATAGCGGGGATAACGGTGGGATATAGCGGGAAATAGCGAAGGTGCAAAAAGCTTCATTTGATATAAAATCAAATATTTAAAGTCAATTTATCCTCATTCTCACATCATTTGTGTAGAAAAAAGAAATATTGTTTAATCTTATATAACAAAACCGAAGAATGTCATGATTTATGCAGACTAGATTTGGTGACTACAATATGTTTTTAACTTATATTGAGCACTTATGCCTTAAAGTTAGATCTTTACCCTAAATTTATTCATTTGGTTTAAATAATAATTAGTCAAAAGAACATTTGTATACTAATGTTACTAAAGCAGGTGCTAAAAAGGCTTGATTTAGCGGGTGTAGCGGAGCTTAAAATGGATCTATTGTTTAACAACGCTAAATTGAAATAGCTTAGCGGTCAAAGAGTGCTATAGCGGAGATTTTGAGGGGCTTTAACTACACAGATCCCAGTCCATTCATGTATGCTTCAGGTAGTCACATTTTTCTTTATTTGTGTATCGGACCAGTTAACATTCAATTTGTTATTAAAGGCTCTTGTCACCAACGCATAAAACGAACATACAGAATTTCTTCTTTTCAATAAAAATTCCACGCATAATTTTATCGAAATTGAAAGTCTTTCAGGCCTCCATAAGACAATAGGTTGCGAGGAAGTAGAAGCAGAAGATCCGCATGACATTCTGAAAATTAAAAATTACAGAATATAGTAAAAAATTCCAAAAAAGTATATGTACAAACAAAATATACACAAATATATAAAAATATATCTGAAAATATAATCGGATTGACGTGTAGAATTGTTGAATTTTCGAATTTGGTTGTGTGGAATTGGAGGTGAGGAAGGAGGGAATAAATAGAGGAAGAAAGGAAGAAGAAAAGGGAGCCGTTGAAGAGGAAACGACACGACGCGTCAAACCTCTAAGATTGCTTTTTTATACAAAATTTAAAATTTCCACAATAGTTGTTTTGAGTTGGGTCTTATATCATTTGCATGGATTATACAGTGTAATTTCTTATTTTTATAATTTACTATTTTTATAGTGTAGTGCCAAAGGCATTAGGATATCTGTTAGGGGCTACCATGTTTGGCCATTAATGGTCAAACAGAAGAAAAAAATTTAATTGTGGTCGGTGGGAAACCACCGACCAAACAGGGAACAGGGGTGTGATCGACGGTTAGTCGTCGTCCGCAGTAGCCCCTAGAATCCAGTCTGGTTCCCTTAGCACTACACCTTTTATAATATCATACACCCAATATTTTTTGTGACCCTAATTCTGTGCTTGAATGTTTGTGTCAATTTGAAAAATTAATGCGTAATAGGTCAGAATCGTTTTGGCATTCTTATGTTCAACCGTCTTAAAATTTGGAGTGAATTCTTTCAATGGACAAACCATAATAATTGGAGAAGAGTGGATATCGCTGGTGTACTCATGGAATGCAAATATTTAATAATAGTTGTAATACCTTTGGTATCGCACTTTTTTGGTGTCAACATGAACTACCAAAAACGTCCCTCTACAAATATTATTAGATATTAATATCACTTAAAAGTAGAATCTAACAAATAAGTTTCCTTTACAAATTCAAAACGTCCCTCTATGGATATTATCGAAATCTTAATATCACTTAAAAATAGGAATTAACAAATTAACATTTTTTAAAGTCGTTTTTTATTAATCAATAGCAGAAATAAAAATTAAAACTAATAGAAAATTAAATTCATTCTTTATTAATTAATAATAAAAATAAAAATTCAAACTACCAAAAATAATCATATGTTGCAATTTAGAAAGAAAAATTAAAACTAACTGCATATCATTTTAACACAAAAACATGATTAAATATTTCTACAAAATATATTTTTTCGAATGAGTTAAACATATATAATTTGTATAAAATAATTCATATGCGAAGTGTATGTCATCATCACGTGCGAGGTGCGTGTCGTACCGCTTGTCAGCATAAATGGGATAAAGTTTGTTTCCTTATCATAACTTCTACCGATTACTCGACATCTGTGCAGTTAAAGAGCTCGGCAGAATCAATGCGGCAGAGGTGCAAAAAGTCATAACGGGGATACAGCGAGGATATAGCGGGATATAGCGGACGACTCTAAAATAGTACATAAAACTTGTACTTATAAAAAATATATAAATGGTAATTAAATGAAAAATTAACATTCAATTGAATTATAATTAATACATAAATAATTTTAAATAAAAACAAGTGCGAATATACTGTAAATAAACGTAAAACTGTTATATAACATAATTGAATTTAGTAGAATATTAGAGTATTTTCATTTCTAAAAATATATCAAAAATTCAATTAAATAAATTAATTTTATAAGTTTTATAATGTATAAATGTCATTTTTCAATTCATTTCTTTTAAAGAAGATATAATAGAAATAGCGGAATATAACGGGAATAACGGGATATAGCGGAAATAGCGGGGCTTAAAGCGGAAAGGTTATATTTGTGGCTATATAGAAAAATCATAGCGGTAGAAATCTGCTATGAGATATAGCCGGGTTATAGCGGGGCATTAACTGCACAGCTCGACATATCCCTATGTTTTTCAACCCAATAGTACTCATGGAAGTAGTTATTTGACTTGAAAATCAACTTTTTCACTACTGATTTGAAGTATTTGGTGTATCCAAATCTTTTATCTTTTATGCCTTTACCATGGCATATCTATATGTGAACTAATGAATGAACTAATGATGACTTACAACGGCAGAGGAGAAACAGGCTGAACTTATATTTTTGGGGTTTGTGGAGCTTACCAGAAATAACCTTTTTGATACAAGACATTATATCACATGACATTACAAAACATTATAAATATTGTCCTAAAATATGGACATCCTAACTTTGTTCATGTGTCATCTATCTATCTATTATTATATATATGAAAGATGAATTTAGATAAAAGTGTCACTTCATTTTCTGTTTTCTCAAAAACTATTATTTATTATAGAATACTGCTAGAACAACCGAAGGAGTGAAGCTCCTGGAGTATGGATGGAGAATCAACAGTGGAGATCAAAGCAGGAGAGAAAATTGTGTGGTGCAGGTAATGCCCGTACTAGCCGTTTGCTCGATTTACTGGCGAATAAGCATTAGCGTTTATATATATATATATATTATGACTGTGTAATATTTTTTTACACCAGGAATTTTCTTATTTAATTATTTGGTAACTAAGCTGACATGGATGGCATTCATTCCAGTATTTTGGTATGATTTTTCATCACACAAACATAAAAAGGAAGAAGGCGACTCCTCTCTCCCAATGTACAAATCTAAATCCCTTTAATTTGGTTACAATTAGGTAAATTTTTCACGCCATCTTCTTCGCTGGTTGAATTTTTCGACCCCCTTCTCATTTCAGTAGTGTTTGATTTAATGCTTTTATGGTCACTCCACTGTGTAAGAATGTGATTAATACTCTGTAAAATAACTCGAAACCTATTATTAGTGTTTCTCCAATGCTACCCAAAACGAAGAAGAACGTGAGTGATTCTATCTACTAATTAGAATTATTTTCTTGAATTAATTCAAGTTGTTTATTTTTAGTGATCATCATTTTTTGATTTCATCATTTCAATGAGTCTAAGAAATGAGAGTTTCACCGCATCTTAAAAGATAAAGCCGATGGTTGAATTCATCATGCTGAGTTAGTTTAATTGGTGTTCAAATAAGTTGAGTTTTCTTCTTCATTTCTTTTTATTTGTATATATTTAATGTATTGCTAAAAGCACCCAAGAAAGTGCTTCCTAATACCATTGCTAAAGAATACCAAGATTATTTAAAATATATGCTATCCAATACCATAACAATTAAAAACAAGCACCCAAGCCCTAATTTCTTCTCACTTCTACAATTGACGCATTCTCATGCTCCATTGCTTTCTCACCACTCGTGTAAAAGACCTAATAATCAATTCAATCCATAAAACATCAATTATCAATTGTGTTTGTGTGTATATGTACATATAACATTAAACCAACAAATGAATATATATATATATACACACACACACATAAGGCGGTTCAATCTCTACATCATCAATCTTCATATCATCGGTTTTTTTATACCCAACAAATTCATTAAGAAATGCCTATAATATTATTTTCTATTAAATTCATCAAATGAACGATATTAATTCAAATAGTTAACTATGAATACATATCGCATTTAGATCATTGGAGTTTTCTTCTTCCTTTTTATATTTTAATTCACGAAAAACAATGTCTCCAATCAATCAATTGAGAAAATTAATATTAATGCAGTACTCCTCATTTCTAAATACCATTATTGAACAACCCTAAACAAATACATGTTGCAAATAATATTGAAAGCTTTCAAAATTAGTGTAAATCAAAATCACCTCATTCCTTCCCTAGAACGTTGACTATTCTCTAAATCTCCTTCGTCCTTGTACTTCATTGGTTAGCAATCCAAAGTAGAAAATTTAAATTGCTTTTGATAATGGGAGTTTCAACTATAGAGACTTTAGGTTTAGGGTTTAGGTTTTAACATGAGGAAGAATAAGAAAGTTAGATATTAGGGTTTTCGAATTTACATGATGATGAAGAAGAAGAAGAAACACGGTTTAGAAAAGGAAAGTGCTTTCCTTAGGTAATCAATAACCGAGTGGAGAAATGAGTATAGTATTAGAAAGCACATGAATTAATTAAGATGAATTAATTTTTTTAATGGTATTAATAAGCACTTTCTTGCGTGCTTTTAGCATCACACTATATTTATCTATTTGTTTGCAAATACTCAATATTTTGCATTTATTATTGTTGGTTCGAATTCCTAAGAGAATCAACAATTACCATGTTTGTTAATATTTTAGCATGACATAAAAATTTAATACTTTTATTTAATAATACATATTCTTATTTATGTAAATTATTTGATACGATTTGGGTTTCACTACCATTGATTTTAATTTTTTAGCAAGTAAACAAATTTTATGATTACCAATTACACAAATGATTATTACTACTAAAAAGGCTTCAGAAAGTGACATAACCTAGCGATGGCTAGCAACGGCTAAAAAAAGCGGCCGTTGCTAGCCGTCGCTTATCACGTTATACAAACCTGCAACCCAAGAGAAAACATTTTCATGCTTCCTCTCCCCAAATCCACTCAGATCCGCCGCCCCCCGCCACGAGCCGCCGCCCTCCGCCACCAGGACCCGTCGCAACCTTCCGTCACTAATTTCAACCTCTCCAAACTTGCCGGTATCTTCTATTTTCCATTATCTTTGTTTAATTTAGGTTTAAATTAAATTAGTTGATGATTTAGGGATTTGGAATTGGATGATTTAGGGGTTTGGAATTGATGAATATATGTTATTAGTTTATGATATATAGTTTATTATTTGAATTGAGTATATAATGGTAAACCAAATTTAGAAAATTAGTTGATTATGTGTTTGAACATGGTGATTATTGCGTATTAGGTGATGATAATTAGTGTTGACTTGGTGGTATTAATTAGCGAATTTATTGTTTACTATGTTGTTAAAAATTATGGCTAATTTAAAATCCAAAAAATAGTCCATGATTATTGAATAATATGTTTTTTGATAAGTTTATGAGAATGTTTGTTATACTGTTGTAAGTGCTAACTACTTATTTAGTTCACAAAATCGTTAATTAAAATTTATGTAGTTAAACAAAAGTTAAAATACGTTTTAAAATTTTAGATTTAATTAATAAATATTTAAATAGTTAAATGAATTATAAAATAGTTTTTGTAGTTGTTAAAATAGTAACTCATAGTTCCCATTTGTGAGATAAGGCATATTTTCCGAGTTACTGATAGTTCCCATTGATTTTGATTCATAATTAAACGAATTCTATTTGGCTACTTGTAACGACCCATATTTTACGGATCGAAACATCGTAGAACAGTTGTTATTAGACTGTTAGTATTGTTAAGTCGTTCAGAATTTAGGTCAACTAAAGCTTAAGTCGTATAGAAGTTAGGTCGTGTGGAAGATTAAGTCGTGGAGCGACCTAAAGAAGTTGGCGACTTAAGGATTAGCGGCATAGGTTGGCGACTTAGGGACTGAACGAGGTAAGGCTTAGGTCGTATAGTAGTTTGGTCGGAGTAGACGACATAAGGAATTGGCGACTTAAGGGGAAGCGGCGACCTAAGAATTAGCGGCATAAGAAACTAGGCGAGTTAGCGACCTAAGAAGGATAGGTCGGCAACGACCTAAGGAAAGCTGGTGTTAGCGAGTTAACGACCTAAGGAACTAAGTGGGTTAACGACCTAGGGAGTTTGGGTTGTTCGAACGACTTAAGGAGTTATCATAGTAAGGTCGTGAGCGACCTAGTGCTCAGTTAGGTCGTGAGCGACCTAAGTTTAGCAGTTATGAGTAGTTAGGTCGTCCAGACGACTTAGGAGTTAGGTCGGAATATCCTGCGTATAGTTAGGTCGTTAGACGACCTAAGGTGTTAAGTCGTTAGGTCGTATCCCAGTTAGGTCGCGACTTATGTTAGGTCGCGTGGATGCTTAAGGGGTTAGGTCGTGTAGCGTTAAGTCGCTAAGTCGTATCTCGTTGACTCGAGTAAGTTGATAGGTCGTTAAGTCGCATCTCAGTTAGGTCGCGCACTTGCGTTGTCGTTAGGTCGCGTGTGTGTTAGGTCGCGACTGTTGTTAGGTCGTTGGGTAATTAGGTCGCGCAAGAGAGTGTAGTTAGGTCGCGCAGAACCGTTAGGTCGTTAAGACATAGGTCGTGGGGTTTCTTAGGTCGTG
This sequence comes from Allium fistulosum, assembly GCA_030737815.1. Taxonomy (NCBI): domain Eukaryota; kingdom Viridiplantae; phylum Streptophyta; class Magnoliopsida; order Asparagales; family Amaryllidaceae; genus Allium; species Allium fistulosum. The sequence continues at coordinate 1,043,674,321 of CM060906.1, forward strand.
GACGACCTAATAGCGTGCAAACGACCTAAAGGATTTCCAGCCTATAAATACACGTCCATTTTCTCACTTTTTGGGATCTGGATTTTGAAGCGACGAAGTGCTGCTATTTTGAGAGCTCGAGTTCTACACCTCTTCACTTCTTTTCTCCACTTTAATCTTGTGCTTTCTTCCATCCAAATCAAAGATCGAATCGAAGATCCAAGAGCTTAGATTGAAGATCTACATCCATCGAAGAGAGATTTCATCGTTTGAAGCGGATTTGTGATAGATCGAGTTAGATTCTTCGCTGTCCAGATCTGAAGTGTGTTTCTTTTAAGGTGTTTAGGTGATTTGGTGAGTGGTGATTATCTCTCACACGGATCCAAAGGAGTATATCGGATCGTTGGCTTGATTTTGTGTTAAAGTAGTGATTTCCATGCATTTCCGTAAACTTAAGTGTAGATCCATTGTTCATGATGATTTGACATCCATTTTACTACATGTTAACCTATGCAAGTTCATTCATCAAGTTATAGAGATATTGCTCATGTTTTCATACTTGTTAGATTTAGACTCTTTATTTACAAGATTGCCATTATTGTTATAATTGTTTATTAGATCAAGTTTGAATGTTTGATTACTTGGATTAATGATTGACTTGATTAATTGTTATGAATTAGTTGATTGATGATTTGATTTAGACAAGATGGTCGAAGATGATTCAAAAGCTAAGTGGAAGGCTCTTGAATTGGAAAAGCTGCTCGTGGCATATGTGGCGAATGATGAAGCTCATATGGATAGGTTTGATGATGATGATGTTGAGATGAGGCTTTGCTATGATGAGATGAAGCGAGGCATGATATGAGATAGCCTTGGTTTGATCCAGACGGGATCATTCCAAGCATGTTGATAACTCGGTGAAATGGTTCGGGTTTGAGGATAATGGTTTGCTCGAGAGGCGCTTGAGCTAGTATGGAAATAGTCGTCGAGGAGGATGACTAGAAGGTTGAGATTTCATCGTTGTTGAAGGTTCTAGCATGCTCAAAGCAAGAGTACGCTGGGCAGATTTGATAGTCCCAAAAGACTACTGATTGGTAGTCGAGTACTCTGGGCAGATTCGATAGTCCTAGGCACGGGCTGCGACGACGTGCGGAGTTATGTCTAGAACCGGGGTTTCCATTAGCCCTTGACGGACGGCTGAAAGAATGTGCCGGTCATTCAATTAACGGTGATATCGAAGCAATGATAACAGTGATAGCCAGAGTCATGGATGTTTGGTTGTATCGTCATTCGGTCTCAAGAGCGGTATTTTCTAGGTGCTTATCTGATCTTGGTTTAGGCCTTGGGGGTTTGTACTTAGAAAACATCGCCCTTGACTCGAGTGATAATTGCTTTACTTTAAATGTTTACTTTGCTATGTTTGTTTCTTCTTAGTGTGTGTCTAGGGGCTATCACTGTAGAAAGAGGTGGAGTGGGAGGGTTGGAATCCTATTCCTTTTTCCTTTATGCTCTTTTGGTATGTTGTTAGTTAATTTACCGCTCACTAAGACTGTTGTCTGACTCAAGGCTTTATGTTTTAACTCTTATTGCCTTGGGCTGTTCGTCCATTTTGGGACGGGCGGACTAGGTAGCAGGTGACATGTGCTGTTCTTTCTTCCAACGATGCTGATGACGAAGACGAGCTGGAGGCTTGCATATTATTTTCTTACTATATGTACTGGATGTTCCGCTGCTTGTATAATTCTCCGAGTGATATGTAGTGAGTCTTGATGTATTGACTATTCAGATGTTTGTATTCAACTATTATGAAGTTTTATATGATGACATTCTATTCTGTGAAGCTTCACTATATATATATTCTATTGTATTTTATCCATGCGCTGTGAGTTATACGATAGATTCTGCTGTTTTAACTTTACCCTGACAATCGTCCATGGCTGCCTGGCACACTTTACAACGCACTATCTCTAGGTTTTGTGCGGGGGTCATGGGCGGTCGTCACATTTGGTATCAGAGTCTTGGTTAATCGATTTTACCCAACGCTCGCTGACGTAACTACGTATGAGAGACGTAATTGTATTTTAATGGATGATTACTATATATAATATAGTAGCTTAGAAGGATTTGAATTCCTTATGCAGTTGTTTCTCAAGGTGTATTAATCATTCCTTTTTATAGATATTGAGAATGAGTCGAAGAGGGAGACCAGCTGCTAGGGAAGGCCGTGCTGTTGAGGGGGCTGCTGATTATGTTGCTATGTTCGAAGCTATGATGACTTCGATCATGAGAAGGATGCCAGCCCCGGGGCCATCAGTAGATGTTGGAGTTCAAGTTCAAACTCCAAAACTGGTGGATTTTGCTAAGCTGTGTAAAGACTATACTGCTCTTGGAGGAAAGGTTTTCTTAGGAACAGAATCAACCATTGAAGTCCAGAGGTGGATAGATGCTTGTAGAAGGATCTTTAGTGATTTGGGAATTGATGATGCGACTAAAAGGAAGTTAGCATCAAGACAGCTTCAAGGGAGAGCTTCTGATTGGTGGAACTCTATCACCATTGATACTCCGGAGGAAGAAATTACTTGGGAGCAATTCCAAGACAGATTTGAAGCTAAGTTCATTTCTACAGCTCAGAAGTCTATTCTGTTCAAGAAGTTTGTGGAGCTCAAGCAAAATGGGAGACCAGTTCTTGAGTATGTTTCTGAGTTTGAAGCATTGTCCAAGTATGCCCGGTCGTATATTGAATCTCCTTATCAGAAGAATGAGAAGTTTGTGACAGGCTTGGACAGTTATCTTGGGAGGCAGTTGGTGGATCATTTGGACGATTCATTTGAGAAGCTAGTAGAGAAGGCTCTCAGGCATGAGAATCTGTTTCCTAAAGAGGGATCTGTTGTTGCTGTGACCAAGGAAGAGTCTAGACCACAGCAGAGTGGAAACAAGAAGAGAAAGCAGCAGCAGCAGCAGAAGGGTAAGGATGGCCAGAAGAAGCTGAAGGGTGAAGTGACCTGCTACAATTGTCAGCAGAAGGGCCATTTCTCCAGGGATTGTAAGAATCCGAAGGTGCCAGTGAAGTGTCACAACTGTGACAAGCCGGGGCATGTCAAGAGGAATTGTCCAGAACCGCGGAAGGACAAGCAGATTGTGCAAGCTTATGCTTTGGGAGCTGTTCCATCATCTTCGAAAGCTCCTACCGTTGAAGAGAAAGGAAAGAGTGTGGTGGTTCAAGGTACCCTTTCCATATGTGATGTTCCAGTTAGAGTGTTATTTGACACTGGGGCGTCGCATTCGTTTGTTTGTAATGAACTTGTAGGCCGGTTGGGTTTACCGGATATTGTTGATAGGCCATTGGTTGTGACTAATCCAGTTGGGGGTTCGTCTTGTTTGTGTATGCTATGTCGTGGTCTGATTGTATCGAGTCATGATTGCTCTTTTGTTTGTGATTGTTTTGTTCTGAACTTTGCGGGGTTCAGAATTATTTTGGGTATGGACTGGCTTAGGAAGTATGCGGCAAAGGTTGATTGTGATAGGTTGGAGGTGACAGTCGAGAATGTGGAGGGGCGAAAGATTGTGATACGATGTAAGCATGAAGAAGGCGTCTTCATGAGCTTCATGTATTCGCTGGTTATTCCACGGGATGGACTGTCATCTGTACCAATCGCTAATGGATTTGAGGATGCCTTTGACGAGGTCAAAGGGTTACCGCCGCATAAAGAGATCGATTTTCGTATAGATCTAGTCGAAGGAGCCAGACCTGTTGTGATGCCTCTTAGGCGGATGGCGCCTAGGGAACAACAAGAGTTGAAGGTGCAGGTTGATGACCTTTTACAGAAAGGATTCATTCGGCGTAGTGTGTTCGAATGGGGTGCACCAGTTGTGTTTGCAACCAAGGCAGATGGATCATTGAGATTGTGTGTGGATTATCGTGAGCTGAATAAAGTGACTAAAAAGAACAAGTATCCATTGCCGAGAATAGATGACTTGTTTGATCAGCTTCACGAAGCTAAGGTGTTTTCTTAGATGGATTTGGAAACGGGATTTCACCAGTTGAGAGTGGCTAAGGATAGTGTGCCGAAGACTGCTTTTCGGACACCATCCGGTTTCTTTGAGTGGCTGGTAATGCCGTTTGGATTGACTAATGCGCCAGCATATTTTGTGGATCTTATGAATAGAGTGTTCAGAGATTAGTTGAACAAGTTCATACTTGTGTTCGTGGATGATATTTTGATTTATTCCAGAACTGAAGAAGAACACAAGACGCACTTGCGTATTGTTTTGGAAATCTTACGGAAACATCAGCTGAAGGTTAAGTTTTCGAAGTGTCACTTCTGGAAGAGTGAAGTGAGATTCTTAGGCCATATTATTTCTGGAAAAGGAACAGCGGTTGATCCCGCCAAGGTGGCAGCAATCCAGGATTGGGTTAGACCTAAGAATGCATCTGATGTGAGAAGTTTTCTTGGATTAGCAGGGTATTATCGTCGATTTATCAAAGACTTCTCCAAGGTGGTTGCACCATTAACAGGATTGACAAAAAAGAACCAAGTATTCAGATTGGATGCTAAGTGTGAGCAAGCTTTCAGAATCCTGAAAGAGCGATTGACGAGTGCTCCTGTTTTGACTATTCCAAGTGGAAATGAAGAGATGGTGGTTTACACCGACGCATGTGGTACTGGACTTGGAGCAGTGCTGATGCAGAAGGGTAAAGTTGTTGCGTATGCAAGTCGACAACTGAAGCCGCATGAAAGGAATTATCCGACTCATGATTTGGAGTTAGCGGCGATTCTTTTTGCTCTGAGGATGTGGAGACATTATCTATTGGGAGTTCGATTCGAGTTGTTTACAGATCATAAGTCGTTGAAGTATCTTTTCTCCCAAAAGAATTTGAATCTTCGTCAGCAACGATGGCTAGAGTTTTTGGCATCATATGACTTTGGTATAGCCTATACTCCGGGAAAGGGTAATGCAGTGGCAGATGCGTTAAGTCGAAGACATGCAGGATTGAGAGCCATGTTTTCAGAATGGAAGAATCTCGAGTATTTAGCTGGATTTGACTTCAGGCCCAGATGTGAATTGGAACCTGAGATGTTGGCAAACTTATCGATAAGACCGACTCTTGTGAAAAGAATTGGCGAGAGCCAAAAACGAGACGATAAGCTTGTCAAGATTATTCATGATTTGGAATCTGGGTTGGACCCAGAAAAGGATAAAGGATTCGAGGTCGATCGAGAGGGTTGGCTTCGGAAGCAAGGACGACTAGTTGTTCCCGATATAAATGAATTGAGAAATGAAATTCTGAAGGAAAGTCATCACTCGAAGCTGACAATTCATCCAGGTGGAAATAAGATGTATCGGGATATGAAGAGAACCTATTATTGGGAAGGTATGAAGAAGGATGTTGGAGATTTTATTTCCAAATGTATGAACTGCCAGTTGGTAAAAGCCGAACAGAAGAAGCCAAGTGGATTGCTTCAGCCATTAGAAGTTCCTACATGGAAGTGGGAGCAAATATCGATGGATTTTATTGATGGGTTACCTAGAACAAGAACGGGAAATGAATGGATTTGGGTCATCGTAGATCGTCTGACTAAGAGTGCAAGATTCATTCCTGTTCGATCGACTAGGACTGCATCAAAGTTGGCCGAGCTGTATGTTAAGTGGATAATCCGATTCCATGGTATTCCGAAAAGTATAGTGAGAGATCGAGATCCATTGTTCACTAGTGGATTTTGGAAGAGCTTCCAGGAAGTTTTGGAAACCGAGTTGTGTTTAAGTATAGCTTATCATCCCCAAACAGATGGTCAGACCGAGAGAGTCAACCGAGTTTTGGAAGATCGCCTCAGAGCTTGTGTTTTAGACTTCGGAGGATCATGGGAAGATCACCTTCATTTGGTAGAATTTTCGTATAATAACAGTTACAAGTCCAGCATTGGTATGGCACCGTATGAAGCATTGTATGGAAGACCGTGTAACTCTCCGACATGTTGGTTAGAAACAGGAGAAAAGCTGATACTTGGGCCAGAAATGATTCGGCAGACTTTGGATTTCATAGAGATCATTCGGCAACGAATGAAGGCAGCCCAAGACCGTTAGAAAAGTTATGCCGATAGGCGTCGTAAGGATTTGGAATTCGACGTAGGTGATATGGTTTTTGTGAAGATTTCTCCACTAAAGAATGTTATTCGATTCGGGAAGAAAGGAAAATTGACTCCGAGATTTGTTGGACCATTCCCGATCACCGAGCGAATTGGAAAGCTCGCCTACAGATTGTAGTTACCAGAAAAGATGGCGGGTGTGCACAATGTTTTCATGTATCGTATCTACGGAAGTATGTGCACGACTCGAATACAGTGGTTTCTGCTGATAGCTGTGAAGATTTCGAAGTTGATCCAGTCGATAAGAGACCTCGTAAGCCGCTTCGTGTTGTGGAAACCGACACGAAACAGCTTAGGAGAAAGGTAGTTAAGTTGCTCAAGATACAATGGAGTGATGATGATAACGACTATACATGGGAGGTGGAAGAGAGGATGAAGGCAGCTCATCCTGAACTCTTCAAGGTATGGCCCTAAGGTGTCGTGTCATCTAACGACATTGTAACTTGTTCTAGTTTTAGAATTCTGCATGCTAAGCTAGAATTGGATGCATGGTTTGTTGATTGCTATGGATGGTAGGCATGCAGAATAGTCTTTGATTGCTTTGTTTGTTTGGAATTTCGGGGGCGAAATTCCTAAGGGGGAGAGAATGTAACGACCCGTATTTTTACGGATCGAAACATCGTAGAACAGTTGTTATTAGACTGTTAGTATTTTTAAGTCGTTCAGAATTTAGGTCGACTAAAGCTTAAGTCGTATAGAAGTTAGGTCGTGTGGAAGATTAAGTCATGGAGCGACCTAAAGAAGTTGGCGACTTAAGGATTAGCGGCATAGGTTAGCGACTTAGGGACTGAACGAGGTAAGGCTTAGGTCGTATAGTAGTTAGGTCGGAGTAGACGACATAAGGAATTGGCGACTTAAGGGGAAGCGACGACCTAAGAATTAGCGGCATAAGAAACTAGGCGAGTTAGCGACCTAAGGAGGATAGGTCGGCAACGACCTAAGGAAAGCTGGTGTTAGCGAGTTAATGACCTAAGGAACTAAGTGGGTTAACGACCTAGGGAGTTTGAGTTGTTCGAACGACTTAAGGAGTTATCGTAGTAAGGTCGTGAGCGACCTAGTGCTCAGTTAGGTCGTGAGCGACCTAAGTTTAGCAGTTATGAGTAGTTAGGTCGTCCAGACGACTTAGGAGTTAGGTCGGAATATCCTGCGTATAGTTAGGTCGTTAGACGACCTAAGGTGTTAAGTCATTAGGTCGTATCCCAGTTAGGTCGCGACTTATGTTAGGTCGCGTGGATGCTTAAGGGGTTAGGTCGTGTAGCGTTAAGTCGCTAAGTCGTATCTCGTTGAGTCGAGTAAGTTGATAGGTCGTTTAGTCGCATCTTAGTTAGGTCGTGCACTTGCGTTGTCGTCAGGTCGCGTGTGTGTTAGGTCGCGACTGTTGTTAGGTCGTTGGGTAATTAGGTCGCGCAAGAGAGTGTAGTTAAGTCGCATAGAACCGTTAGGTCGTTAAGACATCGGTCGTGGGGTTTCTTAGGTCGTGGACGACCTAATAGCGTGCAAACGACCTAAAGGATTTCCAGCCTATAAATACACGTCCATTTTCTCACTTTTTGGGATCCGGATTTTGAAGCGACGAAGTGCTGCTATTTTGAGAGCTCGAGTTCTACACTTCTTCACTTCTTTTCTCCACTTTAATCTTGTGCTTCCTTCCATCCAAATCGAAGATCGAATCGAAGATCCAAGAGCTTAGATTGAAGATCTACATCCATCGAAGAGAGATTTCATCGTTTGAAGCGGATTTGTGATAGATCGAGTTAGATCCTTCGCTGTCCAGATCTGAAGTGTGTTGCTTTTAAGGTGTTTAGGTGATTTGGTGAGTGGTGATTATCTCTCACACGGATCCAAAGGAGTATATCGGATCGTTGGCTTGATTTTGTGTTAAAGTAGTGATTTCCATGCATTTCCGTAAACTTAAGTGTAGATCCATTATTCATGATGATTTGACATCCATTTTACTACATGTTAACCTATGCAAGTTCATTCATCAAGTTATAGAGATATTGCTCATGTTTTCATAATTGTTAGATTTAGACTCTTTATTTACAAGATTGCCATTATTGTTATAATTGTTTATTAGATCAAGTTTGAATGTTTGATTACTTGGATTAATGATTGACTTGATTGATTGTTATGAATTAGTTGATTGATGATTTGATTTAGACAAGATGGTCGAAGATGATTCAAAAGCTAAGTGGAAGGCTCTTGAATTGGAAAAGCTGCTCGTGGCATATGTGGCGAATGATGAAGCTCATATGGATAGGTTTGATGATGATGATGTTGAGATGAGGCTTTGCTATGATGAGATGAAGCGAGGCATGATATGAGATATCCTTGGTTTAATCCAGACGGGATCATTCCAAGCATGTTGATAACTCGGTGAAATGGTTCGGGTTTGAGGATAATGGTTTGCTCGAGAGGCGCTTGAGCTAGTATGGAAATAGTCGTCGAGGAGGATGACTAGAAGGTTGAGATTTCATCGTTGTTGAAGGTTCTAGCATGCTCAAAGCAAGAGTACGCTGGGCAGATTCGATAGTCCCAAAAGACTACTGATTGGTAGTCGAGTACTCTGGGCAGATTCGATAGTCCTAGGCATGGGCTGCGACGACGTGCGGAGTTATGTCTAGAACCGAGGTTTCCATTAGCCCTTGACGGACGGCTGAAAGAATGTGCCGGTCATTCAATTAATGGTGATATCTAAGCAATGATAACAGTGATAGCCAAAGTCATGGATGTTTGGTTGTATCGTCATTCGGTCTCAAAAGCGGTATTTTCTGGGTGCTTATCTGATCTTGGTTTAGGCCTTGGGGGTTTGTATTTGGAAAACATCGCCCTTGACTCGAGCGATAATTGCTTTACTTTAAATGTTTGCTTTGCTATGTTTGTTTCTGCTTAGTGTGTGTCTGGGGGCTATCACTGTAGAAAGAGGTGGAGTGGGAGGGTTGGATTCCTATTCCTTTTTCCTTTATGCTCTTTTGGTATGTTGTTAGTTAATTTACCGCTCACTAAGACTGTTGTCTGACTCAAGGCTTTATGTTTTAACTCTTATTGCCTTGGGTTGTTCGTCCATTTTGAGACGGGCAGACTAGGTAGCAGGTGACAGGTGCTGTTCTTGCTTCCAACGATGCTGATGACGAAGACGAGCTGGAGGCTTGCATATTATTTTCTTACTATATGTACTGGATGTTCCGCTGCTTGTATAATTCTCTGAGTGATATGTAGTGAGGCTTGATGTATTGACTATTCAGATGTTTGTATTCAACTATTATGAAGTTTTATATGATGACATTCTATTATGTGAAGCTTCACTATATATATATATATATATATATATATATATATTCTATTGTATTTTATCCATGCGCTGTGAGTTATACGATAGATTCTGTTGTTTTAACTTTACCCTGACAATCGTCCATGGCTGCCTGGCACACTTTACAGCGCACTATTTCTAGGTTCAGTGCAGGGGTCATGGGCGGTCGTCACACTACATTACTAAAAAAATTTAAGATCATTATTTCACTACAGACCACCAATACTTCAATATTAATATTTTTTAATTTGTGCTTTATTTATGTGAACCCCTTAGAGAATTTTTGGCCCCGTCTAACAAGTATTGTATATGATCGTTATATGAATATTCGTTTTTCCATAGAACGGACATCTATATTCATCTGATACAACATTTGTTGGATTTGTCCTAGTATTTGGACAAGTTACAACACAATAAAGTAATCATATTTTATAAATCATTTCAGTTTAAACGGTTCAGAAAATTTCGATGGCACTTCCTTTTTTCCCCGTGTACACGCATTTGTGTACGATACATGGAATAAAGGAAAGTGTTGCCAAAAATTTTTTGAATCGTTTAAGCTGAAATGATTTATAAAATATGATTACGTTATTGTATTTGTAATGGGAAGTAGAATAACCGGCCGTCAAAGTAAAAAAACAATAAACTTAAGAATTGAAAATTTGAATGCAGTATTTATTTGAATTTGTTAAAATAATAAAGGGTTATATATGAATTTTTACAAGACTTTAATATGAAGTTTGTTATTCAATCTTCTAACCTACATTTTACAAATCAGGAAATATGTTCGATTATTTTCTCGATCATAGTTGGATGTATGAACCTCGAAAAGGTATGAAAGGATCAATAAAAGAACGTTTCTGTAACGGTGTACACGTATTTATTAGATTTGCTCAATCTAATAATCGAAATAACGTAGACATTCGTTGTCCGTGTAGTAAGTGCAAACATCTGAAGCATTGGAAACTAGATGTAGTAGAAGTACATTTGTAAAAAATTTGTTTTGTGCAGAATTATTACTTATGGGATCGTCATGGATAACTTGTTCAACCTACACTTAATCCTGTAGTGTTAGAGGACGATAATACTATGACCAATCCTCTAGAAAACATGGTGCAAGATGCTGCACGATCAATGTTTCCTACCTTTGACCAAGGTGATGATGGGAACGAAAATGTTGACGAAGAGCCGACCGTGGAAGCTAATTTTTTTTATGATTTATTGGATTCTGCTAAGAGGCCATTGTGGGATGGATGTACAAGCGGAATCGAATTATCTGTAACCGCCGAATACATCACTATGAAATCGAAATTTAATCTTACAGAAGCTGCATTTACAGCAGTTGTACAAACTGCAAAACGACACATGCCACCTAATAATTTGATGTGTGATAGTCATTATAAAGTAAAAAAACTTATGTCTGCTTTTGGATTTCCGTACCAGAAGAAAGATACATGTGTAAAAGGTTGCATGCTGTATTGGAAAGAAGACGCTCATCTTACTAAATGCAGAATATGTAACGAGGAAAGATACAAACCAAAAAAAAAGAAAGGAAAAGAAGTTACATATAAGAGGATGCATTATTTACCCATCACTCCCAGACTTCAACGGTTATATGCATCTTCTGCTACAGCATGTCATATGCGATGGCACAGTGTGAGAACACCAGAAGAAGGAACTTTGATACATCTATCTGATGGAGAAGCATGGAAACATTTCGATAAGAAACCTGTATGCCATGAACTTCTTATTCACTTGAGTTTATTACTAATAACTTGAGTTTTCTTATTGTTATTGTATGCCATGAACTTCTTATTCACTTGATTATTTCACATGCTCTTAATTTCCAAAGGGCATATAGGAGATCCATAGATGAGGAAGAGATTGCTCGGATGCAAACACAATTGGATGAGCTCAATGATTGGCGGAAGAGTCAGTTGACGACGTAGATAGATGAGCGTATTGCTGCCTTCTATCAGGAGCATGGGTCGATGCTCGGGGAAGGAGGTGCAGATGCTGATGATGATGATGCTTAGTTGGTTTGTTTTGATGGGTACGTTTTATATATATATACATATTATGATGGGTTTGACATTTGGTACTTTGGATGTTGTGATTGATACTTAGTGTTTTGGTGGATTTGGTATTTTGGTTGTTGTGATTGGTACTTTGGCACTTGATATGTACTGGTCGTTTAATTTAGTTATGTGGTTTGGTTTGGTGGATTTTCATATTTGGTTATGTTGATTTTCTTATATGATTTTGTTAATATATGTTGGAATATGCAATATTTGATGATTTGGTTGTGTTGATATTGATTATATGATATGATGGAATGGTATTATATGTGTAGAATGATGGAATTATATTATTTGGATTGATTGGGATTGAGGGTTGAAGGTGCTGCAATGTGGTAGCAAATATATTCTAGGTTTGCAACGGCTAGCGACGGCTGGCAACGGCCCTTTGGTCAAATATAGCGACGGCTAGCAACGGCAATATTGCAACGCTTTACAATGGTTTGCATCAACAACCCGGGAAACCAACAACCCCAACGGTTGCTTCCACGTGGACACTTAGCCATTACAAGCCGTTGCAAAAAGAACAACGGAGCCGTCGCTAAGGCCGTCGCTTTCTTCAGTTGCAACGAGATATTTTGCAACGACTTTTAGCGACGGCTAGCAACGGCCACCAACGGCTATTAGTCGTCGCTAAAAAGTGCTTCTTTTGTAGTGTATCGATGTCTTTGCAAATGCCAATTTACTTTATTATCATAATTTATGCTAGAGGAATTACAATCACTACACCATTCTGCTCATTTTGCCACACCCCAACGTAGAAAAATTACCACGGTTTTGAGCCGTGGAAATTTTACCACGGTGTTGAGCCGTGGTAAAATAAACTACCATGGTTACTGGCCGTGGCAATATTGAGACGGCTATGGACCGTTCTAATATTACCAAAAAAAAATTACACCCCCTCCCTCCATTTCCATCTTTGTAACCCTACCGCTTCTAAAAAAAAGAACGCCAAAATTAGCCCGCTATGGATTCCGCGCCCTAATTTCACCCAACCAAAATTAGCAGCAGTTCATTCTTCTTCTCACTCAAATCGCATATAATCTCACTTAATCGCTCTTCTAGGGTTCGAGGTATTCTCACTTAATCGCGTATATCCAATTTTTATTTATTTTCAGGTTTATATTTTGATTTTCCATCATTTGGTTAATGATTAATGATTTTGGATTAATTTTTACATGTATTTTTAGATTGTTCTTTTAGCGATAGGTAATTATTGATGGTCTAGTGTTATTGCTTGTTCATATGCACTCAGTTGCTAATTAGTTATGTAATGCCCTGTTGCTTTGTAAATTTGTTACGCACTTGCCTTGATTTGTTCATTTTCTAGTTGCTTAGATTTCGTTCGTCCCTCATGTTTTATATTGTTGGCTGCTCTTTTGTAAATACTTTTTTTAATATCCTATGTTTACCCAAAGCTGGATGATAGGTAATTTATTCACCAAAACTTTTTTTAATAATAATCGGTAATCGATATCCAAATGTTTCGAATTCAAAACCTCTAGATCCGTGGAAGCAGAAAAAAAAAATAGAGAAGAAAAAAGAGAGGAAGGAAGACAGAGAAGAGAAGAAGAGAAAGGGGAAAAAACATAAAGATAAATGATTCATGCTGTAAAATCTTACCACTGGTCTAGTGTTACACTTTACTTATATATTACTAGAATATAAGAACTGTTTTAATTTGTAAGTCTTAAAACTATTTCATACTTTTCAATAATGATTTTATGTGCCTTCCATTTCCAAATTTTATTGTCTCATAGGCATATCATATTATGATAATTCTGAAATCTTGATTATGCTATATCAAATTGTTGCGATAACCATATTTAGATCTGGACTTTTAGGTATATCGAAAACTTCCAGACAATAGAGTTATTAACAAGTGGCTTCATGCTGTCCCTCCATTAATTGTAGACAATGAAACAAGCTTGCAAGAAGAATGTGAAAACTTGTTTCTTGAATTGGTTTTGGACCGGATTTCCAAAGCCTCAAAAACCATATTAGGTAGCAATGCAGTTGATTTGAAATCAACTATCCCTGATGGGATATTGGACGTGTTAGAAGGTGTATGTGATGGCGAGGTAGGGCCTTGTGTAAAGAAAATATGTGCTAGCCTTGGAAAAAAGAGAAAATAGAAGGGTTCTAGTGGTGCAGCCCTCCAAAATATCATATCAATCTCAGAATCTTTATGGCTAAGAAACTCAATGCCCATTGAAAAGTGGGTAGCTCCTTCTGGTGCTTGGCAGCTTTTATCTGAAGTTTCATTATTTATACCCAAGTCAATATATTGGGAATACCTTTATCATCATTGGAAGCTCCTTGACAAAGCTAGTAATGCTGGAGAAAATGAGGAAAATTTTGATGCACCTGATGCTTCAGATTCATTTTCATGGGCTGGAGATCGTGTTTTTCTATTGCAAACCATTTCCAATGTATCGGTTGAATTGCCTCCAGTGCCTACTTCAGAAATAGCCACTGACTTGCTTCAGAAAGTTGAAGATTTTACTATGAATCTAAGTGAGGTTATTCTTAACTAAAGGCTTACGCTATCTCTACTGAATTAATTACCATATATTTGATATTTCATGTTAGATGATACAGATATGTAACTATATATGCTAAAGTATGTACAACATGATACATATATGTAACTATATATGCAAAAGGAACTTCATGCGTGCCAACTTTTAACCATCCTGCGTTTTAGGTTTCACTTGTTGTTTCAGTGAGATTTTGATTAGTATCATTTAGATTGGATATTGATTTCAGTTTGATTCCTGTTTTCTTAATTTTGCTTGCAGCACTAAAAATCAAGTTAATCTTTGGATTTTTGACAATTTCAAACATTTATAGAAAGATGTCACTTTAATGTAGAAAAATATCTCCTACTGAAGTTAATATTCGTGTTTTTTGTGTGGCCATTGAATATTTTATATTTTAAAAAACTGGAATGAGTCCTCTTTAACGTGCAATTATGTATGTTTATAGGTTGGATGTAATTTGTTGGTGCTCTGAAGTCAAAAAAGCTAGATAATGCTGCTAGGGATAATATACAGCCATAGGTATTTCTTTATTGATTTATTCAACTATAATTTGTTGTAAAAACATAATAAGTTAACAATGTGTTGCATTTATTTGGGTTTTCATTTTGGAGCTACGTTGGATTTTTGAGTCTTTTGATCATATAATCATGGGAAGTGGTCGTAAAGATATTTATTGAGCAGACTATGTTTTTGACTTCGTTTTACCCAATTTCAGTTTGCATTATACTATTGGTCGAAATTTTGGTAATTTTTTCACCACCGCTGTCGTTGAATCATCATTAACGTTGTACTGATACGACATGATACATAGATTAGATAGAAAACTACCTCACCGAGTGTGTGTTGCTCATAATGCTTCATAAAAAGCATTTTTAAATTTGAATGGTTAAAGTCGAACTTGTTGAAACTGGCTTTGAACCATGGCTTTGTTTCCATTGTTTGTGTAGATTTGCACTTTGATAAGTATATAATGTATCAGAGTGATGATCATTTGAATTTTTTTCTTAAGATTCAATGAATGTATGTGTATATTCTGAATGATTTAAATTTCTAGACGTTTTATAATAATCTGTGACACTTATGACTGGATACCATAGTTTTTTATCACAGCTCCATTGCTGAATAATGGGCTTGGGTCTGTGCAACTTATATAAGGATTCGGGGCACCCCTATTTTACAACAACCCTTTATTTATAATCTCTTTCATTTCAGGTGTAACGAAATTTTAAGAATATATTTCCTTTAATTCTCTGCTTTTATATACATAAACTTTAATTTTACGTTTTGACTTCAACATTCTTACACCCGAACACAAAGAGACGACTCTGTCTTGAAATCCCTAACTAACCCTACTCAAATTCAATCAACATGACTTCTGTCGCTGATCACGACGAGGTACTTTCCTTTTTATTTATAATTTTCAATCCATTTGAATGTTCTAGATATAGGATACAGATTCTGTAGATAGCGGCTTTAAGAGTAGAGATGAGAAGGACACCTATTCATTCTGCTGTGACCTCTGACTATAGGAGTTTGACCATTCTGAGATTCAGATTGAAAAAGGTGGATTTTATTTTCTTTTGCAAAAATATTCGATAACAATTGTGCTGTTCAAAATCAGCATATACTCATTATCCTGTAGTTGTTTTTATGTTGTAGTAACCTCACTAAACACCTTATATGAAACATCAGTTATTTTGCACATTTGGGAGAATATAAACCTGGTTGAGTGTGCGAGAAATACTTATTATACTCAGTTCATTGTTAGTATGAGAAATTTGACAATGTGCAACCTTAAACATTATTAAGGATGCTACGGTTTTCAGTGGTCTTCTACTCCTTAGTGTGCATCTATTTCGATAGTTTCATTTGGATTATAGCAATACAATTCAGTTCTAATATCAGGGAGGACGCAGAAATCGCAAACTTTCAGATCTAGCAGTATGTGTTTTTCATTTAACTTTGATTCTTTGAAAAATGTCATGTTTGGGAAAGATTTATAGTGCAATTTCAGCATTTGAACTTTGGCTAAGAACTTAGTCTCATCCCTACTTCAAACTACAAAAAAGAAAGGAAAAAAATGTTGTTACATATATTAGTCTCAAGCATGCTTCAAAATTTTTGTTCGAATTGGAAATCATCTTGTTCATTAGGTTCATTAAGTACTCAAGTATCAGTTAGTTTTTAGGTGTACCATGTATCTCTAATAGAGAAATGGGTAAGCTTATTTTTGTATATTTACTCACCAAATACTCACCTAAGTTAAAAAACATCCACTTCACCCTCTCTCTGAACGTTGCATTGGTTCTAGATGTTACTGAATAGAGGCACAGCTGCCTATAACATCTTTATCTGGAGTTGGTCTCGATATGTGGCATAAGATTGCATGTAGGCAGTAGTGAAGGATAATAGACAGTTATTTAATTAAAACCTATCAAAATATTTTAAAATAGGGGGTTTTATATACATTTCCATATCTATTATTTACACACATTTTATTATGAAAAAATAAAAATAATAAATAATAAATAAAATCTCATATGTTAACTTCTGTGAAATTCTAATAGAGGACAGACTTGATTACTTTGAATCAATATTCAACTATATCCGTTCTTTAATGTTTTAAATCCACTGATTCCACACTGTTCTAAATTTTAAGACCGTAACAATTATTAAAGTTTTCATTGAATCTTGTGTACAAGTATTGAATATGGATTGCTATGTCTAGGCACAAATTTTTTGATAAGTACTGAAAATTCACATGAATCCCCAACAATTGTGATATGTTGATTTTCCTCAATCTGAATGTGAGTTTTTTTATCGCTGAAGTTCAAGAGTAAATAAATTATTTGTCGTGTTCCATTCAAAAATTGAAAAATAAATAAAAAGCTTGAATTTTTTTTAAGAGAAATGTGTGATCCTCTAAAGTAGAGGAGAGCACACATTAAAAAAAACCTCTTTCATTTCAAATTTAGAGTTATTATGGTAATCTTAGCATGGGTGCATTTAGAGTTATTATGGTAATATTAAATTTATCATTATTGTATCAATACTAATATTAAGCAATTAGTAACCATGACAGACTTATTAATGCTATATGTTTTTTTTTCTCAAATTTTGGTTTTCAGGATAGGTTTAAATAAACTAAGTTAGTTGATTATTATGAAATGGTATATATACTTGCCCAAAATTAATACGCTCACACTGACCTATTGTTGGATTTGGTGCATCAGCGGAGCGTGAAAGGGCAATTTCAAAAAAAGGTATCCTTTTTATTTATCATGCACTAGAACTTTTAGGTGTGTTATCTTGAATAATAAAGTTCATTGCGTTGTTTTACTAACTTATTTTCTTAAGTTATATTAGAGCATGGTGTTAGCTTAGAGGTTTTTAAATTCAGAGCACCATCAGTTAGTAAATTAACTTTTAACTTTCATCTCATTGATTATAAATCCTTGAGACTAAGATGTTACCTTCTAAAGGTGTTCGATATATTGCTGTCATCATTAGATGCAATGGTATATATACTTGATATTTTAGTTATAGTTCACTTGTACTACCTATTATTAATAAAGACACGAGCCATGGAATTCGAACTAAAAAATATGTTATTTACGGTATTATTTTATTGTCTTCTCGGCTCTATATATTTATTTTTTCGTGCATATGTGCTCCAAGTTTGACCTGTTTAGAGCATACCTTTCCCTTTGCTAACAAGTTCCATTTAGGATATAATTTGGAACAATTTATTTTTAATCTTAAAACTGCAGCATCAATTTTTTATGAATTATGTTATGAATATATTAATTACTTTCCTTTACTTGTCTTTGTAATGTACAGGTTCCAAGTGCAGTTCCTGCACTATAATCTACAAGTAAAGGAACAAGAAGGCTTTAACTATGTGTTGCTGCTTTTTTGTGTATGTAACTATGTACTGAACTTTGTATTCAAGTATTGTAATTGTTGAATTGTTTGAACTTTGTATTCATGTATTATAGTGTAGGATGTTGTTGCATTTTTAACCAAGTCTATCTTTAATTAATGTTTGAGATAAGACACTATTGTGTTGTTTAATGTAAGCAGTTTTGAGTTTGAAGCGAGATGTTTTTAACCTATTTGTTTTGAGTTTAATGCAGGCTGTTTTGTGATGTTTTTTTTAAATGCAAATGCAGTATTTAGCCACGGCTCTAAGTCGTGGCAAAATTTTATTCAGCCACGGCTCTGAGCCGTGGCAAAATTTTTGCCACTCCCCATTTTGCCACGGCTCGGGACCGTGGCAAAATTATTTAGTCACGGCCCAGAGCCGTGGCAAAATGGCTTTTCTGGTGTAGTGAATCCCCATATAATAGACATGTTAATTGTTTGCAATTTCATATAAAAATTAGTAAACTTTAGAGTTTGTTGACTACAACTACAATGTTAGGTATAATTTCTAAATGAAAAAATTCTCAATATGCACAGTACCGAAGTTATACTCAATTCTGAAAAATCAAGAAATTCCTGGGTATGTGTTTATCTTCATATAATAATTCATGCTACTATAATGAAGTTAAAGGTACATACATTTTGTGACATCAAAATTCTTGATTCGATAAATTCTTACTTTTATTATGTTAGCAATAATTTATAAATTTATTTCTGGTAGTAGCAAACCCCCCCCCCAACAGGCTCTTATTTTTGATTGAACCCAGGCAATTCGTGCTAAAAGTAAGATCTTTTTGGGTTTTCTTTTTAACCATTTTTTATGTAACATCCTAAATGATTTTTTTTTACTTTATTGGTGGACTTAGTAATATTATTTGAAATTTTAGTATTATTGTACTTGAACTATCAGTCTATCACTTGCCAAAATTAATTGAAGATTTTTCTACCCTGTGCTTTAGTTTAATATTATTTTTTGCTGCTTTCTTATATTTATTATAGTAGATTTTTTTTAAAATTTGATGAACATAAACTAGATATAGTAGGTCTGGTCAACGCATTCGAAGATTGTGGCATGTTACTTCCATGGGTAAGTTGAGAATGTTTTTATCTTGAGCTTCTGATCGTTTTTAATTTCTAATGGTAGCTTTTCCACAGTAGATTTTAAAGGTTTAAATACGAGCGTAATTATAAGTACATATATACATATGTGTGTGTATGTATCTCTGTGTGTGTGTGTCTATATATAGAGCTAGGATCAAAAGCTCTCTTTATTTAGCCACTAATACCAGTTATAATTTTCTCTCTCTTGCAACATGGACCAAATATTTAAATATGAACTTTTGGCTGATATTAGAAGCCTACAAATGGTGCTAAATAAAAGGGCTATTGGTCCTAGCTTTTACACACACACACATAATGTGACAACCCACACCTTAATGAGTTCGAATTTTCGCTAAATCGAAAATCCAAGTTCACAAAGTATGCATTGTTGGTTTTGGTATCCTGCAAATAATAAATGTATATCAAAGCACTATTGATATAAATTCACAGTGGAATAATAAAGTACAATAAACATATAATTACTGATCAAAACTGACATTTTTGAACTCTATTGTCCTTGTCAATGTCAAGCATGCATAAGGAAATTCATCCTTCCTTCATTCCCGTCTTATACCAGTATCTGCCCCTCTAAATCTATCATGTGGTTTGTTATAAGAAGGGGTCAAAACAACGTTTTGGTGATTGGTAATTTACACATTTTATACATAACACTAGTTTATGCCGATTGCCTTCCATTACATATTGTCCTTTTATTTTACTTATTCTTCTCGACCCCACATACGCGTACAATACGCCCCATCTACCCGAAGTAGACCATAATTATATATGTGTGCGTGTGTATAGCTAGGATCCCCAGCTCCTCTTATTTAGCACCATCATGTAGCCCCTTGATATCCACGATATGTTTATATTTAAATATTCTACCCATGTGATAGGAGAGAGCAAGACTGAATATTTAAATATAAACATGTGGTGGATATTAGGGGGCTACAAATGGAGCTAAATAAAGGGGGCTGTGGATCCTAGCTCATATATATAAGTACCACAGTCCCCCTTTGGACTAATATATACCATCCCCGCTAGTATCCAAACTCAGCACCTCGTCAGGATCCATCATCAAGGCAATATCACGTCCTCGTCGTGCATACCAAAGAACTCTCATAGTGCCTAATCACGGCGTCACAATAGTTTAGTCATATTCTATCTCACCTTGGGAATTTACTTACTTGTATGCTTCTTATTATGGACTCGGCTCCACGGACTATGGAGGACTCAGCTCCCCGGACTACCCCACTCGTTTTGAAAGACCTCACTTAAGGGTAATCTAGCCTTGCCCCCTAACAATAAACTAGCAATCAACTGTGGTGGTGCATGACCTAAAAGTGACTTAAGCTAGTAGGAGGTATAGCCTATTTAGGTGCAACTCTCATCTTTTCGCTGATCGCTCAGAACCGATGACGTTTTCGATCTATGTACAGCTCCTACTCTCTAATATGGTACCAAACACACTAACATAGCGCTAAGCCTTGCTCACCGTCCCATCTAGATTGCCTAATGCAATCAAGGAAATACCCCAACTAAAAAGTTAAAGCAAACCCTACTTGAGCGTATATAATTTCATGGGTCTTATAGTTGGATATGTCTTATATCTGTTTATTGTATATACAAACATGGTAGCCTCTTAAGGTGGATGGAATTCTGTTGGGTAACACTACTAACTTGACATTCCAACCCATTTTAATGACTATGTCATTCTTATCTATTTATGTTATCTACTAACTTTAATAATTCATGTTCGTCATAAACACATATTTGAGGCTACGCATACACACACAGATATACATATACATGTAACATATACATATACATATACATACTCATACACATACATATACATATACATATACATATACACACACACATACATACATATTCATACTTGTTTAATTATTATGCCTTTAATGTTCATATGTTGATAATATTTCTTTACTTCTTTATGCGTTTACTTCTTATTCCATTAATATAAATTTAATATCATTTACTGTTCTCATTAAAAGATCTAAACATCTTTTCCTATTTACCTCCATTTCTTTTTATTGAACTTTCCTTTCAATTCCCTTTTTAACATTTACTACCCTCCCTTGTTTAATAGACTTTCCATACCCTTTTCTATTTAATTTATTACTTGCCTACCTTTTCACCGTTTTTATTCGGTTCCTACCTTGCCTCTATTGCATAGATATTAATTATTTGTTTAAACCGTAGTTCTTATCACTTTTACCGTTCTTAATTCATCTTAGAGGATTTCTACATTTTAATACATTGAAATGACATCTTCCTCAAAAGGAAGAGTTAACACTGTGAATTCCTATATCTTATCCAAAAGAGGAATTTGTGTTATGTTTTGAATTACAAGGAATTATCTTTTCGTAGTATCGAAATAGATGGTACAAAATACGGTAAATATCTATATTTCCTTGTAATTTTAAACGATACACTTTTATTTATAAGTCTTAACTTGATAATCTATAACAATTCACATTGCAACACCCTATATTCCAATGAATTAAAATACTACTTAAACCCCCATAATTTATCGTGATAATTATAATTTACATTTTTACTTACAAAAGTCATTTGGATCTACAAATATGAAACTATAACATAATTTATTAGTTTCATGGACTACTACTACCCAATACCTCCAGATTCACTTACATTACATGCCATATTACAATTAAATTATCAATCACATAATATGTAGGCAAGATTTATAAATTCATTACACGTATAAAATTTTAGCCTATAACTCCAAGTTTGCATTAGACATACATGAATAGATTTACAACGATATAAATCCAATATTATATAAAAATATATAATTCCTACTCATCTTATTAGCTTTCCAAATCTCCAGATCTAATCTTTGTTATTCCAATTTAACTCTCTTATTCTCCTTATTTGAATACATATACCGCAAGCATACTATATCTATCAGAAATGTAGATCAAAGAAGAGATTTGGATTTAATTTAGAGTTCAGATCCGGATTTATAATTTACCTTCATTTTGACTATTTGATTCGACCCTATTTTTCTTTTCAATTATCATCTGTTATTCTCCACTTGTGTATATGTATATAAACTATAACTATATTTATAATTAAAAATTTGTGGAGAAAGAAAATGGTAGAGCTTCGCCGTTGCTTCAGAAAATATAAAAAAAGGGAGGGTTATGCCCGTATTTATAGTAGTCCGAATCAATGTTTGTCGTTCGATTAAATTATTTTAAACTAGGTCATTCAGCCACATCAGAATTCTCAGTTCGACAACTCAGCCAGTCGACTGCTGACCCCCTACCGGTCGATATTAGGGGTTGACCAGTTGCTTTGTATTTGGTTAATTAATTTTGCACGTTAAATTTGTTTATTTACTTCCTTAATAAACTGGTCGATACAATTTCTTTTCACTGTTAACATACTTAACGCTTAAGTAATATTAACTATCAATTAACTTTAACTGGCGGTAATTAACATTAGATTTATTACCTTAATTATATATATAATTATTTCTGATTCGAAAACTTCAAACGTTAATAACTTTTCGTTTAAACTCCGATTGGAAAACTTTATATATAAAAATTGATCAGAAAATTGCAATGGACCCAGCATTGCATGTTTCGTAGTTATTTTCTAACATTTACAAAAAAATTATTTTTGGACATTAATAATTACTGATTAATTAATTTCCTTGTTATTTTACGGAGTGTTGCAGACTTATATATGAGTGTGTCCTTTTTTCCC
This sequence comes from Allium fistulosum, assembly GCA_030737815.1. Lineage (NCBI taxonomy): Eukaryota > Viridiplantae > Streptophyta > Magnoliopsida > Asparagales > Amaryllidaceae > Allium > Allium fistulosum. Next base: position 1,043,697,164 of record CM060906.1, read on the forward strand.
AATACAAATAAATTTCTATCACTATAACAAAATACTCTTTTTACAATGGGCAATACCCGTTGTAATAGGTATTTCGCAACGGGCCAGCGCGTGTTGTCTTATGCAGTGTTGTAATAGACCCAAATGATTTTACAACTGTTTTTGGCCGTTGCAATAGATTTTTTGCAACTATTTTTACCCGTTGCAATACAGTCTTTTGTAACTGTTTTTGTCCATTGCAATTGAGTCTTTTGCAACTGTTTTTGCAACATGCATCTCTTTTTGTCCGTTGAAATAGAGTCTTTTGCAACTGTTTTTGTCTGTTGTTATAAAAATTCAAATGAGAAAAAAAAATAAAACTACTCCAATGCCGCCTGTAAATTTAGAACTAATTTGCCATTGAAATCAAAATATTATACTAATAACAACCATATTCATTTATATTTACTAAAAAAAATTCATATTTCAACATATCAAAAAGATTCATGTATTCACATCATTCATAAAGCTTTACATAGTAACAAATATCGTATTCAAGCTTAAACTAACATAACATGTAGTACACACTAAAATAACATAAGATTTAAAATTTAGACCGAACAATATTAAAGCAAACCTAGAACCGTAATACTTTAGTTAATCAAAACCCACATCAACCCCTTTTCTCTTCAAGAATTCCTTTGCTTCTGCTATGTCCTGCAATACATACAAATATAATATAAACTACAAATATAGTTTACTTTATATACATACATACATATATGTATAAAAGTTGGTTAAAATGACAAACATGAACTGCCCCTTCAACAGCCGACCAATCATATGAACTTGGGTAGTCATTTAACAAGCTACATCCTTAGGGTAGTTGTAAGGAAAATAATAAACAATCCTAGAAAAGATTAAGTAATTACAAATCTTTGATGGGAAAATCTTGCAAAACATCAAGGGTACTAGAAAGCCGATTATTTTGTACGTGCCTGTAATACAAATATAAATTTAAAACCAAAATCAGATGCTAAATGCTTAAACTATATATTAAAATATATCTTCTAAGTTCTAAACCCACAGATTATGCAAGTAGACACACTGACATGGTTGTTAAAGAAGACAACCCCTCCATCAAAGGTGGAAGTTTGCCACTGAAATTGTTCGAAGATAGATCCCCGATCCAACAAAACAAAAACAAAACAAACTATTGTTCTCGCAATACGTTGTACACTACACAACGTATTATTGTTCTTGTTTAGTATCTTATGCAAGCAAAAAGAACGGTAAAAAAGTTACCAATATTGTCAAGAATAGAATATGAAAGTCCATGCATTCATGCTAATAAAAATCAAGAAGGGAAACCCAAACTATGATGTGAGAGAAACTTTAGCTCTAACAATTAACCACACCATACTTTAAAGTGAGTACATCCCAACTTTTTCAAAGTAGTTTCTCTCACAGTAGCCCTGCCTGATTTCCTTAGTTGGGCCGCTGATTCACACGTCCGAGTTCAGGAAAATTTAATATTCATTCGAATATTACAATGATATCAACTAACCCGAAACAGTATAAATGTAAATTCATACCATAACAAAGACCGACATGGCATATGTTTTGAGTTTCAGGTTCTTCTTGAGTGGTGCCTTTGAATCTATTAAGAATGAGAACAATTTTGTTGACAATGGAGCAATCTCAAACAACCTAGTACAATTGGGAATCACAACTTTAGTTTGACTACTTATAAATGATCTATTTTCTAGGAATACACCGGTGATCAGATCTACTGAATTACCAAGAACATAGCATAATCCTTTTTAATTATTTATTATTACAGAAACTTACCTCATGAACATTTTCAGTCCTACAGCAGGTGAATCTTTATTTATAACATTCCATGATTTCAACACTAGAGCTTCATGTTCCTCACTAAAATTTACTAACTCTCCTTCTCCCGATTGACTACCTGGTTTTATATTTGGTCCGATCCCATCTCCGAGCATCTTCAACATAGTCACCGACATGTTTCAAATAAAATCTATGAAGGTAGCAATCATCTCAAATTGATTAAGATGACAAGTTTTTCCCAAAGAAACATACTGTCTCTTAAAAGACATAATGAAATAAAAGCATGCAGCTGGAGAATAAATTAATCTTACATGACTGGGTGGTAGAAGCAACCTCAATTGAGGCTGGTGCAGCTCAAGGCAAGTTCAACGACTATTGCGCTGAGTGCCAAACAGTGGGATTGATTTCGATATGATACCTTGGCAACACATCAAAGACTGTCTCAGTAGGATACTTTATTGGCATTTCATCGAGCAGATTGTCTGTGGCCAGACTAACATCGCCCCTGTTTGAGATAACCGCTGCATTATGAGACTCAGCCAGAGCTTTGCCACCATAGCCTTCCATCTCATGTTCAAAGAAAAAACAGCATTGAAGTGATAAAGAAGAGTATCCAAAAGTCTGAAGCCAGCTTCCCTGTCTCTGTAAAGCCCATCCAGTAAAATACTTTTAAGCTTTATAATCTTGAGCACAAAGCAGTAGCCATGGTCTAGCCTCTTTAAATGCTTAGAATGCCTGGGTCTCGAACTATATTACGACGGGGGACAAAGTTGATAACCAAAACAACATTGATAACCAAAACATATTTTTCACTCTCGACAAAGGAGTTTCAGTAGCAGGCATCTACCAGTAAGCCTTACTCATATTCGAAGCAACAATTCATTGCGCAGCACCAGACTAAGGCAAAGCAATTTGAACAATCGACATTAGGTAACACAAAAGCATAGATTGAACAAGTCTCTGAGTTTCATCACTACCGACTACTGCCACCAGCCACACACCAAGCCAACAACATCCAAACTAGAGTCGATTAAAGTAACACCATAGCCAAACAAAAACAAGTATCACCATGTTCACAACTCAAGCATCTCTGGTTTTAGGCAATTCTCCAAGCAAATGCAGATCACCTTAAGGTGTCGACAAGTTTCAGGCTGTAGCACAACTCATCGACAACGGCAGTGGCACAACACATTCTTCAAGCGGCGGCAGCGAGCAACTTTGACGAACTCCAACACACATCGCTGCTCCCAGACAACACGATTCCAGCATAGACAACGTCGACAACTCTACAGGTGGGTTCAGGCGGTAGTGAATATTTCCAGGCAATGGCAACTTAATCGCAGTAGGCGACACATCAATTCAGATCTCGGAGTCGTTGACTTCTGGTGGTGACGTCGAACTAAAATTATACAACCTGTTGGGAATTGAGAATTTCTTTCAGTAGATTTTGTTTTGATTTTGGAAAAGTAGAGTTTGATGTAGGGGTTTATTTTTATTGGGAGGAGGGACAGTCTCTTAAGTTGAATTTTGGTTTGGAGCCAAACTTTGGGGTTTGGAACCAAAATTTGAGGGGTTTGGAACCTAAAAATTTCGATATGGAGCCGGAATAAAACTTCTATGCGTAATAGAAGAGAGTTATGTCATTAAGTTTTGTGACACGTTATTGTAAATGTCGAGCAAAGCTAAACCAAGATAAGTATTAAGATTTATAGCATTATGTTTATATTTTTCGAATTTTAAATTTTTTTAACATTTTTTTATTTTTTAAAATTTTGAATATTTTATAAAATGTTAAATTTATTTAAATTTTTAATTTTTTATTAATGTTAGTTTTTGATTGTTAATTATTACTTCCAAATTATTCAGTGGTATTTATTTACTATTAATTATTAAATAATCAATGTTCATTATTATTAAATTATTTTATAAAATTCAAAATTTTTACTTTTGATTTTAAAGTTTCAAATTTTTGTTTCTAAATTTTATGAATTTTTTAAAATTTATTTTAAACAATTTTTTTTTTTTGAAATATTAAATATTATTATTAATTATAATTATTAAATATAAAATACTAAATAATAAATTTTACTTCTTAATTACAAAATATTAATTGCTTATTGATTGTTAAATATTAAATATTAGCCTAAATTATATATTGATCGTTAATTATATATAAAATTATTTTATAATAGTTATTAGTTATTAAAAATTACTTCTTATTTCTTAATTATTAATCATTAGTTGTTACCTATTACTTCTTAATTATAATTGAATATTAATAATTAAACCCTGGTTGTTATGTATATATTATTAACTAGCAATAGTAATTATTAACCATTAATTACTGAATATATTACTAAATGTAAATTTATCAATAATTATTGATTACTAATTATTATTAATTATTAAACCATGGTAAATTAATAAATAATAACTATTAAAATTGTAAATTAATTAAATATTAAATATTAAACTTTGATTATTAAATATTAATTATTAAAAGTCAATTATTAATTATTTAATAATGATATTTAATATTAATTATTACTTTTTAAACGTAATTAATAAATATTAAATGTAATTTACTAATTATTAATAATTAACTATAGTAAATTATTAAATATAAAAAATTAATTATTGATTATAAATAATAATTAGTAATTATAAATTATTTATTAATAATCATTAATCATTATAAATTATAAATAATGTCCTATATAAGGAAGTATTACTGATTATTAATTACAAATTACAAATTATTGATTATATATTATTCAAAGCAATAGTAAATATATTAAAAAAAATACGTAATTGGGTCTTCTCCAATAGTGAATGCAAAGCGAGAAGTCATTTCTAAATGTCCAGTACTCCCTTATTTGTGAATTATATATCATTAATTATAAAAACTTATTAAGTATTAATTGTACATCATTACGTATATATTATTATTTCTACGTTATTAGTATAAATTAATAATTATTAATAAATAATTATATTATTTATTATTTATTAAAAATAACTATAAATCATATTTAATTATTTATTAAAAATAATTAAGACCAAGTCAATATTTTATTAATTATCATTATTTTTTAATTATCAATTAAATTCTTATTATTAATGCAATAAATAACGATATTTCTTGTAATGTTTACTATTATTAATTTCCAAAAATTTCATGAACTTTTAAGTTTCCGCTAACTAATGTACTTATAATTAAATAATAAACATTAAACATTAATTATTAAACATTAAATATTAAACTTTAAACATTAATTATTAAACATTAAATATTAAATAATAACAGGAGAGTAACATTAAGTCTATTGGAATACTAATTAAATGCTACTACGACGTCTAAAATAATCGAAGGTAATAATGATCAGTAGGTAAGAGTTGTTGATAATTGACATCTATTACAACAGACAGAAGAAAATAGTTGTAACAGGAATCTATAACAACGGGTAAATAGGGATGAAAACCGATATCTAGTACAACGGACCGAAAACCGTTGTAATAAGACTACATTACAACGGGCCGAAAACCGTTGTAATAGAACTGAAAACTGGTATCTATTACAACGGGCCGAAATCATTGTAATAGGACCATATTACAACGGGCAAGCTGACAACGTTGTAATAGGTGCACTGGATGATGAAAAGTTGCATCTATTACAACGGGCTTAGGAAAACCGTTGTAAAAGGTTTCTATTACAACGGTTGTTTATGGCCCGTTGTAAAACAGGCGTTGTAGAAGGATAGTTTTATTGTAGTGTATAGCTGCTTATCTAGCCAATTATGCACATATCATGCATGATAGATTTCTATCAATTTGTACGCCAAATTCAAATTACTTGATTTACATAGTATTGTAAACTATGGTGTTTAATCCACCAAAACATTCTGTGGGATTTATCATTATATTTAACAATACATATTGTTTGCGCCAAAATTGGTCACAAACACCCAGCAGTTGATAATTCACAATCACAGATCTCAGATGAATAGTACGCAAAGAATAAAGAATGAAGAACGCTCGGAAAGTTCAACAGATAATAGTAAACAACACAGAATTTATAGTGGTTCGGCGATCTTGCCTACGTCCACTCTGAAGTTGATGACTTTATTGATGTTCACTTGATGATTTCAATCGATTACAGCAGATTACAGTAGATTATAACTTTGAAATTCGAGTACAGCAGTAGTGGTGAAGTGCGAAATAGAATCCGATAGAGTCTGGATGCTTGAGAGTCAAAAGATCCCTCTTCTGTAGGCTTTGGGGCTGTATTTATAGGCATAGGAGGCTGATATCGCGCTCAAACTTCGGGAGACTCGTTTTGGCACGTGAGTGGGTCCACGCGACCAAGCCCGTGAAGTTTCGGCTCGATCCGTGATCGATACGAACGAATTTCATATCGATCAAGATTTCGTCCAATGGAGTCGAAACTTGGTGTGAACATTCTTTAGCATGCACGTAAGCTTCTGTGAAAATTTCATGGCATTTGGACTTGTGGATCTCGAGTTATGATCGATTCGAATTGGAGTTACTCGGCAAGCTGTTTCGTTCGAATCGATCATTTCGAATCGATGGTTGCGTGTGATCAGGTGGTGACGTGGCGAGCACTCTTCGGATTGATCCACTTTTTATTCCGAGTTGATCGAGTCGCCCCAGGATTCTCGCCTTGTTCATATCGATGCAATTGTCTTGTTCGAATCGATCATTAGCACGCTCTTCGCATCGATCTGCAGTGTGCTCTGTTCGCATCGATTGCGTTGGTTTGTTCGTATCGATCATGGGGCCTAGTTCGCATGGATAAAAGCGCTCCAACTTGATGGATACGAACAGTGATCCTCTGATGGATACGAACAGTGTGAGTCGATCGATTCGAACAAAGGCTCTTTGATGGATACGAAGTGGCGCATCCTGATGGATTCGAACAAACGCCTCTTGATGGAAACGAAGCAGACATTGGACGATCGATACGAACAATGGCTTGACGATGGATGCGAAGTCGATCGATTCGAATAGTGGCTTGACGATGGATGCGAAGTCGATCGATTCGAACAGTGGCTTGTTGATGGATACGAAGTTGAGGTTGTTTTCATCCAACTTGCATCGATCATAACTTGAGCATATGAACTCGGATTGACTTGAAATTTGGAACGTTGACTTTCATTGCTTCGCTCGTCGTGTCTTGTCGATTGCAAGCTTGATCTGGACTCGGACAAAATTCATCGATATCCATGGTGAACCTGTGCGTACTCGATATTCGGAATGAGCGATCCTTGGTTTTCAGTTAATCTTTTGGTATTACGGCCTTGCTAAAAGGCGAGATAACACTTGCCCCCCAAAACACGCCTTGCGGTAGGAAGGTGTGTTTTATAATGCCATAAGCTGGATGTTCATATCTTGTTGATGACCTGCAAATAAATTGATAGTCTTATCTGACCGCGAATGACGATCGTTCGAGATCGTATGTCATTCGCGGTAGTACATGACCATTCGTGGTCGAATGCCGTTCACGGCGAATGGTGACCGTTCGCGGTCGGGGTGCCGTTCGAGGCGAATTATGATCGTTCGCGATCAGGCGTCGTTCGAGGCGAGTTGTGACCGTTCGCGGTCGGATGCCGTTCAAGGCGAGTTGTGATCGTTCGCGATCAGGTGTCGTTCGAGGCGAGTTGTGACCGTTCGTGGTCGGGTGCCATTCGAGGCGAGTTGTGATCGTTCGCGATCAGGCGCCGTTCGAGGCGAATTGTGACCATTCGCGGTCGAGTGCCGTTCGAGGCGAATTGTGACCGTTCGCGGTCGAGTGCCGTTCGAGGCGATTTGTGTGTGCCCAGGGGGGACTTAGTATCATTAGTGCCAGATTTCACGTTCGAGTGAGTTTCTGAACTGTTTGTTATGACGGTTTATCGCCATCTCAGAGCATGCCTAAGGACCGTTCGCGACCCCGTACACGTGTAAGTGGCTTAGCCATTATGGAATCACAAATGGCAGATTTACATTCAAAATGAGTCTTTCAACAGAAATGTCCAACAAAATCAAGTCCAAACATGAGAAATGGAAAATAAAAGAAAAACAGGGACGTCAAAGTGCAAACACCTACACTATTGCGATTAGTAGTCGTACCAGAGCATGCCTAAGGATCGTTCGCGGTCCTGTACATGTGTAACGACTTAATCGCGTTGGTGTGGAGTTTGCTACTTGTTCGTCATTATCCCAATCAATTGATGACAAGCTGATGCCTCGATCCTGAGCCGTCCCCAATAGGTGTAGGTGGTGGTCGCTCCCGTTCCACCGTTGTTGTTCCCCTTCTTACATACTGCGATAGCAGACCATTCCGGATATGTCCCTCAACCTCATCCTTCAAGTGTCGGCAATCATTCGTGCTATGACCATTTAGCTCGTGGAATAAGCAGTACTTGTCTGACCTTCTTTCATTGTTGGTCGGATCTCTTCTCATTGGCTTTCGATAAGGAATCTGCCCCTTGGTGTCCTGGTAGATTCGCTCTAAAGTCTCATTCAACTCCGTATAAGAGGTGAATCTCGGTTCCTTTCGTGGTCGCGTTGGTCCATCATCATTATCCTTGGCCTTTCGTTTCCCTATGTCAGTTCCTAAATCTGTTTTAGGAGAATTGTTACCCTTGACTGCATAAACATCAACTCCTTCCCCTTCCTCTCTTTCAACATTTGCATCTTCTAATCGTAAAAATCCTTCAGCCTCATGATAAAATTCTCCTAGATCCATAGGGGGATCCCTTGTTAACGAATTCTTGAACTCTGTGCCATCAGCTATGCTAGATATAGCTGCCATCAAAACCATGGATGGATCGGGTCGATCCACCGATGCTGCCACTGCATTGAATTGCGTTAGAAAGTTCCCCAAGGACTCCCCGGTTCTTTGCTTCAGTGCTGCCAGACTCATCACATTCTTGGGTCTTGAAATGTGAACCCTAAATTACCTCATGAATTTCCCAGTCAAATCGGCCCATGTTCCTATGGAGCCGCTCTCCAGCTGTCTAAACCATAGTGCTGCGATGTCTGTCAGATACAATGGAAAGCACCGGGCCATGACTTCTTATGATGCCCCCAGCACTTCCATGTGCCTCATATACCTTGCCAGATGGACTGTAGGATCCGTCCTCCCATCATACATTTCCACTGACGGTAATTTGAATTCTGGTGGGTTCCTGGCTTGCCTGATCGTAGGAGTAAAGGGACTCCTATTCACATCCTCCAGATCTCTATTCACTAGTCTTCCTCTCATGGCTCGTCTGACCATTTCCGCCAATCTGTCACTATCTCCAAGTTGTAATCCTTGAGCATTGCCTCCGATTTGCCCCTCGAGCCCGTGAGAGCTTTCAGGAATCTGCCCTCCTGGCTGAGCATCCATCCCTCTATCACCGCCAGGTTGCTCGGATCCCCTTGATTCTCTTCCCGGGATTGGATCAACATGCTCTAACTGAGTGCCCCCTAGTTCTGGCCCTGCGCCAGATGGTCCTGCTCCATTATGAACTCTAGTTGCTCCTTGGTTTTGCACTTCCAGTTGCCCAATTTGAAGAAACAAATTCTGGATCATTTCCTCTTGTCTTTTCATCATTGTCTCCATCTCATCCCTGGTGATGAAGATCGATGTCTGATTTGCACCTGAAGAAGCCTCTTGACTCCTTTCATGCTGGCTTCTCTCTGGCCTTGGTCTTCTGCTTGATTGCCTTGTCATAGCTTTTCAGATCTGAATCTCTAAGCCTTCAAACTCAACTTCCAAACGATAGAATTCCTGAATTAGCCTTCTCAGTTAAAATGTTTGCGCCAAAATTGGTCACAAACACCCAACAGTTGATAATTCACAATCACAGATCTCAGATGAATAGTACGCAAAGAATAAAGAATGAAGAACGCTTAGAAAGTTCAACAGATAACAGTAAACAACACAGAATTTATAGTGGTTCGGCGACCTTGCCTACGTCCACTCTGAAGTTGATGACTTTATTGATGGTCACTTGATGATTTCAATCAATTACAGCAGATTACAATGGATTATAACTTTGAAATTCGAGTACAACAGTAGTGGTGAAGTGCGAAATAGAATCCGGTAGAGTCTGGATGCTTGAGAGTCAAAAGATCCCCCTTCTATAGGCTTTGGGGCTCTATTTATAGGCGTAGGAGGCTGATATCGCGCTCAAACTTCGGGAGACTCGTTCTGGCACGTGAGTGGGCCCACGCGACCAAGCCCGTGAAGTTTCGGCTCGATCCATGATCAATACGAACGAATTTCGTATCGATCAAGATTTCGTCCAATGGAGTCGAAAATTGGTGTGAACATTCTTTAGCATGCACGTAAGCTTCTGTGAAAATTTCATGGCATTTGGACTTGTGGATCTCGAGTTATGATCGATTCGAATTGGAGTTACTCGGCAAGCTGTTTCGTTCGAATCGATCATTTCAAATCGATGGTTGCGTGTGATCAGATGGTGATGTGGCGAGCACTCTTCGGATCGATCCACTTTTTATTCCGAGTTGATCGAGTCGCCCCAGGATTCTTGCCTTGTTCGTATCGATGCAATTGTCTTGTTCGAATCGATCATTAGCACGCTCTTCGCATCGATCTGCAGTGTGCTCTGTTCGCATCGATTGCGTTGGTTTGTTCGTATCGATCGTGGGGCTTAGTTCACATCGATAAAAGTGCTCCAACTTGATGGATACGAACAGTGATCCTCTGATGGATACAAACAGTGTGAGTCGATCAATGCGAACAAAGGCTCTTTGATGGATACGAAGTGGCGCGTCCTGATGGATTCGAACAAACGCCTCTTGATGGATACGAAGTAGACATTGGACGATCGATACGAACAGTGGCTTGACGATGGATGCAAAGTCGATCGATTCAAACAGTGACTTGACGATGGATGCAAAGTCAATCGATTCGAACAGTGGCTTGTTGATGGATACGAAGTTGAGGTTGTTTTCATCCAACTTGCATCGATCATAACTTGAGCATATGAACTCGGATTGACTTGAAATTTGGAACGTTGACTTTCATTGCTTCGCTCGTCGTGTCTTGTCGATTGCAAGCTTGATCTGGACTCGGACAAAATTCATCGATATCCATGGTGAACCTGTGCGTACTCGATATTCGGAATGAGCGATCCTTGGTTTTCAGTTAATCTTTTGGTATTACGGCCTTGCTAAAAGGCAGGATAACACATATACAATTCAACATAATTAATTAATAACCTTAACTTAATGTGAGCCATGGTGTATATTTTGTTATAAATAAGAACACTATAGAATTTTCACATATGTTGTTCGGATAGAAGTATAGAGTTAGATGAAAATATATTTGGCATTCACCATGAAAACTTTCACATCATTTTGATATTCTTTAGATGAAGAATATTTGTGTCATAATACTTCCTTATCATGACTGTTCTTCTATGTATCTCATGCTACACTATTATGTATTCTCATTGACTCTATCAAAATTTTGTTATCTAACTTATGATTTAGCATGGTTGGTGCGACAACTTCAATTTATTTAGGGCTTACGGTTGCCAGGTTTTCCACTAAAAATTAAACAACATATTTATTACATGGGTAACACAGATTATTCCACCAACATGACATTGGTATGATTGTAGCTCTTTGATAATGTGTCCCCCAACCATGTTGTACTTGCTGCATGCATATGATCTATATACCCAACAAAACCTATTATTGGACCACATGCTTTTATTTATTTAGGATCTTCAAAAGGTTTTTATTATTTTGGAGTTTTTCAAAAATCAGTTTTGTTCATTTTCATCCTTGAAATTATACATTTCATGATTCAATACTAAAATTCTTAAACTAAAATTCTCTTGTTTTCTTAGACACAAACTATAATGATCCGGAATTTCAAACACTTTGTATTTAAATATTTAAATCTGGCTTAAATGTGATTAAATGGATTTTATAACCTTATTAACCCCATTTTAATTAACAACTAATGATGGTAAACTTGTTTTTGAAATATGTTTACAAAAATAAATACTTTGAAGAAATATCGATAATGTGACCAAAAATCGTTTTATCGATAAATGGCTTTCTACTTGATAAATGTTGTTCGAACTCTTTGGTCATGTCTAATATATTAATGGGCCATTAATTGGAAACTAAAAATATTTTAGGGTTTATGGCTAATTAATTACTTTTGACGATGTCATGGATGATGTCATGGGGTTGATATTTGTGTGTAAAGAAAGATATTTTCCTAAGTAGTCTTAATGGCTAAGTAAGAGAGTGAGGTGGAAAGTTAAGCACATTGAGGTTGCTTTGGCTGGTTGTTTGCACAAAAAATGGGCAAACACTTACAAGATGCTGTAATAGGGCTGTAAATACTGTTTGTAGTATACAGTTATTGTTTGATGAATTTTAGTTGCGAGTGTATGTAGTAGAAAATCAATAATTTACAATAAAGAATAAATAAAGAACTGAAATGTAAAAATACACGGAATTTATAGTGGTTCGGCCTGAATGTGCCTACATCCACTGTTCCTCTTTTATTATCTCTTTCATATCTGATTACAAGTACAAGCTTTAAATATGAATAAACTTGTCGTTAGGACTAAGGATTTTCTCTCTCAAAGTTGTTTGCCATTGTTGATGAAAACTTCACTATTTTCCATCCATCCCTCTTTATGATGCCACATGCCTAGTATTTATAGAGTGGGGTTGGGGGAGAGGCAACTGAGTACATGCCTTCTAGGCGTTGGTTCAACCTTTCTTCCCTTGAAATACGGTTCTGCTGTTGTTCCACTGCTCTGGGATGCTTGTTGAATACTATTCTGGTAGCTCGCTTCAGTCGCCCATTCTAACCCTTAAATCTTGAATACCGGAACAGTTAAGTTCATCCCTACGAGTACAAAAAAAGGATGGATCCAGCCCCAGAAAGGCTGGACCAAGTATGTCTGCTGGGTCCAGCCCTAGAAGGGTTGGACCAAATGAGTCCGGTGGGTCCAGCCCCGAAAGGGCAGGACCAAGTGGAGGTGAGTCCGGGCCAGGTGGGTCCGGCCTGGGGCTAGACCAGGTGGGTCCGGCCCTCGGGTGTCGGACCAGGCTGGACCGGCACGGCCGAACCAGGTGGTCCCTGGTTCGGACCAGGTGGGTCTGGTAGTGTGCCGGACCAGTTGTTGGTGCCAGACCAGGTGCTGGTCCGCCGGGTGCTAGTCCGGCATTTTCCGGACCAGGGGGTCAGGCCAGGGACCGGACCAGGTGTTCGGTCCCCAAAGTGCTGGACCTGTGCGGGTCCGGCCCTCCTGGGCCAGACCAGGATGTCCGGCCCTACCGGGCCGGACCCATGCAGATTTGACCTGGGCTGTCAGGCCCTGCGGGGCCGGTCATGTGCGGGTCTGGCTCTACTGGGCTGGATTTGGCGAGTCTGGCCCTATTGGGCCGGGCTTTGCTGGGCCTGTTTATACCTGATTTTGTAGGGCGGTTTCTTTACTGGTATAGGCGGGGACGGGCCTTGGCAGAAAGCGGTCTTTGAGGCTTTATTGTCGGACCATGTTAGGCAAATCTTAGAATGACCATATCTTTCAAACCGTTATTCGGATTGAGACACGGTTTGGACCGATGCTCACACCTTGACCTTGCGAACATTTCGAAGCTGCTCTGAGTCTATTTCAAGACTTTGACAAATTTTCTCCTGACTTTTCATATCCACTATGCAGTGGGCGAGAATGCCCACAACGCTGGTCAATAAGGGGTTTAGGAGGTAATATTGACCTCTTGTTAACACTTACAAACAAATACTAAAGGCTTACAAAATGATCCACAAAGTTATGAATAAAAATGGCTCTTCATCCTCTTCTTTCTACTCTTTATATTTCTTAAATCAAAACAAATCAAGCCATATGTACTTGTTAGATTGTTTGGTTTTTTTTGGGGAAAACCATTCCAATAATTTGGTTGGTCTCAAAAGAGACCGTTATATGTCGTACACATATTTTTGGAGTTTCTCACATCGATTTATGTCTGACTCGTGGTTTTATATTTTCCTTAATTCCTTAAGTGCTCTTTCAAGCAGTTTGAGAAAGACATATTTTCATTGATATTCTTTAGAGCTCGAGGAGATGGGTTGGATGTTTTACCTACCGTAGTATTCATATTTCTAATGCACTAGTAGTATGTATATATAAGCATTTGTGATGACTGCTGTTATAACTGTTCAGGCGATGATAGTACTTAAGATTGTGACTTTGAAATGCTATGTCTTTTAGAGTAGCACTTTGTACTATCTTTTAGTATTATATGTTATCCTTCCGTTATGAGGTTCAGATGTTTTGTTCTCTTCTTTCTTGTCCTTTTCTTTTTCTTTTATCCTAACAATCTGTATTTCCAACATTTGAGTATTTGACACGTGAATACCGTGGATGTATTAGTGTCGACATTTGAGAGTCGAAAAGGTGGATCGTTGCACAAGCACCTGCCTATAAAAACAATACACAAGCTCCAAGTTTTTAAAGTTGTTTCCTTTTTATATTTTTATTCAATATTTGAAACAAATGAATACAACAAGATCAGTTACATATGACTCACCATCCTATCCACTTGCATAAAAAAATTACAAAGAAGTCATGAATTTGGACAAATAAACAACAATATTGTTATGTACTAATTGCTACAACTCAAGTATTTACCATCAAATCACTTGTGCTTCCCTATATTAATTTGCTACGATGTGCCAGTTCAAACAATTTCTTTTATAAATTATGAATGCATTGAACTATCATGGTACTGTCTAGAAACCTAGGTTTGCGGTTTCGTCCGAAACACCAAGATTGTGGTCGTTATGTTTTGGTTTTAGTAGTAATCAAAACGAAACCAAAAACAAAACACTAGTTCAATAAAAAAACCAAACCGTTGAATTTCTAATTTTACAAAAGGAAAAAAATGAATTTCAAATATATTAAGATTCAAATCTAAAATTTTAACCTTAAAAAAGTACAAAATTACAAAATATATACATGTTGTAACTAGAAATTGCAGAAAACGAAGTAATGAATAAACATTTAAGTGTTATAGATATGTATAATTAATCAATATTATTGGTTTATACTTATATTTTAATTAGAGATGAATTATACATTTTGTTTTAATAAATTAAACAAACATCTATGTTATTATATGAAAAATAAATAACAAAATCTGAAATCCAATTTTTTTAAGAGAAATATGTGATCCTCAAAAATATAGGAGAACACACATGTATGTTTATATATAACACCAAAAACAAAGGTGCTGCCAATATGCCTGACAGGTAACTAATCAAAATACAAAAACAATAAAAAAGACTCAAGTACATCTAGAATGAGCTCCGACAAGACCACCGTCCATTACACCTCAATATCGAGCTATGGCAAGGCCAGGTAATGAGGTGTTAGAAGTACCCAAAAAATCCATGATGCAACCCAGTGCAGATGAGATCGATAGACAACTCCAACCGAGAAAGAACGCCTCACTGCAAACTCGGAAAATCCAGAAAGAATGCTTCACTGCAACTGCAGATGATCCAGAGTGAAGAAAGCCACACTATAGACGCAGAAGAACTGAAAAGAACGCCTCGCTGCAAATGCGGATGATCCAGAATGAAGAAAGCCACACAATAGATGCGAAAGAACCGGAAAGAACGCCTCAGTACAAATGCGGATGATCCAGAATGAGGAATGTCACACTGCAGACGCGAAAGAACAGGAAAGAACTCCTCACTGCGAACGTGGAAGGTCCAGAATGAACGTCTCACTATAATCCTGTCAACAACAATCCTGAAACCTGCAAATAGTAATCTAGCACCATTTCTGGCCTAAACCTGCATCTGGCCTAAACCTACATCTTTAAATGGAACTAAAGAAAATTATAAGAATAGTACACATATACGTATATAAATGAAATTTATATATACATACATACATACATATATATATATGTATGTATGTATTAATGAAGTAAAGGTAATAATACTAAAGCTAAAATTATAAGACAGAACAACAACAAAAATAAGAAACAGACTAAAAAAGAGTCCAAGCTCATTATGCAACAAAATTCGAAATCCAAATTGTAATAGAAATTCAAAAAAATCAAGGTTTTCAATTGGGATTTAAATCATAAATTGTAAAATTCAAACTTTATATCAAAACAAGATTCAAATCGTAAACCTTAAATTCAATGAATCCATATTTTAAAGTTTGTATATTTAAAATTGATTTTGATGTTTGAGCTTCTATAACTAAACTTATAACATAATTTTATTTATTATTCCATTTTTATTTTGTTTTAACATTATAATTGGAACTATAAATCTAAATAAGTATATTAAATATGTTAGTCCGAGTTGAATGTTTTTTTAGTTGTAGTTTTAACTAGGTTGAATCAAAATATAAATGGAATCGTAAAGGGACAGTTCCGACCTGAATTAGGATTTAAAGCATATGATTTTAAGATTTTTGACAACAACGCCCAAAATATATAAATTAGATCGAAACTCCTAAAATTAAATAAAAAACGAGACCACAGCATTTCTTGGAACTACAGAAATCAAAATTGTAGAATATCAATGAATTTCTTCATATTGTCCATAAGCTGTTTTGATGTTACTATGTTCATCATGTTTACCGACCATTCTAAGTCTTTACACCATTAATTTTTTTACATGATGATGGTCTAAATAATCTTTAACATTAATACACGATTCACTATTATTGCATGACATAGTGCATAGACTTTTATGATATCGATAATATTATATTATACTATCCTATTTTAAAACAACTAATATTATACTAGGTACTAGACCTCCTGCCTTTTACCATCAGGTCATATATGCTTCTCTATAGTTAATGTCCAATGATGCGTCAGTGCATGAATATTTATTGAGTAGTCAATGCATTATGCATTGCCAAGACATTGAATTGAAATTGCAAAACAGGCAGTTGTTGAAATCATCCATTTTCTATATGCTACGGTTTATAAATAGGTTAATTCCGTTTTTCCATCTATTTAATTTGGAAAATGCTTTTCTAGCTCTAAATGCTAATTTTTTCATACAGAATTCACAATTATTTAGTGTATGACATGTAGTGCAAAATCTTACAATATTCAACAATATGATATTCTGTCATCTTATGATGAATCCGCTTACACCCCACTGTTTTGAGGACGATAATGACATGAACGGTTTTCAACTAATGATATACACATTGAACTGCTGATTCTTTATATAGTTCACACTTTATAATCACATTGAACCGTTGAAGATCATATTCACTGTCTCATCTCTAATCTCTACTGCGATAAGATAATCAACTTGCTATAATCTAGTTCAAATATTTATCAACTTGCTATAGCGGCATCCGAGCAGATCGATCGATCTACTCGGTACTCGCTTTACCTCGTCTGAGCACTCTTGTCTTAGTGTTCTGTTCTCGCTTTTAATGGCGAATTTGCTTTTTTGGAATGTCCGGGGTATTGGCAATGAGGCGTCTTTGGCTAGACTAAAACGCATTGTCAAAAAACACTCTGTTGGCTTGGTCGCTCTCCTCGAACCCTTTCTGGGTCCGAAGAGTATTTCCAGCACAGTCTTATCCTTAGGGTTTGGCGGTGGTTCGGCCAACGTCTCGGGGAAGATTTGGATCCTATGGTCCAAATCAATTTCGGTTCAGGTAGCTTCTGATTCCCATCAGATATTTTCTCTGGCTTGCTCGTCCCCTATGTTTTCCTCTCAGTTTCTTTTTTCGGCAGTTTATGCCAAATGTAATCGTTTAGAGAGATTAGTTCTCTGGTCTGACATTTTAGGGCTCGATTCGCTGGGCTTTTCTGTTTCGGTGTTAGGCGGCGACTTTAATATCGTCGCCTGCCAAGCGGAAAAACGGGGAGGAGCCGCCATCAACCGTGTAGCGATGGCGGATTTTAACTCCTTCATTGTCAGCTCTGGTCTCACTGAGCTTCCCTATGTTGGCTCTGCTTTTACCTGGTCCAACAACCAAGAGGGACCGAACCGTATCCTATCCCGACTTGATCGTGTTTTCGGATCGAAGGAGTGGTTTCGTCTCCCTTTCTCCTTTTCGATCGCGCATCTCCATAGGTCCTTTTCTGACCATGCTCCCATGGTAGTTCGCTGTTCTCCCCGCTCGTTAACGGGGCCTTCTTCCTTTCGCTTCCAAAGCATGTGGATTTCTCATCATTCTTTTCTTCAAGTGGTCGCTACTTCTTGGTTCGCTCCTGTTATTGCTTCTCCCTGTGAGGTGTTCGGCCGTAAGCTTAAGCGTCTTAAAGCTTGCCTTAAGGATTGGAACTTACAGGTCTTTAAGAATATTTTCGATCGCGTTCGATTGGCCGAAGAGTCTCTTATCTCAGCCGAATCCTTGCTAGACGAGGATCCTACCGTGGCTAACAAGGAGGCTTGGGCTCTAGCTCAAACCATTTTCTCCTCGGAACTTCGTATCGAAAATCACTTTCTTCGTCAAAAGGCTAGGGTCAAGTGGGTCGTTGTCGGTGATACCAACTCTAAATTCTTTCATTCCTCTATTCGTAAAAAGAACAACCTTCTCTCGATCCGTGAGATTTCGCGAGAGGATCTTTCTATGGCCTCAACTCCTGAAGATGTCAAAGAGACCATTCTGTCCCATTTTCAATCTTTTCTGGGCGTCCCTTCGGTCTCGGTATCTGACCCGGCTCTGCTGGCCTTCATTCCGCGTGTTATACTTTCTTCGGAAAGTGACGTTATCACGGATATCCCTTCCTCTGAGGAAATACGTGCTGCTGTCTTCGCTTTAAGCAAAGACAGCGCCAACGGTCCGGATGGTTTCAACGGGGTTTTTTACCGGCGTGCTTGGTCTATTATTCAAGAGGATTTTTGTCTTGCCGTCCAATCCTTCTTTTCTGGGGGTTCCCTTCCGTCCGGTTGGACTTCCACCAACCTTATCCTCATTCCAAAATGCGAGACCCCTAGATCGTGTGTGGATTTCCGTCCTATCAGTCTTTGCAACTTTTCTAATAAAGTCATTTCTAAAATCCTCTCAACTCGGTTGGCTCCTTTCCTTGAGCGCATTATCTCTCCTTCTCAAGCGGGATTTGTTAAGGGACGTTTGATTACTGATAACGTTCTGCTCGCTCAGGAACTTATCTCCCAGATCGACCGAAAGGTCAGGGGTTCTAATGTTGTCTTCAAACTGGACATGGCTAAGGCCTACGATCGCATGTCCTGGTTTTTCATCATCAAGGTCTTACGTAACTTCGGTTTCCCGGAACCCCTTATTGACATGGTATGGAGGCTCATATCCAACTGCTGGTTCTCTGTGCTCATTAATGGTTCGGCTACTGGTTACTTTAAGGCAGGCAGGGGCTTGCGTCAGGGCGATCCTCTTTCGCCATCTCTTTTTGTGATCGCGGCTGAGGCTTTCGTTCGCGGTCTCCATTCATTGACTATCTACGGCCAGATTCAGCGCTTCGGGATTCCGAGGGGTTGCCCTTTAATCTCTTCCTTGTCCTTCGTTGATGACATTGTCATCTTCTCAAATGGCAGCGTTTCCTCTGTCCAGCGATTCCTCCGGTTTCTACATCAATATGAGTTGTCCTCGGGCCAACTTGTTAACCCTGCCAAAAGCTGCTTCGTTCATGCGAAAGATTTGCCTCCCGCTCGTGCTCTTTGGATCGAATCAGTCTCTGGGTTCAAGGAAGACAAACTTCCTCATCTTTATTTGGGTGTTGTCCTGTATCGAGGTCGTAAGCTCAATGCTATTTTCGACTCCTTGACTGATAAAGTAAGGAGTAAGATTTTACTCTGGAATGCTTCTCTTATTTCTCAGGCTGGTAGACTTGTTCTTACCAAATCCGTCTTAGATTCGATGGAAACTCATATTTTCGCAGCTATGACCCCTACTTCCTCTTTCTTTCGTTCGTATCGGTCTTTGGCTTCATCTTTCTTTTGGGGAAACAAGGACAGTTTCCACCGGCACCATTGGGTGTCGTGGGATGTGGTGTGTCGACCCAAAAATGAAGGTGGTTTGGGTTTGCGCAATCCTAAGGACCTCTGTGCTGCTTTTGCCTGTAAACTTTGGCACAGATTCGGAGCTAATAACTCCTTATGGGCCTCATTCCTCCATGCGAAATACCGTAGACTTGCGGGCTCTAACTTCACAGGGTCTCCGTCTTATGCTAGTGAGACCTGGAAGCACATGCAGTCGGTAAAGTTATTTTACGACACTCATGGTGGATCTTCAAGATGGAATGGAGCCTCCTTTTCCATTCTGAAAGCTTGGTCTTCGATTAGAATCCAAGACCTCATTCTTCCGATCTTCTCTTTCATTTGGGATTCTCGTATTCCACCCAAGGTTTCTATTTTGATGTGGCGAATTCTCCATAATGGATTGCCTCTTGACGATAACCTCCAAAAGATCAGCATTCCTTTGGTTTCTCGGTGTAGGTGCTGCGGCAATGGGGACTCGGAATCCCTAAATCATTTGTTCTTTGGTGGTTTCTCGGCCAGATCGTGCTGGAACTACTTCGGGAACCTTCTCGGTATTCGTCGGGTTGCCAGCTCGCCTTCTGATCTCCGTAACTCTTGGTGGTCGGGGAATGCTGTTAAGTCTCTCCGTTCTATTGTTCTCCGCTTGATTCCTTGCCTTCTCTGTTGGCACCTGTGGTGCGCGCGGAACAAGGAAATCTTCGAAAATGATCGTATGGACCCTCCATCTATTATTCGGTGTGTTCGGAATGACGTTTTCCTTGCCTTCCGCGGTAGACCTTTCAGGGGCCGTATGAGCTCCCGCTCGGAAAATCTTGTTGGTCTTCTCTCTATTTCGTGTGCTTTGCCTCCCGCTAGATTGGGAGTTGGTTGAACTCCGTCAGTGAGCGCTGTCCTTCACCCGACGCTCACTTCCCCTCCCCCCCTTTTTTTGGTGTTTAATGTTCTTGTGAGTATTTCAGATTCAGTTTCTGTGGCTCCTACTTTGATCCGGCTTGGTCTATGGTGGTCTACTATCGGGGCCCGATCTTCACACATGTGCTGATTCTTTGGTGACTTTACTTTGGTTGGTCGGCATCTTTGGATTGTCTTGTTCTTACTCAACTGGATTCTCGATGGTGGCATCTTTGTTTCTCTACCTACCACCTACCCCTGAGGTCTTCTTCAGTGGCTCCTATCTGGGCGTTTTCTCTTCGACGCCTCCTGCTGCCTATTCAGGAGTGACTATTCCCTGGTTTTGCGGGACTTGAGTTTGTTAGTTTGCTTTTTGGTTGGTATGGCATGGTGGTCTGGCCTTTTCCCATGGGTTAAGGCGGGTTTGTGACTGTTGGTGGATCGACTGCCTCTTCTCCCACTCTATCTTACAGTGGATTTGTTTCGGGCAGCTGTAGTTTTTTCCTACTGTCATTTGGTTGTATTTCTTTTCTGCTGTTTTTTGGGTTGTTCATTTTGGACGGCCTTTGTTCTTCTTGCTCTGTATTATTCTGTGAGCCCTCGGAGAAAGGCGATTTTTCTCCTTTTTTTTATATATATTCATTGGTTAAAAAAAAAATTTATCTTATGATTATTTTTTATCAATAACATATTATTTGTGGATGAGTAAGTTTCGTAGTATGTATGTATATACACATTTTTTTAATGCATTAAGGGATTAGGATTGGCTATTGAGGTTCGTCTTGACATTTTTTTTCCATAGTTTGCGTTTGTATAAAAAATTCATTTATGAACCGCATACACAAACAGACATGCATACACAAACTTTATCGTGCATGTGTTATTAATGATCATATTTGAACATACAATTTCAAAGCCGTAGTCATAGAGCTATGGTCAAATACCCTTGAAACATACAAACTCTTTCGGCTTAGTGTATAGTTGTATTTTTGTCATCCTGAAGAATCTATCCTGTGATTGGCGACTTAGCATTATACTTTTGTTTGCATGGTCTCTTTTGTAATGAACTAATAGGTAATGGCTCGATCTGTGATGATTTATTGGTTAATGCTAAAACCGACTTATATTAAATTTTGCAATGTGTAGATATGCACTTTTTATTGTTTCTTTCCTTAGTCCAGCAATGCACCATCTTTGGATATGGAGGGTATGGCTATCTCTTTTATATGGACATGAAACTGCTAGAGGTTTGTAATATGAAAGCAATGTGGCTGAAAATAGCTATAGGGACAGATGAAACCAAAGCTAACATATATAGTCAATGTTTAATGTGAAGAAAATAGTTATTGTTCGTATTTTGTATATTTCTTTTTAAAGCGTATTATGCTAAGTTATAATGTTGCTCACTCGATTAGTGAAATATATTATAAAACTATGATCCATCCAATACATTGCCAAAACATAAACAAAGCAAACTTTTGTGTTAGTAAGAAAACACGTAATGTCATGATCGCTAAAAGTTAGGGGTATGCCATAAGAACAATTATGTAACTGTACATATATCTAACTCGATAATCAATTTTATTCGAAATAAAAGGTGTTTTCTTTCGACTATATACTTGACATAATGTGTTATATATTAATTAATTGATTTAATTAAAGGGTAAGTTTGGCCCACATCCCTAATAAGTTTCAAAATAGAGAAAACATCATTTCCAAACAAAACTTACATTTCCGGTCTCTATTTTTAAATTCGCACACGCAAAAAGATCCAAATACCCTTTATGTTTTTAACATTTCAAACGCGTATAATTTATGTAGAATAACCAGATCACATACCGTTTCCACCAAAAAATCACAAATTTTATGATCTTTAAAACGAGATCCATTGTTGATACCAAAAATTCATATTTGTAGTAAATGTGCAATTATTTCAAATATTTGCAGACTATTTAGCAAATTTTGAAAACTTTAAATTTTACAAAATTTACAAATAATTGCAGACATTTCTGCAACTATATGATATAGTTGCAGAAATGTCTGCAACTATTGCATATAGTTGCAGACATTTCTGCAACTATTGCATATTTGCAGAAATGCAACTATATGCTATAGTTGCAGAATTGTCTGCAACTATTGCATATAGTTGCATAAATTTCTGCAACTATATGGTATAGTTGCAGAAATGTCTGCAACTATTGCATATAGTTGCAGACATTTCTGCAAGTATTGCATATTTGCAGAAATGGAACTATATGCTATAGTTGCAGAATTGTCTGCAACTATTGCATATGGTTGCAGAAATTTCTGCAACTATATGGTATAGTTGCAAAAATGTCTGCAACTATATGAATATGATACTATTGCATATAATTGCAGACATTTCTGCAACTATTGTGTATAATTACAGTTTTTCATTGAAATCGAGAAAGCTGAGCTCGCCATTGAAGAAGAAGATCAAATCAAGAAACATAAGTTCGCCAATGAAGAAGAAGATGAAATCAAGAAAGATAAACTCGTTATTAAAATCAATTGTGCAAGAAGCAGAGGGGTATTTTAGGAAAAAAAACAGTCGAAATGAAAAATAGGGACTTGCTGGAGGAGTTTTAGTGAATTAAGTTTGCTTTTAGGGATGCGTGCCTAATATTCACTTAATTAAAAGTATATTTAATGGAAAATCCATAAATGATATATTTTGTAATATTAGTTACAATGCGTTGTAACCATGATAATTTATCATAATAAAATACCGTTTAAATATTCCTAGTCAAGATATATGTATACTAGATATCGATGCATCAATTGAAACTATAGTGCGTAACTCTCTTCAAATGTTGGGCAGTGTATTATTCATGGCTATTGGGGGCACCAAGGGGTTACATACTGATAGTTATTGGATAACCATGGAATGACCCACTCATTAGTTTTCTATTAATTAATATAACTAAGGTCAAACAGAAAATATCAGTATAATAAAATTGCATAGTCTTATTGGCTTGAGAATACTGTTGATCTTCAATGTGGAAGCTCCGCTTTGATTATAGTTAAATAGTAGCATGACGTCCATCGAACATTGATTGAGTGGAAGCTTTGGAAGTGAAACACTATTCAAGAGAGGATTCGTTTCCTCAGTTATACGAGGTTAGTATCACAATCAACTAAAGTCGACTCAAAGTCAAAGTCTCTGGCCAGAGATGTTCAATCAATAATAATAATTATTATTGAACCAATGACTTTGTGTTTGGACTATAGAGTTGAATATGAACAATATTTGAATTTGACCATTATCAAATTCAATAAGTTTAAAGTGATACGATTTTGACGAAAAGAATTAGTGTAAATAATTATCATAATCGGATAACGCTTAATAAAGCAAAATTGGATATTACCAAAACCAAATAAACGATAAATTTGGCCATAATGTCACATCACCTGCTAAGTGATATGTGAACGTTAATTAAAGATTCAAATTGTTCGATATTAATCGTCGACCAAATTTACACCTAAATAATCACATAACTGAAGCGTTGAATTCTTCTTTGACCAAATAATTTAGTTAATTTGTAATTGTTATAAATTAATTAATATTTATGAAATATTAATTATAATTTTTTGTTTGATGTGTTAAATAATATTAATAAATATGTTTATTATAGTTATAAATATATTAATCGATATACGATATCAATACGCGTTTAAATTGGATTTAAATGCGGTAAATATTGTGCGAGCTAATAATGGATTTGAAGCCCATACAGGGCAAGGGGCATTTCGTCCATGGTATGACTAAGTGGGTGCGACCATATGATGGTAAGGAGGCTTGGGTTTTTTATTTGATTAGAGGAAAGAATGGGTAAGATAGAAATGTAGATCTTGATTCTAACTTATCTCCCTAATATCTCCTCTATATATGCATCTCAACCCACACTCATTTATTACTTTTTTGAAGCCACCATCAACCTTATTAATGGGCCAGTGGTCATCAGTTCAGGAGCTAGCACCTTGCTATATTGGAATCTTGTTCAAGGAGTCAGTCCCTTCGTTTCAACGTGTACTAATAGGCTTTCGAGATAAGGCAATTTTTTGATCTACAACTATATGCTAATGTTTAAATAATTTATATATCATATATTGTTTTGTTAGTTAGGTGATGATTCTAGTATATCGGTATATCGTCACATTCAGGATTTTTGTTTGTTCATATGTTTATATAAATAAATTTCTTTTTTTTGAAGATATACATGCCTTGATACTCATGGCTTAAGATTATTAAAAAAATTGATTTTTTTATTTAAATTAATTTAATATACATTATTTAAATAATCTAAAATTTACAATTTAAATACTAAACATTATACTATACAAAATATATATTTAAAAATTACAAATAAATTTTTTTATACCTAAAATATTTTTCAGCATAAAAGATATATTTTTAATATATATATATATATTATTTAATTCATATTACTTAAATAAATCTATAAAATAATAAATATATCATAAAAATATAAATTTTATAAAATCATCATTGCATAGACTTTCGGTTGCAAATTATATATATATATATATATGTATTTAATATTAATATAAATGCCAAAATTTAAATTTAAATTTGATTTTAAATTAAAAAATATATATTGAAATATTCAAATGCTAAAATATCATTTAGATTTTTTTTATAAAATATTAAAACATAAATTTATAATTCTGAAAGCATATTATACATATAATACCATTATTTATTTCCCATCAAAAATTCAAATTAAATAAATTATGAAAAAAATATTCTGCCATAAGTATTATTAGGCAAGTATATATATTATATGTATTTTATTCATATATATATACATACATATATATATATATATATGTTTATGAATATTCTTTATAAAATAAAACTATAACAATAGTATTTGTGATGCATTAGAAAATACAAAAGTTTCTAAATGTAATGACCCGCCACTCATTCCATAGAATGACGCATCATTAATAAGAAAGAAAGGGGTAGAAAATAGAAAAGAAGAGAAGAAAGAAAGAAACAACAACAACTATCTCACAGCGGAAAGAATAAATTATATTAATAACATAAACTATTACATAGTATACAACACTTATCAGAGTTTACACAACTATACAACACATACTAGACAGTTATAAACATCTGTCTATATATTATAACTCAAATACAATACAAGACTAACACAGATATCAACACAGCGGAATACTATATCTACGAACGCCGAAGCCTCCAATAGTCAATTTTGAAAGAACTTATTGTCGGCCTAACTTATTATAGCTCTATCCGCAGGGTTTGAGTCGCCAGAAGCGAAGCGATCTTCCGGGACCTGCTCCATTGATCCTCCACAATTCGTCAAAGCTAAACCTGAATCCCTTAGCTACTCGTAAAAATTTGAGTACCCAAGAGTTTATAAATCAGAAATAAACACTTAGGTCAGACATGGGTCTGGTGTGAGTAACAGGTTAAACTTGCTTAACTTCAAAACCTTTAGAAAGAAAAGGTATCACGTAAGACTCCCCACAAATAAACATGGGTAAGTTTTTACCTTACGCTAACCAAAACATTTGATAGGAAATCCAGTTATATTATAATAGGGTCTAGGGTTTTCAAATAAATATGAAATAGCTGAAATTGTTACATTATTAAATTCCAGCATACTAGCCACAAAGTGGGTTATACAATCAAAACCGTAAGGGCACGTAGGAAGAATGGGTTTCCATACAATGGCAGGGCTACTGGGGTACCGCCCGTCACAGTACGTGGCCTAGATCACCGTACCGAGGAGTACGCCCGCTCCCCTGCAACACAAAGCCGGAACCATCCCTTACTGGATAATTCCGAACAAGATAACCCCGTAGTTGGCGCGACCAACCACACACTAAGCCGAATAAAAAGAAAAGGGACCTCTAGACAGGGATCTATCTTGCTCTCAGTGGGTGCTACCCACGAAGCCTTGCTGCACCTCCCCTGTTTTAGCCATTCCCGGTTGATGAGGCTTGAGGTTACGATTACCTTTAATCAGAACATATCACTTAGAATGCTCATCGTCCACCTGACGATGTTCTGAAAGCATTCAATCCATACAAGTTCGTTCCGGGTTCGAACGAAACCGAAGGCATTATTTCGTTACACTCGTTTTGGAATCACCCTCAGAGTTAACGACAATAACCCTTGCACTCTGAAACTTCATCTTCACTTGAGATTCACGACCTATCGTTAATTTGGATCGATGTGGTATTCGGGTCTCCAGACCTGGAATTCCGGTATACGGAAACCCGATCCCGGTCTCATCGAAATCCAAAACGTATTTTAAGGGCCAAGTTGTTTTAAGGTTAAAACAATTCAATTCTTATCTATACCACACAGATAGATAATTCAATAGATAATCTACATTATCATCACAACAGATAATTCATATTATCATTTCAATTCAACCAAACATCTATATCATATATCAATCATATCTCATCAGAGATATCAAACAATGAAATACATTCAATCTCATTCATTCATCTTTAAGCAATGATTTATATCATCTAATTTAAGGTGAGTTAAACTAATTACTTCATTCTATAAATCCTGCTTACTTAATTATTAATTAAACCAATTAATTAATCATTACTCTAAGTATCCATCTTAAATAATCATTCCTGATTAATAATCTTTTAATTACTTTAAGTAATTAATCCTTAATTAATTTCACAAATTAATTAACTTAAACCATTTCAGCAATTAATCTCTAATTACTTCATATATTAATTAACTGTACTTAATTACATTAATCCTTAATTAATTACAATTAATTACCTTAATCACTTATTATTGATTAATTAGTCTTAATTAATCAATCCTTAATTACATTATTAATTATATTAATTAATGATCCTTAATTACTCTTAATTAATTATCTTATTTAAATTAATTACATTTAATAATTAATTAGTCACATTTATTAATCACCTTTGATTAATCTCATTTAGTAATTAACTATTCTTAATTACTCTACTTCATAATTAATTACTCCTTAATTAATTATCCTTTAATTAATCCCTTGATTAATTATTCAAAAGTAATTAAACTCAAATTACTTTTATTAAACCATCTTTAGTTAATTACATCCACTAATTAACTTTAATTACTTTTCTAAGTAATTTATACTTCCACTAATTACCTTTAAGTAATTATCAAATCACCCAGTGATTATCTTAAATTAATTAAACAAATTAATTTAAACTTATCAAATTTATTTAATTAATTACCTTAAGTAATTAATTACTTTAATTACTTTATTAAGTAATTTACTTAACCAATTTATAATTAACTAATTAATCTAGTTGATTATCAAATTTAAACATTATTAGTTAATTATTTAATATTCTCTAATTAATGATCTCTCATTAATTTTTAACAATTCATTATTTAAGTAATTAAACTTAAATCAACATTATTAATTACAAATTAATTAATTCTTAATTACCATTTAATTAATTCCTAATTACTAAATTAATTGCCTAATTAATCTCTTAATCACTTGATTAATTAATTTCTAACCATTTATTAATAATCTATTCTTATCTAATTAAATGATCCTTAATTTCAAATTAATTAATCCCTTAATTAATTTACTTATCATTTAATTAATAAATTATTCTTTAATTACCTTATTAATTTAATTGAATCTTAAATCATTAAACATTAATTACTTTCTAAATTTAAGTATTTACCTTCCATCTACTTTAATTATTATTAACCAAGACTTTAAAAGATTTAACTTTAAAATCTTTCTTTTAATTCATTTTAAATTAAAAGATTCAAAATAAATTACAATTTAACTTTAACCAATTTTAAATCAGATTTACAAAATCTTCTTAAATTCAAATGTTAAGAAACACTTTAACATATATAAAAGAAATTTATAAGATTTTTAAATCAATTTATTAATATTCAAAACCTTTTTTTAAAAAAAAATATTTTTAACAATTTAAATTTGTTAAAACATTATAGATTTATAAACTTATTTTATCTCAAGCTAGAATACAAATTAACTTGGATTCAAACTTTAAAAATTGATTTAAACTTTGCTTAAATTTCTGTTTTTAATTTTAAATTAAAATTTTTAAAAACAACCAGGCTTAAACCTGTAACAAACAAATCACCCGAGCCTCCCCTGAAATGCTTCGAGTTTTCCCTTCGAATCCCCGAGCCAAAACCTTATTTCCCCGAGCACGACTTCGAGTCGAACAGAGACTTCATCTTCTCGAACCAAGAAGCAACCCAGGCTCCAAGTATCTCGTGCACGTGCACAAGCGAGTTTATCGCCTTCGACCATCACTCCCAACTCCGGCATATCGACTTCGACCACCCCTCACGATCGCGACCTCCAGAACCACGAACAACCACCTCAATCGAATTCGAGAAATCTCGATCACAACCTGGAAACAGTGAACTCCTCCCAACCCAAACCTGTCAACGTCTCGCATCCCCTCCTCCGATCATCAGAACGTCTGTGCTTCCAGCCAAAGCTTCGTCAACGTCCCCACTTCAATTCCCCAAAATCTGATGGAACCCGATCCACCATAGGCGCCGTGATGATTGAAACTTCCGATCAATCGAAAACTAGGGCTACAGACAATTCCGATCAACCCCAATCGCCACAGTGCTATTCACCACCAACATATATTTTTCTCGAACTCTCCGATCATTCTTCTATCTCCAGAATGAACCACGACTTCCCCGAAGACTTAGATCATCAGAGATTCCCCAAAACATTAATTCCAGTTCAACTCGAACTGCTCTCACTTCCTATTTCTAAAAATCGTGATTCGAATTTTAAAAATCATGTCTTCATACCAGGATTCAGATCATACGCCTGAATCAATGATTTAAGTAATTCAAATTTTTACCAAAACTTAAGTTTTCCTGCTTTATTTAGTTTCCAGAACAAATCCCCATTTTCATTTGTTTAAATAAAATTTAAACTTTAAATCATGATTAAACAATCGAGTTCCCTTTCAATCTTAAGTCTATACACAGATCAAATTAAAAGATTTTGGATTTAAATCAAAATATGAACCTGAGAACTAAAAAAAAATAGAGAAGACTCAGATAATAAACAGACATGCATATCACCAATTCCCATCCATATATACAAAAATATACATACATTCCAAACATATTAAACAACATGCAGGCATAGATTCAAGCTTACAAACAGATATCATATACTTAAATTTTAGAAATAAATGTTACTCACCATTTTAAAAGTAAACAGAGCTTCCAGCTTAAATTTGAAAAGCTTTTGAATCTTTTAAACTGGAATGCCTTAGCTTCTGGACTTTGATTTAAAACTTGAATTTCCTCTTTGTTTTGATTTAAAATTTCATGCTAACTTGTTTGTTGAGATGGTGCTTTAGAACAGGTTTACTTGCTTCCAGACATGAATAAGAAATTGCAGGCTTAAACTTTGATTTGGAAAAATGAGTTACAGGGTATTTGATTTGAGGGGTTTGATTCTCCGTTTTGTTTGAGAATTTACTGAGTATTTTGTTTACAGGCTGAAAGTTTCTTGCTTTTGAAAATGAAGATTTGCAAAAGAAATGAGAAGGAGGAAAGCATCTTTTTATAAATATACATGGTTTATTTTAAAATAAAAGAAAAATTAAAAACAAAAACGACACTTGTCTTTATATGTGTTAATTTGTTTACATTTGTTATAACAAGGTCTTTCAAGAATTACACATGTCCTTTTGATAAATTTATATTTATTTCAAATGTAAATAAAAGCTTTTTTCTTTATTTACTTAAATACTTTTCTATTTATAAATTACTTTTAAAAGAAAGAAAATCAATTGTATATGTATAAATAAAAGCTTATACATGTATTTTGAATCCAAATATTTTAAAATATCTATCTTTGAATTTCAAAACTAATTTACATTCAAATTCAAATTATATTTAAAATTCAAATTAAAGTAAATTTAAAACAACACATTCAAATTGCAAATAACAAACTATTTATATAAAATCTATATATTATAATTATTATTTGAAATAACAAATTTATCAATTTTAAAATAATTTATAAAAGATATTATAAATTATTACTCTTACTAATTGAATTAACATATCATATGTAAATTGTATTTTAAACTTATATATATATACATAGATTTTTAAATCATATTTATTAAGAAATATGTTTAAAAAGAAATAAAATAACCCTTATTATTATTCTTATTTAAAAACCATATAGTTATTTGTTTAAATAGCTTTGAAAAGTTAAATATTAAATAATCATGATTTTCCAAACTATCAATATATATATATATATATATTAGAAATTTAAAAACAATATTTTATTTATTTATTAAATTTCAAACCAAAGCTTATCTATTTACAATATATACACACATACATATATACATTATAAATAGAAATCATTTTATTGGTTTTTAAAAGATAAAATTCACTAATTAAATATTCATTTAATTAGATTATTAACCAATTCAAATTTTTATTATCAAATATTATCAAATCAATTTAATTATTTAAACAGATTATTAAATTGATATTGTCCATAAATTCCGGGATATTACATTCCTCCCCCCTTAAAATAATTTCGTCCCGAAATTTAAAACAAAGGTAATTTAATAATCTTTTTAAATCACAAGGATGTATTATCATCCATATGCTAACAATCATAGCAACCAATCATCCAAACAAACAATTCTAACTATCTAGCGGAAAAAAATCTGAATAGAATTTCCTCGAGTTTCCCCAAATATATATATATATACCGGGATACTCGCTCTACAAACAATCCAAACAACCAATACTACTAAGCTATAGAGCTCCTACTCATCTAGATCTACAAAACTAAACAGGATATCAGACTACAGACGAGTCTGACTCAACAACCAATTCCTCCAGAACTGCTGGTTTCAAAACCAGAGATAGATCAAACACGTATTTCCTCAGAGATACGTAAAACACAATGAATTCCAGTTATCCAAACTGACAATTCAACCTTGTAGATCAAAGTACTTATCCAAATTAGATCACAGAAAAGATTCAAAACAACTCGGAGCTGACTTCCCAGACTTTCCCAATCTTATAGCTCCCTTTAACCAGAGAAAAACTTCACAATAACGAAGTCTCCAACTTCGAATTTCAAAATTCCTCCGTCTCTTATCCACAAAATCTTCAGACGATCCTGGCTTCCTACAAATCCTTCTTGATCAGTTCAACCTTCGTCGATGCTCGTCGAAACAAACAGGACCAAGAATAACTCAACAAAATGATCTCAAGATCAACCAATAATCCAAAACACAACTCTACTACCAAACATCAGAAGATCGAACTAAATTCTCCTATCTGGGAAAGACAACAAGAGTACTCGCCAAACTGTTTCTGCTGTGCCACTCTGATCTGGAGTAGAATGAAAATGCTGATGATGAACACAAGCACAGACTGGACAACACATTCCAGAAAATATCGGATAACTCAAAAGAATACTCAAACTATCGCAAGTCACTTTTGCGATCAACCCAGCCAATATTCCAAAGAAAACCAATCAGAACAGCTTACACTTAACTATCCAATTCATCAAAGAAATGGATATACTCTACTGCTTCTGAACTCCACTTCAGAAAAACTGCTCAGCCAGAAAACTTCCTGCCAATACGAAACACTTCGAGCTGCACTGCTGCCACAGATGCCAAAGATTTCCTAACCAAAGCTCTTCGAGAAACTCGGACCCGAACAAAACAGAAACACCATGCTGAACTCAGCCACAACACCGAAGCAGACACACTTCATTAACTTGTTCCAAAGAAAACATCTTCGGGAACATCCATATTCATTGCATCTCATCACACAGCTACTATTACCTGAGGTATCAAGATACCATTACTCGCTTCTGTCCAACCGACAGATCCAACTCTACTCATCCAACTTCAAAAATAAACTCCGAACCTTAACAGTTTCCTTCGGAGATCGATGAAATCCTTCACCACAGCAAAGTTTACTCGAGACGGTATTCGGTCTACAGTCTCGACAGATACTTCCAACCTCAATACTTAGACTCCTAATCCTAGATGATAAATTATTATCATCTCAACCAATCATTACAAATACCATATATATTTAAAATGATACTTTTTATATATAGAAAATATATCTGGGTAAAATTATTTCACCTTCCCTTTTAAAATAATATTGTGTCCGTTGGCCTGGTCCAAGTGTTTAGAGATTCCTATCAATAACGTTAGCTACTCGTATTGACCAGAATCCATATACCACCCAACCGATCAATTAACACAATATAAAACCATTTTATATAACTAACAAATACGCGCTCTCGTATATATATACACTCAGACTCAAACAGGTTGCTACAGATCCTATCTCTAATGAACAATCCTTCCGAACCTAGGTATTCACTCAACCTAGTGTTCTGATATTCACTTAACCAAAAGCTTAGGCATTCGCTCAACCTATGCTCTGATACCACTGTAACGTCCTAGGCTTTTCAATCTTCAGCAACGGTTCACGACCGGTAGGCTTTTCAACCATCCCAGCCCCGCTGTGGCTCACAGTGATACCTCGGGTTTGCTTTTACGGCCACCCTCTCGAGTCGCAACCAACCCCAAAAGGCCTTATACTACCCCCGGGGACATGTAGGGGTAAGAGTCTCCCGTTCGCCACCTAACGCAAAGCGAGAACCCCCTATCACGCTGTAATGTAGCAAACCCGATCCCGGTCTCATCGAAATCCAAAACGTATTTTAAGGGCCAAGTTGTTTTAAGGTTAAAACAATTCAATTCTTATCTATACTACACACAGATAGATAATTCAATAGATAATCTACATTATCATCACAACAGATAATTCATATTATCATTTCAATTCAACCAAACATCTATATCATATATCAATCATATCTCATCAGAGATATCAAACAATGAAATACATTCAATCTCATTCATTCATCTTTAAGCAATGATTTATATCATCTAATTTAAGGTGAGTTAAACTAATTACTTCATTCTATAAATCCTGCTTACTTAATTATTAATTAAACCAATTAATTAATCATTACTCTAAGTATCCATCTTAAATAATCATTCCTGATTAATAATCTTTTAATTACTTTAAGTAATTAATCCTTAATTAATTTCACAAATTAATTAACTTAAACCATTTCAGCAATTAATCTCTAATTACTTCATATATTAATTAACTGTACTTAATTACATTAATCCTTAATTAATTACAATTAATTACCTTAATCACTTATTATTGATTAATTAGTCTTAATTAATCAATCCTTAATTACATTATTAATTATATTAATTAATGATCCTTAATTACTCTTAATTAATTATCTTATTTAAATTAATTACATTTAATAATTAATTAGTCACATTTATTAATCACCTTTGATTAATCTCATTTAGTAATTAACTATTCTTAATTACTCTACTTCATAATTAATTACTCCTTAATTAATTATCCTTTAATTAATCCCTTGATTAATTATTCAAAAGTAATTAAACTCAAATTACTTTTATTAAACCATCTTTAGTTAATTACATCCACTAATTAACTTTAATTACTTTTCTAAGTAATTTATACTTCCACTAATTACCTTTAAGTAATTATCAAATCACCCAGTGATTATCTTAAATTAATTAAACAAATTAATTTAAACTTATCAAATTTATTTAATTAATTACCTTAAGTAATTAATTACTTTAATTACTTTATTAAGTAATTTACTTAACCAATTTATAATTAACTAATTAATCTAGTTGATTATCAAATTTAAACATTATTAGTTAATTATTTAATATTCTCTAATTAATGATCTCTCATTAATTTTTAACAATTCATTATTTAAGTAATTAAACTTAAATCAACATTATTAATTACAAATTAATTAATTCTTAATTACCATTTAATTAATTCCTAATTACTAAATTAATTACCTAATTAATCTCTTAATCACTTGATTAATTAATTTCTAACCATTTATTAATAATCTATTCTTATCTAATTAAATGATCCTTAATTTCAAATTAATTAATCCCTTAATTAATTTACTTATCATTTAATTAATAAATTATTCTTTAATTACCTTATTAATTTAATTGAATCTTAAATCATTAAACATTAATTACTTTCTAAATTTAAGTATTTACCTTCCATCTACTTTAATTATTATTAACCAAGACTTTAAAAGATTTAACTTTAAAATCTTTCTTTTAATTCATTTTAAATTAAAAGATTCAAAATAAATTACAATTTAACTTTAACCAATTTTAAATCAGATTTACAAAATCTTCTTAAATTCAAATGTTAAGAAACACTTTAACATATATAAAAGAAATTTATAAGATTTTTAAATCAATTTATTAATATTCAAAACCTTTTTTTAAAAAAAATATTTTTAACAATTTAAATTTGTTAAAACATTATAGATTTATAAACTTATTTTATCTCAAGCTAGAATACAAATTAACTTGGATTCAAACTTTAAAAATTGATTTAAACTTTGCTTAAATTTCTGTTTTTAATTTTAAATTAAATTTTTTAAAAACAACCAGGCTTAAACCTGTAACAAACAAATCACCCGAGCCTCCCCTGAAATGCTTCGAGTTTTCCCTTCGAATCCCCGAGCCAAAACCTTATTTCCCCGAGCACGACTTCGAGTCGAACAGAGACTTCATCTTCTCGAACCAAGAAGCAACCCAGGCTCCAAGTATCTCGTGCACGTGCACAAGCGAGTTTATCGCCTCCGACCATCACTCCCAACTCCGGCATATCGACTTCGACCACCCCTCACGATCGCGACCTCCAGAACCACGAACAACCACCTCAATCGAATTCGAGAAATCTCGATCACAACCTGGAAACAGTGAACTCCTCCCAACCCAAACCTGTCAACGTCTCGCATCCCCTCCTCCGATCATCAGAACGTCTGTGCTTCCAGCCAAAGCTTCATCAACGTCCCCACTTCAATTCCCCAAAATCTGATGGAACCCGATCCACCATAGGCGCCGTGATGATTGAAACTTCCGATCAATCGAAAACTAGGGCTACAGACAATTCCGATCAACCCCAATCGCCACAGTGCTATTCACCACCAACATATATTTTTCTCGAACTCTCCGATCATTCTTCTATCTCCAGAATGAACCACGACTTCCCCGAAGACTTAGATCATCAGAGATTCCCCAAAACATTAATTCCAGTTCAACTCGAACTGCTCTCACTTCCTATTTCTAAAAATCGTGATTCGAATTTTAAAAATCATGTCTTCATACCAGGATTCAGATCATACGCCTGAATCAATGATTTAAGTAATTCAAATTTTTACCAAAACTTAAGTTTTCCTGCTTTATTTAGTTTCCAGAACAAATCCCCATTTTCATTTTTTTAAATAAAATTTAAACTTTAAATCATGATTAAACAATCGAGTTCCCTTTCAATCTTAAGTCTATACACAGATCAAATTAAAAGATTTTGGATTTAAATCAAAATATGAACCTGAGAACTAAAAAAAAATAGAGAAGACTCAGATAATAAACAGACATGCATATCACCAATTCCCATCCATATATACAAAAATATACATACATTCCAAACATATTAAACAACATGCAGGCATAGATTCAAGCTTACAAACAGATATCATATACTTAAATTTTAGAAATAAATGTTACTCACCATTTTAAAAGTAAACAGAGCTTCCAGCTTAAATTTGAAAAGCTTTTGAATCTTTTAAACTGGAATGCCTTAGCTTCTGGACTTTGATTTAAAACTTGAATTTCCTCTTTGTTTTGATTTAAAATTTCATGCTAACTTGTTTGTTGAGATGGTGCTTTAGAACAGGTTTACTTGCTTCCAGACATGAATAAGAAATTGCAGGCTTAAACTTTGATTTGGAAAAATGAGTTACAGGGTATTTGATTTGAGGGGTTTGATTCTCCGTTTTGTTTGAGAATTTACTGAGTATTTTGTTTACAGGCTGAAAGTTTCTTGCTTTTGAAAATGAAGATTTGCAAAAGAAATGAGAAGGAGGAAAGCATCTTTTTATAAATATACATGGTTTATTTTAAAATAAAAGAAAAATTAAAAACAAAAATGACACTTGTCTTTATATGTGTTAATTTGTTTACATTTGTTATAACAAGGTCTTTCAAGAATTACACATGTCCTTTTGATAAATTTATATTTATTTCAAATGTAAATAAAAGCTTTTTTCTTTATTTACTTAAATACTTTTCTATTTATAAATTACTTTTAAAAGAAAATAAAATCAATTGTATATGTATAAATAAAAGCTTATACATGTATTTTGAATCCAAATATTTTAAAATATCTATCTTTGAATTTCAAAACTAATTTACATTCAAATTCAAATTATATTTAAAATTCAAATTAAAGTAAATTTAAAACAACACATTCAAATTGCAAATAACAAACTATTTATATAAAATCTATATATTATAATTATTATTTGAAATAACAAATTTATCAATTTTAAAATAATTTATAAAAGATATTATAAATTATTACTCTTACTAATTGAATTAACATATCATATGTAAATTGTATTTTAAACTTATATATATATACATAGATTTTTAAATCATATTTATTAAGAAATATGTTTAAAAAGAAATAAAATAACCCTTATTATTATTCTTATTTAAAACCATATAGTTATTTGTTTAAATAGCTTTGAAAAGTTAAATATTAAATAATCATGATTTTCCAAACTATCAATATATATATATATATATATATTAGAAATTTAAAAACAATATTTTATTTATTTATTAAATTTCAAACCAAAGCTTATCTATTTACAATATATACACACATACATATATACATTATAAATAGAAATCATTTTATTGGTTTTTAAAAGATAAAATTCACTAATTAAATATTCATTTAATTAGATTATTAACCAATTCAAATTTTTATTATCAAATATTATCAAATCAATTTAATTATTTAAACAGATTATTAAATTGATATTGTCCATAAATTCCGGGATATTACACTAAATTTATTTGCAATTATTTTGGAATTATGGACCACAGTTAAGAGAAATTATTATTTGATTATATGATTACGAATCATATGATACTAGTGAATTATATCTTAAACTATAAAAAGCAAACACCCATTGAGTCGAAGCATGATGAGAGTTGATGAACTCTTCGGATTGATACATGTAGATGTATACAATCACAAATCTATTAATACCAAAACGGCTTTGCATTCTTCGTTATATTCACCGATGAGTTATCACCGACATGGACATGTGTATTTGATACACATGTGGTATGTTTATGATAAGATCCTAGAGTATAAAATGGAAGTAGATAAAATAACACACAATAGAAAATAAAATTGACTCGATTTGATCGAATATGTGAGTATATTGGAAAGAGTTCCGAACATATCTAAAAATAATTAAAGATTCAATCTCAAAAGTCACTCCTCCTTATGACACACAGTGATGTATCGACAAGGAGTAATCAAACTTTGTTGGAAAAGGTACGATTAATTATGAGTAAAGTTGAGTTAACTTCTTTTTATAAGGTCGTGTACTTAGGAGCAGTACACAAGGTTAAAATTAATTTTATACAAAGAATACTTTACAAAATCATATAAGATAAAGGTTTATAAGAAACTTCAACCTACCCTAGGCCAAGGAGTTGGCAGGTTGTATGAGTCAAAAGACTGCATGTAATAATTGTACGTGAAAGATCTTGTCTGAATCGCCCCAAAAGGATTTTGGGAACGATCGTCATTGGATGACTAACTTATGTTTTGGACATAAGTATCTAAACTAAAACCAACTCAGTTTTATATATAATGCAATTCATAGTGTTTATGAATACCTATTTTGTTGCACTGAGAAACAACCGTTATTTCAAGAAATACTAACTTCATAGCGAATGAGTATCTTTAGAAATTATTTGTGGTAATAGAAATTTGGGTACGATCTAAAGATAAAACCGATTACGTGGGATGAAATGAAATTAACCTAACCTAGATGAACACTTCGCATTAGAGTCTGTGATAAATATACTCACATATTGAAGAGAAACTATAAGTTTCTTATCAATATCAAGAATATATAATCCTCGGTTGTCAATTAAACCATTAAGAGTATTTCTCTTCCATATAGTATGATGCACAAATCCAAAATGATTCCAAGTATGTTAAAATATGATTTTGCTAGTTATACCCTTAAAGGATATGATCCATCAGCCCCGAATGTGTCTTCAAGAGTAAGACTAATGCAGTTGGAATAAAATGAGCAACGTTGATAGGAATAAAATCGTAAATTTCAGTTATTGAAATTAACAAAATAGATTCGTCATTCATTTGTTTAAGAAATTTTGGATTTTCTCATAAAATTATCGCTTGGTATGACTTTGTGTTTTGTACATATGTGTCGAAATGAAAATTCTAAATAATGATATAGAATGGACTATTTGCACATAACAACCAAAGTGTCCCAAAGTCAATGGGAGCGATTTTGAGTTTATGGGTTTTCGGATATGATTCAAGAAATTATACGGAAGTAACAT
Organism: Allium fistulosum; assembly: GCA_030737815.1. NCBI lineage: Eukaryota > Viridiplantae > Streptophyta > Magnoliopsida > Asparagales > Amaryllidaceae > Allium > Allium fistulosum. The sequence goes on from CM060906.1 coordinate 1,043,736,507, forward strand.
TTTATAAGCATTAGAATTGACTAAGTATTTTGATAAAATTATCGAATAGTTTGATTTTCAGTTAAAATGCAGAGGATGCATGTGTCCATAAGAAAGAACACTAAAAATACATAGATATTTCTAGACTATAAATAAACAACATATTGTTGATGTTAAAGATTATTTATGTTGAAATAAATAATAGTTTGGTTTTTTAATACTCGATATCGGATTCGTAAATTGTATCTTTAAAGAATATTGGGAATGCCACAAACGATATGCAACGTCACAATATTATAAAATGTTTAATATGGAACATGTAAGATGGATTACTTATGTATCGACAATAGGAATTATCATACATGTTGACTTGTCTACAATATTATAATTTGATTGTATATTTGATGAATGAAGCAAATATAAAATCCAAGTTAAGATTACTAAATGGTATTTTAGAATGTTCTCGAGTATTTACTGTTAATACCATAAGTATTGATTTTTATGAACAACCATATAATTATTACTACTACCATATCTCTGAGTTTTGTAGTACTTTTAGATATATTATGAAGATATTTTATAGAGATAAACAAGAACTAAGTGGAAAAAAATGAATTATATATATGAAGATTAATTAGCGCAAATGGAAGAATAAAACAGATTGAAGAGAATGCTGTAATGACAGAGGTATTTGAAGTGATGAGTAGTTGTTTGATTCTTAGAATCTTTGTTAAAGATTCCATGGCAATTATACTTGAAGATCATCTGCCATCGACCTCAATCGAATCACAAAATATCCACAAATATGAAGGAAATTTGAAATTTGAAAATTAACACATATATGTTGACATATCCCTCCCAAGTATTCGACATATCCACATGTATGTCAACAAATCATTCCCAAGTATGTCGACATACCGACCATTTTTCTATTTTTTAAAATTCAAATGAAGGGATTTTCCCTCCCTCTCTTCATCAATAGACATGTCTCTTCAACCACTATATAATGGCTTGGGAAAATGAAATTTTACACACAACATTGTCATTTTCTCTTACTCTTTCATTTTCATACTTTTATGAGAAATATCCATTAAATATTCTTCCAATCTCTTTGCAAATCCATATTACTTCACTTCAATTCTTCAAGGATTTTCAAACCACACAAAATCAGAGAATTTGTACTTGAGTTCATATCATTCTTTGGATCATTGTATTGAATTTGCGAAAATCTGTATTGAAGACACAACAACTTGTCATACTCTAATATTGATTGTAAAAAGAATGTGTTCTTGTAGTATGTGAAATCGAAAGGGTGATCTTGTAGCCTGATAAATCAAGAGGGTTCATCTTGTAGCCCGTGAAAATTGTAAAGGTGTTCTTGCCACCCATGGAAAACAAGCAGTGATAGTGAAATTTTGTACTGTGCAGTAAAGGACTGGATGTAGGATTAGTCAATCAAAAGCAATAGAAAAATTCCTGGTGTTTTTTACTTTACTACATCTTACTTGACTACTTATTCTTTGTTTATTTATTTCTTTTTGCAATTTGAGTAGATAGAGATTTAAATTCATAAGTTTTAAATAGTTGAAATACACACTTCACCCCCTCTAGTGTATAAATGACCTTAAAATCCATCCTGCATTGTGTTATAAACAACCCATTTTCCCTTATTTTGTATCAGAGCCTGTAACGATCAGTCTTTCTTACTACTAAAGACGACACTTAATACGTCCTCGGTATTCATGTGTCGATCATTCAGTCATTCAAAAGACACGTCATTAGGGATGAAAGAAAGAAATATAGAACAAAATCTCACAATAACGTGACGAGTAACATATAATATATAAATCGGGTTTTTACAAAAAGAAAGAACTTTAATATACATACAATATCAGAGTACACTTACTTATTATCGGCTTGAATAGTTATAACAACCTGCCCTTGCAATTGCTGATATCTACAACAATAACAAACAGCGGAAATAAAAGAAAATATGAAAGTACATCTTGGGCATCCAGCTCATCTCTTGAACTCCAAAGCATCTAAAGCTAATCTAAAAACATGTATGGTCTAACCCCGAGCATTATACGAAAACAACACCCGAGTCAGTCTGGTAAAACCAGCGTGAGAAAAACTCAAAACAAATCAAACCATGTTGGTTTCTATATTTGAAAGCCTTTTCAAAATAAAGGTATCTCATAAGACCATGCTGCATATAAACACAGACGTTTTTACCTTACGATAACCAAACCATTTTTATTATAAAATCCAGTGATATTATAATAACGTCTAAGGGTTTAAAGTAAATATATCAAGTAGCTGTGATGTGTGTACATCACAATAATAATAGGTATAAAATCAAAATATGAAGACACGTCTTGAAGAATGGATTTCCAACAATGGCAAGGTAAGGGATTACCTTTCGAATTTTGTACACCTTTAGATAAGTGTACAGTAAGATCGAAAACCTTTCAACATCAGCATGACAAGACCGGCCTACCCCTTACTGGATAGTACCAAATATGATCACCCCTAAGTTGTGAGCAACAACCAAATTAGGACCCGAAGCGTACATAATCATAGATACCGAATCTAGATAAGCGATGACCATACCCTAACGAGAGAGACCCACATTGCCTTACGGCTTACCCTGTTTTGCCATTCTCGGGGTGTGAGGCTTTGAGACGCCACGATACCTTTTCCTCATAGTAGACCAACTTGGAATGCTAACAATTCCCTCTAGGCAGAAATGCAATGCTATCATTCATCCATACAAGTTGTTCTGGGATCGAATAAACATTTAACATTTACTATCTTCCATTTTGGAATCATCCTCAAGAAGAATAGTATAGCTCCATAACATACTTCACAACGATCCATCACAAACATTATTAGTTTGGTGTGGTTTGGATAAATCATAATTATCTGAAATCGATGTCTCCCAAATAAGCGTAATTTCCCGGCTAACTCAATTCCAGTTCTTTGGAAGTATGCAACAAATATTCAGGTCCTCACTGGGGAACTTGAATATACACCACATACTTCCTAAGTTGAAACATGTCAAGATCTGATAGTTGGTTATTTAACTATCAAATACACATCAAAGAATAATCCAGAGATTTAATTTGCCCATAGCAACCACTAAGCCTCAAAATAAGTTTTCATTTATTTAATTCTCTTTTCAGAATATTTATCAAAATATTCATATGCTTATCACACTGGAATAAGTATATTCACAAAACTTTATAAAAGGTTTCTCATTTTAAAATCATATTAGTAGGATCAAACACATGTTATTTAAATTAGAGATATGGATAACCCCAAACACTATTCCCTTGGTGTTAAGCATGAAACAATTTTCCACACCACCATAATTAAGAAGGTTAGGGAAATCCCATCTTCAATTCTTTTATAAAAAATTTCAATAAATCCTTTTAATAAATCATTTCCATTTATAAATCTTCTTTAAATAAATTCTTTACAAATATTATTTACAAAATATCATTTGTAAATACCTTTATCAAAATATTTGGACAACTTACAAAATTATTTAAAACAGTTATCCTCAAATTGATATAGAATTAAAGTTAATTTAAAAACCATAATTTTATAAATTTGAAAGGAGGCTTAGTGATCATAATGGTACTAAACCAAGTTACCATTTTTATTAAATTTCGACTCCAGGTCACATAACAGTTATTTACAAAAACCAACATATATGTAAATAAAATCAAATCAAATCAGAGAATAACATGTCAATATAAACTAACTCGCTGATACATATCCAAACAACATAATAGCAGGATGGTGTTTTGTCCTGCTAAATAGATGTCTACACAATCTATTAAGTTTAATATAGCAGAACGGGGACTTGTTCTGCTAAGAGATGTCCAATAATCTACTTAATTAAGGTATAACAGAACGGGAATTTATTTTGCTAACAAATGTCAAAGTTTAGTATAACCTATTCACATTTATATGGTTACTTAATGGTATCGACAATAGAATCCCTTATGTTCGAAACCATTCTTTGTAAAAAAAAGTTGCCTTTAAAGAAATTGGTCCTTGGAAAACAAAGTAATTAAGAACTTATACCTCTTTTTAAATAATTAATTACAAGTTAAATCCCTTTTAAAATCATAATTAAATCTTAATTAAGTCTTAACTTAACTTAATTATCAATTAAGAAATGATTAACCCTTAATAAATAATTTGTTCATAAATTAAACCCTTAATTAATTTATAATTAGAATAATTAAACACGTACTTAATAATTAATTGATAATTAACCCTATACTTATTAACAATCAATTAAAAATAAATCATATAATTAATTCATTATTAATTAAAAATTAATCTTACTTAATTAAAGATTAATTAAAATTAATCTCACTTTTAAAACATAATTAATTAGTAATTAATCTCCCCTTAATTATAATCAATAAATCATGTTTAGTACTTAATTAATTATTAATTACCAAACTTAATTAATAAATATTAGTTAATAACTAATTAATAAATCCTTAATTAACTTCTTAATCATTATTAATTAAGTTTTATAAAACATTTCTAAAGTTTTTTAAGTATAAATACTTAATTTGCAAAAAGTGGACTTTTAGCGAAACTACATCCATAGCAGCTATCGCTATGGATACCATAACTAAAAAATATTTTTATTAGAGTCCTTTCTGAAAACTTGACATTTGAAAGCTTACTAACTTTTCCAAAACATAAAGTAAGAGTTTGTAAAACCAAAATAAAACTTGAAAATTGAAAATGACTTTGATTTTAAAACAATCGTCAAACCATACAAATGTGCTAACTTTTCTTAGCATACTATTACATACACTTGTCCATAGAACATACAACACAACAATAACCATAATAACCTAAAAATCCAAACTTTATTACATCCATAACACTTGTTCATCCAGTTTAAGATAATTTCCAAGCACAAGAACATATAAAATCACATACAAGCATGTAAGTAACCAATAACCAAGCAATATCACATGCTAATGCTAACATAACTTAAAGATGTATTTTTTACAAGAGGGTGTGAGTTTTCACTCATCAAAATTACGAAAGCAAAGCAAATCTTTTTTAAAACTTTGAAATAAACTCTAGATCTTGCATTTTCAAAACTAAAACTTGATTTTTGGACTAAGCATCCCAAAAAGGGCACGACCTAGGCCTTATAAGGCTTGGCCTTAGTGGTCTTGGCTTGGCCATGTGGTGAAAATGGGTGGTGGGGCTGGATTTATGAGGAAGAAGGTGCTTTTATGTGATTTTAGTAATTAAAAAGGCGAAGATGATTTTGAATTTGTGAAAATTTGTGGAAGCCATCAAAGTAAATTTATCAATTTGAAAGAGGAAGATGATTTCTAAAAATTACGAGAAATGAAAATGAAAGGAGAGAGAGAGAAAATGGAATTTATTTTATAGAAATAAATGAAATGAAATTACCTTTATGTCCCCAAGTACCATTGTCCTCCACTAGATTTGTGCCACATCACCACACACCCCACCATGCCTTGATCCACAAGCATGAACCAAGAGTTCACCCTTTTACCCATCATACAAAGCTCTTCTCTTGTACTTAAGATGTAAGAAGATAAGGACATGTCATGATTTTTCTTTTTCTTTTTCTTAATGTTTAAACTTGAAAATTATAACATCACTTTCTTTTCACTTTAGTACACATATATTTACCCTTTTACACACTTAATTAATTTCATCTTAATTTTATAAGTGTGTGTTTAAATGTATTAAGGTATTTTACAATTTTTTAAACAACTTTTAAACGATCAAAAATTAGGATTTTTGAAAAAGATTTTCCGTCACATTTTCTAATTTCTTTTTAGCCAATTATTTTTGTAAACCAAATTCAAAAATTAATTTTCTATCATTAGTTATAAATTAAAATAGGGTTATCTAGTTATTAAAACTATTAATTGAATATTTAAAATTAATTAAATATTCACAAATCAAAGCGGTAAAATTCTGAGTCGTTACATTCTTTCTGCCTTAAAAGAATTTCATTCTCGAAATTTCACCATATGAATACCCAATATTATTCATAAGTCTGCATGATGTTCATAGATCATCCATATACAAAATCTGATTCGATCACTATTCAAATACATAACTTCATTTCCAAACTAGTATCGCTCACCCGATTCACTATTGCGGACTCCTATAAGGTTTTTGACTAGAAACCCCCGTTCTTCTTACATAGTGATATACAATGATAGAAAACTTTGATTTTCTATCAAGAACCCTCATCAAGTGATCGCTGTCAAAAATCGAGTGATAGATCCTTATCCGGAATGGTGTAAAACACCTCAAGCATGTACTTGAATCTTGAATCGAGAACTATATGAGAAAGGGAAATGATCTACGTACAACTTACGTACTCATCTAAAGGTTCTTATTTACCCATTTTCCTTCTTACCCTCCCATAAATATTTATGAAATCATTTCATAAAAAATCCAAGTTTGGTTCAAAGATTTTTAAACGATACAGCTTATTTATGAAACCTTTCATAAAATCACCTAAATATATTAACTTGGATAATACCCTTCTATATCCTAAGAGTATGTATATACAAAACATCTGATTTTTAATTCTATTCACTTTTAACTATTCAGATTTAGGCACAAAATAATTTTGGGTCTTTAAAACTGAGTCGACCAGTTCAACCTCTTTACCCATTCGGTCTGGTAAGTAGCTAAGAAGAGTAGCATACTGGTATCCAAACTCCATCCTAGAGTCTACATTTTCCTGGACACCTCTATGGTAAATGTGTTATCAACTAGCCTAATAACATTAAATACTATTTAACCTCTTAAGTGTTAACATAAAAACACTGTTTAATAAAACCAAGTTTATTAAACCTTCTTATTAAATTAATTCAATTTTAAAACTTTATTTATTAAACATTTTAAATCAAGACACCTTTACATCTTGAAAGCTTAGGAGCCAAATACCCGGGTTTTATCTCAAAAATATTTTGAAATAATACTATATATTTTATTCATATAAAATATACATATAACTCGAGTAACCCCAAAATAATACTAAGGAATTGGGTACTACCAAATAGTATCATATATACCCTTACCAAGAAGGGTAATACTCAAGAGAAGTGTTTACCATCTGAACACATATCTTTCCCATTTTAAGTTATTTTCGGACCACTCGAACTAGCTAATTTAAAATTACTTTTTCTATTTCAAAATTCTCCCTTTTTTTAACAATACTCTACATTATTCCAACAAATAGTTTTAACAAAATATATATCAATAGCTAACTTGCTTTGGGTTCGTTCGGATTTTAACTTGTTTCGATCGTACAATGAAAAAGAGAATAATTTAGTAAGTGCCCTACAACATTCGCCTAGGCAAACATCCAATCGTCATTAGAAAATTATTCTAATTATCACAAAATAAATCGAGACTCATTCCCCAATCCAATCCAAAGAAAATACTTTTTACTTAAAATTCTCATTCCCAAATTTTTTTATACTTAAACCAAAATACTTTCAAATAATACTATTATTACTTTCCAAAAACTTGAAAACCTTTTTTCAAAAACACCGAGATTTAAGTCCTCGAGTTTTCTACTTAAATTCTTTTTATTTATAAGTCACATCTTATAAACCAATTTTATAAATTCATTTTCTTATATAAGATCATTTCTAAATATTCTAACTTTTAATAAACATCTTTTATTAAACCAAAACCTTAGCCTAACATTAACATCAAAGGTCATATAATCAAATTGTAAAACTTAATTCACAAGGTGTTTGTTTCAATGTTCCTCGATTTTCTATTTACCCAACCCGTGTTTTAAATAGGGAAGCTGCCTATAACACTCAACAATAGTCAATGCTCAAACTGGACGAGCACGACCAAACCAAACCCTCCATGATGATAATAGAATATTATCATTTCCTATTCAACAAGCATCTCAAAAATACTATACTATTTTTGAATATCATTTTTGTATACATAAAATATATTCCTAAGTAAAATTATTTCATTTACCAATTTTAGACAATACTTGTCGATTGGTTTTGTTCAAGTGTTTATGAACCGCTATTGATAACGTTGGCTAGACGCATCGACCAGAATTTATATGCCACTTAACAAATCAATTAACATAGTATAAAACATTTTTATATCACTAACAAATACGCACTCTTATATGGTACACTTAAACTCATTCTAGGGTATCATTAACGCTATTTCTAATGAGTTTACCTCACCAAAGCGAAGGTTCTCACTTAATCTTCAGCTCTGATACCACATGTAACGATATATTTTTCTTACTACTAAAGACGACACTTAATACATCCTCGGTATTTGTGTGTTAACCATTTATTTGTTCGAAAGACGGGTCATTAGGAGTGAAAGAAAGAAAGACAGAATAGATACTGATAAAAATGTGATGAGTAACATATAATATATAAATCAGGTCTTTACAAAAAGAAAAAACTTTAATGTACATACAATATCAGAGTACACTAACCTATTATCAGCTCGAACAGTTATAACAACCTTACAATTACTGATATCTACAACAATAACAAACAACGAAAAATAAAAGAAAATACGAAATTACATCTTGGGCATCCAAAGCTAATCTGAAAACATACTCAGTGCGACCCAAGTATTATAAGAAAACAACGCCTTGGTCGGTTTGGTAAAACCAATGTGAGAAAAACTCAAAACAAATCAAACCATGTTGGTTTTTATATTTGAAAACCTTTTCAAATAAAGGTATATCGTAAGTCCACATAGCTCATAAACCGTTTCAAATAAAGGTATCTCGTAAGACCATATAGCACATAAACACGGATGAGTTTTTATCTTACGATAACCAAATCATTTTTATTATAAAATCCAGTGACAGTATAATAATGTCTAAGGGTTTAAAGTAAATATATCAAGTAGCTATGATACGCATACACCACAAAAATAATAGGTATAAAATCAAAAACCGAAGGCACATATTAGAGAATGGATTTCCAACAATGGCAAGGTAAGTGACTACCTTTCGAATTCTGCACACCTCCAGATAAATGTACTGTGAGATCGAAACCTTTCGACCTCAGCATGACAAGAACGGCCTACCCCTTAGTTTGATAGTACCGAATATGGCCACCCCTAGGTTATGATCAACAACCAAAATGGGTCCCAAAGCATACATAATCATTGATACCGAATCTAGATAAGGGATGACCATACCCTAATGGCAGTGACCCACGTAGACTTGCAGCTTACCCTGTTTTTGCCATTCCCGGAGTGTAAGGCTTTGAGAGGCAACGTTTACCTTTTCCTCATAGCATACCATCTTGGAATGCTAACACTACCTCCAGGTAGAAATGCAATGCCAGAATTCATACATATAAGTTGTTTCAGGATTGAACAAACATTCAACATTTACTTTCTTTCATTTTGGAATCACCTTTAGGAATATTAGTATCTATAGCACACTTCATAACGATCCATCACGAACGTTATTACTTTGGTGTGGTTCGGACAAATCATACTTATCTGAAACCGATGTCTCCCAAATTAGCAGTAATTTCCCGGCTAACTCAATTCCAGTTCTTTGGAAGTATGCAACAAATATTCAGGTCCTCACCGGGGAACTTGAATTCACTACATACTTCCTAAGTTGAAACATGTCAAGATTTGATAGTTGGTTATTTAACTATCAAATACACATCAAACAATAATCCAGAGATTTAATTTGCCCATAGCAACTACTAAGCCTCAAAATAAGTTTTCATTTATTTAAATCTCTTTTCAGAATATTTATCAAAATATTCATATGCTTATCACACTGGAATAAGTATATTCACAAAACATTATGAAAGATTTATCATTTTAAAATCATATTAATAGGATCAAACACATGTTATTTAAATTAAAGATATGGATAACCCCAAACACTATTCCCTTGGTGTTAAGCATGAAACAATTTTCCACACCACTATAATTAAGAAGGTTAGGGAAACCCCATCTTCAATTCTTTTATAAATTTCTTCAATAAATCCTTTTAATTAATCATTTCCATTTATAAATCTTCTTTAAATAAATCCTTTATAAATATTATTTACAAAATATCATTTGAAAATACCTTTATCAAAATAATTGGACAATTACAAAATCATCTAAAACACTTATCCTCAGATTGATATAGAATTAAAGTCAATTTAAAAACAATAATTTTACAAATTTGAAAGGAGGCTTAGTGACCATAATGAAACTAAACCAAATTACCATTTTAATTAAATTTTGACTCCAAGTCACATAACAATTATTTACATAAACCAACATATATGTAAATCCATAACCAAATCAGAGAATAATATGTCAATATAAACCAACTGGCAGATACATATCCAAACAACATAATAGTAGGATAGTAATTTGTCTTGCTAAATAGATGTCCACACAATCTATTAAGTTCAATAGAGCGGAACGGGGACTTGTTCTGCTAAGAGATGTCCAATAATCTACTTAATTAAGGTATAACAGAGCGAGGATTTATTCTGTTAACAAATGTCAAAGTTTAGTATAACCTATTCATATTTATATGGTTACTTAATGGTATCCAAAATAGAATCCCATGTGTTTGAAACTATTTTTTGTAAATGAAAGTTGCCTTTAAAGAAATTGATCCTTGGAAAACAAAGTATTTAAGAACTTAAACCTCTTTTTAAATAATTAATTACAAGTTAAATCCCTTTTAAAAACATAATTAAATCTTAATTAAGTCTTAACTTAACTTAATTATTAATTAAGAAATAATTAACTTTTAATAAATAATATTTTATAAATTAAACCCTTAATTATTTATAATTAGAATAATTAAACACTTACTTAATAATTAATTGATAATTAGCCCTATATTTAATTAATAACTAATTAAAAAATAAATCATATACTTAATTCATAATTAATTAAAAATTAATCTTACTTAATCAATGATTAATTAAAATTAATCTCACTTTTAAATTATTAATCAGTAATTAATCTCCCCTTAATTATAATCAATAAACCATGTTTAATACTTAATTAATTATTAATTACCAAACTTAATTAATAAATAAATAATCAATAACTAATTAATAAATCCTTAATTAACTTCTTAATCATTATTAATTAAGTTTTATAAAATGTGTCTAAAGTGTTTTAAGTATAAAACTTAATTTGCAATAAATGGAGCTTTTTGCGAAACTGCATTCATAACGACTATCGCTATAGATATCATAACTAGAAAATATTTTCCTTGGCTTCCTTTTTGAAAACTTAACATTTGAAAGCTAACTAACTTTTCTAAAACATAAAGTAAGAGTTTGCAAAGCCAAAATAAAACTTGAAAATTGAAAATGCCTTTGATTTTAAAACTAATAATCATAGTTTCGCACAAGGATTCTAAATCGTCAAACCATACAAATGTGCTAACTTCTCATAGCATACTATTACATACACTTGTCCATAGAACACACAACACAACAATAACCACAAATAACCTAAAAATCCAAACTTTAATACATCCATAACACATTTAGAGTTATTTATCAAGTCTAAGGCAATTTCCAAGCACAAACACATATAAAATCACATACAAACCACAAACTAATGCTAACATAACTTAAAAATGTAATTTTTTATAAGAGGATGTGAGTTTTTACTCACCAAAATTATGAAAGCAAACCAAATCTTTTTTAAAACTTTGAAATAAACTCTAGATCTTGCATTTTCAACACCAAAACTTGATTTTTGGACAAAGCAACCCAAAATGGGCTCAACCTAGGCCTTATAGGGCTCGACCTTGGTGGTCTTGGCTCGGCCATGTGGTGAAAATGGGCGGTGGGGCTAGATTTATGAAGAATAAGAAGGTGCTTTTAATTGATTTTAGTAATTAAAAAGGAAAATGAAGATGATTTTGAATTTGTGAAAATTTGTGGAAGCCATTAAATTTAATTTATAAGTTCGAAAGAGGAAAATGATTTTGAAAATTTTGAGAAATGAAAATGGAAGGAGAGAGAAAGAAAATGGCATTTGTTTTATATACATAAATGAAATGAAATTACCTTTATGCCTCCAAGTACCATTGCCTTCCACTAGATTTATGCTACATCACCACACACCCTACCATGCTTTGATCCACACGCATGAACCATGGGTTCACCCTTTTACCCAACATACAAAGCTCTTCTCTTGTACTTAAGATGTAAGAGGATAAGGACATGTCATGAATTTTCTTTTATTTAATTTATAAACTTGAAAATTGTCACATCACTTTCTTTTCACTCAAGTAAACATATATTTACCCCCTTACACACTTAATTAATCTCATATTTATTTCATAAGCGCGTGTTTAAATATATTAATTGGTGCCTTGCACCTTTTTAAACAACTTTTAAATGATAAAATATCAGGATTGTTAAAAAAGCTTTCCGGTCACATTTTCTAATTTCCTTTTAACTAATTCTTTTTATAAACCAAATTCAAAAATAAATTTTCTATCGTTAATTATAAATTAAAAGTGGGTTATTTAATTATTAAAACCATTAATTAAATATTTAAAATTAATTAAATATTCACAAATTTAAGCGATAAAATTCTAGGTCGTTACAGAGCCACTGGTTTCAAAAATTAATAACTTGATTTTTGAAACGTATAAATAACTAATAACACAAGTAACACTTTCTTTAACACTTTTATAGATGGACAATCTAATGCTAAACCCCACTATTAAATGGTAGTAATAATGCTTATTAGGCTTGTAGGATGAAAATTTATTTGCAGTCTAATGGTTTGGATATTTGGAACATTACCCAAACAGAGTACACTGATCTCTAAATGAATTATACACAATGGACCAACGATCAAAAGACACAAGCGCTCAACAATTCAGAGGCTATGAATATTTTATTCTGCTCCTTGGATAAAAATGAGTTTAATAGATTGTCTATTAGTAAAAGTGCATATGAAATTTAGAAAAACTACAAGCCACATACAAGGCACTAGCAAAGGTAAACATACAAAGATATCCATGTTAACTAATCAATTTCAACTATTTAGAATGAAACAGAATGAACGATTTCTGATATGTATTCTATATTTCAGAATATATTACATACGTTAATATCATTAGAAAAGAATGTTACTGAAGAGGACCACGTTAGAAGGATATTAAATTCACTTTCTAATGAATAGGATCAGAAGACTCTAACAATAAAAGAAGCAAATGATACAGTACTATGAAAATAGGAGAATTAATTGGTAATCTAATGTCCTATAAAGTACAGTTGCAAATTAGAAAAGAGAATCAGGCAAATGAGAAGAAATCACTGGCACTCAATGCTACAAACAACAATCACAAACCAGATGATGATGATGAGAAAATCGATTTTATGACCAGGAATTTCAAGAAATTCTTGAAATATAGGAAGATGAACAAACTTCGAAAAACTAACAACTATACAGATAATTCCAAAAAAAGAAATGTTGTTAAGTATTTCGAATGTGATAGAACCGGTCATTTAAAAAGAAATTGTCCGGACCTAAAAAAATCAAAGTACTCTTCAAAACACTTTCAATAAGAAGAGGAAACAATCTTTCAATGCATCATGGGATGATTCAGGTACATCATCAAGTGATAGTGATTCAAAAACTAAAAATACTAACATGTGCTCCATGACAAATTGTGACAGGTATGGAATTCTGATGAAGAAATTATGAATGTTTTAAATGATATGTATAAGGGATATAAAATGCTTAGAAAAGAGTTCATGATTAGTTAGCAGAGTGTTATCCTTCCTTTTGACCAACTAGTATAGGAACAAACTCGACGAGTCAAAGTTCAAAGTTATCAAGTTAAGACGCCCGGAGAGGTGACCACAAAACCCAAAATCCAAGTACAACCAAGATCATAAGTTAAGTATGTGTTCGCTCTAAGAATCCAAGAACCGGGAACCACCAAAGCTATAGGTTGGTACCGACCCGTGTTCCTTGGCCCGGTGGAGCCCACTTTCTGCCTACACCCTCCGCACGATGTTAAGAGACTATTCCAATTGTTGTTTTGATGATTCAATGAAATTCTTTATCGATCTCCACGAACTCTTAAATCAGCAACTTTGTTCTTTCACATCTCCATCATTTGGACTTAGAAACAAGCTAATACTGGTGCAAAAATTATGGACTCACGAAGCTAACCATAAGACAAGCCAAAGCAAAGGATTCAGGATGACCAGTTTGGCCATCTTAGGGGTCGGTAATGACCCATGACCTTGCAGTCGTAACAATCCATACAAAAGTGATGATGTGGCACCCTATTTTCATGGAGAAGCAGTCTATGGCATGGAAAATGAGATGGAGATGTTTTATGTGAGATTTTAGGCTCTTTACCTCTATAAATAGAGGGGTATGGCTCATTTTTCAGGATCTTTCGGGCCCTTGCTCTCTTTGCTTTAATTTATTGTAATCTCTGTCAGAGTTATACCAACCCCTAATTGAGTCATACCAATCAGTACGAACACCTGTTTGTAAAAACAATATAGTAGATGTGGACATAGACCAGAGTACACCGAACCACTATACATCTCTATGCATTTTCTTACTCATTTTTAATTTATTTTCTTCACTTTGTATTCTCTACTTATTTTCCTTGGGTGTTTATGCCATTTTTGGTTCTGTCATTGAGAGACACTTGAATTCGCTGATTCAAGACTTGAGAAGATTCTAAATAGTTAGACAATCAACTAAAAGGACTCTTGTTGGAGGAAATCAACCAGGTGGCAGCCAAAGAGGCATCCTCAGGAGCTAACCCCCTATCAATCCACATAACTAGGCATTAGATCGAAACTATGATGAATCGACTCCAGGAAAAGATGATAGCATGCCAGGAAGAGATGATGGAATTTCTTTGGAAGAATGGGATAAATGGTAACAGCCGGAGTCGTTGCAAATCAGAATCAAGGACTTGAAGTCGGAGCACAGCTACCTTTAGTGGTGAAGAACAACCCAGGACAAACCCCAAGCCAAATATATGGGTCAATACCAACCCACAAGCACAGGTCGGTACCGACCCCCAAGGGCTTTGGAAGGAATGATTTTCATTATGAAGCTGAAGCGGAGCATTTGTATGCGGATCAAAATGCTGAAGCATGGCCGGAGGAGCATGTACTAGAATTCCCTTATAGAGTCAGGGGGCAAGCTGAGAATGCTAACGTTAGGGTTCATTTGAATGACGATGATAGACTTGCTGAGTTGGTGAGGCAAACTATGAGGGGTGGATTGTCTAATCAGAGCTTGGAAGATGTGAGCATTAGTTCATTCACTTCAAACATTATGTATGCTAGGAATCTATCTAATTTCAAGTTACCTATGCTGGAAACATACGACGGGAAAACAGACCTAACGGTTCATTTAATGAGGTACATTCGACACATGGAGGTGTTGGGTGCATCTGAAGAGGTTATGGGTCAATGTTTCCTTTTATATTTGACAGTTTGGTGGCGTTATGGTTTAGACTGCTAGAGAATAGTTCCATCAGCACATGGGCCGAGCTGATGAACAGATTTGTGAACCAGTTCCGGGTTCATATCTCATAACCCAAGATTGTAATGACGTTACTGAGTATGAAAAAGAATCCCGGAGAGACCCTTAGGAGTTTTCTAATAGGGTTCAATGCGATGGTAGCTGCGGTCGATAAGCCAAACTCTTCAATGGTTTTGATGGCAGCAGTCTCAAGAATAGCCGCCAAATGGGATCTGGAACTGGATCTTCCAAGGGATCTCGTATAATTTTATCATGAAGCTAAGAGATACTTGCATCAGGAGGACGCCAAGGCTGATCAGGAAGAAATCATGTTGTAGATGGTGGAGGACCGCCTGGTTAAGGATCCAACAAAGGCAAAAGAAAACGAAAGATGGATGATGGCTTTGAACAAAACAACAAAGGAGAGAACCAGGGTTCTTTTCTTACATGGATTTAAAGGAAACCTCGGAGATTTATCTGGATACCAGGGGATAGATCCTCTATCAAAAACCTGCAAGAAGAGAACCCACTAACAATGAGAGGAAGTCGGGAAAGTACCGCCTATTCCATAAGCTGGATGGGCATAACACAAATGAATGTAGACACCTACGGGATCTGATCGAGGAATAGATCGGAGATAACCAATTACAGCAGTACATGAGAAACCGAGCTAGTGGTGGAATAGGAGCAACCATCAACTGCAACAAATGGAAATGACATTGGATCAAGGTCAAGGATAGTCATCTCTTGATCGGGATGGTAGGGAATTAAGCTTGGTTACCGCACTCTATTTCTCCTTTTTAATAAACAATGCAATAATATAGCCTAGCCACTTACTCTTGTATGGGATCCCGAACGGTCTCGAGGCATGCTCTGAGTTGATGCTAGACTGTAATGCCCAGTGAGGCAGTTATCTCGATGTTAGACCTTATGTTGTTTTTGATGTTTGAATTTGATTATTAAAACCCACTTGAACGTGATGAATAATATTGATCGCTTTAAGTCCCGTCCGGAAGGACAAGACCGGAGTGCAAGAAGTAAGTCCCTTCACCGAAGAGTGAGTTGATAGGCTTGCTTGTAGTTGAATCCCCTCACCAGAGAGCGAGTGGATTGGACTCAGCAAGGGTCCAGAGAGACCGTGGATTTGAATCTACCCCAAACAGCCATGGATTTGATTATTGGCCCCGAACAACAACGAATTTGATTGTCGACCCCGAACGACCATCGGCCCGGAACGACCATGGATTTTATCATCAGTCCCGGACGACCATGGATTTGATTATCGACCCCGAACAGCCAACGGTCCCGAACGACCATGGATTCGATCATCGGTCTCGAACGACGATGGATTCGATCATCGGTTCCAAACGACCATACATTTGATTATCGGCCCCGAACGACATTGGATTTGATTAACGGTCCCGAACGACCATGGGTTTACTTACCAGCCTCGAGTAGCCGCGTATTCAATAACCGATTCAGAGAGATCGTGCATTAAAATGAATATAAAAATGATCCAAAGGGATTGAACCTTAGAACAGATAAAGATTTGAACGCCTTGTAATTAGAATAGAATTGGAAAATCCCATATGAACATGAGACGATTTTGATATGTGATGTAATAACTACAAATGAAATCAGAATGATGATAATGTATAGATAACACTTAGGCAGAGTCTATAATCTTAAGTTATGATGGGTCTGGAACGACCCATGATTGACAAGAGAACTCAAAGGAACATGATGATTCACGATGGCTTGATCGGCTGATAACCAGGAAATTCAACTATTAACATCTCATCGGCACCAATATTTGTTCTTAGGAAAAGCACATCTTCCATTCGTAAGGCGTGTTTTGGGGGGGGGGCAAGTGTTACCTTGCCTTTTGACCAGGTAGTATACGAACAAACTTGATGAGTTAAAGTTCATAGTTATTAAGTCAAGGCGTCCGAAGAAGTGACCACAAAACCCAAGTACAACTAAGATCATAAGGTAAGTATGTGTTCACTCCAAGAATCCAAGAACCAGGAACCACCCAAGCTATGTGTCGGTATGGACCGGTGTTCTTTGGCCCGGTGGGGCCCACCTTTTGCTACACCCTCTGCGTGATGTCAAGAGCCTATTCCCAGTGTTGTTTTGACAATTCAATGCAATTCAATATCGATCTCCATAGACTCCTCAATCAGCAACTTTGTTCTTCCACAACTCCGTCATTTGGACTCAGAAAAAGCTAATATTGGTGCAAACAATTATGGAATCACGGAGCTAACCACATGACAAGCCAAAGCAATGGATTCAAGACGACCAGTTTGGCCATCTGAGGGGTCGGTACCGACCCATGATCTTGGAGTCATACCGACCCATATAAAAGTGATGATGTGGGACCCTATTTTCATGGAGAAGCAGTCTATGGCATGAAAAACGTGGTGGAGATGTTTTGTGCGAGATTTTAAGCTCCCTACCTCTATAAATATAGGGGTATGGCTCATTTCCAAGATCTTTCGGGCTCTTCTCTCTTTTCTTTAATTTCTTGTAATCTTTGTCGGAGTTATACCGACTCCTAACGGAGTCTTACCGACCCGTATGAACTTCTACCTTTAAACAATAATATAATAAAGGAAAACTTGAAGTGGACGTATGCCAGAGTACGCCGAACCACTATAGATCTCTGTGTGCATTTTCTTACTCGTTTTTCATTTGTTTTCTTCACTTTTTATTCTTTACTTACTTTTCTTGAGTGTTTGTACCATTTTTGTTTCACATACAGAGACAGATTAAAAATGTTTACTGAAATTTAACCGAAGAAAAACAATGTCTATAAGATGAAATTGAAAAACTTAATGAACGTAATAATGAAAATGATAATTTTGAAAAACTGTAAAGTGAAAATGAATCCTTAAGATCAGAAAATCTTTTAAGGAAGCCAGAAATCACCGAGCTAATTGACAAAATAACATCTCTGGACAATGTTATTCCTAACTGTAATAATGATATTGATAAAATGAAAACCAATGTTGATAAATTAAACGAAAGGAAGTATAATCTAGAAAATTTATTATCTACATCTAAACTCACTAACAATAAACATGGACTTGGATACTCCTAAGTCAATATCAAAGAAAAATAGTACTCAAAGTACTAAATTTGTTAAGGCTACCCAGTTCAAACCAAGACTAAGAAAATTAAAGTTAAAACCCCCAAATAAGTTCATTAATTTATGGGTTCATAAAAAGTTAGATAACAATGAGAAATAAAAATATATTGATAATTTTATTAATAATGTTCATTTATCTGATGATTATATTTTGAAATGGCATTCCAACTCTTTATGGTTTTGACCTTCCAAAACTAAACCTCATGGATCCCAAAATAAAATAGGATACCGGTGCGTATATTTTATATTTTTCAGGTTCCGTACAATGGGTACCAGACACTGGATGTTCAAAGTATATGATAAGAAATCCATAGAAACCAAGCGACATTATACACAAATATGGTGTATTTGTGAACTTTGGATATAATTCAACAGGATATGCTACTGGTATCAGCAGCGTCGGTAACTTTAAAATTCCTCTTATTGTAAATGTTTTACTTCATATTTTGTATTGATTTTAATTCCCCTCATGAGTTCTATCTATATACGTTTATATATATATATATATGTATATATATATATATACAAACTCTATACATATTGTTAGTTGTGTTTAAGCGATTCTTTTTCACCCTTTTTATCTCTATAAGCAATTATGTATAGAGTTAGAGGGAGTTAAATTTAAAATTTAAAATTTTATCACTTAAAATATTTATATTTTATCTTAAATATTTATATGATGAGATCTCGATCAAGATAACACAAGATGAAAAACTGTCCATTAATATAAAATCAAATCTCTTACTCATTCATTTTGATCATATATTAAAAACCATTAACTTCTTTCCAACAATTGTCCTCCAAATGTTGGTCATGTAATCTAAAACTTTTCTAACCATCTTTATCCATATTCTAATCTAATCCAACCCTTTTCCATCTACATAGAGCCATGTTTCATCATGACCAAGTGATAACCTTCAACCGAGGTTTCAGCTAACCCTCGTCTATCTCTTTAGAATATTTAACTTCTAAGAGTTATATAGAGAGCGTAACCATATGGTAGCACAACCGTTGCTTAATTATTATACTTGTATATCATATACTATTATATTTTATTTATTAAGGAGAATAACATTAAATTATTATAGCTGCCTATTTCCTTGGAAGTCACGTAACATGGAACATGTAAGGAAATTTAAAAATGTTTTTATTTCTAATTCATCTCTTCTACAGTCTAAACATTATACACAAATAACACAATCATAGAGCATAGAACTTTAGCCAATCAGCAGTACTTTATTGAATTACAAGTATCTGGACTCTGGAGTATTATACCTTTTGATTTTATCTGTCATAGGCTATATTGGAGGCAAAAAAATATTCTTACAATATCAAGAGTTAAAATACAACTTGAACTTTGTTTACTTGTAGGAGAGTGGCAAATGTAAAATGTACTCTCCTTAATCTTGTACACTCCACAGTTTTGAATTTTTTTGTAAAGAAAGAGGAGTCTAGATGGTAAATAAAATGAAAACGAGAGCATGGATATCATTGTCCTAATTAAATTCTTACTCTTTGATTTGCACATTCCTTTCAGTTATATGCAGCAATAGTTGCCTAGATTTTAGAGTTGTTGTCAGTTTATTTACAAAAATTATTGTAAATTGTTTTTATTTAATTATGAACTTGGAGTTTAAAACTAACAGCTCTAGAAGTAATAAACTTTATATATTTAACTATTTAGTACCTTGTATTGAGTCACTCACTAGGTTTGATTTATATGCTAGGGCATTGCTTTGGACAGACAACCTAAATCATCACACTGTCTTAATCTTTGCATGTTAGGATTTCAATATACTTTAAGACCGATTAATCATGAAACCCTAGATCATAATAGGTGACCCATATTGATTTAATTGAAAAGAAATAGAGGAAAATAAACGGGTTAGCGGAAGCCATACCTGAATTCATAGTTGTTGTTGGAAAAGTAAATTTGGTTTGGTTTTCCATATTGACACAAACCCTAGACCTTATATTAGATCTGAATTCATAGTTGCTGCTTTCATAAACTGATTAAGAGAAAGAGATAAATCTAAAAGATAAGAGTTGGATCTGATCTTCCAAATTGACATAAACCCTAGATCTGAATTATTTCCATAGAAGAGATTAGGAGAATAACTAGAGCTTATGTAATTTGGGGACCATAACCCCTTATTTATAATGTTGGCATTTTCTAATTTGGCCCTTCAACAAAATAGAATTGCCCCAATATCTACACATTAATACCATGATAATTATACATGTAAGTTTTTTAACTTTAATTCATAATTTGATCACTTTAAGTAGGCGTTGCACCAAAATAGCACGACACATTTATTTTACATATGTGACCCACGTATTAAAATTTTCCAACAATCTCCCCCGGGCCATATATGCAAAAATCTTATAAATGTGTTTAACTTTATAAGCTTCAAAATTTGCTATTTATAACATAAGGTGTTTCTGAAACAATCTCGTCCATTAACAATGCTGACAAAGGATCAAAATGGCTTTCGTTACCTTCAGTGAACTAAACCAATCAATGGTTACATATACCAACACAATCAAACGACATAGATCAATCTTGGATGCGTAGTATGGAAATTACATGAGATGTGATCTATACAAGTCTATTTCTAACTGGTCCTACTTTAGTGAGATCAACACGTTCAATATTTGAACAGCCTATAATGCAAACAAAAATTTATTACATTATTTCTGATCAGAAAATAAACTTGATATATATCTGTAACCAAAGTATTGAGCAATGTGTCATATGACAGTACCAAATACAAACTCCCCTTGAAACAAAATATTCTTACATAAAAGTTACACCAATTGAGCAAGATGCTCATGCAAGACCTTAGGTGATAATCGTTTTGTAAGCAGATCCCCCATAGTGGAGTTTGTCACAGTATGCTCTATGAATTACAATCTATTTTGCACTCTACCCTTACTGGAAAATAATATGTTGTTTATTTTTATAATATTACTTTAATGATCTTTCAATTTCTTTATTCAATAATCCATTACTTTATGAAATAATTATACAATTATTTTCCATCGTTGGATGCTCGATAACGGAAAATAGCAAAGAAGGCTATAAGTATATATATGGCAACTTTCCTTATATAGATTCATCCAAAAAATAACAACAATAACAACAACATTATTATTGTTATCTGAAGTGGATCTTTTATAGTCTTGGCATCCAAAATATTCGGACTGTAATCCCTTATGATCTCCAACCAATCCGTCTTGAGCATATAATCCTTTGTTTCTTAAAGATATCTCATAAAAATTTTGGTTACTAACAATTGATCCACTTTTAATGTCAGTAAGATATCTGCCAAATAATACATGCAATATCCATATGTGTATATGCTTTAGCATGCATTAGACTCCACACCGCAAATGCATGAAGAATCTTTTGCATTTCTTTAACTTCAAGGATGTTCTTATATTACTATATAAGACAACATTTGTCTATTTTGGCAAAAGAGAATTGGTTTGCAGTTGGCATACCAACCCCCTCCCCTTTCTAAGCCTTATCCGCCCAGCCCTTTTGTGATAATCCAAATAGCACCCCATGAATAATAATGGTGTATTTGAATCCCTAATATAAAAGGGTAATCCATAAGTGGTTTTCTTAAGTTGTTTCATTAATGTCTCAATTGAGAAACACGACTTTAATATCCTTTTGATATTGTTTAAAATCATAATCTATAACAAGTTTCAAAATAATTCTAAAGAGTCTTTCAGTAAAACCAAAGAGAAAGTCTCTTTAAAAATAAAATATTGTTTTCCTTTTGAGTATAGTCTTTTCTATAATAAGCCTTGTACATTTCCACATTACCCACTTGATCCCTTTTTGTTTTGAATAATTAACCAATGATCTTGTTACCTTAAGGTGGTGTGAAAGATCTCAAACTTCATTATCCTTATAGATTTAGACTATATATTCATACCTTAAATCCATATTTCAAATTAGTACCTAATATGGATTGATGCAAGTCCAAAGAATCATCTTCACCAATCCAATATTTATCTTTATGAAAAAATACTACATAGTCATCCAGAATAGTATATCTTCCTTTTCAAGTGGATTTCCTTAGTGACCTTGCACTTTGAAGTTGTTGAGTCTGTTTTCTTAAAACAATAACCTTAATTTGAAGAAAATTTTGTTTGACATTATCTTATTATGGTTCTTAATTTACTTCTTTTTAATGAAAGGAAATAAGTCCTATACATTATTCGAAGAAGTAACTGTAGTTGAATCAAAGATAATGATTCTCTTTAAAGACAATGATACATACCTTAAAATTTCATTTAGCATTGTCTTATTATGGTTCTTAATTTACTTCTTGTTAATGAAAGGAAACAAATCTTATACATTATCTGAAGAAGTAAATGTAGTTGAATCAAAGATAATGATTCTCCTTAAAGACAATGATCCGTACTTTAGTTCTCCCCCCAAACTAAACATCCTCAAAAATTGTAGCATTTCCCATCTTATAATTTTTGTCTTAGTGTAGGTTTATAAAACTTGTAGCTTTTAAGTCGCTTAGAATACTAATAAAGTATTTGCTATCTTTAGTGCCTCAATCTACAATTATTTAGTAAGCTGAAACAAATAATCATACAAATCACCGAATTTTTTTTGAGACTTCATTATAAAAGGTATTTAGCATAAGTAGATATATACGAGCTATATTTTAAACATTAAGAGCTTTATTCCAACAATGTCCGAATTTATCCATAAATCAATCTTATTATTTCTAAATGAACAATAATAACCCAATTTGTTCGTATTAGAAACAGAAAACCGAAATCTATCTAAAAGACAACATAACAAAAAATACCAAATAAATCCAAACAATATTACTGAAATCTCAATAATATCTTAAAAATATCTAGTATACTTTACTTTATATATATGTATATCTTATTGAAGAAACAACTATAAATATATTCATATGTCATTTCTTTTCTTCTAGATCCTTAGCGACTTCTTTATCCTTATTTATACATTTATGTACAGTGTATGATAAATAAGTACTTTCTATCTTACCATGCTTAAATCTCTCTTCTTCTTAGCGGAAAGTAAATGGGTTAGTGGAAGCTATACCTGAATTCATAGTTGCTGTTGGAAAAGTAATTTTGGTTTGGTTTTCCATATTGACACAAACTCTAGACCTTATATTAGATCTGAATTCATAGTTGCTGCTTTCATAAACTGATTAAGAGAAAGAGATAGATCTAAAAGAGAAGAGTTGGATCTGATCTTCCAAATTGATATAAACCCTAGATCTGAATTATTTCCATAGAAGAGATTAGGAGAATAACTGGAGCTTATGTAATTTGGGGACTATAACCCCTTATTTATAATGTTGGCATTTTCTAATTTGGCCCTTCAACAAAATAGAATTGCTCCAGTATCTACACATTAATACCATGACAATTATACCTAAAAGCCTTTTAACTTTAATTCATAATTTAATCACTTTAATTAGGCTTTACACCAAAATAGCATGACACATTTATTTTACATATGTGGCCCACATATTGAATTTTTCCAACAATCTCCCCCTGGGCTATATATGTAATAACCTTATAAATGTGTTTAACTTTATAAGCTCCAAAATTTGCTATTTATAACATAAGGTGTTTCTGAAACAATCTCGTCCATTAACAATGCTGACAAAGGATCAAAATGGCTTTCGTTACCTTCAGTGAACTAAACCAATCAATAATTACATATACCAACACAATCAAACGACATAGATCAATCTTGGATGCGTAGTATGGAAATTACATGAGATGTGACCTATACATGTCTATTTCTAACTGGTCCTACTTTAGTGAGATCAACACGTTCAATATTTGAACAGCCTATAATGCAAACAAAAATTTATTACATTATTTTTGATTAGAAAATAAACTTGATATATATCTGTAACCAAAGTATTGAGCAATGTGTCATATGACAGTACCAAATACAAACTCCCCTTGAAACAAAATATTCTTACATAAAAGTTACACCAATTGAGCAAGATGCTCATGCAAGACCTTAGGTGATAATCGTTTTGTAAGCGGATCCCCCATAGTGGAGTTTGTCACAGTATGCTCTACGAATTACAATCTATTTTGCACTCTACCCTTACTGGAAAATAATATGTTGTTTATTTTTATAATATTACTTTAATGATCTTTCAATTTCTTTATTCAATAGTCCATTACTTTATGAAATAATTATACAATTATTTTCCATCGTTGGATGCTCGATAACGGAAAATAGCAAAGAAGGCTATAAGTATCTATATGGCAGCTTTCCTTATATAGATTCATCCAAAAAATAACAACAATAACAACAACATTATTATTGTTATCTGAAGTGGATCTTTTATAGTCTTGGCATCCAAAATATTCGGACTGTAATCCCTTATGATCTCCAACCAATCCATCTTGAGCATATAATCCTTTGTTTCTTAAAGATATCTCATAAAAATTTTGGTTACTAACAATTGATCCACTTTTAATGTTAGTAAGATATCTGCCAAATAATACACGCAATATCCATCTATGTATATGCTTTAGCATGCATTAGACTCCACACCGCAAATGCATGAGGAATCTTTTGCATTTCTTTAGCTTCAAGGATGTTCTTATATTACTATATAAGACAACATTTGTCTATTTTGGCAAAAGAGAATTGATTTGCAGTTTTCATACCAAACCCCCTCTTTTTTTAAAGCCTTATCTGCCTAACCCTTTTGTGATAATCCAAATAGCACTCGATGAATGATAATGGTGTATTTGAATTCCTAATACAGAAGGGTAATCCATAAGTGGTTTTCTTAGTTGTTTCATCAATGTCTCCATTGAGTAACACGACTTTAATATCCCTCCGATATTGCTTAAAATCATAATCTACAACAAGTTTCAAAATAATTCTAAAGAGTCTTTTAGTAAAACCAAAGAGAAAGTCTCTTCAAAAATAAAACATTGTTTTCCTTTTTGAGTATAGTCTTTACTGTAATCAGCCTTATACCTTTCCACATTACTCACTTGATCCATTTTTGTTTTGAATAATTATTCATAACCAATGATCTTGTTACCTTAAGCTGGTGGAAAAGATCTAAAACTTTATATCCTTATATATTTCGACAATATATTCATACCTTAAATCCATATTTCAAATTAGTACCTTATATGGATTGATGCAAGTCCAAAGAATCATCTTCGCCAATCCAATATTTATCTTTATGAAAAAATACTGTATAGTCATTGAAATAGTATTTCTTCTTTTTAAGTGGATTTCCTTAGTGACCTTTCACTTTGAGGTTGTTGAGTTTGTTTTATTGAAACAATAACCTCAATTTGAAGAAAATTTAGTTTGACATTGTCTTATTATGGTTCTTAATCTACTTCTTATTACTGAAAGGAAACAAATCCTATATATTATCTGAAGAAGTAACTGTAGTTGAATCAAAGATAATGATTCTCCTTAAAGACATGATACATACCTGGAAATTTTGTTTAACATTGTCTTATTATGGTTCTTAATTTACTTCTTGTTAATGAAAGGAAACAAATCATATGCATTATCCGAAGAAGTAACTGTAGTTGAATCAAAGATAATGATTCTCCTTACAGACTATGACCCATACTTTATTTCTCCCCCTAAACTCAACATCCTAAAAAATTGTAGCATTTCCCATCTTATAATTTTTTCTTAGTGTAGGTTTATAAAACTTATAGCTTTTAAGTCCCTTAGAATACTAATAAAGTATTTGCTATCTTTAATGCCTCAATCTACAATTATTTAGTAAGCTAAAACAAATAATCATATTAATCACTGAATCAAAATTTGAAACTTCATTATAAAAGGTATTTACAATACAACAAAATGTACCTATCATAGCGTTTCAAAAATGCTACAAAAACCTTTAACAGTGTTTCTAACTATGGCGTATATTAACATGCCATTATAGGTCAGACATATACCATAGCAAGACAGAAAATGCTGTAGAATCCACGTATCTATAGCGTATTTTGATGTCATTAATACGTTTTACAGCGTTTTTGTTGATTTATTCAATAGCGGTTATAATATTCTATATTAACTTTTTACAACGTTCTTTTCATTGCTGTAGTCTCTTTTTACAGTGTTTCTTTTTTTGCTATGCTGTTTATTTACAGCGTTTTCTGAAATGCTTAGGTCCTATTTTATAGCATTTCTATAGTGTTTCGAGAACACTGTTGAAACTTTCTATAGCGTTTCGAAAACACTGTTAATCTTTTCCATAGTGATTTAGAAACGCTTGTAGATATTTTAACATATATATTATATTAATCACACATTTTATAATCAACATTTTATATTAATCACACGTCTTACAATTAAGATGAAACATTACATAATAAACATACGCAATATTCTTACATCAAAATAGATAATAAGTTCATAAAAGTACAAGCAGCAACTAGTGACCAAAAGTAGTTATACATACAAGCATACAAACCAAAATGTTATTATGGCATCAAAAGCAACTTCGAATCCATAACTTGGTGCGGTATGTTGCTATTTTTTTCCATCAAATATATCTATCCACCCGCAAAGGAAAAGTTATTTATTATATGTACTTGATTAGGATTAAAATATGGAAACATTAAGTAGCTAGTTCTCAAGTTATTTTAAGCTTTATAAAACAAACATGTGAAAGAATGAGCTTGCAATTTTTCTTTATATTTGTTTTTTGCTATTATTAATTGCAAGGTCAATTACAATATAAACTTGTACCGTTTGTATTTGATTTGTATATAATTCAATATGCATTGTTTTATCAGTTATCCATTGTACCACTAATGTGATTTTAGAGTCTTAGACTCCGTGTTAGTATCTAGTATATTAATGTGTTAGTATCTAGTATTGTTTGTTTGACGTGGAAGTGTTACCAAGGCGCAATGATGGTTTCCGTACTGTCAATATATGGTGCTGAAAGCAGCAATGCATTCAGTTTATGCATGGACGATCTCAGTATTTAAAGAGCAAAGGGTCGGGAAAATCACTAAGGAATATTAGCTACTTGAGTTTTAGCAATCTCCTCTCCTCTCTACTCTCTTACGATCCAAGTACTATATCTAACGGTGGTAATCAATATGGGAACATTTAGACTACAACATGTGACAATAACAAACAAGCCGCTTTGCAGAATTTAGCTAATAGTGGTCATCTCCGGGCAGTGCATAACTATCAGCCTAGGTTCCATCCTAGTTGTTGTATATAATATAAGTCTGATGGTCCCCGAAATAAAGGTAATAATTATCTTGTCCTCCAAGGAAATATCCACTTTTAAAAAATAATTTAACCGTTCCTGCTAAACAAATGGAGTTATCATAACGTTCAACTCCAATTGTTGGAGCTTTACAAAGGAAAGAAAATGGAGTAATGCAAATTAAAAGGTGGTTCTATATTTGCATCTGTACACCAATCTAGAATCATATAATAATACTATTTTAGTTTCCTTTTTTCTTTATCTTTTCATATTAAAAAAAGAAGAAAAGAATATGATACGTATATTGTCCAGGAAACTCCAGAGAGCATGCAATCCACAATACAAAAATACCTTAATTATACTATAAACCATTGTCTAAGAATGCCTGCTATAATAAAATTTACAATGTACTATAAAACATTTAATAAATTACAAACTGCAACTTCATGGAGGTACCAACAACAACAATGTCAATGAATATATCACAATTTTGGATAAAAGCATAACAAATTTCCCTTCTTTAATGTTTTATGACGATTTTATAGATAATACTAGTTAAATAACAATAATTTCTACTAAGCCATCATTAATAAAAATTACACTTGATGTTAAACAAAAAGTACCTGGTAAACAGTGCTTTTCACAGATTCAGGTGTTCCAGCTACTTTGAAGAACAAATTCCCCAATCTTGTATGCCTAAAAACAACGCAAATCCTCTCATTATCAATACAAATAGAATAATTAAGTAAGGTGAACAGTTAGAATAAGACAAATACATTCCTATTTGTACATTCACCCTTCCTTATTATCTTATACATATAAAACCATTCGGCAAATTATAACATTCTTCCATTGACAATAGCAACATATGCCTATATTGACAAGCGCCATTGTCCAAGTGGTTAAGTGATTCGTCTTTGGTGCGAGAGGTCACAAGTTCGAAACTTGCGTAGCGTGATTCGAACATTTATTGACATGTGATATGTTGTCTTAGTGACATGTTGTGTATAAGGTACCATTTCAAAAAAAACATATGCCTATATTCAAACATTTTGCTCTTGCTTCTTTCACGCATTGGACAGTTCAATACGGATCCATAATATATTATCAAACAAATTTTGCTCATAAACCCGTGTATGTCATGTCGCAATCTACCAATTCAGGAATAAATTTGCAAATTTTATATTCCTATCATTTTTCTTTTTACCAAAAGAACTTATGGTTTTTCCATTTTGTAGAATGACGAGCAAGTTATGTTCAACATAATTCGACCAATGTTTCTACCTATAGTTTTCTTTGGCCTTAATAATTGCACAATGATTACACCAATAGTAGTAGCAGAGCGGGTAGTTATGTGCAGAGAAAAGTATGCTGGAATGTACTCTTCATGGGCTTACTCTTTTGCGCAGGTATTAACAAACTAGTCTTTGTTATTTTTTGATTGCAATCAATCTACACTCTTATTTCGTAATTTAGACGTGTTTCAAAAAATTTAGATTTTCTACAGTGTTTTAACTTATGTTTGTTCTTACATATCATATATTTTTTAATATAAACGAGGTAATTTTTATTCATTTTCCAAGTCTTTGTGGATACTTTGCAATTTTACATATATATTTTTATTTTCAAATATGCAGAACATAATTTTCATTTTTGCATTCAACACCACAATAATTACATTGATTGTGATCAGTTATATTTTTCCAATAAAAATTTAATTTAGAAACAATAATTTTTAGTCAATCTAATAATGAAAATATGATGGGTATTGTCATTGGATAGAAAACCACTCTTATTCTTTAAAAAAGCTTAACTTCATATATGTAAGGCTTAGTTAATTTTTATAAGACATATTTAATTTTTATTAACTTCGTATAATCTAGTTAATTTTTATAAAACTTAGCAAACTATTAAAAAACTTAATTAATTTTTATAAGACTTTGTTAACTTAGTTAATTTTTATATAACTTAAATAATTTTTATAAACTTAATTAATTTTTACAAAACTTATTTAATTTTTATAAACTTAGTTAAATTATATAAACTTGGTTAACATGGTTATTTTTATAAAACTTAGTTAACTTGGTTAAATTTTTATAAAAGATAGTTAACTTTTAAAAACTTAGTTATTTTTTAAAATTTAATTAATTTTTATGAAACTTATTAACATAGTTAATTTTTATAAATTTAATTAATTTTTTATAAAACATTGTTAACTTAGTTAAAATATTATAAACTTAGTTAAGTAATTTTTATAACTTAGTTAATTAACTTAGTAAAATATTATAAACTTAGTTAAATAATTTTTATAAACTTAATTAATTTTTATAAAACTTAGTTAATTTTTATAAAATTAATTAAATTATATAAACTTAGTTAACATAGTTATTTTTTTATAAAACTTAGTTAAATTGGTTAATTCTTAATAAAAGATAGCTGACTTTTATATTTAAAAATTTAATTAATTTTTATGAAACTTATTTAGCATGTTTAATATTTATAAATTTAATTAAATTTTTATAAAACATAGTTAATTTAGTTAACATGGTTATTTTTATAAAACATATCCATAAAACAAATAAAATAGAAAAGGTACAACTTAGAAAAAATGTAGTTCAATGTAATACTCAGTCTGACTATCAAAACAATTGAAATAGAACTAATATACCAGCATAGCAAGTTGCTTTATAACATACCAGAGTATTGACATGAAAAATTTGCACGCATAGATCTACCATTTTCTTTGACATATCAGCTAGAATAAACAATAAATATAATGTATAATGAATAATGAAAAGATAGTAAGTAAAGTTAAAACCTGCCAATTTCAGTACCCATGTAGACGGTCATGCCCTTAAGCTGTCCTAAAATGCCACTCAAATAATCATGCCCATCATCTTGTTTTGCCATCTCAATCTACAATAATGATAACACAACATAATTTCAAAACTAACACATGCAAATGTTTTTGTGCCATTTAAAAATTATAAAATGATAATAACATAAAAAATACCTTAATTTTCTTGTTTATCTACGTAAAAGAATATCTCTAATCCAGTCATCTAGAAATACTATAAATCAATATAACCATCCAAAGCACACTCTTGAGCAATTCATCTATGTACCCGTTAGTGTAATCTTTATCTTGAAAATAACATAAACCCTAAGATCTAGAATTACATGATTATCACATATGTAATGAATCAATAAAACATACCTCTAGACATCTTGTATATGAATCCGCAATGGTTGTAGTCGAAAGTTATTTCAATGGAGAAAGGAAATGGTTTCTCTCTCTTTTCCTATATCTTTCTTTATGTGTTTTTCTATATCCTTTGTGATGGGCAAAGGTTAATATTTATAGGTAGAGAGAGGACCAAATTTCCAGATTTCTAGACTTAGTCTTGATCATCCATCAAGATCAAGATGAGGGAAATTAACACTCTAGATTATAACCGTTTTATTGATTAGCATATTAATAGGAAACCCCTTTAGATTCTATTGACCACAAAATGAGGAAGGAAACGTTTGAGGAAGGAAACGGTCAAACCATTAATGTTTTCGTATTAATTTCCTTACAAAATAGTCAAATTTCCTTACAGTCTCCCACTTGGTCAATAGTAAAATCCATTAATGTTTTCGTATTAAGGTCATAAGGCGCGCATGATATGCTAAACTTTTCTTTAATCAGTTATCATAAGTGTCTTGGCTAATGCAGTGGTCAATGGAAGTCATGACGTGTACATGTTATTTTGCAACATGCTTACTTCCATGTACTATTACATTGACAACTTTCATAACTAGACCGTAGATGAGCACAACTTAATGGTCACATAATGTCTTGAAGCAAAAGACTGTTTCTGTTATCATTTATCTAAATATAAATGTGTACACATTATAAAACAGAAATAAAAGATGTCTAAATTATTAAGAGCTCAATAATTGTTATGTCTGGATAAGTACAAAATAAATGGCATAATAAGGAGATAATTAGGAACTATCTGCAAGACCCATGCTATCAGTATGTCTCTTAAAGGTCTTTGGAGGTAGTCCTTTCGTGAATATGTCTGCCACTTGTAAGTCTATACTTATCGATTCAACAACAATTTTCTTTAGTTTAACATCTTGCTTTAGTAGTAGGTATTTCAGGTCCATGTGTTTGGAACCTTTGGTTATCCTATCATGCTTGGAGAAAAAGGTTGCAGCTTCATTGTCGCAGTAGACAGTTAGTGGCTTAGAGATAAAACTTAAAGTGCCAAATCGTGAGACAAAATTACGCAGCCATGTTCCCTGCATTGAAGCCTCATAACATGCTACGCATTCAGCCATCATGGTGGATCC
Organism: Allium fistulosum; assembly: GCA_030737815.1. Taxonomy (NCBI): domain Eukaryota; kingdom Viridiplantae; phylum Streptophyta; class Magnoliopsida; order Asparagales; family Amaryllidaceae; genus Allium; species Allium fistulosum. The sequence goes on from CM060906.1 coordinate 1,043,768,802, forward strand.
TAAAAGCATCTCAGATTTCTGGCTTCTCCATGATATTGCACCTCTACATAAGAGGTACACATAGCCAAGAGTGCAGATCCTAGTGTCAGGACATCCAGCAAGGTCTGAATCAGAATAACCAGTTACTTGTATGTAACTTGATTTTCTATAGGTGAGCATGTAATTCCTGGGTTACTTTGAAATCTACCCAGCATACCAACTGCATGACTGATATCAGGTCTTGTACAGACCTGTGAATACATCAAACTCCCTACAAGAGATGCATAAGGATATTTGGTTCCATAAGAGTCTTTGGGCACCGCTCAAGAATAAGTTTGTCTCCTTTCTGCAGTGGGACAGGACTAGAGGAACAATTCGTCATGTTAAATCTCTCAAGAATTTTGTCAATATATGCTTTTTGAGACAATCCTAGAATTCCTTGTGATCTATCATGGAATATTTCTATTCCTATCACATAGGAAGCCTCATCCATATCTTTCATTTCAAAATTCGTTGAGAGATAATCCTTAGTTTCACGTAATAAACCAAGGTCGTTGCTAGCTAATAATATGTCATCAACATACAGAATCAAAAATATAAACTTGCTCCCACTGAACTTGAGGTATATACATGGGTCAACTATGTTTTCTGTGAAATCGAAAGCGGTAATGATTTCATGAAACTTTAAATACCATTTCTAGAAGCTTGTTTCAGTCCATATATTGATTTCTTAAGTTTGCAGACCATGTCTTCCTGTCCTTCAATTATGAAGCCTTCAGGTTGATGCATGTAGACTTCTTCTTCCAAGTCTCCATTTAGAAACGCAGTTTTCACATCCATTTGATGTAACTCGAGATCATAATGAGCTACTAATGCCATGATAATTCTAAGTGAATCTTTCCTGGAAACAGGAGCAAAAGTTTCATTATAGTCAATGCCTTCTTTCTGATTAAAACCTTTGAAAACAAGTCTGGCTTTATATCGTTCATACCATTGCAGTCACGTTTGGTCTTGAAGACCCACTTACAAACGACTGCTTTATGTCCTTGCGGCAATTGAACGATTTCCCAAACTTGATTATTATCCATAGATTTCAGTTCATCTTTCATGGCATCAATCCATTTAAGAGAGTTAACATTCTTAATGGCTTGTGAATAAGAAATTGGTTCCGTAGTTCCTTCAGATTCTATTAGATAAAGCATATAATCATCAGGAATAGCTGATCTTCTTTGTCTTTGAGATCTTCTTAATACTAGTTCCTGTGGTACTTCATCAACATTATGATTGGTGATAATTTCATTATGGAGTTGTTGATCATTTATTGGGTTTCCTTCATTGTGAACAGGTTCAACAATGGGATGATTCCCAATATCTTTTGAAATAGAGGGTAAGATAATGGGTACCCTTATTTCATGAATGACCACTTCTTGTTGTTTTGTACTCCCACTGATTTCACCATTTTCATAGAATTTGGCATTGTCGGTTTCAACAATTCTTGTACTATGGTTAGGACAATAAAATCTGTATCCTTTAGATTTTTCTGGATAACCTATAAAGTTAACACTAACTGACTTAAAATCCAATTTCTTTTCATTTGGATTGTACAGTCTAGCTTCAGCTGGGCAACCCCAAATTTTGAGATGTCTTAAACTAGGTTTCCATCCTTTCCAAAGTTCAAAAGGAGTCTTTGGAACGGCCTTACTTGGAACTCTATTTAAGATGTAGACAACTGTTCGTAATGCATCCATCCATAATGATATAGGTAAATTTGCATGACTCATCATGGATCTAACCATTTCCATGTATGTACGATTTCGCCTTTCAGCTACACCATTCTACCATGGAGATCCAAGCGTTGGGTATTGTGCAACAATTCCAAGTTTTTGAAGAAGTCTAGCAAAAGGTCCAGGATGTTGTCCCGTTTCATCATATCTTCCATAGTATTCACCACCCCTATCTGACCTAATGATTTTCACTTTTCTCTCTAATTGCCTTTCGACTTCAGTAATGAACACTTGTACAGCATCCACTGACTGAGATTTTTCATGCAACAGATAAAGATAGCAATAACGTGAAAAATCATCGATAAAAGTGATGAAATATTTCTCTCCTCCAAAAGTTGGAACATCAAAAGGTCCACAAATATCTGTATGTATTATTTCAAGAAGTTGTGTACTTCTTGTGGCTCCTTTCTTTGTGTTTTTTTGTTGTTTTTGCTTTAATACAATCAACACATGCTGTAATGTTAGCGAAGTCTAGGTCCGGTAGGACACCATTTTTCACTAACCTCTTGATTCTTTCACTGGATATATGATCCAGTTTTTTATGCCACAAGAAGTAAGAATCATTCTTGGATGACTTTCCTTTAGTTTCTTTTCCATGCAGGGAGAGTTGGATTTCAGCATTTTGTTTAAGATGAAGTTTATAAAGTCCATTAATTAATATTCCAGAACCAATAAGGCTAGAATTTTTAAATAAACTAAAATTTACATTTCCAACTTCAAAAGAATATCCAAATTTATCAAGTACACTTACAGAAATCAAATTACGGGAAATAGACGGAACATAAAGAGTTTGACATAAATCTAACTGATAACCGCTATCTAAAATGAGACGAAAAGTTCCAATAGCTTCAACTAGAGCTTTATTTTTATTCCCCATGAAAATGAAATTCTCACTTGGGTTTGTGGTTTGGATCGTAATGAATCCCTGCATAGAATTTGAAACATGAACATTAGCAGCAGTATCAATCCACCAAGTAGAAGAAGGTACATTAGTAAGATTTGATTCGAAATGACTTACGAAACCCATTGGGTTACCTTTCTTTTCGAACCATGCTTTGAGCTTAATGCAATTTTCCTGGAAGTGTCCAGGTTTCTTGTAGAATTTGCAGACATCATCCTTCTTTTTCTTCTTGGATGGTTGAGTGGCGTCATCAGATTTGGGTGGTGCTCTTTTATGCTGGGAGTTTTTCCTTTTGCCAGCTTGTTTTCCAACCCCTTGAGTGAAATAAGCAACTTTAATGCCTTGCGAGCCTTGCCTAGACTCCTCTTGAACCAGTTTGTTAGTCAATTCATTTAGACTCCACTTTTCCGTAATAGTGTTGTAATGAATTTAGAATGGTTCATACTGAGGAGGTAAGCTAGCAAGAATGAATTGGATGAGAAAAGCATCGTCCATAACCAATCCCAAGTTCTTAAGTTTGGCAGCATGGTTAATCATTTCAATGACATGAGCGCTCATTAAGCGAGAACCATCAAACTTCATGGTTACAAGGTTTGCCATAAGTTTCCCAGCAAGGGATTTGTCTGCAGTCTTGAACCGATTTTCAATGGATTGCAAATATTCTTTTGCACTTTCAGTTTTGGGTAGGGAGGTTTTGATGTTGGTATCAATCACCATTCGCATTAACATCATGCTTAGCCTATTAGATCGTTCCCAATCATCATGGAGTTTGTTTTCCTCAGGCGTACTTGTGCCAGTAAGTGGGGCTGGTTTTTCCTTAAGGAGAGCCATGTCCAGTTCAAGTACGCCCAAAGAAAACTCAACTTGCTCTCTCCATTCTGAGTAGTTGGTTCCATTGAGTCTGATGATAGACGTAGCGTGCGAAATAAGGTTTGAGGTTATTGCAACTGCAGATATAAAAGAAATGCAGGCTTCTTTATTAGAATAAAACACATGTCATAATAAGAGGTTAGATTTAGCGCCTCCTATGGGTAGGCAGTAGAACCATACTCATGGAAGAATGATAAATGTTAATGTTTCATGCGTTATCGTGCAAGCAACAACCATCTGTGGACGGGACTGCATGCATCAGACCAGAGGAAACAAGGAAATTAAGCGCGGAAGTTTTTTTTTCGCATAAACATTTGCCATTCTTTCAAGTAATCCACAGCAAGGATAATAAATGTCTAGTAACTCCAAGTAAATTTCATACATGAATTTAACATATAAACAATTATTTTGCAAGTCCAGATCATGAATTTAATGTCAAACTAGGAAACAATTGTTTTCAATATGTATACTTTCTGAAAAGTATTCTCATACAATAAGTTGTTCCATATTATACAGTAGGTCAAACATTAAGGTAGAAAAATTAACTTTTGCGGAAATATAAACTTTCCAGATCTAGATCTAAGTATACAGTAAATAGAATAATATTGATGATCATGATTACTATAGCAACTTAAATAATATGAATATTAAACTTGAATCACATCAACACTAATAATCATCATCATTATTATAGTAAAATTACAAACATCATATCATAGATCTATGCTAGTTTCGTTTTATATATATTGATGGATAATCATGAATTCTAAAACCTCGCTCTGATACCACATGTAATCTTTATCTTGCAAATAACATAAACCCTAAGATCTAGAATTACATGATTATCACATATGTAATGAATCAATAAAACATACCTCCAGACATCTTGTATATGAATCAGCAATGGTTGTAGTCGAAAGTTATTTCAATGGAGAAAGGAAATGGTTTCTCTCTCTTTTCCTATATCTTTCTTTATGTGTTTTTCTATATCCTTTGTGATGGGCAAAGGTTAATATTTATAGGTAGAGAGAGGACCAAATTTCCAGATTTGTAGACTTAGTCTTGATCGTCCATCAAGATCAAGATGAGGTAAATTAACGCTCTAGATTATAACCGTTTTATTGATTAGCATATTAATAGGAAAACCCTTTAGATTCTATTGACCACAAAACGAGGAAGGAAACGTTTGAGGAAGGAAACAGTCGAACCATTAATGTTTTCATATTAATTTCCTTACAAAATGGTCAAATTTCCTTACAGTTAGCAGTTCGGTTCAAATATCAACATTTAAAAAAAAGAGGAATTAAAGCATAAAATGAATCAACCCAAAATATTTACACACATAAACTGGAAAAAGTTAATATGAATCCTATAATAATTTTTCGTTTACCTAACAAAATTTTCTTTTTAAGCATGTTAGCTGGGAGATCAAAATCTTTAGAGGTTAAAACTAAACTTTCAGTATAATTTTCCCAAGGAATTAACATACATTTTAGTAATAGTTCAAAATTACTACATCACTTCCACTTTCATTTTAAATGGAAAACATTAAAATAAGCAAACTATGTTACTATATAAAGATACATAATATTCAAAAACAAAGTGATAATTTCATTGAGAACAGCAAAAATGGCTGCAAAAGAAGTTAAGTTACTGAGGTACAAAACAAGTTACAGTAAAAGAATAGAGATGGGTTTAGAGCTTAAAGGTATTTCATACGAATGCGTCGATCTTGAAGATGTCAAAGACAAAAATCTGTTTCTTGAATACAATCCTCTGTACAAAAAATCCCTATGTTAGTGCACAAGGGAAAATACATAGTTGAATCACTCATAATACTTGAATACATAGATGATGTATGGGACAGGTAGCCTCTGATGCCAAAAGATCCACTTAAAAGAGCTCGTTTGAGATTTTTGGCAGACTTTATTAATGACAAGGTAAGATATACGCATATAATATCAAAAAAAATCAACCTATTTTATTTTTGTTTTATGATATAGCATGTGGCAAAATTATGTCACTTATTTCAGTTTGGAAACTTCCACCAAGTTAGTTTTTAATTTTAATGATACCAAAATTGAAAATTAATAGCCATCCATCAATCATGTGATTTAAGAATCTAACTTATCTTGATATCTCAAACAATAATTTCCTTACTGGTCACATACCTAAAACTATATCAATGAACGACTAGGAATGGGGATAAAAACACTACTTCAGTTTGCCAAAAAAAACTTAAACCAAACAGCTAAACCCAAGATCAGCAACCAACAAAATAAAAATAAGATGAAACACCCATCAGGCCATATACTGTCATCACCATAACCCATACATATTATGTAAAGGGGTTGTACAAATTTCAAGGGATTAGACACTACTGCGGTTACTCAATTACTGCGGTTACTCAAGCATACTGCAATAGAGTTTGTACTGATTCCTATACTTATTATATACATATATTATATAATTTAATATATATTAATTCATGTATAATACATGGGTTACACATATGATTTATTTCTTTACATACAAAAGAGAAGCGTTTATCGTGTATGAACAATAATAAGGTGTACTTTATTATAATAATTAAGGCGATCTAATTATAGAATATCTAATTATAGAATTGGCAAATATTAATTACACCAGAAAAGAAACACATGAAGAAATGATGGATGTATTACCTTGTATGAAACCTCATGGGCCTGTCTGTTCGGGTTTGTTGAGTGAGGAGCATAGACTGACACTGAACTTCCCGAGGACACCTATTTTGTGCCATTGTATTATCGAGAATTTAGACCCTAAACAATGAGAATAATGTAATATCAAAATTAACAATTAATTGTTTTAGCCTTCGTTAAATAAAGTATAGTGATGCAAAAAACTGCAACATAGATGGTATATGACATTTCCTGAATACATGGGTACCTTTATGACATTATAGATATAAATACATGGGTACATTTTTGATACTCTACGATAATGTTTCTTTTTATAATTCTCCATTAATTGCTTTAGCAGAGCATAACCTCGTCTTCATGCAGCACACCGATGTATATAGCATCACCCATACTTTACATCGCCATCTGATCTCTATACAGCAGGACTTAAACACCCACTTGCTCACTCACATTGCCATCCGATGCCACGCCTACTTATCACCTTAGTAATTCACATTCAACTGCCACTATTTTGCCTCTGTCAAATGCACAAAACTATGCATCTCGTGTACATGCACAGACTAATAAACTTTAAATCTCGTGCTTCTATCAATAATCATCAAGCTGCTGCTCCTATCCCTACCACAACTGCAACTATCCATGGTGCACTCCAGGAGATCTAACTGCAACAGAAATTATGTTACATGGTTTGTTGCCTACTGCTTATTGACTCACCCAAGCAGCTCCTACTTGGACTTAAACAACTCTAGTTCATGCTACCCTTTAATTTTCTGCTACTTCTCCTGATGCATAAATGCATGAGTAACATGCTCCTGTTCACGAAACTATTCAAGATAATGCCATGTTGCATGCATATGCTCAATCATATGTTGTGCTTCCCTGTTGTATGTAGAACACTGAAGCTCCTCGGGTTGTCTCTCAATCTCTGCAAGCTCATGCTAATCAAGTTGTGATGGCTCCAACTCCGAATGCTCATGATCGGTCAACTGCAATTCACCCCCACTCAACTGCAGTTGTTCTAGCCCAAGATGATGTGCAGCCTGAAGTGCAATTAATAACTCATCATGGCAAACTTTTGTAGTTATAGTTACTCTCAATGATTCAGTTGTTCATTCTCCACTACAACAAGCTTCTATTCATTATGCTAAAACTAATGCCAGCTCAGGTTAATGTATTGATAAATTTGAATATTTTTTTAACATGCTTATTTGGTTTAACCAAATCTAACCAACAGTTTGAATTTCCCAAAAAACATGGTTCACATGACAATCACCAGTAAATTCACATTAGCAAACCATGAATAACAACCGTGTCATCAATTCACTACTGTATATTCCATGCCAGAAGACTCCCGTCATGTGGCAACAATTAAGGTTGTCCACACCATCCTTTAGAAAATACATGATCCATGGTAAATCCTTAACAGTCATCAGCCAAAATTTGATCCTTATGCTCTCACTTAGGTATATTGGATGAAGAAACCTTGTAGCTCCATTGCTATTGGAAAACACAGAATTTGCATCATAATTTTTTCAAGTGAACCTTTCACTTTCTAATTAGCAAGTGTAGAATGACTAAATTTCATGTAGAATCACTTATGTTTGGTTTAATGTGTCGAAATAAATAATTAATGCGAATCAGTAGCTATTTAATGTATACTTCACGTATGGTAAGAATAACATGCCAACTTGTGTATGATTTATGCACTTTCTGATAAGAAAACAAATGATATGAATAAGAAATTTATTTAATACAAATATCATGCTAAGTTACGTGTGTTTTGGGAGTATAGTTCTAGAAAAATAATTAACACAAATAACCATGAATGGCCTTATTGCCATTTATAGTATAGTATGATCAACACTTTGTGTGCTTCGTGATGGATATGCCATCCTGTAGAATAATCCTTTTTTATAATTAAAGGATATCATTATTCATGTTTATAATGAAAATTTGCTCAATAACTGAAAAATTGAAAGTAAATACATGTGTGCACCTTGTGCACAATATCCGAGTAATCTACTAAGTTCTTATGCCGAACTTTTCCAATCGCTTCTACTTCAAATTTGAATTCTCTCTTTACCCATCCCCCACAAATTATTTGAGAAAAAATAGATATTTATCAGGGGCAGATAGTAAGTTTAAGTGAATCTCAATAAAATTATGCTCATAATTATCATTGTTTTCATCGGTTTTTATATGTTACTGACTAATTTTCTTCTTGTGGATTTCAATTAAATGAAATGGGTGAGCATACAGTTCTTAATCAGGTATAGATTCTAAAGTACGAATTTTAGTCCCATAAGTAGAATTCCACCTAAAAATATGTGGTTTTCCATAGGCTATTGAACATTACTTCTTGTCTTGCTAAATTATCAGGTTGAACATAGGCTAATAAAAGTAATATAAGCCCAATGATCTCTATACATATGCTAAAATTTATTTTAACACAAATATAATGCAAAATGCACTTTCAAGTGTTATAGAAGGTTCGTATACAATATGTAAAATAATGGAAATAGGTAAATGAATTGTATGATTCTGTGTATACAAACTTAATGTGATTAGAAAAATCACCAAAAGTATAAAAGTAATAACTTGACATATTATCCTAACCAAATATTTTAGATATGAGTTTACATCATTATTTCTTAAGATATAAACCACTTTTATGCACAAATACATTTACTTACAAAGAATTATAAAGATATTGAAGTTTGATTAAATTATTATTATGTTATGTAAACTCTATGTGGAGATGGACAAGTTTATTCCTAGGTATATGAATTAGATGGTTGAACAACAATAGTGTAGATAAATTTAAAAGTCTACAGTTTTCATTATTCTACACAAGTGAAAAACATGTACCTTTGTTAGAAAAATTACATAACTACAATAGCTTAATTTTGTTTAGTTTTTACATATTCAAAGTGTAAGTCATCAGGTTATGTTATGTATATTTAATAACAAAGAAGTACTGAGTCAAATTTGGGTGATGGGAGCTAATTGACTAAATTTTAGATTTCTAATATCTAGATGGAAGTTAAATATTGGAAGATTCATTAAATAATTGATAAATTCAATGACATATTGACTTTTAGTTCAGTTCAAAACTAAATATGAAGCAAATAAAAAGTGTAAAAAATGAAAATACATAGTAAAATCACATAATAAAAAGAAGATAGGATGTAAAAGATGGTGCTGCCAATTAACATAGAATTTATTTTAGGGTTAGATGAAGGATGTAAAAGAGAAATCGAGAAGAAAAGGAATGTTAGTGTGAAGGCGAAGGATGAATATTGACGAAATGAAAGGAAGAAGAAAAAGAGCGACCACCAAAAATAATATTTGGGCTTTCCCGCCAAAAAATTTGGCGATCGTAAAAATAGCGTTTTTATATTATTTTTATTTGTTTACCCACTGAAGGACGGCGCTGGTATGAAAAACGCTGTATAAATTTGCTGTCAAAACTAACTTTTCTTGTAGTGTTAGCATAAGTAGATATATATAAGCTATATTATAAACATTAAGAGCTTTAATTCTAACAATGTTTGAATTTATTCATAAATCAATCTTATTATTTCTAAATGAACAATAATAACCCAATTTGTTCATATTAGAAATAGAAAATCGAAATCTATGTAAATGACAGCATAACAAAAATATCAAATAAATCTAAACAATATTACTGAAATCTCAATAATATCTAAAAAATATGCAGTAAAATTTACTTTATATATATGTATATCTTATTAAAGAAACAACTATAAATATATTTATATGTTATTCCTTTTCTTCTAATTCCTTGGCGACTTCTTTATCCTTATTTATACATTTATGTACAGTGTACGATAAATAAGTACTTTCTATCTTACCATGCTTCAATTTCTCTTCTTCTTACCACAATGTGAAATGAGCTCAATAAAGGTCATTTTATTCTTAGAGAATCAATAATAATCTTAAAATGGATATACTGTGAATAAAGAGAGTACAAGAAAAAATAACAATAACTTGAGTGCCTTTATCTTTTGAAGCAATATTTTCCATATAGTGCTTATTTATGTTTCCTTTATTTTTACTTTATGGAATCAAGCAATATAAAGCATGATTGTTTCTCCTTACCATTTTAACAAAACGCTTTTCATTCTCAATATAGAACTCCTTAAAATTGTTTATCCCTATGGGTACCACATCCTTGAAACATTCTGAAATATTTTACTTTATGATCTTTTGAATCTTTCCTTTTGAATTGTCTCACCTTTGAATGTTGTTCATGACATTATAAGAGCATTCAACCATAATATGAGTGGTGTGACCCTCCTAATTGTAGGAGCTAGACCCATAAAGTTAAGAAAAAACATGTTTTCTTAGTAATCCTTTGAGTTAGTTCGAAACAAGCTGATAGCATTAAAATTGGCAGACACTTTAGTCAAATTAGTTGAAAATTGAACAAAAATAAAGAATTGACCGTATATGCCCATATGCAAATATCATCCATAGTAAATTCAAATAATTGGTAAGTCTCTACTCAAGATACCTAGCACAATGTCAATATCAAGTCTTTGAACAGTAATATTAACTGTAAGTGGTACTCTTGTTGTAATGCTCAAACACTGATAATAAATCAAGTCAAATAATAATTTTCTTTGGGCCGATTAGTTATTCACTTGTAAACCATTATCACATATTTATCACCATACATGTGTAAGTTATTCGGCCAAATATTAGTCTTCCTTTGGGCTGGCTAACATCCGCATGAATAAATACACACAAATATCAAACATTTTCATGAACAACTAAAATAAGAGAGGTCACTTTGGTGACATGTTATTTCAATTAGCCCACTTGGAATGTAGGATATTTACAATTAGTTTGAAAAGAGACACCAAAAATATATTTGAATTTATTTTTTAGTGTATGTACAATATTTCAAGTGCTATAAAATACTCCCAAAAGCATTTTAAGTCCATATGACACTTGAAAATCTCAAAATTATAACTGTGGCACAACTTGTTTTAATCATAGCTGTTATAGTCTTTTACTTTAAGTATGTGGTTACATTCATGACATTTTCTAAATAAGTATGATACAAGATATCATAAATAAATGACATAAAAAATATCACAGATGAACGTTAGAATTAAATGCCATATAAAATTATGCATAAATGACATAGTAATTGTCATATTAAATAAAATGCAGTAGCTATAGTATACATCTGAACCATAATATAGCTACATAGTATGCTGCTGTGTCGCTTTATCTTTAGTTTATTATTTGAACACTTAGTTAAGGTCAATAACCATGTATTTTGGCAAACTATGGAAACTGATGCTTCTTTTATTTTATGCTAACCAAAGCACGAAAGTGAAACATGTTTTCAATAAGCATAGTTCAAACCTATAAAATATAATATGTAACTATTAAACATAATTGCATCAAATAATAAACCATACGTCTTTACTTATTTCAAATACAAACATGCTGCACCATTAAATTTATTACAAATGACGCATTTACTACATTTATGATAATTAATTAATTACCATAATAACCACATTTAATGCAAATATGATAAAAATAAATTCAATTGGCCCATTATGTGATCCAAAATGTAAATTAGTGTCATGTTAAAATTTATTTTAATAATAAAATAAACATAAACACATTAGAGGAGCATACTTTATTTCTAATTAACCAAAATTTCTGAAATAACCTAAATACCTTATATAAATATCCAAATTACATAATCAAAAGTTCAGTAAGGTAAAATAACCATAGAACCAGATTTACATTTCTTGCATAAATGATTCTAAACTATATATATCTGTTTATACTATTTATAAACATTAAAAAAATGACTGTGCATATCAGATCCAAAACATTCCTCACCTTAAAATTCACAACTTATTTATTAAATATACAATAATAAACATGTGAATGCTTTAAATTATTATTCTTTTCAATAGAGGAAGTTAGATTATTTTCCATAATTTAATGATTTCAAAATTCTATCCTATTTCATAAATAACATACAGATCATTTAGATCTATCTATCTTTCTACACCAAAACAATTTCATAAATTAGCCTTTCAATTTACAGCAAAAATTTGATATAAACCAAATCCAAAATCATCATCAAAATGTCCTTGCTGCATAGATCAAGCAGATCTGAAACTTAAGTAAGATTATTACATGACTTTTTAAAAAAGTTCAATTCAAACTTACTCATAATTAAAAAAAATTCCAATGAAATCAATGATGGGTGACTATGATACCACTTGTTAATGTCAGTAAGATATCTGCCAAATAATACATGCAATATCCATCTGTGTATATGCTTTAGCATGCATTAGACTTAACACTTTTGGTTACTAACAATTGATTCACTTTTATATGCTCAAGACGGATTGGTTGGAAATCATAAGGGATTACAGTCCAAATATTTTGGATGCCAAGAGTACAAAAGATCCACTTCAGATAACAATAATATTGTTGTTGTTAATGATGAATCTATATAAGGAAAGCTATCATACAGATACTTATAGTCTTCTTTGCTATTTTCCGTTATCGGGCATCCAACGATGGAAAATAACTATTTATTTTTGTCACTAAGTAATGGCTATTGAATAAAGAAATTGAAAGATCATTAAAGTAATATTGTAACAATAAACAACATATTATTTTCCAGTAAGGGGAGAGTGAAAATGTAACGACCCCGGATTTTATATAGATTTAAATTAATAGTTAAATGAATTTTTGAATTAAAATAGTGAAATAAAACGGTAAATAGATTGCGAGTTTCCCCGGATTCAAATATATTCTGTATCAATCATTTAAATTAAAAATATTGTATATTGTGTATATATGTGTACATATGAATGTATATGTAATATATGAGTAAATTTGTAAATGTATATATATATACATTGAATTTGAATTTGAAATCTTGAATATAAATGGTTTAAAGTATAAATAATAAAATGTTGGGTAATAAAACTTTAAAAGGAATTCAAAATAAGTGTTGATGTTAAACGAGTATTTCGACTAAATCTATGGTTATATCAGATATGAAATGAACTTATAAACTTCTAGAGATAAATATTTAAGTTGAAATAAAAGTAGAGCAGAAATTCAAATGGAAAACAAGAAAAACATAGCACTAAAGAAGATTTCCAGCCTTTATAAATCTGCATAATCAAAAATTTACAAAAGTAAGTATAGGAAATATGGAAACAAATGATATGCAGGCAGAACTTAAGAAAACAAGAAATGTAATACATGGAAGATTCTCAGCCTCAAAGTGATCTGCATAGTTAAGTAGGCTTGTATTGGTAAGTATGAAAATCTGGTTCGAATTTGCCTGCAAACTTGAGAAACAACAAGAATCACAAACAAAGTAAAAATTTATATAAGTTGATAGCTTGCAAATGAAGCCAGGTATTATAAAAAAATAATATGATATGTACAAAATGAAGACATAAGTACAAACACCATTAAATGCTCTCAATCCTTACAGCATACAAAATTCATACGAATTGTATTTCAGCCTCCATTTCTTATGAAATATCTCTGACACTACATAAGAAAGAAAAAGAAAATATGCTCTTTTTATATTATAGCCTGTAAGCCACCTTTTCTTTATCATTTTCAATCGCATTCCCAGTTCGAACAAAAACAAAATAAAATGAAACTCCATTAAAACTTAAAACAACATTCTACAATCATCAAGCAACTATAACAAGGTAGAGAGCAAGATGATTTGGCTAAAGGATCAAAGTGGGAACATTTACAGTTTCCAAGTTCACACTGTTTACAAACAGTCTCTGCTCTTCTTCAAAGCTTGGTGAGTAACATCAACCTTTTAAAATTTTAAACTTGACTTGGTTGCATTTATATCTGGAAAAACAAGTATAGTTTACATATTTTGAATGCTCTGTGAGTAAACAATAATTTCAAAGTTTAAGTTGTTTAAACTAGATTAAGATGCATATAAAATCTGGTTTGTGAATAGTCCAGTTTGAATATAATGATGTGCATATATATACACTGCTCTGTATATTGTTTGATCTGCCTGTAGTTACAAAGTTTAGTAGGTGATAAATTTTAAATATTACCACTCAATCATTATAGGCTGTGATTTAAACAAGGTAAGTAGTTTCAAATATAAATAAAGTTTTTAAACTCGTTTTCAAATTTTGGAAGAAGCAGATCAACTGGAAAGTTGATTACAGGTTATCCAAATTCCTATGTTAAATTCAAATATTTTAATTTGTCAATTCATCAATATAGTTTGAATCTACATACAAAAGTAGGATTTTTGAAATAAAAATGATGATTTTTAAGCAAGTATTCAAGGTGCAGTACCTTGTTGAACAGAATTTGCTCTTTTGCCAATTTCAGCTAATTCAAACAAATTTAAAATCTGAATTTTGGTGAGAAGCAAGCTTGATAATGTAGCAATACCAGAAAAATGATAGAAAAATTTTCGAATGCATAGATTTTGGGTTTGGATCGAAAGTAGGGTTTTGTTCTTATGTTTTGAGGCTCTGTATTTTTTTGGGTTTGCGTCGCCGTGCCTTGATCGAGTGGCACGTGGGTTGGAGTGAAGGTCGAGGAAGGTGTGGAAATGGCGTAGGCAAGGTGGCTTGGTCTCCGGTGAGGTGGGGTGGCTGAACGTGGTGGTTATCGGAGGGATATGTGCGTTCCGCGTTCGAGCTGCAGGGCATTTTCTTCGATTCACATTTATTCGAAAATCTGGGCTTAAATTTCTAATATCGAGACGAATTGGAGTTTGTGGGAGGCGGAGTGGGTCGCCAGAGGGTTGGCGAACCACCGTGCACGTGCACGGTGGCGTAGAGTGTCAGGGAGAATGCGAGTATTTTCGACTCGAATGATACTCGAGATTTCGTGGGTTTTGTCTCGAGTGAAACTCGAAGGAGAAGGAAGAGTGACTCGAGAACTAGGCGCGTGAGTTCTTCGATGGGTTTGTTGACTTAGGAATTAAAACAGAGCAAAGAAAAGAAAGTGGAAGAAGAAGAACAGGGAGCAAGGAAGTGAAGACGCATGAAAACAGAGTGGGTCTCGGGGTTTTTCGAGAATTACTCGAGTAACCACTCGAGTTCGTATAAGGGGAGGCACGAGTTTCAGCTGAAATGTTTTTATTTCAAATAAAGTTAAGTAAATCAAATTTTCTCTAAAACTTGAGCACTGTAGATTTTAAATGGTTGGCAGTTAAGTTTAAACTAATTCTCTTTAAACTATTTTAAGATAAGTGATAATTAAATGTTCGACTAAGTTGAGAAAGTATTTTAAGTTTTATTAATTAAGTTAATCCTTATGTTATTTTTGATCTTAATTAAATCACGAAATTTAATATTAAATTAATAAAGATAAGTGTTTCAATTATTAATTTAATTTAAAGTTTTAAGTTAATCAATAGTTCATGATTTATTTGATTTTAAGATTTAATAATTTAAAGATCAATTAATTCATTTAATTAAGAATGATTAGTTAATAATTAAGGGTTAACTAATAAATTTAAAAGAAAGATTTTCAAATAATTTGTAATTAAATTACGATAATTAACCCGGATTAATAAATTGATACATCTGATTTAAATTAATCAGTTGATTAATAAATTCACTTATGGATGTTTGGATTCTATTGAATGCTGAATTGTTTGATATCCCTGATATATGATGCTTTGTGATATACCCTGATTTTGTTATGATCTGTAATTTACTTATCTGTGATGTGTATATTGTTATGTGAATATGAAACCTTTGACCCGTAAAACGACACTTGAATTTCGATGCGACAGGGAGTCGGATTCCAGTTGGATATCCGAAACCCACATCGAATTGTAATAGTGAATCTTTGTAACTGATAAATTTATTTTATCTATGAATCTGTGAATGAAGATAAGCGTTATCGATTATACCGCTTATCGATATATCTGTGATGATTGATGTTGTGCACTATTGTGTGTGAAACCCCTGGACTACACCTACACACACAAATATGGATTTCACGTGGAAATCGGTTAAGTCACAGATAATTTAAATTTGATGTTTTTGACATTGAAATTTTAATTTCAATTGATTTTGAAATTAGAAATTTGGGTTTAAAGTGAAAAGCTTTCGAAATGGAATTTCAAAGATAAAAGTTATTTTGAATAACTTAATCGAGTTTTGAAATTTAAATAATTTGATTTAAAATTGAATTCAAGTTTGAAATTGAATTCTATGATTTGAAACTAGGGATTAAAGATGTTGTACAAGTTATATATGGGTTAAACTATTTTAAAGTGTTGGTTTGGGAATTTGAAATTAATTCAAGGGTTTTGACTCGTGTAAATATAACTGGATTTTCCGAAACGGAACTATTTGTTTTCAAATAGTAAAATCTTTCACATAAGAAAGGATTTCCAAATTGTGTTGAACGGTTTCAAGTTTGAAATAGAATTGAAATGTTTTGAAATTTATGAAATGAGTCTTTGAGTCAAAGACCGAACGAGTTAATCTAACTTGAAATAAAATTGTTTTGAAAGGCTATGAATGAATCTTTGGGAATGAGTTTTGAGAACTATAAGTTAAATCTTTGATTTAAAGATTTAACGAGTTAAATTGAAATGGAAATCGATTTGGAAAATCTGTGAATGAATCTTTTGTTTAAAAGATAAAATGTGGAAAATTGTTAAACCATTTAAGGTTGTTAAAATGAATCTTTTTGGTTTAAAGATTTAAAAATGGTAATCTGTTTAAACCATTTGATGAAAAGTTTTGGGTAATAAGTTGTGACTTAATTGAAATCCCAATATCCATATGTTTTTAAAGATTGCGCTCGTTATTCGGTTTAGCCGGGAGAGGACCTTTGTGTCATATAACCCGTTCCGAATAGTGATACGTCGTATATGGATAGCATTTGAAGACCGGTGGTGAAGACCGGATATTTTCGAAAACGAAAGGACAACTCGTCGAATGTCTCTGCATCGACTGGCCCCGATATAGAGATTTTATCACCCTTTGTGATGGGAAGTCCGGACGTGATTGGAAATTATCCGGAATTGCAAGGGCTTCGTGAGAAGTGCCTTCGGTTCTGTTCGAACCCGGAACAGACTTGTATGGATACATGTCTGACATTACACTTTGAGATATAAAGCCGATTTCTTTCAAATACATATCTGTTGGTGGCGGAGAATTTATTCTCTTAGCTTAACACCCTTCTCTGAGACGTACGAGCTCAGAGGTTATGTAGTTGAAGGTTATCAGCGATATATCCCAATTTGGTAATGTGACATGCTGAGTGTTGCTGTGTGATGATCAATGTTTGATCATTTGTGATATGATCTTTTGTTTGATCATTTATCTTTGTGATCATAGGTTGATCATCTGTTGACCCAAAGCATGGATTTGTGACAAAGCGTAGCTTTGTGGACGAGACTTCGTCAGGGCCTCACAACCCGGAAATGGTCGAAACAGGATCGTTGCGGCAAGGTTATGAGGGTCGCGCCCTTTAGGGTATGTCATTTCCTTCTGGAAAGGGGTGGTATTATGGTATGGAGCCCTGATACTTACTCATGTGGATACACCTTCTTTATGATGTGTGATGTTGGATATCGAGCGCTCGGATAAAGGTCCCAAAGGACCGGGAGGTGGCATATTCGTGAGTTACCTGTTACAGGGGTAACCCGGCCTTGTTTGGCAGAGAGCAGTTTGTCTCTCGGGGCGTCGCGCCAGAGGCGTTCCCATGCAGCGGAAGGAAGTTCCTTAGCCTGACCATTTGTTGGAAATCCATTTCTCCAATACGGAACTTGTACGGTTTTAGTTGTAGAACCTGCCATCTAATATGGTAGCTATAGTAGGCATAGTATAATGGTACCTATGCTGGCTAAGATTAATATTATACTTTCAAATTGTTTTCCACTATGCAATAATAATAATAATTCAATGATTTTACGTAGTAAGCATCTTTGACTATCATAAGAAGAAATCTCCTCCAATTCTGCGTTTGCATTGTGTGTGTGGCGGGAGGTCTTATGGTAGTTTCATTTTCTAAAAAGCATTGCGGATTTCAATGTTTAAAACCTTTTGTGTTTGTTTAAAGATAAACTGTTTTTGTTGCTCACACCAGTCCCATGACTGATCCGGAGTTTATTGTTCCCTTCCTAAACTCTAGGTGCCCACTATTTTCCACACGGGCAGTCTAGAGTTGGGTTTCTTTTCAAATATTCAGGTTTAGTAGATTATCTGGAGCTAGTTCATTCATCGAAGTTGCTTACCTTGGAGTTGTGGATTCATTCTCTTTTGTAGATCATTTGGAGATCTCTTCCATTTGCTGTTATTTTCCGCTGCTATTTCTTGTATCTCTGATATTTGTTGTATCATATCTCTGATGTATATTGATATTCATTGTATCACTCTGTTGTATCAGATATTGTATATCAATGTATTATTCTTTTCTTCCGCTGTGTTATTTACTTAATTGTGTTATAGCTCCGGCGAATCGGATTTGAACGGTCGAATCTGCGGCATTCTAGTACAATGTGAAGTACAGATGTTGATTTTCGAGCGGGCAAAACCCGATACGTTACAGAAAAATAGATTGCAATTCATAGAGCATACTGTGACAAACTCTACTGTGGCAAATCTAATTACAAAAGGATTATCATCCAAGGTCTTGTATGAGCATCTTGCTCAATTGGTGTAACTTTTATATAAGAATATTTTGTTTCTGGGGGAGTTTGTATTTGATACTGTCATATGACACATTTCTCAATACTTTGGTTATAGATATATATCAAGTTCTTTTTTCTGATCATAAATAATGTAATAAAGTTTTGTTTGCACTCTAGGTTGTTCAAATATTGAACGTTTTGATCTCACTAAAGCAGGACCGATGGGAAATTGACATGTATAGATCACATCTCATCTAATTTTCATGCTATGCATCCATGATTGATTTATGTCGTTTGATTGTATTGGTATATGTGACCATTGATTGGTTTAGTTACACTAAATGTAACAAAAGCCACTTTGTTCCTTTTAAGGACGAGATTGTTTCAGAAACAGCTTATATTAATTTTGGAGCTCATAAAGTTAAACACATTTATAAGGTTATTACATATATGGCCCAGGGGAGATTGTTGGAAAATTTCAACATGTGGGCACATATGTAAAATAAATGTGTCGTGCTATTTTGGTGTAAATACTAATTAATGTGATCAAATTATGAATTAAAGTTAAAAGGCTTACACGTATAATTGTCATGGTACTAATGTGTAGATACTGAGGCAATTTTATTTTGTTGAAGGACCAAATTAGAAAATACCAACATTATAAATAAGGGATTATGGTCCTCAAATTACATAAACTCCAGTTATTCTCCGAACCTCCTCTATGGAAATAATTCAGATCTAGGGTTTATGTCAATTTGGAGGATCAGGTCCAACTCTTATCTTTTAGATCTATATCTTTCTTTTAACCAGTTTATGAAAGCAGCAACTATGAATTCAGATCTAATATAAGGTCTAGAGTTTGTGTCAATATGAAAAACCAAACCAAATTTACCTTTCCAACAACAACAGGCATGGCTTCCGCTAACCCGTTTACTTTCCTCTAATTCTTATCAATTAAATCAATATGGATCACCTATTCGCATGAATAAATCCAAACAATATTACTGAAATCTCAATAATATCTTAAAAATATCTAGTAAACTTTACTTTATATATATGTATATCTTATTGAAGAAACAAATATAAATATTTTTATACGTTATTTCTTTTCTTCTAGATCCTTAGTGTAACCCCCCTTCAAAATGGGAATAATACACATCGCGGAAAAACACTATGAAGTTGGTGCTTATATACCAAAGCCTTCATCATAACAACGCCGATGCCTTTTGAGGAACAAACCCCACACCTTGGCTTGGCCCATGAGGCGGAGGTGACTAAGTTGTGGACAATATCTTCGTTAAGCAAGGTGTGGGCTGTTACATTGGTATCAGAGCCACACCCAGCCGGAATTGTGGTCTGTACGTGTTACAGCCACGACGTTTGGGTGGTGTTGTGTTCATGAGCCAACGAGGACGTTGAGCTCTAAAGGTGGAGGAGATTGTAACACCCCTTCAAAATGGGAATAATAGTCCCACATCGTGGAAAAAAACTATGAAGTGGGTGCTTATATACCAAAGCCTTCACCTCATAACAACGTCGATGCCTTTTGAGGAACAAAACCCCACACCTTGACTTGGCCCATGAGGCGGAGGTCAATAAGTTGGGAACAATATCTTCGTTAAGTGAGGTGCAGACTGTTACATCCTTAGCGACTTCTTTATCCTTATTTATACATTTATGTATAGTGTACGATAAATGTATAAATCTCTCTTCTTCTATCTTACCATGCTTCAATCTCTCTTCTTCTTACAACAATGTGAAATGAGCTCAATAAAGTCATTTTATTCTTAGGAAATTAAAAATAATCTTAAAATGGTTATACTGTGAATAAAGTGACTACAAGAAAAAATAACAATAACTTGAGTGCCTTTAACCTTTGAAGCAATGTTTTCCATACAGTCCTTATTTATGTTTCCTTTATTTTGACTTTATGGAATCAAGCAATATAATGTATGCTTGTTTCTCCTTACCATTTTAACAAAACTCTTTTCATTCTCAATAAAGAACTCCTTAAAATTAAATATCCCTACGGGTAGCACATCCTTGGAACCTTCTGAAATATTTCACTTTATGATCTTTTGGCCCTTTCCTTTTGAATCGTCTCACCTTTGAATGTTCTTCATGACATTATAAGAGCATTCAACCATAATATGAGTGGGTGTGACCCTCCTAATTGCAGGAGCTAGACCCATAAAGTTAAGAACAAACAATATGTTTTCTTAATAATCCTTTGAGTTAGTCCCAAAAAAGTTGATAGTATTAAAATTGGCAGACACTTTAGTCAAATTAGTTGAAAATTGAACAAAAAATAAGGATTGACCGTATATACCCATATCCAAATATCGTCCATAGTAAACTCAAATAATTGGTAAGCCTCTTCTCAAGACACCTAGCACAATATTAATATCAAGTCTTTGGACAGTAATATTAACTGTAAGTGGTACTCTTGTTGTAATGCTCAAACACTAATAATAAATCAAGTCAAATAACAATCTTTCTTTGGGCCGATTAGTTATTCACTTGTAAAACCTTATCATTATCACATATTTATCACCACACATGTGTAAGTATTCGGTCAAATATTAATCTTTCTTTGGGCTGGCTAACATCCGCATGAATAAATACACACAAATATCAAACATTTTCATGAACAACTAAAATAAGAGAGGTCGCTTTGGTGACATGTTATTTCAATTAGCTCACTTGAAATG
Organism: Allium fistulosum; assembly: GCA_030737815.1. Lineage (NCBI taxonomy): Eukaryota > Viridiplantae > Streptophyta > Magnoliopsida > Asparagales > Amaryllidaceae > Allium > Allium fistulosum. Next base: position 1,043,790,407 of record CM060906.1, read on the forward strand.
TAGGATATTTACAATTAGTTTGCAAAGAGACACCAAAAATATATTTGAATTTATTTTTTAGTGTATGTACAATATTTCAAGTGCTATAAAATACTCTCAAAAGCATTTTAAGTCCATATGACACTTGAAAATCTCAAAATTATAATTGTGGCACAACTTGTTTTAATCATAGCTGTTATAGTCTTTTTACTTTAAGTATGTGGTTACATTCATGACATTTTCTAAATAAGTATGATACAAGATATCATAAATAAATCACATAAAAAAATATCACAGATGAATGCCAAAATTAAATGTCATATAAAATTATGCATAAATGACATGGTAACTGTCTTACTAATAACATGCAGTAGCCATAATGTACATCTGAACCATAATATAGCTATATAATATGCTGTTCTGTCACTTTATATTTAGTTTATTATTATTTGAATACTTAGTTAAGATTAGTAACCATGTATTTTGGCAAAATATAGAAACCATAAATGCATAGTTCAATAAGCATAGTTCAAACATATAAAATATAATATGTAACTATTAAACATAAATGCATCAAATAATAAACCATACGCCTTTTCTTATTTCAAATACAAACATGCTGCATCATTAAATTTATTGCAACTGGCGCATTTACTACATTTATGATAATTAATTAATTTATTACCATAATAACCACATTTAATGCAATTATGATAAAAATAAATGCAATTGACCCATTATGTGATCCAAAATGTAAATTAGGGTCATGTTAAAATTTATTTTAATAATAAAATAAACATAAACACATTAAAGGAGCATACTTTATTTCTAATTAACCAAAATTTCCGAAATAACCAAAATTTCTGAAATAACCTAAATACCTTATATAAATATCCAAATTACTTAATCAAAAGTTAAGTAAGGTAAAATAACAATAGAACCAGATTTACATTTCTTGCATAAATGATTTTAAATTATATATATATGTTTATACTATTTATAAACATTAAAAAAATGACTGTACATATCAGATCCAAAACATTCCTTACCTTAAAATTCACAACTTATTTATTAAATATACAATAATAAACATGCGAATGCTTTAACCAATATAAATCATTATTATTTTCAAAATTTAGAGGAAGTTAGATTATTTCTCATAGTTTAATGATTTCAAAACTCTATCCTATTTCATAAATAACATGCAGATCATTTAGATCTATCTATCTTTCTACACCAAAACAATTTCATAAATTACCCTTTCAATTTACAGCAAAAATTGATATAAAGCAAATCCGAAATCATCATCAAAAAGTCCTTGATGCATATATCAATCAGATCTGAAACTTAAGTAAGATTATTAAAGGACTTTTAAAAAAATTTCAATTCAAACTTACTTATAATTAAAAAAAACTTACTTATAATTCAAACTTACAAAAGATCCACTTCAGATAACAATAATATTGTTGTTGTTATTGTTATTTTTTTGGATGAAGCTATACAAGGAAAGCTATCATACAGATACTTATAGCCTTCTTTGCTATTTTCCTTTATCGGGCATCCAACGATGGAAAATAACTATATAATTTTGTTATAAAGTAATGGACCATTGAATAAAGAAATTGAAAAATCATTAAAGTAATATTGTAACAATAAACAACATATTATTTTCCAGTAAGGGGAGAGTGCAAAATAGATTGTAATTCATATAGCATACTGTGACAAACTCCACTGTGGCGGATCCAATTACAAAAGAATTATCATCCAAGGTCTTGCATGAGCATCTTGCTCAATTGGTGTAACTTTAATATAAGAATATTTTGTTTCAGAGGGAGTTTGTATTTGATACTGTCATATGACACATTGCTCAATACTTTGGTTATAGATATATCACAAGTTCTTTTTTCTGATCATAAATAATGTAATAAAGTTTTGTTTGCACTCTAGGTTGTTTAAATATTGAACGTTTTGATCTCACTAAAGCATGACCGGTTGGAAATAGACATGTATAGATCACATCTCGTCTAATTTTCATGCTACGCATCCATGATTGATCTATGTCGTTTGATTGTATTGGTATATGTGACCATTGATTGGTTTAGTTACACTAAAGGTAACAAAAGCCACTTTGATCCTTTGTCAGCATAGTTAGTGGACGAGATTGTTTTAGAAACTTCTTATATTAATTTTGGAGCTCATAAAGTTAAACACATTTATAAGCTTATTACATATTAGGCCCGGGGGAGATTGTTGGAAAATTTCAATATGTGGGCCACATATGTAAAATAAATGTGTTGTGCTATTTTGATGTAAAGACTAATTAATGTGATCAAATTATGAATTAAAGTTAAAAGGCTTACACGTATAATTGTCATGGTATTAATGTGTAGATACTGAGGCAATTTTATTTTGTTGAAGGACCAAATTAGAAAATACCAACATTATAAATAAGAGATTATGGTCCTTAAATTGCATAAACTTCAGTTATTCTCCTAACATCTTCAATGAAAATAATTCAGATCTAGGGTTTATGTCAATTTGGAGGATTATGTCCAATTCTTATCTTTTAGATTTATATCTTTCTTTTAATCAGTTTATGAAAACATCAACTATGAATTCAGATCTAATATAAGGTCTGGAGTTTGTGTCCATATGGAAAACCAAACCAAATTTACCTTTTCAACCACAATTATGAATTCAGATATGACTTCCGCTAACCCGTTTACTTTCCTTTATTTCTTTTCAGTTAAATCAATATGGCTATTCAGATCTAAAGTTTCGTGATTTTATGTACAAGTGCTTGTTATGAAAATATTTTAGTTTTAAGGGCTTCTCATTTCTTTCATGTGTATTAAAGCATTCCAGTTTAGTTCATAATCACCAAGTAGATTGCCTATGATTTATCAAGCTCTTTATTGTTTTTCAGGTCAATCGAAGAGCTGAAAGAAAGCTTTCATTGAACAATTGCACAGATGATGTTTTAGATCCTATAAAATTAAAAACTTTTGTGGAAACGACGATGGATATAGCATCACCTTCACCTCGACCGTATTTCTTCGAGGCAAGATAATTTTCCTGCCTTAAACATAGAGAAATATTGTTCAGTACGGTGCTTTACTGACAATTATTTTTTATATTATTTTCCTCAACTCCTCATATCACAATATTGTTTATATGAAGTACAGGACAGTTTTCCTAATGTTTATTTGCAAATAAGATTAAGAAGCCCATTTACATTTTCTCTCATTAGTGTTAAGCAAATCAAACATGCATGTAATGATAATTGTTTTCTTTTTTATGAAATTTTCAGGTCATGAGCTATTTCGCAACTGCTGAACATGAAAAAGAAAGGCCCCAATATTTTGCATCTCCTGAAGGGAGAGATGATCTATATCAGTACAATCAGAAGGAGAGAAGAACATTTCTCGAGGTGATTCATTCACAGTACAATAAATTATTTCCTGTTATTTTGAACGTAATTTCTCACATCATGGTCTAATAAGTTTGTCAAGAACGAGAGATGCTGAATGGTATTTTAAGTTTTACTGTTGATTGAGACTTTTTGTAAGGCTATTTTAGTCCAGCTTTGTGGTGAATGGTACATTTCTAATTTGTATTCCATTTCATTATCCATATGATCATATAAGGGTCACCTACACTGTTGATAATGCTAGCATTTGCGTACTTGATGTTATTTTTAACTATATTTTCCACTATAAAATGTTTATTTGCATATTTGCTAGTTTTGAAATTTCTTAAATGAAGTACCTGTGTCTGAGAAGATAATGAAATGAAACATTGACATAATGTAACATTCACTGAACAAGTTTTCATGCAATCAATTGGGTGGTTTCCAGGTACTCGAGGATTTTCCATCTGTGCAAATGCCATTTGAATGGTTAGTACAATTAGTTCCTCTTCCTCCTCTAAAGACACGAGCATTTTCGATATCTTCATCCCCTTTAGCCCATCCAAACCAAATCCACTTGACTGTGAACAAAGTATCATGGATTACTCCATTTAAGAGGAAGAGGTACGGACTTTGCTCAAATTGGCTAGCTGGAATTGATCCTCAAGATAGCCAAGGTATGTTAATTTTTATATGCTAACAGTACAAAGTTACAAGTATGACATAAGATGTAGCTTCAGTTTAGAGCGGGTAGTAGGGGTTCATTCGTGCTGTTAGTTTTCTAGTGACAGGAGCAAATAAGTTGATAAAATAACCAGCATTTAAATCGGTTGTACTTCACCGGACCTTGGTATTATTCATTTTTAATATTTAAAAACTGGACACACATGTTTGTGCAGTTTGAAAAGCATAAAAAAGGGTATAAGCTTGTAATTTTTTTTAAAATATGCATCCAGTACACAACACATACTCCAGATAAATCTTATGCCTGCTCCCATGTGTTTGTATGGGGAGCTACACCCCACCTTTTCCACGCCTCATCTACACATCTATGATTTTTAGTGTTACACTCCCATTTGCTACACTCCCATGTGCTTCAAAATGAAATGAAATTTCAGCATTATTCAATAGACACACACACATCCTAGCATTTTTGAATTTCCACTTCGTGCCTAATCCATATTTTTGTATGTACGATTATCATAATTCGATAATTTTTGTAGGTACCATCTAAAATCTTAACTTTAAATCCCATTTTAGATCGGATCTCTTTCTCTACGATTCAATTCGTAGTCTGATTCAAACTTTAGTTAAGCCTGCAATTTAAAAACATCATTCAATACATAGTAATATATTTAATATGCTTATTTGAATTCACAATTCCAATTTCAATGTTTTCAAAACAAAATAGAAATGGAATAAAATAAAAAATTGAGTTTTTTAGATTTAGATGTAGAAGTTCAAACAACGAAATCAATTTCTAACTGTGTACAAATATTAAAATGCGAATCTTTTGAATTTACAATTCAAATCCCATTTCGATTTGAAGTTTGAATTTTATGATTTATGATTTAAATTCTATTTTGAAAACCTTGTTCAACATCATTCCAACAATATATTGTCCTATTTCAATACTTTAGTTACCACTATGTCAGTAGGAATCGTCTATGCAAAATTTGAAATTGTTTCGAAACTTTTGAGTTCTTCAAAATTGCAAGTCGATATAATTATTGTAATATTTATTTTAACCGTTGATTTGAAACGTAATTTTGAAGGGGATGGAAGTTTTGCAACGATTTCAAATTTTGCAGATGACCTTGCTAATGGATATTTTTCTCTTTTCACAAAAAGATACCCCCACACACACAATGCATGTAAATATGTGTATGTATACATATATAGATAGAATGCATAATATCATGTTCTAACTATTGTGATAACAACCAAACCAGGGAAAGCACACTTTACTGATCCAAGGCTTACCGAACAAATATTATCAACCATTGATCAAGATCAACGGTCACCACTTGCCAAAGGGATCTCTCTTGGATTACCAGCCACTTTGGGCCTAAATACTCAGCCTACTTTATTTTTATAAATAGTCTGTGATGTACGTACTTCTTTTGGTATCAAAGCATTATCAATAAAACATATATTTCTGCTTTTCTCTAATTTGGTATCAGAGCCAAAAAGCCTAAAGGCAAATTTATCACAAATCCAAAACTTAGATTTTTTGATATTCTCTCCCCTCAGAAAAGTGTCATCATCGGAGAGGATACCTTTCTTTTGATCAAAGGAGTCTCATTCCATCAGCCTCCGCTGCTATTCATGCATATTACTGATTCTTTGTGAAACAGTAATATACATATATCATAGCATTTCCCTCTTTCCTGTTTTCGTTTTCTCGACTGCTAATTTCAAGATTAGCCTCGCCATTTGCCCTCATCATTACCCTCCATCTCCAAGAAACCGGCATTTCAAGATTCTTGAATCACCATGGCACTTGAAGAAGAGGATGTAACATCAGGGACCTCTGCAAATCCATCAAGAGATCACCAGAGTTCAGATCTGGCCCTGATCAAACCAAAGAATCAAATTATTTCTACTCCATTAGATGAGGATAACTACATTCTTTGGAAATATCAAATCGAGATTGCGCTAAAAGGATATGACTTACATGACTATGTCATGGGCACCAAGATCATCCAACCAGTTATGATCACTGAAAAAGAAGGAAAAACTGTAAGTAACCCTGAATACAAACTGTACCAAAAGCAAGACAATTTGCTATCATCATGGCTGTTATCTTCTATTAGTCAGAGTTTGTTATCACAAGTTGTGGGCTGTAACAGTTCCCACGAAATATGGTCAGCAATCCAACGCATTTTTAGTTCACAATCAGCAGCAAGGGTCAAGCATTACAGAAGGGAACTACAAAATGCAAGAAAGAATGATATGTCTATGAGAGAGTATCTTGCAAAAATCAAGAACTTATGTGACAAATTAGCAGGTGTTGGTCACCATATCTCAGCCAGTGAGCAAATTCTAGTGATTACCAATGGATTAGATCAAGATTATGAATCTTTAATAACATACATAACAACACAACCAAATCTGCCAGACATAGAATACATACATACAGCCCTCCTTGCTCATGAAGGAAGGATTGATCAAAGAAAGACCATGCAAGAAGACTTTAATGTCAATATGCAGCAACATTAAAGAGCAAGAATCAAAAAGGTGTACCTAATCAATCCAAGCAAGACAGTCACAATCAGAGAGGAGGCTATACCCAAAGAGGCAGAGGAAGGGGGAGAAGCAATTATAACAACAGAGTTAAATGTCAGATCTGTGAAAAGTTTGGACATATGGCAAACAAATGTTATTTCAGATACAAGGAAGACACTAATAATGGCCAGTCATCTCATACAAATAAACAAGTCAGTGCAAATATGATTCAAACTCAATCCAAGAATAATGGAGACAACATTACTGATGACACAGCAAAAACCAATGATTACAATATGGATGAATGGTTTCCAGATTCCGGTGCCACAAATCACATCACTAACAATCTGCAGAACTTAAACTTGGGGAGCAAAGAATACTCAGGTAACCAATCTGTTCTCATGGGAAATGGTGAAGCTACAAACATAACACATGTTGGTACTGGCTACATAAAAGGTACAAGGCTACTCTACTTAAATAAATTATTAAGAGTGTCAAGTATCAAGAAAAATCTAATAAGTGTCTCACAATTTGCCAGTGAAAATAAGGTGTATTTTGAGTTTCACCCAAAATACTGTCTAGTTAAAGACTCATTGAATAAACACATATTATTACAGGGTAAACTGGAGAATGGCCTGTACAAATTCAGCAATTTGGGAAATAATGATGCTGCTAATGGGACAAAATGGTCTAATAATATTAGTGCTAATAATGTTAGTACTAAAGATGATAATGATGTAAAATCCTTTTACAAGTGGCATTGTAAACTTGGCCATCCTAGTTATAATGTTGTCAAACAAATTTTAATACAAAATAATATTTCTGTTCCAAGTATTTCTGATTTACATTTATGTGATCACTGTCAAATGGGGAAAATGCATAAATTACCTTTTGCTAATTCTGAAACCATATATGAAAATCCTCTTGAGTTAATTGCTGCAGATTTATGGGGCCCAACACCACTCAATTCAATGCAAGGATACAGGTATTATCTATCCCTTGTATGTGCACACACCAGACACACTTGGATATACTTTCTCAAAGCTAAATCTGATGCTAGTAATGCTGCTATACATTTCATCACTCATATTGAAAGACAAATTAACAAATGTGTTAAAATTTTCCAAACAGATGGTGGGGGAGAATTTAAACCATTAAAGGAATTCTTTAATCAAAAAGGAATACTTCATAGAGTTACTTGCCCCCACACATCTGAGCAAAATGGTTTAGTGGAAAGAAAACACAGACACATTGTTGAAACTGGTCTAACCCTATTATCTCAAGCATCACTACCATTGAAATACTGGAGTGAAGCGTTTGCCACTGCAGTATTTCTCATTAATAGAATGCCAACAAAGGTACTAAACAATGTTTGTCCACATGAGAAACTTTATGGAGTTAGACCAAATTATGATTATTTAAAAACCTTTGGGTGTTTGTGTTTTTCCTACACTAGACCATACAACAAACACAAATTAAGCCTTAGATCTAGTCCATGCACTTTTTTGGGATATGCACATAATCAAAAAGGGTATAAGTGTATGGACAGTAAAGGGAAGATTTACATTTCTAGACATGTTGTTTTTAATGAGCTCATATTTCCATTTACAGATAAAAGCAAGCAATGCAGGGAAATCAATGATGAAAAAACACATGCTACATCTATTCCAGATCTATCTCAATATACTAAAAGTGATAATCAGCATATACAAAGAAATGATAATGGAGCAACATCAGCACACAATTCAGATAATGAAACAACAAGTTGTCTACCAATGGACTCAAGTAATGAGGAATGTGCCAGTATGCTAAACAACAATCAAAACAATGGTCAGTGTACATCCAACAATAGTCCAGAAAATAATACTATAGCTGACAGCAATAATCAACAGAAGGAGGTTCATCAACAACATACTGAAATAGGACACCCCATGATCACAAGATCTAAAAGTGGGATTTTTAAGCCCAAAGTCTACACAACACAAGCAAATGAAGTAGAGCCAGTATCATATGATCAGGCCATCAAATATGAAACATGGAAAAAGGCTATGGATGAAGATTTCAATGCTTTAATCAAAAATAAAACATGGACTCTCGTCACAGCCCCAAAACACAAAAACATTGTGGGATGCAGATGGACTTACAAGATCAAAAGAGATGCAGATGGCAACATAATAAAAAATAAAGCCAGACTTGTTGCAAAAGGATATTCTCAACAATATGGATTTGATTTCACTGAGACCTTCTTCCCAGTAATCAAACCCACAACCATAAGGATTATGTTAACACTTGCACTTCATAAAAACTGGAGTATAAAGCAGTTAGATGTTCATAATGCCTTTTTAAATGGTGAGTTATGTGAAGAGGTCTATATGCAACAACCAGAAGGGTATAGTTCTAGTGCTGATAAAGGTCTTGTATGCAAGCTATATAAGGCCATACATGGACTAAAACAAGCATCCGGAGCATGGCATGAAAAACTAAAAGATACCCTTACTCAGTTAGGTTTTAGTGCAACAAAATCAGATAACTCACTCTACTTAAGGAAAGCAAAGCATGTGAGTACATATATACTGGTGTATGTGGATGATATTCTTATCACAGGAGATGATCAACAGGAGATTAATCAGGTTATTAGACTTCTTGACAAACACTTCGCCATTAAAGACATGGGTGAATTGAAATTTTTTCTTGGTATAAATATTCAAAGAAAATTCAATAATGAGATCATCCTATCACAAAAACAGTACATCAGTGACATTCTAGTCAGAGCCAACATGGACAAAGCCAAACCATTACCAACCCCGATGACAAGTCACAAACAATTGTCTAAAAACAAGGGTGAACCCATTGAAAATGTTAAACAGTATCGAAGTATCATTGGGGCACTTCAATATGCCACAATCACTCGACCTGACATTTGTTTTAGTGTGAATAGGGTCTGCCAATACATGCAGAACCCATTAAGTGAGCATTGGTGTGCTGTAAAACGCATACTAAGATATCTTAAAGGGACATTATCATATGGCTTGCATCTGAAGGGAAGTAAAGACATAAAAATACATGCTTACAGTGATTCTGACTGGACTAATGACGTTGATGACAGGAAATCCATCTCAGGATTCTGCATCTTCCTAGGGCAAAATCCGATTTCTTGGTGTACGAAGAAGTAGTCCACTATCTCCAGAAGTAGCACTGAAGCAGAGTACAGATGCATCGCTAGTACCATTGCCGAGATTATTTGGATCGAGACCCTAATTTGGGAATTAGGGTTCGAATTAAGTCAAAAACCCACTGTTTGGTGTGATAACCTCAGCGCCATATCACTGTCAATGAACCCAGTTCAACACGCTCACACAAAACACATGGAAATTGACCTTCACTTTGTTCGTGAGAGAACTGGAAGCGGAAAGCTGGTCATAACCATATCCCATCCTTCCATCAAAGAGCGGACTTTCTAACTAAAGCTTTATCAGCGACTAATTTCAATCGATTTCGAGACGAGCTCAAAATTTACTCCGCCGACATGAATATTGAAGAGAAGCTAAAACCCTAGTTTGGTTTGAAGGGGCGTATTGTGATAACAACCAAACCAGGGAAAACACACTTTACTGATCCAAGGCTTACCGAACAAATATTATCAACCATTGATCAAGATCAACGGTCACCACTTGCCAAAGGGATCTCTCTTGGATTACCAGCCACTTTGGGCCTAAATACTCAGCCCACTTTATTTTTATAAATAGTCTGTGATGTACGTACTTCTTTTGGTATCAAAGCATTATCAATAAAACATATATTTCTGCTTTTCTCTAATTCTAACTTATGGCTAATAGTTTGATTTGTTATTTGCAAATAGATGTTTATATTCCAGCATGGATCCACGGAGGCTTGCTTCCTCCTCCACCACCCGAACTACCACTAATCCTCATCGGCCCCGGCACCGGCTGTGCACCCTTCCGTGCATTCATCCAGGAAAGATCGGTGCAAACTTCAAGCAAGCCAACAGCGCCCGTTCTCTTCTTTTTCGGTTGCAGAAACAAAAGCATCGATTTTCTATACGAAGAGTACTGGCTCTCTCAAACCCAGGATTCAGGTGTGTTGTCCATGCAAAAGGGTGGAGGTTTCTTCGTTGCTTTCTCGAGAGATCAGCCGCAGAAGGTGTACGTGCAACATAAAATGAAGGAAGAGAGCCGGAGAATATGGAATTTGTTGTCTGAAGGAGGCGCAGTGTATGTTGCAGGCTCTTCTAATAATATGCCGGCTGATGTGACTTCAGTGCTGGAGGAGATCGTTTCTGAAGAAGGTGGTGTTTCTAAGGAATCGGCTGGTAGATGGCTTAAATTTTTGGAAAAGGAGGGCCGTTTTCATATTGAGGCATGGTCATGACCGTAAATATATTGGTTTTTCTTTTTCATTTTTCATTAATTCTTGGAGCTTCATATGACATGGAGATATGGTTGACAAGAAAACATGAACCATGTATGATCATTGAAACAAGTTTCATTGTTAAAAAGTATATAAACAATGTTTAGACTTATTTTTTTTAATTTATTCATAAAGACTAGCGTGCTTAGTGCACGTTAACAATGTAGATAAACACTATTTATTTATATTATAAATATTTGTTAAAAGGTTAAATTTTTGATATGAAATGTTTGGAAGATCTTTTTAACATAAACATGTTAGTTTGAAAATTGTTATCGAACTATGCTAGTTTTGGCTACATCAGTAGCTACATAAGGAAGCCTGTACGATCCGATTGGTGCACGATGGACTGTTGCATACGTGCCTTTATAATTGTTCTATTTGCATATATATATATATATATATATTTTTTTGAAAAGAATATATATATAACAGGATGGAGAAAAAATGCCTTTCTCCGGGAGCTTACAGAAAGATAAAATACATTCGAAAATATGCCTTCGAAAATACCAATACAGAAACAAGCCTAACTAGAGAACAAGAGGAAAAGAAGGCACCAAAATCCACTGCCAATAGAAAACAAAAAGTACCTCCTGAGAAAAGAGGAGCAACTTCCTACTGAACCAACTATCCTGCTACACCCAAGAAGGTATAGGCCAGACCACCTGATATAAACCAACCACCACCAGAAATAGAAAGACCGAAACCAGCCAAAAACAAAACACCATCAAACAGACAGCCGAGGACAAGCTCTACCCGGCAGAGGATGGAAATCCAGAGGAGAACACCAGAGTAGAAACCACAACCAAAGACAGCTGCGAAGTCACAACCTACCCAACAAGGAAAACCGAACACCACAAAGACACCTAAACCTGAAACACTAGCAAAAACATCAAAGCCAAAAATAAAGGGGGGAGGGGGGATCCAGATTGCTGGATGTACGCTAGCAATCCGCCAGGAGGACCTAGCCAATGCCTAGTCTGGCGGTACTCGACGCACAAGAAATGGAAAGAAGACGGACAAGACGATGAGCATGGGAGCCCAAGTTACCCCTAAACGGTCTACCACGGAATGCTAGGAATACATCATTCCTAACTAGATGAATAATGGAGGAGGGGACCATAGGAGAGTCGTCGAAGATTGCCTTATTCCGTGCACACCAAATGTGCCAGCAGATAAGACAGGGAACCAAACGATGAATAATCGAACGAAGAGATTTCCCAGAAGACCGCGCCCACCAGGTAGCAGAAAGATCATTAGCAGATCTGGCAACCCCACGGACACTCAAAAGGTTACCAAAGAAATTCCAGCAAGCTGTGGCAGTAGAACTGTCGAAGAATAAATGGTTCAGGGATTCAGAATCCCCGATGCCGCAGCATTTGAAACGGGAGACTAATGGAATGTCTACCCTTTTGAGATTCTCATCCAATGGCAGTCCATCATGAAGGATACGCCACATCAGAAGAGAAACCTTAGGAGGAGAGCGAGAATCCCATATGAAGGAAAACAACGGATGAATAGGACAAGAAATTCTAACCGAGGACCAAGCTTTCAGGATGGAAAACGAAGCGCCATCCCAGCCCGCTAGATCTCCATGAGAATCAGCGAAGGTCTTCACAGACTGCATGTGCTTCCAAGTCTCACTTGCATAAGACGGAGTTCCCGAAAAGTTGGAACCAGCCAGCCTATGGTACTTAGCGTGAAGGAAGTTAGCCCATAATGAGTCATTAGCACCAAATCTGTACCACAGTTTACAAGCAAAAGCAGCACAAATATCCTTAGGATGCCTAAGCCCCAATCCGCCCTCGTTCTTGGGACGACAAATCGTGTCCCACGAAATCCAGTGGTGGCGACGACGATCCTCCTTGGTGCCCCAGAAAAAGGACGAGACCAAAGACCGATACGAGCGGAAGAAAGAAGATGTAGGGGTCATTGCCGCATAGACATGAGTGCCTATAGAATCCAACACAGACTTAATAAGAACCAGTCTGCCGGCCTGGGAAAGAAGAGCCGCATTCCAGCGAATAATCCGGCCCCTCACCTTGTCAGTTAAGCAGTCGAACAAAGAGTTAAGCTTCCTACCATGGTACAGAGCAATACCCAGGTATGGTAACGGCAGAGAAGCTTCCTTGAAGCCCGAGAAGGTCTCAATCCATGAGGATCGAGACGAAGAACAGTCCTTAGCACGAACGAAACAACTTTTGGAAGGGTTAACAAGCTGACCAGAGGACCTCTCGTATTGATGGATGAAACAAAGAAGACGACGAACGGAGGAACGACCCCCGTTTGAGAAGATAACAATGTCGTCAGCGAAGGAAAGAGAAGAAATAAGAGGACAACCCCTAGGGATTCCAAAACGCTGAATTTGACCAAAAACCATAAGGGTATGAAGACCGCGAATGAAAACTTCAGCCGCGATCACAAAAAGAGTGGGCGAAAGCGGGTCTCCTTGGCGCAAACCCCTCCCTGATTTGAAAAACCCGTAAGCAGAACCATTAATAAGCACAGAGAACCAGCAGTTGGAAATAAGTCTCCAAACCAGGTCGATGATGGTTTCCGGAAATCCGAACGATCTCAAAACTTTGATGACGAAAAACCAGGACATACGATCGTAAGCCTTAGCCATATCCAATTTGAAGACAACATTTGAGCCCCTAACTTTTCTGTCAAGCTGGGAGATCAATTCCTGGGCCAACAGGACGTTGTCAGAAATCAAGCGCCCTTTAACAAACCCCGCTTGAGACGTGGAGATAATACGCTCAAGGAAAGGGGCCAGATGGCTAGCTAGAATCTTGGAAATAACCTTATTCGAGAAGTTGCAGAGGCTAATATGACCAAAATCCCCACAGGACCGAGGGTTGTCGCACTTTGGGATAAGAAAAAGGTTGGTGGAGGTCCAACTAGAGGGGAGGCATCTTCCGAAAAAAAAAGACTGGACAGCAAGACAAAAATCCTCCTGAATAATAGGCCACGAGCAACGGTAAAAGGTACCATTGAAACCGTCAGGGCCGCTCGCACTATCCTTACTCAGGGCGAAAACACAAGCACGGATTTCCTCAGGAGAAGGGGGGTCCGCTAGAAGGTCTCTCTCAGGCGAGAGAACCAACCTGGGAATGAAGGCAAGCAAAGCAGAATCGGTTACCACCTCTGACGAAAAACCCATAAAGGATTGAAAATGGGCCAAAATGGTATCTTTGACTTCCTCGGGCGAGGATGCCAAAGAATGATCAGGCCGCATAATCTCACGAATAGTGAGAAGGTTGTTCTTCTTACGAATGTAAGAATGGAAGAATTTGGAGTCCGCATCGCCGTCGACCACCCACTTTACCCTAGCCTTTTGACGAAGGAATTCATTCTCAATACGAAGCTCCGCAGAGTAGGTGGAATGAGCTAATGCCCACGCCTCCTTATTGGACGCGGACGGAACCTCATCAAACAAAGATTCAGCTATGATAAGCGATTCTTCGGCCACCCGGACACGAAGGTTGTTCTATTTGCATATATGCTGTTGACTGGGGTGGCGAACTAAAAGTTGCTCTAAAGTATATGGTTGCATTTGCGCAGTACACGCCAATAAAAAGATCAACTATACATTGTCCAAGTAGTTAAAAAGTTATAGCTTTTTTTATTTTAATATATTGTTATAAGAAAATTTCATGTAGTGATAAACATGTAAGTTAGGTCTATTTATAAAAAAGATAAGTGCAATGTAATTTACAATTTTCTAATAGAAAATTGCAAATTGATTTGCACTTGTTAATGGTGAAAAATCATAGTTATTCAATAATAAATCTCTAAATGTTATAAACTAAGAAGATTAGAAGTCATTAGAGAGAGAACAATTTTATTCATTCAGAGATTGATGATCTATTTACATTATATAGCCTCCTTTATATAAAGGCTTTGCAGCTTGGTACAAAGCTTATTCCACGATGTGGGACTAAACAAAATAATATAACAGCATATTCACTTCATTATTTACATATATTATAACACTAAATAAGTAGTAGATAAGTTCCATGGATACTCAAATAAAACATAATTAGTACATATATAAGTTTCATACAAACTATTTTTCTCATACATTCTTCTTTTATGATCCAAAATAACATATTTATTTAGACAAAATTCAAATTAGACCCGAGAAAAAAAAACATATTTCAACTTTAAGACTCATTCAAACTTATTACAAAAATAAACATCCTTTTTCTTATTACAGCATTTTATGCTTACACAATCCAAATATGTGCAAGTACAAATATTTTTTTTTTCAAAAATTACACTTGCGCAATCCAAATTTGTAAAGCATAATTTTTTCCTTAACAGGAAATTATTATCAAGGACAAAATTTCTCAGCATTTTAGCCTCAAGGACAGACCTTCAGTATTTTAGCCTGAAGGACAACTTTTTTTAGGTATCAGTTTTTAGGTATCAGTTTGTAGTTATCGGTAGCAGTTTTTAGGTATCAATTTGTAGTTATCGGTAGTAGTTTTTAGGTATCAGTTTTTAGTTCGGTAGCAGTTTTGGAAGAATGTTTGTCCTTATGAATAATTTTGAAAGAATGTTTGTCCTTATGAATAATTTTAAGGAGAATGTTTGTCCTTGTGGTTAAAATATTGAGGTTATGTCCTTGAGGCTAAAAATATATAAATTTTTGTCTTTTAAATTAATTTTTTTTAAATTACACTTGCGCAATCCAAATTTGTAAAACATGATTTTTTTTAAGTTACACTTGCGCAAATTTAAATTTGCAGTTGCGCAATCCTAATTTGTGCAAAACTAAACCTATTTTTGTTAATACGTTTTACTTGAGGCCTAATGTTGAAATAAATTTGTTTTTGACCTATTTTGAAATTTTGTCATATTTATCTTATATACGATCTGCAATTTCGTCTGTAGCGCCTTTAATTCTTGTAGATCTTGATCTTTGTTTACATCTGAGTGTTGAGGTGGTTGTACAATTGGGCCTTTATACACATCCCAAAACATATTCTGGGGCATAGGAGGGAAAAACTAGAGCATAAATATCTTTATAGTTTTTCCAGTGTAGACAATTGTGAAGTGATGTTCTATTAGCACCTCTTTTGCATTGTGCACATGCATGCTAATACATGTGAACATGAAACTTGGGTAAAGTATAAGCATTTTGCACGAACATTTACAAATGTTATCGTCAATATTCACTGCATTATTATCTGCATATGTTTCAGTTACTTGCCATTAGCCTCTCGGTCAAGCTAAACCTTTAGATACTCGTACTTCGTGATATTATGCAATACATTTTCAATCATTTTTTCCAAAGGAACCGTGGTTTGTCATTTCACGCGAGCTTACGTGGAATTCTTTAGCAAACCATCTTAGCCATAGAATATAAACTGCTCCGCCAATTTCCTCCATCGGATTAATATTCGTACATATTGACTTACTCAATTTCGATCATATCAGCGCATCTCATGCGTAATTGGTAATAAATTTTGCACATTTCAAAATCCCATTGTTTATGAAGAATTGGTGGTCCTCATTTTCTTTTAGAATTATCTTAATCCATCTGTCATCTACTAGACCAATACCTTTTAGTTGTTGCCTGAACTCTTTGTGTGTTGACTCTCTCTTGCTTCTGCACATGCATGAAATAAGTTTGTAAAACTTGATTTCAAAATTCGCTTTCAAATGGTGAAACATAATATAGAATGACAACGATGTGTTTTTCTCATTTTTCTTTCAATGCAGTTGAAATTCCTTTCATTCTCTCAAAAATAAAGCTAGTGTTTCAAAGATGGAATTAATAACCCATGCAACTAAAAAACCATCACCAAGCGGCTACTGACCGATTCCTAGAATTATGAATACCAATGGGAAATGATAGTAGTTTGCATCTACATCGGTAGCCACAAATAATGTACCGTTACATTCTCTATACAATTGTGTTTTATCTATTGAAACCGCACATTGTCAATGTTTAAATTTTTTCCATGCTTGGTCAAATTGTTGGATCTGGTGCATCGAGCGGCACGGTAAAAGAGACGATTTCAAAAGAATCGCTATATTTTTTTTATAGTTTTATCATATTTATATTTACATTAAATCATATTTAATGTCATTTGATATAATTGGATGTGAATTTGAATTTTGATTTTAATTATGAATTTTAAATAAAAAACTAAATTCTAATTTGAAATATTATAGTTTTATTTGAACTAATAATAGTTAAATAAACGTATTAATTTATAATACTGTCTAGGACATTATATTCAATAACTAATAAAGTGAAATAAATATTTACTATATTAGGGTTTAGTAGTAATATGGGAGTGCACGCCAACATATTGACATTTAAGTGTTTATATACACAAACATATATTCGGTCTTACATTTACAATTTAAATAATTATAATTTTCTTATTGATAATCAATGAAATGGGCTCAACTCTTCTAGTTTAAAATATTATTTTTATTATTAGTATAATTATTATTGTTGTTGATCTGAAAATGTATTTGAAACCAAAATTTGAATTCAACATCATAAAACTTTTACATGGTTGAAACTAATTAAATATCCCTGTTAAAATATCTACTTGATCAAGAATTAATGTGTATATATATGAAATTATATATTTAAAAATATAATATTTGAGAAAACTTTATTTATATCTTTTTTTGTTTCATTTGAATAAATTTTAAATAGAAGTTTTACAAATTAAAAATTATTGTAATAATATATAAATATATATATTCATATATATTAAAAAAATTCTTTTAGAATAACGATATTATTATTATTATTCTTGCCCAAAGAATATATATATATATATTATTGATTCAATCGATTTACGTATATATATGTAATATTTGCATTATAAAATTATAAATAAAATATTTATATAAAGATTGATTTTTATACCAAAAAAGGTTTATCTAAAGTAATTTCTAAGTTAAAAAAATTAGAAAGCATATATATGATTTTTATATTTATTAAGTTAATAGTAGAAATTTTGGTTTTGTTGTTTCTTAGATGAAAATATTATAAGAATAATATATATAATTTAAATGAAAATCAAAAAGAAATATTACCTAGATAACTTGCTAGTTAATAACATGTTGTACCATACGTCTCTGAATTAAATCACCTGCTTACTTTTGCTAGCTTAGTTGAAAAGGTTAACTTGGAGCTTGAACAATGGAGGCTAGAGTTAAAAAAATCATTTTTGAAATGAATGAGAGACCTAGTATTCATATAAACCAAAGGGCATGTATCATCCGTTGATCCTAAAATATTCCGACCTTCAGGAGACTAAGTAACCATAAGTATTTTAGATGCTTCTATGTTTTCTTTAGCTAATACATCATCACTATTAAGAAAAATAAATACTAAAATTAAAATATCAAAACATATTGATTTCATAATTAATATTCATATGAAATAAAATTGCATTCAATTTCGATCAAACACAAAAGTGGTTATTGTTTTGTAAATAATATTTGGTATCCATGAAAATAATTCTTCAAAACTTAGATGCTTCCTTAGCAAGCGCTGTATGTTACACACCTACTGCTTCAGTTAATGACATCTGCAACACGAAACTCCATTGAACATATTGCCATATACTTTCTACTTTTACTGTAACTTGTAGGATTGTAAATATACCTTAGAGGAGAGGGGGTGAATATGGTATTTAAAATTATTTCGTAGATAATTGGATATAATATATATAATGCAAAAATGTAAAACGTAGAAAATAAAGAATATACAAATTTACCCAACTTCGGCAACTACTCCGTAGTTTCTACCGTTGCCCCTAAAATTACTATTATTATTAAATAATCGATCGCTTACAAACCTGTAAACTTGCAACTCATTGCTATTTGACTATTTTAATCCTATATTAAGTAACCATGCCTCGACTTTATCTTCAAGTTGAGAATTTATTGAACCGCAAATCGTAGTTCAATCCTAGATAAAAGCTACAGTTTAAAAATAAAAGAAAAAATACAAAAAAAAGATGTCCCCCTAATTACATAAAAGGTTTGTAGCAAAAATATAAATATCGAGGGGCTGCTTTGAAAAATGAATATTTCCCGTTTTTTTAAAACCACGCCTACTTCCAAGATCAAAACAAAAATCATTCCATTTCATCGTTTTCTTCTGATATAGATACGTTAGTGAAAAAAATGCTATATCCCAAAAAAATCGCCAATCCTTCGATAAATTGCTGCCTGGTATCGGAGTCGTGCCTGGGAATAACGATGCTGGAACCCAATCTGGTGATCGAGCTCAATTTGTCGTGGTGTATTCGAGTTCCGCCAGATACTATACTAGATATTGTTACATCATTTAATTTAGAACTTTGCGTCATCGTCACATCAGAGTTTAGAGTCCTAGTCGATCTAAAACTCCAAGTTTTGTATGATGGTGCTAAAGTTAGTGGATGCTTGGATGTTGAATTCAAGCTGTTATCGTTTTAAAGACTTGAAGATTGAAACGTTCTATTGTCGTGGGAACTCGAACCTGTCAACTATAAATGGATCTTCTTGGAAAAATGAGCCGCCTTCACCGTCGACCTAACTGCATCAATGCTTGAAGCTCGGATAGAATTAGTGGTATGTCCTAGGGGTAATTAGGTAACTTGTTACATATATCTAACTCAATAACCAATTTTGTTCAAAATAAAAGGTGTTTTCTTTCTATTATATACTTGATATGATATGTTGTATTACTTAATTAATTTAAGAATAAATAAATTTAATAGAAAATCCATAAATGGTATGTTTTGTGATAATATTTACAAAGTGTTGTAACCTTAAGTAATTTATCACAATAAAAATAAGTATACTATTATAAATATTCCTAGCCAAAATGTTTCAAGGTTGGATATCGATATATCCATTAAGACTAGAGTACGCAACGCTCTTCAAATGTTGGGCAGTGTAGTACTCATAGATGTTGGTTGACTTATAGTTATTAGATAACTATGAAATTACTCACTGGATAGTATTCTATTGGTTAATATAACTAAGATCAAACAAAAAATATCGATGTGATTAATTTATACAGATCTCTCGACTTGAAAATTTTGTCGATCTTCTGTATGAAAGCTCCACTTTGATTATAGTCAAATCATGGCACGACGTCTATCGAGTGATTATAGTTGGGTCGAGTGGAAGTATTAGAAGTGAAGCACTATTCAAAAGAGGATTCTTCTCCTCTATTATTTGGAGTTAGTATCATGGTCAACTCAAGCCAACTTAAAGTCAAAGTCTCTAGTCATAGTATTTGGTTAATAATACTTGTTGTTATTGAACCAAAGACTTTGTGTTTGGACTATAAAGTTTAATATGAACGATATAGAAATTTTGACCATTACCAAATTCCATAAGTTCAAAGTGATATAGTTATGACGAAAATAATTGGTGTAGATAAAGTCACAACCGGGTAACGCTTAACAAAGTAAAATTTGATTTTACTAAAACCAATTAAGCGATAAATTTGGTCAAAATGTTACACCACCTGCTAAGTGACATATGAATGATAATATTCGAATAATTCGTTATTAACTGTCGACCATATTTACACCTGACGAGTCACATAACCAAAACGATGAATTCTCCTTTGACCAAACAATTTAATTAATTTGTAATTGTAATAGGGGCTAATTATTTCGGTAGTAACATGGGGCTATAAGCAACTAGAAATGGGCTAGAGGGGCTTGATAATAGATGGCTATGATTAAAGGAGATTGAGTAAAAGATGAGAACCTTCATTCTCTCATTTCCTTTCTCTAATTAAGCATCTCTTCCGAAATTTGATTACTTTTTGAAGCCTCCATTCCCATTCCTTTACTGTTCAATCTTCCTCCTCCCATTTCTTTAGCTTAAATCAAATCAATTTAGCTGCTACCCAATAGCCGATGGTGAACGGTTCAAGGACTAGCAATCTGTTGTATGGAAAATTGTTTCTAGGAACTTAAATGTCGTTTCAAGGTTTGCTTAAGGGCTTTGGCTACAAGGTATATTTCTAATTAATACACATATTAATTTATATTTATAACGCTCATTGTGTATGTATATACATACACACACATAAAATATTGTTAGTTATGTAACGATTCCATATGCAGTTTTATCGTCACAAAAGTAGATTGGTTATATGTATTTGTATTTATGTTTAATTTTTTTATGGTAATTGATCTATGTACAATAAGGCTCATAATAAAAAACATTTTTTTATTATTTAAATAATTTACTATATAATACAAACAAATATTTATATGGTTTATAATTTAAATACTATAGTATAATCAAAAAAATTTGAAAATAAAATTTTATATATGATGGTTAATAAGTATAGTATTTTTGATAAAAGAAATATTATATTTATATTATTTTTAAATAATATTTAATCAATTTATCATATAAATAATTATATAAATTCAGATATATCTTATAAAATATATTTTATAATTTATAAAATCATATTGATAAATAGTATACTCATGGAAAAATTAATTTTTTTTAATTTTTAAATATTTAAACTAAAATTAGAAATTTAAAATTTTGGATTTTTAATTTTTTAAATTATATAAGTATATAATAAATTTTCAAATTGCAAAACTTTCATCCAAAATTTGTTAAAAGTATAAATTTTAAATTTAGACTCGAATAAAATAAATTTTCAAAATTTTAAATAATTAATTTTTGGTTTATATATATATATATATAAAATTAAAAAATTATAAGAATATCATAATATGTGCATGACGAGATCATCATATATTTAAAAAAAATTATTTAAATTTTTTATTTATATTAATATATATATTATACATATTATATATATATGTAAGTATTTAACATATTCAATTATACATATATTAAAAATAAAAAAATTATATCTATATAAATATTATTTTCGACATTATAGCAAATTTTTATTTATTTATTATATTTTAAATGATATAAACATATTCGTATATTAATCAAATACACACATTTTGTTAATATTATATATTTTTGTTCATATATAAGTATTTATATGTTTATACAAAATTATATATAAATAAAATTTTAGTGTGTATATATATATATAGAAATATTTTATTATCTAATAAAATATATATACACATATATATGGATAACATATTTGCATGTTGGCTGGGCTAACATGTTCGTTGCGATGAAAATTCCGACATCTATATACAAGCATGTTATACCTTGCATGGATTGATAGGTTACATGTGCATATATATATATGTATGTATGTATTTATATATGTATGTATGTATATGTATATACGTGTGTGTGTGTATAACACATGTATATATATATAACATAACATAAATTAAATAATATTATATCATTTTATAAATTTAAATTAAATAAAATTTAGAAATCTTCTAAATAAACTAGACTTCGTAGGTCCAATAAAGATCTAATAAGGATTTTTTTTTAAATTCACTCATAACTTCCACTGGGGGTTGGCCCCAAGTTTCAACGATGGTATCGGAGCCCAATAGCTTATGCGGTCTAAATTAGTCATACTAGGATTAACTATTAAGCTCACAGTCCAATGGTTGTCCCTAATAGAAAAGACCCAAATTTGAATTGGGTCTTGGGCTAATTTTCAAAATTATTTAAAAATTAAAATATAAGATTTTAAATTTAAAAGGATAAATTTAAAGTAAGATATAAATATATTATAAAAGTTATAATATAATAAAAAAATTCAAAATGTTGGAAAATATATATCAATTTTGAAATTTTAAATTTTTTAATAAGATTAATAAAAAAATAAATTAATTAATGAAAAAAATACATGTATTATATATGTTTGATATATGTTATGATATTTTAAAATGTTTAAGATGTCACAAGTATACATGTATGTATATAATATGATTTTTCAAAATTAATATAATTTAATTAAAATTGTTTAATTAAATAAATAAATTAAAGTTTAATTGATTAATTAATTAAATTAAAGGTTAATTAGTTAAATAAAAATACATATATGAGATATATATGCAATACTATAAAGGTTATAGTATATAATAAATATTTAGTATAAAAGTTAATTAATATGTTAATTGATTAAAATTAATTAAATAAGATTTAATTAATACAATATTATACATAAGACTATTTTATAAGCAATATGAAATATAAAAGTTAAATAATAATAAAACTTATATAATAAGAATACGTAAATTAAAGGTGGAACATTAAAAAACCCTAAATAGACTTAAGGAGTAAATACATATGTAAACGTACATAAACCGTTATTTCTGATGTGTCCAAACTTAAATTACGAGGGTATTTAATAAGAAATGCATTATTCCATAAGTCCATATCCCTTGTTGTAATATATTAAAGATTATGAATATTTAATATTAAGTTGTCATTTATCATTTATATATTAATAGATTATTTGCACACTCTCTAGTTGTTGAGCTTTTCTCAAGCTGGGGATGTAATGTGTAGTATTATTAATATATTGAATAGATGAGGTAAAATAACTGCATGTATTTATTGAGCTTTTCTCAAGGTATGTGCATTATACTTAGGCCATTGAAAAATAATATGTCCGAGTGAATAATCCCCCTTTACTTGTTGAGCTTTCCTCAAGGTAAAGGCATGAATATGATAAGGAACCACATGTTAGGAGTTGTATGTTGTAAATCTGATAAGGAGTTATTCATTGTATGTGGATCTATGATTTGTTGAGCTTTCCTCATTGTTAGAATCCTAAGGCATACGAGTCCCAATACCCACTAGTGAGATGAAAGACTTCTATGTTTCGCTTAGGGTTTGATGAAACTTAAAAGGCTAGTGGGAGCCTTATTAGAGAAATGAAATGATAACATTTAACCTTTCTAATATTGCAAGAACATATGATATATACTGTTATAATAATCTACATTGATAAATTTATGCATTTAATACGATTGATAAAACGGTTATCAATTAAAATATAGAAATTAACTAAACTGAAGATTGACAAATAGAAATATAACATATATTTACTAATAAATGCTTCTTGTGTGTTAATTTATCAATACCCATACAAATACAAAATACATTTGTAATTTGGTCGCTTACGTATTTATTTAGTCGAGACCATGCATTGCATCCTATGAGTTTCAAACTCTAAAAGCGATACAAGACTGTGGATATTTGATCTATATACTATCGCATATAAGTATTATATAAGGAACGATCATAGTTTGTAATGTACGATACTTCGATGAAGTTAGTTCATTCGAAATAAGCTAATAAGCAGTACCGTGAGATCGAGTATTCAATTTGATTGATTACAAAAGGAGCATATTGTGTTAATGTAACACTAGACCAAAACTACAAGAAAGATCTAAGAATTTGATCATTGAATCGTTAGTTTGATCGGTTTACGTAAAGTGCAACATATTTGATGTCCTTAAACATTAAGGATAATCGAACGTGCTTTCGTTATGATATTGTAGTAAGGTTTTCCTTTTGAATGATTAGACCACTTAGAAAAGAATACGAAGATATAAGAGAAAATGTGATTTAACGTACAGTTGGAAAGAAGAGAGTGAATGACCACCTCTGTTTCATAAAGAAACATCGAAAATTATAGTTGTAATAATAATGATTGATACTAACATTGGAATAAGAAATATGATTTCTATTCCGAAATGTATTTTCATATAAAAAATTGTTTTCTATGAGATTTATTTCTTCAAGTTCAAGATACCTAATCAAAGAACTCTCCATTGTAAACTACTTGCAGTATACGAAATAAATAGAATATATTAAGTGAATGATGAACCTCCATATTTAATATGCTATTATAATAATGGCGAAAATAATAGAAGCATGCCATATAGCACTTATTGATTACATCAAATTATGAAATACCGAACATTATTTATGAAATAATGACTATTTTTCAATATTGCTGAAAAATAGACATAGTTATATTTCAATGTGAATATTATGAATATTCGTTATGAAATAAAACTATAATGTGGTATTTGTTTTCACAACAAAAGTGATGCATTGAAAAGTACCGAGTATCTAAAATTATTTACAATTATTTTGAAATTATAGACTAAGCCATAGTTTTGAGAAATAATCTTATTACATAATCATAAATTTAATTATATCTCAAACAAATAAGGGCTGTGCACCCATTTAATGGGAGCATCATAGAGTTGATGAACTCTTCGCACTGATACATATAGATGGTTGCAATCGTAAGTCTATTAATACCAAAGCGATTCCACATTCTTTGTCATATTCATCGATGAGTTATCATAGATACGAACATGTGTATTTGATATGCATGTACAAATCTATGATAAACTCATAGAATATAAAATGAAAGTAAATAATATAACATGCAACATAAATGATTCGATTTGATGAGCATATTGGAAATACTTCCATATGTACCTAATATGAATGAAGATTTAGTCTCAAAGGTCATTCCTCCCTATAATACATAATGATGTATTGATAAGGAGTAATCGAACTTTATTGGGCAAAGCATGATTAATGATGAGTGAAGTTGAGTTAAACTCTGTAACAATCCACCACGGAATAGACCTAATTTCGATCCAACAAAAGTCTGTCGAACCTTAGGCCCATCCAAGGCGAGTTGTTAGGTTGATAAAATAAAAACAATACATAGTACGCAGAGCTATCTATCAATACTTTTAGAATCTCATAGCGGAATGGATAAAATATAATATCAGAAACAAGTACCGATTTTATAAAAAAAAATCATTTAACAAACATAACATGTTAAATATTACAACGTATTTACATAAAACCTCCATAGTAAAATATCTTAACATAACATAACTGTCTGAACCGGTTATAATATAACACTACACCAAAAATATTTTTAGGGGCACACAAAAAACACTATCATAACTTACGGTAGCGTTTTAGAGAATGCCTCTAAAAAACTTGCAACTAAAAATCCAGGACTTTCTGTTGCGTTTTCACAAACACTACTGAAAAGCAACAAATCACAACGTTTTTTAAACAGCGAATTTTTTTTATTGTACCATTGTATAGATGCTGATGAAAAATATTATTAACGTTGTTACAAAATATTTTAGTAGCGATTTTTGTCTGCTCCATATATATTTTGGTAATTTTTATTAAACACTACCAAAAATTATTGGTTTCTTGTGAAGATTTATCTTGCTGTGGTAGCTCGTTCAGCGTTAACTTCATCTCGTTCACAACATATATATTATATAGTAATAGTTAACATATTTTGATATGAAAACAACAATCATTCATAATTATCACATCCAAACAATCGAAAAACACATTAATCACACAATGAAATGTGATATACAAACAATTCAATATAAAATATTTTCAACAAAATAACCATGTTTACATAAAATACATAACCGTATAGATATAGTACCAATTCATTGCTAATAAAAATGTTATAATATAGATGATGATTAAAGGCAAATACCAATTCATTGCTGCAGCTATTCATTTCTTCGGAAAACCTTATATACCTAAAGACAAGTATAATAATCAACAGTGAGAACTTGTACAAAATGTTCTAAGAAATAAGGTACATAACTTGTTTAAACTGCATTATATAATATAGATGTTAAATATGGTACATAACTAGTTTAAACTGCATTATATAATATAGATACTAGTATAGAGATAAAACTAGTCAAACAGATGTAATTTGTTAAGAGAATAGTGGAGCTTAGATGTAGGCAACATTGGTGATGTGAATGTGTGAACAGAGGATGATACACAACTGTTTTATGCATCACTACACTGATTTTCTATTCGCACTGTAAAAGAAGAAGAAAATCAGTAATATAAATTATCATTAAAACTATGCAGTTGTTCGAAGGATCAGAGTCAAAGTCATTTTGTACATCACAGCATCGATATACATTAACAAAAGAAAAGTATATATGATGAAGTTCAGACAGAGATATAAATGTAATATATAATCAAGTCTATATGATGAACAAAAACTCACCTGAAAGCAACCACCATAACCAACTTCATCTCTAAGCTGAAAAGCCTTTGTTGATTTCTAAAGCTAATAAGCCATATCCACATGCTCCATCTATGTGAAAAAGTGATAAAATTGATTTCCAAACTAAATGAATATCCATATGTAATGAAAAAGATACTATAAGAAAAAGAGAAAAACTAAAGAGCAAAGGAGCATCCAAACTAAATGAATATATGATGGAAAATAGTAGATGACACTTCAAAATCATGTCTGTAAGAAAATGAAAGGGGTCCAACTGAGCCTACGATTCCACTTTAGACATGTGCATTCACCAACACCTTTTGAGTGAATCTATATGTATCCAATACAATGGGAATTATTATATATAATTGTATCCAATATAAAACTCGGATCTGAAAAAAAAGATCTGTTTGAAACTTAGAGCATTTAATTTTCAAATGTTATGTCACATATAAAGTAGAAGAAAGGTTAAAGCTCTGTAAAAAATATGATTCAATTAGCTAGTTAGAATAACAACTGACAACATAATGGATGGATCTTCATTTTAACCTAAAAGTTCCATTGCTTAACTCCTTTTATTATCTTAACATTTAAGGTTTACGCATGCAACTAATGTGCAAAGATAAATGAAATAATAGTGATGTTAAAGTGTAACAACCTGGAGTTTTATCACATTGATTTTTGGAATATTTAATTAGCTTTAAATATTCGATTTGTAGTTCTGTTTCAAATGTAATAAAATCTATTTTCCAAATAACTGCTTTTTAATGACGTAGTTTAAATTAATTTTTCAAAAATTTTCATAATTTTTAATTTGGAAAATAAGTAAATTTTCGTTTCACGTATTTTACACCAAACATTAGTATTTCTTGTAGAATATTCTAGTATATGATTTTTGTTTGATGATAATAAACATATATATATATATATATATATATTCGTTTAAACGTATTTGTTGTTGTACTATTTTATTTTTCACATAATTAAATAGTTATTTGTTGGATAAAATAAATAACACAGAATTCAAATTCAAACAAATATTTTATTACAAATTTTAGCTCTCACTACATATATACATTTTCAACTACATTACAATTTTGATTACAACACAAAGTTCAATTTACCTATCACTCCTCACTACATATTCACTCAACTCTCATATTTTTATCTTCAACTCTATTCCAGTTTGTATCCAACATCTGAGCTATCTACAAAATAAACAATAACGCAGTAAAATTGAAAAAGAAATATTTTGCAGTGCAAATTAAAATATGTGTTTTTGAAAATGTTATTTGCCTCAGTTATTTGGATTGTTCGTCATTTATTTCTTTTGAATTCATCTACATGAACAACTTGTGACATGCACAGTGTATCACTGCACATGCCACAAGGCCGTGCACACCGATATACACTTGCTTGTTAAAATTGTAAGGACAGGTGAGCATAAGGTCAAACTCGAGCCTAGGCTTGATTCAACTCAAGTGCAAATATTCAGATGCAATACAAATAAAGTCACAACATGAGCACAAGAGCCAGCATATACACAGGTGTACACATACAAATGTGCATTTCCTCAGCATCTCAAATTTCAGCCAAGGGACATCAGTACACATGAACATCAAATCAGATCAACAAAAGGCACCAGTACTATGGACCCAAATGAAGGCAAGTGCACAGGACCAGTGAACAGCGATGAATACAAGCAGTTCAACAGACCTAGTTCAATGCAACACAAGACAATGGACCAAAAAGCATGCAGTCGACCAAAACATATTCAATACACAGAAATGTTTGGACTCAATACAACCAGACATGTTTATGAAATTCAAGTAGCAATGGTGATATAAAAAATTCAACTTCAAGAAGAACTAAGACTATGAAAACAAGAGACATGAATCACTTTAGATTATCATATGAAAATGAAATGCAACATCAGACTCCAAATAGTGGTGCAACCAGACTTCAATGACCACACACAAAACAGCCTCACATGAAGACTCACTTGAATAACAATGTTACTCAAGCAAACCATGCATAGTGACACACACAAGATCAGTGGACACAATAGACCTAACAAACCGGTACATCCAGACCAATGGCAGGCTACAGTTCTAACATTACAACATGAATATATATACAAGTGCATCTAACCAGACCAGGTAGCATACAAGTGAAGATTCAACCAAAACCAGAACAAAATAACAGTAGCAGTTCAAATCAGTTAGGAAGTAGAAAAGTGTTGCAGTGAAGTCAATCAGGGTAAAACATAATGAACAAGTCATAGCCAGAAAATCCAGATTATCTCAAAATTCAAAGAGCTGAAGTCATAGGAGTAATGAACGGAATCGACCCAAAGCAAGTCACGAAAATTCGAAACATACAGTAACATGAACAAGTCAAGAATTCATCGCATCATTCAAGTAATAATCGTGTGGCCGAGCAAATTAATAGACGAATTCAAACCAGAAATATACGAACGATAAAATAGGGTTTTCATCCCTATATAAACCAATAATCATCATCGACATAAAATAATTCGAGTTAAAATAAATCAGAAAGAAAGCATCGTCCAGAACTCAAATCAAGTCTAGTATAAGTATTAATCGAAAAAGGGAAAACACGTACCAATTCAAAGCACGAATCAAACTCGACAATTGGAGCAGCCGCAAGCCTATCAAAGCCAGAGTATCGATTGATATGGCAAATCGAAGTAAATTCATCACTGCAAGCGATCGAGGCAAATCGGCGACTTTAATTTATCACTAAACCCTAATTCTAGAACGAAGAGAAACAAGCGATCGCAAAATAGAAGAGAAAAGGGGACGAACACTTCTATTCTTATTTTAATTGGGCCGGTGTTATTTAAATTATATTGGGCTTAAGTTTTTATAATATGGTTAAGTTTTGTTAATTTTTTATTTTTTAATTTCCTTTTAAAATTGTGTAACTCTCTAGTCGTGTGACTAGGTTACGAACTACGGTGGTGTACTTCGAGAATTCACAACTCAATGGCTGAGTTGTGGCAGGGTTTTGAGCGTAGAGTTAGGCTAGTCATTAGCGGGTGTTGCAAGTTTATGTGTGTAAGCGTCTGACTACTTCATTTCTAGTAGAAACCTTGGGGGTAACATGCAGGCAGGGTTTTGCCGAAGCTGGGTAAATTTGTGTGTGATCTCTTCTGCATTATCTTTCTGTTTTATTATCTGTGATTGATTTTTACTTCCGCATTAATTATTATTATTATTATTAGCATCACCCTATTCACCCCCCTCCAGGGTGAAAAGGATCCTACATTTCTGAAATATAATAGAATTTAATAACTAATGTATTTTATAACTGTTTTGGGATCGTGTCACATTGTTGTATCGTGTTCTTTCGTTCTGTACGCAAATGGAATATTGTATAATAGAGTACCGCAAATAACGCTTTTCCAAATTTCTATATAAAATCCAATTGCAACTTGATTTGAGGTATGCTTGTTACTTAAGGGACATGTTCAGACTTGCTGGGTGCTTAGACATGATGTTAAAGTTGAAAATATGATTTAGAGACATTTATACATTTCCCACTATATATTTCATTCCATCTCAATACTCCTGGATTTCATTTTACTTCATGTTCTCTTATGTTTCTTTCCCTACCCTTCTTTTTTTATTCATCACTTCATAGCAAAGCCTCCTCCTTTGAAAAATCGAAATCTAGTGATTTCCTCAACCATAAATTATGAAACCAAATTCTTTTAATCATAGTCGTTAGGGCTTCGATTTGGGGTATGTAATGCTGGGTGCGACATGACTTAGGGATGATTGATATATTGGCAGTATTCTCGAAGTGAGCTTAGGCGATGCTAGTGGTGGAATTGGATGACATGGCGGGCGACATCATGCTTTGGGATACGGGGCGTATCAATGGGTGATGTTTGGCAAAGTCTGGTCGTGAAATGGTGATTTTGATTTTGCCTGCAAATGAGAATGCGAACTAGGGTTGGGCACGGTGGTCATTGGAGGCGATTTTAGCTCGATCGGAGGTTGCAGTTGTGTTTGTCGCCACAAGGAGCTTCGATGGTCAGGGTTTGGACGTGCACCGTGGAGGGAGGTAGAAAGCGACATTTGATTTGTCGTGTTGTGTGAGCGCGAGGGGAAGGGGGTCTTCATGGTCGGTTTATTGTGAAGTAGGTCGAATTATAGGCGTGTGGTGCCATTGTGAAGAGCTCGGCTGGTGGAGTAGGATGGTGGCCTTAGATCGTCGAACGATGGTGCAAGGGGCGGTGCACTTGCACAGCCAGTGTGCATAAATGGGTTTCTGGGTGTTTGAAAAGAAGATAGAGGGAGAAGAAGAAAGGGGTGTGGTAAACGGGTCGAGTTTTCTTGTGGTGGGCCTAGCCCATTTAGGAGTTGGGTGAGAAAATCTAATCTTACTTATTTGTTTAAAAAAATAAATAATGACATTGATTTAAAATAGAATATCTCACTCGTTTGAAATCCGATTTAACCCCGGATTTTTGCATTGTGTTCGTATTGACGAGCACAACGTTTTGACATAAATAATTATTGATTTTGGTGTAGTATAATTTAATGATAAACTAATACCAACTGATTATAATTACGTCAATTTGGATAATTACGTAGTTTAATTAACTATGCTTGATGGGTGTTTTCTATTTGGCGAAATAAACACCATACTGTTAAAGTGAATTAAAACTGAGTGTTTTGGTCACCCGTTTAGTGGAATAAAATGTTGTTCTGCTAATTAAATTAATTGAAATTTAATTAGCAGAATAAATCCCCTTTCTACTATTTTATATATATGGACATCTGATTATACATCGTTAATTGATATGCCGCTTGGAATATGTGATATGTTAACCAATGAGGGTTAAGTGTTAAATTTATTTACATAGTCGTTGATTATGTAAATATCTTTTATTAGCTTGAAAAATAAAATTGAATGTTATGGTAACTTGTTTAAGTATCATTGTGATCGCTAAGCCCTTCCGAATTTGAAAATTGATTTTGATTCAAAAGTTATTTTAAGGATGCTTATTGTTTATTGATAAGGTTTTAAAGATATTTTTATATATTAATAATATTTAAAAGGTTATTCTTATTTATTAATAATGGTTTAATTAATTGTTTTAATAACAATTTAAAGTTAATTATTTTAGTAATATGATTCTGTAAAATTATTTAAGAACATTTAATTATTGTTTAATTTATTTATTTAAAAAAATTTAAATTATATTTTAATTATTAATTAAAGTTATTTAATTATATTTAAAGGTAAATAATTATCGTGTTAATATTATTTAAAATTTAATTTATTATTATATTAATAATTGAAATTAATTAATTATTGTATTTATAATGTTTTGAAAAGAATTAATTAATTATCATATTAAGGATGTTTTGGAATTAAGTAAACATTATATTAATAATGTTTTGAAGTTAAATTAATTATCATATTTAAATTATTTAAAAGTTAGCTTATTAATATAATAATATCGTTCAAAAATTAATTTAATATATTATTAATGAGATTCTAAAGTATTTATTTTGAATGAGATTTAATGATAATTACATAGAAGGGTGTTTAATAATAACATGTTATTTGAAGTTATTTTAAATAATTTATTGTTATCAATGGAACTTTACTAACTTAAAGAGTCTATTAAATAAGTTTGTTTAAATATGGGAAGAGTTTTATAAATGGCTCTAAATATTTATAAAAGAATTTATAAATGAGTTTTAAAGATCTGAAAAGGAGGAGTTTTTATAAATGAGATTTGAGACTTATAAAGAATGTTTATAAATAGATTGGAGATTTATAAGGAATCTCTATAAATAGATTTGGAGATATTTATGAAATAAAGAGATTTTGGAAAGAAATGGTTGATTTGTATGGCATAATTCAATGGGTAGAGATTGCCTACAGTTTACTATGGAATCGCTGGGATAGCGACGTAACAATTGTGTAAGATATGATCCATAGTCGATATTGAACGGTACCTTCCATGTCTATTTTTAAAAAATTTCAAGTATTTTGAAAAGAATGGTTTATGAATATACTTATACTGGTGAGATAAGTACATGAATATCTTAACAAATAGTTGAAATATGATTCTAAATCAATGAAAGATTAATTTAAGAGACTTGGTGGTTCCATGGGAAATTAAATCTTTGTTTGAATGTTTGTTTATTTGGTAGTTATGTAACCGACTATCAAATTTTGGCCTAAATATGTAATCCTTCTTAATTTTGGTGGTACGGAAATATTCCCTACTTAACACCAAAGGATTTTAACTCTGGAAATATCTAGAAGAAACATGATAATTATATGTTACAGTTACTGCTAGTGGTGTTATACTATACGTATAAACTCGTTCTGTTCTTCTAGGTTAAATGATAAGGAGATCCTTCTACTTAAAAGGTTAAGGGGTGATCCTCGCTCTAATGTATTGTCTGATTATTTCCTAAAGAACCAGTATTGAGCGTTCCAAAAAATCGACGATTGGTTTTTGGAGAGCCAGGGAAGCGGAAGAGTGTACTCGTAAGATGACTCGAAAACCGTAACCTTTCCAAAACCATATACGGTTCTATAGAGGAGTTTCATGATATATTGAGATGTTGGAATCCGTTTGTGGTTCCGAACCCGTTGGGGTATGAGAATCCGTGTATGATTCCAAGATTTATTTGAGATATGGGTATGAGAATCTATATGGAATTCCATGATCTATTTTGGTAGCGGTGCGTGAGCTGGAACGCCGGACGTAGCCTCATCAGCGGTAATGCCTAAAACTAGATATAGGAGGCATCACCAGTAGGGTTGGCAAGCCCAAAGGGTGTAGTAGGCTCCACCTAGTCATTACTTACAGTTGTTATGCATGCATAGGGCGATGCACTTGGTCTTAGCGAGACCAACTATGTTTTTCTTATGATACATCACCAGGGATGTATTCTACTTTGGAAGGGTATCTCTGATCCTTATGAAGGAGGACCATTCTCGAAGTACTGAGGGGCACCTCCCTGGAAATCCTATACAATTAGAAACGTGCCTTATCGTTTTATGATTATATACCTAGTATTGTTGTGATGTACACTCACAAGCATCACAACTACTTGATTATTATTATTTTCACACTTAAACATTATTATAATATCACTGGATTTTTTGATATAAAAAGTTTTGGGTATCGTAAGATAAAACACGTCCGTGTTTATGTGCGACGTGGTCTTATAAGATACCTTTTATTTTCCAGGATTTTACAAGCTATAACAAATAAAATTCCTTATGATCTGAGTTTCTCACGCTGTTTTTAACAGACTGACCGGGCGTTGTTTTCCTATAATGCTCGGGGTCAGATCGAGCATATTTCCTGGTTTAATTGGATATTTTGGAGCTTTAGAAGATGAGCTGGAGGCCCAGAAACGTATTCATGTATATGGTTATTTTCCACTGCATTCATTGTTGTATTTATCAACAACTATAAGAATATGTTATTATAACTGTCCGGGTTGAAATAAGTTAGTATACTTTGATTGATGTCTGTATACATACATTTCAGTTTGTTTTTGTATAAAGATTTGTTATATATTATAAATCATTCGTTCCATTGTGAGATTCTATGTTGCTATTTTTCTTCTTGTCTTCTTCGTTCTTTATTTTCCTCTAACTATCTAGCTTTCCATTCAATTTAAGTGGGTCACGTGTGGTTTATTAGTTGCTTAAACTATACGGTAAAGTTGGTCGTTACATAAACACTACAAAATACTACACAGAAAAGTTTTGAAGTAAATAACTCTAATAGCTATATAAATAATCTAATGAAATTTGGTTAAATTGCTCAATAAGTAGTTGTGGTTGGTGATAATATTTTATGGTTGAAGTATTTATATTTTGTATATCCAAGAGAAAGTATGGTGATATACACAACATTCACTCCTATTCCATACAAACAAAGTTGATTTTCAAGCCATAAAATCTTTTATCCAACAGGTATCCAAAAGATGTATATGGAAATGACTCCCATGTTATCGATAAGTACAGAGACAGAAAATAGGTCGTTGTAACATGATCCTAGTAATATATAAAACATATAAAGAAATATGTTTAATGTAGTATTTTCAAAAATAAAAATAAACAAATGCCATAGGATAGCTGTAAACCTGTAACAACAATAATACAACTAAAAATAAATGTCAAAAGGAATAGTTAAATTATTAGGTTTATATAAGATAATTTTGGATTCAGCTTCTACAAATAGTCATAGCCAAATTAAACATCTTTCCGTTACATAAACCTTCTAAGTATTGCTATATTATAAATCCTTGGAAACCCAAAACTAATAGATTATAAAATGCTTAAAAGGTGGAACAAGCTAAATATCACTCCAAAAATCAAAAGTAGAGGCATCAAATTTTAATGACAATGCTCTCTCTTTCATATAGCAATGTGCTAAATGGATTTCTTGCATTATGCGTAGGAGGCCGGATGAAGAGATATGTGATTCCAATGGATTACTTGAGTCATAAAGCATTCAAAATTCTCTTAAGAGAAACAGAGAAAGAGTTTGGTTTTTATAATGAGGGTATTTTAAGAATTCCTATGATATATTTGTTTTTGAGAGTATGTTGGACATTATAGAGAAAGTCAATTGCTAAAATATCAGGTTTGCAAAGATAGATGAAAATAAAGTCTGATTTTTTTACTGTCTATGTTTTACATCCTAAGTATTTGTCATATGACCCAAACAAATACTATTTAAATAAATAAAATTGTTTACCGGTGCATTTATTATACTTCAACCAAATTAGAAGTGAATATTTAGAAAAGATAATGTGCTAAGGGGATATGCTAATGAAATAATATCGAACTAATATTACTTACACTATCAACTATAAACTTATAAGTAAAGTCTCTCCTGGATTGATGGTACATTGAGAGATCGAGGTTGTTCCATCAACCCATAATGCAAGTGTATATGTTAGTATTATATTTGATCATATTTTGAAATAATATATGAAGATGAACCTGTCTAATGCCATGCTAATGGATCACAACTCCTTCCGTATGGAGACTATTTTTAAATTCCTAATTATATCTCCAACCGTAGCTTCTATTGTGGGACTTGGGAACTTATCCATCCTTTAATTAAAGAATTTGAAATTCAAATAATTTTTTAGGGCCTGGTGTGTTCCAACATCATGTATATCAATTCCATAAGGCAAAATATCATCGAATAATAAAGATTCAATATTAGGGAGTTTAATTTACCAAATCCCATTAGAATCCCATTTGCTATTGGCTGAAGCACACCACCAACCCACCTTGCTACTCTAGTCTACCACCTCATGTTGTAGTAAGCTCAGCAACCTTGATGTTTGACTTCAATCACTTGGATGCCCATACACACTTAAC
Organism: Allium fistulosum; assembly: GCA_030737815.1. Classification (NCBI taxonomy): domain Eukaryota; kingdom Viridiplantae; phylum Streptophyta; class Magnoliopsida; order Asparagales; family Amaryllidaceae; genus Allium; species Allium fistulosum. The sequence continues at coordinate 1,043,826,871 of CM060906.1, forward strand.
TTCAATCACTTGGAGCATTCACTTGGAGCATCTACCTATGACTAAAACAACATTACATTGTGCATGTTTTAGAAAACTCGATGTTTAACTAGTAAATATAAAAGGTGGAACCCAATGTATGAAGCTCTCGCACGATAGCGGGCTCTGAGGAGGTCGATAATGTAAGCAGCCTTTCTCTCGCATTATGAAGAGGTTGTTTTCAGACTCGAATCTTGATGCCTAAATCACCATGCGGGTGACCTAACCGTCGCGCCAAGACTCCACCTCTTTGACTAGTAAATATAAAAACATAAAATATTAAATAATAATCAGGCATATGAATTTGTTAAGATAGGGACCAACTTACATTTCTATGTGAAACTTATGCAATGCGATTCAAGTTCCATAACTGGTGCATGAGCGGATGCAGGCGAGTCATGTGGATACCTTCGTTCATACCATGCGACACATTCATCTAGCTTGCTATCGTTTCACAAGGTACAAATGTTACATGACTAGGTCTTGAACTTAGACGCAGCAGCTATTGGTTTTTGAACACCACAAGCTTCACATACAAGCAGTAAGGCTGTAATTGCAAGTGAACATCCAACATGAGAGAATATGTATGAGATCTGCGATCTCATAAACATCAATTATAGCAAAAATAAGAAAATGGTGAATATAAACTAGTAATAGAAAAAAGGTCGCGAGTTCATCATCAAGCAACAAAGTCAAGGCCAAAACATATTTTTAATATAGAAACATCAGGCAAACATCATTAGCAATTTTCCAATAAGTCAAAACTAAAACACAGAACAGCCTCACCTTCACATCCAAGCATCTAACATGTAAGTATCAAAACCCGAGCATCTTCAGGCAGTAACATATAAGTAGATTCAAATGAGCTGTAACATCAACAGTCAAGCACAACTTCTTTTAGTACCATATCGACGAAAGCGTATAAGTAACCTCATCATGACTCAGATTCTAATGGTTTCTAGATCTATCATGGTAGTGGTTGCTTCCAATTTGCGAGCAACCCAAAAATGAGCAGTTTCCAAATCAAAATCCTTGACGATGGTGAGGCAACATTGCGAAGTCACAAAGCAGCAATGGAAGCACGAAACAGAATTTTGAGGCTGTAGATTTTTTTAGGGAGGAGGCTTGGTTAAGGATTTAGGAAGATAATTTTTTTTAAGTGTTATGAGGGAGAAAAAAGAGTAGTGGAAATAAAATTTTACCAAAATTGCACGAAATGATGGGCGGGATAAGTTAGTAGTGTTTATATATTTGTTTTTATTTTTTCTAAATTACTACCGGTTGCATTTAGCATTAAACGCTACTAATTAATGCAAGTAATAACATTTTTTCTTGTAGTGAAAATAGTTTAAAAAGCATAAATATATAGATAACTTCCACAAGTCTTCACCTCTACCTTCATCTCCTAAATCAGCATTAACCTCTCTAACCTGTGTTGTAATGAGAGGTGAGTCAGGAAAAAAATGTCTATTGTAATAGAAATCTCAAGCCTACCATAATTATACTTGGGCAGTAGTATTTAAATAAAAAAATATGCCTTACGTATTAAAATCATAACATACGTATAAAGTCAACTGTAAGTGAGAAGGCTCTTCCAGTCCAACTATATAACATCCGTATAAAATCAACTATAAGTCCAAAGGCCCTTTCAGTCCAATTATACAACAGTCAACTGTAATCCCGTACGCTCTTCCAGTCTAACTATACAAAAGTCAACTGTAAGCCCGAAGGCTCTTCCAGCCTGATTATACAGCTCTAACGTAACTAGCGTTTTCGATGTAAGAGGAAGCACCCGAACCAATTAATACCACTTTAATGGGGATTTAGGCAGACTCTGATCATTTAAGACCTATATAATAGGCAGATCCCCATCATTTAAGGCCTAATCCCAAGGCGGGTTGCTACATGGTTCTTCTTTAATGACATCATAAGAAATCCAATCAGGCCACTTAATAGTTCACCTAAGAAAGAGGTAGACCCTACCATAGCCACTTAGTACCTGTAACCTAAAGTGGACCCTTCTAAGGATTTCACCTACCGCATCCCGAAGCGCAACTTATGACCCATAACCCACTCGTGACGTCTCACATCAGTCCAACCATTCATAGGTACCGTAGCCAGATTGGCTGGACTGGTTTACCCTACAGAATTAAGACTAACCTCGCATCCACTGTGGTTATTTATCATAGACGATGTCCCACATTAGTCCACAAAGCCACACCGCCGGTAGGCAGATTTAACCGAGCTGACTTTTTTTGAAGACCTAGAGAACCAAGCTTTGCTTGTAAACTCTAAGGAAGTATGCACCGAACTCACAACACATACTTCAAGTAATTCACAAGGATATGTAGTTGGTGGGGAGTGAACCCTCTACCTTTAAGGTGAGCTGACTTCCATATAGCTTTGGACTAACCTCGTATCCCTATAACTTAGTCATAACTTATAAATATATCATATATATATATATATATATATAATCTTACATGAATAATAATTGAGGCCATATAAGGTATCCCCTTATTTCTCCCCTAATTAGGGATTAATTCCCTAATTTACTCTAACTTCATTCCTACTAATTAATATTACCTAACTATTTAGTAATACTAATTATCATGTTCAATATGCTAAAATCAATATGTTATATTTTACACACACACACGCATACACTTATATTTATGCATAGATTTTAGGATCTAATCCTTATGTTACAACAGTTCGATAATAATTCGCTTATAAGGTATTTTGAAATATCATTCCCATAAAAATCTACAATTTCAACAAGAACTGCTGCTACCATAGCCAAATAAAATAGATTTGTACAAACATGGAATACCTATATCTTGTTCTATATTAATAAATTGGAATCCCTCTCTATTTTAAAGAACAAATCTTCACAAATTAGATCGCCTATATTCAATTCAATCTTTATATGCATCATTTTGGAGTGAGAAAGGAGTTATTTATTCATTTAAGTGATCGAAATAGACGGTGCAAACTACAACCATTTAATTCTTACTTTACACACCATTTCTAATTTATTTTCTTTTTGAACCCTTTGACACTCCAATTTAAAACGGGGGAAATAGGTTGAATGGACAATAGATTATCTAATTCAAAACAAATAATTTGATTCCAATATAGTAATACCAAAAAACAATTATAATTCCAACAGATGCAAAGATCGATATTTACTTAGGGAAATTCAAGGGGTTTTAGATGTTATATTTTCGTTTACCAAAATTTTCCAAGGCATACACCAAATCCAAGTAAATACTATTCAATTACAAAAATGTGAAAGGCGTGATATTTCCACTCACAGAGAATTGTTTGCTTCCTAATTGGATTTGATTCTACTATGCCTAATTCTCTTTCAGATCTCCCTCTGAAAATCCTAACTAATTCCGGAATCTAAAGAAGAAGATGAGATCTGATTTATACCACTTCTAATTCTATGTTTGATCTTTCCCTTTTTTGAATATACAACAAATAGATTATTTTTGTGTGTGTTTATTTGATTTCAGAAATCAAAAGACATGGAGAAGAAGGATTAATTTAAATTAGAGATTAGACATTAGAATTACTTACCAGAAAGTTTATTGTTTCTGAAAGCCTAGGGGAAAGAATTTGACAGAGCTTCGCCGTTGCTATAGAATTTTATGAAGTAAAAGTAAGGGGTTTAGAATTCTATTTATATAGGTGAGAAGAAACCAGAACCGTCGGATCAGAATAATCAGGTCTGGACCGTTAAAAATGACTAAACCTTAGCCGCCGCCATTAGGTAACGGTCAACTACCACCCTCCACCGATCGACCGCTAGTGGTCGACTGGTCGTGGTCAAGGGGTCGACTGCTCCCCCTTCTTATGACTGTATTGATTTATTTCCATTTATTTGGTCAACTGATCATGGTTGAGGGGTCTACTGCTCTCCCTTCTTATGACCGTATTTATTTATTTTCGTTTATTTGTTTGATTGCTCAATTAATTATATTAATTGCTTATGTTAGCAGCGTTACTTTAAACGTTTCTCAAACATTAACTATCAAACAATGTTTTAAATTTTAAAACTCTAACTTTTAATTTCAAATTTAAATATTTAAAATTTTAATTTCAAAAACTTCAAACGTTCATAACTTCTCCGTTTAGATTCCGATTTCAACATATTATATATGAAAATTGACCAAAAATTTCCATGGGCGCAATGGTGCAACTTCCATGACAAAATTTTGACATTTATAAAATTTAAATTTTAAATCTTATTTTAATTACTTAATTTCTTATTAAATTTTATGGGTTGTTACATTGTCCCTCCCTTAAAAAGGATTTTGCCCCCGAAATAACCAAGGGAAGATAATGTAATGTTATACAACCAATTTATTTATAATAATCTACACAATCGTCTACTTAACCAAAAATGCAATGTTATTATGTATGCAAACACACTATAGGTGAGCTCAATCCTAGCGTGAATACAAGATCATGGTACGCATGTTTAACCAATAATCGCAATCAATAACTTTAGTTGTAAGACTAAAGTTAAACATTTTGAGAGTATTATTCAGAATGTAGTAAGTATCCATGCAATCATAATACACATGTTTAATATCTTCAAGATACAGATTACAAAAAGAACATCTATTATCAATTTGCATATTTTTTCTTTTTAAAAATTCTATAGTATTTAGTTTTCCATGCATGATTAACCACATATGAATTTAGATTTAGGTGGAGTATTTGTTTTCCAAATAAATTTAAAAGAGTTATTAGCTACGCCCGAGAAATTAAGAAATTTATAAAAAGAATTAGAAGTAAATTTCTTACTCTTATCCCATTCTCAGCTAATATTATCCTTTTCATTATCAATATTATATAAATTCAATCTAGCATAAAGCAAAGAAAGTTTCCTAAGAGTTATACCTACTAAAATTCTATTAAAACTAAAATTCCAAGGAGGGTCATTTTCTAGAGAAAAAACATCTAAAATTAAAGCATTCTTAAAGTTACAAATTTCGTAAAGCTCTTTAAATTCTATCCTAAGAGGAATAACATAAATCCAACGGTCGTGCCAAAAGAAGTATTATTCCTGAATGAACAATTGTATTAGTACCAGGGTTAAAAATCTAATGACATTTTAAAATTGATTTCCAAAAATTAGACAACTTATTTATAACTGTAGGTGTAATTTGTTATAAATTATTGCTACCATTATAGTAATGCTTAGAAATAATTACTTTTCAAATAGAATTATCATCTATATCCTTAAATTTCCATAACCACTTCCCTAATAAAGATAAATTCATGTTACGTAAATTAATAACTCCTAAACCACCTTCCTTTTTCGATTTACAAACTGTTTCCCAATTGACTAAATATTTAAGACTAGTGTTGGAATTATCACCACTCCATAAGAAGTCCCTTGTTATTTTATCAATTTTATCAATCACCCAATTTGGAAAAAGATGCATAGACATCCAATAGATCGGAAGAGCAGGTAAAACAGAGTGGATAAGGACTAATCTACCCGCTCTCAATAAAAACCTCCCGTTCCAGGTAGAAATTCTATTTTTAATCTTGTCCATAATAATTAACCAGTCATCATGTTTAAGTTTAGTTGCTCTAATAAAAAAACCAAGATAATCAAAAGAGAAATTCCTAGTTTTACAATCGAGCATGTTAGCAACTAAACCATCAACCTTATCAACGTCATTTAATACTAAAATGAAACTTTTATCAAAATTAATTTTTAGCACTGAAAGAACTTCAAAACTGTATAAAATAAATTTAAGAGTAATGACATGATTCGGCAAATGTGAGGTAAATAATAAGGTATCATCCGCAAATTGAAGAATAGAGAGACCATTGTGAGAGATTTCACTACCAACGTTCCACAAAGATCCATTACCTACCGCTTTTTTAATTATCATTGCAAAAACATCTGCGGCTAAGTTAAACAAAAGAGGCGATAAAGAATCACCCTGCCTTAAACCTCGTTTAGATTGAATTTTATTTCCTAAAATACCGTTAACCATTATACTAGAATTACCTGTTTTAAGCAAAGTCATAATCCAACCAATCCATTTACGACTAAAACCTCTAGCTAATAACATATCAATTAGAAAATCCCGATCAACCGAATTAAAAGCTTTTGCAAAGTCTAGTTTTAGTAGAGCACATGTAATATTATTTTTACAACAATGATTTATGTATTCTTGAACAGTAGCCACTCCATCAGTGATATTTCTACCCTTAATGAAAGCGGATTGTGAACAATCAATTAGATAATTCATTCTTGTATTTAGTCTATTAGCTAAAACTTTTGAAATAATTTTAACAGAACGGTTATTAATGAAATAGGTCTAAAATCTTTAAATTATTAGCACGAATCTTTTTGTAACGACGTGGATTTTTCAACATTTTAAATAAGAATTTAATGAAGATTTTGAAATAAAATTTAAAAATAAAAATTTAACAGTGAAAACTAGATATTTAAAACGTGTCCATTGAAATGAGGCCAATAAAATTTGTTTTGCGTCAAAATTTGTTCGAAACTCGATCGGCATTATTTTTAGTGCGAATAATTAAATTTTAAAGTATGAATATTTTTACATAGAAATGACGTAGAAAATTTTCTGATTAAAACGTCAAAGATCGTTCTGTCTAATTCCGATCTTTGTAGCCCCGTTTATCAAGATTTGACGTTGTCGTTCAAATTCGAAGCGGTAACAGCGACGACATGTGAAATTTTGCTACGAATTATCGTAACACAGGTTTGAGTATATTCTTGGATTCGTCTAGTCGTGCTGATCTCCGTAATTTTTTTTTTCTTCGTATTTTGGCTTCCGTTGCAACACGTTAAATGGTTGAGATAATGGTTCGTAACCGTGCCATGGTGTCATAATTGCTCACATTCTTTTGCAGCCAACTTTGTTCTTTTCAACCGATAATATACCTTGTGTGCGCCTCCTCACCTATTAAATGCAGCATTTAATTCCGCCGTGCATTCTCTTCCTTCTTCTACTTGTATATATGCGTGCTTGCCTTCTTCCTGCTCTTGATTCCACTCTTACTTTCTGCTAACCTTTGTTTAAGAAAGAAAAAAATATACTAGTATATATATTTAAACTCACGTACACCCTCTCTCTTCCCTTACCTTTTTCTTTCTCCTTCGCCTCAGTCCACCACCGAGCAACCAGTCCACCTGCACCTTGAACCCGCACCTCCTTCTTCCTCCAACTGCCCTGACCCCACCAGTCCTCCACCAGCCCCAGCGCCGTACGCGCCTCCTCCCCGCTGTCATCTTGCCACCAACACCACCCCTTCCCTGTCCCACAACCATCCACCTCAGCCCAGTCCCGCTCCACCACTTAAGCTCTGTCCCCACCTGCTCCAGCCAAAAGCCACCACCCTACCAACGTACCTCCTCCCGAAGCCCCGCCTCCCTGCCAAATCCGTCCCCTCCGCCTCCTAGCCCAGCCCGCAAACCGAAGCCACCTGCCCGAACCACAAGCTCAGCCCCACACACTTCATCCTCGAACCCGAACCGTACACCCACCAGCTCACGACCGAACCCGACCTTCAACCTCCCCTAGCCCGCATCACCCACTCGATCGCACCTTGTTCCGCACGTAGTCCACTTCGCCGAACCCGTACGCGACAAAATTCCACAAAAGAAGCCGTCACCTTCTCGCTGTAGTGCATGTGCACGTGTCCGTATCCATGTCGCTGTTCTTGTTTCTAATCCGCGAAGGTGAGTGTATAACTCACAAAATTTATTTTTACAAGGAATGTCCCTGGAATTGAAAGATGATGTAAGAAAGTTAATTTGGTTTACTTTAAATTAGTTAAGTTTAAATTAATTTGGTTAATTTTAAATAGTTTAGTTTATTTTTTTAGCTAGTTAACACTTAGCTTATACAATTCATTTTATATTTCTCCGAGACTTTCATTTTCCATTTTTCGCATGAACCAGGGGGACGTTCATTTCTTTCCAAAAGTTTGAACACATTTTCATTTTGTGGAGGTTGGACACATATGGAATAAAATAGACATTCATTTTTACAACTCTCTTACACATTCATTTCTACATACATTTCCTATTTTTTTTTAGTTCAAATTGAAACAATCAACCATGAAAGAAAGATTCACATATATATATTTCATCATTTTCTACTTTGCAAATATGAACAAAAGCATACACAGCATGGACATATTCTCACACAAGTAATTGGGTCATGCCTGGTAATTGTCTTATAGGCTTGCGTTGGATAAGAACATTTGCTTAGTTTGTTATTTTATAATTAAGTTAGTTTTATTAAACATTAAGTGATTTAATTTTTTTAGTTTAAATTACTTTAAACTTTGAAAGAGGGTCCAGTACCTTATGGATATGTGTATAATGTGTGTGTGTATGTTCTTGTGTGTGCACTGTGTTGAAAGGCAGCATGAGCAGGGGAAGAGAGAAATGGAGAAGGGGATGTGTGTGCATGATTTCATGCGTCTATATTCATGCATGCATGGAGGAGAGGAATGGTGCGCATTTGTTTGGAAATTTGGGTTATGAATTGCATGTGTTCAGGTGGAGGTACATGCTATTTAAAGTAAAGAAGGGAAGTTGTTTTTTTCGGGTTACATGCGTGAGTTACATGGTGGAAGAAATTGTAGTGCAGGCGACCAAGAGTGGGGAAGAGAATATGTTGGGCCATGGTTTGAGTTTTGCATGTGAATAGAGGAAAGTGTGTAGGAATTTCTAATTAAAGAAGAGGAAGGAGGAGTTTGAACATGTACAGATGAAGGAAGAAAAATATAAATGGAGGAAGCTGTGTTCATGCACCTGAAAATGGGTAGGTATTTGAGCTTGTTGGGCCTAGGTAATTTGATTTGTTTTAAGTTTAGTCACTTCGATTTTTTTATAAATAGCTAAATTTTAAACGTGTGTGACTTCACACACGAAATCCGTTTAACCCACGGATTTCGACGTTAGATACGCGTTAACAAATAGAACACATTAGTAAAATTATTGGGTACATCTATAAAGTATAAAATAATGATAAATTAGTGATTGAGCTTAATTACAGTTTACATAGTTAAATTGTTATACTTCATGAGTGACATTTATTTAACAGAATAAATCTCCGTTCTAATATTATATTAATTGATTAATTATAATGATGTGTTCGCATTTACTCTCGACTGTATTTATTTACATAAGAATATATAGTCCTGACTCGAGTGTTTTGTTTTTCATTACGCTCGGGTCAGACCGAGTTTTTCAGTTATCAAAGACAATTATTCTGGAGGACGAAGACGAAGATTCAGTATATGATATCTACTATTGTTTATTCCGCTGCACTATTCTGTCTATGCAAATTATGTAACTCTGATGATATTGTATAACTCTGGCTGATGTTTACAAGGCAAATCAAATGTATATTTGTTGAACAGCTTCATGAACTGTTTATGTTATTATTATATTTTGTCATTCCGTTGCAAGATTCTGTTATTGTTTCTTCTTTTCTTCTATTTCTTTAAAAATAAACCCATTGATAATCTATCTTTTAAACAGTTTGAGTTGGACATGTGTGGTTTATTGTCCACTTGAACTGTTCAAAAAGGTGGGTCGTCGCACTTTTTATGTAATAAAATTACATTTGCAAAATTAAATCTTCCTAATTGTAATTTACCATTATAAAACTCATTAAACATGCTAATTAAATCAAATTTTAAAACTTCCCAAAATAATTTGTAAAATAAAATGGGAAATCCATCTGGGCCCGAGGCTTTATCACTAGGCATGTCATTAATAGCTTTCAAAATTTCCTCTTTAGAAAAAAGGATTATCAAACTCAGAAAGGTCAATCCTAGAATCAATAGGATAAATATCATTCCATCTTATGTTAGTTCTATGTTCATTCTTAGTATTAAATATAACTCTATAATAATCAATAAAAGCCATATTAAGATCCCTTTGATTAACTAATTCTATATTATTCACAAAATTAGAATTTATTGTGTTACTGCATTTTCTACCATTAGCCATATTATGAATTTTTTTGTATTATTATCACCTTCATTAATCCATTGAATTCTAGATCTCTATTTCCACATAACCTTCTCTTTTTCTAAAATAGAACTTAGCTCACTTTTAAATTAGCGAGAACGTTACGCTCACCTAGATTTAGTTGTCTAGTTTCTTCTATATTGTTTACTTTAAGCATTTCAGAAAGAATATTTTCTTTTTTAATTTTAATACTACCAAAAACATTATTACTCTAAATTTTAAAAAAATTCCTATGATCCCTAAGTTTTAAAATAATTTTTTTTGCAGAATTATCCGTATTTGATATTATAAAAATTCATTGAAGTCCTTTTATTTTTAATTAGAGTTGAAAAATTGGATTCTAATAACCACATTTTTTCGAATTTAAAAGTTCTATTAATAATCTTACGTTGATTGCACGTAAGAATTACGGGGCAATGATCAGAATAAGTGTAAGGCAAACCCGAAACTCTACAAATAGGAAATTTATCCTCTATTTCGTCACTGATGAAAAATCTATCTAGAAAGGCCATTGAGGGAAACTCTCTAGTATTACTTCAAGTGAATTCTCTATTAGAAAAAGGAATTTCAATCAAATTAGAATTAATGATAAATTGATCGAATTCTTCCATAGAAGAGAAATCACCTTCCCGTCGTGAACGCACTCCTAGAAAACGCGTAACATTGAAATCACCCCCCCATAATCAAGAACTAGGAGCTAATGATCTAAATTCTAAACATTCATTCCATAAAACCCTACGTCCGAGTTTTGAGTTTGGCCAATAATTAAACATTAGATATATTTTAAATAGAATTGTCACTAAGATTGATGAGAATAATGTGCAAAGAATGTTGCTTAGAAATACATTGAAGTAATTTAAAAGAATTTTCCTTCCACCCTATAAGTAAACCTCCAAGAGCTCCAACATAAGGTAAACAAGCTCAATTCCTAAAGTGATAACCACCTAATATTCTATAAAAATGAATGTTAGGACGCTCAATTTTAGTTTTTTGTAATAGTGCAATGTCAATAAAATAATCCTTAAAAAATGCTCTAATTTTATCACAATTATTTAAATCATTCAAACCTCTAATACTCTAGTTAATAATCATCATAAACCAACAGATCTAGCTCTCTCAATTTCCTTACTTCTAACATAAGAAGTATCTAATTCAACATTAGAAAAAAAAAAGTGGTATCTCTAGCTAACTAATAAAACTCAAAGAAAGACAAACTACCTAAAGCATACGAAGAATAAGTGCTGCCTAAATCAAAATTCATACCTGAGCCTGAATTCGTAGTACCACTCGTGGCATACGGATCAGGTAACTCACCCAAAGACTGAGAATGACCACCACAGATCCTGGCATTACGACGAACAGTCCCACTAACTGTCGCTGATTTCCTACGTCTACCTCTCCTTGATGATGAAGAAAAAGATGTAGAAATTCCTCTTATATACGAACAGTAGAATCCACATTTGATGTGCACGGTGTACTTTGAATCACAGAATTCACCATTTTCTTATTCACGGTGCAAACATCAACATTACTCTCATCAATAGTGGTGTCAGTAGCCAAAAAACAACTATCCACTTCAATTTGTGTCTAAACTAATTCCATTTGCTGATCAGCAGAACGAACTTTTTCATGATGAATATCAAACAACTCATTCTCATCCCCAATCAGTAAGCCCAGTACCCCTGAATTCCTCTCCACAACATCTGGACCTGTTAACATTCCCCCATTCAATTCACCAATGATCTCCACCTCCTTACAAGCATCCCCAAAATAGTCCACTGGCAAGACAACAGAAGGCAATGGATTTCCAAACTCTACTGTATTATCTCCAACAAATTCACTAGAATTTTCACTATAAGGCACCAAGCAATTAGACAACCCATCCTTAACCCTTAACAACTTATCAACAGAATAATCGTTATATTTGCGTGCACTATGTACACTGATATCACCCACTTCTTCATATACTTGATCACCACAACTATCAGCAAAACCACTTTCTTGCATACCCATATAATTCAGCAAAGCATCAGAGATAACGAGTGAAGAATTCACCTTGTCTATAATGTCTCCATCCACATCACTTAAGTTTTTACCATATATCATCAAAAAGTTAGCAATTCTATCAACTGAATAATCATTATTAGCAATACTAGCTTTTTGAGCAACTATATCATTATCTAAACTCCCCTTTAAAACTGTCTAGTCATCATGTTCATGAGAATCCTTTAAAGGATTACTATCAGCAAATCTTTCACTATTCTTTGTAACTAAATCAACATTTCTTCCTACAACATTCTCCAATTGATTTACGGTAGAGACATTGCATATTCGAGTATGAAATTCAAAACTATTCTCAACTTCAATCAAGTCAGAATTTAGATCAGATTCTTCTATAGATGCAAGACATTCAAATTTATTGGCAATATACAACTCAAAGTTCCCCATCTCAGAAGATTTCGCTCTGGAACCTTTATTATGAGCATGAATAAAACCTTGGTTTAATTCACTTGTATGTGCACCAGAGCCAGGATCACCCAAGGAGAAATTAGCACAATCCATGACCAAAACAATTGTCTTCAAAGAATGAGGATCCATATTACATTGTGTAACAGAAGGGTCCAAGAGAATAGGATCATATCCATTAAACTCCTCTGTCTTGGCAGTGATAACAAGACCGGAAGCTACACTACACGAGAAACCATTAGCCCCACTCCAAACTACTTTTTTTATCAACACTCTTACCATCATCATTGAAAGAAAATTCAGAATTTCCAAAATATTCTTCTGGATCCCCCAGATTTGTCACTGTATCCCTTACCAATATTAGCCGAATTGATTGCATCAAAATGCACGAACATTTCCTCTAAATAGTTAATTCCCTCATTCCTCTGCAACCATAAATGATCAAGTAAAATCCACTTCAATTTCATACATTTTAATACAAAAAGAAACCCATGGTCAGACATTGACGGATTGGAATTTCTATCAGAGGAAAGAACGAATTTCATTGAACAATCTATTTTCTTGTAGCCAAAATTTCCACACCCAAAACACCTGATTGGATCACGACATTCCTTTGCCAAATGATAACGATCCCCACAACGATAACAAAATCCCTATCCCTTCTCGTATCAATCCAGTTGCCGAATTTTGGTTTCTGTTTAAACGAATTCTGTTGAGATAACTTATGATTCTTGACTACTTGTGCATAAGAGTGATTTAAGAATGCATCGCGATTTAGATGAGGGAAAGAATTAGTTGATTTCGATAGTAGATTAGGTAAGAACGGAGAAGATTAAAATTGAAACCAAGAAACCGAAGATGCCATTATTTCTCTTTTGAGTTAAAAGTAGTATATTAAATTGTTAAATTTAATATTTGAAATTGTTTAAATAATTGAATCTTGAATTTAATGTGAACAAAAATGATTTTGAGAGTTGATTTAGAATTCTATTTGAATAAGAAGGAAGATAGTAAACTTTTTTATTTTGATTTCAAAGTGATTAAACTGATTTTGGAAACTACTCATTTTAGTTAACGTGTAAAAATAGCTTTTTGGGGATGTCACAACCTCGATTTCGATGACAACAACTATACAAGCTCTTGAACTCAATATACATAGGTATATATATCATCCATATGCAGGTAGACTTTCGCGTCCAAGACTTGAAGACCGACACAAGGATTATTATACTGAGAGATATTAGTACATTATTAATGTTGTAAATAGATGATATGTACAATCTCCTTGAGTAATCGTTACAAGCACTTAAACATACAAACTACTTATAAAAGGAAGATAACAGAGTGTACATGTGTCAGACGTCTGGCATATATGCTCAGACGTCTGGCAACATGTTCTGGTTTTAAACCTTTTAACAAACCAGATGTCTGCTAACATGTACTGTTTTAATATTTTTTACAAACCAGACGTCTGGCACAAATGGCCAGACGTCTGACCTGGGTAACGACCATTTTCTACCAAAAGACATCTTCTTCAATCAAAGAGTTGCATCCTCCTATTTTGGTCATAACTCTTTCTTCTCAAACATTGCGACTCTTAGACTGAAATAGAGTGAACCAATAGTCACTACTCCTCAAACAAACTCTTCACCATCTATAAATAAACATGAAATCGAAAGTTAGTTTTTAACTTGCTTTTCTGAACTCTTTCTTTATTTTCTAATATTTCTATAATTTACAAAAGCATTCAAAAATACACTATTATCTCTTCCTTACATCAAAGCTTAAACTACATACTACTCAAGGAGATTATAGGAAGAAGCTGTACTTATAGTCAAAATCAGTGTTGCATAGAACACACATTTGTCAAAGAAATACTCTTATGCAAAAGCCTATTCCTTCGGGCAAAGCGAGGGCAATTGGTTAGTGAAATTTCGAAGAGGAGCTTCGGGACTGGACGTAGGACGGGAGGTCCGAACCAGTATAAAATTCCTGGTATGATTAGTTTTAATTTTACCTGCATTATTACTCTGTGCAATTCATACTATCATACACCCACTTGTCATATATTATATACATATATGATCCACATAGACTTTCAATTGGTATCAGAGCAAGGTTAGTTCAAATCACAGTAACACATTGTAATATCCCGGAATTTATGGGCAATAATCAATTTAATAATCTGTTTAAATAATTAAATTGATTGATAATGTTTGATAATAAAATTTTAATTGGTTTAATAATCTAATTAAATGGATATTTAATTAGTGAAATTTATCTTTTAGATATTAATAAAATGATTTCTATTTATAATATATATATATATATATATATGAGTATATATTGTAAATAGATTGCCTTTGATTTGAAATTTAATAAATAAATGAAATCTTGTTTTAAATTTCTAATGTATATTTTTATAGTTTGGAGATCTGGATTTATTTAATATTAGCTTTTCAAAGCTATTTAAACAAGATAACTATATGGTTTGAAATAAGATTAATAATAAGGATTATTTTGTTTTCTTAATAAATATGATTTAAGGGTATATATATATAAGTTTAAAATACAATTTACTTATGATATGATTAATTCATTTAGTAATAGTTGTAATTTATAATCTCTTTTATAAATTATTCTAAAATTGATAAATGTGTTATTTTCAAACAATAATGATTAATATATTGTTTTATATGTATAGATATAAATAGATTTTTATTTAAATAGGATTTTTATTTTCAAATTGAATGTGTTATGTTAAATTGGCTTTAAATTGGATTTTTAAATATAATTTGAATGTAAATTAATTTTGAAAGAGGTAATATTCAAATAGTTTTGGATTTCAAAATATATGTAAACTTTTATTTATAATAATTAGTTTTGTTTCTTTATAAGTTATATATATAAATAAATAAGTAATAAGTATTTAATAAATAAAGAAAAAGGTTTTTACATTTAAAATAAATATAAATTAAATAAAAAGACAAGTGTAAATCTCTAAGGCAATGGAATAACATGTGTTGTAAAATTAGGATATGAGAAAGACAAGTGTCATTTTAAATTTATTTTTCCTTTATTTTTATTTAATCACAAATAAACATATATATTCATTTACTTTCATTCTCATTTCTTTTCTATTTTCTTTCTCAAAATGTAAGAATCTTCAGCCTGCAAATGTAAACCCTCTCCTCATAAACAATCAGAAAATTTACCTCCTCTCAAACCAAACTTCTCAAAAACTAAATCTGTAATCAAACAAGTTCTCAAAACAAAGCATGTTCATTTTCTTCAAAACCTGGAATCAAAGCTTTTAGCCTGCAACTTCTTTTCAAAATCTGGAAGCAAGTTTAAAATCAAGAATTAAGCAACATCTCAACAAGATAATTGGCATGCATGCAAGATCCAATAACAAAGAGGCAATTCAAGTTTATAATTTAAGTTTTAAAGATTCAAAAGCTCTTCAGATTTGTAGCTCTGTTCTCTGCTTTTTAAAATGGTGAGTAACATCACTATCTAAACATTTAAGTATAATTATATTGTAGGTTTTATCTCTGAAATCAAGCATGTTGGTGAATGCATTTTTTTTAAGTACATCTATGTGCATGACTAAATATATACATGATTCCAGTTTCAAAAAGAAGAATATCTCTGTTATTTAGTTCTATCATCATCTTCTTATCCAGAAAACAAAACCACGAAAATTTACAAGTTAAAACATCTTGTGATGATCTGATGTATGAATCCATGATGTAATATGCCTGCATGATTGTTTAAGTATGAATTATTTGTATATATGTTGATATTTTGTATGCATGTCTGATATCAATTCTGTGAAGTTAACAGAGTTTAAAATTTTAATCAAAAACCCAATATCTCATTTTCAAATCACTGATATGATTAGGAATTCAAAAGAGATTTGTTTGTTAAGCATGGATGAAGTTTAAAAAAAATATATAATTAAGTGATATAGGTTTAGAATTTATTTGGAATATAAGAAATACAGTAAAAGCTTTGAAAACTATAAAATTCAAATATCATAATTGTTAGATTCACTGATATAATTTTGATACCCATTATAAATCATGATTTTTAAAGGTAAAATCAAAATTTTTAATCAAGTGATTTGTGAGATTTCTCGAAATGAACAGAGTATGGATATCTGTTGATTTCTGGTGATCGCGAGATGAATTGAGGTCGTGGTTAAGGCTGGAGGATGGTGGATGGTCGGGAATCATTGGAAAAATGATGAGGCATTTTTCAATTCGCCGTGGTGGGTTGTCGATAGAGTTTTAGGGTTTAAGGCCAGTTTGAGTAGTAGTTATTCTCGAATCATTTTTCGTAGTCAATGGTGAACCGAGTGTTACCGATCATTGGGGAATGAGATCTGGGGTGTTGACGAAGCTGTGGTTGGAAGCGCAGGCGTTCTGGTGGTCGGAGATGTGTTGACGAGGCGTTTCCAGGCTTTGTGGTGGTTCGAGACTTTGTTCCAGGTTGGATCGTGATGATCGATTTTGATGGTGAAGTTTGTTCGAGGTTCTGGTGTTTTGGATCGCGAATGGGTGTCGTAGATGATGTGCTAGCGATGGTGTCACTGGTCGTAGGCGATCGACTCGCCTGTGCACGTGCACACGTATGTTGCGTGCATCTGGAAGAAATTGTAGATTTGGGGAAGAAGCAGTGTACTCGAGTAGATGTTGGGTTGACTCGAAGTAATACTGGGGGAAAAAGGAGTTTGGCTCGAGTTGTTTTCAGGGGAGACTCGGGTGGGTTTATAACTGGTTTTTAAGAATTTTAACATAACAAAGTTTTTTAAAAAAAGGGAAGACTTGAAGCACATAGGGTTTTGGCTCGGGGGTTTTTAGTTTTTACTCGGGTATTATGATGTTGGGCTCAAGTCATTGACCTGTTACAGGTTTTTAAAATCTGTTTGTTTTAGATTTTAAAACTTATTTTAAAATTTAAAAGCAAGATTTAAATCTAGTTTTAAATCAAGTTTAAAGTATGGATTCAATTTAAATTTGTATCCTAGTTGAAATAATAAGTTTATTAAATTATAATGTTAAACAAATTTAAAATGTTTAAAGGAGGTTTGAATTTTAAATGAATTGGTTTAGAAATCTTATAAATTTCTTTTATAAATGTTAAGTTTTCTTAACATTTGGATTTAAAAGGGAATTGTAAATTTGATTTAAATTTGGTTAAAGTTAAATTTGAAATTATTTTAAATCTTTAATTTGAAATGAATTAAAAGAAGTTTAGAAGTAAATGTTTTAACTTGAAATATTTTAAGCCTTTTGTTAATAATAAGTATAGTGGTTATAAAGGCTAATCTTTATTTTAAAGATTAAGTAAGGTTTAATGATATAGGAGTCATTAAATTAATAAGGTAATTAAAGAATAATTTAATAATTTAATTAATTAAAGGTTTAGTGTTAATTAATTAAATAATTAGGATTATAAGTTAATTAATTAAGGTTAATTAATTAGGGATTAAGAATCATTTATTTAAATAAGTATAGGTTATTAATAAATGATTAAGAATTAATTAATCAAGTGATTAATGATTAATTAAGAAATTAATTGGGTAATTAGAGATTAATTAATTGGAAATCAAGAATTAATTAATTTGTAATTAATAATGATTGATTTAAGTTTAAATACTTAAATAAGGATAATAAATAATTAATGAGAGATCATTAAGTAGAGATTATTAAATAATTAATTAATAGGATTAATTTGATTAATTAGTTAATTATGAAATTGGTTAAGTATAATTACTTAATGGAAATAATTAAATGAATTAATTACTTAAGGTAATTAATGGAATAAATTTGATAAGTTTAAATTAATTTATTAAATTAATTTAAGATAAATCAATGGGTGATTTGATAAGTAATTACTTAAATGTAATTAGTGAAGAGTAATTACTTAGGAAGTAATTAAAGATAATTACTGGATGTAATTAAATGGAGATAGTAAAAGTAATTAGAGATTAATTACTTTGTATAATTAATCAAGGGATTAATTAAAGGATAATTAATTAATGAGCAATTAATTTATGGAAGAAGTAATTAAGGGAAGTTAATTACTAAATGTAATTAATCAAAGGTGATTAATAATTAAAGATTTAATTAATTAAATGTAATTAATATGGAGTAATTAAGAATCATTAATTAATATAATTAATAATGTAATTAAGGATTGATTAATTTATATTAATTAATCAATAATAAGTGATTAAAATAATTAATTAATTATAATTAATTGAGGATTAATATAATTAAGTATAGTTAATTAATTAATGAAGTAATTAAGGATTAATTACTGTAATGGTTTAAGTTAATTAATTTTTGAAATTAATTAAGGATTAATTAATTAAAGTAATTAAAGGATTATTAATCAGGAATGATTAATTAAGAATAAATACTTATAGTATGCTTAATTAATTGGTTTAATTAATGATTAAGTAAGAAGGATTTATATAATGAAGTAATTAGTTTAATTCACTTTAAATTAATTAGAGATGTTATAAATCATTACTTAGGGATGGATGAATGATATTGAATGCATTTCATTGTTTGATATCTCTGATGAGATATGCTTAATCTGTGATATAGATGTTTGATTGAATTGGAATGATAATGTGAATTATCTGCTGTGATAATAATGTAGATTATTTATTGAGATATCTATCTGTGTATATAGATAAGAATTGAATTGTTTTAACTTTAAAACAACTTGGCCCTTAAAAGATACGTTTTGGATTTCGATGAGACCGGGATCGGGTTTCCGTATACCGGAATTCCAAGTCTGGAGACCCGAATACCACATCGATCCAAATTAACGTTAGGTCGTGAATCTCAAGTGAAGATGAAGATTCAGAGTGCAAGGGTTATTGTCGTTAACTATGAGGGTGATTCCAATACGAGTGTAACGAGATAATGCCTTCGGTTTCGTTCGAACCCGGAACGAACTTGTATGGATTGAATGCTTTCAACACATCGTCAGGAGGGCGATGAGCATTCTAAGTGATGTGTTCTGATTTAAAGGTAAATCGTAGCCTCAAGCCTCATCAACCGGGAATGGCTAAAACAGGGGAGGTGCAGCAAGGCTTCGTGGGTAGCACCCACTGAGAGTAAGGTCATCCCTGTCTAGAGAGTTCCTTCTTTTATTTCGGCTTAGTGGTGCAGTTGGCGACGGCCATCTGTGGGGTGATTTTATTCGGAATTATCCAGTAAGGGATGGTTCCGGCTTTGTGTTGCAGGGGATTGGGAGTGATCCTCGGTACGGTGATCTAGGCCCCGTACTGTGATGAGCGGTACCCCGATAGCTCTGCCATTGTATGGAAATCCAAATTCCAATAAGTGATAACGGACTTGATTGTATACTTATGTATGCTGGAATTTAATAATGTAACAATTTCGGCTATTTCATATTTATTTGAAAACCCTAGACCCTATTATAATACAATCGAATTTCCTATCAAATGTTTTGGTTATCGTAAGGTAAAAACTTTTCCGTGTTTATGTGCGGGAAGTCTTACGAGATACTTTTTCTTTCCAAATGGTTTTCAAAGTTAAACAAGTTTAACCTGTTACTCACACCAGACCCATGTCTGACCCAAGTTGTTTATTTCTGTTTTATAAACTCTTGGGTACTCAAATTTTTACGAGTAGCCAAGGGATTCAGGTTTAGCTTTGACGAATTGTGGAGGAGCAATGGAGCAGGAGGCTTCGGCGTTCGTAGATATAGTATTCCGCTGTGTTGATATCTGTGTTAGAGTCTTGTATTGTATTTGAGTTGTAATATATAGACAGATGTTATAACTGTCTAGTATGTGTTGTATAGTTGTGTAAACTCTGATAAGTGTTGTATACTATATTAATAGTTTATGTTATTAATATAATTTATTCTTTCCGCTGTGAGATAGTTGTTGTTGTTTCTTTCTTTCTTCTCTTCTTTTCTATTTTCTACCCCTTTCTTTCTTATTAATGATGCGTCATTCTGTGGAATGAGTGGCGGGTCATTACAGTGGTATCAGAGCCAGGTTGAGCGAATGCCTAAGCTTTTGGTTAAGTGAATATCAGAACACTAGGTTGAGTGAATACCTAGGTTCGGAAGGGTTGTTCATTAGAGATAGAATCTGTAGCAACCTGTTTTAGTCTGAGTGTATATATATATATATATATACGAGAGCGCGTATTTGTTAGTTATATAAAATGGTTTTATATTGTGTTAATTGATCGGTTGGGTGGTATATGGATTCTGGTCAATACGAGTAGCTAACGTTATTGATAAGGATCTCTAAACACTTGGACCAGGCCAACGGACACAATATTGTTTTAAAAGGGAAGGTGAAATAATTTTACCCAGATATATTTTCTATAATATAAAAAGTATCATTTTAAAAGTATATGGTATTTGTAATGATTGGTTGAGATGATAATAATTTATCATCTAGGATTAGGAGTCTGAGTGTTGAGGTTGGAAGTGTATCTGTTGAGACTGTAGACCAAATACCGTCTCGAGTGAGTTTTGCTGTGGTGAAGATTTCACAAATCTCTGAAGTAAACCTGTTAAGGTTCGGAGTTTATCTTTGAAGTTGGATGAGTAGATTTGGATCTGTCGGTTAGGCAGAAGCGAGTGATGGTATCTTGGTAACTTCTGGAAATAGTAGCTGTGTGATGAGATGCAGTGACTATGGATGTTCCCGAAGATGTTTTCTTTGGAACAAGTTTAAAGAAGTCTTTGGCATTTGTGGCAGCAGTGAAGCTCGGAGTGTTCTGTGTTGGCAGGAAGTTTTCTGGCTGAGCAGTTTTTTGAAGGTGAAGTTCAGAAGCAGTAGGGTGTATCCATTTCTTCGATGGATTGGATAGATAAGCGTAAGCTGTTCTGATTGGTAAAAAGAGAATAGTTTTCTTTGGAATTAGGCCGGGTTGATCGCAAAAGTGACTTGCGATAGTCTGAGTATTCTCTTGAGTTATCTGAGATTTTCTAGGATGTGTTGTCCAGTCTGTGCTTGTGTTCTTCATCAGCATCTTCATTCTACTCCAGATTAGAGTGGTGCAGCGGAAGCAGTTTGGGAGTGTATCTCTGGATAGGAGAAGTAAGTTTGGAATCTACTGATGTTTGTGTATAGAGTTGTGTTTTGGATTATGGGTAGATCTTGAGAGGATCATTTCTGTTGGATTGTTTTGCGATTGTTATTTTTGGAGGCATCAGCAAAGAGTTAAGCTGATCAGGAAGGATCTGTAGTTAGCCCAGGATCGTCTGAAGGATTCTGTGGATAAGAGATGGAAGAATTTGGAATTCGAAGTTGGAGACTTCGTTGTTGTTGAAGTTTTCTCTAGTAAAAGGGAGCTATAAGTTTGGGTAAGTCTGGGAAGTCAGCTTCGAGTTGTTTTGGATCTTTTCTATATTCTGATTTGGATAAGTGTTTGATCTACTGGATTGAATTGTCAGTTTGGATAACTGAGATTCGATGTGTTTCATGTATCTCTGAGGGAGTACATGAATGATCTATCTCTGGTTTTGGAACCAGCAGTTCTGGAGGATTTGGTTGTTGAGTCAGACTCGTCTGTAGTCTGATATTCTTATTTAGTTCTGTAGATCTAGATGAGTAGGAGCTCTATAGTTTAGTAGTATTGATTATTTAGATTCTGTAGAGCGAGTATCCCGGTATTTATACTTGGAGAAACTCGAGGAAATTCTATCCAGAATTTTGTGTGGATAGCTAGAATTGTTTGATTGGGTGAATTGGTTGATATGGTAGTTAGCATTTGGATGATAATATTTGTTTGTGATTTAAATAGATTATTAAATTACCTTTGTTTTAAATTTCGGGGACGAAATTATTTTAAGAGGGGAGGAATGTAATATCCCGGAATTTATGGGCAATAATCAATTTAATAATCTGTTTAAATAATTAAATTGATTGATAATGTTTGATAATAAAATTTTAATTGGTTTAATAATCTAATTAAATGGATATTTAATTAGTGAAATTTATCTTTTAGATATTAATAAAATGATTTCTATTTATAATATATATATATATATATATATATATATATATGAGTATATATTGTAAATAGATTGCCTTTGATTTGAAATTTAATAAATAAATGAAATCTTGTTTTAAATTTCTAATGTATATTTTTATAGTTTGGAGATCTGGATTTATTTAATATTAGCTTTTCAAAGCTATTTAAACAAGATAACTATATGGTTTGAAATAAGATTAATAATAAGGATTATTTTGTTTTCTTAATAAATATGATTTAAGGGTATATATATATATATATAAGTTTAAAATACAATTTACTTATGATATGATTAATTCATTTAGTAATAGTTGTAATTTATAATCTCTTTTATAAATTATTCTAAAATTGATAAATGTGTTATTTTCAAACAATAATGATTAATATATTGTTTTATATGTATAGATATAAATAGATTTTTATTTAAATAGGATTTTTATTTTCAAATTGAATGTGTTATGTTAAATTGGCTTTAAATTGGATTTTTAAATATAATTTGAATGTAAATTAATTTTGAAAGAGGTAATATTCAAATAGTTTTGGATTTCAAAATATATGTAAACTTTTATTTATAATAATTAGTTTTGTTTCTTTATAAGTTATATATATAAATAAATAAGTAATAAGTATTTAATAAATAAAGAAAAAGGTTTTTACATTTAAAATAAATATAAATTAAATAAAAAGACAAGTGTAAATCTCTAAGGCAATGGAATAACATGTGTTGTAAAATTAGGATATGAGAAAGACAAGTGTCATTTTAAATTTATTTTTCCTTTATTTTTATTTAATCACAAATAAACATATATATTCATTTACTTTCATTCTCATTTCTTTTCTATTTTCTTTCTCAAAATGTAAGAATCTTCAGCCTGCAAATGTAAACCCTCTCCTCATAAACAATCAGAAAATTTACCTCCTCTCAAACCAAACTTCTCAAAAACTAAATCTGTAATCAAACAAGTTCTCAAAACAAAGCATGTTCATTTTCTTCAAAACCTGGAATCAAAGCTTTTAGCCTGCAACTTCTTTTCAAAATCTGGAAGCAAGTTTAAAATCAAGAATTAAGCAACATCTCAACAAGATAATTGGCATGCATGCAAGATCCAATAACAAAGAGGCAATTCAAGTTTATAATTTAAGTTTTAAAGATTCAAAAGCTCTTCAGATTTGTAGCTCTGTTCTCTGCTTTTTAAAATGGTGAGTAACATCACTATCTAAACATTTAAGTATAATTATATTGTAGGTTTTATCTCTGAAATCAAGCATGTTGGTGAATGCATTTTTTTTAAGTACATCTATGTGCATGACTAAATATATACATGATTCCAGTTTCAAAAAGAAGAATATCTCTGTTATTTAGTTCTATCATCATCTTCTTATCCAGAAAACAAAACCACGAAAATTTACAAGTTAAAACATCTTGTGATGATCTGATGTATGAATCCATGATGTAATATGCCTGCATGATTGTTTAAGTATGAATTATTTGTATATATGTTGATATTTTGTATGCATGTCTGATATCAATTCTGTGAAGTTAATAGAGTTTAAAATTTTAATCAAAAACCCAATATCTCATTTTCAAATCACTGATATGATTAGGAATTCAAAAGAGATTTGTTTGTTAAGCATGGATGAAGTTTAAAAAAAATATATAATTAAGTGATATAGGTTTAGAATTTATTTGGAATATAAGAAATACAGTAAAAGCTTTGAAAACTATAAAATTCAAATATCATAATTGTTAGATTCACTGATATAATTTTGATACCCATTATAAATCATGATTTTTAAAGGTAAAATCAAAAATTTTAATCAAGTGATTTGTGAGATTTCTCGAAATGAACAGAGTATGGATATCTGTTGATTTCTGGTGATCGCGAGATGAATTGAGGTCGTGGTTAAGGCTGGAGGATGGTGGATGGTCGGGAATCATTGGAAAAATGATGAGGCATTTTTCAATTCGCCGTGGTGGGTTGTCGATAGAGTTTTAGGGTTTAAGGCCAGTTTGAGTAGTAGTTATTCTCGAATCATTTTTCGTAGTCAATGGTGAATCGAGTGTTATCGATCATTGGGGAATGAGATCTGGGGTGTTGACGAAGCTGTGGTTGGAAGCGCAGGCGTTCTGGTGGTCGGAGATGTGTTGACGAGGCGTTTCCAGGCTTTGTGGTGGTTCGAGACTTTGTTCCAGGTTGGATCGTGATGATCGATTTTGATGGTGAAGTTTGTTCGAGGTTCTGGTGTTTTGGATCGCGAATGGGTGTCGTAGATGATGTGCTAGCGATGGTGTCACTGGTCGTAGGCGATCGACTCGCCTGTGCACGTGCACACGTATGTTGCGTGCATCTGGAAGAAATTGTAGATTTGGGGAAGAAGCAGTGTACTCGAGTAGATGTTGGGTTGACTCGAAGTAATACTGGGGGAAAAAGGAGTTTGGCTCGAGTTGTTTTCAGGGGAGACTCGGGTGGGTTTATAACTGGTTTTTAAGAATTTTAACATAACAAAGTTTTTTAAAAAAAAGGGAAGACTTGAAGCACATAGGGTTTTGGCTCGGGGGTTTTTAGTTTTTACTCGGGTATTATGATGTTGGGCTCAAGTCATTGACCTGTTACAGGTTTTTAAAATCTGTTTGTTTTAGATTTTAAAACTTATTTTAAAATTTAAAAGCAAGATTTAAATCTAGTTTTAAATCAAGTTTAAAGTATGGATTCAATTTAAATTTGTATCCTAGTTGAAATAATAAGTTTATTAAATTATAATGTTAAACAAATTTAAAATGTTTAAAGGAGGTTTGAATTTTAAATGAATTGGTTTAGAAATCTTATAAATTTCTTTTATAAATGTTAAGTTTTCTTAACATTTGGATTTAAAAGGGAATTGTAAATTTGATTTAAATTTGGTTAAAGTTAAATTTGAAATTATTTTAAATCTTTAATTTGAAATGAATTAAAAGAAGTTTAGAAGTAAATGTTTTAACTTGAAATATTTTAAGCCTTTTGTTAATAATAAGTATAGTGGTTATAAAGGCTAATCTTTATTTTAAAGATTAAGTAAGGTTTAATGATATAGGAGTCATTAAATTAATAAGGTAATTAAAGAATAATTTAATAATTTAATTAATTAAAGGTTTAGTGTTAATTAATTAAATAATTAGGATTATAAGTTAATTAATTAAGGTTAATTAATTTGGGATTAAGAATCATTTATTTAAATAAGTATAGGTTATTAATAAATGATTAAGAATTAATTAATCAAGTGATTAATGATTAATTAAGAAATTAATTGGGTAATTAGAGATTAATTAATTGGAAATCAAGAATTAATTAATTTGTAATTAATAATGATTGATTTAAGTTTAAATACTTAAATAAGGATAATAAATAATTAATGAGAGATCATTAAGTAGAGATTATTAAATAATTAATTAATAGGATTAATTTGATTAATTAGTTAATTATGAAATTGGTTAAGTATAATTACTTAATGGAAATAATTAAATGAATTAATTACTTAAGGTAATTAATGGAATAAATTTGATAAGTTTAAATTAATTTATTAAATTAATTTAAGATAAATCACTGGGTGATTTGATAAGTAATTACTTAAATGTAATTAGTGAAGAGTAATTACTTAGGAAGTAATTAAAGATAATTACTGGATGTAATTAAATGGAGATAGTAAAAGTAATTAGAGATTAATTACTTTGTATAATTAATCAAGGGATTAATTAAAGGATAATTAATTAATGAGCAATTAATTTATGGAAGAAGTAATTAAGGGAAGTTAATTACTAAATGTAATTAATCAAAGGTGATTAATAATTAAAGATTTAATTAATTAAATGTAATTAATATGGAGTAATTAAGAATCATTAATTAATATAATTAATAATGTAATTAAGGATTGATTAATTTATATTAATTAATCAATAATAAGTGATTAAAATAATTAATTAATTATAATTAATTGAGGATTAATATAATTAAGTATAGTTAATTAATTAATGAAGTAATTAAGGATTAATTACTGTAATGGTTTAAGTTAATTAATTTTTGAAATTAATTAAGGATTAATTACTTAAAGTAATTAAAGGATTATTAATCAGGAATGATTAATTAAGAATAAATACTTATAGTATGCTTAATTAATTGGTTTAATTAATGATTAAGTAAGAAGGATTTATATAATGAAGTAATTAGTTTAATTCACTTTAAATTAATTAGAGATGTTATAAATCATTACTTAGGGATGGATGAATGATATTGAATGCATTTCATTGTTTGATATCTCTGATGAGATATGCTTAATCTGTGATATAGATGTTTGATTGAATTGGAATGATAATGTGAATTATCTGCTGTGATAATAATGTAGATTATTTATTGAGATATCTATCTATGTATATAGATAAGAATTGAATTGTTTTAACTTTAAAACAACTTGGCCCTTAAAAGATACGTTTTGGATTTCGATGAGACCGGGATCGGGTTTCCGTATACCGGAATTCCAGGTCTGGAGACCCGAATACCACATCGATCCAAATTAACGTTAGGTCGTGAATCTCAAGTGAAGATGAAGATTCAGAGTGCAAGGGTTATTGTCGTTAACTCTGAGGGTGATTCCAATACGAGTGTAACGAGATAATGCCTTCGGTTTCGTTCGAACCCGGAACGAACTTGTATGGATTGAATGCTTTCAACACATCGTCAGGAGGGCGATGAGCATTCTAAGTGATGTGTTCTGATTTAAAGGTAAATCGTAGCCTCAAGCCTCATCAACCGGGAATGGCTAAAACAGGGGAGGTGCAGCAAGGCTTCGTGGGTAGCACCCACTGAGAGTAAGGTCATCCCTGTCTAGAGAGTTCCTTCTTTTATTTCGGCTTAGTGGTGCAGTTGGCGACGGCCATCTGTGGGGTGATTTTATTCGGAATTATCCAGTAAGGGATGGTTCCGGCTTTGTGTTGCAGGGGATTGGGAGTGATCCTCGGTACGGTGATCTAGGCCCCGTACTGTGATGAGCGGTACCCCGATAGCTCTGCCATTGTATGGAAATCCAAATTCCAATAAGTGATAACGGACTTGATTGTATACTTATGTATGCTGGAATTTAATAATGTAACAATTTCGGCTATTTCATATTTATTTGAAAACCCTAGACCCTATTATAATACAATCGAATTTCCTATCAAATGTTTTGGTTATCGTAAGGTAAAAACTTTTCCGTGTTTATGTGCGGGAAGTCTTACGAGATACTTTTTCTTTCCAAATGGTTTTCAAAGTTAAACAAGTTTAACCTGTTACTCACACCAGACCCATGTCTGACCCAAGTTGTTTATTTCTGTTTTATAAACTCTTGGGTACTCAAATTTTTACGAGTAGCCAAGGGATTCAGGTTTAGCTTTGACGAATTGTGGAGGAGCAATGGAGCAGGAGGCTTCGGCGTTCGTAGATATAGTATTCCGCTGTGTTGATATCTGTGTTAGAGTCTTGTATTGTATTTGAGTTGTAATATATAGACAGATGTTATAACTGTCTAGTATGTGTTGTATAGTTGTGTAAACTCTGATAAGTGTTGTATACTATATTAATAGTTTATGTTATTAATATAATTTATTCTTTCCGCTGTGAGATAGTTGTTGTTGTTTCTTTCTTTCTTCTCTTCTTTTCTATTTTCTACCCCTTTCTTTCTTATTAATGATGCGTCATTCTGTGGAATGAGTGGCAGGTCATTACACACGTGTTTGAAAATTGTTAATATGGCAAGTATCTTTCAAGAAGGTCAGTCAACTGCATGTGCTCCACTATTTACCGGATCTAATTATGCATATTGGTCAACCCGAATGAGAATTTTTATGGAAGCAAATGGTTTAGAAATATGGTCAGCAACTCAAAATAAGTATGAAGCACCTGAAACAAATATTAGCACATGGACAGATGCACAAAAAACCACTGCTTCTAATAATGCTAAAGCTATGAATGTACTATTATGTTCTCTCGATAAAAATAAATTCTCACGTGTTATGTTATGTACTACTACATATGATATATAGCACACTTTACAAATTACACGAAGGTACAACCAAGGTCAAACAAACAAAAATATCAATTTTACAAAATCAATTTTCATCTTTCAAAATGAAACAAAATGAGTCAACTATTGACATGTATTCAAGATTTCAAACCATGCAACACGATCTTATGGCACTAGGAGTTAAATTTACTGATTTTTATTTAGTATCTCGAATTCTCAACTCTTTAACAATTGAGTGGGAAAGAAAAGTACTGGCTATCGAAGAAGCTAATGATCTCTCTATACTCGAAGTTGAAGAGTTGATTGGAAATTTAATGTCATACGAAGCAAATTTATAGGCTTGAAAAGAGCAAAATCATGAAAAGAAGAACATAGCATTTCAAGCAAGCAATGAAGATTCTGAACTAGATGAAGATGAAATTGTTTTTATTGCCAAGAACTACAACAAATTTAAGAAATTTAAGAAAATGACTTGATTTCAAAATAACAGAAGATCAAACTCATCAAATCAAACTTCGATTAACTGCTTTGGATGTGATCAATTTGGACATATGAAGAAGGATTGCCCAAAACTCAACATCGAGAAGAAGAAAAATAATGTTGAGAAATTTAAGAAAAAGAGAAAGGCATTCCAAGTCATATGGGATGACTCTGACTCTTCTTCTTCATCCGATAGTGATAGTGAAAGTGATACAGAGCAAGCAAATGTATGTTTCATGGCATACACTAATGAGGTATGTCCTAATCTTACTTAAGATGAAATTTTAGAAATAAGTATGGAACTCGATGACAAATATAGAGAAACTAAATAATTAAATAAGGAATATGTTGCTAAAATAAATCGATTAGAACTTGAAATAAGGTTACTAAAAGATGAAAAACTATTAAAGAAGAAGAAGGTGAAATTTTAACTCTAAATCAAACTGAAAATATAAATAATATGAATAATTCATCCTTTGATAATAATGAAAATATTTTAAGATCACCCATACGAACATTAAAAAAATCATCCTTTGGATAATATAATTGGAGACTTAAATTCTTGAGTCACTAGAAATAACTTAAATCAAATGAGTCATGTTGCTTTTATCTCAAATACAGAACCTAAAAATTATAAAGAAGCATCTAAAGATGATTCTTGGATTTTAGTAATGCAAGAAGAATTAAATTAATTTGAACGTAATAATGTATGGGAACTCGTTCCTAGACCAACAGATCAATCTGTAATAGGAACAAAATGGGTTTTCAAAAACAAAACGGATGAAAATGGAAATATTATTCGTAACAAAGCAAGATTAGTGGCTCAAGGCTACAACCAAGAAGAGGGAATTGATTATGAAGAAACATTTGCTCCCGTAGCTCGTCTCGAAGAAATTCGTACTCTACTTGCTTTTGCATGTCATCACAACTTTAAATTATTTCAAATGGATGTTAAGAGTGCTTTCTTAAATGGTTTTATTAAAGAAAAGGTTTTTGTAGAACAACCACCATTATTTATTCATGAAAAATATCCAGATCATGTTTTTAAACTAAAAAAGGCTCTATACGATTTAAAACAAGCACCACTTGCTTGGTACGATCGACTAAAAACTCATCTACAAAATTCCAAATTTAAGATAGGCAAAATAGATACTACACTATTTATAAAACATAAAAATAATGATATATTAGTTGTACAAATATATGTTGATGACATCATATTTGGGTCAACCAACGAAAGTTTATGTAATGAATTTTCTGAAATAATGAAAAATGACTTTGAAATGTCACACATGGGCGAATTTTTTTTTTCTAAGATTACAAATAAAACAATTGGACAATGGTATCTTTATAAATCAAGAAAAATATTGTAAAGATTTACTTAAACGTTTTGGAATGGAGAACACCACTAGTAAACCAACTCCTATGAGCACAACTTTATATTTAGATAAAGATGAGAAGGGAAAAGACTATGATCAAAAATCTTATCGTAGTATGATCGGCTCTCTGTTATATTTAACAGCTAGTAGACCTGATATAATGATGAGTGTCTGTCTGTGCACTAGATTTCAAGCTCAACCTAAGGAATCACATCATCGAGCAGTCAAACGAATTTTACGATACTTAACTAACACCATAGATTATGGCTTATTTTATCCTAAAGATACAGCCTTTCAACTCATATCATATAGCGATGCAGACTTTAGAGGATGTAAAACAGACAGAAAAAGCACAAGTGGTACCTGTCATTTTATCTGACAATCTTTAGTTTCATGGTTTAGCAAAAAGAAAAATTACGTTTCTCTCTCTACATGTGAAGCAGAATATATTTCTGCCGCATTAGCTTATGCTCAAGTCATCTATATGCAACAAACACTTAGAGATTTCGATAAAATAATTGAAAAATCTCCAATATACTGCGACAATACTAGTGCTATCAATTTATCTAAAAATCCGGTTAACCATTCTCGAACTAAACATATTGACATACGACATCATTTTCTTCGAGACAACATAGAAAAGGAGTAATATCTTTAGAATTCATTAACACCGACAACCAAATAGCATACATTTTTACAAAACCATTATGTGAAAAATCATTTATAAGACTTAGAAGAGAACTCGTAATATGCTCCTTATCTGAACTTTAAGAAACACATGAATAAAATTTAGAATTCTTTTTACCTCTCAACATTAGTGGCTAACAGGTAATCTAATACTCTATACCAAGTTTTTCTGCAAACCACTAATATTTTATCAAATAAAACAAACTAATGTTTAAAATAGAAAATCCTACTCTTATATATATATATATCAAATTTTTTATCAAATCACAGTAAATTTCTAATATACCTTTGTTAATCAATATCAAAATTTTCCAACATGTCATCAGATCACAACTCCACTTACTCTACCATTGATTTTTCATCTCCATCATCGGGTAGTACATACACATCTCCTGCAAAAATAACTCCAAAATCATCTCCATCCCTTCACATTATTCCCTCGCCTACATATCATACTGGCTACTCTCCAAAAGGAAAGAAAGCCAAACGTGGTATTAATCTTCAAACATCCTCTCTTTCGGACATAGCAGACGAAATCCATCATTACCAAAAAGAAATGATGGATGTACAAAGAGAAATGTATTATGATCAAAAACGCCAGGGAGCTCATTTAATTTTTCTAGATAAATGCATCCTTGCCATATGTGGACATTCTCCTACTAAGGATTGTGTTCATGCACGATCTCCTCGTCTAACCGAAACTCCTCCGCATGCTCGTCACATAACTCCACGTAAACTATGGGGAAAAGGAACATCTGAAGACCAGTTCAGTCCAATACATCCTTCTTGGTCTCCAATACGAGCATCAAAAGAAAATACATAGGCAAAACCAAATTCATGGGAGAAAAATAACTCTGCTCTTCTACAAATTGTATTTCATATATATATAATATTTATATTCCAAGTTGTAGTAAGATTAAAATCATTCAAGAATATAACTTGTATCTTGTTCTTAAACGAAAAGTTATATCTATAATAATTTTCTCTAAAAAGTAATTTATCAATATTCTACTAACAACAAACTCATATTACAGCTCAGACGTCTGTTATCTTAGCCAGACGTCTGGAACAACTTTCTGAAAAAATTATACCATTCAGCTCAGATGTCTGTATCTTAAACCAGACGTTTGGTTCATTTTTTTGGAAAACCTAACTAACTCAGCTCAGATGTAACGGCTCATATATTTTAGTGGTTTTAATAACGTAATTAACTGAAATTTTGTGAAATTTTAAATAATTAAATTTGGAAATGAAAATTTGATATTTGGTATGTGTCTATTCAAACATAGCAAATGTTTAATTTTCATCTGAAAATATGGAAGTTTATTTTATTGTGTATTTTATACAATTTAAATCAGTTAATATTTGATGATAATAAATTATTTTCCAAAGCTGAATATTTTTATACAATAAATTTGTAAATCATCTTCTGAGTGAGACGTCATATTTCATTTCGTCAAATTTGGACGGCTATTGCTCCATTTATCTTATTTTTAGCAAATTAGCAGCATTTTTGGTACCGATATCGAATTTTGGTTGGATAGTCATACCAATGATATCTGTATACCGTTTTGATCGCATCATCGTGCCGATCTTCACGGTATATTCGTTTATATGTTTTGGTATCCGATACGTGGCGATATCCGCGAAATAGATATCTATATCGGTACCCGTTTAACTTCTGATTTCTGTGTCCGTTCAAAATATATTTTTTCTTCAACGGTTAAAAAAAATTTAACAGCCTAACATTTATTATTTGCGCACAGCTGTTACCTTTCCCATCACTTCAAATTCATTTATTTATTGCCGGTGCGTTTATTTTGGTCTCTTCATTCCTCTTGCTTTATAAAATTGATATAATGTTATATATATATATATATATATTTTCTACCCGAAGCATATTTTGGATCTGTTTCCCCTTCCATTTTCTTTCTCCCATCTTTCTCTTCCTTCTATTTTGCTCCGGCCTCATCAAACTCATGCCACCTATCACCGAAGCTTCAACTATAGCCGAGAACCCTACTCTCCTCCGCCCTGGCCAGCCGCCTATCTCCACCCTCACCATCATTCTCCTCCACCACAAAACCTTCTTCCCCACGTTTTCTTCCCAAAACCGAACACAACAGCTCACGTCCATAACCTCCTGCCCTAGCAACCACCCACACGCACCCTACCTCCCTGACGCGACTCCGACTGGACAACCACCTCCGTTCTTTTGAACTTCCCCTGCTGATTCCCCTACCGCGACCCAAAGCCTCTACCTCCACACATTGAAGCCGTCCCCTTTTTCTCCACCCTCTGATCGGCCTTCCTCCCCTCCACCGCTTTTGCCGCACCCTGTCACTTACATCTAATCACCACATAGCCTTGCTCGCCTTCCACTTTGTCTATTTAAGGTATTATATATT
Organism: Allium fistulosum; assembly: GCA_030737815.1. Taxonomy (NCBI): domain Eukaryota; kingdom Viridiplantae; phylum Streptophyta; class Magnoliopsida; order Asparagales; family Amaryllidaceae; genus Allium; species Allium fistulosum. The sequence continues at coordinate 1,043,860,442 of CM060906.1, forward strand.
TTATTATAATACGTGAGTTTTTATATATATTTAGTTTATATAATTTATAAAATAGATTAGTTATGTAAGCTATGTAAATAAGATATATGTATATATTTTAATCTATATGTTTTACTGTAAGAAGTATATATGTTGGAGTATTCTATATTAGAAAAGAAATTATATATATAGTATATCGATGTAATCTTGCTTTTTCTGTGGAAAGAAAAGGAAAAAATTTAGTATATATATACAAAGTTAGTTATTATAATATATAAAATATATGTAAAGTCTGACTGCATTTTATTGAACCAGTTCATCTACTTTGTTTTGTATTTGAATTGTATATAAATTTAAACTATAAGCTTATATAAGTTGTATATATTGATTTGTTTTAAAGTATTGATTTTGTAATAAGCAACTCTTCATATTTCCACTTGTATGTAGTTATATTTTTTTTTCTTATATTGTTTTATATATCAAATATGGTTACTGTGATGTATATAGGCAAATTATATATTATAGTTTGCTTTATAATCTAGGTTGCAGACTTCCTTTATGCGTATAAGTTAGTTTATATATATAGGTTACGTTATAATATGTATATAAAGTCTTGTTTGTATGTGTTTTGTATATTGGTTTTTTTTTCTAATTTTGTTGATTGTTGAAGTATAATATGCATGAAATGTTTGTCTGAAGCCTATTTTAGTATTAAAGAAATGTACTTTGCCGAAGCCTATTTTGATATTATATTAGTAATATGTATATATTGTAAATATATGTTTAATTTAATAAAGCGATCTTGAGATATATAAAGATTTTAATGTTGTTATATGTATGTTTAAATTTAATATTGATATATATATATATATATATTAAGATTTTATTTTAATACGTGTTTTGATTTAACAATGATTTTTTTAATTATAGATATATTATCTTATTATTTGTCCTAAAATAAAAATATTGAAAAGGGATATATATATATATATAATATATATAATATATATATATATATATATATTTCAGTTTATATCAAAACTGATTTGATTTGTTCTCATCGATTCTTGTCTATCAGTTTGTCCGTCGAATTCGTGCCAATCTTGTTTTGCTTCGAAATTTGTGCTTGGATTCGTAACTCATCTCATTCTCGTTCATCTCTCTAGCCTTGAAAGGTGAGCAATAACTCACGATTAACGTTCTTATATTTTTAAAATTTGATTTCAATTGAAACGACAATTGAAATATACTGTTGTTAGTTATTTAAATTGCTATATATGTGCCATTATCTGTAACTGTTCACTTGTGACATCTGACACCATTATATGTTATTTATATTGATGATATATGCCTGTTGTTGATATGTTATATTATTATCATTACTGTTCTCACTCTGCAAGTTCCCTGTTAGTATAGAATTCCCTATGGGTTGAAATGATACATACCCGAACGATCTTGTAGAATAGGAGAAAATCGTTATGGGTTGAAATGATAAACCCAAGCCATTTTTATTGAATTGAATTTGGGATTGCGGGTTGAAAAGATATATACCCGTATATATTTAAATTGTGGATTGAAATGATAAATATCCGTATCACTTGACCATAGGATAGAAAATTATATACAGGCACCTTTTGGTCTATATATATTTTGAAAATGATTTCCAAGGTTTTGAAATGAAATATATGTGGTTTTAATAAATACTTAAGATATTATATCTTTAATATAGATTTTATAATAATTTTAACAAATTAAGTTGGAAAGAGAAATAGAAATTAATTTGAAATTAATTTGAATTTTCTTAAATAAAACCGATTTGGAACTTATTAATTTGAGATTTTAAAGATATGATTTATAACTTGATTTTGATTTAAAGTGATTAAATGAATATTTCAAGTAAATAAATTAAAGGGAATATTTAGTTTACATAAATTGTAATTTAAGGTTTTATTTAAATGATATTGGATTGACTAAGTGAATTGTTCAATATTAAATAATGGTAAGGTTGAATTAAGCTTTGAAATCTATTGAAATTGAAATGGTTTAAATTGTAGTTTATAAATGTATTTGAAATCGATATAAATTTTAAATGGTTTGAACTGAATTGAAATTGGTGAATTGAGATTAAATTAAATTGAATTTTGGAATTCGAGTTGATCTGAATCGATTTGTGAAATTTGAGGAAACTATTTAATTATTTAAAGTATTTTAAAATATATTTAAAACTATTTTAATATTTTACTTTATAAATTAATTAAATATAAACTATTTTAATTTTAACTATTTTCAATATACTAATTATTTGTTTTATAAACTATTTTATTATATAAACTATTTTATTATATAAACTATTTTATTATATATACTATTTTAATATCTAAACTGTTTAAGTGGGAGTAATATGATTTCAAAGTGCTATGAATTTTCAAAGTGTTATGATTTCCAAGTGTTATGATTTCCTAAGTGTTATGGTTTCAAAAATGTTATAATTTCAGAAGTGTTAAAATTTTGGAAAGTATTATGGTTTTGGAAATGAATATTATTTGAGTGAACAATGATATCGTATTGATATGGTTTTTGAAATGGATATGATATTTTGGTTCTGAAGTATAAACTATTTTGTGACCGCGGTGTTATAATAACGTTTGGTTGTTAAAGAGACCGGGATCAGATATTGTCATACTCTCTGCCAATACTGAAAACCACTTTAACAACTGTGCATGTGGTGGAGATTACAGAATGAAGTAAGATGGTCTGGTGACGATTCTATATGGTATTTACATGACCCTGACTCCCGTGAGTCAGCTTGATGCGGCTAAAACAGGAGCCACGCCGGGCCAAGTGAGGTCATTCCTTCGATCGGGCACATTTCTTCGATACCATTCTATTGCTTTTGTGATTGATTGGGTGCACCCTTTGATTTGGGAGTGTGTCACGAGGTGGGCGGTAGTAGCTGCTATGCCTTACCACTAGTCCAGATACGCAAACGGTATATCTACCCTGGCATTGCCTCGAGTGCCTTGTCGCATACCCTATCGCGCCTTCTACGAGTTTGTTTTGTACCGTACCTATGTGGTGTCCTCTGTGTAAACCTCTCGGAGGAGCTTACGGCATTGTATAGACTATGAGAATATATAAAATGTGTTAAGGGAGATATGGGTAACGCCTTAACGCTATTTTGATACCTTTACTTTACTATAGACATATTATAATAGCGTATATTACTACATAGTAGATAGTTCCACGGATCCTTAGAGGATGGTTATCCCAAACATCCTTTAAGTTACCTGTATTTTAGTTGATATTTCACTTGAGTTGGATTTATTGATATAAGAAGGTTAATCCTGGCTCGAGTGTTTTGTGTTTTGATTTATGCTCGGGTCAGACTGAGTGTCACAGCATTTGAGATTCACCTTTGGAGTTTGGAGCTTCGTTTGGAGATCTAGCTATCTATTCAGCTTCCAGTTATCCAGTTGTTGGTTCAGACTTATCATCTATTTGTATTCGAGACAACATTGTATTTGAGATATTCTGTTGTATTTTATTTCAACTCTGTTATTTATCTATTCCGTTGCTTATTGTTATATTACTCTGTGTCTGTGATTCCGTGATTATTTATTTACTGTATATGCTGAGTTTTGCCAAATATAAATTAACAGTCTGATATTTTGGGCAATTCAAGTCCGACATGTGTGGATGCGAATGGTTGAAAATATCAGGTCGTTACATCAAACGTCTGATATTACGCTCAGACATCTGATTCATGTCTCTGCCTCAAAATTACCTAAACGATCAGACGTCTGTTTGACAATTCAGACGTCTGACCGTACTCCGCAGCTACTTTTTAGCTCCATCTATAAATCATCTTTTTCACTCTTTAACTATTTTTTCACCACAAAACTACCGCTTAGAAACCCTAAGCCCCAAAATCAGTCCGCTCTCTTCTTCCAAATACTTCAAATCCATGGCACCCAAGTCTAAAAAACCTTTTCCCAAACGCAAAAAGATAGGTCAAAGCTCTCAACAACCTTCTCAATAATTTGTAACTGATGAAATCATTGAAGACTAGATAGTGGAACAAGATGGCAAGCAAAAGCTTCAAGAATTAGAGAAGAAAAGAATTCATTGTGGTCCGTTTTACCCGTTAAGGAGATTCTTCAACTATGAAATCGATGATTTGGTGAGTGATGCTGAGATTCACCATCTCATTAATTATGAGTCTAATTCGGGTCAAATTGATCAGTTAGCTATCTTTTTATTCTTCATAAATTTATGCTCACTTCATATTTGGAACCCCTCTGATCCCGAGAATTGGATTTGGACAAGTGTTTATGGGGACATTATCAAATTCAACGTTGAAATGCTTGGACAAATTTTACAGTGCTCATATATAGGGATGCGATTACAAGATATACCTGATATGAGGTACCAACCAAGAGATGCAATTACACATCTCATTTGGGAAGACGACATGAGAAAATTATCACCAACTTATTTTCGTCCACAAGCCAGACTACTTAATCGAATGTTTGTCAATACCATACTCCCTAGATTAGGTAGTCATGAGCAATCGTCAAACAATCGTTTATGCTCCATATATTATGCAAATTCTCCGAGCGCACAACGTGCCATCTTTCCTATCACAATATGAAGAACTTCCTGTAAAGGAGAGTGGAATTCGCTTCCTATCTTTAATGCATCTTCCCGAAAATCTTCCAAATATTACACCATTTATTGAGTATCAACATCGACAACGCCAACAAAGCCAACCCCAACCCCAACAGTCTACTCCTATACAACCTACCTCTACAACAAGACCCTCTGAATCAACAGGTTATCACTCTGATTCGGAAATTCAAGAGGCTCGAATTGCAGCAGGACAAGGTGAAAGTATTAGAGATGTAGCACTTCAAAACCAACGTATTCTATCTTTGAATCAAAAAGCCTTGGATAAGAAAGTTTCTCGTCTCGAACGATCAATGTCTACATGAATGACTAAGGTCGAAAAGACTTTAGAAAAGGTCGTCTCAACTCTGGGAAAGGTTTTGCGGAAAGTTCGCGGACGATCATCTTCATGATCTTCATCATCTTCATCTCCTGCACCACCTCCACCACCTCATGCACATTCATCCGAAACTCGAACAGTCCAAGAGCCTATACAGAGCCATGCTCCTGGAAAAGCTCCAATCACTGTTGACACTGAGGAAAGTGAAGATTTCTTCTGGCCTCCACAAGAAGCCCACCATCATGAACGCTTTTCATCTTTTCAAGGACTTTCTGTTCAAGAGAATGAAGAATATCATGATAAGTCGCAATGGCAATATAATGACTATGATGACACTGCGTCTAATCTTAGGGGTTATTTTTCTTCTCAATAAATTAACTACTAGTTTATTTTTCTGCTTGTATAAACTATGATAATGTGCTTTCTGTTTATTAACATTATGATTTTTTTCTCTATTATTTCATTAACCCTTTTTCGATAATGACAAAGGAGGAGCGGATATATTACAAAAGAAAGGGGGAGCCTCCTAAATAAATTGTATAGTTGTCATCATCAAAAAGGGGGAGAATGTTACAACCTCGATTTCGATGACAACAACTATACAAGCTCTTGAAGTCAATATACATAGGTATATATATCATCCATATGTAGGTAGACTTTCGCGTCCAAGACTAGAAGACCGACACAAGGATTATTATACTGAGAAATATTAGTACATTCTGTTAATGTTGTAAATAGATGATATGTACAATCTCCTTGAGTAATCGTTACAAGCACTTAAACATACAAACTACTTATAAAAGGAAGATAACAGAGTGTACATGTGTCAGACATTTGGCATATATGCTTAGACATCTGGCAACGTTTTCTGGTTTTAAATCTTTTAACAAACCAGAAGTCTGGCGTATATGCTCAGACGTCTAGTAACATGTTCTGTTTTATTTTTTTTTACAAACCAGACGTCTAACACAAATGGCCGGACGTCTGACCTGGGTAACAACCATTTTCTACCAAAAAACATCTTCTTCAATCAAAGAGTTGCATCCTCCTATTTTGGTCATAACTCTTTCTTCTCAAACATTGTGACTCTTAGACGGAAATATAGTGAACCAAAAGTCACTACTCCTCAAACAAACTCTTCACCGTCCATAAATAAACATGAAATTGAAAGTTAGTTTTTAACCTGCTTTTCTGAACTTTCTTTCTTTATTTTCTAATATTTCTGTAATTTACAAAAGCATTCAAAAATACACTATTATCTCTTCCTTAGATCAATGCTTAAACTACATACTACTCAAGGAGATTATAGGAAGAAGCTGTACTTATAGTCAAATCAGTGTTGCATAGAACACACATTTGTCAAAGAAAGACTCTTGTGTAAAAGCCTATTCCTTCGGGCGAAGCGAGAACAATTGGTTAGTGAAATTCCGAAGAGGAGCTTCGGGACTGGACGTAGGATGGGAGGTCTGAACCAGTATAAAATTCCTGGTGTGATTACTTTTAATTTTACCTGCATTATTACTCTGTGCAATTCATACTATCATACACCCACTTGTCATATATTATATACATATACAATCCACATAGACTTTCAAGGGAACTGTCTCGGATTTCGACGAATCCAGTTTCATCGAATCCGTAGTAGTGAATTATTATATACTGTCGAATTTTGTGGCGATCGGACGTATCGTTTTGGTCGTGCGAGTTCAAAAGATTAGAAATTAAATAAGGAATTTAATTTAATATAATTTGATTTTGAAAAGCTAACTTCTGTATATGATGGAATTGGCTTCCGGTATATATTCCACTATGTTCGGAATAAGGGTATGACATATAAAATGCCAGGCGGCACGCTTCCTTTGGAGTTCGAAAATTTTAAGTGTGAATAGTGCTTTGGAAATTTTCTATATAAGACCCTCAACTTTCTTTCATTTGCAAACTCTAACCCTAAGCTAAATTTCAGCTACCATTAAAATTAAACAATCCAAAGATCGATAATCAACGAAGCCTCTAGTCGAATTAGGCCATGACTTCAACTAACCAAATGTAGAGCACGCTGATACAAAACTATCCAACTGGTGGATCATCGAATCATCGAATGAGGCAGCAAAAATTAGCTCGCATTCAAGAGCGGCTTGAGCTTGTTTTGGGTTTGATTCGCGTGTATATGCACGCACGAGCGCGGTGGAGGGCAGGAGGATGCACGTGGATGTTGGTGGCAGCGAACATGGTGGTGGCGCGATTCGATCAGCGAAATAAATAATAAATAAAAGAATGTCGTGCACGTGCCTGGAGTTGCGTACATGAGGGGAGAAAGGAGGGAGAAAAAGGTTTAAAGTTTTAAATGTTTATTTTTAAGTTAATTATAATTATAATTATATCGTATGTTCATAAATCTGTAACTTTCTTGTTCGAGGTCGGTTTCAAACGCGACAAGTTTCATTGCGATCGTATCAGCGAGTACCACACTATGGAGTTGGATTAGATGGATTTGGAGTTGGTAGGAATTTTGCGTTAATTTGAACGACCGTTCAATTTTAATTCCAATTGGAACGCTTTGGCTTTTTTGGAATTTTTATGAGTGAACTCGCCTCTCTGGCCTGCTTATATTTTTATATAAGTGATAATAATTGTATTTATGCTGTTTGTTGCTTATTTGGGCGATTTACTATATTTATTAGTTGGTTTGGAAAAATTCCTGCCTATTGGAGCGGATGAGACCCTATTACGTTTCAGTGTAAGAGCGGATGACCCTTTGTATATGGATCCTACCTCGAAGTAGTTGATTTTTATATTTTATGACTATATGCTGTGTGTGATGTAGGGGGACAGGTTAGATGGATCCAACATGATTCCTCACATTGTTGATTTACTTTTCAGATATTTTGATATATGATGTGTTGGATGTCATATTTGATGACATGGATATGTTTTGCTTATTTAGTGCTATGGTAGGCCATATTTTTAGTATTTTGAAATACTATAAAATAGTGATTTGAGTTGAAATGATTTTCAAAGTGATTTTGGAAGTACATATGTTTTAATAATTTTTAATTATTATATGGAAATGAATTTACTTTTAAACAGATAAAAAAGTATGATTTTTGGTATTTTCGATTTACTATTTTGTAAAGTGTTCTTAAATAAAGATTTTGAATAATTTTATAAAAAGGATTTATAGAAGTAATATTTTATAAATAAACAAATAGATTTATAATCGGAATTTGTAAATGTTAGTAAATGGAATGAAGTTTGTTTGGTAAATGGATTTATAAATGGATTTTAAAAATAACTATGATTTATAAAGAAATAAATTTATAAGTGGATTTGGATAGTAAAATTAGTTTTATAAAAGAATGATTTATAAATAGAATTTTATAAATAAAGGAATTTCATAAATAGAAGTTTTATAAAATTGATAGGAGATTTATAAAAATAGTTTTATGAATACGGAAATGATTTACATTGAGATTTAAATATGGATTTTCATGTAAAGGAAATATATTTAAGTTTTTAAAAGTTAAATAATCCTTTTAAAGGAAAGTTTTGAAAGTAATATTTTTGATGAAGTCAATGACTTTAAAAAGTAATTTATCTTTTTAAAGTAAAGGTCTTGGAAGTAATAATTCCAAATGGAATAATAATGGTTTTTAAAAGTAATTTAAAATGTGTTAAGTATCGAAAACATAGATATCAACATTCATTGTTGTAATAGACGTTTTCGGGGAAGTAAGGAAGGCATGATCTATAACACTGTTGTTATAATAAATGATTTCCGAAAGGAAATGTTTTATATAGTATATGAGATATATATATATATGTATGTATAATTAAATCAAATCCCTATACTTGTGTTTTTGGGTTGTCATAATGATGTTTTAAGCAACATTCATTTTGACCCAATAAATGATGTTTTTACCTTCCATCGTGAAATACACGAATCGGTTCTTATGATCATACTAAAGACTTGGTGGTGTAGGAGCATTGCTTCCTATACTTAACACCCGTCCGGAGGCGTATGAACTCTAGAGTTGTACGGTTATAGAAATCTATTTAGCGTGTCTCTAAATGGTAGTGTTATTAAATATACTTATACCGTTGATATAAGTATATGGAAATATTTTCCAAGTGTTGAAAATGAATTGGTTTGTGAATATACTTATATCGTTAATATAAGTATATGGAAATGTTTTCCATTATCAAATTTGAAATGGTTTTGTGAATATATCTTTTTAAAAGATAATTTGAAGTAAATATTTGGAAATTGATTTAAGTAATAAAGGATTAAATAGGCCTAATGATTGATTATGGTGCTAGATATTATTGTTTGTTTTGATAGTTAAATAATCAACTATCAAATTTGGCCTCTTTACCATTATTGATATGGAGGGACCGAGATCAGATTTATCCGAAAACCATTTCGGACCAATGTATATGCGTTCAAATGTGCAGGTGTTGGAAGATATTGATATTTGGGATTTTCGTAATGAAGGACTGCTTCTTGATCATTTGGGGATAAACTCCTAATATACATACAATAGCAGTGGACTTTTTGTTATGAAATAACCAATGCAAGGACTAATCGCTACTGATCCTAGGGGTGACTCCCGATAGGATGTGGTAGGAGAAGTACCTTTGGTTTGTCCTGTTCCTAGATAACTTGTATGGACGAATGTCTGACGTTGCATTTCTAATTACATTGATTGATCTCTATGAACGTATCATCTATTTGGTGGTGGAGAAAGCAAGTTCTCTTAGCTTAACACCCTTTCCCGAGACGTACGAGCTCAGAAGTTATACGTTTGTAGAAATCAGTTGTGTGATGATGGAATGGCAATGTAGCATTCAAAGAGGAAATATGATGTGCTTTTGAAAGGTAATCGTGACCTCAGGCCTCACACCCGGAAATGACCGAAACATGGTAGATGCAGTAAGGCTATGTGGTTCGCAGCCATTAAGATATGATTATCCCCTTTTAGATATATTTATTCCCATTATGATGTTCGAGTTTTAAATTATTGTGGATGTATGCGAAGAGGGCCCTCGGATAGGTCGGTAACGATCGGGGTGATGACATATTCGGTACTATCTAGGAAGAGGTAGGCCGGTCTTATATTGGTAGAGGTGCAAATGTTCTGTAGCCTCGGTATATTCCTCTAGAGATGAACTACCGGAAGGTAGTCCCTTCACCAGGTCATTTGTATAGAAATCCATTATCCACTACGTGCCTGCCATTTTGTTTGTAAAACCAACTTTGTGGCTAGTATGCTGGAATTTAATAGATGTAACAATTTCGGCCATGATTAATATTATTTGTATACTAGACACTAGTATAATATAACAGGATTTGATATGAAATGTTTTGGTTATCGTAAGGTAAAAACCCATCCGCGTTTATGTGCGACGTGGTCTTACGAGATACCTTTGTTTTGAAAGGTTTTTATAACTTTAAAATTTAGTTGAGATGTGTTTTCTCACGCTGGTTTACCGGACTGATCCATGCGTTCTTCCCTTTCAATGCTCGAGTCAGACCGAGCATATTTACAGATTTATATTTGGATGCTTTGGAGCTTTAGCAGGCGAGATGGAGGTCATCAGGACGTATTCCCGTATTTGTTTATTTTTCCGCTATATTGTTATTTAAATTATCAGCAATTGTAAGGACAAGTTATTATAACTGTCCAGGCTGATGATTAGTGATTGATTATTATTGTTAGTTCCTGAGATGATGGTTTTGATGACAACAACCTTAGGACTTTTTATAAAATATAAATACTAATATTTTGGTCTAGATATATATATATATATATATGCAAGTACTGAGAATGAAGACTGTATGATATAAAGATTCATGACTAAGTATAGAGATTCAAGACAGACGAATTCAATGTAGAAAATGCAGATTATGGATCTTAAGGTAGAATTAACACTAGAGGGGGGTGAATAGTGTATAATTAATTTTATGAATCTTTTTTAAATCTTTTCAAATTAAAGCCAAACAGATGCAATTCGAAAACATAGAAACAATCATAGAATCAGACAGAGATGCAAATGGTAAATAAAAGTAAAGGAAAGAATACACTAGAATTTTATACTGGTTCGGAGTTATCCTACATCTAGTCCCACACAATTTCTTATGCATATTTCTTTTCAAATATAATATCGATACTACAACCTCGATTTCAAGGCCACGAGATACACCTTCCTATCTTCGAGTCCAGGGCAAACTCTTGATTTAACCAGGCTACAAGAACACCTAATTGATTTACGGGCTACAATTACACCCAATTGATTTACAGGCCACAATCACACCATTTCCAATATCACTTTGATAGATAGAGAGACTCGATATACTTCTTTGGTTACAAATGATCCTATAACTCTGAATATCACTGAGATCTTTGGGAGAGAGTGGCAGAGAATCAAACTAGAGACAACCGAGTTTGATTAACTTAGAATTTCGGCTGAGTTTTGTTAAAATATAAGAGAATATTTGAGTGGAGAAGAAGGAGTGAAGAAATGAAGAAAACTAATTTAAAATTCGTTGAAAACAACTGGTATTTATAGAAGAATAAAAGTCATGTCCATTCGCAAAAGGTTATGACGAATAGACACTTCTTTTGAAAATTTGAAATTTGAATTTCTACGGTCATCATGTCGACATGGGGGGATGGGGTATGTCGAAATGGCTATGTATAGTTTGAAAATTAATTTTGCTTTAAAATGATTTATATTCTAAAACAGTTTTTAAACTTTGTAAAATATTTTGAATATAGTTTAAACGTATAAATGAGATTTAAAAAGTGATATAAAAATATATAATCTGTAATATAAAAGTAATATTAAAAACTAAGTATAGAATATATTTTTGAAATTTAAAGCGATGATATTAAAACCAGGAGATAGTTTAAAAACAAGGGATGATTTTGAAATCAAAATATAAAAGATAATAAAAATAGTTAAGGCTAAAGTATTTAAACCAAGAGAGATATCTTTTAAAAGGATGATTTTGAAAAAATCTTAAAAATAAATCATTTTGAAAATTTTGTGGATTCCATTCCAATAGAGAAGGTCGTGGGTTCCATCCCACTAAAGAGGTTGTGGGTTCCATCCCACTACTAAAGCGAGAAGGAGGATTCCATTCCACAGTAAAAATCCGAATAAAGATTTTAGTGCTATTATGAAGTTTTAACATAAATCTAGACACTATTACTTATCTTGAACTCTTGAAAGTCTTGATATCTTGAACTCTTAATACTTATGAGTCCTCAGTCTTGATTTCTTCAGTCTTAAATTCATCAGTCTTGAATCTTTATACTGTACAGTCTTCATTCTCAGTACTTGCATATATATATATATATCCTACATATACATATATATATATATATAGACAAATATATTAGTATTTATATTTATAACAAGTCCTAAGGTTGTTGTCATCAAAACCATCATCTTAGGAACTAACAATCTCTCCATTTTTGATGATGACAACCTATGTTTTTAAAATCTACTCCAACAAACTTCGATTCTACTCTGACTCCCACTTATTCCAACAACTCCTCCTCAATCTACTAGCCCCCCCTTAATCAAAGCCTATCTAACCTATTTTATAATTCTCCCCCTTTGTCATCAATTAAAAAATAAGCCTAAACTACATAACTCCCTCTTAAACTATGGAACTAAAGCTAATAATGAATATAATAAGCGAAACATAAATCTAATTTTATTATATATGATGTTACATTACATATATATAGACACAAATATATAAAAGTACACAAAACATAAAAATATTAATATAATAACAATTTAACGAGAGTCCTTGACAATTGGTGACCTGTGAATCGAACAATTAGGGTAATGGAGATGAAAGTTTCCATGTTGTTCGACCAAATTACCATTTTTGTCAAAACTGACTTCTCCAACGCAAATAAATTTATCGTCCTCGTCCATTTGCGCTTCTTCTTCTTCTTCGTCCTCTAATGGATTATGAATACGTATGTTAGAGGAATCATCTTCAGTCATGATAGGATCTACATGATTATCCATTAAATTTTTTGCAAATTTCTAAGGATCTTGCCTTGTTTCTCCTATTCTTTTGCCATCTTTATTTGCATGACTTGTAATTCAGTCAGCATTTGTAGGGAATCCTTTATGATTTCCTCAATCTTCATTACTCGAGCCAATGTAGTTCGTTGAAATGAACCAGAATTAGGAGAAGGGGAGGAAAAGGGAAGGAAAAGGTTGCAATTTGGTTCGATCTAGAAGAGGAAGCCATTATTTTATATTTTCAAAAGTTTATTACAGAGAAAATGAAGTAAGAAGACAGAAAAATTTGAAATGTTGTGATTATATAACCACCAAACTGATTTTAGAGGGAAAATCAAAATTTTAAATTTTATCGTTGTATGTCGACATGGGGGGTAGGGGCATGTCGACATCCCTTTGAAATTTTGACAATTTTGTTTTTCTTTATTTATTTAAATATATATGTTACTATATCTATATTTTATATCTCATTTATAGAACAAATACCTAGCTCTCTTCTTAATTTAATAAAGGTTGATTGATTCAAGGGTTTGGTCAGAATATCGGCTATTTGATTCTCGGTGTTGATAAATTCAAGAGAAATAAGCTCTTTACTTATATTATCTTTGAGAAAATGATGTCTGATATATCAATATGTTTTGTTCTGGCATGATGAGTAGGATTTTTGGATAAATTTATTGCACTTGTATTATCACAATAAATTAGTGATTTCGAAATATTTAATCCAAAATCCTTTAGAGTCTGTTGCATATAGATAACTTGAGAACAAGCCAAAGCAGTAGAGATGTATTCTGCTCCAGTTGTTGATAGTGAGACAATATTTTGCTTTGTACTAAATCAGGAATCTAGAGAATGTCCTAAAAAATGACAAGTTCCACCTGTACTTTTTCGGTCTAATTTACAACCAGCATAGTCGGCATCGCAATATGAGATTAAATCAAATGAATCATTTTTAGGGTAAAATAGGCCATAGTATAAAGTGTGTTTAACATATCAGCTTTTAAATGGGTCTCTTTGGGTTGAGATTGGTACCTTGCACAGAGACAGACACTATGCATGATATCAGGCCTACTCATAGTTATATAGAGTAGCGATCCAATCATTCCCCTGCATAGTTTTTGATCAACACCTTTTGACATGTCTTCTTTATTTAAGGCTTCATTGGTTGCCATAGGAGTGGGTTTTCCACTCGCAGTGGTCATACCAAACTTACTAATTAGATCCCTAGCATACTTTTCTTGACTAATGAGAATACCACTATTTAATGTTTTATTTGCAATCCTAAAAAGAAAGTAAGTTCACCCATATGACTTATCTCAAACTCTTTGTTCATTTCATTGTTTGTTGATCCAAAAATTATATCATATACATAAATTTGTATTAATTGGATATCAATTTTGTTTCTTTTAATAAAAAAGAGTTTTATCAACTCTACCAATTTTAAATTTTGATTGTAATATGTAAGATCTTAGTCTGTCATACCAGGCTCTAGGAGCTCGTTTCAAACCATATAAAGCTTTCTTTAATTTGTAAAAATGAATTGAAACTTTTCTTCTTCAAAAAGTGGAGGTTGTTCAATATAAACATCCACTTTAACATCTTCAAAATGTGGAGGTTGTTCAAAAAGTGAAGGTTGTCCAATGGTTTTGTTAAAAAAATGTTTATTTTGAACAAACCCCACTTTTTGAAGATGAAAAGTTTCCAAATCATGTTTACAAATTAAAGAAAGATTTATATGATCTGAAACAAGCTCCTAGATCCTAGTATGATAGACTAAGATCTTACCTATTACAATCAAATTTTGAAATTGGTAAAGTAGATAATACTCTTTTCGTTAAAAGAAACAAAAATGATATCAAATTAGTATAGATTTATATAGATGATATAATTGTTGGATCAACAAACAATGAAATGAACAAAGAGTTTTATGAAATAATGACAAAAGAGTTTGAGATGAGTCATATGGGTGAACTTACTTTCTTTTTAGGATTGCAAATAAAACAATTAGATAGTGGTATTTTCATTGGTCAAGAAAAGTATGCCAGGGATCTAATTAGTAAGTTTGGTATGACCACTACGAGTGGAAAACCCACTCCTATGGCAACCATCTTATGAATTGAGTATTCTGTGAATATCTCAATGAGTCTGTCTTTGTATTCATTGATTATGGATGAAAACAACAATTTAAAATTTGCAAATATTTTTAATAAGATATTTATAAGTATAATTGGATTTTGTTCTTAAGACAAGCAAAGAATATTTGTAAATTTTATAAGTGATATGTTTATCATATAGAAGATGATTTTGTGTTGTATTGACCATTGAGTGCTTTAAGAATTCTGCTCGATGCTCCTGATCAACGTTATCGATAGGAATCTCCTAAACGCTATGTTGAGACAGTCAGACACAATAAATTGACTTGTAAAAAAGTAAATTTTTCTAAAAAGATGATTACATAAAGTTCAATATAATTTTGAATGTCTTAACTTTTTGGGAAAGAGGATCATTTAAAAGAACTCCTTTTCGATACTCCTATTCTTGTGATTCCCGAAGGGAACCAAGACTTTACTGTTTGTACCGATGCTAGTCGTATTGGTTTCGGTGCCATTCTCTTGCAAAGGGGAATGTGTTATCACATATGCTTCTTGATAATTAAAGCCTGCCGAGACTAGATATGCCACTCATGATCTAGGGCTCACGGCTATTGTTTTCGCTCTTAGAATTTGGCGTCATTATCTTTTGAGAGAGAAATTTGTTCTCTACACCGATCATAAATCTTTGAAGTACTTATTTTCTCAAAAGGAACTTAATTTGCGTCAACAATGTTGGCTCGAATTCCTTGCATCTTATGATCTTGATATTCTTTATACTCCCGGAAAGGGAAATCGTGTTGCCGATGCCCTTAGTCGTATGCAACAAGCGGTTGTTTCAATGATGATATCCGAATGGAATGATCTCGAGACTTTGTCCACTTGTGAGATTCGAGATTGTGAATCCAATTCATGTTCATCTCTTGTTTTTTGTAGCCTTGAGGCTCATCCTTCTCTTTTAGACCGTATTCTTAAAGCTCAAAGGCATGATCCCGAATTGGCTCTTCTTAGCCAAAGTTGTAGGGATAAAATTGATATTGAAGGTTTGAAAGACTTTAATATTGATGCTCGTGGCGGTATTCGAAAATTTGGTTGACTTATTGTGCCAAATATTGTGATCTTCGTAAAGGCATTTTAGAAGATTCTCATCGTTCTAAATTTACCATTCATCCCGGTAGTAGTAAAATGTACGCGGATATGAAGCGACTTTATTATTGGGATGGAATGAAATCTGACATTGCTAACTTTATTAAGCGTTGCATGACTTGCCAACTCATAAAGGCCGAGCATCAAAGGCCCGGTGGGTTATTGCAACCTTTGGACATTCCAGTTTGGAAGTGGGATCAAATTTCCATAGACTTTATTGACGGGCTTCCCCGTTCACGTTTGGGTCATGACAGTTTATGGGTGATTGTCGATAGACTTACAAAATCCGCCCATTTTATTCCTGTTCGGTCCAATCGGACCGTACCTCTTTTGGCTAAACTCTATGTCAAAGAAATTTTTAAATTGAATGGAGTTCCTACTTCTATTGTTAGCGATCGTGATCCATTATTTACTAGTGGATTTTGGAAAGGTCTTCAAAAAGCTTTGGGAACAAAGCTTAATTTTAGCACCGCTTATCATCCTCTGTTTGATGGATAAACCGAGCGTGTGAATCAAACCCTTGAAGATCTTCTTCGTGCATGTGTTCTTGATTTTGGATGAAGTTAGGAAGATCATATTTCCCTGGTTGAGTTTTCTTACAGTAATAGCTTCCAATCTAGTATTGGTATGGCTCCTTTCAAGGCACTCTACGGAAGGCCATGCCGATCTCCTTCGTATTGGCTTGAAGCCGGTGAGAAGCTGGTTTTAGGTCTAGATTTTATTCGTGTTTCACCTATGAAGGGTGTTGTGCGTTTCAGTCGATCGGGAAAGTTAGCACCTCGATATGTTGGCCCATTTCCCATCACCGAACGCATTGGTTTCGTGGCTTATCGCCTTTTATTACCGACTCAGTTTTCTGCTATTAATGACGTATTCCACGTCTCTCAACTACGGAAATACCTTAGGGATTCCGATTCTATTCTTGAGCCTGGTGTTATTTAAGAAATTGAAGTTTCACCAAATTTGACTTATGAGCAACATCCTATTCGTATCATTGCTACGGAGGTTAAACGCCTTCGAAATAAAGATGTTCCTCTTGTGAAAGTCCAATGGTCCTCAAATCCTAAGGATTTCTCTTGGGAATCCAGAGAATTCATCGAGCGAACACATCCGGACTTACTCTCTCGTGCTCCTTAAGGTGAACTTCTCATTTCAAAATTTCTTCTTTTGTGTTGTTATGCTTTAGTATGGTTGTTACTTTTTATCTTCCTCTTAATTATTGCGAGGATGCAATTTCTTTAAGGAGGGGAGTCTGTAACAACCAGCATATTTCACGATTATATATTTAAATATAGCATCGTTAATCGGATTAAAGTCCGAAATGTTACTTTTTGTAAATAGTCGAATTGGGACTCGAGACCACTTCAATTGAGTCCAAAATGGCGTTTGCAACTTTTTTGAGTATAAACATCGATATATTTGGAGTTGAGTAGAATTTTGTTAATTTTTTATTTGGGCTTTGGGTTTGGGTTTCAGCCCGCTAACCCAACATAATACCCTAACTCCTCTACTCTTCATCCATTCACTCATTCTATTTCCTAACTCTTTAGCTAAAGTAAAAATAGGGGAAAGAAGAGAAAATTAAAATTCCTAAACCCTAGTTTTGATTAGGAAACTCAAATTCAAGTCCAAAATCAAGGAGAAGCTTAGGTAAGCATCCTCTTCATCTTCTCCATCTCTATCTCTCTTTAATTTACAGAAATTCCTATAACCTAACTTAGGAAAAACTTCAGCTTTGATAATAGATTGAAGATTCTAGAGGTGTATTGAAGAGGAATTGGTCTTGCCTTGTTTTAAAACTTCTCATTCGTTGTTTTTGGGTTTAAAGGTAACTTCTTTAACTCACATCTACGTCTATAACTTTCATTGTTGTTAGGTATGAATTCCCAACATTTATTCATGTTCATTTGCTTTTGATTTGAATTGATTTGGTGAATTTTCCAATTTTTGGTTTTGAAGTCCAATTTTATGAAAATCCTACCATGGATGTTTGGACATGATATTTGGGGTGTATCGAAGAGCCTATAAGGCTGCATTGTCGCTTGGCATAAATCCCTAGTCTTCGTTGCTCGTCCGATCGCTCCCGATTTGTTTTGGCCATCATGGCCTAGGAAAACTATTGCCTAGACCAGGTGACCAGATGTCTGGTTGCTCAAGTCCAGACGTCTGGTTATAGACCTGGAGAAAAAAATAAGAACGTAGAAAATAAAATGGCAGAAACAAATTCTAGACGTCTGATTTATAGTTTCAGACGTCTGGTTAGGTCTCAGACGTCTGCCTTAAAATTTCAGACGTTTGGGGGTTTTCTGGATTATTTCCAGAACCCAAATACAGACGTCTAGATTAAACCCCAGACGTGTGGAACTGTGCATTTTGCCTATTTGCCTTTGTTTTTGAGTGGATTTCCTATTTTAATCGATTTTTGTTGATCCAGATAGTTGTTATCACTTATTATCGACTTTGATGACTTCTTTCTTTGGATTTTTGGAAATATCCATTTAATGGATTTGATATCGATTTCTATGGTCTTGATTCACGTCGTCGAATGTGAATTTTTGGTTGATCGATTGTTTCTACAATCGTTTTCTATGATTTTTCACTTTTAAAAATACAAAGGTTTTTATACTAATAGTAAATACTCAAACTCTTTCATTTAAAAATTATTTTAACGTAATTTTTAATATAAAGCTCGCTTTTGAAACCATTTTCCAATCTATTAGTATATACAAACCTTTACCTCATTCGTATGAGAAATCTAATTAAACGGATTAGCAAAACAAGTGGTATGAAACGCTTGCGTTTACTTCGTCGGTTAATTCTTGGACTTCTTCGATTGAACTCTCGTGACAACTTTCGAGCGAAAATCTACAATCTGTTCGTACATATTTAAGTTAAGCTAGTGGTTATGGGACATGAAGCCTAACTCATTTATTTACTAGCTCGGTGTAATTTACACTTACTTTCAAGTGGAAGTCTACAATTTGTTCGTAAATATTTAAGTTAAGCTAGTGGTTATGGGACATGAAGCCTAACTCATTTATTTACTAGCTTAGTGTAATTTACACTTGTCGATCATTGATGATCATTTTGAGATTTAGACTAGCAATGTGCGATGTCTCTTTGTTTGTGTAGGGATTAAACCCCGTTTGTGGAGCTTCGGCTCAAAATTTGGTGGGGTAGTGACCCATGGTCTTTGGGCCATTTGTGGAGCTTCGACTCAAATTGGTGGGGTAGCGACCCATGGTCTTCGGGCCGTTTATGGAGTTTCAGCTCAAACTTGATGGTTAGTGACCATGGAATAGCGTTCCATTTGTGACACACGTGTTGGGGAGCTTTCATGCTCCCGTTTGTGATAGGCCTTCCCCTTTTTATGATTTCTGGATTTCTAGTTGATGATTTCTAGAATTTGTGTTTCACCGATTTTTGCGATTGGCATTGATATGTTTTGTCAATATTTGTGTTTTGGTGAATAATTTAAATAATATGATATTCTTTTTAGTGTTTGAGAATATTTGAGATATTGTATGATTTTTGTTGTTATCTGATGTATACTTGTCACAATATGGCATTATTGTTATCATACGATTTTGTCATATCTCTTATCCTATCTCATTTTATATGATATTTATAGCTAGACTGATTCGTTTATTATTTTCTTCTTAAATAATACTCGGGTCAGACCGAGGTATTTTAGGTGCTTCTGCTTGACTTCTTATCAGGGTCCGTCACCTGATTTTTTACTAACTACTTTAGCTTAGTAGTTTTTGTTATTATACATTTGAGTTAGAGACTCCTTGATGTTTACATATTCTTTCGCTAGCACTTGTACCTATTCTTTTGTTATGTAGTGGATCTTATATGACCACTATTTTGATGTACACTTTTATGTGTTATATTCATATCTGTTTCCGCCTTTGTGATATGAATATATGTGACTGATTTGTGTTATGCTTATTTCTATATTTGTTTCCGAAGGCTACATAGCCACTATGTGGTAGCTTTGAGTTTGTATTTGATATGTCGGATTTCCTCTTGAAATGAAATTCATGTCATACTATCTGACATATCGGTACTTGCACAAAGCAATTACAAAGATGGTCGCTCCTCAACAGCCTTATTCTTCACGCTAGTCGACGGCATTACCTCGTAGTGTCCTTGGCTAGTGTGAGTATATAGGTGGGGCGTCACACAATGAAGCCTTAAATAAAGAAGACATGTCAAAATATGTTGATCAAAAACTATGCAGGGGAATGATTGGATCGCTACTCTATATAACTACGAGTTGGCCTGATATCATGCATAGGGTCTGTCTCTGTGCAAGGTACCAATCTCAACCCAAAGAGACCCATTTAAAAGTTGTTAAACGTATCCTAAGATATGTTAAACACACTTTAGACTATGGCCTATTTTACCCTAAAAATGATTCATTTGATTTAATCTCATATTGTGATACTGACTATGCTGGTTGTAAATCAGACCGAAAAAGTACAAGTGGAACTTGTCAGTTTTAGGACATTCTCTGGTTTCCTGATTTAGTAAAAATCAAAATATTGTCCCACTATCAACAACTGAAGCAGAATACATCTCTACTGCTTTGGCTTGTTCTCAAGTTATCTATATGCAACAGACGCTAAAGGAATTTGGATTAAATATTTCAAAATCACTAATTTATTGTGATAATACAAGTGCAATAAATTTATCCAAAAATCCTACTCATCATGCCAAAACAAAACATATTGATATTAGGCATCATTTTCTTAGAGATAATATAAGTAAAGAGATTATTTCTCTTGAATTTATCAATACCGAGAATCAAATAGCTGATATTCTGACCAAACCCTGGAATCAATCAACCTTTATTAAATTAAGAAGAGAGCTAGGTATTTGTTCTATAATTGAGATATAGAATATAGATATAGTAACATATATATTTAAATAAATAAAGAAAAACAAAATTGTCAAAATTTTCAAAGGGATGTCGACATGCCCCTATCCCCCATGTCAACACACAACGATAAAATTTAAAATTTTGCTTTTCCCTCTAAAATCAGTTTGGTGGTTATATAATCACAACATTTCGAATTTTTCTGTCTTCTTACTTCATTAGTTTGGTGGTTATATAATCACAACATTTCGAATTTTTCTGTCTTCTTACCTCATTTTCTCTATAATAAACTTTTGAAAATATAAAATAATGGCCTCCTCTTCTAGATCAAACCAAAATGCAACCTTTTCCTTCCCTTCTCCTAATTCTAGTCTATTTCAATGAATTACATTGGCTCGAGTGATGAAGATTTAGGAAATCATAAAGGATTCTCTGCAAATGCTGACTGAATTATAAGTCACTCAAATAAGGATGGCAAAGGAACAAGAGAAACAAGGCAAGATTCTTAGAAATTTGCAAAAATTTCTAATGGATAATCATGCAGACCCTATTGTAATTGAAGATGATTCCTCTAACATACGTATTCATAATCCATTAAAGGATGATGAAGAAGAAGAAGAGGAGGAGGAAGAAGCACAAATGGACAAAGACAATAAAGTTATTTGCGTTGGAGAAGTCAGTTTTGACAAAAATGGTAATTTGGTTGAACAACATGGAAACTTTTATCTCCATTACCCTAATTGTTCGATTCATAGGTCAACAATTGTCAAGGACTCTCGTTAGATTGCTATTATATTAATATTTTTATGTTTTGTGTACTTGTATATATTTGTGTCTATATATATGTAATGTAACATCATATATAATAAAATTAGATTTATGTTTCGCTTATTATATTCATTATTAGCTTTTAGGTCCATAGTTTAAGGGGGAGTTATGTAGTTTAGGCTTAGTTTTTGATTGATAACAAAGGGGGAGAATTATAAAATAGGTTAGATAGGCTTAGATTAAGGGGGAGTTAGTAGATTAAGGGGGAGTTGTTGGAATAAGAGGGAGTCAGAGTAGAATCGAAATTTGTTAGAGTAGATTTTATAAACAAAGGTTGTCATCATAAAAAAGGGGGAGATTGTTAGTTCCCGAGATAATGGTTTTGATGACAACAACCTTAGGACTTGTTATAAAATATAAATACTAATATTCTTGTCTATATATATATATATGTATATGCAGGTACTGAGAATGGAGACTGTACGGTATAAAAATTCAAGATCGAGTATAGAGATTCAAGGTTGACGAATTTAAGATTGTAGAAATCAAGACTGAAGACTCATGAGTATCAAGAGTATCAAGAGTTCAAGAGTTCAAGATATTGAGATAAGTAATAGAGTCTAGATTTATGTTAAAACTTCATAATAGCACTAAAATCTTTATTCGGATTTTAATTGTGGAATGGAATCCAGCTTCTCGCTTTAATAGTTGGATGGAACCCACGACCTTCTCTAGTGGAATGGAATCCACGAAATTTTCAAAATGAATTATTTTTTCAAAACTATCTTTTTAAAGCCATCCCTATAAATTTAAATATTTTAGCCTTAATTCAAAAACTATTTTTAATCATAATAATTTCAAAATCATCTCTTGTTTTTTAAAACAATCTCTTGATTTTAATATTTTAGCTTTAATATATTTTAAAGAAATCTATACTTAGTTTTTAATATTACTTTTATATTATAGATTATGTAGTTTAAGATTACTTTCTAAAACTCTTTCATAAGTTTAAACTATATTTAAAATGGTTTACAAAGTTTAGAAATTGTTTTGACAAGTTTTAGAACAGAAATCATTTTAAAGCAAAATTAATTTTCAAAATTCACATAGGTATGTCGACATCCCTCATCCTCTCATGTCGATATGGTAGCCGTAGAATTTGAAATTCAAATAAGTGTCTATTAGTTATAACCTTTCACGAATGGACATGGCTGTTGTTCTCCTATATATACCAGTTGTTTTCAACAAATTTTAAGTTAGATTTTCTTCATTTCTTCACTCCTTCTTCTCCACTCAAATATTCTCTTATATTTCAAACGTTTTAACAAAACTCTGTCAAAATTCTTAATGAATTAAACTCGATCATCTCTAGTTTGATTCTCTGCCACTCTCTCTCAAAGATCTCAGTGCTATTCAGAGTTATAGGATCATTTGTAATCAAAGATCAAAAGATCGAAGTGTATCGAGTCTCTCTCTATCAAAGTGTGATTGGAAACGGTGTGATTGTGGCTCGTAAATCAATTGGTGTGATTGTAGCCTGTAAATCAATTAGGTGACCTTGTAGCCTAGTTAAATCAAGAGAGTTTGCCCTAGACTTAGAGACAGGAGGGTGTATCTCGTGGCCTTGAAATCAAGATTGTAATATCGACATTATATTTGAAAAGAAATACGCACAATAAATTGTGTAGCACTAGATGTAGGGTAACTCCGAACCAGTATAAAATTTCGGTATTCTTTCCTTTACTGCTTTTATTTACTATTTGCGTCCGTGTCTAATTCCGTGATTGTTTCTGTGTTTGTGTATTGCAACTGTTTGGATTTAATTTGAAAATATTTCAAAAAGATTCATAATATTAATTAAATGCTATTCACCCTCCTCTAGTGTTAATTCTTCCTTAATATCCGCAATCCGCATTTCATACAATTATACTCTGATCGATGTATGTATATTACGGTTTCTATTTTGTAAAGTTCATTGATATTATATTATATGTTGTTCCATTGTGATTTGAGATTCTGTGATTGTTTTAGTTTCTTTCTCTCTTCTTCTTCTCTTCTCTTCTTCTCTTTTCTTTCTTTCTCTTAAAGATCCAATTTTCCATTCAGTTTGGGCTGGGCATATGTGGTTTATTGTCAGCTCAAACTATGTAGATTTTCAGGCCTTTACATTTAGTATCAAAGCTTAGGATTGTGCGAACACCTAGGCTTTGGTTGGGTACTCATTATAGATAGGGTTAGTAATACCCTTGATTGAGTTTAATTGTATTACATATATAAGAGCATATTTGTTTGTTATATAAAAATGTTTTATATTGTGTTAATTCACATGTTGAGTGGCTTCTGAATTCTAGTCGATACGTGGGACACCATGTTATCGGTAGGGGTTTCTAAATGCTTAAACAAGGCAAACCGACACAACATTGTTTTAAACGGGTAAATGAAATAATTTTACTTAAATTATATTTTATATGTATAAAGAAATAATTTTTCAAAAATTATTATATTATATATGGTTTGTTGGTTGTTATTGAATGGTAATATTGATTATTATCATTTGTTGTTTGTTGTTTATGTTCTAATAAAGTTGTTGTTATTATAATGTAAACGAAGATAAACAATTACGAAATGGTTGTATATGACCAAGGTGAAATAAATAAAATCATATAAGCATAAATTTATAAATGTGATTTATAAATAAAATGGAATTTAAAAGAAATAAAAAAGTACTAAACTTACTTTAGTCGCTGGAAAATAATTCTAGTGATGACTGCAGCATCATTAGTATTCATTACGAGTTTCTAAGTAATGAATTGCTACCTTTGTAATTTTTATATTGGAGTTTTAGTTTGATAAATATATGAAAATAGTTTTTGAACTTATAATTTGAAAATAGTATAGATAAGAAATAAGTTTACAACTTATGAATTTGCATAGAAAGTAAAACCAAATTTTAAAATGGTAACATTTTGGTTAAGCAAACAAAAGAAAATTCAGAATTCAATTATGAAATTTAAATTAACTTGAGTAAAGTTAAATAAATTGAGTTAGTAAAATGAAGTAAATGAAAAGAAGTTTAATTCAAGAAGGTTAAATGAAAGTGAATTGGATTTGAAATGAATTAGATAAAATAATAAAATGAAATTCAACTTATGCTATAAAATAAATTGAATTTGTTTTAGAATGTTGTTTGATAAAATTGATATGAACTTAAGTTGTGAAGTAATAATAAACATGAGTTCTGTTGTATAAGAATGTTTATAATAAACTTAAGTAAATAGTTTTACGGAATGGTTGTTAAGTGTTGTTAGTATTAAAGAAAATATACCTAGTAAATTGAATATGAAATGAAATGTTATTAAACATAAATTGGAACGGATCAAATGAATGTAAAAGGAATTGAATGTAATAAAATAATTGGGAATAGAGAATGGAATATAACAAGAAACCCATTGAAATAAATACGTAAGTTGTACGTATATTATTTTATTCGCATAACTGTTTGATCCAGATTCGAATATACAATTTCGAGGTGATTTACACCAATCCGAGTTAAGATTTTTCACTCGATTTCTTAACGGGGAACCTTGGATATGGATTATTGATTGATTCTGATATTCTCTATCATAGTATATGGCTATGCAAGGTGTAATGATCCTGAACTCGACCTTCGAAAATCGGCACCCGTACTTCACTTGTACTCAAATGTCATAGATTCAAACGCCGAATCTGGCTCACCGGAGCTTATAACACCATTAAGTATAACAACACAATGGAATAAATAAACAACGATATCATATACAACTCCAATGAATACAATATCCAGAATGATATACGATAATGATATCAATATGATACAAGAATATCAGAGATAAATAATGATACAGCGGAAAATAAAAGTGATACTCCAAATGATCCTCAAAAGAGAATGAGTCCAACAACTCCAACATCAGCTCGAACCACCATCACGTTGCACCAAGATAAGCAACGTCAGTCCTCCGTGATCTCCAAAACTGAACTAGCTCCAGATAATCTACTAAACCTGACTATCTGAAAAACCCAACTCTAGACTGCCCCTGTGGAAAATTGTGGGCACCCAGAGTTTAGGAAGGGAACAATAAACTCCAGGTCAGTCGTGGGACTGGTGTGAGTAACAAAAACAGTTTATCTTTAAACAACAACAAAAGAATTTTAAACATTGAACCCCACAATGCTTTTGGAAAATGAAAGTACCATAAGACCTCCCGCCACACACACAATGCAAACGCAGAATTGGAGGAGATTTCTTCTTATGATAGTCAAACATGCTTACTACGCAAAATCATTGGATTATTATTATTAGTGCATAGTGGAAAACATTTCGAAAGTATAATACTAATCTTAGCCAGCATAGACATTTCGAACTATGCCTACTATAGCTATCATCTAAACAGTGGTGACCACAATAAGTAAATGGCAGGTTCTACAACTAAAACCGTACAGGGTTCGTATTGGAAATTGGATTTCCAACAAATGGTCAGACTAAGGAACTTCCTACTGCCACATGGGTACGCCTCTAGAGGGACGTCCCGAGAACCTACCCGGATCTCTGCCAACACAAGGTCGGGTTACCCCTTACACTAGGTAACTACTACTCGAGTATGCCACCCCCTGGTCCTTTGGGACCTTTATCCGAGGCCTCGATCACACAACAACAATCACACAGGTAAATGAGATTGGAGCAACCACATAGGTTAAATATCAGGGCTCCATACCTGATACCACCCTTTTCCAGAAGGAAATGACATACCCTAAAGGGAGCGACCCTCATAACCTTGCCGCATCTTTCCTGTTTCGACCATTTCCGGTTTGTGAGGTTAGATGAGGTCTCGTCCACAAAGCTACGCTTTTTCACAAAGTCATGCTTTGATCACAAATGGTCAACGATTGATCATCAACACACAGCAACACTTAGCATGCCACACTACCAAATTGGGAGTATATCACTGATAACCTTCAACTACATAACCTCTGAGCTCGTATGTCTCAGAGAAGTGTGTTAAGCTAAGAGAATAAATTCTCCGCCACCAAACAGAAATGTATTTGAAAGAAATTAGCTTTATATCTCAAAGTGTAGTGTCAGACATACGACCATACAAGTCTGTTCCGGATTCGAACAGAACCGAAGGCACTTCCAAAGAAGCCCTTGCAATCTGGGTATTCACAATCCCGATCGGACTTCCCATCACTTAAGGAATCTCTATACCGGGCGCTACCCAGTGCAGAGACAATCGATAGGTTATCCTATCGTTTTCACAAATACCCGGTCTTCAACACCGGTCTTCAACACCGGTCTTCAATTGCTATCCATATACGATGTATCACTTATTCGGAATGGGTTATATGACACAAAGTCCTCTCCCGGCTAAACCGAATAGTGAGCGTAATATTTTAAAAACATGTGGATAATGAGATTTCAATTAAGTCACAACTTATTATCCAAAAATCTCTTTCAAATGGTTTAAACACATTACCATTTTAATCTTTTACAAAAAGATTCATCTCACAAAGTTCACCCAGTTTCACAAAGATCTATTCATAGATTTCCAAATTGATTTCCATTTCAATTGGATTAACTCATTAAATCTTTAAATCAAGATTTAACTTATAGCTTTCAAAAAGAATTCACTCATAATTTGGAAAACCATTTTTCAATTCAAACTTGAAATTCCTTTAACTTAAATTGGAATTTCATTTCTTATATATGAAAGCTTTTATCATTTGAAAACAAACAGTTTTCATTTTGGAAAATCTGATTCATTTATACGAGTTAAAGTCCTTGGGTTAAATTCAAATTCTCAAAACCATACCTTTAAAATGGTTTAAATTCATATAAACATATTTATAACATCTTTAACCATAATTTCTAAACATGGAATTCAATTTCAAAATTTTGAATTCAAATTCAAATTAAATTATTTAAATTGAAATTTTACCAAGTTATTCAAAATAACTTTTATCTTAAAAACTCCTTTTCAAAGCTTTAACATTTAACCCAAATCCATTTCCAAAATCAATTGAAATTAAAATTTCAATTTCAAAAACATTAAATTTAAATCATCTGTGACTTAACCGATTTCCTTGTGAAATTCATATTTGTGTGTATATGGTGTAGTCCGGGGGTTTCACACAGTAGTGCAACATCATTCAATCATCACAGATACAATCACAACAATATCGATAAGCGATATTATCCTATAACGCTTATCTATATACACAGAATCACGGATAGATAATATAAATGCATTATAAAAAATTAATTTACATTCATCCCAGCTTGAATAAAAACAATTCGAAGTCACAAAGTATCACACAGTAGAGATATCAAAAAATTGAACATACAATTCAGAGATATCAACCCATTCAAGGCATTCAATATAATCCAATCATCCATAAGGAAAAATAAATTAAATTATCTGATTAAAATTAAATCAGATTAATTTCTTATGAATAAATTTCTAATCCTGGTTAATTAATATTAATTAATTACAAATCAATTTGACTAATTACTCTTTAATCATTTATTAATTAACATTTAATTACTTCATTAATTAATTAACTAAAATTAATTACATTAATCCTTAATTAATTACATTAATTAATTATCCATTAATTAATCACATTAATAAATTATCCTTTAAGTAATTAAATAATTTAAAATATTTTATTTTAAAACCTTTGATTACCATTTTCAACTTATCAACAATCATTCATTTGAAAAGAATAGTTTTTTAAAAAAATCAATTTTGACTTAGATTTTAAAGTTTAAAACTGAAAAACGTTATCACCCTAGAGCTGCTTCGAGTAACACCCGAGACTTTTTCTAACTTGCTTCGAGTTTTCCCCAAAATCAACTCGTATGCCATTTTTTTTCCAAACTTAAATTTTTGTTTAAGTGTTAACCTGGTACAACCTAAAAATACTCAAGACCTCCCTCGAGCCTATGACCTGCTTCCCCGAAACCATCTTAGTGTCCATCACCTCTTCTTTTGAACCCAAGTCCCCTGACACAAACGTCTACACGTGCACGTGCACAGTCGCACGGCAACGCTCCGGCCATCGCCGATCCCCTCAACTAAATCCTCGACGACATCGCCACCTAACCTGAACACCCAGAATCGTCGAACTCGACTCAGACCAAAATCGAGCAATTCGAGCATTAACTGGAACAAAGTCGATCACCAAAACTTCCCATCATCGCCACCACAGACCGACTGAACTCACACCACCACGTCCAGAACTGCACCACAACATGCCGCGATGATCCCCCTGGTGCGATTAGCTCTAGTTGACCCATGACCGTGCAATTGCCTCGACCACCACTACGTTACAACTCAATGCCTAAACCCTAGAACATCGTCACGCCATCACCACGATCAACTAGAAAATGTGCAAGTGTTTTTCCATGAATCCCCGCTCTTCACCCTACCTCCAGGCCCAATCTCAACGGCCATCATAACGTCGATCATCAGAATTTGATGAAAGACCCAAATCTGATCATCTCGCGAATTCCCATCATACCCAATTTTAAAAATTATGATATATACATCAAAAATCATATTTTTCTCATGCGAATCAAGTTATAGAATCAAAACAAGAATTTAAGTCATTTGATTTTCTTGTTTTAAAAAGATTTTTACTGTTATTTCTTATTTTCAAATAGTTACTAAACATTTCAACTTGAAACCATTTTTAAAAATTGAATCTGATAAATACAAACAATTTCCTTTTAAAGATCATATCATAAATCTATTTATATAGGGAGATATAAAACTTTGAACTTGATTTGGTTAATTTGAAATAGACAGAGGCAGATTCATCCATACACAGGCATGCATGTATATATATACATAGGGATACAACTATTCTTCAACAAATTTCATCTATGCAAACATTATCCACGAATAAACCTCAAGTATTTTCACAGGCATCAGACATAAAGGCAGATTAAGCTTTAAAATGAAATGATTTATTTACTCACCTTGATTTCCAGGAAAAAAAGAGCTTCTTAAATATTGAAACTGGCTTGTAAAACTGCAAGCTGAAGACTTCAATTTGGTCTCTGGTTTGCTTTGATTTTTATTGATGTTTTAAGTTGAAGTATTGTTTAAGTTTTTGAATGGTATTTGCTTTAGATTTTTTTTCCCAGTTTTGAATGGAACGAACTGGAATGAATGGATTAATATGTAAAAGAAGTTTACAGAGTATACAATTTGTATAGGGTGATATATTTTTGTTTGTACCCTATGCCAGAGATTTTTATTCAATGGTGGCTGATAGAAAATGTTGTGATGGCTTACATTAATTAGTTTGTACAAATTCAGTTTTTTTCTTTAATTTCGGCTGTGTACATATATGAAGATATTTGCTTTTGTTTGCTGATATAAATCTTGCTTTGGTGTGCCACATTAATACTTTGTGCAAATACTTATTTTATTTTATTCTTTATCTCGTTTGTACATGTATGAGTATAATCTTGGGTGTCTTCTTTTGCAAGCCTCTCATATGTATATTATTATTTTTCAAGTGTTCCTTCATAACTATATATATATTTGTTCATCTACTTGTTTCATTTCATTCACATATATTTACTTACTTGTATGTATTTTATTTTATTTTCTTTTATTTATTGTCTTGTATTTATTTTATATATTAACCATCAATTCTAAATTTAAATCATTTATTTATTTTCTTTCTTGTGTCAAAGTCTATAATTTTTATATTTATCTTTAAACCATTTATCTAAGATTTAAATTCAAATCAAATATATACATATATATTCAAATTTACTCATATATGCCCGTCTACATATATATTCACATATATACATATATATACAATATTTAAATTTTAAATGATTTAACATAGAATTTATTTGAATTCGGGGAAACTCGAATCAATTTATCAATTAATTTTACAATTTTTATTCAAAAATTTAATTAATTATCAATTTATATTTAATTAAAATTCGGGGTCGTTACAGACTCCACCCCCTTAAAAGAATTTTGTCCTCGAAATTTGCCAAGGAGACACAAAGATAGATGAAGAATATTTCATCAAATCAAACTGAATATCTATTCTGCATTTGGCTTACCAAATCAGAATATCAATAATAGATATGAGAATGAATCTATTTAATTTTTCCACAAGATACTCGGGTTATCCAGATCTACGAAATGTGCAGTGGCATTGGTTAGTTCAAAGGGATAACTAACCATTCGTAGAACATATCCAGACCCAAAAATAGACAGATATATGGATACAATTTCAAAACTTTCAGTTTAGAACTAAAGTATACCTATCAACCATAGCAACCAAAGCAACCAGTTCATCCAAACAACCAATTCTGACCTATTTGGAGTTTGTGTCCCATGCAAATATATCAAATCTTCTTCCTGGATCTACAAGGAACCATCAAAGAATTGAGAAAAAGATGCTAAACAAAAGAGATTGGTAGAGAAAAGATTGTTTCCTTGTTGTTACAGGGTATTGACCAATTCGTGGTGGTATTCCCCTGTCCCTTATCTCATCCTCTTCTTGCACTCATACTCACTATGAGTGGATAGTAAGAGAATTTACTGAGGCACACGAACAAATATCTTAGAGATTACTCATTCTAGGGTATACTTCACCCTATCTTTAATGAGTAACTTAATGTGTTATACTCCTGAGCTAAAGTTCAACCTTAGCTCTGATACTAAATGTAATGATCTTGAACTCGGCCTTCGAAAATCGGCACCCGTACTTCTCTTGTACTCAAATACCGTAGGTTCAAACGCTGAATCTGGCTCCCCGGAGCTTATAACACCATTAAGTATAACAACACAGCGGAATAAAGAAACAATGATATCATATACAACTCCAATGAATACAATATCCATAATGATATACAACAATGATATCAATATGATACAAGAATATCAGAGATAAATAATGATGCAGCGGAAAACAAAAGTGATACTCCAAATGATCCTCAAAAGAGAATGAGTCCAACAACTCCAACATCAGCTCGAACCACCATCACGTTGCACCAAGATAAGCAACGTCAGTCATCCGTGATCTCTAAAACTGAACTAGCTCCAGATAATCTACTAAACCTGACAATCTGAAAAACCCAACTCTAGACTGCCCGTGTGGAAAATTGTAGGCACCCAGAGTTTAGGAAGGGAACAATAAACTCCAGGTCAGTCGTGGGACTGGTGTGAGTAACAAAAACAGTTTATCTTTAAACAACAACAAAAGAATTTTAAACATTGAACCCCGCAGTGTTTTTGGAAAATGAAACTACCATAAGACCTGCCGCCACACACACAATGCAAACGCAGAATTGGAGGAGATTTCTTCTTATGATAGTGAAACATGCTTACTACGCAAAATCATTGGATTATTATTAAGTGCATAGTGGAAAACATTTCGAAAGTATAATATTAATCTTAGCCAGCATAGAAATTCCGAACTATGCCTACTATAGCTACCATCTAAACAGTGGTGACCACCATAAGTAAATGGCAGGTTCTACAACTAAAACCGTACAGGGTTCGTATTGGAAATTAGATTTCCAACAAATGGTCAGGCTAAGGAACTTCCTGCTGCCACATGGGTACGCCTCTGGAGGGACGTCCCGAGAACCTACCCGGATCTCTGCCAACACAAGGCCGAGTTACCCCTTACACTAGGTAACTACTACTCAAGTATGCCACCCCCCAGTCCTTTGGGACCTTTATCCGAGGCCTCGATCACACATCAACAATCACACAGGTAAATGAGATTGGAGCAACCACATAGGTTAAATATCAGGCTTCCATACCAGATACCACCCTTTTCCAGAAGGAAATGACATACCCTAAAGGGAGCGACCCTCATAACCTTGCCGCATCTTTCCTGTTTTGACCATTTCTGGTTTGTGAGGTTCGATGAGGTCTCGTCCACAAAGCTACGCTTTTTCACAAAGCCATGCTTTGATCACAAATGATCAACGAATGATCATCAACACACAGCAACACTTAGCATGCCACACTACCAAATTGGGAGTATATCACTGATAACCTTCAACTACATAACCTCTGAGCTCATACGTCTCAGAGAAGGGTGTTAAGCTAAGAGAATAAATTCTCCGCCACCAAACAGAATTGTATTTGAAAGAAATCAGCTTTATATCTCAAAGTGTAGTGTCAGACATACGACCATACAAGTCTGTTCCGAGTTCGAACAGAACGGAAGGCACTTCCAAAGAAGCCCTTGCAATCTGGGTATTCACAATCCTGATCGGACTTCCCATCACTTAGGGAATCTCTATACCGGGCGCTACCCAGTGCAGAGACAATCGATAGGTTATCCTATCGTTTTCACAAATACCCAGTCTTCAACACCGGTCTTCAATTGCTATCCATATACGACGTATCACTTATTCAGAATGGGTTATATGACACAAAGTCCTCTCCCGACTAAACTGAATAGTGAGCGTAATATTTTAAAAACATATGGATAATGGGATTTCAGTTAAGTCACAACTTATTATCCAAAAATCTCTTTCAAATGGTTTAAACACATTACCATTTTAATCTTTTACAAAAAGATTCATCTCACAAAGTTCACCCAGTTTCACAAAGATCTATTCATAGATTTCCAAATCGATTTCCATTTCAATTGGATTAACTCATTAAATCTTTAAATCAAGATTTAACTTATTGCTTTCAAAAAGAATTCACTCATAATTTGGAAAACCATTTTTCAATTCAAACTTGAAATTCCTTTAACTTAAATTGGAATTTCATTTCTTATATATGAAAGCTTTTATCATTTGAAAACAAACAGTTTTCATTTCGGAAAATCTGATTCATTTATACGAGTTAAAGTCCTTGGGTTAAATTCAAATTCTCAAAACCATACCTTTAAAATGGTTTAAATTCATATAAACATATTTATAACATCTTTAACCATAATTTCCAAACATGGAATTCAATTCCAAATTTTGAATTCAAATTCAAATTAAATTATTAAATTGAAATTTTACCAAGTTATTCAAAATAACTTTTATCTTAAAAACTCCATTTCAAAGCTTTAACATTTAACCCAAATCCATTTCCAAAATCAATTGAAATTAAAATTTCAATTGCAAAAACATTAAATTTAAATCATCTGTGACTTAACCGATTTCCTCGTGAAATCCATATTTGTGTGTATATGGTGTAGTCCAGGGGTTTCACACAGTAGTGCAACATCATTCAATCATCACAGATACAATCACAACAATATCGATAAGCGATATAATCCTATAACGCTTATCTATATACACAGAATCATAGATAGATAATATAAATGCATTATAAAAAATTAATTTACATTCATCCCAGCTTGAATAAAAACAATTCGAAGTCACAAAGTATCACACAGTAGAGATATCAAACAATTGAACATACAATTCAGAGATATCAACCCATCCAAGGCATTCAATATAATCCAATCATCCATAAGGAAAAATAAATTAAATTATCTGATTTAAATTAAATCAGATTAATTTCTTATGAATAAATTTCTAATCCTGGTTAATTAATATCAATTAATTACAAATCAATTTGACTAATTACTCTTTAATCATTTATTAATTAACCTTTAATTACTTCATTAATTAATTAACTAAAATTAATTACATTAATCCTTAATTAGTTACATTAATTAATTAACCTTACTTAATTATCCATTAATTAATCACATTAATAAATTATCCTTTAAGTAATTAAATAATTTAAAATATTTTATTTTAAAACCTTTGATTACCATTTTCAACTTATCAACAATCATTCATTTGAAAAGAATAGTTTTAAAAAAATCAATTTTGACTTAGATTTTAAAGTTTAAAACTGAAAAACGTTATCACCCTAGAGCTGCTTCGAGTAACACCCGAGACTTTTTCTAACTTGTTTTGAGTTTTCCAAAATCAACTCGTATTCCATTTTTTTTCCAAACTTAAATTTTTGTTTAAGTGTTAACCCGGTACAACCTAAAAATACTCGAGACCTCCCTCGAGCCTATGACCTGCTTCCCCGAAACCATCTTCGAGTCCATCACCTCTTCTTTTGAACCCAAGTCCCCTGACACAAACGTCAACACGTGCACGTGCACAGTCGCACGACAACGCTCCGGCCATCGCCGATCCCCTCAACTAAATCCTCGACGACATCGCCACCTAACCTGAACACCCAGAATCATCGAACTCGACTCAGACCAAAATCGAGCAATTCGAGCATTAACTGGAACAAAGTCGATCACCAAAACTTCCCATCATCGCCACCACAGACCGACTGAACTCACGCCACCACATCCAGAACTACACCACAACATGCCGCGACGATCCCCCCTGGTGCGATTAGCTCCAGTTGACCTACGACCGTACAATTGCCTCGACCACCACTACGTTACAACTCGATGCCTAAACCCTAGAACATCATCACGCCATCACCACGATCAACTAGAAAATGTGCAAGTATTTTTCCATGAATCCCCGCTCTTCACCCTACCTCCAGGCCCAATCTCGACGGCCAACATAACATCGATCATCAAAATTTGATGAAAGACCCAAATCTGATCATCTCGCGAATTCCCATAATACCCAATTTTAAAAATTATGATATATACATCAAAAATCATATTTTTCTCATGCGAATCAAGTTATAGAATCAAAACAAGAATTTAAGTCATTTGATTTTCTTTTTTTTAAAAGATTTTTACTGTTATTTCATATTTTCAAATAGTTACTAAAAATTTCAACCTGAAACCATTTTTAAAAATTGAATCTGATAAATACAAACAATTTCCTTTTAAAGATCATATCATGAATCTATTTATATAGGGAGATATAAAACTTTGAACTTGATTTGGTTAATTTGAAACAGACAGAGGCAGAATCATCCATACACAGGCATGCATGTATATATATACACGGGGATACAACTATGCTTCAACAAATTTCATCTATGCAAACATTATCCACGAATAAACCTCAAGTATTTTCACAGGCATCAGACATAAAGGCAGATTAAGCTTCAAACTGAAATGATTTATTTACTCACCTTGATTTCCATGAAAAATAGAGCTTCTTAAATATTGAAACTGGCTTGTAAAACTACAAGCTGAAGCCTTTAATTTGGTCTCTGGTTTGCTTTTATTTGTATTGATGTTTTAAGTTGAAGTATTGTTTAAGTTTTTGAATGGTATTTGCTTTAGATTTTTTTCCCCAGTTTTGAATGGAACGAACTGGAATGAATGGATTGATATGTAAAAGAAGTTTACAAAGTATACAATTTGTATAGGGTGATATATTTTTGTTTGTACCCTATGCCAGAGATTTTTATTCAATGGTGGCTGATAGAAAATGTTGTGATGGCTTGCATTAATTAGTTTGTACAAATTCATTTTTTTCTTTCATTTCGGCTGTGTACATATATGAAGATATTTGCTTTTGTTTGCTGATATAAATCTTGCTTTGGTGTGCCATATTAATACTTTGTGCAAATACTTATTTTATTTTATTCTTTATCTCGTTTGTACATGTATGAGTATAATCTTGGGTGTCTTCTTTTGCAAGCCTCTCATATGTATATTATTATTTTTCAAGTGTTCCTTCATAACTATATATACATTTGTTCATCTACTCGTTTCATTTCATTCACATATATTTACTTACTTGTATGTATTTTATTTTATTTTCTTTTATTTATTGTCTTGTATTTATTTTATATATTAACCATTAATTCTAAATTTAAATCATTTATTTATTTTCTTTCTTGTGTCAAAGTCTATAATTTTTAAATTTATCTTTAAACCATTTATCTAAGATTTAAATTCAAATCAAATATATACATATATATTCAAATTTACTCATATATGCCCGTATACATATATATTCACATATATACATATATATACAATATTTAAATTTTAAATGACTTAACATAGAATTTATTTAAATTCGGGGAAACTCGAATCAATTTATCAATTAATTTTACAATTTTTATTCAAAAATTTAATTAATTATCAGTTTAAATTTAATTAAAATTCGGGGTTATTACACAAGGAGAATGGCAGTTTCTAATCAAGGAACCAGATCTAAGTCTGCATTAGAGTGGTTATGTGAACGATATTAGTTTAGAAGTGAAATTATGTAATCGAGCGAGCGATCGGGTATTTTGCATACGAATGATATATGTACATCGTCCTGGCTTTAATAAATCAAATGTTGACATTGGAAAATGCAAATTGATATGGATTATGAATTAATTGGATGAAAATTAATTGTTTGATGGTTTCTTTTGTTGTATTTACTACATTTGCATATAGTTATTGTATTAGTACATGTTATATATTGATATTACTTTTCAGATACATGTTCTCATTGGTTGTTGAGTGTTAGTAGGTGTGGATGGTGTATGCTTTGCATTTGGAGCTCGTTTTCACATTATATTGATTGTATATGCTTGATAATAATAAAAAGTACACATCTTGGATTACATATTGTACTTTTATAATTTTTCCCTATGGGATGCCTCATCCTCGAAGATGAGATGTATATTTGTGTTATATATATATTGTGATTTTTTTCAAGTGAACCACGCAAAGGAGATGCTGGTAAAAGTTTCCGTAAATTTAAGACGTTAGAAATTTTTTGAGAATTTTGGAGAAAATATTAATAACTAAAATTTGATTTTGAGTTATAAGTTGGAATGGTATTAATTGGTTTTGGAAAGTTAATTAGAATTTAAAGATTGAGAAAATGTGATAACAAGTTTCCACTAATTGATTTCGAAAAGTTTTAAAAGAATTCGGTAATCTATTTCAACTAATTATTTTTGAAAGTTAATGGGTTTAATGGCATTTTTCTTACCTTGATAATTTTGGAGACGAAATTCTTTTAAGGAGGGAGTCTGTAATGATCCAAAATTTTAGTCATTTGAAATATTGAAAAGTTAATTTTTATAAGTTAAATAACTTATATTTCGAATATAGTGATTTATTTGATAATTAAATTGTTAAATTTTTTTTAGCAAGACAGGTGTGTAGCGTGACACTACACAGCCGATTAGTAGCATATATAATATAATGTTGTTTTCGATCAACAGGCCTGATCGATGGCATGAAGAGCAGGTACAGAAACTACACAATCATACGACATAGACAAGGTAGAGCAAGAATATATACAAGGGTAGCAAAACAAAACAAAATAACAAAAGTGAAGGCAGAGACCAGAAAGCAACAAGTTACTACCAACGATTCGCTACTATGTCCAAAACTGTTGGCCAGGAGGGAACGCCGAAGTGCTACCTTGTGATTCAGTTGGGGATGAACTTCTTTATGGGAGACGCAGTCTGAAAGGTGCCGATAAGCTACGACCGGTAAAAGTGGTGAATATATGAGTTATACGTCTGCATATGCCTTCGAAGTGATATTTCGGTTTATTAAACACATGTGCATTGCGTTCTTTCCATATGCACCAACAGAAGAGAGCGATAAAGACATCCAGGAGGAGGTTAGAGGGGTTATATTGCCAGTGATCAAATATGACGGGCGGTTCAGGGATATGGCCAAGGAGGTGAGCACTGGTTGCAACGCAGATCGAGTATGCAAAGTCGCATTCACGAAACAAGTGAGGAATATCTTTGATGTGATTAGAGCAAAAGACACAAGTCGGGTCAACCTGGATTTGTAGACAGATAAGTCTCTCTTTAGTGTTGATTCGATCATGAGCAAGACACCACAGGAAGAAGGCGATACGCGGTGGAAGAGGGCATTTCTAGAGTCTGGGGAACGCATAGAAACGGTCAGGGTTATTGAGGTGGGAGTAACAGGAGGCGATGGAGAAGCCCTTAGCAGGAGCAGGGGCCTAGACTATACGATCCGGCAAGGTGGTGAACCATAGAGAATGAAGAAGATTGGATGCGGTGATGAGGTCAGAAAAAGTGTCTGGGTTGAAAAGGGATGGAGGGCAAAGGAAGTCGGGACCGAAGTTGACACAGTCTCTAACCGAAATTGAAGGGGTACACGAGCTGGAGAAAAGGTGGGGCAAAGATTTGGCTAGGGGAAGTTGATTATGCCAGGTATCTAGCCAAAAAACACAGTTATTACCATTTTCGATGACTACATGAAAAAGAGGTCTGACACGGCGAAGGGTTTGGAGCACACCAGCCCAGAACGGAGAAGGTCTACAATGAGGTGGGAAGTGAAGGACGAGGTGGTGATTTGAGCGGTAATGAAGCGAGAGAATCCAATCTTTCCATAGAAAATTGCTAGGGGAGAGAAGTCTCCAAAGCCATTTCGTGAGGAGCGCGGAATTAAAGGCATTGAGATTGGTGATACCAAGACCACCCTGATCCTGGTGCAAACAGGTGGTACTCCAATTAACAAGCCTCTTGACACCACCGCCATTCCAAAGGAAGGTACTTCTGATAGAATCAATTCTGTTGATGACCCAGGAAGGAAGTTTGTGGAAGGACATCCAATAAGATGGGATGGCTGATTAGACAGATTTGACAAGGATGAAGCGACTGGCCGCTGAGAGTGAATGGGCCTTCCAACTCAGAAGTCTGGATTCGATCCTGGAGATAAGTGGGGACCAGTCTGATCTATGAAGCTTGGTGGGGCGAAGGGGGATGCCAAGGTAAGATAAAGGGAAGTCCGAAAGGTTACAGTTAAGCAACGATGAAAAGGATGGGCCAAGATGATTCGAGTTACCTAACATGATGATGGAGCTCTTGTTAACGTTGATGGAAAGGCCGGATATGAGCTCGAATGAGTAGAGAGCCACTTTTAGGCAATGGATATAGTTGATATGGGGTGAGGCAAAAAGTATTGTGTCATCCGCGGACTGCAAGTTGGAAACTGCTAAGGAGTAGTCTGAGAGCTTAATGCCGGAGAAGAGGTTGTTGGATATGGCTAGTTTGATCATTCTATTAAAAACGTCAGCAACTAAGATGAAAATAAGTAGCGAGAGAGGATCACCTTGTCGTAGGCCATGAGCTGACTTGACATGACCCTCTAAAACACCATTGATCGAGATAGAAGAGAGGCTTGAATTGAGAATATGTTTGATCCAGTTGCACCATCTGGGGGGAAAGCCTCTATGTTTCATGAGATCCAGAATGAAATTCCAGTTTACCGAATCAAATGCTTTATAAAAATCAAGCTTCAATAAAACTCCTGGGTCGACGTTTGGTGGCAGAAGGAAATGATTTCTTGAGTTGTTGCTACACAGTCCATGATGTTTCTTCCAAGAATAAAGGCTGACTGCTCAACACTGACCAGGGGGGCAATAACTGCTTGAAGGCGTTTAGCAAGGACCTTAGTAATGATTTTAAAGGTTGTGTTGAGAAGGCTAATGGGACGGAAGGAGGAGAGGGAGTTAGCGCCAGGGGATTTAGGGAGTAGGATGATGTTTACATAGTTCAATCTAGATATGGATGAAGGATCAGATTGGAATTCAGCACACAATTCTAACATATCAGATTTTACAGTTTCCCAGAAATGTTTGAAAAAGAGCGGGCCAAAACCATCTGGGCCGGGTGCTTTGTCATCAGACATGTCTTTCAAAGCGGCCCAAATCTCGTCTTCAGTGAATGGGTGATCGATGCGGATGAGGGAGGGGGTTGGATAAAGAAGGGGGTAATCGATGTCGGGGAGAGCTGGGGATTGTTTGCCTAGGATGCTTCGGTAGTAGTCCGTAAACAGGCGGAGGTGATCAGAGAGGTCAGTGTAGGAAGTGTTGTTGTGGGATATTTCAGAGATTAAAGTGGATCTGCGGTGACCACTAGCCAGTAAGAGGTGTTTTTGTCCCCTTCCTCCAACCATTTATCTTTGGATCGTTGTTTCCAGCCTATCTCTTCTTGTTTTATAAGTCTATCCAGTTCTGATTCTAGATCTCTCAGGCGAGTCAGTTCAATATTTGAAAGCGGTCTTGATTCCTCAAGGATGTTGACATCTAAGATCTCGTCTTGGGTTGATGAGATACGCGAGCGAAGGGACCCCCAAACGGATTTGGCCCAAGGTCTGATAATTTTCCTAAGAGAGCAGAGTTTGAAAACAATTCTGGCGGAAGATGATTGGATTAGCAAGGGTTGGGACCAAGCTTGATTTATGAAATTGTCGAAGGATGGCTCCAGGAGCCATAGACGCTCAAATCTGAAAGGGCGCCTGATGTTGGGAAAAGAACCGGTGCCCAAAATGAGTGGGCAATGATCGGAGATGGTCGTGGCGAGGCCAGAGACTGAGGAAAGGGGGTGGAGGTCATCCCAGGCTGCATTGAAGAGAAATCTGTCTAGTTTTGCTAAGGCAGGATCAGCTCTACGGTTTGACCAGGTGAAGAGGCGATTGCAGATGGGTGGGTCTATAAGTGAGCATGCATTGATGCAGGAATTGAAAGAGTCTGAATCTTGCGAGTTGCTGCCGGAATTTCGCTCCTCGGAGGATCTGGTGGTGTTAAAGTCTCCTCCAACTATCCAAGGTCCATTAAGATAGGAGGCAAAGGTAAAACGTTTGGCCCAGAGTTCATTTCTCTCTTGAATGCTTTGGGGGCCATAGATATTTGTGAAAAGGTAAATTGTACCAGATTGTATATGGCAGAGTGTTACGTGTAAGGCGGATGGGTGAGCAGTGGTATGACAATGGGACCATACAACTTCATTCCAAGCGGTGATGATACCTTCTCTGGAACCATCAGCATTAATGTGAGCCCAACCCGTTAGAGTGGGCCCCCCCTGCGCTTGATGAAGGATTGGGGTGGGTCTATCAACTTAGATTCTTGTAAAAAAATGATGTCTGCTTTATAGGGGGATAAAATAAGGCTGATTGCATGCCTTTTAGATGGGTCCCCCAAACCCCTTACATTCCATGAAATTAGTTTCATTGGAAAAGAGACAAACGCTCTGATTCTAGTGCTTGCATGGCAGTGTAGTGTTCATCACGCAAACTCACACCCATGCATCGTGCCATTTTTTTATTTAGACTTTTATTGGCTGAGGAAAAACAACAGTTTGATAAAAACTACCAAGGAGAGAAGCAGCTCTGTTGAGTCTGGAGCTCCGGCGAACAATAGCTGGGGTGATCTGAGGAGACCTTTGGCTAGGCATCGGTGGAACTGGAGAAGCTACTTGGACAATTGCCAGGGGGATAGGCTCCATGGGTTGGGGGAGGAGTTGGTGCTGGGGGGGTGTGGAGAGGTCAAGATCACCGAGTGGGTCTCGACGCGGTTCATCTGGCCAAGCATCCCAGCGCTGAGGGCCCGCCACCTCTGGCGATGCGTCATGGATTTGGGCAGCCGGTGGAAGCGGTGGGGATATGGCAGGGTCATAATACATAGCATCAAATCTGTCTACATTCGAGTCATCTGAGAGGATGGGTTCTTCATAGCATCTGAAGTCTTTTTCATAATCAACGCCCAAGAACATCATTTCAGGCCTACGAGTAGGGTGGGCGTGTTCCCATTTCTCCACAGAAAGAAGGTGCTCCTCGTTATTCAAATGTACAACAAAGGAGCTGGGGGTGCTAACTCCGCTGAATAATTGCATTTTTACGTACAGGAACCGGTGGTCGAAGTTAGCCCATTTGCAGTCATCAAACTCGATGAAGCGACCCATGGGTCTCAGGGCATCTCTGGCTGCAAACAGATTGTTTCTAAGGAATTCGGGGAAGCCTCGAACCCGAGCCCATGCAGCCGATTCAAGTTCAGGAGACTGGTGCTCAAGTTCTGACCATTGTTGCAAGAGGACTGTGCTACCTGGCTTCGATAAATTTCTTAGCTGAAGAGCTTGTTCGTGGATTGAGAAGGAAGGACAGCAAAAAATGAAG
Organism: Allium fistulosum; assembly: GCA_030737815.1. Lineage (NCBI taxonomy): Eukaryota > Viridiplantae > Streptophyta > Magnoliopsida > Asparagales > Amaryllidaceae > Allium > Allium fistulosum. The sequence continues at coordinate 1,043,903,232 of CM060906.1, forward strand.
CTGTTGTCGGTAAGGATCCAAAGTGGCCACTCGTGGTGGTGGAAGCTACTCGAGAGGGTGAGGTGGAGGGATTCAATGGACCAGAATCCCTCGATGATTGTGGCAGTGAGGTAAAGGGAAGAATCAGTCATTGAAAAAATTTGTGAGGAAGAATGTTTAGCTTGGGGGGAAAAATGTTTGGAATGAGATAAGGGAGGGGATCGGGGCGACTGTTGGTGTGATGTGTGCTGAGTGGTTCTTCATTTCATGGGAAGGTATGATGAGTGTGGGGTCCTCTCTGCGTGTTCAAAGCTGCTCTTTAATTTGTTTTTAGTGGGAGTGTCAGGGTCATTTTTCTGAGCTGAAAAGGCTTAATTTGTTTTCTTGGGACAATGCAAGTGTGCATGCCCAAAAAGGCACATAGATAGCAGATCTTTGAGTCCCTGCAATCTCTTGCCACGTGTCCCAGACTAGCACACCTGAGACAGCGGCCTTTCAGCTTCAAAAAATCAATAGTGGAGCGAGCATTTATGAAATCTGGCAGAATACGACGACGACACTGGATACACGGGGGGTTGGATGAAATCGGGGGGGGGGGAGGGGGGGTGGAGGACACTACTTGAGCAAAGGATTTCTTGGTGCTGAAAGGAGGGGGGAAGGGGATGAACGAGGGGGATCCGCTGTAGGAGGCTTAGTGGTGGTAGGACTGTGATAGCCGCTGGCAGCTATACGAGAGGATGGTTTGGGCGGAGGCTGAAAGGTGGATGCTAGAGAGCTGAACATGGATTTGTATTTGCTAGGAACGAATGCGATGGGAGGTGGTGTTGGCTTGAGGGGGGGGACGGGAGGAGGACGCCATTTCTTATTAAAGATTTCCAATCTTAAAGAATCGAAAATTTTAAATTGTTGAATTTAAAATTTGAAATTGTTTAAATAATTGAATCTTGAATTTAATGTGAACAAAAATGATTTCGAAAGTTGATTTAAAATTCTATTTGAATAAGATGAAAGATAGTAAAATTTTTAATTTTAATTTAAAAGTGATTAAAATGATTTTGGAAATTACTCGTTTTAACTAATGTGTAAAAATAGCCTTTTAGGGAACTGTCTCAGATTTTGACGAAACCAGTTTCATCGGATCCATTATAGTGAATTATTATATGCCGTCAAATTTCATGGTGATCGGGCGTATCCTTTGGTCGTGCGAGTTCGAAATGCGTAGAAATTAAATAAAGGAATTTAATTTAATATAATTCAAGTTTGAAAAACTAACTTCTGTATATGATGAAATTGGCTCTCGGTATCTATTCAATTATGTTCGGAATAGAGGTATAACATGTAAAATGCCTAGCAGTATGCTTCGTTGGGAGTTCGAAAATTTTATGTATGGATAATGCTTTGGAAAATTTTCTATATAAGGCCCTCAACTTTCCTTTATTTGCAAACCTTAACTCTAAACTAAATTTTGGCCGCCATTAAAATTAAATGATCGAATGATCGATAATCATCGAAGCCTCTAGAGGCCGAATTAGGCCACGACTTCAACTAACCAAACGTAGAGCACGTCGATACAAAACTATCCAACGATGTGGATCGTCGAATCATCGGATGAGGCAGCGGAAATTAGCTTGCGTTTGCGAGCAGCTCGAGCTCGTTCTGGGTTCGATTCATGTGCATAAGCACACGCACACGAGCACGGTGGAGGGCAGGAGGAGCGACGCAGTGGCAAAGGGGCGCACGCGGAAGCTACTGGCGGCGAACGTGGTGGTGTAGTAGTTCGATAAACGAAAATAAAAAACAAATGAATGTTGTGCACGTGCCAAGAGTTGCGTACATGAGGGAAGAAAGGATGGAGAGAAAGGTTTAAAGTTTTAAATGTTTATTTTTAAGTTAATTATAATTTTAATTATATCATATGTTCATAAATATGTAACTTTCTCGTACGAGTTCGGTTTCGAGCGTGACAAGTTGCTTTCCGATCGTATCAGCGGGTACTATGCTATGGAGTTAGATTGGATGAATTTAGAGATGGTAGGAATTTTGGGTTAAATTGAATGACCGTTCAATTTTAATTCAAACCGGAACGCTTTGGCTATTTTTGGAAATTTTGTGAGTAAACTCACCTCTCTGGCCTGTTTATATTTTTATATAAGTGGGAATAATTTTATTTATGTTTTTTGTTGCTTGTTTGGTTTATTTACTATATTTATTAGTTGGTTTGAATATATTCCCGCCTATTGGAGTGGATGAAACTGTATTAAGTTCCCGTGTAAGAGCGGATGACCCTATATATTTTATGATTATATGCTGTTTGTGGTGCGAGGGGACAAGTTGGAGGGATCCAACAGGATTTCTCACATTGTTGATTTACTTTTTATATATTTTGATATATGATGTGTTTGATGCCATATTTTATGACAAGGATATGTTTTGCTTATTTAGTGCTAGGTAGCGCTGGGCCATATTTTTAGTAGTTTGATATACTATAAAATAGTGATTTTGAATTGAAATGATTTTCAAAGTGATTTTAGAAGTACATATGTTTTAATAATTTTTAAATTATTATAAGGAAATGAATTTATTTTTAAACAAATAAAAAAGTATGATTTTTGGTATTTTCGATTTACTATTTTGTAAAGTATTTTTAAATAGAGATTTCGAATAAGTATACAAAAAGAATTTATAGAAGTAATATTTTATAAATAAACAAATAGATTTATAATAGGAATTTGTAATGTTAGTAAATTGATTTGTAGTTTGTTTGGTAAATGGATTTTATAAATAACTTTGATTTATAAAGAAATGGATTTAAAAGTGGATTTTGATAGTAGAATTAGTTTTACAAAAGAATGATTTATAAATAGAATTTTATAAATAAAGGAATTTTATAAATAGAAGTTCTATAAAATAAAAAGGAGATTTATAAAAATAGTTTTATGAATACGAAAATGATTTACGTTGAGATTTAAATATGGATTTTCATGTAAAGGAAATATATTTACGTTTTTAAAAGTTAAATAATCCTTTTAAAGGAAAGTTTTGAAAGTAATGTTTTGGATGAAGTTAATGGCTTTAAAAAGTAATTTACCTTTTTAAAGTAAAGGTTTTGGAAGTAATAATTCCAAATGGAATTTAAATGGTTTTTAAAAGCAATTTAAAACGTGGTTAGTATCAAAAACATAGATTTCAACATTCATTGTTGTAATAGACGTTTTCGAAGAAGTAAGGAAGGCATGGACTATAACACTATTGTTATAGGAAATGATTTCTGAAAGAAAATGTTTTATATAGTATACGAGATTATATATATATATATAATTAAATCCAAACCCTATACTTGTGTTTTTGGGTTATCGTAACGATGTTTTACGCAACATTCGTTTTGACCCAATAAATGATGTTTTGACTTTCCATCGTGAAATACACAAATCGGTTCTTATGATCATACTAAAGGCTTGGTGGTGTAGGAGCATTGCTTCTTATACTTAACACCCGTCCGAAGGCGTACGAACTCTGGAGTTGTACGATTATAGAAATCTTTTTGGCATGTCTCCAAATGGTATTTGTATTAAATATACATATACCGTTGATATAAGTATATGATAATATTTTTCCGTGTTGAAAATGAAATGGTTTGTGAATATACTTATATAGTTAATATAAGTATATGGAATTGTTTTCCATTATCAAATTTGAAATGGTTTTGCAAATACATCTTTTAAAAGATAATTTGAAGTAAATATTTGGAAATTGATTTAAGTAAAAATTAAATAGGCCTAGTGATTGCCTATGGTGCTAGATATTATTTATTGCTTTGACAGTTAAATAACCTACTATCAAATTTGGCCTCTTTATCGTTTTTTGATCTGGAGAGACCAAGATCGGATTTATCTGAAAACCATTTCGAACCAACGTATATGCATTTGAATGTGCAGGTGTTGGAAGACATCGATATTTGGGATTTTCGTAATGAAGGACTGCTTGTTGATCATTTGGGGATAAACACCCAAAATACATATAGTAGTAGTGGTCTCTTCATTATGAAATATCCAATGCAAGAACTAATCACTACTGATCCTAGGGGTGACTCCCGATAGGATGTGGTAGGAGAAGTGCCTTCGGTTTGTCCTGTTCCTAGACAATCTTATGGGAGAATGTCTGACTTTGCATTTCTAATTACATTTATTGATCTCTACGAACGTATCATCTGTTTGGTGGCGGAGAAGAAAACTTCTCTTAGCTTAACACCCTTTCCCGAGACGTACGAGCTCAGGAGTTATACATTTGTTGAAATCAGTTGTGTGATGATGGAATGGCAATGTGGCATTCAAAGAGGAAAGATGACGTGCTTTGTGAAAGGTAATCGTGACCTCAGGCCTCACACACGGAAATGATCAAAACATGGTAGATGCGGAAAGGCTATGTTGTTTGCAACCATTAGGGTATGATCATCCCCTTCTAGATATATTTATTCCCGCTATGATGTTCGAATTTTAAATTATTACGGACGTATGCGAAGAATGCCCTCGGATGGGTCAGTAACGACCGATGTAATGACATATTCGATACTATCTAGGAAGAGGTAGGCCGGTCTTGTGTTGGTAGAGGTGCAAATGTTTTGTAGCCTCGATACATTCCTCTAAAGATGTACTGCTAGAAGGTAGTCCCTTCACCAAGTCATTTGTATGGAAATCCATTATCCAATACGCGCCTGCCATTTTGTTTTTATAACCCACTTTGTGGCTAGTATGCTAGAATTTAATCAATGTAAAAATTTCGACCATGATTAATATTATTTGTATACCAGACACTAGAATAATATAATAGGATTTGTTATGAAATATTTTGGTTATCGTAAGGTAAAAACCATCCGTGTTTATGTGTGGCATGGTCTAATGAGATACCTTTGTTTTGAAAGGTTTTTATAACTTTAAAATTCAGTTGAGATATGTTTTCTCACGCTGGTTTACCAGACTGATCCAGGCGTTCTTTCCTTTCAATGCTCGGGTCAGACCGAGCATATTTACATATTTAGATTTGGATGCTTTGGAGCTTCAGCAGGCGAGCTGAAGGTCTTCAGGATGTATTCCCGTATTTATTTATTTTTCCGCTGCGTTGTTGTTTAAATTATCACCAATTGTATGGACATGTTATTATAACTGTCCAGGCTGATGATTAGCGATTGATTGTTCTACTCTGATGGATGTATGTATATTATAGTTTTTGTTTTGTAAAGTTCATTGATATTATAATATATGTTGTTCTGCTGCGATTGTGAGATTCTGTGATTGTTTTAGTTTCTTTCTCTCTTCTTCTTCTCTCTTCTTTTTTCTCTAAAGATCCGGTTTTCCATTCAGTTTGGGCTGGGCTTGTGTGGTTTATTGTCAACTAGAACTGCGCGAATTATTGGTCCTTTACAATTTCTTTTCTTTTAGTGAAATAGTCGGTGTAAACTACAGAAAATAATATCCATATCTTGCACATCTCTTTCCCTTTTTAGTATATCCCTTGTCAAGTCAAACATCGCACCTTTATTCATTTAAGGAATTAGATAATTTATGGAAATTACATGGAGCTTGCTCCTAATAAATCAGAATATTGAATTTCACATTCCTAGGGCAATCTAACTTACAACCCAACTATAGATCTAGAATGCCTTGACAACTTTACTAACATTATACATATAAGTGCTTGGGACTGATTTCAAAATTTTAGATTAGGTTGTACATACTATTCTTATTTTGTTCATTTTCTGAAACCTTTGATCCTTTCTTACTTAGAGAGTAATCCCTATCTACTCCATAAAATGTGTACTTAGAAACCCACATTGCGCTAGTATGCGACATTTGAAATTCAAACTTGCAAAAGAACTTCCACATCTTGAAAGAAAATTTTTAAGCATACTTTTCAAAAGAATTTCCAACTTTCAAAAACAATCTGGGGAGTTGAATTCTTAAAAACAAGCACACAGCATGTTTTATCTCATTCCCTATGTCTTTCCAATTTTATTAAATATTTGGACAAAACTTTTCAAAAATATTTGAACCAAACTTTTTAAATTTTCAAAACATTTACCGCTTTATTCTTAATCCTAAATTTAAAGGTTCTAAAATTATTTAGTAAAATAATTTCCCTTTTCAAATACTTTTACTTCGAAGACTTACTTCTTTAAAAGTAGGGTCTTTAACCCAAAGCATTCAAAAACTCAATTGATAAATCGAACCATTAAAAATTCAAAAAGGATTGCTTAATCCCAAAAAGAGCAAAATAATTTTTCTCTTTCAAAAACATTCTATATTAAAGATTTATTCCATTAAAAGTTGGTCTTTTAATTCAAAACATTCAAAAACATCTTTTCTAACTTTAAATAATGAAAAATGGAGCAGACAGGATAAACGCTTATCCTATCATTTTCTTATCCCATTCTTGTCACTTCTCTCCTATTGTGTCTCTAACTAGATTAATAATCCTATTTTATAAGTCTCTAACACTAATCCTACCCAAATCTCCCAATATTGCCTCATTTTATATTTTCCAACTTGAATTGCTTCTACGTCATTTTTAATCAAGTTCCATCTCTTTTTTTTAAAGAGGAATTTTAAAAGAACTTCCAAATTTATTAAATAGGAAAAATCATCAAGTTCATCTTCTACTCTATTTTACATTTATTTCAAAAAGAAAAATCCTTTTATCGAAAATCTTTAATTGAAAACCTTTTGACCCATTTAAACTAAGAGTTTCGAAAATGAAAAACCTATTTTTTCAAAAAACTGTTAATCAAAACTTTTAAATGCGCAACTTCTTCTTCTTCACAAACCTTTGTCTTAACAAAATTTCTAATTTATAAATTTCCAAATTTCCATATATATTGTTTTTTTACTTTCAAAATAACAAACTCCTCAATAAATCCTTTGGAAAACTTTTCAAAACATTTCAAGAAAATTTTCAAAGATCATTTTGATCAAATTCTTTCACATGAGGTTGGATTTTAGAAAATCTATTTCAAAACAACAACTTCTTAGTATGTCTTTTGAGAAACCCATTCAAAACACTTCAAAAAAGTTTTCAAAGAAAATCTCTTTATCAAATTCTTTCACAAGGGGTAAGATTTTAAGAGATCTTTTTCAAAGCAATAATTTAATTGTCTTCTCTATTGAAATTTCTTCTTCTTTCATCCCTTACTTCTAAATGTTTACAACAATACTACATTGTAGTATTTAATTATTACCTAACATACTTATTTACTAATTCTATAAATGTTGATTGTCCAAAAAAATTTATTATTCTAACTGGACAATTTCTAAAGACATTTATTTATTTATTCAATTTTTCCTATTATAAATCCTTTATCTCTCCATTAATGTAACAACCCGAATTCCAATGGTCCGGATTTTTTGCAAAAAAGCTAAAAACCAAGCCCACTGAAGCCCGAGTTGGGTATCTGGTATCCTGCAAATAGGAAAAGAAAAATATATCAGAGCTTAATAATTTATCTCACAACGGGATTGACTAAAATATAATGGTAAGTAAATACTCACCCAAATAATAACACTTTCTAAGCAAGTGTCATAAAGCTTAGAAGTCTCTGCCATCTACCTAACATGTAGGATGTTATGAGGAGGGGGTCAGAAAAAAAGTTCTGGTGAATGAATAAATTATATACTTCTAGGCTTAATTCTACATATATCGTTTTATTTCCATTTACTCTTATATTAGGTTCATTTGGTTACAGTACTCTCGCCTCTATTCGTGAACCATGCCCATATACTCCATAGTAGATTAAAACCAAATAACTAATACATATATGTAGCTATATGCCCAATGACCATATTGGTCATAGGTACCACCCATGGTACCTTTCGTATCCTCCTCGAAAAGGACTCCATCGTCTTGCATCGAGAGCGTTCCGTAACAACATCTGTAAAGGACTGCTTCGTAAAGCCTACAATACAAATGCTCCATCATCTTGCTCCGTATCTATATCTGTAAAGGACTGCTTCGTGAGGCCTACAATACAGATACTCCATCGTCTTGCTCCACGAGCGTTCCGTAGCTACATTTATAAAGGATTGCTTTGTAAGGCCTACAATACAGATGCTCCACTACTTACTATGAAAACGTAAATCGCATCCGCACTAGTCTATGCCAGTGCTCGAACATCCATAATGTACCACCCAGTGCTTACATTAAGGACTATGTAATCGTTCTATCTACTATCTAAATCCCGCCAACAAGGTCTAACTTGTACGAATTCAGTCGGGGATTTTCTATATATGTAAAGGAATGCTTCGTTAGGCCTACAATACATATATTCTAGTTGGTTTGCCTCTTTTTCATCATGGCTATGGCCCCACGCAGCCACCCCTCAAGTAACCAAAAGACTTCTAAAGAGTTAAGTGGCCATGCCCTACTACAAACAATCTAACATCAAAATGGTGGTGCCCCTCATCCAATGTCTCGATAGTGAAAGAATTATTTGGCATATTGGTTTAACTCTAGTCTTTCCCGAAATCGCTCTTGGTCTTGATGCTGGACGATATCCGCATGCGACTATCCTTAAACTTACTTGCAAGTACTGGACATAGGAATACCCTACTCCGAACACCAAGCCTTTCTAACTGCCTACAAAGGTCTGCTTCATTAGACCTACAATGCAAATGCAGTCAAGGCAAACTCTCTTGATGGAACACATACAGACCTACCTCCGGGGGTGTAGCTTCATTAGGCCTACCCATAGGGTCATCCTAGAGTATCCTCACGTCCAGTTGAAGTCTCGTACTTCTTTGAAGCCCAAAAATACTAAGTTGGACGTGCTTCTCCATTTCTAAAATCCGTGATGAACTGTTTCGTTAGACGCTTCATCCTTTGGGCTGCTATAAACGCATCTCAATTCTTTTATTAGACCCTAAGTCTAATCTTTTAATTTGCGTTTAGTTTACTTTCTTATTCTGTTGGCTACTTATTTACCCTAATTAGCATATTCTTGTCCTCATCTCACCTCTATCTATTGTGAGATTTCCATTTATTTAATAGGAATGCTGTTGGTATGAGCCACATTCATTATCTTGCTTATTTAACTTAATATAAATCTTAAGTTCATTAAAATAAGCCTCTTTTATCATTCCTGCTTTTTTTGCTTGTTGACTTAATATAAATTATTTAAATAAGCTTCTACCATTATTATTACTCATTAATTTATTCAAAGTCTCAAAATAAGCTTTTCCGTTCTTATTACTTAATTATAACCTATGTTATAATTCTACCTGTAATTGTCATTTTCTCTTCTTTTATAGTTCGTACATAATTCCAACATTTCTTTTCTGTTCTAATCTGCCTTCTTTTATTAAGATATAGAATATTCTTTTATTCACTTAAATTATATAATTCACTTATCATAATAACAATCTTCTTAAATAGTCTGCGCAGTGAATGCAGACCTAGGTTCATTATCGTTTACAACTTCAAGTTCTTATCTAATAATTTACTTGATTCATGTCATACTTTGCTTTATTATCTTTTATTTTAGAAAGTAATTCTATTTTATTTGGTTGGTTATGAAAACTATATTTAAAAATCCATTTCCATATTTTAATATTAAATAATACTATAAACAATAATCCGTAACTGCAAGATAATTTTTTACTATTTTGAAATAGTGTAAAATACAGTGGTTTCTCTATTTTACACCAATTCTCTTTTTCTTTCTTTTATTCTAGCAATTACGTTCATTGTTTTTTTTAAGAATTAAATTATAGAAATGTATCCTATTTTCTAAACCAACCAATTAACCTTTTAGTTACTCCCAAATCCAGTTATTAGATTAATTAACTTTTCTCATTTTAACGTAATTTATTACAATAATTTCATTCCTCAAACTTTTATCACTTTACATCTTATTTCCTTCATTTTAGTATTCTTAATTATTTAACCAATATTCATGTTTAATCTATTCTAAACCATACGCGAAGAAAGGTGAGAAAATAGAAGAAGAATGACGCTTGCATTGAAATCCAAAACGTAGAAACAGATGTAAATAAATACTAATATTGTAAATAAACTGTAAATTCCTTATAGTTCAGCATAACTTAGTCAATAAGAATAATTATTGAATAAAATTATCTAAATAGGAATTTAACGATAATATTTTTTAAACTTAAAAGATATATAAATAAATCCACTCACCTTGCTAGCTTTTCAAATCTCCATGTTTTTATTTCAGATCTGTCCCTAACATCTATATTCACCTCCCTTGTAATCCTTATTTAGAATTACAAACGATATATTTACATACCTATAATATTTGAAAGAGAAAATGAAGAGATTTGGATTAGAAATAACAAATAAAACTCAGATCTAGGGTTTTACCTTTGACATAGCCTTCTGATTTGAACCAATTCCTAATTCCCTAATTAATTCTATTCTCTTTCTATTTAGATCTAAATTCGTGTGAATTAGATCTAAAATTTTGTTATTAAGAAAGTGCAAAAGAGATAGAAAAATGACAGAGCTTCTGTAGACAAGAGAAAAATAATGAGAATAAAAAGAGACTCTGCACCTACATTTATAGTGGTTCAAATCAGTGCTAACCATTAGATATAAAACCCTTAAATCTAAAGCATACACTTAGTCTATGGACATTATATTAATATGTTTTCTCTCGCAATCCATGGTGTTATCCCGCCTTTTGGCAAGGCCAGGACACCAAGGAGTTGATTGGATTCCAAATATCGCTTGTCATGGATATCGCTGAATTTTGTCCGAGTCCGGATCAAGCTACAATTGATAAGACATGACTAGGAAAGCAAAGTGAACCAACGTTCCAAGTTTCAAATCAATCCGAGTTCATATGCTCAAGTTATGATGGATACAGATTGGAGGGAAGAGCATGTTTTCGTATCCATCGATGATATTCATTTCGTATCCATCAGGGAACGTCGTTTCGTATCGATAGAAGTAGTCGTGTTCCGAATCCATCGAGTTCATATCGATCGGTTTCATGTCCATCGATAGTTAGTGCAACTCACATCAATTGGCCAAGTGTCTTATTCGTATCCATCAGAAAGCCTTACTTCGTATCCATCCAGCCCATGTCCATCATCCGCTTTGCATTGGCAAGTCCCCGTGACTTCGTAACGTTCAGGTTGGCAGCGTTCGAACCCATCGAGTTCGCATCGATCAGATTCGTATCCATCAACAGATGACGTGTCTCGTAACCCTCAGACAATGTCCACTTCGTACCCATCGGGCCACTGTTCTTCGCATCCGTTAGAAGACTTCGCTTCGAATCCATGCCCAATGACTTGTTCGTGTCTAACGAGTCAACCAACTAGGGTGACGTGTCATCCATCGAAGCAAACAAGGCAAGATATATGGAGTCGAAACGGTCAATGCGGAGTGAAAATTGGATCGAGACGAAGTGCGTGCGCCACATCATCTCAGAAGCACGTGCAGGGATCGACGCAGGGGGATCAACTCGAAGCCATGGAGTCGAACAGAACAACCAATGTTGAAATCTATTTCGTATCGACGATATCTTGCAATCCACTGATCCAAATCCAATGAAATTTTTAGGAAAACTTGCATACACACTGAAGAATGTCCCTACCGAATTTCAGCTTGATTGGACATCATACTGATCGATACGAAATGGATTCGTATCGATCATAGATCGAGGCAAAATTTTCTGGAAACGGTCGCGTGGGTCCCCTCACGTGTCAGACCAAGTCTCCCGAAGTTTGAATGAAATCTCAGCCTCCTACGCCTATAAATAGGGCCCCTGGGCATACTGAAAAGGGATCTTTTGATTCTGAAGCGTCCAGACTCTGCCGGATTGAGATCTGCATCTTATTCCTACTGTTCAATTCGAATTCCAAACTATAATTCATTGTTGTTCGCTGTAACTGCTTGTAATCATCGAAAGAGAATCAATAAAATCATCAAAACTTCATAGTGGACGTAGGCATTACGCCGAACCACTCTAAATTGCTTGTCTTTGCATTTTATGTTCTTGTTTGTTAGAGTTTTTGTTAGATAATCTCTGTTTTACATTTATATTATTCATTTTATCTCTTCAAATAACTCCCGAAGAGTGTTGTGCCCATTTTTGGTACAAACACTTTGGTGCTTTCACTGAGAAAACCAGCTTTTTCTCCTGCTCCTTGGATCTACCGTCGATACCGGATTGCATAAATCCAAGAGGAAGATCCAAACATCTGATCCGGAATCCTTCCATTCTATTTAGATTTGCATAAAATCTAGGAAAGGACTCCACCACTGAAAATGGTTAGCACAAGGACTGGGGCTACCGCTGCAGAGCAAGAAGGCCGGGATAGGCAGAATCCCACGCAACAGCCTTCTTCCAATCAGGACAACACCGCTCACTCGGATCCGTCAGGGCCAGTCACCCGACAAGAGTTCCAAGTGTTGCTACAGGAACTGACTCAAAGCCGACAACAACTGGCTGAGCAGTTGCGCACCAATGTTGAATTGACCAACCAACTAAACCGCCAAAGCCGTAGAAGGTCCAGGAGGGATGATGTGTCTCGCGCGTCTACTGAAAGTTCCGCCTCATCTGACTATAACCACAGGTCTACCTGTCCCTGGTTAGAAGGGAGTCACGCTCAAACTACAGGATATCAACCAGCCTTGACCGTTGGACAGTTAAGGACAGGGCCGTCGACCAGCTTCCGAACAGGACCCTCGACACGAGGAGGCACGGCTCCACAGTACACCACGGACAACCGCGCTACAACCGCCGCGGTAGAAACGAGGGTTGATACCCGGAATCCATCAGAGCCGAACAATCAGCAGCGCGGACATACTCCTGAACCATATGTCCCAAAAGACGCTGAACCAAGGAGGCGAAACACGGACCGTCGACAACGCTCAGTCCGAACTCGCACTGTGGAACCCGACCACACCTTGGCTCAGCCTGCCCAGAATGTGCCAGTGTCAGACATTTCGACCATGATACGCCAGATGATTCGTGAGAGTCAGGGGCTCACTAATGATGACTAGGGAATCTCCCGTAGTCATACCCCTTTCACAAACAAGATATTGTACGCTGAACCCCCTCGGCGATTCAGAATGCCAACTCTCCCAATGTACGAAGGGAATAGTGACCCCAATCAACATATTTTGAAATATGAATGGTCAATGAGCGCTGCAAGATCTGATGACACAGTGAAATGTCGAAGTTTCCCCATTTCTTTGGGGGGAATCGCAACCATGTGGTTTACAAGGTTACCACCCAGATCTATCTCTTTGTTTGATCAACTAGCTAAAAGGTTTGTAGAGCAGTTCCGTATGCATGTTGCTAGACCGAAAGACGTTAACACCCTATCTAGTGTTACCCAAGCTCATGGAGTGACGCTCAGGCGTTATTTGGAGAGGTTCCATGCAACATGTGTTGAAATTAGTAATCCTAACGATAACTCGATCTTGATGGCATTAACCAAAGGGATCGACCCCGATTCTGAATTTGGAAATTGGTTAGCTGGAAAACCACCCGCATCGTTGGACCGTTTCTACTCCAAAGCCGCTCAATACTTACGGCAAGAGGACGCGAAACAGTCTAGGAAGCAGGATGATGTGAGGCCCAGTATTGAGGGAATACTGAGTAATGTAGCGGTTAAACAGTCCGGTGAGAGTTCCGGAAAAGTCCAACTGAATATACAGAACAAGCAAATCCAGCCGAGAGGAAACAATGGCCAGGATAAGAAAAGAGATCAGAACCAAGGCCCATGACGTAGGGCTCAAATGTTTGACAATTACACACCGTTGAACACGTCATTGGAAAACGTATACTTATAGACTTGCAACACTGTACAGTATAAGAAACCTGCTCCGAAACCCTCATCGGAGAGACAGGTTCAGACAGGGAAGTTCTGTAGATTCCATGAAAGCTACGGCCACAATACCAATGAGCGTCGACATTTACAAGACCTCATCGAGAAGTTAATCAGAGAGAGGAAGTTAGATCAGTTTGTGCGGGCACCGTAGTCTAGTGGTGCGGGCCCTTCAAATCAGAACCGTTCTCAGAATCAAGAAAGACAGGAAGAACCCGCTCGTACGGGCGGGAGGCTGGTTATCAACACAATAAGTGGTGGTCCCCACCCAGCAGACAGAAGATGGGGGGAAATGGAGTCGTATGCTAGTTCTATCAGGCATGCGGACTTCGAATGTTGTAGTAATTGTGAAGACGGAACTCCGGCTAAACAACAGAAGATATTATCTGATCATATCGTGTTCAGGGGCCGAGACGCTGATAAGGTCGAAGCCCCTACAATCGACCCGCTAGTCATATCTGCCCAGGTAGGTCCTGCTTGGATGAAGAGGATCCTGGTTGACAGTGGGAGCTCTGTGAATATCTTGCTTAAACGGGCTTACGACTTAATGAAAATGGAGGCAAAGGATTTGAAACCCTGCCTGTCCTGAATCCACGGTTTTAACGGGAGTGCCACGATACCCATTGGAGTAACTGAACTACCGGTTGAGTTGGGAGTTGAAGAACGCCGGAGAGTCTGTATGTTACAATTTGTTGTTTTAGAGATTGATTCACCTTATAATGCGTTCTTGGGCCGACCGGCCCTAGCTGAATTCAGGGCGGCCATCGCCCCATGGTGTTTGACTCTGAAGTTCCCCACCGATCGTGGGATTGGAGTCGTTCAAGGAGATCAAGCCACGAGGAGGTCCTGTTATGTTGCTGAGCTGCGCGGGGCGCAGCGTAAGGAGAAGGGGAAGGGCGTAGAGGAATCTCTCTGCGTCCGTTCCATTGATAATTGACAATTGATGCATGGGCTTCGGCCCGGGCACCACAACCAATTCCTGAAAGACCTTGACCCTAGGGACAATGAGGATAAAGATGAATCTAAGGAGAGTCAAGCTTCTCCGGCTGAACTGACTGTAGACGTCCCAATCAGTGAGGATGATGATTCGAGGATGCTAAAGGTTGGGTCTCAACTGAGCAAGAAGACACAACAGGAATTGGTTGAATTTCTCCAGGCAAATCTTGACGTTTTCGCCTGGACACACTCTGACATGTGCGGGATCTCACCAAGCATTGCAAGTCACTCCCTAAATATAGATCCGCGATATGTCCCGGTCAAGCAGAAGAGGCGTGGTATGGATCTAGAGAGATCTGCCGCCCTCAAGGAGGAGGTTGATAAGTTACAATCGAATGGGTTTATTCGAGATGCCTTATATCCAGAATGGGTGTCCAACCCCGTACTGGTTCAAAAACCAAACGGAAAATGGAGAACTTGCGTCGATTACTCTGACCTAAACAAGGCTTGTCCGAAAGATAGTTTCCCACTTCCCCGAATTGATCAGCTCGTAGATTCGACAGTCGGACATGAGTTACTATCTTTCATGGATGCTTATTCTGGCTACAATCAAATACCCATGCATTTACCTGATCAGGAACATACCAGCTTCGTAACCGATCTGGGGCTTTACTGTTACAAAGTCATGCCATTTGGTCTAAAGAACGCCGGGGCAACATACCAACGCTTGGTCAATCGGATGTTCGCCAACCAGATCGAGAAAACCATGGAGGTTTATGGGGATGATATGCTAGTGAAATCTCGATTCTCCATGGATCATGTCATAGATCTGGATTCGATGTTCCGTATCCTCCGGGAATATGGAATGAAACTTAACCCATTAAAGTGCCACTTCGGCGTTGCGTCTGGAAAGTTCCTCGGGTTCATCGTCAATGCTCGAGGGATAGAATCGAATCCCTAAAAAATCTGGGCAATAAGGAACCTGCAAACCCCAAGAACCGTAAAGCAAGTCCAAAGCCTAAACGGGAAAGTGGCAGCATTGAGCAGGTTCATCTCGAAGTCCACCGATAAATGCATTCCTTTCTTTGATCTGATCCGAAAAGGGAAAAGAAACTTTGAATGGACCACGAAGTGTGAAGGCGCATTCCGATCGTTGGTTCAACATCTTTCCACGCCTCCGATCTTGTAAAAACCAGTCGACCACGAGCAACTGTACCTTTATCTGGCAGTATCAGAGCATGCGATCAGTGCCGCTTTAGTTCGGGAAGATAAAGTGCAGAAACCGAACTACTATGTCAGTAAACGGCTAACATGAGCTGAAAGAAATTACCCAAGGCTAGAGAAACTGGCTTATTGCCTGGTCATTGCCTCAAGAAAGCTCCGCCCTTACTTCCAAGCTCACCCTCTTACTGTGTATACCGATCAGCCGTTACGACAGGTCCTCACGCGGCCTGAGACGTTTGGTAGGTTACTCAAATGGAACATTGAATTAAGCCAATTTGATATCACTTATGCTCCGCGGAGAGCCATTCAAGGACAAGTCCTGGCAGATTTCATAGCCGAATTTACCATTTCAGAGGACTTGCCCGAAATCAGTAAATCCCCCGAATACATCTGGAAGTTGCATACTGACGGTGCATTAAACGACCGGTGTTCGGGCGCTGGTGTTGTACTTGAGACGCCCGAAGGCCGATCTATATATTATGCTTTGAAGTTCGATTTTCATGCAACCAATAACGAAGCTGAATATGAAGCCCTCTTAACCGGCCTAAAACTTGCCAGAGATTTGAAGGTTATCGCTGTGGAAATTTATTGTGATTCACAGTTAGTGGTATGTCAAGTACAGGAAGAATATCAAGCAAGAGATCGAAGGCTGGATGCTTACTTGGCCCAAGTTCAGAAAGTACTAAATCAGTTTGATTATTATGCCGTTTATATATACCACGAGAATGCAATCAAAAAGCCGATTCATTGGCAAAGTTAGCCAACACAGGTGAAGCGCAGCAAATGGGACTTGTCCCCGTTGAAACCTTGGCCTCTCCGAGCATCGATCAAATAGAGATGAATTTTGTGTTTGAAACCGCTCCTAGTAGAGAATCATGGATGACTCCGTATCGAAATTACATTGAAAATGGGACGTTGCCTGAGCATAGGAATGAGAAAAGACAAATTCTACGAAAAGCCTCAAGGTTCATCATGCAAGATGGAGTCATGTACAGAAGAGGTTATTCTGTTCCTCTCCTCCGATGTATTGCACACAATGAAATCAAACGAGTATTACATGACGTACACGACGGAGCATGTGGCGATCACGCCGGTGGACAAGCTCTCGCTAAAAAGATACTCCGATACGGATACTACTGGCCGACAGTGAACCGAGATGCATTGAACTATGCCAGAAAGTGCGATAGGTGCTAGAAACATGCTCGAATTCCAAGGGCCCCGCCTACCGAGATAACTCAAATGGTCAGTCCCTGGCCGTTCGCGATGTGGGGCATCGACATCATCGGCGCTCTACCTCTGGCAAGAGGTGGTGCGAAGTACGCCATCGTTGTCGTTGACTACTTTACAAAGTGGGCTGAAGCTGAAGCCCTCGCAACCATCACGACAAAGAAAGTGATAAATTTTGTGGTTCACAACATCATCTGTCGATTTGGGCTTCCGCATACCATCATCACTGATAACGGAACCCAATTCGAAAGCGCAGAATTCAAGAATTTTTGTCAACGGTTTCATATCCATAAAAAATTCTCGGCAGTCGCACATCCCCAGGCAAATGGACAAGTTGAAGCTATCAATAAAATTATAAAATCCATCTTAAAGAAACGAATGGAAAAGGCCGGAGGTAAATGGGTCGATGAACTTCCTATGGCATTATGGGCTTATCGAACGACTCACAAGACCGCGACCGGACACACCCCTTTTTCCCTATCTTATGGCACAGAGGCCGTTATTCCAGTCGAGACGGAAGTGTTTTCCCATCGCATGACTTACTACGATCCAAAAATGAACGCTATATTGCTTGCTGAATCTTTGGATCTATTGGATGAGAAACGAGAAGAGGCTGATTTGAGAGCGACCGCATATCGTAGTCGGGTCGCCCGATTATACAATACTAAGGTTCGACCTCGAACCTTTGAACTCGGCGACCTCGTTCTCAAGAGAATCTACCCAGTTCCTTCACACATGAAACCAAACTGGGAAGGACCATATGTGATTACACGAAGACTCGGAGATGGCACATTCAAACTATCAACCGTTGAGGGTCTTGATTTGCCAAGGGCCTGGAACAGCGAGAGTCTCCGTCGCTATTACACATGACAGGCTTTATTTATTTCGTTATACCTTATTTAGCAATTTGTTTTCGCATTTCGTAATTTAAATTCTATAATAAGGCAACTGACTTTGCCGCATTTTCTTATTTCAGCAATAAACTGCCATCTCTTCGAGCCAGAACTGTGATTCATTGAATACAATGTACGACATCATGATGCACGAAGAGCTAAGTCCCATCACGTGGTGGGATTTATTCAGATAGAGAGTGGCTGTGATACGACCAGTCACTCGCTAAGTGAAACCCGAGCTCGGGGGCAAGTCATTACACCAATGTTAATAGGACTGACACACGACAATCCTACATTCGACTCCGTATTCCCAGAGTGCGAAGCGGAGTATAAACATTCGACTCTGTATTCCCAGAGTGCGAAGCGAAGTATAAACATTCGACTTCGTATTCCCAGAGTGCGAAGCGGAGTATAAGCATTGGACTCCGTATTCCCAGAGTGCGAATCGGAGTATAAACATTAAACTCCGTATTCCCAGAGTGCGAAGCAGAGTATAAACATTCGACTCTGTATTCCCAGAGTGCGAAGCGGAGTATAAACATTCGACTCTGTGTTCCCAGAGTGCGAAACGGAGTATAAACATTCGACTCCGTGTTCCCAGAGTGCGAAACGGAGTATATATATTCGACTCCGTGTTCCCAGAGTGCGAAACGGAGTATAAACATTCAACTCCCTATTCCTAGAGTGCGAAACGGAGTATAAACATTCGACTCCGTATTCCCAGAGTGCGAAGCGAAGTATAAACATTCAACTCCCTATTCCCAGAGTGCGAAACGAAGTTGAATGTTTCTTTATGAATCATTTTATCCATACTCTGGGGATACAAGTCCGATTCAATCTTCAATCACAAATCAAGTCCGAAATTTCCAGACTTGACAGATAAAACGAGCTATGCTTAAGCATCAAAATAATGCAAGCACATCGGACTGAAGTTCGAACACTGCAACGTTTAAGCGTAAAAGGAATTTAAGTTGAAACAAGAAGACAAAATTTTATTTCAACTAATCAAAAGCAATGGTTCATACACGAGCCTTTCCAAAAGAAAAATTCCTACTAGCAGGGGCCGAGCCCGCATCTAAACACGGCCTACGAAGAGAAAAAGATAACAAAATTCCTGACTGCAAAAAGGAAAAACATATGCCTAAAAAGAAAAGTCCATCTAATCTTTCTGTCTCCTTAGCTTCTTCTTCCTCGAGGAGCTACTGGAACCACCAATGATTTTTCGTTTAGAGCCTTTCTCCTTATGCGGGCTTCCCTCGAACGAAGGCATGATGTCAACATCATCCTCCGAGCAAGAGCCTATGGGGATACTTCCTACAGGAGGAGTTGGAGTAACAGGATCTATAACCGGGGACGGTACCGGTGCACTAGCATCGAAGAGCGTGCCCCCGGGAGATACCATCATAAGGGGAGCAGGGCCTTGCGCTACTAATCCGCCATCTAAGTTGCCACCGTGCGCCGCCACCATCTCGGCATTAATCTCAGCCAACATCATTGCTTCTCGCTGTGCTCGGGCCTCATTATGCGCCGTAGCGGTCTGAGTTGAGATGTCAAAAGCAGATGAGAATCTGCCCGGGCCAAACGGTAAGTCTGCAAAAGGATCACTCGGTCGGCCAAGGAGCTCATTTATCATTTGTTCATCTAAGGAAAGTGAGCTCCCCTGAGTTACCTCGGCCGGAGCAACTGTCACAACCGAGATCGCATCGAAGATGATGGCCTCCAACACTTGGCATGATTCTTGGGCTACGGAAGGTGCAGCTGGTGCCGCTTCAGTCACTGATCAAAGAGATAGAATCATTTTGTTAGTATACACTTCTATACAAGCTCTTCAATCCAAATGTACAAGAAATTAGTTCAGAGTACCTTCCTCGGGTTGGCTCGAGGTCGTCTGAACGATTCCAAAAGGATGCTCCTTAATAGGAGATAGATGTGGTCGGTCAGGATCATATGCCGGTATAGGCTGGGAATCGATCATCGGAGTTGGCTTAGGCTGAGATGACACGACAATCTCAGAACTCGAAATATGGCGCTCAGCACCAGAGCTTTCTCCAACTTCCTGAGACTGGGCACTAAGCCTCTCCTTCTCGTGAGAAATCATGGATCCATGGAGAACTTTCTTCTCGTCATCATTGAGTATGCGTTTCTCCAGCTCGAATTCATCGATGGCTTCGTCAGGGTGCCCAGATTTCTCCTCCTTAACCAGTAGGTTCCAGGCGTTGTAGAGATGTGTTGGGTAATCATCAAGCCATGTCAGATCTCAGTGCCTTAGCACGTTGGCATTGTAGGTGACAAGTAGCTCTTCTACTTCAGCCTCAATCCTGGCCTCCGCCTGTCGTACCTTCTCATCAACCCCAGCTTCAGCTTCGCGGACTTTTTCCATAGCCGCTTCCTTCTCCTTCCGGAGCACCACCGCCTGAGCATAGGCCTCCTGAGCAGAGACATTGGCCGCATCCTTCTCCCTCGCCATATCGGAAAATTTCGATTTTAGCTCATTAAGCTCTTTAAGAGCGGCATCCCTCGCGGCGGTAATGGTGGTGTTCCTATGACCCATGTCTTCAATGGCGGTATAGTGCTCTTGTTTCATTCTGGTCATGGCCGAGTTTACTTCATCGACCTTTTTTAGAGCTTCCATTTCCGATTTACGGGAAGACTCAGCCTCAGCGTTGAGCACTTTCACGATTCGGTCTTTTTAACCCAACTCCTTCTCAAGCTTTTCAATGGCAACAGCCCGATCAAATGCTACTTTGGACGCTTTCACTGCGGCCCTTGCCCACTCCTTATACTGAAAAAATATGCCCGCAACATAATCATGGATAGTGTTTTCAGCTGATGGCAGAATTCTCTTCAGATGTGGAGGAAAGACGTAACCGTCAAAACAGATATCGAGGAATTCCTTCCTCATCTGTGCCAATTTAAGTGCTCCTTCCCCGGTCAGATTAGTCACGACCGGTGCAGTAGCTGACGAGGTGGCTATTTTAGTCCCGCGTGGAGGATCGGGCCTCAGAGCTTGAGAAGACGGCTTAGGCCGTGAAGTTTTAGGAGGACGGGCTACTACTACCGTGGGCGGTACGGAAGTCCTGGGAGGAGGAGAGCGAGATCGAGATCGGCGCATGTATCCCCTGTCTCTGTCGGACCTCTCCTGACCAGAATGTCCTGAATCGTAATCCCTCTCTCCCTCTCTCCTGCGTGGCTCATAATAACGGCGCTTGTTGCGCAAACTGCCCAGCACAAAACCTCATCCAGACATCGTACCTGAAAAATAAAATACGGAATATCAGAAACCGTTTATGTTATAATGTTTACAGTTAGAGAACTGTGCTGTGCCATGAAGAGTGTATGGATGTGTAACCCCCCGAACCAACCAGAAGTGTCGATCGCGTTGGTAGGAAGAGACTCGCTAACGTCGAGAGTATGCTGTAATTCATCCAATTCAACGTCTTGTTGTGCGGACGCAAGGTCCGGAATTGGAAGGTCAGCGAGCCCTTCGAAATGATTGTCAGCTTGCAAGGAGGACGCCTCCTAGATTTTAACTCCTGAAGGAGGGCAGTTTAAGACCACAGACTTCCGTCTCCCGGATTTAGCTTGCTTAAAGGCCGATGCCTTGCCTTTTCTTTTTTCATCGGAATCCGGGGTCCCGTCGGTAGGCTCGATCAAAGGCTCCTCATCCGTATGAGTTCTTTCGGAGTCAGGCTCCTCGATCACTACGACTTTGGGTTTCTTCCGCTTGACCCTTTCCCTGGAGACGGTCTTTAATGCGCCATCAAGCCTTATGCTCTGCCTCCGCCCAATCAGCCCGAGAATTCTAAGATTTCGGTCCGTCAACAGCAATTCAATATTCCTTTCTTCACCCGGAATTTCTTGAAGGACCCGGACTATCTCTTAGTAATAACCGCCTTCGGGTCGCTGGATTATTGCTGGAAGAAAATAAATAGAAAATATGAGTTCAATTTCATTCATGAATCGCCTTGTCAACTACTTGGGAAAGAGACGATACTCACGTCTGAACAGCCATCTTCTGGCAAACCCCGAAGGACATCGGACGTAGAACCACTCCGACTTGAAGTAACTCAGCCTAGTCCACGACCCCGTGACCACTTGGCAGTTTCTTACATACTCCAAGAATGTGAAAGATGGACTGTCGGTTCGACTTTTGAAATTGAACAGGTATCTTATATCGGTCATGTGGGGAGGTCGATATAGGTACTCCATAAATGCAATAAACAAGCTGTTGAGGGAAGCATATCCATTCGGATGTAACTGAGACAGAGCAATCCCCAGATAAGCCAAAACTTCTCTTATATATTCATTGAACGGAGGAAGTGTCCCGGCTGCGCATGCATGTCGGTTAAACGCTGTATATCCCTCCGGGGGATTATGCGGTCTGTCGTCCGGTCCCGGCAATAATACGTCATCTAGCGATAGACCATGCCTTAAGCATATTCTCCCTAGCATATCTTCGGAAACATTTGACGGGATCGAGTCGGGTGGACTATTGATGAAGGACGCATCAGGCAACTCGTTCGGAGCTGGACCGATGGCCTCGGCCTCGATATCCGGAATTTCAAGTCTAGGAGGGATTAGATTCTGAGTTTCT
The DNA here is from genome assembly GCA_030737815.1 of Allium fistulosum. NCBI lineage: Eukaryota > Viridiplantae > Streptophyta > Magnoliopsida > Asparagales > Amaryllidaceae > Allium > Allium fistulosum. The sequence goes on from CM060906.1 coordinate 1,043,925,932, forward strand.
TGCTGCTGCGAACTTGATGGTTCCATAACTAGCTAACTCACGAGAAATCATCATTAGACGATAAAAAGCCCGTGCGTTCACCAGTGTAGAGTGTATGAATGTGTTATGCAGTGCAAATGTTGTGCATGACTTGAACAAATTCAGCAGAATTAAAGAAAATATGCAAACGACAAAGTTTCCAGGTCCAGTAGGAATGACCGTCATCACTGACCGTCACCACCGTACCACCCAGATATTGGCGATCGATCCCAATTGAAGTTTCTTATCATGTCTGTGAGTCATAGTTCCATCGACGAGCTTCGAAGGGCAGTCAAATATGCAGTTCTACTGTTAAGTCTAATTATGCAAGGCGAAGCTCGTCGGAGACAAATGATCAAATGTGCAGGAGTTCTCTAGATTCATAAAAGTTCGGCTTGGAATCAATCACCACAGTTCATATTCATATCGAGACAGAGAAACCTCATTTTCATATCGATCCCGTTCAAATCAATATATTTCGTATCGATAAGATTCGAGTCGATGCACTTTGTATCGCTCAGATTTGAATCGATGCATTTCATATCGATTGATTCATAGCAACTTTGTGTTGACCACGGCTTGGCAACCTCGTATCGATCAGGGAGTGCGATGCTTCGTATCGATCGAAGAATGATGAAGTCTGCATCGGTCGCTTACCCAGCACTTTGTATAATCGATACGAAGTGCCTCCACCCTGGACCGGTAGGAACTCCATCGTTCTTCATTTGACTCCGCTTCGATACGAACCCTGCGCCCTGTGGCCAATACGAAAACGAGGCATCTCCTTCTTTTCATCGATGCGAAATAAAGGCCGAGCGACCATCAATCGATTGCTCCGTATCCTAAACCCCTTCTTCTCCCATCAATACGAGCATCGCCATGGCCATCCTCGACCAAGCTATGGCCCAGATCTGGCCTTGACGCTGCTAGGATTTATAATCAACAAGAACATGATGGATCTGAGGTTTGAACTTCGTCGCTCGAATCTAGTCATAATCAATTAATTACCTAGATTGAAATTGGAATTCGAAGGATTAAAAATAGTATTTGATCGATTTGAAGACAAAGATCAGTTCTCCTTTTTACCAAACTCCTGGATCGATGCGAAAATAAAAGGCAGCAGTAAAAAAGTAAAAAGTGAAAATGAGCTAAGTCCCAGGTATTTATATGAAGCCTAGAGGTAGACTGGGTCGATTCGTCTCCCAGTCAACATGACCGGTCGCAATCGGTCAAGGAATGGAGCGATGCGAACGCCCTCTTCGTATCCGTTAGACTGTGCTCCTATCGAGACGAAGTAGTCACTGGACTTCATCAATTCGAAGCGCACAACGATGGCTGCGATAATGACATTGAGCTCCAGCGATTCGAAGTCTCTACCTTTGCAACCATCAACTCACAACAGTACAAGTCGATCGATACGAGCATTTATTTCGTGTCCATCAGATGCTCATCAATACGAATGACCATTTCATATCCATCGGAGATCATCGATGCGAAGCAGAGTCCACCATATTTTGTGACCATCGATACGAATGAGCATTTCGTATCCATCATCTTGACCCGCATCGCTATGAAAAACTACTTTTCAACCTTCTATGTCGATTCAGGAGAGGATCGATATGAAAGAACTACTCAAAAACAACCATCAAGCATTGTTTCAACTCAAATTTCAGATCGGTTCAGGAGAGAATCAATACGAAATTCGATAACGAGCTAAACTGGCAACGACTCGCGAACTTGCGACATTAACGAGAGCCAGCTAATCATTATCATACAGCAGTCAATTACAGCAATATATAGTACAACTTTCAAATTGTTCAGAGAGGACCTGCAGCTTTTCAAAGCACGCCATGTTTTCACAAGACGTACTTTGGGGGGCAAATGTTATCCCGCATTTTGGCAAGGCCAGGACACCAAGGAGTTGATTGGATTCCAAATATCGCTTGTCATGGATATCGCTGAATTTTGTCCGAGTCCGGATCAAGCTACAATTGATAAGGCATGACTAGGAAAGCAAAGTGAACCAACGTTCCAAGTTTCAAGTCAATCCGAGTTCATATGCTCAAGTTATGATGGATACAGGATTGGAGGGAAGAGCATCTTTTCGTATCCATCGATGATATTCATTTCGTATCCATCAGGGAACGTCGTTTCGTATCGATAGAAGTAGCCGTGTTCCGAATCCATCGAGTTCGTATCGATCAGTTTCGTGTCCATCGATAGTTAGTGCAACTCACATCGATTGGCCAAGTGTCTTATTCGTATCCATCAGAAAGCCTTACTTCGTATCCATCCAGCCCATGTCCATCATCCTCTTTGCATCGGCAAGTCCCCGTGACTTCGTAACGTTCAGGTTGGCAGCGTTCGAACCCATCGAGTTCGCATCGATCAGATTCGTATCCATCAACAGATGACGTGTCTCGTAACCCCCAGACAATGTCCACTTCGTACCCATCGGGCCACTGTTCTTCGCATCCGTTAGAAGACTTCGCTTCGAATCCATGCCCAATGACTTGTTCGTGTCTAACGAGTCAACCAACTAGGGTGACGTGTCATCCATCGAAGCAAACAAGGTGAGATATATGGAGTCGAAACGGTCAATGCAGAGTGAAAATTGGATCGAGACGAAGTGCGCGCGCCACATCATCTCAGAAGCACGTGCAGGGATCGATGTAGGGGGATCGACTCGAAGCCATGGAGTCGAACAGAACAGCCAACGTTGAAATCTATTTCGTATCGACGATATCTTGCAATCCATTGATCCAAATCCAATGAAATTTTCAGGAAAACTTGCATACACACTGAAGAATGTCCCTGCCAAATTTCAGCTTGATTGGACATCATACTGATCGATACAAAATGGATTCGTATCGATCGTAGATCAAGGCAAAACTTTCTGGAAACGGTCGCGTGGGTCCCCTCACGTGTCAGACCAAGTCTCCCGAAGTTTGAACGAAATCTCAGCCTCCTATGCCTATAAATAGGGCCCCTGGGCATACAGAAAAGGGATCTTTTGATTCTGAAGCGTCCAGACTCTGCCGGATTGAGATCTGCATCTTATTCCTACTGTTCAATTCGAATTCCAAACTGTAATTCATTGTTGTTCGTTGTAACTGCTTGTAATCATCGAAAGAGAATCAATAAAATCATCAAAACTTCATAGTGGATGTAGGCATTACGCCGAACCACTCTAAATTGCTTGTCTTTGCATTTTATGTTCTTGTTTGTTGGAGTTTTTGTTAGATAATCTCTGTTTTACATTTATATTCTTCATTTTATCTCTTCAAATAACTCCCAAAGAGTGTTGTGCCCAATTTTGGTACAAACACATGGAAACATATATTTTTAAATGCGATGTTTCTTTTAAATAAGATTTCTCTATTAGTCACCCAATTAATAGATTTCATATATACCTAGAATTAATTTACTATCCAATTAATCCCTGCCTGGACTGTGATTTCTTGCCAAATTAATATGCCAATCAACACCATATTAATTCGTCACATATATGCATTTTAATTTATTTTATTCCCATAATTATTGCATGCATATATTCTACAATTGAATTTTGAATCACAATCTTAATTATATATGTTACCATAAGTCTCCATGTTTATTAATTGACAATTGATTACTTGTATAAATTACTCTTCCTCCATTTTATTCTCTTACACTAACATATTTTTCTAATCATATCAATTAGTTGCTACAATATATGTTCCCTTTCTTGTTAGTTCCTGTCAATTAATCACCTCTACTAATTAATTGAATATTAATTTCCCTTTTAAACAAACACCGTCAATTAATCTTCCCTATTAATTGATTTTATATAATTTCTCTCTCTAATTTATTTGTTACAAAAATATATATGTATTCCAAATAATATTAATTAGTTGCCCAATTTACAAACATTTCTTTGTTTTAAAATTTCAAACGTATATAACTTAATTAAATTATTTGCATATATAATTGTAATTTAACACGAGGTGTTACATTCTCCCCCTCCCCCTTAGGAAATTTCGCCCCCGAAATTTGATAAGGGTTCAATTATATAATTTCTCGTATTAATCACATCCATTTTGTGTACATCCAATTTTGCAATGCAATACATCATAAAATATATGCATGTACAAGAATTTCTATGCGGTACCTCCTATATGAATGCTTTTTCTTTTAGAAATTCCTCTTAAAACATGATGCACACATCCTAAATATACTTGCAATTTCTATATGAACGCAATCTTTTGAAAACTCAAAACATTTTTCATTCAATTTTTGTCACACTCCTACTGAATAGGAGCATAGTTCAACAAATTTTTACGTCCAAACCTACCACCCAACTTTTAATTTTCGAATTTTAGAAAATTCTAATTTTTCAAATTCGATTTATAATTTTATAAAGAAGGTGGAAAATGGAAAAAATTCATATTTCTCCGATTTTCTTTTGCGCACATCTTCCTCCATACTTGGGATTTAGGCTACTATTCTAAAAAAATTTATTTGTTTCTCCAAACACAGTTTACATAAGAAAATATCTCTTTTTTAATTTTTCTATTGATGTTTCTGTCGCTTTCTTTAAATTTGTCATTTTCCTTTTAGTTATCTTATTCTGCTTTTACTCTTTTTTTATATACAGCAACTAAACACAGCTATCATCTAAGGCAAGGAGGTCTAGGACCATGTCCACTTTGACATAGAAAGGTCCTACTCTAGGAATCCAAGTAACTCATATGCTCCTCCTGCCGCCTATTACTTGTTACCAACTTACGCTGTATTACTCATGACGAATAAGATCTATTCATCTCTTCTATTTCATGCTTAAAAAGGAATAGCTAAGTCTCATTTACTACAACGGACAAGGGTTTCAATCTATGCAGTCTCTATCTAAAAAGACAACTAAGCTTGGAAAAATTTTCTCTTTATGTTTCATTTTTTCTCAACTAAGGTCTACCTATCCCAACCACGTGTGTCTTATCATCTTACTAATATCATTTCATTATTTTCTGCACACATGAAGCAACATTTCTAGGTTTTCACTAGTGTCCTATACACCTTATGGGAATTTTTTATTACTAAGAGTAATTACTACTATAACCTTATACTTTTTCCGTTACACCTAGGAAATGATTCCTATCTACCCCATATTTAAAAGTCTGATTTGGTTTGGTATTTATCAAATTTTCTTTAAAAATTAAAACTTCCAAATTTTATCTTTTCAAAAACTTATTTACTTTTCCACCAAACCATTTTTTTTAAACATGTCTTGCTTGTTCTTAAAACATTTTTCTTTTTTCTTGACTTTAAAAAAATGTCCTCACACGTTTTCAAAATATCCTTTTTTTTATAGATTTTCAAGTTTACTAAAACTGGGGTAAATAAGAACAATTATTTTGTCAAAAATTTCTTAACTTTCCTACTCTTCTAATTGCTTAACTTTGAAGGAGTTACTAACTTACTACACTTAATGGTTTTATACCTTAATGCATTGGAATTACTTTCTCTTATGAGAAACCATTAACACTAGAACCTTTTATGAACCCTTTAAAGGAGGATTTCATGTTTATGTGAAATTATAAGGAATTTATTTTATATTTTATCGAAATAAGCTATACAAATATGGTGCTTTTCATACCTTATACATCTCTTTCACGTATTCCTTATTGCTTGCACAAAACATCTTTATTTGTGATTCATAGAAAATTATATCATTATTCATTTCATTCCAATAGATTAAGGTATGTTTACTCTATATTTACTTACATTAGATATTTTCTACTAATTTCATTAATTTATCGTACATTATTTTTCAAAAGAACTCATTTTTAAAACTTCTTTATAACTAGAAAATATTTCCATGTGCTTATTTAAATAATAAGTATATATACAAACCACTTTAGAAATTATCTCCAAAACTCATTTGGGTCAAAACAGATGTTGCGTAAAACACTGTTACTACAATCCAAAAAACTAATATATGGATTCAATTAAAATAAATATTAATAAATCCCGTATTCTATGTAAAAACGTTTACTTTGGGAGTCACCTACTATAACAATAGTGTCATAGTCTATGCTTCCTTTATTTTTACTGAAAACATTTATTTCAACAATAAATGTTGTAACCTACGTTTTTGATACTTAACACACTCTTGGTTTTTATATTTAAAATCATTGTTTACCTACAAAGAAACTAGCGAGCTATACATGCTCTGTAATTATTCAAACAGAATTTCACTTTTAACAAAATTTACATCATATAAAAACCAATTTAAATTTCATACACTTATTTTTTTCAAAAACCCAATATTTACTTCCTCAAATATATTAACAATTATATTTTTCAACTTTTTTAATTCAAAAGTTTCATTTTTATTGGGTTAGACATACAATGGATTTTCTTCATACTAAAACCCCTTATTCTTCCCGAAACAAAAACACTCTCCCTACTATCCCTAAGAAACTTCCTTACTTCCTAAAACATTTGGATACAAATTTTCTATCAAAACATGGCTTATTTGTATGCTATAAATCAGTAATAACATATGGCTCTACATACTTGGGTCATCCCAAACCCAACTAGCAAACTATGCACAAATATACTTCTAAAAACTTTTTATATGTTAAAATCTATGGTTGAGGACTATTTGGATTTAGTACATAATATATTTATATTTTATTTAAAAATACAAATACGTTCACTCACTGTCTACCTAGGAATCCTAAACTTAGGCTCTGCTACCAAATGTAACAACCCAAATTCCAATGGTCCGGATTTTATGCAAAAATGCTAAAAACCAAGCCCACTAAAGCCTAAGTTGGGTATCTGGTATCCTGCAAATAGACAAAGGCAAATATATCAGAGCTCGATAATTTATCTCACAGTGGGATTGACTAAAATATAATAGTAAGTAAATACTCATCCAAATAATAACACTTTCTAAGCAAGTGTCATAAAGCCGAGAAGTCTCTACCATCTACCTAACCTGTAGGATGTTATGAGGAGGGGGTCAGAACAAAAGTTCTGGTGGATGTATAAATTATATACGTCTAGGCTTAATTCTACATATATCATTTTATTTCCATTTACTCTTATATTAGGTTCATTAGATTACAATACTCTAGCCTCTATTCGTGAACCGTACCCATCTACTCCATAATAGATTAAAACCTAATAACTAATACATATATGTAGCTATATGCCCAATGACCATATTGGTCCTAGGCACCACCCATGGTACCTTCTGTATCCTTCTCGAAAAGGGCTCCATCATCTTGCTTCGAGAGCGTTCCATAACTACATCTATAAAGGATTGCTTCATAAGGTCTATAATACAGATGCTCCATCGTCTTGCTCCATAGTTATATTGGTAAAGGACTGCTTCGTGAGGCCTAAAATGCAGATACTTCATCGTCTTGCTCCGTGAGCGTTCCGTAGCTACATCTGTATAGGACTGCTTCGTATGCCTACAATACAGATGCTCCACTACCTAATTGAAAACGTAAATCGCGTCCGCACTAGTCTATGCCAGTGCTCGGACATCCACAATGTACCACCCAGTACGTACATTGAGGACTATGTAATTGTTCTGTCTACTATCTGAATCTCGCTAACAAGGTCTACCTTGTACGGAATTCAGTCAGGGATTTTCTATATATGTAAAGGACTATTTCATTAGGCCTACAATATAGATATTCTAGTTGGTCTGTCTCTTTTTCATCATGGCTATGGCCCCATGCAACCACCCCTCAACTAACCGAAAGACTTCTAAAGAGTTAAGTGGATGTGTCCTACTACAAACAATCTAACATCCAAATGGTGGTGACGCAAGAACTGGAAGAACTCAATCAACTAAGAGCGCAGAGGGATCAAACCATCGATCCAGAGCGAGCGAATGAGTAAAGGGCCTAAGCACGGCATCCGCCGTACACTTGAGTGGCAAGAAAGCGAGCATGACTAATAGCCCCGTTTTTCCAGGCCTGTTCGGTCATACGGTCCCCGTGGAAGATCAATTTGGTGTGCCGCTCATCCAATGTCTCGATAGTGAAAGAATCATTGGCCGGTTGGTTTAACTCTAGTCTTTCCCGAAATTACTCTTAGTCTTGATGCTGGCCTATATCCACATGCGACTATCTTTAAACTTACTTACAAGTACTGGACATACGAATACCCTACTCCGAACACCAAAACCTTCTGACTGCCTACAAAGGTCTGCTTCGTTAGGCCTACAATGTAAATGCAGTCAAGGCATACTCTCTTGATGGAACACCTACAGACCTGCCTCCGGGGATGCAGCTTCTTTAGGCCTACCCAAAGGACCATCCAAGAGTATCCTCACGTTCCGTTGAAGTCTCGTACTTCCTTGAAGCCCAAAAATACTAAGTTGGACGTGCATCTCCATTTCTGAAATCCGTGATGAACTGCTTCGTTAGATGCTTCATCCTTTGGGCGGCTCCAAACGCATCTCAATTCTTTTATTAGACCCTAAGTCTACTCTTTCAATTTGCATTTAGTTTACTTTCTTAATATGTTGGCTACTTATTTACCCTAATTAGCATATTCTTGTCCTCGCCTCTCTTCTATCTATTGTGAGATTTCCATTTATTTAATAGGGAATGCTGTTGGTATTAGCCACATTCATTATCTTGCTTATTTAACTTAATATAAATCTTAAGTTCATTAAAATAAGCCTCTTTTATCATTCCTGCTTTTTTTGCTTGTTGACTTAATATAAATTATTTAAATAAGCTTCTACCATTATTATTGCTCATTAATTTATTCAAAGTATCAAAATAAACTTTTCTGTTCTTATTACTTAATTATAACCTATGTTATAATTCTACCTGTAATTGTCATGTTCTATTCTTTTATAGTCCGTACATAATTCCAGCATTTCTTTTATGTTCTAATCTGCCTTCTTTTATTATGATATAGAATATTCTTTTATTCTCTTATATTATATAATTCACTTATCATAATAACTATCTTCTTAAATAGTCTACGTAGTGAATGCAGACCTAGGTTCATTACCGTTTACAGCTTCAAGTTCTTATCTAATAATTTACTTGATTCATGTCATACTTCGCTTTATTATCTTCTATTTTAGGAAGTAATTCTACTTTATTTGGTTGGCTTTGAAAACTATATTTAAAAATCCATTTCCATATTTTAATATTAAATAATACTATAAACAATAATTCGTAACTGCTAGATTTTTCTTTTACTATTTTAGAATAGTGTAAAATACAATGGATTCTCTATTTTATACTAATTCTATTTTTCTATCTTTTATTTTATCAATTACGTCCATTGTTGTCTTTTAAATATTAAATTATAGAAATGTATCCTATTTTCTAAACCAACCAATTAACCTTTTAGTTACTCCCAAATACAGTTATTAGATTAATTAACTTTTCTCATTTTAATGTAATTTATTACAGTAATTCCATTCCTCAAACTTTTATTACTTTACATCTTATTTCCTTCATTTCAGTATTCTTAATTATTCCATACGCGAAGAAAGAAGAGAAAATAGAAGAAGAATGAGGCTTTCATACAAATCCAAAACGTAGAAACAGATGTAAATAAATACTAATACTCTATATAAAATGTAAATTCCTTATAGTTTAGCATAACTTAGTCAATAGGATTAATTATTGAATAAAATTATCTAAACAAGAATTTAACGATAATATATCTTAAACTTAAAAGATATATAAATAAATCCACTCACTTTGCTATCTTTTCAAATCTCCCTGTTTTTATTTCAGATCTGTCCCTAACATCTATATTCACCTCCCCTGTAATCCCTATTTGGAATTACAAACAATATATTTATAGACCTATAATATTTGAAAGAGAAAAGGAAGAGATTTGGATTAGAAATAACAAATAAAACTCAGATATAGGGTTTTACCTTTGACATACCCTTCTGATTTGAACCAATTCCTAATTCCCTAATTAATTCTATTGTCTTTCTATTTAGATCTAAATTTGTGTGAATTAGATCTAAAATTTTGTTATTAAGAAAGTGCAGAAGAGATAGAAAAATGGCAGAGCTTTTGTAGGCAAGAGAAAAATAATGAGAATAAAATGAGGCTTTGCACCTATATTTATAGTGGTTCAAATCAATGCTAACCATTAGATTTAAAACCCTAAAATCTAAAGCGTACACTCAGTCTATGGACATTAAATTAATAGGTTTTCTTCTGCGTTTGTTTTTAGTTCAAAATTGATTCTCCAACAATCTTTTCATTAATCACTTTCCCCTTCTCTCTCGCAATCTATGGAAACATATATTTTTAAATGGGACGTTTCTTTTAAATAAGATTCCCCTATTAGTCACCCAATTAATAGATTTCATATATACCTAGATTTATTTTACTATCCAATTGGTCCCTGCCTGCACTGTGATTTCATACCAAATTAATATGCCAATCAACACCATATTAATTCGTCACATATATGCATATTAATTTATTTTATTCCCATAATCATTGCATGCATATATTCTACAATTGAATTTTAAATCACAATCTTAATTATATATGTTATCATAAGTCTCCATGTTTATTAATTGACAATTGATTACTTGCATAAATTATTCTTCCTCTATTTTATTCTCTTGTACTAACATATATGTTTCTAATCATATCAATTAGTTGCTACAATATATGTTCCTTTTCTTGTCAGTTCCTGTTAATTAATCAGCTCTACTAATTAATTGAATATTAATTTCCCTTTTAAACAAACACCATCAATTAATCTTCCCTATTAATTAATTTTATATAATTTCTCTCTCTAATTTATTTGTTACACAAATATATATGTATTCCAAATAATATTAATTAGTTGCCCCATTTACAAACATTTCTTTGTTTTAAAATTTCAAACGTATATAACTTAATTAAATTATTTGCATATAAAATTATAATTTAGCGCGGGTGTTACATTTTATATCCTTATTAAATTATTGTAACTCCCTATTTATTGCACACTTATTGCCCTATTAATTTTAGAGTTACAATCTTTTCCATTTACACTCCTTACTCTATTTATTTTTCCAATCCATAGTCGCCTCACTTATCCGTTCGGAATTTGGTCACGATTGCTTCTACAGTTGGAATTCATAGAGTAAATTCTAATTAAGTCTACACATATGTTTTGTATATAGTAGAATTTTGCAATATACTTTCAAAAATAACAAATACGCCACTCATACGTATACCTATCCTCGTTAATCGGGTAACCTAAAGCTCTGATACCAGCTATAACAACCTAACAGTCATCCAAAATGATGGTGGCTACAAATGGTGACCCCAAACATCCTGGTTTTATGGGCAGCCTCTCAACTCCCAAACCAGTCCTCTGACTGCTTGACCAACCCACCTTGCAACATGTAGGGCTAAGTGACAAAGCTTTTCCATAGTTTACAATGCGAGAACCCCTTGTCTTTGTAACATCTCAGAATTTTTTCATTGGATTTTGAATATTTAATTAATTTTAAATATTGAATAATTGATTTTTAAAGAGTAATAACTTGAATTTAAATATAGTGATCGTTTAAATATTTGAATTGAGAATTAAATATTGATTAAATGGATTTAATAGTCTTATTTAACTCCTTTTAATTAATAAATAATATTGGTGAATTCAATTTGTTAATTTAATTATAAAAATAAATAGATCGGATAAATATTGATATTGGATCGAAAATATAAAACAATGTCTTAACGTGTGAAAATAGCATTTTCGAACACTGTCTCAGATTTTGACGAAACTAGTGCCGTTGGATATGAAATAATGAATTGTTGTACACCGATGAGTTTCGTGACGATCGGACGTATCGTGGAATCGAGCGAGCTCGAAACGCGTAATGATTAATTTTAGAGAATTATTAATAATATAATTGAACTTTAAAAAGCTAACTTCTGTATATGAGGAAACTAGGTCCCGATAATAGTTTCATTGAGTTCGGAATAGAGGTATTTGGTTGGAAATGCCAGTAAGCACCCTCAATTAGAATTTGTGATTTTTGTAGGTGAATAGTGTTAGAGAGAAGCCTATATAAGGACCCTTGCCCTCTTCATTCTCTAATTTTAGGAACCCTCAGATAACCAAATCTAATGGTCGTGGCTGATCTGAGAGCTAGAGGCCGAATACGTCCTCGACCCCAACATGAAAGTTGTTTGGTGTATTGAGTGAATTGGTCGGTTGGATTGGGCAGTAGAGGTCGGAGGTGGTCGGAAATCGCCTATGATGGGGCAGCCAGGGTTAGGTTTTGCATCATTGACGTTGAGTTCTAGGTAGCGGACCTAAAGGGAAAATATCGGGGTTGTCGAGGGCTATCGTTTGGAGGTGGAGCGGTGGTCTCTGGTTGGACGTGGCGGCATCGAAGGGGAGTTTAACGGCGACATTTTTCACAGGTTCGAGCTAGAGCTAGCAGCGATGAGGAGAGGCAAGGCTGGTGGCATAGGGTCGATCTTGGCCAGGGTAGATCGTGGTCGAAGTAGGTGGCGATTGGTGATCAGAGGCAATGATAGTTCGATGATGAACGGAAGGAGTTAACGGCCTGGGTTACTCGATATTAGGGTTTGATGATTTAAGGTAATTAATGTAATTTAGTAGTTCATTATAATATTTATTTCCAATTCTTATTAAACTCATAACTATTTCATATCAGGTTGGATTCAAGCGCGGTGAGTTGCGTTGTACTCATGGAATCATTGGCTTTGCAATAGAATTGGATTGGTTAAGTTTGGAGCCTGTAGAAATTTATGCTGGAATTTCAATGAGTAAACTCACCTTTAAATAAACTATATAATATCTATGGTGTTATAGATTATTTTTTTATGCTTCGATGTTAGTATATTGTTATTTGATTGACTGTTTGATTGGATTCCCGTTTTGGAAAAACGATGGCATGTTATCTAATTTGCAATGAACCAATAAAACTATTTATGTTGTTCGTAACCATTGTTTTGCAAGCGACATTTGTAGAGAGACCCTACGGTGTTTCTCACCAATGTTAATTTATTTACGTCCTTGTGCTGCTTATATTATTGTTTGGTTGAAAATAATTATGACATTCTATTTGAATTGTGTATGTGTCGTTGTAGCGATTTTCACTATACCGTCACTTATTGAATATCATCCACTAAACTTTTTTCTAGGTTGTCTTGAACTTGTATTTTCGTAAAATAGATGTTTAAAATTCATTAATCATTTTGGTTAATGATGTTTAAATTTAATTAATCATTTTGACTAATGACATTTAAATTAATTAATCGTTTTAACCAACGATGTTTAAATTTAATTAATCATTTTGATTAATGAGATTTGAATTTAATTAACCATTTAAGTAATGATGTTTGAATTTAATTAATTTTTAATTAATGATATTTGAGTTTAATTAATAATTTTAATTATTGATATTTGAGTTTAACTAATAAAATGATATTTGATTTAATTAATCATTTTAATTAATAATATTTAAGTTTAATTAATCATTTTAACTAATGGTCTTTTAATTTATTTAATCATTTTAATTAATGATGTTTGAATCTAATAAATCATTTTAACTATTAATTTATGATATTTGGATTTAATTAATAATTTTGATTAATGATGTTTGAATTTAATTAATTCATTTAGATAATGATATTTGGATTTAATTAATAATTTTAATTAATGGTGTTTTAAAAGTTGATTTACTGATTTAATAAAAGAGTTTAAAGAAATCAACTGATTTAATATAGAGTTTAAAGTAAATTAACTGATTTAATAAAAGTGTTTAAAAGTTATTAACTGATTTAGTGTTTCAACATTAATGAACTAATTTAACAAAGGCGCTTTAAAGATAATTGATTGGTTTATTAAAAAAGATTATAAATGTGATTAATTATCTTTCAGGATAATTAATGTTGTTTGAAAACTTATAAAAAGATTTTAAATTTGATTTATTTTCTTTTAGGAAACTTAACGTGATTTTAAAATTATAAAAGAGTTGTATATAAATTATCCTTTGGGATAAATTAACATTGTTTTAAATTTATAAAGGTATTTAAATTGATTAATTAACTTTTGGGATAATAAATATTGTTTTGAATTTATAAATGATAATTTATAAATTAGAAAATCCTTTAAAAAGGAATTGTTTAAAAATAAAACTAAGTGTAAATTGTTTGTCCTTTTAAAAGAATATTTCAAAGAGTATTTGTAAATTGTTTTACAATTTTTAAAATGTGAAAATCAAGCCCAAGTGTGAATCAAATGTTTTAAAAGTTTGATTTATTTATTGGTGGTAAGTGTATACGATTTAATTCCCATACACAAATCACTTTGTTATTCCCGATAGTTGATCTTTCGACTATCGATTTCGATTATGATATTTTCTTTGTAGTTTGTTACCCTTAGACGACGTGTTGCTTAATTGAGCTTTATTTTCCTTTATTGGAAATGACTAAACCCAAAGAGTGAGTGGGGCCCAAGCTATGTGAGGTTGCTCCCATTAGGTTATTTTCACATCCACTCTAGATTGGATTTGGTTTTGCGCATTGAGATGTGAAATACTCGGATACTCAATAACCGTTGGTAGGGTCTGACTTGGAGGTTTCTGAGAGCCATCGGAGATCTCAAGTATATTTCTAGAAGATTACTTTCAGTAAGGGGGTTGTACCCTCCTAGTCATTGTTGGAAAATTCATTTCCTTTTTGTTAATTCAAATCTTTGAATTTTTTCCTTAATTGCATCAAGAAGTGATATGAGCCCTTCTTGATGTTTAATTATTTGTGTCCATTCTTTCAAGTTTGGACTTTTATCTTATTTATCCATTCTTTCCAGTTTGGATTTTGTTCAGATTATTTCCAATTCTTCCAGGTATGGATTTTGATATTATTTATGCATATTCCTTAAGTATGGGATTTGTTCGTATTGGTGCCCATATTTATATTTGGATTTGTTTCCTGTTGTTTATTCTGCTCTTTCATGTATGGATGTTGTTCTTGTGAGGTAAAAACCCATTCCGCATTTAGCAGTGTAGTCTTACAAAATCATTATACGTTCACCATATTACTTGAGTTTTCTCACACTGATTTTCCAGACTGATCCGAGTGTTATTTTATTATAATGCTCAGATCAGATTGAGTAATTTCCAGGTTATAGTTAGTAGGACGTTGAGCTCATGGAATAGAGCCGGATGCTCACCTACCATGGTATTTTATTTTTCTGCTGTATTATAATATATCTACCCATCAGCTATTTTAAGGTCAGGAAGTTATAACCGTCCAGGCTGATGAGGTTTGTTTTAACTCTGATGTACCCAATATTTTGGAATGATAGTTTATACTGTCTTTGTTTTATTATATGTTGTCATTTCCGCTGTGAGAATCTATTTCCCCTATTCTTTGTTTCTTTTCTTTTTATTTTACCCTAAAAATCTACCATTTCGACGATTGGATGTTTGGCATTTGAATACCGCGAATGTATTCGGTGTCGACTTTCGAAGCTAAAAAAGGCAGGCCATTACAATCATGCTTCAACCAGGTCTAGTGAAATGGAAATCTCAAGCTTTACCATAGTTGTATTTGGACAATATTTTTTAAATAAGAAATATGTCTTGCATATTAAAATCATCACATACGTATAAAGTCAACTGTAAGCTCGAAGGATCTTCCAGTCCAACTGTAACGACCCAGAATTTCGAACGAATTAAATTGGAAATATTTAATTTATTTTAAATATTTGAACGATGATTTAATTTGAAATCCCGAATGTAATCTTGAATTTGGCGATTAAATTTTATAATTTAATCTATTGATAGTTGAATAAAAATTCGAATCTTCAATTTTAAGCTGAAGAAAAATATTTCAAAGGCTTTTAAAATTTATATTGATTATACTAAAGATAATTAAAACTTCAGAATCGAATCTGAAATCGATTTATTCAGTTTTGAATTTAATTGTTCAAATCGATATTTAAAAATAGTCATTTTTCAAACAGTCTCGGAATTCGACGAAACCAGTTCCATTGGGTCCGTAATTTTGAATAATTGTCGGATTTCAATTTTTGTATTTTTCGGAGTCAATACGTGATCGTACGGCGTGTAAATGCATTAAAAATCTTTATCGAATTTAAATTTGAATTTAAATTTAAAATGGTCAACATCACCACACGTTCATCTCCTTCAATCACGCAGAGAATCACGAACAAAATCGTGTTACCCATACTCTTTCGTTTTCAAATACGTCCTCTTCCCCTCAGATCCAAAACAGTTCAAACGAAAGAAAACTTTCTTTCGTTCGAAATCAACAGGGTCGAACTTCTTCCTCAATATTTCAAAGCACTCATTTTCATTTCAATTTAAAACAAACGAGCTCATCTCCTTCCCTAATTCCTTCACAAAATCACGAAAATGGCAACCGGCCTGGGAAGAATTCGAAATAACTAAAATCGAAGTCGAGATGGTTTCGAGATTGCGGCGACATCTCGAGTTAAATCTTATCGCGAGCGCACGCCTGGTGGTCTCGAGGTCGTCAAATCGTGCTAGGTTGTGGCGTGTCGTCGATGGAAGGAGCACGTGGTCGCGAATTGGAGAGAGGCAGCGTATGGACGGCGACTTCGAGCTGGGGTCTCGAGTGTCAGGGGGAATGAAGCGTGGCAGTTTGTCGAAGTCGCGAGTGATTTGGGGGAGTACTTCGGCGATTCTTTTAGAGGGGACAACATGGAAGCGGGAGGCGATGTCGATCGAGATTCGTGAGGCTATGGGTGTCGGCAATGTGAAGTCGAGGCAAGCGTGGGTTCTCGAGCATCTGGGAGTCGCGACGTGGGACTGGCGGCGACGACGATGTCGCGACCTGAGTATTGGGTGGGGCTCGATGAAGACGTCTGTGATTTTAGATGAAGGTATATTCAATTCGATTTGAAAAAAATTACATATACTCATTTTTAAAACTACTAGCTTGTTTTAGAATAATGTATATAGACAAGATAACAGAAAATAATATATATTCACAGAGAAAAAAAAAGAAAAAGAAAAAGTAGATGTTACAGTAAAGAAATTTAGTTTTAGATTTTTATTTGTAGTTAAATAAATCTATTTTAAAAAGGGAAACCGTTTAAAAATTTATATTTGTTTGTTTAAAATAAATCATTGATAATTAAATCTGTTAAATTAAGTATGGAAATATAAAAGAAAGAATTTTGCAGTAAAGCGAAGTATGATTTTTGTTAAAGGAAATTTGTTTAGGAAAATTTAATCACTAGTTTGAAATAAAGTTTATTTAAGTTGAATTAAAATTTTAAAATGGTGAATTGAATTGTTCGGATTTATTTCGAATATTAACGAATGTATAATTATTTATACAAGGTATAAATCAAGAAAATCGAGTCAAGTTTGGAAATGGATGGCAAATTAAAATGCTAAGGTGAGATTTTTCTCACTCAAAATGATTTGCAGTTATTATTGATTTGATTGACTGTTTGGATGTGCTATTAGATATAGTAGGATATATCTATATATATATAGCAATATATACATATTGGCATATGTATATATTGGATTGATGATTTCCCGCCTCGTATAGCGGATGAGACCCTATTGCGCCGTTAGTAAGCGGATTTTTATAAAACCCATATACCGCGATAATTCCGTACTGGAGCGGAATTGGTATTGTGCTGACGTCTTTGGATGCAGGGAAACAGGTTGGAGGGATCCAACTGGACCCCTCACATTGATTGAATTTATTTCTATTATGATATGAATCTGTGAATGATTATAGTGATGCTATTAATCATATTGATATCTGGAAATTGTTTGAAAGCTAAAATTTAGCTGAATGGATGTTTGGCATCATTGGATTCCAAAAATAAACGAAATTGAATTTTTGGCAATTCAAGTAGAAAATTTCTAAGTGAATCAATTTTTGAAATTGAAGAAATTTTGAAGAAAGGAATTTTTAAAGTATAAAAGGTTAATTTTTATAATCTTATCGAAATTAATTCCAGAATCAAGTGAAAATGTTAAATAAATGGATCTCGTAAAATAGTGATTATAAATTGAAGAATTAATTTAAGAATCTGGATTTTTAGATAAATTGAAAGAAACGATTGAAATTTATTTTCTTAAAAAGGAATTTATTAAAAGAAGATAAGTTGGAAATCCGACTAGAAATTTACTTGGTAAATTGAAATGATTTGAGAAGTCAATGTAAAATGACTTCAATTTAAAGAATCCATTTAAAAACAGGATATTGAAAAATTTGAAGGAAAATAAGAATTTATTTTAGTAGGGATAAATAAAATTAGCAATCAATCTGTAATTGATTTAATATTTGGAAATGGAATCAGTATGGAAATTTTATTTTAAAGTTGAAAATAAATTTAGAAATCAATATTGAAATTGATTTGGTATTGAAGTTTTAATAAATGGAATTGGAATTTATAAAAGTTGGTTATAAATCCGAAATCACTTATTTTGATAAGTAAAATATTGAAGTTGATAAAAAGAAGATTTATAAGTCGAAGTTGTTATTAAAATAGAAATAGAATTCATAACCGTGTTTATAAATTCGAAAGCGATGGAATTTGATAAATTAAATATAGAAGATTATTAAAGGAGATATATTCGTGATTTTTGAATAGCGAATTTTTATTGAAAATAAAATGTGTAGAAATAATTGGAATTGGGTTAAATGAAGTATATTCACGATTTTGGACAGTGAATATATTTTTAAGTAAAAATGGTTATGTTTGGGAAAGCGATATTATAAATGAGGCTAAACATTTTAAAGACGTTTTAAAACGTATTATGAATCGAAAGCATAGATTTCAACGTTCATTGTTGAAATAGGCGTTTTCGAAAATATAAGGAAATGATGGACTATAACACTGTTGTTATAGTAAATGATTTTCGAAAAGAAAATGTTTTATGTAGTATTGGGATTTTCATATATCTACCTTAAAATTTCGAATCCCTATACTAGTGATTTCGAGTCGTCGTAACGATGTTTTACGTAACATTCGTTTTGACTCAAATAGATGTTAGAATAAATGATTTCCTTAAAGAATGAATGTATACTTAATTTGATTTAAGTATATCGAATATTTTCCAAGTGTTGAAAATAAATAGATTTGTGAAATACTTATTTTTGAATAAGTATGGAAATGCTTTTCCAATATGAAATGAACTGTTTTGAGATTTTATCTTCAAAGATAAAATGAAATGTGGAAATTGAATTGAAATTGTTTTTCAAATGGTTAAAGTGTGGAAATTTTATATCTAGTAAAGATATTTTTGAAGATAAAATAATTTGAGAAAATTATTTGGAATCTGATGATGTTGCGCATCTTTATTGATAGTTAAATAACCGACTATCAATAATTACCTTTAGATAGGTATTTGTTGTGAATTGGATGAATTTGAATGCCACACTTATTTTTGAATAAGCGCTCACTATTCGGGTTAGCCGGGAAAGGACCATGGGGTCGTATAACCCATTCCGAATATGTGATACGTCGTTATGAATCGCATTTGAAGACCGGTGTTGAAGACCGGATATTTTTGAAAACGGAAGGATTACCGTCGAGTTACTCTACATCGGCTGATCTCCGATTTAGAGGTTTTATCACCCTTAGTGACGGGAAGTCCTGACGTGATTAGAAAATTATCCGGATGTGCAAGGGCTTCGTGAGAAGTGCCTTCGGTTCTGTTCGATCCCGGAACAGACTTGTATGGATTGTGTGTCTAACGTTACAATTTGAGATATAAAGCTGATTTCTTTCAAATACATTTCTGTTGGTGGCGGAGAATTTATTCTCTTAGCTTAACACCCTTCTCTGAGACGTACGAGCTCAGAGGTTATGTAGTTGAAATTTATCAGCGATATATCCCAATTTGGTAACGTGGCATACTGAGTGTTGCTGTGAAATGAATCAGTGTTTGATCATTTGCGATATGATCATTTGTTTGATCTTATATCTTTGTGATCATAGGTTGATCATTTTGTTTGACCCGAAGCAGGGCTTTTTGAGAAAGCGTAGCTTTGTGGACGAGACTTCGTCGAGCCTCACACCCCGGAAATGGTCGAAACAGGACGAATGCAGCAAGGTTCTAGGGAGTAGCGCCCCTTAGTGTATGTCATTCCTTCTGGATAAAGGTGGTATCATGGTATGGAGCCCAGATACTTAACCTCTGTGGTTACTGCATTATTATTATCTATGTGGTTTGTTGCGAATCGGGGATCCTCGGGAAGATCGGTGACGATCGGGGGATGGCATACGCGTGTCAGTAGTTACCTATTTTTGCAGAGGTAACCCGGCCTTGTGTTGGCAGAGATCCGGTTAGGTTCTCGGGTCGTCTATTCCAGGGACGTACCCATCGTGGATAGGAAGTTCCTTAGCCTGACCATTTGTTGGAAATCCAAAGAAACAATACGTGACTTGTACGGTTTTAGTTGTATTACCTGCTATGGAATGTGGCGGTAACCTGCTATTGAACATAGTAGCTATAGTAGGCATAAGTGCGGAATGCCTATGCTGGCTAAGATTAATATTATACTTTCGAAATGTTTTCTACACTATGCACTAATAATAATATCAAAAATGATTTGATTTTGCGTAGTAAGCATCTTTGACTATCATAAGAAGAAATCTCCTCCAATTCTGCGTTTGCATTGTGTGTGTGGTGGGAGGTCTTATGGTAGTTTCATTTTCCAAAAGCATTGCGAATTGACTTTAAATTATCTTGTTGTTGTTTTAAAGATAAACTGTTTTACGATCTCACACCAGTCACCATGACTGACTCGGAGTTTATTGTTTCCCTTCTAAACTCTGGGTGCCCACAAATTTCCACACGGGCAGTCTAGAGTTAGATTATCAGGATATTCTGGAGCTTTGGAGATAAGCTGGATGACGAGACGTAGTATTTGTATCTGATAGTATTTATTCCGCTGTGTATTCTGTATGAGGACAAGTTATATAACTGTCCATTGTTGTATATTGACTCTGATGATTGATGTATGTATAAAATGATATAGTTCTTTGTTTTAAAAGACTAGTAATTATCTATTGTATATTGTTCCGCTGCGATATGTGAGATTCTGATATCTGTTTCTGTTTCTGCTCTTGTTCTGTTGTTGTTCTTCTTTCTTTTTCTTCTATCTTCTTCTTCTACCTTTTTCTTCTTTCTTAAAACCATAACTTTTCGGGTTTCCGGCATTCGATGGCTCAGCAGTCGATAAAGTGAGTATCGATGTTGAATTTTCGAAAGTCGAAAATTTCGGGATGTTACATTTGGTTGCTAGAAGTAATAATATTAAATTATTCCCATTGGAATTAAGTCAGAAACTGAAATCGTTACTCCAAAGTTAAGAAATAAATTCACATACAAATGAAATTTAAGAATGTAAATTATAAATGTGATTTGTAATTTAAAATGGAATTCCAGAGAAGTATTTGGAAATGTTTTGAAAAGAATTTGAAAATTTTGGTGATTTGGAAAGTTTAAATCTTTTTGATTTGAAAATGAATTACAAAGGTTTTGAAAAGTATTTTGGAGAGATGAAAGCTCTAAACTTTTTTCGGTCGCTGGAAAATAATTCCGATGATGATCGCGACATCACCGGTGTTCATTTTCGGGTTTCCAAAAGAGGAATTGCTGCCAAATTGTTTTAAATGGAAGTTGTTTGAAAAATTTAGGTTTTGTTTTGGAAATTCAAAGGATAATTTGAATTGTTTTCAAAAAAAATGGTTTTGAAAAGATTGAAAAGACTCTGAAATACTATATTAAAATGTTTATGAAATGATACTAAGTTGATAACTTATACAATTTGAATTTTGATAGAATAAATTTAACTTAAAGAATGAAGTTAAATCAAAGTAAGTATAAGTGAATATAACTGGAATTGAAATTTGATTTGGAAATCAGATTCGAATTGGAAATGAAAGAATTAGTGAATGAGTTTCAGAATGAATAAATAAATTTGAATTTGCAAGTAAGTAAAACTGAAATTGAAGATGAATGTGAAACTTTGTTCTGAATTTGTTAGTAAATATAATTCAAGCTGAATATTGAAATTTAAAATGAATTAGTGAATGAAACTAATATAAAGAGTGATATGAATCAGTAAATGAAAGATGATCGATAAAAATTCAATATTCAGAATGGAAGATAAAATTGAATTCGAATAGAAATTTGAAATGCAAGATTGAACGAAATTGAATATGTAACTTCAATAGTAAGCTAAAGATATATAAGCAGTTTATATTAGAAATTTTGTAATAGAATTTGCAAAATGTTTGAATATGTAACTAGATATAATGGCTAGTAGGATATACAGGTGTTATAAAGGAATTGGATTTGATTTCAAAGATAATTTGAATTGCTCGACAAAAGGTACGTATTTAATTTCAATATGAGTTTTTGATGATTTCTGGTCTAGCCGCTTGGCTTTTTCTTTTTCTTTTTGAAATCTGAGAGTCCGTAGGGACGTTTTGTAGTTGTACCGTATTAGCCGCGCAAAGGAGACGCTGGCGAAATTTTTCGAAAATTTAGGGCGTTAGAAAATTTTTGAGAAATTTGGAAGTTTAAAATTTGAATTTAAACTCGAATTTGAATTTTGAAGTAAACAATGTTGTTTGAAACTTATGATTGGAGTTAGAAATTTAGTTGAATTAATAACGAATCTTTAGTAGAAAGATTTGTTTTGATAAATTGATAAAACTATTTGAATGTGGAAAAATAGTAGACGAGTTAAGGACTTTTTCTTTCTAACTTGTAATTTCGAGGACGAAATTCTTTTAAGGAGGGAAGTCTGTAACGACCCAGAATTTCGAACGAATTAAATTGGAAATATTTAATTTATTTTAAATATTTGAACGATGATTTAATTTGAAATCCCGAATGTAATCTTGAATTTGGCGATTAAATTTTATAATTTAATCTATTGATAGTTGAATAAAAATTCGAATCTTCAATTTTAAGCTGAAGAAAAATATTTCAAAGGCTTTTAAAATTTATATTGATTATACTGAAGATAATTAAAACTTCAGAATCGAATCTGAAATCGATTTATTCAGTTTTGAATTTAATTGTTCAAATCGATATTTAAAAATAGTCATTTTTCAAACAGTCTCGGAATTCGACGAAACCAGTTCCATTGGGTCCGTAATTTTGAATAATTGTCGGATTTCAATTTTTGTATTTTTCGGAGTCAATACGTGATCGTACGGCGTGTAAATGCATTAAAAATCTTTATCGAATTTAAATTTGAATTTAAATTTAAAATGGTCAACATCACCACACGTTCATCTCCTTCAATCACGCAGAGAATCACGAACAAAATCGTGTTACCCATACTCTTTCGTTTTCAAATACGTCCTCTTCCCCTCAGATCCAAAACAGTTCAAACGAAAGAAAACTTTCTTTCGTTCGAAATCAACAGGGTCGAACTTCTTCCTCAATATTTCAAAGCACTCATTTTCATTTCAATTTAAAACAAACGAGCTCATCTCCTTCCCTAATTCCTTCACAAAATCACGAAAATGGCAACCGGCCTGGGAAGAATTCGAAATAACTAAAATCGAAGTCGAGATGGTTTCGAGATTGCGGCGACATCTCGAGTTAAATCTTATCGCGAGCGCACGCCTGGTGGTCTCGAGGTCGTCAAATCGTGCTAGGTTGTGGCGTGTCGTCGATGGAAGGAGCACGTGGTCGCGAATTGGAGAGAGGCAGCGTATGGACGGCGACTTCGAGCTGGGGTCTCGAGTGTCAGGGGGAATGAAGCGTGGCAGTTTGTCGAAGTCGCGAGTGATTTGGGGGAGTACTTCGGCGATTCTTTTAGAGGGGACAACATGGAAGCGGGAGGCGATGTCGATCGAGATTCGTGAGGCTATGGGTGTCGGCAATGTGAAGTCGAGGCAAGCGTGGGTTCTCGAGCATCTGGGAGTCGCGACGTGGGACTGGCGGCGACGACGATGTCGCGACCTGAGTATTGGGTGGGGCTCGATGAAGACGTCTGTGATTTTAGATGAAGGTATATTCAATTCGATTTGAAAAAAATTACATATACTCATTTTTAAAACTACTAGCTTGTTTTAGAATAATGTATATAGACAAGATAACAGAAAATAATATATATTCACAGAGAAAAAAAAAGAAAAAGAAAAAGTAGATGTTACAGTAAAGAAATTTAGTTTTAGATTTTTATTTGTAGTTAAATAAATCTATTTTAAAAAGGGAAACCGTTTAAAAATTTATATTTGTTTGTTTAAAATAAATCATTGATAATTAAATCTGTTAAATTAAGTATGGAAATATAAAAGAAAGAATTTTGCAGTAAAGCGAAGTATGATTTTTGTTAAAGGAAATTTGTTTAGGAAAATTTAATCACTAGTTTGAAATAAAGTTTATTTAAGTTGAATTAAAATTTTAAAATGGTGAATTGAATTGTTCGGATTTATTTCGAATATTAACGAATGTATAATTATTTATACAAGGTATAAATCAAGAAAATCGAGTCAGGTTTGGAAATGGATGGCAAATTAAAATGCTAAGGTGAGATTTTTCTCACTCAAAATGATTTGCAGTTATTATTGATTTGACTGACTGTTTGGATGTGCTATTAGATATAGTAGGATATATCTATATATATAGCAATATATACATATTGGCATATGTATATATTGGATTGATGATTTCCCGCCTCGTATAGCGGATGAGACCCTATTGCGCCGTTAGTAAGCGGATTTTTATAAAACCCATATACCGCGATAATTCCGTACTGGAGCGGAATTGGTATTGTGCTGACGTCTTTGGATGCAGGGAAACAGGTTGGAGGGATCCAACTGGACCCCTCACATTGATTGAATTTATTTCTATTGTGATATGAATCTGTGAATGATTATAGTGATGCTATTAATCATATTGATATCTGGAAATTGTTTGAAAGCTAAAATTTAGCTGAATGGATGTTTGGCATCATTGGATTCCAAAAATAAACGAAATTGAATTTTTGGCAATTCAAGTAGAAAATTTCTAAGTGAATCAATTTTTGAAATTGAAGAAATTTTGAAGAAAGGAATTTTTAAAGTATAAAAGGTTAATTTTTATAATCTTATCGAAATTAATTCCAGAATCAAGTGAAAATGTTAAATAAATGGATCTCGTAAAATAGTGATTATAAATTGAAGAATTAATTTAAGAATCTGGATTTTTAAATAAATTGAAAGAAACGATTGAAATTTATTTTCTTAAAAAGGAATTTATTAAAAGAAGATAAGTTGGAAATCCGACTAGAAATTTACTTGGTAAATTGAAATGATTTGAGAAGTCAATGTAAAATGACTTCAATTTAAAGAATCCATTTAAAAACAGGATATTGAAAAATTTGAAGGAAAATAAGAATTTATTTTAGTAGGGATAAATAAAATTAGCAATCAATCTGTAATTGATTTAATATTTGGAAATGGAATCAGTATGGAAATTTTATTTTAAAGTTGAAAATAAATTTAGAAATCAATATTGAAATTGATTTGGTATTGAAGTTTTAATAAATGGAATTGGAATTTATAAAAGTTGGTTATAAATCCGAAATCACTTATTTTGATAAGTAAAATATAGAAGTTGATAAAAAGAAGATTTATAAGTCGAAGTTGTTATTAAAATAGAAATAGAATTCATAACCGTGTTTATAAATTCGAAAGCGATGGAATTTGATAAATTAAATATAGAAGATTATTAAAGGAGATATATTCGCGATTTTTGAATAGCGAATTTTTATTGAAAATAAAATGTGTAGAAATAATTGGAATTGGGTTAAATGAAGTATATTCACGATTTTGGACAGTAAATATATTTTTAAGTAAAAATGGTTATGTTTGGGAAAGCGATATTATAAATGAGGCTAAACATTTTAAAGACGTTTTAAAACGTATTATGAATCGAAAGCATAGATTTCAACGTTCATTGTTGAAATAGGCGTTTTCGAAAATATAAGGAAATGATGGACTATAACACTGTTGTTATAGTAAATGATTTTCGAAAAGAAAATGTTTTATGTAGTATTGGGATTTTCATATATCTACCTTAAAATTTCGAATCCCTATACTAGTGATTTCGAGTCGTCGTAACGATGTTTTACGTAACATTCGTTTTGACTCAAATAGATGTTAGAATAAATGATTTCCTTAAAGAATGAATGTATACTTAATTTGATTTAAGTATATCGAATATTTTCCAAGTGTTGAAAATAAATAGATTTGTGAAATACTTATTTTTGAATAAGTATGGAAATGCTTTTCCAATATGAAATGAACTGTTTTGAGATTTTATCTTCAAAGATAAAATGAAATGTGGAAATTGAATTGAAATTGTTTTTCAAATGGTTAAAGTGTGGAAATTTTATATCTAGTAAAGATATTTTTGAAGATAAAATAATTTGAGAAAATTATTTGGAATCTGATGATGTTGCGCATCTTTATTGATAGTTAAATAACCGACTATCAATAATTACCTTTAGATAGGTATTTGTTGTGAATTGGATGAATTTGAATGCCACACTTATTTTTGAATAAGCGCTCACTATTCGGGTTAGCCGGGAAAGGACCATGGGGTCGTATAACCCATTCCGAATATGTGATACGTCGTTATGAATCGCATTTGAAGACCGGTGTTGAAGACCGGATATTTTTGAAAACGGAAGGATTACCGTCGAGTTACTCTACATCGGCTGATCTCCGATTTAGAGGTTTTATCACCCTTAGTGACGGGAAGTCCTGACGTGATTAGAAAATTATCCGGATGTGCAAGGGCTTCGTGAGAAGTGCCTTCGGTTCTGTTCGATCCCGGAACAGACTTGTATGGATTGTGTGTCTGACGTTACAATTTGAGATATAAAGCTGATTTCTTTCAAATACATTTCTGTTGGTGGCGGAGAATTTATTCTCTTAGCTTAACACCCTTCTCTGAGACGTACGAGCTCAGAGGTTATGTAGTTGAAATTTATCAGCGATATATCCCAATTTGGTAACGTGGCATACTGAGTGTTGCTGTGAAATGAATCAGTGTTTGATCATTTGCGATATGATCATTTGTTTGATCTTATATCTTTGTGATCATAGGTTGATCATTTTGTTTGACCCGAAGCAGGGCTTTTTGAGAAAGCGTAGCTTTGTGGACGAGACTTCGTCGAGCCTCACACCCCGGAAATGGTCGAAACAGGACGAATGCAGCAAGGTTCTAGGGAGTAGCGCCCCTTAGTGTATGTCATTCCTTCTGGATAAAGGTGGTATCATGGTATGGAGCCCAGATACTTAACCTCTGTGGTTACTGCATTATTATTATCTATGTGGTTTGTTGTGAATCGGGGATCCTCGGGAAGATCGGTGACGATCGGGGGATGGCATACGCGTGTCAGTAGTTACCTATTTTTGCAGAGGTAACCCGGCCTTGTGTTGGCAGAGATCCGGTTAGGTTCTCGGGTCGTCTATTCCAGGGACGTACCCATCGTGGATAGGAAGTTCCTTAGCCTGACCATTTGTTGGAAATCCAAAGAAACAATACGTGACTTGTACGGTTTTAGTTGTATTACCTGCTATGGAATGTGGCGGTAACCTGCTATTGAACATAGTAGCTATAGTAGGCATAAGTGCGGAATGCCTATGCTGGCTAAGATTAATATTATACTTTCGAAATGTTTTCTACACTATGCACTAATAATAATATCAAAAATGATTTGATTTTGCGTAGTAAGCATCTTTGACTATCATAAGAAGAAATCTCCTCCAATTCTGCGTTTGCATTGTGTGTGTGGTGGGAGGTCTTATGGTAGTTTCATTTTCCAAAAGCATTGCGAATTGACTTTAAATTATCTTGTTGTTGTTTTAAAGATAAACTGTTTTACGATCTCACACCAGTCACCATGACTGACTCGGAGTTTATTGTTTCCCTTCTAAACTCTGGGTGCCCACAAATTTCCACACGGGCAGTCTAGAGTTAGATTATCAGGATATTCTGGAGCTTTGGAGATAAGCTGGATGACGAGACGTAGTATTTGTATCTGATAGTATTTATTCCGCTGTGTATTCTGTATGAGGACAAGTTATATAACTGTCCATTGTTGTATATTGACTCTGATGATTGATGTATGTATAAAATGATATAGTTCTTTGTTTTAAAAGACTAGTAATTATCTATTGTATATTGTTCCGCTGCGATATGTGAGATTCTGATATCTGTTTCTGTTTCTGCTCTTGTTCTGTTGTTGTTCTTCTTTCTTTTTCTTCTATCTTCTTCTTCTACCTTTTTCTTCTTTCTTAAAACCATAACTTTTCGGGTTTCCGGCATTCGATGGCTCAGCAGTCGATAAAGTGAGTATCGATGTTGAATTTTCGAAAGTCGAAAATTTCGGGATGTTACACCAACTATATAACATCCATATAAAGTCAATTGTAAGCCCAAAGGCCCTTCTAGTCCAACTGTACAAAAGCCAATTTTAAGCCCATAGGCTCTTCCAGTCTGAGTATACATAGGTCAACTATAAGCCCGAAGGCTATTCCAGCTGGACTATCAATGTAAGAGGAAGCACCCGAACCACTTAATACCTCTTTAATAGGATTTAGGAAGACTCTGATCATTTAAGACCAATAAAATATGTAACAACCCAGAATTTGACCACCTCAAAATATAACATTTAAAGTGATTTTAAATATAAAATATATAAGGTTTTAGGATTTAAACAATATTAGATAGGATTTGGAAATAGAAAAATACATAAAAATAGTAACATTTGCTTATATCGACAAAAGTGACAAAATGCTGATTTCAGAAAGTAAGTTTAAATGGTTTAATAAATTTTTTTATTTTATTTATGAGTGTTTATATTTTTAAATAAAATTATATAAATTTATTTTTAAATTTGGTTTACATAAATAAATAGTTTAAATAAAACGTCAAAATGTGACTGTAAAACATTTTGTCGAAAATCAACGTTTTGCTGATTTAAAGTTGTCGCAACGTCGTTGCACCTTTATGTACATATTCTTATAAACATTATAACATATAGTAAGTAATTAACAATTAATTAATCAAGTTTACTTTTTCTAATTAAGGTTAGGAAATTCTAGAAATATCTTTAGCAAAAGTAAACTAATAAAAACAAAACATATCATTTCAAAAGTAAACAAAATCATTATATTCTTTACTTACTTCTTAAGTGAAAGTAACTTAAAGTTGTGATGTGAAACATGATGTTAAGGGTTGAAAAATAAGTGCTTACTTTATTTACAAGTAAGGGTATTTTAGTCTTTTTATTAAATATTAATTTAATCCAAAAAATTTCTATAAATAAGCATCACTTTCTCTCATTTTTCCACACAACTTCTTCTTCATTTTTCAAGCTTTTCTTCCACTCTCTAATGACTTCCCTCCTTAATAAAATAATGCTAAAATATTCCAAAAATAATTACTAAGGGAAATATCCATCCAAACACCTCAAAACTCCTCCTCCTCCTCATTACCCACGGCCAACCTCCCTCCGCCCCCTAGCCAAGCCAAACTCCCTCCTCCTCCTAGGCCGTGAGCACCTCCACCTCCCATAAGTCCAAGTCGAGCCATTCAAGTATAAGCGTGCAAGGAATCATGAGCAAAAAACATCGAGTAGCGGAGGTATAGTCGATTTTCCATTCGAAACACCAAACTAAGTGAGAACTCTAAACTATAGCTATATTAGTAGTTATGATGGGTAAAAATAATGTTTTATTGCTAATAATGATGTTTGATAAGTGTTTGAAAAAGAAAGTAGCAACCTTTGAAACATATGTGAAAAGTTATAACTGCCATGATATGAGATGTTATTATGGATGTTGATTATGATCTGGATTTGTATATGTTGATATTTGATTATGAATGTTAAAATAAGCCACGTATACACGACATTATTTCACGTGAAAATCACTTTTCAAAAGTAATAAAAAGGGATATGGAATCATTTAATACCTTTTAAAATGATTAAAAATGGTGTAGAAATGTTTTATAAACATATAAACTAGTTTTAACAAAATTTGAATGAAAAACATGAAATATGTTAAAACTAGGCGCGTCGCGCAACGGTAGTTCGCGATTTCATGCCAAAAAGTTTAAATAAGTATACGGAATGGAATTTAGCTCGAAATTCTTCGTGATAAGAATTTTCCAAACTATTAAATCCATATCTTTCAAATAAATAAATAAAATCAAGATTTCATTAAGTAGATTTTAAAATATGTCCAAAACAATTTTCTAGAAAAATCACGCTTTTACAGTAAAGTGACCAAAGTTTAAAATTGATATTTTAAATGTTTTAAAAATATGAAATAAATTCTAAAAATCTTTTAAAATGTTTTATAAGTGATTTAAGTTGAAAAGATGGTTTTCTAAATGATATAAAAGTCGTTTTGAAGAATATAACTTTTAAAGCACTTTTTGTAACACTTTTTGCGACACCTTTTCGCAACGCTTTTCTATAACTTTTGAAATAAATGTTGAAGTTTAAAAATTTATTCCCAAATCCTTTTAAACGTTTTTAAGTAAATAATAAAGTATTTTAAAGAGATTTGAATGATTTAAAATTATTTCAAAGATAGTTAAACAAATAATTAAGTGATTTAAAAAGGGAAAATGAGTATGCGAAAACGACTAGTACATTTGTCTCGCCCGTGAGATCTAAAAGTGAAAGCAAGGTGTGTAACTAAGGTTTGGGATGGAGCAACCAGTGCTTTGAACTTACCTGGCCTTGGTTTTCTCTTTTAGGCGAGGGGTGGAACAGATCGAAGCGAAAGCCCGGATGCTCAACTTTGATTTTATAGAAATAATCTTCTTATACCCATTATTAAAATCCAAAGAGCGAACTCATCCTATTCATGGAAATTAAAAGGTGATCTCACCATTATTCCACCCATAACACTTATTGAATACGGAAGTTGATATTAAATAAAAGTAGAGTGATTTCTATGATCCTATTTTCTCAAAAGATACTTTTAAAAAAATGATTTGAGAAATATTCAAAAGAGAGGTTTAAATGATTCCGTATTTAAAGAAGAAGATTTTAAAGATATATATCTCTTGAAGATATTTTTGATAAAGAGAAATAAATGAATCGAACAACAATCATCTAATTACATCATTTTTATTGATGATTGGATTTCGAAGGAACCAGGATCAGATTTGCTTGCTGCATGATAGGGGGTTCTCGCTTCTTGTTAGGTAGCGAACAGATGACTCTTACTCCTACATGTCCTAAGATGGAAAAGGGTTGGTTTTCCAGTTAGGCTTACAGTCGAGAGGCTGGCCGTAAAAGCAAATCGCGAGGTACCAATGTGAGCTACGGTGGAGTTTATCCACTGTCGATGGTTGCAAATCCTAGATCTTCACATTTGTTACAGAGCTGAAGGTTAAGAGAGAACCTTGGCTTTGGTGGGGTATGACTCATTAGAGATAGGATTAGCAGTACCCTAGAATGAGCTTAATCTTTGAGAGTGCGCATTTAAAACCCTTATTTGAAAAAAATCAAGTTGTGCTATATACCCATTCCCAAGGATAATTCGTGTTGGTATTCTAAAGTTATCTTACTAGATTCAGGTCGTAAGACATGAGTACTCATAGAGGACGAGGACGGGGAAATAGGAACACAACAACAACTAACGGTCGAGCTCCAACCACCGCTGTAGAAGAAGTAGTTCCCATACAACCCCAAGTTAATTTGCTACCCGATGACATGATTATACCAGCTTAGGGGGAAAACCATTCAAGGGTACAGAAGCTCTCATTGAATTTCAAGCGTGGATTAAATCATGCGAAAGGATCTTTAAGGCATTGGATATCAGTAATGAGCAAAAGAGGTTCTTGGCCCCGTGGCAGTTACAGGAAGGGGCTCTGTCTTGGTGGGAGTCTATCACCCTAAACGAATCGGAGGTCACTTTCTCTTGGGAAAGATTTAAGGAGGTTTTGGAGGAGCAGTACATGCCAGTGTCAGGAAAATCCCGTATTTATAGAAGCTTTATGGATCTGAAGCAGGAGGCAATGACTATTGAAGAGTATGCTAATAAGTTCAACGAATTATTTGTTTTGGGCTAGGTTTAATCGACACGCCTTTAAAGAAGAATGAGAAGTTTATTTTGGGGATGAATGAGAAGTACCAAAGCAAGATGACTGCCCATGTTAAGGGGTCATTTATAGATTTGCTGGATATGGGATACCGTTATGAAACATTGGACAAGACAAGGCCGGTAGTAGCTCAAAACAACAACAACAATAACGCCAACAATTGGAAGAAGAGGAAGTTTAATCAAAATGGGAAAAAGCCCGGTGAAGGCAAATCTAGAGGAGGAGCCCAAGGTAACTATTTGAAGGAGGCTATGTGTTACAATTACCAACAAAAGGGCTACTTGTTGACTCATTGCAAGAACCCCAAGGTTCATAGGCCACCACCAAACTGCTATACTTGTCATCAGTAGGGAAATATGATCAAGGATTGTCCGATCATGAGGAAGGGAGAGCAAGCCCGAGTCTATGCAATAAAGGATGAGCCTTCAACCTCTGAGGATGTGAAGGGCAAGGGAGTTTTGGAAGGTAATATTTTTATCAACGATATTTTAGTTAGAGTATTATTCGATACAGGAGCTTCTCATAGTTTTATTTCTAAAGAAACCGTAAAAGAATTAGAACTTAAACCTAAAATTGTTGATGACCCTATCTGCATGAAATTCCTATAGGAGGTTCCACTAATCTTTTTATGCACTGTGAAAAAGTCCCAATTTCCTATCCTCCCCATAACTTTCCTTTTGATCTTTTTGTCTTAGATTTTAATGTATTCGAAATTTTACTTGGTATGGATTGGTTGGCTAAGTATAAAGCTATGCTCGATTGCAAAAAAAGAACGATAACCTTATGGACCAGTTTTGGGAGGTTTATAGAAATATCTTATGAAGATCCTAGTCTAAGGAGGGAAGTATTCTATATGCATTAGACTCATCCCAGGAAGGATTAGGAACCATACCTATTGTTAAAGAATTTCTAGGCGTCTTTGAAGAGGTTAAAAGTTTTCCCCCACATCGAGAAATCGAATTCTGTATCGATTTAGTTCCTGGTGCGATTCCAATTAAATAATGAGATAGAAGGAT
This sequence comes from Allium fistulosum, assembly GCA_030737815.1. Taxonomy (NCBI): domain Eukaryota; kingdom Viridiplantae; phylum Streptophyta; class Magnoliopsida; order Asparagales; family Amaryllidaceae; genus Allium; species Allium fistulosum. Next base: position 1,043,959,097 of record CM060906.1, read on the forward strand.
GGCTCCAAAAGAAGGGATGAGTTAAATAACCAAACCCAAGAGCTATTAAAGAAAGGATTGATAAGGCCCAACCGTTCAAGTTAGGGATCAGCAATAGTTTTCATGGCCAAGTCCGATGGATCATTGAGATTGTGTGTAGACTATCGGGATCTGAACAAGCAAACAGTCAAGAATAAGTATCCTCTACCCCGAATAGATGACTTGTTTGATCAATTACACGGAGCTCGAGTTTTCTCTAAAATGGACCTAGCTATAGGATTCCATCAGTTAAGGATCGCAGAAAATTGCATCCATCTAACTGCATTCAAAGGTCCGAATACTTTCTATGAGTGGTTAATTATGCCTTTTGGGCTGACTAATGCACCCGCTTATTTTGTTGAACTTACGAATAGAGTGTTTAGAGATGTACTAAACAAATTCGTGTTAGTCTTTATCAATGATATCCTTATCTATTCGAAGACAGAAGAAGAAGATGCAAGGTTTCTAGAAGCTATGTTGGAGAAATTGAGGAATAATTTTCTTAAAGCCAAATTCTCAAAATGCCATTTTTGGAAGGAGGTAAGATTCCTTGGACATATAATATCAAGGGATGTAATTTCAGTAGATCATGTAAAGGTTGTAGCTGTTCTAAATTGGAAGCAGCCACAAACTCCTAACGAAGTTCGTAGCTTCTTAGGTTTGGCAGGATATTACAGAAGATTCACTCAAGACTTCTCAAAGATTGCCTACCCCCTAACGAAGTTGACTATGAAAGATGTCAAATTTATTTGGACTCCTAAATGCGAAGCAGCATTCCAGGAACTCAAAAGGAGATTAACAACCGCTCCAATCCTAGCAATTATAAATGGAAATAATGGATTAACTGTTTATACTGATGCTTGCAAGAAGGAGTTGGTGAAGTTCTGATGCAAGAAGGGAAGGTGATTGCTTATGTAGGAAGATAATTAAAAAATCATAAGAAGAATTATGCAACGCATGACTTAGAATTATTATCCATGGTGTTCGCATTAAAAATATGAAGGCATTATTTGCTGGGTAAGAATTTTTCATAGTTTATTTCAATAACACTTCGAATTGACCTTAGTAAATAGAATTCCCTCTTTTAATAATGTAACGCCCCGTAAATTTTAATGGCTTTATTCACATAATTAATTGAAATTCTATGAAATTTTAAATTATTAAATTTGGAAATAAAAATTTATTAGCAGCATATTTTGGTACTGATATCGACTTTTGATAGGATAATCGTACCACCGATATCTGTATACCGTTTTGATCGTCTCATCGTGCTGATCTCTGTGGTATATCCATTCGTGCACTTCGGTGTCCGGTACGCGACGAAATCGGAAACGATTAGCCGTATCGGTTTTGTATTTAGGCTTTTTGGTTTCACTGTGTCTATTTATTTTACCGTGAGAATGTATATAACCACTAGCCTTCATTAATTTGAAACGTACCTGGCTTTAAAATTCTCACTGTTCACTAAATATCTCTCTGGTACGTCTATTCATTTCATTCTTTATCCTTACCTTCTTTTGCTCTGTCCTTTCGTTTGAAAGAAAAATATTATATAAATTATCAGCATTTATAGCCTAGAAGCCAACTCACCTATTTCGTTATATATATATATATATATTTTTTTGCCTTGGTACATGTTCGAACTTTTCAAATTCATATTTGGCTCATCTTCTTCCCCTTTTGGGCTATTCGTGTCCTTCGTCTTTTCACATATGTTCTGTTAAGAGAAAAAAAGAAAAAAATTATGTATATAAAAATGACTATTCTCTTCCCCTCTCCTATCTCTCTCCCTCTAAACCCTACAAGTCACTACCCTTTTCCTCTTCGGCTGCTCAATCTACCTCCACCGCTCCTCTGACCAGTCACTAGCCCCTCCGACCACCATCTTCCCGTGCTCCGCCTCTTCATTCAACACACGCGCGTCCCGCTTCCCCTCCATTCACTAGCCCAAGCAAAACCACTCGCCTCTTCTTTTTTTCTTTCGACAACATCATATATACAAACATATGTGACGTATATCTGAGCTGGTACGCTTTCGTATATGTATTTTTGATATGTTAGCATAGTATATATATTTTTGAGTAACATATATTTTTAAGGTATATAATTTAAAGTATATTATTTGCATATCATATTGGGTTGCATACGATTGTTGAAGAAACTAGTATATATTCTTTTGCATACGTATATATATTGTCCAAATATTCGAGTAGCTCATATATAGATTTTGCTTATATTATATGTTAGGTACGTTTTATATATATATATTAGTTTTATATTATAGTGGCTATTTTAACATGTTAGCATAGTATATTTGTATATACAAATATATATGACTGCGTATATATGGATATGGCTGTTGTGAGGGAAAGTTTTGTTTGTTATTAATGTTTATATTGTATTGTATCTATATGAAAATATATAAGGTTTATAAAGATCTGTTTCAATCCACATAATAGTGTAAATTATATTAGTTATATATATATATAAACATTGATTTTAAAGATAGGTAAGTGTATGTAGTTATATAAATAGAGTGCAACGTTACATAGTAACCTGTTTACTTTATATTATTATCTGTTAACCTGATATATTACTAAGTTTGTAATACATGTATTATAATATTCTATGCATATTAATTTCTGGTTTATTATATGTGTTCTGTATATATATAAAAGTTAGTTTATAATAGGATATATATGCATATATTCATTAGTCATATATATAGTGTTGTCTGTAATATATAATATATATATGTTAGTTTATATGTATTAAATAAAGCAAGCTTACATAAATTTCATTATAAATGTAAATTTTAAAGATATAACATGTATGTGAGTATTTTGCATTTTAATAAGTATATATATATGTATTTATTTCAAAATATATAATGCATGTAGATGTTTGATTTTTTTTATGTGTTTTAATTTGAAATAATGAAGTTTTGAAATACATATACATTTAATCTAATATGGGTTTGGAATTTAGAATATGATTTATAGTTATATATAGTTATATATAAGTCTACTTTTATCAATTGTCTACATCGATCCAGTTCTGATTTGATTTCATCTATTTCTATTTATCAGCTTGTCCGCCAAATTCAGGCCAATCTTGCTTTACTTTGAAAATTCATGCTTGGATTCATAACTCATTTCAGTGAAAAATCTCTCTAACCTCGAAAGGTGAGCAATCACTCACGATTAACGTTCTTATATTTATTAAATTTGATTTCAATTGAAACGACAATTGAAATATGCTGTTGTTAGTTATTTACATTGTTATATATATGCTATTATCAGTATCTGTCACCTGTGACATCTGACCTCGTTATCTGTTATTTATACTGATGATATATGCCAGTTATATTATTATCATATCTGTTATCACTCTGCAAGTTCCCTGTTAGTATAGAATTCCCTATGGGTTGAAATGATACATACCAGAACGATCTGTAGAATGGGAGAAAATCGTTATGGGTTGAAATGATAAACCCAAGCGATTTTCATTGGCATTGAATTTGGGATTGCGGGTTGAAAAGATATATACCCGTATATATTTAAATTGCGGATTGAAATGATAAATATCAGTATCACTTAACCATAGGATAGAGAATTATATACAAACACCGTTGGTCTATATATATAAATATTTTGAAAATGATTTCTATGGTTTTGGAAAGGAGTATATGGTTTATTAAATACAAAATTTTAAGATATCATATATAAATGTATTTTATAAAGTTTAAATTTAGATTTTCTAAAATATATGTTTTATAAATCTTATAGTTATAAGTTAATTTTGTAATTATAAATCTTAAGAATTTATTTATAATTTTTCTTTTTTTTAGAAAATATATAAATAGATTTATATTTAATATTGTTTAAGTATTATTTAAAATTTATATTTTCAAATATAGAGTTTATAATGATTTTTAATAAATTCAGGTTGGAAAGAGGAATAGAAATTGGGTTCAAATTATATTTATTTAAGAATTATACTTAAATAAGTTTGATTTGAAATTTATTAAAATTGAAATTTTAAAGATATGATTTTATAACTTGGATTTGATTAAAAATGACTTAAATGAATATTTCAAATTTATATAAATTTAAATGGGATATTTTGTTTATTTAAATTTGTAAATTGAAGTTGTATTTAGATGTTATTGAAATGATTAAGTAAATATTTCAAAACTAAATAATAGTAAAGTGAATTTGGTATATATATATATGAAATTATCGAATTTAGTTTTGAAAATGTTGAATATTTAAAGCTTTTAAATATATTGAAATTGAAATGGCTTATTTTATGGTTCAAATATGTATTTAAAATCGATAATTTGAAATGGTTTATTGAGAAACTGAATTGAGTTGAATTTGATGAATTGGGATGGAATAAAATTTGAATTTCGGAATTTAAGTTGATTTGGAATCAATTTGTGAATTTTGAGAAGGCTATTTTATTATATAAGTATTTTTAAATTATATTTAACCCTATTTATACTTTATAAATTATTTTTAATATAAGCTATTTTAATATAAACTATTTTATATGATGATTATTTTAATATATAAAAACTATTTTGACTTAAACTATTTTATTTTATATACTATTATTTATATCTAAACTGTTTAAAGGAAAATGTTATGGTTTTCCAAAGTGTTATGTTTTCGAAAATGTTATAACTTTGGAAGTGTTATGGTAATGGAAATGATATCGTATTGATTTGGTATTTGAAATGGAAATGATATCGTATTGAATTGATTTTTGAAAATGGCAATGATATTTTGGTTTTGAAGTATAAACTATTTTGAAATGACCGCGGTGTTATAATAACGATTGGTTGTTAAAGAGACCGGGATCGGATATTGTCATACTCTCTGCCAATACCGAAACCCACTTTAACAACTGTGTACGCGGTGGAGATTCCAGAATGAAGTAGGATGGTGGCGACGATCCTATATGAGGTATATACGTGGACCCGACTCCCGTGAGTTTGCATAAGGTGGCTAAAACAGGAGCGATTACGGGTTAATGAGGTAGCTCGTATGATTGGACACATTCCATCGATACTATATTCTGACTTGCGTTTTATTTGGTGGCCACCCTTCGATTTTTACTCGGGAGTGTGTTTCGAGGTGGGCGGTAGTGGCTGTTATGCGTTACCACCAGTCCGGATGCGTAATTGGTGTATCTACCCTAGCATTGCCTAGTTGTGCCGTACCACCTACCCTAGCGTGCCTTTTTCGAGTTTGATTTGTGTCGTACCTATGGAGCATCCTCTGGTAGCTCCAGTTTACGGGGTATTACGGTACTGTATAGACTATTGGCACTATAAAATGTGTTAAGGGGGATATGGGTAACTCCTTAATGCTATTTTAATCGTTTACTTTACTATAGATATATTATAATAGCATATATTACTACATAGTAGATAGTTCCACGGAACCTTAGAGGATGGTTATCCCAAACATCCTTTGAGTTACTGTATTTCAATTGATATTTCACTTGAGTTAGATTTATTGGTATAAGAATGTTAATCCTGACTCGAGTATTTTGTGTTCCTTTATGCTCGGGTCAGACTGAGTAGCTCAGTGTTCGAGACTCACCGTTGGAGTTGGAGCTTCACCTGGAGATCCAGCTATATCTATTCAGTCTTCGATGATTCAGTTGACTCCAGAGATATATTCTGATCTTGTATTTGACTATTTATTTGAGACTTCTATGTATTCAAGTCTTTTGTTGTCTCTTGTATTAACTCTGTTATATATATATATAGTAGCTTCATGAACTACTATTCATTTGTTTCCGCTGCTTTTTGTTAAATTACTCTGTGACTGTGATTCTGTGATTATTTATTTACTGTATATGCTGAGATTTTCCAAATTTAAATTAACAATCTGATATTTTGATCAAGTCAAGTCCGACATGTGTGGATGCGAATGGTTGAAAATATCAGGATGTTACATGTGGTATCAGAGCTCTGGTTTTAGCCAAAACTTGGCATATATAGTAAATTTAATTACAGAATCACTTTCGTTCGATCTTGAATCTCTTCCTTTTTGACTCGGTTTCCTTTGAATTTTGGAACGTTCCCCTCAGTTCCAATATCCATTCTTGTCTTCCCCTATTCGTGTTTTCTTAATTCTGGAGCACCTCATGGCTCCACTGAATGATTTGTAAAAGAGTGAGACTCCTTTACAATAAGCATTGATTCACCAGAGATTTTTGTATCTTCGGTTTAGATACTGCTATCTCTTGCTATGCCCGAATTCTACCGATCAGATGTCAAGTTGCCTTTAGATTCTGCATCGATCTTATTCTTGTAGTCACGGTTGACCCGGTTAACGTTGCCCGCGATTTGTATAAGTATATCCATTCTTTTTCTCTTTGGAATCAATTTATCTTCCTATCGAGCCTATCTTCTAGTTGAATTCATTTGGTTAGGATCCCTCTATATTCGGATCTCTATCCTTGCTTTGAAATCCATCTTTGAATCTTCGAGTGAGGGAGTGTATTTGTATTAATATTAAATGATTTATACATTGTGCTGTTTGAGTTGTTAATGTTGATTTGGGTTTTCGATCGATTCGTCTGATCAACGCTATCGATAGGAATTCCAAAACACTTGAACAGAGCAAACTGACACAATATTATTTTCAAATTTGGTAAATGAAATAAATTTATATGATTATATTATAAATATATATAAGTAAAATTTCTTGGAATTTAATAAGTTAAATAAATTGGTTGTTTGAAATGATAATATTTGATTATCATTTATTGTTCTATAAATGCATTTATAAACATAAATTATAAATTGATTTGGAATTGAAATGAATTTAAATTAGGAATTTGAGAATTTAATTTTCGGTGATTTCAAACTTTGTTTTTAAAATTTTAAAGTGTATATTATTTAAAGTAATTTTAAATAGAAATTTTTTTCAAAGAATTTTAAAGTTTTAAAGTCAGTACTCTCTTCTTTTTCGCTGGAAAATAATTTTGATGATAACGGCCGCATCATCGACATTAATTTTCGAGTTTCGAAGTGAAGAGACCATTCAGTAGCTTTGCTACACTTTTGTTTTAGAAATTAATTTTGTTTTGAATTTCTTAAGTATGACTTAATATATATATATAGGTTTTTTTTAGAAAAGCAATGGGCTAAGGGAGCCCTGCCCAATATATTGCATAACTGGTTATGATTACATGCACATACATGATACATACAGATAATTACATGCACATATAATCAATTACATATCAGAAAAACATCAAAATACATGATATCACAAATACAATATTATATATCACTTTAGCCTTCCTATCCTTTTACGAATTGTTTTATCAATCATACTATAAACAGTTGCTGCAGACTCCATCCTCATGTCAAAAATTCTTCTATTGCTTTCCTTCCATATTTCATATATGAATGCCTTTAACATAATCATTATAATGTCTGTCTTCGGGGATTTCCACCTTGTAGCTTTGAAGATATTAAACCATTCTAATTTCGAGCTTTTAACCGGTTTATGAAAATCACCATTTGATAGAAGCCTACACCAGATTCCAAATGAATAATAGCATTTAAAAAAATATGAATGTTAGTTTCAGGACACCTTTGACAGAATACGCAATCTTCATTGCTAATAATACCAATACTAGCTAATTTCTGCTTTGTGTTTAAAGCATTTGCCATGACTTTCCATAACAAAAAATTCTCCTTAGCAGGATATTTTTCCATCCAGATTCTCGTAGCCCATGGAAATTTCTCTGATTGATTTAATAAAGCTTTATAAACTAAAGAAACTTCATGCTCTTTCCCTTTATTTGACCATAATACTTTAAGGTTAGAAGAGGGAAGAGACAGAGATGAGATATGCTGCCATAAAGTTCAGACTTGAATAGAACTACAGTAAGGCAAAACAATTGATCCATCAGAAATATATGATGATACTTTGGCTTTGATAGGGATCCCAGTCTGCATAATTAAAGAATATGGAAGGATATCTTGTAAAATCAGACCAGGTTTAACCCATGGTGAAGACCAGAAAAGAAGCTCATTATCTTTAGTTGGATTGCTTTGAATGATTGGTAAAAAAGAGGCTCTTAATTTTAGTATATTTCGCCAACTCCAGCTACATAAACTTGGGACTTCCATTAGCCAGAAATCCTTTCCTTTTATAAAATTTTTTAAAGTCCATTGTGACCATAAATCCTCTTTCTTTGACAAAATCTTGTTAAAGTAGATTGAGAAAGCTGCAGTATTCCATATTTTTAGATTAACTATCCCCAATCCCCCATTTTCCTTTGGCATTTGTATTTTGATGAAGGATATTGAAATTATTTTTTTGAGAAAGGATCACTATGCCATAAGAATCTGTTTAGTGCACTATTTATCATAGATATGAGTTTGCATGGAAGAATAAAGTGTCTCATCCAATAGTTTGTCATGGCAGATGCAATACTTTGAATAACAATTAATCTTCCAGCCTGAGATAATTTTGTATTTGGCCATTTGGATAGTTTGCTTGTAATTTTTTGATACAGAGGTAAACAGTCAGATTTGGTAATTCTGGCACTTATAAGTGGTAGACCAAGGTACTTGGTATTATTTTCCATCTCTTTAAGACCAGAGTAATTTATAATTTCAGCCTTCAAAAACTCATTAAGCCCCGCAACCAGTATATGAGATTTGTTGAAATTTATCTTCAATCCTATAAGAGCAAAGAATTGATTCATTACCTCAAGAATAGCAGAAATATTTGAAAGAGTAGGTTTGGTGAAGATGACAAGATCATCAGCGAAAAGCAGATGAGTAATCAGAGGATCCTTGCATTTTGGATGCAGTTCTAACTTCTTTAATTTCACTTGCTTAAGAAACAAGGTATTCAGAACTTCCATTACAATTATGAATAAATATGCAGATATTGGATCTCCTTGCCGAACCCCTTGAGATCCTTTGAAAAAACCTTTTGAACATCCATTCCTAAGGATGGAAAAATGAGAAGTTGTAATACAAGTATATAACCAGGCTAGCATAGGTTTAGGGAAATTCATTCTTGAAAGGATTGCTATAATTGAACTCCATGAGATAGAATCAAAGGCTTTCTGTATATCAAGTTTTAACATACATCTTGGTGAAATATTCCCAGTTCCATATCCTTTTAAAAGTTCTTGCGTGAGCATTATGTTATCACTAATATTCCTATTAGACATAAAAGCAACTTGATTAGCAGATATAATTGAGGGCAAGATATTCAGGAATCTATTAGCAATAACTTTGGATATGATTTTATACATCACATTGCAGCATGAAATAGGTATAAAATCAGAAACACTACTAGCATTTGGAGTTTTTGGGACAAGGGCTATGTTAGTAGCATTGATACCAGTTGGTAGTTTATTATGGGAGAAGAAATATAGTACTGCTTTATTGACATCATGCTTTATAATTTTCCAAGCGTGCTGATAGAAGAAAGCGTTATAACCATCAGGGCCCCCACTACTATCAGATTTTAATGAAAACACTACAGATTTAATATCCTCAGGTAAAACTTCACTTATCATATCACTTGCTTGGTTATCACACAGACAGGGTAGATGCATTGAAAATAAGGGTGAAAGATTTGGTATCATAGGAGAAGGATTGGCAAGAACAGATGAGAAATAATCAATAAAAGCTTTGGAAATTGAATCATCATTATCTTGAATAACTCCATTCATATCAGATATACTCATAATTCTTTGTTTGCTTTGTTTGATCTTGATCAAGTTATGATAATATTTTGTGTTCCTGTCACTTTGCCTGTCAATAATCTCATGAAGTTTTTCTTTTCTCATTAAAGCTTCAAATTCCAATGCTTCAATTAATTTTTTTTGATAAGTCTGCTTCTTGCTTAGCTAAGGATGAATTCAAAGTATCATTCTGCAGCTGTTGTTGGATAATAGCTAATTTCTCTCTTATTCCATCAGAGATTTTTGATCCATCACCAAAATTATCCTTTGCCCAAATTTTAAGCTTTTTCTTCAATCTATGCAGCTTAGTTTTAAGAATGTGAAGGGGATTTCCATAAATATTCTCCTGCCAAACCTACATAACAATGCTAAGAAATTTTTTATGATTAGTCCAGGTTTTGTAAATTTTGAAAGATGGGTTCCTACTTATATAGGTTTGATTTGATTTGATATATATAGTATTTATATTTATCTATTAAATGGTTGAAGTTAATCGGAAATTTAATCCTTAAATCTATGTTAAAGGTGATTTTAATTATAAAATGAAGCCAAAATTTTGAATAAATATTTAAGTTTGAAATAATTGAGTTGGGAAAAGTTTACTTGTATAATACCAAATTTCATTCCAATATAACTTACCTAAATTATTCAGAAATTGAATATGTAATTGGATAATATACACACAAAAAATGATTTTATAAATAATTTTTGAGTGGTTATAATAAATGTTATACACTTAATTTTAGTTATAAAAATGTTAATAGAGTTAATAGAATAATAGGTTAGTTGAATAATAGATGTGATAAATAAAATAAATTTTTGTTTTGAAGAAATTAATAAATTGAAATTAAATCAACTTAATGAAATACCTTGAATTTAAAATCAATTATTGAATATTAATTAATTTAAGTTGAAATCTATATGGTTTTAAATTAATTGTTTTATTTTGTTTTGGTTGTTTCTATTCTCCTACCTCCTTCGTTTTCGGGGACGAAAAGTTTTGAGTGGGGGAGAGTGTAACGACCCGTAAATTTTAATGGTTTTATTCACGTAATTAATTGAAATTCTGTGAAATTTTAAATTATTGAATTTGGAAATAAAAATTTATTAGCAGCATATTTCGGTACCAATATTGACTTTTGATAGGATAATTGTACCACTGATATCTGTATACCGTTTTGATCGTCTCATAGTGCTGATCTCTGTAGTATATCCATTCGTGCACTTTGTTGTCCGGTACGCGACGAAATCGGAAACGATTAGCCGTATCGGTTTTGTATTTAGGCTTTTTGGTTTCACTGTGTCTATTTATTTTACCGTGAGAATGTATATAACCACTAGCCTTCATTAATTTGAAACGTACCTGGCTTTAAAATTCTCACTGCTCAATAAATATCTCTCTGGTACGTCTATTCATTTCATTCTTTATCCTTACCTTCTTTTGCTCTGTCCTTTCATTTGAAAGAAAAATATTATATAAATTATCAGCATTTATAGCCTAGAAGACAACTCACCTATTTCGTTTTATATATTTTTTTTGCCTTGGTACATGTTCGAACTTTTCAAATTCATATTTGGCTCATCTTCTTCCCCTTTTGGGCTATTCGTGTCCTTCATCTTTTCATATATGTTATGTTAAGAGAAAAAAAGAAAAAAAATATGTATATAAAAATGACTGTTCTCTTCCCCTCTCCTATCTCTCTCCCTCCAAACCCTGCAACTCACTACCGTTTTCCTCTTCGGCCGCTCAATCTACCTCCACCGCTCCTCTAACCCGTCCCTAGCCCCTCCGACCACCATCTTCCCGTGCTCCGCCTCTTCATTCAACACACATGCATCTCGCTTCCCCTCCATTCACTAGCCCAAACAGAACCCTCACCTCTTCTTTTTTTTCTTTCGACAGCAGCATATATACAAATATATGTGCCGTATATCTGAGCTGGTACGCTTTCGTATATGTATTTTTGATATGTTAGCATAGTATATATATTTTTGAGTAACATATATTTTTAAGGTATATAATTTAAAGTATATTATTTGCATATCATATTGGGTTGCATACGGTTGTTGAAGAAACCAGTATATATTCTTTTGCATACCTATATATATTGTCCAGATATTCGAGTAGCTCATATATAGATTATTCTTATATTATATGTTAGGTACGTTTTATATATATATATATTAGTTTTATATTATAGTGGCTATTTTAACATGTTAACATAGTATATTTGTATATACAGATATATATGACTGCGTATATATGGATATGGCTGTTGTGAGGGAAAGTTTTGTTTGTTATTAATGTTTATTTTGTATTGTATCTATATGAAAATATATAAGGTTTATAAAGATCTGTTTGAATCCACATAACAGTGTAAAGTTATATTAGTTATATATATATATATATATATATATAAACATTGATTTTAAAGATAGCTAAGTGTATGTAGTTATATAAATAGAGTGCAATGTTACATAGTAACCTGTTTACTTTATATTATTATCTTTTAACCTGATATATTACTAAGTTTGTAATACATGTATTATAATATTCTATGCATATTAATTTCTAGTTTATTTTATGTGTTCTCTCTCTATATATATATAAGTCAATTTATAATAGGATATATATGCATATATTCATTAGTCATATATATAGTGTTGTCTGTAATATATAATATATATATATATATGTTAGTTTATATGTATTAAATAAAGCAAGCTTACATAAATTTCATTATAAATGTAAATTTTAAAGATATAACATGTATGTGAGTATTTTGCATTTTAATAAGTGTGTGTGTATATATATATATATATGTATTTATTTCAAACTATATAATGCATGTATATGTTTGATTTTTTTATGTGTTTTAATTTGGAACAATGTGGTTTTGAAATACATATACATTTAACCTAATATGGGTTTGGAATTTAGAATATGATTTATAGTTATATATAGTTATATATAAGTCCACTTGTATCAATTATCTGCATCAATCCAGTTCTGATTTGATTTCGTCTATTTCTGTTTATCAGCTTGTCCGCCAAATTCAGGCCAATCTTGCTTTGCTTTGAAAATTCGTGCTTGGATTCATAACTCATTTCAGTGAAAAATCTCTCTAGCCTCGAAAGGTGAGCAATCACTCACGATTAACGGTCTTATATTTATTTAATTTTATTTCAATTGAAACGACAATTGAAATATGCTGCTGTTAGTTATTTACATTATTATATATACGCTATTATCTGTATCTGTTTACCTGTGACATCTGACACCATTATCTGTTATTTATACTGATGATATATGCCAGTTATATTATTATCATATATGTTATCACTCTGCAAGTTCCTTGTTTGTATAGAATTCCCTATGGGTTGAAATGACACATACCTGAACGATCTGTAGAATAGGAGAAAATCGTTATGGGTTGAAATGATAAACTGTGACGCCCCACCTCTATACTCACGCTAGCCAAGGACACTACGGGGTAATGCCGTCGACAAGCGCGAAGAATAAGGTTGTTGAGGAGCGACCATCTATGTAATTACTTTGTGCGAGTACCGATATGTCAGATAATATAACTTACATTTCATTTTAAGAGGAAATCCGACATATCAAATACAAACTCAAAGCTACCACACGGTGGCTATGAGGACTTCGGGAATAAATATAGAAATAAACATAGCACAAATCAGTTACAGATATTCGTATCACAAAGGCAGAATCAGATATGAATATAACATATAAAAGTGTACATCAAAGTAGTGGTCAAACTAGATCCACTACATTACAGAAAAATAGATACAAGTGCTAGACAAAAGAATAAATATACATCAAGGAGTCACTATCTCGAATGTATAATAACAAAATCTACTAAGCTAAGTAGTTTGCTAAAAATCAGGTGAAGGACCCTGATAAGAAGTCAAGCAGGAGCACCTGAAATACCTCGGTCTGACCCGAGTATTATTTAAGAAGAAAATAATAAACGGATCAGTCTAGCTATAAATATCAGATAAAATGAGATAGGATAAGAGATATGACTAAGACGTATGATAACAATAATGCCATACTATGACAAGTAGACATCAAATAAACAATAAAAATCATACAAAATCTCAAATCTACTTAAGCACCAAAAAGAATGTCAAATTCTTTGAATTATTCACCAAAACACAAATATTGACAAAACATATCAATGTCAATCGCAAAAATCGGTGAAACGCAAATACTAGAAATCATCAACTAGAAATCCAGAAATGCAAATGGAACTCTAATCCATAAAATGAGCTGGAGCTCCTCCAAACAGGGTATAGTCCCCCATTGCGGACTATGAGTCGAAACTCCTCCAAATGAGCCAAAGCTCCTCCAAATGAGCCGAAGCTCCTCCAAACAGGGTATAGTCCCCTATTGCAGACTATGAGTCGAAACTCCTCCAAATGAGCCGAAGCTCCTCCAAACAGGGTATAGTCCTCGATTGCGGACTATGAGTCGAAACTCCTCTAAATGAGCCGAAGCTCCTCCAAACATGGTATAGTCCCCCATTGCGGACTATGAGTCGAAACTCCTCCAAATGAGCCGAAGCTCCTCCAAATGAGCCGAAGCTCCTCCAAATGAGCCGAAGCTCAATAGAACGGGGTATAGTCCCCCACGCGGACAAAGAGACATCGCACATCGCTAGTCTAAATCATAAAATGATCATCATCGATCATCTAGAAGTGTCAATTACACTAAGCTAGTAAATATAAGAGTTTATCTTCATGTCCCATAACCACTAGCTTAACTCAAATATTTACGAACAGATTGTAGATTTCCACTCAAAAATTGTCACAAGAGTTCAATCGAACAAGTCCAAGAATTAACCGACGAATTAAACACAAGCGTTTCATACCACTTGTTTTACTAAGCCGTTTAATTAGATTTCTCATACGAATGAGGTAAAGGTTTGTATATACTAATAGATTGGAAAACGGTTTTATAAACGAGATTTATATTAAAAATAGAGTTGGAATCGTCTTTGTGAAAGAGTTTGAATATTTACTACTAGTATAGAAACCTTTGTATTTTTAAAGTGACAAATCATAGAAATGATTGTAGATATAATCAATCACCAAAATCCACATACGAAGACGTGAATCAAATCCATATAAATCGACACCGAATCCATCAAAATGGATATTCCCAAAAATCCCGAAGAAGAAGTCATCAAAGTCGATAATAAATAATAACAACAAATCGGATCAACATGAATCGATTAAAATTGGAAACCCACGAAAAATAAGCAAGTAGGACTGATACAAGCAGGTTAGTCGACTGAACCAGGTGGTCAGTCGGCTGACTCAAAGCCCAAAAACTTTCGGTTTCTAGGTCAGTCGACTGACCCAGGTGGTCAGTCGACTGATACGGGGATAGAAATCTTCTGTCCCCAGGTTCATTCAACTGAACACAAAGGTCAGTCGACTGATACAGGGACAGAATGTTTTCTGCCCCTGGTTCAGTCGACTGACCTACCGGTTCAGTCGACTGAACATGCCACCAGAGCAGAATCAGCCTAGCCCCCAAGTGGGGCAAAATTCTTCCGGAACCGATCGATCGAGCAACAGTGACTCAGGATTTATGCCAAGCGACAACCTAGCCTAATAGGCTCTTCGATACACCCCGGTAAACATGTTCAAACACCCATAAAAGGATTTTTCACAAAATTGGACTTCAAAAACCAAAAATTGGAAAATTCACCAAATCAATCCAAATCAAAAATTAATGATAATGAATAGATGTTAGGAATTCATACCTAATGTGATATCCCGGAAATTTTAACAATATCAATTTAATAATCTGTTAAATAATTAAATTGATATTGATGATCTTTGATAATAAAATTTGAATTTAATTTAATAATCTAATTAAATAAGTATCAAATATGTTATTTCCAAATAATAAGTATAATGTATTATTTTTATAAATATGAATGGATTTTAAAGACTATGGAATTATTATTTTAAATTGATAAGTAGTTGTATATGAATATATATATAACTTAATTTTTAAATTGAATCTTAGGATTTAATTTGATTTGAATTTAATTTAAGTTTTGAAATTCAAAAGAATAGATATTTAAATTGTTTTGGATTTTAGGATATTTGTATAAACTTTTATTTATAAATATAGTTAGTTTTGTTTCTTTTAAAAAGTAATTTATATATAGGATAAGTATTTAATAATTAAGAAAAAGGTTTTTATTTACTTTTAAATAAATAAAAATATATAGTAATTACTTAAATGACAAGTGTCATTATCTAAAGCTTCATTTTAAACATGTGTAAATAAATGGTAAACTCTAATGACAAGTGTCTTATTTAATTTTTATTTTCTTTTATTTTTATAAATCATAAATTTACTTACATATGAACATTTGCATATCTTCATTTCATTCTTTCTATTTTTCCTCTTCAAAACAAGAAACTCAAAACTTTTTCTCTAATCTAAAATCTGAAAAATCAGATCAGTAAATCCTTCTCAAACTCCTTTCTCTAATTCAAAACTGAAAATCTGAAGTCAGTAATATCATTTTCTCAATTCATTTCAATAGCCTGTAAATCTTCTTCAATCAAAAATCAACCCCTGTAATACATTTAAACAATCAAAGTTTTCAGCCTGTAACAAAATCTCAACAAAAACAATCTGTAATCAAAATCAAGTCTAAAGCCTGTCTGCATTCTTCTCAAACCTGGAAGCCTGCATGCATGTAGATTAAAGCAATTTAAGCTTCAGCAACTCCAGTTATTAAATCAAATATGCAAAGCAAATTTCAAGAAGCATTCAAGTTAAAGTCTTCGAGTGATAAAAACTGCCTCTGTTCATCTTTGTTTAAGGTGAGTAACAGTTTTATTTAAAAATAACTTAAGTAAGTATAGTTGCTTGATTTCTTCATGTGATAATCATGTTTGCAGTAAATAAATGTGATGAAATTCCCTGTATTACGTTTGGTTTCAAATGCATGTTGGGTTTGGTATATATGGATGTATTGTATGCATGTATGAATATGATCTCTGTTCTGTTCTGTTTGCCCAGACTCAATAATTCCCTTTAAAATCTCTTACTACTTGATCTAGTTCTTGTTAGGACTAAACTTATAAACAAAAGTTGTTAATTTATCATAGAGGAATGTTTTAAAATTTAGTTAAGTCAAACTTTAAAACCAAGTATCTCTGTAAAACAAAAACAACAAGTGCATGTATATATAAGTGGAAACCCAAACATTTTAATTCGTAAATCCAGGATTATAAATGGAATGCATAAGCTATAACATGATTTTTAGTATTAAAATCATAATTTTTAATTTAGAAATAAAGGTGCAGTTCTGGTTTTAGCTAGATATGGAGTTTGGGTAACTTTGTTGATCTCAGTGAATTTGGGATGTCGTATTCTTCAATAATGGTAGTGGGATGATCAAAGATACCAGGAAAATTTTAGGAAAACAAATTAAAGTATTGAGGCAGTAGGAATTGAGGATTAAAGATTTTAACCCTAGTTTCTGTAGTTGATTAGAAAATGATCACCACGACTTCTTCTTTGGATCGAGTGCTACAGGCGTTTGAGAGAGTGAAGTTTGGTCGATAACGATGACATGGTCGGAGTTGCAGAAGTTCTAGTGGTCGGGATTTCGAAGAAGAGGAGATGTTGCCAGGTTTTGGATTGTAGTCTGTGTTCCAGTTTTGGTATTTAGGCTCGATTTCGATTTCGACCTAGTTTCGATGTTTGAATGGTTGGATTCTGGTGTAGGGATGATCGTCGACTGGTGGGGGAAGTCGTGGATGGTCGGAGCTGACGCTGGTGGATGTGCACGTGCACGCGATCGTGAATGTGTATGGGTGAAGTCTGGGTTTTGAGGAGGGGAAGGTCTCGTGATTTTCGAATTTTCTTACGGGTGAGACTCGAAGTGTTTAAGGGTGCGACTCGAAGTAAATTTAGGGTGGAGTCTAGAGTAACATAGTTGTTGCCAGGTTTTTAAAACTGTCTGTTTAAGTTTTAAGCTAAATTTAAATTTGTAAAGAGATATTTAAATAGAATTTTTAAATCTAAAGTTAATCTGGAATCTAGTTTAAATCTGTATCTCAGATTTGAAATAAAAGCAGATTTTAAATTAAATTGTTTTAAATAACTTTAGTGTTTAAATTGTATATTAAATGGATAGAATTTAAAGGTAAATTTGATTCAAATTCTTAAGTTATTTATAAGATGAGTATTTCTTTAACTTGTAAAATAAAAGAGTTTTAGAAATGTCGTTTAAAACGTGGTTAAAGATAATTTGTTTCATTTTAAACCTTTAAATTTAAATGAAATTTTGAAGGAAAAATTAAAGTAAATTGATTTAAAATACTTTGTAAATGATAACTTGATTATTAATAAGAACAAGTTTTATTTTAAAGTAATTAGAGATTTGTGTTCATTAAATTTATAAGGAAATTTAATGGATAATTAATTTATTTGATTAATTAATCATTTGGATTAATTAAATAGGTAATTAAAGGTTTAAACTAATTAATTAATGATTAAGATTAAGTAATTAGGAATAATAAATTTGTAATTAAGGATTATAAATTAGAATATTAATTAATGATTAAGAATTAATTAACAAAGTAATTAAAGATTAATTAAGTTATGGTTAACACTTAATTAATTAAATAATTATAGATTAATTAATTGGTTATTAAGATTTATTAATTTGTAATTAATAATAATTAATCTAAGTTAATTACTTAAGAAAAGTAATTAAAGAGTTGTTAATAGTTAATGAAGGTCAATAATTTGAGATTATTTAATAATTAATTTATGTGATTAATTTTAAATAATTAATTAGATTAATTAATTAAGGATAATCATTTATGGAATTGTTTAAGTGTAATTACTAAATGAAAGTAATTAAGAAATTAATTACTCATTGTAATTAATTAAGTTAATTTGATTAGTTAAGTTAATTAATTAAGTTTAATTAATTTAGAATAATCAATGGATGATTTGATAAATAATTACTTAATTAACAAGGTATGATTATTTAGGGAAGTAAATAATAGATAATTACTGGAAGTAATTAATTGAATGGTGATGTATTAATGGAAGTAATTTGAGTTTAATTACTTGTGAATTAATCAAGGGATTAATTAAGAAATTAATTAAGGATAATGGAAGTAATTTGAGTTTAATTACTTGTGAATTAATCAAGGGATTAATTAAGAAATTAATTAAGGAGTAATTAATTTAGTTAATAAGTAATTAAGGGTAGTTAATTACTGAATAAAGTTAATCAAGAGTGATTAATAAATGTTGTTTAATTAAAGGTTAATTACTTAATGTAATTAATTTAATTAAATTAATTAATAATTAAAAATGTAATTAAGGGTCATTAATTAATATAATTAATGATGTAATTAAGAATTGATTAATTAAGAAATAATTAATAAATGAAGTGATTAATTAATATAATTAATTAAGAATTAATGTAATTAATTATAGTTGATTAATTTAATTAATTATAGTTAATTAATTAATGAAGTAATTAAAGGTTAATTACTATAAATGGTTAAGAATAATTAATTTGAGTAATTAATTAAAGGATAAATTACCTGAATGCAATTAAAGGGTAATTAGAAGATAATTAATTGATTGTAATTAATTAATGGTTAAGTAAGCAGGATTTATAGAATGAAGTAATTAATTTAATTCATTTTAAATTAATTAGAAATGGTATAAATCATTACTTATGGATAGATAAATAATATGGAATGCTTTGTATTGTTTGATATCTCTGCTGTGTGATATGGATGTTTAGTTGAATTGTGATGATAATATGGATTATCTG
The DNA here is from genome assembly GCA_030737815.1 of Allium fistulosum. Lineage (NCBI taxonomy): Eukaryota > Viridiplantae > Streptophyta > Magnoliopsida > Asparagales > Amaryllidaceae > Allium > Allium fistulosum. The sequence continues at coordinate 1,043,978,719 of CM060906.1, forward strand.
CTTATATTGATAATGTTGAATATCTATTGTGATATTTGTGAATTATCTTTCTATGTGTATAAAGATAATTGAATTGAATTGTTTTAACTTTAAAACAACTTGGCCTTAAAAGATACGTTTTGGATTTCGATGAGACCGGGATCGGGTTTCCAGATTTGTATATCCAAAAACCACATCGATCCAAATTAAACGTTGGTCGTTAATCCAAGTGGAGCAAGTGAAGACTCGAGGTGTAAGAACTATTCTTTGTCAGTATAACTCTGTGGGTGATTCCGTAATGAGTTTGACGGAGATAGTACTTTCAGATTCGAGATGAAGATTCAGAGTGCAAGGGTTATTGTCGTTAACTCTGAGGGTGATTCCAAAATGAGTGTAACGAGATAATGCCTTCGGTTTCGTTCGAACCCGGAACGAACTTGTATGGATTGAATGCTTTCAGAACATCGTCAGGTGGACGATGAGCATTCTAAGATAGATGTGTTCTATTTAAAGGTAATCGTGACTTCAAGCCTCATCAACCGGGAATGGCTAAAACAGGGGAGGTGCAGCAAGGTTAGTGGGTAGCACTCAAGTAGGACAAGATTAGCTCTGTCTAGATGTCCCTTTCTATTTTCGACTTAGTGTGTGCGGTTGAATCATGACAACCGTGGGGTATCTTGTGCGGGAATTATCCAGTAAGGGATGTTCCGACCTTGTGTTGCAGGGGATTGGGCGTGATCCTCGGTACGTTGATCTAGGCCACGTACTATGATGGGCGGTACCCCGGTAGCCCTGCCATTGTATGGAATCCAAAATCCAATAAGTGCTATCGGACTTGGTTGTATACCTATGTATGCTGGAGTTTAATGAATGTAACAATTTCAGCTATGTGAATACTTATTTGAAAACCCTAGACCTTTTATAATACAATCGAATTTCCTATCAAATGTTTTGGTTAGCGTAAGGTAAAAACTTACCCATGTTTATTTGTGGGGAGTCTTACGTGATACCTTTTCTTTCAAAAGGTTTTGAAGTTAAGCAAGTTAAACCTGTTACTCACACCAGACCCTTGTCTGACCCAAGTGTTTATTTCTGTTTTATATAAACTCTTGGGTACTCAAATTTTTACGAGTAGCCAAGGGATTCAGGTTAGCTTTGACGAATTGTGGAGGAGCAATGGAGCAGGAGGCTTCAGCGTTGTAGATATAGATAGTAGTTCCGCTGTGTTGATCTTTGTATTGATCTGTATTGTATTGAGTTGTAATAACTAGACAGATGTTTATAACTGTCTAGTATGTGATGTGTAATCTATGTAACTCTGATAGATGATGTATATGATACTATGTAATATTTTATGTGATATATTATATTTCATTCGTTTCCGCTGTGAGTATCTGTTGTTGTTTCTTTCTCTCTTCTCTTCTTTTCTCTATTTCTCACCCCTTTCTTTCTTACTGTCGATGTGACTTCCTGGGCATAGGAAGGCGGGTTGTCACATTTGGTATCAGAGCGATAGGTTAAGTGAATACCTAAGCTTTGGAGTGGTGTCTATCTTGAGAGAGCGTATTTGTAATTTTTATATAACTATATATATATATATATATATATATATCTATTCTACCTATTTATTGGATTACCCGTTCAGGTTTTTCCAATATGAGTTATAAAGGTAGATAAGGTGGTGGTGTGTGAAACACGACTACCAATGGTTGGAATTTGAGTGTTGAGGTTGGAAGTGTATTTGTCGAGACTGTAGACCCAATACTGTCTCGAGTAAGCTTTGCAGTGGTGTAAGGATTTCATCGATCTCTGAAGGAAGACTGTTATGGTTCGGAGTTTATCTTTGAAGTGAAAGTTTGGATGAGTAGAGTTGGATCTGTCGATTGGGCAGAAGTGAGTAATGGTATCTTGATACCTCAGGTAATAGTAGCTGTGTGATGAGATGCAGTGACTATGGATGTTCCTGAAGATGTTTTCTTTGGAACAAGTTTAAGTGTGTCTGTTTCGGTGTTGTGGCTGAGTTCAGCAGAGTGTTTGGATTCGAGTTTCTCGAAGATCTTTGGATAGGAAGTCTTTGGAATCAGTGTCAGCAGTGCAGCTCGGAGTATTCTGTGATGGCAGGAAGTTTTCTGGCTGAGCAGTTTTTCTGAAGGAGAAGTTCAGAAGCAGCAGAGTGGATCCATTTCTTCGATGGATTGGATAGTTAAGTATGAGCTGTTCTGATTAGTAAAGAGAGAACAGTTTTTCCTTGGAATTAGGTTGGATTGATCGCAAAAGTGACTTGTGATTGCTGAGTGTTCTCTTGGGTTGTCAGAGTTTTTCTAGATGTCTTCAGAGAAGTCAGAAGTTTGTCGGCATCTGAAGATTGAGTTTTCTTATCGACTGAATTCCAGGTTTGATACCGGTGGTTCAGCTGAGTAGAAGGATGTTTTCTAGAGATGGAGTTTGGTGAAGCAACTCAAGTTTTGATGGAGTATCTGAGTTTTCTTTATGAATCTGTTGAACCATATTCTTGGATGTGTTGTTCAGTTTATGCTTGTGTTCTTCATCAGCATTTTCATTCTACCTCAGATCAGAGTGGTGCAGCAGAAGCAGTTTGGGAGTGCATCTCTGGATAGGAGAAGTAAGTTTGGAATCTACTGATAGTTGTGGAGTAGAGTTGTGTTTTGGATCTCTTCTGTGTTCTGATTTGGATAAGTATTTGGTCTTCAGATTTGAATGGTCAGTTTGGATGACTGGGATTCATTGTGTTTTACGTATCTCTGAGGGAGTACGTATTTGATCTATCTCTGGTTTTGGAATCAGCAGTTTAGGAAGATTTGGTGGTTGAGTCAGACTCGTCTGTAGTCTGATATCTTGTTTAGTCCTGAAGATTTAGATGAGTAGGAGATCTATAGCTTAGTAGTTTAGATTGTTTGTAGAGCAAGTATCTCGGTATATATATATATATATATATATATATTTGGGGAAACTCGAGGAATTCTATCTAGAATTTAGTCTAGATAATTAAAATTGTTTGATTGGATGATTGGTTGCTATGGTTACTAGCATATGGATGATAGTATATGCTTGTGTTTTAAAATTAAAATCTTTAATAAGATTATTAAATTACCTTTGTTTAAATTTCGGGGACGAAATTATTTTAAAGGGGGAGGAATGTGATATCCCGGAAATTTTAACAATATCAATTTAATAATCTGTTAAATAATTAAATTGATATTGATGATCTTTGATAATAAAATTTGAATTTAATTTAATAATCTAATTAAATAAGTATCAAATATGTTATTTCCAAATAATAAGTATAATGTATTATTTTTATAAATATGAATGGATTTTAAAGACTATGGAATTGTTATTTTAAATTGATAAGTAGTTGTATATGAATATATATATAACTTAATTTTTAAATTGAATCTTAGGATTTAATTTGATTTGAATTTAATTTAAGTTTTGAAATTCAAAAGAATAGATATTTAAATTGTTTTGGATTTTAGAATATTTGTATAAACTTTTATTTATAAATATAGTTAGTTTTGTTTCTTTTAAAAAGTAATTTATATATAGGATAAGTATTTAATAATTAAGAAAAAGGTTTTTATTTACTTTTAAATAAATAAAAATATATAGTAATTACTTAAATGACAAGTGTCATTATCTAAAGCTTCATTTTAAACATGTGTAAATAAATGGTAAACTCTAATGACAAGTGTCTTATTTAATTTTTATTTTCTTTTATTTTTATAAATCATAAATTTACTTACATATGAACATTTGCATATCTTCATTTCATTCTTTCTATTTTTCCTCTTCAAAACAAGAAACTCAAAACTTTTTCTCTAATCTAAAATCTGAAAAATCAGATCAGTAAATCCTTCTCAAACTCCTTTCTCTAATTCAAAACTGAAAATCTGAAGTCAGTAATATCATTTTCTCAATTCATTTCAATAGCCTGTAAATCTTCTTCAATCAAAAATCAACCCCTGTAATACATTTAAACAATCAAAGTTTTCAGCCTGTAACAAAATCTCAACAAAAACAATCTGTAATCAAAATCAAGTCTAAAGCCTGTCTGCATTCTTCTCAAACCTGGAAGCCTGCATGCATGTAGATTAAAGCAATTTAAGCTTCAGCAACTCCAGTTATTAAATCAAATATGCAAAGCAAATTTCAAGAAGCATTCAAGTTAAAGTCTTCGAGTGATAAAAACTGCCTCTGTTCATCTTTGTTTAAGGTGAGTAACAGTTTTATTTAAAAATAACTTAAGTAAGTATAGTTGCTTGATTTCTTCATGTGATAATCATGTTTGCAGTAAATAAATGTGATGAAATTCCCTGTATTACGTTTGGTTTCAAATGCATGTTGGGTTTGGTATATATGGATGTATTGTATGCATGTATGAATATGATCTCTGTTCTGTTCTGTTTGCCCAGACTCAATAATTCCCTTTAAAATCTCTTACTACTTGATCTAGTTCTTGTTAGGACTAAACTTATAAACAAAAGTTGTTAATTTATCATAGAGGAATGTTTTAAAATTTAGTTAAGTCAAACTTTAAAACCAAGTATCTCTGTAAAACAAAAACAACAAGTGCATGTATATATAAGTGGAAACCCAAACATTTTAATTCGTAAATCCAGGATTATAAATGGAATGCATAAGCTATAACATGATTTTTAGTATTAAAATCATAATTTTTAATTTAGAAATAAAGGTGCAGTTCTGGTTTTAGCTAGATATGGAGTTTGGGTAACTTTGTTGATCTCAGTGAATTTGGGATGTCGTATTCTTCAATAATGGTAGTGGGATGATCAAAGATACCAGGAAAATTTTAGGAAAACAAATTAAAGTATTGAGGCAGTAGGAATTGAGGATTAAAGATTTTAACCCTAGTTTCTGTAGTTGATTAGAAAATGATCACCACGACTTCTTCTTTGGATCGAGTGCTACAGGCGTTTGAGAGAGTGAAGTTTGGTCGATAACGATGACATGGTCGGAGTTGCAGAAGTTCTAGTGGTCGGGATTTCGAAGAAGAGGAGATGTTGCCAGGTTTTGGATTGTAGTCTGTGTTCCAGTTTTGGTATTTAGGCTCGATTTCGATTTCGACCTAGTTTCGATGTTTGAATGGTTGGATTCTGGTGTAGGGATGATCGTCGACTGGTGGGGGAAGTCGTGGATGGTCGGAGCTGACGCTGGTGGATGTGCACGTGCACGCGATCGTGAATGTGTATGGGTGAAGTCTGGGTTTTGAGGAGGGGAAGGTCTCGTGATTTTCGAATTTTCTTACGGGTGAGACTCGAAGTGTTTAAGGGTGCGACTCGAAGTAAATTTAGGGTGGAGTCTAGAGTAACATAGTTGTTGCCAGGTTTTTAAAACTGTCTGTTTAAGTTTTAAGCTAAATTTAAATTTGTAAAGAGATATTTAAATAGAATTTTTAAATCTAAAGTTAATCTGGAATCTAGTTTAAATCTGTATCTCAGATTTGAAATAAAAGCAGATTTTAAATTAAATTGTTTTAAATAACTTTAGTGTTTAAATTGTATATTAAATGGATAGAATTTAAAGGTAAATTTGATTCAAATTCTTAAGTTATTTATAAGATGAGTATTTCTTTAACTTGTAAAATAAAAGAGTTTTAGAAATGTCGTTTAAAACGTGGTTAAAGATAATTTGTTTCATTTTAAACCTTTAAATTTAAATGAAATTTTGAAGGAAAAATTAAAGTAAATTGATTTAAAATACTTTGTAAATGATAACTTGATTATTAATAAGAACAAGTTTTATTTTAAAGTAATTAGAGATTTGTGTTCATTAAATTTATAAGGAAATTTAATGGATAATTAATTTATTTGATTAATTAATCATTTGGATTAATTAAATAGGTAATTAAAGGTTTAAACTAATTAATTAATGATTAAGATTAAGTAATTAGGAATAATAAATTTGTAATTAAGGATTATAAATTAGAATATTAATTAATGATTAAGAATTAATTAACAAAGTAATTAAAGATTAATTAAGTTATGGTTAACACTTAATTAATTAAATAATTATAGATTAATTAATTGGTTATTAAGATTTATTAATTTGTAATTAATAATAATTAATCTAAGTTAATTACTTAAGAAAAGTAATTAAAGAGTTGTTAATAGTTAATGAAGGTCAATAATTTGAGATTATTTAATAATTAATTTATGTGATTAATTTTAAATAATTAATTAGATTAATTAATTAAGGATAATCATTTATGGAATTGTTTAAGTGTAATTACTAAATGAAAGTAATTAAGAAATTAATTACTCATTGTAATTAATTAAGTTAATTTGATTAGTTAAGTTAATTAATTAAGTTTAATTAATTTAGAATAATCAATGGATGATTTGATAAATAATTACTTAATTAATAAGGTATGATTATTTAGGGAAGTAAATAATAGATAATTACTGGAAGTAATTAATTGAATGGTGATGTATTAATGGAAGTAATTTGAGTTTAATTACTTGTGAATTAATCAAGGGATTAATTAAGAAATTAATTAAGGATAATGGAAGTAATTTGAGTTTAATTACTTGTGAATTAATCAAGGGATTAATTAAGAAATTAATTAAGGAGTAATTAATTTAGTTAATAAGTAATTAAGGGTAGTTAATTACTGAATAAAGTTAATCAAGAGTGATTAATAAATGTTGTTTAATTAAAGGTTAATTACTTAATGTAATTAATTTAATTAAAGTAATTAATAATTAAAATGTAATTAAGGGTCATTAATTAATATAATTAATGATGTAATTAAGAATTGATTAATCAAGAAATAATTAATAAATGAAGTGATTAATTAATATAATTAATTAAGAATTAATGTAATGAATTATAGTTGATTAATTTAATTAATTATAGTTAATTAATTAATGAAGTAATTAAAGGTTAATTACTATAAATGGTTAAGAATAATTAATTTGAGTAATTAATTAAAGGATAAATTACCTGAATGCAATTAAAGGGTAATTAGAAGATAATTAATTGATTGTAATTAATTAATGGTTAAGTAAGCAGGATTTATAGAATGAAGTAATTAATTTAATTCATTTTAAATTAATTAGAAATGGTATAAATCATTACTTATGGATAGATAAATAATATGGAATGCTTTGTATTGTTTAATATCTCTGCTGAGATATATGCTGTGTGATATGGATGTGTAGTTGAATTGTGATGATAATATGGATTATCTGCTTATATTGATAATGTTGAATATCTATTGTGATATTTGTGAATTATCTTTCTATGTGTATAAAGATAATTGAATTGAATTGTTTTAACTTTAAAACAACTTGGCCTTAAAAGATACGTTTTGGATTTCGATGAGACCGGGATCGGGTTTCCAGATTTGGATATCCGAAAACCACATCGATCCAAATTAAACGTTGGTCGTTAATCCAAGTGGAGCAAGTGAAGACTCGAGGTGTAAGAACTATTCTTTGTCAGTATAACTCTGTGGATGATTCCGTAATGAGTTTGACGGAGATAGTACTTTCAGATTCGAGATGAAGATTCAGAGTGCAAGGGTTATTGTCGTTAACTCTGAGGGTGATTCCAAAATGAGTGTAACGAGATAATGCCTTCGGTTTCGTTCGAACCCGGAACGAACTTGTATGGATTGAATGCTTTCAGAACATCGTCAGGTGGACGATGAGCATTCTAAGATAGATGTGTTCTATTTAAAGGTAATCGTGACTTCAAGCCTCATCAACCGGGAATGGCTAAAACAGGGGAGGTGCAGCAAGGTTAGTGGGTAGCACCCAAGTAGGACAAGATTACCTCTGTCTAGATGTCCCTTTCTACTTTCGACTTAGTGTGTGCGGTTGAATCATGACAACCGTGGGGTATCTTGTGCGGGAATTATCCAGTAAGGGATGTTCCGACCTTGTGTTGCAGGGGATTGGGCGTGATCCTCGGTACGTTGATCTAGGCCACGTACTGTGACGGGCGGTACCCCGGTAGCCCTGCCATTGTATGGAATCCAAAATCCAATAAGTGCTATCGGACTTGATTGTATACCTATGTATGCTGGAATTTAATGAATGTAACAATTTCGGCTATGTGAATACTTATTTGAAAACCCTAGACCTATTATAATACAATCGAATTTCCTATCAAATGTTTTGGTTAGCGTAAGGTAAAAACTTACCCATGTTTATTTGTGGGGAGTCTTACGTGATACCTTTTCTTTCAAAAGGTTTTGAAGTTAAGCAAGTTAAACCTGTTACTCACACCAGACCCATGTCTGACCCAAGTGTTTATTTCTGTTTTATATAAACTCTTGGGTACTCAAATTTTTACGAGTAGCCAAGGGATTCAGGTTAGCTTTGACGAATTGTGGAGGAGCAATGGAGCAGGAGGCTTCAACGTTGTAGATATAGATAGTAGTTCCGCTGTGTTGATCTTTGTATTGATCTGTATTGTATTGAGTTGTAATAACTAGACAGATGTTTATAATTGTCTAGTATGTGATGTGTAATCTGTGTAACTCTGATAGATGATGTATATGATACTATGTAATATTTTATGTGATATATTATATTTCATTCGTTTCCGCTGTGAGTATCTGTTGTTGTTTCTTTCTCTCTTCTCTTCTTTTCTCTATTTCTCACCCCTTTCTTTCTTACTGTCGATGCGACTTCCTGGGCATAGGAAGGCCGGTCGTCACACCTAACAACAACGAAATCTATAGACGTAGATGTGAGTTCAAAAACTCACCTTTAAACCCAAAAACAATGAAGGAGAAGCTTTTAAAACAAGGCAAGAACAATTCTTCTTTAACACACCTCTAGAATCTTCAATCTATTATCAAAGATGAAGTTTTTCCTAAGTTATGATTAGGAATTTCTGAGAATTGAAGAGAGATTGAGATGGAGAAGAAGAAGAGGAGGATGCTTACCTAAGCTTCTCTTTGGTTTTGGAGCTAGAACTTGAATTTGCAAAGGAAACTAGGGCTTAGGATTTTAGTTTCCAATCTCCTCCCCCATTTTTACTAAAGCTTGAAGTGTTAGGAAAATAATAGAATGAATGAAGAGGAGAGGGGGTGGAGTTAGGATATAAGATGAGTTGGGTTAGTGGGCTGAAACCCAAACCCAAGCCCAAAACCCTAAGTGAAAATGTCAAAATTCTACTCAACTCCAAACATATCGATGCTTATACTTAAAAAAGTCACAAACACCATTTTGGACTCAATGGAAGTGGTCTCAAGTCCTAATTCGACTGTTTGCAAAAAGTAGCTTTTCAGACTTTAATCCGACTAACAATACTATATTTAAATAAAATATTTAAATATACAATCGAAAAATATGCAGGTTGTTACAGACTCCCCTCCTTAAAGAAATTGCGTCCTCGCAATAATTAAGAGGAAAATAGAGAGTAACAACCATAAAAGCATATCATCACAAAAGAAAATTTTGAAATAAGAAGTTCACTAGAAAGAGCATGAAAGAGTAAGTCCGGATGTGATTGCTCATAAGTCAAATCTGGTGAAACTTCAATTTCTTCAATTACACCGGGCTCAAGAATAATATCGGAATCCCTAAGATATTTCCATAGTTGAGAGACGTGGAATACGTCATGAATAGCAGAAAACTGAGCCGGTAATAAAAGGCGATAAGCCACGGAACCAATACGTTCGGTGATGGGAAAGGGACCAACATATCGAGGTGCTAACTTTCTCGATCGACTGAAATGCACAACACCCATCATAGGTGTAACAGAAATGAACACCAATAAAATCTGGACCTAAAACCAGCTTCTCACCGGCTTTAAGCCAACACGAAGGAGATCGGCACAGCCTTCCGTAGAGTGCCTCGAAAGGTGCCATACCAATACAAGATTGGAAGCTATTATTGGAAGAAAACTCAACACGAGTATGATCTTCCCAACTTCTACAAAAATCAAGAAACATGCACGAAAGAGATCTTCAAGAGTTTGATTCGCACGCTCGGTTGGTCCATCGGATTGAGGACGATAAGCGGTGCTAAAATTAAGCTTTGTTCCCAAAGCTTTTGAAGACCTTACCAAAATCCACTAGTAAAATAATGGATCACGATCGCTAACAATAGAAGTAGGAACTCCATGCAATTTAATAATTTCTTTGACATAGAGCTTAGCCCGAAGAGGTACGGTCCAAAAGAGAAGGATGAGCCTCAAGGATACACAAACAAGAGATGAACATGAATCGGATTCACGATCTCGAATCTCACAAGTGGAAAAAGTCTCGAGATCACACCATTCGGATATCATCATGGAAACAACCGCTTGTTGCTTACGACTAAGGGCATCGGCAACACGATTTCCCCTTTCTGGGAAGATAAAGAATATCAAGATCATAAGATGCAAAGAACTCGAGCCAATGTTTGTTGATGCAAATTAAGTTCCTTTAGAGAAAATAAATACTTCATAGATTTATGATCGTTGTAGAGAACAAATTTCTCTCCCAAAAGATAATGACGCCAAATACTAAGAGCGAAAACAATAGCCGTAAGCTCTAGATCATGAGTGGCATATCTAGTCTCGACAAGCTTTAATTATCAAGAAGCATATGTGATAACACATTCCCTTTGCAAGAGAATGACATCCAAACCAATACGACTAGTATCGGTATAAACAATAAAACCTTGGTTCCCTTCGGGAATCGCAAGAATAAAAGCATCGGAAAAGAGTTCTTATCCTCTTTCCCGAAAAGCTAAGAAATTCAAAATTACAATTAACTTTATGTAATCACCTTTTTAGAAAAATTTACTTTTTACAAGTCAATTTATTGTGTCTGACTGTCTCATCATAGCGTTTAGGAGATTCCTATCGATAACGTTGATCAAGCGCATCGACCAGAATTCTTAAAGCACTCAATGGACAAAACAACACAAAATCATCTTCTATATGATTAACAAGCACTCAATACGCCTCTTCTTGTTGATGTTGGAGTTTTGCTTGGCATCCATAACTTCAACATCACTTTCTTTATCGGCCTCTTCAAGTCGAAGAGTGATATCCACAAGCTGATCGAAAGGAACTTCTAGTTTCAGAGGCAAAACCTTTTTGGGGTCCTTACTCAAAGCACAGATAAACTTTTGATTCTTTACAAGATCCAAAAGTTGTTGGGCAGACATGAATACGCCATCCAGAGAAGGTCTACTGGATTGACCAACGCTAGGACTGCCAAATCTAACCATTTCTCTTCTTTAAGAAAGAAAGAAGAGGAAAAAGGGTTATTCTCAAAATGAATATCAAACAAACTTGATTGATAAAACAAGGCATCACAAAAGAAAATAGGATAGAATGATACGAAGACTCGAATTAAATCCTATGGCACGATTCCTAAGAGACTTAGAACAATGATCCTTGCTACATTATTCTACATTGTTCCGAAGTTTGGCTCTGATACCAAGCTGTGATGCCCCACCTCTATACTCACACTAGCCAAGGACACTACGGGGTAATGCCGTCGACTAGCGCGAAGAATAAGGCTGTTGAGGAGCGACCATCTGTGTAATTGTTTTATGCGAGTACCGATATGTCAGATAATATAACTTACATTTCATTTCAAGAGGAAATCCGACATATCAAATACAAACTCAAAGCTACCACACAGTGGCTATGAGGACTTCGGAAACAAATATAGAAATAAACATAACACAAATCAGTCACATATATTCATATCACAAAGGCGGAATTAGATATGAATATAACACATAAAAGTGTACATCAAAGTAGTGGTCAAACTATATCCACTACATCATAGAAGAATAGATACAAGTGCTAGACAAAAGAATAAGTATACATCAAGGAGTCACTATCTCGAATGTATAATAACAAAAACTACTAAGCTAAGTAGTTAGCCAAAAATCAGGTAAAGGACCCTGATAAGAAGTCAAGCAGGAGCACCTGAAATACCTCGGTCTGACCCGAGTATTATTTAAGAAGAAAATAATAAACGGATCAGTCTAGCTATAAATATCAGATAAAATGAGATAGGATAAGAGATATATGACTAAGACGTATGATAACAATAATGACATACTATGACAAGTAGACATCAAATAAACAATAATAATCATACAAAATCTCAAATCTACTCAAGCACCAAAAAGAATGTCATATTCTTTGAATTATTCACCAAAACACAAATATTGACAAAACATATCAATGTCAATCGCAAAAATCGGTGAAACACAAATACTAGAAATCATCAACTAGAAATCCAGAAATGCAAATGGAACGCTAATCCATAAAATGAGCCAGAGCTCCTCCAAACAGGGTATAGTCCCCCATTGCGGGCTATGAGTCGAAACTCCTCCTAATGAGCCGAAGCTCCTCCAAATGAGCCGAAGCTCCTCCAAACAGCGTATAGTCCCCCATTGCGGACTATGAGTCGAAACTCCTTCAAATGAGCCGAAGCTCCTCCAAATGAGCCGAAGCTCCTCCAAATGAGCTGAAGCTCCTCCAAACAGGGTATAGTCCCACATTGCGGACTATGAGTCGAAACTCCTCCAAATGAGCCGAAGCTTCTCCAAATGATCCAAAGCTCCTCCAAACATGGTATAGTACCCCATTGTGGACTATGAGTCGAAACTCCTCTAAATGAGCCGAAGCTCCTCCAAATGAGCCGAAGCTCAATAGAATAGGGTATAGTCCCCCACGCGGATAAAGAGACATCGCACATCGCTAGTCTAAATCATAAAATGATCATCATCGATCATCTAGAAGTGTCGATTACACTAAGCTAGTAAATATAAGAGTTTAGCTTCATGTCCCATAACCACTAGCTTAACTCAAATATTTACGAACAGATTGTAGATTTCCACTCGAAAATTGTCATAAGAAAACAAGTCCAAGAATTAACCGACGAAGTAAACGCAAGCGTTTCATACCACTTGTCTTACTAAGCCGTTTAATTAGATTTCTCATACGAATGAGGTAAAGGTTTGTATATACTAATAGATTGGAAAACGGTTTTATAAACGAGATTTATATTAAAAATACAGTTGGAATCGTCTTTGTGAAAGATTTTGAATATTTACTACTAGTATAGAAACCTTTGTATTTTTAAAGTGACAAATCACAGAAATGATTGTAGAAACAATCAATCACCAAAATCCACATACGAAGACGTGAATCAAATCCATATAAATCGATACTGAATCCATCAAAATGGATATTCCCAAAAATCCCGAAGAAGAAGTCATCAAAGTCGATAATAAATGATAACAACCAATCGGATCAACATGAATCGATTAAAATTGGAAACCCACAAAAAATAAGCAAGTAGGACTGATACAAGCAGGTCAGTCGACTAAACCAGATGGTCAGTCGGCTGACTCAAAGCCTGGAAACTTTCGGTTTCTAGGTCAGCCGACTAACTCAGGTGGTCAGTTGATCGAGCAACGGCGACTCGGGATTTATGCCAAGCGACAACCCAGCCTAATAGGCTCTTCGATACACCCCGGTAAACATGTTCAAACACCCATCAAAGGATTTTTCACAAAATTGGACTTCAAAAACCAAAAATTGGAAATTTCACCAAATCAATCCAAATCAAAAACAAATTAACATGAATAGATGTTAGGAATTCATACCTAACAACAACGAAATCTATAGACGTAGATGTGAGTTCAAAAACTCACCTTTAAACCCAAAAACAATGAAGGAGAAGCTTTTAAAACAAGGCAAGAACAATTCTTCTTTAACACACCTCTAGAATCTTCAATCTATTATCAAAGATGAAGTTTTTCCTAAGTTAGGGTTAGGAATTTCTGAGAATTGAAGAGAGATTGAGATGGAGAAGAAGAAGAAGAGGATGCTTACCTAAGCTTCTCTTTGGTTTTGGAGCTAGAACTTGAATTTGCAAAGGAAACTAGGGCTTAGGATTTTAGTTTCCAATCTCCTCCCCCATTTTTACTAAAGCTTGAAGTGTTAGTAAAATAATAGAATGAATGAAGAGGAGAGGGGGTGGAGTTAGGATATAAGATGAGTTGGGTTAGTGGGCTGAAACCCAAACCCAAGCCCAAAGCCCTAAGTGAAAATGTCAAAATTCTACTCAACTCCAAACATATCGATGCTTATACTTAAAAAAGTCGCAAACACCATTTTGGACTCAATGGAAGTGGTCTCGAGTCCTAATTCGACTGTTTGCAAAAAGTAGATTTTCAGACTTTAATCCGACTAACAATACTATATTTAAATATACAATCGAAAAATATGCGGGTTGTTACATAAACCCAAGCGATTTTCATTGGCATTGAATTTGGGATTGCGAATTGAAAAGATATATACCCGTAAATATTTAAATTGCGGATTGAAATGATAAATATCTGTATCACTTAACCATAGGATAGAGAATTATATACAGACACCATTGGTCTATATATATAAATATTTTGAAAATGATTTCTATGGTTTTGGAAAGGAGTATATGGTTTATTAAATAGTGATTTTTAAGATATTGTATATAAATGTATTTTATAAAGTTTAAATTTAGATTTTCTAAAATATATGTTTTGAAAATCTTATAGTTATAAGTTAATTTTGTAATTATAAATCTTTAGAATTTATTTATAATTTTTCTTTTTTTTAGAAAATATATAAATAGATTTATATTTAATATTGTTTAAGTACTTATTTAAAATTTATATTTTCAAATATAGAGTTTATAATGATATTTAATAAATTCAGGTTGGAAAGAGGAATAGAAATTGGGTTGAAATTATATTTATTTAAGAATTATACTTAAAATAAGTTTGATTTGAAATTTATTAAAATTGAAATTTTAAAGATATGATTTTATAACTTGGATTTGAATAAAAATGACTTAAATGAATATTTCAAATTTATATAAATTTAAATGGGATATTTTGTTTATTTAAATTTGTAAATTGAAGTTGTATTTAGATGTTATTGAAATGATTAAGTAAATATTTCAAAACTAAATAATAGTAAAGTGAATTTGATATATATATATATATATATGAAATTATCGAATTTAGTTTTGAAAATGTTGAATATTTAAAGCTTTGAAATATATTGAAATTGAAATGGCTAATTTTATGGTTCAAATATGTATTTAAAATCGATAATTTGAAATGGTTTATTGAGAAACCGAATTGAGTTGAATTTGATGAATTGGGATGGAATAAAATTTGAATTTTGGAATTTAAGTTGATTTGGAATCAATTTGTGAATTTTGAGAAGGCCATTTTATTATATAAGTATTTTTAAATTATATTTAAACCTATTTATATATTTTACTTTATAAATTATTTTTAATATAAGCTATTTTAATATAAACTGTTTTAATATGCTGATTATTTTAATATATAAAAACTATTTTGACTTAAACTATTTTATTTTATAATTATATACTATTATTTACATCTAAACTGTTTAAAGAAAAATGTTATGGTTTTCCAAAGTGTTATGTTTTCGAAAATGTTATAACTTTGGAAGTGTTATGGTAATGGAAATGATATCGTATTGATTTGGTATTTGAAATGGAAATGATATCGTATTCATTTGTTTCTGCTGCTTATTGTTATATTACTCTGTGTCTGTGATTCTATGATTATTTATTTACTATATACGCTGAGATTTGCCAACTTTAAATTAACAATCTGATATTTTGAGCAATTCAAGTCCGACATGTGTGGATGCGAATGGTTTAAAATATCAGGATGTTACAAATTAGGTGAAAAGTTTGAGCTCTTTACGGATCATAAATCTTTAAAGAATCTTTTCCCTCGGAAAGATTTAAACATGAGGCAGCAACGTTGGCTAGAATTTCTCGCATCTTATGATCTAGATATTTTATACACACCCGGGAAAGCAAACGTAGTAGCAGATGCATTGAGTAGGAAATATGCTGTCATTTCTTATTTGGTAGTAACTCCATCTCTTCTGGAAAGAATTTCCAACAAGCAAAAAGAAGATCAATTCTTAAAGAAGATTTTTAAAGCTAAGTAGAAAGGGTAGGATTCAAGCTTTGAATTTGATAGCCATGGAGTTTTATGCTTAAATGGGCGAATTTGTGTTCTGGATGTGGAAAATCTTAGACAAGAGGTATCGGTTTAATGTCACAAATCCAAATTTAGCATTCATCCGGGAGTTAACAAAATGTACAAAGATATGAAACACACATTTTGGTGGAAAAGTATGAAGAGGAACATATCTATTTATGTTAGTAGATGCGCTAATTGTTAACAAGTCAAAAGTGACCAACAGAAAATTCCAAGATTACTTCAATCTCTGGAGATTCCAACTTGGAAGTGGGATCAAATATCAATGGATTTGATTGATGGCTTGCCTCGAATGAGGAAAGGGAATGAAGGCATTTGGGTTATCATAATCGATCAACTAAAAGTGCACATTTTGTTCCAATTAAGCCAACAAGGACCGCTGCAAGCCTTGCTGATATATATATGAAGGAGATTGTATGATTGCATGGAGTTCCGAGCAGTATAGTGAGCGATCGGGATCCAATCTTTACTAGTCAGTTTTGGGAAGTATTACAGACCGCTTTAGGAATAAGGCTGAATATAAGCACTGTATCACCCCCAAACTGATGGACACACGGGAAGAGTCAACCGTGTTTTGGAAGACCTTCTCAGAGCATGTATTCTAGACTTTGGAGGCTCCTGGGAAAATCATTTGCATTTAGTAGAGTTCTCTTATAACAACATATATCAAGCTAGTATCGGCATGGCACCGTATGAAGCTCTATATGGTCGTCCGTGCAGGTCACCGGCATATTGGATCGAAATCGGAGATCGGGTAGTACTTGGTCCTGATATGATACGAGAAGCTTCAGAGAAGGTTGATATGATTAGAAAGAAGCTAAGAGAAGCCCAAAGCAGACAGAAGAGTTATGCAGATCAAAGGCGTAGAAATTTGGAATTCTCAGTTAGAGATTTAGTCATGTTGAAAGTCTCTCCAATGAGAGGAGTAGTAAGATTTGGAAGAGCAGGGAAGTTAGCACCTAGATATATTGGACCTTTTTCCATTCTCGAACGAATCGGCCCACTAGCTTATCGAGTACAATTGCCTAAAAGATTGTCTAGTATACACAATGTTTTTAACTTATCACATTTACGGAAGCATGTATATGATCCTGAACAAATCATAGAAACGACTGCTCAAGAAGACTTGGAGATAGAACCTAATTTAGCAGTTATTGGACGACCTGTTCGAATCGTTGATCAAGATGAGAAACGATTAAGGAGAAAGGTTGTACGGTTAGTCAAAGTCCAATGGAGTGGAGATGCAGAGGATTGCACATGAGAAATAGAGGAAAGAATGAAGAAGGCATATCCTGATTTTAGGATCGATGTGTAGACTTTATCTATCGATTGAGTGTACTCACGACCTGTGGTGTAGTCGCATATTTTATATATTCCACCTTATCGAATATATATTTTGTTTTGAGCTATTTTCTTCTTATCTAATTTCGAGGACGAAATTTCTTTTGGGAGAATGTAACGACCCAGAATTTGACAACCTCAAAATATAACATTTAAAGTGATATTAAATATAAAATATATAAGGTTTTAGGATTTAAACAATATTAGATAGGATTTGAAAATAGAAAAATACATAAAAATAGTAACATTTGCCTATATCGACAAAAGTGATAAAATCCTGATTTTAGAAAAGTAAGTTAAATGGTTTAATAAATTATTTTAATTTATTTATGAGTGTTTATATTTTTAAATAACATTATACAAATTTATTTTTTAATTTGGTTTACATAAATAAATAGTTTAAATAAAACGTCAAAATGTGACCGCAAAACATTTTATCGAAAATCAACGTTTTGTCGATTTAAAGTTGTCGCAACGTCGTTGCACCTTTATGTACATATTCTTATAAACATTATAACATATAGTAAGTAATTAACAATTAATTAATCAAGAAATTCTAGAAATATCATTAGCAAAAGTAAACTAATAAAGACAAAAACATGTCATTTAAATTGTAAACAAAATCATTATATTCTTTACTTACTTCTTAAGTGAAAGAAACTTAAAGTTATGATGTGAAACATGATGTTAAGGGTTGAAATATAAGTGCTCACTTTATTTACAAGTAAGGGTATTTTAGTCTTTTTATCAAATATTATTTTAATCTAAAATTTTTCTATAAATAAGCACCACTTTCTCTCATTTTTCCATACAACTTCTTCTTCATTTTCCATGCTTTTCTTCCACTCTCTAATGGCTTCCCTCCTTAATAAAATAAAGCTAAAATATTCCAAAAATAATTACTAAGGGAAATATCCATCCAAATACCTCAAAACTACTCCAATACTCCTCCCGCTCCTCCTCATTACCCACGGCCAACCTCCCTTGTAACGACCCTGGATTTTTGACATTAGAAATCATAATATTTAATTGATTTTAAATATCTGGAAGTTAGTTTGATTTTAAATTCAAATACCAGAATGAATTTGGCAATTAAATTATTGAATTTAATTTACTGAAGTTGGGTAAAAATTTGAATCTTTAGTTTTAAGCTGATTAAAAATATTTTCAAGGCTTAGAAAATTCATATTTATGATACTGAAGATAATAAAAGCTTCAGAATTGAATTTAAAACTGTTTTGTTCAGTTTTGAATTTCATCGGTTAAATGGATATTTAAAAGTGGAAATTGGTACGAAGGGCCTAATTATATGGCCCATTTTTTTTCCAGGACACGGGTTTGAAACTATTATTTTCGAGGACAATTATGTGCGGCGTGCGTCTTCATCTTCTCAAACAACTACGTATATTCTGAAATCTGCCGATCTTGGAAATTGGGCGCGTGCGACTTCATCTTCTCAAACAAGTACGTTTCTTCTGAAATCTACCGATCGTGAAAATTAGGCGCGTGCGTCTTCATCTTCTCAAAGAACTACGTGCCTTCTGAAATCTACCGATCTTGCAAATTAGGCGGTCGTGAAAATTAGACGTATCTTGTTCAATCAAAGCGGTCGTTTCTTGTGCAATTGAAGCGGTCGTGAGGCGTTAGTTTCTTCTCAAATCAAAATCGACTTTAATTGTGGGAAATCGTGAGGCGATTTTCTTCATTTGGTGAGTTTATTTTTTATTTGCTGTTTTTCATTCTCAATTCTTTTTTTTATGATGTTACTGTATGTTTCTTTTCACAGGAGGCTGTTTTCATCTATTGGAGGAAGGTTTTGTTTGATGTAGTTGGAATAATGGCTTCTGAATGGTATTGTTTTATTCTTACAATCACTGTGTATTTAGCTTCGTTTGTTCTTTAGTTTGCAATTAAACTCTGATTGTTTAGATGTTTAAGAATGGTGTATCAAAATTCCATTCTGGCTCTAGTAATAATTTGGCAGCCATTGAATGTGATTATGTGTTTTAAAGACCATATTGATCTTAGTGTGTGTTTGTTATGATAATTTTTTAGCTCTTCTTTTTCACCATTAAGTATATTTTTGCAGATCATCTTTTTCACCTATGATTTTTCAACAATGTAAACTTGAATAGGTACAATCACAACGAATGTTTTTCTTCCACATGTTCCACTGTTGTAATCAGGTTATCCCAAAGAGTGATAGTGATCTCTAAAAGATAAATTGTTTTATCTTTTTAAAAAAATGGTATAAAAAATGATTTAAATAGTCTTATGCTATTAGTTTTTATTTAAGATCAGTTTCACATAGTTATATTTTTTTAATATTTTTTTACATTTTTTTTTGCAGGTGTGATTCATCTGTTATAGTTGTGTTTGATTTCAATAACAATTGTTTTAGTGCTCGTTTTGGATTGGATGCTTCTATTTCTTATGTTAGGAATAGGATTTGGGAGCAGTGGAATAATTTTACTCCATTATGCTTTGATATTTTTTATATTCGAGAATCAAAGACTACCTTTATTGAAACGGATAGTGATCTTCAAGCTATATTGATTTTGTCTTGGTTTAAAAAGGAAGAATTTTTGGTTTTTTTTCTACGGCTGAAGAATGATTCAATGGATAATTTTGTTGGTGAAAGTAGCAAGTCTGGTTCAGTTGTTGGTGTTGAGTCAAGTAATAATATGTTAGGTTATGATGATGATTTAGATTCTGGTTTTACTCAACAAAAGGATTTACATGAGTTGTTGAAGAAGAATTCAAATATGGAATTTTTTACTGGGGTTGGTCAACAATTTGATTCTGCTATTGGATTCCATAGAACGGTTAGTGCTTATTGTTTGAAGAATGGGTTTAAAGTACAATATATTAAGAATTGTAAAGAACGATTGACAGTTCGATGTGCTATAGATAGTTGTCCATTTAGGATTCATGCTTCTTGCAAACTGAAGCAATTGGACCAATTGTTTGTTAAAAACATTCAGCTGAATCATACTTGTGGTGGTGGATTTCGTTCACTTGGTAGTCCAACTATTAATAGTGATCTTGTGAAAAGTCTAATCTTCACTCAAATTCGTGATGAGCCAAAAAGAAAAACGAAGGATATCATTAAAAGTTTTAGAAGAGATTATGATGTGGAGCTGAGCTATTATTTTGCTTATAAGGGTAAGAAATTGGCTATGAATGATATTTACGGTGATGAAAAGAAATCTTACAATGATTTAGTTTGGTATTTGAAGGCATTGGAAAGAAATAACCCAAATAGTTATTCAAGTATGGATGTGGATTCTGACACTAATCAATTTGAGAGAGTTTTTGTATGTTATGAGGCATGTATATTTGGATTCAGCTATTGTCGTCCTATGGTGTTTTTAGATGCTACCTTTTTGAAAGGGCGAAGTGGTATTTTGATGGCTGCCACTGCAAAAAATGGAAATCAAGGTACTAATTTTGATCTTTTTTTTTTGCTGTTGTATTTACTTTGTACTGTGTGCATTAGGTTCTTGTTATAAATTTTTGTAACATAGTACTGTTTCTTTAAGTGATTGTTCTAGTGAATTTTGTTATGTTCATACTGCATTTTGGTTAAGTGATTAGTCTACTGTTATATAGTACTGATTCAGTTCATTAAAGTTTCTTTTGCGTTAGGGCTTAGCATGTAAAATTATTGCAGAAAATGAATTTATGTTACTACTACATGTTGAATAAGATAAATGCATTTATCTTTTAAGATAAAGAATTAAATAACATATTAAGCCGTACTTATATATCATAGTTACTAGTACATGTTGAATATATTTATCATTTTTCTCATTATTTGAAATTCTTACATAACGTATAAAAATGATTTAAACAGCATATAGAAAAGATAATAGCATATATCTTTTAGAAGTTCTTTGTATTGTATGCATGAATTAAGTATTATATCTTTGCAATTTCTACTCTTCCTACATAGACTTCACATTCAAGTAGCAAAATTTAAAAAACAAAAGAAAAAAAGGTTGAATTGTCTCTAGCAAATTTATTTTTCCTTTTTTATTTGGGCAAAGGGCATAGTGTTCATGTGATTTTTTACTATTAGATAATACTGTTTCAAAGATAGTGCATTATTTTCAAATGTACATTAATAAACAGTGAATTATTATTATTTTGTTTTTTTCCAGGTTTTTTCCCATTAGCAATGGCTCTTGTTCCCAAAGAAAATGAAGAGTGTTGGAGTTGGTTTTTGAATCACCTAAAGAATGCTCTTAGTTGTGATAGGATATTAACTTTTTTAAGTGATAGACACTGGGGTTTATTGTTAAGTGTTCCAAAAATTTTTCCGAATAGTCATCATTCTTATTTTTTGCATCATATGCAAAATAATATTGCTAGCATTGTGAAAAGTGGAAGGGGTGTTTGGGTAGCTCATTTACTTGAGCGTTGTGCTATAGCTTCTAATCATCATGAGTTTGAAAAAGCCATGTCCAAGTACAAAGAAATTGGAGGTGCCAAAGCTATAGAGTATTTGAATGACAAACCATATGATCATTGGGCCGATTTGTTTTTTCCGGGGAAGCGATATGGTGAAAATAAGTCCAATGTAGCCGAGAGTTTTAATTCTTGGATTTTGGATGAAAGAAGTTTGCCTGTTACTGCTTGTCTTGATGGAATTAGGGTAAAACTTATGATGCAAATGTCTAATCGTAGAGAAGAGGCATTAAAGTGGACTAGTGTGCTATGTCCGAAAATGGAAGCTCGTTTGTTAAAATTGAAGGAAGAAGGATTTGGGTGGAGTGTTTCTAAATCATCTAGGTATGTATTTATATTTATTTACATGATGTTCACAGTTTCTAAAAAATGATAAATGCATTTATCTTTTTTCAACCTGCTATGTAGCCTGTGTTATGATTTCATTTTGTTGGTGTTGCTTGTTACGTATTTTCTCTTTGTCTGCATTAAAGCTTATGTTCACAGTATGATTGTTAATTTTTTTGGTTTATTAGTCTTATTTTTCACTATTAGTTCACTGCACATGAATTGGGTCTTACATTTTGTAGGTATATTTTTGAAGTTCATTCTCCGACATCTCAAAAGGTTGATCTTAAAAATCGCATTTGCAGTTGCAATCAATGGAAAGTGACAGGTTTTCCTTGTGTGCATGCTTTGAAGTGTATTTCTTTAACCAGAAATTCTGTTTATGAATATATTGAGAATTACTTTACTGTTGAGTATTATCTAGCTTCATATTCACATTTGATCAATCCTATTCCAACTTTTGATAAGGAAGCAATTGAAGCTGAAGAATCATCTACTGTTCTTCCTCCTAAGCCTGTTCGTGGAGCTGGAAGGCCTAGGATGAATAGGATTGAAGGGGCTGATTTTCATGCTAAGCAAAATAGATGTGGAAAGTGTAAAAAACTAGGACATAACAGAAGGCGGTGTTCTTTTGAATAATTGAGTTGATTGTTTTAGTTCAATGTATTTGATTGGTTGTTCTATGAATACTTTGAGTTGAATAATTGAGTTGATTTTTTTAGTCCAAAGTATTTGATTTGTTCTTGTATGAATATTTGGTTGTTGTATGAATACTTTGAGTTGAATATTTGAATAATTGCATATGTTGAATTGGTTATGATCTGATTTTGATTATTTTTGGTTGTATGAAATTATTTATGTTTAACCGTTATTTGGAATACAATGTTGTTAGTTCTGTTAAAAAAGATAAATTGATATTTCTTTTTAATTGTTGTGTATAGTCTGTTTTTAAAACACAGTCCTGAGAAGAGCTCGCACGATGTACTCAGCTATGACCTCAGGTTTCACATTAGTAGAGTCTGATCCAGGTGTAACCATGTTAGGCTTCAACAAAGTACCTTCCATTAGGACTTTGTGCTCGTTTAGGGCCTTGTAGCATGCAGCAAGCACTATTTCAGTCACATCTGCACACCTGCCAATTTCAAGGCCATTCAATATGTTAATTAACTTTGTGGAACAAACAATATTAAGGTTCCAAATGAACAATCCAAAAACAGGAACAGGTTACTCTTTGCTAGCATTTCACGCATGAAGTTTTTCTCATTAATGAGTGTTGAGTACAGCAAAAAAAGGTAAATCATGTTCTCTCATGAGTTGATTTATTGCTAATTAACAGTAGCATTCTTGCTTTTGACCCATTGATTTTGTTTAACAAGTAAAATTAACAGACAACTACCCAGTCAATGTTATGGGATCCATCAACAAGAATCTCAGATTCGACAATGGGAACAAGCCCATTTCGAACCAAATCATCTGTAAATCCACGATTTTTACGCACAACGGTAGGAATACAAATCAAACAGAACAACTGGAGATCAGTATGACTAGTATATTGCTACCCAAAACATACTGTCAATAAAACATAAATTCGTTTATCTTTTTAACAGAGCATTAAAAACATTAGCCATTACAAATTCACTATCAATTACCATAATTTCATTATCAAATTAAAAATCAATTGTGTAAGTACTTGCTAGTTAACAATATACAAAAGCAACATAGACTGAAGTGATTATGTAGTTAATATTTCATTTTGACAGATGCATTGGTTCTAGACAGTCTTGCCTTCTTGGTTCACAATATCATAACAGTTTGACAATACATCCCATGGTACTTGGCGGACTGGAGATCGATAGCCTCTACAATCGGGGTCGTGGCATTTCTGATAGTAGCCACCTCTCTGGAAATCAACAATGTACGTAACATGATTACTTTTATGTTCTCTTCCAATTCGTTCACAATATCGACTTTTGGACATGCTATAAATTATGTAGCCATGTGCAGAAAACCAGTACCACCTTCTTATTTTACCCGAAATATTTCCATGAGAGGCAAAAGATGAAATTTTATCATCCAAAGCTGGAAAGGGAGATTTTCCTGAACAATAGGACTTGGGTATATTGCTTCCATAATCATGTAATGACTTATCTCCCTCGGTGTGGGTGCTATTATCATTGACCTCAGATTCAAAATGAAGAATTTTGCAACAGTCCAGATCCATTTTGCACTCTAATAGCTTATCAAAATCAGCATCTATTCTACAAATAAGTGATTTGATAAACACTTGTTCCTCATTCAGATTCTTACATCCAAAGCGTCCGCTTGGCAGGAGTAAAGCATTCTTCCCTGCTTTTGATGAGAAAGGAAGACGAAAACAACGATTACGGGTATAAACTCCAGTATCAACAAAAAGAAGCTCCGTATTGTCTGATGAGCTTGAATCTTTTATGATGTACAGTTTTTCAAACTGTGGATCACTTACTCTTAAATTTATTATGCATGAGCATACCTCAGAGATGAATGTTCCAACATGCGAGTTGTCTTTGAAGGCAAAATTTGGGATATGAATGATCACATGTCGAGAGAACTTTTCTTCAGTAGATGAATCAAGCTCTAAAACCCAATCTTGATTTCCCTGGATTTTGTATTTGTCATTTAACAGTTTGAAGGTGATAGATATCAGAATATCTACCATTTCATCGGCATTTTTTCCAGTGTTAATCTTTTTATTGAACTCCAGATCATAATACAAGTGGCAAGGCAGTCCAACTTGAATAACCTCATAATGGTGGCGTAACTTAGGATTCATGGTTTTGTACCTTCTCCAGAACTCATCATATGTAGAAACAAGGAACCTTCTTTGTGCAGTCAAATGATCTTGGTAGCAAAAAACGTAAGTGTTTGCATGTGTTTGGACAAATCTTAAAGCTTCTTCTTGTCTAGGAAAAGTAGCCCATACTACATCTTTTTGCTGTGTAGAACAACGGAATTAGAAAACATAATAATAAATATAAAACTATAAATTATCAATAACAGATAAAAGGATTTATATTTCTTAAAAGAGCAGTAGAAACTTATTTTTAAGATCAGTTACTACAAATTCACTATCAATTACTACAAATTCACATCAAATTTTCAATATCAGTTACTACAAATTCAGTATCAATTACTACAAATTCACATCAAATTTTCAATATCAGTTACTACAAATTCATCCTGTAATTCATTAGTAATTTAAAATATACTCCCTAAAATCTATGATCAATGTAGTATCAGCTTTTACAAATTCATCACCAAATTCATTATCTAATTTTTAATATCACCCATTACAAATTCATCATCTCATTCATCAGTCATTACATTTTTATGGGCTGAAGAAGAGCTGCAAAACTTGTCAAGCCAGCAGTATGGTTCGTCGGATAGTATTTGTGCAGCTATCTGTGCTCTCAATGCATTAACTTGTTCAAGACTAATTTTTTCTGTAGTCTGCATTCCTTGTGATATTTTTTCCATGAACATCATCACAAAAATTCCGCAGTCGTA
Organism: Allium fistulosum; assembly: GCA_030737815.1. Classification (NCBI taxonomy): domain Eukaryota; kingdom Viridiplantae; phylum Streptophyta; class Magnoliopsida; order Asparagales; family Amaryllidaceae; genus Allium; species Allium fistulosum. Next base: position 1,044,004,431 of record CM060906.1, read on the forward strand.
CCTGTATTTCTGAAGTTTAGTACTTTGAATATAATGATAAAACAGATTATCTTTTCTTTATTTTGATAATGAATTGTAATTAGTATTATATTTATCTAAAACTAGTATGTGAGAAAATAATATTATCTAATTGGTAATATGTGTGTAGGTAGTTATTGTGTATTGTGATTTTTTATATAAAATTCTGAACTATCTTCAAAATTACCCAGTGCTTTGTTGAGCACAGTCAACATTTTTAAGCACTGAATTTTTCCTGAGAATTGTTTTGTGCCCTTCTTCTTGTAACTCTTTGTTTAGGTTGTTCACTGCTGATTTCTGCAAACAGTGAAGGAAAATTAGAATAAATATAAACACATTTATCTTTTTTACTTTTTGTGTATTTTTACTTACCACATTAATGACAAATTTTGTATGTCCACTTCTGCAGGTTTTTGATCTCGTGGTCAAGTGCAGAGAGTCGTAGTGGTTCCAAGTGCATTCTCCAACAACTAGTTCTAGCAGACTCCAATGATCATTGCCATGTATTGGGAATAATATGTTGCAACATAATGGATCTAAAAGTGTTCTTTTCATAAAAGGATTGAACATTTTTTTCTTGATATTTTCCAAGCTTCCATCCGTTGCGCTTTTCTGTAAAAAAATTGTTTTAGAAAATTTATGTTTTATAAAAAAATGTTAATTTGAGAATATAGTTCACTTACTGTCATAGTTGTGTTAACATAGATAATGCTATTGCTTTTTTCTAGTTGCTTTGTTTTTCGGAACCAAAACCAATCAATGATCTACATTTGAAAAATAATATGGATAAAGTATATAAATTATAATGAAGGAAAGTTTAGTTTGTTGTACTTACTTGACCACAAATACTTTGTTGATAGAGGAGATCTTCTATCATCATTTTTGTTATGGTGATGAAGTTTTCATCATCACAACTAAATGCTTCATCGCTGGAAAATTGGACGGTTGTTAATAAAAGAAATTAAGTTTAGTACGTACTATGTTGTTTGCATTTGATAGTAAAACAAAATAGAAGCCTTTATGGAATTATTTATTAAAAGTTAAAGATAAATTAATTTAGCTTTTTTAGTTTTGTTTAGTTTTTGTTTATTTTTGAGCAAGTGTGTGAGTGTATAGTAGTTGATAGATGTACTGATAGGTGACCAAACTAAAACAGAACCAACACAGTACTAATAATTAATCTAACAGATTGTTGATATATGGTTTGTGTGAGTGAAAAGTAGTTTAATTACTTACTTGTTTCCTCCCAAAACTTTGAAAAAAAGTTTCACATTTTGTTGCTGTTCATTAGTTAGATGCTTCATGAGTGGACACTTTTCAACATTCTTTTGCTTCTTCTTTTTTTGTTCTTTAGAAATGACATCTTCAACAACAATTGGATTTTCTGCAGCAATTTCTTGACTATGTTGTTTGATATTTTCAAATTTTAAACAATCTTCGGTTTCTAGAATGCAATCTTGAGTTTCCATCAAATCAAAACATGGAAAGTTAGCAGAACTATTTATATGCATCATACCAACTATCTTTCTTTTATTCGTACCTTTATCAGCTTCACTTTTTTCTTTGAAATCATTTTTTTTCTCCACATTATGCTCTTCAAAATTTTCCAGCTTTTGAAGTTTCATTTCAAGATTGTGGAGTCTTTGTTCAGCCAGCTGTCTTGAATGTTGTTCCTCATTCAGTTGTTCTGCCATACTTTTCATCTCAGCAGATAAAAAGTTCACTTTCCTCTCTAACTCTTTTATGCTATTAGAGCAGTCTGTAGCATATTTGTCATATTCCAACCCAGTATATATTTTTTTTGAAAAAAAGTCTTTTTCCACTTTAGTTACATTTGCAAATTTCTTTAAAATCTGCATGGAAGGTATTTGAAATTAATTTTGGACATGTAATATCTTTGAAATTCTATGAAGTTAGAAATCAGAAATTATTAAAAATATACAAGTAAAAAAATTTCAGACATTTGATAAATGGAAACAACATGCAGGCACATTCATATGGGAAGGAGAGAAGACTAGGAAAATCTATAATGCACACACAATAGTTGTTACGTATAAATATAGATATGTAATTAAATAACCTACAAACTACATAAATTTAGAACACTATTCCTATTAAATAAGACACATATAAACATATGTACTCATATAATTTTGTTTATCAACAAATATATATAGTTCATTATGTACTTAAATCAATTTCTATAAAAACATATATGCATTTATCTTTTTTAACTAGGGTTTAATTTAGTTGTATATTTTCTGTAATAAATTTAAATATGAGTAAATCAAGAAAAATGTTTAATATGTATAACTATATAACAAATATAAGTAATGCCTAAGTTGTTATAAAATCATTTACATTAACAGATAAATGTTTTTATCTTTTATAGCTTTTAAGCATGGTAAAATTAATGAAGAAATTTGGAGTTGGGCAGAAACTGAATTGTACTTAAATCATTATGTATTTATGTATTTAAAAGTAGCATACCTTATCATTGTCTATTTCATCAAGGTCCAAATCTTTTAATTTTGACAAGTCCCATTTTCTCATCCTTGGGATTTTGCTTTCCAAATTTTCTTTTTCATCGATGATTTGCGTCCTTTCACAAAACCAATACTGCCAATAAGACCATGCAAATAAGCATTAACATTTAACATTTTTGTAAAAAGCATTGGTATAAATTTATTTATATTTGCTTAAAGTTTTTAAATCATACCAGTAAGACCATAGTACATCCAGGTGTGCTTCTTGGATTAGCATAGTATTTTTGTACATTTTTCATGACATTTTCACATATTGCTCTCGGCCAAGAGATTGAGTTAAATTTTTTTAAGTTTAACAGCTTTGATAAGAAGCCCCACTGCATGTAGTTCTGATTGTTAGGAAAGAAAAAAGTAATAATCAACAAGAGCAACAACAATTTGACTAAATCTTCATTCCCGTTTTCTTCCTCTATCATTTTTTTCAACCTTCTTGTGACTGTCTTCTGGCTAATTATGTCATTTTCTTCGAAATTTGTAGTCAGAAACTCTGAAAAACTCTCCATTGCTGTGGCCTTATTTGAAGTTGGTATTGGAAACAAATCCTCTCCAGATAAATTCATTCCAAATATAAGGCTAACTTCTTCAGGTGTGATTTTCAGCAGTTTGTTTCCAATTTTGAAAGCTTTTTCTTTAATACTGAAAGAAGTAATTAGTTGGTCTAAATTTGAAGCACTTTTCCGTATGTTTTGCCGTTCTATGCCATTGGTGAGAAACATATTAAAAAAGTTTTTGAATGGCGTTTTGTTGATATAACTTTTTGCTTCTGAAGATAGAATGTTTTTTTCCTTTACCGTCATCATAACTTTGTACACAGCATCTAAATTACATCTGTATGTTCCACTGTACAGATGTTTTTTCTGTCTTTTCAGCCTGTTTTGAATTTCATATTTGTCAACATCATCTGACTCATCTGTTTCAATATTTATTTCTTCAGAATCATAACTTGCTTCATTTAGTTTTTCTGAAATTGTTCCTTCGTCATCTGAGTTTGTTAGATGTTCTTTTTCAGTCATTTGTGAGATTTGCTGTGTTGGTTTAGCTTCATCCTACATTCATGAAAATAATATCATTAATTGGGATCCTAAATTTATTTCTGCATATTCATGAAGATAATATCATTTTGCTCAAGAATCATAATGCACATAAAGTATAATAAACACTTTTGTTGAGTAACTATGTAGTACTGATGGCTATTTTTTTTCCAAAGTATAGAAAGATAATCTGTTTTATCTTTTTTAGGTGTTTAAGTAATGGTCATTTAGAAATCTGAAAACTTAAAGAGAATGAAACACAAAATAGCCATCAGAATATTATTTATAAAAAAGATAAATTCTTTTATCTTTTTTAACAAAGCATTAACAACAAATTATCCATTACAAATTAGTGATCAGTTATTAGAATTTCATCATCACAATAGCCTTGAAGTAATAACATGTACAACATGTATGAATGCAGTGCACAGTGCAGACTTATATGGTCAGAGAATCAAGCTACAACATTAACAAATAGTCAGATCCAAAAGTGAGAGTACAAAGAAGTGCACAGCATACACATAAGCAAATGCAACATGAAAACAAATCTAGATCAATGCAAATGAAGCAACCAAACCTGACTGAAGTGTTCAAATATTACATATATACATGTGTGTAACATCAAGTGAATATGCAACATCATACACATTGAAACCAGAGTCCAACGCAGACATGTCGACAAGATAAGAATGCAAGTGCAGACAAGCTACAATATGACAGACTGCATTTAAAGCAACAACTCAACTCAGTGCACATCAACCCAATACAAACTACATGAAGTATATGGAATCTAGATTCCAATTTAATATGTATATACAAATTGAAGAGTTCAACTAAATATTATACATAACATAAGTAGGAAAACAGTTACCAATGGAGTTGAAGATAAAGGTGATCTCTGGCTGTGTTGATCGCAGAATGGGCTAGATAAAGGTCTAATATTTATGCATTGGGTTCCAGCTTCATTTATAAACATGCACGTTGTTTTCTGTATGAATAACTTTGATTTTGATGACCTGGTGTGCATTTTTACGCTGCATAAAAATTGTCATACATAATGAAATGTTAGAAAGAGTGAAGAATAATTTTTTTGTACTTGTAATTGTAATTATCAAACACAACTAGGGTTGTAATTCTAATAAGTAATTGTGTGTAGGTAGTTATTGTGTATTGTGATTTTTTATATAAAGGGGAATCATATATAGTTCATTATCTAATTAAATCGTTTTGTATAAAAACATAAATGCTTTTATCTTTTTTAAGTAGGGTGTAAATTTGCTGTATATCTTTTGTAATAACTTTTAAATCATGAAAAAATGGCAAACATGTATAACATATACTAGTCACTATTTAAGATAACTAAGGCTTAAGTTGATTTGAACCAATTATAGTAAAAGATAAATATGTTTATCTTTCGTAGCTGTTGAACATAGGAACATTACAACATAACTGTGTTTACACAATACATACAATTTTTGAAGTACTGAAGTTAAAATTATGTTAAAGCAACTCAAAGATAAACAAACATGTTAAATCCATTACATTCTTGTATTAAATCATTTAGATTAAAAGATAAACAGATTTATATTTTTAAGCTGTTGAATATGACCAGTTTTACATCACGTTAAATCATTACAAAAACAACAAACACCTTACATGCATTACAAAAACTGTTATATATAAACACAATCAATAGAACTTATTTGTTACTTGTCAAACACAAGCAAAAACAACCCATAAATAGCAAAGAAAATCAATCAGTGAATGACTACTTACTTCAGCTAACAAAAACAATCGATATATAGCAAAAAAAAACAATCGATGAACAACAAACAGCAAAGATAAACAAGTATTTACTTGTTCAGCAACAAGTGAATAGAAATCACGTCTTGCAACTAGTGAATAGAAATCGCGTCTTAGTTTCTTCAGCTGAAGAAAAGTGAATCAATCGATATATAGCAAACAGTAGAAATAAACAATTACTTACTTGTTCAGCTGAGAAAAGTTAGGCGGTACGATTTCTTCAGCCAATCGATAATCCAACTGAGGCGATTTTGTTTCTAAACCCTACTTTTGTTTTTCATTTGGAGGTTTGGCGGCAGATATGGATTAGCGAGAAGTAGAGGGTTTATTTTCGACCCGTGTCCTGGAAACTAATTTTTTTGAACACGGGTCCTAGAAAATAATTAGTTGATGGTAATAGGCCCTTATAGTGAAATTCCCCTATTTAAAAATAGCCTTTCGGGGAACAGTCTTGGAATTCGACGAAACCAGTTCCATTGGATTCGTAATAGTGTATTATTATCGGATTTTAATTTTCGTAATGTTTGGAGTGATCGTTTGGTCGTACGATAAGTAAACGTGCTGAAATTAAATCGAAAATTCAATATTATAACTAGTCCAAAAAGCTATCTTCTCCATACGATCGAATTTGGACTCGAAACCATTTCCATCGCATTCGGAATAGGGGTATAACATTACAAACGCCTAGCGGCACGCTTTGATAGGAAGTCGAAATTTTTGGCTTCGTTTTCGAGTCGATTTGAATTTGAATTTAAATTGAATATTTATATTAGTCAACTGCAGTTGATATTATTTCACATCAGCCGTATTTTTATTTATTTCAAATCACTATACACACCCTCTCCTTCACGCAACCTTCTCCCTTATCCTCAGTTAAAACTTTATAAACCAGATAAAAATAAATAAAATAAATAAGATAACCAAAGCAAATTTTCTTTCATTCGAAACAAAATGGCGAACGAACAACCCAGTGTTCGACTGCAATTCAATATTCTCCGTTCCTCTTTCCTTTTCAAATTTGAACGAGGATTTAGATCGTTCAAAATCAAAGTCGCACCCTTCCTCTTCATTATTTCGCGATTCAAATCAAAGAAAAAAAAGAAAGAAAAGAGATTATGGCCGCGCGTTTCAAAATCGACTCGAATCGAGTTCGATTATCTCGTGGAGCTCGAAGGGGGTCGCGGCCACCTGGAAGCGCTGGAAGAAGGCGCGCTCGCGCGTGCTTGGGGAGGCGAATTAGGGTTGTTAGCAAATAGGGTCGAGGGTGGCGTCGAAGTGGGATGGAATCGCGCGCTCGCGTAGGCGACAGCAGGGAGGTGCTGAGCTAGAGTTTCGAGACAAAGGATGGGCGAAGCAGCATAGCTCGATTTGTCGAAATCTCAATTTGGAATTGGGTCTCGGGTTTCATATGCAGTGAGGTAATTACAACAGTAAGGTGATTAAGATTATATGTCGACTTAATTATAAGTTAGGAAATTTGTTTTAAATTTATTTTCAGTTGAAATGAAAACAGAAAGCAAAGAAAAAAATTTACAGTGAGGAATTTATAGTTCTGGTTAAATTTAATGTTAGTGAAAACTTTAGTTTAATTTGTGTTTATTTTGTGAATTATATGAAATTTACAGTAAAATAAATTTTGTTATTTTAAAAGGGAATTGATTTGGAATCAAATTATTAAATAAAATAAATTTATTAAGAGAAATTTGTTTAAATAAAAGTATCAGTTAATTAAATTATTAAACAGTAATTGATTACTCAATTCTTTCGAATATTAATAAAAATCATCTAATGTTTATACAAGGTCAAAACTGCAAAGGGAACAAACTGGAATGAAAAATGGATTGCAAAACGAAAGCAAAGGTGAGATCTTCTCACTGAAATCAAAAATTTGAAATTTCAGTTATTTTTTTTGGAGAAAAATGTGTGATCCTCTAGTAAAAGAGGAGAGCACACATGATAGTATATATAAAACATAACAAGGTGCTGCCAACATGCCTGGCAGGTGACAAAAACAAAATAAAGGAAACATGTCTGATAGGTACCCCTAAAATGAGCTCCGGCAAAGCCACCGCCCATTACACCCCAAAATCAAGCTCCGGCATGGCCACCGCCCGATAGTAAAGTGTTAGAGATACCTAGAAATGCCGAGTATCATCAGAAGCCACTCTAAGAGGTCAAAGGTACTGGAAGCCAGCTCAGTCAAAAGAAAAATCTATGAAGCTGCCTCAGCTGATGATCCAGTAAGGAAAAACCACTCTGAGAACTTTGATAAAGCTGGAAGAATCTCCATCCTCAATCAGCAAATCTGGAAAAAGCTGACCTGAACACATGAATATAGACACAAACTTCCTATCTAACCCAAACCTGAGTCAAAACTAAGACATAAGTTAGAATAAAACTCATATATGTATATAAATAGAATTTATATACATATATGTGTAAATAAAACATAATAAGATATAATAGAGAAAAATAATCTAGAACAAAAAAAAACAAATTTAAAGTGAAATGGAAATATGGACCAGACTGAAGAAAATAAACAAAGTGAAATCAAAAATAAAAGAAAACAAATTCAAAAATTAAGACGATTCTAAAACTAACTTTGTAGACCATCAATTAAAAGCAAGTTATGAAGTACCGATGGATTGTCATTTAAATTTGAAAAGAAACTAATACTATTATTGTTAGACTCAAAAATATTATTGTGATGTTTAAAAGTATTGATATTATTACTAACTTTGTTACGATATTCCTTAAAAAGATAATTTTTGGCTAGTTTATATTTAGGATTAGAGATCCAATTAAAGCAAAAAGATGAAATTAAATAAATCAATTTATTGAAATGGTTTTTATTATTATTAAAAACACGTTCAGTTATTGATTGATTGATTGTTTGGATGCAATAGTATATATAGTAGTATATATATATATATATTTGGAGTTGTTGATTTCCCGCATTATATAGCGGATGAGACCCTATGCGCCGCATAATAGCGGATGATATTTTATAAATCCCATATACCGCAATATTCCACCTCGAAGTGGAATGGGTATTTAATTGTTATGCTAACATCTATGGATGCAGGGAAACAGGTTGGAGGGATCCAACTGGATTCCTCAAATTGTATGAATTTGTTTCATATGTTATATGAATTTGTTTCATATGCTGTGTGATGATTTATTGATAATCCGTGAATGATTATATTGATGATTGAATTTGTTGAAGGCTATAACTTAGCCGAATGTATTTTTGGTATCGTTGGATACCAGAAATAAATAAAATTGGATTTTGGGAATTAATTTTTAAGAATTGAATTAATTTGAAAGAAGGAATTTAAAAGTATAAAAAAGTTAATTTTTGTAATCTTATCGAATTATTTCCAAAATATGGTGAAAAGATTTTAATAAATGGATTTCGGGTAATATTATTCGAAGGTTGAAGAATTTATTTGAAATACAAATTTTAATAATTGAAAGAAATAAAGGCATTTATTTTAAAGAAAGATAAATTCAGAAATCAATTTGGAATTTGATTTGGTATTTAAAAATAAATCTTGGGAAATCCATTCTAAAATCGATTAGGTGTTTGAAATAAATGTTTGGAAAATCAATTTGGGATTTGAAATAAATTTGGAAATCAATTTGAAAGTTGATTTGGAGTTGAAAGTAAATATTTGAGAAATCGATTTGAAAATCATATAAAAAGTGAATATTTGGGAATGTAAATTCAAAATGGAATTTATAAAGGAAAGGGAAATTTGTTTTAAAAATAAACACTGATTTATTTTTAAAGTGTGGAAATAAATTTACAGATTTGGAATGTAAATTTAAAATGAATCGATAAGGATTATTTAATTGGTTTAAATGGACCATTTTGAAGTGAAAGTGTATTCTCACTATAAAGCCGAGTATATTTCCAAAGTAGCTTTTAAAATATAAATTAAAGGTTCTAAAGTTGGTTTTTAAAGGAATATTTCGGAGAAAATGTTTTCCCAATTATATTTTAGATAGTGATATAAATCATTTTAAAATATTTGAACTCGGCAGATTTCCAGTGGGAATGAATAAATATTTGGAAATATATTCCGTGTAAGGAAATTGATTTGAAATTTATTTTCAAAAGTTGAAAGGTGAAAAGTGATTTGAAATTTGTTTTCAAATTGTTGAAGTGTGGAAAAATATATATCTTGTGTATTTTGAAAATAAATAATTTAGGAAAATTATTGAAACTTGATTGTTGTGAATTGTTGTTTGATAGTTAAATCACCGACTGACAATATTTGCCTTTGAAATGGCACTTGAATTTGTTTTTAAAACAAGCGATCATTATTCGGTTTAGCCGGGAGAGGACTTTTTATCATATAACCCATTCCGAATAATGATATGACGTTATGGGTTGCAATTGAAGACCGAATTTGCAAGGGCCTCTTCCTTTATTTGGACGAAGTGCCTTCGGTTCTGTTCGAACCTGGAACAAACTTGTATGGATGTATGTCTGACACTACACTTTGAGATATAAAGCTGATTTCTTTCAAATACATCTCTGTTGGTGGCGGAGAATTTATTCTCTTAGCTTAACACCCTTCTCTGAGACGTACGAGCTCAAAGGTTATGTAGTTGAAGGTTATCAGTGATATACTCCCAATTTGGTAGTGTGGTATGCTAAGTGCTGTTGTGTGTTGTTGATCATTTGTTGATCAAAGCATGGCTTTCGTGTAAAGCGTAGCTTTGTGGACGAGACCTCATCGTACCTCACACCCCGGAAATGGTCGAAACAGGAAAATGCGGCAAGGTTATGAGGGTTGCGCCCTTTAGGGTATGTCATTTTCTTCTGGAAAAAGGTAGTATCATGGTATGGAGCCCAGATGCTTTACCTGTGTGGTGGCATCAATCTTATTTACTGTGTGATTGTTGCTTTGTGATCGAGGCGCCTCGGATAAAGGTCGTAAACGACCGGGGGGTGGCATACTCGTGTAGTAGTTACCTAGTTATAGAGGTAGCTCGGCCTTGTGTTGGCAGAGAGCAGTTGTCTCTCGGGACGTCCCTCCAGAGGCTTTTCCATGTGGCATAGGAAGTTCCTTAGCCTGACCATTTGTTGGAAATCCAAAGAAACAATACGAGCCCTTTACGATTGCAATTTGTATAACCTATCACCTCAGGTGGCAGCTATAGCAGGCATAATATAATGGTACCTATGCTGGATAAGATTAATATTATATTTTTGAAATGTTTTCCACACTATGCGCTAGTGATAATATCAAAGAGTTTTCTCGTATTAAGCATATTTGACTATCATAAGAAGAAATCTCCTCCAAGTCTACGATTGCATTGTGTGTGTGGTGGGAGGTCTTATGGTAGTTTCATTTTCCAAAAGCATTGCGAATTTCTTTTATTTTCTTTGCGAAAATAACTGTTTTTGAGATCTCACACCAGTCCCATGACTGACTTGGAGTTTATTGTTTCCTTTCTAAACTTTGGGTGCCCATAATTTTCCACACGGGCAGCCTAGAGTCAGGTTATCAAGTCATTCTGGAATTCAACAATTGCTGTGGAGATCTAGAGGCGAGCTGGATGGCGAGACGTACCACTTATATTATGTATTATTCCACTGTATATTCTGTATGTGGACAAGTTTATATAACTATCTAGTGATGTGTATTGTTGTAAAATCTGATGATGTATTGTATAAACTGATATAGTTCTTTGTTTAAAGATTATTCATTCATCTATTATATGTTGTTCCGCTGCGAAATGTGAGATTCTGTTATTGTTTCTGTTTCATTTTCTTCTGTCTTCTTCTACCTCTTCTGTGACGCCCCACCTCTATACCCACGCTAGCCAAGAATACTACGGAGTAATGTTGTCAACTAGCACGGAGAATAAGGCTGTTGAGGAGCGACCATCCGTGTAATTTCTTTGTGCGAGCACCGATATGTCAGATAGTATGACATGCATTTGTTTTAAGGAGGAAATCTGACATACCGACACAAACTCAAAGCTACTACGCGGTGGCTATAATATCTTCGGAAACAAATATAGAAATAAACATAACACAAATCAGTCACAGACATTCATATCACAAAGGCGGAAAAAGATATGAATATATATAAATAACACATGAAAGTGTACATCAGAGTAGTGGTCTGAAAGATCCACGATAAAACAAAAGAATAGCTACAAGCTACACAAAAGAATAAGTATACATTAAGGAGTCTATATCTCAAATGTATACATCCAAAAACTACTAATCTAAGTAGTTAGCCAAAAGTCAGAGTAATCCCAAAAGAGAAGTCAAGCAGAAGCACTTGTAACATCTCAGTCTGACCCGAGTATTATTTATAAGAAAATAATAAACGGATCAGTCTAGCTATAAATATCAGATGATATGGTATAGAATAAAAGATATGGCATGAACATATAATAACCATAATGGCATACTACTATAAGTATGTAATTGAAAATCAACAAGAGATTAATCGATATCACCAGAATCTTCTCAAAGATAAAATGGGGTATCATACCCTAAACTTGTATTCATAATAAGTCAATGACACACAAATTCACCAATGCACAAAAATTGATAAAACTTATCAATGGAAATCACGAAAATTGGTGAAGCACAAAATTCCAGAAATCATCACAAGAAATCCAGAATTCACAAGAAGGGGGAGGCCTATCACAAAACGGGAGTATGAAAACTCACCAACACGTGTATCACAAAACGAGACGCTATCTCATGGTAGATAACCATTAATTTTGAGCCGAAGCTCCACAAGAATGGCCCGAAGACCGTGGGGCGCTGCCCCACATATGTGATGATGAATCATCACACAAACGGGGTTTAGTCTCCCTCGTAGACAAAGAGACATCGCACAATTGCTAGTTTAAATCACAAAAATGATCGTCATGATCATCAAGAAGTGTCAATCACACCAAGCTAGTAAATATATGAGTTTAGCTTCATGTCCCATAACCACTTGCTTAACTTAAATATTTACGAACAAACTGTAGATCTTCAGTAGAAAATTGTCACAAGAGGTTCAATCGAACAAGTCCAAGAATTAACAGACGAAGTAAACGCAAGCATTTCATACCACTTGTTTTACTAAGCCGTTTAATTAGATTTCTCATCCGAGTGAGGTAAAGGCTTATATATACTAATAGATTGGAAAACGGTTTAAGAGAAAGAGTTTTGTAAATAAAATAGTGTTGAAATCGTTTGGAACAAAGGGTTTTGATATTTACTACTAGTATTAAAACCTTTATGTTTTTAAAGTGACAAATCACAAAAATGATTGTAGAAACAATCGGTCACAAAAGTTCACATTCGATGATGTGAATAAAAGCCAAAGAAATCAATTCCAAAACCATCAAAGTGGAATTTCCCCTGCGACGTAACAAAAATTCAACACAGGAAGTAGGCGCGACCTAAGATGGCGCGACCTAACACGGTACCACGAGTGAAAGGGGGTGAACGACCTAACTCGGTCGAGCTAGCGACAGGGGGGTGCGACCTAACAAAGGCCGACCTAATGTGAAACGAGCTAAGTGGTGCGAGCAACCTAGGGGAAGGTGTGACTTAATGGCACGACCTAGCGTGTTAACGACCTAGGCAAACGACCTAGTGGTAAAACGGGTCGAGTGACCTAAAGGAAGCGAGCTAGGCGATGGCGCGACCTAGGACGTAACGACCTAACTGGTCTCGAGATGCTTCAATGGTCAAGCGATCTAAATGAACGAACGACCTAATAAGACAGACCTATTGATGGCGAGCTAGGGAACGACCTAGCGAAGTAAGACAGAACGACCTAATCGATCGCGACCTAGTGTGTTTTAGATCGCCGGGCGACCTAAGGGATAAACGAGCTAAGGGGCGAACGACCTAAGCCCAGAACGAGCTATATGCAGGTAGAGACTTTTCCACGCCATGCGAGCTAGCGAGGCAGAATGACCTAAGCCCAGAAAATTGCTGAAACACACTAAAAATTGGGATTTTCAGCAATTCAATCCAACCCAAATGCAAATGTACATGCTAAAGTGATAGGAATTCATTCCCAACAATCTAAGATAGTTATAGACAAGAATGTGAGATAAAAATCTCACCTTTTCACGAAAATTGATGAAGATGAAGCTTGAGAGCAAAGCAAGAATCAACCACAAGCTTGGATCAATCTCTTCTCTTTGGATTTGGAGTAGATGTTGGATTAGCAATGAAGACTAGGACTTTGGAGTTTTAATTTCCCATTCCTCTCCCCATTTTTGATAAAGCTTGAAGTGTTAGGAAATGAAGAATGAAGTGATGAAGAGGAGATGGGTTGGGACTGAGTTAGTAAGTGGTTCAGCCCAAACCAAAGCCCCAAGCGAAAAAGTGACGAAAATTCCACTAACTCCAAATATATTAAAGTTTATACTTAAAAAGATCGCAATCATCATTTTGAACTCAATGGAGGTGGTCTCGAGTCCTAATTTGACCGTATGCAAAAAGTAGTTTTTCAGACTAAAATCCGATTGACGATAAAATATTTAAATAAAATATTTAAATATAAAATCGACAAATATGCGGGTTGTTATAGACTCCCCTCCTTAAAGAAGTTGCGTCCTCGCAATATATAAGATGGAACTAAAAAGTAACAACCATAAAAGCATATTAACACAAAAGAAATTTGAAATAAGAAGTTCACCTTAAAGAGCATGAGAAAGTAAGTTTGGATGTGTACGCTCGATGAATTCTCTAGATTCCCAAGAGCAATCCTTAGGATTTGAGGACCATTGAACTTTAACAAGCGGAACATCTTTATTTCGAAGTCGTTTGGCCTCCGAAGCAACAATTCGAATAGGATGCTGCTCAGAAGTTAAATTAGGCGAAACTTCAATCTCTTCCACAACACCGGGCTCAAGAATAGAATCAGAATCTCGAAGGCATTTCCGTAATTGAGAAACGTGAAACACGTCATGCATGGTAGAAAACTGAGCCAATAATGAAAGGCGATAAACCATGGAACCAATACGTTCGGTGATAGGAAATGGCCCAATATATCGAGGCGCTAACTTTCCCGATCGACTGAAACGTACAACACCCTTCATAAGGGAAACACGAATAAATACAAGATCTCCAACAGAAAATTCTAATTTCCTTCTCCGATTATCGGCATAGGATTTTTGTCTACTCTAGGCTTCTTTCATCCTATGACGAATGAGTTCAATCTTTTCTGTGGAATCACGAATAAAATCTGGACCTAAAACCAGCTTCTCACCGGCCTCAAGCCAACAAGAAGGAGATCGGCATAGCCTTCCATAAAGTGCATCAAAAGGTGCCATACCAATACTAGATTGGAAGCTATTATTATAGGAAAATTCGACAAGAGAAATATGATCTTCCCAAATTCCACCGAAATCAAGCACACAAGAACGAAGAAGATCTTCAAGAGTTTGATTCACACGCTCAGTTTGTCCATCGGACTGGGGGTGATAAGCGGTGCTAAAATTAAGCTTCGTTCCCAAAGCTTTTTGAAGACTCTTCCAGAATCCACTAGTAAACAATGGATCACGATCACTAACAATGGAAGTAGGGACTCCATGCAATTTAACAATTTCTTTGATAAAGAGTTTGGCCAGAAGAGGAACGGTTTGGTTCGACCGAACGGGAATAAAATGGGCGGGTTTAGTAAGTCTATCAACGATCACCCATAAGCTATCATGACCCGAACGAGAATGGGGAAGGCCATCAATAAAATCCATGGAAATTCGATCCCACTTCCAAATTGGAATTTCCAATGGTTGTAATAACCCACCGGGCCTTTGATGTTCGGCCTTGACAAGTTGGCAAGTCATGCAACACTTAACAAAGTTAGCAATATCAGATTTCATTCCCTCCCAATAATAAAGTCGTTTTATATTCGCGTACATTTTACTACTACCGGGATGGATGGTAAATTTAGAGCGATGAGAATCTTCTAAAATATCTTTACGAAGATCTCTAATATTTGGTATGATAAGTCTACCAAATTTTCGAATGCCGCCACGAGAATTAATATCAAAGTCTTTCAAACCTTCAATATCAATTTTATCCTTAACATTTTGACCAAGAAGAGCCAATTCAGGATCTAGCTTTTGAGCTTCAAGAATGCGGTCAAAAAGAGAACGACGAGCCTCAAGGCTACATAAAACAAAAGATGAACATAAATCGGATACACGATCTCTAATCTCACAAGTGGATAAAACCTCGAGATCATGCCATTCGGATATCATCATAGAAACAACCGCTTGTTTCTTACGACTAAGAGCATCAGCAACTCGATTTCCCTTTCCGGGAGTATAAAGAATATCAAGATCATAAGAGGCAAGGAATTCAAGCCAACACTGTTGATGCAAATTGAGTTCCTTTTGAGAATATTTCAAAGACTTATGATCTATATAAAGTATAAATTTCTCTCCCAAAAGATAATGTCGCCAAATTCAAAGGGCAAAAACGATAGCCGCGAGTTCTAAATCATGTGGCATATCTAGTCTCAGCCGGCTTCAATTGTTTAGAAGCATAAGCAATAACACGTTCTTTTTGCATAAGAACGGCACCCAGACCAACGCGACTAGCATCGGTATAAACAACAAAATCTTGATTCCCTTCAGGAATAACAAGAATAGGAGCATCAGAAAGGAGTTCTTTTAATTTCTGAAAAGAAGTTTCACATTTGTCCGACCAAATGTGTTTAACACCTTTCTTTGTTAAGACAGTAAGAGGCACGGCAATTTTAGAAAAGTCTTTTATGAAAAGGCGGTAATAACCTGCCAATCCGAGAAAGCTACGGATTTCAGTCACGCTCTCCGGTCTTTTTCAATTTAGAATCGCTTCAATCTTTGAAGGATCCACCGATATTCCAGATTCGGAAATAATATGACCGAGAAACTTAACACAAGATTGCCAAAAGTGGCATTTAGAAAATTTTGCTTTTAATTGATTGCTCCTAAGAGTTTCCAATACAATCCGAAGATGCTTTTCATATTCCTCCTCGCTTTTAGAATACATAAGAATATCATCAATAAAGATGAGAACAAACCGATCAAGGAAATCTTTGAAAACTCGATTCATAAGGTCAACGAAATAAGCCGGAGCATTCGTTAAATCAAATGGCATAACTAGCCATTCATAAGATCCATAACGAGTACGGAACAAATTCAAAGGATACTATCCTCTGCAATACGAAGCTGATGAAAACCGGTAGCTAAGTCCAATTGTGAAAAGACTCTAGCACCACTAAGTTGATCAAATAGATCATCAATCCGAGGTAAAGGATATTTATTCTTAATAGTAAGATCATTAAGCTTGCGGTAGTTGACGCAAAGCCTAAGTGTACCATCGGATTTCTTCACGAAAATTGCCGAAGCTCCCCAAGGCGAGGAACTAAAGCGAATAAATTGCTTCTTCTCCAATTCGGATAATTGTTTGCGCATCTCTTCATTCTCCTTATTGGACATGCGATAAGGAGGACGGGTAATAGGTTGAGCTCCAGGTATAAGATTAATTTTGAACTCAATTGCTCACTTAGGTGGTAATCCTAAAACGGGCTCAAATATGTTGGAAAATTCACGAACGACGTGAATAAGAGAAATGACATCTTCCTCATCATCATTGTCATCATCAAGAGGGTTTAAAGAATATAAAGATGCAACCAAAGCGGAATCCGAATCTTTAAGAACAATAGAAATCTGCTTAACAGATAGTGGATGTCGAAGATAAATAGTCCGCTCAGGACATAGGATATGAGCTTCATAACGGTTAAGCCAATCCATACCCAAAATCATTCCAAAGCCTAAGTAACGCATGACATGCAAATCGGCTAGGAAAGAAAAATCACACAAAATAATCTCGACATCATTACAAAGCAGACTGAGTGTTGCGGATCCACCAAGGAGATTCGCAATTCTCAGAGAAGTCATTAAAGCGACAACACTTAAAGAAAAGGTATCAACAAGTTCCTTTGATATAAAAGAATAGGATGCACCCGTATCAAAAAGAACTCGAACAGGTTGATCATGAAATATAATAATGCCATCAAGGATAGAATGAGACATACCTTGACCGCGAGATGTGTTACCAGGGGCTTGAGCCACATTTAACTTTCCCTCCTTCTTGCCTTGAAGTCTGGGGCATAAATGTATATAATGATCTGGGATTTTACAATAGCGACAAGAACGTGGCTTCGAACACTTGTTCGCAAAATGGTCCTTAGAACCACAGTTATAGCATTGCCCGCTACTAGGGGAAGGAGTCTTTGCTGCCGGAGGTGCATGTTTCCTCTTTTTGTTGGGATAAGGACCTTTGAATTTGTTTGGCCTCTTCTTGTTGTTGAAGTTTGGTTTGGAACCCACCACTTCAACATCACTTTCCCTATCCGCCTCTTCAACACGAAGAGCGATATCAATGAGTTGGTCAAAAGAAACTTCTAATTTGAGAAGTAATGGCTTCTTGAGATTTTTGTTTAAGCCATAGACGAATCTTTGGTTCTTCTTCAATGGGGTGTTGATGTATTCAACCCCATATTTAGACAGTGACTCGAAGGATGCAACATAGTCTGTCACAGAGGATTCACCTTGAATAAGGTCTATGAAACGACGAGCCAATGTTACTTTCTCAGCTTCTGGTACAAATTTCAATTCGAAGCATTCCCGGAATTGCTCCCAGGTGAGATCCGCTTCATTGATTTCAGAAATAAGAAGTTTGTACCAGTCCAATGCTCTCTCTTGGAGCATACTGGAGGCCACCTGAACACGGTGAAGATCGATAAGATTCATGCGAGAAAAGATTCGACCGCATGTTCTTAACCAAGCCTGGACTTCAATAATAGTTTCAGAACCTTTGAATGGATTCCCACCCAAGTTGGTATAATCGTTGCACAAGCGTGCAAATCCAGACTTAGGGTGAGTAGGTTCCTGATTAGGGCCAGCTGCCTGAGCATTCTTTACTAAATCAAGAAGCTGTTGAGTAGTCATAAAAACTCCATCCTGGGGAGTAACAGTAGATGGTCCGGCTCTGGGACGGCCTGGTCTAGACATTCTCTTCTTTAAGAAAGAGAGAAGAAGAAAAGTTATTCTCCAAATACATATCAAGCAAATCTTGATAGATAAAACAAGGATACATAAAAGGAAATAGAATGAATCGGTACGAAGACTCGAATTAAATCCTAAGGCACGACTCCTAAGTTGGACTTAGGACGATGATCCTTGTAAGTTATTCTACATTGTCCGAAGTTTGGCTCTGATACCAAGCTATGACGCCCCACCTCTATACCCACACTAGCCAAGAACACTACGGAGTAATGCTGTCAACTAGCATGGAGAATAAGGCTGTTGAGGAGCAACCATCCATGTAATTTCTTTGTGCGAGCACCGATATGTCAGATAGTATGACATGCATTTGTTTTAAGGAGGAAATCTGACATACCGACACAAACTCAAAGCTACTACGCGGTGGCTATAATATCTTCGAAAACAAATATAGAAATAAACATAACGCAAATCAATCACAGACATTCATATCACAAAGGCGGAAAAAGATATGAATATATATATAAATAACACATGAAAGTGTACATCAGAGTAGTGGTCTGAAAGATCCACGATAAAACAAAAGAATAGCTACAAGCTACACAAAAGAATAAGTATACATTACGGAGTCTATATCTCAAATGTATACATCCAAAAACTACTAATCTAAGTAGTTAGCCAAAAGTTAGAGTAATCCCAGAAGAGAAGTCAAGCAGAAGCACCTGTAACATCTCGGTCTGACCCGAGTATTATTTATAAGAAAATAAAAAACGGATCAGTCTAGCTATAAATATCAGATGATATGGTATAGAATAAAAGATATGGCATGAACATATAATAACCATAATGGCATACTACTATAAGTATGTAATTGAAAATCAACAAGAGATTAATCAATATCACCAGAATCTTCTCAAAGATAAAATGGGGTATCATACCCTAAACTTGTATTCATAACAAGTCAATGACACACAAATTCACCAACGCAAAAAAATTGATAAAACTTATCAATGGAAATCACGAAAATTGGTGAAGCACAAAATTCCAGAAATCATCACAAGAAATCCAGAATTCACAAGAAGGGGGAGGCCTATCACAAAACGGGAGTATGAAAACTCACCAACACGTGTATCACAAAACAAGACGCTATCTCATGGTAGCTAACCATTAATTTTGAGCCAAAGCTCCACAAGAATGGCCCGAAGACCGTGGGGCGCTACCCCACATATGTGATGATGAATCATCACACAAACGGGGTTTAGTCTCCCTCGTAGACAAAGAGACATCGCACAATTGCTAGTCTATATCACAAAAATGATTGTCATGATCATCAAGAAGTGTCAATCACACCAAGCTAGTAAATATATGAGTTTAGCTTCATGTCCCATAACCACTTGCTTAACTTAAATATTTACGAACAAACTATAGATCTTCACTAGAAAATTGTCACAAGAGGTTCAACCGAACAAGTCCAAGAATTAACCGACGAAGTGAACGCAAGCGTTTCATACAACTTGTTTTACTAAGCCGTTTAATTAGATTTCTCATCCGAGTGAGGTAAAGGCTTATATATACTAATAGATTGGAAAACGGTTTAAGAGAAATAGTTTTGTAAATAAAATAGTGTTGAAATCGTTTGGAACAAAGGGTTTTGATATTTACTACTAGTATTAAAACCTTTATGTTTTTAAAGTGACAAATCACAAAAATGATTGTAGAAACAATCGGTCACAAAAGTTCACATTCGATGACGTGAATAAAAGCCAAAGAAATCAATTCCAAAACCATCAAAGTGGAAGTTCCCCTGCGACATAACAAAAATTCAACACAGGAAGTAGTCACGACCTAAGATGGAACGACCTAACACGGTACCACGAGTGAAAGGGGGTGAACGACCTAACTCGGTCGAGCTAGCGACAGGGGGGTGCGACCTAACAAAGGCTGACCTAATGTGGAATGAGCTAAGTGGTGCGAGCGACCTAGGAGAAGGCGCGACTTAATGGCGCGACCTAACGTGTTAACGACCTAGGCAAACGACCTAGTGGTAAAACGGGTCGAGCGACCTAAAGGAAGCGAGCTAGGCGATGGCGCGACCTAGGACGTAACGACCTAACTGGTCTCGAGATGCTTCAATGGTCAAGCGACCTAAATGAACGAACGACCTAAGAAGACCGACCTATTGATGGCGAGCTAGGGAACGACCTAGCGAAGTAAGACAGAACGACCTAATCGATCGCGGACCTAGTGTGTTTTAGATCGCTGAACGACCTAAGGGATAAACGAGCTAAGGGGCGAACGACCTATGCCCAGAATGAGCTATATGCAGGCAGAGACTTTTCCACGCCGTGCGAGCTAGCGAGGCAGAACGGCCTAAGCCCAGAAAATTGCTGAAACACACTAAAAATTGGGATTTTCACCAATTCAATCCAACCCAAATGCAAATGTACATGCTAAAGTGATAGGAATTCATTCCCAACAATCTAAGATAGTTATAGACAAGAATGTGAGATAAAAATCTCACCTTTTCACGAAAATTGATGAAGATGAAGCTTGAGAGCAAAGCAAGAATCAACCACAAGCTTGGATCAATCTCTTCTCTTTGGATTTGGAGTAGATGTTGGATTAGCAATGAAGACTAGGACTTTGGAGTTTTAATTTCCCATTCCTCTCCCCATTTTTGATAAAGCTTGAAGTGTTAGGAAATGAAGAATGAAGTGATGAAGAGGAGATGGGTTGGGACTGAGTTAGTAAGTGGTTCAGCCCAAACCAAAGCCCCAAGCGAAAAAGTGACGAAAATTCCACTAACTCCAAACATATTAAAGTTTATACTTAAAAAGATCGCAAACATCATTTTGAACTCAATGGAGGTGGTCTCAAGTCCTAATTTGACCGTATGCAAAAAGTAGCTTTTCGGACTAAAATCCGACTGACGATAAAATATTTAAATATAAAATCGACAAATATGCGGGTTGTTACATCTTCTTTTTAACCCTAATGATTCGGTTTTCCGGCATTCGATTGCGCGGCATTTGATACAGTGGACGTATTAATGTCGACTTTCGAGCGTCGAAAGATCGTATTGTTACATGTGGTATCAGAGCAATTGGTTAAGCGATAACCCTGGCTCTGTTGGGTGTTACTCATTAGAGATAGAGTCAGTAGTACTCTAGAATGAGTGTGAGTGTAATAATAGATATGAGCGCGTATTTGTTAGTGAATACAAAAATTTGTTTTTTATTGTGTTGACTTATCGGTTGATTGTTTATAGATTCTGGTTGGTTCAGTTTGGCCAACTGTAATCGATAGGGGTTTCTAAACTCTTAAACAAGATAAACTGACACAGTATTGTTTTAAAACGGGGTAAATGAAATAATTTTACCCAAAACTATTTTTGTAGAAAAGAAATGATTTTCTGTAAATTATTATTGTATATGGATGCTTGGTTGTTAGGAAGAGATAATATTGAATTATTATCATTATTATATGGAAATTGAATAAGAAATAATGGTATAACCAAAGATTTGGAGATAAATTCATTTAACAAATGAAATTTATAAATATGAATTGAAAGTATAAAGAAATGAATTCATATACAAATGAGATTTGTAAATGTAAATTGTAAATGTGATTTATAATTTGAAATAGAATTCCAAGAAGATATTTAAGATAAAATTCATTAATGGAATGAAATTGGTAATGTGAATTTATAGATGAGTTTTATAAATTGAAATGAGATGCCAAAGTAATTTTTGCAATACGGATTAAAGGATTTGAATTGAAATTTCAAAAGATATTTTGAAGGGATATAATTAATTTCAAAGTTAGTTTTGAAATGTGTGTAATTGTTAAAAAGACTCTGGAATTTCTTTAAAAGGTTATGGAATGTAAATAAGTTTGATAACTTATAAAAATATTTGAAATTGATTGGAATAAGATTCAAATTGAAAAGGAATGAATTTGTGAACGAACAAATGAGGTTATATTTGTAAATAAATGAATTGGAATAGAATAATGAAATGAGATTTGATTTGAATCAAGTTGAAGAAAAATCCAAACTTGGAGAAAAATAAAATAAAATGGATTTAATTCAAGTAAACAAACTTGATAATTTATTAATTCATGAAATAATGAATTAGAAGTTGAATTAGTTAAATTAAAGTTGAGTTCTGAGCTGAATAAAAAAAATGGTTTGAATTCGCATATAAATTCAAGTAAGTCGTAGAAATAAATTGAAAATTTCCTTGTTATTGATAAAATAAATTCGGGATGAATTGAATATGGAAATTTGAAATTTAAAAAGGATAAGTGAATATACTAATTAAATTAAATTAGTAGATGGAATCGATTTGATTAAATGAAAAATCAAATCAAAGATTTAAATTAGAAATTGTTTACAAGGAAACTATAATTTGAGTTTTGAGTTGAAATAACTTAAGCAATATTTGGATAAATGCTCGACTTAAGTAAAATTGTGAAATGGTTGTTGTCAAATTTTATTGAATGATTTTTAATGAAATTTGTTTGATAGTGAATGCAAATTAAATTGAATGGAATCAATTGGAAATGAAATAGAATAAAGTGTAAATTGAGATGGTATCAATTTAAACTACTTATAAACTAGAATGGATATTCTATTAAGTGAATATCGTCGGAATTTGCATAGAAATGATTGTCGGTTGACGCAAACGAGATTGTATAAAAATCTATGAGTTAATGAAAGCAAATAAAATTGATTTTGGAATCAATTGAAAGAGATATGAGTTAGATTCATTTAAAAATGAATTGAATATAAGGAATTGCATTGTAAACCATTGAATTGAATGTAAATTAGATGAAAGCGGTTAAATTTGTATTGAAACCATATAAATTGCTAATGGAAATAATTTTGGATGTATTGCTTATGAAATCTATGTATTTGCTATTGAAATGAGTAAAATGTTAATAGACTTCCTATATATGTCACTTACATATTTAAATTGAGTAAGTACAGGTTTTTGGAAGCCGTTTGGCTGCATTTGGTCGTGCAAATGCTAATAAATAGACTGATTTGCTTAAAATGCTAATAAAGGTACGCCTACGCAATACAAAATAGGAAATATGAACTGTTTTTGCTTTTCCGACCGTGTGGGTCGATGTATATATATTTATATCCCTTGTCAAATTGCAAAAGCTCCTCCGTACAAGGGAGACTTCGCCAAAATTTTCCGAAAATTTTGGGAGTAAGAAAAATTTTGAAATTTTTTTTTTGAAATTTTTGTTAACGGAAAATTGATTTTCAAATTATAATGGAAACGTAAGAATTGAACTAGAAAATGAAAACCATTGTTTTGGTCGAAGTTAAAAGCTTTGGAAAAAGTGAATATCGAGTTTCACTAAGTGAATTTTTGGTTTTTGAAGATAAAATGAATTCAAATAGAATTGAAATTGTAAATTGAATTCAAATGGAATTGAAAATGCAAAGTTGAATGGAAATGAATATATAACTTTGTTAGTGAAGTGAAATAAATATAAGAAGTATGTAAATACTTATATTGAACTTAAGAAATGGATAATGGAATTCTTAAGTAAAATTTAGAATTGAGGAAATATTCTAAGTTAATAAGTGAATGAAGATTAAACGGGAAGTTGTAAAATGGTGATTGTGAATAAGTGGATGGAAATCAAAATATAAACGTGCAAAAAGATTTTTGAATGTTGTAATTGGACATTATTGTTAAGTAAAATATACAGGGGTTATAAAGGAAAATGGAATTGGATTTTGATTTCGAAGATAAATTGGAATCTGCTCGGCAAAGCTATATATTTAAAATTCTAGTATGAAATTTGATGAGTTTCTGATTTTGCCACTTGGCATTTTGTTTTCTTTTGGAATTTGGGAGTCCGTAGGGACATTTTGTAGTCATCCCGAGCTAGCCGCGCAAAGGAGACGCTGGCGAAATTTTTTGAAAATTTAGAGAGTTGGAAATTTTTTGAGAAATTTTGGATAATTTAAAATTTGAATTTAAATTTAAATTTGAATTGTGAAGTAAAATAAAGTTGTTTGAAACTTATGGTTGAGTTTGGAAAGTTAATAAGAGGAATGATAGTGTCTTTAATAAGAAGATTGGTTTGAAAATTTGATAAAATTGTTTGGTTTTGGGAAAATGACAAACGGTATTGGAGCATTCTTCTTAACTTGTAATTTCGAGACGAAATTCTTTTAAGGGGGAAAGAATGTAACGACCCTGAATTTTTGACATTAGAAACCAGAATATTTAATTGATTTTAAATATCTGGAAGTTAGTTTGATTTGAAATTCAAATATCATAATGAATTTGGCAATTAAATTATTGAATTTAATTTATTGAAGTTGGGTAAAAAATTTAATCTTCAGTTTTAAGCTGATTAAAAATATTTTCAAGGCTTAGAAAATTCATATTTATGATACTGAAGATAATAAAAGCTTCAGAATTGAATTTGAAATGTTTTGTTCAGTTTTGAATTTCATCGGTTAAATCGATATTTAAAAATAGCCTTCCGAGGCATAGTTTCGGAATTCGACGAAACCAGTTCCATTGGATCTGTAATAGTGTATTAGTATCGGATTTCGATTTTCGTAATGTTTGGAGTGATCGTTTGACCGTACGATAAGTAAACACGCTGAAATTAAATTGAAAATTCAATATTATAACTAGTCCAAAAAGCTATCTTCTCCATATGATCGAATTTGGACTCGAAACCTTTTCCATCGCATTCGGAATAAGGGTATAACATTACGAACGCCTAGCGGCACGCCTTGATAGGAAGTCGAAATTTTTGGCTTCGTTTTCGAGTCGATTTGAATTTGAATTTAAATTGAATATTTAAATCTTTCCATTTCCCAATTCGATCCGATCTGGTCATTCGTAGAGCTATTTACTCGATCGCAGACATTTCTGCAACATTTCTAAGAGAGGAACGAATAGTCAATTTTGAAAGAACTTATAGTCGGCCTCTTTCAGATATGAATCTATCTGATTCAGAAGGGAAGAACTTGCATCAGTATCTTAGTTTCAATTCAAACATGGGTTTGATTCACACGAAGGAGATACGCGATTTAAAAAACGGAAGATCCAATATTTCACAATTGTATCTAGAATAACTAGAAAAGTGGAAACAAGACCAGATATAATTTTCTCATTATGAGCCAATCCAAAATCATTGTAGATCGAACCAATCATTAGTTCCCAACCATGGGTTGAGTGAAATCCAATCCATAAATCAGTAACTAAAAGAATAGAAAAAGCTTTTATTGTGTCACTTTTAGTCAACTGCAGTTGATATTATTTCACATCAGCCGTATTTTTATTCATTTCAAATCACTGTACACACCCTCTCCTTCACGCAACCTTCTCCCTTATCCTCAGTTAAAACTTTATAAACCAGATAAAAATAAATAAAATAAATAAGATAACCAAAGCAAATTTTCTTTCGTTCGAAACAAAATGGCGAACGAACAACCCAGTGTTCGACTGCAATTCAATATTCTCTGTTCCTCTTTCCTTTTCAAATTTGAATGAGGATTTAGATCGTTCAAAATCAAAGTCGCACCCTTCCTCTTCATTATTTCGCGATTCAAATCAAAGAAAAAAAAGAAAAGAGATTATGGCCGCGCGTTTCAAAATCGACTCGAATCGAGTTCGATTATCTCGTGGAGCTCGAAGAGGGTCGCGGCTGTTGATACACGAAGATTTTGATCAATGACAATGTGCTTCAACAAAAAAGAAGAGATATATGCAAAATCAGAGGAAGATCGATGAAGACCAAAGTATAAACATAAGTATGATTTTTATAGGTCTAAAGTCTAGATTATTTGTTAAAATCTATCCTCAAGAGATTTGCACGAACACTAAAACACATTCATAAAACTTCATTTTTTCACTGTGCATACTTTTATAGTTCAGTCGACTGAACAGGTATGGACAGTCGACTGAAATTGGCACACATTTACAAATATGCACAGTTTCAGTCGACTGAATTTCCTGCCCAGTCGACTGAATGCTTTCCTGAAAATTTTCCTTTGTATTTTCAGTCGACTGAATTTCTTGCTCAGTCGACTGAATCTGTAACTGCGAATTTGCTCCGAAAGGATACCTTCTTCCTCCCAAGAGTTGCAACCATTCTCCAATAGAAATGGAAGCATCTCTTGCCTGCACCTCTTGCAAACAAATGCACCTCTTCTACAAGTATAAATACATGGTTTTAACATTTGCAAAACACAATTTCTAATTGCTTTAATCTTTCTATTTTTCTTGAACATACTTTCAGATTTATTAAAGTTTTCAAAAGCAATCACAAACCACATCAATTGCTTGAATCTCTGTTTTGAACAATAACACCTTTTGATTCATAGCAATTCACTTTTCCTAAATCTTCACAAACACGTTGTATACTCTCGAGGATAAGATTATAGGAAAGATGTACTCAATTTGACTCATTAGTGTTATCAAGAACACAACAAGTCAGAAATACTTTTAGTATCTAGTTGAAGCCCTCTTCGGCAGTTGAGGCAAGAAATCCCGTTCGGTTGTTCGGGTAAGTTGTAAACCTATTCCTCTAGGTTAAGTGAGGGTTGTTGGTTAGTTGAATTCCTAAGAGGAGCTTAGGGACTGGACGTAGGACAAGAGGTCCGAACCAGTATAAAGTCTTGGTGTCTACTTTACTTACTGCTTACTACTATCTACCTAGACCATTTCACTATTCCATATTATACGATCCTACCGCATAGACTCTTTCAATTGGTATCAGAGCAAGGACGTCCTATAACCATAACACCGTTATTTGACATATTGATAATATGGAAAACAACACAAGCACAACATCTACCTACAACTCTACATTTGCAGAAGGACAATCTACTCAAAGACCTCCTCTATTCAATGGACTAAACTATAATTATTGGGCTACAAGGATGAGGATTTATATGCAAGCAACAAGTTTTGAAGCCTGGAATGCAACACAAGCAGAACTCGTTGTACCAACAACAGAATATTCTACATGGACGCAAGCTCAGAAGAATGAAGTTAGTGCAAATGCCAAAGCTATGAATATGCTATTTTGTGCTTTAGACAGAAATGAATTCAATCGTGTTAGCATTTGTACTACTGCACATCAAATATGGAGTACACTTAAAACCATACATGAAGGCACAAACAAGGTTAAACAAACAAAGATCTCCATGCTAAAGAACCAGTTCCAAAACTTTAGAATGCGACAGAATGAATCCATCAATGACATGTACTCAAGGTTTCAAGACATTCATCATGCCTTAATAGGGCTAGGAGAAAAATACACGGATTTTGATATTGTATCTAAAGTTCTAAATTCACTCACTGATGAATGGGAAAGAAAAGTCTTAGCAATCGAAGAAGCAAATGATCTATCAACAATGAAACCAGAAGAATTAATTGGAAATCTTATGTCATATGAAGTAAATATGCAAGCTAAGAAAGATCAAGCACAAGAAAGAAAAAATGTAGCCTTTCATGCGGAAAAGGAAGAATCAGAGTCTGAAGATGAGGATTTAGCATTTATAGCCAAAAACTTCAAGAAATTCTTAAGATATAGAAAAGAAAATAAAAATGGATTCAAAAAGAATTTCTTGAACAAACCTTCATCCTCAAATATAGAATGTTTCAATTGTCACAAGAAAGGTCACATGCAAAAAGATTGTCCAAAGCAAAAGAAGGAGAATCAGAACAAAAACAAGAAAGTAAAATTCAAAAAGAAGGCATTCTCTGTAACATGGGATGATTCAGATTCATCTTCATCTGAAAGTGAAAATGATAGCGACAATAAACAAGTGAATGTATGCTTTATGGCTCAAGAATCTGAGGTTAGTAATTTAACTTTCGACGATTTAATTGATGTAAATACTGAACTATTGAGTACAATAAAAAATCTTAAAAGAAACTTAAGGAAACTCATGAAAATCAGAACAAAGCTGAGTTTGAAAGGGATATGTTAAAAGATGAAAAGAAAATTCTAGAAGAAGAACTTGAAAAAGTTCAAGAATCTCTTTCAAATTCGGAAACTCAATTATCTCTTTTAAGTCAAGAAATTGAAAATCAAAAGACAAAAAATGATATAATTATTTCTGAAAATCATAAGTTAAAAACTCAGAATAAACAAGTTGAGCTAGAAAAAAATAGTCTTCAAGTTAGACTAGATAACATCACTAAAAATGTTTCTAATTTTAACAAAGGAAGGGAAAATTTATCTAAGATTTTAGAAAATTCTCAATCTTCCTCGAATAAACATGGATTAGGATATAAAAAGGAACCAAAAATTCCTAAAAAGATAAATACAAATATTAAGAAGAATACTGATTCAACACAACAAGTATTATTAAGAAAACCTATTAGAACAAAAGAAGAAACTAATATAATTAAAATTTGGGTTCCAAAGACTAACAATATTTTGATTAGGAATAAATATATCAAAGCATTTATGGATAGTGTTCATAACAATAAAAATTATATTTATAAAAAGGATACTGAACCAAATTGGGTTTGGTTTCCTAAGTTCTAACTTTTAGGACCCTATTGAAAGGTGGGTACCAATAATTTGGTATTTATTTTCAGGTCCCACTCAAAAAGAAGAAATGGATACTAGACAGTGGTTGCTCAAAACACATGACCGGCGACAAAGATATGCTTACAAACATCACATACTTTGATGGTGGCTCGGTTACCTTCGGAGACAATTCAAAAGGCTATATCATTGGCAAAGGAGATGTGAGCAATTACGGTACATCAAATTTACCTTTTATTACAAATGTTTCATTAGTTAAAAATCTAAAACATAATCTTCTAAGCATAAGTCAACTTTGTGACAAAGGTTTTAAAATAACTTTTTGGGAAAATAAATGTAGTATTTTCGATCAAAACCAAAATCTTGTTTTTGAGGGAAATAGAGATAGGAATATTTATGTTTTAAATATGAAAATTAATCATAATACAAATATGTGTTTACTAGTCAAAGATAATGACCCTTGGTTATGGCACAAAAGATTTTTTCATATTAATTTCAAAACTATTAGAAAACTTTCTAAAAATGAATTAGTAAGAGGATTACCTAAGATAAACTTTAAGATAAAAAATCTTTGTGATGATTGTCAAATAGGAAAATTAACAAAATCATCTTTCAAATCTAAGAAAAATATTTCAACTTTACAACCACTAGAATTACTTCATATGGATCTTTTCGGACCAACACAAGTTCAATCCATTAATCATAATCGATATGTATTTGTAATAGTTGATGATTTTTCAAGATATACATGGACCATTTTTATGAAAAATAAAAGTGATACATTTGAAATTTTTAAAACATTTGTCAAAATAATTCAAAATACTAAAGATTTGAAAATTAAAAATATACGAAGCGATCATGGAGGAGAGTTCGAAAATGAAGCTTTTGAAACTTTCTATAAAAAGAAAGGAATAAATCATAACTTTTCATTTCCTAGAACTCCTCAACAAAATGGAGTAGTTGAAAGAAATAATAGAACATTGCAAGAATGCACAAGGACATTATTAAATGGAAGTTTTCTACCAAAACATTTTTGGGCAGAAGCCGTAGCTACTGCATGTTATGTATTGAATAGAATATCAATTAGACCATTAACTAAAAATACTTCATATGAACTTTTTAACAATAGAAAACCAAATATCTCCTATTTTAAAATATTTGGATCAAAATGTTTTATTCTAAATACAAAAGATCAACTAGGAAAATTCGATCCGAAAGCTGATGAAGGAATTTTCGTAGGATACTCAGAACGAAGTAAGGCATATCGAGTATTTAATAAACGAACAAACGTAATCGAAGAAACCTTACATGTATCTTTTGATGAAAACTTTAATAAAAACTTGAGTATAAAAGATGATGATGAACTTATAATAAATACAGACAATACAAATCTTGAAAATATAAATAATACCGAACTTAGATCTCCACCTAGAGCTTTACGAGATCATCCAGTTCAAAACATAATAGGTAAAATTGATTCTCAAGTTAAAACTAGAAGTCAGCTAAACCAAATGGGACATATTGCTTTTATTTCTACAATAGAACCTAAAAATCCTAAAGAAGCATCAACAGATGACTACTGGATTGTTGCTATGCAAGAAGAATTAAATCAATTCGAACGTAACGATGTTTGGGATTTAGTTCCTCGTCCTAATAATCAATCTGTTATAAGAACAAAATGGGTTTACAAAAATAAAGTAGACGAATAAGGAAATATAACTAGGAATAAAGCTAGACTAGTAGCACAAGGATATAATCAAGAAGAAGGTATCAACTTTGAAGAAACTTTTGCTCCCGTTGCACGACTTGAAGCAATACGTATTTTATTAGCCTTCGCTTGTTTTCATAATTTTAAACTTTATCAAATGGATGTTAAAAGTGCTTTTCTAAATGGTTTTATAAAAGAAAATGTGTACGTAGAACAACCTCCTTTATTCATACACGAAAAATATCCAGATCATGTATATAAGTTAAAGAAAGCCCTATATGGTCTTAAGCAAGCACCTCGTGCTTGGTATGAGAGACTTAAAAGCTATCTACTAGATTCGGGATTTCAAATCGGAAAAGTAGATCAAACTCTATTCATTAAAAACACTACTAATGACATTCTAATAATTCAAATATATGTAGATGACATTATATTTGGATCAACTAATGAAAACTTATGTAAAGAATTTTCAAATATAACGACTAAAGAATTCAAAATGTCACACATGGGAGAATTATCTTATTTTCTCGGGTTACAAATTAAACAATTAAAAAATGGAATTTTCTTAAATCAAGAAAAATATTGTGCTAATCTAATTAAACGTTTTGGAATGGAAAACACTTCTGGAAAACCTACTCCTATGAGTACTACAACTCATCTCGATCGAGATGAAAATGGTAAAAGTATAGATCAAAAATTGTTTAGAAGTATGGTAGGTTCCTTACTTTATTTAACCGCTAGTAGACCAGACATAATGATGAGTGTATGTTTATGTGCACGATTTCAATCTAATCCTAAAGAATCACATTTAAGAGCGGTAAAACGAATTATACGATGTCTTAACAATACTAAAGACTTTGGTCTTTTCTATCCAAAAGAGTGTTCATTTGAGTTAGTATCATTCAGTGATGCTGATTTTGGTAGATCTCGAACAGATAGAAAAAGTACAAGTGGTACGTGCCATTTCATTGGAAAATCACTTGTATCTTGGTTTAGTAAGAAACAAAATTGTGTCTCGCTTTCAACCTGTGAAGCAGAGTATATATCAGCCGCCTTAGCTTGTACTCAAGTTATCTACATGCAACAAACACTCAAAGATTTTAATATAAATTTAACAAACTCTATGATATACTGTGATAATACAAGTACAATAAACTTATCTAAAAATCCGGTTAATCACTCTCGGACAAAACATATAGATATTCGTCACCATTTTCTACGTGACAATATCGAAAAAGGAATAATTAATTTAGAACATATCTCTACTGAAAATCAAATTGCCGATATATTTACTAAACCTCTATTAGAAAATTCCTTTATAAAATTAAGACGAGAATTAGGAATATTATCTCTTAAAGATATCATATAAAGAAAATTAAAAAATATATATATACACTTCTACCAACTAACATTATATGGAAAATTCAAATAAATATTTACCATATATTTTTAACAAACTTATATTAACCATTAAATCATTAAGTGGTTGAAAAACATTTAAAGATCATAACCACTATATTTTTAGACAAATTCCTACTATAAATATACCCTTAAACACAATTCTTTTCAACAAATCATTGCAAAAGAATTAAAATTTTAATTTCCATATAAAATGTCTTACGATAGCTCAGATTCTCATATCAACATCACTTCCTCGGTTGATAACTCTCCAAAGACTCCAAAACTTCCTACTCCAACACCGACGCATGAACCAGTTTACAAATGGGAAAACTATCGCACTGGTTACACACCAGAATCAAAGAAGGCAAAACGTAGCCTTTTTACCTCCCCTGATACAAAGAGAAAGATTGACGAAATTCATCATTTTCAACAACAATAAATTAATCTCCAACGAGAATTATATTTTGAACAGAAAGTAACGGCAAGGCGACTAAGTTTTCTTGAGAAGATTGGATTACATTTTTGTAGTTCAAAGAAAAATGAGGTAAGCGAACCCCTACCTCGACCAAGTAATGTGTTCGATCCATCTTCACCTTACCGTACACCGGCTGATCCCTTGAATCCTTGGACGTCCCCAAAGACTCCTCAGTATACTCCAAATTCATGGGAAATAAATTATGGGAAGCACGAAGGAAAAACTCCAAGTCCATCCCCGAAGAAATAGTCATTTTTAATGTAATTTCATAATGTTACATCTATATAATTGTAATTTTATATATATATATATATATAAATTATTTACTTTTATATTAGGAGAAAAAACAAAAATTCATTGTCAGTCGACTGAAACCCACTGTTTAGTCGACTGAACTACAGACAGAAAACAAAATATACACAGCTCAGTCGACTGAAATCATCTGCACAGTCGACTGAATAATTAACAGAAAATTTCAGCACAAAATTCAGTCGACTAAATGTACTGTTCAGTCGACTGAATCTAACACAGAAAAATTTCGTTGCTTTGATTCAGTCGACTGAACAGACTATTCAGTCGACTGAACGTGAATTCCCAGACTGCCTTTAACCTTTTTATCCACCAGTTTTTAACTATCTATTCACTTTTACCTTCAATAACATCTTCTTCCCCAAATTTACTTCAAAACCCTAGTTCTCAAATTGCTCAAATCTCAATCAAATTATATTCAAATGGCTCCAATAAGATCTAGAGCTTCTTCTTCTTCATCCTCCGAGCCAATTGACGCTCAAATAGCACAATGGCTTTACGATGGAGTAGCCGTCACTAGATGGAATAAGATGAAGAATTTCCGTATCTTCGAGCATTCTTTTGTTGATTTCCAAAGTCTTCAAGCATACAACATCCAAGCGTTGACGGATAGAGCAGGTCTAACTTCTCTCTTAGATTTAAAAAGGAACGACCATGCAATAAATCACATTATGGTTAAATTATTTTATGCTAACCTTAATCTTGGACACCAAACTCCAAGAAATTCGAATGATAGTGTTTGGAGTATGGTATGTGGAAAGAAAGTTTGGTTTTCTTTCGACCACATTTCACACATTTTAGGCTCTCCAAACTTTGGTAGCAAACTTGAAGAAATTGACTTTAACCCTCATATTCGTGACAACATCAATCATCAATTTTTGGATGATAACATCAACATTGCGGATCTTAAATCCACTTCCTTACGTCCTAGAGCAAGAATTCTCCACAAAGCTCTTATGAGAACAATCACCCCAAGAACGGGTTCATATGAATTTTTATACCCTAACAACTATCGCTCACTCTATGCAATTTGGGGTAATTACCAAGTTAATTGGGTTCAATTGATTCTTGACGAATTTCTTACATTTAATAATGGCAAAATGAGGAAAATCTATTTTGGTGAGTATATCATGCGATTACTTCTCAATGTTGATACGCCATTAACTGAGTCCGAGAATACAATGGTGCACCAAATAAACCATCGAACCATAAGTCTAATGCAACTTCCGGCAAGACCTCCTCGCATTATATCTCTTGCCGAATGGGAAGCTAGACATCAAGAACAACATCAACCTCCTCCACCTCAACAAGAGGAACCTTTAGACCAAGATGATGAGATTCATATCATTGAGCCCGGTTATACTTCCACCAATCAATCATTGGGGATCTTATCAAGGAATCAACAAATTCTTGATAATCGTCTCAAGAAGGTAGATCACAAGCTTGATAAAATTAAAGGATTCTTCAACAAATTATGGAATGCCATCTCATGCTCAAGCTCCACTACCGCTTCAACATCACTTGGCAAACGTCCAGCACCAACTTTCACTTGGACATCATCCGAAGAGCATACAAGCAGCAGTACAAGCAGAACAAGTGGTGGCCAAGGAGGAAGAGCTTATAGACCACCAACAGGAGGACTAATCATTCGAGAACCTAGAGAGAGAGAAGGTTCTTACGATTGGGATAAAGATGAGTAATTTTTTAATGGTTTATTGATCTATGTTCTTAACTTGTTAAAATCATGTCTCCATTCTACTTATGCAACCTTGTTTTATTATTTGACTATGCTATTCTCTGGTAATCTTAGAACTCTATTGTTCAGTGGTTGTCTTTTATTCTATATATCTATGATTATTACTTCCTTTTTGTCGATGACAAAAGGGGAGAAATCTATGTAGCTAACTTTATTTTGTAGGAAAGATAAGTGCATACATTCAGGGGGAGAAAATTAGTAAATACATCTCTATAACACATTAGTGTTGTCATCAATCAAAAAGGGGGAGAATGTTGATACACGAAGATTTTGATCAATGACAATGTGCTTCAACAAAAAGGAAGAGATATATGCAAAATCAGAGGAAGATCGATGAAGACCAAAGTATAAACATAAGTACGATTTTTATAGGTCTAAAGTCTAGATTATTTGTTAAAATCTATCCTCAAGAGATTTGCACGAACACTAAAACACATTCATAAAACTTCATTTTTTCCCTGTGCATACTTTTATAGTTCAGTCGACTGAACAGGTATGGACAGTCGACTGAAACTGGCACACATTTACAAATATGCACAGTTTCAATCGACTGAATTTCCTGCCCAGTCGACTGAATGCTTTCCTGAAAATTTTCCTTTGTATTTTCAGTCGACTGAATTTCCTGCTCAGTCAGTCGACTGAATCCGTAACTGTGAATTTTCTCCGAAAGGACACCTTCTTCCTCCCAAGAGTTGCAACCATTCTCCAATAGAAATGGAAGCATCTCTTGCCTGCACCTCTTGCAAACAAATGCACCTCTTCTACAAGTATAAATACATGGTTTTAACATTTGCAAATCACCAATTCTAATTGCTTTAATCTTTCTATTTTTCTTGAACATACTTTCATATTTATTAAAGTTTTCAAAAGCAATCACAAACCACTTCAATTGCTTGAATCTCTGTTTTTAACAATAACCCCTTTTGATTCATAGCAATTCACTTTTCCTAAATCTTCACAAACACATTGTATACTCTCGAGGATAAGATTATAGGAAAGTTGTACTCAATTTGACTCATTAGTGTTATCAAGAACACAACAAGTCAGAAATACTTTTAGTATCTAGTTGAAGCCCTCTTCGGTAGTTGAGGCAAGAAATCCCGTTCGGTTGTTCGGGTAAGTTGTAAACCTATTCCTCCGGGTTAAGTGAGGGTTGTTGGTTAGTTGAATTCCTAAGAGGAGCTTAGGGACTGGACGTAGGACAAGAGGTCCGAACCAGTATAAAGTCTTGGTGTCTACTTTACTTACTGCTTACTACTATCTACCTAGACCATTTCATTATTCCATATTATACGATCCTACCACATAGACTCTTTCAGCGGCCACCTGGAAGAAGGCGCGCTCGCGCGCGCTTGGGAAGGCGAATTAGGGTTGTTCGCAAATAGGGTCGAGGGCGGCGTCGAAGTGGGATGGAATCGCGCGCTCGCGTAGGCGGCGGCAGGGAGGTGCTGAGCTAGAGTTTCGAGACAAAGGATGGGCGAAGCAGCATAGCTCGATTTGTCGAAATCTCAATTTTGAATTGGGTCTCGGGTTTCATATGCAGTGAGGTAATTACAACAGTAAGGTGATTAAGATTATATGTCGACTTAATTATAAGTTAGGAAATTTGTTTTAAATTTATTTTCGGTTGAAATGAAAACAGAAAGCAAAGAAAAAAATTTACAGTAAGGAATTTATAGTTCTGGTTAAATTTAATATTAGTGAAAACTTTAGTTTAATTTGTGTTTATTTTGTGAATTATCCGAAATTTACAGTAAAATAAATTTGGTTATTTTAAAAGGGAATTGATTTGGAATCAAATTATTAAATAAAATAAATATTTTAAGAGAAATTGGTTTAAATAAAAGTATCAGTTAATTAAATTATTAAATAGTAATTGATTACTCAGTTCGTTCGAATATTAATAAAAATCATCTAATGTTTATACAAGGTCAAAACTGCAAAGGGAACAAACTGGAATGAAAAATGGATTGCAAAACGAAAGCAAAGGTGAGATCTTCTCACTCAAATAAAAAATTTGACATTTCAGTTATTGATTGATTGATTGTTTGAATGCAATAGTATATATAGTAGTATATATATATATGGAGTTGTTGATTTCCCGCATTATATAGCGGATGAGACCCTATGCGCCGCATAATAGCGGATGATATTTTATAAATCCCATATACCGCGATATTCCACCTCGAAGTGGAATGGGTATTTAATTGTTATGCTAACATCTGTGGATGCAGGGAAATAGGTTGGAGGGATCCAACTGGATTCCTCAAATTGTATGAATTTGTTTCATATGTTGTATGAATTTGTTTCATATGATGTGTAATGATTTATTGATAATCCGTGAATGATTATATTGATGATTGAATTTGTTGAAGGCTATAATTTAGCCGAATGTATTTTTGGTATCGTTGGATACCAGAAATAAATAAAATTGAATTTTGGGAATTAATATTTAAGAATTGAATTAATTTGAAAGAAGGAATTTAAAAGTATAAAAAAGTTGATTTTTGTAATCTTATCGAATTATTTCCAAAATATGGTGAAAAGATTTTAATAAATGGATTTCAGGTAATATTATTCAAAGGTTGAAGAATTTATTTGAAATACAAATTTTAATAATTGAAAGAAACAAAGGCATTTATATTAAAGGACGATAAATTCAGAAATCAATTTGCAATTTGATTTGGTATTTAAAAATAAATCCTGGGAAATCCATTCTAAAATCGATTAGGTGTTTGAAATAAATGTTTGGAAAATCAATTTAGGATTTGAAATAAATTTGGAAATCAATTTGAAAGTTGATTTGGAGTTGAAAGTAAATATTTGAGAAATCGGTTTGAAAATCGTATAAAAAGTGAATATTTAGGAATGTAAATTCAAAATGGAATTTATAAAGGAAAGGGAAATTTGTTTTAAAAATAAACACTGATTTATTTTTAAAGTGTGGAAATAAATTTACAGATTTGGAACGTAAATTTAAAATGAATCGATAAGGATTATTTAATTGGTTTAAATGGACCATTTTGAAGTGAAAGTGTATTCTCACTATAAAGCCGAGTATATTTCCAAAGTAGCTTTTAAAATATAAATTAAAGGTTCTAAAGTTGGTTTTTAAAGGAATATTTCGGAGAAAATGTTTTCCTAATTATATTTAGATAGTGATATAAATCATTTTAAAATATTTGAACTTGGCATATTTCCAGTGGGAATGAATAAATATTTAGAAATATATTCCGTGTAAGGAAATTGATTTGAAATTTATTTTCAAAAGTTGAAAGGTGAAAAGTGATTTGAAATTTGTTTTCAAAGTGTTGAAGTGTGGAAAAATATATATCTTGTGAAGATATTTTGAAAATAAATAATTTGGGAAAATTATTGAAGCTTGATTGTTGTGAATTGTTGTTTGATAGTTAAATCACCGACTATCAATATTTGCCTTTGAAATGGCACTTGAATTTGTTTTTAAAACAAGCGCTCATTATTCGGTTTAGCCGGGAGAGGACTTTGTGTCATATAACCCATTCCGAATAATGATACGACGTTATGGGTTGCAATTGAAGACCGGATTTGCAAGGGCCTCTTCCTTTATTTGGACGAAGTGCCTTCGGTTTTGTTCGAACCCGGAACAGACTTGTATGGATGCATGTCTGACACTACACTTTGAGATATAAAGCTGATTTCTTTCAAATACATCTCTGTTGGTGGCGGAGAATTTATTCTCTTAGCTTAACACCCTTCTTTGAGACGTACGAGCTCAGAGGTTATGTCGTTGAAGGTTATCAGTGATATACTCCCAATTTGGTAGTGTGGTATGCTAAGTGCTGCTGTGTGTTGTTGATCATTTGTTGATCAAAGCATGGCTTTTGTGTAAAGCGTAGCTTTGTGGACGAGACCTCATCGGACCTCACACCCCGGAAATGGTCGAAACAGGAAAATGCGGCATGGTTATGAGGGTCGCGCCCTTTAGGGTATGTCATTTCCTTCTGGAAAAAGGTAGTATCATGGTATGGAGCCCAGATGCTTTACCTGTGTGGTGGCATCAATCTTATTTACTGTGTGATTGTTGCTTTGTGATCGAGGCGCCTCGGATAAAGGTCGCAAACGACCGGGGGGTGGCATACTCATGTAGTAGTTACCTAGTTACAGAGGTAACCCGGCCTTGTGTTGGCAGAGAGCAGTTGTCTCTCGGGACATCCCTCTAGAGGCGTTTCCATGTGGCATAGGAAGTTCCTTAGCCTGACCATTTGTTGAAAATCCAAAGAAACAATACGAGCCCTTTATGATTGCAATTTGTATAACCTATCACCTCAGGTGGCAGCTATAGCAGGCATAATATAATGGTACCTATGCTGGCTAAGATTAATATAATATTTTCAAAATGTTTTCCACACTATGCACTAGTGATAATATCAAAGAGTTTTCTCATATTAAGCATATTTGACTATCATAAGAAGAAATCTCCCCCAAGTCTGTGATTGCTTTGTGTGTGGTGGGAGGTCTTATGGTAGTTTCATTTTCCAAAAGCATTGCGAATTTCTTTTATTTTCTTTGCGAAAATAACTGTTTTTGAGATCTCACACCAGTCCCATGACTGACCTGGAGTTTATTGTTCCCTTTCTAAACTTTGGGTGCCCATAATTTTCCACACGGGCAGCCTAGAGTCAGGTTATCAGGTCCTTCTGGAATTCAGTGGTTGTTGTGGAGATCTAGAGGCGAGCTGGATGGTGAGACGTATCACTTATATTATGTATTATTCCACTGTGTTTTCTATATGTGGACAAGTTTATATAACTGTCTAGTGATGTGTATTGTTGTAAACTCTGATGATGTATTGTATAAACTGATATAGTTCTTTGTTTAAAGATTATTCATTCATCTATTATATGTTGTTCCGCTGCGAAATGTGAGATTCTGTTATTGTTTCTGTTTCTTTTTCTTCTGTCTTCTTCTACCTCTTCTTTTTAACCCTAATGATTCGGTTTTCCGGCATTCCATTGTGCGGCATTTGATACAGTGGACGTATTAATGTCGACTTTCGAGCGTCGAAAGATCGTATCGTTACATCCCTCCACCCCCTAGCCGAGCCAAACTCCCTCCTCATCCTAGGCCATGAGCACATTCGCCTCCCCTAAGTCTAAGTCGAGCCATCCAAGTCCAAGCATGCAAGGAATCGTGAGCAAAATGTATTGACTAGCGAAGCTATACCTATTTTTCCGTTCGAAAAAATAAACTAAGTGAGAACTCTAAACTATATCTATATTAGTAGTTATGATGGATAAAAATAATGTTTGATTGCTAATAATGATGTTTGATAAGTGTTTGAAAAAGAAAGTAGCAACCTTTGAAACATATGTGAATAGTTATAACTGCTATGATATGAGATGTTATTATGGATGTTGATTATGATGTAGATTTGTATACGTTGATATTTGATTATGAATGTTGAAATAAGTCACGTATACATGACATTGTTTCACATGGAAATCACTTTCCAAAAGTAATAAAAAGTGATATGGAATCATTTATTACCTTTTAAAATGATTAAAAATGGTTTAGAAATGTTTTATAAACATATAAACTTGTTTTAACAAAGTTTGAATGAAAAACATGAAATAAGTCAAAACTAGGCGCGTCGCGTAATGGTAGTTCGAGATTTCGCGCCAAAAAGTTTAAATAAGTATACGGAATGGAATTTAGCTCGGAATTCTTTGAGATAAGAATTTTCCAAACTACTATATCCATATTTTTCAAGTAAAGATAAAGAATCAAGATTTCATTCAGTAGATTTTAAAATGTCCAAAACAATTTTCCAAAAAAATCACGCTTTTGTAGTAAAGTAACCAAAGTTTAAAATTGATATTTTAAAAAGTTTAAAAATATGAAATAAATTATAAAAATCTTTTAAAATGTTTTAAAAGTGATTTAAGTTGAAAATATGATTTTCTAAATGATATAAAAGTCGTTTTGAAGAATATAGCTTTTAATGCACTTTTGTAACACTTTTTGCGACACCTTTTCTCAACGCTTTTCTATAACTTTTGAAATAATGGTTGAAATTTAACAATTATTTCTCAGATCCTTTGTAAACGTTTTTAAGTAAATAATAAAGTATTTTAAAGAGATCTAAATGATTTAATTTATTTCAAAGGTGGTTAAACAAATAATTAAGTGATTTAAAAAGGGAAAATGAGTATGTGGAAACAACTAGTACATTTGTCCTGCCCATGGGATCTAAAAGTGAAAAAAGGTGTGTAACTAAGGTTAGGGATGGAGAAACCAGTGCCCTGAACTTACCTGGCCTCGGTTTTCTCTTTTAGGTTAGGGGTGGAACAGATCGAAGGAAAAGCCCGGATGCTCAACTTGGATTTTATAGAAATTATCTTCTTATACTCATTATTAAAATCCGACGAGGGAACTCATCCTATTTGTGGAATTTAAAAGGTGATCTCACTATTATTCCACCCATAGCACTTATTGAATATGGAAGTTGATATTGAATAAAAATATAGTGATTTTTATGATCCTATTTTCTCAAAAGATACTCTTAAAAAAATGATTTGAGAAAAATTCAAAAGAGAGGTTTCAATGATTCTGTATTTAAAGAAGAAGATTTTAAAACTATATATCTCTTGAAGATATTTTTGATAAAGAGAAATGAATGAATCGAACAACAATCATCTAATTACATCATTTTTATCGATGATTGGATTTCGAAGGAACTGGGGTCGGATTTGGTAACTCCTATCCGAAGACCACTTCGAACCAGTTTACACATTCGAAGTAAAGACATGGATATGGTATTTAGGATTTTTATAATGAAGAACTACTTGTTGATCATTTGGGGATAAAATCCCAATATACGCATAGTAGCGGTAGTTTCTTTGTTATGAAATATCTGATGCAAGGACTAATCGCTACTAATCCTAGGGTGAATTCCCGATAGGATGTGGTAGGAGAGTGCCTTTGGTTTTTCATGTTCCTGGACAACTTGTATGGACGAATGTCTGATGTTGCATTCCTAGTTACATAAATGATCTCCATGAACGTATCATCTGTTTGGTGGCGGAGCAGGCAACTTCTCTTAGCTTAACACCCTTTTCTACGACATACGAGCTCAGGAGTTATACGTTTATAGAAATCAGTTGTGTGATTGTGGAATGAAAATGTTGCATTCAAAGAGGAAAGATGATGTGCTATGTGAAAGGTAATTATTACCTCAGGCCTCA
Source organism: Allium fistulosum (assembly GCA_030737815.1). Classification (NCBI taxonomy): domain Eukaryota; kingdom Viridiplantae; phylum Streptophyta; class Magnoliopsida; order Asparagales; family Amaryllidaceae; genus Allium; species Allium fistulosum. The sequence goes on from CM060906.1 coordinate 1,044,046,296, forward strand.
CACCCGAAAATGACCGAAACAGGATAGATGTGGCAAGGCTATGTGGTTCACAACCATTAGGGTATGATCAATCCCTTCTAGATATATTTCTACCCGCTATGATGTTCGGGTTTAAATTACTGTGGTTTATGCTAAGAGACATCTCGGATAGGTCGGTAACGACCGGGGTGATGACATATTCGGTACTATCTAGGAAGAGGTAGGCCGGTCTTGTGTTGGCAGAGGATCATCTGTTGGGCCTCAGTACATTCCTTTAGAGATGTACTGTCGGAAGGTAGTCCCTTCACCTGGTCATTTGTATGGAAACCCATTCTCCAATAAGTGCCTGCCATTTTGTTTGTAGAACCTGCGTTTGTGATTAGTATGCTGGAATTTAATAATGTAACAATTTCGGCTAAGATTAATAAGTTTACTTGCAAATGTTTTCAAAGATATGTCATTAAAAATAATATCAAGTATTTTGACGTAGAATGATTTGGTTATCATAAGTTAAAAATTTGTTCCGTGTTTATGTGCTGCGTGGTCTTATGAGATACCCTTTTGTTTTCAAACAATGTATTTTGAGTTCTCACACCAGTCCCATGACTGACCCGAAGTTTATTTTGTTTTCCATTTAAACTCTTGGTGCCCTATTTTTTCGGGCAGCCATGTAGTCAGGATACCCTAGGAGCATTTTAGAGCATGTTGTGGAGCATTTTAGAGAAGTCTTTTGGAGCTATGAAGCTGAAGAACCTTATGTAGATATTTACCCATATTCCGCTATGTATGTATTTAGTATGTCCCAGCATATGAAAGGATAGGCAGTTATAACTATCCCAGCTGGATTAGTATTGAACTCTGATGAATCACTTGGAGTGATCACTTATCATATGTATAATTAAAGTGTTGAATGCGATGTGAGAACTTGTGTTTCTATCTTTTATCTTTAGTTCACCCTGATAATCTGCCTCCCCGACACTTGGATTTACAGTACATGAATACCGTGGATGTATTACTATCGATTTCTGAAGATCGAGGAGACGGGTCGTCACAAAATAGGTAGATCCCCATCATTTAAGGCCTAACCCCAAGCGAATTCCTACATGGTTCTTCCTTAATGACCTCGTAAGAAATCCAATTAGGCCACTTAATACTTCACCTAAGAAAGAGGCGAACCCTACCATAGCCACTTAATACCTCTGACTTGAAGCAGACCCTCCTAAGGATTTCACCTACCACATTCAAAAATGCAACTTATGATCCATAGCCCGCTCGTGATGTCTCACAGTAGTTCGACATTCATAGGTATTGTAGCCAGATTGACTGGGTAGGTTTACCCTACAGAACTGGGACTAACCTCGCGTCCACTATGGTTACTTATTATAGGCGATGTCCCATATTAGTTCGCAAAGCCACACCTCTGGTAGTCAGATTTAACTAAATAGACTTCCAAGTAGCTTTAGATTAACCTCGCATCCATATAACTTAGTCATAACTTATATGTATATCCACCATATATCATCTTAGAATAATAATTGAGGCCATATAAGGCATGCCCTTATTTCGCCCCTAATTAATGATTAATTCCCTAATTTACTCTAACTTCCTTCCTACTAATTAATATTACTTAACTATTCTAATAATACTAATTAACATGTTCAATAAGCTATAACTAATATGTTATATTATATATATACTTAAATTTATGCATGGAATTTAGGATCTAACCCTTACTTTACAACAATTCGATAATAATTCGCTTATAAGGTATTTTGAAATATCAATCTCATACAAATCTACAATTTCAACAAGAACTGCTACTACCATAATCAAATAAAATATATTTCTACAAACATGGAATGCCTACAACTTGTTCCATATTAATAAATTAGAATCCCTTCTTTATTTTAAAAGAACAAATATTCACAAATTAGATCACCTGTGTTTAATTCAACCTTCATATACATCATTTTGGGGTGAGAAAGGAGTTCCTTATTTAATTTAAGTGATAGAAATAGGCGGTGCAAACTACAACAATTCAATTCATACTTTACACGCCATTTCTAATTTATTTTCTTTTTGAACCTTTATTACTCTAATTTAAACAGGGGAAATATGTTGAATGGACCATAGAATATCTAATTCCAAACAAATAATTTGATTCTAATATATTAGTACCAAAAACAATTATAATTCCAATATATACAAAGATTGATATTTACTTAGGAAAATTCTGGGGGTTTTAGATGTTATAGTTTCGTTTACCAAAATTTGCCAAGGCATACACCAAATCCAAATAAATACTAATATGTAAATAACCTGATATTTCTACTCATAGAGAATTGTTTGCTTCCTAACTGGATTTGATTCCACCATGCTTAATTTCCTTTCAGAACTCCCTTTGAAAATCCTAACCGATTCTAGAATCGAAAGAAGAAGATGAAATCTGATTTATACCACTTCTAATTCTATTTATAAAGGTAAGAAGGAACCAGAACTGTCGGATCAAAATAATCAGATCTAGACTGTTAAAAATGACTAAACCCTTACCGCCGCCATCAGGTAGCGATCGACTGCCACCCTCCACCGGTCGACCGCTCCCCCCTCTTATGACTGTATTTATATATTTCTGTTTATTTGTTTTAGTTGCTTGATAATTATATTAATTGCTTATGTTAGCAACATTACTTTACACGTTTCTCAAACATTAACCATCGACCAATAATTTAAAATTCAAAATTTAAACTTTTAGTTTCAAATTCAAATATTTAAAATTTCAAATTCAAAAACTTCAAACGTTCATATCTCTCCATTTGAACTCTGATTTCAACATATTATATATGGAAATCGATCGAAAAATCGCCATGGATGCAATGGTGCAACTTCAATGACCAAACTCCAACATTTACAAAATTTCATTTCTAATCTTATTTTAATTACTTAATTTCTTATTAATATTTCGGTGTGTTACAAACTCTTTCTGTAAGGTGTGTACTTAAGAGTAGTATACAAGGTTAAAATAATATCATCTAACGAAGAGCTTTCAAAACTATACGAGATAAGGGATTATTAGAAACCCCTAAATATCCTAGGTTAAGGAGTTGGCAGGTTGTGCGAGTCGAAAGACTGCATGTGATAATTGTACGTATGGGATCTTGTATGAATCGTCCTAAGAGAATTTCAAAACTATGGTCATTAAATGACTAATTTATGTTGTGAACATAAATATATTGTGAACTAATGCAAAATCAGTTTTATATAAGGAAATTCATAAAATGTTTGTGAATGTCCGTTCCGTTGCACTGAGATAACAACTATTGTTTCAAGATATACCAACTTCATACGAAGGAAATTCTCCAAGAAATCATTGGTATAAAATGGATTTGGATATGCTCCAAGGATAAAAATGATTGCAAGGGATGAAATGAAGTTAAACAAACCTAAATGAACACAACACATTAGAATGTCTAATAAATATTCTTGTACATTAAAGAAAAACTGTGAGTTTCTTATCAATGTCAAGAATATATAATCCTGGGTATTTTAATCAAACCATTAAGAGTATTGACTCTATAATATGGTACGATGTGCAAATTTGAAATAGATTCCAAGTACAACTATAAAAATATGATTTTGATAATTGTAACCGAAGGGATATGATCCATTGGCCATAAATGTGTCTTTAAGAGAAAGACAAACGCAGTTGGAATATAATGAGCCACATTGATAAGAATGATACCGCGAATTTCAATCGTTGAAATTAACATAATAGATTCACCATTCGATGTGCTCAAGTTGTTTTGAATTTTACTCACAAAATCATCGCATTCTATGACTTTATATTTTGGTATGTATGCATTGAAACAGAAAACTCTAAATAATAATTTAGAGTAAACTATTTCTACATAATAACCAAAGTGTCTTGAAGTCAGTTGGAGCGATATTAAGTTTGTAAGGTTTTTTTTGGATATGGTCCAAGAAATGATAGAAAGTATCATTTTATAAGCATCATAATTAAATAAATATTTTGATAGAGATATCAAATAGTTTGATTATCAATTAAAATTTAGATGAAGCATAATCTCATAAGAAAGAAAATTAAAAGGTACATAGATACTTCCAAAATCATAAGTAAACAATATACTATTGATTGTTACCATTGAACTTGTGTTAAAATCAATTTTAGTTGTTTTAATACTCAATATTGGATTTGTAGATTGTAGAATTATGGATATTAAGGAAAATTTAACAATAGAGGGGGAAGGGCTAAATAGTGTTTCCTAACTTATGTAAATCATTTTATTTTCTTTCAAGGTTAGTATTAAATCATGGATTAACAATATAGAATTATACTAACAATCAGTCACAGATGTCATCATAGATAGAAATAAAAGCAATTAATTAAAGTAAGAGCTAGAGAGATGACACAAGAGATTTTATACTGGTTTAAATTTCTCCTATATCCAGTCCCGTACAATTACTTCTACAAATTTCTTTTTAGATGCCAATCTTTAGCTAGGTACACCCAAATACAACCTCGATTTCGAGGCTACCAGACACACCCTCATTATTACGAGTTCGAGGTAAACTCACTTGATTTGACTAGGATACAAGCATACCCACTAGATTTGAACAGGCTATTAAGCCACTCACTTGATTTGAATGGGCTATAAGCACACCTACTTGATTTGAACAGGCTGCAAGCATACCCAAACAAACAAGAGTAGAGTTGATAGTTTTTCTAAAATTCTTGTACTTTGGATACAATAGATTCTATAGCTCCTTGGATAACACTTTGATCTTTGAAATAAGAGAGAGATGTTTCCAAAACAGTAATAAAGTAGCATTGTATCAATAAAATGAGGTACAAATTGATTCTATATGATTTTGAAAAGAATGGAGTATATTTTTCAAGTGAATTTTCAAGAGAGTAAGGAGTGGAAAGAAAGTAAGTAACTAGTTGTTAAAAATTCTTTTTGCGCTCCTCTATATATAGGGAATGGACATATGTATCCATTCATGAAGGGTTGTGTCGAACAGATACTTCCATTCAAAATTTGAAAACCCATTTGGCGGCATGTTTCTCGACATATCCTAGATATGTATGTCGACATATGCTAGTTAAAATGAAGATCGTTTTTCTTAAAATGTTTTGAAAATTCTATACTTTATAAACTATTTTAAACATAAATTTTGAATATCTTTGCATTTAAATAGCTTATAAAGTATTTAAAATATATTTTTGATGTTAAAATAATTTATTTTTGTCCAAAATATCAAAGATTAGAAATTGGAGATAGAGATCTGAAATTGCTATCAAGGACTTTAACAATATTTACTAATGACTCTATACACTAAATTATAATCATGAGATCTTCGTTTCTTTGTCTTTGAACTCATAAGTCTTCATATCTTTATCTTGAGTCTTTATGTTGTACATTCTTTGATTCAGCATCTGTGTAATATTCTATACTATATACTATATAACTTGAGAAAACATTAGTAAATATATTTTATATGGTTGTTGCATCAAAATCAATAACCGAGGTATTAACAATCTCCCTCTTTTTGATGATGACTACCATTAATTTTTCCTATATATAAAATATAATATAACTCCCCCTGAATATATGCATGTGTATATTTTATATTTTTCTCTCCCTTTGTCATCAATAAAATATATGAAAAATAAAACTCTCCCTAAATGAAATACTTATAAACTGTAGAGTCAAAATCAATAAATTTGGATTAAAATAATTGAAGCATATATAAGAATATTAAACATGATTATGATATAATTGTGACATATAAATGATGATTAAAATATCGAGACTTTAAATAAATAAGATAAGATAATCTTTATTTATTCAAATTAAACTATATAAACCAAACTAACAATCCAAGCATACAAATCTAAACAAACCATATCAAATCAAAACCTAATTATACTAACAACCCAAACCTAGATAAGCGAATCTTAACTTATGAATGATTCTTTTTTACTATGGGAGACTTATGGATTGGACAAAAGGAATAGTGGAGGCAAATATTCCTTTTTGTTCCATAAGATTTCCATCATGATCAAAGGGAACCTCTCCTACATGCTTGACTTCGTCATCATCTTCAGTAACATCTTCCTCATTCTCTTCCTCATCATCCATGGGATTGTAAATGATAAGATTTGGAATTTCCTCTTCAATCACTATTGGATTGCCTTCGTTAAATAGTAGATGCTTCTGAAGGTTGCGAAGGATTCGCCATTGCTTTTCTTGTTCCTTTAAGAGGCATATTTGGATGATCTCTATATCTAAAAGCATGTTGAGGACATGCTTCTGATCATCCTCTATTTTGATAACTTTGGCCATGGTGGTATTTTGGAATGGTCTTAGAGTGGTGGTATGGTCGTTTAAGGGGGTGGTCCCTTCTCTTAATCTCTTGGAACTTGAAAAATCCATTACATTTTATTTTATTTGGATATTACAGAAATAAGAAGACATGGAAATGAGATAGAATTTGAAATTTAGTGGCTATATAATCATATTTTGAATTTGAATTTAAGAAGAAAAATCAATTTTCAAAAAATTGCGGTGTATGTCGACATATAGGAAGACAGTATGTCGACATATGTAGGGAAATTCTGACATTTTCATTTTCTTTTTAAATTTAGAATTAAAAAGCTATTGTATTTATATTTCAATGAAAGAACATATCCTAATTCTCTCCTAATTTTAATAAAGGATGTTTGAGGTAAAGGTTTCGTTAATATATCGGCTAGTTGACTTTCAGTATTTATAAATTCTAGTGAAATGACTTCTTCATTTACGCCATCTCTTAGAAAATGATGTCTTATGTCTATATTTTTGTCCTAGCATGATGAGTTGGGTTTTCAGATAGATTTATTGCACTGGTATTATCATGGCATATTGGTGACTTAGTGAAATTTAAACCAATTTTTTTTTAAAGTTTGTTGCATATAGATAACCTGTGAGTAGGTTAATGTAGCTAAGATATATTCTACCTCTGTTATAGATAGAGACACAAAAAATTTCTTTTTACTAAACCAGGAAACAAGATAGCGTCCTGAAAAGTGACAAGTTCCACTTGTACTTTTTCGGTCTGATTTCCATCCAGCATAGTCAGGATCACTATATGAAATTAAATCGAAAGAACCTTCTTTTAGATAGAAGAGTGCATAGTTTAGTATGTTGTTTACATATCTTAATATTAATTTTAGGTGAGTTTCCTTAGGTTGAGATCGATATCTTGCATAGGGACATGCACTATGCACTGTATCTGGTTTACTAGCAGCTATATGGAGTAAGGATCCTACCATACCTCTATACAGTTTTTGATCTACATCTTTTGAGTTTTCTTCCTTATTTAATTTCTCATTAGTTGCCAAGGGAGTTGGCTTACCATTAGTATTTGACATACCACATTTTTTAACTAAATCTTCAACATATTTTCTTGACTTATAAAAATATTGTTACTTAATTATCTTATTTGTTATTCTAAAAAGAAAGTTAGTTCTCCCATTTGACTCATTTCAAACTCCTTAGTCATTATATCTAAAAATTCTTTATTTAACTATTCATTTGTTGACCCAAAAATAATATCATCTACGTATATTTGTATAAGTTGAATATCATTATTATTATATCTTTTAATAAAAAGAGTACTATCTACTTTTCCTATTTCAAAGTTAGATTGTAATAATAGGATTTAAGTCTATCATACCATGCTCTAAGAGCTTGTTTTAAACTATATAAAGCTTTCTTTAATTTATAAACATGATTTGAAAGTTTTTCATCTTCAAAAAGTGGCAGGTTTTCTATATAGACAACTTCCTTAATAAAGCTATTTAGAAAGACACTTTTGACATCCATTTAAAATTATTATGATTTGCAAAAGCAAGTAAATTCTAATAGCTTCTAATTTAGCTATAGAAAGTTTCATCAAAATCTATAACTTTCTCCTGACTATAACCTTGAGTAACTAAATATGCTTTATTTCTAATGACTTCTCCTTGTTTATTCATTTTATTTCTATAGGCCCACTTAGTTCCTATTATAGATTTATTTTTAGGTCTTGGAACAAATTCCCAAACATCATTCCTGGTAAACTGATTCAATTCTTCTTGCATCGCAAGAATCCATGAATTATCCAACGATGCTTCCTTTGAATTTTTAGGTTCACTAGTTGAGATAAAAGCTACATTACTCATTTTATTTAATTGATTTCTTATTTTTACAAATGACTCTATATTTCCTAGAATATTATCTATAGGATGAACTTTTAAATATTTTATTGTTTTGTTTGGATGTAAATTTTCAGAATTATTATTACTTTCATTAACAGTGGTTTCATTATATGTAATTTCATTAATATTTTCCTCTTTATCAAAACTGGTATTATGGATTTTAAAATTTCATCAAATGAAACATGTAATTTTTCTTCAATGGTGTTAGTTCTGGTGTTAAAAACTCTATAAGCTTTACTTCTACTAAAATAATCAATAAAAATACCTTTATCCAATTTAGCATCAAATTTATCTAAAACATCTTTTGAATTTAATATAAAACTACTAAAAACTCTAAATTAAGATATTTTATGCTTTTTATTATTAAATAATTCATAAGGAGTTTTCTTTGTTAAAGGACTTATTAATATTCTATTTAAAATATAACATGATGTAGCAACCGCTTCGGCCCAAAAACATTTAGGCAAATCACTGTCATTTAGCATCTTTCTAGCACATCCTTGTATGGTTCTGTTTTTACGTTCTACTACTCCATTTTGCTAGGGTGTTCTTTGGAATGAAAAGTTATGTGATATCCCTTTCTTATGACAAAAGTTTTCAAAACTTTCATTTTCAAACTCTCCTCCATGATCGGTCCTAATTGTTTTTATTTTAGTCGACATCTGATTCTGAATTCTTTTAGTAAAAATTTTAAACATTTTAAAAGCTCACTTTTAAGTTTTAAGAAAATTATCCATGTAAATGTAGAAAAATTATCTACAATTACAAAAACATATATATTATGATTTATTGATTGTATCTGCGAGGGTCCAAAAAGGTTTAGGTGAAGAAGTTCAAGAGGTTGAGAAGTAGAAATCATATCTTTTAATTTAAAAGAACTTTTATGAAGTTTTCCTAGTTGACAGACACCATATAAGTTGTTGACATTAAAACTCATTTTAGGGAGACCTCTAACAAGTTCATATCTAGCAACTTTAGAAAGATGTTTAAAATTTAAATGACCAAATCTTTATGCCAAATCCAAAGGTCAGTAGATTAGACACAGATTATCATTGGACACTTTTATAATTAAAATGTAAATATTACATTTCTTAATGCCTTTAAAGGTAATGTTTGGCTCATTATCTTCAATACGGCACACATCTTTTACCAACTTTATTTTAAACCGTTTATCACATAATTGACTGATACTAAGAAGGTTATGTTTTGAATTTCTAACTAGCAAAACATTAGAAATATAGGAGTTCTAGAGTTACCGACATTACCGATGCCAATCACATATCCTTTAGAGTTGTCTCTGTAGTTAATCGATCCACCATCTTTGTTAACAATATCTTTCAAGATATCCAGATTTCCAGCCATGCCTCTTGTGCATCCACTGTCCAATATCCATTTGTCCTTCTTGATTTGTGATGAAAGAATATCAAGTGTCTATTCACCGTTAGCCATAAAACATACTTGTTCCTGCAATACAACATTATACCTTTTATCAGGTGCCTTTTCAAACTAATTAGTTTCTAATAACATGTTGGTTTCACAAAATTATTTTTCTATAAAAGTGTTAAAAAAGTACTAAAGTGTTGTTAGCCATTTAAACCTTACAAAAAGCCAAATCACGAGTTTTTGAAAACCTAGTGCTTTGACACTAAATGTGGGTTGCAAAATAATGGACCTTAAGGCCAATTTAACACTAAAGGGGGGTGAATAGTGTTTTCGAACTTATGTAAATCTTTTTAGTTTTCTTGATTAGTATTAAATCATAGGTTAATAACACAGAATTATATTAACAAGCGTCACAGATGCAATCACGGATAAATATAAAAGTAATAAAGTAAAGTAAGAGTCAGAGAGATGACACTAGGAATTTTATACTAATTCGGATTTCTTCTACATCCTGCCTCGTACAATTATTTGTACAGATTTCTTTTCAAATGCCAATCTTTAACCAGGTAGAAGGCCAACCCAAATACAATCTTAATTTTGAGGCTACAAGACACACCCTCCTATATTACGAGTCCGAGGTAAACTTACTTGATTTGACCAGGATACAAGCACATCCACTATATTTAAATGTGCTACTAAGCACACCCACTTAGTTTGAACAGGCTACAAGCACACCCATAAATTTGAATGGGCTACTAGCATATCCAAAAAAACACAAGTAGATTTGATAGTTTTTCTAAAGACAAATTCTTGTACTTTGGATATAATGGATCTTATAGCCTCTTGGATAGCACTTTGATCATTAAAATAAGAGAGAGATGTTTCCAAAATAGTAAGAAAGTAATATTGAATCAATACAATGAAGTATGAATTGATTATAAATGATTTTGAAGAGAATAGAGTATATTTTTCAAGAGAATTTTCAAGAAAGTAAGGAGTGGAAAGAAAGTAATAATTAGTCATTTAAAATTCATTTTGCATTCCTCTATATATAGTGAATGAATAGATGTATCCATTCGTGAAGGTTTGTGTAGAATAGATATTCCATTCAAAATTTGAAAAATCATTTGGCGGTATGTATGTCAACATATCCCAGATATGTTTGTCAATATATGCTAGTTAAAAACGAAGATTGTTTATCTTAAAATGTTTTGAAAATTCTATACTTCATATAATATTTTGAACATATATTTTATATATTTTTGCATTTAAAAAACTTTTAAAAAGTTTAAAATATATTTTTTGAAATTAAAATAATTTATTTTTGTTTAAAATATCAAAGATCAGAAATTGAAGATGGAGGTCAGAAATTGCTATCAAGGACTTTAACAATATTTACTAATAACTTTATACACTTAATTATAACCTTAAGATCTTCATTTCTTTTTCTTTGAACTCATAAGTCTTCATATCTTTGTCTTGAGTCTTTATATTGTATATTTTTCAATTCATCATCTATGTGATATTCTGCACTATATACTATATAACTTGGCACAACATTAGTATCTATATTTATATGGTTGTTGTCATTAAAATCAATAAATGAGATATTAACAGGATTTGTAAATGTTTCTTTTGTAGTAAGTATAAAAGATATTAGGAATGATCCAAAATGATATGTTAGGACACCTTATTAAAACGTTTAATACAGAACATGTAAGATGGATTCCTTATGCATAGGAAATATGAATTATCATATATGCTATGTTGTTTACGATATCATGTTTTGTTTATGTATTTGATATGTGATGAAAATATCAAATCCAAATTGATATCACTAAATGACGGTTTGGAGTATTCTCTAGTATTTACGAAATAAAATAGAATTTTTTAAAGAAATAATAAACTCCTTATAAAGGAGTTTCGAACTCAAATTTTCATACGTAATATTGAGTTTAATATGTCAATTATAAATTCAAGTTAATAATATTTAAGTTCAAAATGTTCCAAATGTAAGACTATGGCTGATTCAATGAAAAAGGCTAAGTACATCGTCTTAAATAACGCAGTGGTAAAAAAATGTATATAAATATAAATGCATAAATTTATAATCGAGCTGAGGGTATTTCCAAATGTTGAGAATCCCATAACATTATTATATGATAAAAATGTCATAATATAGTTCATAACAGAACTTAGAGCTCACTAGAAGTCGAGAGACATACTCTGAATTGTTCCACACGATAAAATAGTTTATCAGCATCAGGGAGAGTTGATTGACTTAGTAAATAATGAAAGCATAATAGCATACTCATTTACTTAGGGACTGACCCAATTTATTTTGAGAAAACCAGTTAGAGAAGTTGGAATAAAGATTCCATTATTAACCCCAAGTGCAAGTAGAAGAGTGATAGAATTAAGGGTATGCCCTAGGGACAATTATATAATTTGTTACATATATCTAACTCGGTAACCAATCTTGTTCGAAATAAAAAGTGTTTTCTTTCTATTATATACTTAATATAATGTGATATATTAATTAATTTGATAAAAAGTGAATTTAATAGAAAATCCATAAATGGTATGTTTTGTGATAGTAGTTATAAAGTGTTGTAACTATGAGTAATTTATCACAACAAAAATAAATATACCATTTTAAGTATTTCTAGTCAAAATGTATCGAGACTGGATATCGATACATTTGTTGAGACTAGAGGACACAACGCTCTTCAAATGTTGGGCTGTGTATTACCCATGTTTGCTAGGGGCACTAAGGGGTTATGTACTGATAGTGATTGGATAACTATGGAATGACTCACTCGGTAGTTTTCTATTGGTTAATATAACTAAGGTGAAACAGAAAATAACGATGTGGCTAATTTACACTATTCTCTCAACTTGAGAATATCGTCGATCTTCAATATGAAAGTTCCACTTTGGTTATAGTCAAATCATGGTAGGACATCTATCGAGTAACTAGTTGGGTCGAGTGGAAGTATTGGAAGTAAAGCACTATACAAGAGAAGATTCGTCTCCATTGTTATATGAGGTTAGTATCACAGTCAACTCAAGTCAACGTAAACTCAAAGTCTTTGGCCAGAGAATTTTGGTTATTAATAGCTGTTGTTATTGTACCAAGGACTTTGTATTTGGACTATAGAGCTGAATATGAATGATATTGAAATTTTGACCGTTATGAAATACCATAAGTTCAAAGTGATATAGTTTTGATAAGAAGAATTGGTGCAAATAAAAGTCACAACCAAGTAACACTTAACAAAGTAAAACTGGATTTTACCAAAACCAAATAAGCAATAAATTTGGTCAAAATGTCGCACCACTGCTAAGTGTCGTGTGAGCATTAATATTCAAATAGTTTATTATTAATCGCTGACCAAATTTACACCAGATGAGTCATAAAACCGAAACGATAAATTCTCCTTTGACCAAACAAATTAATTAATTTGTAATTATTATAAATTAATTAAATTAATTAATATTTCTGAAATATTATTTATGAAATTTGATTTTGATTTGATGAATAAATATTATTAAATGTATTTATAATAGTTAGAAATATATTGATCGATATACGATATTGATCCACTTTTAAATTGAATTTAAATGCAAAATATTTATTCAAGTTTTAAATAGGATTAAGGCCCATGATAGGGGCTAATTATTCAGTAGCGGCATGGGGTTATAAGTAGCTAGAAATGGGCTAGATGTGTTTGATAATAGATGGCTATGATTAATAGAGGTCGAGTAAAAGATGAGATCCTTAATTCTCTCCTTTTCTTCCTCTATTTAAGCATCTGTTCATACATTTGATTTTTATATTTTTGGAGCCTCCATCCCTATTCCATTGTTGGCCGATATCTCCCCTTCAATCTCTCTAGTCTTTCATGCTTAAATAAAATCAATTTAGCTGTTATCGATAGTTGATGGTCAACGGTTCAAGGACTAGCAATATGTTGTATCGAAAATCATTTCTAGGAGCTTAAATCATCATTTCAAGGTGTGCTTAAGGGCTTTGGATGAAAGGTATATTCCTAAAATAATACAAATATCAATATATATAGTTATGATGCTCATTATATATATATATATATATATATATATATATATAATATTGCTAGCTAAAAATGATTCCAATGTGCAGATTTGTTTTTACAATTTAGATTGGTTATGTGGGTGTGTGTGTGTGTTTTAATTTTTTTATGATAATTGATCTATAATAATATGGCTCAATATAAAAAACAATTTTCTATTATTTAAATGAACTAATATACAATATACACATATATTTATATGATATATAATTTAAATAACATATTATAATTACATAAAATTTGAAAATAAAATTTTATATATGATGTTTAATATGTATATTACTTTTGACTAATGAAATATATTATTTGTTAATATATCTTATTTTAAAATAGTATTTAAATCAATTTATTATATCAATAATTATATAAATTCATATATATATATATATATTATTAAATATATTTTAAATTTTATAAAATCATATTGATACATAGTAAATTAACGAAAAGAATTAAAACATATTTTTTATTTTAAAAATTTAAATTAAATTGAAAATTTTAAAATTTTAATTTTTCATTGTATTAAATTATAAAATTATATAATAAATTTTACAAAATTTTCATCCAAAATTTACTAGAAGTTTAAGATTTAAATTTAGATTCGAATAAAATAAATTTTCTAATTTTTAAATAATTATTTTTTGATTTTATTAACATATATGTATATTTAAAATTAAAAAATTAAAAAAAATCTCAATATGCGCAAGACTAGATCATCATATATCTTTAAATGAAATTATTTTAAAATTTTATTTATCTTAATATATATATGCACACACATATTATACATACATATATATACATAAGTATTTGACATATTCAATTATATATATATATATATATATGTGTGTGTGTGTGTGTGTGTGTGTGTGTGTGTGTATGTGTGTGTATTAAAAAAAATTATATTTATATAAATACTATTTTCGATATTACTGCAAAAAATAATTTATTTATCATATTTTAAATGATATGAACATATTTATCAATATATACATTTTGTTAATATTGTATATTTATGTTCATATATAAATATTTGTATGTCTATAAAACATTATATATAAATAAAAGCTTAATATATATTTATATATATATATTGAAATATTTCATTATAAAAGCAAAATATACATACATATATAATTGGACAATTTTTTTGCATATCGGATGAGCTAACATGTTTGTTGCGATGCAAATCCCAACATCTATACACGGACATGTTATATCTTATATGGATTGATATGTTACACATGTACACAGATATATACATGTATTTGATGCACGTATAAATATAACCTAACGTTAATAAATAATATTATATCATTTTATAACCTTAAATAAAATAAATATTTTATTTAAATAAAATTTAGAAATGTTCTAAATAAACTAGACTCTGTAGGCCTAATAAAGATCTAATAAGGGAACCTTTTTTGGAATTCACCTATAACTTTCGCTGTGGTCTGGCCCAGTTCCAATAAGCTCGTCGCTCTCAAGAGATGGTCATTGTCTCATACTTAAAGTGTTGTTTGGGATTTGATTGTATGCAACATTCTAATTAATGTTTATGTTGTTAAGTTGTGCATGTTTGGCTTGAGTGTTTTATTGGCAGGCTCAGGTGAACGTTTGCTTAATCGGGTGTTGGTTTGAGAGATCAGATTGTATGGAGATTGGTTATGTTAAGTGATCGATATTGTATTTTTTTCTCTAATAATGTGAATGAAGAAGTGAATGATTTCATTAGTATAAGTAGGGAGAGATATTAAGAGTAGGGATAAATAGTAGAAGTAGATAGAAATAATAGGAGTGAGGAATATTAGTAAGGGTAGAAAAGAAACACTATGAGGGAGGAAAAAATGGGATTTTGAATGGAAATACTTTTGTACTTTGAATTTGTCATTGTGAATATGTTGTACGTGTATGATGTTTTAAATGAGGAAATGGTAGTGTATTTTTGTAACTTTTGATTTTTTATATGATAGAATGACAGATGTAACGTGTTAGCTTAGGCAATGGAAGGATACGGTTTGTTTTAGCACCTTGATCAACGCTTTACTTGATCCTCTTAAAATTAAATATTTTATATTACTTTTGTCCCTGAAATATGTAAACACTTAATAAAAATATTAGTAAAAAATAATGTAAAGTATACAATTAACATGGGTGTTTGATGACAACAGATGTTTATTTCATTACCAATGTGTTTATTGAGTGTTTATAGATTTCAGGGTCAAAACAAACTATTTCCTTCCATTGACCAAGTCAACACATTATATTTGTCATTCTATTTATCTCAAAAATAAAAGCTCCAACAATACACTACTTTTTCCTTATTCAAAATATCATACATGTACAATATATTCACAATGCCAATTCAAAGTACAAAAGTATTTCCGTTTAAAATCCCATTTTTCCTCCCTCCTAGTATTTCTCTTCTACCCCTACTATTACTCCTTCACTCTTATTATTTCTCTCTAATCCTACTATTTCTCCCTACTCCTTATATTTCTCCCTGATTATACTATAGAAATCCATGTTAAATTTTGGTGATACAAAATCACAAATAGAAGGAAACAAATATGCAAAAGAGAAAGTAATCACGTTTGTTCATTATGGAAATGCATTAATAATTGGATTGCATTTGAATGAGATGGCAAGGAAATTTATGCATGCGCACGTTATGGAATAATATATATGCAAAAGATATGCATATTATTTCTTTCTTCGTAATCACATTGCTTTGGGATTATTTTCTTCCATCTTTGGAACGAGTGAATTACTTGCTATGTTTGCGTGATTTGTTACCGTTGTAATTTGCCTCCATTATCTTCTTACCATATCTTGGTAATTTGATTGATGGCTCACATGAATTTATATTAGCTATATATTGAGGGTAGACTTTATTGTAAACCCATCCTGGTATTTAGCCAGCGATCTCCAGATAGAGTGTCTCTTCTTGTTATCCCTAAGTTGGGGCTTTGGTATGTAAACTCTTATTTTGTAATCTCTTGTAATTCTCTCAAGTATAATAAAATCTCTCTCCTTTGGACTGGACGTACACTATCTAGATGATAGTGGAACCAGTATAAATATTGTGTGTCTTCTTTTTCTTTATAGTTATTTACTATTTATTTGGAGTAATAGAATAACTGCTGCTAGATTAAGTGGTGTTCAAATTGGCAAATCTAGATCCTGTTTATTGTCTTTCCGCATTGGTGCAATTTTCTGCACAACAATCCATTCACTTCTTACATTCACATTATTAGAGAATACTACAATATTGATCACTTAACATAGCCAATCTCCAAATCAACAAAAATTCACTTAACCAGGCAATAAACACTCAAGCCAAACATGCACAACTTAACAACACAAACATCAACTGTACACTGCCTACAATCAGAACCCAAACAACATTTTAAGTATGCGATAGCAACCATCTGTTAAGAGCGACGAGCTTCAGGCATTGATGTAGCTGGATGGACTATGAAGGCGGCTCATTTTTCCAAGCAGATCCATTTACAGGTGACAAGTTTGAGTTCCCACGGCGATAACACGTTCCAACCTTAGTGAACGATAATAGCTTGAATTCAGCATCCAAGCATCCATTGGCTTCAGCACCATCATACAAAACTTCAAGCTTCAGATCGACCATGAATCTAAACTCTGAATTTACGGTGGTGCTAAGTTCTAGATCAAATAATGCAGTTATATCTAGTACAACATATCAGCAGAATTCAAATACACCACGCGTATTGAGCTCGATCACCAAATTGGACTCCAACATTGTTATTCTTGGGCACGGCTCTGATACTAGGCGATGATTTAACAAAGGAGGGTGGATTTTTTTGGGTGATAACGTTTTTTTCACTAATATATCTATATCAGAAGAAAAGGTGAAAGTTAAAAGATTTTTGTTTCGATCTGAGAAGCAGGAGTGGTTTTAAAATAAAATATAAATATTAACTTTTTAAACCAACCCTTCGATATTTATATTTTTCCTACAAATCTTTTATGTAATTAAAGGAATATATTTTATTTGTTTTCTACCTTTTATTTTATTTGTAAACTCTAGCTTTATCTATTATTGAACTACTATTTATAGTTTGGAAAATTCTCAAATATAGGATATAGTCAAAGCAGGGTTACTAGGCATAGGATTAGAATAGTCGATTAGCGAAGAGTCCTAAGTTTACGGATTTGTAAGCGGTCAATTATTTAATTCTGGTAGTAATCTTAGGTAAACAGTAGGAACTACGGGGTAGTTACTGAAGCTGGGTAAATGTGTTTTCTTTATTTACTGCATTTTACGTTTTCGCATTTTATATATATATATATATATATATATATATGTGTGTGTGTGTGTGTGTGTGTTTGTGTGTGTTTATCTATGAAATAATTTTGAATATCCTATTCACCCCCTTTAGGGTATATTTACGTTCCTATGTGTGGTATCATAGTTGGTTTCTAGGAAAAACTTTTAGATAGGTCTAGTTCCAGTAATTCTTTTTTACGGGTTAGTCCATAGCTAGGCCACCTATGTTTAATGGGAATGACTGCATATTGGAAGCTAGGATGAAATTTTATTCGATATCAGTTGACGTTAAGGTTTGGAATATAGTTGAAACTGGTTATGCTACACTAGTAATGACTAAAAATGAATGAGAAGTGCCTGAGCATGTAGAGAGATAGGATGCAAATGATAGAAATCTTTGTGCTTTAAATGCCAAGATTTGAATTCTTTTATATATGCACTTTGTTAAACTGAATTTAATTAAATTTTTCATTGTATGAAAACATAAGAAATATGGCATGCACTTGAAGTAACACACGAAGGAACTTTATAGGTCAAAGAATCACATCTAGCCATGCTCGGTAATGAATTCAAAAACTTTGTTATGGAAAAGGATGGGTGCATAAAATAAATGTATGGACTCTTTTCAACTTTGGTTGACAACTCAAGAACAAGGGGAAAAGTCTATTCCGAAGTAAGCTGATTCGTAAACTTCTGAGAATACTTCCAAGGAATTTCAAGGCAAAAGTGACAGCTCTACAGGAATCAAAGGACTTGAACAAGTAAAGTATGGAGAATTTGATATGAAATCTTGTTACCTATGAAATGGAGCTTAGTGCTAGGAAAAACATGATATACTGAAAGGAAAAAGTCAGTTGCATTAAAAAGTTAAGTAGATAGCGAGGATGAAAATGATTCTTTTTAGGAGATAACAACGTTGAGGAAAGGAATGAAAAAATGGACAAAAATATGGAAAAAATGCAGTAAATCAAAATCTTACAAAGTCAAGATTAGATGATTCAGATTAGAGTGTCACTTGCTACAAATGTTACAAACCAAGTCATATTAAAACAAATGCCCACTAAATAAACTTGACAAAAGAAGAAAAAGAAGAGAAGAACATTTGCAGCAACTTGGGATAACGAAGATAGAGAAAAAGAAACCAAAAGTGATGAAGGTGAAGCAAATCTATGCTTGATGGGAAAGTCAACCAAAAGGTTGAATTTCTTTGCATAAATATTAAGCTAGAAACAAAACTAGAAAGTTTTGAAGAAGAATAAAAGTTGGGCTTTAATGATATTTTTCAATCATTTGAAAAAGAAAATGACATTTTGAAGAAGAAAAAACATTGATTTACTTCAAAAAAATAATTCTTTAGAAAAGAAATTGAAAATTTTAGATTTGAAAGTGTTAAATGACAAAAGTGTGCTACTTTCGAAAAGGAAATAGCTAGTTTCAAAGAGAAGTTTAAAGTGCTTGAAAACAAAATTCGGGTTCTTAAAAATGTGAAAACTGAGCTAATTTGCAGAAATAATGAGTTAGAAATAAAATTTAAGAAACTCAAGAAATCTAAAAATCGTGAATGTAAAAAAGTGTATGATTTGGATAAAGATATTATTAAGATGATTAATTTGAATCAAAATTCAGTAAAACAAATTGAAAATCTTAGGCTACGGTTGCTTTACCGTTTTTAGTTTTGGGTTTTCATCCATACAAAACACACTCGATGCATGTAAATTGTGGAAAACAATCAATTTAGAAAATGAAACATACGAAATATAAACCAACTTTTTTTTATTTTTCATTTTTTGGGAAATAGCGAAAGCACGGGAAACAATTCATCCTTCCATCGTCCCTCCATCCACTCTGTTGTCTCCTCCATCTTCCTTCCACCTCCTCCATCGTCCCTCCACACTTTTCATAATTTGTAATTAATGTTGAAAACTCGAAACCATAACACAAAATAAACCAAACGCACCCTTGAGAACTTTGAAAATTATGAATTGGAGAAAAGTCAATCATTTAAAAAAGAGATGGTTGAAATTAAGACCAAAATATAACTCGAAGAGGAAGACATGGTCTTAAAGAAAACTAAAATCCGAAAGAGAGAGTCATTGTTCAACATTAGTAAATGAAAATGATTTTCTTAGATCCAAAGTTCATGATCCTGAATTATTATAAATAAATTTTTCATGGGTGAAAATCATTAACATGTGATTAAATAGTTAACTGTTCGTAAATAATCGAAAGGGACTAGGATATGGGAAAAAGATCAAGTTTGATAACATGATCAATGATAAGGCTAAAGAGAGAAGGTGTTTATGAAATATTTAAAATGTGGTAGAATTGGACATTCACATCGTGCTAATTTGTATAGGAACAAAAATACGAAATTTGAATAAATTTGGGTTCCTAATGTTAGTCCTTGAGAAGTTGGTTTTGATGACAACAACCTTAGAATAAGATTATAAAATATAAATACTAACATTATTATTTAGATATATATGTATATGTAGGATATATACACAGGTACCAAAGAATGAAGACTGTACAGTATAGAGATTCAAGAACTGATGAACTCAAGATCGAAGATATCAAGATTCAAGACTCATGAGTATCAAGATTATCAAGAGTTCAAGATTTCAAGATAAGTAATTTAGTTAGGAATTTTGTTAAAACTCCTAGAAAAGCACTGACATCTTAAAATCCATTTTATTCGTGGAATGGAATCCACTTCGAGCCCGTTAAAGGGATGGAACCCTAAGTAGGATGGAACCTATGAAAAATCTAGTGGAACATTGTTTTGTATCCTCTAACTTTTATTTAAATGTTTTACAAAATTATATCTTGTTTTCAAAATGATTTCAAAATCTTCCTTTTTAAATCAAAAACATCTATCCTGGTTTTAAAATACTTTTAGCCTCAAAATAATCTTTATTTTCAATATCAAATTATCCTTGGTTTTAAACTATCTTTTAATTATAATATATTTAACTTTTAATTTATACTTAGATTTAAATATAAAATTATATTAAAATTTTATATATACCAAAATATTATTCTCTATACTTATTTATGTATTTAACTATAGTTAAGTATATTTATAAAGTTTAAAATAGTTTTAATACAAGATAAAATTTATTTTCAAAGAAAAACAAATTACCAAAAATAACTTAGGCTTGTCGACAACCCCAAGGACCCCTTGTCGACAAGGTGACAGTTTATTTCAAAAGTTTAAATTTCAAAGGAAGTGTCTATTCGTCATATCCTTTCATGAATGGACATGGCTGTTGTTCTACTATAAATAGGGGCTGTTTTAAACGAATTTATAATCATATATTTTCTTTGATTTCACTCCTCTTCTTCTTCCACATTTCTTTATATACATTTTTACCATTACTCTACCGAAATCACCATTGAATCTAACTAGATCATCTTTGGTTTGATTCTCTATCACTATCTCAACAAGATCCCAGTGCTATTCAGAGTTATAGACTTCTTTGTATTCAATCGAGCGAGAAAAGGTGTGATTGTAGCCTGGAAAATCAATCGAGTGAACTTGTTGCCCATAAAATCAAGTATCTCTACCCAGAGGATTGTGAATCTGGAGCGGTGTACCTCGTGGCCTTGAAATCGAGGGTGTAATTGTAAGAATTGATTTTGAAAGGAAATCTGTACTTGTGTTGCGAGACTAGATGTAGGGTAACTCCGAACCAGTATAAAATCCGGTGTGTTCTTTCCTTTATTGCTTTTACTTTATATCTGCATCTATGTTTGATTCTGTGATCATATCTGTGTCTGAATATTGCATACATTTGTGTTCAAATTAAGATAAACTCAAAAAGAATTAGTAATTCCTTAAAACACTATTCACCCCCCTCTAGTGTTAATTCTAGCCTTAAGATCCGTAATCTGCATTTCTCACATTTGGTATCAGAGCAGGGTTTTCAAAGTTTCATAATATGAATTTTGAAAAAGCTTTTAAAATGGCTATGTTTGAAAAACTTGTTAAATACTAGTTTAGAAATATTCAGATCATCACTGTCTTATGAGTCTGCATATAATCAATATTCAAATTCAAGTTGTCTACCAAAATTGTATGATGTGCAGGAAACATGTGTTATGGGTGTTGAGAAATCAATCCACAATGGACAAATTGTGCAGATCAAAAAGAGTAAATGGATACTCGATAGTGGATGCTCTAGACACATAACTGGTAATCTGGATATGATGAATGATATAATATACAAAGACGGAGGACTGGTTAACTTTGGAGACAACTCAAAAGGATATGTGATTGGCATCGGCAATGTCGGTAACTCTGAAACTCCTATTATTACTAATGTTTTGCTAGTTAAGAATATGAAACATAATTTGCTAAGTATTAGTCAACTTTGCGATAAAGGATATAAAATTAAATTTGAAAAGGATAAGTTTCACATTGAAGATAATAATTCAACCATAATATTTAAGGGAATTAGGAAAAAGAATAACTATATTCTTAGTATGAAAGTTTCAAATGATAACCTGTGTCTTTTGGCAAATACAAGTGACCCTTGGATTTGGCATAAGAGATTTGGGCATTTGAATTTCAAACTCTTATCTAGACTGTCAAAACATGATCTAGTAAGAGATCTCCCTAAAATGAATTTTAAAGTAGATAATACTCTTTTTACTAAAAGAAATAAAAATGATATTCAACTAGTACAAGTTTACGTAGATGATATCATTTTCGGATCAACTAATTTTGAAATGAATAAAGAATTTTCTGAAATAACGACAAAAGAGTTTGAGATGAGTCATATGGGTGAATTAAACTTCTTACTAGGATTGCAAATAAAACAATTAGATAATGGTATCTTTATCAGTCAAGAAAAATATGCTAAAGACCTAGTTAGTAAGTTTGGTTTGACTACTGCAAGTGGAAAACCCACTCCCATGGCAACCAATGAGTACCTAAGTAAAGAAGACCTCTCGAAAGATGTAGATCAAAAATTATATAGAGGAGTGATTGGATCACTACTTTATATCACTGCTAGTAGACCTGATATCATGCATAGTGTTTGTCTCTGTGCAAGATATCAATCCCAACCTAAAGAGACCCACTTAAAAGCTGTAAAACGTATCATAAGATATGTTAAACACACCTTTGATTATGGCTTATTTTATCCTAAAAATGATTCTTTTGAATTAATATCGTGCTGTGATGCTGACTATGCTGGTTGTAAATCAGACCGAAAAAGTACAAGTGGAACTTGTCACTTTTTGGGGCATTCTCTGGTTTCCTGGTTTAGTAAAAAGCAAAACACAGTTTCTTTATCAACAACCGAAGCAGAGTATATTTCTGCTGCTTTGGCTTGTTCTCAAGTAATATATATGCAACAAACTTTAAAAGATTTTGGTTTAAATATCTCAAAATCACCAATTTATTGTGATAATACTAGTGCAATAAATTTATCCAAAAATCCTACTCATCATGCTCGAACTAAACATATTGATATCAGACATCATTTTCTCAGAGATAATATAATTAAGGAAGTAATTACTCTCGATTATATCAATTCCGAGAATCAAATTGCTAATATCTTAACAAAACTCTTAAATGAATCTATATTTACTAAATTAAGAAGAGAATTAGGTATTTGTTCAATAACTGAAATATAGAATATAAATATATAACAAATATAATTAAAATTAAATTAAAATAAATCAAATATCAAAAATATAAGTACCTTGTCGACAACCCTCCTTTACCCCTGTCGACATATAACGAATTTTTTTCTTTTGAAATTTCCCCACCAAAATTCAAATGGGTGGTTATATATTCTTCTTATTTCAAAATTTTATTCATTCTTTCTGCTTTTTTCTTTGTTCTAACTTCTGAAAACAATAAAACAATGGCCTCCTCCTCCAAATCAAACAAAAATTTAACCTTTTTGTTCTCTTCTCCTTCTACCGGACTATTTCAACGAACTACGCTTGCACGAATGATGCAAATGGAGGTTTCCTTGAAGGATGCACTGCAACTTATGATTGAAATTCAAGTGGTGCAAATCAGAATGGCCAAAGAACAAGAACGACAAGGAAAAATCCTTAGAAACTTGCAAAAGTTTCTAATGGACAATCACGCCAATCCCATCTTGATCGATGAAGAACCCTCAAGTGTTCAAGTGCAAGAGGGCAGCGAGGAAGAAGAAGTAGAAGCCCCCCATGGAAGAAGAGCACGCTGAAGATGATGACAAAGTTGTTTGCGTTGGCGAAGTGTGCTTTGACAAGGATGGAAATCTAGTCGAACAACGTGGAAATTTATGTTTCCACTACGCAAATTGCTCGGTTCATAGATCTCCCATTGTCAAGGATACACATTAATTTCTTTTCTCTCTTTCTTATCGTTATTTGTATATGATCTTACTTACATTTTCTACGCAAACGTAAATATAACATTATATAATAAATGATTTGTGTTCTCATATTTGAATTCTCACATTATCATTATTATAAATATTATCATATATGGATTCTTAGTTAGGAGAGTTAGTTATTAAGGGCTAAGTTTTAGTTTTAGAATTAAGTGTTGATTATTTATGATAACACTATCATTATAATCACATGTAATATAGTATTAGATTGAGGGGGAGTTGTGTAGATTTAAACTTTGTTTTTGTTGATGACAAAGGGGGAGAAGTATAAAATAGGATAGTTAGGCATAGATTAAGGGGAGTTATTAGTTTTAGGGGGAGTTATTAGGATAGAAGTAATATTTTATAAACAAAGGTTGTCATCATCAAAAAGGGGGAGATTGTTAGTCCCTGAGAAGTTGGTTTTGATGACAACAACCTTAGAATAAGATTATAAAATATAAATATTTACATTATTGTTTAGATATATATGTATATGCAGGATATATATACAGGTACCAAAGAATGAAGACTGTACAGTATAGAGATTCAAGAACTGATGAACTCAACATCGAAGATATCAAGATTCAAGACTCATGAGTATCAAGAGTTCAAGATTTCAAGGTAAGTAATTTAGTTACGAATTTTGTTAAAACTCCTAGAAAAGCACTGACATCTTAAAATCCATTTTATTCGTGGAATGGAATCCACTTCGAGCCCGTTAAAGGGATGGAACCCTAAGTAGGATGGAACCTACAAAAAATCTAGTGGAACATTGTTTTGTATCCACTAACTTTTATTCAAATGTTTTACAAAATTGTATCTTGTTTTCAAAATGATTTCAAAATCTTCCTTTTTAAATCAAAAACATCTATCCTGGTTTTAAAATACTTTTAGCCTCAAAATAATCTTTATTTTCAATATCAAATTATCCTTGGTTTTAAACTATCTTTTAATTATAATATATTTAACTTTTAATATTTATACTTAGATTTAAATATAAAATTATAGTAAAATTTTATATATACCAAAATATTATTCTCTATACTTATTTATGTATTTTAACTATAGTTAAGTATATTTATAAAGTTTAAAATAGTTTTAATACAAGATAGAAGTTATTTTCAAAGAAAAACAAATTACCAAAAATAACTTAGGCCTGTCGACAACCCCAAGGACCCCTTGTCGACAAGGTGACAGTTTATTTCAAAAGTTTGAATTTCAAAGGAAGTGTCTATTCATCATATCCTTTCACGAATGGACATGGCTGTTGTTCTACTATAAATAGGGGTTGTTTTAAATGAATTTATAATCATATATTTTCTTTGATTTCACTCCTCTTCTTCTTCCACATTTCTTTATATACATTTTTACCATTACTCTGTCGAAATCACCATTGAATCTAACTAGATCATCTCTAGTTTGATTCTCTATCACTATCTCAACAAGATCCCAGTGCTATTCAGAGTTATAGAATTCTTTGTATTCAATCGAGGGAGAAAAGGTGTGATTGTAGCCTGGAAAATCAATCGGGTGAACTTGTTGCCCGTAAAATCAAGTATCTCTACCTAGAGGATTGTGAATCTGGAGCGGTGTACCTCGTGGCCTTGAAATCGAGGGTGTAATTGTAAGAATTGATTTTGAAAGGAAATCCGTACTTGTGTTGCGGGATTGGATGTAGGGTAACTCCGAACCAGTATAAAATCCGGTGTGTTCTTTCCTTTATTGCTTTTACTTTATATCTGCATTTGTGTTTGATTCTGTGATCATATCTGTGTCTGAATATTGCATACATTTGTGTTCAAATTAAGATAAACTCAAAAAGAATTAGTAATTTCTTAAAACACTATTAACCCCCCCCCCTCTAGTGTTAATTCTAGCCTTAAGAGCCGTAATCCGTATTTCTCACACCTAAGGGGTACTACTATCAATTTTCATAGACTCAAACTAGTTTGGATACCTAAATATTCTACCACTAATATTGATGGACCTATGAAGGATTCTATTTTATTTTATTCTTCTTTAATGTAGGTATGTAGGCAGGCTAAGGAACGTCTAGAATGATATTTGGATTCTACATATTCCAGATATATGATAGGTGACATGTAACGACCCGTAATTTCGAACACTTCATCTTCAAATGTCTAAACTTTTGAAAAAATGGTTAAGTATTAAAAATGTGATTTTATAATCTTGATAAACACTTTTTTAATTAATAACTAATTGTAGAAAACTCATTTTGAAATGTGTTTATAAAAATGTTTATATAAATATATACTTTGAAAAAATATCGAAAATATGACTGAAAAACGTTTTATTAAAAATTAACTTTTTATTCGATAAAAGTTGTTTAAATTATTTGGACTTGTACAGTAACTTATGAACACATTAATAAGAATTAAACCAAATATCTTTTCATAATAAGATTAATTAAAGTTAAGTAGGAATTAAGGAGACAAATTAAAAAGGTTTAAGGCATGAGACATGGCACAAAACAAGGCATGAATCTAAGAAGGAAGGTGTGGAGAAGGTTCCTCCTTTGGCTGGCCATATAGGAGTATGGAGGGTCATTTACAACATTTCTAAAGCTTATAAAATCATGCCCATAGTGCTCTTGAAGTATTTTCTCGTTCACCTAAAAAGAAACCACTCTTTTACACTCATATCTCTTCATAACCTCTTAAATTAGAGAAACTCTAACACACTCTCTCTCCATCTCTTCAAACTCTTGCTATAGTCTTAAAATAGCATAACATCAACTTCCATCATCTTGTAACTGGAAGAAAGCTTTTCCCTTGGATCTTCCTTGTGTCGTAAGCTCCTAGGACTTAAATTGCTTAAGCCGTGCCTATTTCAAGGCCACTTCTTGCTTTGGTCGTGTTATATTAAGGCTTAATCTAGCCTTGTTTGTTTGCTTAAGGGTTGAGGTAGGAAGTTATTTTGTTATTGCAAGGTTAGGGTAGGAAGAGCCAGCTTGGATTGGTTGAGAAGTGAGTTATCTCACTCCTTGAATGAAAATATAAACTTAACGTTTTTGCTTGCTATAACTATTATAATATACCCTAACTAATTAAAGTTATAAACCCATACTTGTATGCTTTAAGAAGCATTTTATTTGTGTATTTATTGTTCCTTAGAAGGCCTTAGATCGTGCTGTTTATTTGAGCATATGTAATTTGATTTTGGACATTGGACTTGGACTTGTAATATTGTGCATATGTAATGGCACATTGGATGACTTTGGACTTAAATGTTGAAAGAGCACATGTAATAAGTAGATTTGTTATTGTCTTTATAACAATAGTCGCTATAGAAGCACTTTGATGTTGTTATATTTCCTTTGCTTTCTACTTGCTTTTCTTGCTTATATATGTTGTATATATATTATTCCATGCTTCTTTGTAATGTGAATTGAACTTGAGAATCATTTGCGTATATATGATTGAATGGAGTTTGAATTTGAATATAATATGGAATTTTCCGTATAGCGATACTCGCTATAAATGCACTTTGAATCCTTCTCTTCTATCTCACTTTTTAAACTCTATCTTTTGAATATTTTTAAATGAAATTATTTCTATACTTATATAGTATAAAAGATAGTAAGAAATGGAGTTTAAAATCTATTTTACTTATAAAACAAAGTTACAAAAGTTATAGTCCATACAGCGATAGTCGTTATGGATGCACGTTGGGAAAACAAGTTTTTAGTAAAGTTTAAAATTTTATTACTGGCTATTTTATGAAATCTTTTCAAAGGAGTTTTGCAAAAAGTATGTAAGTATTTTAAAAGAAGTTTTAAGTTTGAATATATTTTAAAAGAATTTATTTTGAATTTTTAAAGTAAAGGTTTTCTTATTATATATACAAAACTTGTTTATTTTGTTAAATTAACAAAAGTTTTCAAAACAACATTAAGTAATTATTTTAAAGTTATTTTCTATAACTATTTATAAGTATTTTAAAAGGTTTTTATTCTTATATATATATATATAACACTTTACAGAGCTAGTTTAATATTTTACTAAAGTATAAAGGGTTTTTGTTTTACTTTTCTTCTTTAAGCTTATTTTAAATCATATTAAATATATTAACATTATATATAGCCTATTATACATACATACATACATATACATATATATATATATATATATATATACATATACATAATTAAACCATTTCTAGCTTATTTTATAAAACTAAAACTTTGGAAGAAGGGATGAGAAGTTACATTGTGAAAATAAATGTGTAGTTAAATTTGCATATGGAATGTTAGTATTACTATGTTTAATACTAAAGCCGAGCGATGTAGACTTCTCTATTTGTGAGAGTCAAGATTGATGTTCGAGTAGGGATGAAGCAATAGTGCTCTAATTTATTGACTTCCTTCTTGGTCGAAGAATAATTAAGTTGGAATGTCGAAAACATGTTAAATGTACATACCTCGATTTCCATAAGCAATCATTTGAAACTTGACAGTCGATTAGTGGACTATCGAAATAGACCAAATTAACTTGAGAAGTAAAAAAGCTTCGGGGTTTCATATGCTTTGAGAACCCCCAGGGAGGAGCATTCATATGAAATGTGTCTAGCTTTCACTTACTTTTTAAAGAACCGAAATTGAGTTAACTAAAAATTCATTGATTTGTTTAGAATATTCTAGGACCAATAAGTGTTTTACTTACTGAATGCCACCTCAAAACTTGTATATGAGTCGGTTTTAGAAGAGTCATCAAAGCGAAGTGTTATAGAGTTGCACTATCGTATCCTAAAGTTAAGTCCGAGGGAGAGATCAGCATTGACACTTCAGATAAATACTATAGAGTTGCATTGTCATATCCAAGGGAGAGGTCAGCGTTAGCATTTGTCAAACAAGCTATTCTGTTTAGGTAATGAAGACTTTTGGAAAGATGCTGATAGTAACCTCGGCATTGGAAAAATTACTAAAGACCAAGTAGGATGCACGATCCCAGGTTTAGCTAACATGAGGGGGTATATCAACTCCATTATCTAGAGTATGCTTATAGATGTTGCTAGAGGGAGTTGATGATACTTGGTTCCACATGTTTCGGGTTCGCTCGTTCGGGCGTGGGCCTGTTGTGTTTACCTTATGGTATATTTTGTCTAAAGATATACAATGTTGGAAGGTAGTTTATAATCCTTGTCATGAAGATCCATTTCAGTTTTTAAGCTGAAGGCGCCTCCATAAAAAAGCCATATACAAACGTACCTTAGCGGTTGTAAATGTACTCTAATATTGTGTGTTGTGAGATGCAAGCAGCACGGTTATTTTCTAATTTATATTACACACCTTAGACATTATCTATAATATCACCTAATGTAAATATCAATTGAGTTGGGTCCTTTTAAGGGAAAAACCAATCCGATGATTCGGTTGGTCTCAAAAGCATTGTTATGTGTTTATACACATTTCTGAGTTTCTTATACCAAACTTATGTCTGAACACATGGTGTTTGTTTTCCCGTTCCTCGTGTACTCTTTTGAGTAGCTTGAGTAAAATAGGTTTTAGAGTTGGATGCTTCAAGCTTATGGAGATGAGCCAGAGACTTCCATCTATATATCTATCTACCTATTTTCATTTTCTATTCACTAATATATACGTATGTATTCAGCATTGTGAGGACAGATAGTTATAATTGTCCAGGTTGATAGTAGTACTTAGTCATTTTGTAACTCTAAGATTCATGTATGTTGGAGTAACACTTTGTACAATACTTTTGAGATATTATATATTATCATTACACATGTGACATTTTGATATTGTATTCTTCTTTCTTGTTCTATTTTGTTTTCTTTTATTTTACCCTAACTTTCTGTCTTTTCGACACTTGTGTGCTCGATACACGAATACTGCGGATGTATTTAGTGTTAATATTTGAGGGTCGAAAAGACAATTGTTACATGACAAATCAAAGTTCTTAGCCTAGAAAATCATAGATGTAGGAGTGTTACAATGGGCGATAATGGAAAATGTAAGATCATTGGTAAAGGAAAAGTAGATAACGACACTTTTTCATTAAGTGATGTTCTCTATGCTGAAAACTTCCATCATAATCTCATCTCTATTAGCCAACTCTATGATAAAGGTATGAGTGTTGTTATTGATATTGATATTTCCAAAACCATTTACAAGTCTTCTAATGAGATTGTGTTTGTAGAAAAGAGAAATGGAAACATTTACACTATCTCGTTTGATGATCTAACTGCCTTTAGATGTTTTGCAGTGAACAAAGAGGAAGCTACCTTATGGCACGGACGCCTAGAACAAGCTAGCATGAGCTTATTGAAAACAAACATAATAAAAGGAGTTAGTGAGAGATTTATCGCATTAGAAATACGAGACCGGTATGGTGTGCAAAGCTTGCACGATGAGTGGTCTTTTCCTTAATCTCGACCTCGACCTTGAGTTTTCTCAACAAAATGAGAGATGTTATTCACTCTTACCTATCATTTCATGAAAGCCTAAGTATAATGTATGTAACTTCGGTTTTCTCAACAAATATATGCATGTATCTTACCTCATCTAGGAAATATATTGATAGTACTACACATGACAGCTCTAGCTTGAGTTTCCTCAACGATAAGTGCATATGCAAGTAATCTATCAGTGTATAAATGATAGAGGGCAAATATATATTAAGAATTCATAATTTTCAATATATATACATTGAGTGATATGAATTTAAATAATAATGTATTTCTCATGAAATAACCTCGTGATTTAAGTGTCAGACACATCATAAATCGTGGTATACGTTTGTTGCTTCTAAAAGTACTTGATTGACGAAATATTTACATGTGCATACATACACACACATGCATATATACATATATATACTATATATGCGCACACACACATACGCACACGCGCGCGTGCGCACACACACATATATATCACTTGTAATAAACTAATATGTAGCGATCATCTAATCAACATCAATATACCTTAATAAATAGTTAGTTATTTTTTGTAATCATTTAACATGAATATTGTTTGCGTAAAATATATGTGACAAACATCTATTTTCGTCCAGGCTCCGCCTGAACTCCGCCTGGACTTTAAAGCCAATCTTAGCGCCCAGCACTCCGCTCTATCTCGGACAGCATAGCTCTGACTCCATTTACCCATTTGTTAAAAACTCAAAAGGTAAAAATATGAATTCTGGAAATAACAATTTTGAAATTTTGAAAACTCGAAATATTTTACTCGAAGATTAGGAAGAAGCCACTATATCTTTTTGTTCAAATTACAATAACTTCTTCATACTAACTCGGAATCAAGCGGGACTTGGACCAATGAATTCTCATCCAAATTACAGATAATATGGAATACTCGGATACTTCATCTTGTAAAAGCACATTGTAGTTCTTCATGCTGACTAACAGTTGTACTTAGAAAATAACAGGCTACATCTTCATATTTGAACTCCAACTAGGCAGAAGCCGTTTTTTTTGTTCAAACTGCAATAACTTCTTCATACTAACCCGGAATCAAGCGAGACTTCGACCCATGAACTCCCACCTAAATTACGTATAATATGAAACACTCGAATACTTCATCTTATGAACATATGCTGTAGTTCTCCATGGTGCCTAAGGTTTGTACTTAGCAAATAGTAGACTACATCCCCATATTTGAATTCTGACTAGGCAAAAGCCGTTATTTTTTTGTTCAAACTGCAATAACTTCTTCATACTAACTCGGAATCGGGCGAGACTTGAACCGCTGAATTCTCACCTAAATTACGGACAATATGAAACACTCGAATACTTCATCTTCTGAACGCACGCTATAGTTCTCCATGGTGACTAACAGTTGTACTTACAAAATAACAAACTACGTCCCCATATTTGAATTTTGATGAAAATTAAAAATAAAATTTTTGAAATTTTAAATTTTTTATTTTAATCAAATTTAAAACGTAAAAATTAGAATTTTTTTATTAGTCAAATCAAATTTAAATTGGTTAAATAGGTAACCCGCTTATTAAATGGGTTGGACAGACTGACTCATATATTAAATGGATCAAAAAGTATGGATCATAAATGAGTTGAATCAAAATCGATCCAATCCATTTGGACTCAACCCAACTGTTTGATGGGTCTATCTATAGTTTTTGGTCCAAGGTTCGTCCACTTAGGTAAAGGAACTCATAAGGAGTCTTGTTTGTCCTTTTATGAGAAATTCGATTTAAAATGGTATTTGCAGCAAATAGAGCATCACCCCTACAGATTATGTAGAACTCTGGAACCATTAAGCATGGAATTGATCATATCCTTGAATGGTCTATTCTTCCGTTCTACGACACCATTTCGTTGAGGAGTATAAGATGTAGTTGTTTGATGAACAATTCCATTGGAGAGATACAATAATTTTTCCCTCAACGAGTTGGTGTTGCCGTGAAGTTAACAAAGATCGAATGAATTAATCCTAATACTTCATTCGATCTTTTTACAGACTTCATAGGTTTTTTTCACAAACTTGGAATCGATGCATACTTCACATTTAATGTATATTACTAGATTTTGGTATTAGTCCTGAATTTGTCGTTAAATCGATAGACTCAAGCAAGTAAGAAAAAACATTATTATTAGATCTTACATTGAGTTTGAAAATATCAAGCAAGTAAGTACAAACATATCGGACTCAAATACAACTTTAAAACCCTTATTGCTTGAAATAGGACCAAACATTAAGTTCTTCGTATTTACTCAAGACAACTCTTTTACACCAATTTACATAGTATACCATGCAAAGGTATATATATAGATTTTTGCTTAAACATTCCCCGACATGAGAGTTTTAATTTCTAGTAAATTTCCAACAATTATTGGTGTATGAATAGAATTAGCCTTTATTGTAATGGGTTTAGCAACCTATATGTTAGAAATATTAAACATGACTTCCTCATTGACGCCATATAATTTGAGTAGAACATACGGGCTCTGTTTGTTAAATTGATTTCATGTTTTCTTTGGCAAAGGATCAAGGATTGCAACCAACGGATGGTGTAGAAGAATGTGAAAGAGAATTTTGTACAGACCACACATTTCAGAAAATACACACCTCAAAACTGTGATCATATCAAGCTAGTATGCACGCTTGGATGTTCAGTCAACCTTGCTCAGTTCAGAACGTGGTTGCACCAAGAGAAATTCAAACAGTGAATTCACGATCATCAGGACAATTAAGTTGTCGCCACAATACTCCGATGATAGGGCATAATATAAAACATCTAGCAAAAGCAAGTGGTCATTGGTGCTATTTTGTTGTATTAACGCACAGAAATTCTAGAGTTTATATAAAAATTTACTAAAAAAATGATTATTTCATTTCCTATGAAGACTTGCTCTTTGTTCAAAAAAATAAAAGATAAATGCAAAGACTGGTCTATTAAATATCTAATATGGTAATTACCTTGCATTTTCTTCCATTAAAAACATACTTGCTGTCATGTCATACCTGAATATCCATTATACTTTGTTTTTGAATATCGTAAGCATGTATTTATTTATGCTCTTGTTCCAGTTCAACCCTTATTTGTATATGCTTTCAGAGCTGTTCTGTAGGGAGAAACTGACTCTGAAGTTCGTTATATATTTAGTCCACTCAATATTTTACAATTTGGCTTACCGTTTATAACTATACATTTTCTTAGTCAAATATCAAATACATATACAATTGAGTTGAGAGAGGATAAAAGTGCAGTGCAGGCCTCATCGAGCCATTTATAAATATTCTGATAATTGTCAAGTGTCAAATTTAACACAGACCAGTTCTTCAGGAATATTACATTTAGTATATAATATTGGAACCGGGGTACTAATTCTTAAGAATATATTACACTAAATGCAATACCTGCTTCTATATATATACGAATAACCGTTGTTTGATGGTCTTAAATTTTAAGTGATAATAAAAGATGGTTCATCAATATTCTTTCATTCTCTTATGTTTATTGATCGTCATTCCTACCAATTCAAATCAGTACATCACCACAGTAAATGGAGGTACATGTATATAGACTTCACTACTGGTTTGTTTGATTAGATGAAGTTGAACGATTTGATAATTAACTACTCATTTTGTTTTATTGCGTATATGTATATTAGATACTGGAAATGTGCAAGATGGAATAGGTCGTAAAATCCTAATCATTCAGGGGTCTGATGGTGATAAACCAATACCAAAGCCTCCATCTCCTAATAGACACCCACCATGGAAACCAGGCGTCCATTCTTAATATTGATTTTACACTAGCTTTATCTGGAGTAGCATTAATGTAAAGTTTTGAAGAAACTATGTATATTGTCGCTTATTTCCGCATCACCAAAATGTAATCTATATTTGTTGTATATTTTCACAAGTAAAATTTAGTTAAGAAAAGATATGAAAAATCTTATGTTCGCATCACCATCGTCGTCGTCTGCCCATTGCACAAGAGCGGAATTCAAGGCAAACAATGGCATGCACTCTTAATGCTGAATTTAAGATGAACAAATGGTACCCGGTTTTTTCATCATGATTGAAGAATGCTCCCAAAACTACTTGGTCAATAAGTCAAACGTTCACGAAAATTGGGTTCGACGATACGTGGATGAAATTTACGATAAACTTGCACATTCCAAGCAAATTGTACGTACAAAATGGGATAATCCAACTAAATAACATGCACTAAACACAACGCGCTGAGGAACTGCAAAACAGCTTATAAGCTTTTCTTAATTCATGACATACTAGAGTGAAATCCTGCACTTGGTTTTCACTAGAAAGTTTGCAGAGAGAAAAAACAAACTTATAATTTGCTATTGTTACCCAA
Organism: Allium fistulosum; assembly: GCA_030737815.1. Classification (NCBI taxonomy): domain Eukaryota; kingdom Viridiplantae; phylum Streptophyta; class Magnoliopsida; order Asparagales; family Amaryllidaceae; genus Allium; species Allium fistulosum. Next base: position 1,044,081,554 of record CM060906.1, read on the forward strand.
TATTCATTACACCATCCTATTAAGATAGGAAACTGAAAATGTATGCTACGAACTATTATTCTTATAATAATTAAGATAATAAGTGTGTTATTTGCAAACTAATGTTTACAGGATACTTCTCTTTGAAGTGTCATCTTGAACCATCATCACAAATCCTGAATCCAAAGTTAGGATTATGCGCTTAGGGCATCTCCAGTGACTTCAGGGCTGAATATTCAGCCCTGAAGCTGGAGTGGACTCCCAGCGGCCAGATGCCCATTTAATGGGCGCCTGATTTCCAGGCACCCATTAAATGGGTGCCTGAGCCAGGCTCCCATTAAATGGGAGCCTGACACCCTCCATAATTGGGGGACTTGGGCGCCCATTTAATGAGCGCCAAAAGCTTGGGCGCTCAAGCCCAGTTTAGAATTCCGAATTGGATCCTGAACTTTCAACTGAATATTCAGCCTGAATTGGACGATTGAATGTGTTTTTTTTACAAATTCAAGATGTAAATGCACCATTGGAGATGCCCTTAGCAGTCTTCTCAAGATGGAATTCAAGTTATACAAAGGAAACTTTTATTAGACAATGTATGATTCTCGCACATATCAATTTACCAACCAAAATTTAAAAGAAAAACAAGTGTTGATGACAATATTTGAATATCTATGGCTAAAGTACATAAGAAAAGTCTTTAGCTTAACAAATATGGTAAATTATATGGCTTAAAATGACTGAACTATCAGTATGGTAAATTATACAAGCCACCATGTCAATTTCAATAATAATGTTGGCTAAAACTCCAAAACCGAGCAGAGGAAAGATGATCAGTAAGCTCCATTGTCTTCTTGAATGCTCAAAATCTCCATCAAAATATGTGAACAATATCATAGGCAAATCTATCAAATTGTCAAGAAAAACAACAACAACAATAACATGGTATGGGCTTTTGTCAATCAATATGTCATTAGTTTAGTGCATTAGTTTAATTTTTTATATTATGTATTTAAGAACAGTTTTGCAAATATACATATGCTAAATTGCATATGATGTGTGTGAACTATATTGATGTAAAGTATAATTTGATATACCAAAACGGGACTGCATATAGTAACCGATGCGAAAAAGGAAACGTGGAAACACGGCTCAGAATAAATGTCAAAGTTGGAAACAACATGGAAGCATACTCATTGAATATTTGTTATAACTAGTTTCATCTTTAGTGCAGTTATAAAAATTAATATTTATTAACGTAGCTGACTTTTTTTAAGAAAAAAAAAGCTTATATCCATTAGAATTTATGTGTTTATTTTTACACCAATTTTTTCATTAATTATTATGGAATATAACTCACAAAAAATATGATTCTTTTTATAGAAATTTTGATAGCATAATGTAAAAGAATGAACTACCAATCATTTACTACATAGTTTTTGTTGCTGCTTTCTTTGTTTTTTCTCGAGATGTTTTTATGCTAACACAATTTGCAACAATGACAAAAGTAATTATTATATTTTTGTTCATTTGATAGACAACAATATTTCTCGAGGTCTATAGCGCAGTTATAAAAATTAATATTTATTAATGTAGCTGACTTTTTTTAAGAAAAAAAAAGCTTATATCCATTAAAATTTATGTGTTTATTTTTACTCCAGTTTTTTCCATTAATTATTATGAAATATACCTCACAAAAATATGATTCTTATTATAGAAATTTTGATAGCATAATGTAAAAGAATGAACTACCAATCATTTACTACATAGCAAGGTTCGAAAACTCGGTTTCGGTCTCGGTTTCGTTCATTCGAAATTTTCTTAGTTTCGGACGATTTCGGAAATTTCGAAAGTTTCGGTTTTAATTTCGGTTTTGGTCCCGATTATGGTTTACAATGGTTTGTTAATGCAAATTTAATAACGGTCGATGTAAATAATAATATAAAATACCCTAACCCAATATGTTTATACCAAATTAAACAAATTTAAATTTGTTTAATTAGAATTAGAATTTCACTAATACGCTAAACTAAATTAAATAAATAAAATAGCCAGCCCAGCTTATCTAATTACATTCAGCCCTAATTTATAAAATTAATTCATTTCAAAGCCCAAGTCCACCCTATATTTCAATAAGCACACCTTCTCTTCAACCCTCCTTTACAAAACCCTCGTTTACAAGACACGGCGACTCAGAACGAAGAACGGAAAAAAAAAAGAGCCGAACATCAAAGAACGAAGGGCAGAAAGCGAAAAAAAATCAAAATTCACCTGCGATTGCGATCGTATACTCGATTTTCCTTCTGCAATGTCGAAGCACCTCTGCGACGTCGAAGCTTGCTCGATTTTGGAGTTCAATTTTGGACGAACGGCAAAGGTTTGCTTTTTTTTGTGCCTTTTCGATTTTGATTCCGAGTGTGATTTTTGATTTTTGATCGTCGCTCTTCTATTCTTCTTCTAATATAACAATTTCGCGTATGATTTTTTTTTCCAATTTTTCTTTGACTGTTTGGACGGGACGGGATTTTTCCCTAATCCCGTCCCATCACCGGCCGGAACCGGTACGAGTTGGTCGGAATCTCGTGGTTCCGGCCGGAACCACAAACCATGCAATAGTTTTTGTTGCTGCTTTCTTTGTTTTTTTATCGAGATGTTTTTATGCTAACACAATGTGCAACAATGACAAAAGTAATTATTGTATTTTTGTTCGTTTGATAGACAATAATATTTAAACCAAGGTATCAGGTTCCGGTTGGAACCACGAGATTCCGACCATCTCGACTCGGTTCCGGCCGCAGGCGGAACGGGATTAGGTCAAAATCCTATCCCGTTGCTCGTCGATTAAAAAAGATCAAAAAAATAAATTCAAAATTTTCGTATTTGTTGCAGTAAACGACACCAAAAACCAAAGAATCGAATCTAGCCCAAAAACGGACCTCGGAATCGACTTCCACTTCGACCATTGCAAGCATTTCGACGGCTTCAACTTTGACACACTACGATGAGAAGTTCGCCTACGAACTTCGACTTCGACTTCAAGCATGATTTTGTGTTTCTTCCTTTTGATTTTTTTCCATCTTCTCTCGTAACTTTTTTTTGGCTGAAATAATTTGAGAAATTGACATGGCATTTGGGGTAGGGTTAGCATTCGGGTATGGTTAGGATGCGCCAAATGATAATGGGCTTGGGGATTTTAGTTTAGATCTTTAATTTATATTGTTAAATGGAAATGGTAATTGATAATGGGTTGGGTAATTTATAGGGTTAACTTATTTTTAATTTAGGGTTATGTAGGCAAAATTAATTGTACATCCATGTTTATTTAATAGTGTTGTATGTTATATTATTATCTCTAATATAGACTATATTTTATATTTTATTTGCAACGTTTATCGTTACTTTTTCATTACAAATACAGAAATATAATTTTGGGACCGAAACCGAAACAAAAACTGAAACTTTCGAAATTGACTAAAACCAATAAATTTCAAATGACCGAAACCGTGTTCTCTAACCTTGATTTATACTGTTTTTATCAAAAAGTCTAATAAATGTATAGAAATTATTTTATATAATTTTTTTTTCAAAAAACCACCTCAATTAAAATCTTCATAATGTCTATCGAACAATTCTATAAACTTAAAAACAATCGAAGTACCAACAAGTTAGACGCTACAATACATCCAATTTGTCTTCTGGTTTCAGTATTGTAAAATTAATCAAAATCTTGAACGAATAACTAGATAGAAAGTAGAATATACATTTAGGCTTTTAGGTTATTCTTTGATTGAATTATCTCAGAGAAAAAATAGAAAATGGGATGATAACCAAACCAAGTAAGAGAAGGAAGACAGGAAGAAGAAGGTGAAGCTGGAGTTGAAAATTGAAATGAGTAAGGAAAAACAGTCGGGGTGTGATTATTTTGTTGACATAAAAGGGGCGTGTAAGATGAAAACCAGTGTATTGATGGAACCTGCCTTATTTGTAATAATTTAGTTGCATTACTATGTTATTTTATTTCAATATTAAATATAGTAGTATTAATATGTTTATTGGACAAATGAAATGCCATTTTTTAATATTCTGTGTTGTTTTTGTTTTACATTTCGCAAATCGTAAAGCAATTCATTAAAAATCATTTAAAAAACAAACTATTTGCAAACTGCATTATTAAACCCTTATGACATAATCTTACGTCTCAACGGACGTGAACCTGTCGCATTGAACGTACAAAAACTGCAACTAATGATGTATGTGAACAAGCCCCAAACAATTTCTGGAAACCTCTAAAAAAAGAAATGCAAAGCTTCTCCTTAAGAGTCAAAACCTTCAAGAGACCGACGTATCTCATTTAGAAGCACAGTTCACACTTCATACTCGGGAACTTGATGGTAATAAGTTTCTGAAGTATATAGAAATATGTTTCAAAGTCGATGAGGACACATATCAACAATGACAACACTATTTCCAATCAGATGGCTAACAATTTTAGGAATGGTTTAATTTATTTTAAGAATAATGTTGGTTTTTTCTATATCTTTGTCAAAGTGAAGTTGAAAGATTGGTTTTCCAATCAAATTGCTTTTTTACTTCAGCTATTATTAGCACTATAAATTATGGGAATGATATGGTTGAACTGAACATCAAAAATTACTTAATTTTGACTTTTACACGAACAAAATACTCACACTAACTTAAAAAAAAATATCAAAACATATCATATTTTTTTCAATATCAATAAACTTCCTTTTATAAAAAGAGAGGGACATACTTATGTTGTTCCCAACTATAAATCTTTTAAACTGGTCATGTCATTTTTTGACTAGATATGCAAATTTTAGGTGATCAGTTATAGCCTAAAGGACGTTGCATAACAATTTGTTAAATTGGCCTTTTTCATACATACTGCAAATTACATGGCTAGTGCAATTTTATCAGCACAATTGTTGTTTAGGGAATAAGCTGAACAGGTGAAAGTGAACTGATTTTGTTGCCCCAAGTAAAATATTAAATTATTAACCATGCAAATATGGACCACGAATTTTTTTTGGCAATTTTCAGCCTTTTTAAACCAAGTTTACAAATTGTATAATTATAACCAGAAAAGGATACGTCCAGAAGAGCACGAATGACTGCAAAGATCAGACATATGAATCAAATGTCAGATGAAAGCAAGTGTAATAAAAAGATAAGAAAACGGCATGCAGAAATTAAAATTACGGTACTGCAATAAGCATACTAAATAAATGGATTTAAACAAGATAAATGTGGCATAAAATACTGTATAAGTACAGATGTTTGTCAAAATCGAGATTTGCGATGTTCTTTTTATATTTTGAACTAAGTAACATTAAAAATCGAAGTACGCAGCTTAGCAAAGATTCATAACAAAAAGTAACTAGAGATAGAAGTATACCATGAGCCCGCCAAAAAATCCATCAAAAATAACCCTGTTCCATGAATCAAAATAATCATGCACAGAAAGTTTGGCCTTGAATGCTAGTGCCAAGGATGTAAAAGCCATCACCAGAAAGTAAAATACAAAGCCTGTCACACCATTAAAACCCCAAATTCCAGCAACCACTCCTCCAATAATAGACAAAAAGGTCCGGCTGTAAAATCAAAAATATATTACTGTCATTAATGTTTATATTGATCAAGAAACAAATTGTATGCACCAATGTGCATAGAACGTAAATTAGTAAAAAGAGCATCATTGGCAGAAGAATTTGGACATTTGGACCAAAACTCTCCCAATTTGGACCAAATCTCTCCCAATTTTGTAATCAAATGAGTATTGAAATACATGAAATATGGCCAATTTTTGTAATAATATACAAACAAGACATTTTATTCTCAAACACTTTCTCTTCATTCAAATCAACATTTCCAAAGCAGTACTTAGTACTTAGAAGACTTTTACTTGAGAGAGATATGATATGAATTGTGAGATATTGGGTCTATTTCTCAATTGATAGGAGGATGGACCACACAGATGTTTTTGTTGTGGTGCTAAGATTTTACAAATATCAACGCAGCAACGCCCTTTGACTCTCTAGGAGATACTGAATTGGGAAAACATTTTGGGATGTTGTTTTTTTTTCCAGTTTTACGCAAAAACACTTGTGTTATTTTTTCCCCAGATGATGACTGTCTCGCCAATTCAATCTAAACTAACTCTCGCTATTTTCGAGCACACTTTGGTGGTGAAAATTGTCATTTACTATAGCTTTATCGCTAAACAATTAAATTCCTAATCAGTAAAATGTTTGTCAACGACCAACATGCGATAGTTTGAAAATAGTGGGATAACATCAAAGTAATATTTATACTTGCTACCCGTTCTAAAAATAATATGATAAAAACAAAAGATGTATATTCCCTTTTTGACACTTTAAGCAGCAGTAATGAACAATTTTGAGTTGAAAAAAATAAACAATATAAATAAGTAGCTTATATACTTAGTATTTTGTCAATATATATCTGCGCGCGCGCACGTTTAGAAAAAAGACATTTGATACATCGATATTGTATCACATATCAGTTTGACATTATTGATATTTCATTAAATATCGTCGATATATCACACAAATGGCTAATCAATATTTTGATTAATGTTTGAAAAAACATCACACGAAGCTTAACATGCAATATATTGGCGATATGTGAACAGTATTGCAGTCTTGAAGTATGCTATGTAGGTTCAGTATGAAGTATGATTTTACTTGATATATCACACGAAGCCTAACTTATGCACATGCTATGTAGGTTCAGTATGAAAACAAATTGCAGTCTTGAAGTATGATTTTACTTGATACAAATTGTTACATAGGTGTATTAAAAGAGATTTTTTATCAATTTAGCCCAATTTTACAAACTTATCGCACAAATACGTCACTTTCTAAAACTAATTACAAATATAGACCATTTTTTTTCTATTGGCGATTTTTGAAATTCGCATGCAAGCCCATAGCTTTTTTATTAAATTGAAAAATATTTGGCGACTTTCCAAAATGCACCAGTGTAATCTCCATTCTTGGCGTCATTGCAAAAGTTGTCAGGCATAAGTCTATCTGTAAAACAACAACAGCTCTCTCTTTTCACATTTTTACTTTATCAAAGTTTAGGTAAAAACCCTAAAAACTCTAGCTCTCTTCTCATCCAATTCTCATTATTTTTGCATCAAAAACAATCAAAACTAGTGTTTTATACTTTTATTAGATCTAGTTGAAGGATATCACTTTTTGCTTTGTATCTATAAAGGTACGATTTGTAAACCCTTTAATTTTTGTTAAGCATGCTGCTAAGGGCACCTTAATTTGTTCCTCCTAATACACTCACAATTTGACTAATATTTAATATAATTGTACTCTTCCTAATACCATTATATCTCTCTACTTAACACTTAATCGTCGGACGAGAAAAAAAAAATCGCAAATTAAAATCGTTAAGCTATCTTTCAAAATTATTTTTCTAAAATAATTACGAATTTCCAAAAATATAATTTTAAATTCAAAAAGAAGTAAGGAAATACTTTTTCTTTCACAAAATACATACATTGATTCAGAGGGTTGGTTGAAGCGCCATTTTAAATTCAAAAGGAAGGAAATACTTCATTATATTGGCTTAATTTGGTTTAGTTAATAGTGCTTGAGTGGACAATCAAATTTATGAGAAATTATTTATATTTTTTGTGAATATTTATGTGTTTTTTGATAAATTTTGATAAGTAATGGTAGCCCTAAATTATTTATGGTATTATGAAGAATAATAGAGAAATTTAGTGGTATTTTTAGACATGGTATTAGGAAGAACAAATCAAGGTGTCCTTAGCAACACACTTTTTTAAAGATGTTTGTTTAGTTGTAATTGTTTATGAAATTGTGTAATGTTGATATTATGGTTATCGTGGAATGGCTCACAATTTTTATTCCCGCATTTGATATTTTGATTGTGATTGCAAATGTGTGAAAAGTATGTTGGTGAGTCATATAAACCAGCAAAAGTGCCTAAACGTCACAACGTAGCAGAATTTAAAGAATCAATTTTCGAAACTACAAAAATAGATCCTGGAGAGTTTGATATCGAATTAATTTGCAATTGGCCTACCGATTCGGGATCGAAAGCGATAAAATAAGTAAACAATAACGATGTTGAATTAATGTTTTTTATTGTGTCAAAATCGATAGAATTGCGGGAGAAAGGAGGACATTATGTGTAAAACAACCCCTACCATCTCCAATGATTAGTTATAGGATTGAAGATTATGCCAAAATGTTAGCGATCATAAACACTGCTCAAGCCATAGTTTCTTACTTACAGTAATTCACCGAGAATTACCAAACTATGGTCAGCAACATATGTTTTTTGGATTCTCTTCTTACATAAATTATCAACATGGTGTGCAACATAGATAGTTATCTGCATCCCACGCAAGATAGCTTTGCATGTATGAGTAAATGGTAATGTTTATTTCGTAATGTCTTATGTCATATTAATTATACTGCAATTGTTGAAAAAAAATTGTTCTATTTGTAGCACTTCAACGTCAACATACGCTGCAGAGAAGTGTTGAACAGTTGAACGGTAATATGTCTTGTCCCATATATCTCATACACTTCAAGCTATACTATATGAGTCAGAGTATGCATTGTTTTATAATGTTAAATGATCGGCTTTTTTGTCACATTAAATTAAAACTTTTCTTGAATTTAAAATATAGCTTTTTGACATATGATATCGCAACACGGTACAATGCACAATCATCTACTCGTTCATGGGCAGCAGATGATGATGATGAGATGAAAATAGATGTGAATACGCATGTACATAACGATCCTCCTCTTAATAGCATGGATGTTGTTACTAGACTAGAGAGTGATAGGTCTTGAATCCATGATATACAAGTTAATAATGAACCTTTTAACTATGATTTGACAGTTAAAAGATGATCTCCGGGAGATAGTGATGAATTGGAGATGTAAGTACTTTTGGATGACAACCATTATAATGCACAAATGATGACTAGATCTGTTATTGCAAATCTTCAATTCAATGATAAATTATTTTCATCTGCGTTCAAAATGGATTTCAAGTTGGAATGATATTTAAGACAAAAGCAAAATTCCTACAACAATTAAGCAAATGATCCTTTCTACGTGCAATTTCATATAAATCAATTAAGTCAAACAAAACTAAGTACATTGTCATTTGCAATACTGATAAAAATTGAAGAATCTATGCGATAGTCACAAAAAAATCTCTTTCGTGATGGTGGATGATTAGAAAATATCCAAGTGAACATAACTGCGTCAACCTAACAGTTAATTCTAATCGCAAGCAAACTACATATAATTTTGTTTTGAAATTCATGTTTTTTGTTAAATCTGATTTGGATATAATAGCCAGAACGGTTCAAGTGTTAATGAAAGAAAAGTTGTTCACAAAAATTAGTTATATGAAGACATAGAGAGCTTTGAGTAAAGCAACGGAAATGATTTATGGTGACTGGGCAGAATCTTATACGAGTTACAATAATACTTTGTTGAAATTGCAAAAACCTATCCGTACATTGTTGGCCATCTAACCATTGTTGAGTATGGAGTATTTGATCGTGCTTTTTGAGAGTTTAGACCTTGCAATGAGAATTTTTTAACACGTTTGTATAGAAAATATAAAGGCACATTACTTGTTGCGGATGCGATAGTTGCGGGTGACCATTTTTTTCCCTTGGCTCTTGCAATTGCTGAACTGGGATGTGTGATAGTTAGGGTTGGTTATTTGCTTGCATGCTTAGATTCATTCACGGTGTTAGTTGTTGATCTACAACTTTCATTTCGGACCAGATGAAATGAATTCCAACAGCCATAAAAACTAACTAGGGATTACCTCATAAGCATATGTTTTGCGTTAGATATTTAAATGCAAACTTTCAAGCTGTCGGATTTGGAGATAAACGTTTAACATGATTATTTTACGCTGAAGCATGTACTTCAGAGGACGTCGAGTCATTAAAATTAGTGATGAAATAAAAACTACGAACATAAGAGCTCACGACTGGAATCGAGAATAGTTTGGATGACAAAGAGGAAAATTGAGCATTATGTAAAGATGATAGTAGTCGATTTCATGTTATGACTGCTAATGTTTTAGAAAGTCTTAACGATGTGCTTAAAAATGCATGATCGTTACCTGTTAAAGCTTTGGTTGCAGAAACATTTTTATGTTATGTTGATTATTTTTATCAAAAACGAGAAACTGCTAAAAATCTTTCAATGCGTTTTAACTCCAAAATGGAAAGCAAAAATTGCAGAAAGAGCCAGCGAAGCAGGACGTTCAAGGCTTGTTCGAATCGGTCAAACTGAATGACAGGTGGTTCATAATTTTGATAATTTAAAGTGATAATTAATGGTAATACTTTCTTTTGTACATGTAACATTCCATTACTACAACGATTACCTTGTGCTCATGTCATGGTCGCTTGTTCGACGGTTGGATATGATGCAAATAGAGCACAACACAACTTTGCATCACTGTGGTATTCAATTGAGAAATACTTGGTTGCATACACATTCGAGTTTCATCCCGTTCGTGATAAATGATATTTAATTGTATACGATGGTCATGTAGTTTTGTCATCACCGTCAGATAATAGTCAAGACAACCTCGGTCTACTAGAATCAAAGGTACAATGGACGAGATGTAACTTCTAAAGGCAAATAGGTGTAGTAGATGAAAAGTTCTAGGCCATGAGAAAAACCGATTTCATGTTATGACTACTAATGCTTTAGAAAGTTTTAACGATGCGGACTTATCTTCCAATTTATTGAATAACCATGAAAAACTGATCGTTGATAGATCGCTACCTTTTGGTTCTAAGTACCATTATGTATTCATATGAACTCGTTTACCTTATCAATTCATGTAATTTTCTAATGTTCCCTTTTAGTTAAATTCGAACTAAAATAATGGTTTTTGGCAGGTGGGTTAGACCTAAGAGTATAATGCATTCTCTGAGAAGAAATGTGCAATTTTACTCCAATGAGCTTGATGTTTTGGAGTATGATACCGTGAACTGACATGTCATCTTACACACTAGAAATTCTAGCGGAATACATGACATTTGCATAGCTTTCAAATGTTTATGGGTTGCATGAGTTCCATTGATTTGTTTCGATGATGTTGCTCATCACCAGCCCGCTAGAGTGAGACACTAATTTGGTATGTCATAGCATATATCAGAGAATGTGTCATGTTACAAGATTGATCGTGCTAGAGGGGAGTATGACTTAGCAAGTGAGTTATGGAACCGGTGACGCATGTTCACACGACACATTGAGTAGCTCGACGAGGTTAACATTCAATTGGTTCATATTGTAATTCAATATGAATGGCTCAAACTGCAGAGTCGGCGAGCCAAGAATCAAGTCCACTTGCAGTTCATTGCTTATTGTAACATCTAGATTGGAAAGTCTATCAATATAGTCTTTCATCATTATAACAAAATCCTCAACATGGCTGCACTTACTCATCTTCGTATTGAACAACTTTTTAGAACTTCGTACCTTGTGGAACTAGGTTGCTCCACAAACAAAGCTTTGAGGTTTTCGAAGATTTTATGGACAAACATATTTTCGTGTCGCCTTTGCAACCTTGTATAAAGTTGACAACATGAAAACTTGAGCTATTTCACAACTATCTACCCAAGTGTTATAAGCTTTTACGGTCTCGGGGTCGGCATTATTAGCAGGTTTTTCATTTAAATGTTCGGTAATTAAGGACCATAAACGTTCATATATGAATGCTATTTTTGTTGCTCTTAGCCAGTCAGTGTAGTTGAGTCCGGTGAACTTATCATTTTCCGAAAATAATCTTAGCTTGATCTTTATGCTGTAAATATAATTTAAGTAGATTAGTATAGTTACATAACAAATATCCTTTATTATTAAAAAGGTTAAATGTTTTTATTTCATTTTCTTAATAAGCCCCCACTAGATTTTTATATTCCTTAAAATGTTAAGAGAATATATAGAAATCTTTTGATTCCTCTAATGAGTGTTAGGACTCGATTGTCCTGAGATTTTGACCTTGAGTTTGCTCAACAAATACATGCATTTATCTTACCTCGTCTAGACAATATATTAATAATACTAAACATAACAGCCTTAACTTGAGTTTGCTCAATAACAGCGTATGCAAGTAATATATTAATATATATAAATGGTAGATGACAACTATATATTAAAGATTCATAATCTTTAATATATATATATATATATATATATTCATCAAGTGATATCGATTTAAGGAATATTATGTGTTTATTATGAAACACCCTCGTGATTCAAGTGTCGAATATATCTGAAATCACGATACACGTACTTTATGTATATGCTTATTCCAAAAAAAAAATTTAGTTTATTTCATTCACTTACATTGTTTTATACATATATAGTTATATAAGTTTAATTTGTTTATAACTATTGTAATTTAATTAACTAATATAATGTATATATGTATCTTATTAATTAAATTAAATTTACTTATTTTAAATTTTATTAACTTAATCATATTTAATTACTTTTAGTTTTAAATTTATTAATTAAATCATATCTAATTAATTCAATTTATATAAAAATTTTGAAATTTTATATTATTCATCTTAAACTATTTAAGATAAATAATTAACTATAACATTTATGGTTCGTTTATATATACATATTAGTAGATGTATATATTTTAATTAATTACCTTTTAATTAATTTTATTTAATAAGTTCATTTATTTGATTAAACAATTTAGTTAAATATTTTAAATTAATTTGAAATTTTAATATAGTTCATCTCAAACAAATTTAAGTTATAGTACGTTTAGTTAGTTGGCCTTAAATGTTGACTAATTAGACCATAGACCATTTGAGCTCTGATACTATTGTTGGAACTGGTCGAATTTGCGTCAGCAAATGAAATGAGTGAATTTCAAAAAAAATTCTCTGTTTGAATCTTAGTGAACCTATGATTCTAAGATATACATACTAGATCTAATCTAGTTATTTTAAACAAAATCGTATTTATTTAATTTTCTTGATTTAATTAATCAAAATATGTTAATTAATTTAACATCTATATTTATGGAGTATATAAATATATACGCATGTGTGTATACAGTATGTGAGTTAACTTAATATGTTGATATACTCAATAAATATTTACATGTTAAATTAATTAACATACTTTAATTAATTAAATCAAGAAAATTAAGTAAATATGGTTTTTCTTAAAATAAGTAAATCAGATCAATGGTATATATTAGATTTTATAGGCCCATTAAGATCCAAATATGAAGAGAAAATTTGAAATTCATCAATTTCACCCTCTTACATAATGGGTCAGTTCCAACAACATCAGTTGTTTAAAGTAACTTTAAACGTAAGGAAAAATGTCATTAACAACATTTAAAAAAATATTTCGATTAAAATAGTCATATTTTTTAAAATGCGTTCAAATTGTAAAGTTCGAACTTCAAATCGAATTTAGATTTCTCGTGATTCATGGATTCAACATTCACATTTCAATGATTTTATGTATTTGTATGCTAGAGCTTTTGCTCTATAATTTTTATCATTAATATTCAAGTATTTAGAAGCATTCCTAGTAATAGTTTATACCTTTGAAATTGATTTTGATGCTTGAGCATTTATATATGAACCTACCTAAACTTATTATTCTTTATCATTTTTAACTTTGTTTTGTATATGTAACAATACAATTTGAATTGTAAATTCTAAAAAAAGTGATAATTTTCTATTTTAGATGAATTCAATTGATTTTCAAAGTTGTTATTTTAACTACATTTTCATGTAATTTGAGAATCAAATCGTATCGGGAGGAATTTGAAATGAAACAGTATTCAAATCCAAAGATTTTAAGATTTTTGATAACAATGTGTTCATTCAATATAAATAAAAAGTAATTAAAAGATGGGAAAAACATACTGAATTAAAATAACTAACCAAATTTTAAGTAATGATAGTTTTTATCTTGTAAGATATGAAACAAGAAATTAGAAATACATACAGTTTGTAGTAACTTGCATGTGTGGGAGCATGCTTGAAAAAATGTAGGCAACAATTTTAAAAAATAAATATATTGAATCTAAATTAAAGGAAAATCATTTTTATAATATATGGGATTTGAAATTGCAAAATAATGATACACTAGGCGTGTACCTTTTGAAGTTACTTTTGAGGCTTCTTATATAAAAAACAAATAATAGATTAATGTGATTGATCATAGAGTTAAGAAAAGCGAAAGAATAACATATCCAAGTTATTAATGTAAAAATCCAGTATTATGAATAGAAAATACTTATAAAAATTTCAGCATAATAATAGAAACTAGTTAACCAAAAACAATTTCAATCAAAGAATATCTGTATATAAAGACAAAAATATAACAAATAGAATATTAAATCTATGAATGTAATATTAAAGCAAAACTATTCAGAGTGAAAATTTTAAAAGATGTGCCTTATGGGATTAAGTAGATCGAAAAAAAAGAAAATTTGAGTAGAAGGAAAAAATATGTTTATTTTTGTCATGACCATGACTTCAACCTATGCAAATTTATTCATGATAAAAAAAAATTGGACATTTAAGTTATCTCATGTGTTGCACCAAACTTTTTAATTATTTAAAAAAGAAAACAATATAGAGAATTTGCATATAAAAATGTCGCTTAAAATTTTACAACTATGTATCAAAGATTATAAGTGTTGATGTAATAGAAAATTTCAGCTAAAAGCTTTAAAATATTTTTATCCATTTTAATTGCTCTATTGTTATGTGAAATACTATTGTAGTAACAAATTTCATTCGTCAATTACAATGAAGAAGAATAATGAATGAGCATTTAAAATAAGCAAGAACGGTGTATTTTTCAAGCTCAGAAAAATGTCAAATTATGTATAATTACGAAATACATGGTATTAGAGACCATAAATTTGTTTATAACAACACAGGCTACAACTTAACTCTAATATATTCTATTTTGATTCGATCTATTGAGTATAGCGTTACAAGATGCTTCCATTAATGTTATTCCAATTACGTTTCCATTGCAGAATTTTCAAAGACGTGGCTATATAAAATCAATGTATTTATGCATTCTAATGTTATAAGATGCTTAAATGAGTGGCTATCTCAATATCATCAATAAGCATTCGTTGACAGATATATATACATATACATATAGATGCATATATATATATATATAAATATATATATATATGCACACACGCGCGCACGCACACATATATACACCCCCACACACACATATATATATAGAGAGAGAGCGCGCGTAATACAACCCTTTTCTTACCTCCCTATTCAATATAGAGAAACATTGTGGATTCATGTGCTACAGTGTAACTATGAAAAACTAATGCCAAATCTTCAATTTTAATCTTAAGAGTGAGTAAATTACTTAGATCTTAAGTCAAAAGTAATGAAAAAACTAAATCAATTGCAGTAAGATCCTAATAGTGAGTCATTATTCCAGATCTAAGTCAGTGAAATAAAAAATAAAAGAATAAAAATATATAAATAAATAAATAATAACAATTGCAGCAAGTAGTTGAACAAAAGTGCCATAATTCAAGTTTTGATTTTAGGTAACCTGTAGTAGATGGATTTGACATTTGCTTGAAGATTCTCAGCTATGAAGATTGGGATTTCATCAGAAGTTTTCTTCGTATGGTGCGTTGACATCCTTGATAACCTTGATAGTTAACCCACAGTTAAATAGAGAAAAATAAGGTATTATCATTTCAGGAAAAGAGCCAACGGCGTAAAACATCACTAATGTAGCTGAATTTAACACATTCACTGAAAAATACCTTCTTTGTCACAAGATTCGGATCTGAATTGAAGTGTAGCGAGAAGAAGACCGACAATTTGAGCAGAAACCAAGTATCTGAGAATCAACTATTCTAAGAAAAGCAAAAAATAATAAAGTAGGATTTTGAGGTTTGGAGTAGTCGGATTGGAGAATAATAATGGATAAGTAAGCAAATTACATGAGCGGCGGAGTATTTTAGCTGAAGATGTCGTATCGGCGGAAACGGAAGAGAGCAAACGATGCGATTTTGAAACAAGGAATGATAGTCCCCTCTAGGCAACGGTAAATTTACCATTACCATACCATTACCAGCCAATCGGTTACCATTTTCGAGTGAAATCGGTATACCAGTTTAATCGGTATGGTAACGGTAAATTTACCATTTTCTACGGTAAATCATCGGTAACATTTCCTCAATACCAACGGTAACGGTAATTTTACCAGTCAATTTATAATACATGTATATTCATGTAACATGCATTATTATAGGCATTTAAAACCAAGCAAATGATTAAATTTAGTTTATTCACCAGGTGAAATAATGTTAAATACACTTCACTTCTTTCTCATTTATGTCTTTTATTAAGTAACATTATAAATTGTATAATGAAGCACCGTTATGGTGTGAATACGTGTTATGTTACTAACTTTTTTAGACAAACGGTAATTTACCATTACCAGTGTAACGGTTACCAGATTATCGGTATACCAGTCTTCGGTATACCAGCCTATCGGTAACGGTAACGGTAAGCAATTTTCGCTTACCAGTAAAAATGGTACGGTAACGGTATTTGTGAAATGGTAACGGTAACCATTACCATAACAGCCCTAGTCCCCTCTAAACGTCTAACTCCCTGGAAGTAAACCACGAAGGAAGAATAGTCTTCCGCAGAAGTTATGAATGCAATGCTAAGATATGGACTTTTTCTGCATGAGCTTTAAGAATAGAGACCATTGATCCAAAACCTTATTTTGAAAAGCGTAACCAGTAATACCACTTCAACCGGCAAAATAAACACGCGGGCAATCCGGAGATAACCTTAAGAATCAGTTTTGCTGACCCGCTCTGTCATCGGCCTTGTTATTCCAGTTCCCCACGAAGTCCCCTATCCCAAAATACTCTGGTCCTGGTTCCAGCCAATGAATATTTGCCACATCTCAACGTGTTTTACACAACGATTCTATTTAAAATTTCACTATTGTAGACAAAGGTTTATTTTGTAAAATACCTCATTGCATGGTGCATTTTTACTAATGAGATTATGGACCAGGGGATTTTGGGACTAGGTGATTTCTATCCTTCAGATTCGTAGGTGTCATACTTATCTTTCTAGCAATGCTCAAGTGGAAATTAGCACAGCCAAATTTTACCCTGTAAGTCAACCTCGCGATTAACGTCATCACACACACAAATTCAAAATTTCTAACATAAAAGATGTAATTTGGCAAATTTAAGGTAAGTTTTATTATATTCATATTTATCTCATTCTTCTATACGTTTTATATATTTTTTGAATAATTTGGAATTTTTCCATTTTTTGGCATGATGTCATAGAAAACCACTTGTAAAATTCCTAAAATTTGATTTGATGGAGGCACGGTTGAATTCTAACGTTGCACAATCGATGCTTATAAAGCAGCTAGACCGAACAAAAAATGCGTTCATAAAAAAGTAGCAACGGCCTTAACGAAGTTTTGGTGACTCTTCCGGGGAAGTACCGATAACCAATGAGCAAGTTCGTTATAAATACGAAAGGCTCAAGAAACAAAGGTCAAAATGACTTCTATCTCACTCTTATCTCTCTCATACTTTGCAGAAAAGTCATATTGCTTATATATATTTATATGTTACGAATCCATTCTCTTTCTCTGTATTTCTTCACGGATTCGCAATCTACAAAAAAGTAAGAGGGTCTACATTAAATTCTCTATCATTTGCTCTTTGATCTATTCATATTCCTCGACTGAATCAAAGACATATTGTTACCATGGTTCTATAGAAAGTTGTATTGAAGTCTACTTGAAATTGTGATTGAAAGATTCAATTTTTTATAGATATTACTATACTATTTGATAATAAAGATGCATCCTACCATCCATAAAAATTCATAATTGTATAGGTGTGTCCTACTACCCGTGGAAAATTAAGATAGGTGTTATTGGCACTTGGTTCAAAGTCAAATAGATTAGATATGTCCTGTCACCCGTGAAATGTCAAGACATGTGTTACTTGCCACCCGAGTCAAAAGTCAAGTTGTAAAGGTTTGTTTGGCATCCATGGAAGTACAAGTTGGTTAGTGAAATTCTATATGGGGTACAAGACTTAACATAGGATTGGAAATCCGAACTAGTATAAAAATCTTGGTGTTTGTTCTTTACTTTACTGCTTTTACTTTTTGCATTTATTGTATTACTGTCTATGATTTTGTAGTGTTAATTTTGATAATCACAGAGAAAATTGGTAACAAGTTTAAAAATACTATTCACCCCCCTCCCTTCAGTGTTACTTTAGCCTTAAGATTCATTTTACACATTATCAGTGTAGCGCATCACGTACTCCACATTTGATACCAAACCTTTTTGGTAATATTTCATAGTCTGAGTTTTGAAAATTTTAAATGGCCAGTAACACAAATACCCAGTTTAACACTTTTATAAAAGAACAATCTACTACTAGACCATCATTTTTTAATGGAAGTAATTATGCTTATTGATCATGTAGGATGAAAATTTATTTGCATTCTAATTGATTGGATATATGGAATATTACATAAACTGAGTACAATGAACCTCAGACTAATTATGCATAATGGTTCAATGATCAAAAGGCACAAGCACTAGACAATTTCAAAGGGAATGAATATTTTATTTTGTGCCCTGGCGAAAAATAAATTCAATAGAATGTCTATTTGCAAAAGTGCATATGAATTTGGAGAACATTACAAGTCGCACACGAAGGAACTAGTAAGGTTAAACAAAACAAGATCTCTATGTTAACTAACCACTTTTAATTATTTAAAATGAAACTCAATGAGTCTATTTCCGACGTGCACTGTAGATCTCAAGATATTTTCATGCTTTAATATCACTACACAAATATTTTACTGAGGAAGATCGAGTTCGAAAGATTCTAAATTCACTTTCAAATGAATGAGATCAAAAGACATTAGCAATAGGAGAGGTTAACTGTAACAACCCCCACTTGGAGGCCTAAAACTAACGGCTATGGATGCTGCAGTCATCCATAGTTATTAATTCTCGGTGATCAAATGCGGTAATGTTAGATACATTGATATAACAGAAACACATGGATATGGAAAAAAATTAAAACATTAACAAGTTTCTCATTTCATTTCAATCATATTTCAGATTCATTACATAATCTCAAATTTGAGAACCACATTCAAAGAAAATATAATTATTATAAAATACGCCAAGAGCGACATATGAAGATGCCCCTTGGATGATCAAAGTCTAGATATATGTAATTAAACAACTTCGCCTTTACATCAAAACACAGCGGAATCAAAAAGAAAAGAACTCCTACTAGCTAGCTTGCCTCCTACATGTCTCCGGAAGCTTATTCGTTTAAAGGAGAACATGAAAATCCTCAACTCTCAAACTACTCAAAATCAATTGAGTACCCGAGAGTTCAAGGGGAAAACATAAATTTCGAGTCAAACATAAAGCCTGGTATAAATAATAACCTACCATCTCGAACCATCCAGATATCTAGTGAGACCACGCCGCTTAGCAGAACGGGTTTTCCCCTCACTAGTATCTTGCCCAAAAATTTATAATTACCATATATTGTGCTCCTGCATCCGCAATAGTTAAAACATAACAAATTAAAATATCATGATGATATGCGAACAAGTAAAATATCCTGAATTTTCCTATCCTCATTCATTTGACTATCTATCTTAATTATAATTTCTAGAGTCACTATTAACCTATTAGTTTTATGGGTTGACTAATAACCTGTTTAAAACTTATGGACTATGTGTCCGGTCTCATAATTTTCATGGGGTCACTAAGAACCTATTGGCCCTTGCCAATAACTTCATTCAATTATTTCATGGGTTCTCCTTGAACCTATTGGTATCTCCAATAACTTCTCTTATATCATAGTTTTCATGAGTTGACTAGGAACATATTGACTTCTGTCAATAACTTTATCCGGATATAGTTTTCATGGGATCACTACGAACCTATTGGCCTCTGCCAATATCTCTCTCTTCGAACATAGTTTTCATGGGTTTACTATGAACCTGTCTAAACTGACAACTTCTTGATCATTCTTTGGGCATCCTATGTTCTGGTGTACCTGACTTCCTGGATGCAACTATACTCATTCAGGAGTTAACTCAATTTATATTCACTATTGAATCAACCTAACTGGTTATTTTGCCCTTATTCCCCAAAATACAGTTATAGGTCCATTATACAGTGAATATATTTATAGAAGAAGCATATATAATAACATAACAATGCCAACATTTATAGTTTAATATCCTTGAAATCATTTCCACATGAAATTTTGTTAATCCCTTTAACCCATTATTTTTAACAACGAAAGCTTCTTCAAAAACTCCAAAAATAAAACCATTTCAAAGCCCTTTTATATTGCCATGGGTTTTCCTTTAAAAGTGAGATTGAGTTCTTTGTTTTGAAAACTAAGGCTTTCGAAACCTTAGACCTTTACTTTCGAAGCCATTAGAATTTATCTTTCGAAAGCATTCAAATCTTCTTTTTAAAACACTTAAACATGTGTCTTTCAAAACACTTAAAATAACTCTTTCGTAAGCATCAAAACCTTCCTTTCGAAACCATAAAAACATTCCTTTCAAAAGTATTAAAGCATATCTTTCCAACTTATAGAAGTATAGCTTTGAAACCATTTGAAAGTACTTCTTCCAAAACCATTGGATTTACCCTTAAATATAACTTTTGGGTCAAAGCGAACATAAGGGAAAGTAACCCTTTCGAAACCATTAACCTTCAAATAAAAGAGTTTGGGGAAAACAAATGGCTTCAGAACCACCCTTTCGAAATCTTTAATCTTTTAAGTAAAACAATTGGAAGGATAGCTTCGAAACACCTTTCGAAGCCATTGCCTTCAAAACCGTTTGTATAAGTGGCTACTAGAGCCCTTTCGAAAGCATTGGGAAGAGGCTTGTTATATTTATAAAATAAAAACTTGCTTTTCGAACTCATTGAAACTTCAACCTCTTCGAAAGGTATAAAGATTGCAGCAAGGTTTTGACTTGGTTCAAAACTACCCTTTCGAAACCTTCTCTTTAAAACATAATATACGGCAACTCATTTGAAAGCTACCCTTTAAAACAAAAAGGTGGAAACCCTATTGAAAGCTGTATAAAAGTAACTCAACCCTTTCGAAAGCATCCATTAAAAGCAAGGCAAGTGGCATCTCTTTTGAAAGCAAAACAAAGACCTTCGAAAGCTATTTAAAATTGCCTCGACCCCTTCTACTCGACACCTACTGCCTTTCTCCAATCCACTATGTACCAAAGCATTGATACCATGTGTATTGGTTTCGACTTGGTTGGGATGGAGGTATGGGGTCGTAAGGTTGCTACTAGGAGTGGCGCAACAATAATTTTGTACAAAACTGTTTTATTGCCTTTTTAAGTGAATGCCTTTCAACTAACTTGTCTATTTGTAAAAATATAATTGTTTGCCATAATCTTTACCAAAATATTTTCTAAAGGACTGCTGAATTCATCAAGAATAAATAAAAAAAATTATTAGCAAAGAAGCCTTTCCCTTTAGCAAAACAATTAAGACATTCAAGTCTTCCAACTTAAGTAATTTAATTTACATAGTAAATTACTTAGGAAAAATCCCCAAAAATCATCAAAATACACTTTTAATATGTTATTTAACATATAAATTCCAGACCCAAAATCCTTTATATAATAGCCAAAATAAAATTTAAACCCAATCAATTATTTCTTCTTTCAAAAATTTATAATAAATAATCCATAGCTTAGATAATTGCGAAAATTTAAACCCATCTCTAAAATATATATCAAGTCCTCATGGCATTCGAAACCCAATATATACGATTTTAGCCTTAAAATTGAATAAAACATTGTTTGAGTCATACATATCATGTAATCCAAGCATGTCATCATTAATCATAAAGGCTTTTAACTTAAAACCCGAAATCAAATGCTCTTTAAAAATGAATTGAGATGGTTTTGGTTATTATTCACCTTGCTTCAGTATGGAACTTGAGATTTGATCTTTCTTAATTCTCCTTGCTTGATTTCTTAGCTTTTAATTGAATTTTCTCCTCTTTTCCCTTAGGTTATGGCCGGCTTGAGCTCTTTGGTTTATGTTTTAGAATCATAAACTTATGAAAATGAAAATAGGAATAAGGGTTTAGGAGTTAAGGGTTATAGTGGATGGCTATTCCCCATAATGCCCTTGCCTTATTCTCTTATTAGTTATCTTATAAAATCATTTCCATAAACTCATTCTTTTAAATTTGTATTTAGTTAAGCATGGCCTCTAATAAATCTTCAAATCTCAATCCTCTTATCACTCTAATCTTTACATTATTCTATTTAATCTATCTAATTAAATCTTCTGAATAATGTTATTTAAAATTAGAGGTGTTACATACTCCCTTTCTTAAAGAATTTCGTCCTCGAAATTCAATAAGGACTATTTATAAAGCACAACAATCATCTGTAACATCTCTTAACTACCATACTAGCTTACATGACTAGCAATAGTCTATATAAAGAAAATATAGAGTATACCCTCACAGCATATCAGGATAAGTATCTCCAATCTTGTCTTCTGTCTCCCAAGTACATGCTTTCTCGTTGCTGCTCCACTGAACTTTCACCAACTTGACTATCTTGTCCCTTAACCTCTTCTCATCTCTCGCTACCACCCGATCTGGTTGTCTAACAAAATTCAAATTTGGTTCTTCTATCAAATCTTCCAACTCTGTCAGAGGAATAGTAGTCTCTAGATCATGCACATACTTACGAAGATGAGACACATGAAACACATTATGGACACCTGCCATACTGTTTGGCAACTCTACTCTGTATGCGAGCTTCCCGATCCTCTCTATAATTAGGAACGGACCAACATATCTCAGAGCCAGTTTCCCTGACTTTCTGAATCATATCTACCCTTCATTGGTGATACTTTAATGAAAACTCTATCTCCAACTTAGAATTCTAGATTTTGACGCCTCTTATATGTGCAACTCTTCTGTCTAGACTGAGCTTCCTTCATCCTCTCTCGGATTAACTCAATCTTTTATGTCGCCTCTCTCACTCGATTTGGACCCAAGACTAATCTGTCTCCAGTTTCCAACCAATAGCTGGTGATTTGCATGGTCTTCCATACAAAGCTTCAAAAGGTGTCATTCCTATACTAGTCTGATAACTGTTATTATAGGAAAACTCAACTAAGTGTGGTGATCTTCCCAAGATCCGCCAAAGTCCAACACACAAGCTCTTAACAAATCATCGAGTACCTTATTGACTCTCTCTGTCTGCCCATCCATCTGAGGGTGATACGCAGTACTCATCTTAAGCTTGGTACCTAACACATCCTGTAGACTCTTTCAAAATTCACTAGTAAATAAAGCATCTCTATCACTGACTATACTACTAGGAATTCCATGCATTCTAACTATGTTCTTCATGAACAACTTAACTAAGACAAGTGTCGTCCTGGTTGGCTTAACTGGAATGAAATGGGCACTCTTAGTCAACCTGCCCACTATGATCCATATATTTTCATTTCCTCTATTCGACCTTGGCAACCAGTTTATAAAATCCATGGATATCGAATCCCATTTCCAAACTGGTATTTCCGAAGGTTGAAGCAATCCACTCAGCTTCTGATGTTCAACCTTCACTTGTTGACAGTTCGCACATTGCCTAACCCACAGCCGACATCCTTCTTCATACCATCCCAGTCGAAGCTCCTCTTCATATCCTGATACATCTTGGTTCCTCCGGGATGAATCGTAAATTTAGATCGATGACACTCCCTAAGAACTTCCTTAAGTCATCAACATTCGGAATATACAACCGTCCCTTCTATCTCAAGCATCCCCTCTGGTCAAGATTAAAATCCTTTAAATTATCGATCTCCGATCCAACCTCAAGCCTTCTAATCTTCTCGGCTAATAATGGATCCTCTTTTTGCTTAGAAGCAATTCTTTCGATCAGCACTGCTCGAACTTCTAAACAGGACAACATGGTGGTGCTCTTCGAGTGCTTTTGAGATGGATAACTAGTTTTTGATGAAGGCTTGGAAATGACTTGAGTTCCCTCATAAGCCCTTCTTCCAACGTCCCATAAAAAGGAAAATTTTAAGCAACAATAAACATACTGCATGCTTTAGAGATACCAGAAACAGATAGGAAGAAAAAGAACCACTTTTGAATCCAAAATGAATACCTTAAACATTAGTTCTTTCTCCCTTTCCTCTAATTCCAAACTTCTAGGCAAAAATGACATAAAATATTAGCCCAAAAAATAGTCTAAAAAGAAGCTGCGGCCTTTGTATATCATCACTTATACAAATTAGAAAGTATGGAGTTCATCAACCTAGTAATCATTGGATTGATAAAAACCAAATATAAATGTGGATGTTTACTATTTGAATACATAAAGAAATCTAATAAAAAAAGGTTTCAAGTTTAAAACATTGGTTCTCAAACATCTAGGCGATGATAAGAAATGAATTCGCGTAATTATTAGAGCAGTAGAAAATCAAGAATAGAAGATAGAATTGGATATACTTACTATTCATGTAGCTTTTTATTCTCTGCCAACATGATTTTCATTTCTTGTATCTGTTTGTTTTGACTACAAAGCTCCAGTTGCAAAAATAAATATTAGATTGAGCTCATAAAAACTAAACATATGAATATCGTTACCAGCAAGGATCGTTACTCTATAAACTTTTACATTTATGGCCATTCTTCTTTTTGGCTAATTTATAATAGTGCTCTTAAACCATTAATCTTTTTTGGCTGATGTACCATGGTACCTTGATTCAAACACATAACTATACATATACAAGCCAACTATAGCTTAATGACAAACTTGCCTACACTTTGGGCTGAGAGACAACATAGATGAGAAGGGCGATAAAAGTTTTAATCGGTAAAACAAGTAAGGTCAAGTTAAGGATGATTTCATGCTAAAGTGCTTTGTTAGTTGTTTCTTTTCATTTTTCTAACAATTGTATGTTACATTTGGTTTTGTTCGACGGGAAGGACTTTTGGAAGGTAAATCATATAAGTATTAACTAAGTTTAAAATAATAATAATACTGGTAATACTTATAATAAATTATAAAATATTAACCAAATCAACTAAGTATTATAAAATTTAATTGAATTTATATATATAATAACTAATGTTTATGAA
Source organism: Allium fistulosum (assembly GCA_030737815.1). Lineage (NCBI taxonomy): Eukaryota > Viridiplantae > Streptophyta > Magnoliopsida > Asparagales > Amaryllidaceae > Allium > Allium fistulosum. The sequence goes on from CM060906.1 coordinate 1,044,106,862, forward strand.
AATTAACTAATTTTATAATAATATAATACTAATAGCAACAACAACAGCAATCATAAATAATAATAATAATAAATTAACTAAGTTTGTAGCAGCAGCAGCAGCATCAGTAGTAGTAATACAAAGTTATAAAATATTAACCAAGTTAAATGAGTTTTATAAAAATTAATTAAATTTATATATACTAATAATAATAATAAATAAATAAAGTAAGATTATAAAAATTAACTTCGTTTATTAAGTTATATAAAAATTAGATAAGCTTATAAAAATTAACTAAGTTGATAATAATAATAATAATAATAACTTAACCAATGTTTATGAAAATTAACCAAGTTTATGATAACAACAACAACGACAACCACAATAGCAATAATAACAGTAAATAAACTAAGTTTTATAAAAATTAACCAAGGTTAAAATAATAATAATAATACTAATACCTATAATAAATTATAAAATATTAACCAAACTAACTAAGTTTCATAAAAATTAACTAAATTTATATAATAATAATAATAATAACCAATGTTTATGAAAATTAACTAATTTTATAATAATAATGTAGGATCGTTTTCACCCTAGAGGGGAGTGAATAGGGTCTCCTACTAAGAATTAATGCGGAAATAAAAACAAAAACAGAAAGTAATGCAGTAAAGATCACACACAGTTTACCCAGCTTTTGCAAAAACTTGCCTACGTGCTGCCCCGAAGGTTTCTACTAGAAATTAAGTAAACAGACGCTTACAAACACACGTAAACTTGCGATACCCGCTAACTTGATTAACCTAACTCTAAACTCTGCCATAACTCAGCCACTGAGTTGCGAATTCTCGAACTACAAACCATAGTTCGTAAACCAGTTATTCTAGAGTTTTGGACTTAAACAAAAGACAGACTAAAGTCCTAAATAAAAAATAAAAACCCTAATTACAAAATATACGACCTAATTAAAAAATAAACAGTGCGTCCCCTATTAAACAAAGATAACCGATGTTCCCCTTTTATTTTTCGGCCGCCTTGTTTCTTTTGCAATCTGGAATTAGGGCTTCGTTCAAAATTAGGGCTTTATAATCAAAAGTCCCCACAAGAGATTCAAACTTCATATTGTTCTCCTCCTTCATAGTTGCTCGTGAATTTCAATTTGCAGTGCTTGATTTGTGTGGTTTCCTTCAAGAGTTGAGTTGGACGTTGCTTTGAATTAGTACATGATTTTTCTAAGTAAGCTCTCTAAATTTTTGTCTCAAACTCGAATGATTTGCCGATGATGATAATGGGTTAATTTATAGGGATTGAAACCCTATTATTTCGTTCGTATATTTCGGTTTGAATTTGTCAATTTCTACCTTTGGCCATTCGATTCTCGATTGAATGATTGTGATGAATTCTGACTTGTTCATTATATACATGTTACTCCATATATTTCTGATGAATTCGAATTTGCTCCATTTTTTTGCTACCTATGACTTTTTATCGTTCGTTGGCTTGTTCGCCATGATTTGCTGTTCCATTTTCTGAAATACATTTCCTTATGACCTCTGATTGAATTCTTTTGACTTTGTTCAAACTGCTGAATGATAATTATCGAATTTTTGAACACTTCAATAGTGTTTTTCGTTTGGCCATTTATTTGATCTTGACTTAGAGTCTTGGATGTTAGTTGCTCGAGTTTAATCTGTTGTCTCCATGTATACACATACATATATGTATGTGTATATGTGTGTGATCTGATGCTAAACTTTGTACATGTGCACTTGTATTCTCTGGCCTCAATTATGTGTGTTCATGCCTTGAAGTCTCCTCTGTTTCATGGTTATAGAACTAGTGCACCACTTTGTATATGTGCACTGCCCTAGTCTAGTTGCAGCCCTTGTGTCCATGCTTGAAAGCTTGCATATTGAATGCCTGAATGCATATCCATATTCATATTTACTGACCATTGATGTGTTGTTGTGATTTGAAGTCTGGTTCGGTTTCATGTTGATTTGCTTTGCATTTGTAGTCTGGTTCAATTTGAGGTCTTGTTGCACGTGAAGTCTGGTCTGTTCTTGCCTTTGTCCTTTGTACATGTCTAGTGGTCTGCACTGATTTTCTGGCCATAAATTCTGTTTTGTTTTGTTTGAGTCGTTTCATTGATCTGGTCTTGTTACCCTTGCATTGCTTTGAGTTAAATTGCCCCAGTGCCATGTGCATACTTGCTGTCATGTTGCACTTGGTTGGTCTACACTGTGCTTGTTAGACTTACTGGCTTGATTGTTATTCTTGTTTTGTAGTGATTATTGTTGGGTTGAGTATGTTTGTGTGTCACCATGAATATACATACATACATATATGTATGTATATATGTGTGTGATTGTTGTGTCTATGCTCTGTCCACTTCGAGTGCTTGCTTTCTGACTTTGTTGTATGCTTTGATTTTCATGTGTACATTTTGTTGAGCTATAGTCATGTCGGTTGTTTTTGCATTTGCACTTGATTTGAATCCAGTCTAGGCTTGGGTTTGACCTTGTGCTCACCTGTCCCTGCAATTTTAACAAGCAAGTTTATATTGGCGTACACGACCTTATGGCATGTATAGTGATTCGCTATGCATGTCACAAGTTGTTCACGTAAGATGAATTAAAAAAACGATGATGAACAACCCAAATAACCGAGGCAAACAATATTTTCAAAACACACACTTTATTGTGCACTGCAAAATATTTCTTTTTCAATTTTACTGCGTCAGTGTTTATTTTACAAATAGTTCAAATGCTAGATACAGGCTGGAACATAGTTGAAGATCAAATACGAGTGATGAGTGAATATGTAGTGAGGTGAAATATGTATGTAAAACTATAAACTGAAAATTGTGTTGTAATTGAAGTTGTATTGTAATTGAAAATGTGTAAATATAGTGAGAGCTCAAATTGTACTATTTGAATTTGTAATAAAATATTTGTTTGAATAAAAAATTTGTTAAATAAGAATTCCGAGTTATTTATTTTATTCAATAAATATTTATTTAATTATGTGGAAAAATAAAATAGTACAATAACAAATACATTTAAACGAATATATATATATATGTTTGTTATCATCAAACAAAAATCATAGGCTATTGTATTCTACAATCTCCCACTTTTGATGATAACAAACATATATTAAGATTTTGACTCTATTAAATGTATTTGGTCTTGATGAATTCTATTAGCTCCCCCTATTTGAATACTCCCCCTACAACAAAACTCCCCCTTCACATATGCATGAAAATAAAAAGAGAATATGCAAATAAATAAAAAACAAAAAAATAATGCAATGAACCTAGATGCAGTTAAAATAAAATGCAATGAACCTAGATGCAATTAAAAAAATATGACTTATTTACCAAAATCTTAACTTCTCTCCCCCTTATCAGCAAAAGAGTAATAGTGTTAGATAAGAGTGATAAAGTGATAGACATTAATACAACATTAATACCTAATCGAGTATAAATAGGAAATTTAAAAAAAATCAAACAAAAATCATAAATACTCTGTTAGGCGCATATTCCATTTTAGAGTGATAGGGGTGATGTTGGCGTAGAAAACCATATAGTTGTGCCCATTTGTGGTATATTTATGATAGGAATTTAAATACTTACTAACCATGCATAACCGTTAGGACTTTTAAATGAGATTAGTAGTATTTCCTATTTTTATTAAAAATGAATTCCAAGCACCTTCTAACCACGCATAACTGTGAGGACTTTTAAATGGGGTTAGAATCAACTCGCCTATTTTATCCAATTTTGATATGTGTTCCATACATGCATAACCGTGGGGACTTTTAAATGAGCGTGAAAGTAAATAATCAAATATTCCAAGTAGTTCACCCATGCATAACCATGAGGACTTTTAAATGAGAGTGAGTACCTTTGGATGATTTTATTGCTAATTAAAAAAATGAACAATTTCTTGTTTAAATACCACATTTTGACATACTATATTGGATTTTTGATGAGTGATTGTCGTAGAAATATGATAGGAATAGAGATGGTCATGGAATTTTTAACAACCAAATTTATTACAAATTTTGTTTAAATTTTTTAAATAAATTTTCTAAATATACCGTCTCAAGTCATAATGTATAATTAAGATCAACACTCATCACTTTTTTCAGTCACTATTTATCTTTTCGATAATTAATAGGGAGTCAGATTAGTTAACATAGGTATTTAAGATCAAATAAAAAAATATAAAATCACATTTCTAAAATGCCTAAACTGAGATGAAGTCGACAAAAACTATTTTCCGGAAGGGGTTTTGTAAAAATGTCTGCCAATTGAGAATCTGTTGGAATGAAGTTTATGCAGATATTTTCTTTGGAAATGTGATCTCTAATGAAATGATGTCTAACATCTATATGCTTGGTGCGAGAATGATGTACAGGATTATTTGTGAGATCAATTGCACTTTTTGCTATCACACATAAGTGGGACTCTTTTAAAATTTAGACCATAGTCTTGCAAGGTTTGTATCATCCATAAGATTTGAGCAGAGCAACCGCTTAGAACAATATACTCTGCCTCAGTGGTAGATAATGCAATACAATTTTGTTTTCGACTTGACCATGCAACTAACGAATGTCCCAACATAAAACATGTTCCACTAGTACTTTTTCTATCAATTAGACTACCAGCATAGTATGCATCTGAATACCCTTTTAACTCAAAGTTATCATTAGTTGGATACCATAGACCAAATTGTGGTGTGTGCAACAGATACCTTATAATCCTTTTTACAGCTTTTAAATGAGATTCTTTTGGATTTGATTGAAACCGTGCACAAAAACAAACAGAGAACATAATGTCTGGTCTAGAAGCAGTAAGATAAAGAAGTGATCCAATCATAACTCGATATTTCTTTTGATCGACTAACTTACCTTTTTCATCCTTGTCAAGTTTGATTGTTGTGCTCATGGGAGTTTTTCCAGGTTTAGCATCTTTCAATCCAAATTTGTTGACAAGCTCTCTGATATATTTTGTTTGAGAGATGAACGTACCTTTTTCGCTTTGTTTGATTTGAAATCCTAAAAAGAATTTCAACCCTCCTACCAAGCTCATTTCAAACTTTTCCTACATGACCTTTTCAAATTTCTCATACAAAAGGTTGTTGGTGGCACCATAAATAATGTCATCAACATATATTTGAATAATCAAAAGATCATCATTTTCGTGCAATAGAAATAATGTAGTGTCTACACAGCCCTTTTTGAACCCATTTTCAAGGAGATAAGTGCTAAGACATTCATACCAAGCCCTAGGGGCTTGTTTTAATCCATATAGTGCTTTCTTTAGTTTATATACATGGTTAGTATATTCTTGACTTTCAAAACCTTCAGGTTGTTCGACTTCATGTTGATTTGAATGCATATCCATATTCATATTTACTGACCATTGCTATGTTGTTGTGATTTGAAGTCTGGTTCGGTTTCATGTTGATTTGCTTTGCATTTGTAGTCTGCTTCAATTTGAGGTCTTGTTGCACTTGATGTCTGGTCTGTTCTTGCCTTTGTCCTTTGTCCTTTGTACATGTCTAGTGGTCTGCACTGATTTTCTGGCCATAAATTTTGTTTTGTTTTGTTCGAGTCATTTCATTGATCTGGTCTTGTTACCCTTGCATTGCTTCGAGTTAAATTGCCCCAGTGCCATGTGCATACTAGCTGTAATGTTGCACTTGGTTGGTCTGCACTGTGCTTGTTAGACTTACTGGCTTGATTGTTATTCTTGTTTTGTAGTGCTTGTTGCTGGGTTGAGTATGTTTGTGTGTCACCATGTATTTACATACATACATATATGTATGTATATATGTGTGTGATTGTTGTTCCTATGCTCTGTCCACTTTGAGTGCTTGCTTCCTGACTTTGCTGTATGCTTTGATTTTCATGTGTACATTTTGTTGAGATGCAGTCATGTTGGTTGTTTTTGCATTTGCACTTGAGTTGGATCCAGTCTAGGCTTGGGTTTGACCTTGTGCTCACCTATCCTTGCAATTTTAACAAGCTAGTGTATATTGGCGTGCACGACCTTGTGGCATGTATAGTGATTCACTGTGCATGTCACAAGTTGTTCGCATAAGATGAATTAAAAAAATGACGACGAACAACCCAAATAACCGAGGCAAACAATATTTTCAAAACACACACTTCATTGTGCACTGTAAAATATTTCCTTTTCAATTTTACTGCGTCAGTGTTTATTTTTCAGGTAGTTCAGATGCTGGATACAGGCTGGAACATAGTTGAAGTTCAAATACGAGTGATGAGTGAATATGTAGTGAGGTGAAATATGTATGTAAAACTGTAAAGTGAAAATTGTGTTGCAATTGAAGTTGAATTGTAATTGAAAATGTGTAAATGTAGTGAGAGCACAATTTGTACTATTTGAATTTGTAATAAAATATTTGTTTGAATAAAATATTTTTTAAATAAGAATTCCGAGTTATTTGTTTTATTCAACAAATATTTATTTAATTATGTGGAAAAATAAAATAGTACAATAACAAGTACATTTGAACGAATATATATATGTTTATTATCATCAAACAAAAATCATAGGCTATTGTATTCTACAAATAATATTAATAATAATAATAACAGCAACAATCACAAATAATAAGAATAATAATAAATTAACTATAAGTTTTACAAAATTTAACTAAGCTTATAATGATAATAATAACAATAATAAATTATAAAATATTAATCTAGTTAACTAAGTTTTATAAAAATTAACTAAATTTATATAATGATAATAATAATAATTATTATTATTATAATAATAAATTGACTAAGATTATAAAAATTAACTTTGTTTATTAAGTTATATAAAAATCAACTAAGTTAATAATAATAATAACAATTTAACCAATGTTTATGAAAATTAACTAAGTTTATGATAATAATACTAACAACAACAAAAACAATCATAATAATAATAGCAATAATAATAATAAATAAACTAAGTTTTATAAAAGTTAACCAAGTTAAAATAATAATAATAATATTAATACTTATAATAAATTATAAAATATTAACCAAATTAATTAAGTTTTATAAAAATTAACTAAATTTATATAATAATAAAAATAATAAATTAACTAAGTTTATAAATTAACTTCGGTACTTAAGTTTTATAAAAATTAAATAAGTTTATAAAATAACAATAATAATAAATTAACTTCGTTTATAATAATAATAATAATAATAAATTATTAAATATTAACTAAGTTAACTAAGTTTTATAAAAAATAACTAAGTTTATGTATAATAATAGTAAATTAATTTTGTTTATAATAATAGTACTAACAACAGTCATAATAGTAATAATAACAATAAACAAATTAAGTTTATGGAAATTAACTAAGTTCAGAACAACAACAACAACAACAATAACAATAATATTGATAAATGATGTAGTATGAACCAATTTAACTAAGTTTTATAAAATTTAACTAAATTTATATAATAATAATTAACTTCATTAATTAAGTTTAATAAGAATTAAAAAATTTATAAAATTAACTAAGTTTATAATAATAATAAATTAATTAAGTTTAAGAAAATTAACTAAGTTTATAATGCCAACAACAACAACAATAATAATAAATTATAAAGTATTCAATATCTTTACACCTAATTCATTTTATAAAGGGGCATTTCACTAGAAGGAAAAACTTTGCAGTCCAATTAGTTTCTAGGACACACATCCACATAAATTAATTTCAAGGCCAAAGTCAGCAGAATAATTACTTTTAGGACAAAGTCAGTAGTTCAATTACTTTTAAGGACATAATTTCATAGGTTTTTAGCCCTTAGAAACTAATTATTTTTCATTTTGTCCTTAAAAGTAATTATTTCAGTCGTACGTCCTAGAAACTAATTGCACTTGCTAAAGAGGCCCTTGTGGCTAATTTCCACTTTTTATAAATTTCTAAATCAATTTCAAAAATGTAAATTACTATGGAAGAAATATCAAAATCAATTTCAAGAATTCATTTGATGGCTTACATTAATATACAAATCAATTTTAAGAATTTATGTTATAATCGTGTATGTCTATTTCTTGTGTTTGGGATTTTTCTCAGTGCTAGCAGCGCAAAGGAGACTCTAGAAAAAAATTCAAAAATTTAGAAACTTAGAATATTTTTGATAAGAAACATTTAGCAAAAAGTTTTTTCTAATGTAGATACTTCATTTTTCAATTTTATTTATATTCCTATTTATATTCATTTCATTTGAGAATGAAAGATTTTAGATATTTCTTCTTTTTAATGCAAACAAGTAGCTACTTGTTTTTGGTGTACGTATATAATATTTTATGTAGTTAAAATTGTGGGATCTTATATTTATGAATATTTAATTCTGTTTAATACAATGTGTTATGTCTTTATGTTTAATATTTTCTATGATTTTTCATTATCTAAATGGATTTATGTTTTAGAAATATTTTTAAAGTAGCATATTGATATATATTGTAACGACCTGGTATTTCAAACCGTTCAAATCGACAATCATCCACTCATGTCGGACTTGAATTGCTCAAAACAATAGATTGTTAATTTATATTTGGCAAAACTCAGCATATACAGTAAATAAATCAATCACAGAATCACAAACACAGAGTAATATAACAATAAGTAGCGGAATAGTTAAATAGTAGTTCATGAAGCTACTATAAAACATCAGAGTCTGAAACAAATACAATAGAATCTCAAATACAGAGTAGTCTCGAATACAAAGGTAACTGACAAGGCCGAACAGAAATAACTGGAAACAACTGAAAGCTGACTAGATGTCAGATAGATCTTCAAGCAAAGCTTCGAACTCCAAAGGTGAGTCTCAAATGCTATGTCACTCAGTTTGACTCGAGCATAAAGCAAAATACAAAACACTTGAGTCAAGATTAACATTCTTATATCAGAAAATTCAACTCAAGTGAAATATCAACTGAAATACAAGTAACTTAAAGGATGTTTGGGATTTCCATCCTCTAAGGATCCGTGGAACTATCTACTATGTAGTAATATACGCTATTATAATATGTCTACAATAAAGTAAGCTATTAAAATAGCGTTAAGGCGTTATCCACATCCCCCTTAACACATTTTTATATATTTTCATAGTCTATACAGTACCGTAATTCCTCCGTAAACCGGAGGGCTATTAAAGGGCACTCCATAGGTATGGTACAAACCAAACTCATAGAAGGCGCGATAAGGCATGTGACAAGGCACGCGAGGCAATGCCAGGGTAGAAATACCGTTTGCACTCCCGGACTAGTGGTAATGCATAGCAGCTACTACCGCCCACCTCGGACACACTCCCAAATCAAAGGTGCACCTAGTCGAATCACAAAAGCAAAAGAATGGTATCGAAGAAATGTGCCCGATAGGGGAATGACCCCACTTGGTCCGGTATAGTTCCTGTTTTAGCCACATCAAGCTGACTCACGGGAGTCAGGGCTGCGCTAAAACCTCATATAGAATCGTCGCCAAACCATCCTACTTCGTTCTGGAATCTCCACCACGTACATAGTTGTTAAAGTGGTTTTCGGTATTGGCAGAGAGTATGACAATATCCGATCCCGGTCTCTTTAACAACCAAACGCTTATTTCACACCGTGGTCATTTCATTTCAAATAGTTTATACTTCATATCAAAATATCATATTCATTTCAAAACCATATCAATTTAATATCATTATTCACTTTTAAAAAATATTCATTCCAAAATCGTAACACTTTTGAAACCATAACACTTTTGAAACCATAACACTTTTGAAATCATAACAGTTTCGTAATCATAACAGTTCCAACTTAAACAGTTTAGATATTGAAAATAGTGTATATATTAAAATAGTTATAAATTAAAATAGTTTATATATTAAAATAATTTATATGTTAAAATTAGTTCATAGGTCAAAATAATATATATATTAAAATACTTTATATAATAAAATTAGTTTCCTCCAATTTCACAAATCGATTCAAATCAGCTTAAATTCCAAATTTCAATTTAATCAATCCCAGTTCAACAATTTCAATTAAAAAGGTTAACAATTCAAATTCTCAATAAACCATTTCAATTTATATCGATTTCAAATCCAGGTTTTGAACTATCACTTCAATTCCCATAAGATTCAAAGTTTAAATATTCAAACATTTACAATATAGGTTTCATTTGCATTTCAACATTCAATTTTAATTTTATTCAAATTGGAAAATATTCACTTTAAATTTTTTAATAACAATTAAATAAAATCTCAATTTATAAATTTAAATCAATATTAAATATTCAGTCTCAATTTTATTTAAAGTTGAGAATGTTCACTTAATCCCGTTTTATCAAATCAAGTTATAAATCATATCTTTCAAAACCTCAAAAATCAATAAGCTTAAATCAATTCTTATTTAAATTCAATTATTAACCAATTTATATTTCAAGTCAACATTAATTTATCTTCCCAACCTTTATTATTTAAGTTATTGAAAATTTATTTTTAAAATATTAATATAAATTTAAATTAACACTTAAACATATTATAAACCAATTAAATTAATTTTACTAAATTAAACCTTATTATTATATTTATTTTATATTAAATCTATTTATATATATTTTTAAAATAATAAAATTATAAGTAAAATCTTAAAAATTATATTTTCAAAACTAACTTATAAATTTAAAATTTCCAAAACATAAAATTTTAAAAATAAAAAATTTAGACATATATAAAAATAACATTTATACATATTATATTTTAAAAATCAATATTTATTAAAACCCATATATTTCCTTTCAAAACTTTGGAAATCATTTTCAATATAAACCAACGGTGTCCGTCTAAAATTTTCTATCCTATGGTCAAGTGATACAGATATTTATCATTTCAATCCGCAATTTAAATATCTACGGGTATATATCATTTTAACCCGCAATCCCAAAAATTTAAAATCAATGAAAATCGCTTGGGTTTATCATTTCAACCCATAACGATTTTTCCCTAATCTATAATATCGTTTGGGTATGTATCATTTCAACCCATAGGGATTTCCAAACTAACAGGGAACTTGCAGAGTGGGAACAAAGATGATAATAATATAACATATCAACAACATGCATATATCATCAGTGATAAATTTAAATATAATATATATATAATAGGTTATGGTGTCATATGTCAATTAACACAGGTTAACAATTTTAAATGATAACATATCATATTCAACAATTAAATAACTATCAATTCTAATCTAACGATATATTTCCATCGCCATTTCAAATTTACTAAATATAAGAATGTTAATCGTGAGTGATTGCTCACCTTTCGAGGCTAGAGAAAATAGGACATGCACACGGATAAGCGAAAAATCAAAGCAACCAACTACTGCGATCAATTTTGGACAGCGGTGAAACCAAAAGCAAAGCACGGTGAATACGAAGTCTATAAACAAAGCAAAACTAGGTTGGAATTCGGTAATCGATGGAGACAAATATATATAAATTTAAAAAAATCTAATATTTACTCATATTAAAATAAAATAAAATAAAATAAAATAAAATAAAAAATCTTTATAATATATTTTCAAGAATAAATATTAAATTTAAACATCTATAAAATAAACCTCTATAAATATACGAAAACTAGACTCAAGTATATATAAACCAGTACATAAACTAGTATATAAACTTTCATACCTATTATGTTCAAGATCAATATCTATTATAAAAATCAATATAAACTTAGTTTATTATATATACATATATGAACTCAACAGATCGTATATAAACTCATATTTTATATAAACAAAAAAACATGACATACAACTTGTATAAACTTGTAGCTGATATAAACTTATAATATGAACATCGTATATAACTAATATTTTATATAAAATAATTATATAAAATATATATAACAATAGAAAGATATATAATAGTTGAGAGAAGAGAATAGTTATGCACGGTAGAAAAACAAAGCATGGCTCGCTACAGCAACTATGCAAACTAATATATACTTTTCAAACTATTAACAACATCTTGTTATCTTTCAAAAATTTCATATATACACACACACACACGCACGCACACACGAAGCAGGTAAAATAAACATTTGAAATATATAATATATAGCATATAACGTTCAAACACAATATATATATATATAACCAAACTTATATATATATTTATATAAACCTGTAATTTATAACCATAGCTTATATGCAAAGGATTATAGTTTATATACTTTAGATATACAACAGATTATAGTTATTGAAACCAGATTATAACTTATATAACTTTATATATATATATATATAAAGTTTAAATCTCAAACTCAGTATATACGAAACCTGCAATATGCATAACTTTTTTTCAAAGAAAGAGAGGCTGTCGAATGCATAGGCACAATGGAAGAGTGGAAGCTGTGGCACGACGGTGGTTAGATGCATGAGAGGCAGGTCTGGGTGTTTGAGGTGGTGCTGTCGGTTGTAGGGCTGTTGGCATTTGGCAGTGGGTCGGCAAGGGAGGTCAGGTGGGTTGCGCTCAGATCTGGTGAAGAGTGGAGGCCTCGACTCAGGTGAGGGAAGAGGTTCGGCCGGCGGAGAGGAACGCTGCATGGGCTGCGACCATTATGGTGATGCTGCTGCGGTTTTGACGAGGGGAGATTGGTTGGTCAAGTGTCGAAGGGGGTGCGGTGTAAAAGGGGAACAAGGTGGTGGTGAAGGCCGCGTGGATGCGGGCTGCGAGTGGGTTAGTGGCGGCATGGGTTGCGTGGATGGGTTTCGGCATAAGGAGAATACGAGCAGGCTTCACAAAGACATATAAGAAAGCTTTATTTGAATATATATACTTTATCTCAAGCAGTATATACAAGCTTCACACTTTATTGTATATTATATTTTCTTTTGTTTGCTTTCTCTTGACGACAGGAGGCAGAAAATGGCGAGGGGAAGGTGATGAACGAACAGTAAATCAAATGTAGTTTGAAAGAGAGAGGAAAGAGAACGAAGGGACACAACAATATAAATTAAACCAATGAATAACAAAGGTCAAATGCTGAATTTTTTTAGGAATATAAAAAGGCAGTGACCATTGGATTACACGGTAGATAAATGAATAGTCATTGGGAAATCAATAGACGCAAACGGTTACCGATACAGCTGACCGTTACACAGATTTCGATGCGTACCGGACACCGAAATGTACAAATGAATATACTGCGGAGATCAGCACGATGAGACAAACAGAATGCTACACAGATATGAGTGATACGACCAAGTTATAAAAACTCGACCTTTTGCTGCTAAAAATGCTGCAAAAACGCCGAAAGTAAGATAAACGGGGCTATAACAGTCCAAATTTGGCGAAACGAAATATAACGTCTCACTCAGAAGATGATTTACAAATTTATTATATAAAATTATTCAGATTTCGAAAATATTTTATTTCTATCAAATTTAACTGATTTTAAATTGAAAATGAAAATTACACACAGAACTAACTTCCATATTTTTGATGAAAATTTACCATTTGCTATGTTTAAATAGACGTATTATAAATATTAAATTTTCATTTCAAAAATTTACTAATTAATTTCAAGCAAAATTTTAGTTAATTACATTATAAAAACCGTTAAAATTTTCGGTTTGTTACATATATTAAATATCGTGATTTATAAGGATGTAGTAGAATTTAAAAATGCAAAAAATAAACCAAGCACTTATAGAAAGATTACGAGAAATGCGTTATCGAAAGTAAAAAATTATAGTGATTTTAATGTTAAGAACAGTTTAGTATCTATTATAACATGTTGATATACAACGTTTATTAAACTGCTATAAATTACTTACACTAGCGGAAAAAAAGCGGTATAAAAGATGATTTTTTATAGCGATCATTTTATGCTATAAATAAGCCATTGTTTGTTATAACATGTCGATATACAGCGTTTATTAAACCACTGTAAAATACTTACAATAGTGGAAAAAAGCGCTATAAAAGATGATTCTTTATAGCGGTTTTTTTGTGCTTAAATAAGCCAACGTTTTTTTATAACATGTCGATATACAGCGTTTAACTACTATAGTTATCGTTTATAACGGTTTTAGACCGCCATAAATGATTATTTTTATTGTAGTGTTAGTAGCATTATTGTATGGTTGTTACCATCAAAATACCATATATATGGTTCTTTCAGAACTCCCAGATCTCTAGAATTCCTTGGTGTATGTGGTCCAGGCGAGAGTTGTCCTCATGTTCAAGTAGTTTGCGATTGGAAACTATGCATATGCATCAACTGCAAAGTTTTGGGGCATAAGACTATGCAGTGAAAAAGTTTTTAAGAGAGGTAACTTGAATCTACCTGAAAGTGAAGTTAACAATAACTATCCCAATCTAGTAAAAGGCATAAAAATACTAGGAAGGAATCTTTAAATCAACAAGCTTTAATAAAGACAAATGAAATGAACTTCAAGCAAAGACAGGAATGGAGGGAAAAACAACTAGGAAAAATAATCAAACATCACAATTTGTCTCCTTAAATCCAGAAGGGACAGTCTATGACAATGCTTATGACGACACAATGATGAAGGAAGCATAAGAAGATGATTAATGTGTGGATCGACTCATCGACAACAAAACATAGCATGTGAGGCCATACCGCATACCACACCTCATAAAACCACTTGTCAACCTTAACCCGACATTATCCTACCTGCTGCCAACCAAAGTAAACATAACGGCCTGCAGATAACCCGTCCCCTCCATAATGACCTCACCCAATCCAGTTCTGCCACACGCACCACTATTAAATTCTGAGTGTGCTTTCACCATGCAACATTCCACCAATTCAAACCCATTCTCACTTTTATCTACCCTTCTAAAAGAAATACAACCAAGCATTCTCACCAGCAAAATGTTCACTATACAATAAATGCATCCAACCTTTCCATCACGTGGCAGCCCTTCAACAGTAATCGACCCCCAGACTATTCAAGACGAAGTGATAACAAATGAAATATTGCACTGTGCTGATACAAATGTGCACACTCAATTAAACACTAATTCAAGTATTCTACCTTATGAGCCAACCACTATCAATTCCTCTGCTACATTTACTACCCCTCCAAACAACGATGCAACTCCTTGAATCCTACAAGACCATGCTGCATTAAATGTTAACTCGCATATTGCATTTTTTAATTCATCCTCCAACCAAAATTCTCCAATCACCTCAAGCATAAATATGCTCACACCAAATAATTCAACCTCTACTATGTACGATACCTCTTCACTTCCTAAATAGACCGCTCATGCACCTGCCCAAACACTACAAACCATCCAAGATTCCTTCACCACCATTAATATCACATTAGACATGCACACTTGCATTGGAAATGCCCCCATATCAAGTCCCAAAGGAATCTAAAGCATTGCCACCTAGCTCACCATATATACACTTAGCCCCATGATCATATTACTCTTCTTTCACCTCTAAATATCTTAACACCAACCTCTACTGCTCCCAGTCTTACTAGTGTCATGAAGAAGAGTCCTAAGAAAAATAAGAATGGCACCACCAGTTAAAGTGCCGATGACATAAACTGTGGCATTGATTACAAACCTAAAGAAACAACACCATCCAATCATATGTCTTCCTCAAGCAGCACTACTCCCGCTTTTAGGCATACAAGAAACAACCCATCACCCTTACTCCCTCCAATACCTTTATGACCATGCATAGAATAGCTTATTGTTAAATTTTGTGACACTATATGAAGGATAATTGAAGGGGATGGATGTAGCTTGGTGTCGGAGAAGACAGATTGCGAAACGGAGTCCGGAGGAGCAAACTAGGGGGTGTTTGATGTGCTGGCTGCTTGCAGCCTATAGCCAGACGTCTGCAGGCATGGGCCAGACGTCTGGCCCTACAGGGTCCAGTCTCTCGAATGTTCGATCAGACGTCTGGAGCCCTGTCCCAAATGTCTGAGCCAGCGAATTGCTATTTTCTGGGCTGGGTTTAGTGTTATTTCGTTCAGGGGCAAGTTTATCTTTTGCCAGGGTTTTCTCCACCAGTATATATGCTCTCTTCATGGGAAAGAGGGCAGGCAAGGGGTTAAGCAAGCAATTATCTAATCAAGGGTTTAGTCCTCCATTAATTAAGGTTTTAGGCAAAACTCTATTTCTTCAATTCTAATCTCCTCAAACATATATTCTTATTGAATAGATCATTGTAATCAATCTCTTGTACTCTTCTCATTTGGTAATAATAAAAGATCTCTCTCAAAGTGGATGTACACTAACGTGACGTTAGTGGAACCACTATAAATCGGTGTGTGATTTATTGTTTCGTTATTGCTTATTATTCTCTATTGCTTGTGGTGTTATTGTGATCGTGTTTGAATTTGGTTTTATTGAATTCATCGAGTGATTGGTTGTTTTGCACTACCTATCACGATCTAGCTTTTCCGCGTGCGTTTGGGGATTTTAGCTTGAACGGTCTCGATTGAAATCTACCATAACATTTGGTATCAGAGCTTCGAAGTTGGTAGGTGGTTGTTGAAATGCCGGAAACGGAAAATTCTGAAAATTCAATGGTTAGTCCAAGTAGTATAGCGCCGTATGTACGTGGGTCGTATGTGGCGTCGGGATCGCAATTGGTTATCGACAAGTGGAATGGCAATAATGATTTTGAAAAATGGCAATGGAAGATGAAAGCGGTTCTAAGGAGGAATCGGGTACATCGAGTGGTGTTTGATACACATTTGTTGCCGGCGGACATCTCGGATGTCGAGAAAGAAGAAATGGAAGAGTGGGCATTTACTACACTCCAACTTGCTATGGGAGAGAATGTGATCTCCGAAATTAGTGGTGAGACCACCGCTAAGGGAATTTGGGACAAGTTGGAAGAATTGTATATGAAGAAGTCTCTAACTAATCGTTTGATCTTGTTGCGAACGTTTTTCACCTATAAGATGAAAGAAGGAACTTCGCTAAAGGCACATTTGAATGTGTTTGATGATTTGCTAATGAAGATGAAGGCAGTAGATTTGAAGATTGAGGAAGAGCAAAAGGCGATGATATTTTTATGTTCGTTGCCAGACCTTATATGGGTTTCTCAAATAGTTTGATCTATAGCCGGGATACATTGACGTTAGATGATGTCAAGACGGGTCTTCTTAGTGAGGAATTGAGAGATCAAATGAAGGAGTTGAGTGTTGGTGGTAGTAGTGCCAGTAATGGTCAAGGTTTGTTTGCGGAGAAGGAAAGATATGTGAAGAAGGACAACCGAGGGCGTTCTAAATCAAGGAATCCCGGTTGGAGAGGGAAATCAAAGGATAGGAAAGGCAAGTGCTATATTTGTAAGAAACACGGTCATTGGAGAAATGAATGTCCGGACAAGGAGAAGGGTAAAAGGGAAGTATCATCTTTATCTGTAGCGGTGGAGAGAAGTGTTGGTGAGGAAGACGTAGATGTGTTGACGGCGGTAGCATCGGATGTTTCCGGTAGTGAGTGGGTGCTCGACTCGGGGGCGTCGTATCATATGACGCCTAATAGGAATTGTTTTTCTTCTCTTGTTGCTAAAGAGGGAAATTCAATTATTATGGGAAATGGTGCTATGTGTATGTCTCAAGGCGTTGGTTTCGTGCAAATTCGAATGTTTGACGGAGTGATTCGTACTCTCACTAATGTACGCTATGTTCTGAGACTTCGGAAGTCTCTTATCTCTTTGAGGCAATTGGATTCTCTTGGATGTAAGATCACAATTGAGAGTGATTGTTTACGGGTTTCGAAAGGGGCACTTATGGTCATGAAAGGTGCTAGGGCTCATGGTGTTTATTTGCTTCGTGGAGAGACCGTAGAAGGTGAAACTTGTGTAGGTGTTGATAGTTCTCGTGGCTTGGATGCGACAAGGTTGTGGCATTTGAGGTTGGGTCATAGCTCGGAGAGGAGTTCGGAGATTCTTCTGAAGAGGGAGATGATCAATGGTGAGAGCTTTAACAAATTGGAGTTTTGCGAAGAGTGTGTCTTGGGGAAGCAAACAAAAGTATCATTCGGTGAAGGAAAACATGATTCAAGAAATGTTCTTGAGTATGTGTACACGGATGTATGGGGACCGGCACCGGTAGTTTCTTTGGGAGGAGCAAGGTATTATATTTCCTTTATAGATGATTTTTCTCGTAAAGTTTGGGTGTATGTAATGAAGGCCAAGTCGGAGGCATTTGCAAAGTTCAAAACATGGAAGGCTCTCGTTGAGAATGAGAGTGGTAAGTCTTTGAAGGTTCTTAGGTCCGACAATGGCGGGGAATATGTTTCCGGAGAATTCTTAGAGTTTTGCAAGCATCATGGGATTCGGAGACATTTTACTACACCGAGAGATCCGCAATCAAATGGAGTTGCGGAGAGGATGAATCGTACTCTACTAGAGAAAGCTCGATGCTTGAGATTGACATCGGGTTTGTCTAAGGGATTTTGGGCCAAAGCTTTGTCAACCGCGGTGCATATCATTAAACGAATTTCGTGCTCGGCTATAGATAACAAAATTCCAGAGGAAGTGTGGAAGGGAAAGAGTATTGACTTGAGCTATCTTCGTGTCTTTGGAAGTCCGGTTTATGTGCATGATTCGGGTAATGATAAGCTTGAACCAAGAGCTTTCAAGGGGGTCTTGCTTGGCTATACAGATGGAGTGAAAGGCTATCAGATTTGGAATCCAGAAACGAAGATGGTGACAAACTCTCGTCATGTTACTTTTGATGAGTCAGCATTGTTCAAGGAGAATGAGAGCTCATCGGATATTCCGGTCTTGGTTCGTGATGAATCAAAGGAGAAGGAAATTATTCCACCATTTCGTCCCAGTGGTAGAGTAGTTGAAGATGCTTGTGAAGAAAATGCGGTTGATGTTACATCACAAAGTCCACGTGGTGCCTCTAGTAGTGTTGGTGATGTACACGAGCCTGGAGAATTTTCGGTTCAAGGTGGAGCCGAAAGGAGTTTGGGTGAAAATATTGCTACTCGGGTTGGACGTCGTCCCATAAGACTACCCGAAAGATATGGTGATTGGAACTATCTTAGCTTTTGTGATAAGTTGGACTATGCGCTTCATGTAGTCCAAGATGAGCCAATGGACCTTGATGACGTCATGAATTCGAGTGATAGCTCGAAGTGGATTTGTGCCATGGAGGAAGAGATGCAATCTTTGTTGAAGAATCAAACTTGGGATTTGGTTCCACTTCCTAAAGGAAACCGTGTTATTGGGTGCAAATGGATATACAAGGTGAAGGACGATGGAAGATATACAAAGCTAGGCTAGTGGCTAAGGGGTTTGCACAAAGAAAGGGGAAGGAGTATGATGAGATATTTGCACCGTTTGTGCGCCATACTTCTATCCGGGTATTACTTGCCATAGTTGCTATTCACGACTTGGAGTTGGAGCAACTTGATGTGAAGACCGCCTTCTTGCATGGTGACTTGGATGAAGACATTTACATGGAGCAACCGTAAGGTTTTGTTCTAAATGGTAAGTCAAATATGGTGTGCAAATTGAAGAAATCACTATATGGGTTGAAGCAATCACCTAGACAATGGTACAAGAGATTTGATCATTTTATGCTTGAAAACGGTTTCAATAGAAGCATCAAGGATGCTTGTGTGTATTTCAAGAAGTTGGGAAATGATTGTTGGGTGTATTTACTCTTGTATGTGGACGACATGCTCATTGCTTCGAAGGACAAGAATGAAATCAACAAGTTGAAATTGCAATTAAAGTCGGAATTCGAAATGAAGGACCTTGGAGAAGCAAAGAGGATATTGGGCATGGAAATAGAAAGGGATCGAAAGCGGTTTGAGTTGAAATTGACTCAAAAGGAGTACATTAAGAAAGTGCTTTGCCGGTTTAGCATGGAGAATGCAAAGGCGTCAAATACACCTTTACCTTTGCATGTGAAGCTTTCGAGTAAAGGGTCACCTATCTTGGAGAAAGACAAGGCTTATATGGCAAAGGTGCCATATGCAAGTGCGGTTGGAAGCTTGATGTATGCTATGGTGTGTACAAGGCCCGATATAGCAAATGCCATCGGGGTGGTTAGTCGTTTTATGTCTAATCCGGGAAAATCGCATTGGGAAGCTGTGAAGCTTATATTGAGATACCTTAGGGGTACGTCATCTCATGGTCTTGTTTTTTGCGGTAGTGGGAAAATGAATTGCAACTTGGTTGGTTATTGTGATTCGGACTACGCCGGTGATAGAGATAGGAGAAAGTCAACTTCCGGTTATGTCTTCACACTTGGTGGTACGACCATAAGTTGGAGATCTAGATTGCAGACCGTAGTAGCTTTATCCACTACGAAGGCGGAGTTGATAGCCGCGGTAGAGGCGGCGAAGGAAGCACTCTATTTGAAGCAATTGTTGTGTAACTTCAGTATTGAACACGATAGCATCGATGTTCAATGTGATAGCCAAAGTGCTATTCACTTGGCGGAGAATTTGGCGTTTAGCTCACGGACGAAGCATATAGAAGTGAGGGAGTCATTCTTGGTAGCCATGGATGAGGATAAGCAAGTATATCTTCGAAAGGTGCACACAAAGGAAAACGCGGCGAATGTGTTCACTAAGGCATTACCGGTTGGGAAGTTCGAGCATTGCTCGGACTTAATTCGCTTGGAGAAGTGCTAGGTGCCCTGGGGTGGCACGGTGGAGAGAGATACTTGGTTGTAGACGAGGAAGAGTATTGGTACGAGATTGTGGTTCTATCTTCTTGGTGTAGTGCTAGTTTACACTCCTAGTGCTCTTGTCTTTGGTGAGACGGTGTTTGAATGTTTTCAACATTTCGTTGGCGGGTGGGGGCTTTGTGCCTGAACTCGTTGATGGAGTGCAATGGGGGGCAGCTTTGCCTGAACCCGTTGGGGAAACATTCATGTTTGGTCGAAGGTAGAAGTGTTGGTAGTTGGAGCTATCGATTGTTGATGGTATGGTACCATTGGTGTTGGAGATGGATATAGTGTCAAGGTGGAGTGTTAAATTTTGTGACACTATATGAAGGAGAATTGAAGGGGATGAATATAGCTTGGTGTCGGAGAAGACGAATTGCGAAACGGAGTCCGGAGGAGCAAACTGGGGGGTGTTTGATGTGTTGGCTGCCTGCAGCCTGTAGCCAGACGTCTGCAGGCATGGGCCAGACATCTGGCCCTACAGGGTCCAGTCTCCCGAATGTTCGGTCAGACGTCTGGAGCCCTGTCCCAGACGTCTGAGCCGGCGAATTGCTATTTTCTGGGCTGGGTTCAGTGTTATTTCGTTCAGGGGCAAGTTTGTCTTTTGCCAGGGTTTTCTCCACCAGTATATATGCTCTCTTCATGGGAAAGAGGGCAGACAAGGAGTTAAGCAAGCAATTATCTAATCAAGGGTTTAGTCCTCCATTAATTAGGGTTTTAGGCAAAACTCTATTTCTTCAATTCTAATCTCCTCAAACATATATTCTTATTGAATAGATCATTGTAATCAATCTCTTGTACTCTTCTCATTTGGTGATAATAAAAGATCTCTCTCAAAGTGAATGTACACTAACGCGACGTTAGTGGAACCACTATAAATCGGTGTGTGATTTATTGTTTCGTTATTTTTTATTATTCTCTATTGCTTGTGGTGTTATTGTGATCGTGTTTGGATTTGGTTTTATTGAATTCATCGAGTGATTGGTTGTTTTGCACTATCTATCACGATCTAGCTTTTCCGCGTGCGTTTGGGGATTTTAGTTTGAGCGGTCTCGATTGAAATCTACCATAACACTTATTGGAATATTAGAGGAGCTCATCTCTCCTCAAAGCAAACTGAAGTCATGAAACTAATAAATGAAAAGTAAATCCACATTATGGGCATCTCTAAAATAAAACCGAACCATCCTCTCACACTACAAGCTGCAAAACTCATTGCACCAACATGGAATATCGATCACAACCTTTAGGAAGTCCCGTATGGTAGGCTCTTTACCCTTTGGAACCTAGCTATTTACAAGCTTATCGAGAACTCGAGTTCTGACCAGTATATTCACTACAAAGGCTTGCACCTCCCATCAAGTACCAACTTTCAAATTACTTTTGTTTACGCTCACAACCAAAGTGACACTAGATAAGCCCTCTTCACCTATCTACCCACCATCAGACCATCTTCACAACCTTAGACTGTAACAGGTGATTTCATCAGTATGCATTCTCTCCCCAAAAATCAGGTAGATGTCCCTTAACCATACGAGATATCGCTCTGCTAAGCCAAGCACTCATTCTAGCTGAACTTACTCTAATACTAACCTATGGACCTATCCATACATGGAAAAACAAAAGTAGATCAAGCAACATGACCCTCTATAAGCTTGATAACAGACCTTCTAGCCATAACCAAATGGCCCACCCTCCACTGTTAGACCCTATTGCCTTCGATCTCCGATCACTGCCTACTTCTCCTGTCATTGGGGGAGGAATACTAAATCAAACATCCATCCTTTAAAAATTTCAACCATTTGTTAAACCATAATGAATTTACCAACATTTTGTTACAGGTTTGGAGCATGCCTAGGCAAGGTAATACCGTTTTCTCACTGCCGAGAAAGCATAAACTGTTCAAAAACAGGCTTAGGCCATGGGCTTCGGAGAACTTTGGAACAAGAAACAAACTATCTACCTCATTCAAAGAACAACTTGCTCAAGTTCAACTTGATTTACTCGATGACCCATTTAACTAAACCCTCTCTGACCTTGAACACAAGCTATGCAATAACAATAAACAACTGAGATAGAAATGCAAATAACTAAGCAGAAAGAGAAAATAAAACATGAGAAGGATGAGGACAGGAATACAAAGCACTATCATAACTCGCTAAAAATCAAAATGGCTAGAGATAGAATCCACATCATTGAGGACATGCAAGGCAACACTCAAACTACAGTTGATGAAATCAATAAGGATTTCATTGCATACTTCTCATCCATTCTAGCAGCACCTAACTCACATATACCTAACATTAGTCCATTATTTCAAATCTCTCCCTTGTATATCTCAAGAACAGTCAAGTAGTTTAATCACACTAGTTACTCCCGAGGAAACAAAAAAGCAGTGTTCAGTTTAAACCCTTCAAGCTATGGAGGTCCTGATGGATGCAATGCCTACTTTCTTCAACAATGCCGGTCAATCATCGAGACCGATACTACTAACGCAAACGATATTTCTATGAATCTAACAGGCTGCCTATTAGTCTAAGTGCAACTTCCATCACCCTAATCCCTAAGCTAGATAACTCTAATACTGTAGTTGACTTTAGACCAATCTCATGTTGTAACGTTTTGTATCAGCCTATTTCCAAAATCATAGCTTCAAGACATCAAAAGGTGCTGCCAAGCATCATTTCTCCCTGTTAGAAATGAATGAGCATTTCATTGGGAAATATGAGGCATTGACTGCCTTGGAAAGGAATATAGTCTCACATCTTAGTATAAAATATACATTTTGTGTTTATATACTAAGATGTTGACACTATTATAGTTACTATGAGACAAAGAGAAACATGAAAGGAAAGCCATCTTGGCGGGCGGTGCAACACACCACCCCGCATGCGCGCGCACGTGCCCGAACCCGCACCCGCACCGTCGACTGAAAGAGACTAAGGATCGTAATATGAAATATTATCTAAGTTACCTACTAGTGCGGAATATAAATATAATAGTAAATAGTAAAGTAAATGACACCAGGGATTTTTATACTGGTTCGAACTTCTCGTTCTACGTCCAGTCCTAGACTCCTTCTGGAATTTTACTATCAACCCTCTCTTAACCCGGAGGAACATGTATTACACCGCTTGAGCAACGGAATAGGACTTCTACCGCCTAAACAACAGAATATGACTTCAACCGCCTGAGCAACCGAATATGACTTCTACCGCCTAAACAACAGTATATGACTTCAACCGCCTGAGCAACCGAACAAGACTTCTAATACAAAAAGTAAAATTGCTTCTGACTGGGGAATGCCCTTTAGTAGTAGTGATAAGTCAATAATGTACACCCTTCCTATAATCTTCTTCTTTGTGGTATATAGTGTAGTTCGTGAAGATATGAAGTTAATTTAATCACAGATGAAATTGCTCTTGAATGTGCAAGTGATTTGAACAAGAGTTTGAATGCAAAGAGTTTAGACAATAAGAATATGAGATAGAATCAGAAAATTAGGTTATTAAAACAACTGATTTGAAGGCTATATATAGTGTTTATGTGTTGCAACTTATCGTGAAAAGTAACGATCAAAAGATACAGAAACAACTCTTGAATCAAGGGTTGTTTCTGTTCAATGAAGCGAAGTGTCTTTTCAGAAATATAGCTGTTATGCAATTTCAGTCGACTGAGCAAAAGAATTCAGCCAGCTGAAATATTAAAAATTCGTATCATAGAGGAATTAATTCAAAAAACATGTTATTCAGTCGACTGAAATGGGTAGTTCAGTCGGCTGAATATTCATATCAGATTGTGCATGTGCACAGATATTCAGTCGACTGAACTACCAATTTCAGTCGGCTGAATATCATTTTTTCAGCCATATTGAAGTGTTTTCAAAAATTCCTTTGTGTGTGAACTTGTGTAGTAAAAATCTTGGCATATGAAACATGATTTGAAAAGATTTTTAAGTACATGTGCGTGCATATACCACTTTGGAGAGATTTTAACAAAAAATTAACTACAAGACCTAGACCATAGACAAACCATAGATAATATTGAAGCTTCTATCTGAATTCTGGTATGCAATCTATTCTCAAGTAGAATAGTATCTTCTCCTGCAAATATGGTTAGTTCACATAATATTTACTTATATAGTTGTATCCTTCCCTTTTTTGATGATGACAACTATGTAAGCTTGAAAATTTATAAAAGCAATTTACTCTCCCTGAATGAATATTCCCCTTATCAAACAATTTCTTCCCCTTTGTCATCAACAAAAAAAGAATAAATAAATAATATGAGAAATATAGATATATAAGCATAGAAATAAACATATATCGTAGGGAAAGTAAATGAACATATCATCATAGATAAATAAACATGAGCATGGAATTCAAATAACAATGTCACACAACAATATCAAAATATAACAAGCATACATAAAATAATGTCTTAAATAACATGATAAGATGAGCATAGGTAAATATAAAAACTAGACTTCCTCACCATCCAAAGCTTCTTCTTCCTCTTCTTCCCTTGGAGGTTGACCAAGAAAAAGGTGTGGGATTTTCAACAACACCAGTAGAGGTGGAGCCGATACATGATATTTTCTCTCAAATTTTGTTTAAGAAACCTTTAATGGAATTAAGCTTCTTATTTGTTTTCACGACATTTTTCTCGACGGTAGCCAATCGTCGTCCAAGCTTACTTTGATTGCGAATGAGCGTAATAAGTGCTTGCTTTGGAGTAATTTCACTATGGAGCTCATGAATTTCATCGTCGTCTTCTTCTTCTTAGCGGGGATGTTGCGAGGATGAAGATGCGATACTAGTATCCCTTGGTTGAGGAATACCTTGATTGCAATTTTCCGTCCATTGTTGGAAGTTTATCATCTATTGAGATTCCGAGCATTTTGGAAGTCCCATAAGACTTAGAGTCTTCGATTTGAGTTCTCCAATGGTCGTACAATCCGCATCGGGTAAAGGAACTCCGAAGTTCTGAAGAATCCGCATGATGCAGGCTTCGTAGTGGATGGTTTTGTAGTTTCTTTTGTAGTTAACAGTGAGAAACTTTTCCAAAATAATATTTGCCCAATTTACTCTTTGGGACGAGTAAATGGCATAAAGGGCTTGGAAATCCCTCTTGTAGACTTTCTCGTAGCTACCTGTACGAGGTTGAATTTATCGGATGAGAGCTCGGTGAAGAATACGTGCCTTTGGACATAAAGCACTGGATTTTAAGATCGTCAGATCATTCGATAGAAAACGATGAGAAACTTCGTCTCGGTTATACATGTCTACTTCGACATTATCGATATCCAATCCTTCGGATGGACATCGCAAAATGTGGCCAAGTCGTTGTAGAGATAAATTTAAACTCTACAAACCAAAGTCCAAATACAATCGTCCTTATTGCATGGATCTTGGTTATCTAGGTTCATATTGGCAAAAAATAACTTAATCAAGAGAGGATAAAGTTTGACGTTTTTTTGTGTCATACCCAATTAGATGGTCAATACCACTAGCTTCGGCAAGCTCTCAGATAGCATATCCGTTGAAATCAGCAAACTTGACGAAGGCTCCTTCAAAAATTTGAGAGTTTTTCATTGAATTGAATCGAGTTGCTGCTGTCTCGTTGTGAAGCCAAGAATGGATTTGGCTTTCCGATGGACCAACAGTAGATTCACGAGCACGTTTTGTTCTGGGTGCTAATGATTTGAGCAGGTTTGGAGAGAAAAATTGAATTTTTGTAGGGGAGGCTAGGGTTTCTGTTGAAGTAGAAAGGTTTAGGTAATGGGTAAATGAAGGGAAGAGATGAGTTAAGTAGTGGTTGGGTGAAAGGTTGCATCGGGAAGAGTGTATTGTTATTATAAAAAAACTGAATATATACGAGCCAGTCGACTGAATTGGGCACCTCAGTCGACTGGTATGCAGGGTTTTCCATCCCGCATGTTTGTAGTGTAAAATAAGGAAATTCAGTCGACTGAAAGTAGGGTAGCAGTCGATTGATAGCTGAGTGAATATTCAAATAGATTGAAGATTAAGTCGACTGGTTTGCAGAGAAAACTAAGCCGCATGTTTATAGTTCATTTTTGGGTGGATTCAGTCAGCTGGTTTAAGTGGTTCAGTCGACTGTTCTCAGTGTAAAATTTTAAATTATTTTGAATATTCAGTCGATTGAATTCCTATTCCCAGTTGACTAAAACTGTTGTTTTTTTCCATGGTAAGCCTTTCTTCTAGCTTTTTCTTAAATTAGTTATACAATATATTTGCGTGTTTTCTAGTTTTAATCTAATGTTAATTAAAAATATATACATATTATTCCAGAAAACATACAATTATTCAAATTTTAATATTAGAACTATAAACAAAAAGACTTAATTTTCGGAATTTTTTGAATCATCCGAGTGCAATTCAACCTTAGTGATTTCTTGTAATGGATGGGTAAGAGACCATGCATTAACACGTACCCAAGAGTTCAACAGCACTTGAGGACATTGAGGGCTTCGTTCCTAAGAGTTCGGCGACACATGAGGATGTTGCGAAGATGGTTGGTGCACACATTGCTTGGAAGATGATCCGCAAAACTTCAGAGCAAATTGTTCTAAGAAGCTTAAATGTTTTGCATTGGCTTTTTGTTCGTAGTACATTTCATGTTGAAGTTCTAATGTTTCCCATTGATAATGGTGGATATCGTTAATCTTTTCTTTTGTCGACAGAGACCCAAAAACCAAGTTTCTTTTAGCTCTCTTTCCTTTTGGTATATACCCAGTGTGATGATTTGGTGAAGGCATAATCTTAACTGGAATATATACAGGAGTTGAATTATTTAAGGAATCGGAGGTTGGAGTGCTAAATACAATTGAGGATTGGTTTGAGCTCTCTTGTGATGACATTGTAGAGATTGTATATTGTTTGAAACTTAATTTAGCTTAATAGTTTTTTAATTGAAGGAGGATTGAAATGAGAGTTGATGTATATATATACTGGTCTTATATACTATTACTGGTTTTTAGTGTTTGAGGTAAAAAAAACGTTTGAAGAGTCTTAGCCAAGTAAAAAAGTGAGGTAAGAAGGAGTAAGAATTTATGACCGTAAGTTAAATTAAAGGGATGGAAGGTCTGAATTCAAGAATCAAATTAGAATATTGGAACATCATGCAACTTCCTCCCAAGAGGCCAGAGTTCGAGTGCCATCAGCTCTAATTTTTTATTTTAATTTTTTTGTTTATTTTGTACTTGTAGAAAAAAACTATAAAATAATATCGAATTATAATTCATTTAACGATATGATTCCTAGTTCTCGTCTTAATTTTATAAAAATATTTTCATTTAAGAGTTTAGTAAATATATCGGCTATTTGATTTTCTGATGGTACAAAATCCAGTGATACATTTCCTTTTTCTATATTATCTCGAAGTAAATGATGTCTAATATCAATGTATTTAGTTCTAGAGTGATTTTTAGGATTTTTTGATAAATTTATAGTGCTTGTATTATCACAGTAAATTGTAGATTTAGACAGCTTTATTCCAAAATCTTGTAGTGTTTGCTGCATGTAGAATACTTAAGTACATGCCAAAGCAGCAGAAATATATTCTACTTCACACGTAGAGAGTGAAACACAATTTTGTTTCTTACTAAACCAAGATACTAAAGATCGTCCAATGAAATGACAAGTACCACTTGTACTCTTTCGATCCGTTCGACATCCTCCAAAATCAGCATCACTATATGATACTGACTCAAAATGACATTCTTTTGGATAAAAGAGACCGTAGTCTTTAGTCTTACTTAAGCATCGCAAAATTCATTTAACTGCCCGCAAATGTGAATCTTTGGGATTTGCTTGAAATCATGCGCACACAAGCATACACTCATCATTAAGTCTGGTCGACTAGGAGTTAAATAAAGTAATGATCCAATCATGCTACGATATAGTTTTTGGTCAACACTTTTGCTATTTTCATCTCCATCTAGATGCACCCTAGTACTCATAGGAGTATGTTTAGCAGAAGTCTTTTCCATACCAAATCATTTTATAAGATTATTACAATATATTTTTTGATTAATTAAAATTCCATTACTTAATTGTTTAATTTGTAAGCCAAGAAAATATGAATGTTCTCCTATGTGAGACATTTCAAATTCTCGTCATAATATCTGAAAATTCTTGACATAATTTTTCGTTTATAGAACCAAAAATAATATCATCTACATAAATATGTATTATTAAAATATCATTTTTAACTTGTTTTATGAACAAAGTTTGATCTACTTTTCCAATTTTAAAACCAGAATTGATTAAATAATTTCTAAGACGATCATACCAAGCACGAGGTGCCTGTTCTAAACCGTATAAAGCCTTTTTTTAATTTATAAACATGATCTGGAAATTTTTCATATACAAATAATGGTGTTTGGTCCACATATACATTTTCTTTTATAAAACCATTTAAAAATGCGCTTTTTACATCCATTTGATAGAGTTTAAAGTTATTAAAACACGCATAAGCTAATAAAATACGTATAGCTTCTAGACGAGCTACATGAGCAAATGTTTCATCATAGTCTATTCCTTTTTCTTGACTATAACATTGAGCAACTAGCCTAGCTTTGTTTTGAATAATATTTTCTTGCTCATCAGCTTTATTTTGTAAACCCATTTGATACCGATAACCGCTTGATTACTTGGTCTAGGAACTAAGTCCCAAACTTCATTACGTTCAAATTGATTTAATTCTTCTTGCATAGCTATAATCCAGTATTCATCAGTTGAGGCATCTTTAGCATTTTTGGGTTCATTGTTTGAAAGAAAAGCTACATGACCCATTTGATTTAGTTGATTTCGAGTTCTTACGTTATATTTACTTCTCCAATGATATTTTCAACAGGATGATTTCCTAACTGACAAACATCACAAATACTTTTTGGTTTAAAGTTCATTTTTGGTAAACCTTTAACTAAATTATTCTTATATAATTTGCTTATTGCTTTAAAATTTATATGACAAAATCTTTTGTGCCATAACCAAGAAACAAAATTGTGTTTTCACTCTCAACGTGTGAAGCAGAATATATTTCTGCTGTTTTGGCACGTGCTCAAGTAATCTACATGCAGCAAACATTACAAGATTTTGGAATAAAGTTTTCTAAATCTACAATTTACAGTGATAATACAAGCGCTATAAATTTATCAAATGATCTTATAAATCACTCTAGAACTAAACACATTGATATTAGACATCATTTTCTTCGAGATAATATAGAAAACGGAAATATATACTAGATTTTGTACCATCAGAAATCAAATAGCCGATATATTTACTAAACCCTTAAATGAAAATATTTTTACAAAATTAAGACAAAAACTAAGAATCATATCGTTAAATGAATTATAATTCAATATTATTTTATAATTTTTTTTCTTCAAGTACAAAATAAACAAAAAAAAATTTATAATAAAAAATTGGAGCTGATGGCGCTCGAACTCTACCCTCTTGGGAGGAAGTTGCATGATGTTCCAATATTCTAATTTGATTCTTGAATTCAGACCTTCCATCTCTTTAACTTAACTTACGGTCGTTAATTCTTACTCCTTCTTACCTCACATTTTTTACTTGGTTGAGACTCTTCAAACGTTTTTTTACCTCAAACACTAAAAACCAGTAATAGTATATAAGATCAGTATATATATACATCAACTCTCATTTCAATCCTCATTCAATTAAAAAACTATTCAGCTAAATTAAGTTTCGACAATATACAATCTCTATAATGTCGTCACAAAAGAGCTCAAACCAATCCTCAATTGTATTTAGCACTCCAACCTCCGATTCCTCAAACAATTCAACTTCGGTATGTATTCCAGTTAAGATTACGCCTTCACCAAATCATCACATTGGGTATACACCAAAAGGAAAGAGCACTAAAAGAAACTTGGGTTTTGGCTCTCCATCAACAAAAGAAAAGATTGACGATATCCACCATTGTCAAGGGGAAACATTAGAACTTCAACGCGAAATGTACTACGAATAAAAAGTCAATGCAAAACGTTTAAACTTCCTAGAACAATTTGCTCTAAAGTTTTGCTGGATCATCTTCCAAGCAATGTGTGCACCAACCATCTCCGCAACGTCCTTAAGTGTCGCCGAACTCTTGGGAACAAATCCCTCAATGTCCTCAAGTGTCGCCGAACTCTTGGGAATGTGGTAATACATGGTCTCTTATCCATCCATTACAAGAAATCACTAAGGTTGAACCGCACTCAGATGATTCGACAAATTTCGAAAATTAAGTCTTTTTTATTTATAGTTCTATTATTAAAATTTGAATAAGTTGTATGTATTTGGTTAACATTAGATTAAAACTAGAAAAAACATAAATATATATATACTGTATAACTAATTTAAGAAAAATCTAGAATAAAGGCTTACCATAGAAAAAAACAATAGTTTCAGTCGACTGGGAATATGAATTCAGTCGACTGAATATTCAAAATTTTACACTGAGAGCAGTCGATTGAATACCCCAAAAAATGAACTATAAACATGCGGCTTAGTTTTCCCTGCAACTTAGTCGACTGAATAAACAAATCAGTCAGCTGAATCTTCAATATATATGTATTTTCACTCAGTTATCAGTCGACTGCTACCCTACTTTCTATCGACTGAGGTCCCCAATTCAGTCGACTGGCCCGTATTTTTTCAATTTTTTATAATACCAATACACTCTTCCCAATGCAACCTTTCACCCAACCACTACTTAACTCACCTCTTCTCTTCTTTTACCCATTACCTAAACCTTTCTACTTCAACAGAAACCCTAGCCTCCACTACAAAAATTCAATTTTTTTCTCCAAACCTACTCAAATCAATGGCACCCAGAACAAAACATGCTCGTGAATCTACGGCTTGTACTTCCGAAAGCTAAATCCGTTCTTTGCTTCACAACGAGACAACAGTAACTCAATTCAATTTAATGAAAAACTCTCGAATTTTTGAAGGAGCCTTCGTCAGGTTTGCTGATTTTAATGGATATGCTATTCGAGAGCTTACCGAAGCTAGTGGTATCGACCATCTAATTGGGTATGACTCAAATAGCATCAAACTTTATCCTCTGTTGATTAAATTATTCTTCGCTAATATGAATTTAGACAACCAAGATCCACAAAATAAGGACGAATGTATTTGGACCTTGGTTTGCAGAGTTAAAATTTATCTCCCTCTACAATGACTTGGCCACATTTTGCGATGTCCATCTGAATGATTGGATATCGATAATGTCGAAGTAGACATGTATAACCGAGACGAATTTTCTCATCGTTTTCTATTGGATTATTTGACGATCTTGAAATCCAATGCCTTACGTCCAAAGGCACGTGTTCTTCACCGAGCTCTCATCCGATCACTTCAATCTCGTGGTAGCTACGAGAAAGTCTATAAGAGGGATTTCCAAGCCTCTATGCCATTTACTCATCCCAAAGAGTAAATTGAGCAAATATCATTTTGGAAGAGTTTCTCACTGTTAACCACAAAAGAAACTACAAAACCATCCACTACGGAGCCTGCATCATGCGAATTCTTCAAAACTTCGGAGTTCCTTTACCCGATGCAGATTACACGACCATTGGAGAACTAAACTCGAAGACTCTAAGTCTTATGGGTCTTCCAAAACGCCCAGAATCTCAACAAATAATAAGCTTCCAACAATGGGCGGCAAATCGCGATCAAGGTATTCCTTAACCAAGGGATACTGATATCGCATCTTCATCCTCACAACGTCCCCGCCAAGAAGAAGAAGAGGACGATGAATTCATGAGCTCCATAGTGACATTACTCCAAAGCAAGCACTTATTACGCTCTTCGCAATCAAAGTAAGCTTGGACGACGATTGGCTACCGTCGAGAAAAATGTCGTCAAAACAAATAATAAGCTTAATTCCATTAAAGGTTTCTTAAACAAAATTTTGGAGAAAATACCATGTACCGGCTCTACCTCTATCGCTATTGTAAAACCCCGCGCCTTTTTCTTGGTCAACCTCCAAGGAAGAAGAGGAAGAAGAAGCTTCAAATAGTGAGGAAATCTAGTTTTTTTATTTACTTATGCTCATCTTATCATGTTATTTAAGACATTATTTTATGTATGCTTGTTATGTTTTGATATTGTTGTGTGACATTGTTATTTGAATTCCATGCTCATGTTTATTTATCTATGATGATAAGTTCATTCAGTTTCCCTACGATATATGTTTATTTCTATGCTTTTATGTCTATATTCCTCATATTATCTATTTATTCCTTTTTTATCGATGACAAAGGGGGAGAAATTGTTTGATAGGAGGAATATTCATTCAGGGGGAGTAAATTGTTTTATAAATTTTCAAACTTACATAGTTGTCATTCATCAAAAATGGGGAGAATGTTAGAACCTTGTATTTTGATGTTTTGATAATGACAACTATATAAGTAAGTATTATGTGAACCCTTGAGTTCATCGAACAGAAATAACCCTTGATTCAAGAGTTGTTCCCGTACCTTTTGATCGTTACTTTTCATGATAAGTTGCAACATTAAACACTATATATAGCCTTCAAATCAGTTGTTTTAATAACCTAATTTTCCGATTCTATCTCATATTATTATTGCCTAAACTCTTTGCATTCAAACCCTTGTTCAAATCACTTGCACATTCAAGAGCAATTTCATTTTGATTAAATTAACTTCCTATCTTCATGAACTACACTATATACCACAAAGGAGAAGATTATAGGAAGGGTGTACGTTATTGACTTATCAGTGCTACTCAAGAGCATACTCAGTCAGAAGCAATTTTACTGTTTGTATTAGAAGTCCTGTTCGGTTGCTCATGCGGTTGAAGTCCTATTCTGGTGCTTAGGTGGTAGAAGTCCTATTCGGTTGCTCAGGCGGTGTAATACATGTTCGTCTGGGTTAAGAGAGGGCTGATAGTTAAATTCCAGAAGGAGTCTTGGACTGGACGTAGAACGGAAAGTTCGAACCAGTATAAAAATCCCCGGTGTCATTTACTTTACTATTTACTGTTATATTTATATTCCGCACTAGTAGATAACTTAGATAATATTCCATATTAAAATCCTTAGTCTCTTTCACTTGGTATTAGAGCGGGTCATCATATAGCCATAACACTGTTATTTGATATTCAATTATTATTGAAAATAACACTAACACAAGTTTTATTGAAGGTCAATCCACTACACGACCACCACTATTTAACGGTTTGAGTTACAACTATTGGTCAACTCGGATGAGTATTTATATGAAAGCAAATGGATATGAAACTTGGAATATCACTCAAAATGAACACACTATACCTACCACACCATATGCACAATGGTCAAAGACATAGAAAATAGATGCTACTTCGAATGCAAAAACCATGAATATGTTATTTTGTGCATTAGATAAGAATGAATGTAATAAAGTTAGTATGTATAAACTGCTTATGAAATCTGGCGAACTCTTAAAGTTACACATGAAGGAACAAACAAAGTGAACCAAAGCAAGATTTCTATGCTTAAAAATCATTTCCAAAATTTCAGAATGAAACCAAATGAAACTATAAATGACATGTATTCTAGATTCCAAGACATATATCATTCACTATCAGCACTAGGAGATAAATATTCAGATTTTGATATGCCTTGAAAATTCTAAACTCTTTAACGGGTGAATGGGAACAAAAAGTTTTAGCTATTGAAGAAGATAATGATATTTCTACCGTCAAACCTGAAGAGTTAATAGAAATCTCATGTCATATGAAGTTAATTTGCAGGCAAAACAAGATCAAACCCAAGATAGAAAGAATATAGCTTTTTAGGCTGAACAAGAAGACTCGGACTCACATAAAGATGACATTTATAGCAAAGAATTTCAAAAAGATTTTGAAATTTAGAAAGAACAAGAAATTCAGAAACAATAGGAGAGACAATACCAATAAACCACCAGCTTCAAATCTCAAATGTTATAAACAATAGGAGAGGCTATTCCAACGACTCCAAGCCGTTGGCGGCCGTTGGGAGCCGTTGGAAATGCCGTTGGAATAGCGTTCACGCTTTCCAACGGCTTCCAACGGAAGCAACAACGGCATTTCCAACGGCTACCAACGACAATTAACCGATGGACGCCGTTGGAAGCCATTGGAATAAACTGACCAATAAGCCGTTGGTAGCCATTGCTAATCTGGGTGAAATTTTTTTTATAGTAGCAAGCCATTCACATTCCAGCCACACACAATCAATATATATCAATTTCCATTCCATTTCCACTCCATTTCACATATATATCACATATTCAAGACATTATACCACAAACAATATAAACAACCAAAAATCAACATCAAACATTACATTTTCAAACCGAACTCCAAGTCAATATGTACATAAACAACAAAACCCTCACCAACACCAACTCCAACTCCATATTTAAGTCAATATATACAATGCAAACACTTAAACCTCACCACCTCAAAGTCAATACATACACAATAACCATCAAACACAATCCTCACCACCTCAAAGTCAATATATACAATAACCAACCACAAAGACAATAATCATCATACCTCTCAAGCATCATCATCACCTCCGGAAGCACCAGACGACGAAGGGAAGGAGACATGCCTCTGCGCGTACTCCGCTAAACGTTGATTCAACTACTCCATTTGTATAGCGCGAAGACGGTCCTGCTCTTGCAGCCGCTCAACCATGGCTCTAAGCTCTTTTATTTCAGCTTTGTCACACGCCTTTTGAGCTGCCCGAACCTGCAAATAGAATACGAGATGTTCACATTTGTATTATAATCATTTTCTTAAGCAATGTATATTTTAAAATATAGAAACGTAAATGACGTGATCTTAAGCAATGCATATACCACAAAGAAATGCATATTTTTAATGCAATATATAGGTGTTAAAAGTATTCTTATTTTTTTTTGTTCATTCATTTTCATCACATATCTTTGTATATTTTTCCTTTTTTACTAATCTAATATTTATAAATCACGTATATGTTAGATTTAACTCAACTAGAAATCATCATATGTATAGTGTATTTATAGGTTAATTTATTAAATATAATATTGCAATGTTTATAAGATTACCGCTTGGTTTCCATAGCCATAGCGCCTATTCCGCTGCGTCGGATCCATAATAACGTCGAAAATATTATCTTGCTCCTCTACCGTCAACTCATCGCGATCCGATTCTGAAAGCAGCTCTGCTCGTGCCTCCTGAAACTTTGCCTAAAATAAAAAACAATTACAGGTTAAAATTAGTAGAATAGGATTTAAACATATCGATATTAATAAAATAAGATTTAAAATATGCATACATATGCAGCCGTCGCCTTATCATCATCATCCCACTGATATGTAATATTGCCAACATTGTTTGCTTGTCTTGATGCGTGGGTGCGGGTAAATACCTCCATCATAGACACGCGACGTCCAAGTGATCTTTCCTGTAATAAATAATTTATATATTTTAATTTTTCATAGCTAATTACCGAACCGATTAATATACAAAATGTAATAACGGTTTAGATTCATAATTGATAAATTTACCAAGTCCTCACGGTGATGCTGAAAAGACTTGGATCCGCCACGATGCGTTACAGGATTCCTACTTCTATTGGCAGAGTTCCTCTCCGACTCCATCTGTAATTTAGATTGAATATTATATTTATACTAATTGCGAAATAATTAACTATATATTTGGTAGATTTACCTTGAACTCGTCGGTCTCCCACCAACTCATCCAAGAATCACATACGGAAGTGCCCATCCAGTTCGGTTTCTTCCCCGATTTTTTAAGAGCTGACATTACCTCCCTGTAATTTTTGGCGACCTTCGAATTCCAGTGGCGCTGAACCATGGCAACATCGGCCTTCGCCAAGTCCACTTTCCCCTATACAAAGAGAAAACATTACTAATTGTTCATTTATACTTATTCATATAGTAAAGTGGTATAAAATCACTAGAAAATCCTACCAGATGGCCTCCTTGACATGGTCAGGGATCTTACTCCACTTAGGCCAGCAATCTGTCATCCTGCTCATATATGATTGCTTGGAAATGCCAAGCACAACTCCTGAGGGCTCAAAATCAAATCCCCTGTGTTAAATATAAAACAAAGCTTTAGACAAGTATATATATGTATGAACAAATTTATATTGTTATCATTTTAATTTTGATACTTACGCTCCATCAGCCTTCGGCTGCAAATATACAAGTGGTCGAGCCGGAGGCTCACCACTACTCTCGCCGGCCGAGCCAGAAGAGCTACGATGTCTGGAGCCTGACATAATACCTGTTGAAAGTTTCATTTTTAATTATAGACATAGATAAAATGATGATGATATGTGGTGCATGTAATGATGATGATGATATATATGTGATGCGTGTGCGTGAATAATTGAAAAAATTACCGGATATTACTCAATCCTCGTCGTTTTCTGATTCAGACTCGATCTCGTGTTCTATATCATTTTCCTCTACACTCTCAAATGCTTTGACTAATACATTTGTCTCATCATTTAATTGTCCAAAATCAGTTTGATCGTCTGTAATTGTGATTTCAACATTTTCTTCGATATCTACTTGATAGGCTTGTTCTTCTGGAATATTCTTTCCATCGAATGTAAATCTCGCCTTGGTTTTAAAAACCGCAGACCAATCCGCTTTATCTCTTTTTAGAGATGGATAAGGGGCGTAATAAACTTGTAGGGCTTGTTTGGCTAGTACAAACGGATCGTACTGCTGATAACGGGAGGTATGTTTTATTTCTATAAGATTATAATTTGGATGCACGTTAATACCAGAACCTGGAACATTGCTGAACCAGTTGCATCTAAACAAAAAAACTTCCTCTACGGGTCTTATAAAATATGTCAATTGCAAAATCTGGGTTAACACGCCATAAAAATCATGTATATGATTATTAGGATCATCACTGCCTTTAACAAATACATCGGTATTGTTTGTTAATTTTTCAGCACCGTATTCTTTGGTGTTGAATTTATATCCATCGAAAAATATTGGATACGTTTTAACTTTCCTTTTCGGTCCCAACGCCAAATGTTTTAATCCTTCATCGACCACATTATTTGTAGGATCACAAACGTAGTTCGAAACCAAGTAGCGAAATTTTTGCTTAAATCGCCGTTTGGATTTTGTGATTCATAAACACTGCAAACAAAAACAATATATTGCTTTATTATTAATTTACACATGCAGTATTAAATTAAATTTATCAAAACTTGTAATCTGATAATTACCTAATAAATGGTGCAACTTCTGGACAATTAAGAAGAATATATGTGTGTGCTACATGGTAATCTCTATCATCTAACCATACTTCTACACATTTTCCAGCATGTCGACCATGTTGTTTAAAAATAGATAACATTGCTTCAGAAGAAGAATCTTGTTCAACGGCCTCATCATTACGCGCAACACTTTGAAATGATAAATTCACATGATCATTGAAATAATGAGAGAAAAAGAACGGTGCTTCTTCTTCGATATATGATTTGCAAATCGAACCTTCAACTCGAGCTTTTTGTCTCGCTTTTTTCTTTAAATGATTTAAGTACCTAATAAAAAATATTTCATATCAATATTGATTTTTAATTATAGTTAAATTACATACTCAGTATTAACAACATACCTCTCGAATGGATACATCCATCCATATTGCACAGGACCTCGAAGACGTGCTTCAAATGGAAGATGAATAGGTAAATGCTCCATTACATTGAACAAACCTGGAGGAAATATTTTCTCCAGTTTGCAGAGCAGTATAGGGATTTCTACCTCAAGTTTACGAAGACGGTCAACTTTTAACGTAGTTAAACAAAGCTCCTTATAAAATAAACTAAGTTCTGTTATAACCTTCCAAACTTTTATGGGCAACAATTCTTTGAAAGCGACGGGTAACAAATTTTCCATCATTACATGACAATCATGGCTTTTCATCCCACTCAGTCTTCCGTTCTTATAGTCGACACATCTACGAAGATTATATGAAATTCCATCAGGAAATCGTAATCCTTCCACCCATTTTAACAATACTTTAACTTGGTTGTTATCTAATTCATAACATGCTTTGGGTTTTTTAGTGTCATTTGGCTTCATATGAAGCTTATGACGATTACATATTTCTTCTATATCACGTCTTGATTTCAAATCGTCCTTAGTCTTTCCCTTAACATTCAAAAGTGTATTAAACACATTATCGAATAAGTTTTTCTCGTTATGCATCACGTCAATGTTATGACAGATTAAGAGATTTTTCCAATAAGGCAACTCCCAGAATATACTCTGTTTGCACCAATTATGAAACGTCGATTTATCTTGGATTTCAGTTTGCTGCCCGGTTTCATGTATCTTTGGATAATCTTTTACAAGTTCATATATATCTTCACTTGACCAAATCGTTGGTGGTTGTAAAGTCTCATGTCTATTAGCTATGAAGTTTTTTTTGTCTCTTCTAAAAGTATGATTAATATGGAGAAAACATCGATGACAATCAAACCATAAAATTTTCTTCCCATGCCGTAAAGAAAATGCTCGTGTTTCTTCCATACAGTAAGGACAAGCAAAACGACCGGCCGTACTCCAACCCAAAAGCATTGCATATGCAGGAAAATCGCTAATAGTCCATAACAAAGAAGCAAACATCCGAATTTTTTTTCTTTTCGATACGTCGTATGTTTCAACTCCTTCATACCACAATGTTTTCAACTCTTCGATTAGCGGTTGTAAGTAAACATCGATACCCTGTGTCGGATCATCAGGGCCAGGGATGACAATTGTGAGAAACATATATGGAGTTTTCATACACATCCACGGGGGTAGATTGTAAGGTGTAATGATTATAGGCCAAGATGAATATTTAGAACCAAACTGAGAAAACGGTGAAAATCCATCTGTACACAAACCTAGTCTAACGTTATGGCTCTCCGTTGCGAAATCGGGATATTTCTTATCAAAATACTTCCATGCTTCTCCATCAGATGGGTGTGTTAACGTACCTTCTTCAGGTGTTCTCACACTATGCCATCTCATATGATGCGCTGTTACAAATGATGCATATAACCTTTGAAGTCTTGGAGTGATAGGTAAATAATGCATACGCTTGTATGGAACTTCTTTTCCCTTTTTTTCCTTGGTTTGTATCTTTCTTGATTACATATTTTACAATTCCGAAGACTGACATCATCTTTCCAAAACAACACGCAACCATTTAGACATGTATCAATTTTTTGATACGACAAACCGAAAGATGACATTAGTTTTTTCACTTCATAATAATTTTCGTACATTAAATTATCTGATGGCATATGGCGTTTAGCAGCTTGTACAACAGCCGTAAATCCGGCTTCTGTGAAGTTGTACTTTGATTTCATCGCAATGTACTCTGCAGTTGCCAATAATTGAGTGCCGCTAGTACATCCATTCCAAAGAGGTTTCTTAGCAGCATCCAATAAATCATATATTTTTTCGCTCCAAAATTTGGTTCCTCTTCGACGTTAACATCGTCGTTATTAATTTCAACAATAGGGAACATTCATCGTGCTGCATCTTCAGCCATATGTTCTATGAGATTCGTCGTACTAACTTCATCACTAATGACCTCTATTGACTATTCTTCGTTACGTGTTATAATTTCTCCATGATGATCCCACACCAAATAATTGGTTACGAAACCATATTGGTGCAAATGAATCCTAACCATATTCGGTACTAAATGCTTCAACAATTTGCACCTACTACATGGACAACGAATTTCTATGTCGTTTCCAATATTACTTAAAGCAAATTCGACAAACACATTTACCCCGTTAAGGAAATGTTTACTTATTGAGCCTTCCATTTCTCTTCTTTGATACATCCAGCTCCGATCATAAAATAATTGACCATTTTTCCTACTGTAAAACCTATGATCAATAGTAAAAAAACTATTAATCAAATTCGATAAACACTTTTTAGATTTTATTGTTTTTTATAATCCATTTTCATTTATATACAAAGTTATATTTTTTGCTATTTTGTTTACATTTTTGTACCTTTTGTGATGGTCGGTTATCCTACTTCCCATTACAAACACAATAGTAATTACATTTCTTAAATCATATCATTATAAACGATTTCCCAAAATTTCGGCAGCACTTCCCCCGTGTTCCTTGTATCGTACACATATGCATGTACACAAGGAACGAAAAGGAAATGCCGTCGAAATTTTGTGAACCGTTTATAACGATATGATTTACGAAACGTAATTACTTTATAGTGTTTGTAACTTGTCCAATACAGGGACAAATCCAACAAATATTGTATCAGATGAATATGAATATCCATTTTGCAATAAAAACGAATATTAATACAACGATCATATACAACACTTGTCAGACGGGGCCAAAAATTCATTAAGAGATTTAAATTTTGTTTGTCTAATAATTTAAAAGATATAATTTAAAGCAATCATATATGCCAAAATTTCACTAAGAGATCATATTACTAAAAGATATAATTCATATTCGTAAAATATTCGACTAATTCATGTTTGCCTAATATTTTACAAAACATACACAAAATAATTTAAAGCAATCCTAACTAATCTAACGCTAACTCAAATGCGCATTTACACTAAATTATCAACATATGTATATATGTGCATAATATATATACACAAACAATTTGGACATTTGGATGGAAATAATTGTAATTAGCACTTAGTTTGGTATAATAAACAATCAATAGGCCATTAGATACAACTATAACAAACAATTAAACAAAAAATTAGCAAAATTTTAAAGTTCAGAGTTTTAGGAAAAACCTGATTTTGGAGTGGAATTGGATGGAGAGAGGTCGCTGGTATTGATTGATGGCGTCGGAGTGGCTGCCGGTTGTGTGGGGAAGCTGGGAGCAAGAAAACAGGAGGAGTGGAGGAAGAGGGTGGAGGTTTTGGGGTATTTTGTTGAAGGAAGGAGAATGAATGTTGCTCTCGGCCTGCTGTAGGTTTACACGAATATTCCCAACGGCCGCAAACGGCAATTTTACAACGGTTACCAACGGCTTGTTAAAAAAATAACGAGCCATTGGAAGCCGTTGGAAAACCCCGTTGGCGGCCGTTGGAACACTGTTGTGGCAATATACTGTAGTTCTAGTAGTGCAATAATGTCGAAGTAGACATGTATAACCGAGAAGAATTTTCTCATCGTTTTCTATCGGATGATTTGACGATCTTGAAATCTAGTGCCTTACATCCAAAGGCACGTATTCTTCACCGAGCTCTCATCCGATCACTTCAATCTCGTACCGGTAGCTACGAGAAAGTCTATAAGAGGTATTTCCAAGCCTCCATGCCATTTACTCATCCCAAAGAGTAAATTGAGAAAATATCATTTTGGAAGAGTTTCTCACTGTTAACCACAAAAGAAACTACAAAACCATCCACTACGGAGCCTGCATCATGCGGATTCTTCAAAACTTCGGAGTTCCTTTACCCGATGCAGATTCTTTAAAACTTCGGAGTTCCTTTACCCGATGCGGATTACACAACCATTGGAGAACTAAACTCAAAGACTCTAAGTCTTATGGGTCTTCCAAAATGCCCGAAATCTCAACAAATAATAAGCTTCCAACAATGGGCGGCAAATCGCGATGATGGTATTCCTTAACCAAGGGATACTAATATTGCATCTTCATCCTTGCAACGTCCTCGCCAAGAAGAAGAAGAGGACGATGAATTCATGAGCTCCATAGTGACATTACTCCAAAGCAAGCACTTATTAAGCTTTTTGCAATCAAAGTAAGCTTGGACGACGATTGGCTAGCGTCGAGAAAAATGTCGTCAAAACAAATAATAAGCTTAATTCCATTAAAGATTTCTTCAACAAAATTTGGGAGAAAATACCATGTACCGGCTTACCTCTATCGCTGTTGTAAAACCCCGTGCCTTTTTCTTGGTCAACCTCCAAGGAAGAAGAGGAAGAAGAAGCTTCAGATAGTAAGGAAATCTAGTTTTTTTATTTACTTATGCTCATCTTATCATGTTATTTAAGACATTATTTTATGTATGCTTGTTATGTTTTGATATTGTTGTGTGACATTGTTATTTGAATTCCATGCTCATGTTTATTTATCTATGATGATAAGTTCATTTAATTTCCCTACGATATATGTTTATTTCTATGCTTTTATGTCTATATTCCTCATATTATCTATTTATTCCTTTTTTATCGATGACAAAGGGGGAGAAATTGTTTGATAGGAGGAATATTCATTCAGGGGGAGTAAATTGTTTTATAAATTTTCAAACTTACATAGTTGTCATTCATCAAAAATGGGGAGAATGTTAGAACCTTGTATTTTTGATGTTTTGATAATGACAAATATATAAGTAAATATTATGTGAACTAACCATATTTACAGGAGAAGATACTATTCTACTCGATAATAGATTGCAGACCAGAATTCAGATAGAAGCTCAATATTGTCTATGGTTTGTCTATGGTCTAGGTCTTGTAGTTAATTTTTTGTTAAAATCTCTCCAAAGTGGTATATGCACGCATGCGTACTTAAAAATCTTTTCAAATCATGTTTCATATGCCAAGATTTTTACTACATAAGTTCACGCACAAAGGAATTTTTGAAATCACTTCAATATGGCAGAAAACATGGTATTCAGTCGACTGAAATAGGTAGTTTAGTCGACTGAATATCTTTTCAGATGCACAATCTGATATGAATATTCAGCCGACTGAACAACCCATTTCAGTCGACTGAATAACATTTTTTTGAACTAATTCCTCTTTGATTCAAATTTTTAATATTTCAGCTGGCTGAATTCTTTTGCTCAATCGACTGAAATTGCATAACGGCTATATTTCTAAAAAGACACTTCAGTTCATCGAACAGAAATAACCCTTGATTCAAGAGTTGTTCCCGTACCTTTTGATCGTTACTTTTCATGATAAGTTGCAACACTTAAACACTATATATAGCCTTCAAATCAGTTGGTTTAATAACCTAATTTTCCGATTCTATCTCATATTGTTATTGCCTAAACTCTTTGCATTCAAACCCTTGTTCAAATCACTTGCACATTCAAGAGCAATTTCATTTTGATTAAATTAACTTCCTATCTTCATGAACTACACTATATACCACAAAGGAGAAGATTATAGGAAGGGTGTACGTTATTGACTTATCCGTGCTACTCTAGAGCATACTCAGTCAGAAGTAATTTTACTGTTTGTATTAGAAGTCCTGTTCGGTTGCTCAAGCGGTTGAAGTTCTATTCTGATGCTTAGGCGGTAGAAGTCCTATTCGGTTGCTCAGGCGGTAGAAGTCCTATTCGATTGCTCAGGCGGTGTAATACATGTTCCTCTAGGTTAATAGAGGGCTGATAGTTAAATTCCAGAAGGAGTCTTGGACTGGACGTAGAACAGAAAGTTCGAACCAGTATAAAAATCCCTGGTGTCATTTACTTTACTATTTACTGTTATATTTATATTCCACACTAGTAGATAACTTAGATAATATTCCATATTACAATCCTTAGTCTCTTTCACTTGGTATCAGAACGGGTCATCATATAGCCATAACACTGTTATTTGATATTCAATTAATATTGAAAATAACACTAACACAAGTTTTATTGAAGGTCAATCCACTACACGACCACCACTATTTAACGGTTTGAATTACAACTATTGGTCAACTCGGATGAGTATTTATATGCAAGCAAATGGATATGAAACTTGGAATATCACTCAGAATGAACACACTATACCTACCACACCATATGCACAATGGTCAAACACTTAGAAAATAGATGCTACTTCGAATGCAAAAACCATGAATATGTTATTTTGTGCATTAGATAAGAATGAATGTGATAGAGTTAGTATGTATAAACTGCTTATGAAATCTGGCGAACTCTTAAAGTTACACATGAAGGAACAAACAAAGTGAACCAAAGCAAGATTTCTATGCTTAAAAATCATTT
The DNA here is from genome assembly GCA_030737815.1 of Allium fistulosum. Lineage (NCBI taxonomy): Eukaryota > Viridiplantae > Streptophyta > Magnoliopsida > Asparagales > Amaryllidaceae > Allium > Allium fistulosum. The sequence continues at coordinate 1,044,151,619 of CM060906.1, forward strand.
CCAAAATTTCAGAATGAAACCAAATGAAACTATAAATGACATGTATTCTAGATTCCAAGACATATATCATTCACTATCAGCACTAGGAGATAAATATTCAGATTTTGATATGCCTTGAAAATTCCAAACTCTTTAACGAGTGAATGGGAACAAAAAGTTTTAGCTATTGAAGAAGCTAATGATATTTCTACCATCAAACCTGAAGAGTTAATAGAAATCTCATGTCATATGAAGTTAATTTGCAGGCAAAACAAGATTAAACCCAAGATAGAAAGAATATAGCTTTTAGGCTGAAAAAGAAGACTCGGACTCACATGAAGATGACATGACATTTATAGATTTCGAAAAGTTTTTGAAATTTAGAAAGAACAAGAAATTCAGAAACAATAGGAGAGACAATACCAATAAACCACCAGCTTCAAATCTCAAATGTTATGAATGTCATAAGAAGGGTCACATAAAGAAGGACTATCCTGATTGAAAGAAAGGTAGATACAAGAATAAGAAGGACAAGTACAAAAAGAAGCAAGCATTCTCTGTTACATGGGATGATTCAGAATCGTCTTCATCATCAGACAGTGACACTGACAGTGATTCTGAACAAGCCAATGTTACGTTATGGCTTTGACTAACGATGTAAGTGATTTTACTTTTGATGATTTAATAGAAATAAACTCAGAGCTATTGGATAAACTAAAAGAAGTTAAAAAAAGTATAAAGATGCTCTAGAAAAATTAAATAGAAATGAAATATAAGTTGATATGCTAAGAGATGAAAATAAAATCTTAGAAGAAGAACTTGTTAAAACACAAGAATCTTTGTCTGATGTTTCTTCTCAACTCACTATGCTATTAAATGAAATAGAAGTGCAAAAGAAAAGAATATGACATTAGCTTTAGAAAATCATGATTTAAAATCAAATGTCAAAATTCTTGAATTAAACAATACCGGTTTCAAAACTGAGTTAGAGAATATCACTAATAATGTATCTAATTTTAATAAAGGAAGAGAAAATCTTTCTAAGATTATTAGTAATTCTCAAACTACTTTTAATAAGAAAGAGTTAGGATATACGAATTCTTCAAAGACTAATTCAAAGAAGAATAACCCATCATATAAAAATTTCAATTTGCATAAGAATTTTATACAAGCAAAATCAAAACCAAAGGTTTTCACTCAAAAGAAAGAAATTTGCAACACGAATATTATAAAGTTTTGGGTACCAAAAACTAATAATAATTCAATCAGAATTAAGTATATTAAATCTTTTATAATTTCAGTTCATAAAAATAAAGATTTTACTTATAAAGGGAATTCTAAACCCTCTTAGGTTTGGTTTTCTAAGATCTAACCCTTAGGACCCTAATAAAAGGTGGGTACCAACATCATTCTGATATTTTTTGTTGGTACCAATTAAGAAAAGAGGAAAGTGGATACTTGATAGTGGTTGCTCAAAACATATGATAGGAAATAAAGATATGCTGAATAACATTATCTACTCTGATGAAAGATCTGTCACATTTGGAGATAATTCCAAAGGCTATATCATCTGCAAAAGCGATGTGAGCAATGACGGTACAACTAACTTACCTCTTATTACAAATGTTTTACTAGTTTTAAAACATAATTTGCTTAGTATAAGTCAACTACACGATAAAGATTTTAATATAACTTTTTCGGAAAATAAATGCAACATATTTGATCAAAATAATAATCTTATAGAACTAGAGAATGAAATATTTACATATTAAATATGAAAGTTAATCATAACACAAATATGTGTCTAGTAGCTAAAGAAAATGATCCTTAAAAAAAATGTAGTCGAGTTAGAGAAACCCAACAAAAGGAAACGTGAGCATGCTCTTAAGAAATCAAAGAAATTGTAGGGTTCATGCCATAATTGTGGAAAGAAAGGGCATAATTCGCCGAATATCGCGCACATAAGAAAAAGAAATCAGAAACAAACACGGCTGACATTTCAAAAGGCACGTCTGATATGTACTTATGTGTAGTAGTGGTCGAATGCAACCTTGTTGGTAACTCGAAGGAATGGTTTGTAGACACAAGAGCCATGCGACACATATGTGCAAATTAGTGGATGTTTACAACCTACAAAACTGCTACCGAGGACGAATAACTTTTTATAGGTAATTCATCCGCATCAAAAGTCGAAGGCAAGGGAAAGATTGTACTAAAAATGACTTTTGGAAAAGAACTAACTTTGGTAGATGTTCTTCATGTTCTAGAGATCTACAAGAACCTAATTTCCGGATCGCTTCTTAGCAAGCATGGCTTCAAACTCACCTTTGTGTATGATAAGTTTTTGTTGTCAAAAAATGGAGTGTATGTAGGAAAAGGATATGTGTGTGATGGTTTATTTAAAGCAATTGTAACCACTATTGTACCAAACAATGATATAAATAAAACTAAATCTTTTGCTTATATTGTTGACTCTTCTAACATATGACATTCTAGATTAGGCCATGTAAATTTTGATACCTTGCGAAAATTGAATAATCTAGACTTTATACCAAAATGTAAAATAGATTTCAATTATAAATGTCAGGTTTGTGCAAAAGCAAAATTGACAAGAACCTCGTTTCACCATGTTGAACGAGAAACTGAACCTCTAGACCTAATACACACAGATATATGTGACTTAAAATGTGTCAAACTAGAGGCGGAAAAAGGTATTTCATTACCTTCATTGATGATTGTACTAGGTACTGTTATGTGTATCTCCTTAGAAGTAAGGACAAGGCATTCGACATGTTTAAATAGTATAAAGCAGAAGTTGAAAATCAACTCAATAAGAAAATAAAACCTTTAAGAAGTGATAGACGAGGAGAATATGAATTTCCCTTTGAGGAATTCTGCACCGAGAATGGTATTATACACCAAACTACAGCCCCATATTCACCTCATTCCAATGGTATAGCCGAATGGAAAAATAGAACTCTTAAAGAAATGATGAATGCCTTACTAATTAGTTCTGGCTTGCTAGATAACTTCAGGGGAAAAGCTATTCTTTCTGCAAATCATATTTTGAATAAGATACCATGAAAGAAAACATCTAAATCTCCCCATAAAACTTTGGAAAAATAGTCCACCATCCTATAAATACTTAAAAGTGTGGGGGTTTCTTGCGAAAGTGGAGGTACCTAAACCAAAGAAAGTTAAAGTTGGACCAAAAACAATTGATTGCGTATTCATTGGATATGCACAAAACAGTGTCGTTTATCGTTTTTTGGTACACACATCTGAAATTGGTGATATTCACGTAAATACCATCATTGAGTCGAGAAATGCTAGATTTTTTTGAACATGTATACCCTTTAAAACAAGGTACTGAAAATTATACTCAAAAGAGACCAAGGGAAACTGAAATCTCCAATTCTCTTGAGGATACCGAACAAAATATTGATAATGATCAGTAAAATAGTACTGATTAACAAATGGAGGAACCAAGGAGAAGAAAAAGATCAAGGACCTTAAAAACCTTTGGACTAGACTTCTACACATTTATGTTAGAATACGATACATTAACATACAAACAAGTTATGTCCTCCGTCGATGCCCCTTACTGGAAGGAGGCCATTAACGATGAAATCGAATCCATTATGGCAAACCATACATGGGAGTTGGTTGATTTACCTCAAGGATGCAAGACCATAGGTAATAAATGGATATTTAAGAAGAAATTAAAACCTGATGGTTCAATAGACAAGTATAAAGCTCGACTTGTGGTTCAAGGATTCAGACAAAAAGAAGACCTGGACTATTTTGACACATGCTCTCTAACAACTAGAATAATATCAATAAGAATGTTGATAGCAATTGCATCCACACTTGATTTAGAAATACATCAAATGGATGTAAAGACATCATTTTTAAATGGTGAACTAGAAGAAGAAATATACATGAAACAACCTGAAGGTTTTCTATAAACTGAAAATGAAAGTAAGGTTTGTAGATTAAGAAAATCACTGTATGGGCATAAACAAGTGCCTAAATAATGGCATGGAAAATTTTATGAAAATATGATACTAAATGGATTTCATATAAATAAATGTGGCAAATGTGTCTATTATAAACATACAAATATGGAATATGTCATTATATGTCTATATGTAGATGATTTACTAATATTTGGAAGCAACAAGGAGATAATAAAATCTACAAAAGATATGCTCTCTGCCAGATTTGACATGAAAGATCTGGGAATCGCTGATGTGATACTTGGTATAGAAATACATAAAACCAACCAAGGATATGTGTTGTCTCAATCACACTACATTGGAAAAATACTTGAAAAGTTTAAAGAACACAATATAATATCAGCAAAATCACCCGTATATTTGAACCAAAACTGGGTTAAAAATAGCAGTGATAATATTTACCAACTTGAGTACTCTCGTATACTAGGCAGCATTATATACGTAATGAAATACACTAGACCTGATATAGCATATGCTTTTAGTAAACTAAGCAGATATACTAGCAACCCAGGAAAGAATCACTGGAAAGCTATAATTTGAGTACAAGGATACCTAAGGTATTTAGATATACACAAAGTCATGGACTACATTATGAATGGTACCCATCTGTAATAGAAGGGTATTGTGATGCAAATTGGATAACTGGTTCATCAGGTACAAAATCTACTAGTGGATATGTGTTTACCTTAGCTAGTGGGGCAATATCTTGGAGATCCTCTAAACAAACTTGTATAACAAGATCAACCATGGAATCAGAATTTATTGCCTTAGACAAAACAACAGAAGAAGCGGATTGGCTTCTAGGTTCTTAAGAAGGTATTCTGAATTGGGAAAACCAATACTTGCAATAAGCATACGTTGCGACAGCCAATTAGCTATTGGAAGGGCCAATAGTAAGCTTTATAATGGAAAGTCTAGACATATTCATCGTAGACATAATACTGTTAGACAACTTCTCTCCAATGGGGTTATCACAATTGACTATGTAAGATCAAATGATAACATTGCGGATCCATTAACAAAAGGTTTACCTAGAGAGAAGGTTAATATCTTATCGATGGGAATGGGGTTAAGGCCCACAAACTAAATAGTTTCTTTAAACGGAAACCCTACCTAGCCGACTGGAGATCCCAAGATCTAGGTTCAAAGGGACAACTAAGTTTAGATAAACTTGATAGCATTGTAAATATTCAAACCATTCCTATGATAAGTCAGTGCACTACTCACCGGAGAATAGGATAAGTTTTGATACTTTTAATGATGTCTATACTTGGTAATATGAAGAACCAAGTGGGGTATTGTGAAATACCCTTTATAGAATCACCTATGTGAATGCAAAGGCGACGCTTCAAGGAGAATCGTAAGGCCAAATTCTCCAAGCACTTATGAGACCAAGCTCGTGTTCATGGCAAAAACGAACACAAACAGAGAACTAAGGAAGATAAGAAACACTTATTGTGTGTTGCCTATTTTATATTTACACAGAAGGCTTACAGTTTAAAGACAACCTTAGTCCACTGATTCGCTAGTAAGTCAAAAGGATAAACACTAGGAAAGTACAAAGCCAATGTGCTACTTTAACTAATACGATAAATGTTCCGCAAAAAATTTTAAGAACAAATTAAGAAATTACTCATTCATGTGGGGGATTGTTAGAAATGAATGAGCATTTCATTGGGAAATGTGAGGCATTGAATGCCTTGGGAAATGAATATTCCACATCTATTATAGTTACTATAAGGCAAAGAAAAACATGAAAGGATTTCCATTTTGGCGGGTGGTGCAACACATCACCCCGCACGTGCACGCCCGAACCTGTACCCGAACCCACACCTACGGCGCGGGCGAATGGGCATTTGAGGCATAATAGAGACACTTAGCACTTTGCAGTTGGCAGTTGGCTTGGCTGTTCAGACCGAACAGTTTTTTTTCCATTCAAACTCAAACGATCGTATCGCCTGGTAAAGGGTCACAACCTTTTCAACTGTCGCAACCGTTCGAACATACACCTATTACCGAATAGGCACCTTCCCACGCCTATATATAGGCAGAAGGAAAATAGTAAAATATACTAAGTTTTTCTACAGTTCTTCCTCTCCCACCAAACTCTGTTCTTACTTAAATTCTCTTGAGTTCGCCGTTGCTTTGTGATTGTTGTGCAGCATCACAGAGACATGTCCATTTCATCTTGGGAAACAATTGCTCGATATCCTTAAGCGCCATAGAGGGAGCAATATTGTTTCAAGGAAACAGTTTTTCACTGGACTCGGACAACCTAATCGGTATTATATCTATTGCATAATTAGAGTACTGCACAGTTCTATTCGTAACACTTTTGCAACATATTTGTAACAGTTCTATACTTGTAGCCGTTCTAAAGTTGTAACAGTTTTTGCAACGTAATTGTAATAGTTTCGTAACTCCTTTGTAACGCTCTGTTAGCACTCCCAATCAAATTGCTTTCATTCCTCAAAGATCCTTCAGTGATAATGTACCGCTAACATAGGAACTGATTAAAGAGGTCCATATATGCCCAAGGTGTACGCTTAAACTTGACATCAGGAAAGCATTTGATACAGTGTCCTAGAGCTTGATTATTGCGATTATGTCAAGAATGAACTTTACCAAACCCTTGCTGGCCTAGATTTATACATGCATCACCTCATTGCACTTCTTAATCTAAAGAAATGGTAGCCTGAATTGTTTTTTCAAAGGCATGCAAGGAATAAGACAAGGGGACCTGATTTTAGCTTACATATTCATCATTGTAATGGAGGTCTTAAATACCTTACTAATTAGTCAACTCAAACTTAAGAACCTCTCCCTTCAACCTGGATGTAAAGACCCGCTAATTACCCACCTACTTTTTGCCGAAGACCTAGTCATTTTCACCAAGCCCACTATGGAAAACATATAATGCATTCTTAATACACTTAAAGCTTTATACAAACAGACTGACTATGAATAAATCTAAACAAGTCTCACATTCTGATAGCGGGGTTGTATACTCGAGCTAAAAATGAGATCATTGTTCAATCCGGGCTTTAGGAGATGCTGTGTGATGCTAACTATCTAGGTATGCCACTAATTACATCAAGAATTACCACCATAAGATGTCTTCCTCTTTATGAAAAGATAACATAGAAACTTCAATCATGGCCAAATACAAAACACTCGCAAGCTGGAAGACCGGTAATAGTTCAATCTATTACAACATCCATGAGTTCGTATTAGACAAGACATTATATTTTGCCTATGAAACTAATAAACATGATCAGTATTGCACTCAAAAAATTTCTTTAGCATGGTGATCCTCTCTCTAAAAAGATGATTCCGATTTCATTCCGCAAGCTGCAACTCTCAAAGAGACCAAGGGGCTTGGAATCCCTAACTTGAGCCAATGGAATAAAGTAGCAATTTCAACAGACTACAACAAACTACTAACTCCAAGGGACAACCTATGGGCTGCTTGGGTGAAAAATAATCTATTAAAGAACAAAGACTTCTGGTCTATGTTAATTCCACCAAACGCCAGTTGGAGCTAAAGGAGTATATTGAAGTTAAATGACACTTTCTTCCTTTAATTCAATGCAATCCTCAAATGAATCAGTAGCTAGCTTTCTAGACCACTCCTTGGGAAAAACTTAGACTGATATTAGAGAAATTTATTGGTAGCAACATGCAGCATTTATAAGCATTCCCCATTCAGTATCCGCTAAAGAATACATGTAACACTCTGAAATTGAATAGAATTTAATAAAGAAATTAAATTAAAATAAAACAAGATCTTAAAATAATTTTTTTACAGGCATTCGAATTTGGCTACGAAACTTATATCATTGTGTTCGTAGCAATTTTCTTGACGATTTTCATACATAACATGTCAAGATCCGAGCTAGTATGAAGGAGTTACAGACGTTAGAATGAATTAAGAATTTAAAAATTGTTAAGGCCTCCAGTCGACCCCTAAGGCTTCAAAGTCGACCGGTAGCGGTCGACCGTTGTTGGGGCAGTCGACTTGCACATGTGAAAAATCTAACATTATCGATTTTCTAATGACACGTTGAACGAACATGATATTTTGCTTAGGGACGAAGAGTATGATGAGAGGACTAGATTCTCTTAAAATATTTCCTAAGCTAATCTAATGGCCCAAAACTAAACCCTACCCCTATAAATACTAAGCTAATGAAACCCTAATTTTCACATAAACAATTACGGTAACCAAATTCTACCAAAATTTTCTCTCAATCCTAAACTCCAAAATTCTTAAAAATCAAAAAAACACAAGATAGAAAAATAGAAGAGATTAGATCAAGGCGAATCAAGGCGGAACTAATGATTTGGGGGGGACAATTCTTAAGCATAAGCACTAGGAAGAGCTTAGGCTTGAGGTGAGTGCGCACAAATTTAATAAGTTCATTATTGTAATTAATTTTACGATACTTTAATTAATCTAGGATGTTAAAACCCTAATTGAATATGTTAGGAACCCTAAATTTAAATCTATAACCCTAGAAAATAAATTGTCTGTAAACTCTTAAACATGAAATTTATGTATAACCTCTTGGAAACCCTAAATTTACAAATCCCAATTTGAATAGCCAGTTGAATATGAACTGATCACTAATTGGGGTAAATAAAACATTGTTAACAACATAAATTAAGAGATAAACTATCGACAATCAAAAAACAGCCAAACCTCAAATTTACAACATGAACGGTCGACCCTGGAACCTTAGCGGTCGAACATGGGGGATCAACGGTCGAACGTTCAAAACAAAAACTGCACATGTTGAACCCCGGCCAAAGGCCCAAGTTAAATAATAAAATTTATATAATTTCATAAAAAATTTATATAAATAGAAAATTGATTGGTTGAGCCAATTTTTGGCTAAGTACGTATGCTAGTGACAGTAGGGAATTTAGTACCCTATCAAAGGATAATAGGTCACCACGGTTTGGGTAATGGTTAAATACCCAAATGAGAGTTAAGAGTTGACTAGGGCAATGTATTTCGTAGACTTTCAGGGGGTGTTCCATAGTGGACGTGCAACACTAATGTAACAACCCGAAATTGAACCCATAATAATTAATTCGTTAATTAATGAAATGATAAAATAACTTTGTGAAATTATCAGAATTGAGCCACGGGAGTTGCACCATTGTGTCCGTGGTAATTTTCCGGTCAATTTCCATATATAGAACGTCAGAATCCGAGCTAATATGAGCAAGATACGAGACGAACAAGAAATCGAAAAAAATATATTGGGCTAGGTCGACCAAGAGGTCGACCTAACCACGCCCTAGGTCGACTGGACGATCGACCTAGGAGGAGGGGCGGTCGACCCACCTTGCGTAATGAATGAAGGAATTTTTCCTTCGTTCCAGTAACGTTCGTGGCCAATTTTATAAGTCATTTTCATTCTTTCAGCTCATATGGTCCCTTCGTGTTTCCATCTGATGGCTCCTATTCAGCCTATGACGTGGTTGCATCCTATTCAATCCCTAAATCTAACGGTCTGGGATCCACTTCTATCCCTATAAATAAGACCCTAGGCCCAACACTTTTTCTCATTCTATATTTTCTCCGCTTGGGTTCGCCTTTTCAGGAAGGACCCTAAAAGAAATAAATTTTCAAGGAGAGAATCTTTTTAATAAAAATATTTTAATATCCTCAAGTGGATCCGAAAAGACCGTAAGGAAAGAGCTTAGGGCCACAGTTGAGTGATTGTAATTATTTTATATTTCTTTAAGTAATTTAAAATAATAGGGTTTCCAATAGTTGTAGTTTTACTACGATTTTTAGAATAACATTTTTAGTAGTTTATTTACAGTTTTTAGAATTATTTTCAATCTATTTCTTTTAGCTATTCTTTTCAGTTATTTTTAGTCTATTTCTGTTAATTATAGCTTTTCCATTTATTTATAGTTTATTTACAGTATTTAATTTATTTACAGTTACGTGTTATTTACATCTTTTTTCTATGCTTTGGATTTTCTTTTATTTTCAGTTTTCTTTTATTTCTCCTTCTTCTTCATGTATGGATTAGAATAGACAAAACACGAATATGGATTAAAATTATAAGAATACTGAAATAATGGAAGATAAGATGTAAATTGTAAAGACTGTAATAAAAATAGAACTAAGACTAAAATTGAGCCTAAGTATGATACTGATGTTAGAATTGGACTAATTAAAGATAATTGGCCTAGCTATAACTTAGAATTATAACTAAAAAGTGTATAAAATGAAAGAAACTAATTTTTTAGACCTTGGGTTAAGTAATAAGCATGATTATTGAAAGTCTATAGGGTGGATCGTTTAGTGTATATGCAAGTATATGTGACTAATTATATGATGTAACAAATAAAAAGTTAATCTTGTAAAATATAAACTAAGCACACCAGGATTTTATACTGGTTCGGACCTCCTGTCCTACGTCCAGTCCCGAAGCTCCTCTTCGGAATTTCCTTTCACCAAATAACCCTCACTTCACCCGGAGGAACATGTTTACAATAGCAGAGTTTCTTTGTCAACTGTGTATTCACTAATACACGGATTTTGACTATGTAGTACAAATGCTTCCAATATATATCTAGAGAGTATTGTCTATGAGGAACTGTATATTTTGGAAGAGTAGAATACAAGTATAGATTGCTAGAGATCAAGAGTATATCAGAGTATAAGAGTAAAGAGCACAAGTAAGTTTGATGAGATCTTCTCTTGGATTCTTGATGCTATTTATAGTGGTAGAGAGATTCCTTGAGTAGTTGCATCCATTAACAAGTGTTCTATTGTCGCTTCTGATGGTGATGAAGAGTTGCAGCAAAGAGAAGCGAAGGTGTCTTTTCAATTGTGGCAGTTGTAATTTGAATGTTATCAGCCGAGTTCAGTTTCAGACGTTTGGAATATGTCTCAGACGTCTGTATAGTAGACTTTCAGACGTCCGAGTACATTAACCAGACGCCTGATTCTTTCTGGTTTGTAATCCAGAAGATTTATTCAGACGTCTGGCTAGTGCTTCTAGTCGTCTGATCTTGTGCATGTTGCTTTTCTTGTATCTGTGTTATTGTTCTTCTGATTCTATCGACTTGTAGCCTCTTGATACGTTCTTTGAGCCTTGTTCTTGTCTCTTTAGTGATGTTACTTTAGCAATTACCTACAAGTAGAAGTATATATGCATATTCGATTTCCATTGTATAGTTGTTGTCATCGAAACCGTAGATTTGATTTCCTAACAATCTCCGCCTTTTTGATGATGACAACTATACAATGTACTTATATATAATTTATAAATCTCCCCCTGAATATGTACTTATTTTAATGTTTTATAATTATACTTATATTTCTCCCCCTTTGGCATTATCAAAAAAGAATTATAAAATTTAAGCCAATCGTCAAAGATAAAACACAAAAGGAAAATTTCATAAATAATTCGACATTGATTACATTCATAGATTTTGTCAATTTTACAAAAGTTGAAATCCTATAATTCTAAAATCTATGATTTCTTTGGAGAAGCTTTGTCTTAATCATCCCTTGTTCCTTCTTTTTCAGAAGTGCTAGGTTTTGTAGGAGATGTCAAAGCTTGTTTGAGAGGTTCGTCCTCAGAAAGTTTGGAATGTTTTGCGGGAGGAGAAGATACTGGGGTTGGCCAATCTTCAGAAGGCGGTGTTGGACCGCGGACCCGTTGGAGTACTTTTTTGAGAACCGATAAGACAGTCAAAAGAGATTCTTCAACTGTTGCTAGGCGTGTAGCAAACGATGTTTCGAATTGGTCAATCCGCTTAGCCAAAAGTTTTTGATTTTGAGATCGTCTGCTTTGTTTTTAAATACCCATTTTGTTCCTATAACCGATTATTCTTCTGGTCTTGGTACTAATTCCCAAACATTATTACGTTCAAATTGATTCAATTCTTCTTGCATAGCCATTATCCAAAAGTTATCATTTGAAGCTTCTTTATAATTTTTTGGTTCAAAATTTGACACAAATGCTACATGGCTTATTTGATTAAGTTGATTTCTAGTTACTCTAGAATTGAGATCTCCAATGATATTATCTTTTGGATGATTCTTAAGAATTCCAGGGGATGATATTAAAGTGTTATTTTGCACATTTGTTTCATTATTAATAGAATTTGTTGAATTTGTTAGTGGAATAATTTCTTCTTCATCATTAGTATGATGGTTAAAAAGATTTTCGTCGAACGAAACATGTAAACTTTCTTCAATAGTATTATTTCGTTTATTAAAAATTCTATATGATTTGCTACGATCCGAATATCTAACAAAGATACCTTCATCGGCCTTTGGGTCAAATTTTCCTAAGTTATCTTTTGTATTTAATATAAAACATTTTGAACCGAAAGTTTTAAAGTATGATACTTTAGGTTTTCTTCCAAAAAATATTTCAAAACAAGTTTGTTTAGTCATAGGACGTATGGTTACTCGATTCAACACATAACAAGTTGTGGCAATAGCTTCTACCCAAAAGTGTTTTGGTAAACCACTACTATTTAGTAGTGTTCGTGCACATTCTTATAACGTACGATTTTTTCTTTCTACCACACCATTTTGTTGAGGTGTGCGAGGAAAAGAAAAATTATGACTTATTCCTTTCTTATTGCAAAAATTAGTAAAAAGATCGTTTTCAAATTCTCCTCCGTGATCACTTCGAATATTTTTAATTTTCAAATCCATTTGTGTTTTAATTCTTTTAGCAAATATTTTAAACATACCAAAAGTATCGCTTTTATGTTTTAAAAACAAGGTCCATGTATATCTCGAAAAATCATCAACTATTACGAAAACATATTTGTTGTGATTTATAGATCGTATTTGTGTTGGACCAAATAAATCTAAATGTAATAATTATAATGGTTGTTTTGTAGAAATATTATTTTTAGATTTAAAAGAGCTTATCTTTAGTTTTCCAATTTGACAATCGTCATATAAATTTTCTACTTTGTAATTTATTTTAGGTAAACCTTTAACTAACTCATATTTTGCCAATTTATTAATATTTTTCAAATTGATATGAAAAAATCGTTTATGCCATAACCATGGATCATTATGTTTGGCGGTTAAACATAAATTTGAATTTTTATTTATATTCATGTTTAATAAATAGATATTTTTGTTTCTAAAACCTTCAAATACAAGTTGTTTGTTATTATCTAAAACATTACATCTATCTTTTTCGAAATTTATTTGAAAACCTTTATCGCATAATTGACTAATACTAGTAAGTTGTGTTTTAGATTTTCTACTAATAAAACATTATTAATAATAGGAGAATTAGAAATACCAGAGTTGATGACTTCTCCAATGCCCACGACATATCCTTTTGAATTATCTCCAAAGGTTACCGTTCCACCATCGATGTATGTTATATTTGATAACATTTTTGAATTTCCGGTCATATGCTTGGAGCATTCGCTATCTAGTATCCATTTCTCCTTATGTTTATTTTGGGTACCTGCAAAATAAAAGATGTTTTAATTGGTACCCATATACTTTGTTAGGGTCCTAATTGTTAGGAGAAGGTAGCCATACCCAAGATGGTTTGGTACCTTTATAAATATAATTTTTATTATAGACTACATTCTCTAAGAAATTATTAATATGTTTTTGTTTAATCAAATTATTTTTTGTCTTAGGAATCCAAATTTTCATAGTTTTGGTATTCATATTAGACGTAGGTAAACTTTTAGTTTTTTTATAACTAATTTTTTTAGCATTATTTCCTTTTTGTTTAGAAGTATTTTTAAATCCTATTCCATTTCTATTGCCTGATGGTTTTGAAGTTTTGATAAGATTTTCCAAATCTTGTTTTCCTTTATTAAATTTTGAAACATTATTTGTAATTTTATCTAATTTTTCTTTTAATTCTAAATTTTCAATTTTCAATATTTCAATATTGATTTTCAAGTTGACATTTTCTTTTAGCAAATTATCCTTCACTATTTTAGTGTTTTCAAAATCAATAGCAATAGCCTTACTTTCTATCAAATTATTTTTAATTTTTCTTGAGATAATTCTAGTTCTTCTTCTAAGATAATTTTTTCATCTTTTAACATTCCTACTTCAAGTTCTAATCTATTTATTTTGACTATATATTCTTTGTTCAATTTTTTAATTTGTCTAAATTTATCATCTAATTCTATGCTAAGTTCTAATAATTCGTCATAGCTAAGTTCCGGACATACCTAATCAGTTTGTGCCATAAAACACACATTAGCTTGTTCTCCGTCACTATCACTATCACTTTCAGATGATGAAGAATCTGAGTCATCCCATGTTACTTTGAAAGCCTTCTTCTTTTTGATTTATTCAAATTTGTTCTTCTTTTTATCATTATTGAGTTTAGGGAAATCCTTCTTCATATGTCCGTATTGATCACATTCATAGCACTTGATTTGAGATAGGTTTGTTGTGTTGGACTTCCCTTCTTTTTGGAATTTGGTCATCTTTCTAAATTTCTTGAATCTGTTATAATTCTTGGCAATGAGGACTATCTCTTCTTCATCTAAATCAGAGTCATCATTTTTTATTGCTGGGAATGCTATGTTCTTCATCTCCGAATTTAGTTCTTTACGTGCCTGCAAATTAGCTTCATAGGACATTAAATTTCCTATCAACTCTTCAATTTTGAGAGTAGAGAGATCATTAGCTTCTTCAATAGCTAATACCTTCCTTTCCCAATCCGATGTTAAAGAGTTGAGTATTCAAGAAACTAAATCAAAATCAGTAAACTTAACTCCTAACGCCATAAAATCATGTTGGATAGTTCGAAATCTAGAATACATGTCAACAATAGTTTCATTTTGCTTTATTTTAAATGACGAGAATTGGTTTTGCAAAATTGAAATTTTAGTTTGTTTGACCTTTGTTGTACCTTCGTGTGTAATTTGTAAGGTACGCCAAATGTCAAATGCAGTTGTGCATAACATGACACGTGAAAATTCATTTTTATCTAGAGAGCAAAATAAAACATTAATAGCTTTAGCGTTGTTTGATGCTAAGGTCTTTTGTGCATCGGTCCATGTGTTCATAGCAGTAGTAGGTGCTTCATATTTATCTTGAGTGGCTGACCAAATTTCTAGACCATTAGCTTCCATAAAAATTCTCATACGAGTTGACCAATATGCATAGTTAGAGCCATTAAAAAGTGGGGGTCGTGCTGTGGATTGTCCTTCTTGAAAAATACTTGCTATATTAAAATGATTCAAAAACATGTTACTGTCTTTGATCAAACCTTGCTCTGATACCAATTGAAAGTCTATAGGATGGATCGTGTAGTGTATATGCAAGTATATGTGACTAATTATACGATGTAACTAATAAAAAGTTAACCTTGTAAAATATAAACTAAGCACACTAGGATTTTATACAGGTTCGGACCTCCCATCCTACGTCCAGTCCCGAAGCTCCTCTTCGAAATTTCCTTTCACCAAATAACTCTCACTTCACCCGGAGGAACAGGTTTATAATAGCAGAGTTTCTTTGTCAACTGTGTGTTCTCTAATACATGGATTTTGACTATGTAGTACAAATGCTTCCGATATATATCTAAAGAGTATTTTCTATGAGGAACTATATATTTTGGAAGAGTAGAATACAAGTATAGATTGCTAGAGATCAAGAGTATATCAGAGTATAAGAGTAAAGAGCACAAGTAAGTTCGGTGAGATCTTCTCTTGGATTCTTGATGCTATTTATAGTGGTAGAGAGATTCCTTGAGTAGTTGCATCCATTAACAAGTGTTCTATGGTCGCTTCTGATGGTGATGAAGAGTTGCAGCGAAGAGAAGCGAAGGTGTCTTTTCAATTGCGGCAGTTGTAATTTGAATGTTATCAGCCGAGTTCAGTTTCAGACGTTTGGAATATGTCTCAGACGTTTGGCTCTCTATATTTTTTGTATATAGTAGACTTTCAGACGTCTGTGTACATTAACCAGATGTTTGATTCTTTCTGGTTTGTAATCCAGAAGATTTATTCAGACGTCTGGCTAGTGCTTCCAGATGTCTGATCTTGTGCATGTTGCTTTTCTTGTATCTATGTTATTTCTCTTCTGATTCTATCGACTTGTAGCCACTTGATACGTTCTTTGAGCCTTGTTCTTGTCTCTCTAGTGATGTTACTTTAGCAATTACCTACAAGTAGAAGTATATATGAATATTCGATTTCCATTGTATAGTTGTCATTGAAACCGTAGATTTGATTTCCTAACAATTATAACGTAGGTTATAATAAGAAATAGAACAGAGTGAGGCCTATTTTAAGACTTAGGATAAATTAATAAGCATAGATAGTAAGAACAAAAGTAAAGGCTTATTTAAATAATTTATCTAAGTTAATAAGAAAAGAATTAAAGTAGGACCTATACCAAATAACATTCCCATATTTCTATGGACACAGTGTTTCACATAATCCTGAAGTGAAACGAGGTGTCTCACATAACCCTGAAGTGAGACGAGGTGTCTCACATAATCCTGAAGTGAAACGAGGGGCACGCTTATGTTAATAACGGTAATAAATGGTCAATTAAGTAGAAGTCCAAATCACGGGGATTTGGGCAAGGGGCATAACTAGATATTGTTTGGTTGACGGGCCAATACCAACAGCATTCCCCATATTATTTCTACGGACACGGTGTTTCACATAACCCTGAAGTGAAACGAGGTGTCTCACATACCCCTAAAGTGAGACGAGGTGTCTCACATAATCCTGAAGTGAGACGAGAGTCATTTTTATGCTGGAGCTTGAGGTAATAAGAAGACCCAATAGGTGGAACAACAGGTAACATGAGCATGGTGGCGGTTACGCGTGCGACTTCCATTCGGGTGCTCAGTAATCGTTATGAGTTCTAAGCGCTTAGTGTGTGCCTTTCGTAGGCACCAATGTCTACTGCGTAGGGAGTTTTAGCGTCCGGTCCACAGTAGATTCTATGGAGTAGCAGTCCAATCAAAGGGTAGTATTAGGAATTCAGTCTAATCAAAGCAGCTATCAAAAACAAGTGCAAACAATCAAAGTTAATCAATTATACTAATTTAGTTAATTCATATTTATTTCCAGCTTATTCCTTCTCTCTATTTCCTTTGTTTCCTTTTATATACTAGAACTATTGTAAAGTCTATTACTTTTACTTTGCTTAAAGATTCTAGTAATTACTATCATTCACCAGACTTTTAGTCCGACCCACTCCTCCATTTTTCCATTTTCCCCCATATGCAATCAGGGGCAAGGACGGTAGACTGCAGGCATTTAGAGATTTCTTTGGAGGAGATTCTTTCATGTATTTCTTTTCTTTAGTTTCAGTTTTTAGTTCTTTTTGTTGAGCTGGCATTTTGTGAGGGATGTATTGTACTCTTATATTATTGATACTATGGATTTTATTTTGCAAGACACGTAAGGTTATTTTGACATTTGATTTATTTGGTATTTGGCGACTTATTTGATTTATAAAGTAATTCTAAGGTTTTGCCCTAAATACATTATTGTTATTAAAATTGTTTCCACTAATCATATATTTTTGTCTTGTGAATCTTAGTCTCTGCTATTTTTAGTTATACCTACAACGCAACATGCCTTTTTGTGTGCTCTTTTGTGTATACTAAGGGGTGTGGGGTGTTACATTTGGTATCAGAGCCTAAGGTTACAGGATTCCTAAAAAAATGTTTTAAAAATAAAGTATTTTTCCAAAAGCAACCTATTTTTAAGTAGCATATCTTCAAATTAGAAGTATTTTTCAGAAAGAAACTCTTATTATAGAAGTAGTTTTTCAAGTATAAAAGAGTTTTTATAAAAATCTCCTCAAAAGCCCAGTTCAACATTCTTTCGATTCTTTCGAGCCTAAGTTTCCTTTTCTTTGCATAATATGGTTGATTGGTTCCGTAGAGCTGCGGTACCAGAGGTGCAAGTGCAAGCGCCCAATATAGCACCGGTAGGTGGAGGTCCCTTTAATCCATCTACAACAGCCAATTTTTCTAAGATATGCAAGAACTTCGCTAGTCTAGGAGGTAGAATGATTTCTAGAACAGAGGATTTCGAGGAGGCATGAGCTAGGTTGAAGGTTATAGAGCAAAGGTTTAGGATGTTAGATTTGGAGGACCTCAGAAGTGGATCAGGAAAAGCGGGAAATGCAATAACTATGGACGGGTTGGTCATTACGCAAGGGACTATAAGAATAAAATGATAAAGGGGAGGTGTTTCAACTATGGGCAGCCCGGTCATCTTAGTAGAGCTTGTCCTTATAAAATGCGGCAGAGAGCAAGCGCACCTACGGTGCAGGTACAAGCTTTGGATGCAATATTTTCTAGCAGTGATTCGGATAGAGGTAGGAAAATCTCTTTAAAAGGATTAATTTATCTTTCCGATATTTCCATTCGGACTCTTTTCGATTTTGGAGCATCACACCCTTTCATTACGAGTTCTTTGGTAGACTGTTTGCACTTAGACATCTCTTTAGTAGTAGACCCCATTGTTGTTTCAAACCCCGTATAAGGATCGACACACTTGTCTATGGTTTGTAGGGGTTTGAATTTTTTTATCCTAGGCGTAGAATTTGACTATGTCGCCTATGTTTTGGGATTTTCGGGGTATGGGATGATTTTTGGGAATGGACTGGCTATCCGCATATGGAGCTATATTAGATAGCGAAAGGAGAGTCATTAGACTAGAGACACACAACGGTAGGACTCTCGAGGTTTCTTACGACCTGCAAGGGTCAGTTATGTTGAGCTTCCTTTATTCCCTCGATTCATCATCATTAGAGTTAGATTCGATTCCCGTCGTTAGAGATTTTCCAAATGTCTTTGAGGAGGTTAGGGGACCACCCGCTAAAATAGAGATTGACTTCAAGGTTTATTTGACTGATAATGCTAAGCTAGTAGCATTTCCCATGACACCTAGAGAGAGGAAGGAATTGAGCAAGCAGATCCGTTAGCTTTTGGAGAAAGGATTTATAAGAAGGAGCATATCGGAGTAGGGAGTGCCAGTCGTCTTCGCTACTAAGGCAGATGGTTCCCTTCGACTTTGGGTAGACTATAGAGAATTGAATAAGCTCACGAAGAAGAACCGATATCCACTCCCTAGGATAGATGACCTTTTCGACCAGTTAGTTGGCTCTACCGTATTCTCTAAGCTTGATTTAGCCACTGGATTTCATCAGCTTAAGTTCACTGATAACAGCATTGATAAGACCGCATTTAGGACACCCGACGGATTTTTTGAGTGGTTAGTTATGCCTTTTGGGCTAACCAATGCCCTAGCCTATTTCGTAGATTCGATGAACCGTGTTTTTAGAGATGTCCTAATTAAGTTCGGGGTGGTATTCGTGAATGACATTTTGGTGTTTTCCAAGAGTATGGAAAAGCATGTTATTCATCTTGAGGAGGTTCTTCGTACGTTCCGTGTTCATCGGTGGAAGGCAAAATTCTTATAGAGACACTTTTGGCGTAAGGAAGTGCGTTTCTCGGCCATAGAGAAGGTCTACACATGGTAGGAGTTTGATAAATGGTTTTGTACATTTATGTTTGGATTATGGAAAACCAAGGAGAGGTAGGCAAAGATTGGAGATGTACAATAGATTCAGTTGATAAGAAAAGAGGAAAGCCCATGTATAGATAATTGTAGAAATTACAATTGTTTCAGATAAGTGGATTTAGCTGTAGTACTAAAAGACTTTAGTAAGGAAGTGGGATTACCAAAATTTAGAAAGGGTGCTCCTAGGGTAGTGAGAAGAAAATCCACCTTATGTTTTGCTCAATAGAATATAATTGTTAGAATTGAAAATTTTCATCGTTAATATTTTCTTTTAGGAAATAAATATTGGGTTTTTGAAAAATGGTATGAAATTTAAATTGGTTTTTATATGATATAAATTTTGTTAAAAGTAAGATTCTTTTTGAAGAATTATAGCTCACTAGTCTTTTTGTAGATAAACAAAAATTTTAAATATAAAAACCTAGAGGTTATTAAGTATCGAAAACTTAGGTTACAACATTTATTGTTGTAATAGATGTTTTCGTGAAAAGTAAAGGGAGAATAGACTATAGCACTATTGTTATAGTAGGTGACTCCCAAAGGAAATGTTTTTACAAGTATATGAGGTTTATTAGTATTTATTTTAATTGAATCCATACACTAGTATTTTTGGGTTGTAGTAACAGTGTCTTACGCAACATCTGTTTTGACCCACATAAAAATGTGTTTTGAAGAAAAATTTCAAGTATATAATTAAAGTGGTTTGTAAGTACACTAAATATTTAAATAAGTATGAGGAAATGTTTTCTAGTTATGGATATATTAAAATCAGTTTTGAAAATGAGTTTTTCTGAAATGAAAAGTGTAAGTTAAATATTAGGAAATTAGTAAATTTCATAGAAATTGTCGATGGTAAGATAATATAAATTAAAAATACTTTAATCTATTGGAACGAAATGAATAATGATAAAAGTTTCTACGAAAACAAATTATAAATAATGATGTTTTGTCTAAGTTATAGGGAATACGTGAAAGAGATATACAAGGTATGGGAAGCACCATATTTTTTATAGCCTATTTCGAAAAATCTAAAATAAGTTCCTTGTAATTTCACATAAAAATAAAATCCTCTTTTAAAGGATTCATAGAAGGTTTCACCATTAATAGTTTCTCATAAGAGAAAGTAGTTCCAATACATTAAGGTATAAAACTGTTAGGTGTAATAAGAAGATGTTAAAAAAACACATAAGGATATTTTAAAGATATTTTAAAAGAAAATGGTTTGGTGAAAAAGTAAATAAGTTTTTGGAAATGAAAACTTAATAAAAGTAGAATTTTAAAATTCAAATTTTTATAGAAAATTAAAAGGTCTTTAAAAGAAAACGAGGAATAAGTGTTGGACTTAAAAGTTTTTCCCTCTTGGTTTGGGAAATAATGTAAATTCAAAAAAAGCTATGAAGATGCAAGTCTAGAAAGATAAGATTTTAAGTAACCTAGTATTTTTGAATTTAATAGAAACTTTAAGGTAACACTTTTAAAGATAAAGGTTTTAGGATTCGATGTTTTAAAAATTTAGAAATGTTACTTTTTAAAATGGAACTATAAACACCGAACCAAACTCCTAAATGTGAAGTAGATAGGAATCATTTCCTAGGTGTAACGGAAAAGGTGTAAGGCTACAAAGGAGATAGTAGTAATTACTTTTGAAAGTACTAATAGAGTTTCCATAGAGTGTATAAGACCCTAATGAGAACCTAGGAATGTTGATTCATGTGAGCATACTAAAGAAGAACAGTAAAATGGAGTTAGTAAAATTGTAAGACACACATGGTTGAGAATGAGTATTCTTGATTTTGAGAAACTTGGGAAAAGCATCCTCTTTAGTGGAATTCCCATATGATAGTAGTTTTCAAGCTAGCATTGGAGTGGAACCTTTCGAAGCTCTTTATGGAAGACCGCGCAAGTCGCCTTCGGGTTGCTTAGAGTCTATAGAGAGATTGCTACTTGGTCCCAACATGGTTAGAAAGACTTCGGAGGAAATTGGTTTGATTAGGAGAAAATTCGTATCTCATATCCTCATCTTTTCGATAGTAAGTTTCCAAATTTCCTATTTCCATCCTTAGTTTTGAATAGGTTCTTTCCTTTATCATCCTTTGGGAAGGTAGAACTGAGGATTTAACCTATGGATAGTAGATTTGATGTAAACATGTTATTAGAACATGTTATGAATGATGGATGCAAGTGGTTGCAAGTGTTTACTAGTGGATGCTATGGACACATATACTTACACTAGGCACTATTATCTCTTAGGGATCGGCCTAACTAGGACACTAGAGCATATGCATATGGATGTGTGCACATTTGCATTTTTATTTATTTTCATGGTTGCTATAAATGGATGTTTATCATATGGTTGTTGCATTTGGATGATGATTGAAGCACGCATATAGAACTATCAGTTATCATTAGGAATTTGCATTCATTTGGATACATAGCACGGACATGATTCCATAAAAGGAGATCAACTGAATCAATGGATCGTCTAATCTTTTGCATTAGTCAGGGATATTAACACTACACTAATTGCATAAGTATCATAAATTGCATTAGAAAAACTTAAGGACAATGGATGAATGGATGATGGTTGAGTAGTTGGTTGTAGAACTTGGATAAAAACATTAGTTCATTCTTTTATCCTTAAAGATTTCGGGAATGAAATCCCTTAAGGAGGGGAGAATGTAACAACCCGAAATTTAACCCATAATAATTAATAAAATGATAAAATAACTTTGTGAAATTATCAGAATTGAGCCACGGGAGTTGCACCATTGTGCCCGTGGTAATTTTCTGGTTAATTTCCATATATAGAACGTCAGAATCCGAGCTAATATGAGCAAGATGCGAGACAAACAAGAAATCAAAAAAAAAATATTGGGCTAGGTCGACCTAACCACGCCCTAGGTCGACCGGTCGGTCGACCTAGGAGGAGGGGTGGTCGACCCGCCTTGGGTAATGAACGAAGGAATTTTTCCTTCGTTCCTGTAATGTTCATGGCCAATTTTATACGTCATTTTCATTCTTTCAACTCATCTGGTCCCTTCGTGCTTCCATATGATGGCTCCTATTCAGCCTATGACGTTGTTGCATCCTATTCAATCCCCAAATCTAATGGTCTGAGATCCACTTCTACCCCTATAAATAAGACCGTAGGCCTAACACTTTTTCTCATTCTAGGTTTTCACCGCTTGGGTTCACCTTTTCAGGAAGGACCCTAAAAGGAATAATTTTCCAAGGAGAGAATCTTTTTAATCATAATATTTTAATACCCTCAAGTGGATCCGGGAAGACCAAAAGGGAGGAGCTTAGGGCCATAGGTGAGTGATTTTAATTATTTTAGATTTCTTTAAGTAATTTAAAATAATAGGGTTTCCAATAGTTGTAGTTTTACTACAATTTTGGCATAATCTTTTTAGTAGTTTATTTACAGTTTTTAGAATTATATTCAGTCTATTTCTTTTAGCTATTCTTTTAAGTTAATTTTAGTTTATTTCTATTAATTATAGCTTTTCCATTTATTTACAGTTTATTTATAGTATTTTAATTTATTACTGTTATGCATTATTTACATCTTTATTCTACGCTTTGGATTTTCTTCTATTTTCAGTTTTCTTTTATTTCCCCTTCTTCTTGGCATATGAATTTGAATAGATTAAACGTGAATATGGATTAAAATTATAAGAATATTGAAATAATGGAAGATAAGATGTAAATTGTAAAGACTGTAATAAAAATGGAATTAAGACTGAAATTGAACCTAATTATGTATTGATGTTAGAATTGGACTAATTAGAGATAATTGGCCTAGTTATAACTTAGAATTATAACTAAAAAGAGTATAATATGAAAGAAGCTTATTTTTACACTTAGACCTTGGGTTAAGTAATAAGCATGATTATAACGTAGGTTATAATAAGAAATAGAACAGAGTGAGGCTTATTTTAAGACTTAGAATTAATTAATAAGCTCAGATAGTAAGAACAAAAGTAAAGGCTTATTTAAATAATTTATCTAAGTCAATAAGCAAAGAATTAAAGTAGGACCTGTACCAAATAACATTCCCCTATTTCTATGGACACGGTGTTTCTCATAACCCTGAAGTGAAACGAGGTGTCTCACATAACCCTGAAGTGAGACGAGGTGTCTCACATAATCCTGAAGTGAGACGAGGGGGCATGCTTATGTTAATAACAGTAGTAAATGGTTAATTAAGTAGAAGTCCAAATCATGGGGATTTGGGCAAGGGGCGTAGCTAGATATTGTTTAGATGATGGGCCAGTACCAACAGCATTTCCCCTATTATTTCTATGGACACGGTGTTTCACATAACCTTGAAGTGAAGCGAGGTGTCTCACATAACCCTGAAGTGAGACGAGGTGTCTCACATAATCCTGAAGTGAGACGAGGGGCACGCTTATGTTGGAGCTTGAGGTAATAAGAAGACCCAATAGGTGGAACAATAAGTGTTAGCACCAAAATTTGGTCACCAACCCCCTTAGAAAGATTGTGTAGAGAGATAAATGAAGAAGGTAAATTAAAACAGAGAAATATAGACTAAATTAACTGTAGAAATCTAGAACACCAAATTTATAGTGGTTCGGCGTAACTGTCTACATCCACTTTGAATTGTAATCTTTATTGCCTTCCCAAGTAGTTAACTACAGATATAATCCGTACGATAATGACTTGAGTACAAATTTGAACTGGAAAGAATGAGTCTTGAAAGTGGCAGAGTCTCCTCAGTGTTCTCGAAAAAAGGTCCATTTCACCGTGCCCCTGCCCCTCTATTTATAGACGAAGATGGATTGGACTTCCCTCTTGGGCCTAGGAGTGAGATACTTCAGCCCGTGGCGAGTGACTTCTATGTGCCGAGCCACAAATGCCGAACGACCTTTGTATGCCTTGTGAGGAGAATGCCGAGCGAGGCAGGAATGCCGGACGAGGCTGTAATGCCGAACGAGGCGGGAATGTCGGTCGTGGCTGTAATGCCGAGCGAGGCTGGAATGCCGGTTGAGGCTGTAATGCCGAACGAGGCGGGAATTCCGGTCGAGGCTGTAATGCCGAGCGAGGCAGGAATGCCGGATGAGGTTGTAATGCTGAACAAGGCAGAAATGCCGGACGAGGCTGTAATGCCGAACGAGGCAGGAATGCCGGACGAGGCTGTAATACCGAACGACCTTTGAATGTTGAACGATACCCCTTATGCCGAACGTCCTTTGAATGCCGAACGGTACCCCTAATGCCGAGCGAGCCTGGAATGCCGAACGATGCTTATGCTATGCCTCTAGTTACTTAATCAAACCTCCATGTAACACTTGCCCTCCAAAGTGCATCGTGTGGATGAACATGGTGCGCTTTGAATCACGTGTCCTTCGTGTTTTGCTTCGAGTCCCTATTCTGAATGCCGAACGATGCATTGTATGCTAGACGACATACTAATGCCGAACGACATACAAATGCCGATCGACATACTAATGCCGGTCGATATACAAATGCCGAACGATATTGATGCCGAGCGAGGGAGGTGCTTTGACCGGTTCTACCGGTCGCTGTCCCTTCGACTTCTTTTCTCACTATATAACGCGATACTTCTTTTCTTTTTTCTTTTTTACTTTTACCTCCATACTGTAGAACTTATGATCTTGCCTACGTCTAGACATTTTCAATACCTCAACCTCCTTCTCGACTCCCAGACCCTACACGCCGTTCCTTCGACTGCTCTCGATCCATAAACCTGAGAAGATTCAGCCACTATCTCGAACACTCCACTAGACTTCGCCTCCTCTTACTAGGTACTAACCCTTTACTTACTCGACTTTCCCAATTAGGGACTTTGAATGGGACTCGATTTTGCGGCTTCTCTCTAGCTCACGAATTCACGTAGAAAAGGGAGACGCATCTGAGGTTTAAGTTAGCCCTAGGACTAGGTGGAGTGGAAGATGGAAGAGGGCATCGTGCGAGTTGAAGTTGCGATCCTTTAAACATCTAAGAAGATGTCTAGTCTGTTTGTCGGAGTGAGACGTGTCGATGTGGCTCGACCTGACTTCCTCACGCCGAACGACACTGGAGAAGAAACACTGGAGTGAAGTTGTGGTTCGGCATGATTCTTTTATGCCGAACGATGTTAGGGGGAGTGCAGGCAAGAAGTGTTAGTTGAGCAGATTTCCGATCGAGGCGGCTCGGCGCAACTTGTTGGATGGCTCGTCCGTGCCGAGCGGTAGGGAGGATATGTTGAGGGAGAGTTGTTGCTGAAGGTAGAATGCCAAGTGATGTGGCTTGGCATGATTGTGGTTCGGCATGACTAGTTGAATGCTGAACAATGAAGTGGTTAGGTAGGAGAACGTTGTTGCTGTAGGTAGAATGCCGAGCGATGTGGCTCGGCATGATTGTGGTTTGGCATGACTAGTTGAATGCCGAACGATGAATTGGTTAGGTAGGAGGGTCGTGTACAATAGCAACACCAGTCGAACCTAATGCATAATTGACTCAACACATATTTTATGCCTGAATTCATGACAATGGACAAGGACAGACTTAAACAACAAAGCATACTGGACAATCCGGACTGATAACTCCTGTGTTTTAAACAACTGAAAACTTAGACTTAACCCGCCAATTAGTTAATAATTTTTCAAATGTAGTGACGATGCTGAGTTCAAAATATAAACCGTCTTATGATAAGTTTTCATAAACGGTCAGCGATGACGGTCTTCGAAGACGACAATTCAAAGCTTAAACTTATCTCATCAATCCAGCTTCTTTTCATTGCTTGGCACTTACATCTGAATGATCGCACTAGTTCACACACCACAAGGGGTCAATATTTATGTTGTTAAGTCTAATGTTGATTGTTTTTTAAGTATAGTTCAAACATGTGCTTTGTCAGATTCAATCTTCATCAGAGATGTCTAGGAAATCTAGCTCTGCTACGATCTCGGATAGACCCGGGCCATCCTCTCGACAAGAAGTTATAGGAACCTCAAACCTGTCAACTACCTCTGCTCAAGACTTACCGAGCCCGGCGACGGCATCTGTCGACTTGGCTCCCGACGCTCTAGAGGCAGCAATTTTCTTAGACGACCAAATCGATTTACAGGCCTCAAAGATTAATGAAAGTACACTCCTTCGGTTATGCTCTGTCCATGGAATTCCCATCGACGACGTGTTAGTTCCATCGGGGCATGATCGTCCGCACTTGCCCCCAGTCGGATATACAGCCTGCAATAGGTTCATGTGATGGGTCGGCAGCGTGCCGCCATTCAATTCTTTTCTTCGCGACGTGCTGCAATATATCGAGATTGCCCCCTCACAATTACATCCGAATAGCCACGCATTCATATACGGGACTTGCATCCTCTTCATGAGTTTCCTTTTCAGGCTTCCGACTCCCGGTGATATTCGTTATATCTATCGCTTCAAGAGACAGTCAGATAGCCCATCTTTTATATTCCCCGAGCCACATAGTAAATGCCAAATCCTGACTGAGGCATGGAGCAAATTCGCCCAGTACAAGCAAGAGTGGTTCTACATGCGTTGTCCTCCCAGTTTCGCCAGGATATGGGTAGAAGGAAGTAAGTTCATTTTTCGGATCAACACTTGAATTCGGCGAAATTTGCATCTTTTCTTACTCTTTATCCACTTTTACAGGTATCAACCCACGCCCCGAAGGCTCCGGGTACCCTGAAGCTATCGCATCTATCCGAGCCCTCCCCGTAAAAGATCGGGACATCAGATCTCTTATTTCAAATGAGTCGTTTACGAAGTTCGGGCTGCTGGCGGAAGGTCGTCGAATAAGCCTCCCCCAAGGTGTCACTCTAACCAGACCTGCTTCGGGCAAAGGAAAAAAGCAAGCTGGGTCTTCAGCACGAAACGCCCTTGACACGCCGGAGGAGGGGGAAATTAGAGAAGGCAAGACGCCTGAAGTACCGGGTGAAAATGTTAGTCCTACTCGGGACCCGATAGTCGAGGTTCACGACATTGAGACGTCACCTTCCCCTTCCAAGGGAAAGAAGAAATTGACCTACAAGTTGAATAAGAAGATGGTGGGTGGAACCTCTAAGGTCACCCTTACTCCAGTAGAAAAAGAGCCTTCTTCTCAGCACTTAGAGAGTTCGTTGAAAGGCTTGTCGGACCTCACTATCCCCGATGATTTTCTCAATTATGGCTTCGATGATCCAGAAGCCCTTAAACTTCATTCACTCGCAAGAGGCGATGTAGGCACTCGGGCCCAAGTCCAGGGAGAAAAAACTCCTATTAGTAAAGATAAAGAAATCGGTCCGTCGGGGGGAACACTAGGACACACACGGACACATGCACTTCACCTTGCACTTCAATTTTAGCCATCACTCTGTTCTCTTCTAATCTGTCGTTATTCTCATTCTATGCAGGTGACATGGGACGCACTCACGAACTCGATCGTCTTCGCGGGTCATCCATTTTTCATCATTCAGGCCGGGATTCGGGCATCGGCAAGTGCCGAGACAGAGACGACTCTAGAGACCGAGACTATTGCCCCTGAGAATCGTCTTATCGAAGGAAATCATACAGCCAGTCTTCATATTCCCGCGATCTTCCTTCTCAATTAGAGCAAGGCAAAGAGAAGTCTACGCAGAAGGGGTCCCAATCTGATGTTCCCCGTGATCAACACTCTGGTTCATCTAGCACACGGCAGTCTCAGGAACATCGTAAGAAAACGGAACTTCTAAAGTCGTCTCCCCCTGTTCCCGCAACAGATCCGACAATATCGGAGAAGCTGACCAAGCTTAAAGTTAAATTCCCCAAAATCTTCTTTGATGGTCTGAAGTTCCTCCCAACGATCCATCACATTCCGGGGCATGTCAAACAGAGTGCCATTGCTTGCAACAATGACGTTTATGTTCAACATGACACGTTTGTCCATCTGGCTGAAAAGGTCTCGGAAGTCTCTGTTGAGCGTCAACACGAAATAGACCGCCTGAAGCTTGAAGCCATACATGATAAAGACATTATCAAAGCTCAGGATGCGGAGCTCTCTTCGTACAAGTCCAAACTCGAAGCTGCCCAACAAAGTGCCAAAGATACTGCGGAAGCTGTCAATCGTCTGGAGACAACTCACAAGAAAGAAATTGACGAAGCGGTCCAACACTGTGGGGCCCTGGCTTTGGAAAAGGACTCTGTTTAAAAAGAAAGGGATGCATTTGCCCAGCAGGTCAAAGAGTTGAAAGAACTACTCTCGAAAGAGAGAGAAGAGAAAACGGCTGCCCAGGAAGAGTCGCAACGATATTGCGATGAGATTATTGCTACGCGACTCTTGAAGGCACAGCTTGACGACAAGCTCTCTAAAGTCGGGATGTTGAAGGATGAAGCCCGTGAAGAGGACAAAAGAATAACATCTGTGGAGATTGACTCTCGCCTTGAGGCGGCTACAGAGGCCGGTAGTGAGGAGATCAAGTGCCTGTTCGACCCGCTGATAGCTGAATACAACGCCCGTGTTCTCATGCATCGGGACTTGACTTTTTTTGGCGAGGGCTACCTTGAATCTCTAGCCGAGGCATGGGAAACTTTGATAAAGATTAGAAAGGTGGAATTGGGTGCCGAGGAGGTTGATGAGGATGCTTTAGTAAAAGAGTTTCTCAGGGGGAACGAGCCTTCAGACTTGTCTGCAGCAATGGCTCTCTTTGGCAAAGGCTCTTCTCCATCAAAGGAGAAAAATGACATGGTTGGTCCATCTGGAACCGGGCCTTCAGCTCCTCCTCCTACTCAATCGGCTGATCGTCCCGTACTTGATTCGTTCGAACAACACGCCGGTTACGATTCGGAAGACCCTGGCCTCGGCATTCATGTGCTATCTCCCATTCTAGAGGGTGAGACTCCTTGGACGGTCGAAAGCCAACAAGAAACCGGTATATAACTCTTTTTCTTAAAGTTCGAAGAACCGTCGCTTTCGGCGAGAGGTTATTGTATTCTCACATTCGTCTTTTGTGTTTTTACGCAGGCCGCTCCGATCTTGAACCGACTCCAAGGAGCGATGACGCCAAGGAGGAGATGGGGAAAGCGAGCGATGCTACTCACGCAGGAGTAACCCTCGGTCCTGATGCTCAAGTGATTGGGGGCACTTGACGAGGATAAGTCTGAAACTTCATCTCCCATTGAAGAGAATTATGAAGTTGAGATCACGAGCGTCTCTGAGCATACCTCTAAATTGAGCATGAAGGAACAAATTGTGGAGGAGCAGAAGAAGAAAAAAGAAATCAAAGTCGAGCCCCAATTCGTGGATGTGGATGATCCTCTGAATAAACCTTTGAAGAGCATCCTTCCTGGTGGGTCCATGCCACTAGAAGTTCCCCGTTCTTCCTCGGAGGTTACTTCCCCATCGAGCAAAACGTCCAAGCGAAAACACGTGGGGGAAGAATCGTCTGAGAAAACAAAGGAGGAAAAGAAGCGAAAGAAATCGAAGAAGTAGCCATTACACTTGTTCAACAAGAGTTAGCTTAAATCATGTAATTATTTTCATGTATTTATTTTCGTAGTCAATGTAGATAGACTTTTGACTCCGAGTTTTGGGGGAGTTGTAGTAGAGCCTCATTTTGGATTAATAAACAAGGTTTAGTTTCTTTATCTCTCAAATGACATTTGTTTTTCAGCTTTCTGTATAATTGTGGTCGAAACCCGAGCTATCGTGAGTTATATAAACCCCCAATTCTTTTTCATATAGCTCAGAAATTCTTTGAGGTTGTACTTCCTTTATTCGACACTTTAAGTACTTAGAATATTTTTTAGTCTATACCCTGGGGACTTGATGTGTTCAAGTCATTTTTACTCTAGTCCGCATTCCGAGGACTTAGAGTACTCCAGTCCGCATTCTGGGGACTTGGAGATTTTAAGTCATTCATACTATAGTCCGCATTCTGGGGACTTAGAGTACTCCAGTCCGTATTTAGGGGACTTGGAGATTTAAGTCGTTTATACTCTAGTCCGCACTCTGGGGACTCAGAGTACTCTGGTCCGCGCTCAGGGGACTTGGAGATTTAAGTCGTTTATACTCTAGTCCGCACTCCGGGGACTCAAAGTACTTCAGCCCGCATTCAGGGGACTTGGAGATTTAAGTCGTTTATCCTCTAGTCTGCACTCTGGTGACTTAGAGTACTCCAGTCCACATTCAGGGGACTTGGAGATTTAAGTCGTTTATACTCTAATCCACACTCTGGGGACTTAGAGTACTCCAGTCCGCATTCAGGGGACTTGGAGATTTAAGTCGTTTATACTCTAGTCCGCACTTTGGGGACTTAGAGTACTCCAGTCCGCGCTCAGGGGACTTTGAGATTTGAGTCATTTATACGCGTTCGTATGTCAGATAGAGTAATGCGACTCTAGTTGTTTGCCATCAGATTATAATGCATAGAAACATCAGTAATGCATGGAAAAGATGGCTTCAAGCCTTTATTAATGAAAACAAACTAAATCGTCCGATTACATGCTAAAGAACTAAGAATCAATGGAACAAAAACATACGGGAAATAATTGCACCTAAAACACGAAAGAAACAGTCTAAATATAGTAACGTCGCAGATGTTCATTATTCCATGCTCGGGGGAGTATCATGCCATCAACGGTCGCTAGCTTGAAAGTTCCCTCTCCAAGCTTTCGTTCTACGACATATGGACCTTCCCAGTTGGGATTCAAATGTGATGGTACCAGGAAAACTCGTTTCAAAACGAGATCACCCACGTCAAAGATTCTTGGGCGGGCTTTTTCGTTATAATATCGTTTGACTCGGTGCCTATATGCTGCCGCCCTTAACTCAACTTCCTCACGTTTTTCATCAATGAAGTCCAATGATTCCAATAAGAGATCCTGATTCGTCCTAGGATCATAATGTATCACCCGATGTGATGGGACTTCAAGCTCCACGGGTATAACAACCTCTATGCCATATGCCAATGCGAATGGAGTGTGACCAGTCGCGGACTTGTGGGTAGTTCTATAAGCCCATAGCGCTGTTGGAAGTTCATCTACCCACTTTCCTCCAGCCTTTTCCAAACGCTTCTTCAATATGGACTTGATTATTTTGTTCACGGCTTCAACTTGTCCATTAGCCTTCGGATGAGCAACTACGGCGAATTTTTTCTCAATGCCGTACTTTAAATAGAAATCTTTGAATTCCCTACTTTCAAATTGAATCTGTTGTCTGTAATGAAGGTTCGCGGGAGGCCAAAGCGGCATATAATGTTTCGTACAACGAAATATATGACCTTCTTGGAGGTGATTGTGGCTAAAGGCTCTGCCTCGGCCCATTTGGTGAAGTAGTAGACCGCAACTATCGCATATTTTGCACCACCTTTGGATATAGGCAAAGAACCGACTATGTCGATTCCCCAGATTGCAAACGGCCAGGGACTAACCATTTGCATGAGTTCTGTTGGCGGAGCTCTCGGGATTTTCACGTATCTTTGACACTTGTCACATTTACTTACATAATCTGCAGCATCCCGATTCACAGTTGGCCAATAGTATCCGTAGCGGAGGATCTTTTTTGCTAGTGTCTGCCCCCCAGTATGGTCGCCACATTCTCCTTCGTGACTTCCTTTAAGACCCGCTTTGTCTCATTATGGGAAATGCACCGTAGTAAGGGGACCGAGAACCCCCTCCGATACAATACTCCTCCCTGCATCACATATCGCGCGGCTTTGCGAATGACCTGTCGTCTTTCGCTTCTTCTTTCGGGCAAAGTCCCGTTTAGCAGGTATTGTTTGAATGAGGTTATCCATGACTCCTTCTCGATTTCCGTTTCCAACATAAAATCGACCTCCATCACATCTATGCTTGGATCATGTAAGGTTTCGATGGGAACTAATCCCATTTGCTGTGCATCGCCGGTACTTGCGAATTTGGCCAACGAGTCGGCTTCCTTGTTCTGTTCACGCGGGACATGCGAAATGTCATAATGTTCAAAGTTCGCCAATAGTTCATGAACCAGAGCAAGGTATGGAGCAAGCTTTTATCCCCTTGCTTGGTAATCTCCTCTCACTTGGTATACCACCAGCTGTGAGTCACAAAAGATTTCAATTGATTTTACCCCGAGTTCTCCAACAAGCTTTAAACCAGCAATCAATGCTTCATATTCTGCTTCATTATTTATAGCCGGGAAATTGAGCTTTAAAGCATAACAAATCGACCAATTTTCTAGAGTCACAAGAACTACACCAGCCCCAGAGCAACGATCGTTTGACGCCCCATCGGAATACAATTTCCATCGAATGGGGGGAATGACGCTGTGACTATCTGGTTTGTCTGATACAGTAAACTCAGCGATGAAGTCTACTAATGCTTGCCTTTGTATGGCTCTTCGTGGCAGGTTGGTAATATCGAACTGACTCAACTCGATATTCCATTTTAACATCCTCCCAGAAGTTTCTGGTCGTCAGAGTACCTGTCGCAAGGGTTGATCGGTATAAACACTGACTGAGTGTGCTTGAAAATATGGACGTAGCTTGCATGATGCAATCACCAAGCAATAGGCCAATTTCTCAATTTTAGGATAATTTCTTTCTGCCCCCGTTAAACGTTTACTAACATAATACACCGGCTTTTGAACTCGGTCCACCTCGCGGACCAAAGCCGCACTTATAGCATGTGGGGATACGGCCAAGTATACGTACAACATTTCGTGGTCTACTGGTTTTGACAACACTGGAGGACTTTCTAAATGCCTTACCAGAGCTCGGAACGCTTCCTCGCAGTTGGATGTCCATTCGAAATTCCTCTTTCCTTTCTTTATTATATCGAAGAAGGGAATACACTTGTCTTTGGTTCTGGATATGAATCGACTCAACGCAGCCACCTTTCCATTCAAGCTTTGTACCTGTTTTATAGTTCTGGGCACTTGTATGTCTCGAATAGCTTGGAACTTCTCCGGGTTAGCTTCGATTCCCCGGGCATTAACAATGAATCCCAAAAACTTTCCTGACGCAACGCCGAAGGAACACTTCAGAGGGTTGATCTTCATCCCATAATATCTAAGTATGCCAAACATCTCTGCTAAGTCTCGAATGTGGTCGTTTGACTACCGTGACTTCACGAGCATGTCATCCACATAGACTTCCATTGTTCTACCGATCTGATCTTTAAACATTCGATTCACCAAATGCTGATAGGTCGCTCCAGAGTTTTTTAATCCAAAAGGCATCATTACGTAGCAATATAGCCCAATGTCTGTGACAAAACTAGTGTGTTCCTGGTTCGGAATGTGCATCGGGATCTGATTGTATCCCAAGTACACATCCATGAACGACAATAACTCGTGTCCGACAGTGGAGTCGACTAACTGACCAATTCTAGGTAATGGGAAGCTGTCATTAGGGCATGCTTTGTTTAAATCAGAATAATCTACGCAAGTTCTCCACTTCCCATTCGCTTTTTTCACTAGCACAGGGTTTGACACCCATTTAGGGTAGAGGGCATCGTGGACAAACCCATTAGCTTTGAGCTTGTCCACCTCCTCTCTAAGATCAACGGACCTCTCCGGGTCCATTCCTCTCCTTTTTTGTTTAACTGGGATGTACCTCGGGTCTATGTTCAACATATGACTCGTAATAGCGGGAGAAATCCCGCACATGTCGGAATGTGTCCAAGCGAAAACATCGAGATTCGCTCGGAGGAAATCACTAAGGTCCTCGGTCATCGAGGGGCTGAGTTGTGATCCAATCTTCAGTACCCGCGACGGATCGTCTTGGCTGACTGAAATGTCAATCGTCAGTTCAGCCGGTGCTGTTTTTTCTTCCCTGGGTTCCTCATCATCGTCTCTCGAATCTATGTCTCTATAGATCCGAGAATGTTTCCCGAGCCAGGGCTGGGGCATTACTTGTCAATTGTTAGTATTCTAAATGCGGATGGGGTTGTCCGTAACCTTTCCTTTCTCTCTCCGATGGGCCTCTCGGAGCTCAGCCACATAACATGCACGACCGGTCGCCTGGTCGCCATGCAAAACACCTACTCCTTTATCAGTCGGAAATTTTAAAGTCAAACACCATGGGGCCAATGCTGCCCTAAACTAAGCCAGGACCGGTCGGCCCAGAAACACATTGTATGGAGAATCTACATCCAAAACTACGAAAGGTAGGATTCACACCCTCCTACGCTCACCATGTCCCAGTTCAACTGGAAACTCAACATACCCCACTGCATCAGTCGCTGCGCCATTAAAGCCATGTATACGAGCTTTAGATGGCTTCAAATCCTTCGTCTCCATCTTCATCTGGTCATAAGCCTTCTTGAAGATGATATTGACAGAAATTCCACAATCAATCAAAATTCTTTTCACAAAGGCCGGCCCGATTGTCGCAGATATGACCATCGGGTCAACGGTAGGAGCCTCCACCTAGTCAGCATCTCTACTCCTGAACACTATATCGTCTGTCATCATGCGCTGCTGTTTAGCGGGGGTCCCATCTTCCATATTGGAACAACACTCAAAATCTGCATGCCTCAAGGAATTAGCATACCGCTCCATTTCCTGCCAATTCTTATCTACGGGGTGAGGTCCGCCTATTATCGTGTTTATGACCAGTCTGCCCACGGTCCGAGTAGGCTCCTCAGGGTGACGCGGAGCTGGTGTGTGACCGGGATTGGACGTTCCCTGTCCACCTTCTTGAGGGTTCTTTACAAACTCCTACAACTTTTTCTGTCTAATCAACTTCTCTATAGCGTCATGTAAATGCCTACACTCTTCAGTATTGTGCCCATAAGTCTCATAGAAGCGGCAATACTTCCCAGTCCGCTTTTGCTCCTCGGTTGATTCCTTCGGATGTGGCTTTCTGTATTGAAAGGTATTGCAAGTTGATAGGTAAATATTCTCAAGAGATGCATTTAGTGGGGTGTATTCGTTGTAGGTTGGAATTCTCGGCTTCCATTTCCCCGCTTCTTTTTTCTTCCCCTAATTTCTTCCTCCGGATTCCTTAGATTGTCCGGACTTGTTCTGGACATTGACCTGAACTTTCCCCGAGTTGTCCCCGGATTGCTTCACAGAGATGTTGCTTTTCATGGTCTCCTGAATGGGCCTCGGTGCCTTATCTCGCCTTATCCACCTTGCTTCCTCTCTTCTTATGAACTGATGAGCCTTTGAGTAAAAACGCTCTAGTGTAGTTGGAGGTTTTCCTGCTAACCAATCCCCAAACTCTGAATCCGGATCCACACCTCACATCATAGCCATAAGAATTGCGTGATCATTAGGGTTGCTAACCTCCATAGCCCCAACATGGAATTTATGTAAATACTCCTTCAACGACTCCCCAGGAGCTTGGATTACACTTGATAGAGACATCACGTCCTTTGGACGAGTAGTATGTATTCTGAACTATTCTATAAATTTCGTTGCCAATCCCTCGAAACTGGATACGGACCACGGAGGAAGTCGGGTGAACCACATGGTAGCGATTCCAGATAGAGTTATTGGGAAGCATCTACACTTGGTTGCATCATTCGCTCTAGCTGAATCCATCACCCATTCGTACCTTATCACATGCTGCCGGGGATCGGTCTTTCCTTCGTAGGCCGGGATAGTTGGCATGCTAAACTTCCTGGGGTACTCAGCCTGTAGAATAGTGTCTGTGAATGGAGTATGACTCCTAGATACCCCCCAATCATCATTTGTTAAGTCTTGATTCTCTTTCATCAACTGTCTGACCATAGCTGTCAGGTTTGGGGTTTGTATGGAAGATGGAAGGTTGGAGTCTGTCCTATGGGATTGATCAGTTTGATGCTTCCTCTGTTGGTGATCTGCCAAACGTGCATCTTGAGGTTCGACATCATTGGCGTCTTGGTGAGCCGGGCGTCCAGGTTCCACACGCGCTCCAGATCCTAAGTTTCCCGATCCTGCTCGGTTGCGGTCTCCGAGGTGTAAGTGATCCCTAGTTGTTCGATCAGCATCACCTGCCTGCGTAGTTTTAGTCTTGCGGCATCTACGCCTGGGAGGTTCATCGGACGAAGTTGAGCTATTAGATGAAGAGTAAGGAGCTGGACTACCCCCATCATTCTGATGCTGTTGTTGAGTGAGCTGAGCCATAAGGTTGGCGTTAGCTTGAATCTGTTCTCCAAGTTGTCTCTTGCTTTCCATGAGTTCTCTCATTAAGTCGTTGAACTCTGTTCTGGTGACAACTTCCATTTGGTCCTGGATGGCAGTCCCTGCACCCAGATTTGCTTGCTGATTGCTAGGTCCTATTTGTTGTACGCTAGCGGTCTCATGGGCGTCCGCATTATGAGAGGCTGATTTGGTACGTGGTCTTCCCATTGTAGAGTTATTGGTAAGAACTCTGAGTAGAATCAATTGACGTCTCGCGAATGACTTGGATCTCCTTTGGGGGATTTATTCAATCCAGTAGCTATAAAGCAGATCCTTGTGGCCTGAGAATTCGATTCTCAGTGAAAGCACCAAAGTGTTAGCACCAAAATTGGTCACTAACCCCCTTTAGAAAGATTGTGTAGAGAGATAAATGAAGAAGATAAATTAAAATAGAGAAATATAGACTAAATTAACTGCAGAAATCTAGAACACCAAATTTATAGTGGTTCGGCGTAACTGCCTACGTCCACTTTGAATTGTAATCTTTATTGCTTTCCCAGGTAGTTAACTACAGATACAATCCGTACGATAATGACTTGAGTACAAATTTGAACTGGAAAGAATGAGTCTTGAAAGTGGCAGAGTCTCCTCAGTGTTCACGAAAAAAGGTCCATTTCACCGTGCCCCTGCCCCTCTATTTATAGACGAAGATGAGTTGGACTTCCCTCTTGGGCCTAGGAGTGAGATACTTCGGCCCGTGGCGAGTGACTTCTATGTGTCGAGCCACAAATGCCGAATGACCTTGGTATGCCTTGTGAGGAGAAATGCCGAGCGAGGCAGGAATGTTGGACGAGGCTGTAATGCCGAACGAGGTGGGAATGCCGGTCGAGGCTGTAATGCCAAGCGAGGCTGGAATGCCGGTCGAGGTTGTAATGCCGAACGAGGCGGGAATTCCGGTCGAGGCTGTAATGCCGAGCAAGGCAGGAATGCCGGACGAGGCTGTAATGCCGAACGACCTTTGAATGCCAAACGATACCCCTTATGCCGAACGTCCTTTGAATGCCGAACGATACCCCTAATGCCGAGCGAGCCTGGAATGCCGAACGATGCTTATGTTGTGCCTCTAGTTACTTGGTCAAACCTCCATGTAACAATAGGTAACGTGAGCATGGTGGTGATTACGCGTGCGACTTTAATTCGGGTGCTCAGTAATCGTTATGAGTTCTAAGCGCTTAGTGTGTGCCTTTCGTAGGCACCAATGTCTATTGTGTAGGGAGCTTTAGTGTCCGATCCACAGTAGATTCTATGGAGTAGCAGGCCGATCAAAGGGTAGTATTAGGAATTCAGCCTAATCAAAGTAGCTATAAAAAACAAGTGCAAACAATCAAAGTTAATCAATTATGTTAATTTAGTTAATTCACATTTATTTCCAGCTTATTCCTTCTCTCTATTTCCTTTGTTTCCTTTTATATACTAGAACTGTTGTAAAGTCTATTACTTTTACTTTGCTTAAAGATTTTGGTAATTACTATCATTCACCAGACTTTTAGTCCAACCCACTCCTCCATTTTCCCCTTTTCCCCCATAGGCAATCAGGGGCATGGACGGTAGACTACAGGCATTTGTAGATTTCTTCGGAGGAGATTCTATCATGTATTTCTTTCCTTCAGTTTCACTTTTTAGTTCTTTTTGTTGAACTGGCATTTTGTGAGGGATGTATTGTACTCTGATATTATTGATACTATGGATTTTATTTCGCAAGACACGTAAGCTTATTTTGACATTTGATGTATTTGGTATTTGGCGACTTATTTGATTTATAAATCAATTTTGAGGTCTTGTTCTAAATAAATTATTATTATTGTAATTGTTTCCACTATTTATATATTTTTGTCTTATGAATCTTAGTCTCTGCTAGTTTAGTTTTATCTATAACGCAACATGCCTTTTAGTGTGCTCTTTTTGGTATACTAAGAGGTGTGGGGTGTTACAACTAATGAAGATACCTAGTGAGTGAGTCTTTGCTAATGGGGGATTATAAAGGACAGTCAGGCCTGGAACAACACGATAAGAGGTTATAGGATAGAAAGGAGCCAGTACTAACGGGAGTTCTTATACGCGTGGATCTGATGCGACGTGGTACAAGTGGACGCCGATGCAGTACAATGAGTGGTATTTTGCACTACGATAGAGAGATTAACAATGGGTGCATGCGATGAGTCATATAGCGAGTTTGCATTTCCAGGTTCTCCCTCTCTAAGCATAGTGATGATAGGTAGTTATGGGAGAGTAGTTCCACAGTCACCCACGGGCGTTATTTTCTTATTAGATAACTCCAAGGACGTTGGCCGATCATTAGTGTGAGGTTCGATTTATATTTCAACTCATTGTGTTAGATAAGAATCCTTAGGTATTGGACCTAAGGAGTTCACGGATACTTGTTACACACCTATATCACTTAGAGTAGTTTTAAAGTTAGATGCACATGATCATCATATTAAACTCGTACTCATTCACCAGACTTTATGTCTGATCCATTCATTTTCCCTATTTTTCCGCACTACAGGTGGAAAGGACAGCAGGTAATTGGCTTATTCTTGATACTTAGAGAGTCGAGCTTATATTTAGAGTCTGTTTTATCCTATTTTACACTCCATTTATTATTCTAGCTTATCAATATATTTTGCTTCATGTATCCGACATTATGGGATATTTTGTTAGGTACCCTGTATTGGATCACGTACTGATATTTTTCTGAAACTATGACTTGATATTTTCTTGGATTTATATTTTTTTTGCGATGTATACATATTTTTATTCCTTCCATTGTGAGTTCCCAAAGTATAATATATCTTAAATTGTATCCGCTTGTATTAGTCTATGAAATGTTAAAGGTTGATGCAAGGTCGAAAGCCACCCTGAACTTTGGATCGGTGTGATGGGAGGTGCAGGTTGTCACGGTTGATATCAGAGCATCATTCAAAGTTTCTTAGGGATTAGACCATACCGAGAGAACGAATTTGAAATTTTTTGAAAAAATTGGTTTTCCAAAGTTTTAAAAAATGGACTTTTTGAAATATATATGTAAAAAAGTAAATATTTTTAGAAGAGCTTTTCCAAAAAATTTATATATACCGTAATCTCTCTTTATCATGCCTATGCTATCTTTGATTCGTGTCTATGTTATCTCTCTTATTCGTGCCTAAATTATATGTGAAAAGTTGCTAATCATGTTCTTGAAATTCACTGATACAAGATGAATGACCCCATAGGTTCAAGCTCTAGCAATACAACCGAAATCCTGGACATGAACATCCTCTATATGGTTCCCCCAGTATCTTCAGGTTAGGGGACAAGCCAAGCTCAATCCTGCAAAAGAGCCTACGAAAGGAGTGACATGTGTTCTTCCTACCCACCCACCTACCGCTCCGGACTTTACTAAGTTATGCAAAGATTTTTCTATCCTCGAAAGCAAGATGTATATGGGGACGAAGTCTTATGTGGATTTGAGAGCATGGATCCATGCTTGCGAGAGGATATTTGGTCTGATGGGCTTGATTGATGTTGTGAGGAGGCAGTTAGCTACCTGACAGTTCAAGGAGAGGCATTGAGCTGGTGGGAGATTGTTAATTCTAAGACCGATGGAGATGATATTTCTTGGGATGAGTGTCGTATGAGGTTTGATAAGAAGTTCCCTTTTAAGGCGAAGGAAGATGTTCAGCTAGAAAAGTTTATCCATCTTAAGCAAAGGGACATGACAGTCAAGGATTATATAAATTAGTCTAATGAGCTAGCTAGATTCAGTATGGAGTCGATTAGTACACCACATAAGAAGGCTCTTAAATTTGCTAAAGGACTAAACCAA
Organism: Allium fistulosum; assembly: GCA_030737815.1. NCBI lineage: Eukaryota > Viridiplantae > Streptophyta > Magnoliopsida > Asparagales > Amaryllidaceae > Allium > Allium fistulosum. The sequence continues at coordinate 1,044,192,063 of CM060906.1, forward strand.
CTTCTCTAAGATTTGGATGTGAGTCACATTCCAAAGGGTTTGCTCACTATCGTCTCTAAGAAGGAAGAGAAAGAGAAGGCTCAAAAGGCTAGAGAAAAGGCATCAGAAAAATAAGAAGAAGGGGGGATTTGGACCGAATGGGAAGCTTTAGAAGAATGATATGAAGTGTAATAAGTGTGGCAAACCGGGGCACTTTGCTAAGGAGTGTAGGTTGGATTGCTCAAAGATAAAATATTATAACCATGATTCGATTGGGCATTTGATGCGAGCTTGAAAAGCACCACTAAGAGCTCCTACTCAGACTTCTACTTAGGTGGTTTCGGCTTATGCACTAGAGGTGGTCCCTAGCTCGAAATAGCCAGTGGCAGAAAAGGGTAAGAAAGTGGTAATTGAAGGTGTGTTGACTCTTTCGGGTTTATCTATTCGCACTTTATTTGATATTAGGGCTTCACATTCTTTCATTTCTAATAGACCTGTAGATGACTTGCACTTACACACTAGTATAGTTACGGACCTAGTTACGTCAAACCCCATAAGAGGATTGGAATATTTGTCTATGTTATGTAAGGGTTTGAAGTTGTTTATCATAGGGGTCGAGTTTGATTGTGATGCCTTTGTATTGGGATTTTCTGGGTTTGGATTGATATTAGGCATAGATTGGATGACCATGTATGGGGCTATTTTAGATTATGATAGGAAGGTTGTCAGGTTGAGCACATGTAGTCGACATAACTTAGAGGTTTATTGCGATCCCCAAGGATCTGTTATGTTGAGTTACCTATATTAATTGGACGTATCACATGGCGAGCTTAGTGCGGTGTCTGTAGTTAGAGATTTCCCAGATGTATTTGCTGAGGCTACTGGTCTCTCGCCCCAAAGTGAGATCAAGTGTAGGATCTATCTTGTTCAGAACGCTAGACCCGTTGCCTTACCACTAAGGCATATGGCTCTAAAGGAAAGACATGAGTTGAACAAGTAGGTTTATGAGTTATTGGAGAAGGGTTTTATCAGAAGGAGTATTTCTAAGTGGAGAGCACCAGTCGTCTTCGCCACCGAGGCCGATGGTTCTTTGAGACTCTACATAGGGAGCTAAATAAACCGATGAAGAAGACTCGTTATCCATTGCCCTGCATAGACGATCTCTTTGATCAGATGGTTGGAGCTGGAGCATTCTTATAGTTTGTCTTGATTACTAGATTCCATCAGTTGCATGTAAGCGAGAATAGTATCCAAAAGACGGCGTATGGTACACCCAACGGATTATATGAGTGGTTAGTCATGCCCTTCGGACTAACCAATGCACATCTCTTTGATCAGATGGTTGGAGCTAGAGCATTCTTATATGAGTGGTTATATGAGGGCAGTATTTAGGGGGTTGCTTAACAAATTTTTCATGGTATTTATGGATGATATTCTTGTATACTTGAGGATGTCGGTGTAGTACAATAAGAGGCATTTCACACTACGATAGAGAGGTGAACAACGGGTGCATACGATGAGTCATACATCGAGTTTGCATTTCAGGGTTCTTCCTCTCCAAGAGTAGTGATGATAGGTATTCATGGGAGAATAATTCACACAGGAGCCTACTAGCGGTGTTTTCTTATTGGATAACTCCAAGGACGTTGGCTGACCGTTAGTGTGAGGTTCGATTTATAGTTCGACCCATTGTGTTAGATAAGAATCCTTAGGAGTTTGCAGACACTTGTTACACACCCTATATCACTTAGAGTAGTTTTAAAGTTAGTTGCACATGATCATTATATTAAACTTATACTCATTCACCAAACTTTATGTTTGATCCATTCTTTTTCCAACTTTTTCCCTACCACGGGTGGACAGAGCAGCAGGTGATTGGCCCATTCTTTAAACTAGGAGAGTCGAGCTTATATTTGGAGTCTGCTTTTATTCTATTTTACTCTTCATGTATTATTCTAGCTTATCAGTACATTTTGCTTCATGTAGCAGACTTTGAGGGATATTTTGTTATGTATCTTGTATTGGGTCACGTATTGATATTTTTCTGAGACTATGAGTTCATACTTTCTGGGATTTATATTTTTCTATGATATATACATATTTTTATCCCTTCCGCTGTGGGTTCCAAAAGTGTAGTATATCTTACATTATATCTGCTTGTATTAGTCTATGAAATGTTAAAGGTTAGAACCCCGACGATCCGTATTTCTCGGCACGACACGAGGTCGAAAGCCACTTTGAGCTTTGGATTGGTGTGACTGGAGGTGCGGGTTGTCACAATACATCAGTAACAGCTAAGTAAACTTCCTTTACAGCAGCTCCAAAATTATCAGACAACTATGGAACTCCATCTCCTAAAATCTCATGTTAGGTGGTGAAACGACACTGTTATGGACAAACAAACGTAATTGGCACTCCATTTCAATTGTTTACCATTCACTTATGTGCGCCAGTGAAATGCTTATCTTTCCCTAGGCTGCAAGAGTATAAAGCATGAGTAGCCCTATAAAAGAAAACCTCCTCCTTTGGAAAGTTATGGCAAATGCACTCCATACCAAAAATAAACTCTTTAACACATGAATCATTGATAATGACACTAGCGTGTTATGCAATAGAGTGGCTGAATCGAATGTATACATCTTCTTTGAATGCCATTTTGTCTACTAAATATAGGTGAGAATTATAGCTAATGGAAACTATCATAGGTCGTCAATCAACAATACAACTAAATGGATCAACATTTACAAGGGTTCAAGATGGAAAATGCCCAGAAATGAACTACTTAGAATGCTGAAATGCTTTGTTTTGTTGGTCTGGGTCAACAATAACAACATGGTCTTCGGGCTAGGACAAAGAACAACGGTGGAGCTGTACCTGATCATTCACAAGAAAATCCTGAAGGATATTCATCATGTGCGAGATGACCAAGCTCCAGGAAATTAGTTTCATTACTCTAGATCTATATGTAAATTTTGTAGTGCGGTAATGCTATTACATTCTGGCCTTTCTTGCGGTTTAGGCCAAGTTTTGGTTCAACTTTTTGTACTCGGCTATTATTTAATTAATAAAATCGGGTCGGGCTATCTTAGCCAATTACCATTCCAAAAAAGGAATATTCATGATAGTATATGCATATTTAAATTTATTATGAATATGAACTAAATTAAATTAAAACTGAAAAGACATTTCAAGTAAATAATGATATATAAATTGAAGAATAAAATATATTTAGAATTTTATTTTATATGTAATATACATAAACAATAAATATAAAATAGAATTTTGAATAAAATAAATTTATAGAAAAATAAAATTATTAAAATAAGATTCTTTTCAAAAATCAATATATAAATTGAAATATAATATCTATTTAGAATAATTAAGAAAGAAATATAAATAGAACATTTTAAATAATAATAGATAAGGATAATTACACAAATGAATAATAGTTAAAACTATAAATATGTATCAATTAAAATAAAAAAGTAAAAATAAAAAAATTGGCATCTTTTCGGTATATATGACGACATACTTAGATGACTATGTTGGTATACGCAAGCTTGAAATGGTACATCTTTTCAAGTTTTAAACTTTTGAGATTCCTTCTCAATTTTTTCAATTAAGAATTAAAAAATACCTTTATTGACTGACATATACATGTTCAATGCTTACATATTCACCCTACCTCACTCATTCATTCACGTATCGCTTGATTTTCAAATTTCAAAAACAAATACAACCTTTATTCTCTTTTTCTCTACTAAATCAATGGCTTCATCCTCTCAAACTCCTAAACTCACGTTAAAAATCAAAAATTGACTTTACAATGATAAAGAATCAATGAAAGCCTTCATTGATTACAAAGAGCATGCTAATGTCTTCTCTGGTAGATTTAAAAAATTTAATGATTTTCCTTCTTATGATCTACTTTCTTTTTGTATGGAAAATGGTAATTTTGGTTTTTGATTCTACCCAAAGTGATTTTCTTTGTTACCTTACTCTTGTCAAAAAAATTTATGCAAATTTAAATGGCAATATCAAGGGAGTTATGATCAAATTTGGAGTAGTGTGAAAGGCACTGTTATTATTTTGGATGCAAACTTACTTGGTGAACTTTTGGCTTGCAAAAACAGTGGGAACAATCTTTTGAAAGAGGAAAGTAATTACGATAGTCGTGAGGTTTTACACAATTTGTTCGAAAATGATTTGAAAATTGTATTCAAAGGCAAAAATCTTTGTCTAAAAGCAAGGCTTATGAGTTTAATTTTGCAACAAAGTATAACTCCCCGAACCGAGAATTATAACAACCTTACTTCAAAAGTTTGCAAAACTTTGTTTTCTATTTTTGCAAAAAGAGATATAAATTAGGTACAAGTCATTCTTTTTAACTTTATCGCCAAAGGAATTTCTAAACATGATCATAGACTTTATCATGGAGTGTATTTGACAAGAATCTTTACTTATTTTGAAATTAATTTAAAGGGAGAACCCACTTCCAATAGAAAACCTTTTAACAAGAAAAATCTTTCTCTTATGCATCTCCCATATGAGTTTGTACCTTATGAAACTCTTGCGGAAAAGGAGCAAAGGTTGGCTTTGAAGGATATTAACGAAGAAAGCATGGACGAGGAGGAAGAAAGAGCCATAGAAATTAATGAAGAGGAAGAAGAAGAGGAGTAAGAGGAAGAAGAGGAAGAATAAACTTCTCTTTAAAGTATAGAAAGGAAAAATAGGCCTAATAAATGTGGTTTACAAAGAAATCAACAAAAGGTTCTTGAAAAATCAAAAGAAGCTTAAAAAGTCCTTTAGTGAAAAGTTCTCGATACATTCAAAAAAGGGATAATTTCCATGGAAAAATCATGAGCAAACTTGGTAGCCACTCTCCATCTTCATTTACTTTTTCTAGACTTTGTATCTTATTTTATTTTAGTAGTAATTTGTATTTTTCTTTTTCTATGTTTATTGTACTTTGTTTCTAGTTAATGAAATCATCTTAAGTTATGATAATTATACATATTAATACTCTCTGGAAAAATTTAAAATACAAATAAAAATTAATAAATGATTACACAAAGAAAAATAGAAAATAAAAGAAAAATTATAATGACTGAAAATGTCTATATGTCGACATACACAAGAAATATGTCGACATACAGGTAACACATGTCTACATGTCGATATACTACATTGACTATGTCGACATACAACGTAAAATCAATTATTTTTAAAATTAAACTTAAATTAGTTAGTTAATTATTTTAGCAGGAACTGTTATGAACATTTTTAACATTATAAAAAATATATTTTAGACCAGAAAAACCCGTCATCTTCTTCGCCAAATAATCACATTCATTTCTCAGAAAAATACTCAAAAATGAATAAAGGAAAGGGAATTTTCAATGAAATTACGAGTGAAAACTTAGAGAATTTTTTTTAAGTCTTTAAGAGAGCACTTCATACCATCTTAAGAAACCAGAAAAATCTAGTAAATAATCAAAATTCAAGCAGGAGAGGCAATTTTCTTACCTTGTTATTTCATTGATTATGTGGTTAAGGATAGAAATGAGAATTTTCCTAAAGATTGGGATGTTAATTCTCTTGAATACGTCATTGGCCCTAACAATGGATGAGTTAAAGATAATAAATGTTAAAAATCAACATCTATTAATAAAATTGTTTCCATATGTATATCTTTTTATTATGTTTTGTACATATTTTCTTTGTTTATTATATATATATATATAGTATAAACTGGTCTGATAATATAAGTGTGCTATGTAGAATTGTTTAATCAAATATAATTGTTTATGTTCATTCAATATATAAAGTCTATAGTATTCACACCTCATTAATTTATTAAATTAATTATATACTGAATAACTTAATTCATATTTAAGTTATTTTAAGATTTATTCATTTATGATGATAACAAACATACCCATATACTTATGTTCTATTCAAAAAGTATCCTACACACCTCATTACTCTATAAATGTTCTCTAACGTCTTTATATAAATTATTTTATTCAATTTTTGTTCATGACAAAGGGGAGAGAAAAAGATATAAAATATAATAATAAAAAATTAGGGAAGCATTAGCATAAGGAGAATTAATGGATTCAGGGGAGTTAAATCTATATTCAATCTTATATTTTATCCAAGATTATTTAGATGGTTGTCATTATTAAAAATGATGAGATTGTTAGAACCATAGGTATTGGTTTTGATGATAACAACCAAATAAATATTGATGCTAATGATTTTCTAATTTTATGTATGATATAGATATATTACATGATAATCAAGTAGAAATGCAGTACACTAGTCAAGGAAATCAATACAAGAATTCATGTACAAGACTAGGTAGATCAAGAGAAATCAAAAAGATCAAGGAGATCAATAGGAACAAAGGAGATTCAAAAGCAAGTCTAGGATAATATATGAGACTCAAGGAACAAAGTTTGGAAGGGTATAAGAAAACAGTCGTTCGGTTTTATAGTATATCGAGTCATAGAATTAATTGTTAAATATCCCATAGCAAATCTTTGAATTCTCTCTTTTAAAACTCTTTATTTTATTCCCTAAAGAATTTTTTATAAAATGTTTACTTTGGTTTTACAAACTAAAAGAGTTAATATAATTTTTATAAATCTATGAGAGTATGTCGATATACTAGTCGTTAGATGCAACTTTTCATTTTAAATGAACGAACACTTCCTTTCACCTTTCACGAAAGGTTACTTCTCTTCATCTTCTATATAAAGGAACTAGAAAAAAAAATTAAAATTCTCTATCATTTCTCTCACTTTCTTCTCTCTCGTATTTTGTAGAAAAATCATATTGCTTATATATACTTACATGTTGTGAATCCACTCTCTTTATCTATATTACTTCGAGGATTTGCAAACTATAAAAAAGTCAAAGAATTTACATTTAATTCTCTATCATTTACTCTTCGATCCCATTCATATTCCTAAAAAATCAGAGACATATTGCTACTGGAGGTCTATAGGAAGTTGTATTGAAGACTAATTAAAATTGCGATCGAAAGATTCTATTTCTTTTAAATATTACTCTAATATTTGTTTGTAAAGGTGCATCCAGCCACCTATGGAAAGTCAGGATTGTATAGGTGTGTCCTACCACCCCATGGAAAGTTAAGATAGGTGTTCTTGCCACCTGGTTCAAAGTCAAGAATATTAGGTGTGTCCTGCTACCCATGGAGGATAGGTGTTATTTGCCACCTGAGTCAAAGTCAAGTTGTAAATGTTTGTATGCCACCTATGGAAGTGCAAGTTGGTTATTGTGAAAAGCTGTACAGAGTACAGGACTTGATGTAGGATTGAGGATCCAAACCAATATAAAAATCTTGGTGTCTTCTCTTTACTTTTACTAACTTTACCTTTTGTACTTATTATATTACTGTTTGTTATTCTGATTCTACAGTGTTGATTTTGATAATCACAAAATAAATTGGTAATAAATTTAAAAACACTATTCAACCCCCATCCACTCTTATATTAGCTTTAAAATCCAATCCGCACATTATCAAGGTAGCACATCACATACTCCACCCTACATCTTTACCTACCACCTGCCTTCCCACCTGATTTCTAGTTTTAGTTTTGTTGCATGTATTTAATTTTTTTATTGAGTCATACCAATGTATTCCGATGTTTGTATTCCAAAGTACTAGTATTTATTCAAAATTTTCTTTTTATTGCCTTTATTATAATATTTCATAATTTACAAATAATTTAAATTCATTTAACAGCGTTATTTAAACATAATTTAAAACAAAAATAAAAACAATTATTCATAACAAAACAATTAAATACCCCTTCCAACTATAAAATCATGAAGTTCCCTACAGACTACCTAGGCTTCAGGATTAGGCTAACAAAGCTAAAAAAGGTGGATTGGCGGGTGATTATGTGATGACCGCCCTACACCCTCGCTACCCAATATACTTGTATAATGCGCCGTGCAGGTGCCCGACCGATGCATGATGGTAGGCAAGGGTGTAAAGAAATAAAAATTCAAGCATAGAACCTGTAGAACATCTTGCAGTGCACATACAAAATATATTATAATAACATAGATTTAAAACAAATGAGATAGTGATATAATCAACTGAACAATAAATAAGAACATCAGAGTGCATTAGGTTAATAGATTATACAAAAACGGAACTAATAGAGTTTATACATCCCAAGTCTTCAAAATAAACTCCAAACTGTCTCTATAGTAATACAAGCACCGGTATAGCTCCACAGTACTACACAACGGAATATATGTGATAGTAAGCTCCAAATTTTGATATATGAAAGTTTAGCCTTCTGCTCGTACTTCATACAGCTCCATGCGCTATCTAAACATGTTATCCCTAATCTAATCATTTAGGAGTACCCAAGATAACAAGAAGCAAAGCATGAAACCTCGGATCAGAAACATCCCGGTGCAAGCAATAAATCATCTCAAAATACTATAAAAATCATATATGGTAAATAGGGTCATAGAGTATGAGAACCATATCCGACATATCCCTGCATCCAAAGAGTTAGCACATAAAAGTCGATATATACTAATCTACTATCATAGCCATATAAATGTACTTAGTCATAGTACAATGTCTAGTGTTTGGGTATACGGTCTAAAATACTTACATCATGTGATACCCTAGAGTGATAAACAACCATGGAAAACTAACATCCATCAGACAATCCTCATCATCGCTCGTGTGCGTTGGATATATGATAACTCGTATGACACAGTTGTAGACCAAGGACTCAATCAAAATCCTATCTTCATTGGTGCTCGAATCCATGCCACTTCGAAAGGCTAGGATCTAGGCCAACAATCGCAAAGCCCAGGGTAATCAATTATCAAAAGATCTAGACACGATCGCAAACCCAGTAGGAGCTACCAATATAACCCTTCTTTATGAGCCACTAGAAAAGTCTGAGTTATCAACAATCCCTTTGCACGCATCTATAATGGAACTCAATCATTATTCCATTACAGCTATCTCCATAGTAGAACATAATAGCAAATTTCACTCACAAGCCCCCATCATTAAATTTATCCTTGTGGATCACCGTCACAACTCCCATCGTTAAGTCGCTATCATCAGATCGCCTCCAGACATCCATCGTAAGTCGAAGAGTTATCATGTCGAAGTTCCAAAGTCATCGCCATAGTCATCGGTGTCAAGTTGAAGTGACATGCCAATGCTCCCCTAGTTATTGCATGAAATCCACGATCGTCCTGAGTTGTTTGGAGTTGCCAACTTCACTCCACATCACCCCCAAGGACCCCAGAACAAGCCACGAAGAAAGTGCCAAAGTATCGCCGCACCATGATGAAAATTTCTTGTCTTAACATTGTTTGGGTTTACCCTAGAGTCGACCCGAAGTAGATGCTTCCTTTCCCTAAGTCAAGCCTGAAGCACCTCGAGCGTCTATTCTTATTCGGTGCTGACCTGGGGTAATCCCCACTTTTTCTCGAGCTAAGCCCGGAGCACCTTGCCCTCGAACAACAATTCCTGTCTAACCCGAGCTAACACTACCATCGAACATAAGTCAAGCCCGAGCCAATAACCCCGAACAACAATCCTTGTCCGGCTTTGAGCCAAATCACGCTTCACTCCAAGCTGCGCCTAGCACCGACTAGAATCTCCCCGAACCAAAATACTATCGAGTCTCTGAATCCCAATTTCACATCGATTCCACCGCCATGCTCCGTTCTTCGACCTGTATGTCTTATGTATGCATCGATACAACTCCTAACCTCTTTGAGCCTATTCATTGAAGTTCGGTTTTGTAGTTTCTAACTTTAAGTCGCTTCAATGAGCATTTTCAACCATACAAGCATACAAGCAAACACCACACATGCACCATAAAACATGCAAACATATAACAAATCATGGCAAATCATCCTATAATATGTTTCTAACCTAGCCTAACACACATCAAGGCAACCCCACATCAAATTAACATGATTAGAACACTTTAAAATGTTTTAAATTCATTTTTACTTCTGGTTTAGGTTTAAAACTGTTCCAAAACATGATTTTGACTTTAAAAATGGGTTTAGAACATGTCAAAATATATAGATACATATATAGTAAGGTGAGAGATGATAAATCACTCACCAAAACATCCAAAATTTATGTTTTGCATGCAAATCTAAAAATGAACAGTAAAGATGTATTCTCCCTCTCCAAAAATGTAGATATGAAGATACCTAATGAATCCATTGTTGATCTACCCTTATTTTATGATTTAGACTTTTTTGGGGGAGAAAGAGAAGGTTTTTGGTGGAGAATGAGTTAATAGGAGTGCAAATCTATTTGAGAAGAGGTAAAAGTAATTTTGGGATGATGGTTCAGCCTAATATAGCCTCCAAACTCGAAATGGGTTAATGGGATAACCTCCATAATCTCTAATTACCCACTAAGCTGCTCCAAAAATTCAACCTTCAAACAACCATATCTCCTAGTCAGAAAGTAAAATTGCTATTATGACTACTCTATAGAAGGGAAACCATCATATCTCCAATTGAAGTGGTCTCGGACGCTAATTCGACTTTTATCAAAAGTTATAGCTATTACAAGTTTTCCAGGGTAAAATCGTCTGGAAAAATTCTAAAGATTGAAAATGTCACTAGTAGGTATTTTTCAAAGTTATAGAGTCATACGACCTCATATAAATTTAAATATAATATTTTACGATCCTCCGATACATAAAATATGGGTCGTTACAGATTATAAATAAAATTAAACAAAAATTATCAAATTGGAACAGCAGACTTCTATCCAGAGCTTGTAGGATCGTCTTAGTTAACTCCAAGCATGTCAGTGGATACCCTAAAAATCCAAAATCCATCCACATCCATATCCGAAAACGGATAAATATCCGATACCTGAAAAAAGGGATGCATATATGAGGGTATCCGCATTTGAAAATTATCGGTCTGGTTTTTGCCAAGATTATAGTTTATATTTTATGTATTTTAGTACTATGAAATTTATGTGCTTATTTTTTCATTAAGTTAATAATTTATATTATATGCATTTAATGCATATTAATTGCTCAAACCTATTTATTATCATCATATTTGTTTATTTTTCAAACTTTTATAACCAAGGGATTGAAAAAAAATCATGTTAAACCAAAATTTTCTATTTATATTCTCAATTTACTGATCGTTAGCAGATAGGATAATTATCCAATATCCATCCGTATCTACGAATGCAGATATTTCACATTCGAAAACGATTTGCAACACCCCTAAAATTTAAGGGAAATTTAATAAGAAAATTAAATTTAAATAAAACAAGGACTAAAATGAAATTTTCGTAGACTTTTGAATTTGGCTAAGAAGCTTGCACCATTGCATTCATAGCGATTTTCTGGGAAATTTTCATATTTAACAATTCAAAATCAAAGTTAGTATGGAGAAGTTACGGAGGTTTGAAAATTTGAAAATGGAATAAACTTAAATTTTAAAACTTCTCAAAAATACACTATGACCGGTCGACCAAGGGGTTGTCATGGTTGACTAAAGGGGGTAGTGATCAACCGTTCATGCTATTAATTCGAGATTTCTGGAGCTACTTTGAATGGTTGAGATGCATTGCTTCGTCACTAAGTTGTGATGACCGAACAAGATGATAGGAAAGATTCTCCAGACCTAATCTAACATCCCAAACTTGCCTCCGACCTCTATAAATTCGAACCTAAGCTTACCTTAAAATCAGTAGAAAAACTTATTGTACCAAAACTCCGCCAAAATCTATCGTCTCCTCCAAGCTAGAATTTCTTCAAAACTAAATAAAAAGCAAAGTAGGAATACAAAAAATCAAATTTAGAAAGGGAAGTTTATGGAGGGCTATTCAAGAGCAAGGAATGAACTTAGAGCTTGGATCTAAGGGCAGTGAGAATAAGTTTAATTATATGATTATTTACAGTTAAATTTAATCCGTTCTAATTGGTCTAGGGTGTTAGTAGTTTAATATATTAATTATAAACCCTAATTCTACAATCTAGAAACCCTAATTCTATAATCTAGAAATCTAGATTAGAGATTAATGTTACTGTAAATTAATAAGGTGAAAACCCATATTTTAGTTGAAACCCTAAAAGTGGTTAACTATACAACCAGTCAAAATACATGAATCTCAAACCAATGAAAATTAGGTAAAATTGTGAAAAAGATTGGTCACTGAAATTGCTAGGGTTCAATGTAAAACACAGTAATCAATTAAAATTAATAATAATAAAAACCCTAAATTAGAAACTGGATGAACCCTAAAAAAATTTACGCGACCGATCAACCCTCACCCTGAACCATCGACCGCAAGTGGTCAACCGATAGGGTGTAGTGGTCGACCGGTTGTCAACTAAAACACATAACTTGAACCTTGGCCTAAGGCCTAGGTTAATAATAAAAATAAATATAAACATTAATTATTGTGTAAGCCTATTTGAGACTATTTGTATGTATGTTAGGAGCTGCAGGGAAGCTAGTTCCCTATGAGATGACGCTAGGATGTTGTAGTGTTGGGTAAATGTTCTTTACCTAATGGAAGGTCGAGTATTCGACTGGGGTGATTTTTATCGCAAATTGACACTTATAGGAGGTTCTACGGTGGAGCACATCACTGACTATGCATGATGGAGTGTGCGGGCCCGACACAATGGGAGTCCTAGTATGCACGTATATTGTGCGTATGGTATAGTTCAGAGTTTGGATCTCGGCACATGCAAGAAGAGGCATAGACTAAAGTTGGGAGGCGAAAACAGATTGCAAACGATGAGACACTTTGGTGAGTCAGCATTTCTGGTCTTCCTCTTCAACTGGTAGTGGGTTTACGTGCAGTCGTAGTTAGGGGAAGATTCGTTCCTTAATAACCTAGGGTGGCGGTGGCGGTGACGGTAGTGGGAATTTAGTTCCACGATAGCCTAGGGGCAGTGTTTCCACGACTAGCAGCTCTAGGAGTGGCAGCCGATCGTTAGACATTGAGGTTCGATCCATAGTTTGATCCTTGTAGTAGCTTGCATAATTAGTAGTGTAGGTGTGTGTGGATTAAAACCCTTAAGAAGTGGACCCTAGGATTACATGGACACTTATTGTATAACCTATGTCACTTAGTATAGAGTTAAAGTTAACTATACATGACCATCATGTATTAAACTTATACTCATTCACTAGACTTTTGTCTGGCCCACCTTTTTCCATCTTTTTCTTTCCCCACCACAATTGGACAATACAACAGGTGATTGGCCCATTCTTAGTATTTGGAGAAGCGAGCTCATCCTTGGAGTTGCTTGTTATCATATTTACTCTCCATGTATATATCTATCTTATCAGTACATTTTATTTCCTATATCAGATTTGGAGTGATATTTTCTATGTACTCTGTATTGGACCACATATTGATTTTCTGAGACTGTGATTTGGATATTTTCTGAGATGGATATATTTCAGTATTATATATTTTGTTCCTTCTGCCGTGAGTTCTGAAAGTGTAGTATATCTTATATTATATTTGTTTTTTAGTCCCTATAATGTTATATAAAATCCCAACCGCTCGTATTTCTTGACATGACATGAGTTCGAAAGTCACACTAGACTCTGGATCGATGTGTTGGGAGGTGCAAGTTGTCACAGATTTCGGATGCAGATGCAGATATGGCACTATTCTTATCCAAAAGTATCCATTTACATGCCTAATTAACTCGGTCTTATTAGCACTTCCCATATATTAGATGTCTTATTACCTCTTTCCAAAATGGGTAATTGACAAAATTGATAAGGTTAGAAGAAATTTCCAGTGGAGAGAAGACAACTCTTACAGTAGCATTAACTGTCTTGTCAACTGGGAAATGGTTTGCAATTCAACACAAGAAGGAGACCTTGGAATCATAAACCTTTATAATCTCAATGCGTCTTTACTAGGAAAATAACTTCGAAAATTTAATAACAATAACGAAAAGTTAATTTGGAAAGAAATGATTTCTAACCAATTCTATGGTGGAACTTACAACCTTCATCATATCTCTTCTAATCCCAACAACATATCTCACTTTTGGAAATCCATTTTAATTTTTTTAACATTTTTAATCTTGGTATCAATCACATAGTTCATGATGGAAATAATACTTCCTTTTGGCATGAAAGCTGAATTTTAGCTATACCTTTGATAGTGGAATTAAAGGAACTTTATTATATTTATAATTTCAGAAATGCCTTAATTTTTGAGGTTTCTACACCTTATAACAAATTTTTGTGGAACTTTAACTTCAATCGAGCCCTCGAAGGTACTACATTGACTTAATTTGTAACACTTAGTGCAATGAACTCTACAACTTAGATAATGAAAGTGATCGGCAATTTGGTGTTGGGAAAGTAATAAAATATATTCCTCAAACAGTTTACAAATTCTTAAATTTCTCCGGGAAGAAGGAAACAATCTTCAAACTAATTTGAAAGTTAATGCACATCCTAAAACCATGTGGCTAACGCTACACAAAAAATTAAACACACTGAATTTTTTAAGAGAAAGAACTCAATTTTGAATAGAAATGTGTTTTTAATAACTCAAACTTAGAAAACACAACACACTTATCCACCCACTAACTAACCCTATACTTGCAATCACTCTCCTTATATTTGTGTTAATATAACTAACATAGATTTCAACTGCAAAAACTACTGAAACATTCTCAGACATCAATATACCCATTATTATAGAATTTTGTTGAATGCTATTTTCATAATTACATGTTGGTATCTTTGGTTTGACAAAACCAAAGATGTTTAATAGTTCTAACACCTCTTCTAATAACCATACGCTATTGCACTATTCATCTACAATTAGATTGCAAACCTTAGTTATAAATTAGCCAAACATATGTCTTTTAAGGAATTTCTTAAAAGGTAAAAAGTAGGATGATGCCTTAAAGGTAAAAATTGTTTACAATAGTGGGAGACATAATTTGGCCATAAGCACCGGTCCAGTGGACCCTTTAAGTGAAGATAACCACTCGAGCACCCCACATTTGTTGGACTACAAGTCTACTTTCTATTTATCCACCTTTACCCTTTCATATATATACACACACACACATAAATGTTTCTAAACACACACACACACACAGATATATACACACACACACACACACACACACACACATATCTGTGTGCGCGCGCGTAGGACTCACATCTTCTATTGAAATTTTTAAGTCTAGTAGGCTAATACGGTTTTGATAGATTTTCAACGACCACTTTCCATGATTGGACACCTATAATGATAGATATGGGCCTCGGATTTGAAAGCTGGTTACGCTTGCATATAGTGCTGCGACCATTAACGTATAGTGCTTCACAAGGTATTACTTAAAGCAGATTTGATTACAATCTTAGTATCACTGTTAGTTCTCAAGCTTATAAGACTGGGGTTTTTTTTCTTCTCTTTTTATCTAAGGGGTTATTTCTACCTACCGGGCTTGTTGGTAACACCTCTTTTAAGTGTAGAATAAAATTTTATGAGTGCTTTCCTCCTTAAGAGGATTACTCACTTTACTCAAAAATATATTAAATACTCCTTTCAAATACCTCTTTAGCAGTACAAGAATGCATTCTCATTTCCTTAAAATTTCCTATTTCATTCCTCATTTAAATGTATATTTCATGTGCCTCTTTCATTACGCATAAGAACACATCTTAGTTAGAAGGGCTTATCAGCCTAGTTCGATAAAAATTGTGTATTTTTTTAATTAAGACCACATTAGTACTTTTTAGTAGTTATGGATAAAATTACAGGTAGTTCTATTAGCACTCCAATTATTATCTTTCAGCCTTCATAATTTCTAAAAAAATACTTACATCTCATTTGTTTCTTTTGTCACCCCAGTCCCTTGCAACTTTATCTTTGTTTTTCGATGAATCTATATGCACCCATCAAAACACTCCTTTCACCCACTTAAAGAATAATAAAATATTTACTCAAAACCACTTTAAAAACCCATTATACTAAAGTTGACAAAACTAAACTAAAAATAAAAAAGTAATTGCATAATAGAGTAGCATAATATAAAAAGAAGAAAAGAAAGAAAGAAACTTTAATTCTTAAACATATTGATTTCCTCTACCGTCAGTTTCCAATGGTAGGAAAAATAGAGGTAAGTAATTATTCTAAAAATTATAGGCTAATGTAAAATTATTATTTTTATGCTTACAATATTAATATCAATTAGTATGTTTGTAGTCATATTATTTGTATTATAATCAATAATGTTTAACTAATATTGTATACTACTTTTTGTCACGGTTATGTACTCATTTTTAAACTGAAGAAAATAATAGTATTCAATGCAACCATAATTTATTTGGTCGAGATATTTAATAGAGGATAAAACTAACAAATAATTTGATAAAACATGCAAAACCTGTAGTTGTGCATTTTTCAAACGGACCTGAAATTGTCTTATATCACATTAATTTTTTTGATATGAACCATAGCTTGTAGTACCAGGTTATCTATTATTATAGTTTCTTAGATTCGATTTGAAATGAAGAGAGCGTGAATTTTTGATTTGGGTAGTGTTTTCAAATAAAGAGGAGGGCTTTTTTTTATCAACATAATAATGAAATAAAATAAAGGTGGGTGTATATGGATATATGAAGTACTCCTTTGGATAAGATAAGTGTCAGGTAAGGGGGATATTTTAGTGGGTATTTATAGTATCACCTTTGTTCTTTTGTCATCTTCATCTCTCACTTTCTCTTTTCCTCTTCATATGTTCTTTCTTGCAACTATCCTAGTAAAAATTCATTTTTCTCTCTCAATCTTCTTAACAGAACAAGACAAAATCTAAAGTTGAAGTAGATCTTTTTTGTTTCACTTATTGATTTTGATTTAGAGATAATTTTTCCTCACCTTCAAAACTAAATAAATTGGGTATGGATAAATTGAAATCAGGGTTAGTCAAATCAAAATTGTGTTTCAATCCGGCAACCATACATGCGGCTTTTTATCTAACATCATGTAGTGTCTTGAAATAGCTTGCTTAGGCAAGGGTTTTCCCTTCATCTTAGCATTATGTTGTAAGTTTTTTTGAGAAGTATCGTTCCAAGACATGATTATATTGTTGTCACCCAAGAATGTTTCCCCATTCGAAGATCACATAGGGGCGTAAAAAACGTTCACTTAAGATACAATGGATAAGGCCTGCGCAACTTGTGATTTATTGCATAGATCGGAAAAAACACACGAAATTGAATCAGATGATGCTTTTTTTTATTTCAAAAATATGAATTGATCTATGTTTCACCAAATTATACCATAGACGTAGAGAGGGAATGACTGATGAGGTGATTGTTGAAGCCAACAACCATTAGTTGACCAACGGCTAAATCCTTTGCCTTTTGAATTTGAATTCAAATGCTAAATGAAATACATCATTTTAGGATGAGGCATTGCCCCACATCATGCCAAGGGGTGCTACCTCCTGAACCACATGACTTGACTGACCAAGTTTACTACCGTTTGTAAAGGCATTGTCCTCATGGACACCCCTCCATAATGACAAACTTTTTTAAAAAATTATGGAAAAACCTCTAACATTCCCTACCATTCTTCCAAAAATATTTATGAAGTAAATATTTAAATGTGTTGCATCAACTAAGTGATTGCTTGTATACCCTTTCGAGATCAGTTTATATAAATAATAATAATAAAATCTTCAGTATGGCTTTAAGCATCACCTTTGAAATTAGTACATAAATGAAAGTAGCTTGTAGCTTTGAACTTTCACTTACTGTAAATGACTATGGTGAAAATGTCTTGAACCAAGGACCTTATAAGTGATCAACCAAAATTTTCACCAACACCAAATTTCATTAGGAAAAAGCAATTCTTTGTTCCTATGCATTAATAGCCATGCATATTATCCTTATTTCATGAGTGCTCTAGAAATGGTATAATCTCGTATAAAGCAGTCACACTTTCTCACTCATATAGGTGAGTTCTAATTAAGTGATTATGTTGGTCACTTCTTTATTTAGAACCCATTAAGATTTAATGCATCTTTATCTTGTGGAAAATATACACTAGAGATTTTGAAATGGGTTTTAATATTTTATTCTAACATACTTACTTCATCATTTACAAATTGTTTGTACCTTTTGAACTTTGTTTAGTTTTCAAAACATAAATAGGGTTTCTATTGAAAGATAAATTCACATAGACCTTAATCTCATTCCCAAAGATGTCTTCGCAATCATCTTTCGATCCCTTCCTTTCATCAAAGAACCTGCTAAGTTGTTTTCTAATTTGACAAAGTCAATTGTAATTACTCCATGTTTAAGTAAATTTATAGAGTTAAAGGTGTGCCCTAGGGGCACTTACGTAATTTGTTATTGTATTTAACCGTTGTAAAAGAATCTTGTTCGAAAAGGTATGTTTTTGGTTTTATTTTCTTTTATGTGTGTTATTATATAGTGATATAAGTAATGATATTAATACATTAAATATGTAGAGGTATAAAATCCTAAGGAAATGTATTTTATCGACTGTAGTTGCGAATGTATTTGTAACCTTGAGTTTGAACCGATATTAAAATACTTACTCTTTAAATGTTCCTAGTCAAGATGTATCGAGAAAAGGACATCGATATATCTGTTGAGAGTAATGTAAGTAATGCTCTCCGTACTATGGACAGTGAATTACTCATGATCATTTGGGACACTAACAAGTTACGTACATGTGGTTGTTTGAAACAATTATAGAATGACTTAAGAGGGTTTTTTGATAAGACTAATACAAAAAATAGAAGATCTCATGTAATGCCATGCCGTAATCTTCATACTTTAGAGTATTATGGATCTTAAGCAACTAGACTATACTTTGATTATGGTCAACCACACGACATAGCGATCATGTTACAGCCATTGTTGGATGTACATTGAAATTGTAACGACCCGCTATTTTGGACTATTCGCATCCGCACATGTCGGACTTGAATAATTCAAAATACCGAATAGTTAATTTAAATTGGCAAAACTCAGCATATGCAGTAAATAAAATAATCACAGATCACAGACACAAAGTAATATAACACTAATGCATCGGAAACAAAAGAATAGTAGTTCATGAAGCTACTATATATATATATAACAGAGTTAAACAAGATACAACAGAAGTCTCGAATACAATAGATATCTCAATACAATAGTCAAATACAAGATCCGAGTACATCACTGGAATCAACTGAATAACTGAAAGCTGGAGAGATAGCGGGATCTCCAAGCGAAGCTCCAACTCCAAAGGTGAGTCTCGAATACTGTATCACTCAGTCTGACCCGAGTGTAAAGAAAAACACAAAACACTCGAGTCAGGATTAACATTCTTATATCAATAAATCCAACTCAAGTGAAATAACAACTGAAATACAAGTAACTCAAAGGATGTTTGGGATAACCATCCTCTAAGGATCCGTTAAACTATCTACTATGTAGTAGTGTACGCTAAGTAGATAATGTCTAATTAGTAAAGTACGATATCAAAATAGCATTAAGTCATGGCCCATTCCACCCTTAACACATTTTTACCATGTCATAGTCTATATAGCACCGTAAGCCCCACCGTAAACTAGTGGTTATCAGAGGGTACCCCATAGGTATAGCACAAAACAAATCGTAGTGGTCGCGAATAGGATAATCAGTATGACAAGGTACATGAGGCGATAACAACTAGGATACTAGTAGTTGCTTGATCCAGACTGATGTTGGGCATAGCAGCTACTACTCCAACACCGCGAAACAACACTCCCAAATCAAAGGGGTGCACCCAAATCGAATCACAAAAATAATAGATATGGTATCGAAGAAGTGTGTCCGCTAGAGGTGGAGAACCTCAATGGCCCGACGCGGCTCCTAATTTAGTCATGTCAGGGGTCATCCAATATCGTTCTCTTTCTTCAGTCAACGCGTTCATCAAAACCATCCACTTCATTCTGGATCAACACTCCGCGTATATTAGTTATTATAGTGGTTTTGGTATCGACAGAGAGTATGTCCATATCTGATCCCGGTCTCTTTAATAACTACGTATTATTACGCCGATGGTCATTTAATAAAATTTCAAAATAGTTATATTTCAAAACCGACAGATCATTGCCATTTCAAAACCATATCAATACGATATCACTTTCACTTCAAATAAATCCATTTCCAAAATCATATCGCTTTCCATAGTTATACCGCTTTCGAAATCATAAGTCTTTTAAAATCAAAACACTTTGGAAATCAAAACCTTGAAATTCATAACACTTTGAAACTATAGTTTGAAATCATAACATTTTGGAATTCATAACACTTTCCTCTTAAACAGTTTAGATATTAAAATTAGTGTATATAATGAAATAGTTTATAAAATAAAATAGTTTATATAAAATAGTTATAAGTTAAAATAGTTTATAATAAAATAATTTATACTGAAAATGATTTATATT
The DNA here is from genome assembly GCA_030737815.1 of Allium fistulosum. NCBI lineage: Eukaryota > Viridiplantae > Streptophyta > Magnoliopsida > Asparagales > Amaryllidaceae > Allium > Allium fistulosum. Next base: position 1,044,212,561 of record CM060906.1, read on the forward strand.
AAAATAATTTATATTAAAATTTATAAAGTAAAATATAAATAGTTTTAGATATAGTTTAAAATACTTTATATAAAAATAGCTTCCTCAAATTTCACAAATCAATTCACATAAACTCGAATTCCAAAATTAAAATTTAATCAAATCTCAAATCATCAATTTCAACTCGATTCAGCTTCTCAATAAACCATTTCAAATTATCAATTTCAAATACATACTTGAACCACAAAATAAGCCATTTCAATTTCAATATATTTCAAAGCTTTAAATATTCACATTTCAAAACTAAATTTGATAACTCCATTTATATCTCAATTTAATTTCATTACATTTTGTTACTGAGATATTTCTTTAATCATTTCAATACATCTAAATACGACTTCAATTTAAAAATTTAAATAAACAAAATATCCCATTTAAATTTATATAAGTTTGGAATATTCATTTAAGTCACTTTTAATCAAATTCCAGTTATAAAACATATCTTTCAATTTTCAAATTTAATAAATTTCAAATCAACCTTATTTAAGTAAAATTCTTAAATAAATATAATTTCAAATTAATTTCAATTTTATCTTTCCAACCTGAATCATTATAAACTCTATATTTGAAAATATGAATTTACATAAATACTTAAACATTATTTTATATTGATTAAATCGACTTTATTAAATCAACTTTATTAGATCCTTAAAATCAATATTTATTACGACCATATATTTCCTTCAAACCATATAAATCATTTTTCAAATATTTATATATAGACCAACGGTGTCTGTATATAATTTTCTAACCTATGGTCAAGTGATACAGATATTTATCATTTCAATCCGTAATTTAAATATATATACGGGTATATATCTTTTCAACCCGTAACCCCAAATTCAGTTCAAATGAAAATCGCTTGGGTTTATCATTTCAACCCATAACGATTTTCTCCTATTCTACTGATCGTTCGGGTATGTATCATTTAAACCCATAGTGAATTCTATATTAACAGGGAACTTGCAGAGTGATAACATATATGATAAAATATAACAACAATAATAGGCATATATCATCAGTGATAAATAACAGATAATGGTGTCAGATGTCACAGGTGAATAGATACAGATGATGGCATATATATATATATATCAATATAAATAACAAATAATGTCACAGGTGAACAGATACAGATGATGGCATAGATATAGCAATATAAATAACTAACAGCAGCATATTTCAATTGTCGTTTCAATTGAAATCAAATTTAATAAATATAAGAACGTTAATCGTGAGTGATTGCTCACCTTTCGAAGCTAGAGGAATTTGATACACAACAAGCTGCGAATTGGATTACGATCTAGATAATCGACCAATCCAACAACAATCTCAAAGTGAAGTGAGCTGGAAAAGGATTTGACGGACAAAGCTGGTAGATTGGAAATCAAGAACCAAAATCAGTTTGATATCACAGAAATGAAATGTACATTATATTATTATTATTTTCAAATCAATATAAATTTTAAACATATATTAAATTAAATATATATGTATTTCAAAATTATTGTTTTTAAATAAAAACACATATAAAACAAACATATTTACATAGTATAATTTGAAATAAATGAATACATATACTTATAAATAAATACATAAACAACCTATAACTATTCTATGCAAATCATTGTATAACCAACCTAAAAGACTATATAAACTAGTAATATATATATATATATAAGATAACACTCTAAATATATAAATATATACCTCTTATACAATAACATGAAATATATAACTTATATAACCCAATACTGAGACGTACATAATACTACGACATACATGTGTAGCCTTATGAAATATAATATAGCTTATATATATATATATTGCATCGCCATATAATAATTTCTTCATATTGACTATTAGATCGACTAAAGCAATATATATACAAACTATATATATATATATACATAGATAAACTACAAATCTGGATATACAAGCTCTGATATAATAATATATACTAATAAACAAATATACAGATCAGACTGTAAATAGTCAGATGCAAACTTCTTCTATGATAAACATACATACATTCTATTCTGACAAATCTGTAATGAAACATTTTGTTTATATATATACTTGGAAACAAATCTCATGAATCTACCTATACAAACAAGGCAATACTTATATATCTATGTTAAAATAAAATAAGGCCTTTATATAATATAATGTAATTCAAAAATCGATACATATAATTTTTCCACGAAATATGAGTTATATACACACGTACATACTTCAGTAAATACTTAAACTTACATTATTTTATAAATAATAAGTTATATAGTTTACATATAATTGATTTTCTATATGTATAACCAGAATAAAGTTTTATAATATATACATAGTTCACCATACTGACATAAATAGATCATAATATATTATACATATATAATTCGTTGCCAATTTTATACATACATACATACACCTGTTATAACCTTTTGCAAGTTATTGTATACGTGCAGCATATATATAACTCATATACATAAACTAACACATAAAAAAACTAACATATTAAAAGACTTATATAACTTCCTCTATATATACAAAATTTATAAGCCAACATAATATATATAAATATATTTAAACCAAAATGTATAACTTACATATAAATTAGTTTAAGGAAGAGGAGGCTGCTCAAGTTTGTGATGAGAGAATGGTTGGCATAAATATATAAACTAAGATGTATATATATACTTAAAAACTTCTCAACAGAGACGCTAATAAACAAATTATTATATTATATAAATACCTTCACAAATAGGAACAAGAGAAGTTGCAGGCAAGGCTAACAAGAAGGAGGTACAACTTCCATGGCACCTGAGCTCGACTGGAGGGGAAGAAGTGTTCGGTGTTGGTGGCGAATGGGTTCGGTTCATGTGTAGTGGAAGACGAGAGCAAGGAGAAGGGGTTTGCGGTGGTTCTATGTCTAGGCGGTGGCGTGGCTTGGTGGAGTGGCATTGGGCGGTGAAGGCCATATGGAGGTGGGACGATCTTGAACGGCGGGGCGGAGGTCGGCGTTTGGGGTCGCTTCGTTTGTCGAGGGTGGTGGGTTGGAGCTGACAATGGGAGATGGTCACAGAAAAATGAAAAGTCGGAGAGGTGATGTATGTCAGGCTACCGTAGTCGGGGAACAGTGGGCGAAGGAAGGCTCGTCGGCGATGGGGATGGGCCGAGAGAGGTTGACAAGAGGATTTGTGAAATAAAGAGATGGGGATGTTTTCTCAAAATAAAGGCACCAGGATGTAAACAGGCTACAGTTGGAAGAAGATGAAATAGTTCACCGTAACAAATATAAGTACACTTTGTATATAATAATTATTTCGAATATTGGAAAAAATGAACAGTTGGAAATAGCAAAGGTCAATAATCGAACAGTTGGCTGAAATTATTAAGCTCTTCAATTTCACGTGGGTAACTGAAAAGACAAAAGAACCCAAAAGATTCCAGAACCAGTACCGATACGAAATCGTTCAGTAGATTTCGTTGTCATTCGGACTCCGAAACACACAAACGAATATACTGCGGAGATCAGCACGACGAGACGATCAAAACGGTATACAGATATCAGCGGTACGATCATCCGATCAAAAGTCGATAATCGGTACCGAAAATGCTGCTAATTTGTCAGAAATAAAATAAACGGAGCAATAGCGGTCAAAATTTGGAGAAATAAAAGATGACGTCTCACTCAGAAGATGAATTAGAATTTTTCTATGTAAAAATATTCAGGTTTGGAAAACATTTTATTATCATCAATTTTAACCGATATAAATTGGAATAAAATTACACTAGAAAATAACTTCCAAATTATCTGATGAAAATTTACTGATTGCTATGATTAATTTGACGCATTCCAAATATCAAATTTTTATTTCAAAATTTTAACGTTTAAAATTTCACAAAATTTCAACTAATTACATCATTAAAACAGTTAAAATTTACGGGTCGTTACACTCTCCCCCACTCAAAACTTTTCGTCCCCGAAAAGGAAGGAGGCAGGAGAATAGAAACAAACAGAAAGAAAATAGATTGGAATACAAGTAAAACAATTAATTTAAACCATATAAATTTCAATTTAAATAAATTAATATTTAACAATTTCGTTAAATCCCCTTGAGTTCACTTAAGTTAAATCAATCTATCTATTTCTAAATTCATTATCTTATTATCTAGTCATCCTCAATTAACAATTTCTAAATCATCAATTTGTATAATCATTTATTGTACTCATATTTTATTCAACAAATTTAATTCTTTTATTCCAAATTATTATTAAGTTTATTCCACTTAATATATCTTATTACATGTATTTAAACCATATAAATTAATTTAAACCATATAAATTTCAATTTAAATTAATTTATATTCAATAATCGGTTTAAATTTAAGGTATTTCCATAAGTTGATCTAATTTCAATTTGTTAATTCTTTCAGAACAAAATTTATTATATTCATCTCATTCAATTAACTTATTATTCTATCATCTTTATTAGCATTTTTTTTATAATTAAAATCTAAGTGTATAACGTTCAATATAAACACTCAAATTTTATTTATAAAATCATTTTATATTGTATATTATCCAATTACATTTTAACTTCTGAATAATTTAGGTAAGTTATATTGAAATGCAATTTAGTACTATACAAATAAAATTTTCAAATTCAATTATTTCAAGTTTAAATATTTATCCAAAATTTTTAACTTCAGTTTATAATTGAAATCATCATTAAATCATAAACTTAAGAATTTAAATCTCCGATTTTCCTCAAACAATTTTGAGATAAATATATATTTATTCCTGGAGATCTGACCAGGCAACTAGGAACTCGACATTCAGTGGTACTCGGCATCCAGGAGCACTCGACATTCAATAGCACTCGGCATCTGTGAGCGCTCGGCATCAGAAGACATTCGGCATGTACAATTGCTCGACATGACTGTATTGTTCGTCACAAGCTATCATTCGGCCAGAGCCATCATTCGGCCAAAGGCATTACTCGGCTAAAGGCAACATCCGGCCAGAGCCCTCGTTCAGCCAGAGACATCGTTCGGCCAGAAGCATTGTTCGGCTAAAGCTATCGTTCGACCAGTGCCATCGTTCGGCCAGAGACAACGGTCGGTTAAGAGCTTCATTCGGCCAAAGGTATCGTTCGGCCAGACGCTTCGTTCGGCCAGAGGCACGTCCAGCTTCGACTGATATTCGTTCTACTCTTCCCACGCAGCAAGCGCCTCGTTCGACATGGAGAGTGTGGTTCGGCATCGTGCCATTCGGCCTATTTAGTTCGGCATACGACGATCACTCCATTTGGGCCAAGGTGTTTGGCCACCAAGCCCACTTGGGAAGTCCAACCCATCTTTGTCTATAAATAGAGGGGCAGGGGCACAGTGAAAAGGGACCTTTTTTGGAGAACACTGGGGAGACTCTGCTGCTTTCAAGACTCATCCTCTTTACTTAGTAATTGTATTCAAGTGTTTGGTCTACGGATTGTATCTGTAATCAATCATCAAGTAAAGCAATAAAGTTTAACCTAAAAGTGGACATAGGCAATTACGCTGAACCACTATAAATCCGGTGTTCTTACTTTCTGCATTGAAATTAGCATATTTTTCCTTGTTTAATTTATCTTCATCACTTATATCTCTACACAATCTTTCTCAACGAGGTTAGTGACCAATTTTGGTGCTAACACTTTGGTGCTTTCATTGAGAATTGAATTCTCATACCTCAAGGATCTGCTTTGAAGCTACTGGATTGAACAAATCCCCTAAAGAAGATCCGACTCAATGATAGGACGTCCGTTGATTCTACTCAGAGTTCATACCAATAACTCTACAATGGCAAGACCACGTACCAGGTCAGCTTCTCATAATGCGGACGCCCATGAGACTACTAGCGTGCAATAAGCAGGACCTAGCAATCAGCAAGCGAATCCAGGCGTAGGGACTACCGCCCAGGACCAAATGCCAGTTGTCACCAGGATAGGGTTCAATGACTTGATGAGAGAACTCAGGGAAAGCAGGAGACAACTAGGAGAGCAGATGCAAGCTAACGCCAACCTGATGGCACAACTCACTCAACAACAGCAACATAATGCTGGGGGAAATCCCGCTCCTTATTCCTCATCCGACAGCTCAACTTCCTCTGATGAACCTCCCAAGCGTAGACGTCGTAAGACTGAAATTTCTCAAGCAGGCGCTGCTGTTCGAACAGCTGGAGACCGTGACCAAGTCGGAGCCGAAAACTTAGGAGCCGGAGTGCAGGTGGAGGCTGGAGGCCTAGACCATCAAAACGTTCACGATGTCGAACCTCAAGATGCACGTTTGGCAGATCGCCATGAGAGGAGGCATCAGCATGGACAGTCACGTAGAACAGACTCTAACCTTCCACCTTCTATACAAACACCAGACCTGACAGCCATGATCAGGCAATTAATGAAAGAGAATCAAGGCTTATCAAATGACGATTGGGGAGTGTCAAGAAGTCATACTCCATTCACAGACATTGTCCTATAGGCAGCATACCCCAGAAAGTTTAGTATGCCAACTATCCCTGCTTATGAGGGAAAGACTGATCCCAAACAGCATGTCATGAGGTACGAGTGGATGATGGATTCAGCTAAAGCAAATGATGCAACCAAGTGTAGATGCTTCCCAATTACTCTATCTGGGATTGCTACTATGTGGTTCACCCGACTTCCTCCGTGGTCCGTATCCAGTTTCAAGGAGTTGGCAAAGAAGTTTATTGAGCAGTTCAGGATACACACTACTCGTCCAAAGGATGTGATGTCTCTATTAAGTGTAATCCAAAATCCTGGGGAGTCATTGAAGGAATATTTACAAAGATTCCATGTTGCGGCGACTGAAGTCAGTAATCCCAATGATCATGCAATTCTAATGGCTGTGATGCGAGGTGTTGATCCGGATTCTGAATTTGGAGACTGGTTGGCAGGAAAACCCCGACTACGCTAGAGCGTTTTTACTCAAAGGCACACCAGTTCATAAGAAGAGAGGAAGCTAGGTGGGTAAGGCGAGATAAGGCATTGGGACCTATCCAGGAGTCCGTGAAAAGCAACATTGCTGTGAAGCAGTCCGGAGACAACTCGGGAAAAGTCCAAGTCAATGTCCAGAACAAGCCTGGGCAGCCTAAGGAGTCCGGAGGAAGAAATCAAGGGAAGAAGAGAGAAGCGGGGAAGTGGAAGCCGAGAATTCCAAGCTACAACGAGTATACCCCGCTGAATGCATCTCTTGAAAACATTTACCTATCAACCTGCAATACCTTTCAGTACAGGAAGCCACGTCCAAAAGAGTCAACCGAGGAACAGAAGCGGACTGGGAAATATTGCCGCTTCCATGAGACTTATGGGCACAATACGGAAGAGTGCAGACACCTACACGATGCTATAGAAAAGTTGATCATGCAGAAGAAGTTACAAGAGTTTGTGAAGGATCCACAGGAAGGAGGACAGGGAACATCCAACCCAAGTCGTGCACCAGCTCCGCGTCATCCCGAGGAACCTGCCCGGACTGTGGGTAGACTGGTCATAAACACGATCATCGGTGGGCCTCACCCCGCGGATAAGAATTGGCAGGAGATGGAGCGGTATGCTAGCTCCCTGAAGCATGCAGATTTCTAGTGTTGTTCCAACGTGGAGGATGGGACCCCTGCTAAGGAGCTGCGCGTGATGACATACGATATAGTGTTCAGAAACAGAGATGCTGACCAAGTGGAGGCTCCAACCATCGACCCGATGGTCATATCTGCGACGATCGGACCGGCTTATGTGAAAAGAATTCTGATTGATTGTGGAAGTTCTGTCAACATCATCTTCAAGAAGGCTTATGATCAGATGAAAATGGAAACAAAGGACTTGTAACCGTCCAAAGCTCGTATACACGGCTTTAATGGCGCAGCGACCGATGTAGTAGGGTATGTTGAGCTACCAGTTGAACTGGGACAAGGCGAACGTCGAAGGGTGCGAATCCTACCCTACGTAGTTTTGGATGTGGATTCTCCGTATAATGTCTTCTTGGGCCGACCAGCCCTGCTTAGTTTAGGGCAGCTTTAGCCCCGTGGTGCTTGACTTTGAAGTTCCCAACTGACAAAGGAGTAGGTGTCATTCATGGCGACCAAGCAACTAGTCGTGCCTGTTATGTGGCTCTCCGAGAGGCCCATCGGAGGGAGAAAGGAAAGGTTGCGGAAAATCCCGTCCGCATCCTTAATACTGATAATTGACAAGTAATGCCCGAGCCCTGGCTCGGGCATAATTCTCGGATCTTCAAAGACAGATCCGAGAGACGACGATGAGAAACCCAGGGAAGAAAAGGCAGCGCCGACCGAATTAACAATCGACATTTCAGTCAGCCGAGACGACCCATCGCGAATACTGAAGATCGGATCACAACTTGGCCCCGCAATGACTGAAGACCTTAGTGATTTCCTCCAAGCGAATCTTGATGTTTTCACCTGGACGCATTCTGATATGTGTGGGATTTCTCCCGCCATTACGAGTCACATGTTGAACATAGACCCTAAATACGTCCCGGTTAAACAAAAGAGGAGAGGAATGGACCTTGAGAGGTCCGCTGCTCTCAGAGAGGAGGTGGACAAACTCAAAGACAATGGGTTCGTCCGCGACGCCCTCTACCCTGAATGGGTATCAAACCCCGTTCTGGTGAAAAAGGCGAATGGGAAATGGAGAACTTGCGTAGACTATTCCGATTTGAACAAGGCATGCCCCAAGGACATTTTTCCGTTGCCTAGGATTGATCAATTGGTTGACTCCACGGCAGGACACGAGCTGTTATCATTCATGGATGCATACTCGGGCTACAATCAAATTCCGATGCATATTCCAGACCAAGAACACACCAGTTTCGTCACAGACGTTGGGCTATATTGCTATGTAGTAATGCCCTTCGGATTGAAAAATGTAGGAGCGACTTATCAGCGTTTAGTGAATCGAATGTTCAAAGACCAGCTTGGTAGAATGATGGAAGTCTATGTGGATGACATGCTCGTAAAGTCACGACAGTCAAACGACCACATTTGAGACTTGGCAGAGATGTTCGATATACTCAGATATTATGGGATGAAGATCAACCCTCTAAAGTGTTCCTTCGGCGTTGTGTCGGGGAAGTTTTTGGGATTCATTGTCAATGCTAGGGGAATTGAAGCTAACCCAGAAAAGATTCAAGCCATTCGAGAGGTGCAAGTGCCCAGAACTATAAAACAGGTGCAAAGTTTGAATGGAAAAGTGGCTGCGCTGAGTCGATTCATATCCAGAGCCACGGACAAGTGCATCCCCTTCTTTGATATAATAAAGAAAGGGAAGAGGAATTTTGAATGGACATCCAACTGTGAGGAAGCATTCCGGGATCTGGTGAGGCATCTGGAGAGTCCTCCAGTGCTATCAAAACCAATAGACCACGAGATGTTGTACGTATACTTGGCTGTATCCCCACATGCTATAAGTGCAGTTTTGGTCCGCGAGGAGGACCGAGTCCAAAAGCCGGTATATTACGTTAGTAAGCGTTTAACGGGGGCAGAAAGAAATTACCCTAAAATTGAGAAATTGGCCTATTGCTTGGTGATTGCATCACGTAAGCTGCGCCCATACTTTCAAGCACACTCAGTCAGTGTCTATACCGATCAACCCCTACGACAGGTACTCCAACGACCAGAAACTTCTGGGAGATTGTTAAAATGGAATATCGAGTTGATCCAGTTCGATATCGCCTACTTGCCACGAAGAGCCATACAAGGGCAAGCATTAGCAGATTTCATCGCTGAGTTTACTGTATCCAACGAACCAGATAATCACAATGTCATTCCCCCTGTTCGATGGAAATTGTACACCGATGGGGCATCAAATGACCGTTGCTTCAGCGCTGGCGTAGTTCTTGTAACTCTGGAAAACCGATCGATTTATTACGCTCTGAAGCTCGATTTCCCGACCACGAATAATGAAGCAGAATATGAAGCACTGATTGCTGGCTTAAAACTCATTGGAGAACTCGAGGTCAAATCAGTTGAAATCTTTTGTGACTCACAGTTGGTGGTCTACCAAGTGCGGGGAGATTACCAAGCAAAGGGATAGAAGCTTGCTCCGTGGTTCAAGAACTACTGTCAAACCTTGAGCGTTATGACATTTCGCATGTCCCGCGTGAACAGAACAAAGAAGCTGACTCATTGGCAAAATTCGCAAGCACTGGCGATGCTCAGCAAATGGGATTGTTTCCTGTTGAGGCCTTGCATGCTCCAAGCATAGATGCGATGAAAGTTGATTTTGTGTTGGAAACAGGAATCGAGAGGGAATCGTGGATAACCCCATTCAAACCATACCTAACGACCGGGGTTTTACCAGAAAAAAGGAGCGAAAGACGACAGGTAATTCGAAAGGCCGCGCGATATGTGATGCAGGTTGGACTAATGTATCGAAAGAGGTTTTCGGTCCCCTTATTACAATGCATCGCACATGATGAGACAAAGCGGGTCTTGAAGGAGGTTCACGAAGGAGAATGTGGTGACCATACTGGGGGGCAAACACTAGCAAAAAAGATCCTCCACTATGGATACTATTGGCCAACCGTAAATCGGGACGTTGCGGACTACGCAAGGAAATGTGACAAGTGTCAAAGATATGCGAAAATCCTAAGGACTCCACCAACAGAACTCACACAAATGGTTAGTCCATGGCCATTTGCAATCTGGCGAATCGACATAATCGGCTCTTTGCCCATATCCAAAGGTGGTGCGAAATACGCGATAGTTGTAGTCGATTATTTCACAAAATGGGCTGAGGCAGAACCTTTAGCCACCATCACCTCTAAGAAGGTCATTAATTTCGTTGTACGAAACATTATATGCCACTTTGGCCTCCCTCGAACCATAGTTACAGACAACGGAACGCAGTTTGAAAGCAGAGAGTTCAAAGAGTTCTGTTTAAAATATGGCGTTGAGAAGAAGTTCGCCGCCGTTGCGCATCCAAAAGCTAACGGACAAGTCGAGGCTGTAAATACAATCATCAAGTCCATACTAAAGAAGCGTTTGGAGAAAGTCGGAGGCAAGTGGGTAGATGAACTTCCGACGGCATTATGGGCTTATAGAACTACCCACAAGTCCGCGACCGGCCACACTCCATTCACCTTGGCATACGGCTCGGAAGCCGTTATACCCGTGGAACTTGAAGTTCCATCGCATCGAGTGACATATTATGATCCCAAGACGAATCAGGACCTCTTGTTGGAATCGCTGGACTACATCGATGAAAAACGTGAAGAGGCCGAATTAAGGGCGACAACACATAGGTACCGAGTCAAGCGTTACAACGATGGTAGAGTCCGCCCAAGGATTTTTGATGTGGGTGATCTCGTTTTGAAACGAGTTTTCCCTGTACCATCACGTATGAATCCCAAATGGGAAGGCCCATACGTCATTGAACGGAAGCTTGGAGAGGGAACGTTCAAGCTAGCGACCGTTGATGGCGTGACACTCCCCCGAGCGTGGAACAGTGAACATTTGCGGCATTATTACATTTAGCATGTTTGTTTCCTATTTTAGGCACAGTTATTTCCTATATGTTTTCGTTCCGTCATCACTTAGTTTCTTTTTAACCATGTAATCAGGCAGTTTAGTTGTTTTTCATTAATAAAGGCTTGAAGCCGTATTTTTCATGAATTACTAATGTTTCTATATCTCATAATCGGGCGATGAACTGCTGAAGTCACCTTATTCTGTATGATGTGCAAACTCATGCAAACGACTTCAATCCCCGAGTCCCCTAAGCGCGGACCGGAGTACTCTAAGTCCTCGGAGCGCGGACTAGTGTATAAACGGTTCAATCTCCGAGTCCCCTAAGCACGGACCGGAGTACTCTAAGTCCCCGGAGCGCGGACAGAGTATAAACAATTCAATCTCCGAGTCCCCTGAGCGCGGACCAGAGTACTCTAAATCCCCGGAGCGCGGACTGGAGTATAAACGATTCAATCTCCGAGTCCCCTGAGCGCGGACCGGAGTACTCTAAGTCCTCGGAGCGCGGGCTAGAGTATAAACGATTCAATCTCCGAGTCCCCTGAGCGCGGACCGGAGTACTCTAAGTCCCTGGAGCGCGGACTGGAGTATAAACGATTCAATCTCCGAGTCTCCTGAGCGCGGATCGGAGTACTCTAAGTCCCCGTAGCACGGCTAGAGTATAAACGATTCAATCTCCGAGTCCCCTTAGCGTGGACCGGAGTACTCTAAGTCCCCGGAGCGCGGATTAGAGTATAAACGATTCAATTTCCGAGTCCCCTGAGCGCGGACCGGAGTACTCTAAATCCCCGGAGCGCGGACTGGAGTATAAATGATTCAATCTCCGAGTCCCCTGAGCGTGGACCGGAGTACTCTAAGTCCCCGGAGCGCGGGCTAGAGTATAAACGATTCAAATCTCCGAGTCCCCTGAGCGCGGACCGGAGTACTCTAAATCCCCGGAGCGCGGACTGGAGTATAAACGATTCAATCTCCGAGTCCCCTGAGCGCGGACCGGAGTACTCTAAGTCCCCGGAGCGTGGACTAGAGTATAAACGATTATCTCCGAGTCCCCTGAGCGCGGACCAGAATACTTTAAATCCCTGGAGCGCGGACTAGAGTATAAACGATTCGAATCTCCGAATCCCCCGAGTGCGGATCAACTTACTCTAAATCCCTGGAACGTGGATTTAGAAAAAATTCTAAGTACTCAAGAAATATAGAACAAGAAGTATGCCACTCCGAGGAATGTTCGAACAACACGAGAATGGATTGGAAATTATACAACTCATAAGAACTTGAGTTATGACCACAGTTAGTCAGCAAACCAAAAAATCAAGAGAATCATTCAAGTAAAAAAGAAACTAAACTTCGTTTAATAGTCCAAAATGGGGTTACACAGTTATTCCTCCGAAACTTGGAGTCAAAAATCCATCTACACAAACTACGGAAACGAAAGGATGAAAGTAGTTACAAAACCTAAACAAAATCTCGTTGAACGAGTATAACGACTATTTATTTGGTTTCTTCTTCTTGTCTTCCTTTGTTTTCTCAGACGATTCCTCTCCCTCACGCTTCTTCTTGGATTTCTTGCTTGCTAAAGAAGCAGAGTCAGGAGTAGGAGAAGGAACATCCAGCGGTTTGGATCTGCCAGGGAGAATGATCTTCAAAGGTCTGTTCCGCGGGTCGGTGAGTTCCAGTATTTCAGGCTCAACTTTGATCTCGACTTTTTTCTTCTCCTCTTCGGTGAGACGCTCTTTCAAGCTCATCTTCGAAGTATGTTCGGAGGCACCAGTGATCTCGATTTCATCACTCCCTTCGGTGGGAGATGAGGTGTCAAGCTTATCATCATCTAGCACCCCGATCACTTGAGCGTCAGGGCTAGGAGTTACTCCCGCATGAGCAACATCGCTTGTTTTCTCTGCCTCCTCCTTGGCGTCATCGCTCCTCGGAGTTGGCTCAGGATCAGAGCAGCTTGCATGAAAATATAAAGAATGAACATTAGGACGAATAACCGCTACTAGAAAGTGACAGATCTTTTAACTTCTAAAAAAGAAGAATTTCCTACCGGGTTCTGGCTGGCTATCAGTTGCGTGTGGAGTTTCACCCTCCAAAATAGGGGATAGCACATGAATGCCAAGCCCGGGATCTTCAGGATCATAGCCGGCATGCTGCTCGAATGGGTCAAGTGTCGACCGACCAGCCGATTGAGCAGTGGGAGGAGCAGCAATATGAGGAGCCGTAGTCTTAGCCCCAGATGGACCAGCTTCATCGCTTTTCTCTTTTGGTAGGGGAGAGGCTTTGCTATAAAGCGCCAAAGCTGCAGATAAGTCCGCTGGCTCGTTCCCTCTAAGAAATTCCTTGACCAGAGCATCCTCATCGACTTCTTCAGAGCCCGACTCAATTTTCCTGATCTTCACTAAAGTTTCCCAGGCCTCAGCTAGGGATTCAAGATAGCCCTCGCCCAGGAATGTCAAGTCGCGATGCATAAGGACGTGGGCGCCGTACTCGGCAATCAGCGGATCAAACATGCACTTGACCTCTTCCCTACCGACCTCTACAGCTGCCTCGAGGCGAGAGTCAATCTCCTCAGAAGCTTTTCTCTTGCCCTCCTCGCGGGCTTCGTTTTTCGCTATCTCAACCCTAGCAAGTTCGTCGTCAAGCTTCGTTTTCAAGAGCCGTGTAACAATGATTTCATCGCAATATCGTTGTGACTCTTCTTGAGCAGCTACTTTATCCTCTTTCTCCTTAGAGAGTAATTCTTTCAAATCTTTGACTTGTATGGGAAGCGCGTCCCTTTCTTTTTGGATAGAATCTTTTTCTAAGGCAAGGGCTCCGCTGCGCTGGACTGCTTCGTCGAGTTCCTTCTTGTGGGTCATCTCTAAACGAGTGACTGCCTAGGCGGTGTCTTTTGCACTTTGCTCAGCAGCTTCAAGTTTCGACTTATATGAAGCAAGCTCTTCATCTTGACTCTTGATGATGTCCTTATCAAAGCCAGCTTCCAACCTCAAACGATCAATTTCATGTTGTCGCTCAACAGATACCTCCAAGACTTTCTTGACCAAATGTGAGAACGCGTCATGTTGAACATAGACGTCATTGTTGCAGGCAAGAGCACTCTGTTTGACATGCCCGGGGATGTGATGAATAGCTGGGAGAAATTTCAGGCCATCGAAACAGATTTTTGGGAATTTGGCCTTAAGTTCAACCATCTTCTCTGCTGTGGTTGGGTCAGCCGTAGGAATAGGGGAAGGAGGCTTTGAAAGTTCTGCTCTTTTCCGATGCTCCCGAGTTTGCCTTGTGCTTGACGAACCAGAATGTTGTTCTCGGGAAACATCGGGTAGGGATCCCTTCTGTGAAAGCTTCTCTCTATCTGTCTTGGCTTGAGGAGGAGGATCACGAGAATGTGAAGATTGAGAATATGTTTTCTTTCGATAAGACGATTCGCGAGGACGGTTGTCTCGATCCTCGTAATCGTCTCTGTCTCTGCGTCTACCCGAAACTGAATCCCGTCCGGGATGATGAAATATGGAAGAGCCGTGGAGGCGATCGAGTTCGCGGGAGCGCCCCATGTCACCTGCAAAGAATAAAATTAACAACGGGTTAAGAAAAATCGGAGTAATGAAAAAACTTAAAGTGTTTGGTGAAGTGCGTGTGTGTCCTAGTGTTCCCCCCGACGGACCAGTTCCTCTATCTTTACTGATTGGAGTATTATCTCCCTGGGCTAGGGGTTGAACTCCCGCATTGCCTCTGGCCGGCAAATGAAACTTAAGGGCTTCCGGATCGTCGAAACCATAATTGAGAATATCGTCGGGGATGGTAAGGTTCGATAGACCCTTTAAAGAACTTTCCATATGCTGTGAAGAAGCCTCTTTCTCTGACGGGATGAGTGTAACTTTTGAAGTTCCACCAACTTTCTCCTCCGTATCTTGTACATCAATTTCTTCTTTCCCTTCGAAGGGGAGGACGATGTTTCAATATCGTGCACTTCGACCGCTGGGTTCCAAGTGGGACCCATATTCTCGCCTTGAGTCTCAGGAGCTTCATCCTCCTTGTGTTCACCCTCTTCGTGTGCATCGGGAGTATGGCAGATGACGATCCAACTTGTTTTTTCCCTTTACCGGATGCAGGCTTGGGGATGGAAACACCCTCCAGGAGACTAATCCGGCGACCACTTGCTACCAGCCCGAACCTCGATAATGACTCATTTGAAAGGAGGGTTCGGATGTCTTGTTCCTCAACAAGAAGAGCTCTAATGGCTTCAACGGCCTCAGAATATCCTCGGCCCTCCGAACGCGGATTAATGCCTGAAAAGATGAAACAAGTAGTTAGAAAAAGCATAACTCCGATTGAACACGAATGATAACTCAGCGAAGAGACTTACTGCCTTCGACCCATCTCCTCGTGAAACCAGGAGGGCAACACACATAGAACCATTCCTGTTTGTACATGGCGAATTTGCTACATGCTCCGGTTAAGATCTGGCATTTGTGGTACGGCTCGAGGAACATGAAGGAGGGGCTATCTTTCCACTTCTTGATCATATAAATATATCTGATGTCGCCAGAAGTTGGAGGCCTAGAGAAGACGGCCATGAAGAGTAGGTAGGTCCCGTATATAAACGTGTGACCATTTGGATGCAGCTGCGACAGGGCAATATCTATGTACTGCAACACGTCCCGAAGAAATAAATTGAATGGAGGCACGCTGCCCATCCAGCACATGAACTTGTTACAGGCGGTATATCCGACTGGGGGCAGGTTGGGACGATCGTGTCGCGACGGGACCAACACATCGGCGAAGGGGATCCCATGGATGGAGCATATTCGCCGAAGTGCGACTTCATTAATCTTCGAAGCCTGTGAGTCGATCGGATTGTCTAAGAGAATTGTTGCCTCCAGGGCATCAGGAGCCAAGTTATGGGCAGGGGAAGTCGACGGATTTGAAGTATCAGCGACTTCTTGCCTTGATGATGGCCCAGCCTATCAGATATAATGATGGAGCTAGACTTTTTAGACATCCCTAATAAATAATGAATTTGTCTAAGCGCTTGTGAAACTATACTTGAAAAACGTTCAACGTTAGAATTAACAACATGAGTATCCCCCCACGTGGTGTGTAAAACTAGTGTAAGCAATCGTGTATAAGCATTGAGAATCTAAAGGTTACAAAGATACGGAAATGAGCCTCGAATCGTCACCTTCGAAGACCGTCATCGCTGACCGTCTCAAAAAGCCCGCCTTGTGGTGATTACAGTTCCAGATTCAGAAAACGTATGTTAATCTAAGTTCAGATTTATGTCTACTAAAGCTAGGAAGTTAGTGATCCGAGTCAGTTTCATATATGCTAGTATGCTTAGGTCCTGGTTCTTGTTTTGCTGTATGAATAGGTATAGTTAATAAGTGTTCGGCCTAATTCCTGATCGGCGAAAGGTATCATTCGGCACATACGGCTAAGTTTTGTCCGGCCAAAGTGGTTTTCAACATTCACAATCATTCGATGAATTGT
The DNA here is from genome assembly GCA_030737815.1 of Allium fistulosum. Classification (NCBI taxonomy): domain Eukaryota; kingdom Viridiplantae; phylum Streptophyta; class Magnoliopsida; order Asparagales; family Amaryllidaceae; genus Allium; species Allium fistulosum. Next base: position 1,044,229,617 of record CM060906.1, read on the forward strand.
GGTTCGGCATTTATATCGTTCAGCCTTTATGATTGTTCGGCATTTGTATTGTTCGGCATTTATGTCGTTCGACCTTTATGATTGTTCGGCATTCGTAATCGTTCGGCATCCCACTAATTCATTCCTTCACCTTAGCCCTCCATTTCACTCTCCGGCGCATGATAACATACGCCGAACCAGAGATATGCCGTTCGACACCCTTACCACTTCCAACGCTTTCATTTTTCTTTCTTCTCCTTTAGCTTCGATACGGCACGAAGAAGCTAACCGCCCAATGATCTTATGTACGAACGCTCCTGGTCATCCCTCCTCGCCTTGCACCATCGTTCAGCAATAAAGATGACCTAATCAAAATCTTTATGGAGTGATAGAAGTAAAAGAGTAAAAGGAGAGAAGAGGGGAAGTGCTTGGTTTTATAGGGGAAAAAGTGGAAGTCGAAGGGGCTATATCCGGTAGAACCGGTCAAAGCTGTAGCGTTCGGGTTCAAAATGTAGAATTGCTCGGAGCATGAGGAACGTTCGGCCTCAAACGTATTGTTCGGCATTTATCCCACATCAGGCGCACACCGCAACCACTGATATTCTCGAAACGGTATCTCCATTCGAAGTTAGTCAAGGATTTGAAACGAAACATGAAGGTTACATAACTCAAAGCGTATCACGTGCAAACACGTAATACACTTTGGGGGGCAAGTGTTTCCTGGAGACCTGACCAGGCAACTAGGAACTCGGCATTCAGTGGTACTCGGCATCCAGGAGCACTCGGCATTCAGTAGCACCCGGCATCAGAAGACGTTCGGCATGTACAATTTCTCGGCATGACTATTGTTCGTCACAAGCTATCGTTCGGCCATAGCCATCATTCGGCCAAAGGCATTACTCGGCTAAAGGCAACATCCGGCCAGAGCCCTCGTTCGGCCAGAGACATCATTCGGCCAGAAGCATTGTTCGGCTAGAGCTATCGTTCGACCAGAAGCATTGTTCGGCTAAAGCTATCGTTCGGCCAGTGCCATCGTTCGGCCAGAGACAACGGTCGGTTAAGAGCTTCATTCGGCCAAAGGTATCATTCGGCCAGACGCTTTGTTCGGCCAGAGGCACGTCCGACTTCGACTGATATTCGTTCTACTCTTCCCACGTAGCAAGCGCCTCGTTCGGCATGGAGAGTGTGGTTCGGCATCGTGCCGTTCAGCCTATTTAGTTCGACATACGACGATCACTCCATTTGGGCCAAGGTGTTCGGCCACCAAGCCCACCTGGGAAGTCCAACCCATCGTTGTCTATAAATAGAGGGGTAGGGGCACAGTGAAAAGGGACCTTTTTTGGAGAACACTGGGGAGACTCTGCTGCTTTCAAGACTCATCCTCTTTACTTAGCAATCGTATTCAAGTGTTTGGTCTACGGATTGTATCTGTAATCTATCATCAAGTAAAGCAATAAAGTTTAACCTCAAAGTGGACGTAGGCAATTACGCTGAACCACTATAAATCCGGTGTTCTTAATTTCTGCATTGAAATTAGCATATTTTTCCTTGTTTAATTTATCTTCATCACTTATACATCTACATAATCTTTCTCAACGAGGTTAGTGACCAATTTTGGTGCTAACATATATAGTATATATCAGGTCAAGATTAAATCTTTATATATATAATAAATCAAGTCATACCACAGAAATTCAAATCAAATTAAATTTCCAAACAAAGTGTAGCAAAGCTACTGAATGGTCTCTTTACTTCGAAACTCGAAAATGAATGTCGATGATGCGGCCGCCATTACCGAAATTATTTTCCAACGACAAAGAGAAGAGTACTGATTTAAACATTAAAATTCTTTGAAAATCATTGATATTCGAAAATACTTCAAATAATATACATTTAAAATTTTAAAACCAGAGTTTGGAATCATCGGAAATTAAATTCTCAAATTCCTGATTTAAATTTATTTAAATTCCAAATCAATTTATAAACCATGTTTATAAATTCATTTAGAACAATAAATGATAATCAAATATTATCATTTCAAACAACCAATTAATTAACCTCTCTCTTTTTTTATTCCAAAATTTTTTACTTATATGTTTATAATATAATCATACAAAATTATTTCATTTACCAAATTTGAAATCAATATTGTGTCAGTTTGCTCTGTTCAAGTGTTTTGGAAATCCTATCGATAGCGTTGATCAGACGAATCGATCGAAAATCCAAACCAACATCAACAACTCAAACAACACACTATAAACATAAAATATTTTATATTAATTACAAATACACTCCCTCACTCGGATATCCTCGTATGGATTTCAAAACAAAGATAGAGATTCAGATTAGAGAAACTCTAACTAAAAGAATTCAACTAAAAGGTAGACCCGATAGGAAGATAAGATAATTGAGTTTTCAAACAGAAGATGGACAAACTTATATAAATTGCGAGTAACGTTAACTGGGTCAACCGTGATTCTAAGAATAAATTCGATGTAGAATTCTACGACAAATCGACATTCGATCGCCAGAGATAGAATTCGAGTATAGCAAAAGATAACAACATCGTAAACCGAGGATACAGAAATCTTCGGTGAATCAATGCTAGTTGTACAAGAGTTTCACTCTTTTACAAATTATTCAGATATTAGCGAGACCGCCGATTCATTATAGAGATCATTCGAAGTGAAGTTATGGGATACTCCAGAATTTAAAAAGACACGAATAGGGGAGACACGAATGGACTTTGGAACCGAAGGGAACGTTTCAAAATTCAAAGAAACCGAGTAAAAGAAGAAGGAATTCAAGCTCGAACGAACGTGATTCTGTAATTGAATTTACTCTATATGCCGAGTTTTCCTAAAACCAGAGCTCTGATACCAACTGTAACGGGACGTCGCCAGTGGGGTAACGCTGATGCAGCAGCGGATAACGAAAATGTATGATGCGGTGAAAGTAGCGATCGATGGAATAGAAGATACCGAATGGCCCAAATCCGTTGATCCAAAGATACCGGATTTTAGCTATCTCAAACACGTTGATCGCGCACGATACCATGTTTAAAGATCTACGATTCTTCATACGTTGATCTAGCGCACTAGATACCGTGAATCGGCTTCAGCGATCGTTGATTCAAGCGCACTTGAATACCAAAGTGGAGATATGAGATCACACTCAACTACCGATTGAAGAAGTGGCAAAAGCACACAAACAAATTTTATTCAAAATCAACTAAAAGTTACAAATGACACCACCCGCCTATTTATAGGCTTACAACTTCAACACAACACAAATTTGTACAACACATAGGTCGTTCACGACCTAACAACCTTTCGACCTAAAAACAGACGACCTGAAACAGCCGACCTAAAAAGGAAACAAACAAATACAATTCAACATATACAAGATACAACACATAAGCGACTCAAGAAATTACACATAACGACCTAATCATACACGGCCGCAGTGACCTAACTTTCTCCAGCGACTTAAGACCAGCGGCGACCTAAAGAAAACTGGCTTCACAGCGGTATAAGGTCGAGCGACCTAAAATACAAGGCAACGACTTAAGCTTCAGCGACCTAAGAAAGTAGCTTCTAGAATTCTTCACGCGACCTAAAATTGAGCGACTTAAGTTAGGTCGTTTGCGATCTAAAGAATGGAGCGACTTAAGTTAGGTCGTTCGCGACCTAAAGGAAAATACGACATTGCTGAGTGAGCTAACTCGTTAGGTAAGTTAGGTCGTTCGCGACTTATCATAGGTCGTAGGTCGCAAAGTTGCATCGTTGAGCGTCCTAAGGAAAATAAGTGATATGTGATCAGTTCTAACTCGCTAGGTCGCTTGCGACCTAAGACTTCAACTTCCAACGACTTTTCCCACAGTTTTAGCTCGTTACCTTCCTCATTAGGTCGCACGCAACTTAACAGCACGTTAGGTCGGTCGCGACCTAAGACTTTATCATTCTGGGCTGCATCATCCTCCCCTGGTTGGGAAATATTCGTCCTCGAATTTGCACCCTCCTCTACCACAACAAGCTCATCCCCATGATATGGTATAAGATGTTTAACATTAAACACGTCAGAAGTGTACACATCCTCCGTCAGCTTCAACTTATAAGCGTTTTCATTGATCCGTTTCACAATCGTTACAGGACCAATCTTTCGAGCTTTAAGTTTATTGTATGTTCCCACTGGAAAACAATCTTTTGTTAGTACAACATATACTAAAGCTCCTTCCTTAAATTCAACGCTTCTTCGTTTCAAATCCGCAGATCTTTTATACTTTTCATTCGCTTTCTCCAATCGTTCCTGAACAATTTTATGGCATTCTGCCAATCCATCAACAAAATCAACAGCCCGTTTAACTGTCCCCTTTGGTTGTGGTACTATCGTCAAATCCAACGGCCCCTTTGGTAAGATTAAATATACAATCTGAAATGGACTGAAACCCGTACTACGGTTTATAGCATGATTATGAGCAAACTCCGCTTGACATAACTTCATATCCCAACTCTTCAGATTATCCTTCACCAGGCACCGCAACAAATTCCCAAAGATCTGTTAACAACTTCAGTCTGACCATCGGACTGCGGATGGTAAGCACTACTAAAATTTAGCTTTGTTCCCACCATCTTCCACAAACTCAGCCAAAAATGACTTAGAAATCTAGTATCCCGATCAGAAACAATGGATTCTGGTAAAACATGTAAGCGATACACTTCTTTAAAGAATAACTCGACAACACAGACGGCATCAGCTGTCTTCTTACTAGCGATAAAATGTGCCATTTTGGAAAATCTATCTACCACTACATATATAGAATCATTTCCCCTTTGAGTTCTAGGCAAACCCAAAACAAAATCCATGCTGATATCAACCCATGGTCTGTTAGGCACAGTTAATGGCACATACAATCCCGCATTCCTCGCTGTCCCTTTGGAAACTTGACAGATATGACACCTTTCCACAAATCTTCCAACCTCTTTCTTCATAGAAGGCCAAAAATATGATTGTGAAATCAACTGTAATGTACGGTCTCTCCCCACATGTCCTTCTTCATGCAACTCTTTCATAATCTTCATTCGTAAGCTGCACTCTGGTATGCACAATCGATTCCCCTTAAAAAGAAAACCATCCACCAATACAAACTCATCCGTCTTTCCCTCCTTGACTTCATCTACACACTTCGCAAAGTAAGGATCATCAACAAATAATTCTGGCAACACATCAAACCCTGTCACTTCAACCTTCATTGTAGTCAACAAATGATTCCTTCGACTCAATGCATCTGCCACTCGATTTGTAACTCCCGATTTATGCTTCACCAGAAATGTAAATTGTTGTAAGTATGCAATCCACGAAGCATGCCTAGCTGCAATCTTGTCCTGTCCCTGCATATGATTCAACGCTTCATGATCAGTATATAAAACAAATTCTTTATGAAACAAATAATGTCTCCAATGCTTCACAGCTTGTACGATAGCGTAAAACTCCATATCGTAAGTATTATATCTCATCTTTGCTCCCGATAACTTCTCACTGAAATATGCAATAGGACGTCCTTTCTGACTCAATACCCCTCCAATCCCAACTTTAGATGCATCAGTATGTAACTCAAACAACAACTGAAAATCTGGTAATACTAGAATCAGTGCTGTCGTCAAAAGTTCCTTGATTCTCTCAAAAGCAAATCCTACTTCCTCCGACCATGAAAATTGCTTCCCCTTCATACAATCAGTAACTGGTGCCATCACGCTACTGAAGTGTGGAATAAATCTTCGGTAGAATGATGCTAAACCATGAAAACTTCTAACTTCTGTTATCATCCTGGGTTATGGCCAATTTCTGATTGCTTCAACTTTATTCTGATCCACCTGTATACCTCCTTTTGATATAACATATCCCAAAAATAGAACACTATGCGTCATGAACACGCATTTCTTCGTTGCAGCATAAAATTGTTCCTGTCGCAATATCATCAACACTTCTCTCAAATAATGCAAGTGTTCTTCTGAGCTTCTACTATATATCAGTATATCATCAAAATACACCACCACGAATTTCCTAATAAAAGGTCTAAAAATCTGATTCATCACCCGCATAAATGTACTAGGTGCATTCAAAAGACCAAACGACATAACCAACCATTCATATAATCCTTCTCTCGTCTTGAATGCTGTCTTCCATTCATCCCCTGGTCTGATTTGAATTTGATGATAACCACTCTTCAAATCAATCTTCGAAAAGACAGTAGCCCCGCTCAACTGATCCAACAAATCATCAAGTCTCGCCATCAGAAATCTGTATCTCACTGTAATCTTGTTCAGTGCCCGACTATCAGTACACATCCTCCACGTCCCATCCTTCTTCGACACTAACAAAGCTGGCGCCGCGCAAGGACTTAAACTTTCCTGTACACGCCCCTATTCAAGCAACTCTTCCACTTGCCTTCTCAACTCCTCGTGTTCCTTTGGACTCATTCTGTAATGTGGTCTATGAGGTAACACAGCTCCTGGAACAAGATCAATTTGATGTTGAATGTCTCTCAACGGCGGTAACTCCGTTGGTAGCTCTTCAGGAAATACATCGTCAAACTCTCCCAGCATTGGCTTTACTTCTTCAGGAATCTCAACCACTTCATTACTCTCTCGTCCAATCAATAAAAATACTTCAGGCTCCTCATCGACTTCCTTAACAAACTCCTTCAATGATAACAAAGTTTTAAGTTCTTCAATCTCCTCCGACTTGCTTTCTTCGTGTTGTCGCTTCTTAGGAATTAAAGTGATTTTAGTACCCTCAAACATGAAACTATAACTGTTAGTACGACCATTATGTTGCACAGCCCTATCATATTGCCACGGTCTCCCCAGCAACAGATGACATACATCCATGTCCACAACATCACACCAAATTTCATCTTTGTATTTATTCCCAATTGAAAAATTAACACAAGCTCTTCGTCCAACTTTCACCTCCCCACCTTTCCTCAACCAAGCTAACTTGTAAGGTTTCAGATGCTTCTCTGTTTTCAATGCTAACTTCTTCACAGCTTCTGTAGGGATAATATTGTCGCAACTTCCTGCATCAATAACAAACTTGCAAACCCTTCCCAAGATAGTACATGTTGATTGAAAGATGTTACTCCTCAACCAGCTAGTTTCCTCCTCCTGTTTTGGTGTTAAACACGACCTCTTCATCATCAATGAATACCCTTCATCTCCCGACACATTCTCTTCCTCCTCATCATGTAGTGAATTAGAACATTCAGCTTCTACCTCATCTTCCTCTGCCTCTACAATCATTGCTCGTTTCTTTGGCTTCGTACATTCATTGCTTTTGTGACCAATCTCTTGACAATTGAAACATTTGATTCTGGTCTTAGCAACTTCATTAACAACCGGTTTTGCAACAGCCTTCGAAACATTCGCATTGCTACTAGCCCCTTTCGTTGGATTGTTAGAATTTGTAAACACACCACCTCCTCTCCTTCCTTGCTTCTCCCAAGCGATAGCTTTTTGATGTGCTTCAACAACAGATCTGGGATCAAACATATTCACCATGTCTTGTATCTGCATCCTCAACCCTCCAACAAATCTAGCTGTCAACTGCTCCTCCGTCTCCATGATATCATTCCTCGCAATTAATTGATAAAATTCATCCGCATAATCATTCACAGATTTCGTTCCCTGTCTCAGATTCTGCAATCTTTGATACATAAGAGATTGATAGTTATACGGTAAGAATGTAGTTTTCATCAACTTCTTCATCTTATTCCATGATTCAATCTTTGACTTCCCCATTCTCTCCTGTGTTAGTTTAGTTTGCTGCCACCATGCCATAGCTCTCCCCCTCAACCTAGTAGCAACCAACTTCACTTTATGATTCTCCGGAACCTCCTTGAAGTCAAAAATTTCCTCAACATAAGCTAGCCAATCAAGAAATTCCTCGGCCTGCATACCTCCCTTGAATTCCGGTATTTCAGTCTTCATCCCAGACTCCCACTTGTGATCATACTCCGATTGATTTCTTCCTTGACCTCGTCCTCGTCCATGAACACTACCACCATCGAACTCCTCTTCAAAATCAGATGTATATCGATGTCGATCCTGACCACCAACATCTCTACTACCATCATTCCTTCTACCAACATTCCTTCGATCTACATTCCTCCAATCTCGATCATTCTCATTTCTATCACGACTTCGATCATCAACATTTCTATAATCACTATCAATACTTCTTTCTCGATTGAACGTGGTGAAACTCTACTTCCTCCATGGTTAGATTCGGGTGAAACCCTTCTCTGATTTTGATTCATCTCCAACATTATTCTCTCTAATCGACCAATCCCTTCATTAAGCTTCTCATTAAAGTTTTCATTAATTCTTTGCTCCATCTCATCGGCCTCTTCTCTTCTATACAATGCTTCAACATTTTGATGGCGATTAGCTCTTCTTGGCGGCATGCTTGAATCTTCACAAACTTCAACACTAAACTTTCGGCCTTGATCTTCAAATATGATGCACGGCTTCAACTAGATCTCGGCTCTAACTCCACTTAGCTTGGCTTTGCTTGATGTAGCTCGACTTCACTAACTCCTCAAACTCTTCAATAAGAATTGGCTCCAAGACTCGGCTTAGCTATGATTGGCTAAGTCTAGCTCTGATACCAAATGATGCAGCAGCGGATAACGAAAATGTATGATGGGGTGAAAGTAGCGATCGATGGAATAGAAGATACCGAATGGCCCAAATCCGTTGATCCAAAGATACCGAATTTTAGCTATCTCAAACACGTTGATCGTGCACGATACCGTGTTTAAAGATCTACGATTCTTCGTACGTTGATCTAGCGCACTAGATACTGTGAATCAGCTTTAGCGATTGTTGATTCAAGCGCACTTGAATACCGAAGGTGGAGATAGGAGATCACACTCAACTACCGATTGAAGAAGTGGCAAAAGCACAAAAACAAATTTTATTCAAAATCAACCAAAAGTTACAAATGACACCACCCGCCTATTTATAGGCTTACAACTTCAACACAACACAAATTTGTACAACACATAGGTCGTTCACGACCTAACAACCTTTCGACCTAAAAACAGACGACCTAAAACAGAGACCTAAAAAGGAAACAAACAAATACAATTCAACATATACAAGATACAACACATAAGCGACTCAAGAAATTACACATAACGACCTAATCATACACGGCCGCAGCGACCTAACTTTCTCCAGCGACTTAAGACCAGCGGCGACCTAAAGAAAAATGGCTTCACAGCGGTATAAAGTCGAGCGACCTAAAATACAAGGCAGCGACTTAAGCTTCAACGACCTAAGAAAGTAGCTTCTGGAATTCTTCACGCGACCTAAAATTGAGCGACTTAAGTTAGGTCGTTTGCGATCTAAAGAATGGAGCGACTTAAGTTAGGTCGTTCGCGACCTAAAGGAAAATACGGCATTGCTGAGTGAGCTAACTCGTTAGGTAAGTTAGGTCGTTCGCGACTTATCATAGGTCGTAGGTCGCAAATTTGCATCGTTGAGCGACCTAAGGAAAATAAGTGATATGTGATCTGTTCTATCTCGCTAGGTCGCTTGCGACCTAAAACTTCAACTTCCAACGACTTTTCCCATAGTTTTAGCTCGTTACCTTCCTCGTTAGGTCGCACGCGACTTAACAGCACGTTAGGTCGGTTGCGACCTAAGACTTTATCATTCTGGGCTGCATCAAACGCCCACCGTAGCATACAGCTGTATCTGTGTTCTGCCTTTACGGCCAGCCTCTCGACTGCACCAACCCCAAATGCGAGAACCCCCTATCATGCTGCACCCGCCAAGTGTATAGGCCGACACACATGTCGGACTTGAATAATTCAAAATACCAAATAGTTAATTTAAATTGGCAAAACTCAGCATATACAGTAAATAAAACAATCACAGATCACAGACACAGAGTAATATAACACTAATGCAGCGAAAACAAAAGAATAGTAGTTCATGAAGCTACTATATATATATATATAACAGAGTTAAACAAGATACAACAGAAGTCTCGAATACAATAGATATCTCAATACAATAGTCAAATACAAGATCTGAATACATCACTGGAATCAACTGAATAACTGAAAGCTGGATAGATAGCTGGATCTCCAAGCGAAGCTCCAACTCCAAAGGTGAGTCTCGAATAGTGTATCACTCAGTCTGACCCGAGCGTAATGCAAAACACAAAACACTCGAGTCAGGATTAACATTCTTATATCAATAAATACAACTCAAGTGAAATAACAACTGAAATACAAGTAACTCAAAGGATGTTTGGGATAACCATCCTCTAAGGATCCGTTAAACTATCTACTATGTAGTAGTGTACGCTAAGTAGATAATGTCTAATCAGTAAAGTACGATATCAAAATAGCGTTAAGTCATGGCCCATTCCACCCTTAACACATTTTTACCATGTCATAGTCTATACATCACCATAAGCCCCACTATAAACTAGTGGTTAACAGAGGGTACCCCATAAGTATAACACAAAACAAATCGTAGTGGTCGCGAATAGGGTAATCAGTATGACAAGGTACATGAGGCGATACCAACTAGGATACTAGTAGTTGCCTGATCCGGACTGATGTTGGGCATAGCAGCTGCTACCCCAACACCGCGAAACAACACTCCCAAATCAAAGGGGTGCACCCAATTCGAATTACAAAAGTAATAGATATGGTATCGAAGAAGTGTGTCTGCTAGAGGTGGCGAACCTCAATGGCCCGGCGTGGCTCCTGTTTTAGTCATGTCAGGGGTCATCCAATATCGTTCTCTTTCTTCAGTCAACGCGTTCATCAAAATCATCCACTTCATTCTGGATCAACACTCCGCTTATATTAGTTATTAAAGTGGTTTCGGTATCGACGGAGAGTATGACCATATCCGATCCCGGTCTCTTTAATAACTACGTATTATTACACCGATGGTCATTTAATAAAATTTCAAAATAGTTATATTTCAAAACCGACAGATGATTGCCATTTCAAAACCATATCAATACGATATCACTTTCACTTCAAATAAATCCATTTCCAAAATCATATCGCTTTCCAAAGTTATATTGCTTTCGAAATCATAAGTCTTTTAAAATCAAAACACTTTGGAAATCAAAACCTTGAAATTCATAACACTTTGAAACTATAGTTTGAAATCATAACATTTTGGAATTCATAACACTTTCCTCTTAAACAGTTTAGATATTAAAATTAGTGTATATAATGAAATAGTTTATAAAATAAAATAGTTTATATAAAATAGTTATAAGTTAAAATAGTTTATAATACAATAATTTATATTGAAATGATTTATATTAAAATGATTTATATTAAAATTTATAAAGTAAAATATAAATAGTTTTAGATATAGTTTAAAATACTTTATATAAAAATAGCTTCCTCAAATTTCACAAATCAATTCACATAAACTCGAATTCCAAAATTAAAATTTAATCAAATCTCAAATCATCAATTTCAACTCGATTCAGCTTCTCAATAAACCATTTCAAATTATCAATTTCAAATACATACTTGAACCACAAAATAAACCATTTCAATTTCAATATATTTCAAAGCTTTAAATATTCACATTTCAAAACTAAATTTGATAACCCCATTTATATCTCAATTTAATTTCATTACATTTTGTTTCTGAGATATTTCTTTAATCATTTCAATACATCTAAATACGACTTCAATTTAAAATTTTAAATAAACAAAATATCCCATTTAAATTTGTATAAGTTTGGAATATTCATTTAAGTCACTTTTAATCAAATTCCAGTTATAAAACATATCTTTCAATTTTCAAATTTAATAAATTTCAAATCAACCTTATTTAAGTAAAATTCTTAAATAAATATAATTTCAAATCAATTTCAATTTTATCTTTCCAACCTAAATCATTATAAACTCTATATTTGAAAATATAAATTTACATAAATACTTAAACATTATTTTATATTGATTAAATCGACTTTATTAAATCGACTTTATTAAATCAACTTTATTAGATCCTTAAAATCAATATTTATTACAACCATATATTTCCTTCAAACCATTGAAATAATTTTTCAAATATTTATATATAGACCAACGGTGTCCGTATATAATTTTCTACCCTATGGTCAAGTGATATAGATATTTATCATTTCAATCCGTAATCTAATATATATACGGGTATATATCTTTTCAACCCGTAACTCCAAATTCAATTCAAATGAAAATCGCTTGGGTTTATCATTTCAACCCATAACGATTTTCTCATATTCTACTTATCTTTTGGGTATGTATCATTTCAACCCATAGTGAATTCTATATTAACAGGGAACTTGCAGAGTGATAACAGATATGATAAAATATAACAATAGTAACAGGCATATATCATCTGTGATAAATAACAAATAATGGTGTCAGATGTCATAGGTGAACAGATACAGATGATGGCATATATATATATATATCAATATAAATAATAGATAATGGTGTCAGGTGTCACAGGTGAACAAATATAGATGATGGCATAGATATAGCAATATAAATAACTAACAACAGCATATTTCAATTGTCGTTTCAATTGAAATCAAATTTAATAAATATAAGAACGTTAATCGTGAGTGATTGCTCACCTTTCGAAGCTAGAGGAATTTGATACACAACAAGTTGCGAATTGGATTACGATCTAGATAATCGACCAATCCAACAACAATCTCAAAGTGAAGTGAGCTGGAAAAGGATTTGATGGACAAAGCTGATAGATTGGAAATCAAGAACCAAAATCAGTTTGATATCACAGAAATGAAATGTACATTATATTATTATTATTATTTTCAAATCAATATAAATTTTAAACATATATTAAATTAAATATATATATATATATATGTATTTCAAAATCATTGTTTTTAAATAAAAACACATATAAAACAAACATATTTACATAGTATAATTTGAAATAAATGAATACATATACTTATAAATAAATACATAAACAGCCTATAACCATTCTATGCAAATCACTGTATAACCAACCCAAAAGACTATATAAACTAGTAATATATATAAGATAACACTCTAAATATATAAATATATACCTTTTATACAATAACATGAAATATATAACTTATATAACCCAATACTGAGACGTACATAATACTACGACATACATGTGTAGCCTTATGAAATATAATATAGCTTATATATATACTGCATCACCATATAATAATTTCTTCATATTGACTATTAGATCGACTAAAGCAATATATATACAAATTATATATATATATAGATAAACTACAAATCCGGATATACAAGCTTTGATATAATAATATATACTAATAAACAAATATACAGATCAGACTGTAAATAGTCAAATGCAAACTACTTCTATGATAAACATACATACATTCTGTTCTGAAAAATCTGTAATGAAACATTTTGTTTATACATATACTTGGAAACAAATCTCATGAATCTACCTATACAAACAAGGCAATACTTATATATCTATGTTAAAATAAAATAAGGCCTTTATATAATATAATGTAATTCAAAAATCGATACATATAATTTTTCCATGAAATATTAGTTATATACACACGTACATACTTCAGTAAATACTTAAACTTACATTATTTTATAAATAATAAGTTATATAGTTTACATATACTTGATTTTCTATATGTATAACCAGAACAAAGTTTTATAATATATACATAGTTCACCATACTGACATAAATAGATCATAATATATTATACTTATATAATTCGTTGCCAATTTTATACATACATACACCTGTTATAACCTTTTGCAAGTTAATGTATACGTGCATCATATATATAACTCATATACATAAACTAACACATAAAAAAAAACTAACATATTAAAAGACTTATATAACTTCCTCTATATATACAAAATTTATAAGCCAACATAATATATATAAATATATTTAAACCAAAATGTATAACTTACATATAAATTAGTTTAAGGAAGAGGAGGCAGCTCAGGTTTGTGATGAGAGAATGGCTGGCATAAATATATAAACTAAGATGTATATATATACTTAAAAACTTCTCAACAGAGATACTAATAAACAAATTATTATATTATATAAATACCTTCACAAATAGGAACAAGAGAAGTTTCAGGCAAGGCTAACAAAAAGGAGGTACAACTTCCATGGCACCTGAGCTCGACTGGAGGGTTAGAAGTGTTCGGTGTTGGTGGCGAATGGGTCCGGTTCATGTGTGGTGGAAGACGAGAGCAAGGAGAAGGGGTTTGCGGTGGTTCTATGTCTAGGCGGTGACGTGGCTTGGTGGAGTAGCGTTGGGCGGTGAAGGCCATATGGAGGTGGGATGATCTAGAAGAGGATGATCATATCCTACTTGGGAACGACCCACTTAGCCCTGCTGCATCTAACCCTGTTTCGGTCATTTCCGGTTGATGAGGCCTAAGGTAACGATTACCTTTCACAAATCACAATCACATCACTATGAATGCCACACGGCCATTTCCGTTGACTACTAATTTCCTTCCACAAAAATACAACCCTTAAGCTCATACGTCTCAAGGAAGGGTGTTAAGTTAAGAGAAGTTGCCTTCTCTGCCATCAAACAAATGTACGTTTATAAAAACCAATGTACGTAATCTTCAGAAATGCAATGTCAGACAAACATCATACAAGTTGTCCAGGAACAGGACAAACCAAAGGCACTTTCCTACCACATCCTGTCGGGAAATCCCTAGGATTAGTAGCGAATAGTCCTTGCATTGGATATTTCATAACGAAGAGACCACTGCTACTGGATGTATATTGGGATTTTAACCCCAAACGATCAACAAGCAGTCCCCCACTATGAAAATCTGGAATATCAATATCATCATAAGCAACTTGCATAATCTTCGCATATACGTTGGTCCGAAGTGGTTTTCAGATAAATCTGATCACGGTCTCTTCGCACCAACAACGCAAAAGGGTTTCTCAACCTCACACAGAAACCAAGTCTCATAGACTTATCACGTCTCCAACTTTCAACTTGCTATCCTTTGGGCCAAGAAGGAAGCTCGATAGATTGGAGTAATACTCCGCACTAACGAATCAACATCCTCAATACAAACGATAACCAAGCCTACACAGAAGGCTACGTACTAAGTGTATGACTAAATAATTCCCACATCAAGTCGAGGAACTAAAATGGCCAAATTTGATAGTCGGTTATTTAACTATCAAAGCAAACAAACAAATATTTAGTACCATATACAATCACTAGGCCCTTTAATTAATCTTTTATTAATTAAATAACTTGCGAAATATTCACTTTGAATACGAGAATCCTTTAAAAAGATATAATCTCAAAACCATTTCAACTTTGGAAAACATTTCCATATACTTATGTAAAAATAAGTAATTCACAATTCTCTTTATTTTCAACACTTAGAAAATATTACATATACTTAAATCAGGATTAAGTATATATTTTATTCTTTAAGGAAAACATTCTCTTTAAACACATTTATTTGGGTCAAAATGAATGTTGCATAAAACATCGTTACGACAACCCAAAATCAACAGTATAAGGATTCGAAAATAAGATAGATATATAAATCCCAATACTATACAAAAACATTTCCTTTCGAAAATCATTTACTATACCAATAGTGTTATAGTCCATCATTTCCTTACTTCTCGAAAACGTCTATTTCAACAATGAATGTTGAAATATATGGTTTCGATCCTTAACATATTTTAAAACATCCTTAAAACCATTTAACTCCATTTAAAATATCACTTTCCAAAAATATCCATTTTATTCAATATATTATTCACTATCCAAAATCGTGAATATAGTTCCTTAACAAATTCCCATACTTCTACACATTTAATCTAAAGGATAATTCACTGTCCAAAATCGTGAATTTAATTCCTTTACCAAATTCAAAAATCAATAAAACATCTATTTTCAAAATCACTTGAAAATCCTTTTTAACTTGAAAACATCACTTTAACATTTTTAAATTACCAAAAATAGGCCCATGCTGCAACAGCACTAAATACATCAATCACGACATCCAAAACATCATATATCACATCATAACAGCATATATCACAATATCTGTAAATAAATCAATATTGGTGAGGAATCCAGTTGGATCACTCCAACCTATCACCTGCAAAAAATATACACATTAGAATATGTGTACAATGTCCGCTTCGAGGCAGACACGCGTACAAAGGGTCATCCGCTCATACACGGGAAAGTATAGGGTCTCATCTGCTCCAATAGGCAGGTATATATCCAAATACCAATCAATATATATACAATATATCATATATCATCTAAAAAATCATCAATCAGCATAAATAACATTTATTCTCACTTATATAAAAATATCAGTGAGTCAGAAAGAGTGAGTTGCACTCACATTGCTTCCAATAGCAGTTGCAGTGTTTTATTTCGAATAAAATTAAACGCGCATTTAATTTTACCCAAAATTTACAGTAGCTCTAATCAACTCCAAACCAGCTCTAAAATGTAGTTCTCGTCAATATGGACCCAACACAACTTTTTTCGTCAGAAACGGACCTCGTATGACAAAGTTATGACATTTTTAATATCACACGAATTATTATATAAATTAATTAACATTTTAATTTTATTTTTAAACCCTACTTTACATATGGCCGTTGATTTTGCTATGGAGAAATCTGGCCGTGCTTTGTTTTCCTCTCCCCCTTCGTTCAACTCACGTACAAAATGAACCCATAGCCGCCGTTTTTGCTCAAATTATTGCGCCGCCACCACTCGTCGAGAGGACAATCAAGGACCATCGTTTCGAAGCCCATAGCCTCACGCACCACCGCCCCCAACCTAGTAGAGCTCGGCTCCAACATCACCTCAAAAAACATACCCAAACGCGTGAAGAACGAGGCCAATTTTCCTCCTCCACGTCGCGTTTTACGATGAACCATTCGTATGGATTTAAAGATCATGACTAGCTCTAACACTTTGTAGTTGAAAGATTTTCGTGAATGTGAATGGATTGGAAGAGATTAAGAGGAGAAGAAACAAAAATTTTCGGCCATTGATTGTTTATAGGCGGCCTGCCCTAGTTAGGTTAGGGTTTTGGCAAAAGTGAAAAAATAACGTCCTTTTATAGAAAATTTCCAAAACACTATTCATCCGGAAAATTTTCAAACTCGAAACGAAGCGTGCCGCCTGGCGTTTATAATGTTTTACCCCTATTCCGAATGCAATGGAATATATATCGAGAGCTAATTCAATCGTATTTGGAAGATAGGTTTTCGAATCGACTATTTAAAATTAAAATTCACTTAAACAGATTTCTACGCGTTTTAGCTTGTCCCGGACAAACCGTAAGTCCGATTTAACACGAAATTTGAAATCTAACAATAATATAACATTACGGATCCAATGAAACTAGTTTCGTCGAAATCTGAGACTGTGTGAAAAATGACTATTTTTACTCGTCAATTAAATACTAAAATATTTAATTTCTAGAAATTAACTTTTAAATCAATTTTAAAAGTTCTCTAACATCATTCTAATTCAAATAGAATTTAATTCAACTTTATAAATCATTTTTATTCACATTAAACCCAAATTCCAATTATTTACACAATTTCAAAAATTAAATCAACAATTCAATTATCCAGTTAAACCACTATATTTGAAATATAAGTTACTCAGCTTATAAAATTAACTTGTGAATATTTATAATCAATTAAATATACGAATTTCGAATGACCGAAATTCTAGGTCGTTACAACTTTGGTAAATTTTGTATACAAACAATGTTAACACATAAATTGGGCAGTAATGTAGTTAAGTTCACAACAAAACTATGCAAAAACATCTACATGTAAACAAGCAAAATGGTAAACAAATAACATACACTCATGTTTTGATACGATGAAAAACTAATAGTCGGGTCACGCCCTAACCGAGCCGGGTTTTGATACCGTACCCGACCCTAATAGTAACCGGGTCGGGCCTGGGTCGGGCCTAGGTCGGGCTTGGGTAGTAAAAGGCAAAACCCGTACCCGCATTAATATGCCGGGTTCAGGCTGGGCTCGGGTCGAAACCCGTACCATTGAAAGGCCTACATATAGTGATGATGAAAAGAAAATTTTACAAAATATCGTTGCAAGGTGTAGCTTAATAAAGATTAGAAATTAGATTTAGCCTAAATGATTTGTAGGCAAATAAACTTGTGCCTGATACCGCACTTTAGCAAAGTTCCTAAAGGCTTCAGTATTTATATTTTTTAAATATTGACCAAGGACCGAGTTCATACCAGGGAGTCAACATAACCATGTTATTAGCTTTGAGTTCAACCAATTCAAAACGAATTTTATAAATAGTATAACTAATAACAAAATTAATATTAATGTTGTATTGTTTTTTATAGCATTATAATTATTTTTTTAAAGCCTTAAAATTAATTAAAAAATATATATTCGTTATATATTGATTTAATTAATAAATTGGGCTTAAATAATTAATTAAATGATTAATATATATGATGTATTAATTGGGACCGAAGTTTGAAAGCCCAAACATGCCTAGGTCAGTCTTAGATGGAGCAAGGGAGGTGAAAGAGACTTGGTCTTTGGATCTAGAGTGAAAGGTGTTATATGTTTGATATCAAGTTGGCTATTAATAGTCTCATTCTCTCTTGTTCTAAATACATAAAAACAAAACACTGGCTTCCATTGAAGAATTTGTGGGAGCCTAGAAGCCGGGATTTACACATTATTTTCAAGGAAAAGGAACAAGGGATCTCGAGAGGAAATTGCTAACCAATGAGATGTCGATAACCAGTAGAATCAAAAAAAATGCGAACATTTTATTTTTATATAATAAAAACATATACATGTCATAAATGATATCATGTTATTTTAGGCCATAACATTAAATATTTTACTTTTAGAAATTAAAATTAAAAATTTATAAATATTAAAATAGATTTTAGCTAACATACACACACAAATATATATATATATATAATCCTTTTTGGCTTAAAGTAAAAAAAGTTATTCACGGCTTATACACACAAATACAAACACACACACACACACACACAAGAGCTAGGATCAATAACCCCCTTTATTTAACACCATTTTGTAGCCTTTGATAACAACCATAAGTTTCTATTTAAATATTTGTTCTCTCTCTCATTTCACATGGATCTAATATTTAAATATAAATTTATGGCTGATATCGGGGCTACAAATGGTGCTAAATAAAGGAGGCTATTGATCCTAGCTCCATACGCACACACACGCACACACGCACATATAAATTGTTTATGGTTTTTAGTTAATATATATAAACTAATTACTTTCTGGTTTTAAAAAAATAATTTTGTTCTCAGTTTTAAAAATATCCAAATTTTAATTTAATGATATACATACCCATACATATATTTTGTTTTTTTAAATTTAAATTTAAATATGTATATTTACTTACTTTCATTTTCATAAAAAGAATATTTTTTATTTCAGTTTTGATTTAAAAAACAATTTTTTTGTTTAGATAGATATTTGAATAAGCGAAAAAAATTATATCATTATATATATATTTCGTTATAAATTTTAAATCCTAAAAAATTATTAAATTCGAATACACAAACACACATGTATATATATTGTTTATTAATATTAAAATATAAATAATATTTAAATACCTTTAAATGTTGTTTCATGGTCGAAAAAATTTAAGTTATATATGCGCATTTATAAATAAATACATACACACAAATATATATCACTTACGTTAAATATTAACCATGGACTCCAATGGGTATTTATACATATTTGACATTATAAACTTATATGCCCTAAATTTGTCTACGGTATACACACACAAATATTATTTGCATTGTGAATATAACATTCAATAAAGTAAACAAAAAAGTAAACTTGAACTATACTAAAATAATAACATACATTATATTTAATCAGTTTAAATTATAATATACAAAATGTATAGATGTAATGTTAAACATAAATTAATTTAATTAAAACTAAATCAACAAACTCCTTTATTATTTTTTCCTTGGCAAGCCGGTTTTCTAAGTGGACCGTCCACTTTTAATATCAGTAGAAATAAGTTTGAGGTAGAATGCCCTAGAAACTGTACCTCGCACATACTATAACACACACCCATTACAACATACATATTTAGCATTAATGGCAACTATAGCTTAGAGATTCATCTAGAAGAAAAAGATAAAACATAAAAGTTTCAAGGAGGAGCATAGCTTGTAGACACAAGCCCAGTCTGGTCCATAATGTAATCCATGCCTTCATCCAAATCATCCGATTAAGGCAACTCTAGAATAGAAGAGGTGTGTAGTTGGTCCATAGGCACAGTAGGAGTAGGAGGATGCAAGGAAAACGTAACCACAATATTGAACCATATCAAGTACTATAGATAAGGGATCATGTAGACTTACAAGGTCAATATTAGTAGTTACCCTCAAATCTTTCACTTCAAGGAAAAAGACAAGCATCTTGACTCTCCATTCTCTTGTTGGGCATTTCTTAAGTGGAATCTTCGAAGGAATAATATTGATAGTCTCGGTACCACCTAGGGACGAAGTATAGATACAGGAGGATGAATGGTGTCCAAAAGAGCGATAAGTGGTACGAATAGTTGGTTTCCACAAGAAGGAAACTTCTACATGACTGGTAACATGCTCAAAAAGAAAGAATGGCAGGGTAGTAGGAAGCTCTTTATTTGAGTAATCTCAATCAATGCCCTTGCATATGCCAACCTATCTCTTAACTCAGTGGCTTCATCAAAGCAATCAAGTTTCCCTAAATAGCTAACAAGTCATTCTAATCCTTTTAAGGGTTGGTACGGAGATGGAATATTTGTAAGTCTAACCCAAACACGAACATACTAAACTTGTTCACAAGCCGAATCCAGGCATTTTTACTTGACTCATCGAAGTGGTCCATTTCAAGGATATGCCCTAGTGGAAGGCTTAAAAATGTTTTGCGCCTTTGATTAATTCAAATACATGAGTTTGAATACGATAAACTGAATTTAAAATTGGTTTATATTTAAATAACTTATTACAAAATTTTATAAAGAGTTATTAAAATCCAAACTTAAAATTATTTTAAATTTATGTAAATATAAATGTTATATTTAAATTAATTCAAAGGTTAAATGATAAATGAAATACATATGAATACATATGTGTGTTTATATGTGTGTATATGTATCACTTAATGAATTATAAATATTATAATAAATTAATATATATATATATATATAATATGTATAAAGGAAACATGAGGTTTAAATGAATTTATACCTGCATAGACTTAAGGGAGTACATAAGATATAGAGACATACGAGGTCATGAGTTTATAATCATCTCCCATAATATGTTGATAACACTCAACTGGTAATATTTTAAATTATAAATTTAAAATAAAGTTATTCTCCATCATTTACAACAAAAATAGATTACTATACATACGTATAGTTGTTGAGTACCCTCGAGCCATATAATATTTGTAATGATGTTTATATCGTCCTTAGATTGGTAAGAATATTATGCAACTTTGTTGAGCATCGTCAAGGGTTACATGATTACCCTTGGTTATCGCAAAATGATAGGTCTAGAGTATGTAATGTATTTTATAATTTGTTTGTTAATGCCATATATATTTATTTTGATGACAAAAACCATATAAATATAGGTATTAATATTTTTCCAAGTTGTATAAAATATTTTGCAGGATATTATACAGGTTTATACAAGTACATGATCTTCGAATTTGAAGACTGATCAGTAAAAAGACTAGGGTTCAAGGTTCAAAGATGATCAAAATATTTGAAGACTCTTGAGAGACAAAGACAAGAAGAGTTCAAGACTATAATTTATAGTTAATAGACATTAGATTGATCTATTAAAGTCCTTGAATAATAGCTTTCTTTTCTTTGAATACTCTCTTATCAAAATAGTTATTTTATTATCAAAATATTTATTTTATTTTCAAAATAAATTTTTAGAAATATTTTATAAGAGTTGCATATATCAAAGTATTTAAAAACTATGTTTAAATAATTTTACAAGAGTTCGGAATTTTGCAACAACTTAAAAGTATTTTTGTTTTTAAAAATAAACAAGGTTATGTTGATATACCCTACCTATGTATGTCAACGTATGTACCGTTGAAGCGGTGCCTTTTCAATTTCGAATAGTTGTGATTTTTGGTTACATCTCTTTACGAATAGACACATCCCTTCAAACACTATATAAATGGGATTGGAAAACATTCTATATATTCTTCTTACTCCAAATTCTCATTATATATTTTATAAAATCCACTTTCTATACTCTTCAAATCCACTCAAATTTAATCTCTACTTTACTACTTTCATTCTTTATAATCTACTCACTTATTTAAAAGTATTCTCTCATTAATTCAAAGATCAAAGTGCTACCAAAGGGCTATAGGATATTTTGTATCCAAAGTATAAAATTTGTATTTGGAATCAATAACTCTCTACTATTATTTGTGTAGATGTGCTTGTTGCCCGTTCAAATCAAGTGGGTGTGCTTATTTCCCATTCAAATCAAGTATGCGTGCTTGTTGCTCGTTTACATCCAATAGGTGATCTTGTTGCTCGATTAAATCTAGAGAGCCTACCTTGAGCTTGAAAAGTTGGAAGGGTGTATCTTGTTGCATTAAAATCAAGATTGTATTTTGGTTTACTTGCTATCTGATTAAAGTAGATGTTGGAAAGGAAATAAGTACACACACTGTACATGACTGGATGTAGGATTTGTTAATCCAAATCAACATAAAACTCTTGGTGTCATCTCTCTTACTTTTACTTTATTTTTATTGCATATATATATATATATATATATATATATATCCATGGTTGTCTTTTTTGTGTTGATTATCTGTGTTTGAGTTTAAATCTTGAAATAATTTAGAAAAGTTCCATATAAGTTATAAAATAGTATTCAGTCCCCTCTAGTGTTAAAGTAGCCTTAAGATTAATTCACATTAGTATAATTTATACTACACCATTTCCTACATTTGGCACCAGAGCGTTAGGTTTTCAAAAACTCGTTATTTGATTTTTGAAAAGTAGAAATGGCTAGTAACACTAGTAGTACATTATTTTAACACTTTTGAAGAAAAACAAAGTTGTAAAAATCCTTATGTTACCCTCAAGTAGATTTGGAACTAATAATATTGAAAAGTCACATGATTATTTGAAAGTGTATAAAGTAAATTTGTAGGAACTAGTATGTCATATGGTAGATAGGAATAGACACTCGATAACCATACATCACAAATCAAGAAGGAAAAATAGATACTAGACAGTGGATGCTCAAGACATATGGCTGGATATCCATAGATCTTGAAGGACATTGTTTACAATGATGGAGAAATAGTTAACTTCGAAGATAATTCAAAAGGATATGTCATCGACATCGACAATGTCGGTAACTCTAAAACTCCTATTATTTCTAATGTTTTAATAGTTAGGAATTTTAAACATAATATGCTTAGCATTACTCTATTATGTGATAAGGGTTTTAAATTTAAGTTTGAAAAAGATATTTGCCACATCGAGGATTATGAGTCTAGAATTATTTTTGAAGGAATTAGGAAACGTAACATTTACATCTTGAGTATGAAAGTGTCTAATGATAATCTCTATCTTTTGGTCGAATCTAGTGAACCTTGGATTTGGCACAAACGATTTGGTCATTTAAATTTTAAGCATTTATCCAAAGTAGTAAGATATGAACTTGTTAGAGGGCTTCCAAAAATGGGTTTTATTGTCAATAACCTATATGATGCTTGTCAACTCAGAAAACTTCACAAAAGTTCATTTAAACCAAAAGACATGAATTTGACTACACATCCCTTAGAAGTTCTTCACTTAAATCTTTTTGGACCGTCACAAGTTCAATCATTAAATCATAATAGGGATGTTTTTGTAATAGTAGATGATTTTTAAAGATATACTTGGACAATATTTCTTAAGCATAAAAGTGATGCATTTGAAATGTTTAAAGTTTTCACTAAGAAATTTCAAAATAAATATTCAATTAAAATTAAAACAATACGAAGTGATTATGGAGGAGAATTCGAGAACGAAAATTTGAAAACTTTTTTAATAAGAAAAAATTACACATAACTTTTATTTTCCTAGAACTCCTCAAAAAATGGAGTTCTAGAACGTAAAAATATAAGTATACAAGAATGCACTAGGACTATGCTAAATGATAGTGATTTACCTAAAAAAATTTGGGCTGAAGCAGTTGCTACAGCATGTTACATTTTGAATAGAATTTTAATAAGACCATTAACCAAGAAAACACCTCATGAATTATTTTTTAATAAAAATTAAAAGTATCTTATTTTAAAGTTTTTGGTAGTAAATGTTTTATACTAAATACAAAAGATAATTTAGACAAATTTGACACTAAATTAGATAAAGGAATATTTATTGGTTATTCAAGTATCAGTAAGGTGTATAGAGTATTTAATACTAGAACTAACATTATTGTAGAAACTTTACATGTTTCATTTAATTAAAATTTTAGAGTAACTAATATTAGTAACAATAAAGAAGAAAATGTTAATCCCAGTGAGAATAAAGAAATCACAAATAAATTGACTACTAATAATGAAAATAATAACACCGATAATTCAACTTCAAATAAAAGAACGAAATTTTTGAAAGACTATCCTAAGGAAAATATTATAGGAAGTATAAAGTCAGTTGTAAAAGCTAGAAATCAACTAAATAAGAGGTGTAATTTAGCATTTATTTCAACCAACGAACCAAAAAATCCAAAAGAAGCATCATTAGATGATTCATGGATCTTTTCCATGCAAGAAGAACAGAATCAGTTCACTAGACATGATGTTTGGGAATTAGTTCCACGACTAGAAAATAATCTGTTATTGGAACTAAGTTGTTATAGAAATAAATTAAGTAAACAAGGACAAATCATAAGAAATAAAGCACATTTAGCTGCATAAGGATAGAACCAAGAAGAAGGAATAGACGTTGATGAACTTTTGCCCCTATAGCCAAATTAGAAGGCATAAGAATTCTACTCGCTTTTGCAAACCATAATAGATTTAAATTATTTCTAATTGATGTCAAATGTGCATTTTTAAATGGTTTTATTAAAAAAGATATATATGTTGAACAAACCCCAATTTTGAAGACGGAAAATTCTCTAATCATGTTTACAAATTTAAAAAATGCATTATATGGTTTACAACAAGCACCTAGAGCTTGGTATGAAAGATTCAAAACATGCTTAATATAATCTAATTTTGAAATAGGCGTACCTTATTTATAAAAAGAGTTAACAATGACTGAACTTATACAAATATATGTAGACAGCATTATTTTTGGATCAACAAATGAACAACTAAATAAAAAAATTTCTTATATAATGACTAAAGAATATGAAATGTGTCACATGGGAGAATAAACATTCTTTCTATGCTTACAAATTAGATATTTAAACAAAGGAATATTTATAAGTCATGAAAAATATGTTAAAGAATTAGTGAAGAAATTTGGAATGTATAACACATGTGGTAAACCAACACCTATGGAAACTAGTGAGAAACTTAATAAGAAGACAATTCAAAAGACGTTGATCAAAAACTATATAGAGATATGATAGGATCTTTACTCTATATCATAGCTAGTAGACCCGATATCATGCGTAGTGTATGTCTTTGTCCAAGATATCAATCACAACCTAAGGAGACACATCTTAAAGCTGTAAAACACATTTTTAAGACATGTTAATAATACTTTGGACTATGGGCTTTTTTATCCAAAAGAAGATTCATTTGAGTTAATATCATATAGTGATGCTAATTATGCTGAATGCAAATCTGATTCAAAAAGTATGAGTGGAACCTATCACTTTTTAGGACACTCACTTGTATTTTGGTTCAGTAAAAAGCAAAATTATGTATCTCTATCTATAATAGAGGTAGAATATATATCAGCAAAGAGTAAAAAGTATTAGATTTTCTTCTTTCCTTTTAATAGTCAATGGGCTGGATTGGTAGTTTGTAGAGGATAGTGGATTTGCATTTTGACAAGTATGGTGTATAATGTATTTAGTGTACTGTATATATGCGTGTACTCCAAGGATATTTGGTTATTTAATTGCATATATATATATCAGTAGAATTAGCCTATTCATAGGTTATCTATATGCAACCAACTCTAAAAGATTTCAACTTAAAGTTAAAACAATCACCAATATGTTATGATAATACTAGTGCGATAATCTATCTAATAGTCCAACACATCATGCTAGAACAAAACAAATTGATATAAGACATCATTTCCTAAGAGATAACGTAAATGAAGAAATTATTACAGTAGAATCTATGAATAAAGAAAATCAAATAGCTGATATTTTAACCAAACCATTAGCGCAAACTACTTTCATCAAATTAAGAAGAGAATTTGGAATACGTTCATTTACAAAAATCTAGAAATGATAATTTTTATTTATAAATTAGAAAGAAAATGGAAAAACAAAAATATTTTGACCAGGTATGTCGACATACCTGGCAGTTTTTAGAAAACTATTTTCCCCCTTCTTTCAAAATTCAAAATCCAATTATTTAATCACAATATTTCGACTCCAGACCCATTTTCTCATCTTCTTCCTGCTAAAAACTCAAAATTAATTAATCAAAAATGAATCCATCTAACTGTAAATGTCTAAGAGAAGAATCAAGCCTATTTCGTAACTTTACGTTTCCTAAACTTGGCAATATTGAAAGGAGTTGAAGCATGTTCTCACCATGCTTACTGAA
Organism: Allium fistulosum; assembly: GCA_030737815.1. NCBI lineage: Eukaryota > Viridiplantae > Streptophyta > Magnoliopsida > Asparagales > Amaryllidaceae > Allium > Allium fistulosum. The sequence continues at coordinate 1,044,256,524 of CM060906.1, forward strand.
ATTGAAGTTAAGCAAATATGGTTCAAAAACAAAGAGAAGCAAGGAAGAATGTTAAGGAATTTGCAGAAACGTCTATTGGATAACCAAGAAAATTTAATAATTATTGCAGAGGGAGATACTCAAATCAATCTTGTGATTCATAACGCTATGAATCAAGATGATAAAGAGGAAGATGAAGAAGAGGATGATGACGATAACAAGGATAAAGATGAAGATGGAGTGCATTTCTTATGAGAAGTTAATTATGATATTCATGGCTATTTAGTGAAACAAAAGGGAAAGTTTTGCCTTTACTATCCAAATTGCTCCTTTCACAAATCACTAATAATTAAACCAAAACATTATTTTGAATTTGAGCAATGTATATATTAGTTTGGTTTATTTGTTTTGTTTGAACTTATATGTTTACTTGAGTTTGATTGCATGGCTTGGTTTGTACTATTAAAATTATGTAAGTTGTTTATTTAAACATGTATGTTTGCCTTGGTTTGATAACATAGTTCGATTTGTTCTGAATAAATTGTTTGATATGAATGATATTTCTTGAATCAATGTATAGTTGAAACAAGATGTAATTATAATTATGTGTATATATGTATAGTTTTCTTAGAAATATTATTTTGCAATTAATATTTATTTTAATTCCATATATAACATTACCACATTTCATAGTATTTAATATGTCACATTTTAGGGGCAGTTTATTTTTCTTTACCCATTGTTGTTGATGACCAAGGGGGAGAAGAATATAATATATGCATATACTAAGAGTGGGTTAACCAATTTAGGGGAAGTTACATTACATTTTATAATAAATATATTTTTACATGGTTGTCATCATCAAAAATGGGGAGATTGTTAATACCATAGATATTGATTTTGATGACAACAACCATATAAATATAGGTGCTAATGTTTTCCTAAGTTGTATAGAATATTTTGCAGACATGTTTATACAAGTACATAATAATCAAGTTTGAAGACTGATCAATAAAAAGACTAGAGTCTAAGATTCAAAGATAATCAAGCTATTTGAAGACTCATGAGTTTAGAGACAGAGACAAGAAGAGTTCGAGACTATAGTTTATAGTTAATAGATATTAGATTAATCTATTGAAGTCCTTGAATATCAACTTCCTTTTCTTTGAATACTCTCTTATCAAAATAGTTATTTTATTATCAAAATGTTTATTTTATTTTCAAAACATATTTTTCCAAATAATTTATAAGAGTTGTATATATATATGGTGTGTGTGTATTAAAGTATTTAAAAATTATGTTTAAATAATTTTACAAGAGTTCAAAATTTTACAATAACTTAAAAGTGCTTCTGTTTTTTCAAAATAAACAAGGGTATATCAACATACCCTACCTATGCATGTTGATATATGTACCGTTGAAGAGGTGCCTTTTGAATTTTGAACGGTTGTGATTTTTGGTTACATCTCTTCATGAATAGGCACGGCCCTTCAAGTACTATGTAAAGGGGACTGGAAAATGAATTTTAAGAACTACTTTCTATATATTCTTCTTACTCCAAATTCTCGTTATATATATATATATATATATATATATATATATTTCACAAAATCCACTTTCTATACTCTTCAAATTCACTCAAATTCAATCTCTACTTTACTACGTTCATTCTCTACAACCTACTCACTAATTGAAAGTATTCTCTCATCAATTCAAAGGTCAAAGTGTAATCAAAGGGCTTCTATATCCAAAGTACAACTGTTAGTATTTGGAATCAATAACTCTCTACTATTTTTGTGTGTAGATGTGCTAGTTTCCCATTCAAATCAAGTGAGCACGCTTGTTGCTCGTTCAAATCAAGTGAGTGTGCTTGTTTCCCATTTAAATCAAGTGGGTGATCCTATTGCCCGATTAAACCAAAAGTGTCTACCTAAGATGAAAAAGTTAGAATGGTGTATATTATTGCCTTGAAATCAAGATTGTAATCTGGTTTACTTGCTACCTGATTAAAGTAGGCGTCGAAAAGGAAATCCGTACATACATTATAAAGGACTGAACGTAGGATTATTTAATCCGAACAAGTATAAAACTCTCGATGTCATCTCTCTTACTTTAGCTTTTTTTACTCCACACACACAGATATATATATATATATATATATATATATCTATGACCGTCTGTTCTGTGTTAATTATCTATGTTTGAATTTAAATCTTGAAATAATTTAGAAAAGTTCCATATAAGTTATAAAACACTATTCACCCCTTCTAGTGTTAAAGTAGCCTTAAGATCCATTCACATTAGTATAATTTATGCTACACCATTTCCCACATTGTTAAGCACCTTCAAGGTCATAAAGATGATTATGAGTGCGGTTAGAAATTATATACGAGATATAATTAGTAAAGAGTTGCTTACTTTTTAGAGGACTATAATTTGTTGAGCATCCTGAAGGTTGTAGTGACATAAACAGATCATCTTACCCATTATAGGAAATACAAGAAATTTCTATATCTCTTTTATGATTTTTTAAGAGACGTTGAATTCAGTGGGAGCCTTAATATATAAATATAGTAAGTTAATCTAATAAGTATAGGAACATATGCAGTGTCATCTAATTTACTCTAATTTTGTTATTTAAATTGCAACGAAGAGGCTATTTCTAAAGCAAAACGCACTAACCGACATAAACTATAAGGACTGGATAAAGAATGTGAAAAACGCACTCACCTCTAAAAAACACTGTAACGATCCCAGATTTTAACAAAGTTAGAATTGATAATTAATTTAAATTTTGAATAATTTATTTGAAATTAATTGGTAAAAAAAATTGAGTTTCTCCAAATTCAAATAAAATATGTGTTAAATAATTTGAATTTCTAAAATATATCTTACCAATATGTAAACGTAAGTGTAAAATAAACATATGTTATAAGTATACGAAGTAAAACAAAATACATCAAAAATAAATATAAAATATAAACTATTGAAATAAATATGTAGAAAAATACAAGACAATTTGTATGAAGATAAAACAAATAGTTAAGCTGGAAATAGAAACAAAAATTTATAAGATGAATTGTGTAATATAAAGTGACCCATTAGCTAAATTTAAACAAGTATGTACTCATGAAAATAAAGTCAACAAACAAAGTAAACATATTAAAATAAATTATAACAACATATTAACTATAGAATGTCATTTATATTACAAAGCAAAAGAAAAGAAGACAATACGATATATTCAAGTGTGAACAATAAAAAGGTAAGTATGTAAAAACAAATCAATTTGGGTAAATATGAAACGAGTCATATACATTCAAATATGAAAAATATATATGTTCACTTGAAAATGAAAATAAAAATATCTATGTACAAACTAAAGTGGATAAGTATGAACAAACATATAAAGGATAAATATGAAGATACTTATATGTAAATTAGTACCAAAGTAATTAATGCATGAAGCATTAGTACGCTACAAAGATCATCTCAGCCACCAGAGAAATCTGCATAGCCACTAAGCAATGAAAAATATCACTGATAAATTGTACAACAAATATATTACCCTATACAATTTTCTATCACCCAGTAAACTCTTCTTTTCTATATCTCCATCATCTTCATCAGTTCGTTCCATTCAAAACTGAGAAAAATCTCTAAAGTAAAAAAAATCATTTAAACTCAAACAAACTTCAACTAAACAACAACACAAATTCAAATAAAAACCAGAGATCAAAGAAAAGGAAAGCTTTCAACTTGCAAATTTTCAAGCTCCGTTCTTTCTTCAAAACCACTGTGAGTAGCACATTCTTCTTGAATTTTAAAGGCATCAAATCATTGTTTATCTATATGTACATCTGTGAATAAGTTGTATATATATATGGATCCTCTGTATTTAAATTGAAACCTGGAAGTGTTTATACAGGCTTACAATCTGATGCTTTGAACACCCAAACTTTGATTTCAAAAATCATTTATGCTCAATCTACTAGATGTTTGGACTTAGGATCACAACCAAAAATGTTTGTTTGACCTTGAACTAAAATTTAAAAATATATTCAAGTTAAAATAACTTGGTATCATCTTTGGAAAGCAAGATGTCTGAGCACAACTCTAAATTTATCAAAATTCGAATCTCTTAATTTTCGAATTCAGGTATCTAAACTAAATCCTCATTCAAAAACATGATTTTTAAAGCATAAATCATAATTTATAGAGTTAGATGTTAAGAGCAGTTCGAGTTGTTTAAATTTCGTTCTATCGTCGATCTTTGATGATCTACTGGTTCGTGGTAGTCGAGGTCTTGTCTGGAGATGGAGGGACTAATGGAGATCGTAGGAAAAATAGTGAATGGTGGTGTAGTTAAACGCGGTGGCGGCGGGAAGTTCTCAAAGTCTGGTAACCTAATTTGGACGAGACTGTATATTTTGGTTCATTTATCGTCGATAGATGATCGAGTTCAACGTGGTTTGTAGAGATGGTGGTGGAAGTGTCGATGAGTGTCGGGCCGGAGTTGTAGACCTTCAGGTGGTCGGAGCTGCGTGAACGAGGCGATGACAGGTTTGAGGTGGTGTTGCTCTCGTATGTTCCAGGTTTGAGTTTATACTCGGTTTCGATTTCAAGAAGTTGATGGAGATTCTGGAGGTTGGAGATGGTTGCTTGGGTGAGCGTCGACTTATTCGTCGATGAGACGTCGACTGGAGTTGTTCGGCGGTGTTGTACACGTGCATGAGCACGTTGTTTGGATATGGAGTTTGTTTTGTTTGGGTGTTTCAGGTTGTTCGCGAATTTGGCTCGGGTAGTTCGAGTGTTGTACTCGGGGTTTCCCTGTTTGACTCGGAGCAAGTGTTAGAGTGGCTCAGTATGTTTGTATAGGTTTTAAAACAGAAACTTGTTTTGTTTTCGCAATTTAAATTCAAGTTTTAAACTAAGTTTAAATCAACATTTAATATAAACTCAAGTTTAGTTGAAGCTTAATTTAGGAATAAGTAAGGTTTTGAAATTTAGATGGTTTTAATAAATTTTAAAATGTTTAAGGAATTAAGTAGAATTAGTGGAAAAGAAAAGATTTAAACAGTTAAATCTCAATTTGCAAACCTGGATACAAATCTAAATATGAAATTCAAGATTTTGGAAAAAAATTGATTAAGTTTTATAAGTTCAAATCTTTAAATAAGTTAATGTTAGAGCATGCTTTTAAATTTGTGAATTTTAAAGAAAGCTTGATTTAAACTCTTTTAAATCTCCTTTATAATAAGGAATTATTTAACATGTGACTTCAAAAGGTTTATAATTTAGTTTTAAACTTTATTTATTAAAGATTTGAAGTAATTACTTAATAAAAGTAATTAATATAGAATTAAGTAATAATTCAATTTAATTAATCAAGTAATTAATGAATGATTAATTAAAAATAATTACTTAGTAAAAGTAATTAAGAATGGGTGGTTAATGATCAAGGATTGATTAACCAAGTAATTAAGGGTTAATTACTTTAAAGAATAATTAATAAATGTGGTTAATTAATTAGGGTAATTAATTTAAGATAATTAATTAAATGGTGAATTAAATAATTAAAGGTTAATTATTTAATAATTAAAGGTTGATGAATTATAATTAAAGGTTAATTAATTTATGATTAATGGTTAATTAATAAATGATTAAAGAATAATTAATCAAAATGATTTGTAATTTATTAATGTTAATTAACCAGGATTAGTAATTCATATGAAATTAATATGATTTGAATTAATCAGACAATTAACTGATCTTACTTATGAATGTTTGGATTCTATTGAATGTTGTGAATTGTTTGATATCCCTACTATGTGATGCTGTATGATATGAATTGTTTTAATTCAAGCTGTGATGAATGTAATTCATTTTATCTGTGATTTATCTGTGAATGAAAGATAAGCGTTATATTTCATACCGCTTATTAATTATATTTCTGTATTCCGATCTGTGATGATTGAATGATGTTTCACTACTGTGTGAAACCCCTGGACTACACCATACACACACAAATATGGATTTCACGGGGAAATCGGTTAAGTCACAGATGATTTAAATTTAATATTTTTGAAATTGAAATTTTAATTTCAATTGATTTTGGAAATGTATTTGGGTTAAATGTTAAAGCTTTTGAAAAGGAGTTTTTAAGATAAAAAATTATTTTGGATAACTTGGTAAAATTTCCAATTTAAATAATTCAATTTGAATTTGAATTCAAAATTTGGAATTGAATTCCATGATTGGAAATTATGGTTAAAGATGTTATAAATGTGTTTATATGAATTTGAACCATTTTAAAATATTGTTTGGGGAATTGGAATTTAACCCAAAGACTTTAACTCGTATAAATGAATCAGATTTTCCGAAATGAAAACTGTTTGTTTTCAAATGATAAAAGCTTTCATATAAGAAATGAAATTCCAATTTAAGTTAAAGGAATTTCAAGTTTGAATTGAAAAATGGTTTTCCAAATTATGAGTGAATTCTTTTTGAAAGCTATGAATTAAATCTTGATTTAAAGATTTAATGAGTTAATCCAATTGAAATGGAAATCGATTTGGAAAATCTAGGAATAGATCTTTGTGAAGCTGGGTGAACTTTGTGAGATGAATCTTTTTGTAAAAGATTAAAATGGTAATGTGTTTAAACCATTTGAAGGAATGTTTTGGATAATAAGTCGTGACTTAACTGAAATCCCAATATCCATATGTTTTAAAATATTGCGCTAACTATTCGGTTTAGCCGGGAGAGGACTTTGTGTCATATAACCCATTCCAAATAGTGATACGACGTAAATGGATAGCATTTGAAGACCGGTGTTGAAGACCGGGTGTTTGCGAGAACGATAGGATAACCTATCGATTGTCTCTGCACTGAGTTGCTCCGGTATAGAGATTCCCTAAGTGATGGGAAGTCCGATCGGGATTGTGAATACCCGAATTGCAAGGGCTTCTTTGGAAGTGCCTTCGGTTCTGTTCGAACCCAGAACAGACTTGCATGGTTGTATGTTTGACACTACACTTTGAGATTTAAAGCTGATTTCTTTCAAATACATTTCTGTTTGGTGGCGGAGAATTTATTCTCTTAGCTTAACACCCTTCTTTGAGATGTACGAGCTCAGAGGTTATGTAGTTGAAGGTTATCAGTGATATACTCCCAATTTGGTAGTGTGGCATGCTGAGTGTTGCTGTGTGTTGATGGTCATTTGTTGATCATTTGTGATCAATGCATGGCTTTGTGAAAAAGCGTAGCTTTGTGGACGAGACCTCATCGAGCCTCACAAACCGGAAATGGTCGAAACAGGAAAGATGCGGCAAGGTTATGAGGGTTGCTTCCTTTAGGGTATGTCATTTCCTTCTGGAAAAAGGTGATATTATGGTATGGAGCCCAGATATTTACCTGTGTTGTTGATCTAATCTCATTTACTGTGTGATTGTTGCAGTGTGATCGAGGCGCCTCGGATAAAGGTCCTAAAGGTCCGGGGGGTGGCATATTCGTGTAGTAGTTACCTAGTGTAAGAGGTAACCCGGCCTTGGGTTGGCAGAGATCCGGGTAGGTTCTCGGGACGTCCCTCCAGAGGCGTACCCATTGACAATGGGAAGTTCCTTAGCTTGACCATTTGTTGGAAATCCAATTTCCAATACAAACCCAGTACGATTTTAGTTGTAGAACCTGCCATTTACTTATGGTGGTCACCACTGTTTAGATGGTAGCTATAGTAGGCATAGTTCAGAATGTCTATGCTGGCTAAGATTAATATTATACTCTCGAAATGGTTTTCTACACTATGCACTAATAATAATAAAATCCAATGATTTTGCGTAGTAAGCATGTTTGACTATCATAAGAAGAAATCTCCTCCAATTCTACGTTTGCATTGTGTGTGTGGCGGGAGGCCTTATGGTAGTTTCATTTTCCAAAAGCATTGCGGGTTTCAATGTTTAAAATTCTTTTTGTTGTTTGTTTAAAGATAAACTGTTTTTGTTACTCACACCAGTCCCACGATTGACTCAGAGTTTATTGTTCCCTTCCTAAACTCTGGGTGCCCACAATTTCCACATGGGCAGTCTAGAGTTGGGGTTTTCAAATAGTCAGGTTTAGTAGACTAGTTGGAGCTAGTTCAGAGTTTGGAGTTCACGGACGACTGACGTTGCTTATCTTGTTGCAACGTGATGGTGGTTCGAGCTGATGTTGGATTTATTGGTCTTATTCTCTTTGTCGGATCATTTGGAGTTATCACTTTTGTTTTCCGCTGTATCATTATTTATCTCCGATATTCTTGTATCATATTGATATCATTGTTGTATATCATTCTGGATATTGTATTCATTGGAGTTGTATATGATATCATTGATTTCTTTATTCCACTGTGTTGTTATACTTAATGGTGTTATAACCTCCGGCACGAGTCGAATTTCAACGATTAAATCTACGGCATTTGTTATCCCATTTTTGGTCAAAACTGGAATATTAGTGTTGGGTGCGTTTCCTCCACAACCGAACCAAGAAGAAGTAGCCAGCAAGCGTATCATCATCAAGGTCATTCGGCAGTCATCATGCGGCACTCAGGATGCCTTGGTACATCCGGCATTCCCAGTACAAAAGCTCATTCGGCATCACCTCATTCGGCATCCTCACAACTGCCGAACCAAACTATTTCGACCTCATCACCACCACCGGTCCAAGACCCATCACCGAACCGAGCCCCTACCACCGGTCCAACTCCATCCCTAAGCCTCGCCGAACCACCAACGCCGGACCACATAGCTCATCGCCGGACCAACTCCTCCACAGCTACGACCGAACAAAGCTCCGCCGAACCAGATTTGCCAGGCCAGATTGCTTCAGCCCAGGCCCACCAGCAGCTATATACATCCAAGACCCCTGCCCCCAACCTCACTCTATAAATAGAGGGGCAGGGGTACAACACTGAGGGGAGGTTTGAGAGCTCAAGCACGGAAGGAACTTTCAAACACTTTTAGATACTTGTACCAAAGCTTTGTACTTGTAATCTGAGATCTAAAGGAGAAATAACATATAAAGTGGACGTAGGCACGTTCTGGCCGAACCACTATAAATCTGTGTGTCTTTTTACAGTTTAGCCCCTGCTTTTCATATATTTGCATAAGTCACCCAAATCATTAAGAACAACATAAGATCTACTAAATCACACAACTTTGAGGTGTTTGTCCATTTTTTGTGCAAACATTTTTGGTGCTTTCACCGAGAATTGAACTCAAGGATTCTACCGCTTGGAAGCTGAATTTGAAAGTCTAAAGATTCAGATTGGGAGAATCATGGCAAGACAATCAAGCAGAAGGCCGAGGCCAGAGCAAAGTCAACAGGAAGGGAGTCAAGAGGCTTCCTCAGGAGCAAACCAAGCTTCAGCCTTCATCACCAGGGATGAGATGGAGGCCATGATGAGAAGACAAGAAGGGATGATCCAGAACTTGCTTCAACAGATTGGGCAACTTGGAGCACGGAACCAAGGCGCAACTGGAGTTCAGAACGGAGCAGGACCATCTGGCGTAGCACCAGAGCTAGGGTACACACACGCAGAACATGTTGATCCAATCCCGACAAGAGAGACGGGGGCATCCGAACAACCTGGTAACAATAGAAGAATGAACGCTCCGCCAGAGGGGCATACACTTGAAAGCTCCCACGGACTCAGGGGGCAGGTCGAAGGCAGTGAACGAGGACTTCAGCTTGGAGACAATGACAGATTAGCTGAGATGGTTAGAAGAGCTATGAGAGGCGGACTAGTGAATAGAGACCTGGAGGATGTGAATAGGAGTCCTTTTACCATAACAATCAGGCGAGCTAGGAACCCACCAGATTTTAAGCTACCATCATTGGATATGTATAATGGAAGGACAGACCCCACGGTTCATCTGACAAAATATATAAGGCATATGGAAGTGCTGGGGGCATCGGAGGAGGTTATGGCCCGGTGCTTTCCATTGTACTTGGCAGATATTGCGGCGTTGTGGTTCAGACAATTGGAAAGCGGCTCCATAGGAACGTGGGCAGATTTAACTGAGAGATTCATGAGGCAATTCAGGGTTCATATTGCAAGACCCAAGAATGTGATGACTTTGGCAACCTTGAAGCAGAAAACTGGAGAGACTTTGAGGAGTTTTCTAACACGATTTAATGCGGCAGCAGCATCAGTGGATCGACCAGATCCATCTATGGTCATGATAGCGGCTGTATCTGGAATAGCTGATAGTACGGAGTTCAAGAATTCGTTAACTAAAGATCCGCCTATGAATCTGGGAGAGTTCTATCATGAGGCTGAAAAGTTTCTGCGTTTGGAAGATGCTAGTGCAGAAAGAGAGGAAGAAGTTGACGTTTACGCAATCAAGAGCGGAAACCCACCTGGAAGGGGTGCGGAGACTGGTAAAGGAAAGAGAAAGGCTGAGGATAATGATGATAGGTCAAAGCGGCCACGGAAAGAGTCGCGATTCACCACTTACTCCGAGCTGAATGAGAATTTGGAGCGAATCTATCAAGATACAAGAGAGCAGGTTCCCTACCGTGGGCCAATGCGAAGGGATCCGACTATTAACGAAAGGAAATCAGACAGATACTGCTTGTTCCACGACCTGAATGGTCATCATACCAACGATTGCAGGCATCTGAAAGATGAGGTGGAGGGGCATATTCGGAATGGTTTGCTATCACAATATGTGAGAAGGAGGGCCACAACGGTGGGACAAGAACGACCACCGCCCGCACCAACTGAAGACGAAGACGGCTCAGGATCGAGACGTCATCTTATTATCCGTTGATCGAGATAACGACGAACGAGCAGCAAACTCCACACTGATACGGTTAAGTTGTTTACACATGTACAGGACCACGAACGATCCTCGGGCATGCTCTGATACAACTATAAACCACATCGATATAGGCGTTTGCACTCCGACGTCACTGCTTTGCTTTTGTTCTTTATTTCTTAAATTTGGATTTGACTTTGCTGAACATTTCTATTTTAAATTTCATCAGTTGAATGGATATTTGGTTTTGATAATTCTAAAATGGCTAAGCTACTTACACATGTACGGGATCGCGAACGATCCCTAGGCATGCTCTGAGATAGTGATAAACCGCCACAACAGACAATCCAGAAACTCACCCGAACGTGAATCTGGTTTGGATGGTATTAAGTCCCCCCCGGGCACACATCAACTCGCCTCGAACGGCACCCGACCTCGAACGGTCACAATTCGCCGCGAACGGCACGCGACCTCGAACGGTCACAACTCGCCTCGAACGGCACCCCGACCTCGAACGGTCACAACTCACCTCGAACGGCACCCGACCTCGAACGGTCACAATTCGCCACGAACGGCACCCGACTTCGAACAGTCACAAACTCGCCTCGAACGGCACAACTCATCTCGCCACAAGTGGCTCGATCGCGAACGGTCGCCATTTGAGGTCCACCCCCTGACCGCCAACAGCCGCACCTTACCACGAATGGCTCGATCTCGAACGATCGTCATTCGAAGTAAGGCGCTTGACCGCGAACGGTCACATTTCACCCCAAGTGGCTTGATCATGAACGGTCGCCATTCGAGGTCCGCCTTCTGACCGGGCTCGGTCGCACTTTACCTCGAATGACTCGACCCCGAACGGTCGTCATTTGAAGTAAAGCGCTTGACCGTGAACGATCACATTCCACCACAAATGACTCGATCTCGAACGATCGTCGCATGGATTTAGACGCTTGACCGCGAACGGTCGCACTTCACCTCAAATGACTCGATCGCGAACGGTCGTCATTTGAAGTTAGGCGCTTGACCACGAACGGCCGCGCTTCATCCCAAGTAGCTCGATCCCGAACGGTCGTCATTTGGGGCCATATAAAACTATCAAGCTCTTTACAGGTTGTTGACAGGATATGAACATCCAGCTCATGGCACTACAAAACACGTCTTCCTACTGCAAGTCATGTTTTGGGGGGCAAAGTGTTATCCCATTTTTGGTCAAAACTGGAATATTAGTGTTGGGTGCGTTTCCTCCACAACCGAACCAAGAAGAAGCAGCCAGCAAGCGTATCATCATCAAGGTCATTCGGCAGTCATCATGCGGCACTCAGGATGCCTTGGTACATCCGGCATTCCCAGTACAAAAGCTCATTCGGCATCACCTCATTCGGCATCCTCACAACTGCCGAACCAAACTATTTCGACCTCATCACCACCACCGGTCCAAGACCCATCACCGAACCGAGCCCCTACCACCGGCCCAACTCCATCCCTAAGCCTCGCCGAACCACCAACGCCGGACCACATAGCTCATCGCCGGACCAACTCCTCCACAGCTACGACCAAACAAAGCTCCGCCGAACCAGATTTGCCAGGCCAGATTGCTTCAGCCCAGGCCCACCAGCAGCTATATACATCCAAGACCCCTGCCCCCAACCTCACTCTATAAATAGAGGGGCAGGGGTACAACACCGAGGGGAGGTTTGAGAGCTCAAGCACGGAAGGAACTTTCAAACACTTTTAGATACTTGTACCAAAGCTTTGTACTTGTAATCTGAGATCTAAAGGAGAAATAACATATAAAGTGGACGTAGGCACGTTCTGGCCGAACCACTATAAATCTGTGTGTCTTTTTACAGTTTAGCCCCTGCTTTTCATATATTTGCATAAGTCACCCAAATCATTAAGAACAACATAAGATCTACTAAATCACACAACTTTGAGGTGTTTGTCCATTTTTTGTGCAAACAACATTCGAGTACGAGTGAAGTACGGGTGTCGATTTTCGAACGCTGAAATTTGGATCGTGACAATTTGGTATTAGAGCTAAGGTTAAACTTTAGCTATGGAGTATAACACATTAAGTAGCTCGTTAGAGATAGGGTGAAGTATACCCTAGAATGAGTATTCCTCAGATATCCATTCGAAAGCCTCAGTAATTCTCTTACTATCCAGTGATAGTGAGTATGAGTGCAAGAAGTGAATGAGATAGGGGACAGGGGAATACCACCATGAATTGGTCAATACCCTGTAACAACAAGGAAATAACAATCTTTTCTCTATCAATTTCTTTTGTTCGTCATCTTTTCTCAATTCTTCCGATAGTTCCTGGTAGATCCAGGAAGATGATTTGATATATTTGTATGGGACATAAACTCTAAATAGGTCGAATTGTTTGTTTGAATGAATTGGTTGCTTTGGTTGCTATGGTTGATAGGTATACTTTAGTTTCTAAACTAAAAGTTTTGAAAATTATATATATATATATATTCTTTGGGTCCTAATATATTCTACGATTGGTTAGTTATCTCTTCGAACTAACCAATGCCTTTGCATACTTCGTAAATCTGGATAACCCGAGTATCTTGTGGAAAATTAAAAGATTCATTCTTGTATCTATTATTGATATTCTGATTTGGTAAGCCAAATGCAGAATAGATGTTCAGTTAATTTGATGAAACATTCTTCATCTATCTTTGTGTCTCCCTGGCAAATTTCGAGGACGAAATTCTTTTAAGGGGGGAAGTCTGTAACGAACCTAGATTTTAACAAAGTTAGAATTGATAATTAATTTAAATTTTGAATAAAATTTTTGAAATTAATTGGTAAACAAATTTGAATTTCTCCAAATTCAAATAAAATATGTGTTTGATTTTGCAAATGTTATTCTATTACATAAAAAAGTAGGAGCTAAAAACTTAAAAGATTTTAGACCTATTTCTTTGATTAACTGTTCAGTTAAAATCTGATGCAGCAGACTAATTAAAAACAATGTAGATCGATGGAAGTTGAAATCGGTGGATTGATGAATACTGAAATGCCCAAATTCGTTGATCCGAAGATACCGAATTCTAGCTATCTCTGACACGTTGATCGCGCACGATACCGTGAAAAGAGATCTTCAATTCTTTGAGCGTTGATCAAGCGCACTTGATTCCGCGAATCGGCTTCTGCAATCGTTAAATCGAGCGCACTCGATTAACCGAAAGAGGAGATAGGAGATTACACTCAACTACCAATTTAAATTGAAAGCACAAAGCTAACAAACAAGAATTTTATTCAAAAATCCACTTTTTCTACAAATGAGACACACGGCCTATTTATAGGCGTTCAACTCAACAACAGAAATTTGCAACCCTTAGGTCGGTTCCGACTTATAGACTCCGACTTAACTCATACGACTTACGACTTAAGAGTAGACGACTTAAGACAAAAACAGTTACAACATCTTACAAGCCTTCAGCGACTTACGACTTAACAAGACACGACTTAAAAATAGACGACCTAAACAAAGAAAATACAACCAGACGATTTAAAACAATGCGACCTACGACTTAACAAACAGAAAATACAAACAGAAAATACATCACTTAGGTCGTTGCCGACCTATCAACTTCTCACGACTCAACTTAGGTCGTACGCGACCTAACTTCAATGCTCCAGCTTCCATCAGCGACTTAAAGAATCAACGGCAGAGATTAACGCGGCATAAGATTTAACGGCATCAAGCTTCAACGACTTAAAGAGCACTTCACAGAACTGCGCGACCTAAGTCTTGCGACCTAAGTCCTCGCGACTTAAGACTTCGCGACTTATCTTCCCAGATCACCCAGCGACCTATCTTAAGTCGTTCCTGTTTCCTGCGACCTATCATAGGTCGTGACTTGTTAGGTCGTAGCACCCCGTTAGCTCATTCCAGCAACCTCTTTCTTATCTCGTTAGGTCGTACACGACCTAAAAACATGTTAGGTCATTCCAGCGACCTATCTCTTTGCTTTAGCTCGCCATTCTCGAACCCGTTAGGTCGTCCACGACCTAAGTCCCTGTTAGGTCGTTCACGACCCAAGTCCAAGTCTTCAATTTCCTTAGGTCGTCCACGACCTAAGTCTTCAATTTTCCCCGCCTTTTCACAAAGTTTTAGATCGTTAGTTTCCTCCTTAGGTCGTACCCGACTTACCAACATGCTAGGTCGTGCTTGACCTAAATCTTCATCTCTCAGGGCTGCATCATCCTCCCCAGGTTGAGAAAAATTCGTCCTCGAATTTGTACTCTCTTCTTTCATACCAAACTCATCCCCATGATATGGTATAAGATGTTTAACATTAAACACATCAGATGTATGCACATCCTCCGGCAGCCTCAACTTATAAGCGTTTTCATTGATCCGTTTCACAATCATTACAGGACCAATTTTCCGAGCTTTAAGCTTATTGTATGCTCCCACTGGAAAACGATCTATGGTTAGTACGGCATATACCAAATCACCTTCATTAAATTCAACATTTCTTCGCTTCAAGTCTGCAGATCGTTTATACTTCTCATTTGCTTTCTCCAATCGTTCCTGAACGATTTTATGACAATCAGTCAACCCCTCAACAAAATTAACAGCTCGTTTAACCGTCCCCTTTGGCTGTGGTACTACCGTTAAATCCAACGGTCCCCTCGGTAAGCTTGAGTATACTATCTGAAATGGACTGAAACCCGTACTACGGTTTACTGCATGATTATGAGCAAACTCTGCCTGGCATAACTTCACATCCCAATTCTTCAGATTATCTTGCACAAGACACCTCAACAAATTTCCCAACGATCTGTTCACAACATCGGTCTGTCCATCCGTTTGCGGATGATAAGCGCTGCTAAAGTTCAACTTCGTTCCCACCATCTTCCACAAACTTAGCCAAAAATGACTTAGAAAACGAGTATCCCTGTCCGACACAATCGATTCTGGCAATCCATGAAGTTGATATATCTCCTTGAAGAATAATTGAGCAACATGAACAGCATCCGCCGTCTTCTTACAAGCAATAAAATGCGCCATTTTCGAAAATCGGTCAACTACCACATAAATGGAATCATTACCACGCTGTGTTCTCGGCAAACCCAACACAAAATCCATACTCACATCAACCCATGGTTTAGTTGGTACAGGTATCGGCATATATAAACCAACATTAGTCGCAGTTCCTTTCGAAACCTGACAAATATGACATCGCTCCACAAACCTCTCCACCTCTTTCCTCATCGATGGCCAAAAGTAAGACTGTGAAATCAACTGTAAGGTACGGTCTCTCCCAACATGTCCTTCTTCATGTAGCTCTTTTACAATCTTCATTCTCAAACTACAATCAGGTATGCACAATCGATTTCCTTTGAACAGAAAACCATCTACCATCATAAACTCATCCGTCTCTCCCTCCTTGACTTTATCAACAAACTTTGCAAAGTAAGGATCATCGACAAATAATTTTGGCAACATATCAAACCCCGTCACTTCGACCTTCATTGTAGTTAACAGGTGATTCCTTCTACTCAAAGCATCAGCCACACGATTCATCACTCCCGACTTGTGTTTGACAACAAAAGTAAATTGCTGCAAATAGGCAATCCATGATGCATGTCTCGCTGAAATCTTGTCTTGCCCTTGTAAATGCTTCAATGCCTCATGATCAGTGTAAAGAACAAACTCCTTCTGAAACAGATAGTGTCTCCAGTGTTTAATAGCTTGCACAACAGCATAGAATTCCACATCATATGTGCTGTATCTCATCTTTGCTCCTGACAACTTCTCACTGAAATATGCAATAGGACGCCCCCTCTGACTCAACACTCCTCCAATCCCAACCTTTGACGCATCAGTGTGTAGCTCAAACAACAATTGAAAATTTGGCAACACTAGGATTGGTGCAGACGTCAGCAACTCCTTAATTTTCCCAAAAGCACCTCCTGCTTCCTCTGACCATGTAAACTGTTTACCCTTCATACAATCAGTCACAGGCGCCATCACACTACTAAAGTGTGGAATAAACCTTCGATAAAATGAAGCCAACCCATGAAAACTCCGGACTTCCGTTATCGTCTTGGATTGCGGCCAATCTCTAATTGCTTCGACTTTACTTTGGTCCACCTGTATTCCTTCTTCCGACATAACATACCCCAAAAATAAAACACTCCTTGCCATAAAAACACACTTCTTTGTAGCAGCATAGAATTGTTCTTCACGAAGAATAATTAATACTTTCATCAAATGCTGAACATGCTCTTCTGTACTAGCACTGTAGATTAGAATATCATCAAAGTAAACCAGCACAAATTTCCCAATGTACGGCCTGAAAATTTGGTTCATCACCCTCATGAATGTACTTGGTGCATTCGATAGACCAAACGGCATTACCAGCCATTCATACAATCCTTCCCTCGTCTTGAATGCTGTCTTCCATTCGTCCCCTGGTCTAATGTGAATCTGATGATAACCGCTCTTCAAGTCAATCTTAGAAAAGATTACGGACCCACTGATTTGATCTAATAAATCATCAAGTCTCGGCATCGGAAATCTGTATCTGACTGTGATCTTATTCAATGCTCTACTATCTGTGCACATCCTACACGTTCCATCCTTTTGGGTACCAATAAAGCTGGTACAGCACAAGGACTTAAACTCTCCTACACACGCCCCTGTTCAAGCAATTCTCCCACCTGCCTTCGCAACTCCTCATGTTCCTTCAGACTCATTCGATAATGTGGTCTATGTGGCAACATTGCTCCCGAAACAAGATCGATTTGATGTTGAATGTCTCTTAGTGGCGGTAACTCCTTCGGTAACTCCTCGGGAAACACATCATTGAATTCCTCCAAAACTGGTTTTACTTCCTCTGGAACCTCAACCTCTTCACTGCTCTCACGCCCAATCAACAAGAATACCTCGGGCTCCTCTTCAATCTCCTTAACAAACTCCTTTAAAGATAATAAAGTTTTTAGCTCTTCAATCTCTTCCGACTTACTTTCTCCTTGTTGTCTCTTCTTTGGAACTAGGATAATCTTCGTGCCTTCAAACATAAAACTGTAGCTATTGGTCCGACCGTCATGTTGTACTGCTCGATCATACTGCCATGGTCTTCCCAATAGTAAGTGGCAAACATCCATCTCTACTACATCACACCAGATTTCATCTTTGTATTTCTTCCCAATAGAGAATGGAACACGAACTCGCCTATCCACTTTCACTTCTCCTCCTTTTCTCAACCATGCTAACTTGTATGGACTCGGATGTTTCTCTGTCTTCAACTTCAACTTTGTCACAGCCTCGATTGAAACGATATTGTCATAGCTTCCTGCGTCAATCACAAATTTACACACCTTCCCCAGTATAGTGCATGTCGACTGAAAAATATTACTCCTCAACCAACTAGCTTCTTCCTGCTTCGGTGTCAAACATGATCTTCTCAGCATTAGATTACAACCTTCATCTACTGATGCAATATCCTGTTCATCCTCCTTAATTGGATTAGAATAATCTCCATCAACATCCTCATCTTCAACTTCTGCAACCATGGTTCTCTTTTTTGGCTTTGGACACTCATTGCTTTTATGACCCAATTCCTGACAATTGTAACATTTGAAACCATTATTAACCTTCACCTTTCCAACCTCATTCACAACTAGTTTCGCAACAACTTTTGAAACATTAGAACTCCCACTAACACCCTTCACCTGATTGTTGGAATTAGTAAACACACCACCTCCTTGTCGTCTCTGTTTCTCCCAAGCCAACGCTTTCTGATGTGCTTCTGCCACAGATCTTGGATCGAACATATTCACCATATCCTGGATCTGCATTCTCAATCCCCCAATGAATCTAGATGTCAACTGCTCTTCCGTTTCCATAATATCATTCCTCGCAATAAGATGATAAAACTTATCCGCATAATCATTAACAGTCTTTGTGCCCTGCCTCAAATTCTGCAAACGTTGATACATCAAAGATTGATAATTGTAAGGTAAGAACGTTGCTTTCATCAATTTCTTCATCTTCTCCCAAGATTCAACCTTTGACTTCCCCATCCGTTCACGTGTAAGTTTGGTTTGCTGCCACCATGCCAAAGCTCTACCCCTCAACCTTGTAGCAACCAACTTCACTCTACGATGTTCTGGAACTTCTTTGAAGTCAAAAATTTCTTCAACATTAGCCACCCAATCTAGAAACTCCTCCGCTTGCATACCACCTTTGAATTCAGGAATTTCAGTCTTCATCCCCGACTCCCACTTGTGATCATACTCAGAGTGGTTTCTTCCTCGTCCTCGTCCTTGTATACTACCACCATCATACTCCTCTTCAAAATCAGTTGTATATCGTTGTCTACCTCGTCCACCCACATATCTACTACCATCACGTCTACCACCATCATCCCTTCTATCTACATTCCTCTGATCACGATCATTCACGTTCCTCCCACGCCTTTGATCATCATCAACACTTCTGTCTCGACTGGAATGTGGCGAGACTCTACTTCCCCCATGGTTAGATTCAGGTGAAACCCTTCTCCGATTCTGATTCATCTCTAACATCATCTTCTCTAATCGTCCAATTCCTTCATTAAGTTTCTCACTAAAGTTTTCATTGATTCTCTGCTCCATCTCATCAGCTTCTTCTCTTCTATATAAAGCTTCTACGTTTTGATGACGATTAGCTCTCCTTGGCGGCATGATTTGAAACTCTACAAACTCTTCAATTCTCGGCTTTGACTTTCTCAATGATGTACACGGCCTTCCTTGCTTATCTCGGCCGAAGTTCTTCACACTTCAAATTCAAACACAATTCGAACTTAGATCCAAAGTGATGTGGATCGAAAACTCCCTCTTTGTTGCAATAATATGATGAACACGATGAACACAACTTCAACACTTCAAACAAATCGGCTCCAAGACTCGATTTAGCTATGATTGGCTAAAACAAGCTTTGATACCAAACTGACGCAGCGGACTAATAAAAAACAATGTAGATCGATGGAAGTTGCAATCGGTGGATTGATGAATACTGAAATGCCCAAATTCGTTGATCCGAAGATACCGAATTCTAGCTATCTCTGACACGTTGATCGTGCACGATACTGTGAAAAGAGATCTTTAATTCTTTGAGCGTTGATAAAGCGCACTTGATTCCGCGAATCGACTTCTGCAATCGTTGAATCGAGCGCACTCGATTAACCGAAAGAGGAGATAGGAGATTACACTCAACTACCAATTTAAATTGAAAGCACAAAGCTAACAAACAAGAATTTTATTCAAAAATCCACTTTTTCTACAAATGAGACACACGGCCTATTTATAGGCGTTCAACTCAACAATAGAAATTTGCAACCCTTAGGTCGGTTCCGACTTATAGCCTCCGACTTAACTCATACGACTTACGACTTAAGAGTAGACGACTTAAGACAAAAACAGTTACAACATCTTACAAGCCTTCAGCGACTTACGACTTAACAAGACACGACTTAAAAATAGACGACCTAAACAAAGAAAATACAACCAGACGACTTAAAAAAATGTGACCTACGACTTAACAAACAGAAAATACAAACAGAAAATACATCACTTAGGTCGTTGCCGACCTATCAACTTCTCACGACTCAACTTAGGTCGTACGCGACCTAACTTCAATGCTCCAGCTTCCATCAGCGACTTAAAGAATCAACGACAGAGATTAACGCGGCATAAGATTTAACGGCATCAAGCTTCAGCGACTTAAAGAGCACTTCACAGAACTGCGCGACCTAAGTCTTGCAACCTAAGTCCTCGCGACTTAAGACTTCGCGACTTATCTTCCCAGATCACCCAGCGACCTATCTTAAGTCATTCCTGTTTCCTGCGACCTATCAAAGATCGTGACTTGTTAGGTCGTAGCACCCCGTTAGCTCGTTCCAGCAACCTCTTTCTTATCTCGTTAGGTCGTACACGACCTAAAAACATGTTAGATCTTTCCAGCGACCTATCTCGTTGCTTTAGCTTGCCATTCTCGAACCCGTTAGGTCGTCCACGACCTAAGTCCCTGTTAGGTCGTTCACGACCCAAGTCCAAGTCTTCAATTTCCTTAGGTCGTCCACGACCTAAGTCTTCAATTTTCCCCGCCTCTTCACAAAGTTTTAGATCGTTAGTTTCCTCCTTAGGTCGTACCCGACTTACCAACATGCTAGGTCGTGCTTGACCTAAATCTTCATCTCTTAGGGCTGCATCATCCTCCCCAGGTTGAGAAAAATTCGTCCTCGAATTTGTACTCTCTTCTTTCATACCAAACTCATCCCCATGATATGTTATAAGATGTTTAACATTAAACACATCAGATGTATGCACATCCTCCGGCAGCCTCAACTTATAAGCGTTTTCATTGATCCGTTTCACAATCGTTACAGGACCAATTTTCCGAGCTTTAAGCTTATTGTATGCTCCCACTGGAAAATGATCTTTGGTTAGTACGGCATATACCAAATCACCTTCATTAAATTCAACATTTCTTCGCTTCAAGTCTGCAGATCGTTTATACTTCTCATTTGCTTTCTCCAATCGTTCCTGAACGATTTTATGACAATCAGTCAACCCCTCAACAAAATCAACAGCTCGTTTAACCGTCCCCTTTGGCTGTGGTACTACCGTTAAATCCAACGGTCCCCTCGGTAAGCTTGAGTATACTATCTGAAATGGACTGAAACCCGTACTACGGTTTACTGCATGATTATGAGCAAACTCTGCCTGGCATAACTTCACATCCCAATTCTTCAGATTATCTTGCACAAGACACCTCAACAAATTTCCCAACGATCTGTTCACAACCTCGGTCTATCCATCCGTTTGCGGATGATAAGCGCTGCTAAAGTTCAACTTCGTTCCCACCATCTTCCACAAACTTAGCCAAAAATGACTTAGAAAACGAGTATCCTTGTCCGACACAATCGATTCTGGCATTCCATGAAGTCGATATATCTCCTTGAAGAATAATTGAGCAACATGAACAGCATCCGCCGTCTTCTTACAAGCAATAAAATGCGCCATTTTCGAAAATCGGTCAACTACCACATAAATGGAATCATTACCACGCTGTGTTCTCGGCAAACCCAACACAAAATCCATACTCACATCAACCCATGGTTTAGTTGGTACAGGTATCGGCATATATAAACCAGCATTAGTCGCAGTTCCTTTCGAAACCTGACAAATATGACATCGCTCCACAAACCTCTCCACCTCTTTCCTCATCGATGGCCAAAAGTAAGACTGTGAGATCAACTGTAAGGTACGGTCTCTCCCAACATGTCCTTCTTCATGTAGCTCTTTTACAATCTTCATTCTCAAACTACAATCAGGTATGCACAATCGATTTCCTTTGAACAGAAAACCATCTACCATCATAAACTCATCCGTCTCTCCCTCCTTGACTTTATCAACAAACTTTGCAAAGTAAGGATCATCGACAAATAATTTTGGCAACATATCAAACCCCGTCACTTCGACCTTCATTGTAGTTAACAGGTGATTCCTTCTACTCAAAGCATCAGCCACACGATTCGTCACTCCCGACTTGTGTTTGACAACAAAAGTAAATTGCTGCAAATAGGCAATCCATGATGCATGTCTCGCTGAAATCTTGTCTTGCCCTTGTGAATGCTTCAATGCCTCATGATCAGTGTAAAGAACAAACTCCTTCTGAAACAGATAGTGTCTCCAGTGTTTAATAGCTTGCACAACAGCATAGAATTCCACATCATATGTGTTGTATCTCATCTTTGCTCCTGACAACTTCTCACTGAAATATGCAATAGGACGCCCCCTCTGACTCAACACTCCTCCAATCCCAACCTTTGATGCATCAGTGTGTAGCACAAACAACAACTGAAAATCTGGCAACACTAGGATTGGTGCAGACGTCAGCAACTCCTTAATTTTCCCAAAAGCACCTCCTGCTTCCTCTGACCATGTAAACTGTTTACCCTTCATACAATCAGTCACAGGCGCCATCACACTACTAAAGTGTGGAATAAACCTTCGATAAAATGAAGCCAACCCATGAAAACTCCGAACTTCCGTTATCGTCTTGGGTTGCGGCCAATCTCTAATTGCTTCGACTTTACTTTGGTCCACCTGTATTCCTTCTTCCGACATAACATACCCCAGAAATAAAACACTCCTTGCCATAAAAACACACTTCTTTGTAGCAGCATAGAATTGTTCTTCACGAAGAATAATTAATACTTTCTTCAAATGCTGAACATGCTCTTCTGTACTAGCACTGTAGATTAGAATATCATCAAAGTAAACCACCACAAATTTCCCAATGTACGGCCTGAAAATGTTGTTCATCACCCTCATGAATGTACTTGGTGCATTCGATAGACCAAACGGCATTACCAGCCATTCATACAATCCTTCCCTCGTCTTGAATGCTGTCTTCCATTCGTCCCCTGGTCTAATGTGAATCTGATGATAACTGCTCTTCAAGTCAATCTTAGAAAAGATTACGGACCCACTGATTTGATCTAATAAATCATCAAGTCTCGGCATCGGAAATCTGTATCTGACTGTGATCTTATTCAATGCTCTACTATCTGTGCACATCCTACACGTTCCATCCTTTTGGGTACCAATAAAGTTGGTACAGCACAAGGACTTAAACTCTCCTACACACGCCCCTGTTCAAGCAATTCTCCCACCTGCCTTCGCAACTCCTCATGTTCCTTCGGACTCATTCGATAATGTGGTCTATGTGGCAACATTGCTCCCGGAACAAGATCGATTTGATGTTGATGTCTCTTAGTGGCGGTAACTCCTTCGGTAACTCCTCGGGAAACACATCATTGAATTCCTCCAAAACTGGTTTTACTTCCTCTGGAACCTCAACCTCTTCACTACTCTCATGCCCAATCAACAAGAATACCTCGGGCTCCTCTTCAATCTCCTTCACAAACTCCTTTAAAGATAATAAAGTTTTCAGCTCTTCAATCTCTTCCGACTTACTTTCTCCTTGTTGTCTCTTCTTTGGAACTAGGATAATCTTCGTGCCTTTAAACATAAAACTGTAGCTATTGGTCCGACCGTCATGTTGTACTGCTCGATCATACTACCATGGTCTTCCCAATAGTAAGTGGCAAACATCCATCTCTACTACATCACACCAGATTTCGTCTTTGTATTTCTTCCCAATAGAGAATGGAACACGAACTCGCCTATCCACTTTCACTTCTCCTCCTTTTCTCAACCATGCTAACTTGTATGGACTCAGATGTTTCTCTGTCTTCAACTTCAACTTTGTCACAGCCTCGGTTGAAACGATATTGTCACAGCTTCCTGCGTCAATCACAAATTTACACACCTTCCCCAGTATAGTGCATGTCGACTGAAAAATATTACTCCTCAACCAACTAGCTTCTTCCTGCTTCAGTGTCAAACATGATCTTCTTGGCAT
Organism: Allium fistulosum; assembly: GCA_030737815.1. Lineage (NCBI taxonomy): Eukaryota > Viridiplantae > Streptophyta > Magnoliopsida > Asparagales > Amaryllidaceae > Allium > Allium fistulosum. The sequence goes on from CM060906.1 coordinate 1,044,280,746, forward strand.
TAGATTACAACCTTCATCTCCTGATGCAATATCCTGTTCATCCTCCTTAACTGGATTAGAATAATCTCCATCAACATCCTCATCTTCAACTTCTGCAACCATGGTTCTCTTCTTTGGCTTTGGACACTCATTGCTTTTATGACCCAATTCCTGACAATTGTAACATTTGAAACCATTATTAACCTTCACCTTTCCAACCTCATTCACAACTAGTTTCGCAACAGCTTTTGAAACATTAGAACTCTCACTAACACCCTTCACCTGATTGTTGGAATTAGTAAACACACCACCTCCTTGTCGTCTCTGTTTCTCCCAAGCCAACGCTTTCTTATGTGCTTCTGCCACAGATCTTGGATCGAACATATTCACCATATCCTGGATCTGCATTCTCAATCCCCCAATGAATCTAGATGTCAGCTGCTCTTCCGTTTCCATAATATCATTCCTCGCAATAAGCCGATAAAACTCATCCGCATAATCATTAACAGTCTTTGTGCCCTGCCTCAAATTCTGCAAACGTTGATACATCAAAGATTGATAATTGTAAGGTAAGAACGTTGCTTTCATCAATTTCTTCATCTTCTCCCAAGATTCAACCTTTGACTTCCCCATCCGTTCACGTGTAAGTTTGGTTTGCTGCCACCATGCCAAAGCTCTACCCCTCAACCTTGTAGCAACCAACTTCACTCTACGATGTTCTGGAACTTCTTTGAAGTCAAAAATTTCTTCAACATTAGCCACCCAATCTAGAAACTCCTCCGCTTGCATACCACCTTTGAATTAAGGAATTTCAGTCTTCATCCCCGACTCCCACTTGTGATCATACTCAGAGTGGTTTCTTCCTCGTCCTCGTCCTTGTATACTACCACCATCATACTCCTCTTCAAAATCAGTTGTATATCGTTGTCTACCTCGTCCACCCACATCTCTACTACCATCACGTCTACCACCATCATCCCTTCTATCTACATTCCTCCGATCACGATCATTCACGTTCCTCCCACGCCTTTGATCATCATCAACACTTCTGTCTCGACTGGAATGTGGCGAGACTCTACTTCCCCCATGGTTAGATTCAGGTGAAACCCTTCTCCGATTCTGATTCATCTCTAACATCATCTTCTCTAATCGTCCAATTCCTTCATTAAGTTTCTCACTAAAGTTTTCATTGATTCTCTGCTCCATCTCATCAGCTTCTTCTCTTCTATATAAAGCTTCTACGTTTTAATGACGATTAGCTCTCCTTGGCGGCATGATTTGAAACTCTACAAACTCTTCAATTCTCGGCTTTGACTTTCTCAATGATGTACACGGCCTTCCTTGCTTATCTCGGCCGAAGTTCTTCACACTTCAAATTCAAACACAATTCAAACTTAGATCCAAAGTGATGTGGATCGAAAACTCCCTCTTTGTTGCAATAATATGATGAACACGATGAACACAACTTCAACACTTCAAAAAATCGGCTCCAAGACTCGATTTAGCTATGATTGGCTAAAACAAGCTTTGATACCAAACTGACGTAGCGGACTAATCAAAAACAATGTAGATCGATGGAAGTTGCAATCGGTGGATTGATGAATACTGAAATGCCCAAATTCGTTGATCCGAAGATACCGAATTCTAGCTATCTCTAACACGTTGATCGCGCACGATACTGTGAAAAGAGATCTTTAATTCTTTGAACGTTGATCAAGCGCACTTGATTCCGCGAATCGGCTTCTGCAATCGTTGAATCGATCGCACTCGATTAAATGAAAGAGGAGATAGGAGATTACACTCAACTACCAATTTAAATTGAAAGCACAAAGCTAACAAATAAGAATTTTATTCAAAAATGCACTTTTTCTACAAATGAGACACACGGCCTATTTATAGGCGTTCAACTCAACAACAAAAATTTGCAACCCTTAGGTCGGTTCCGACTTATTGCCTCCGACTTAACTCATACGACTTACGACTTAAGAGTAGACGACTTAAGACAAAAACAGTTACAACATCTTACAAGCCTTCAGCGACTTACGACTTAACAAGACACGACTTAAAAATAGACGACCTAAACAAAGAAAATACAACCAGACGACTTAAAACAATGCGACCTACGACTTAACAAACAGAAAATACAAACAGAAAATACATCACTTAGGTCGTTGCCGACCTATCAACTTCTCACGACTCAACTTAGGTCGTACGCGACCTAACTTCAATGCTCCAGCTTCCATCAGCGACTTAAAGAATCAACGGCAGAGATTAACGCGGCATAAGATTTAACGGCATCAAGCTTCAGCGACTGAAAGAGCACTTCACAGAACTGCGCGACCTAAGTCCTCGCGACTTAAGACTTCGCGACTTATCTTCCCAGATCACCCAGCGACCTATCTTAAGTCGTTCCTGTTTCTTGCGACCTATCATAGGTCGTGACTTGTTAGGTCGTAGCACCCCGTTAGCTCGTTCCAGCAACCTCTTTCTTATCTCGTTAGGTCGTACACGACCTAAAAACATGTTAGGTCGTTCCAGCGACCTATCTCTTTGCTTTAGCTCGCCATTCTCGAACCCGTTAGGTCATCCACGACCTATGTCCCTGTTAGGTCGTTCACGACCCAAGTCCAAGTCTTCAATTTCCTTAGGTCGTCCACGACCTAAGTCTTCAATTTTCCCCGCCTCTTCACAAAGTTTTAGATCGTTAGTTTCCTCCTTAGGTCTTACCCGACTTACCAACATGCTAGGTCGTGCTCGACCTAAATCTTCATCTCTCAGGGCTGCATCAAAATCATTTCTAAAGTTCTAGCTAATAGACTTAGTACAAGAATGAACGATTTAATTGATTCTTCACAATCGGCTTTTATTAAAGGGAGAAATATCACTGATGGGGTGGCAGTTGTTCAAAAATATATTAATTATTGTTGTAAGAATAACACAACATGTGCAATTTTAAAACTGGATTTTGCTAAAGCTTTTGATTCGGTAGATTGGGATTTTCTTATAGATATTTTTCACGCTAGAGGTTTTGGTCATAGATGGACCATTTGGATTATGAATTTGCTTAGAACTGGCAACTCTAGTATTATGGTTAACGGTATTTTAGGTAATAAATTCAATCTAAAAGAGGTTTAAGGCAAGGGGATCCTTTATCGCCTTTATTGTTTAACTTAGCTGCTGATGTTTTTTCTAAGATTATTAAAAGAGCAGTGAATAATGGATCTTTAGGGTGTGTAGGCAATGACATATCACGTAATGGTATATCGGTTCTCCAATTTTCCGATGATACCTTGCTTTTCTCATCCCATTTACCTAGACACATTATTACCCTTAAGTTCATTTTATATAGTTTTGAACTTTTATCAGGTTTAAAAATAAATTTTGACAAAAGTTCGGTCTTAGTTTTAAATGACTTTGAAAAAGCTGAAAGCTTAGTTGCTAATACCATAAATTGCAAAACTATGAACTTTCCTTTTGAATATCTAGGTTTTGTGATTAGACCTACCAGACTTCATCATGATGATTGGCTTATTATTATTGATAAAATTAGAAATAAGATAACTAATTGGAATGGGAGATTTCTATCTAGAGCAGGTAGACTAGTCTTAATTAATTCGGTTTTATCAGCCCTTCCGATTTACTGGATGTCCATGCATTTGTTTCCAGATTGGGTTATTGATAAAATAGATAAAATTAGAAGAGATTTCTTATGGAGTGGGGAAAATCCTAATAATAGTATAAAATGTCTGGTAAACTGGGAAACCGTTTGTAAAGCCGAAAAGGAAGGTGGTTTAGGAGTTATTAATTTGCATAATATGAATTTGTCCTTGCTAGGTAAATGGTTATGGAAGTCTAAAGATATTAATGATAACTCTATTTGGAAAGAGATCATTTCCAAATATTACTATAATGGAAATAGAAATTTACATCAAATTGCTTCTCCAGTCACTCAAAATATATCTAATTTTTGGAAAAATATTTTAAAATGCCATGAGATTTTTAACTTAGGTATAAATACAATAGTTCATTCTGGTAATCGTACTTCTTTTTGGCACGACCGTTGGATTTCGGTCTTACCTCTTAAATTAGAATTTAAAGAGCTTTATGAAATCTGTAATTTTAAGTTTGCTTTAATTAATGAAGTTTATTCTCCTGAAAATGATCCTCCTTGGAATTTTAGTTTTAATAGAATTTTAGTAGGTTCAACCCTTAGGCAACTTTCTTTGCTTTATGCAAGATTAAACCTTTATAATATTGATAATGATAATGATATTATTTGTTGGGAATGGGATAAGAGTAAGAAATATACTTCTAATTCTTTTTACAGTTTTATTAATTTTTCGGGTACTTTAAACAACTCGTTTAAATTTATTTGGAAATCTAATGCTCCCCTAAATCTAAAATCCACATGTTGTTAATACTGCATGGAAAACTTAATACAGTTGAATTCTTAAAGAGAAAAAATATTCAAAATGATAATAAATGTTATTTTTGTAATCTGCATCTTGAAGATATTAAACATATATACTATGATTGCATTGATTCTTATTACATTCTAAATAATATTCTTTAAATTTTTAATTTTAATATAATAACTAAAATTTCGGATTGTGACTTCTACTAGAATAATTTTAGGTTTAGATTCAAAAAGAATATTAGATTTATACTTGACACTTTATTCATAATTATCAGTTGGTATATATGGTTTGAAAGAAATCAAAGAATTTTTAATAATAATAACAGTCTTCTTAACCGCTTGATTTTTATAATTTCTCCATTTTGTTTTAATTGGATTTCTAATCCAAAATATAAATTAGCTAAAAATAATTTTTTTAAAGGGTATCTTAATAAGGTTAGCTATAATATTAACTTATTTAAACACAACAATAATATATTAACATTAACAGTATTAGTATTAATATTTTTCAAATTTTTATGATGATCTTAATGTTAATCAAAATTTACTTATGATTAAAGATTCATAAGAATATTTTAAGTTTTGTTCATTTTTTATTCTTATCTTCGTTGTTATTAGTTTTTAGCCCTTTAATTATATTATTTTTGTCCAGTTTAGTCTTATTTAGGTTTTATTTTATTTTCTATCTCATCTATACATATATATGTATATTAATTATATAAATATACATATATATGTATCATTCTAACGTTTCCTTAGTCATCCTTCAGACATAGGTATGGGAGATAGGTTGTATGGCACATTTTGCAGGTTCTTGTGTCTTCAGATTGCAGGTTCTCGGACTGTAGAGAGGCCATCAGAGAGGATCCATTCTTCTGCTTGGAACGTTTTCCTCTATACAGAGTCTCTAGAGCAGTTTTCCTTTCAGCATCATATCCAGTTCCACTTCAGAGTAGATGCTTTCCTTCCGATCCAGATGCACGGAGTTTCTTTCTTAGTTGGTGATACATGGAGCTTCTGATCCAGATGTTTGGAGCTTCATTTTTCTTTTGTTTTTAGGTACTTCTATCACCTTAATATCAGGTGGTGGCCATGCTGGAACTCGATATTGGGGTGAGATGGGTGGTGGCCTTGCCGGAACTCATCTTAGGGGTACTCGAGATTCTTTGATTCTTGTATTTAGTTTTGTTACTTGCCAGGCATGTTGGCAACACCTTACTATTTGATATATATATTTACATGTGTGCTCTCCTTTACTTACAGAGGATCACACATTTTTCTCAAAAAAAAAATATGTGTTAAATAATTTGAATTTATAAAATATATCTTACCAATATGTAAACGTAAGTTTAAAATAAGCATACGTTATAAGTATATGAAGTAAAACAAAATACATCAAAAATAAATATAAAATATAAACTATTGAAATAAATATATAGAAAAATACAAGACAATTTGTATGAAGATAAAACAAATAGTTAAGCTGGAAATAGAAACAAAAATTTATAAGATGAATTGTGTAATATAAAGTGACCCATTAGATAAATTTAAACAAGTATGTACTCATGAAAATAAAGTCAACAAACAAAGTAAACATATTAAAATAAATTATAACAACATATTAACTATAGAATGTCATTTATATTATAAAGCAAAAGAAAAGAAGACAATACGGTATATTCAAGTGTGAACAATAAAAAGGTAAGTATGTAAAAACAAATCAATTTGGGTAAATATGAAACAAGCCATATACATTCAAATATGAAAAAAATATATATGTACAGTTGAAAATGAAAACAAAAATATCTATGTACAAACTAAAGTGGATAAGTATGAACAAACATATAAAGGATAAATATGAAGATACTTATATGTAAATTAGTACCAAAGTAATTAATGCATGAAGCATTAGTACGCTACAAAGATCATCTCAGCCACTAGAGAAATCTGCATAGCCACTAAGCAATGAAAATTTTCACTGATAAATTGTACAACAAATATATTACCCTGTACAATTTTCTATCACCCAGTAAACTCTTCTTTTCTATATCTCCATCATCTTCATCAGTTCATTCCATTCAATACTGAGAAAAATCTCTGAAGTAAAAAAAAAATCATTAAACTCAAACAAACTTCAACTAAACAACAACACAAATTCAAATAAAAACCAGAGATCAAAGAAAAGGAAAGCTTTCAACTTACAAATTTTCAAGCTCCGTTCTTTCTTCAAAACCACTGTGAGTAGCACATTCTTCTTGAATTTTAAAGGCATTAAATCATTGTTTATCTATATGTACATTTGTGAATAAGTTGTATATATATATATATGGATCCTCTGTATTTAAATTGAAACCTGGAAGTGTTTATACAGGCTTACAGTCTGATGCTTTGAACACCGAAACTTTGATTTCAAAAATCATTTCTGCTCAATCTACTTGATGTTTGGACTTAGGATCAAAACCAAAAATGTTTGTTTGACCTTGAACTAAATTTTAAAAATATATTCAAGTTAAAATAACTTGGTATCATCTCTGGAGGAAGATGTTTGAGCACAACTCTAAATTTATCAAAATTTGAATCTCTTAATTTTCGAATTCAGGTATCTAAACTAAATCCTCATTCAAAAACATGATTTTTAAAGCATAAATCATAATTTTTAGAGTTAGATGTTAAGAGCAGTTCGAGTTGTTTAAATTTCGTTCTATCATCGATCTCTAAAGATCTACTGGTTCGTGCTAGTCGAGGTCTTGTCTAGAGATGGAGGGACTAACGAAGATTGTAGGAAAAATAGTGAATGGTGGTGCAGTTAAACGTGGTGGCGGCAGGAAGTTCTCAAAGTCCGGTAACCTAATTTGGACGAGACTGAGTATTTTGGTTCGTTTATCGTCGATAGATGATCGAGTTCAACGTGGTTTGTGGAGATGGTGGTGGAAGTGTCGATGAGTGTCGGGCTGTAGTTGTAGACCTTCAGGTGGTCGGAGCTGCGTGAATGAGGCGATGACAGGTTTAAGGTGGTGTTGCTCTCGTATGTTCCAGGTTTGAGTTTATACTCGGTTTCGATTTCGAGAAGTTGATGGAGATTCTAGAGGTTGGAGATGGTTGCTTGGGTGAGCGTCGACTTATTCATCGATGAGAAGTCGACTGGAGTTGGTCGGCGGTGTTGTACACGTGCACGAGCACGTTGTTTGGATCTGGAGTTTGTTTTGTTTGGGTGTTTCAGGTTGTTTGCAAATTTGGCTTGGGTAGTTCGAGTGTTGTACTCGGGGGTTTCCCTGTTTGACTCGGAGCAAGTGTTAAAGTGGCTCGGTATGTTTATACAGGTTTTAAAACAGAAACTTGTTTTTTTTTGGCAATTTAAATTCAAGTTTTAAACTAAGTTTAAATCAACATTTAATATAAACTCAAGTTTAGTTGAAGCTTAATTTAGGAATAAGTAAGGTTTTGAAATTTAGATGGTTTTAATAAATTTTAAAATGTTTAAGGAATTAAGTAGAATTAGTGGAAAAGAAAAGATTTAAACAGTTAAATCTCAATTTGCAAACCTGGATACAAATCTAAATATGAAATTCAAGATTTTGGAAAAAATTTGATTAAGTTTTGTAAGTTCAAATCTTTAAATAAGTTAATGTTAGAGCATGCTTTTAAATTTGTGAATTTTAAAGAAAGCTTGATTTAAACTCTTTTAAATCTCCTTTATAATAAAGAATTATTTAACATGTGACTTTGAAAGGTTTATAATTTAGTTTTAAACTTTATTTATTAAAGATTTGAAGTAATTACTTAATAAAAGTAATTAATATAGAATTAAGTAATAATTCAAGTTAATTAATCAAGTAATTAATGAATGATTAATTAAAAATAATTACCTAGTAAAAGTAATTAAGAATGGGTGATTAATGATCAAGGATTGATTAACCAAGTAATTAAGGGTTAATTACTTTAAAGAATAATTAATAAATGTGGTTAATTAATTAGGGTAATTAATTTAAGATAATTAATTAAATGGTGAATTAAATAATTAAAGGTTAATTATTTAATAATTAAAGGTTGATGAATTATAATTAAAGGTTAATTAATTTATGATTAATGGTTAATTAATAAATGATTAAAGAATAATTAATCAAAATGATTTGTAATTTATTAATGTTAATTAACCAGGATTAGTAATTCATAAGAAATTAATCTGATTTGAATTAATCAGACAATTAACTGATCCTACTTATGAATGTTTGGATTCTATTGAATGCTGTGAATTGTTCGATATCCCTACTATGTGATGCTGTGTGATATGAATTGTTTTAATTCAAGCTGTGATGAATGTAATTCATTTTATCTGTGATTTATCTGTGAATGAAAGATAAGCGTTATATTTCATATTGCTTATCAATTATATTTCTGTATTCTGATCTGTGATGATTGAATGATGTTGCACTACTGCGTGAAACCCCTGGACTACACCATACACACACAAATATGGATTTCACGAGGAAATCGGTTAAGTCACAGATGATTTAAATTTAATATTTTTGAAATTTCAATTGATTTTGGAAATGGATTTGGGTTAAATGTTAAAGCTTTTGAAAAGGAGTTTTTAAGATAAAATATTATTTTGGATAACTTGGTAAAAATTCCAATTTAAATAATTCAATTTGAATTTGAATTCAAAATTTGGAATTGAATTCCATGATTGGAAATTATGGTTAAAGATGTTATAAATGTGTTTACATGAATTTGAACCATTTTAAAATATTGTTTGGGGAATTTGAATTTAACCCAAAGACTTTAACTCATATAAATGAATCAGATTTTCCGAAATGAAAACTGTTTGTTTTCAAATGATAAAAGCTTTCATATAAGAAATGAAATTCCAATTTAAGTTAAAAGAATTTCAAGTTTGAACTGAAAAATGGTTTTCCAAATTATGAGTGAATTCTTTTTGAAGCTATGAATTAAATCTTGATTTAAAGATTTAATGAGTTATTCCAATTGAAATGGAAATCGATTTGGAAAATCTATGAATAGATCTTTGTGAAATTGGGTGAACTTTGTGAGATGAATCTTTTTGTAAAAGATTAAAATGGTAATGTGCATAAACCATTTGAAGGAATGTTTTGGATAATAAGTCGTGACTTAACTGAAATCCCAATATCCATATGTTTCAAAATATTGCGCTAACTATTCGGTTTAGCCGGGAGAGGACTTTGTGTCATATAACCCATTCCGAATAGTGATACGACGTAAATGGATAGCATTTGAAGACCGGTGTTGAAGGCCGGGTGTTTGCAAGAACGATAGGATAACCTATCGATTGTCTCTGCACTGAGTTGCTCCGGTATAGAGATTCCCTAAGTGATGGGAAGTCCGATCGGGATTGTGAATACCCGAATTGCAAGGGCTTCTTTGAAAGTGCCTTCGGTTCTGTTCGAACCCAGAACAGACTTGTATGGTAGTATGTCTGACACTACACTTTGAGATTTAAAGCTGATTTCTTTCAAATACATTTCTGTTTGGTGGCGGAGAATTTATTCTCTTAGCTTAACACCCTTCTCTAAAACGTATGAGCTCAGAGGTTATGTAGTTGAAGGTTATCAATGATATACTCCCAATTTGGTAGTGTGGCATGTTGAGTGTTGCTGTGTGTTGATGGTCATTTGTTGATCATTTGTGATCAAAGCATGGCTTTGTGAAAAAGCATAGCTTTGTGGACGATACCTCATCGAGCCTCACAAACCGGAAATGGTCGAAACAGGAAAGATGCGGCAAGGTTATGAGGTTCGCTCCCTTTAGGGTATGTCATTTCCTTCTGGAAAAAGGTGATATTATGGTATGAAGCCCAGATATTTACCTGTGTGGTTGCTCCAATCTCATTTACCGTGTGATTGTTGATGTGTGATCGAGGCGCCTCGGATAAAGGTCCCAAAGGACCGAGGGGTGGTATATTCGTGTAGTAGTTACCTAGTGTAAGAGGTAACCCGGCATTGTGTTGGCAGAGATCCAGGTAGGTTCTCGGGACATCCCTCTAGAGGCGTACCCATTGAAAGTGGGAAGTTCCTTAGCCTGACCATTTGTTGGAAATCCAATTTCCAATACGAACCCAGTACGGTTTTAGTTGTAGAACCTGCCATTTACTTATGGTGGTCACCACTGTTTAGATGGTAGCTATAGTAGACATAGTTCAGAATGTCTATGCTGGCTAAGATTAATATTATACTCTCGAAATGGTTTTCTACACTATGCACTAATAATAATAAAAATCCAATGATTTTGCGTAGTAAGCATGTTTGACTATCATAAGAAGAAATCTCCTCCAATTCTGCGTTTGCATTGTGTGTGTGGCGGGAGGTCTTATGGTAGTTTCATTTTCCAAAAGCATTGCGGGTTTCAATGTTTAAAATTCTTTTTGTTGTTTGTTTAAAGATAAACTATTTTTTTTACTCACACCAGTCCCACGACTGACTCGGAGTTTATTGTTCCCTTCCTAAACTCTGGGTACCCACAATTTCCACACGGGCAGTCTAGAGTTGGGGTTTTCAGATATTCAGGTTTAGTAGACTAGTTGGAGCTAGTTCAGAGTTTGGAGTTCACGGACGATTGACGTTGCTTATCTTGGTGCAACGTGATGGTGGTTCGAGCTGATGTTGGAGTTATTGGACTTATTCTCTTTGTCGGATCATTTGGAGTTATCACTTTTGTTTTCCGCTGTATCATTATTTATCTCTGATATTCTTGTATCATATTGATATCATTATTGTATATCATTCTGGATATTGTATTCATTGGAGTTGTATATGTTATCATTGATTTCTTTATTCCGCTGTGTTGTTATACTTAATGGTGTTATAAGCTCCGGCACGAGTCGAATTTCAACGATTGAATTTGCGGCATTCGAGTACGAGTGAAGTACGGGTGTCGATTTTCGAACGCTGAAATTAGGATTGTGACAAACACACTAACCACATGGTACAAAATCTCATGAAAATTGTTTCATATGATGATGGGTAAAGTTAATCCCGTTGGATCATGTACTCAATATGATTGGGTATATAGAGAGATTTATAGAGTTGGGAATGACTCTTAACACTGATTTACAAACGGACTTAATTCTTGGACTGTTGACCTCGTAGTTTGTTTCATTCATATTGAATTTCAATATGAAATTGTTGAAGGGTATAGTCATTAATCTCGTTAAATCGTTAAGGATGACCAAGAGTATGGTCGCGAAAGAACTGAGTGTGATGCTTATCGTCAAGGGTGTATATTCCTCAAACAGTTCGAAGAAGAGAAAGTGTAGGTTGAAAGGCGATAAAGGTAAACCTAAGTCTAAAGAAGAGAAGGGTAAATATCACTTTTTCTCTAAGAATGGATACTGGAAGAAGTACTATCCGGATTATCTAAAGATTCTCCAAAGGAATCTACTTCCACTCTTCAAGGTATTTTCCATGTAGAATATTGTTTATCTATAAGTGCTTCAAGTTGTGTTTTAGATACTGGATCTGTAACTCATATCTGTAACTTATTATAGGGTCTTAGAAGAAAAAGTCTCGTAGCAAGAGGGACTATGGAATTCCAATTTGCAAAAGGAGCTATTGTAGCTGCTGTCATAGTAGGATATTACTAGGTGAAGTTTGCCAGTGAACATGATTTGATTGTATATCTGTTATTTTGTACCAAATTTTATTAGTGGAATTTTGTTTTCGGTTTGAAGAAATACGAATATATTATTGCTTGTAATGACATCAAGATGAATATTTGTCACGGTAATAAAACTATTTACTTTCTACTTTAAAAGAAGACGTTTATATACCTAATTATAATCATTTATTTGCTACTAAAAATAATAATGCATCTAAAATATATGGCAACTGTCTTTAGCATTGCAGATTAGGCTATATAAGTAAGACACGACTGAAAGAGTTAATAAATCAAGGGTTTCTACTATCATTTGATTATGAATCATTTGATACTTATATAACGTGTCTTAAAGGAAAAATGGACAAGCACTCATTTAGTGGGAGCAATGAAAGAGTTACTGAACTTTTAGGACCAGTACATACTAATGTATGTGGTTGTTTGTCTATAACTACCAATGGTGGATCCTCTTATTTTGTTATGATTACTAATGATTTATATAGATATGGATATGTGTATTTATGAAACACAAATAAGAGGTATATGGTAAATTCGTAGAATATAAGAATGAAGTTTAAAACCAGACGCAACAAAATTAAAATACTTTGATTTGATCGAGGCAGAGAGTATACTAGGTATAAGCTCTAAGAGTATCTAAAATAGAATTGGATTCTCACTCAAGTCACTCCTTTATGAACTCCTTAACACAATGGTGTTTCAAAAAGTAGGAATTGTTAGACATGGTTCAATCAATGATGAGTGATGGTGGGATACTAAGTTCTCTTTTCTTTTAGGGATATGCGCTTCAAACCGCAACATATGTGTTGAACTCTGTACCATCTAAGACCCCGTATGTGTTATGGACTGGTAAGAAACCCCATAATAATTACCTTGTGGGGTTGTCCGGCTTACATTATGATCGTAAACACTAATATACTTAAGGCAAGATCAGTTTTATGCAAGTTTGTAGGGTATCATTGAAATTATCATAGATACATTTTCTATCATACCGAGGAATAAAAAGTTTTGTTTCGAGACATGACACCTTTTCAAAAAGGAATTTCTCTCTAAAAAAATTAGTATCAGTAAGATAGACTTGGATGATATCCAAGAAAATTCCAGAGAAATTGAATATTTGGTAGTAATTCAACACTCGCAGAAGATACACAACCTATGAGAAGGTCTAGTAAGGAATCTCACATGCTAAAGAGTTACTATGATTTTCTCATTGATGGCGAGAACATGGATTGCATCATTTGTGATAATGATCCATTCACATGCTGACAAGCCTTAGAGTAAAGACTCTACCGATGGCTTGATGCAATGAAGTTTGAAATGGATTCCATGTATAAGAACAAAGTTTGGACTTTAGAGAATGCACCTAAAGGGGTGAAACCCCTCGACTCAAAGTGGATCTTTAAGGAAATGACCAACACTCATGTATGCTATATTATGTACTAGGTATGAGTAGGATTCCTTATGCTCCGATAATAGGATCCATCGTGCATGTTATGTTATGTACTAGGTCGAATATTGCTTTTCACTAGGTACAATGGCCGATATCATTAAAATCTTGGTAAAAATCATTAAACAACCTTTAAGGTCAACCTTAAGTATTTAATAAACACTAAGGATTTGTTTTTTCTATATGGAAACAACGAACTCCTTATGTAGGAGCACTCAGATTCGAGCTATCAGAGTGACATCGATGATAGCAAATCAATCTCAAGCTTTGTATTTACCTACAACAGAGAATCCATTAGATGGTAAAGTTCCAACAAGAAGATATGGATGATTTGACCATGGCAGGTGAGTACATTGCCTTAAATGATGCCGCAAAGAAGCAATGTGGATGCACAATTTTGTTAAAGAGCTAAGGGTGATCCTACGCATAGAAGGTCCGATGTTGATGTATTGTGATAATAAACATAGATTGCCAAGGAACTATAAGCTCACAAGAAATTGAGAAGCATCCTCCACAAGTTTCATATGATAAGACGGTTCAATAATGACAAAGAGATAGTAATCGAGAGAGTAGATACTAAAGATAACATCATAGATCCATTCACTAAGACCCTTTCTTAGTCTAATTTAGGTAGACCAATCAAAGGAATGGGTATGATGCTCCATAATTGGTTCTAAATGCAAGTGTGAGATTGATAGAGTTAAGGATGTGCTGTAGGGGCAATTATGAAATTGTTAGGTAACTTAACTCTTGTAAAAGAATCTTTTTCGAAACAAAAGTATGCTTTTGGCTTTTTTTATATGTGTTGTTATATAGTGATATTAGTAATGATAATAATACACTAAACATATACAAGTAGAAAATCCTTAGGAAATGTATTTTATCAATTGCAGTTGCGAATGTGTTCATTACCATGAATTTTGAAGCAATATCAAATACTTATTCCTTAAAATGATCCTAGTCAAGATGTATCGAGAAAAGGATATTGATACATTTGTTGAGACTAGTGTACATAATGCTCTCCATACATGGACAATGAATTACTCATGACCATTGGGGACACTAAGGGGTTACATGCATTTGGTTGTTTGAAACAATTACAGAATGACTCGACATGAGTCTTCTACAAGGTTAATATAACTAGGTCAAAATAGAAGATCTCATGTAATGACATGCGGTAGTCTTGAGACTTGAGAGCATTGTCGATCCTAAGTAAATAGACTATACTTTGATTATGGTCAATTGCATGACATTGCAGTCATGTTACGGTCATAGTTATGTATTTGTAGAACAAGTTTAAGTGACACCACTTAAGAGAGGATTCGTCTTCTCTGTTTTAGAAGATTAGTATCACCATAATTGGCAGTTACAATATACAATGATTTTGAAGCAAAATAATGGCATCCCCTTTTCTTCTCTTTCCCATCCTAATCACGCTCGCTTCCTCTTTTTCCACATCTCCCTCTTCCTCCCACTTCGTCGCATCACTCCCTGTAACGACCCATACTTTTGATAATTAAAAATATTAAATTAAATAAGATCTGAGAATTTAATATTGTCAGAAATTAAAATTTATGATTTATTAATGAAAAAAATTATTAGGATATAATTTAATAATGTTGATTGGATGTAATTGACAACTATTAATGTAATTTCAATTAATGTAATAATAATAAGGAATGAAATTAAATTTTGTATTAAAAAGGGAAATCATAGGTTATTTTATTTAATTGGTTTTGGCATGTAATAAGAAATCAATTAGTTAGTACGTAGATTTAGTAACTTTTGTTGTAAACAATAAAATTTGAAACATGTTAAATTACTAAGCTGTAACAATTGTTTTATTCTCATTCATTTGATTCATCCATTTTGAAATAATTTGGTAATCAATGAGAAATTAACGTAACTCGAATATCGAAATTAATATGGTAAAAGACTTCAACTATAGAGTATGAGAATAATAAGATGGAAACTTATGTTGAATAAATTCATAAGGTAATAGTTGATTTAATATAAGAACATTTAAATAAAAGATAAAAAAATATGTTGGAATTTAAATTATAATAAACTAGGGTTTAATTCTATTGTAATTTAATGTTAAAATTAATGTAAAATTTAAAGATTGGATTTAACATGGAAAATTGTATTTTTAAAGATTATTAATTCCTGTTTAATCAGAATGATGATAGAAAACTTTTAATTTAGAATTTAAATGTGATTAAATTGATTTTTAAAATAGATTGTTTTAATTAACATGTAAAATTAGTCTTTTTGAGCACTGTCTCGGATTTCGACGAAACCAGTTTCATCAGATCCGTAATAGTGAATTATTATAGGATTTCAAGTTTCGTAGCGATCGAACTTACTGTTTGATCGTGCGAGCTCGAAACGTGTAGAAAACAATTAAAGTAATTTAATTAAAATACTTCGATTTTAAAAGCTAACTTTCAATAGAATTAGGGTTTGAAATTAGTCCCATTGAATTTAAAAATATTGAAAACTTAGGGCCTGTTTGGTTTCGTTTTTAGTTTTTCGTTTTGTGTTTTCAACATACAATACAAAATACAAGAAAATGAGAGAAATCCTTTTACAATTCTTAGCCATTACGACGATCGACGGGAAATGGAGAGGATGAATTGTTTTCCGTCCTTTTGTTATGCCTCAAAACACGAAAAATTAAATAAACTTTTTTTCTATTTTCTATGTTAATTTCATTTTTCAAAATTTCATGTTTTCCAACAATAAGAAATGCGCATTTTCGTTTAGACGAAAACACAAAACTAAAAACAGCAAACCAAACGGGGCCTTATATTTTAACATATAGGATGACCTATTTTCGTTTCGGGAATGAAACAGGCTTTTCGGGTCTTTGTTATCGCTCTAGCCCAATCGATCTGTTCCATCCATTCTTATTTCATCTTTGTCTATATGTATGTTGTTATAAACCTTAGCAGTCTTCTATTCTATTTTCTATATGTACAATTCGGTTCCAATATGTTCCTTCTCAATGGTGGATATCCCAAACCCTATCTACAATTTCAAATCAAATCCAAAAATTCAAATTACTCAAACCCTACCAAATTATATATCATCACGAAGCACTCGACTGAAATCTACATCAGTAATTCATTTTTCGATTGGAGTCTCCGGTTGTCCAGAAATTGGCGAAACATTCTCGACCGTCCGTTGTAGGGTTTCGATTCGACGATGGATCGTCGACCATTCGACGATCGGGAAGTTGCAGCTTGTAAAGGAGACGAAGCAGAGTGCATTGATGGTGTCTGATCATGTCAACGGTGCTCAAATTCACCATGAACGGCGATGGAATGGCACGGTGGTGCTGCTACGTTCGAGGCAGCGGAGGTGACGACGCGTGGGTTGTGAGGGCGGTTGAAGGAGGCGAGCACGGCGGTCTCTGATAGTGGTAGCGATGCACATAGTGGTGGTGGCAGGCGCTTGAAGATGGCGACCTTTGGGTTCGTGCGATGTGGTGCCTGCGTTAGGGTATGATGGAGGTAATACAAATTACAGTTATGCCCCTAGTTATTTTAAATTTAACTTTAAAATTTTAAATCATTTAACGTTAATAACTTTTGCATACGAACCCGGATTGACGCGCGGTTTCTTCCGTTGGACTCGTATCGAAATTTCGGACATCATGAATCTAGTTTAGTTGAATTTGGGGACTGTTGAAATTTTGTGCTTTTATTGGATTTTTAATCGGCTATAAATCAAAGTTGAGTGATTTAACCCACTCACACAATACTAAATTTTCTTATGTTGGTTAAATTGAATTTATAAAGTAATAAGAATTTTATTGGTTGATATTTGGTAGTTTAAATTGACATTTAAATCAATTTGAATTTTATATTGAATTAAATTGACATTTATTTAATATTGAAATTTAATTGCTAATTAAACACCGACAATGGATATTAGTAACTGTTGTGATATGTTGGTTGATTTTGATGTTAATTGTTATTGTATGCCTATTGATTGATGTTGGATGAATGGTCGTTTATTTGTTTGACATATTCCTGTTATTGCTTATTTATTAATTGACATCATTTATATTATCATTTGGAATATTTGAAATAAACTATGAAATAGGTTGAAATGATATATACCTATGTCATTTAATTCTGGATTGAAATGATATATACCCATCCATGTAATTAAAATTGAAATAAACGATCACTTGGCTATAGGGTAGAAAATTATATACGGACACCGGATTTGGTTAAATTAAATGGTTTCAAAAATCTTGAATTTGAATTGGTTTAAATGATTTTGTTTAAAGAAAATAAATTTTGATTTATATGAATTTTCTAATTCGAGATTTGAAATGTTGAAATTGAAACTGTTTCAAATAAAATTGTTTAAGAATTTAATTTCAAATCTTAAATTGAAAATTTAAATTGAAATTTTCAGCCATTTGAGTAGAACCATTAAATGGAATTTGAAGTAAAGTTTGAAATTGGTTTGAATTGAGGCTGATTTAAATCGGAATTTGAATATGAAGTTGACTTGAAAGTGGAAGTTGGAAAATTGAATTTGTTGCGATTTGAGATAGGAACATGAGTTCAAGTTGTTGTGAAAGAAAGAAACAGTTTTAATATAAACTATTTTAATATAAAAACTATTTTAATATAAAACTATTTTAATAATCAAATTATTTTAATATATAAACTATTTTAATTATAAACTATTTCAATATAAACTATTTAATAATCAAATTATTTTAATATATAAACTATTTTAATTATCTAAACTATTTTCAATATTAAAACTATTTTATATTCAAACTATTTTCAATCTTTAAACTATTTAATTATTCAAACTATTACCAATATTAAAACTAGTATCCAACTATTTTCAATATTCAAACTATTTTCGTTATTCAAAACCATTTTTAATATTCAAAATTTTGAAGGTGGGAATTGTTAGATTTAATCATTGATTTAAATACCTATGTTTTGAAGGTGTAACCTATTTGAATTTGAAATGATTTTTAAAGCAAATCTGATACTTTGATATGAAGTACGACTTGTTCTTGAAATTTAAAAGAACCAACCAGTGTGAAATATGGCGATTGGTTATTAAATAGACCGGGTCCGGATGAATGGCATACTCTCTATTATTCTATCGAAAACACTTTAATAACTATGTACGCAGTGGATGTTATCCAGAATGTAGAGGTTGAATTGGCAATGTTTGCTAGATTTGAAGAAAGTGAACGATGATGGATGACCCCGACACTTCTGTCAATTTGAACTGACTGAAACAGGAGCCTATTCTGGCCAAGAGGTTAGCTTCATTTAGGGGCCCCACTCCTTCGTATTATATTGACTTTTGACTTGATCGGTGTACCTTGATTTGATTTTGGGGGTGGTGGGCTCGGTAGGCGGTCGTGGCTACGATGCGTTACCACCAGCCAGAAAGGGTAAACTGGTACAATCCTACCTTGGGCATTGCCTCACGTGCCTTGTCATACTTTTATCCTTATACGCGCCCACTACGATTTTGTTTTAGTATGGTACCTATAGGGGACTCGCTGGCTACCGATGTTATTGGTTGTGTTACAGGACCTGCATAGACTACTTGCTTAAAAATGTGTTAAGGGGGATCAATGTAAAGCCTTAACGCTATTTTAATACTTTACATTACTAATAGACACTACATATATAGCATATCTTACTACATATAGATAGTTTAATGGATCCTTAGGAGATGGAAAATCTAGTAATATCTCTTAAGTTACTGCACTCACGTTATATGTAACGACCCGAAAATTTTAACTGTTTTTATAATGTAATTAACTGGTAATTTTGTGAAATTTTAAATTATTAAATTTTGAAATAAAAATTTCATATTTGGAATGCGTCTACTTTAACATAGCAAATGGTAAATTTTCATCAGATAATTTGAAAGTTTATTTTCCTGTGTAATTTTATTTCAATTCATATCAATTAAAAATTGATGGTAATAAAATGTTTTCCAACCCTAAATATTTTTACATAGAAAATTTGTAAATCATCTTCTGAGTGAGACGTCATCTTTCGTTTCGTCAAATTTGGACATCTATTGCTTCGTCGATCTTATTTTCGGCAAAATAGCAGCATTTTCGTACCGATATCGATTTTTGATAGGATGGTCGTACCACTGATATCTGTATACCGTTTTGATCGTCTCGTCGTGCTGATCTCAGCGGTACATTCATTTTTGTTTTTTTAAAACCCCGGTACGCCACGAAATCTGTAAACGGTTAACCGTTGCGGTCCGTTATCTGGGCCTATTAGCTCCCATATGGCTTTTCATATATCCCAACGATTATGCCAATAGCCTCTTGTTTAATATTCCCATCGTGCAAAGCTGTAAAGCCACTAGTCACTATTAATCCTAGAATTTAATATTGCCACTTACTGTTTCAACTGTTCATTCTTCTCCCTTTCTTTAAAATAAAAAATAAAAATAAAAGAAGGCTATCATTAACCTGTAGCCTATTCTTTCAACCTTCCACCATTACAGTTTTCCCAAAGCAGCCTATCTCACCGAGAACCCGTCCGCCTCCTCCCATCGCAAAGCCCACGACCGCACCCAGCAGCCTCGACGAACCCTCCTTCCCCGCCTTTATCCTCCGCACAGCCTCTGTTTTCCTCTCTCCTCTCTCTGCTTGAAATCGAGTTTCACCCGACCCCATCCATCGCCGAACAGCCTGACAACCTCCGCCCCGCCTCGCCTTGCATCGTCAGCAACCCAGACTCCATGTCAGATCACTTGCAGCCACCCTCCTCCTTTATTGCCTTGATGAGTGAGTATATAAATTGTTATATATATATATTGATTCAACGTATATACATATAAGTGTAATCCAGTTATATATGTACAGTTGTATGTAAATTTTAATTTGGTCTGTCAGTTTACAATATGTTAATTATATAATTTACTATATGTTTATATATTTTGGATGCTGTTTATGAAAGATATATATGTCTGGTTTCATATACGTGTTACTTTATACTATATATATGTTTTAAAACATCAGTTTTATTTATATGGTTAGTGTATATATATTACTTGTTTAATGGTCTGTTTATATATACTCCGTTAGTTTAAATGTTATATATGTTAAAAATTTGGCTGTGATGTTTTGATTTTCTTAGTTGCAGTTTATATTGTGATATGTATAAGTTTATACATTTACTACATATTGGTTTTACAGTATATATATATGAGTGAGTGGAAATATATGTTGCTTTATATGGTTATAAAGTATCGATCATATTTTGTATAAGCTTATTCAAACTTAGGTATCAGTTATATATATTTTGGGTTAGATGTGTTATGTCAGTTTCTAAAATATATACGTTTTCATTTCAGTTCAATGACTTCAGATTTTGCATATAAAATTGATACAGTTTCAATGTATATAATATGTTAGGTGTATAGTTATATATAATATAGATAGGTTAGTAGTTAAAGCTATCTGTTTATAAATAAACTTTGGCATGCAAAGGCTGACTTATATATATTTTATATAAATGGAATCTGTGCATAATTGTTGTTTTTGAGAAGAAATAGTGTTGGTTTTTAAGTATTGTTTAAAAGAGAATTTATATAGATGTTAAACATGCGTTTATTGAATGTTGGGTTAGGTGAATAATTTGTATACCGGTTTGCGTGTATATGTATACCTCTAGTCTAAGTCCTATTATTCGAATATATAAAACTATTCAATGTACATGCATTCCTATCATATATAGATTTATATAAAAGTTACATATATAGATTTTGAAAAATATATATATACTTTTTGCGTTGGTTACTATATGTGTGTGGTTTCTTTTAAAGCAGTTGAATTTATGGCTATATTATATTAAAAGCATGTTTATGTTGAATTTTATAATAAATATAGTATAGTATCGCATATCTAGTTCATATATATACATATGTTATTTTAATACTTGTTTCAAATTAAATTTTGATTTCATGGAAATATAAATTTATGTCCACGGTACCAATTATATTCATCGATCCAGTTCTGATTTGGTTTCGTCAATTCTTATCTATCAGCTTTGTCAAATTCGTGCCCATCTCACTTTGCTTTGGAATGCGTAGCTCATCTCATTCTCATTCATCTCTAGCCTCGAAAGGTGAGCAATCACTCGTGATTAATGTTCTTATATTTATTAAATTTGATTTCAATTGAAACGTCAATTGAAATATGCTGCTGTTAGTTATTTACATTGTTATATATATGCCATTATCTGTATCTGTTCACCTGTGACATCTGACACCATTATCTGTTATTTATATTGATGATATATGCCTATTACTGTTGTTATTTTATTATCATATCAGTTATCACACTACAAGTTCCCTGTTAGTATATAATTCACTATGTGTTGAAATGATACATACCCGAACGATCTGTAGAATAGGAGAAAATCGTTATGGGTTGAAATGATAAACCCAAGCGATTTTCATTGAATTGAATTTGGGATTGCGGGTTGAAATGATATATACCCGTATATATATATTTAAATTGCAGATTGAAATGATAAATATCCGTATTACTTGACCATAGGATAGCAAATTTTATACAGACACCGTTGGTCTATATATAAATATTTTGAAAATGATTTCTATGGTTTTGAAAGAAAATATATGGTTTTAATAAATATTGATTTTAAAGATTTATTAAAGTTGATTTAATAAAGTGGATTTAATCAATATAAAATATGTTTAAGTATTTATGTAAATTTATATTTTCAAATATAGAATTTATAATGTTTCAGGTTGAAAGATAAATTTGAAATTTATTTGAAATTATATTTATTTAAGAATTTTACTTAAATAAGTTCGATTTGAAATTTATTAAATTTGAAATTTTAAAGATATGTTTTAAAACTTGAATTTGATTAAAAGTGACTTAAACGAATATTTTAAATTTATATAAATTTAAATGGGATATTTTGTTTATTTAAATTGGTAAATTGAAGCTGTATTTAGATATTATTGAAATGATTTGGTAAATATTTCAAAACTAAATAATAGTAAGGTGGATTTGATATATATATGAAATTATCGAATTTAGTTTTGAAATGTTGAATATTTAAAGCTTTGAAATATATTGAAATTGAAATGTCTTATTTTATGGTTCAAATATGTATTTGAAATCGATAATTTGAAATGGTTTATTTAGAAACTGAATTGAATTGAAATTGATGATTTGAGATTTGATAAAATTTGAATTTTTGGAATTTGAGTTAATTTTGAATCGATTTGTGAAATTTGGGAAAGCTATTTTATTATATAAAGTATTTTAAACTATATCTAAAACTATTTATATTTTACTTTATAAATTATTTTATTATAAACTATTTTAATATAAAACATTTTAATATAAATTATTTTATTATAAACTATTTTAACTTACAACTATTTTATATAAACTATTTTATTTTATATACTAATTTTAATATCTAGACTTTCAAAGCTATGATTTCAAAGTGTTAGGAATTTTAAGGTTTTGATTTCCAAAGTGTTTGATTTTAAAAGACTTATGATTTCGAAAGCATTATAACTTTGGAAAGTGATATGATTTTTTGGAAATGGATATATTTGAAGTGAAAATGATATCGTATTGATTTGGCTTTTGAAATGAAAATGATATTTTGGTTTGAAGTATAAACTATTTTGAAATGACCGTGGTGTTATAATAACGATTGGTTGTTAAAGAGAGCGGGATCGGATATGGACATACTCTCTGTCGATACCGAAAACCACTTTGACAACTGTGTACGCGGTGGAGTTTCCAGAATGAAGTAGGATGGTGGCGACGATCCTAAGGTATATACGTGGACCCAACTCCCATGAGTTGGCATAAGGTGGCTAAAGTAGGAGCGATCTCGGACCAGTGAGGTAGCACGGACACACTTCTTCGATACCATTCTATTACTTTGTGATTGTTTGGGTGCACCCCTTGATTTGGGAGTGTTGTTCGAGGTGGAGCGGTAGTGGCTACTATGCGTTTCCATCAGTCCGTGTGCGTAATTGGTATATCTACCCTGGCATTGCCTTGTGTGCCGTGTCACCTACCATATCGAGCTTTACTACGAGTTGTGATTTCTCCCATAGCCTGTGGAGTATCGAGGGTAGCCCCCATTTTGGGAGTATGCTAATACTAGATAGACTACTGGGACTATTACATGTTAAGGGCTATATGGGTAACCCCTTGATGCTATTAAAAAGTATGTTTATTTTATATTAGACATTATTATAATAGCGAATATTACTACATAGTAGATAGTTTAACGGATCCTTAGAGGATGGTTATCCCAAACATCCTTTGAGTTACTTGTATTTCAGTTGATATTTCACTTGAGTTGGATTTATTTATATAAGAATGTTAATCCTAACTCGAGTGTTTTGTGTTTTGCTTTATGCTCGGGTCAGACTGAGTGATACAACATTTGAAACTCACCTTTGGAGTTGGAGCTTCGCTGGAGATCCAGCTATCTATCGATTCTACTACCAGTTATTCAGTTGATTTCAGTGATGTACTCAGATCTTGTATTTGACTATTGTATTGAGACATTATGTATTCGAGACTTCTATTGTATCCTGTTTAACTCTGTTATATATATAGTGGCTTCATGAACTACTATTCTTTTGTTTCCGATGCATTATTATTATATTACTCTATGTCTATGATCTGTGATTATTTTATTTACTGTATATGCTGAGTTTTGCCAAATTTTATTTACAATCCATTATTTTGAATTATTCAAGTCCAGCATGTGTGGATTTATTGTCAATTTGAAAGGTCCAAAATACTGGGTCGTTACATTATACACTTGATAGGAGGTGGAAAATCCCGTAAACATCTCTAAAGCTATTACACTCATATTTATTTCTCATTGATTTAACTTACATAAGAACTTTTAGTTCTAACTCGAGTGTTTTGTCTTTTCATTACACTTGGGTCAACCTGAGTATTTCGGTGTTGAAGACATTATTTCTGGAGGACGAAGATGGAGTTTGGTATATCATAATATTAGTATTATTCTGCTGCATCATTTTGGTATGTTTGTTGATTATACTCTGATTATGCTGTAAGAATTGTGCAATCAAATGTATATTGTAAAACAACTTCATGAACTGTTTATTTTATTATTATATTTTGTCATCCCGTTGCGAGATTCTATGTTTTTCTTTCCTTCCGTTCTCTTATTTTCTTATTTACCCCATTGATAATCTACCCTTTTGAATGGTTTGAGTTAGACATGTGTGGTTTATTGTTGATTTAAATCATCCAAAAAGGTGGGTTGTCATAGTTGATATCAGAGCTTTGGTTTAGGGATACCTTAGCATGCTGGAGTTTAACTCATTATATATAGGGTTTGTAATACCCTAGGATGAGTTTGGGTGTATATATATGAGAGAGCGTATTTGTTAGTGCTATAAAAATGTTTTGTATTGTGTTAATTTGTTCTGTTTAGTATTTATGAATTCTGGTCGGTACATAGGACGCCATGACATCGATAGGGATTTCTAAACACCGAACAGGGTAAACCGACACAATATTGTTTCTGAAATAGGTAAATGAAATAATTTTACCTAGTATTATATTTTGTATTTAAAAGGATAATCTTTCATAAATTGGTTTTGTTATTTTGTTGTGTTGTTGTTAGGAAATGATAATATATTTTTTATTATCATTTATTGTTTGGTTAGTCAAGGTTCTTAAAACTATTAACTAGTGTATGTTATAAGAAAATGTAATTGTGTAAGTATGGTTTATAAATTATGATTTACCAATAAAATGAATATAAATTGAAAATTTGAGAACTAAAGTTCTGGTGTTTGAAATTTGTTTTCAATGATGTTGGAAAAATAATATTAGTATTATTGGAAGTATTCTTTGGAAGAAATGTTTTAACAGAATTTTTAAAAAGAAATAAGTTATGTACTCCCCTCTTCTGTTGCTGGAAAATACTTTCGGTGATGACCGCGCAGCATTATCGATGTTCATTTTCGAATTTCAAAGTGGGAAGACCACTATAGTAGCTTTGCTGCACATTTGTTTTGATAAATTTTTTTTAAATAAATTTCCTAAGTATGATTTGATATACAAAAGATATAAGTATATATTATTTCAAAATGTTTTGAAACGAAACCCGGTATTTAGTTCTTAAGTTTTCTGTTAATTAGTGATTTTCAATTATTGTAATGGAATGGAATCTTCGACTAATTTAATTGTTGGAAACTTCCAAATAGAAATCTGAAATTAAAGCCTAATGTTTAATGAAAGTATAAAAATTGAAGTTTTTTATAACTTGTAAATTAAATGATAATGGAATATCAAACAAGTAAGAACTTAAGTAATACTACTGTTTCAAAACATGAAATTATGTCTATAAGTAAATGAATTAAGATGCACAAGAAATATTATAAACTTAAGTTTAACGTTTTGAAATGCTTAATAATTAAATTAAATAGTAAAAGTGAATACTATTTAAGTAAATGATTATAAATTTAAGAAAATGTTGATAATTCATAAATAGTTTTAATATTAAATGATACTATATATGAAGAATAAATGGGAATCAAAGAATAGAGAAACTTAACTATGAAATGATTTATTAATGAATATTAATATTAATATTAAATGGAAATCAAGTTAAATAAGTAAATAATTACGAATTAAATTGCAATGAAACTTATATAATACTTTAAGAATTTATCCATTGATGATTTTAAATATTGGAATAGAAAAATTTTATGTAAGTAAATGAATGAAAATTAATAAAAGATCATCTTATATGAATGAATGAGGATTAAAAATAAATGAAAAGTAAATGATGTGAAAAGAAACCAATAGAATAAAATATGTAAGTTGTGCGTAGAACATTTTTCTGCATAACAGTTTTGATCCAGATTCGAATACATGATTTGTGGAAATCACATCAGTCCGAATTAGGATTTTTTTCTTAATTCTTAACGGCGAACATTTGATACAAATTTTTGATATGATTTTGAAGTTTCTATCATAGTTTATGGCTATGCAAGGAGAATGGAGATTTCTAATCAAGAAATCAGATCAAAGTCCGCACTAGAGTGGTCGGATTAACAATACTAATTCGAAAGTGAAGTTTGTGTATCCAAGCAAGTGATCAAAATTGATATTGTATATAAATGATATATGTACATCGTACAAACTTAAATAATGTATAATTTCAATGTTGTTGGCTTATGGGAAGTTTGGGAAATGATACTTCAAATTGTTTAAGGTTGTATGAATAATCTATTAAGTAATTACTAAGGCTATTGAGCGTAGGGTACACTTGGTAATTTATTTATCACCCTTGTACGATGGAAAATTTATGAACCTGGACGAACCATTAATTTTGGTTGCTATAGATGTGTGATGGATTCTTTTGTTGCATATTGTAACGACCCGTAAATTTTAAATTAAATTTATTTGTTTTATTATTATATTTAATTGAAATTTTATGGAATTTAAACAATAAAATTTTAAAATAAAAATTTGATATTTGGAATACGTCTATTTTAGCATAGCAACTGGTAAATTTTCATCAGAAAATATGCAAGTAAATTTTATTGGGTAATTTTATTTCAATTCCAATCAGTTAAAAATTGATGGTAATAAAATGTTTCCGAAACCTGAATATTTTTATATAGAAAAATTGTAAATCATCTTCTGAGTGAGACGTCATATTTCGTTTCTCAAAATTTGGACTGTTATTGCTCCGTCGATCTTATTTTCGGCGAAATAGCAGCATTTTGGTATCGATATGGACTTTTGATCGGATGATCCTACCACCGATATATGTGTACTGTTTTGATCGTCTTGTCGTGCTGATCTCCACAGCATATTCGTATGTGTGTTTCGGCGTCCGGTGGACGACGAAGTCTGTAAACGTGGACTGTATCGGTACCCGTTTTAACCTTTTGTTCCTTGTCCATTCGTTTCCCTCAGCTGAAACGAACAGTCATAAACTAGTTTATTTATCTTCTTCGTGCCAATTGGATCTGCAATTCACCTTTTCCCTATTGTTTTTTGTTTTTTGTTTTGCCACTTTCGTTCTTAAAGAAACAAAATTTTATATACTAAAATATAGTTCCGCTCCCCCTCTCCAATGCATCTCATGTTAGAAATCTGCTATTAGAAACTGCAATTGGCTCATTTACTTTTAACGTTATGCAGTTTCTAATCTTAATGTGACCCTATTAATTAGGTCATAAATAGAACGTTTCATTTACCTTTAACGTTATGCAGTTTCTAATCTAATGTGACCCGATTAATTAAGTCATAAATAGACCGTTCTATAATTAGAACATTAGGTCTGTGATTAATCTTAAGCGTTGAATTGGTATATGGTGGACGTACCAGATTTAGAGTTAAATGTTATATAAAGGATTGGGTCCTCTCTCTCCCAGAAAACAGATGTATTCTTCTCCATCAAGAAACACATAAAGAAATAGGGTTAGTGAGAGAAACCGAATTCTGAGAAGAAGAGTAATTATTAGTAGTCAGAAGCAGAAGATGACAGCCATTACATCTTCTGTTGTTAATCAAGGTACGTCATCTTAAACAATAAATCATATTAAGTTTTGTTTGAGAAATATTCGGTATTGGTGATCCTTGGGCTATTACTTGAATGGTTCATCATTAATCATGAAAGATCGAACAGTAAAGAATTTCTGACATTTGGTATCAGAGCCACCAATCAATAACTGAATATTTCCTATGATTGCAATTGATCTATTCTATGCTTTACTCATGATGTTTAATCAAGTATGTGTTATAAGCCATTTATGCACATGAGATTTATGATTTTGTTAATCACCAAAGTGGTCAAAATCAGAATAATCATTTAGTGCATAAGTGACATAATGATTATTGATAGAAATTGCCAGTTATAATAATACCAATTAAAAACCGACGTCACTAATGATAGAACCTGAGAACTTACCCAAAGGAAAGTCTTGTTCTATAACTAGTTGACATGATGAGGTTTAATAGATATCTTGATTAAATAAATATTGATCATCCAAAGATGTCAGTTCTATTTAATTGAATATATTTATTACTTACTTATGTTTTGGTATTTAATTATGTTAAGTATAAGATAGTATCTACCCAAAGGAGTGCTATATTATACTATTATGTACATATCTGAATCGCGTTAGCTATGAGCTTATAGTTATTTCAATTTTTTTTATTTAATTTGTAGTAGTTCCCATGAATACACATGCTTCATCTGTTACATTGTTCACTGGTGTTAATTTTTCTGAATGGAGAGAACAAGTCAATTTCCATTTATGTGTTCAGGATCTTGACTTAGCACTCCTTGAGGATAAACCTGTTGCTCTTACAACAGCTAGTACTGAGACAGAAAAATCACACCATAAAGCATGGGAACGCAGTAACAGATTGAGCCTTATGTTTATTAAGATGACTATTGCCAACAACATCAAGTCAACAATTCCACAAACAGAAAGTGCTAAGGAATATATGCAGTTTGTGGAAGAACGTTTTCGTTCAGCTGATAAGTCACTCGCTGGTACTCTTATGGCAAAACTCATGACCATGAAATTTGATGGGTCACGAACTATGCAAGAGCACATTATAGAGATGACTAATCTTGCAGCAAGGTTAAACTTCGTTGGACTTAAAGTAGAGGATTCTTTTCTTGTCCAGTTTATCCTGAACTCGCTACCTTCTGAATATGGACCTTTTCAAATTAACTATAACACTATAAAGGATAAGTGGAATGTTAATGAATTGGCCAGTAGACTTGTTCAGGAAGAAGGACGTTTGAAAAATCAAGTGAATCACTCAGTAAGTTTTATGAGTAATAAAGCTGGTAAAGAAAAGAATGGAAAATCAAGTCTTCAATAAGAAAAAGGCACTTGCTAAGAATGGGCAGGAGAAGGAAAAGAAGGAACTAAAGGATGTTCGATGTCATTTCTGTAAAAGGAAAGGACATTATCAAAATGACTGTCCGAAAAGGATAGCTTGGTTCAAAAAGAAAGGGATTTCTTATGATCCGAACTATAAATCCAAATGAAGATCGTTTTCACTTTATGGGAAACGGAATGAAATCCACAATAGAAGGCATTGGGACTTATTGTCTAATTCTAGAAAGTGGATTTGTATTAGACTTATATAGTACCCTTTATGTACCTTCATTATCTAGAAACCTTATTTTCATAAGTAAGTTTGATATTTCTGGTTTTAGATGTACGTTTGGATTTGGTTGTTTTGATTTATATAAGAATACTGATAATGTTGGTTCTAGTATTCTAATTGATGGTTTATATAAATTGAAACTGAATGACACTTATGCGAATTCCTTGTTGTATGTAATAAATAATGTTGGATTCAAACGTAGCATGTTGAATGAAAAATTCTGCTTTCTTATGGCATAAAAGACTAGGTCACATATCCAAAGAAAGAATGATGAGATTAGTAAGTAATGAAATTTTGTCAAATTTGAACTTTAGTGATCTAGAATTATGTGTGGATTGTATTAAAGGTAAACAAACCAAACATAAATCAGAGTTACCTACATATCAGAGATAATACAACAATGCAGCGGAAAAATAATACAGTAGTAGAATACAAATGGTGTAATACCAAACTCCGTCTTCGTCCTCCAGAATAGACCTTCAACCTTATCTGAAATGCTCAGGCTGACCCGAGCGTAATGAAAAGACAAAACACTCGAGTCAGGACTAAAATATCTCATGTAAGTCAAATCGAATAAGAAAATATGAGTGTGACGGCGTCAGAGATGTTTACGGGGTTTGACATCTCCTATCTAGTGTCAATGTGAGTGCAATAACTTAAGAGATGTTACGGGATTTTCCATCTCTCAAGGATCCGTTAAACTATCTACTATGTAGTACAATACGCTATTATAATATGTCTACATTAAAGTAAAAGTATTAAAATAGCGTTAAGCCATGGCCCATTCCACCCTTAACACAGTTTATATTCCCAAGAGCATATACAAGACCATAGTTTCCCCAAAACCGGAAGTCACCAGAGGGCAATCCATATACTAAAGGTACAAACCAAAACGTAGTTGTCGTGAATAGGATAATCAGTATGACAAGGTACATGAGGCGATACCAACTAGGATACTAGTAGTTGCGTCATCCGGACTGATGTTGGGCATAGCAGCTACTACCCCAACACCGCGAAACAACACTCCCATAATCGAGGGGTGCACCCAAATCGAATCACAAAAGTAATAGATATGGTAACGAAGAAGTGTGTCCGCTAGAGGTGGCGAACCTCAATGGCCCGGCAGGGCTCCTGTTTTAGTCATGTCAGGGGTCATCCAATATCGTTCTCTTTCTTCAGTCAACGCGTTCACCAAAACCATCCACTTCATTCTGGATCAACACTCCGCGTGTATTAGTTATTAAAGTGGTTTTCAGTATCGACAGAGAGTATGTCCATATCCGATCCCGGTCTCTTTAATAACTACGTATTATTACACCGGTGGCCCTTTTACATTTCAAATCGATTCATAATTGATATCAAAATAACATATTCGCTTCAAAATCAAATCCATTTCAAATATCATCATATCTATTCAAGATGTAAGATTCCGTTTCAAAATCATTTTTCGCCTCAATATCTCATTTCGATTTCCAAATCATTTTTCGCCTCAATATCTCATTTCGATTTCAAAATCATTTTTCACCTCAATATCTCATTACGATTTCAAAATCATTTTTCGCCTAAATATCTCATTTCAATTTCAAAATCATTTTCGCCTCAAATTCCACAAAACGATTCACATAAACTCGAATTCCAAAATTAAAATTTAATCAAATTTCAAATCATCAATTTCAACTCGATTCAGCTTCTCAATAAACCATTTCAAATTATCAATTTCAAATACATATTTGAACCACAAAATAAACAATTTCACTTTCAATATATTTCGAAACTTTAAATATTTCTAATTTCAAAACAGTTCATATATTTATATAAGAATATAAGATTCGCTTTAAAACCATTTCGTATTCAAATTAGAATATACTTCAAATTAAACATCCGTATTAAGTAGTTTACTTAATCTCTGGAACAATTCCAATTCAATAAACTTAGATTAACATTCGGATTTCAAGAATTCATTTAAGTATTACATTCCAAATCAATTTCAGTTCAAATCCTATTCAAATCAATTTTATCTTCAAATTTAATTCAATAGTTTCAATTTAGTCCAATTCACAAATTTCTTTGAATTTCAATTAAATTCCAAATAAATTAAATCTCAATTTCAAATTAATTTTCAATTCCAAACTCAAACTTGAAATATCATTTCATATAAATTTTCTTAGAAATATTCAGAGTTCGATTAAAAGTCCAATCTTTTAAAACAAATCAACTTTCGAAAATTTACGCCGTATTTCAAAAATTTTACTTAAAATCTAAACTTCAAATAATTAAACAATTTCATTTACCAAGTTTAAATTCCAACATCTCGAGCTTCAATTCAAAATAATTCAATTTCCATAAATTGGATTTTATTCTTAAAATCAATTCATTTAAATAATTTCAGAACAAATTTTAAAATCATTTAATTTAACTAACCCGGTGTCCGTATATAATTTTCTAACCTATGGCCAAGTGGATAATTATTTCAATTTTAATTTCAAGGATGGATATATATCATTTCAATCCAAATAGATGTC
Source organism: Allium fistulosum (assembly GCA_030737815.1). NCBI lineage: Eukaryota > Viridiplantae > Streptophyta > Magnoliopsida > Asparagales > Amaryllidaceae > Allium > Allium fistulosum. The sequence goes on from CM060906.1 coordinate 1,044,312,980, forward strand.
ATAGGTATATCATTTCAACCTATTTCTTAATTTATTCGAAATGATTCAGTTTACAGTTTATATGCAATAAACAATATACATGATGATAGCATGATATATCAAAATAAATAAACAACCAATATCGACCAATAGCATCCATCACAACCAATCAACCATAAAGCCAATAATGTTCACCACAATTTTATAATTATCAATATCGAGTAATATACTGCCAATTTAAATTTAAATTTATTTTAATGGTCAATTTAAATTCTATCAATTAATTAATATATCAAGACAGATGATAATTAAACCTACCAAACAACAGCCAATAAATTTCATATCACTTTAGAATATAAATTTAACTAACAAAAGTTATTTTAGTCAATTGTGAGCGTATAAACACTCACCTTGATTTCCAATTTTAAATCAAATCGAACGACGTTCGATTTAACCTAAAATTTTAGTTAGCTCCAAACGTCCCCAAATCAATTCCATGATGTAGAGCTTGTCACCACGATTCCAACGCAAAAAGTTTCGTCCGATTCTGATAAAGTATGGATGAGATATGAGTTTTACAAGATTGCATATATATTAATATAATTTTAAAACAATTTTTTTTTTATACCAAAACAAATCACGGCCGTCCAGAATTTCAGATCCGAGATCAAGGGCCGACCCCCCTCCTTCTTCCATCTCACTCCAGTAGAACGCACGCAAGATGAACCCACACATGCAACAACCGTCTTTCTTCCATACGCACGCAACTAGGAGCGACTGAACGTTGATCAGGGGATGCCAACGCGTGCGCCTCTCCTTGCTCCACCTCCGCGCCCAGTTTCACCACCCCATTCGCCACCGTTTGCACGCAAACCAAGAAAAACCGTACATGCTTCCAAGTCAGATCTGGGCGAATCCGTGACGTAAAAGCATAGATCAACCGTATGGATTTGAAGAGCTCGCCGAGATCTACAACTTTGCTTTTGGAATTTTTTGATTTCGTTGAACGGATTGAGAGATATTAAGGAAAGAAGTTCGAGCGATTCTGGCCATTGATAGGTGGCGGCCATGAGATAGAATTAGGGTTTCTGGATTAAAATGACAGTAAAACTGTCTTGGTTTGTGTGTGTATTTATATAGGTAGGTCCAAAGTCGTCCGAACTCCAATCGAGACGTGCCGCCAGGCGTTTATAAGGTTTTACCCCTGTTCCGGACGCAATGGAACTAGTCCCAAGGCCTAATTCAATCGTATGTGGAAGATAGCTTTTTGAAGTAGATTATTTTAATTAACGACGTTAAATTTCTACGCGTTTCAAGCTCGCACGACCAAACGACAAGTCCGATTGCTACAAAAATTGAAACCTTACAATAATTCACTGTTACGGATCCGATGAAACTGGTTTCGTCGAAATCCGAGACAGTTGTAAAAATGGCTATTTCTATAGTCTAATTTCAATATAAAATCTCAATTTTAAATTATTAACTTTTAAATCAAATTTCAATTGTTCACAAATTTCATTTTTAATTTCACAGTAATTAACAATCTTTTACAATGCGGTTTTCCATTATAAATCCAGTATAAAAGATTACATTAGATTCAGCGTTCAATTATATTGTAATTCAAATTCAAGTTATTTAATTCCAATTGAATTCTTTTATTTTGATTTACATTTTCATTATTGAATCAACCATTTACTTATACATTATTATCAATAGTTTATAATTCGTTTACTTTCATTTTCTTCAGCTATCATCTTATTTAAATTCACAGTAATATTAAATTACATTCATTTACGTTGATTTCAATATTATAACTTCAATATTAAATCTACCATTTTATTTATTCTTTGTTTACAATCATAACCAATTGGGTTTACAAATAAGTTATTTCAGAATTCAGTTTTGCATTTTAACTTGTAATTCACATTTAACAACACAACATTTTATTTCCTTCGGATTTTTATCCAAAATTTTTATTTTAATTCGTATTTTTAAAGTGTTAAAAATACGGGTCGTTACACCGTGAGTTAGCATAAAGTGGCTAAAACAGGAGCGATTCCGGGCCAATGAGGTAGCTCCTCTTATCGGACACACTCCATCGTATGCCATTCTATTACTTTGTGATTGATTTGCACACTTTCGGATTTTCAGGAGTGTGGCTTGAGGTGGGCGATTGCTGCGGCTCTACGTCACCACCAGTCCCAATGCGTAATTGGTATATCTACCATGGCATTGCCTTGTTGTGCCATGTCACCTACCATAGCGTGCTTTACTATGAGTTTGATTTGTGTCGTACCTATGGAGTATCCTCTGGTAGCTCCAGGAGACCAAAGAAGGAGTATAGTCAGGAAGTAGGGGGGTTTCATTCTTTCTTTAGTTATGGAGTAGACGGTTTTGAAGGGATAGCATTTCTCTTCTGCATGTCTATGGAGTTTTTAAAAATCCAAACATCTCAGAGATAAAAGGTATGAAATCACTAAAGGAAAGTATATTATATTTGGGGCAAATATAGGTTCGATCAAGATTTGTTTAAGTTTACAGGGTATTACGGTACTGTATAGACTATTGGCACTATAAAATGTGTTAAGGGGGATATGGGTAATGCCTTAACGCTATTTTAATAGTTTACTTTACTATAGACATTATTATAATAGCGTATATTACTACATAGTAGATAGTTTAACGGATCCTTAGAGGATGGCTATCCCAAACATCCTTTAAGTTACTTGTATTTCAGTTGATATTTCACTTGAATTGGATTTATTGATATAAGAATGTTAATCCTGACTCGAGTGTTTTGTGTTTTGCTTTACGCTCGGGTCAGACTGAGTGGCTTAGTGTTCGAGACTCAGCTTTGGAGTTGGAGCTTCGCTTGGAGATCCAGCTATATCGATTCTGCTTTTAATTATTCAGTTGATTCTAGTGATATATTCAGATTTTGTATTTCACTATTGTATTGAGGCATCTATGTATTCGAGACCTCTGTTGTATCTTATTTAACTCTGTTATATATATATAGTAGCTTCATGAACTACTATTCTTTTGTTTCCGCTACATTATTGTTATATTACTCTGTGTCTGTGATTCTGTGATCTTTATTTACTGTATATGCTGAGTTTTTCCAAATATAAATTAACAATCTGAGATTTTGAGCAATTCAAATCCAACATGTATAGATGCGAATGGTTGAAAATTTCCGGATGTTACACATATAATAGTCATACTGCTTTTGGTTTGCATATGTTTATTTATATTGTATGCTGCTTGTGCTATTAATTGGAAAAACTAATATATTATTCTTTTTAAGTAGTTTTAACTCTTTTGGATTATGTAAGTAAGGTACAAGTTTATGGAAGCAATAATTGTTGTTTTTGGTTTCATAAATAGAGCTTTGTTTGCTTGATAAATAGGTACGTTTTCGGATTACGGTTTTTGTTGCGGTATTTTATTGTTTTTCCCATAGTTTGGGATGTTTTTATTGAAATATGATATATACAATGTAATTATTGATATTGTTAATTTTTCGAACCTAACCGCGCAAAAGAGATGCTGCCGAAATTTTTCATAAATTTATGACTTAGAAAATTTTGTGGAAGTTGAGTTGTTTTCAAATTTACATTAGACTTAAATATGTAAGTTAAATTGTTTATAAATTAACTATTTTGAATAAAATATATCAAATTTCTTGATTCCTTCTTGTTTCTTTTCACGGACGAAAAGTTTTGAGTGAGGGAGATTGTAACACCCGTACTTTTGATAATTAAAAATATTAAATTAAATAAGATTTTGGAATCTAACATTGTCAGAAATTAAAATTTATGATTTATTAATGAAATAATTATTAGGATATAATTTAATAATGTTGATTGGATGTAATTGACAACTATTAATGTAATTTCAATTAATGGTAATAATAAAAGTTAATAAGGAATGAAATTAAATGCTGTATTAAAAAGAGAAATCATAGGTTATTTTATTTAATTGGTTTTGGCATGTAATAAGAAATCAATTAGTTAGTATGTAGATTTAGTAACTTTTGTTGTAAACAATAAATTTTGAAATGTGTTAAATTACTAAGCTGTAACAATTGATATATTCTTATTCATTCGATTCCTCCGTTTGAAATAATTTGGTAATTAATGAGAAATTAACGTAACTGAAATATTGAAACTAATATGGTAAAAGACGTCAACTGTAGAGTATGAGAATAATAAGATGGAAACTTATGTTGAATAAATTCATAAGGTAATAGTTGATTTAATATAAGAACATTTAAATAAAAGATAAAAAAATATGTTGGAATTTAAATTATAATAAACTAGGGTTTAATTCTATTGTAATTTAATGTTAAAATTAATGTAAAATTTAAAGATTGGATTTAACATGGAAAATTGTATTTTTAAAGATTATTAATTCCTGTTTAATAGAATGATGATAGAAAACTTTTAATTTAGAATTTAAATGTGATTAAATTGATTTTTAAAATAGATTGTTTTAATTAACGTGTACAATTAATCTTTTTGGGCACTGTCTTGGATTTCGACGAAACCAGTTTTATCGGATCTGTAATAGTGAATTATTATAGGATTTCAAGTTTCGTAGCGATCAGACTTATCGTTTGATCGTGCGAGCTTGAAACGCGTAGAAATCAGTTAAAGGAATTTAATTAAAATAATTCGATTTTAAAAGCTAACTTTCATATACAATAGAATTAGGGTTTGAAACTAGTCCCATTGAATTTAAAAATATTGAAAACCTATATTTTGATAGATAGGATGACCTTTTTTCATTTCGGGAACGAAACGGGCTTTTCGGGTCTTTGTTATCGCTCTAGCCCAATCGATCTGTTCCATCCATTCTTGTTTCATCTTTGATTATATATATGTTTTTATAAACCCTGGCAGCCTTCTATTCTATTTTATGTACGTACAATTCAATTCTAATCTATTCCTTCTCAATGGCTGATATCCTAAACCCTAATTACAATTTCAAATCAAATCCAAAAGTTTGAATTGCTCAAACCTTATCAAATAATATATCATCGCGAAGCTCTTGATGAAAGGAATCTGCATCTGAAATTCGTTTTTCGATTGGAGGCTCCGGTTGTCCAAAAATTGACGAAACATTCTCGGTCGTCCATTGTATGGTTTCGATTCGATAGTGGATCGTCGACCATTCGACGATCGGGAAGTTGAAGCTTGTAGAGGAGACGAAGTAGAGTGCATCGGTGGTGTTTGATCGTGTCAACGGCGCTCGAATTCACCACGAACGGCGATGGAATGGCACGGTGGCGCTGCTGCGTTCGAGGTTACGGAGGTAACGACGTGTGGGCTGTGAGGGCGACTGGAGGAGGCGAGCACGACGGCGGTCTCTGATCATGGTAGCGATGCACGTAGTGGCGGCGACAGACGCTTGAAGACTACAGCCTTTGGGTTCGTGCGATCTGGTGTGTGCGTTAGGGTATGATGGAGGTAATACAAATTACAGTTATGCCCTTAGTTATTTTAAATTTAATTTTAAAATTTTAAATCTTCTAACGTTAATAACTTTTGCATACGAACCCGGATTGACCGCGGTTTCTTCCGTTGGACTCGTAGGACATCATGAATCTGGTTTGGTTGAATTTGGGGACTGTTGAAATTTTGTGCTTTTATTGGATTTTTAATCGGCTATAAATCAAAGGTGAGTAATTTAACCCACTCATGCAATACTAAATTTTCTTATGTTAGTTAAATTGAATTTATGAAGTGATAAGAATTTTATTGATTGATGTTTGGTAGTTTAAACTAATATTTAAATCAATTTGAATTTTATTTTGAATTAAATTGACATTTATTTAATATTAAATTTAATTGCTAGTTAAACACCAACAATGGATAATTAGTATCTGTTGTGATATGTTGGTTGATTTGGATGTTGATTGTTATTGTATGCCTATTGATTGATGTTGGATGAATGGTCGTTTATTTATTTGACATATTCCTATTATTGCCTATTTATTAATTGACATCATTTATATTATCATTTGGAATATTTGAAATAAACTAAGAAATAGGTTGAAATGATATATACCTATGTCATTTAATTATAGATTGAAATGATATATACCCATCCATGTAATTAAAATTGAAATAATTCTTCGTTGGACATATTGCGGCTTCATGCAAGCATGGTCCCCCTTCATCTCTGCCAGCTTCCGAACATCCTTTATTACCAATCCCAGTTAAAATTCCCCTCCTACGCCAACCAGTCATGCAATTGGTTCCCAAAATCTACCCTTGCTTCATCAATCACTCCTCATTCTAATGTGCCTCTAGATAGTTCCACAACCCCTATCATATATGCCATAGTCTCCCCAGTCTATGAAACCATTATCTCGGTTGTTACTCCTAACGCTGCCGTTATCGACAGTCGTCGTCCCCAATCTTTGGGATTACTATAGAGCAATCATGGGAACAGGGAGCTACTGAGATGCACTGCAGCCCTTCTACTCATTGTTATTTTAGATTTGTCTCGGGTTGCATTGGTGAAGAATGATACTTATTCTACCAGGTTTGAGGTGATGACCTTATTTTAGAACCTGAAGGAAAGCTTGGCGAGAGTAATAAGAGATTAATAGATGATAGTTCTTAGGATAGAAGTTATATATATTCAAGCGAATCTACAGACTACATTCCAGCCCCTTGCTTCCATCATTTCAGGGTACTTTGACGTTATAGGTTCCAATCAGTCTGAAAAGAGATGTGACACCTCCTCTTCTAAGGAAGGATAAAATTGTATTTTTCTAGTAGCTGGAGCATTTTAGCTCTACTCCTATACTTTTAAGTATTTTAACTGAGTGATTAAAATTTTACAGGCCGCTATAAAAACCGACTGGCCTTGCCAAAAATATCTAGTTAGAGTAAACTGGTTAATCTATAAATGTTTTCGAATTGAACCAGAGACTTTAATGTAGTCTATGCAATTAACTATGGATATTATTAGAGTTTTCGACCATTGACCAAACTCTAGATATCTTAGTGATATAGTAAAAATGAAAAGAAAATGTGCATAAAATATCATTACATGGTGTAGCATAATAAAGATTTGAAATACGATTTTGCTTAAAAGATATATAAAAAAATGAACTTCTGTCTGGTACTGTACTTCGGCAAAGTCCCTACAGGCTTCTGTATTTAAATTGTTTAAATATTGACCGATGATCAAGTTCACACTAGGGAGCATGTAACATCCCCTATTCGGAGGCCCGAAGCTATGCGCTAAAGATGCTGCAGTTATCCATAGTATTAACTTCCGGTGACCAAATACGGTAATGTTAATGGTATCTATAATATCAAAAGCACATGAATATGAATCTCCATTCAAGATCGAACCAAGTTGCACTAATTCTTGTTGAAATTCAGTCAACTTGGTTTCTTCATTGGCTTTTGTTGGCCAAATTCTAACTGGGTTAGGCAGTGTCACTGCAATCATATCTGCATATGCCATTTTAGACATTATGAGAAAATACACACAAAACAAGGATACATACTTCACCTTATTTGAAATAAATTTAAAAACTTAAATGCATTATAATAAGCTAAGACAAGGTAAATGTATGTTGTAGTTTATTATTTGACCAATCTTGAGTTGTTTCTCAAGTTAGCTGGATGCGACCGTTTTTTATTAAGGTACAACAGTGTAGTACTATAAATATTGGATTTTGGTTATGTTAGGATTCAACCTTATAGTAATTTAAAGACTTACATTTAAGCCAAGTTAGGGTGTAGTATAAGAGTGAGATTTTGATTAGTCAATCACAAAGTTGTATGTACAATGTCAATATCGGTAAAGCATTTTGATATCAAGTCCATAACAATTTCTTTTAAGTTGTATTTCATACCCACAACAGATGCTGTTAACCTCTTATTATGTGCTGTATTTTGTTTTTGTTTTTTTCCAAAATTTGACAAAGTTAACTGCATGCAAGTACATAACAATAGCAAGCAGAACTTGCATATCTCCTAAGTAAGAGAATTATTTGTATTTATTAATTGTATGTTCAATGAAGTAAAAATAAGCCCATTTAGTCTGCACTTTGTTTGTTACACCAAATTAAATGCAACTGCTTAAATATTATAAGTTTATCTACTCTGTTTGCAACTGATCATAGGCATAATGAAATCAGTAAAGAATGTTCAGTATGCTTACTCACACTATTAATGATATTATTTTCACAGATTTGAAGAAAAGGAAATAGACAATAGAACCACAACCAGAGAAAGCGCCCTCAACATCACAAGAAGGGCCACAAAAGCGAAGAAGAACGTCAGAGGATGAAGAAAGTCACGAAGAGACCAATTTGCAATCAAAATTAATCAAGGTGCTGGATAAAACTAGTAGATTGCTGACCATGCAATTAGAAGCTCAAAACGCAAACAACCAACTCGATAGAGAACAGAGAAAGGAACAATCTGAGGTACATCTTAGTGTTTTGACTAAGGTCGTGGATGCTCTCGAAAGAATTGCTGATAAGATGTGATATTTAGCATTAGTTTATTCAATTGGTGTTAGGGGTTAGTGATATATACTTAGAGCATATAAAATATTGTTTTTTGGTTTATTTGTGGTTGTGTTTGATAGATTTCATGCGGAAACTAGAACTGGAAAGGGGTTGTTTTGATTCTGTTTTGTGTTAGGTGCTACAAAACTTGATATTCATATTGGATTTGACTAAGAATTTCGCTATTTATTCAAGTATAAAGGAACATACAAGTTTGAATTTGGCTTAGATTTCATGCTAGTCTATTGCGACGGTTGTTTTGAATAACCATAGCAAAAAATAGGCATGTTGCATCGGTTGTAATAAACAACCGTAGCAATATGCCACACTTTTAAAGCCAAATTCCAATCTATTACGATGGTTGTTATGAAGAACCATAGCAAAAAATAAGCCTGTTGCATCGGTTGTCATAAACAACCATAGAAAAAAAGTCATTACTTGCGACAGTTTAAAAACCATAGCAATAGGTTTATGCCTATTGCGACATCTACATTGCTACGGTTGTTGAATCGATGCAACAGAGGGTAAACAATTGATGCAGATGACCTGTTTTGTAGTAGTGAATTCAAACATATAAATTACCGCAGCAAGCCCAGGTGAGCCTGGTCCTAGTACAGGCCAAGTAGGATGGATCTGGGAAACTTGTTCCTACTTCCTTCTCTTTTTGGAGTTCACGTAGCTGAATGGAGTCATGAAGTAAGATGGAAAAGTTTCACGCTTGGTGATGTCCTAGGCTTACACTTTATGAAGTTATTAAGCGTAACACTCAATGTGGCGAGCGATTACATTGCAATTAGAAGCTTTTATCATTCATAGCCGGTCCTAGCCATCTATTGGTAAAATCCGTAAAGAGTAGGTGGTGAAATTCACCATAGTCGGATATGTTAATCCTATGGAGGAGTTAGATTGGTTAATCCACCCTTAATTGCTACTTTTATATTGGTATAAAGCATAGGGTACATGCAATAACGAGAAGGTTATTCGACGTTTAAGTGTTAACTATTTATTATTGAGACTATTAACCCAAAAGATTATATTGGGATTATTAACCCAAAAGATTATATCAGGATTGTTAACCCAGATGTGTAAGCTAACCCAAACGATTATCACTGAGAATGTTAACTAAATCTATAGTAACGTGGTTACCATTGAGTGCGTTAACTCAATATATAGATAGTTGGTCATACATTGGAGATGATCCTAGAAATTATTCAGTTGGCATGTTCCACTTATGAGTGAAAAGCTTCATAATCAAAATTGGATTTAGTCACATTAGGAATAATAAGGCAATATTATGAAAGTAACTAATCCCTTATATATATAGAATGGGCACATTAAAGAACACCCTTATGTGTGGGTTATAACTGAACTTTAATTACTTGTCCATACCATACCACTAGTGATATAATTCACTCATTAGACTTTTTCGACCCCCTCCATTTTTCCTCTATAAATCTATCATGGGTGGTCGGAGTAGTAGGTGACATAGGAAAGGCAAGGGGCTTGGAGGAGGCCAACTGGAGCTCTAAAGATATATTTACTTATAGTTATTCCCACGTACTTTATATTATATCTATTAATCAGACTCTCATGTATTGTCATTTGGAGACATTATTGTATGGACTACATTTATGTTGGGATTACTATCGGATTTGGTTATTTTCAATACTTATATTTTATTTCCTTTGATATGAGATATGAAAATGTAGAATGTTCAAAATTTATAATTTCCATGTAACATGTAAACCATAAAAACCCAATGACTCGTCCTTTTTGGCACGACGCGAGTTCAAACGTTATTTTAGGCTTGGGATCAATTTGTTCGGAAGTGCAGGTTGTTGCATTAATGTCCTTTCAATTCACACTTGCTACCAAAAATTATTATTGGTTCAATCTAATAACATTTATCTATTAACTATTTTACTCTGGCTAGAGATTTTGACCTTAAGTTGACTACCAATTACAGTGATACTAATCTTTTACAGCGAAGGAGACGAATCCTCGCTTAAGTAGTGTTTCACTTCAAGTAGTTCAACACATAACCAACTATGGTCGAAAGATCATTGCATTATCATCTGATTGACCATAACAAAGTATAAATAGTTACTTAAGATCCATGGTGCTCACAAGTCTGAAGATCACTACACATCGTTACATGAGATCTTTTATTTGGACTTAGTTGTATTAACATATAGATAACTCTAATTGAATCATTCTGTGATTGTTCCAAACAACCACAAGCACATAATCACTTGGTATCCTCAAAGGTCATGAGTAATTCACCATCCATTGTATAAGGAGCATTACGTACTCTAGTCTCAATAAACATATCAATATCTTTTTCTGGATACATCTTGACTAGGAACATTTTAGGAAGTATTTGGATATCGATTCAAAATGCATGGGTATGAGCACATTCACAACTTCAATTGATAAAATACTTTTCCTAAGAATTATATGTATGTGTGTTTGCATGCGCTAGTGTGTGTGTATGTATGTTTAATATATTAATATCATTACTATATCACTATATAACAACACACATAAAAGAAAACAAAACCAAAGTATACTTTATTTCAAACAAGATTCTTTTACACGAGTTAAGTTACATAATAATTTACATAATTGCCTCTAGGGAACACCGTTTACTATGAACTATGGTCTAAATTTCCAAGGAGAACTGACTATACCTAAAGGTTATGATGATGCAAGTTAGAATAACATACAGTATAACTTTAAGTCCACCTCAGGTTGGATCTTTACATTGGGTGTTGCTTCCATATCATGGAGTTCTAAGAAACAAACATGCATCTTTGATTCAACTATGCCGACATAATTCATAGCACTTGCAAATGCATGTAAGGAGTTTGAATGGTTAAGAGATTAGTTGATGGTTATCCCAATTTGGATGAAACCAACTCCATCAATTATGGTACGTTGTGATAGTCAAGTGACTTTGCATAAAGTAGTACAAAAGACATACAAGGGTAAGCAAAGACATCTCAGACTTAGATATTAGTTTCTTAGAGATTTATGTTGGATCAGATGCATAGGTAGCGCGGTAAAATGGGAAAATTTCAAAGAAAAATCATTTTGTTAATTTGAACTAGATCTTATTTTGTGTTTACATAAATAATATATTTACACTAAATCATATTTGGTGGTAATTAATAAAAAAGTTTGTTGATTTTATTTTGATTTAATTAATTTATATTAAACTTTTTATATATATATATAAACAGACATACATGCATTTTGTAAGTTATGATTTAAACATATTAAATATAATTTATACTATTATTTAATTTAATTTAATTTTAATTTTATGTTTAATTTATTAAAATTTCACATTCATAATGCAAACATTATAGATATAATAAATTAATGTCGTAGACTAATCTAGAGCATATAAATATATAAATGTCAAATATGTGTAAATAACCATTGGGATCTACAGTTACAATTAAAGGAAATAATGTCAAGGGACAATGAATTTAACATAAGTGACACACCTGTGTATGTGTGTGTATAAATATTTTGACTTATTCAAATATTTATCTAAACAAAAAAAAATTAAATCAAAATCGAAATAAAATTATATATTAATTATCTTATATAAAAACCAAAAGTAAATTATATATTTATATTTTAATTTTAATTTTAAAACTGAAATATATGTATGAATATACAAATTACTAAATAACATATTTCTTTTTTGAAACCGAGAAAAAAAATTAATATTTAAAATAAAGTAAAAAAAATTAATTTATGTATATTAAATAAAAACCAAGAACAATTTTTATCTATGCACATGTCTGTTTATATATATAAGCCGTAAATAATTTTTTAATCTAAAACCAAATAGGAATATATATATATATATTAAAATCTATTTTAATAGTTATAAGTATTAATTTTAATTTCCGCCTTTCAATATTGTGGCCAAAATCAGCATGATAACCTTTATGGCATATATATATATATATCTGTGTGTGAGTGTGTGTGATTTAAGTGTATAAAAATAAAACATTTTCCTTTTTTCTAATCCTATCGGTTATCGACACCTCGATGGTTACTATTTCTTTCTAGATCCCTTTTCCTTGTCCTCGGATACAATGTGTAAATTAAATCCCGTCTTATAGGCTTCCATCCATTCTTCAATGGAGGCTAGGTTTTTGTTTCTATGTATTTAGAACAAAAGAGAGTGGGGCAATTTATAACCAACTTGATATCAAATATCTTGCACCTTTCTCTCCAAATTTAAAGACCAAGTCTCTTGCCCCTCCCTGCTCCATCATTGACCGACCTAAGCATGTCTGGGCTTTCAAACTTCAGGGCTAATTAATACATGGTATATATTATTTATTTAATTATTAATTAAGCCTAATTTATTAATTAAATTAATATATAATAATTAAATATTACGTCAATAAATTCAAGGCTTCAAATAAATAATTGAAATGCAATATTTGTATTAATTTTATTAATAATTTATTACATTTATAAATTAACTTCGAATTCGTTGAACTCGATAATTAGCTAAAAACACGGTTGTGTTGACTTGTAACACCCCATATTTTTAGTAACATTATTTAGGATATTTAATTAGCTAAATCAAATAAAATAATTTGATGATTAGGGGATTGAGATTTGTGATTAATAGGGGTAGTCGTGCCATGTTAATGAATAAATTAAAATGAGCTAACATGAATTAAATGGATAAGGGAAATATGTGAGGGCAAAATAGGAAAAAGAGTACACTAATACCCTAAACCCTTAGGAATTCATTCATACGTTCATTTGCAATATCAAATTAAAGTAGAGGGCGACCACCATTAGCAAAAACAAGAGGAAGAAAGAGCTAAAGAAAGAAGATTAATCAACTTAATCCATTCAAATCTAAAACTCCATAATCTCAAAGCTAAGTTGAATAATGAGTACATCTCATTTTTCTAATTGTTTTCGGTTTTATGATGAAGCTGAAGTATTTTGCATGATTATGCCATGTTTTTAAATGATTAAGTGTTTATATATGCTTGTTGATGATTTATGCTTATTCATATAGGATTTATGATATGTTTTAATGTGAAAACCCTATTTAATGACATCCAAATGCCTTGCAATTTTAGATTTAGATCAGGAATGATATTTTAGAGATGGGTTTCAATTTATAAAATTTTCTGAATTAATGTGGATTTTATATTAATTTTCTAGTAAGGAAAATTATTAATTGGGTTTAAAATTATTTACGGTTAAATAATATATGTTTTGGGTTTGAAATTAAAATATATGGGAAAACATATTAAAAATAATTTTTTGGAATTTTTGTAGAATTTTCTTAATTGTTTTGATAGATATATAAAATTATTTAAGGTATGAGACTTAAATGTTTTATATATTTATAAAAAGAGAAGGGGTAATTTGTAAATTAATTAAATTGATTAATTTTGAAATTTTGGTAGCACTTTTAGAAAAGAAATTTCACAACCAATAATATTTTGACAAACAAGGCAGGTTAGATGAAAAGAAATTTCTAAAGTAAAAATCAGTTTTTACATGCTTTTAGGATGTTTCGCCACTTTCGGCATAGGGGTTCCGATCATGTACTGCCGCCTCCATTGCCATCGAAACTAATGCGCCTGGTATCAACTAATTGGTACGTAGCGAATTAGACAAAGGCGAAAGGCACTGGGTCGAAGCTAAGGGTCCCAAAGGGGTCAAAACGTTGCCTTGCTTTTAAATGAAAACGCGCCTGCATTGCTTTCGACTTGGTTGGCTTTCGGTTGAGTCAAATGTTTTAAAGGAAAGGTTTTGAATGGGTTGCACCTTTTGTTTTAAGTAAATGCTTTCGAATGGGGTCGAAACCCCTAGCCGCCGCTTTTCCTTCCTTTCGAAGTCAATTGTTTCGGAAGGTATACGTTGTTTTTAAAACTTGGCCACTTCTCCAATGCTTTTAGAAGGTTGGTTTCGACACCATCACTTCTTTGCTTAGGAATTACTTTCGAAAGAGTGCTTTTAACTTAAATGTTTTATTGACCCCTTTTCTCTGTTGAAGGTAGAACCCAAAGGTTTCAAAGGAGTTAATTTTAAATGGTTTCGAAAGGTGTTTCCACAGGTTTTAAATTGAACCCAATGCTTTCGAAAGGTTTTTTGTTTTCAAAGGTTTTGATGCTTTCGAAAGGAAGATTATGAATGGTTTCGAAAGGAATGTTTTGGCCTTTCGGCCTAGGTTATAAAGAAGGGTTTACTTGGTTTCGAAAGGGGTACTTTCAATGGATTCAAAAAGGGTACTTTCAAAGGTTTAAATGTTTTCATCAACAAAGATTTTAGTAAAGTATATATATAACATGGCAATGTGATTTTGAGTAAAGCATGGAGTATATGTATTTTCCTTATTTAAGTTTGGTGAAAAGGTTTTAAATCAATTTGAGATGAAAAGGTTTTCAAGGAAAATTTTGGGAAGATTACCCTAAGTAAAATGACTTAAATATTAGAATACCAGATGGGACTGGTATAGGGTCGCGCCCTATACCTTAGCTATTAGCCCCTGCTAATTTAGTCTAAAATTCCAGAGTGTAGGGCTTTGTCATAGGTAAGACTAAAATGATGATTACACACGGAAGGGAATATATATTTGTATACAGATAGGTTATTGGTGAGCCCGCAAAACCATTAGGATCAGGTGACCCTAGAAGAAGATAAGTTAGGGATAGACCGTCTAGAAGAGGAGTATCTAACAGGTGTTAGATTATTTTATTTATATTGTTTTGTAGACCTAAGTCAGTCAAATGTTAGTAGTTAGCCAAACAAAACTATAGTGTTCGAACATATAGTTCATTTATTACCTGATATGTATGTTTACATGATAATGCTTTACAGTTTTAACTAGTTTTGGTTGCAGGATTATGATTTGCAAAAGATATGTTTAAAAAGATGTTAGTGAGGGGAAACCCTTTCCGCTAAGTGGCGTGGTCTCACTTAATATCAAACAACCTAGATGTATAGTATTATTCACACCAGGCTTAATGTCTGACTCGAAGTTTATGTTTTCCCCTTAAACTCTCGGGTGTTCAAAATTGATTTGAGTAGGCTAAGGGTTAAGGTTTATAGGTTTTAGTAGATTGACGAATAAAGTTTCCGGAGACGAGTAGGTGGCCGACGGATAGCTATTTTGGAGTTGCTGTTTTATTTTGTTTGATTTCGCTGTGCTATATTATGTTAGTTATGACTATTTAGTACTCTAGTCAATCAAGGGGCATCTTCATATGTCGCTCTTGGCGTATTTTTGTATTAATTATATTTTATCTGAACCTGGGAAACGATTATGGGATTATGTAATCTGGATATGGAACATGTTTTATGAAATGTAATCAGAAATGTTGTTTTGTGAAATATGTGATTTATCCACATATACCTGATTTTTTCACAAGAGAAATAAAGAAAATGAATGTCAGAGAAGGAATCAAATGCATGAGAAAACGCAATCAAGAAATTTCTAGAAGCTGGTCATGCTGCAATCAAAATGGGCATTAATGAAGGACGCATTGTAAAAACGTGTCCATCTCTCACATCCCAAAAAAACCTAAAAAGCAAACCTAGTAATCAATAAATCACAAACATGCTGTTCAAGCAGTGCATACACTGCCTTGAACAAGTATTGTATACTGCCTTTCAAGGCAGTGTGCATGCATTACCTTGTAAAAGGTAGTGCTGAAGCACTGCCTTGTAAAGGTAGTGCTGTAGCACTGCATTTTCAAGGCAGTGTGCATGCACTCCCTTGTAAAAGGCAGTGCTGTTGCACTGCCTTTTAAGTTAGTGCATGTAAACAAGGCAGTGCCGTGCACTTCCTTTCAAGGCAGTGTGAATGTATTGCCTTGTAAAAGGTAGTGCTGAAGCAATGCGTTAAAAAGGCAGTGTTGTTCGCTGCCTTGAACAAGGTAGTGCTATGCACTGCCTTTCAAGGCAGTGTGCCTTCCTTACCCTGAACAAGGCAGTGTTGTGCACTGCCTTGAACAATATAAGTGTAATACCTTTAGGCTTTAGCCTGCCATAGTTGAAGCTTTGATGCACCATATATCTCATAAGTGTATCAGGTCAAGCATTATTACATCATGCCTGCATGAATTCAAAGATCCGAGTGAGAGAAAATAATATGGAAATTTATGAACATCATAACTGAAAAAATGTATCAAGATTGACTGAACAATATGGCATTATGTGAAAATTTTGATAGCATGCATACGCATATGTTTACTTTAATAATAATAGGGAAGATCACTGATTGAATGGTTATCAAAAATTTCATTGATCATAGGAAAATTCTCGAAACATTATGATATATAACTATTGTTTACAGATGATTTAAACAACTTATCATCTATATCCTCAGGTTCAACTCTTGTTTACAGATATTCTAAACAAGGGAGACATGCATGGGTTGACAAATCAAACAAGGACAATTAATAAATAACTTTTTATATCACATACAAAAGACTCATAAGTTTGTAATTTGTATAACACATAACAATATTGGATGAAGAGCCTATTTTCTATCAACTAAAGGGATCTCCAGAAATTTTTTTTTTACATGTGTTCCTAGTATATACTATACTTTGGTGTATTGTTCAATAAATATGATCAAATATTTTTTTAACACCTCAAACAAGAGCTTTAGATATGATATTGGAGGTAATTTTCCTAGTTAAGTTAAAAACCAAACTTAAAAATCTTATTTTCAACATTATGTCATGCGCTAGAAGCAAGGCTTGCATTTTGAATTGATATTTTAACGTTCCAATGCCTTCATGCTCAACACAAACATAAAATCTTGACATATCTTCTATGAGTTGATCTATGGCGCATTCGAAGTATCCAAGATTGGATGTTAATGCATAGATGCAAGTAGGAACTACCTATATACATGTTAATGTTAAATTTGGCCTTCCCATCTGAATGCAATGTGTTTTCTCCTTCAGAAAGAAATTTCATTGATAACTCTAATGACTTCAGGTAGGGACTATCACTGTTAAGGACGTATTGGCATCCAAACCATTCATAACACCTTTTTAGTTACCGATCCTTACGTCAAGTTTGGTACGAATATAAAAAATCCAAGAACCAAATAAAAAATATTTAAGATAGCAAAGAAAAAATGGGAAGCTACATAATTGCCAATAGCAGTAGATAAAAACAAAATGATTCATAACATGCCTTGCTAAAATAGCTTGTACATACTTCATATAGGAACATTAGACATAAACATATATGTAGGGCATAGTTGATAAGCCTCAATATAGTAAATCCAGCACCTATCGAACTTAGATCAACTCGTTTCCACTTTCACTTGAAGGAACGCATTAGTAAGAACAGTCTTTGATTGCAGTGAGACCTTCACCATGTTCAAACCCTAGCAGTGTTGAAAATATATATGAATAAGATCGAGTTTACAAAAGGAGAATACTTATCATTTTATAGAACAATAACAAACTTCTTCAAGTTCAATCTTCACATTACGCTCTTCTACCGTGGCTAAACCTTTTACATTTAGCTGATCAAGCATCTAGATTTAGAGACGAACTATTCGGAAGGGGAAGGGTTGCGAAGGAGGAAGGGTTTTGAAGGAGGAAGGTTGAATGGAGGGAGCATGGATTTCAAGGATTTAAGGATGAATGGTTTCAGGCTTACGAATTTGGGGATTTGATTTCCACTATGAAGTGGCAATGTGAAGGGGGATGATAAAAAAGAAAGCCGGAAGTAAATTCTGTTGATCGCTAAATAAAAATTAATTATTAGAAATAAAGTTGTATTTTTTACACTATTTGCTACGGTTATACGTATAACCGACGCAAATAACCATATTTTCTTATGCATTTGCTACGGTTGTAGACGACAACCGTCGCAAATTGTTTTTTCTAATTTTCTAATGTTTTTCATAAACCAATTGCTATGGTTGTTAAGGAATAACCGACACAAATGATACTATTTGCTTCAGTTTCTTACTCAACCGATGCAAATAAGATGACGCAATAGGCAGATTATGTACTAGTGATTTTAATTCAGACGTCTGATCCCTCGTACAAAATTTTTGTTACAAGCATTCAGACTTATGGTTCCTTATTCAGACGTCTGGATTTAATTCCAGATGTATGAATAAGGGTTTGGACATTTGAACCAGGTAATATTTGAACTGTTACTTCTCTGTTTCATGTTCTTAGAAATTCAAACATCTGCAAATAAATCAAACATCTGATATATATTCAGACGTCTGAATATGTAATTTTAAGTCCGTTAACTTTGTCATTTTGATTTATTTATTTGTCTTCTTCATGGATTCAGGTACATGTGTTAGATCTCCTTTTTAACAAGTATTTGACTACGGTTTCCATTTTGTTTATACATAACTTTAGATAATTTATCTCAATAGTTGTACATAACATTTAACCACTTATCTACACATTTTTCAATCGACTATCTGTATGTTCAATCAATTTTCTACGTATATTCAAGGTTAATAGAATCAAGTTTAGGTAAATTTGAAAGAATATATTCATTTACTTCTATTTATCAAAATCAATCCAAACTTGTTACATAAAATAAGATCTATAGAATTAGGGGTTTATTCAATCCAATTTACCCTTCCCTCCCAAATTACATTAATTATTCTATTAATTCATTACCTAGGATTTTTCAGTCATTTCGATTCATAAGTATTTTCAAAAAAAATCATTGATTCAAGATTAAAATTCATATTTTTAGTTCTAAGAAGGTCTATAAATGAAAATAAACTACTAATGTACAACATAACCATTTCGTAAATAAATCCACTAACCTTGAAGGGTTCGAAGAAATCTCTTTTTACTAATCTGATTTGAATCGGTGTCTTTCTTCCACTATTCCTTGATTTGTTCATTCTTCTACTTATCTTTCTCTTTTGATTTGACTCTCATCGTCTCTCTCTTTTAATTTTATTTATCTTCTTTTATTTTTGATTTAGAAATTTAGAGAAGAGAATAGAAAATGATGTGTAGATGTGAGAAGTTTTAAGGAGGAGGAGGAAGAAAAGACCCTATAGAATTAGAGAGGTGGTGACTGGGGTTTAAAATGAAGAAGAGTGATGGTTAAGGCCTTATTCATAGTTGAAAACTAGGGTTATTAGGTTGAATTCTGAAATTAATATTTATGGAAATGCCACTGGGTCGAGTTTCTACTAATTTTGATCCGTTTTATTAAATTCAGCAAGTTATATATGTTTTCTAACTATGAACGATATTCTGAATGCAATTGAATAAGTTCTAAGGCCTAGTCTAACATTTATGAAAATGTACTATTTTGTTCTTTTATGCAAAATTACATTTTTACCCATATTAGTATTTAATTTATTATAAATTTTGGGGTGTTACATTCTCTTCTTTTAAAAGGATTTCGTCCTCGAAATCTCCAAAAACGGAAAAATGTAACTCGCTCATACAACGAATGTCTACAACCATCTACTCGACCATCAACCATTTGCAAACTTCATACTTAAATTCAAAATTTCTAATGCACCATGTACATATAGGTATGGAATGCATATGAATATATAGGTAATGTAAATTAGGTGGTCTCCTAAACTAGTCGACCTCCTAAAATACATGTGCTTATGTCATGTATTCAAAATATATGCAACGTCCTATATACTTGTAGTCCTATATGGATGAGTAACCATCACTACAACAGTTTATGGGTTTCATAGCGTTTTAAAAACGCTATAACAGGCTACCATAGCGTTTCAGAGAACGCCGTGGAACCACAAGCTATGGTAGGCCGGCAACATTACATAGCAGGAAGGAAAACGCTATAATAACTAATAGCGTTTACAGAAGTGCATAACGTTTGCACCCTACCATAGCGTTTTTTCTCTGTTATTAAACTTAAACGCTATAGGGAATTTAATCCTTCATTTAACTTCTATAGCGTTTTGAGCACATTTTATAGCGTTTCATCAAACCATGTTATATCGTTACAATGTTTTTCGATAGCGTTTTTTGTCATTCTTGTATAGCGTTTTTATTTTCTACTATAGCGTTTTTGATTCTATTATAGCGTTTTTGATGCATAAATCTTACATCTCATATAGAGTTGCGATAGCGTTTGATGAATCAATAGCGTTTTTCAAACGCTATCCTATATAATATTAATTTTCAGCATTTGTTTCAATTTTCTTTTTTTTATATTATATTATATATATATATGCACGTAGATAGATATATGTATATACAACATTACATAATAACAACATTACATTACATAATAACAGTCTTGGTCATAATTAGCAGTTTGCCTCCAACATTACATAATAACAGTCTTGGTCATAATTAGCAGTTTGCCTCCAGCATTACATAATAACAACATTATCTAGCATAATGTACTAATACAAGTGTGAAGAAAACATAAGCATATTACTTAGCCCAGGCATCCATCTTTCCCATCATTTTTGCAATCACAGGAGATACCTTAGGATTTGCTTGATGTTTCGCCAAACTTGCAGTATTACTCATACCTGTGCAAATTCAATGAACATATGAGATAATTTGCAGATAATTTTATACTGTCATTACAAAAGCACACTCAGAATTTCCCAACAAAAAGAAAAACTGTAGAATTTCATGTATACATCTCATAGAACAGAGGTAGAACTATTTAACTATCAAGTGTGCATAAACAGAAACGTGTTTCTACATGTACGAATCATCTCAGACTGAACATCACCGGAAACACCTACCATTGTGTACATCATTCTCCAAACCACACCATGTGTCTCTAGCTTTGACCTCGGTAGTTAACAAAGGAACTCAAAAAAAAGGACACACAACATGCCTAAACTCAGACTGAACATCACCAAGAACACCAACTGGTATGAACTCAGACCGATCTCTGTGTAACTCAATATAGAATAATTAATGAGTTTCTAGTTACTTCAAAATAATTAGCTTGAACGATAAAAGATAAAACCGATTATTATTTTATAGGAAAACAACAAATGAAACGATAAATTTTCCATGATAGAAAAAAGTATTTTCATTTCTTATTTTCTTGTAAAATGATATATTTTTCTAATAGTTTTTGTGTTTTAAACTAACTGCTCTGAATTGTTGTTCGAAGGCTGAGATGTCCTTTAGTTTATCTGTTATCCAACACTGCTCGTTATTATTAAAGAACTGATGAGAAAGGCATGTTAATTCATCAAATTTTACATTACTTTTCGTCCAAAGTAAATTATAAATGATTTCATACTTGTTCAAACTAAATACTAAATAATTTTAACACTGCTTTTCAATAATATCCAAGCACTATGCAAATAAACAAAAGGTGTTCAGTTTTTGTTAAATCTAATAGTGATGAGTAATAAACAAAAGCTGTTCAGTTTTTGTTGGCCGACGGTTAGATGAATCTGACATTGGCTTTTGCTCAGGTTTCTATTTTTCCACTTATTTCATACTACCTTTGCTACTCACTGATGATAACATTCTAATTACTAAATATTTTTCATTGCCATGCAAATCATAAAGAATTACGCTATTTTAGTCATTAACCTGTCTATTAAGAGCAGTTAGTAAACCGGGATTATCAGTAGGCACAGTTTGCTAAATCCGATCAACATACACATAAAACACATCAAAGACACTGTATTGAAAACATCAGAGAATTTTTGGTTCTAATTCCCTTCATCATGCGCATACAATTATTTTGTTTTGTCATATTTGTATATAAAAACAAATACACCGGTGAGTATTAAGTTTGTACGTTTTGAATATTCCCTTGAAACAATTTCTCGAAGAAGAAAAGATTAATGCTTTACTCAATGAGGTTTGTCTAGAATCTGTGTTTACATGTACTGTATATATCGATGAGTCATTGTAAAGCAAAGAATAAGGGAAAAAAGGCACTCTCATGCGTGCAATGGATAAAAAGTATTTAGCGGGACAACCACTAGGCACTCTCATGAAGTTATAGTTGAGATCGTCTGATATTTTGTAAACTTTGTGTCAATATGCAAATAATTTTTTTAGTAATAACAATGACATAAAAATTATTGGAAATGTGAAAGTAGATACACAGAAGCTATAATACCTGCATAATCCAATTAGCTCATCTCCTTCCACAATACCTGCATAGTGCACCACAAGTTCCAACCACATGAGGACCATGCAATGAATAATAAACACATTTGGAAGACTCGGTGGCTTAATTTTTTATATTCTTAGTTCACCACAAGGTCCATCCATAAGTTCACAAAAGAAACAGAGTGCACCAAGTATATCTTTTAACTAAGTATATCTTTTAATAAGATCTTTTTGCAGTTTCTACAATTTTCTATAAATAAATAAGTTTTAGTGATAAAAATACCAGCTTGATACTTTAAGTCTCTACTACGTACTGTCGATTGGCTGCAACATGTAATCTATTAGCTTAGTCATGTGATGAACCAAATATACTATTTTAGCTAATGTGAAGTTTAGGACTATTGCTACAATCAACTTCAACAATTCACATGCAAATTTTTTAAATCAGCATGCAAATTGTTTTGATAAGCCTGCAAATTATTTTTTTGATATGCTAAGTCTGTTGGTATCAGGTAGACCTATCGATTGTTCATGGCACGATTTCGCCTAGGAAATAAAGTCATGATGTAAGGAAAATACAAATTTTACACCTATGGATTGTTCCTAGTGTCACTCCATGCTTTTCAGTTGCATGAACCAAAACATATTTTATAAAATAGATCACTCATTATCCTACATCAAATAACTAACTTTTGGTTTGTAAAATCCACTTGTGAACCTACAAAATTACTCTCCATAACATTTTTTAAGCAATAAGTATATCGATAAATGGCTGTCTTTTGGTTTTCGTCACTAGCCTAACATTCAAAACAACCACTGATCAAAACCATTAAAGGCATGGGCAATTTTTTGAACAAAACAAATATATCTTTTAGACTAAGGTCAAAATTCAATTATGGCTGGCTCTCACACATCGCCTAAAGTTTCCTAGATTTTATTTTACAAAGAAAAAAACGTAATGAACACGATCAAAAGAGAATTGTTACACCAATTAAACTCCGTAAGCATAGAAGCATAGGGAAAACTACATGGTATAATAATGTACTGATCATGGAAAGTAATCATTGTTGAGCCTGCATTAATATGTTACCTGGAAAAGCACAAAAGATAATATTGAATAGGGATTTTTCATTTGCATCTGTCATCTAATAGTATTAGGAGGATTTTTGGTCAAACGGCAGTGTTCATTCATTTGAATGGGGATTTCTTTTCATTTTCATTTGAATGGAGCCAAAATAGCTTCAGTTTGGATGGAGGTACAATTTTAAATTTATGTATTATTTCAAAAAAATGCATGATGCTACTTTTGTTTAATTGCCCATCCAACCTCTACGTGATCGCTATCAACGTGTTCGCCATGAAGGGGCCAAAATAGCTTCGGTTTGGACAGAAGGTACAATTTTAATTTATGCATTATTTCAAGAAAATGCATGATACTATTTTTGTTTATTTGCCCATCTAAAAAGATAAGAGTACTTGAGTTTACTATACATTTCCCTCTTAGGTATAATTTAGATTACTTAACCATTTCATTGCTCAAAATTAATATTGATTAATGTGTTGTAGTTTATCTATAACTTATTTTTTTGACCATCATACATGTAGGGGAATTATAGTCTACAGTTCTGAGCCAGATATTAAGAAAGCATATGGTAAAGCTGCTTTGAAACATTATCCAGTCAAGGTGTGTAGTGTTATATAGTTCAGATGTAACTTTTGAAATGAAATACAACCTCTGAAATAACAAAATTGTTATCCTCTTTAACTATAATGAAATACTTGTATAATAGGATATTCAAAATTTGACCTCAAAGTCTTAATTTATATCTGTGAAATAAAATTAGAAAACAATGTAGTACACCCAATAGTTGTGACACCAGTTCATTTCACTCATAAACTAAAGTTTATCGGTAACACAACAACAATGAATCCTAGTCTAAAGTATTATATTGATTTTGCTCAAAGCTCCATAATATTTAGGACTGGCTTTTCTTGAATGATCAAAGATAAGTATACGTACATTTAAATTCAAATGATTCTTGTACTCACCTACCCAGACATTTAAATGATCGGTCTGTGTTTTACAATTTCAAATTTTCCATGGTTTAAGTACATTTCGTTTTCAAAACACATGCCCACCAAGAAAAACAGTGAGAACTGTTCATGCATGTACAAATATTTGCATTAATTATGCTTAATGACTCCTTGTCTATATTCTCAAAGTCAAAAATTTATATGTATATAGTATTAGTTTTATAACACGGTTATTAAATTAAGAAAAAAGAAGGAAGTAGTTGTTTCCAAAGAATCTTTATACATCAAAGCTAATGCGACTAAGATTCACCTCAACATGTCAGTTTCATTTGTTGTTGGGACAAACGTGGTTTATTTTCCCCTCAACCTGTCAGTTCATAAAGGTTGTTGTTTCAGTGAATATCAAAGTAATACATGTATTAAATAAAAAAAGAAAATGAAGTATATCAAAGTAATACCTGAATGGAACTCCACAACACAAATTTAAATCATCACCAATTGACTACCAATCATCAATTTTCTTCATGTTGATTGCATTACATTGTCTCTACATGCTTCAGTTCCTTACTCATTAGTTTCTAAATTTGCTTCATGTTGCTCATTGTTTCAAAATTTGCTTTAGGTTGCTCATTGGGTTCAATATTTTCTTCAAGTTGTTCATTGGGGTCCTTGGCTTGTTTTTGTTTGCGAGTAAGCTTCCTCTTCTTTGCCATATTCTATAGTAATAAAACAGAGATAGACTTGAATACATATCTAGATTGGCACTTAGCAATATCGTAAGAAAAAAAGTAAGTATTCAAAGTCAATAACTTTCAATATATTAATTTTAGTAGTATTTCGGTTGTCAATAAATTCTCGCCTCAAATCTAAAACATGTAGTCATCAACTATTATGCTTCTATATCATAAGATAAAAAAGCATACGGAAATAGAATTTTTATATAATTCTAATATGTAATTCATCAGCTATTATTCTTCTTTGCCATCTAGCTAGGAGCATTGCAAATGTTTCAGCCACTGCAGAGTACAATCCCCACTAATATACAAATGCAATATATACTCAAGCATAGAAACCAAAATGGAGGAATGCTCAAAGGTCCGTGTTCCGGAAGAAACAATCAGCAATAAAGATTTAGATTCTAGTGTAGAACCTAAAGACATGGCCACAGATCAAGTTGAAACAATAAAGAAATCAATTATGCCTTTGGTTGCTAAATAATTTATTGTAATATTTATAAACAATACAGAAATGCTCGTACTTTAATGTAAAGTAGATTTCTGTCACTTTTCCAATGAATTTATCCGCTCTTATATTTTTTTGCATATATCTTAAGTAGAATCTACTCCATAGTTTGGTATGCAATTAAACTGCAATATTATCATACACTTGAAATTTATATGCGTACCCATAGTTCGGTTTCCACCTCGGAGCTCGTTTGGGTTTTAGCTCCTCCAGACTCATTCACCGCACAAGGCAAGCAAGTTCGCCCAGTTCAGATCAGAGTCCTTAACCCACACCTTGCAGCTTGATCCAGAAAACTTCACTTTCACCAGCACCCTGTTGCTTCATTGATTTCTTATAGTTCGTATTCACCAATCCAACACCTCATCTCTATTAGGCTAGCCATTCATCATCCATAATTGAGCATCCTCTTTGCATTGCATACTTTCTATTACACCTCAACATGCATCTACGGTGCACAATCAGTTGCTTGAGTCTTGCTATCCCCAAACACGTCCAGCCTATCACTTAATGCATCTTCAGTGTTCAGGCCTGACTTGCAGCAGCAGCTTCAACATGTATCAGTAGCAACAGTCTCACCCTAGCCTTGAGCAGCAACTTCAGGCCTGACTTGCAGTTGCAGCAACATCTGTTAATGCTCCACCTAACCTCACGCAATAGCAACAATACTCATTATCACTATTACAGTGAACCGCTCTATTCCATCCAGTCTCTTTTACAGTGAACTTGTAGCTTCAGATCTCATGCAACAGCAGCCCTCGATTACAGTGAACAGCAAACGCAATAGCATATGCAATAGCAACTTGCAACTTACAACCTCATGCAACAGCTCCTCTGGTCTCTATTACAGTGAACAGCATCGACCTCACACAACAGCACCCCTCGATTGTTGCATGTCCCCTCATGGCTCCCGCACATACTCGGTTTTAAGAATCATGAGCATGAGCAATGAAAAATATATAATAAAGGTTATAGTACCTCTCATGCCCGTTCAAATTGGTGAGAAGCGGGACCGACTGTTGATGACAGGGGTGATTTGGGCGATCCATGATTTTGCGGTTTAGGGATTTTGTGATTTAATGTTGCAGTTTGGGGATTTTGCGATTTAGGATTTTGGTTGTTTTTTGGAGGTGATGAAGTGAAAGAAGAGTTGTTTTCTGAAGGAGTTTACAAGGCAACAAGCGCTTATTTTTAGTTCCCGCACAAAATAATTTTGTTTGCCGCCTCTTTCCTTGTATAGCGTTGAGTACACGATGTTTACTTTTGTGATAGCGTTGGAAAATCTAGTTTTCATAGCGGTTAAAGAGGATAGGCGGAAACGCTATGTATTATTGCTATCAAATGTCCATATTTTTGTAGTGCATTTAACACACATGCAAAAATGCATAACCATTATGCATATAACTAATGTAATAAAATAAGTGGGTGATGTGCATCGTAGGCCAACATGAACATATCAGCCCATATGTGCACCACTAACTAATAAAATACATCAATTAGGAACCATTAACCAAAACATATCCTAATGGCTCGTTCACGTCCATGCCTAACATCTAAACCCTCCTACATATGGAATATACTAAGCTAAATGCTATGCATTTAAGAAATCATACTAGCTTAAATAGAAATGTACCAAAAAAGAGCTATAGATGGGTAGTTCAGATTTTCTCCTCGGGCTCCCAAGTACTCTCTACTGGATCTTCTCTCGAGTGGACTCTAACCAATCTAACTACTTTACAATGGAGTCTCTTTGTCCCATGCTCAACAATGCGGGTAGGTGCCCAGCAAACAAGTGATTCTCTCTCCAATTCAACTTCTTCTAACTCGACTCGACCACAGTACCTGAATCATTTAGACACTTCCACAAGTGTGATACATGAAAGACATTGTGAACGCACGCCAGCTTTTTAGGAAGCTCCACTCTATAAGCTAACTTCCCTACTCTCTCAAAGGTCGAAAATGGCCCTACAAACCTCATCACTAACTTTCCCAAGCTATCAAACCTCATAATGCATCTAAGTGGCGAGACCTTTATAAAGACCATGTCACCCATTGCGAACTCCAAATCCGTGCAGCGTAATACTTCTACCTATTATGTGTTGCCTTTATCCTTCTATGGATCAAATATGCTTTCTTCAAAATTTCCCTAATAATGTCTGGCCCAAGAATGATTCTATTTGTACCATCCCACCAACAAGATGGAGATCTACATGGCCTCCCATACAATGCCTCAAATACTGTCATTCCAATACTTGCCTGATAGCTGTTATTATAAGCGAACTCTACTAACGATAAGTGATCCTCCCAAGAATTTCCAAAGTTTAAGATACACGTCCACAAAAAATCCTCCAATACCCGATTCACCCTCTCAGTCTGTCCGTCAATTAGTGGGTGATAGGGATACTTAAATTTAGTTCAATGCCTTAGGCTTCCCAAAGTCTCCTCCAATACTCACTAGTGAAAAGTGGATCTCAGTCACTAATAGTGCTATAAGGAACTCCATCCAAACGAATAATCTTCCTTATGTATAAAGTCGCTAAAGAAGTAGCTATCGTCGTACTCCTAACTGGAACAAAATGAGCGCATTTGGTCAATCGTTCGGATACGACCCAAACACTCTCATTCTCCCTTCCACTCCTTGGTAGCCCATTAACATAATCCACAGAGATACTTTACCATTTCCACTATGGAATATTCAAAGGTTGTAATAATTTACCAGGCTTCTTCTGCTTCGCTTTTACTCTCTGACATGTCACATACTTGGAAACAAACTTTGCTACATGCCTCTTCCTAGTAGGCCAGTAAAATACTCCCTTCATATCAAGGTACATTTTGTTACCACCGAGATGAATGGTCATCTTAGAACGATGGGACTCTGCTAGTACCTTATCAGTCAACTCCTTAATAAGAGGGATACATAACCTACCATCTCTTCGCAGCCATCCTTTCGAATCAATGGAATAATGGTTCAAATGACTCAAATTCTCTCCTCTACTCAGCTTCTCAAAATACCCAATAACTCCATGTCTTGCTTCAGACTTGAACCAATGCGGTCAATAAATGAAGACTAGGCATCTTAAGCTGCCAACATCCTGGTGTAATGTTTGATGAAGTTCGAAAATTAAATTTAAAAAAACTCGAAGTGCTTCCATTCCAAAAACATAGGGCTCAACATCGCATGCTTTCTACTCAAGGCATTGTCTAAAACATTGCTTTTTCCTGGAGTACATGAGATACTAAAATCATATGATGCCAAGAAGTCCATCCACCTTTGCTGCCTCAAATTCAAATATTTTTGGAAGAAAAATTACTTCATAAACTTATGATTTGTGAATAACTCAAGTAGCTCCCCTAAAAGACAACACTTCCATGATTTAAGAGCGAAGACAACAGCCTCCAACTCAAGACCATGCGTTGCATAGTTTCTCTCATGTACCTACAATTATCGTCTAGCATAACAAACAACTCTACCCTTTTGCATCAACATAGCACCCAATCATGTACCACATGCATCGGTATATACCGCAAATGCCTTTGAACCATCATGGAGTACTAAAACAGGTGCACTAGTAAACAACCACTTTAGCTTGATAAAAGCATACACGCATTCCAAGCTCCACGAGAAAACTAAATTCTTCTTGGTAAGGCATGTCAATAGTGTGGAAATTTTAGTGAAGTCCTCGACGAACTTACTATAATAGCCAACCAAACCAAGTAAACTCCTCACCTCCGTGGCATTCTTCGATATATGCCAATCATGTACTACAACAACTTTACTAGGATCGGCTGATAGTTCTGTTAATACTTCAGTTATTGATTTTGATGATAACAACCTTGATAACAACAATATACATTTATATAAAATATGGATACTAATGTTTTACTAATTTATATAGTATATAGTGCAGGATATTATATAGATATTGAATCAAAGACTATACGGTATAAAGACTCAAGAAATGGACATGAAGATTCATGAGTATAAAGATCAATATATGAAGATATCAAGACTATGATATAGTTTATAGAATCATAGAATTTTGTTAAAGTCCCTAGTAGTAATCTTTGATCTCTATTTTAAACAAAATGTATTTTCAGTATATTTAAAAATTATTTTATAAAAGATTTTCAACGTTTAAAATGTTTATAAACTATGTTTAAATTATTTTACAAAGTATCAATTATTTTACAAAGTCTACTATTTTCAAAATGTTTTAAAAAGAAAAGAGTTTCACAAGCATATGTCGACACATACCCAGATGGTATGTCGACATACATGCCACAAATCAGTTTTTCAAATTTTGAATTGAAGTGTCTATTCGTGGACACTCTTTGCGAATTGATACATCTATTTATACACTATATATAGGAGGTTTCAAATGAGTTTTTTAGCAGTTATTATCTTATTTTCTTCCATCCTCTTACTCTCTTGAAAACTTCATTGAAATTATACCCTTTTATCTTCAAAATTAAATAGAGTCAATTCAAACTTCATTGTATTGATTCAATATTACTTTCTTACTGTTTTGAAATCATCTCTCTCAAATCAAAGATCAAAGTACAGTTGAAGAGGATATGGGATCCAAAGTTTAAGAAATTGTCTTTGGAAAAACCTTCAAACTCTATTTTTATTTTCTTGGGTGTGATTGTAGCCCATTCAAATCAATTGGGCGTGCTTGGTAGCTCGAAAATCCAAGTGGGTGTGCTTGTAGCCCATCCAAATTAAGTGGTGTACCCTAAGCCTAGAAAATCAAAAGGGAGTGTCTCGTAGCCTCAGAATTGAGATTGTAATTAGGTTTGCCTTCTTCCCATTTAAAGGTTGGCATTTGAAAAGAAATCTATACAAGCAATTGTATATGACTGGATGTAGAAGAAATACAAACCATGGTAAGAATATCTGATGTCATCTCTCTAAATCTCTACTTTACTTTATTACTTTTAATTTTATCTGTGATTGATTGTTGATATATTTCTGTGTTGAGAATCTATGATTTAATATTAAACTTGAAATAAATTTAAAAATATATAAAATTTAGAAAACACTATTCATCCCCCCTCTAGTGTTTAATTTGGCTTATGATCCATAATTTCGCAACCCACATTTGGTATCATAGCACTTGGTTTTCAAAAATTCGTAATTTGATTTTTGAGAAGTTTATACGACTAATAATATTTTTAACACTTTTGTAGAAAAACAATTTTGTGAAACCAATATGTTATTAGAAACTAATTATTTTGAAAAATCACTTAGTTTCTTGGAAAGGTATGATTCTGAATTGCAAGAACAAGCTTGTTATATGGCTAATGATAAACAGATACTTGAAAAATAAACATCACAAATTAAGAAGGACAAGTGGATACTGGATAGTGCATGCTCAAGACATATGATTGGAAATCCGGAGATCTTGAAGGATATTGTTTTTAATACCTCAGTTATTGATTTTGATGATAACAACCTTATTAACAAAATAGATTTATATAAAATATAGATACTAATATTTTGTTAAGTTATATAATATATAACATTAGATATTACACAGATATTGAATCAAAGACTGTACAATATTAAGACTCAAGAAAATGACATGAAGACTCATGAGTATAAAGACCAAGATATGAAGATCTCAAGACTACAATATAGTATATATAGTCATAAAATATTGTTAAAGTCCCTAGTAGAGATCTTTGATCTCTATTTCTTGTTTTCTTATCCTTTAATTTTAAAAACAAAATATAATTTAAAAATATATTAAAAAAAATTTATAAAAGTTTTTCAAAGTTTAAAATGTTTATAAAAATGTTTAAATTATTTTACAAAGTATTAAAATATTTTACAAAGCATAAGATTTTCAAAATACTTAAAAAACAAAAGAGTTTCAATTTTCAAAGGGATATGTCGACATATACCCTATGAATATGTTGACATACATGCCGCTAATTTGTAATTCAAATTTTGAAATGAAATGTCTATTCCTTGTAACTCTTCGCGAATAGACATGCCTATTTATTCTCTATAAATAAGGAGTTTCAAACGATTTTTTAACAATTAATTTCTTGTTTCTTCTCTCCTCTTACTCTACCAAAATGTTTAGTGAAAAATTTATTCAAATCTCTTCAAATTTATCCAGAATCAATTCAATTTTCTTTGTATCGATTCTCTATTATTTATTATCTGACTTCAATCATCTCTCTCTCTCTCTCAATTCAAGATCAAAATGCTACACAAGAGGTTATTGGATCCATTGTAATCAAAGATCAAGAATTTGTCTTTGGAAAAACCATTAAACTCTAGTTGTAATTGCTTGGGTGTGATTGTAGTCCGTTCAAATCAATTGGGTATGCTTAGTAGCCCAGAAATCTGAGTAGGTGTGCTTGTAGCCCGTCCAAATCAAGTGGGTGTACCCTGAGCCCAGAAAATCAGGAGGGTGTGTCTTGTAGCCTTGAAATTGAGATTATATTGGGTTTGCCTTCTGCCCGTTGAAGATTGACATTTTGAAAAGAAATCTGTACAAGCAATTATACGAGACTGAACGTAGGGTAACTCCGAACCGGTATAAAAATCCATGGTATGATCTCTCTAATTCTATACTTTTTACTGCATTTATATTTATCTGCCTTTGCATCTGTGATTGTTCATTCTGCATTGTTTAATAATAATCTTGAAAGAATTTTAAAAAGAATCATATAAGTTAGAAAACACTATTCACTCCCCCTCTACTGTTTATTTAGCCTTAAGATCCTTACTTCCGCAATCCACATTTGGTATTAGAGCACTAGGTTTTCAAAAACTCATAATTTTATTTTTGAAAATTTTTGATGGCTAGCAATGCTGTTAGTACATTTGTTAACACTTTTGTCGAAGGACAATCTACTGCAATGCCACCACTTTTTAGTGACAGTAATTACACTTATTGGTCATGTAGGATGAAGATTTATTTATAGTCAAATGGTCTAGATATTTGGAATATTACCCAAAATGAGTACACTGAACCCCTGACTAATTTTTCAACTTGGAATGTTGACCAAAAGTCACTTGCACAAAATAATTATAAAACCATAAATATTTTATTTTATTCATTGGATAAAAATAAATTTAATAGGGTCTCTATTTGTAAGTTTGCATGTGAGATTTGGAGACCACTGCAAGTTACACATGAGGGTACTAGTAAAGTGAAACAGACTAAAATTTCCATGCTAACTAATCAGTTTCAATTATTTAAATTGAATCCAAATGAGTCTATTTCTGACATGTACTGTAGATTTCAAGATATAATGCATTCGTTAGTTGCATTAGGTAAAAACTTTTCTAAAAATGACCAAGTTAGAAAAATCCTCAATTCACTCTCTTCAAAATGGGATCAAAAGACACTAGCAATTGAAGAGGCTAATGATATTAGTACTTTGAAAATTGAAGAACTAATAGGCAATTTAATGTCCTATGAAGCATAATTACATGGTAGAAGAGAAAGCAAGGCAACATAAAATAAATCCATCGCTTTCAATGCAATAACCGACGATCAGGATTCAGACGATAACAATGATGAAGAGATTGCTTTCATAGCCAGAAGTTTCAGAAAATTCCTGAAGTATAAAAAGTTGAACAACTTTGAAAACCAGAAAATAAGATGTCTGGAACTGGAACCGCAACTAGATGCTTCAACTATGATGAAACCGGTCATTTTCAGAGAGATTGCCTGCATCTGAATAAATCAAAGATCTCACTAGAAAATGATTCATCCGAAAAAGAAAAAGGGCTTATATAACAACATTGGATGATTCAGACACTTCCTCAAGCGACATTGAACTGGATACTGAGAATGCAAATATGCATTTTCACAGCTATAACAGACTAGTCAGAACTGATCAACCAAAAACTGCAAATATGGTACTTTTTATTTAATAATTGTTTTTAGTTAATTTTGGTTTTTAGAAATAACATATAGATTAATAATAATATTGAATGAATATAAGTATATATATAGGAATATATTAGCTTAGTTTTACTTTTGAAAATTTCGGGCTATATGTCGGCATACCCCCATGTCATATGTCGACATACATGCTAGAAAACTGAAAATTGAAATCTGAATTCAAAATTTAAATTTCAAACTTCCCTCTCTTTTTGCACTTACTCCAATGTTCTGAAAAGGCACCTTTTTAACCAAGAACATGACTCTTCACTCTCTATTAATTTAATCTATCTTTATCCATTCATTCACTCACTTTATTTCAAATTTCAGATATCTCTTCATTATCGTATCTCCTCATCAAAAACTCACAAATATCTTCCTCTAGTCAAAATCCTAAAACCATAAGGCACACTAAGAATACTAAAAGCTTTCACTTCAATGAGAAAGATTCCATTGAAGCCTCTAAGGAGTCTACTACTTTCAGAAAAGTTTCTCCTGGAAGATTTGCTAAATTCGAAGATTTTTCCTCATATGGTTTACATGATCATTGTTTTGAAAATAAAATTCTTAGTTTAATTTAATCTTCTCAAAATGATTTTGTTTTTTATCTAGATTTGGTCAAAATGTTTTATGCGAATTTAAACGGGAAGTTTCATTAAGGAGAAGAAGGTTAAGTTTGGAGTAGTATTAATGGTACTCAAATTGTTTTGAATTATGAACTTTTGGGTAATATTCTTCGTTATAAATCTAGTGGAATTAACCTCTCTACTTTTAAAGTTGATAAACAAAATCATGAAATTTATCATGATATTTTTAAAAGAGATAAAGAATTTGAATTTAAAAATAAGAATCTTCGACCAAAATCGAGACTTATGAGTCTCATTTTACAACAAAGTATCACTCCGAGGATGGGTAATTACAATAACCCTACTCAAAAAGTTTTTAAAGCTCTCTTTATTATTTACGGTCTTTACAACATCAATTGGGCACAATTCATTTTTGATGACTTTGCTTAAGTGAATATTTCTAGACATGAGAACGCACTCTTCCATGGTGTGTACCTTACTAGAATTTTCACATATTTCGGTGTTTATCTAAGAGGAGAAAAAGCTATTCCTCGAAAAGTTTTCCACAAAGCCAATATCTCTCTTATGCACATTCCACCATTTTTCGAACCATATGAAACACTTTTCGAAAAGGAACAAAGATTGGCATGGGAAGAAGAAAAAGAAATTCAACAACAACAAGAAAAAAAAGGCGATGAAATGGAAGTGGAAAAAGAAGAAGAGGAGGAGGAAGAAGTTGATACTTTCTCAAAAAGTTTTGACAAACCATCCCACCCGTCTAATAAAGAGATCCCAAAAAAAGCTTCTTAAAAACCAAAAGAAGCTTAAGAAACCATTTAATTAAAAGTTCACATCTCTTTCCAACAAAGTGGACAAATACTTTGAAAAGATCATTCGCAAACTCGGCGGCTCCTCATCATCATCTACATCTTTCTAAGCCTATCTAGTTATTTCCTTATGATATCTAGCATTGTATTGTGTGCTTTTAGTTTAAGTTCATGTTGTTTTTACGTATTTTTTATTAATCATTGAAATCCGTGTACCCTTCAATTCTAAGTATTACTGTCTTGTATTGTTTATTAGACTTTGAAAGTTATAAATATAGATTGGTATGCAATAAAAAAATAAAACTATAATAAATACACTAGTGTTGAAAATTTAGGTATGTATATTAACATACATGTTACCTATATGTTGACATATAACAGACTGATAGTAATTTTTTTTAAATTTCAAATATAAATAACTACCATCCATCCATTCATTCCAAATGACTTTATACTCCTATATAAGCCTATTTCTTCTAGAAATTTCACTCATCATTTTATTCTGTACTCTCTTTTCATTCTCAAACATACTTTTGACAAATATTTCTTCTTCACATCAAAAATTATGTGAAAATCTTGAACAAACTCTTCAGTCTTTCAAAGATATTCTCTCTTTTATCCTATGAAATCAAAGACCATTGGAGTTGAGACAAATGTAGATGATTGAGGAACAAGAAAAGCATTTTGATGCCCTTTGATGAATGATTTCTTCCTTAATCAAAGACGAACCCACCAACAACCCAAATTGCACTATTAATAAGGATAATGAAGATTGGGATGACATCAAAGTAGATCTAGTCTTTGGGTCCGATGGTTGGATTGAAGTTCCTCGAAACGTCTAGTTATTAGGTTTTGATTTGATATGTGAATACACACACACACATACTCTTAGGATTTGGTTTGATTAATTTAGTTTGAATAGCTGGATTGAATTTGATTGGTTTTGATTGTTTGAATTTGTGTGTTTGGATTAATTTGTACTGAATTATGTATGATTTGACTTGGATAAATAAAATTTACTTTATATGTCTTTATTATTACATATTATTTTGCTTAAGTGAATTTCATATCATATAATCATCATATTCATTTCATTTTAACTTAGTTATTGATTTTGAATCTATAGTGTCTAAGTGTAATGACCCGTAATTTTCGATGATTAAATTTGTTAAAGTAATAAGATTTTGGTAATTAAATATTGAAAGAAATAGAAATTTGTAATTTGATAATGAAGTAATAACTAAAATGAATGGTAACAATGATAACTAAAGCTAATTATTAACAATTTGGATGTAATTCCAAATAAATGGAATAATGTAAATGTTATACTTGGTTATAAAATTGAATATAAGAAACAAATGTAAATATCTAATTATTTTAAAATAGATAGTTAATGGTAATTGAATAAAATCAATATTATATAAGAATTGTAACATTTGTTTGTGAATAATGAATTCATACGTGTAATTAAAAGTTATGGTAACGATTACTATAAGTTACCTGTTTATTTGGTCTATTAAATCAAAACGAGAAATCAATTAGAATTAAATGAACTTTAATGTTACATTAATAAGATTAAAACATTAACTGAAAGTATGGTCGTGGTAAATTAAATAGAAATGTAAATTTATTCATAAGGTAATAATTGAGTTAATGAAAGAATGAAACTGAGATAAATGATTAATTGGGACTTTAAATTTTTAATTAATGAGTAAAATTGACAAAATTCCAATATAATTGAAATATAGTAATTAATACAAATAAAGGATGAAAATTAGAGAATATTACTGTAATGAAAAACAAACAACTATTAACTAGGTTATTTGAGTAATAATGGATTGAGTATAAAGATTGAAATCAAATATAAATAATTTATTGGAATTAAATTTTAAATAATTGGATTTAATTACAATTGAAGTTAAACACTGTGGTTGGTAAATTAATTAACTTTGAATTGATGTCTAAATTTATTTAAAATTTGGTAAATGTCCAAGTAATCTAAAATGATAGAAATTGTAAATTATTAAATTTGAACGGGAAAGTGATTTAATTAATTTAATAGTAATTTATTTAATTAACAGGAAAATAGCCATTTTGGCCACTGACTCGAATTTCGACAAAACTTGTTTCATCGGATCCGTAACAGTGAATTATTGTAGGATTTCAAGTTTCGTAACGATCAGACTTGTTGTTTGGTCGTACGGACTCGAAACGCCTAGAAATTAATTTAATTGAAATCAATTGAAATCGATTTGAAATAAGCTGATTTCATCATAACTTCTTCATACGATTGAATTTGAACTTGAAACCTGTTGCATTGTGTTTAAATTATTTGAAAACATCTATTTTGATATATGGGATGACCCGTTTTCGTTCCAGAGTCAGAACGGGCTTTTCAAGTCGTTTATCGTTCCAATTCAAACCAAATCTTGTCCATCCATTCTATTTTCAGCTTTGTCTATAAATAGTCTGTTATAAACCCTAGCTCCTCCTTATTCTCATTTGTCAGTACGTATAATTTCATTTGTCCACTTCTCCTTTCAGTGGCAGACAAACCCTAATTCCCAATTGCAATTTCAATTCAAAATTCAACTTCAAAATCAAAACTCCTAAAAATATATCGAATTATATATCGATTTGAATCTCTCGATGAGCGGTCAAATCTGCAGCTTGTTTTCTGATTTGGGTTTCACTGTAGCCAGAATTAGACAAATTAGTTTCGGCCGTTCATCGCGGCGTGATGAACGACGATCGATCAATGATTCGTTAGTATGGTTTTGAAGAGAGCGTCAAGCGTAATGCATCGGTACTGTTCACGTGGCCTGGTGATGGTTGGATCGCCGTTGATAGCTCGACCTAGGGTTTGGGAAGGCGGCGGCCGGTGGTGTTTTGGGTGATTGGACTGGGGGGGGGTTCGAAGGAGGACGGAGTGGCAAGCCTTGAGATGGTGGTCGCTGGTGGCCGGTGGCGACGTGGGGGCAAAGTCAAAGGTCGTTCAACGGCGTCGACGTTTGGGTTTGAACGTAGTCTGGAGTGCTCGTATGCATGAAGATGTTTGCTGACGTGGCTTCGTTTGACCGGTTCGTTAATTTTATTTTTTTAAAATTCCTTATTCAATTATTCTTTCATCAATAACTTTCTCATACGAACTCCGATTCGCGCGCGATTTTCTCTGTTAGGATCATATCGAAATTCTGGACATTTTGACGCGGGTTTGGACGAATTCTGATACCGTTCAAATTTTGGGTTTAAATTGGATTTAAATTCAAAGGTGAGTGTTTTAACCCACTCACAACTTCTAAAATTTCTTATGTTTGTTAAATTAAATTTATGATGTGATTAGAAATTTATTTATGACTGTTTGGTATATTTTAAACCATCATCTCAGTTAATTTGATTTTATTTGAATTAAATCGTTATTTAATTTATTATTGAATATAAATTGCTAGTTAAATACCTGTTATTGATTATCAATTCTATATTGATATTTATTGATTGATTTGGATGATGATTGTGATGAATGTTTGATTTGTTGTATTGGATGAATGGATGTTATATTTATATCGTTATAACTGCAAGTTCACTATGGGTTGAAATGATACATACCCGAATGATCAATAGATTAAGGAAAATTTTTTATGGGTTGAAATGATAGATTCGAGCGATTTTATGGACTTTGTTATTAAATTCGGGATTGCGGTTTGAAATGATATATAACCGTAAAATTTTAAATTGCGGATTGAAATGATAAATATCCGTATCACTTGACCCTAGGGTAGAGAATTATATACGGACACCAGATTGGTTAAATTTAAATGATTTTGAATCCTCAAATTTTGCATTGAGTTAAATGATATTTTTGAAATAAAATTTGGGTTATATAAATCGATTTTTTATCGAATTTCGAGTTTATATTAAAATTGAATTGTTTTAAAAGAATTGTTAAAGGAATATAATTGAAATTTTATAGTGAATTTGAAATATAAGTGAAGTTTATCGAAATTGAGTTATTAAAATCGTTGAAGTACAACTTTGAAATATATTGAAATTGGAGTAATTAAATCGATGCTTCAACATGGATTTAAGCGATATTGGATTTAATATTTATTTAGAATTCTGAATCGGAAAATTTAAATTGGGTTTTGGGACATTGGAATGGTCAAAATGCGTTGGAATGAAATAAATAGTTTAAATTGATATAAATTTCAAATTCATATTTTTCATATAAACTGTTTTAAATATATTATTTTAAAAGGCTTTAATTATTAAGATTTTCAAAATTTTAAACTAATTAAACCATTTAACTTATTTTAAATCTAATTAATCTATTTTAAAGCTATTTAATCTATTTTAATTATATTTAATCTATTTTAAATCTATATTCACTATTTATAACTATTTAAACTATTTTCTTCTAAATTCCAAACTAAGTAAAATGGATGGGTTTATATTCAAATTCTCGATTATTAAAGTGAATGTGGTTAAGCGACATTATAACCTAAGTTGGGATCTAAATAACATATTTGGTTTAATATGATAATTTTGAAATGAGAGTTTAGCCTATTTTGGAAATATGACTTTTGAAAGGAATATAATTTTGAACTGTGATTTCAATGTGGTATAATTTCGGAAGTAAGTAATGA
The DNA here is from genome assembly GCA_030737815.1 of Allium fistulosum. Classification (NCBI taxonomy): domain Eukaryota; kingdom Viridiplantae; phylum Streptophyta; class Magnoliopsida; order Asparagales; family Amaryllidaceae; genus Allium; species Allium fistulosum. The sequence goes on from CM060906.1 coordinate 1,044,352,825, forward strand.
TTTCGAAAATGATATGATTTGAATTGAATATGATATTTTGATATCAATTATGAAATGGTTTTGGAAATGTAAAAGAACCATCCGATGTGTAATAAGTGATTGGTTGTTAAAGAGACCGGGATCGGATATTGTCATACTCTCTGCCAATACTGAAAACCACTTTGACAACTGTGTACGCGGTGGAGATTCCAGAATGAAGTAGGATGGTGGCGACGATCCTAAAGGTATATACGTGGACCTGACTCCCATGAGTTAGCTTAAGGTGGCTAAAACAGGAGTAATTGATGGGCTAAGTGAGGTTATTCCTCCGATCGGGCACATTCCATCGATACTATATTCTGACTTTGCGATTTATTTGGTGGCCACCCTAGATTTTTTGATTCGAGAGTGTGTTCCGAGGTGGGCGGTAGTAGCTGCTATGCGTTACCACCGGTCCGGAAGTGTAATTGGTATATCTACCCTGGCATTGCCTAGTTGTGCCATGTCACCTACCCTAGCGCGCCTTCTACGAGTTTGGTTTGTACCATACCTATGGAGTGCCCTCTTACGACGTCCAGTACGGGCGAGATTACGGTACTGTATAGACTATGGGAAATAAAAATGTGTTAAGGGGGAAAATGTAACGCCTTAATGCTATTTTAATAGTTTATATTGCTGTAGACATTTTATAATAGCGTATTGTACTGCATAGTAGATAGTTTAACGGATCCTTAGGAGATGTGAATCCCGAATATCTCTTAAGTTACTGCACTCACGTTAGACACTGGATAGGAGATGTCAAAACCCATAAGCATCTCTGACGCCGTTTACACTCATATTTATTTACCGCCGATTTAACTTACATAAGATCTTTTAGTTCTGACTCGAGTGTTTTGTCTTTTCAATTCGCTCGGGTCAGCCTGAGCATTTCAGGGTTTGAAGACCTTATTTCTAGAGGACGAAGATGAAGATTTGTACTACTATTATTTACTATATTATTCCACTGCGTCATACTGTTCCGCTACATTATCATTTGTTTATCTCTGATAAGTGTAACTCTGATTTTGTATTGTATAAATATAATCAAATGTTTTGTATACAACTTCACGAACTGTTATTTGATTATTATATTTTGTCATTCTGTTGCGAGATTCTGTTTTGTTTTTTTCTTTCTTTTTTTCTTATTCACCCCAATAACAATCCGGCCTCCTGTATGATTTGAGCTGATATGCGTGTCTGCTTAAAGCGTACAAAAAGGCGGGATGTTACACTAAGTATTTAAATTAAGGTGAATTTTTGGATTTTCACCCATTTTTGTTGATGACGAAAGGGGAGAAAAATATAAAATCTACATATGCATATATTTAGGGGGAATTATCTAACTCAGGGGGAGTTATATTGTATTTTATATACAGGCTATTAATGGTTGTCATCATTAAAAAGGAAGAGATTGTTAATACCTCAATATTAATTTTGATGATGATAACCTTCATAACAAAATACATTTATATAAAATATGGATACTAATGTTTTGTCAAGTTATATAGTATATAGGGCAAGAATTATATATGTATTGAATTGAAGACTGTATAGTATAAAGACTCAAGAAAAGGACATGAAGACGTAAGAGTATAAAGACCAAAATATGAAGGTCTCAAGACTATAGTATAGTATATAGAGTCATAAAATATTGTTAAAGTCCCTGGTAGCAACCTCTATTTCACATTTTCTTATCCTTTAATTTTAAAAGCAAATAGAATTTTAAAATATATTTAAAAATATTTTATAAAAGTTTTTCAAAGTTTAAAATGTTTATAAACTATGTTTAAATTATTTTATAAAGCATCAAAATATTTCACAAAGCATAAGATTTTCAAAATATTTCAAAAACAAAAGAGTTTTCAATTTTCAAAGGGATATGTTGACATATACCCTATGAGTATGTCGACATACATGCTGCTAATTTGAATTTTCAATTTTGAAATGAAGTCTCTATTCATCGTAACTCTTCGCGAATGGACGTGTCTATTATTCTCTATAAATAAGGGGTTTCAAACAATTTTTTAACAATTAATTTCTTGTTTCTTCTCTCCTCTTACTCTGCCAAAATTTCTAGTGAAAAATTTATTCAAATCTCTTCAAATTCAACCAGAATCAATTCAATCTTCGTTGTATTGATTCTCTACTATTTACTATCTAATTTCAATCATCTCTCTCTCTCAATTCAAGATCAAAGTGCTACTCAAGAGCCCATAGGATCCACTGTAAGCAAAGATAAAGAAATTGTCTTTGGAAGAACCATCAAACTCTTATTGTAATTGCTTAGGTGTGATTGTAGCTCATTCAAATCAATTGGGAGTGCTTGGTAGCCCAAAAACCCAAGTGGGTGTGCTTATAGCCCATCCAATTCAAGTGGGTGTACCCTGAGCTAGGAAAATGAGGAGGGTGTGTCTCGTATCCTTGTAATCGAAACTGTATCGGGTTTTCCTTCTGCCCGTTGAAAGATTGGCATTTTGAAAAGAAATCTGTACAAGCAATTATATGGGACTGGACATAGGGTAACTCCGAAACAGTATAAAAATCTTTGGTGTGATGTCTCTAATTCTCTACTTTTTACTTCACTACATTTATACTTATCTGTTTTGCATCTATGATTGTTCATTCTGCATTGTTTAATAATAATCTTGAAAGAATTTTAAAAAGTTTCATATAAGTTAGAAAACACTATTCACCCCTCTTTAGTGTTTAATTAGCCTTAAGATCCTTACTTCTGCAACCCATAATTGTCTATAAAGATGGCGAATCAGTTAACTTCGGAGATAACTCAAAAGAATATGCGATTAACATCGGCAATGTCGGTAACTCTAAAACTCATACTATTTCTAAAGTTTTGCTAGTAAAGAATCTGAAACATAGCTTGCTTAATATTAGTCAAATGTGTGATAAGGGTTTTAGAACTAAGTTTGAAAAGGATAATTGCCATATCGAATATAATGATTCAAACATTATCTTTGAAGGTATTAGGAAACATAACATTTAAGTATGAAAGCATCCAATGATAATTTATGTCTTTTGACTGAGTCTAGTGACCTTTGGATTTGGCACAAAAGATTTTGTCATTTGAATTTTAAACACCTTTCTAAGGTTGCTAGATATGAACCTGTTAGGGGTCTTCCTAAAATGAGTTTTAATGTAAATAATTTATGTGATGCTTATCAATTAGGAAAACTTCGTAAAATTTCTTTTAAATCTAAAGATATGATTTCTACTTCTCATCCTCTTGAACTTCTTCACCTAGATTTTTTTCGAACCTTCGCAAATACAATCAATAAATATATCTAAAAATCCAACACATCATGCAAGAACCAAACATATAGATATAAGACATCATTTCCTAAGAGATAACGTAAATAAAGAAGTAATTTCACTCAAATTTATAAATACTGGAAACCAAATAACCGATATTTTAACAAAACCATTAACTCAAACATCTTTTATTAAACTTAGAAAAGAATTTGGAATATGTTCCTTTTGAAATATAAAATACAACAACATAAAATGAATATTTAAAAAGAAAATAAACGACAAAATTTACACATGTATGTCGACATATATCTTTTGTATATGTCGACATATAATGGTAAAATCTGAAAACAGATTTCCCTCTAAAATTAAAAATTAAAAATGAGGCTATATAACCACCAAATTTCGATTTATTTCTCATTCTTCTGTCTTCTTCTATATGTAATTTCAAAATAAAACTAATGACTTCCTCAAGTTCCAAACATCCCAGAGAAGAGACCGCGCCCTTTTCCTTCAAAACCCCCACTCTTAGCCCTTCCAAACCACCACCATGGCCAAAGTTATCAAGATTTAAGATGATTCTAAGCATGTACTCAATATGCTTTCAGAAATAGAGGTCATTCAACTATGCCTCTTAAAAGAACAAGAAAAGCAAGGGCGCATTCTTCACAATCTCCAGAAGCACCTATTGGATAACGAAGCAAATCATATTGTAATTGAAGATGATACTCCTAACCTTGACATTCACAATCCTTTGGATAGTGAGGAAGAGTAAGAGGAGGAGGAAGAAGAAAAACAAGATGAGGCCGAAGATGATGATGAAGTTAAATGTGTTGGTGAAGTATGCTTCGATCGGGATGGAAATCTTGTAGAACAAAGAGAAAACTTTTGCCTTTACTATCCCTTTTGTCCCATCCATAAGTCTCCCATAATCAAAAGAAATCCATTGATTAAAGTTTAGTACGTATTAGTTTGGATGGTTAGGATTTGGTTTGGATTGATATGTATATTTGGATTGTATTTGCTTATCATAAGTTAGATTTAGGATTGGTATTTGGATTTATATGTTTAGTTTAATTGTATAAGATTGAACTTAATTAATAAAAATAAGGTTGTGTCATTTATCATATACATACCGTAATCATCATCATATATATATATATATATCATGTTTTATATACTTAATCATTTCAGTATTTAGTTATTGATTTTGACTGTATACTTTCTAAGTATTTGATTTAGGGGGATTTTTTTATTTCACCCATTTTGTTGATGACAAAGAGGGAGAAAAATATAAAAAATACATATGCATATATTCAGGGGGAGTTATCTAACTTAAGGGGAGTTACATTATATTTTATGTGCAGGAATAATTAATGAATGTCATCATCAAAAGAGAGGAGATTGTTAATACCTCAATTATTGATTTTGATGATAACAACCTTGATAACAACAATATACATATATATAAAACATGGATACTAACATTTTGCCAAGTTATATTGTATATGATGCAGAATATTATACAGGTGTTGAATCGAAGACTGTACGGTATAAAGACTCAAGAAATGGTCATGAAGAGTCATGGGTATAAAAACCAAGATATGAAGAAATCAAGACTATAATATAGTATATAGAGTCACAGAATTTTTTAAAGTCCCTATTAGCGATCTTTACTCTCGATCTCCTATTTTCTTTTCTTTTATATTTTTAGACAAAATATATTTTCAAATGTATTTAAAAATATTTTATAAAAGATCTTCAAAGTTTAAAATGTTTATAAACTATGTTTAAGTTATTTTACAAATTATTAAATTATTTTGCAAAGTATAGTATTTTAAAAATGTTTAAATAGAATTTCAAATTTCATAAGCATATATTGACATATAACCAGATGGTATGCTGACATACACACCGCAAATCAATTTTTCAAATTTTGAATTAAAGTGTCGATTCGTTGCAACTCTTCGTGAACAAACACATCTATATTGACATATAACCAGATGGTATGCTGACAAACACACCGCAAATCAATTTTTCAAATTTTGAATTAAAGTGTCGATTCGTTGCAACTCTTCGTGAACAAACACATCTGGTTATACACTATATATAGGAGGTTTTAAACAAATTTTTTAGCAATTATTATCTTATTTTCTTCCCTCCTCTTACTCTTTTGAAAATTCCATTGAAATTATACTCTTTTCTCTTCATAATCAAATAGAATCAAATTCAAACTTCTTTGTATTGATTCAATATCACTTTCTTACTGTTTTGAAATCATCTCTCTCAAATCAAAGATCAAAGTGTTATCCAAGAGACTATAGGATCAATTGTATCCATAGTTCAAAAAGTTGTCTTTGGAAAAACCATCAAACTCTAGTTGTATTTTCTTAGGTGTGATGTAGCCCGTTCAAATCAACTGGATGTGCTTAGTAGCCTGGAAATCCAATTTGGTGTGCTTGTAGCCCATTCAAATCAAGTGGGTGTACCTTGAGCCCAGAAAATCAAGAGGATGTGTCTCGTAGCCCCAGAATTGAGATTGTAATTGGGTTTGTCTTCTGCCCGTTTAAAAATTGGAATTTGAAAAGAAATCTGTACAAGCAATTGTACGGGACTAGATGTAAAAGAAATCTGAACTAGTATAGAATATCTGGTGTCACCTCTCTAACTCTCTACTTTACTTTATTGTTTTTAATTTTATCCGTGATTGCTTTTGTGATTAATTGTTGATATATTTCTGTGTTGAAAATCTTTGATTTAATATTAAACTTGAAAGAAATTTAAAAAGATATACAAAAGTTAGAAAACACTATTCACTCCCCTCTAGTGTTTAATTAGACTTAGATCCATAATTCCGCAACCTATAGGTTCATGCTCGGAAACAACATGTCCTAGAAAGCGAACCTTCTTGTGCAAAAGTGACATTTGAAATTTTTTGCCTTTGACTTCCGCCCTCGGAGAGTATTGAGCACTTCTCCTACATGCAACTTGTGCTCTTCCTTGCTTTGCAAATAGACAGGTATGTCATCAATGAATACCATCACAAACTTATTCAGCAACCCTCTAAAGACTCGACTCATGAGGTTTACATAATATGCTGGTGCATTGGTTAGTCCAAATGGCATGATTAACCACTCATACAGCTCATCGAGTGTACAAAAAGGGTTTTCTGAATACTATCCTCGACCATAAGCAATTGATGGAATCTGGTAGTGAAGTCAAGTTGGAAGAATACTTTTGCTCCAACTAACCAATCAAAAAGATCGTCTATACATAGCAGCAGATAGCAACTTTTCTTTTTCAGGTTATCCAACTCACGATAATCGACACAGAGGCTCAAAGAGCCATCTACTTTGGTAGCAAAGACAAATGGTGCTCCCCATTTTAATATACTTCTTTGAATAAAGCCCTTCTCTAATAATTTATTCACTTGCTTGTTAATCTCGTGTATTTCTCTAGGATCCATTTGCCTAAGGGGTAAGGCAATTGGTCCAACATTCACTTCTAGATAAATTCAAAATTTGATCTCTCTATGAGGACGAAGACCGTAAACTTCAAAAAAGACATCTAGGTAATCACAAACTATAGGCATGGAAGTCAACTCATCATATGACAGGTCAAGAGAATATAGGTAACTTTCTATCACAATCCAGTACTACTCCATACATAGCCATCTAGCCCATTCCCAAAATTAAACCAAACCCAAAAAATCCTAATACAGCTTTGCACTCGAATTAGACACCCAAAATATATAATTTCAAACTTTTACAAATCATGGATAAATGAACCAATCCTTCAACAGGGTTTGATACTACAAGAGGGTTTGTAACTATACCAGTGATCTCTAAGTGCAATTCATCTACTTGTCTACTCGAAATAAATGAGTGTGATGCCTCGGTGTCATATAAAGTGCGAATAGATAAATTAGAAAGAGTTAACATACCTATGACGACTTTCTTCCCCTTTTCTAAAGCTGGAACTACGCTCGAGTTAGGAACATCATTTAGTGCATAGGCTGAAACCACCTAGGTGGAAGTTTTAGACAAGGTCGGACACTCCCTCTTTATGCGACCAAGCGGTTGTTGTTGTAGTATTTGACCTTTGTTAGATTCGTTTTGCACTTCCTAACCAAATATCCTTTGAAATTGCATCTCCTACACAAGAGCTCTTGCTTCTTTATCTTGCCTTGAGCCCCATTCCATCTTTGCGTTGATTCTGCTAAATTGGCCTCCCTTCTACCTTATTACCTTCCTTAGCGATTGAATTCAACAGCGTCATCTCAATCAAGCTCTCAAAAGTAGCTCAAGTGGGTACATGACTCAAAGCAATATCCCTCTTTCACTGGTGTATTGATAAGGTCTTGGCCATAATTTGCTAGCCGATTAACACTATGGTCTTCTTGCTCCAAATGAACGAACTTTTCTAACTCCATTCCCCATTCTGCTTTAGAAATAAACTTAGCTTCAAAGCGCCTCTTAAAATCAATCCAAGCAATTCCCACTTCATTTGTCTTAGTAATAACAATCTCCCACCAGTTCAGGGATTTTCCTTACAAGTGACACAAAGCTAACCGTGTCTTTATCACGTCCTCCACACCCATCATGGAAAAATCCTATCACAATTCCTCAACCATGCCTGTGTCTCAAATAAATGATTCAGTCATAAAAATAATTTTTTCCCCCTAGACTTTGAAAATCCTAACATTGCTTAGGGAAGTTCAAAGAAGGTGGAGGAGCTGGGGCCGCACCTTGTTCTTGCACGGTGGGTCAATCATATACACATTTTTCTATCGACTATGTATGTGTATTCAAGCAATTTTTTATGTGTATTCAAGGTTAATATAATCAATTTTAGGTAAATTCGAAAGGGCATACTCAAGTTATCTACGCATTCTTCAATCGGCTATGTATTCAAGCAATTCTCTCTATTTATTAAAATAAATCTAAACTTGTTATCAACACATTTTAATATTTTAACCGATTAATTGTATATAACATTTTAACTAATTATCTACATATGTTTCAATTAACTATCTACGTGTATTCAATCAATTTTCTACGTATATTCCAGATTAATAGAATTAAGTTTAGGTGTATTCGAAATGATATATTCATTTACTCTCTATTTATCAAAATCAATCCAAACTTGTTACATAAAGTCAGATCTATAGAATTATGGGTATATTCAATCCAATTTACCCTGCCCTTCCAAATTACAATGAGTATTTTATTAATTCATTACCTAGAGTTTTTCAATCATTTCGATTCATAAGTATTTTGAATAAAAACATTGATTCAAGACTAAAAATCATATTTTTAGTTCTAAGAAGGTAAATAAATGAAAATTAAATACTTGTCTACAACATAATCATTTTATAGATAAACCCACTCACCATAAAAAGGAAAAAAGAAAAGAATGTATAGAATTAGAGAGATGGCAGCTAAGGTTTAGAATGAAGAAGCGTGTGAGTTATAGCTTTATTTATATTTGGAAACTAGGGTTATTAGGTTAAATTTCAAATTAATATTTACGAAAATGCCACTAGGTCTAATTTTCGCTAATTTTGACTTTTTTTTATCAAATTCAACAAGTTATATATGTTATTTAACCATAAATGACATTCAAGATGTATTGGAATAGATTGAGAGGCCTAATTCCAATGTTTTTGAAAATTTACTATTTTGTTCTTTTATGTAAAGTTACATTTTTATCCTTATTAGTGTCTTAATTTATTATTAAAATTTCCAAGGTATTACATTTAAAGCGGTCCACACAATTAACTAAGGATATTAATAGAGTTTTGATCATTGATCGAACTTTAGATACCTTAGTGATACGGTGATGATAAAAAGAACAATGTGCACAAAATATCATTATATGGTGTAGCTTAATAAAGACAAAAAATTAGATTTTGTCTATATGATCTATAAGCAACTAAACTCTTACCTGAAAAAATATAAGATTGTGCATAAACATAGGTATCTTTTGATTTGAACCTTTGCATAATGAGTAAGATTCAGTTTACTAGAGTGATTTGTAGTCTTGAACTCTATTCTTGACATCAAACCATACACAACCTTTCCAAAGTGTTATCAACTAAACCCGTGCATTTATATGGAGTCTTAGTAATTTTATCTTGGCTACAATATTCACATTTTTATAAATCATTTATGAAAACTTTAGGGATTAGGCCAAGTTACTCATGTTATGAAATAGTCGCTTATTAACACGACAAAGTGTAGCACGACAAACATTAAAATCACACAGCATATAAACAGAACCATTAACTTCAACATTCAAGTTTAACAACCCACTACAACATATCCTTACCAACAAAAACATCATTTTTAGTGATGGTGTACAAGTCAGATCCAATAGTTTGAGTAAAACTAGATTTATTTAACAAGAAACCAGATACTAAATTTTCCCCCATCTCTGGAGTATGCATCACGTCTTTCAGCAATAAATTCTTTCCAGAGGTAAACTTTTACTCCACATTCCTAATTCCAGCAACAGTGGTGGTGTGAGAATCTTCCAACGTCACTTTCATGTCATTAGCAGCATTATATGTTTTAAACATTTCACGATCATATAAGGCATGGCGGAAGCACCTGTGTCTACCCACTACCCTTCTAATCCACCGACTAGGTTGATCTCGGTAAGCATAGCCACAAGGGCTTCTTCAGTCTGGTTAGCCTGCGGTGCAGGATTTGGCTTTTTCAGACACTTTCATGCTACATGGCCTGGTTTGCCACAATTGTTATATAAGAACAACTGTGCAAGTACCATTCTTTCGGGGGGTATTATACTGATTCTTTTGATGCTAATTGTTGTGGTTCTGATTTAGTTTGCGATTTCGATTTTTAAAATTTTTTGCACTTGGTTTTAGACTCTTGTATGTGGATTTCTTAGTGCTATTGGTAGATAAAGCAAGCACTTCTTCTTTCTGGTCCTATTTTCTGGCCTTCTCTTCAATACAAAGACGAGTAATCAAACTCTCTAAGGAAAACTCTTTAGTCTTATGCCTGAGATTATTTTTAAAATCTTTCTAACTAGGGGGTAATTTATCAATTAACATAGCAGCTTGAAACTGTTCATCTAAAGTCATACCTTCGGAGATGATCTCATGCACAATTTTCTGGAGCTTGTGCGACTGCGCCTCCATAGATTTGTCATCCGTCATCTGAAACTTCAAATAGCGACTAACATCATATTTTTTTGCTCTAGCTTCCTCGGTATCATATTGCTTTTGTAGCGCATCCCAGATCTCCTTTGTTGACTTATCTAAGTTGTAGTAATCGTACAGATCATCGCTCAAGCCATTAAGAACATAATTTTTACAGAGTTAGTCATGTTTAATCCAGTCCTTCAAAGCCTTTTACTGATCGTCTATTGCTTCTCCAGGTAGCGTTGGTTTTTCGGTCGTCAGCACATATGCCACATTTCGTATAGTCAGAAAAAACTCCATCTTTTGGCGCCATCGTTTGAAATGAAAACCTTCGAATCTGAACGGTGCAACAGATACAGTCAGAACCTCAAACATCATCAATGGGGCAGCATAGTTGTCAGCGATCGAAGCCATGATCATCTTAAAATCATTGTACCTTAATCTAAATCTGCAACGTCTTTTTTTTTTGCTGAGTCGAGGACTAGGTCGCTATCTTTAAGACGATTCGCGGATTAACCTCAAGGTGTAAAGCTATCTATCAACCGCTTCGTCTCTAGGATAAAACAACCTCTGAAATTTGATCAATTTGTTGTTTACACTGCAGCAGAATGTTCTGAATATAATACTTTCTAATTTAATTGCTTGTAAAGTTTTTTAAAAATAGAAATATGCAGAGGACAAAGAAGAAGAAAGAAATATTGTCTGTTATTCACATTTTCTCTTCTGCCCATCTATCGTTTAAATAGGTCGAATGGAAAATTGTACGCGTTACTAAAGTAAGAGAATGTTAATAGATTTGAATTTATTGTTATTTAAAATGATTTTTTAATACCATTAACTTTTGCAATGGCTCAATAATAATGGCTCATGAATATATACTATGAAATACATTTGCAACGGCTCAATCATAGTAATGACTCATAAATATATGACCATTATACATTTGCAACGGCTCAATTATAATAATGGCTTATAAATATATATTCGTGTTATACATTTGTAACGGCTGAACTTTAATAAAGACTCATAAATATATAACCATTAACCTGTTTTATTTATTTTTTAATTAATTCACTTAAAATTCCAACAGCATTAATAAAAGGTGGGAAGTGCACAATATAAATAGAAGCTTAGAAAGGTGGGCTTGCAAACTTCAAAAACGCTAAGTATGTTGAGGAGATAAAGATGCTGATGTTAGCAGGTGCACTGCTTAGTTAGGTCATGCACGAAGCTACTACTTTAATGAGTTATAATCTTGAAAGCTACATAAAATTGGACAGGGATTGCATTTAAGGAACGGTTAGGTACTAAATTATTCCGTGGTGCAAACAGGATGGCCACAAGATGCGAGCTACATGTAGGAGAGTGCTAGATTGGGTGCATGACGCAGCGGCGGAATACAAAAATGATGATACGATGAGAATAGCAATCAGTGGATTGAGAAATACTGAAATGCCCAAACTCGTTGATCCGAAGATACCGAATTCTAGCTATCCCGAACTCGTTGATCGCGCACGATACCGGGTTCAAAGATCTGCGATTCTTCACGCATTGATCAAGCGCACTTGATTCCGCGAATCGGCTTCAACAATCGAAGATTCGAGCGCACTCGAATGTCGAAGGTGGATATAGGAGATACACTCGACTACCAATTAGATGAAAGCACAAAGCTAACAAAAGAGAATTTTATTCAATATTCAACAACCTTTTACAAATGATATAACTCGCCTATTTATAGGCATACAACACAACACTTACAACACAACTCATAGGTCTTGAATGACCTAACACTTAGAATATTTACAACACTTAACAGATACAACTAACAGTACAAACAACTCAACAACACTTTATACAATGACATAAGAAAGCATAGTATCGACTTAGCAATAGTGTTTAACGACCTAAAGTAACAGTCGACATCCGACTTATAAGCCTCGCGACTTATCAAAGTTGTCTCACGACTTATCCCAGTTGTCTCGTGACTTATCAAAGTTGTCTCACGACTTATCAAATCGTTTCCCGACTTATCAAATGTCTCTACGAGCTAAGGAGATTATGGCAGCGGCCAGTAAAAGAGCTTCGCGACATAACTAGGTCGTTCTCGACCTACTAAATTTTCCTCAGTGACTCAAGGAATCGGCATAGGTTAAGTTGGGGAAGAGAGAAGTTGAATCGCGGCCACGAGAAGGAGTTGGTAGGTCGCAGCTAGGACTTATGGTTAGGTCGTGGCTTCGGGTTAGGTCAGGGAAGTCTAAGTCGTAGCTTCGAGTTAGGTCGTAAGTCGCGATGTAAGCTGGGTCGTGGGAATTAGGTTGTGGCGATGATTTTAGGGTGCGGGGTACGGTAAGTCGCGGCATTGTTAGGTCGCGGAGCCTTGGTCTGTCGTCGAGCGACTTAGCGTAGGTCGTGGAATTAGGTCGTGGTGGTGATTTTAGGTCGCGGAATGGAAACGCTAAGGAAGTTAGGTCGCTGGCTTTCGGAAGGTCGTGGAATTTAGGTCGTGGTGGTGATTTTAGGTCGGAGCTTCTGGTAGGTCGTGGGATTTGGATTTAGGTCGTTCACGACCTATGGAATGGGCTGGAGTTGCTCGCGATTTTAGGTAGGTCGTTCTTCCCTATTCCGCGCTGCATCATCCTCCCCTGGTTGAAAAGAATTCGTCCCGAATTCACACCTTCTTCTTCTTCGAGACACTGTCTTTCATTCATTATCTGGTCTGGTGCGGTTCTGGTGATAACCATTCTTGAGAATGATCTTGTCTTGACCCTTTGAAGATGCGGCTCGCCATAAGGAACGCATGGCATAAATCAGACGTGGCATTAGGCAGGCGGCATAAGGATGTGATCTGAAGGAGATGACATATGAAAAAGTGTGGCATGAACTAAGCACTAGGTGCCATATCCAATTCATGTAGCATAGAACTTCATAAGAATAGTGTCGTATACCATATTGCTTGTGCCAATAGGAAGACGTGATACAGAACCAAAACGCGTCGAAAATGTGAGACGATATAAGGAAGTTTAAAATCATGGAACGACTTGGGAAATCACGACCGAAAAAGTGTGAGGACTCATGCTCAAATTCTCGTCTTTCCTGTTCTTTCAGATTCTGAAGATCATACGATCCCTGTAGTAGAATGGCAACTGGTATTAGTTCAGTGTGAGGTTGAATGTCCTGTAGTGGTGGTAACTCTTCGGGTAGTTCTTCAGGATGTTCGCCTTCAGATTCATCGAATTCTGATCCAACTTCCTCAAAAACATCAAGATCTTCACTCGTTCCTTGCCCGGTCAACACAAACAATTCATTCCTCATTTCCACATACTCTTCCAACAGAAAAAAATTAATTTCTTCAGGCAGTTTCCCAGAATTCTCATCTTCACAATCTTCAAATACTTCAATCTCTTCAGAATTCTCAAAATCAAAACTTTCTCCAAGTTCAATCAACATTGATAGTTCATCACCATCTTTTATTTCACTGTCGAACTCTTTCAAAGATAATAAATCATCTGATTTTGCCTTCTCTTCTGTTTCATGTTTACTTTGTTCGGACTCCTCGAAAACTAAAAAAGTTTCACTTGGCTGGTCTTCCTCCATAAACTCATGTGTCAAGCAAGAATCCTTCATCGTCAAATTATTTCCTTCAACTCCGAACACAATTTCTTCTTCCACACTATCAACATCAATCTTTGGTGGTGACGAATAATCAACTTCTACATCCACATACTTTGACTCAATTTCTTCTTCATCATCAAATTTCGATGGTTGATAAAAGTCAATTTCAACAGTCCTCCTCAACAAGTTACCTCCTTTCTCTATTGACAAAACTTCTACTTCCCCTGACAAAGATTCCTCAAATCCTGGCAGAAATTCTTCATCGTCGTCAAATTGTGGTGGTTGATAAAAGTTAACTTCATCAATCCTCCTCAACAAATTACATTCTTCGTTCTCCAACTCGACCTCTTCATCTTCATTGTCAAACTTTAGTGGTAAGGCTGCGAATGATTCTGTAGGACCGACCTCTTCAAATTCTTCTAACATTGGCTTAACCTCCTCGAGAGTTTTAAGCTCTTCACTTGCCTCATACCTAACCAATGTTTCAGCACTACCTTCCGATTCTTCAGCACTTTCGCCGAAAGGTAATGGATTAGTTGGTTCCTCTTCCTCTTCTGTCTCGTTTTCAGTAGAATCATCCACATCCTCGCTTTCACATTCTTCTACAACAAAGGGTTTCTTTTGGGACTTTGTACATTCAAAACTTCGATGGTCAAACTCCTGATAATGATATCGCTTAACTCGTTCATCAACACTTGCCCTCATGATTCCATATACAACTGGTTCGTTGATTCTCTTAAAAACATTTTTACTGTAATGAACATCATGATTCTGATTGCTGGAGTTTGTAACCACACCCTTTCCTCGATTCCCTTGACTCAACTTCTGCAATTGTTGATCAATACGAGCTTGATAATTGTAGGGTAAGAAATTTGATGTCATCATCCTTTTCATCTTATCCCACTTGACAACTTTAGACTTCTTCATCCTCTCTCTGGTTGATTTAGTTTGTTGCCACCAGTCCATGGCTTTTCCTTTCAAACTTGCAGCAACTACTTCACTTGACGATCCTCAAGAACGTAGTTGAGCTCAAAAACATTTTCAATCGTGGATAACCAGTCCAAAAATTCCTCTGCTTGTAGTCCAACTCGGAATTCTGGAATCTCCGTATCCTTTCTTGATTTCCATGTATAACCATCCCCTTCGATATTCTTGTATCGATGTTGCCCTTGAGCGGAATATCGAAAATGAACACGATCACCGTAACTTTCCTCTTCAAAATTAGTTGAACTTCGTCGTCGATTCTGAACATCGACTCTTCTATGCCCATGCACGTCCTCTCTACTTCTTTTCTCATAATCATAAGATGGCTCATGCTCGTAACCACGATACGCTCTTCTTTCTTCCTTCTGATAATCACGATTGTCTCGAGCTCCACGATCTCGATTTATTGACAAAGATGATTCTCTTCTTTCTCTATCATAACGTGGCAACATTCTCCGTTGATTTCGATTCATGTCAAACATCATTCTCTCTACTTTCTCGAAATCCTTATTGAATCTTTCATCACTACGTTGCTTCATCTGTTCATGATCTTCTCTCTCATACAAATCTGCAACACTATGATGACGGTTAACATATCTCGGAGGCATGATGAAGTCTTCAACAGATCCAAACAAAAACTTCACTTTGATCCAAAAAATTTCGAATCAAACTTTCCCACTTGTTTGAAATTCACGAACACCCACATAAACAAACGACTTCAATCGAACTCCAAACTTCAAATCCCAAAATTGATGCCCAATGAACTTGAACAAATCTCCCACACACTTGAACAAGTTCGCTTCTAGCTCACGACTTGACTCTACTCTTCTCCTTGGCTCGGCTGAAGTTGAACAAGCACTTCTTCTCGGTCCAACAGGCTCGTCTTAGCTATGATTGGCTAAGTCTTGCTCTGATACCAAATGACGCAGCGGCGGAATACAAAAATGATGATACGATGAGAATATCAATCAGTGGATTGAGAAATACTGAAATGCCCAAACTCGTTGATCTGAAGATACCGAATTCTAGCTATCCCGAACTCGTTGATCGCGCACGATACCGGGTTCAAAGATCTACGATTCTTCACGCGTTGATCAAGCGCACTTGATTTCGCGAATCGGCTTCAACAATCGAAGATTCGAGCGCACTCGAATGTCGAAGGTGGAGATAGGAGATACACTCGACTACCAATTAGATGAAAGCACAAAGCTAACAAAAGAGAATTTTATTCAATATTCAACAACCTTTTACAAATGATATAACTCGCCTATTTATAGGCATACAACACAACACTTACAACACAACTCATAGGTCTTGAATGACCTAACACTTAGAATATTTACAACACTTAACAGATACAACTAACAGTACAAACAACTCAACAACACTTTATACAATGACATAAGAAAGCATAGTATCGACTTAGCAATAGTGTTTAACGACCTAAAGTAACAGTCGACATCTGACTTATAAGCCTCGCGACTTATCAAAGTTGTCTCACGACTTATCCCAGTTGTCTCGCGACTTATCAAAGTTGTCTCACGACTTATCAAATCGTTTCCCGACTTATCAAATGTCTCTGCGAGCTAAGGAGATTATGGCAGCGGCCAGTAAAAGAGCTTCGCGACATAACTAGGTCGTTCTCGACCTACTGAATTTTCCTCAGCGACTCAAGGAATCGACATAGGGTTAAGTTGGGGAAGAGAGAAGTTGAATCGCGGCCACGAGAAGGAGTTGGTAGGTCGCAGCTAGGACTTATGGTTAGGTCGTGGCTTCGGGTTAGGTCAGGGAAGTCTAAGTCGTAGCTTCGGGTTAGGTCGTAGGTCGCGATGTAAGCTGGGTCGTGGGAATTAGGTTGCGGCGATGATTTTAGGTCGCGGGGTACGGTAGGTCGCGGCATTGTTAGGTCGCGGAGCCTTGGTCTGTCGTCGAGCGACTTAGCGTAGGTCGTGGAATTAGGTCGTGGTGGTGATTTTAGGTCGCGGAATGGAAACGCTAAGGAAGTTAGGTCGCTGGCTTTCGGAAAGTCGTGGAATTTAGGTCGTGGTGGTGATTTTAGGTCGGAGCTTCTGGTAGGTCGTGGGATTTGGATTTAGGTCGTTCACGACCTATGGAATGGGCTGGAGTTGCTCGCGATTTCAGGTAGGTCGTTCTTCCCTATTCCGCGCTGCATCAGTGCACATGTTGGAGATGCATAATGGACGGGACGGAGAGATTCCCGAGTGATCACTTACGTGCAGCTTCAGGCCAACATAGACATTGTTGAGAAACAGTGCAGACAGGGAGTGTGCATCATGGGCTAGCATATCTAAGAGTGCATCTCAAGCAAAAAAGCTCCCACAATAGGACAACCTATACACACACACGGACAACCTTGCAGTAGACTGAAAATTATCTCTGGATTGCATCTTTCCATTTTCAGTAAATTATCTCTAAATTACTAGTAGTGCATATATTTTCACACGAAGTCACTTAGAAGTTATAACGGATGCTTCACATTAATTTCTTAGCAGAACTTTCTGATCTTGCACTTATATGAGTTTTATCTTGTGTATTATTGCATTTAAATAGTCTTATTACTTTGTATCATATATCAAGTTTTAACAATATGCTATCTTATTGCACTTATTTGCAATGCCTGAAATAAAATTAGGCTTATTCATATATATACAGGTGCTTTATATTTTCTATCAAGGATCCCTGGACATTATGGTGTACATGCTATACTGTCATCAGCGCATTATCATGTTTATATCCTGACGAATTACAACATTCATCTTCAATCATGATCATGTACAATATTATTGTTTATGTGCATAATATGTTTATAATGAATTATAGAAGAGTATGTTGGTTTAACTAGTGCACGACTGAATGGCTTCGAAATGCTTGTTTGTGGCCTTGCAACTCGCTTTATTCCTTCTGAGGTATATTCACTTATTATATAATTATTCTGAATTTATATAAACTTATTATAGGCCATGTTAATTCACAGAAATTGGATATGTTGGAGGACTCTCTCATTAGAACAAACACTTCTGATTCTTCTGTTGTTCGTGTGATTATCAATCGGTTTTCTCAGAAAATGCCTTTAGCGGAAAGCAACATGTATGATAGGTAAACTTAATTTATGTTATTAGTATTTTTCTCTATTAATTTAATAGTGCTTTCTTAAAGTTAGAAAATAAACAGCACTTGGATGTCCTTTCTGAGATAGTGTTATATCTTTAGATTTTCTATCTAGAGGTTTTGGGGTCACCCATTAACATCGATTAATATTAAAATATAAAAGAAAAACATTTTAGCTAATATATATAAAAAATGCATTTATTTCTTATAGGTTGGATGTAGTCAACAGATGTTTTTCCAAAGAACCTGTAGAAGAATATGCTCTTGTGTAAGTCGATATCTAGAGATTCCTACACAATATATTGTTAACATATTTTATACTTCTAGCTTAGGGTGTACTTATGACTATATTGCAGGAATAATAAGAAGCTACATAATGTTCTGATAATTGGATAACAGTTGCGACCGAATCATTGAGAAATGCATCCCTAATTAACAAGCCTTAAAATTACTCTCAGTATGATCCCCCCCTCAATTTATTAGTATATATTCGTCAGTGTATGGCCAAATTTAGCTTGATCCTTTTGGTATAATAATATCATAATGTATTTTTTCTCCCAAAGTAAATATGTGTTGTGCTTATATTCGCTTTTATTGCCGAGTCCAGATAAACACTACAAGAAAAGTAATTATTTGTTGCACAGTTTAAGAAACAAGAAGTTGGTTATATTCCCACAATTGAGGAAGAAGATGAGGTGCCCGAACTAGTTCCAGGTGAGACTTTTGAACACTAAAGAAATTGTATTTTTGTGCTATTTTGACTATATATATGCTCATTTCTTTCTTATAAAGCTTCAAATATTTTCATGATTTCCTGCCAGATTTTACCTTCGTACAGAATTTGATGAAGAGAGAAGAAGCCGCAGGCATCTATTGGATGGCCTTAAAAACAATGGAGGATAACTAATCAAGGCTCTGAAAATAATAGTAAATCTACTAATAACAATCGAGTTATGTGAATAATAATGGTCAATCTACAAATAATAATCAAGGCTCTGCAAATAATAATGGTCCATCTACAAATATTAAATTGAAAGATTGTATGAAGGAGATACAGTTTATATAGAAAGTGCTGAGGGGACAGTAGCTACTGTGTCATATATAGGGGATTCAGTTTGTACAGTTGAAGGATGTGATGCAGTAGCTGATTGGAATAATGCACAAGAACAGGTTTGGAGAAGGATGGGATGGGTTTGGTTCCACTATGTAGTGTAGTTTAAGATAAGGTACAATGCATGCAAAACAAATGCATGCTTGATCATATTGTGTGTAAAAATATTAATGGAAAAATAGGAGTGGGATTGGGTATAGTTGGTGAGCTTTTAGAAAATGACTAGTGCATGACACGGTATAGGAAAAATAGGTATTAGGTGAAGGTAAAGAAGCGGGACTGTGCTCTGATGGAGGGATTCACATGAGGGATCTGTTAGATTAAGAGCTTACTACTATGCATCTGATGAAAAGTTGCTGATCTATGATTATATTTCTAATGGCACCTTACATTATGATCTTCGTGGTAATTTTTCCTATCTATTTATATTTAATTTTGTATAATACTTTCTCTTCGTTATGTTGATGTTACATTGCTCACATTTTGACTTTTATTCAGAAATATATGGTCTTATCCTTAGGAAAAATCCATATGTTAATGAGCTATATACTGTAAATTGCATTTAGAGTTTCTCTAAAACAATGGAATATGAAATCGGGGATCAACTAGAATCGAGTTTCATCTGCTACCTTGGACTAATGTGATTTTATTTGATGTTCATCTTTGCATGCAGACTTTTAAACAAGAAACTTGTATAGAATAAAATAATCATCTTATGACATTTGTATCATAATGGTTATGGATATCATGTTTTGTTACGTGATTAATGTATTTTGTTTATCTTCGGTGATTATTTAGAGAAAATAATATATGTTGTGAGCAAAAATGAAGTTGAAATTGAATAGGCTACCACACGAGGAAAATCTGCATAGAAAATTAACAACTTTTAGCGGCGTTTAAAAAACACTACAGAAAAGAATATGCAACAAAATAAAAGCTACAAAATATATATGGTGGTAGACAAAAACGCTAACCGGTGTTTACGAAAACGCTGCCATAACATTTTGTAAGTAGCGTCATTAATACTTTTTAGTGGCGTTTATACAGCGCTAGGTTAACAATTTTTGGTTGCATCTTTAGAACGCTGCAATATGTTGCTTTTCGGTAGCATTTATGAAAACACAACTAAAAGTCCCGGACTTCTAGTTGCATGTCGTATAACGACGTTCCCTAAAATGCTATATAAGTTATGGTAGCGCTTTTTGCATGTACTAAATCTATTTTTTGTGTAATACCAGCTACGTCCCTGACCGACTTTTATCAACAGGCAAAAGGTATGATGGAAATGGAAGATGTAGCATTTTCAGACAATGACAAAAAAACAAGGCATCCTACTCAAACTGTTCCTTGCAGTAGCAACAATTGACAAAACAATGGTCGTCAAGTTGACAATAGAAGGTAAGCAGAGCCCGATCCTTAACAAGCCCAGGTATAATAGTTACACTAATGTAAATAGGGATATCACCATGATCTATCTCACCACTTGGGACATTGTGCAATTTCAAAGGTCGGACACCACCAAGAATGGAAAATGGAAGGAACCTTGTAGCAACAACAAATACCGTGAGTTCCATCAAATCAACGCCCACTCTATGGTAGAGTGCCGAGTGCTGAAGAATGAGATGGGACTCATCCGAGATGGAGCACTTTCAGAGTTTGTTTGGCATTAGGTAAAGCAAAGAGAAAACCGTGATAACCAGCCAACTCAGCCCCAACAGCCTAGTAAAGTCGTTGCAGCTATCATCGACATCTTGACCATATGCGGAGGCCTATATATGGCCGGTAGCAGCCGGGGAGCACAGTCTCAATATCAAAAAGAAATTGGCATGACCTGTCAGGTCTATTTATTAGATCATCAAGCGTCGAAAGCTCCTCGGTTAGAATCAGACTAGTCGATCACCTTCACTATCGAGGACAAGGAAGCAGTCGCTTACCCCATCCAATGATCATCACTCTTGCGATGGCCAAATTCAATGTAAGTCGGAGCTTTCATAGATGGGGTCAACTCAGTTAATGTCATGTTCAAGCGTGTCTTCGAGGCATTCAAGCTTCCTACCTCCAGCCTCACCCCATGCTCCTTGCCAATTTACATCTTTGGCAGCGTAGGATTGTTCTAGTGGGCACCACTTCGCTTATGACAACATTCGGCCAAGAGCCCCTTGCTGCAAAGATTCAGGTAAACTTTGTGATAGTTGACTGCCCTTCTGCATACAATTTGTCTATAGGACAACTGACGCTTGCCGAACTAGATACCATCGTCTCATACATTTGTCTCGTTGTGAAGTTCGTCGTCTAAGGCGGGTTAGCAAAGTCAGAGGAAATCGGCAGAAGGCTGGGGAGTGTTATGGTATATCCCTTAGACAAGCAAAGAAGGGTGTTCTTATGCTTCAACAAGAGCTTACGAAAATCAGCGGTGAGTCACTCAAGCGAACCATCGAGCCGGTCGGTGCTCGTGCCAAGATCACTGCCAACTCTAAAGCCTTAACATCAACTCCTCCTACCAGCAATAATCCACCTGAGCAAGGTATGGCAATCAACGATGTGTTGCCCAGGAGAGTGGCAGACACTCATGTTAGGACTTTCCTTACTATTAAAGAATCAACTTTTGGCTGCCCGAGAGTACCCTTGAACCAAATGATTAGGGTTGTGTTAGGACCATCTTCAACCATGAAGCTACAATAACTGACCATGTATCACTCATGAGTACCCTCGAGCCTAAAAACATTCAGGGTCATGCTGGGACTGTCAGCCACACTACAAAAGGGATGGTAGGAACCCTATATCCTTGGCCATTACCCAAAGAGCTAGAGAGCCTATCACGGTATGGAATGAACAAGTCTCTCTCCATTGGTGAGCGGGATCATCAAGCACAACTCTCACCCTCTCAACACTGGCAGACTCATATGTAAGGACCGAGGGCAACACCATTACCCTAACTCGAGTACAGACCTATGCGACTTGAAAATGAGCTCTGCTCTAGATGACAAGCCATTAGACCCTTATAAGAGTGACTCAAGCATTAAAGGCAAGTCGGTCACTCCTTGGAATCAATCTCCAAAAACAGTGCCAACCCTAGCATAGTCATCCAAATCGGCATAGAACTCAGCCCACAGGTTAAAGAGGATATGATCAAGTTCTTACTGTAGAGCAAGGATGTCTTCGTATGGGGGCACACCAACATGACTTGCATTGATCCTAGAATCATTTGTCATGCACTCAATATTGATTAAAAGGCCACCCTCATTCGTCAAAAGCGCCAACCGCTCAACCCAGAAAGGTACTGGGCACTCAAGGAGGAAGTAAAGAAGCTGTTAGCTAATGGATTCATTCGGGAGGCAGAATATCCAATCTGGATAACAAACCTAGTGCTGGTCGGAAAGCCAAATATAACTTGGAGGACTTGCATTGAATTCTCTGATCTCAACAAAGCCTGCTTAAAAGACAGCTTTCCTCTGCCTTGCATATCAACTTGTGGATGCGACTTGCGGCCATGAGCTTCTTACCTTCATGGACATCTATTCTAAGTACAATCAGATTGCCATGCATGGCCCAAACCAAGAGCATACCTCCTTCATCACAAACACCGACCTATATGTTGATGTGCCCTTTGGTTTGCAAAACGCGAGCGCTCTATCAACGTCTCATCAACCATATATTCTCTAAATAGTTCGATAGGTTTATGGAAGTTTATATGGATGGCACGCTCGTGAAGTTTGAGAAGGCCAGGGGACATATACAGGTTCACCGAGACTTTCAACATCCTATGACAATACAACATGAAGTCGAATCCCATGAAGTGCTCTTTTGCCGTCAGGTCTGGCAAATTCCTTGTCTATGTTGTGAATGCCAAGGGAATTAAAGCTAATCCTGGTATAATCCAAGCCATCCAGGATATGCAAGTTCCAAAAAGTGTGAAACAAGTACAGAGCCTGGATGTGATGGTTGCAGCACTGAGCCAATTTGTATCAAAGTCAACCAATCAGTGCCTCCCCTTCTTTGACTTCATCAAAAAAGGGAAAGTCGTTCACTTGGAGCGAAGAATGTGCTAAGGCATTCGAGGAGCTAAAGCATCATTTGGCCACTCCTCCAGCACTATCCAAGCCTATCAATAGAGAGGATTTGTATATGCACTTAGTAGTATTCCTGTTTATGGTACAAATTTCGACCTGAGCCTGGCCTAAACCAACCGTATTAATACGGGTACGGGTTTTGCCTTATCTATCCAGGCCCCACACGAATACTATCAGGCTTGGGTATGGTTTTATCAAAAACCGATCCAGTTACGGCTAGATCCAATTATTAGTTTTCCATCGTATCAAAACATGAGCGTGTATGTGATTTATTGACCATTTTGTTTATTTGCATGTACATGTTTTCACATACTTTTATTATGAACATGGCTATATCACCATCCAATTTGTATAGCATCGTTTGTACATAAATTTATAAAAATTGCAAGTTTAAAGTATATTTTTAACATAAATATTGTGAGTTATGTGTACTGGTATTACCCAGCGGCTTAAAAATCCCGACCGGCCGGTTCTGGGTATTGGTTTTGAAATATCCTACAGGCTTGGGCCGAGCTTGGGTTTTGACTATTGTAATCGGGTCTGGGTTTTAAGATACTCGGACCGAACCTTGCCCGTTGACATGCCTACTTAGTAGTATCTAACCACACGATAAGCACTTCCATAATCAAGGAGGACGAAAAGGTACAACTATCGGTCTATTATGTCAATAAGAGATCGACCGATCTAAAGACAAGATACTTTAAGTTGGAGGAGCTTGTCTTCTACATGTTCATAGCACCTTGAAAGCTCCAACCGTTCTTCCAATCAAATCCCATAAAGGTCCTAACTAATCAGCCTCTAAAGCAAATCCTTAGCCGACCCAACATGACGAGCCAATCATAAAGTGGTCTATTGGGCTTGGGTAACATCATATCTCCTTTAGCCTCGCTCTTCCATCAAGGGTCGGGCCATTATTGATTTTATTGCCGAGTGCTCGAGCCTGGGTAACTTGGAAGAGGAGACCATCACTAGCCTTCTAGCTTGGCATCTATATGTGGATGGGGCATCAAATGAGAAGGGGACATGGGCCAACATGATCCTTGTTATGCCTGTAGGAAAAGAATAATGTTTTGTGGTCTGCCTCACTTTCAAGATGACCAACAATGAAGCTGGGAATGAAGCCATTCTAGCCAGCCTCAAGATGACAAAGGAATTGCATGTGGAGTTTGTCCATGTTTTCAGTGACTCGTCATTAGTTGTCAATCAAATTAGCAAGCAATTTCAAGTGAAGAACAAGATGCTGGCCTTATATGTTGCAGAGGATAAGAAAATTATCAGCACCTTTGTCAAATTCAAATTGGAGCAGATACCCAATGAGTAGAATGCCTGGGCGGATCAACTAGCCAAGGAAGCAAGTAATCCAGAAGAAGTCACTCCTTAGGTCCCTATAGAGGTTCAAGACACCTCCTGCTACAAGCCAGGGGGAACAACCATGGAAATAGAAAGGACACCCACAGACAACCAATGGTGCCCCTTATCAGATATTTAACCACTGAGGAGCTCCCGACGACCATAAGGAAGCTACAAAGATTCTCTATTAGGCTCCCAACTAGATGATTGTAGATGGGAAGCTCTACAAACGGGGGTACTCCATGCCACTTACGGAGCGTGTCTATGGATGATGTCTACCAGATTCTGGAAGAGCTACATGAAGGATTTTGCTGGGATCACTTAGGGGGACAAGGCTTAGCAAATATTTTATGAGCTATGTGAAGAAATGCAACCGGTGTCAACGGTTCACCAAGGTCTCTAGAGCTTCGCCTACCCTCCTCTCTCCAATTACATCACCATGGTCACTAAGAGAATCAACTTGATAGGGAAGCTACCGAATGCCTAGGGAGAGTACAATCATGGTATAGTCACCGTCAACTACATCAACAAATAGGTCAAGACAAACTCCTTAATGGGGTCACTGTCCCTAAGATCCCCAACTTAGTCATCAAGAATATCGTCTACCATTTCGGCCTGCCAAAGAAGATCATCAACAATAATGAACTCAATTTGAGAGCAGCCTATTTTAAGACTTCTTCATAAGGAACGAAGTTGAGAAGTAATTCTCTTCCATCGCCCACCCTCAAGCCAACAAACAAGTCGAGGCTGTCAACAAAACTATTAAGTCCACTCTCAAGAAGCGTCTCGCAAAAGCTAAAGGGAACCGGGTTAAAGAACTATCCCTTATTCTTTGGTCCTTCGCACTTCCAGCCACACGCTAACAAGCCACACTTCATTCTTGATATCCTATGGCTACGAAGCCATGCTATCCATTGAAGTAGACGTCCCCTCACCTCGGCGTTTAACCTTCGAGCCCGAGCAAAATAATGAGCTACTCGAGCTTGGACTTGACACTGAGCCGAACTCCACATTGAAGCCTACAAGAGGAAGATCTTCAAGCACTACAACTCAAGAGTAAAAATCTAACAATTCATTACCGATGATGTATTCCCGCACCGGGTATTCGCAAATACAAAGAACCCGACCGAAGGAGTGCTTACTGTAAAGCCCACTTTTTCGACCCTCAAAAGTCGACACTAATACATCCATGGTATTCACATGCCGAGCATCCAAGTGTTGGAAAGACAGATTGTTGAGGGAAAAGAAAGAAAAGACAGAACGAAATCTCACACTGTGATGAGTAATATATAATATACAATAGATCTTTACAAAGGAAAAACAGTAATATACATACATCAATCAAATTACACCAATCTATCATCATTCTGAACAGTTATGACAACCCATCCTCACAATTGCTGATAAATAAAAGCAAAAAATGCACCAAAAAATAAAATATATGTGAATATGTCTTGGAGGCATCCAGCTCGTCTTCTAAAGCTCCAAAGCATCCATAGCTAGATCTGAAAATATGCTCGGTCTGACCCAAACATTATAAGGAAATTACACCCGGACCAGTCTAGAAAACCAGCATGAGAAACACACCTCAAATGGATTTTAATGTTATAAAACCTTTCAAAAACAAATGTATCTTGTCAGATCACGCTGCACATAAAACAGACGGGTTTTTACCTTACGATAATTAGACTATTTCATAGGAAATCTTCTGATATTATA
Source organism: Allium fistulosum (assembly GCA_030737815.1). NCBI lineage: Eukaryota > Viridiplantae > Streptophyta > Magnoliopsida > Asparagales > Amaryllidaceae > Allium > Allium fistulosum. The sequence continues at coordinate 1,044,379,250 of CM060906.1, forward strand.
ATAATGTCTAGAATTTAAAATAAATATTGAATCATAGTCGAAATTGTTACATTAATTAAATTACAGCATAATAGGTACACAATTAAATCCGAAAAGTACTTATTGGAGAATGGATTCCATACAATGACAATGCACTAGAGTACTATCTACTATAGTACACCTCTAGATAAAATGTATCGAGGTCAAACCTATCGACCCCTGCAAATCAGGACTGGACTATCCCTTACTAGATAGTAACCGAATATTTCATCATCCTAGTTGTTTTGCAACCTTTTGCCGAGAGCTCTCATGCACAACCAAATTTATAAATAATAATCTAGAAGTGTGATGACAAGTTTTGGATGGACAAAACAGGTCAGTACCGACATGTTTTGAGGGAAAATTTTGTCAACAAAGACCTAAAGGTTGAAAACTTAGCCAAGTATAAAGAAGGATCATGGGAGTAGTAGGCCAAACATCTCGATGCTGACCAAAATATGTTGATACCAGGAGGTTGTGATTGCTAAATTTTACACGTTCTTTGGGTCTAAAAGCTCGGATCTTACTTCCTACCTATTCCAATGTGTGCTGACAACTTTACCAGAAGACTCCATCTATGAATACCAAACTAAAGCACTTGAAGAAGGGATCTTTTTCTTGTTTTCGCCAAGAAGTGCCGTTGTACTCTAATTTCAACAAATTTCTAGATTTGAAAACTTTGTAATTCGATTGTACTTGTGCAAATTCTTTAAAATAAAGTGAAAGTGGATGTAAGTAATCGAATTGAGGCTGAACAACCTTAAAAATCTTGTATTTCCTCAGTTTCGATTTCATTTTTGTTGAATTCATCTTGTTTTTTATTAGATTGGAGTGTTGCAACATTTTTGACATAACGTTTTTGGTGCTTTCGTCGAGAAGAATCATTCTCAAGCTTGCATTTGTGCTTTTACTTTGGATTCAGAGGAATCTGTTAACTAGATCTGGATGTTCTTAGGCGCAGTCTGTTGTTGCTTGGATTTAAAGGAGTATACTACCTGATCTGAAAAGAGATAGTTCCTATAAAAGAGATGAGAACTACTTCTAGAGCTATCATCGAAGGGTATAATGAAGGATTCCACTATGATGAGGATATTACTCAACTAGCTTCTTTGTCAAGCTCTTCATCTCCGCCGACTAAAGTTGTAATGAAAGATGAGATAGTGAAGACGATATCATATATGAATTTGAAGATATTATAGCAAAATAAAACTCAAACGGATCGGATGAATAGTATACAAGAGCAGTTAGTAGTGTTGGCCCAACCACGATAACAAAATGATTCTCGCAGGAAAAGAAAGAGCAGGAGAGACCGATGATCATCTTTCGATTCTGGTGAAGAAAATTTATCTTCAATAGAACAGAACATAAGACCAGTCAAAAAACTGATGCAAAGAGTGGTTAAGGCAGTGCGAAGAGAGTTGTGAAAGCTGAAACTAATTAGGCAACACAAAAACTACTAAGTACCGAGAGGTCCAAACACGCCGATACCGAGAGGTTTGCTAAAGCACTGAACTTGTCCGATTTCAAAGAGTACATGTAGACTGATGGCACTAAGGAAGGACAATCTACTAGCTTTCAGACTGGTGGTGTTCAGACGAAGACTATAGAACTGGTTAAGAGGGGAAGTAGTATAATGAGGCATTGACAAAAATCAGGGCGAGTGGTTTCTCTAAAGAATTAGGAACCCAGACGTCATGTAACGAACCGAGAGTGTTTTACAGGCTAAACACTTAGGGACGTTCATGAAGATCATCGTCCAGCCGACTGAGGCAGGGAGAAATAGATTGTCAACATGATTAAAATATTGATGGATCAAAGCTAGCAAAGGCGAGATGACAAGTAGGGTTCGTTAGTGAGTATGACCCATTCACTGAAGGGATTATGGAAGTGAGATATCCAAAGATGTTTGTGATGCCAGCTATGCCAAGCGATAATGGTGTGACAGATCCTAGACATCATCTATTGAAATATAGATGGCACATAAATAGTGCGCGTGGTACAGATTCCATGAGGTGTGGATGTTTTTCAATTTTTTGGAAGCGATACCAACGATGCGGTTCACTCGGTTTGAACCTAAGTCCATATCGTTATTTGATCATTTGGTGAAGCGGTTTATGGAATAGTTCCAGGTTTATATGATGCAATAGAAAGATGCTATGTCATTGTCTAATATACATCAAGTCCAGAGAGACCTTGAAATGCTTTTTAAAGAGATTCAATGTTGTAGTGACTAAGGTAAGCAACCCCAAGGAAGAGATAGTGTTAATGGTGCTAATGAATGAGGTTCACCCAAGAACAAATTTTGGTAGATGGCTCAAGAGAAAGGAACCACCTACCCTCAAGGAGTTTTACCGTAAGTTTTCCAAATTTTTATGCTTAGAAAAGGCGATTTGGAAGCAGGTCTAGTTGATGGCAATCAAGAAGGACCGAGTAGTGTGGTATAGAGAAATGTGGCTATCAAACATAGTGGTGATGGTGTTGGAAACGTTGCGGTAATTGTTGGGAATAATAACAACAAGCACTACAAGAAAATCCGACTTTGATAGCATCAATACATAGCATTTCCGGCTTTCCTCCATCCAACGCTATATCTACCAAGTTATTCAACGCTATACAGTATAGAGATACAAGTTTTTCAACGCTGTACCATAAAAAGGCGGGAAATAATTATTTTGTGCGGGAAAAGAAATTCACGTCTATTAGCAACCTGCGCCTTTTTCCCTTTCCGTTCCTTTCACCTCGTCACCTCTGTAAACAAATTCTGTGCAGATCTAACCGCCCGCATTATCAACATTCACGCAACCACTCGTGAAGCCCTAGCCACTGTCGATCTCAATCCTGTGCCGTAATCTACTGAGTATTTAAGTCGATCAAGCTAATATCGATCAACTAAATTAATGTCGATTCCAATCCCTAAACAAGCAGCGACCATTTCAACCGCCTAGAACCCTAAATCAGTGCCTCACCAATTCGAACCGCCGTGAGAGGTACTGGAATATTGGTTATATGATTTTTCGCCGCTTATGATTCTTCATCTATTCATAAATTTCTTCGCTCACATGTTCACATATTATTACACCCCTTAACTACGCTGTGGCGGTATCTTTATCCCTAAGTTTCAAGCTAACGGAATAGTCGGGATTTTGAGGTAATTTATCTAACCCCATTTTGTTATGATGTGTAGAAAATAAAATGAAATTAGGTGATTATTTAATATGACAACTGTAGTTTTATGTTTCTGGCTTCCTTTTTTTGTACAGATAACATATAGTAAGTATAGTATATGTAGATATATTATTACCTGTGATATTTTTATTGTAATTTTATACCATGGTCCATTATATCTAGACACATGATTGATTCTACTTCGAGGGATGTAAGTCTTAGAATTCATATATACAAATCATTTGCATATACATTTGTGATAGTTCTATGAGAGTTGAGCTCATCTGAAATAGTTATAAAAGTTGAGCTCATTTGAAGTACGTCTTCTTCAGGCAATCAATATACATCTATTGTTGCCTTCAAACCATGCTAGTTCCCATTGAGTGATACCCAAGACTATGTATTCTAAATTAATTAGAAGGATAATGATTCCCAATATTATCTGTAAATTTGTGTTTTTAAAACGAAACAACATAATAAAGTATAAATGTTTTTGTTTATTAAAATGATATGATCAATGAAAATAATATGGTCTCACAATTTTAATAGCATATAATAGTCATATAATATGAATAAAATTATTTACCGACGACTAGTAAGATTCATTGACTATGAATTAAAGGTGTAAAATATACTAAATGATTTCTAACATGTACAATTAATACAAATGATATATATTTTTACATAAAAAGAGGCTCTTTTCCCTTTTAACTAGTTTTCTTTTTTCCTCCCTTTTTATCTTCCTTTTTTTAACAAAACAAGCAGGTAAAATTTGAGAATACCTTCGGTTCAAGGATAAATAAATATCAAAATGCCAAATTGTTGTAGCTATCAGCATGTAAAGTAAATGGAAGCCATTTGATGTTAGACTAAATATATTTGAAGAACAATTATTAAATTGAGGTTGTTCACATGCAAGTTAATCATTTTCTTATACAACGTATACATATATACTTTAGAATTCATATTCTTCAAGGGTATCCTAGTAGTAGTGACATTTTGAGTTTACTTTTCCGTTTTGTTCACTCTTGAATCCAAATGAGTCTTTATCTTTTTATTATTTTATAAATGGATTTGAATATTAGCTTTTTAGTTGTTTGAGATTAGCTCTAAAAAGTACGAGTATTTGAATAATTAACTTACATTTTTGATAAAATTTAGTTTAAAAATTAATGAGAATGAACAAGTAAATTTTTACTGCTGACTAGCTATTGTTTAACTCAAAATTTGAGTTATGAAATTTTTTTTCCTTTTTCTTTTTTTGGGATAAGCCGCAAGAACCAAAATGTGCATGTAAACCAAAAATGGGAGGCTGAGGTTTGGTATAAATTGCAACTTCTTTGGTAGAAACTCTAGCTTTACCTTTTCTAGTTCTGAATCAAGAGGTTTTCCGAAGGACTGGTTACCTTTTTTATCTTCCAACGGTGCGTCCCTCTCTTCTTTTCACCTTAACTTCATATAAGAAGTTTGATCTTTTTCTTCCTGGCTATTTTCTCCTTGATTGTCACCGGTAGCTCTAGTGAAGTCTGTAGAATCAGTAGTTTTGTGAGGAATCCTTGTTTTTTTGTTTTCTCTTGTGTCTACTTGCTTGAAGATGAAACTGGTAAACCGCTTTGAGTAGCGTGGTTAATATTTTCTTTAACAGTTAATTCACCAGACTCTAGTTATGAATTTCTTTACAAATAGCTTTGAAAATGATAGGCCAGCAAAATTGACAAAAATGAGCATTGAGACCTTCAGCAAAATTGAAAAAAATGATAGGCCATTAATTTATTCATTATGTAATCCTAGTACTCTGCTTAGGCTCAGTGCAAATGAGTGGTATTACCTAATGTACTAATGCATAATGGAAAAAGAAAATAAAACTGTCATTTGTACATAATTAGACAAGTCCAATGCAGCACAAGGCACTCCAGAGTGTTTTCTTATAATTCAGTTTATTATTTTCTATTTTTCTACCATTGATTGCTCGCTACACCTTCACTTGGTTTTATATGTTTTTCCTAATTATTTTAGGTATGTGGAACCATCAGTAGTTTTGAAGCTGATAATCAACTACAAAACCTGGTTTTAGTATTAGAGTATCTTTGGCCTGCTTTGCTTTTGCCCATTGCTGTAGGAAATAAGGTAATAATGTACAAAAAAACTATATTTGGGGTTCCCTTTTAGTGCTGCTGACAGCGAATCCATACCTGTGTTTACTGTAAGAAATTACACCGAAAGTAAGGTTTTTCCCCGAAATCTATTACTGTGGTTCTATCCTAGTACCTATTTAACTTTAAATGGTATCTTATTGGATATGAATAGCAACCTGATGAAGGTTTAAATGTACAGGGAAACCTTAGCAAACAATATCAACTTAATAGACTTGAGTTATTGAATTGTAATGAGTTTTAAATAATAACGAGCTATATTTTGAGACTAAGAGCTATAAATTCATTTGTATAAATTCAAACTGATTATGTGTTGTAGGTATATTAATGTACGAAGATTCGTTCACTTTATTTAATGACAATTGATGTAGGAACCTGGTGCTTCAGAGAAAGCAATACGAGATCTACCTCCTTCAGCCATTGGTGATTCCACTGCTTTCGATGCCGTTGCTTTTAAAGATGCAAATAAAGGAAGGTCTATTAAAGCCATCGTTGAGCAAGTTCGCGATGGAAGCACAGTATGGCTCTATTTGCTTCCACAAATGCAATTTGTTCAGGTGTTTGTGGCAGGTGTTTAGGTAATGCTTGTATTCATTCGTTTGTTTTACATTTAAGTATCTTAGATACTGTTTTAGAAAAAAAACGGTTGTAATGACGTTGTTGTTTCTAGAGAACACTCTTAAGTTTTGAACTTAGCTCAATGATACAGGATTTATCATGGTTTGTAATTGTTGATAAATAACACCATCGGCTTTCCTTCTCTTTTACATCAGCACGCCCTTTTTTACTATGTTCTCTGTGGTTATAATTAAACAAGAGAATATGATGAGTGATTGAGTGCATGTTGTCTAAATGGGGCAATTGAATGTAGAAATAGTTATATAGTTGTTGACGTTAAAATTATAACGACATAATTAGAGGCAACATAGAGGATACAAAATAGAGAATTAAGTTCCATGGGTTCAGTTGGATGTTTAAAACACGAGTGATCTCTATGGATGTAGTCAGTGTATTTACTTGGAAATTTAGTATATTTCAATTGATGCATTTTACTCAGTTTTCCAATACAGGCTCCATCCATAGGTAGGAGAGCAGTGCCTGAAACAGTTCCTGAACCTAAAACAGTCGCTGATAACGCAAATGGTGTGGATTCTATTGTTGCCACTCCATTATTGACATCTGCACAGAAACTCTCTTCTACATCAGCGGCATCTTTTGAAGTTCCTCCTTTGTAACGACCAGCTATTTTGGACCATTCGCATCCGCACATGTCGGATTAGAATAATTCAAAATACCGAATTGTTAATTTAAATTGGCAAAACTGAGTATATACAGTAAATAAATAATCACAAAATCACAGACACAGAGTAATAAATGCAGCGGAAACAAAAGAGATAGTAGTTCATGAAGCTACTATATAAATATATAAGTTACATCAGAGTTAAACCAGATACAACGGAAGAGTAATACGATACATCAGATACAAATCAGAATACATCACTGGAATCATCGAATACTGAAAGCAGAATAGATGGCTGGATCTTCAAGCAAAGCTCCAACTTCAAAGGTGAGTCTCGAATTCTGGAACACTCAGTCTGACCCGAGCGTAAAGCAAAACACAAAACACTCGAGTCAGGATTAACATTCTTATATCAATAAATCCAACTCAAGTGAAATAGCAACTGAAATACGAGTAACTCAAAGGATGTTGGAATAACCATCCTTTAAGGATCCGTTAAACTATCTACTATGTAGTAGTGTACGATAAGTAGATCTTGACTATCAGTAATATAAGATATCAAAATAGTGTTAAGTCGTTACCATTATCCCCCTTAACACATTTTATATAAGCGTTATAGACTATACAGCACTGTAAACTCCACCGTAAACTAGTGGGATATCAGGGAGTACTCCATAGGTATAACACAAAACAAATCGTAGTGGTCGCGTATATAGGGATCCAAGTATGACAAGACACATGAGGCAATACCCAAGGTAGTGAAAATACCGTTTGCCTGATCCGGACTGGTGAGAACGCATCGCCACAGCGATCGCAACACCGCGAAACAACACTCCCAAAATCAAGGGTGCACCAATCGACAACAAGTAATGAGTAGTTTTCGAAGAAGTGTGTTCGCTCGAGGTAGCTAACCCCCCATTTGGCCCAGCACGGCTCCTGTTTTAGTCATTTCCAATTTGACACAAGTGTCAAGGCTATCCATTATCGTTCTCTTTCTTCAGTCATCACGTTCATCATTCCAACCACTTCATTCTGGATCACACTCCGCGTATAGTTATTAAAGTGGTTTTCGGTTTAGATAGTGAGTATGTGACGCAGCGGATATTTCTGAAAATGTGTGATTCGATGAAAGTAGCAATCGGTGGATTGATGAATGCTGAATTGCCCAAATTCGTTGATCCGAAGATACCGAATTCTAGCTATCCCGAACTCGTTGATCGCGCACGATACCGGGTTCAAAGATCTGCGATTCTTCGCACGTTGATCTAGCGCACTAGATTCCGTGAATCGGCTTCTGCAGTCGTTGAATCGAGCGCACTCGATTAACCGAAAGAGGAGATAGGAGATTACACTCAACTACCAATTGGGTGAAAGCACAAAGCTAACAAAACAAGAGTTTTATTTCAAATCAACTAAACTATTACAAATGGCACCACTGGCCTATTTATAGAAGTTACAACTCACACAAAACAAACAAAATGTTCAACACTTAAGTCGGTACCGACTTACGACTCACCCTAAGTCGTACGCGACTTAACAGAATACAACACGACTCACTTATTTACAAAGTACACGAACACGACTCACTTATTTACAGAGTACACGACTCAAGACAATCATCACGACTTACGACTTACGAGACAACGGCTTATCAATGCCACGAGTTAACAGATGACGACTTAACAAACAGAAAATACATCACTTAGGTCGTTGCCGACCTAACAACTTCTCACGACTCAACTTAGGTCGTATGTGACCTAAAACAGACGACTCACGACTTATACTCCAGTGGCGATCTATCTCAAGCTCCTTTGCAGAATCAATGGCCTGGATTAAAGCGGCATAACAATCTACGGTTTCAGGTTTCAGCGACTTAAGATTTCTGACGACTTAACTAAGTCATAACTCGGTAACGACTTTTCACTTGTCCCGTTAAGTCGTACACTACCCAAAATACCTCCCTTAAGTCGTTGCCGACTTATGCCTTGCGCGTTTTCAACTTGTGTTGCTCCTCCTGTAGTTTTAGGTCGTAATCCGCTCGAGTTAAGTCGTGGACGACTTATGTCTTCAACTCCGATAAGTCGTGGACGACTTATGCCATCTGCTTCGATAAATCGTAGACAACTTAGTACCTCATCTTCATTAAGTCGTTTCCGACTAATGGCCGCTTTGTTAGGTCATGAACTCATCGTAATTTCTCCCTCTGGTTTCCAACTGAGTCGTGGACGACTCAAAACCTTCCTTTTAAGTCGTAACCGACTTAGGCCTTCAACACGCGCATTTCCTTTGTTATCTCGTGGTGCTTCTTTGAGTCATGGACGACTCAAGTCTACCTCCTTATCGTGTGTACGACTTATGCCTTGCGCTGCATCATCCTCCCCAGGTTGAGAAAAATTCATCCTCGAATTTGTAAATTCTTCCACATCAGATTGTTCATCCCCATAATATGGTACGAGATGTTTGACATTGAACACGTCAGAAGTGTACACATCCTCCGGCAGTTTCAATTTATAAGCATTTTCATTAATCCATTTCACAACTTCTACAAGACCAATTTTTCTGGCTTTCAATTTGTTATAAGCGCCCACTGGAAAACGATCCTTCGTTAACACGGCATAAACCCAATCACCTTCATTAAATTCAACATTTCTTCGCTTCAAATCTGCATATCGTTTATACTTTTCATTTGCTTTTCCCAATCATTCTTGAACGATTCTATGACACTCTGTCAAACCTTCAACAAAATCAGCAGCTCGCTTGACGGTCTTCTTTGGTTGTGGTATGGCCGTTAACTCCAACGGCCCTTTTGGAAAACTAGAATATACAACCTGAAATGGACTGAACCCCGTACTACGATTTACCGCATGGTTATGAGCAAACTCTGCCTGGCATAACTTCATGTTCCAACTCTTCAGATTGTCTTGCACAAGACATCTCAACAAATTCCCCAATGATCTGTTCACAACCTCGGTCTGTCCATCCGTTTGCGGATGATAAGCGCTGCTAAAGTTCAACTTCGTTCCCACCATCTTCCACAAACTTAGCCAAAAATGACTTAGAAAACGAGTATCCCTGTCCGACACAATCGATTCTGGAAATCCATGAAGTCGATATATCTCTTTGAAAAACAATTGAGCAACATGAACAGCATCCGCCGTCTTCTTACAAGCAATAAAATGTGCCATTTTTGAAAATCGGTCAACCACCACATAAATGGAATCATTACAACGCTGTGTTCTCGGCAACCCCAACACAAAATCCATGCTCACATCAACCCAAGGCTTAGTTGGTACAGGTGACGGCATATATAATCCAGCATTAGTCGCAGTTCCTTTCGAAACCTGACAAATATGACATCGCTCCACAAACCTCTCCACCTCTTTCCTCATCGATGGCCAAAAGTAAGACTGTGAAATTAACTGTAATGTACGGTCTCTCCCAACATGTCCTTCTTCATGTAGCTCTTTTACAATCTTCATTCTCAAACTGCAATCAGGTATGCACAGTCGATTTCCTTTGAACAGAAACCCATCTACTATCATAAACTCCTCCGTTTTCCCCTCCTTAACTTTATCAACAAACTTTGAAAAGTAAGGATCATCGACAAATAATTCTGGCAACATATCAAACCCCGTCACTTCAACCTTCAATGTAGTTAACAAGTGATTTCTTCTACTCAACGCATCAGCCACACGATTCGTCACTCCTGACTTGTGTTTAATAACAAAAGTAATCTGTTGCAGATATGCAATCCATGATGCATGTCTCGCTGAAATCTTGTCTTGCCCTTGTAAATGCTTCAAGGCCTCATGATCAGTGTAAAGAACAAACTCTTTCTGAAATAGATAGTGTCTCCAGTGTTTAATAGCTTGCACAACAGCATAGAATTCCACATCATATGTACTGTATCTCATCTTCGCTCCTGATAACTTCTCACTAAAGTATGCAATAGGACGCCCCCTCTGACTCAACACTCCTCCAATCCCAACCTTTGACGCATCAGTGTGTAGCTCAAATGTTTTTTACAACGGTCAGGGAATGTTGTAAAACATGCTATCCATCTTGTATGATAGTATTTTGCAATGGGCAATGTAGCTTGTATTACAGTCTATTACAACGGTCGGCGACCGTTGTAAAATTTTTTACTACAATGGTCTTTACAACATTAACTGCCCGTTGTAAAATATGGGTGACCTATTACAACATCGCCTATTACAACGGTCCGCTGCCCGTTGTGGAACACATATTACAACGGGCTTTGCCCGTTGTAAAAAGCCTGTTTTGTTGTAGTGTTCAACGGTATTTACATGATACACTTAGTATTGCTAGTAATTTTTATGGTTCTTGTAGCATAATATATTGTTAACTTTCTTAGTTAACTATTATTGATTCATTATATTGACAAACTGTTTGCGTTTAATACACTAGTATAGTTTGAACTTATATGCAAAGAAGAAATGGGTAAATGGATATTATAGGTGGAAAAGCTAAAACGACATCAATTTTTTTTAAATTTAAATTTTATTTAATAGCGTTTCATAAACGCTATCGTATATCAAACGCTATAGAAAGCAACCTCTTACACGCTATAGAAATGTTACATAACAAACGACAATGTTACATAGCGTTTTATCTTGATAGCATTGCACAAATGCTCTAGAAAATTAATTTTTCATAGCGTTTTTGCTCCCGCTATTTAAAGTTTAAGGTCTACCATAGCATGTCGTTCCCTAGCGTTCTCTGAAACGCTATAGTAAGGTAAAATAGCGTTTTTTAAACGGTATTAAAGCCCAGTTTGTTGTAGTGAAGAAAAAGAATCAGAAAGCTCGTGGCAGGAAGCAAGACACCAAGAAGCGTACTAGATATACTCACTAAGGAGAATACATGGAATTGACCAATTTCATTGAGAATATTTAACTTGCTACGCAAGATACGAAGCCTTGCACGAAGCCACCTCTGAGGGAGGGTACTTAAGTGGAGAGATGCTTCGAAAAGTATTTTCACTTTTAAGAGACTATGGGCATGATACAAATGAATGCAGGCATCTGAGGATGTCATTGAGGATTTATTTTGGAAAAAGAAGTTACAACAGTATGTCCAAAACCTACAAGCTGGCGGGTAAGTTAACAGTAAACCCCAAAGGCAGTCTACCCGAGGGAAGCAAGTTGGGTCTAGTGGAGAGGGACCAAGATAACAAGCTAGAGGGATTATTATAAATACCATTCCTAGAGGTCTACATCCTGTAGAGAAGAGCTAGAATGAGATGGAGGGTTAGGGCAGCTCGTTGAGGCTCACGCCTCAATAAATGTGTTACTCCATAGAGGAAGGTGCTCTAACAAAGAAATAGAGAATGATTGATGATGATGTTGTGTTTCGAAATAGAGATGCGGATAGGTCTGAAACACTGACACTTGACCTGATGGTGATTAAGGCCATGATTGGACCGACAATAATGTCGATATCAATTATAGGAGCTAGCTAATATTTTGTTCAAGCGGACCTTTGACAAGATGCGCCTGAGTGAGAAGGATCTGAAGCCTTGTAAGTCTCGTATTTAGGAAATTACTGGTAAAGACAAGAAACTTGTTGGGTACGTCGAGAGAAGGGGAAGAATGTAGAGAAGCCTCTCTACATTAAATCCTCGGAAGCATAACAACTACCACCCAAACCATGGATCACATACAACAGCAAGTTTTCCAAATATATGGACTCACGAAAAGAGCCAGAAGTGGTGAGGATGGCCCTAATGGAGTTGATGATTGATGTGTCGATTAATGGTGATGATGATCCTACAAGGGTTCTCAACATTAGGTCTTAGCTCAGTTTAAAGATGAGAAAGGAATTGGTAGGGTTTCTCTGGGAAAATATTGACATGTTTGCTTGGACGCAATCCATTATGTGTGCTATATTGTGTAACAACTTGCCCTAAAACGGACCTAATTCCAAACTAGAAAAGACCCATTAAAACTTAGACCCATTCCAATGTTGGTTGTTGGTTGGTATAAAGAGTAATACAGAGCTATTTATCAACACATTCAGAACTCACAGCAAAAGGATAAAATATAATAACAGAATTAGTACCCATTTCATTCAAAATCCAAATATTATAAAATCCATAACACAATACCAATAACAGTCGTCACATATTTGTAGTACGACTGTAACGACCCGTAAATTTCAACTGTTTAATAACGTAATTAGTTAAAATTTTGTGAAATTTCAAACGATAAAATTTTGAAATAAAATTTAACATTTGGAATACGTCTAGTTAAACATAGCGACTGGTAAATTTTCGTCCGAAAATATGGAAGTTTATTTCGCGCGTAAATTCACTTCAGTTTAATCTGTTAAAAAGCGATGAAAATAAAATGTTCTCGGAACCTAAATATTTTTACATGGAAAAATTCTAAACCATCTTCTGAGCAAGATGTCAGTATGTCGTTTTTCCAAATTCGGACATCTTTGGCTCCGTCGATCTTATTTTTCAGTGTTTTTCTTGCATTTTCCGCTATTAGAAAATTCGAATTTTTATAATTCAATCGTACCACTGATATCCGTATACCATTTTGATCGTCTCGTCATGCTGATCTCCATAGTACATTCATTTGTGTGTTTCGATGTCTGGTGCATAGCGGAATCTGTAAAACGTCGAATCGTATCGGTGCCCGTTTTAAAACCTTTCGGTTTGCATCTACCTTTCATATACTTACCTGCCCAAATCTAACAGCTGTTTACATTAAATATATCTGGAATTCAACGTGCAACTTTTGGTTATTTCAATACATTTTTGGTTCCCAAAAGTTTTATCTCTTCACTTTTAATTGGCCAGTTCATTTCATATTCCTCTACAAATTTTCTTATCGTCATATCTTCAATTGAGAAAAAAAAGAGATTCAACTGTAGCCTGTTCGTTTGTTTTGATCTGCCGTAAGCTTTGTCTTTCCTTCTCAAGATGCACGACAACCGTTCGGCCTCCACCCTACATAAACGCCGACACATCAACTTCCCCTTGCCGAGCTCAGTCACCTGTGCTTCTTCCTCCCTGGGCCTCTCCGCCCTCTTTCCCCATCTCCATTTCTCAGTCTCCCCTGACCCATCAATTCACGCAACCATCCCTCCACTACCGGCCTCCACCTTCTCCACATGAACACACCTAGAGTCGGTCCACCAGAGAATCAGCCACGCATGCCTCCTTCCCTTCCCATCATTATCATCCGAGCTTCTCTGCATAACCAATGGCCAGCACCATGGCCGAGCACCCCCTTTGCTCACCTGACTTGCCAGCCGTCTCCACCCCAAAGGCCTTCCCTCTCCAGCCTTTCCTCCACGTTTGTCAACCGAGACCCGAAGCGACCACCCAAGCACTGACCTTCGGCCACTCCTACCAACTCCACCTCTCACCTCCGCCTTCATCTCCTTCCGCAGCTCCGTCCTTCCTCCAGCCCTTCGTATCGGCCTCAAGTGCTTGCATTTGTTTTTCGTATCATCACCGGTTATCCCTCTCACTTGATGGCTGGCCGAGCACTTCTACCTTCCTTATATCGTATAGGTAATTTATATGTGGTTTGATGTATATGAATATAGTTATAAGGTTGGTACTGTTTTCATGTTATAAAGTATTTATGAAGTTTTTAAATACTGTTTTAAGTATATAATATTTGTTTTAAATCTGTACATATATATCAAAGTTATATTTCAAAGTTATATTTGATCTAGTTTTGGAAATAACTTCAATATATAAAATAGATTTTCTATTGATATGCACAGGCCTGTACAAGTTTTAAATTTTTGTTTGAGTTGTAAGGAAATAAGTTGCATGGGTTATATAATTCGTTTGTATTACTAGTTCATTTTGATTATATGTGTGTGCTGTAAAGTTTATTTTGGTTTGTGTGTGCAAAGTTGTTAAAGTGTCTTGCAATATTAGTTTTGCATATATAACTAAGTTTTGTCAAGTCATCAGACTATATAGTAGTACAAGATATTTTATATATGCAAGTTTGTGTAAATTATAAGTGTACTGACGTGTGTGAAGTATAAAACACAAGAGTATAGTGATATGTTGCCTGTTATGAAAGATATTAGTTTAAAGGTTCATATTTTATAATTTACATATACTGGGTTAATTATATATAGTGTGCATTAGACAATATACATAAAGTTTTAAGATTTTAAATATATTTTGGTTAGTTGTATAAATTAAATATGTAAGTATGTGTTATACTAAGTATATCAATTTACAGTAAGTTATTTTGTCCCACTATACTATTTATATATATAGTATAAATTATACTCTAGTTTATAAAAGTTATAAAACATTTGTTTTTATATACATTCATATCTTTGTTGGCTGTTATCTTTCTGTTTGCATTATATGCGAGTACATGATTTCGTACTAGTTTACATAGTATAATATAGTTAGGTATATATTTTGTAGCGTTAATTATTGTTTGTTTTTATAAGCCTGAGTACCGTTTCATGAATTTTTATACGCATGAGTACATATTTCCTTAGTGGTTGTTGTGCATACTGTTTCATAAAAAGGGTGTTAACTTTATAAACATGTATATTTTATTTTTCGACCTTAATTAAATAAGGTTTATATATTTTTCAGCTGTTATCATAACTAATCTGATTCGTTTCCATCAAATTCATTTATCAGCTTTATTCATCGCATTCGTGCCCGTCTTGTTTCGTTTTGAAGTTCCTGTTGGATTCACAATTCGCTCCCATTCTCGTTCATCTCTAGCCTCGAAAGGTGAGCAATTCACTCACGATTAACGTTCTTTATTTTATTAAATTTGATTTCAATTGAAATGACAATTGAAATATGCTGTTATTAGTTAATTACACTGTTATATGTGCTATTACCTGTATCAGTTCACCTGTGACATCTGACACCAATATCTGTTATATATGCAATGATAATCCAGTTTGGTTGTTAAATGACTGATTGTTTGATGTTTACAATTGGACGTTAAATTTGTAATGTATAAAGTGATAAATATTATGCAAATAAATTTGACGTAGGATAATTAAAATTTGAATCGACACATATGTTGAATTTGATTAGTTGAGTATGATCTCTTTTAATTGTTAAATTAATTGACATGTAGAATAGTGATAATTACACTTTGAACCATTGAACGTATATTTGATTAATTGTTGTAGTGTTAAAATTGAAATTGAATGACAATTGAAGAACCGTATAAATATTAGTGTAATAATCTTTAATCTACATGAAATGATAGTGTAGATTCTAGAGATAATTATATTAATTCGTACAAATAACAATGCGAATTAATACGGTTATTTCGGGATTATTTGAATTGATTATTGGATTGATATTGATTGTTGTTATTGCTTGTTTATTTACTTTGACACCATCCCAGTTATCACACTGCAAGTTCCCTTTGCTATGCTATGATTTTGAATTGAATTGGAATCGGGTTGAAATGATAAATACCCAAATTAAACCTTGACCTAGGATAGAGAATTAAATAAAAACCCGATTGGTCAATAATTTGATTTAAAAATAAAACGAAGATTTTATTTGAATAAATAATATGGTTTTGAAATGAAGCTGAAATTTGAATTTTAATGAAAGGAAAATGTTGATATTTAATAATCTGAAACAAAATATTAACAATGTAATTGATGAAAGAACGTTGTTTAATTTGAGAAATGATTGAATTAAGTTTGAAATGATTTGATAATTAAGTTTGAAATTATAATTAAGTTTGAAATCATTAAACTTTGAAATTATTTAATAATTAAGTTTTGAATTATTTAATAATTAAATAAGATTGAATTATTTAATGATTAAATTGAATTGAATTCTTTATTAAGTAAAATTGAACTTCTTGAAAAAGTGAAATTTAGTTCTTTATTAATTAAGCTTTGAAATTGTAACTAAGTAAATTAATAAGTGAAACTGAATTTCTCTAATAAGAAATAAGATGTGTTTTATTGAAATTAATGTAAGACTTGAAATGTAAAGAATTTGATTTAATGAATATAATTTAATTCAAAATTGTAAGTTTTGATTTTATGAAGTTGAACTTAAGTAATTGATTTAATGAATTGGAAATTTAATAGAAATTGTTTTGAATGATAAATTATTTAATATTGAATGAAATAGATAAATGAATTTAAATTGATTTGAATGTTAAATTTAAATAAATTTAAATGTTTTCGAAATGAAACTTACATACGAACTTGAATCAATATTTGAATTTTTTTAAATAAAGATTGAAATTGAATTATAAGATTTTGAAATGATAATTTGGAAGTTTTGAAACGTAAATTGTGGAAATTGATTTAGAAAGACAAATGAAATGTTGATTTATAAACTCTGATTGAAATTGAAATTGATTTGTTTTTGAAATTTATTAAACGATCAATCGGTGTAACAATTACGAAAGTTATTAAAGAGACCGGAATCGGTTATGGACATACTCTCTGTCTAAACCGAAAACCACTTTAATAACTATACGCGGAGTGGTGATCCAGAATGAAGTGGTTGGAATGATGTACGTGATGACTGAAGAAAGAGAACGATAATGGATAGCCTTGACACTTGTGTCAAATTGGAAATGACTAAAACAGGAGCCGTGCCGGGCCAATGGAGGTCAGCTACCTCAAGTGAACACACTTCTTCGAACTACTCATTACTTGTTGTCGATTGGTGCACCCTTGATTTTGGGAGTGTTGTTTCACGGTGTTGTGATCGCTGCGGCGATGCGTTCTCACCAGTCCGGATCAGGCAAACGGTAGTGTCACTACCTTGGGTATTGCCTTATGTGCCTTATCATACTTATATTCCTTTATACGCGACCACTACGATTTTTGGTTTGTACCTTTAGTATATGGATTGCCCTCTGGTGACTTCCGGTTTTGGGGAAACTACGGTCTTGTATATGCTCTTGGGAATAAAAATGTGTTAAGGGTGGAATGGGCCATGACTTAACACTATTTTGATATCTTTATATTACTAATAGACATTATCTACTTAGCGTACATTACTACCTAGTAGATAGTTTAACGGATCCTTAAAGGATGGTTATTCCAAACATCCTTTGAGTTACTTGTATTTCAATTGCTATTTCACTTGAGTTGGATTTATTAATATAAGAATGTTAATCCTGACTCGAGTGTTTTGTGTTTTTGCTTTACGCTCGGGTCAGACTGAGTGTACCAGTATTCGACTCACCTTTGAAGTTGGAGCTTTGCTTGAAGATCCAGCCATCTATTCTGCTTTCAGTATTCGATGATTCCAGTGATGTATTCTGATGTGTATCTGATGTATCGTGTTACTCTTCCGTTGTATCTGGTTTAACTCTGATGTATTGTATTACTCTTCTGTTGTAAACTCTGATGTAACTTATACATTTATATAGTAGCTTCATGAACTACTATCTCTTTTATTTCCGCTGCAATTATTACTCTGTGTCTGTGATTCTGTGATTATTTATTTACTGTATATGTTCAGCTTTGCCAATTTAAATTAACAACGCGGTATTTTGAGCAATTCAATTCCGGCATGAGTGTCTATCTATACACTTATAATGGATGCGAATGGTGCAAAATTCCGGGTCGTTACAGTTGGTATCAGAGCTTTGGTAGCTCTAGGAAAAACTCAACATATAGGGTAAATGTATTTACAGAATCACTCTCATTCGAGTTTCAATCTCTTCCTTTTGACTCGATTCCTTTGAATTTTGGAACGTTCCCCACGGTTCCAAATTTCATTCATGTCCCTCACTATTCTTCTTCTTTCAAATTCTGGAGCATCTCATAACTCCACTTTGAATGATCTTTATAATGGATCGGCGGTCTCGCCAATCTTCGAAATTTTGTAAATGGGTGAAACTCCTTTACAATTGGCATCGATTCATCGGAGATTTCTATATCCTCGGTTTAGATGCTACCATCTCTTGTATGCCCTGATTTTATCTCTTGAGATCAATGTCGATTTGCCTTGGAATTCTACATTGATTTTATTCTTGAAGTCACGGTTGACCCGGTTAAGGTTACCCGCGATTTATATAAATTTATCAATCTTCCTACTTTGTTATTGATCATCATATCTTTGTTTCGAACTTATCTTAGAATCAGAATTATCTTTAATTTGAGTCCATCAAATTTGAAACCCTATCCTTATTTTGAAAATTCATTCCTGTATCGTCGAGCAAAGAAGTGTATTTGTAAATTAATATTAAAAATGTTTTATATATATTGTGTTGTTTGAGTTGTTGATGTTGATTTGGGTTTTCGATCGATTCGTCTAATCAACGCCATCGATAGGATTTCCAAAACACTTGAGCAGAGCAAACTGACACAATATCGTTTTCAAATTTGATAAATAAAATAAAAGTTTTGTATGATTATATTATATATAGTTTTATGAAATTAAATTATTAATGAATTTGTTGTCTGAAATAATAATATTGATTTTCATTTATTGTTTTGTAAACCATTGACTATTGCCTAATATAAATAAATGAATTTATAAACTTGGTTATAAATTGATTGAAATTTGAAATGAATTTAATTCAGAAATTTGAGAATTTATTAGTTTCCGGTGATTTCGAACTTTGGTTTTTAAATTTTAAAGTATATATTATTGAAAGTATTTTCGAATAGAAATTGTTTCAAAGGATTTTAAAAAAAATGTTGAAATCAGTGCTCTTCTCTTTGTCGTTGGAAAATAATTTCGGTGATGGCGGCCGCATCATCGACATTCATTTTCGAGTTTCAAAGTGGAGATACTATTCTGTAGCGTTGCTACGGTTTTGTTTTGGAAAATATTTTGATTTGAATTTCTTCAGTATAGATTTGATTTATATATATATATATGTGTGTATCTATTTTAAAATTTAATTTGATTTGATATAAATATATTATATATATCTCAAATTGTTTAAAGTAAATCGAAAATCTAATTCTTAAATTTTGTTAAAGGGTGATTTTAATTATAAATAAAACCAAAATTTTGAATAAGTATTCAAACTTGAAATAATTGAATTTGAAAATTTTATTTGTATATTGTTCAACTGCATTCTAATACAACTTACCTAAATCATTCAGAAGTTGAATATGTAATTGGATAATATATAATATAAATTAAATTTATAAATAAAATTTGAGTGTTTATAATAAATGTTATACACTAAATTTTGATTATAAAGATGTTAATAGAGTTAGATAGGATAATAAGTAAAACTCAGTTAATAATTAATAAATTTGTATTGAAAGAATTAATAAATTGAAATTTGATCAATATATGAAAATACCTTGAATTTAAAAGCAATTAGTAGATGTAAATTAATTTAAATCGAAACTTTTATGGTTTGAATTAATTTGTATGGGTTAAATATATGTGATTAGATATATTAAGTAGAATAAATTTAACAATAATTTGGAATAAAGAAGAATTTAAATTGTTGAAAAAATATGATTATAATAAAAGATTATTCAAATTTATGGTTTTAGAAATTGTAAATTTAAGATAATTGGATAATAAGATAATGAATTTAAAAATAGTTGAGATTGATTTTAGTGAAATCAAATGGACTAAATCAATTATTGAATATCAATTAATTTAAATTTGAATTTATATGGTTTAAATTAATTGTTATTTTGTATTTCAAATCTGTTTTTCTTTCTGGTTGTTTCTATTCTCCTACCTCGTTCCTTTTCGGGGACGAAAAGTTTTGAGTGGGGGAGAGTGTAACGACCCGTAAATTTCAACTGTTTAATAACGTAATTAGTTAAAATTTTGTGAAATTTTAAACGATAAAATTTTGAAATAAAATTTAACATTTGGAATACGTCTAGTTAAACATAGCGACTGGTAAATTTTCGTCCGAAAATATGGAAGTTTATTTCGCGCGTAAATTCACTTCAATTTAATCTGTTAAAAAGCGATGAAAATAAAATATTCTCGGAACTTAAATATTTTTACATGGAAAAATTCTAAACCATCTTCTAAGCAAGATGTCAGTTTGTCGTTTTTCCAAATTCGGACATCTTTGGCTCCGTCGATCTTATTTTTCAGTGTTTTTCTTGTATTTTCCGCTATTAGAAAATTCGAATTTTTATAATTCAATCGTACCACTGATATCCGTATACCATTTTGATCGTCTCGTCGTGCTGATCTCCATAGTACATTCATTTGTGTGTTTCGATGTCTGGTGCATAGCGGAATCTGTAAAACGTCGGATCGTATCGGTGCCCGTTTTAAAACCTTTCGGTTTGCATCTACCTTTCATATACTTACCTGTCCAAATCTAACAGCTGTTTACATTAAATATATCTGGAATTCAACGTGCAACTTTTGGTTATTTCAATACACTTTTGGTTCCCAAAAGTTTTATCTCTTCACTTTTAATTGGCCAGTTCATTTCATATTCCTCTACAAATTTTCTTATCGTCATATCTTCAATTGAGAAAAAAAAGAGATTCAACTGTAGCCTGTTCGTTTGTTTTGATCTGCCGTAAGCCTTGTCTTTCCTTCTCAAGATGCACGACAACCGTTCGGCCTCCACCCTACATAAACGCCGACACATCAACTTCCCCTTGCCGAGCTCAGTCACCTGTGCTTCTTCCTCCCTGGGCCTCTCCGCCCTCTTTCCCCATCTCCATTTCTCAGTCTCCCCTGACCCATCAATTCACGCAACCATCCCTCCACTACCGGCCTCCACCTTCTCCACGTGAACACACCTAGAGCCGGTCCACCAGAGTATCAGCCACGCATGCCTCCTTCCCTTCCCATCATTATCATCCGAGCTTCTCTGCATAACCAATGGCCAGCACCATGGCCGAGCACCCCCTCTGCTCACCTGACTTGTCAGCCGTCTCCACCCCAAAGGCCTTCCTTCTCCAGCCTTTCCTCCACGTTTGTCAACCGAGACCCGAAGCGACCACCCAAGCACTGACCTTCGGCCACTCCTACCAACTCCACCTCTCACCTCCGCCTTCATCTCCTTCCGCAGCTCCGTCCTTCCTCCAGCCCTTCGTATCGGCCTCAAGTGCTCGCATTTGTTTTTCGTATCATCACCGGTTATCCCTCTCACTTGATGGCTGGCCGAGCACTTCTACCTTCCTTATATCGTATAGGTAATTTATATGTGGTTTGATGTATATGAATATAGTTATAAGGTTGGTACTGTTTTCATGTTATAAAGTATTTATGAAGTTTTTAAATACTGTTTTAAGTATATAATATTTGTTTTAAATCTGTACGTATATATCAAAGTTATATTTGATCTAGTTTTGGAAATAACTTCAATATATAAAATAGATTTTCTATTGATATGCACAGGCCTGTACAAGTTTTAAATTTTTGTTTGAGTTGTAAGGAAATAAGTTGCATGGGTTATATAATTCGTTTGTATTACTAGTTCATTTTGATTATATGTGTGTGCTGTAAAGTTTATTTTGGTTTGTGTGTGCAAAGTTGTTAAAGTGTCTTGCAATATTAGTTTTGCATATATAACTAAGTTTTGTCAAGTCATCAGACTATATAGTAGTACAAGATATTTTATATATGCAAGTTTGTGTAAATTATAAGTGTACTGACGTGTGTGAAGTATAAAACACAAGAGTATAGTGATATGTTGCCTGTTATGAAAGATATTAGTTTAAAGGTTCATATTTTATAAGTTACATATACTGGGTTAATTATATATAGTGTGCGTTAGTCAATATACATAAAGTTTTGAGATTTTAAATATATTTTGGTTAGTTATATAAATTAAATATGTAAGTATGTGTTATATTAAGTATATCAATTTACAGTAAGTTATTTTGTCCCACTATACTATTTATATATATAGTATAAATTATACTCTAGTTTATAAAAGTTATAAAACATTTGTTTTTATATACATTCATATCTTTGTTGGCTGTTATCTTTCTGTTTGCATTATACGCGAGTACATGATTTCGTACCAGTTTACATAGTATAATATAGTTAGGTATATATTTTGTAGCGTTAATTATTGTTTGTTTTTATAAGCCTGAGTACCGTTTCATGAATTTTTATACGCATGAGTACATATTTCCTTAGTGGTTGTTGTGCATACTGTTTCATAAAAAGTGTGTTAATTTTATAAACATGTATATTTTATTTTTCGACCTTAATTAAATAAGGTTTATATATTTTTCAGCTGTTATCATAACTAATCTGATTCGTTTCCATCAAATTCATTTATCAGCTTTATTCATCGCATTCGTGCCCGTCTTGTTTCGTTTTGAAGTTCCTGTTGGATTCACAATTCGCTCCCATTCTCGTTCATCTCTAGCCTCGAAAGGTGAGCAATTCACTCACGATTAACGTTCTTTTATTTTATTAAATTTGATTTCAATTGAAATGACAATTGAAATATGCTGTTGTTAGTTAATTACACTGTTATATGTGCTATTACCTGTATCAGTTCACCTGTGACATCTGACACCAATATCTGTTATATATGCAATGATAATCCAGTTTGGTTGTTAAATGACTGATTGTTTGATGTTTACAATTGGACGTTAAATTTGTAATGTATAAAGTGATAAATATTATGCAAATAAATTTGACGTAGGATAATTAAAATTTGAATCGACACATATGTTGAATTTGATTAGTTGAATATGATCTCTTTTAATTGTTAAATTAATTCACATGTAGAATAGTGATAATTACACTTTGAACCATTGAACGTATATTTGATTAATTGTTGTAGTGTTAAAATTGAAATTGAATGACAATTGAAGAACCGTATAAATATTAGTGTAATAATCTTTAATCTACATGAAATGATAGTGTAGATTCTATAGATAATTATATTAATTCGTACAAATAACAATGCGAATTAATACGGTTATTTCGGGATTATTTGAATTGATTATTGGATTGATATTGATTGTTGTTATTGCTTGTTTATTTACTTTGACACCATCCCAGTTATCACACTGCAAGTTCCCTTTGCTATGCTATGATTTTGAATTGAATTGGAATCGGGTTGAAATGATAAATACCCAAATTAAACCTTGACCTAGGATAGAGAATTAAATAAAAACCCGATTGGTCAATAATTTGATTTAAAAATAAAACGAAGATTTTATTTGAATAAATAATATGGTTTTGAAATGAAGCTGAAATTTGAATTTTAATGAAAGGAAAATGTTGATATTTAATAATCTGAAACAAAATATTAACAATGTAATTGATGAAAGAACGTTGTTTAATTTGAGAAATGATTGAATTAAGTTTGAAATGATTTGATAATTAAGTTTGAAATTATAATTAAGTTTGAAATCATTAAACTTTGAAATTATTTAATAATTAAGTTTTGAATTATTTAATAATTAAATAAGATTGAATTATTTAATGATTAAATTGAATTGAATTCTTTATTAAGTAAAATTGAACTTCTTGAAAAAGTGAAATTTAGTTCTTTATTAATTAAGCTTTGAAATTGTAACTAAGTAAATTAATAAGTGAAACTGAATTTCTCTAATAAGAAATAAGATGTGTTTTATTGAAATTAATGTAAGACTTGAAATGTAAAGAATTTGATTTAATGAATTTAATTTAATTCAAAATTGTAAGTTTTGATTTTATGAAGTTGAACTTAAGTAATTGATTTAATGAATTGGAAATTTAATAGAAATTGTTTTGAATGATAAATTATTTAATATTGAATGAAATAGATAAATGAATTTAAATTGATTTGAATGTTAAATTTAAATAAATTTAAATGTTTTCGAAATGAAACTTACATACGAACTTGAATCAATATTTGAATTTTTTTAAATAAAGATTGAAATTGAATTATAAGATTTTGAAATGATAATTTGGAAGTTTTGAAACGTAAATTGTGGAAATTGATTTAGAAAGACAAATGAAATGTTGATTTATAAACTCTGATTGAAATTGAAATTGAAATTGAAATTGATTTAGAAAGACAAATGAAATGTTGATTTATAAACTCCTCACTGGTACTTGTCTAGTTGACATTGCACGGATCTTTTCGGTCACTTAATACCTCATATTGAAGTGGACCCTTTTTAAGATATCCACCATCGTGCCTAACCCGTGTCCCTGACCATTTGCTACTTCCTACATAGGAAAGAGGTTGGCCCTCACACAACCACTTAATACCTTTAATCGCTAAGGCAGGTCCTTCATATTATGATCCGTACCCTAAAGTAACGTCTCACATTAGTCCAACTATTCGTAGGTACTGGTAGCTAGATTAGCTGGGCGGTTTTACCTTACAAAATTTAGGACTAACCTCGCATCATCCGTAGTTACTTATTATAGGTGATGTCTTACATCATCCCCATAGCCACATTGTTGGTAGCCAGATTAGCTGGGTAGACTTTTGTGTGCTTTTGATTGACCTCGCATCCTTATAACTTAGTCATAATTTATAACACTCTCTTAACATATTATCAAACATCTCACTGTATCCATGATTATGGCCTTATAAAAAACTTCTTACCTTATACTTATGAGAAGTGTGATAATGAAATAAACAGGCTATTGAATGATACCAGAGCGATTCTCTACTTTGAAAGAACGCGTGGATAAGCTAAAGGCAAATAATTTTATCCACAATGCATTATACCAGAGTAGGTATCAAACTTGTGTTGGTCAAGAAGGTGAACGAGAAATGGCAAACATGCATTTATATTTTGAATTGAATAAAATGTGCTCGAAGGACCGCATCCCTTGTCGACGACGGACCAACTTGTAGATGGAATAGCTATAGACAAACTGTTAACTTTTATGGATGCATAATCATACTACAATCAGATTGCAATGCTCATTGTAGAATAATAGCATACTAGTTTTTTCATCGATTTTGAACTGTACTGCTATAGAGTCATGTTGTTAAGTTTGAAGAATGCCAGAGTTACTTGCTAGTGCTTGGTGAACGGAATTTTTAAAGATCATATAAAACGGGCTATGGAAGTTTCCATGTGGATGATATGCTTATGAAGTCAGGATAATCGACGGATCACATGCGCGACCTACCTGAGATATTTGATGTGCTTCGAAATATAGGAAGAAGATGAATCCACCGAAATGTTCTTTCAGAGTCACATCTGGCAAGTTTTTGGGTTTCACTATAAACTCAGGTGGCATTGAAGCCAAATCAGAATAATTCAAAGCATTGAAACTGGTTACTGCCCCGAAGACGAGGAGAGAAATGCGATGCTTAAATGGTAAAGTCATCGCGCTGAGTAGATTCATCTCAAAGGAGACCAATAAGTGCATACCGTTTTTTGATGCCCTCAAGAAAGAGAAAGAAAAGTTTTTATGGACCAAGGAATTTCACGATGCCTTCCTAAATTTGTTGCACCACATAGATAGACCATTAGTGTTATCGAAGTCTTTGGAAGGACAGGTTCTATTTATTTACTTATCTATGTCTGCTCATGCATTGAGCTGCCTTGGTATGTGAGGAGCGAAAGGTTCAAAGTCCGGTATACTATATAATAAATAGTTCACTAGAGTAGAAAAGAACTATCTAAAGTTGGGAAAGCTGGCGTACTATTTTCTTACTGCCGTGAGGAAGTTGAGGCCATACTTCCAAGCTCATCTAATAAAGGTGTTGACTGATTAGTCGCTAAGACAAGCGTTGCATCAACCTGAGACTTTGAGAACATTGATAAAACGGAACACTAATTTGAGCCAGTATGATATAACTTACTATCCTAGGAAGGCGATTTGAGGATAGGCATTGGCTGACTTCTTTGCTGAATTCACCATCTGAGATGATGAAGTTGAAGAAGAATGTGTTAAACTTTATCAATGGAAGTTTTACGTAGATGGAGCCTCTAATGAACATGATTCTAGGGTAGGAATTTTTCTTGTAACCCAAAAGGACAGAAGTTATGCTATGCTTTAAGGTAAGATTCCAAGCAATGAATAGCGAAGCTGAATATGAAGCATTGATTGCGGAACTCAAGATAGCGAAAGAGTTGAAAGTCAAGACATCACATACTTTTATTGACTCTCGACTGGTGGTTTGCCAGGTGAAGAAAGAATTTTAGGCTAAGGGTGCAAGACTCGCTCCTTATCTATCGAAAGCGTTGGAACTGTTGGGATGACTCTAAGCATCGATGAGATGGACGTCAATTGGATCTTGGAGACGGAGGAAGATAATGAGTTGTGGATGACTCCGAAAAAAGATTATATGCTAAAGGGGACTCTCCAGAACGGAAGAAACAAATGACAAAAACTTCTGCATAAAGTACCTCGATTTATTATGCAAGAAGGATAACTGTATTGGAGAGGATTCTCTACCCCTTCTAAGGCATGTAGCCAAGGATGAAGCAATGAAATCCTTATGGATGTACATAAAGGAAGTTGTGGTGACCAAACTGGGGGGCGGACTTTAGCATAGAAGGTTCTTCACTATAGATAATTCTGGCCAACTTTCAACTAGGATGTAGCTGATTATTCTAGGAGAGTTGACAGATGTCAAAGATTTGTGAATATTCTGGGAGACTCTTCCAACGAGCATATGCAAATGGTTAGGCCATGGTTGCTTAAGGTTTGGGGAATTAATATTAATGGGATGCTACCAATGTTAAAAGGTGGGGAAAAACATGCGATAGTGATTGTGGACTGCTTCGCAAAATGGACCAAAGTAAAACCGCTTATAGTGTTCACTTCGACAAAAGCAATCAATTTTGTAAAGAAAAACATTTTGTAGTGAAGAACATTTTGTGCATATTTGGAGTTCCAAAGAAGATTATCACTGACACTGGAACTTAGTTTGAAAGTGTAGAGTTTCGAGAGTTCTATTGTAACATCCCCCTACTGGGAGGCCCAAAACTAACGGCTACGGATGCTACAGTCATCCATAGTTATTAATCCTCGATGACCAAAAACAGCAGTGCTAGATACATTGATACACAGATCATAAGAATATGGAAAAAAATTAACAATTCAAAAACATGTTTCCACATTCCATTCAAAACATTTCATGTTTATTACATAATCCCAAAAACGTTAACACCGTTCAACAAAAATATAATTATTACACATATGCTAAGAGCGACATATGAAGATGCCCCCTTGGTTGATCAGAGTATATAATAAGGCTAATAAATCTGCCTTTACATCCAAATACATAGCAGAAAAAGATAACACTAAATAACTAACTGCCTCCTGCACGCCTCCGGAAGCTTTATTCGTCTAAGAAGAGAAGCTGAAAACCTTAAATCTCAAACTACTCAAAATCAATTGAGTACCTGAGAGTTTAAGGGGAAAACAAAAACTTCGAGTCAGACATAAAGCCTGGTATGAATAATAATCTAACATCTCAATCCTGTTAGATATCTAGTGAGACCACGCCGCTTAGTGGAATGAATTTTCCACTCACTGGTATCCTAAAACCTTTATAAAACCATATACTGTGCTCCTGCATCTACAATGGTTAAAACACACATTTCAAAATGTTATGATGATATGCATACATGTAAACATTTTGGATTTCCAATCCCCAATTTAATTTGACATCCTGTCATAATTATAGTTTTTAGGGTCATTATTAACCTATTAGTTTTCATGGGTTTACAAATAACCTTTTTGTAATTCATGGACACCCTGTCCTATTCATAGTTTTCATGAGATCACTAAGAACCTATAGGCTCCTGCCAATTAACTTAATTAATTCATGGGTCCCCTTGAACCTATTAGTCATTCCATTTACTAATCCCCTTATTCTAGTTTTCATGGGTTGACTAGGAATCTATGGATTTATCCAGTAACTCACTTCTTATCCAAGTTTTAGTGGGTTGACTAGGAACCTAATGATGCCTCCATTAACTTCTTTCTATCCTAGTTTTCATGGGTTGACTAGGAAAAAATTGACTGATGTCAATTCTTAATCCGGATATAGTTTTCATGGGTTCACTACAAACCAATTAGCCCCTGCCAACCTACCTTAATACATAGTTTTCATGGGTTTACTATGAACCTTTTGGTTACCCCCAATAACTACATAATCATAGTTTTCATGGGTTTACTATGAACCTATCTCCCAGACAACTTCAAGGTTTAGGCATCCTATATTTTGGTCTCCTAGACTCGCTGGATGCAATTCTACTCATTCAAGAATTTAATCGATTTATATTCACTACTGGGTTAACCTAGCTGGTTCTCCTACCACTTTATCCCCAAAATACATTTATGGGTTCTTATCATGTGAATATATTTATATTTGAAGAAGCAAACATAACAATTTAACAATTCACTCCTATGGGTTTAAGGTCCTTGAAATACTTTTCATATAAAAATAGTTAATCCCTTTAACTTATATTTTTATTGTTATCCCGCCTTTTGGCAAGGCCGTGACACCAAAAAGTTGACTGGAAAACTAAAGACAGTTCGTCGTAAAAGTTCGATATGCACTGTTTCACCATGGATATCAATGAATTTTGTCCGAGTCCGGATCGGGCTACAATTGATAAGACACGTCAAGGAAAGCCATAGGAGCCAGCGTTCCAAATCTCGAGTCAATCCGAGTTCGTACGCCCAAGATATCATCGATGCAAATGAAGGACATAGCCTTGTGTTCGTCTCCATATGGTTCGTATCCATCAAGGTCGACTCCATCAAGATCGACTCCATCCCCTTCGTATCCCTCAGAACAAACCCTTAGCTCGGATCCATCGTCCCTGCATTACTTCGAATCCATGAGAAGTACCATTGCTTCGACTCCATCAAAACACCCTCCACGTTCGAATCCATCCAAGGCCTCCCGTGGTTCGAATCGATCAAAATATATCCAGCTTCGAATCGATCAATGGGAAGGTCTTCGAATCCATGCAATTGAAGCCTTCGAATCCATCCAGACATAGTTGCTTCGTATCGATCGAATGGAACACGTCACGATCGATACGAACGAACCCTTGTTCGAATCCAGATATGATCATTGTCTTCGAATCCAACGTCTCGAGTCCACACAGCTAAAACCCCGGGTACGACTCAGTAAAACTCGGAGATAAAACGGGGTTGACCCGAGGCATGCGCACCACGCCGGAGTCTTCGCATACGGGGGGATCGATTCGAACGAATCGATTCGAACGTATCGATTCGAATGACTCCAGGAAACGAAAAACACCAACTTGAATCGATCATAACTTGAGATCCACAAGTCCAAATGCCATGAAATTTTCACAGAAGCTTAAGCACATGATGAAGAATGTTCACTCCAAATTTCAGCTCGATCGGATGATTTCTTGATCGATTCGAACCAAGGGTCGAATCGATCCCAAAGTGGGCCCGGATCTCCAGATTTCGGCCATGTGGGCCCCCTGACGTACCAGAACTGGTCTCCCCTCATTTTAGGCGAAATATCAGCCTCCTACACCTATAAATAGAGCCCCTAGTCATTCAGAAAAGGGGTCGGAGAATTCTAATACTAAAGAGCGCCCAGATTCTGCCAGATTTACTCCAGAACACCACTGCTTCCTTAGATTCAGATTGTAATCATATAATCAGTTGTACTATCTCAGAAGAAATTGTAATCATCAAGTAAACATCAATAAAATCATCAACTTCAGAGTGGACGTAGGCAAGATCGCCGAACCACTATAAATCTCGTGTTTCTGTTCATTATTTCTGAATTGTGATACCCTGTTTGCTTAGATCTGAGATTTGTGTGCGAATATTGTTGATTTATATTCATATACTGGTGCTTTCACAACATTCGGGGTTTGTGACCAATTTTGGCGCAAACACTTTGGTGCTTTCACCGAGAACAACTAGGACCCGCTACACAAGATTTGAAAATTTGAAAGACAATGACTCGACAAACAAGTAGAAGGCAAAGAGCTGGGAGAAGTCAGCACGAAGGAAGTCAAGAGGCTTCCTCAGGAGCAAACCAAGCATCGATCTTCATCACCAGGGATGAGATGGAGACAATGATGAAGAGACAGGAGGAGATGATCCAGAATTTGCTTCAACAAATTGGACAACTTGGAGCACAAAATCAAGGAACAACCGGAATCCAGAACGGAGCAGGACCATCTGGCGCAGCGCCGGAGCTGGGGGGCACCCACTTAGGACATGTTGATCCGAACACGGGAAGAGAGACAAGGACATCCGAGCAACCTGACAGCAATAGAGGGATGAACGCTCAGTCAGGGGGGCAAACACCCGAAAGCTCACACGGACTCGGGGGGCAGATCGAAGGTAGTGAACAAGGACTACAGCTTGGAGACAATGATAGATTGGCAGAGATGGTCAGGCGAGCCATGAGAGGAGGATTAGTAAACAGAGATCTTGAAGATGTGAACAAGAGTCCCTTTTCTCCTGCGATTAGGTTGGCTAGGAACCCACCAGAATTCAAACTACCAACAGTAGAAGGGTATGATGGGAGGACGGACCCTGCGGTCCATCTAACGAGGTATATAAGGCACATGGAAGTGCTGGGGGCATCACAGGAAGTCATGGCCCGGTGCTTCCCATTGTATTTGACAGACATAGCAGCTTTATGGTTCAGACAGCTAGAGAGCGGCTCCATTGGGACATGGACCGATTTGATTGAGAAATTTATGAGGCAATTCAGAGTTCATATTTCGAGACCCAAGAATGTGATGAGTTTGGCAACGCTAAAGCAGAAAGCTGGGGAGTCTTTGAGGAATTTCCTGACGCGATTCAATGCGGCAGCAGCATCGGTGTATCGGCCAGATCCATCCATGGTTATGATGGCAGCCGTGTCCGGAATAGCTGACGGCACAGAGTTCAAAAATTCATTAACTAAGGATCCACCTATGGATATAGGAGAATTCTATCACGAGGCAGAAAAGTTTTTGCGATTGGAAGACGCTAATGCTGAAAGAGAAGAAGGAGAGGGAATAGAAGTTTATGCACTTAAAGACAAAAAGCCTCTCGAAAATGATTCAGGCAAGGATAAAGGAAAACGAAAGGCTGAGGACAATGGTGACAGGTCAAAGCGACTGCGAAGAGAGCCACGATTCACCACTTATTCAGAGCTGAATGAGAGTTTGGAGCGAATCTACCAAGATACACGAGAGCAAGTTCCCTACCGTAGGCCAATACGAAGGGATCCCACTGTTGACGAGAGGAAATCAGACAGATACTGCTTATTCCACGAACTGAATGGTCATAACACTAACGACTGTAGACATCTGAAGGATGAGGTGGAAGGGCACATCAGGAACGGTATGCTACTTCAATATGTGAGGAGGCGAGCTCCAGCGGTGGAGCCAGAGCGACCACCGTCTACATCAGCCAGGGGTGCCCCCGAGCCAGGACATCGTATGATTATCAATTAGTTGAAATAACGATGAATAAGTTGTAAACCTCTCACCAACACAGGTAAGTCATTTACACATGTGCGAGATCACGAACGGTCCATAGGCATGTTGTGAATGACTACTGACCCTATCGTTGTGGAAGTTTACACTTTGACATCCTTGCTTTGCTTTTGCTTCATTTTGATTTGAACATTTGAACTTGACTTTGTTTAACATTTTTGCTAAAGACTTATTTTCAATGAAAAAATGCTACTTGTGATTTCATAACGGTTAAGCCACTTACACATGTACGGGATCACGAACGGTACCTAGGCATGCTCTGAGATGGCGATAAACCGTTGCAAGAAACAATCCGGGGATTCACCCGAATGTGAAACCTGGTATTGATGATACTAAGTCCCTCCCCGGGCACACTCAATTCGCCTCGAACGGCATCCGACCGCGAACGGTCACAATTCGATCGCGAACGATCACACTTCGCCACGAACGGCACCCGACCTCGAACGGTCACCATTAGCCTCGAACGGCACCCGACCGCGAACGGTCACACTTCATCTAGTACAACATTCGATCACGAACGATCACACTCTGCCTCGTACGGCACTCGACCACGAACGGTCATAATCCATCCTAATTCGTCTGGAACGACATCCGACTTCGAACAGTCACAATTCGTCTAAAACGACACCCGACCTCGAACGGTCACCACTCGCCTCGAACGGCACCCCTCAACTCAAATGGCTTGATCACGAACGGTCGTCATTTGGGGCCATATGAAAATGGCTAGATCGCGAACGGTCGTCATTTAAGGTCATACAAAAAATACTATATCGCGAACGGTCGCATTCCACCTCAAAATGGCTAGATCGCGAACGGTCGTCATTTAAGGTCAGATAAAACTATCAATGTCTTCGCAGGTCATCAACAGGATATGAACATCCATCTTATGAAACTACAAAACACACCTTCCTATCACAAGGCATGTTTTGGGGGGCAAATGTTATCCCGCCTTTTGGCAAGGCCGTGACACCAAAAAGTTGACTGGAAAACTAAAGACAGTTCGTCGTAAAAGTTCGATATGCACTGTTTCACCATGGATATCAATGAATTTTGTCCGAGTCCGGATCGGGCTACAATTGATAAGACACGTCAAGGAAAGCCATAGGAGCCAGCGTTCCAAATCTCGAGTCAATCCGAGTTCGTACGCCCAAGATATCATCGATGCAAATGAAGGACATAGCCTTGTGTTCGTCTCCATATGGTTCGTATCCATCAAGGTCGACTCCATCAAGATCGACTCCATCCCCTTCGTATCCCTCAGAACAAACCCTTAGCTCGGATCCATCGTCCCTGCATTACTTCGAATCCATGAGAAGTACCATTGCTTCGACTCCATCAAAACACCCTCCACGTTCGAATCCATCCAAGGCCTCCCGTGGTTCGAATCGATCAAAATATATCCAGCTTCGAATCGATCAATGGGAAGGTCTTCGAATCCATGCAATTGAAGCCTTCGAATCCATCCAGACATAGTTGCTTCGTATCGATCGAATGGAACACGTCACGATCGATACGAACGAACCCTTGTTCGAATCCAGATATGATCATTGTCTTCGAATCCAACGTCTCGAGTCCACACAGCTAAAACCCCGGGTACGACTCAGTAAAACTCGGAGATAAAACGGGGTTGACCCGAGGCATGCGCACCACGCCGGAGTCTTCGCATACGGGGGGATCGATTCGAACGAATCGATTCGAACGTATCGATTCGAATGACTCCAGGAAACGAAAAACACCAACTTGAATCGATCATAACTTGAGATCCACAAGTCCAAATGCCATGAAATTTTCACAGAAGCTTAAGCACATGATGAAGAATGTTCACTCCAAATTTCAGCTCGATCGGATGATTTCTTGATCGATTCGAACCAAGGGTCGAATCGATCCCAAAGTGGGCCCGGATCTCCAGATTTCGGCCATGTGGGCCCCCTGACGTACCAGAACTGGTCTCCCCTCATTTTAG
Organism: Allium fistulosum; assembly: GCA_030737815.1. Taxonomy (NCBI): domain Eukaryota; kingdom Viridiplantae; phylum Streptophyta; class Magnoliopsida; order Asparagales; family Amaryllidaceae; genus Allium; species Allium fistulosum. The sequence continues at coordinate 1,044,413,142 of CM060906.1, forward strand.
GCGAAATATCAGCCTCCTACACCTATAAATAGAGCCCCTAGTCATTCAGAAAAGGGGTCGGAGAATTCTAATACTAAAGAGCGCCCAGATTCTGCCAGATTTACTCCAGAACACCACTGCTTCCTTAGATTCAGATTGTAATCATATAATCAGTTGTACTATCTCAGAAGAAATTGTAATCATCAAGTAAACATCAATAAAATCATCAACTTCAGAGTGGACGTAGGCAAGATCGCCGAACCACTATAAATCTCGTGTTTCTGTTCATTATTTCTGAATTGTGATACCCTGTTTGCTTAGATCTGAGATTTGTGTGCGAATATTGTTGATTTATATTCATATACTGGTGCTTTCACAACATTCGGGGTTTGTGACCAATTTTGGCGCAAACACTTATTAAGGCCATACTTCTTCAAATTTACATACTTAAATTCATTACGAAACTCTTTTACTTAAGCCATGGGTTTTTCCTTTCAAAAATTTGAGTTTGGGTCTTAAAAACCTTTCGACACCTTCGAAACCTTGCTTTCGACCTCATAGGATGACCTCCTTCGAAAGCATAAAATCTATCTTTAAAACATTAGGCTCCTGCCTTTCGAATACTTTAAAACATCTCTTTTGAAACCTTTCGACCATGTTAAAGTATTATCATATAAGTATAGAAGCATAGCTTCAAAACCATTTAAAAGTACAATTTCGAAACCGGTTACCCTTCGAAACCATTGAAAGTCCACCCTTTCGAAAGCATTGGGTTTATATTTAAAACATAATTTTTTTGGGTTAAAGTGAACATAGGCGAAAGCATCTCTTTCGAAACCATTCTTTAATTCAAAAAGAATTAGGGAAGCTTGATGGTGTCGAAACAATCCTTTCAAAAGCATCAAAACATTTGTGTAAAACAATTGAATGTTGACTTCGAAACCCCTTCCGAAACCATTGCCTTTGAAACCCCTAACTCCTTTCGAAAGTATTATGAAATGGCTTATATTTATAAAACAACCGAACCCTTCGACAACATTGATGTCTTCAATACCATTGAAAGGTCATAAATTCTCAGAATGTTTTCGACTTCATCGAAACTACCTGTTCTGAAAGCTTTAAACAAAATCTAAGTAACTCATTTAGAAACTACTTCTTTAAAACATAAGCGGTGGCTCTCTTTCGATAGCCTCTTTTGGAAATATCTTTCACAACCATAGGTTTTGACTAAGCCAAAACCACTTTTATAACCAGGCAAGCGTTTTTCTTTCAAAACAAAATAAAACAAGGGAATCAACCCCTTCGAAAGCTACCTTTCGACACCTTACCTTCCACCTTTCTTCAATCCACTACGTACCATCTAAATGATACCATGTGTATTGGTTTACTGGTTTTGACTTAAGAGGTTTCAACTAGGTTGGAGGTGGAAGCTCTGGGTTGAAAGGTCATTCTAAAGAAGGCGGAACCCCCTTTTATGAGCAAAATGCTAGTTTTACCAAATAAAGTAAACTTTTTTTTAACAAACTTGCCTACTTATAAACATTTGATTGAATGTCATAAACTTTCAAATAATTTGGATAATATTTGCCGCATTTTCTCAGATCTAAAACCATGTTAAATTTGAACAACTAAACCCTTCCTATTAACAAAACAATTAAACCATTTAGATCCTCCTTTCAAAATAAATTAATTTCCATACTAAATCACTAAGTAAAAATCCCCAAAAAATTCAAAATTTTACTTTAATCATGTTATCTGACATATCAAAATTTCAGACCCAAATTCTCAATATATTTTTCTAAATAAATTTATAAACCCAAATAACCATATTTTCCTTTGAAAATTCATAATTAATTCTTCGTGGCTTGGAAAATTATGAAAATTGAAACCCAACTCCAAAATTATGAGTTTCCATAACATATAATTTTTCCATGGCATTTAAAAATCATTTGATCTCGGTTTTACCCTAAACTACCATCATGTTTAAACCAAATAAATCATAAATCAAGCATATCATCATTCAATATATCATAAAAAATGAGTTTATCCCTCAAATCCGAAACTGTATGATTATAAAACCAAGCTAGAGATGTAGTGATTATTATTCACCTTAGATTGGATAAAGAAATTGAAGATTGATTGAGATTGATTTCTTCTAGCTTGAATCCTAAGCTCTACTTTGATTTTCTCTTCTCTTCTTTCTTCCTAATGGCCGGCCTTGCTCTTTCTTACAATTATAATTTTGCTTGTTATAAAATGAACGTGTATGGATAATGGGAATAGTATACGGGTGGGAAATATGGGTGGCTATTTACCCTAAAGCCCTTATGTTAATTTTGGCTGTCACTTAACCATTTATAAGTTCGTTTAATTTAAATAAGCACGACCACTACATGTTTATTAATCAACCTCTATCTCCTTATCTACATTATTCTATTTAACTTATTCTAATTAAATCTCCTGAATAATATTAATAAAACTTAGGAGTGTTACATCTATTCCAAATACTGGATTGAGAAGAAATTTGCATCAGTAGCACATCCACATGCAAATGGATAGGTGGAGGCTATAAACAAGACTATCAAGTCCATCAACAAGAAGAGAGTGAAGAGGACTAAGCGAAACTAGGTAAATGAGCTTCCATTAGTGTTATGTGCTTATCGAACAACCCAAAAGTTTGCGACTAGTCATACTCTGTTTTGTTTGGCCTATGGAACTGAAGCCATGATACCGATAGAATCTGAAGTTCCTTTGTCCAAATTGGGAAGGTCCCTATGCGATTGCATATAATTTTAGAGTGGAACTTTCAAGCTATCAATAGTAGGTGAGTTCCCAATTTAGTAGGCATGGAATAGCAAGCACCTACGATGCTGTTTCACTTAGTTTCCCTTTTTGCAAATAAGGCATCATGTTCATCGGTATTTGATGTAATAAGGCAAAAATTGTTGTTCTGTTGTTAATAAATAAAGTTGGCTCGAACTTTTTGAATCATTGGATCCATATTCTTAAAGTATAACTTTGTGCTGTAAGATTAGTGGCAAAACCAAATAATATATTTTTCGAAAACAATGTCTATGTACTTGGAGATATGTACTGATGAACTCCTTTGATCCACGATTGAGTCACTGAAGTATAATCGAACCGGAGGATGATTGGATGATTTGCCCCTATGCATTCCATCTTTGACCAATGCCCAGAGATAGGTGGGGTCAAGGAAGGATACCCAAAGATAGGCATCCAAGGCACTAATTCCTGGAGATAGAAGTTGGTGTATATTTGAATCTTTGTAGGTACAACTTTGTTTATGGTCGAATGAGATATGTTCATCCGATGCTAAGCAAAATTGATCGACAAAATACCACTTTGTGTAGAAAAATAAGAAATGTTTGGCCGATGATAAACTCAAATAAGCAACAGATCGACACTGAGCAATTACAGAAATTTATTTATGTATCAAAGTTGCAGTTAGTAAGAGCGTTGCATAGATCACAAACACATGTAGGTATGATATATAAGTGATTATATTTCATCTAATCATATATTGTACATGCAGGCAAGTACATAGGCAAGAAAATAAAAAAATACAGTAAAGTAAATAAGACTGAGTTGAACATAAACTAAAATTTTATTTAAATCGTCTTTTGAGTATAAAGTTTGCCGGGGTTGCTTTCGCACAACGACGACCTATGTACATAAAAAATTCAAAAAATAAAATAAAATCAAAAAGTGGTCTCTAGGAAGCAGTAGGGACCAGCTATTTCTTCCTCTTCAGCCTTTTGATATCCTTCTTAGAGCCCTTCCTAGCTGACTTGCGCTTGCCTGCTTTGATGGACTTAAATAGTGGCTTATCATTGTATTCGTTCCGATTGTAACTGAATGAGGATGCAAGAGTCTTCTAAGATACGAAGGCAGCTTTGAAAACTGATGCAGAGGGATGTTTGATAAGACCAGAAGAAGGATTGAGGTAAACACTCAAGCTTGGAAGGTACATGGATAACGGAAGTGAGACCTTCACCATACCTGGCTCCTTTTGACGTCTTTAAGCTTGAAAGCATCAACCACTTTTTTCTCCGCCATAGAAGTGGTTTCAAGCTTCTTCTCATTAGTGATAGTCATGTCATTGCCTATGGGGATATCAACGTCATTAAGCTCCATAGGGCCCTTATTTTCTCAGAGTCAGGACGGGGGCCAAAACTAGTGGGTATGGAAAGAAGGAATCAATATTGTGGTGATGACATGTGACAATCGAGACACATTAGAGCCTGAAGCAGCCGAAGTATGTGGCGGAGATGGCAATGCCGGAGCTGCCTTGTAAGTTGAAAAACAGAGTGATAAAGGTTGGTGATGTCCATGGGAGAGAAATTAAGCTCTCAAAGACCAGAGAGTCTAGAGATATACCTTGAGTGGGTGAAGACTCTTATGGAGAAGATTCATCAATTTCCCCGTCATTAAGAACTTTTGGAAGTGTAACTCATTTCAGAACCACATAAACGGCGAGTCGTTGGGTGATACATATTAATATACAAAAAGAGCATTAAACAACTATACTAACTAATAACTTTAGAATCTCACATCAAATGCTCTCACCAAATATAATATTACACAAATATATCTGATATTACTACTTAAGTTTATACAACGCAAATTCAATCAAATTCACACATTGTCACATCATATTTAATATACACATTGTTTTACAATACTTATATACAATATTCCTAATATATATACAAGTCCATGCCACCAGGTCCATCTTGTCACCAGACTCCATCAGCCTGAGCAAAATAGACAAAAGAAAATATAGGACTAGGTCAGACATAGGTCTAAGTAAGTGAAGCCATTTTAATACATGTATACTACTATGACAGTAATATAGCATGATTTATGTATAAAGTATAACAGCTTCTAGTCCCGTATAACTCAATATAAATGATATGATACTATCTAAGAATGATCTGGTTCCGAACACCTACAATAAAGGATCCATGTACATAATCCGGTCTAGCCACCTACGGTAAAGGATTAAACGCCTACAACTATTATTTGTTTTCGATATGTAATCCAGTCTTGCCACCTACGGTAAAGAATTACACATTTACAACTACTATCTGGTCTTGCCACCTACAGTAAAGGATAGTAATACGAGTTGGACTCATGCCTGGTCCCGCTATGTGCACTACAGGTCAACTTTTGTCCACCTCAAAACTCCTAGACCAACCTCGTTGCTCTATAGGAGAACACACATCAATACCATGAACCAAAGACCCACCATGTGTGCTACATGATTCGGGTATTCATTGTACATGTAAGTCTACACAAACTACATTCATATCTCATCATCATCGTCGAGCTATACATCCAAACAGCAACTATACAAGTCGAAGAAATCACCAAAGAGTCACCAGAGAATACCATGCATAAATTCAAAGCATTGCACATCGATTCAAGCATTCAAAAGCTTGAAATAACCCTGGGTTGTCCACTGATGGACCGATGTGCACTACCGGTGCACGTCTCGGTTATGGGTTTTCCTTTATGTTATGTATATTTTGGTTTCTAGATTCAATTTATTTACTTTATTCTTTGTTTCTAAAGGTTCTATATCATTTACACATACATTATCGATCATGTTCCTAGGGTCCTAACATGTTCATATACATCAAATTGAATTTCTATAGGATTTTGATTCAGATCGATGAGGAATAGGGTTTTCTGTTAATTCCTTAAAATAGTGTATATATATTTAACTTCATAGTTTTAGGTTTCATCATTTAGGCCATTTTACATCATACTTAAATCTTAGAACAGCCTTAAAACATCATATACTATTATCAAAGCAATATATCATGATCGAAGAGGACTCACTTACCAAAACTCCAAGGTTGCTTCCTTCCTTCATTGTTATGTCCATTTCCAGCCAAGAACTTCCATTTTTCACGCTAACTCTTTTTCTAGATCGCGTTTCTCATCTATACAGTCATTTTGAGGGTAAGACGAAGGTAAGATGAATGATAATTGGATATGTACACATATACGATATACAACCATTTTTTTAGATCATATATGATATACATGAATATGTATGCATATACAAGATGAAGGTAAAATGAATGATAACTAGATAACTGGAGTGAATCCTCTCTAGAACTATCAAACTGGAGCACTTGAAATATCTCTGTCGACCCGAGTATTATAAAATAATAAATTGGTCAGTTTAGTCTATAATGAATGAGTTAGGCAAGATAAATAACGAATGAAATGAAATAGATCTCAATAATCCCAAAGCCAATTATCGACAAACATCAAGAATGCTTTAATAAACTCCAAGAATGTAATCACCAAATATCAAAACACAAGATAGCTGCTAAAAGCAAAACCCCCAAAACTATTCGGTGATAACACAAATAACATATAATCTAGAAATCATCAATAGAAATCCATAAATCACATAAAACGGGGAAGGGCGCAAAAACTCCAAGATTGGTGAATAAATTCACCTACATGCATGTACACCTAAGATAGACATAAATGTCTATAAAACTCCAAGATAGGTGTAACCCCATAGTAATTCCCAGATAGGCGAGAACCTATAAAACTCTAAGATAGGTGCGACACCTGTAAACCCTATGATATGAACAAGACCTATAAAAACTCCATGATAGGTACAAGATCTATAGAACTCCAAGGGCGAGTCATAAACTCGTCGATATAAGTGTCATGTGTCCCAAATACCAACCGAGTAAGTAACAACTATATGTCCCATACCACATAGGTTTACCTAAACGTTTATAATGTAGTAAACTCCACTTGTGTTTATAAATAGCTCAACCGAACAAGTCTGGGAATTAATCGAAAAAATAAACGCGAGCGTTCCATACCGTGAATCAGAGGAATATGGATCTTAAGACTAAATTAACACTAGAGAGGGTGAATAGTGTTTAATGGATTATATGAATATTTTTCAAATTCTTTAACATTCTACTTAGAATGATGTAATTAACAATCACAAAATCAAAGTGCAGATAAAAGTAAATGCAGTGAAAGTAAAAAAGGAAAGAACACACCAGGATTTTATATTGATTCGAAGTGATCCTACACCTAGTCCTGCCAATTCCTTATATGGATTTCTTTTCAACTAGTAAATGCAAATACAATCTCAATTTCAAGGCTACAAGACACACCCTCTGGAATCCCGACGTTTGTATAGAGTCGCTTGATTTCCATGCTACAAGCACATCAACTAGATTTACAGGCTACTAAGCATACCCAATTGATTTCACGGGCTACAAGCACACCCACAAGTATAGCAGTATGATTTGATAGAGTTTTACAGACTCAGATCTTCGATCTTAATAATAATTGATCATATAACTCTTGAATAGCACTTTGATCTTGGTTTGAGTAAGAGAGATGAGAGAAATCAAAAAGTAGATTAAGGAGAATAAAACTGGTGACAATTGAATTTGATTCTGGTTGAATTTCGCAGAGTTTGGGTATATTTTGATTTAGAAATGAGAGATTGGAAGTAGGAGATATGAATAAGGAAATTATGATTTAAAATTCATTTGGAAGTCTGGTATTTATAGAGGAACAACGGTCATATCCATTCGTGAAGAGATATGAAGAAAATATACTTCTTTTGAAATTTAAATTTTGACAAAGATCAACCACTATGTCGACATACAACATTGAGTATGTTAACATACTCTTTTTAAAATTTAAAAATACTTTACAACATTATTTTGAAAAACTCATTGTTTTGTAAATAATTTGATACTTCGTAAAATAATTAAGCATAGTTTATACATATTTTAATCATAATAAAACTTTATATAATAATTTTAAAACTTTTAATACAATATAAATAATATATATAATATTGATATAATTATAACTTATTAAATTATAAACAAAAATTTAATATATATAAACTTAAAATCACTAAAATAATATCTTTATAAGTATAAGAGATTGAAAATCATTTCGAGAAATATTTTGAAAGGATTATTTAAAAACTAGGATATTTGAAAACCAATTTGAAACAAAATTAGAGAAGGAGAGATAGATCAGGAAAGTGCTATTAAGGTTTCAACATAAATTCTACGAATCTATGACTTGTTTGGAATATTTTGAACTCTTCAATACTCACGAGCCTTCCTTCTCCAACTCTTAAAACTCTATATCAGCATCTTGAATCTACTCTTGATATTGTACAGTCTTCTTAATCAACACCTGTACAGTATCCTAAACTATATACTATATATAACTTGATAAAACATTTATATTTTATATAAACTATAGTTGTTATCATCAAAACCAATACCAAAGGTACTAACAATCTCCCCCTTTCTGATAATGACAACTGTGTATATAAAATATAATATAACTCCCCCTGGGTTACAAAACTCCCCCTTAATCAATGCTTAGATTTTATATATGTCTCCCCTTTGCCATCAACAAATATAATCACCTATGACTATAACTCTAACACTAAATCCTACTCTAACTCTAACTCCCCCTAAATAAAATATTATAGACTAATGATATATAATGATGATGAGAATGATTTATATAAGAATAATAAGTGATATTTAAAATGAGATAATCATGAAATGGTAATAATGATAAGAATGATAAATAAGAAATGATAAGTGATAACACAAATCATTAATGGTAACCAAACCAATCTATATATTCATTCAATGCGACACCATAATCCAATCATATCTTAAAATGTACATATAAGTAAGTAGAACAAAAGTTAATTAAATTAAATATACACACCGTACAATCAAATTAACAAAGACAAATACTATCCTAACATGATTTCCTATGATCGGGGATTTTTGAATAGAACAATGAGGATAATGAAGGCAAAAGTTCCCCTTTTGTTCGACGAGATTTCCATCTCGATCAAAACATACTTTTCTGACGCATCGGACTTCGTCACCTTCCTCCATGTGTTCATCCTCTTTCTTTTCTTTCTCTTCTTCCTCTGCTCACTCGTTATTGTTGCTTTAAGTGGGGTTATGAATGGCCAAATTTGCAGAATCGTCTTCAATATCTATTGGATTTTTAGGCTTATTAAATAGATAATTTTTCAAATTACAAAGAATTCTACTTTGTTTCTCTTGTTCTTTGGACATATGAAGTTGTACAACTTGTGTTTCATTTAACATCCCCAGAACATTCTTCATTTCTCCTTACAATTTAATAAATTTGGCCATAATAGTATTCTTTATTTTGTTTTTCTTTATATTTTGTAATTTTTTACTTCATTATTTTTATATTTCTGTTAGAGAACAAATTCCTAACTCTCTTCTTAACTTAGTAAAAGATGTTCGGTTCAACGGTTTTGTTAATATACCGGCTATTTGATTTTCAGTGTTTAAAAATTCAAGTGATATTATTTCCCTGTTTACATTATCTCTTACAAAATGGTGTCTATATCAATATGTTTAGTTCTAGTATAATGATTTGGATTTTGAGATAGATTGATCGCACTTGGATTGTCATAGTATATTTGACGCAGCGGATATTACAAAACAATGTAGATCGATGAATGTAGTAATCGGTGGATTGGAAGATACTGAAATGCCCAAATTCGTTGATCCAAAGATACCGAATTCTAGCTATCCCGAACTCGTTGATCGCGCACGATACCGGGTTCAAAGATCTTCAATTCTTCAAGCGTTGATCAAGCGCACTTGATTCCGCGAATCGGCTTCTGCAATCGTTGAATCGAGCGCACTCGATTAACCGAAAGAGGAGATAGGAGATTACACTCAACTACCAATTGGAATGAAAGCACAAAGCTAACAAAAGAGAATTTTATTCAAAAATCAACAACCTTTACAAAATGACACAACTTGCCTATTTATAGGCTACAACACATGCCACAGAAAATTACACAAGTCTTAAGTCATTTCCGACTCATCACCTACGACCTACGACTCATCATAAGTCATTGACGACTTATCAATAGCTCCGACTCAACAGTTACAATACAGAAACACAATTCTTCGACATACGACTTAAGTACAGACGACATACGACTTAAAGAAATACAACATAATACCATACAACGACTCAACACTTAAGTCGTAGACGACTTAACGACTCATTATAGCTTGGTGACGACTTATCCTCAGCAGCGACTTAAACACATATCACAGCAGCCTCCTCTCACGACTTAAGCTTGGACGACTTAGTGAATAGTGACTTCACGACTTAACCCAGTTCACGCCTTAAGCACACCAGACGACTCATCTTAAGTCGTAACTCGGTAGCGACCCATCCCTTATCTTAAGTCGTGGACGACTTATGCCAGCCTTTCCCTTAAGTCATGGACGACTCGTGCCTTCCGCTTCGATAAGTCATGGACGATTTATACCTTCAGCTTTGTTAAGTCGCGAACTCAAAGCCTCTTCCCCTTTTGGTTTCCAGTTAGGTCGTGGTCGACTCAACACATTTTCCTTAAGTCGTAGCCGACTTAAGCCTTCAACTCGCGCATTTCCTTTGAGTCGTGGACGACTCAAGTCTGCCTCCTTATCTCGTGTACGACTCAAGTTTGCCTCCTTATCTCGTGTACGACTCAAGTCTGCCTCCTTATCTCGTGTATGACTTATGCTATCTCGTGGCGCTTCCTTAGGTCGTGCACGACTTATGTCTACTTCCTTAAGTCGTGTACGACTTATACCTTTGAAAGTTGTGGGTTGCGCTGCATCAATATTGGTGATTTAGTAAAATTTAAACCAAAATCTTTTAATGTTTGTTGCATATAGATAGCCTGTGAATAGGCTCATGCTGCTGAAATATATTCTGCTTCTGTCGTAGATAGAGATACAAATTTTTACTTGTTACTAAATTAGAAGACCAGAGAGTGCCCCAAAAAGTGATAAGTTCCACTGTACTTTTTCGATCTGACTTGCAGCCAACATAGTCAGCATCACTATATGAAGTTAATTCAAAGGAGTCTTCTTTTAGGTAAAAGTGTCTATAGTCTAATGTGTTGTTTACATATCTAAAAATTCATTTTATGCATTTTAAATGAGTTTCTTTAGGTTGAGATTGATATCTTACACAGAGACAAACACTATGCATTATATCAGGTCTACTAGCAGTTATATTGAGTAGCAATCCAATCATTCCTCTATATAATTTTTGATCTACATCGTTTGGATTTTCTTCTTTATTTAATTTTTCATTAGTTTCCATGGGAGTTGGTTTACCACTGGTATTTGATATACCAAATTTCTTAACAAAAACTTTAGCATATTTTTCCAAACTAATAAAAATTCCATTACTTAGTTGTCTTATTTGTAATCCTAGAAAATAACTTAGTTCTCCCATATGAATCATTTCAAATTCCTTAGTCATTATTTCTAGGAATTCATTGTTTAGTTTATCATTGGTAAATCCAAAAATGATATCATCTACATATATTTGTATTAACCGAATATCATTTTTATCTCTTTTAATAGAAGGTGTACTATCTACTTTGCCTATTTCAAAATTTGAGTAATAGATAGGATTTAAGTCTGTCATACCAAGCTCTTGGAGCCCGTTTCAGACTAAAAAGCCTTCTTTAATTTGTAAACATGATTAGGCAGTTTTTCATCTTCAAAAAGTGAGGGTTGTTCTATATATACATCTTCTTTAATAAAACCATTTAAAAATGCACATTTAACATCCATTTAATATAACTTAACATTATTATGATTAGCAAAAGCAAGTAAAATTTGAATAGCTCCTATTCTTGCTACGGGTGCAAAGGTTTCATCAAATTTTCCTTCTTCTTGACAATAGCTTTATCTCTCACAACCTCTCCTTGTTCATTCATTTTGTTTCTGTATACCCATTTAGTTCCTATTATCGATTTATACTCAATTATTGGGAATAATTCTCATACATCATTTCTTATAAATTAGTTCAATTCCTCTTGCATTGCAAGGATTCATGAATCATCAGTTAATGCTTCCTTTGGATTTTAGGTTCAATAGTTGAAATAAAAGCAACGTTGCTCATTTTATTTAGTTGATTTCTAGTTTTAACAATAGATTTAATATTTGCAAGTATATTTTCTATAGGATGATCTTTCAAGTATCTTGTTCTTTTATTTGGATGTGAATTTTTTGAATTATTATTATTTTTGTTTTCGGTAATCTCATTATCTTCTTCATCAATATTTGGATTATAAACTTTAAAATTTTCATCAAATGAGACATGTAATGTCTCTTCAAAAGTATTAGTTCTAGTATTGAAAACTCTATAAGATTTACTTCTATTTGAACATTCAATAAAGATTCCTTTATTTGATTTAGCATCAAATTTATCCAAATTATCTTTAGTATTTAAAATAAAACATTTACCACCAAAACCTCTCAAGTATGATACTTTAGGCCTTTTATTATAGAATAATTCATATGGTGTTTTTTTAGTTAATGGCCTTATTAAAATTCTATTTAATATATAACATGCAGTACCATCTATTCCAGCCCAAATTTTTTTAGGTAAATTACTATCATTTACAATATTTCTAGTGCACCCTTGACTTGTCCTATTTTTATGTTCTACCACTCCATTTTGTTGTGGTGTTCTTGGAAATGAAAATTTATGAGTTATACCTTTCTTATTACAGAAATTCTCAAAATTTTCATTTTCGAATTCTCCACCGTGATCACTCCTAATAGTTCTAATTTACTAGTCATTTGATTTTGAGTTTGTTTAACAAAGATTTTAAACATTTTAAAGGCATCACTTTTAAATTTTAAGAAAATCATCCAGGTAAACCTAGAATAATCATATTTGATTATAAATACATATCTACTGTGATCTATAGATTGTATCTGTGAGGGACCGAAAGGATCTAAGGAAGAAGTTCATGGGGTTGAGAGGTAGAAATCATTTCTTTTGATTTAAAAGAACTTTTTCTAATTTTTCCTAATTGACATGCATCACATAAATTATTAACTTTAAAATTCATTTTGGTAAGACCTCTAACTAGATCATTTTTAGCAATTTTAGATATTAGTTTGAAATTCAAACGACCAAATCTTTTATGTCAAATCTAAGGATCACTTGATTTACCCAAAAGACACAAATTATCATTTGAGATTTTCATACTTAATATATAGATGTTTCATTTCCTAGTACCTTCAAAGATAATGTTTGACTCATTATCTTCGATGTGACATTTATCTTTTATGGATTTAATTTTGAAAACCTTATCACACAATTGACTATTACTTAACAGATTATGCTTTAAATTCCTAACTAACAAAACATTAGAAATAGTAGGAGTTTTAGAACTACCAACGTTGCCGATGGTAATTACATATCCTTTAGAGTTGTCTCTAAAATTTACCGATCCACCATCTTTGTAAACTATATCTTTCAAAATCTTTGGATTTCCAGTCATGTGTCTTGAGCATCCACTATCCAATATCAATTTTCCTTTTGATCTGTAGAGTTTGATCATCAGGTGTCTGTTAATCAAAAGCCATGTAACACATCTGTTCCTACAATTCATACCTTTTTAAAAGATAACGTCATTTTTTATAATGAATAGATGCAATTTTATGAAACAACATTATGATGATCTTGCAAATTATCTTTTTGAAAAAGTGTTAAAAATATTATCAAAAATTACCATTGAAACTTTTTCAAAAATCAGATTATGGATACTTTGAAAACTAATGCTCTGATACCAAATGTGAATCTGCGGAATAGGGATCTTAAGGCTAAATTAATACTAAAGGGGGTCGAATATTGTTTAATGGATTATATGAATATTTTTCAAATTCTTTTAGGATTCTACTTGGAATGATGTAATTAACACTCATAGAAAATACCACAAAATCAAAGTGCGGATAAAAGTAAATGCAGTTAAAGTAAAAAGGAAAGAACACACAAGGATTTTATACTAGTTCGTAGTTACCCTACATCCAGCCTTGCATAATTCCTTGTACGGATTTCTTTTCAACTAGTAAATGCAAATACAATCCCGATTTCAAGGCTATGAGAAACACCCTCCAAAATTGTAACGACCCAGAATTTGACCGCTTTAAAATACAGTATTTAAAGTGATTTAAAATATAAAATAGGTAAGGTTATATGATTCAAACAGTATTAGATAGGATTTGGAAAGAGAAGTATACACAAAAATAGTAACATTTGCCTATATCGACAAAAGTGACAAAATGTTGATTTCAGAAAAGTAAGTTTCAATGGTTAAATAAGTTATTTTAATTAATTTATAAGTGTTTATATTTTTAAATAGCAACAAATTTATTTTTAAATTTGGTTTACATAAATAAATAGTTTAAATAAAATGTTAAAATGTGACCGTAAAACATTTTGTCGAAAATCAACGTTTTGTCGATTAAAAGTTGTCGCAACATTGTCGCACCTTTATTTTCTTATATTGGAACATATATTCAAATAGTATAAGTATTAATTAATTCACTAATCAAATTCACTTTTACTTAATATAATAAGATAACTTCTAGAAGTCATTAGTAAAAGTAAGTAAGAATTAACAAAAGTAAGAAAAAGTAAATCAATATCACATCACAAACTAACATAATTATTATTTTACTTAGCTTATTTCTTAAGGGATTAAGACATAAAGTAAGAAGTGAAAGGATGATGTTAAGTGTTGAAAAAGTGGAGGTTGCTTTAGATTGAAGTAATGTTAGTTTGGTAATTTGGTAAGAGGTTTATTTTGGTGAATTTACCGCTTCTTTCTTTTTCTATAAACACCCACCTCCTTCTTCACTTTCATTCCTGTTTCTTCTTCTTCTTTTCTCAAGCTTCTTCACCTTCTTCCTCTCCTTTTTAATGGCTTCTAAGTCATAATATAAAATTAGAAAGAAATAATGTTAAAATATTTACAAAATATTCAAAAGAAATCAATGTTCATTCTCTTCAAATCAAACTCATCTTTTTTCCATATTATACCTCTTCTTCTCTTGGCCATAACTTCTTTAACCTGAATCAAAATGGAAAATTCTTTTTTTCAAATCATGTATTTTTCCAGTGGCTACAACTTTCATGTTGACAACTTTGTCTTATTCTGTAACGACCAGGTGATTTTCGACCTCCGAAAATCAACACCAATACGTTCACTGTATAGAGTGCCGAGAAACGAGTGCTGGAAATACCAGGTTGTTAGGGTTAAGAAGAAAAGGAGATAGAAGAACAAACAACAAAACAATAACACAGAATTTCACAATCGAAGCGGAACAAAATATAATATACAATAACAGCATTTATACAAGAAAGCTATAACAGTTATTATACACGCAAGTTATCAGAGTATAATCACCCACATATAAAAATGGGCAGTTATAATAACTTGTCCCTAATGCTGAATATACACCCTACAATATACAGCGGAATATAGTCGAATATGTGAAATACGTCTCTGCCATCCAGCTCATCTCCTGAGCTCCAAGCGTCCTAACCTGAAATTCTATAATACTCGGTCTGACTTGAGCATTACAATAAAGTAACACCCGAGTCAGGTTGGAAACCAGCGTGAGTAAACCCACTGAAATTGAAATACTTAAGTTTTAAAAATCTTTGAAAAAAACCTAGGTAACTCGTATAAACCCGACGAGTTATCATCTTATTCCAACCCAAACATTTTCAGAAAATCCAACAATATAAAATAGTGTCTAAAAACAATACTTATTTAAAATAGTTAAATTTTTGAATTTAATCCAATTCCAGCCTATTAAACTCTATAATCGAACCCATAAGGGTTCATAGTGATTTTTAGATCGAAGTGGTTCCGGAAAATACTGATATCCAATTATGGTCTCCTCGAATCCAAGAAAATAAATTAAAAGGGTACATTGTTTAAAATAAACAATGTATTATTTAGGATGACAATATTCAAATATGGAAATTTATTACAGAAATTTATTTCAAATAAAATGTATCATCAGTTTAATCTAACTGTTTTAACCCGTATGACCATTTGATGGCACAGACAAGAATAATTTGAAAATAAATGTCCAATAGAAATAGACCAAGATACAGATTGCCACTAATTTAACGATTCATAACAAATATCAAACAATTCACATGTTAGAATTTCAATAACTCTACTTAACCAAATCCATTTATATTTTTATCCAAATTAATTACAAATTAAAGAAAAGATTAAGCAATTATTCTTAGTTAACTAAAATCAAGAAATCCAATTAATAGCTAAGACTTATTTTATTAACTAAAGATTTAATTGATTAAGAATCTAATTAGTTACTTACTTTGATTATTATAGAATAATTAAATTTAATTTCACACAAAATAATTTAAGCTTAAAATATGGGAAGGTAGACTCTAGTGCAAGGATATAAGTTCAATTTTTTCTTCTTTTCTTTTCTTTTTTTTTCCATTTACTTTTCCTTTTCTTTACTTTTCTTTTTCCTTTATTTTACCTTTTTCCTTATCGTTTTCTTTTTAGTTTTATTTTCCCTCCTTACTCTTCCTTTCTTTTTTTCCTATTTTCTCTCTTTCCGACCCAAACCACCCGGCCCATTCCTTCCTTCTCTCCTCCTTTTTTTTCTTTCTTTCTAGTTCTCACCTAATCTTCATTCAAATTCCAGGCAATTGCACACAGTCGTGCACATACACGTGCACACTACCTACGACTACCGCCATTCGACACCGACCATTTCTACACGTCGCCGCCGACCCCCACTTCCTTCTCCACCATCGGAAAACTCCACAAAACCCCTCGCTTGAAAATCGAACAAAAAACCCCAAACTATACAGAACACACCACCACTCGATCACCTCTCAATGCCGCCGTGTACCACCATTAACCACCGAACCGTGCCAACATCTGCCATAGCCTCCTCTTCCTCTTTCCCCCATACCGCACCTCTCAGGTTGCATCTCGTCGCTACTATCGCCTTGTACTCGAGGCCAAGCAAAACCCAGTTTAAAACCTTATACCCACCTCGCCTGGCCACCACAGGCCGTAGAAAAATCCAACGACATTTTTCCTTGGTGGCCTATCAGTCCAGCCTCCTTCTCACCAACAGCCTTGTCCCGAAACCCAGCACTTTCCCGAAATTCGATGAAAAACCAATTTCCATTCAAACCCCAATTCTCCATCCACACGACAATAAAAATTACCGCACTGCCTCCAAAAATCATGATTTTCGACAACAAGTACACCCATGAAATCAAAAGATTAAATCGTGCGATTTGATTTCTAGTCATTTATAATTAGTTTACTATAATATGGGCTTTTCCATCTCCGTGCTTACCGAAAATTCGTGAAATAATTTTTTGAACAATCCTCACTCAAAATCAAACAATTTTTCTTTTGAAATCATGTTTTAGAACTCCATGGATTTTGAGCTATGGGTTTTTAAAGTAAAAGTTTAAGTTATCCTGTTTTCTTTTCTTTTTTAAAAAAATGAACAGAGGAGCCCTTTCATGGAAGAAGAAGAACAATGTTCTACATGTAGATGGAACTGGGTTTTCAACACAAATTCACTCATACATGTGTCCACATATCAACATATATTCATAGATCAAGGATTTGTTCAAACATAATTATATATATATACAGAGATGAAAGTCAGTAGTACACAAAGTATTTACTCACCATACTTAAAAGATGAACTGCCGCTATGAATTCCTCCCTCGAGTCTTGATCCTCTCCTTTAATTTAATGGCAGATTTTTTTTGAATGTTTGAGTGGTATAAACCAGGCAGTGATATATATATATATATATATATAGAAGTAGAATGGAAAGGCTGGAATCATTTTACAGGCTTCACAACTCCAAGATTTTTTATTTGATTTGATTTGTTATGAAAGGTTAAATTGTATATGACTTGATTTTGATTTTCGTGTGACCTATTGTATGCACGACTTGTTATATTGTGAGCTTGATCTTAAGTTTGCCATGTTGATGTCTCCTAGCAGGTTTACATGTACATTTATATAAATTGATACACACACACATACTTGTTTGTGCTTCCATGATCTTAAGTTTGTGCTTCCTTATGGATATGTATACATTTCTTTACACATGTATTTACATTCTTCATATTCACTATTATATATATACATATACATACACTTATGTAGGTCTTGTCATCACGCATATATATGTGTATACATTTATGAAAATTTCCATATACAATACTTTATATGGCACACACACATATGCTTATATATATTTAATTATCATAAGCTTATATATATATATATATTATTTTCCATCATGAGGCTTTTTCATGTACATATCTATATATATATGTGCAATATTTTACATAACATACATACATATATTTTTACTTACATATGTTTGTCATCATATACATACATTTACTTATACATATTCTCATATACATTGCTTATGTATATTTTGATATTATATATGTATATTCATATTTATACAAATTTTCTTATATCTCACTTCACATGGGCATATATACATATATATTGTTAGCGCTAAAATTTGTCACTAACACCCAAACGTAAATGAAAGCACCAACTAAAAGTCACAGATAATAGATAGAGTGTATGCTGAGAACATAAATATGAAGAGCAGTAGAAATTAAAGAGAAAGCAGAAAAAACAGTGGATTTATAATGGTTCGGCTGACTCCGGCCTACGTCCACTCCAAAATTTTCCTTTTTATTGTTATGAGAATAGATTACAGTTACAATCTGGAGTTTTCAAAACAATTATGGCGGAGTAGCCTTAATGAGGAAGAAGGGAAATAGAATGCAGATCTCTTTTCTAAAGCCCCACATGTTGTATTTATAGGCAAAATCCTGGTTATTGGGCTTCCCAAGTAATACGGGCCCACTAAGACCTTGGCCGAGCTCACATCCTTCACCTCGACCGATCCCAAGTCCTCCATCAGCCGACCTGAGGTAACTATGGTAATGACCCGAAGTGAAATGCTCAGCGACTCGAAGTAACATGACCTATAGCCTAGGCCGAACCCAAGTTGAAGTAACACTCACCCAAATGTCGAACCGAAGCACTCCCTGATGCCGAACGACCACCAATGTCGACCGACCCATTCCTCCTAGACCGAACGACCACCAATGCCGATCGACCCATTCCTCCCAGACCGAACGACCACCAATGCCGAACAACCCATTCCTCCCAGACCGAACAACTACCGACTACCAATTACGACCAACCCATTCCTCCCGGACCAAACGACCACCAATGCCGAACGACCCATTCCTCCCAGACCGAACGACCACCGACTACCAATGCCGAATGACCCATTCCTCCAGACCGAACGACCACTGACTACCAATGCCGAACAACCTATTCCTCCCAGACCGAACGACTACCAATGCCGAACGACCCATGCCTCCCAGACCAAACGACCACCGACTACCAATGTCGAACGACCCATTCCTACTAGACCGAATGACCACCAATGTCGAACGACCCATTCCTCCCAGACCGAACGATTACCGACTACCAATGCCGAATGACCCATTCCTCCCAGACTGAATGACTACCAATGTCGAACGACCCATTCCTCCCAGATCGAACGACTACCGATGCCGAACGACCCATTCCTTCCTCGAGACTCCAACACCCCGACTCCCTCGAGACTCCAACATCCCGATTCACTTGAGACTCCGACATCCCGACTCCCTCGAGACTCCAACATCCTATCTCCCTCGAGACTCCAACATCCCAACTCACTCGAAACTCCCTCGAGACTCCAACATCCCGACTCCCTCGAGACTCCAACATCCTGACTCCCTCGAGACTCTAACATCGAGTCACTAGCCTATGCAGATCCACTTCATCCAATCCAATATCCATCTTCCAAGCACACTACATCATCTATCCGTCTAGTCGACTTAAACCTGTCGTATTCCAGTCTCGACAAACAAGTAGTCGATTTAGTTAAAACCGCCGGTCCGCGGCCTTGCCAAAAGGCGGGTTAACACTTGCCCCCCAAAACACGCCTTCCGATAGGAAGGCGTGTTTTGAATAGCCTTCAATCCATCATCCACATTCCATCCATAGCCATACAATCTGATCCGCAATCCAATCCATTTTATCCTAGTGCCATTGCCGTATCCTTATTCGAATCCGCAACCACTCCGAGTTGATATTCGATTCTGAATCCAATAAACAAACCCTGAGCCAATTCCTTAGCTATCTGAACCTATCAACCAAGTTTTAGTAAATTCAAATCCAATAACTAATAACCAAATCCATGATCACTCCGGGCCGATATCCTGTTCCAACCCCGACTCTCCGGTCAAGGGCTTTTATGTCCTCCGACCTCGGCTCTCCAACCAAGGACTTCTAGATTTCTGACCTCGGCTCTCCGGCCAAGTACTTTTTATATTCTCCGGCCTCGGCTCTCTGGCCAAGGACTTTTACATTCTCCGGCCTCGGCTCTCCGGCCAAGGACTTTTATATTCTCTAGCCTCGGCTCTCTGGCCAAGAACTTCGATATTCACCGGCCTCGGCTCTCCGGCCAAGGACTTTCATATTCTCCGGCCTCGGCTCTCCGGCCAAGGACTTTGATATTCACCGGTCTCGGCTCTCCGGCCAAGGACTTTTATATTCTCTGGCCAAGGACTTTGACATTCACTAGCCTCGGCTCTCTGGCCAAGGACTTTCATATTCTCCGGCCTCGGCTCTCCGACCAAGGTCTTTGATATTCACCGGCCTCGGCTCTCCGGCCAAGGACTTTTATATTCTCCGGCCTCGACTCTCCGGCCAAGGACTTTCATATTCTCCGGCCTCGACTCTCCGGCCAAGGTCTTTGATATTCACCGGCCTCGGCTCTCCGGCCAAGGACTTTTATATTCTCCGGCCTCGGCTCTCCGGCCAAGGACTTTGATATTCACCGGCCTCGGCTCTTCGGCCAAGTACTTTCATATTCTCTGGCCTCGGCTCTCCGGCCAAGGACTTTGATATTCTCTCCGAGTCTATTCCATCGCTCTCCAACGAAGGGACTCGTAACTTGCGATCACTGCCCCGTCTCACCGGTCGGGACTGTGATCGCGAGACCTGTATTATTTATTACACTGATCCAAATCCAATTGTTATAGAATTCAGTTATCAAAGCAGAAGTTCGTACAAAAAAGGAATTAAATTTCCAAAGTGCCACAGAAGAAACCAGAGTTTGCAGAAAAATAGAAAGAAAATAGGATTTCATAGACTCAAGTAGTACGGTTATTTGTCATCTCAAAGCACGCCTAGGGACCGTCCTCGATCCTGTACGTGTGTAAGTGACCTAGCCGTATTACTTTGAGTTCTATTACCGATTCAAAACCATAAATCTGTTTAGTTGATAATGAGATGACGTTGCCTAGGCCCAATGCCATCTTCGTTCGAGGTAGGCGGTGGTCGCTCCTGTCCCACTGCCATAGCTCGATTCCTTACATACTACTATAGATGACCATTCCTTACATGCTCCTCAATGATATCTTTCAAATGCCTACAGTCGTTTGTGTTGTGCCCATCCAGCTCATGGAATAGGCAATGCTTTCCCGATGCCCGCTCGTATTCAGAAGGCTCTCTCTTTGCCGGCCTTCGATATTGGAGGCTCCCTTGAGTATCCAAGTAAATCCTTTCTAGAGTCTCAGCTAAATCTGTGTAAGAAGAAAACTTTGACTCCCTTCGAGGCCTCTTCGAAGTGCCACTGTTGCCATTTGTTTTCCTTTTTCCTTTATCGTCTTTACTTGGAACCTCCCTGGGTGGACCTCCACCCCTCACTGCATAAGATTCATCCTCTCCCCCTACTCTCTCAGCCTGCACATCTTCCTACCTTAGGAACCTTTCCGTCTCATGGTAGAACTCTCCGAGATCCCTCGGTGGGTCCCATTCCAACGATATCTTGAAATCCGAATTATCTGCAATTCCTAAAACTGCTGCCATCAAAACCATCGACGGATCGGGTCGATCCACTGAAGCTACCGCTGCGTTGAATCTGGTTAAGAAATCCCTAAGCGACTCTCCCTTCCATTGTTTCATCGATGTCAAGGTCATTACGTTCTTGAGTCTGACTATATGGACCCGAAATTGCCTCATAAACCTCTCTATCAGCTCTGTCCAAGTGTCAATAGAACCACTCTCCAACTATCTGAACCACATAGCTGCGATATCCGTCAAATACAAAGGGAAACATCGAGCCATGACCTCATCTGATGCCCCCCAGTACCTCCATATGCCTCATGTACCTTGTCAGTTGAACGACTGGATCCGTTCTCCCATCATACATCTCCAACATTGGTAGCTTAAAATCCGGAGGGTTCCTAGCTTGCCTGATAGTAGGAGTAAAGGGACTCCTATTACATCCTCCAAGTCTTTATTTACCAATCCACCTCTCACAGCTTGTCTGACCATCTCCGCTAATCTGTCATTGTCGCTAAATTGTAATCCTTGTCCGCTACCTCTGATCTGTCCCCCAAGTTCACGAGGGAATCCTGGCACATACTCCTCATCATGTACTCCTGCACTCCTGTTGGTGTCGGATTGCACAGCGTCATCTGGTATCCCTCTAACGATTGGTCCAGCATTTCCTGGTGGTGTGCCCCCGAGTTTAGGTCCATCCAGATTGATAGCCGTCTGTTGATTGGGGGCTGCCCCCAGCTGAGCTACTCCCTCTGCTTGCTGGTTGAGCGCTTCTGATCCAGCTCCACGGATCTGAGCTCCTGCATTTCCTGCATGTGCAAATTGTGTGAGAAGAGCCTGCATCATCTCCTCTTGTCTTTTCAGCATTGCTTCCATCTCATCTCTGGTGATGTAGATGGATGCTTGACCTGCTCCAGCTCTAGAGGAAGCCTCTTGACTTCCCTTTTGATTGCTCCTTTCTGCCACTTGCTTCCTTGTTGGTGGTCTAGCCATTACTTCCTAGAATCCAAGTTCCTAAGCTTTTGAATCCAAAATCCTAGCTCCGAAATCCCCGAGTGCTTGCTTCTCAATTACAGCACCAAAATGTTAGTGCCAAAATTGGTCACTAACACCCAAACGCAAATGAAAGAACAAACTAACAGTCACAGATAACAGATAGAGTGTATGTAGAGAGTATAAATATGAAGAGCAGTAGAAATTAAAAAGAAAGCAGAAAAAACAGTGGATTTATAGTGGTTCGGCTGATTCTTGCCTACGTCTACTTCAAAATTTTCCTTTTTATTGATATGAGAATCAATTATAGTTACAATCTGGAGTTTTCAAAACAATTATAGCGGAGTAGCCTTAATGAGGAAGAAGAAGGGAAACAGAATGCAGATCCCTTTTCTAAAGCCCTACATGCTGTATTTATAAGCAAAATCCTGGTTATTGGGCTTCCCAAGTGATACAGTCCCACTAAGACCTTGGCCGAGCTCACACCCTTCACCTCGACCGATCCCAAGTCCTCCATCAGCCGACCCGAAGTAACCATGGTAATGACCCGAAGTGAAATGCTCAGCGACTCGAAGTAACATGACCTATAGCCTAGGCCGAACCCAAGTTGAAGTAACACTCACCCAAATGTCGAACCGAAGCACTCCCTGATGCCGAACGACCACCAATGCCGACCGACCTATTCCTCCCAGACCGAACGACCACTAATGCCGACCGACCCATTCCTCCCAGACTGAACGACCACCAATGCCGAACGACCCATTCCTCCCAGACCGAACGACTACCGACTACCAATGCCGACCGACCCATTCCTCCCAGATCGAACGACCACCAATGCTGAACGACCCATTCCTCCCAGACCTAACGACCACCGACTACCAATGCCGAACGACCCATTCCTCCTAGACCAAACGACCACCGACTACCAATGCCGAACAACCCATTCCTCCCAGACCGAACGACTACCAATGCCGAACGACCCATTCCTCCCACACCAAACGACCACCGACTACCAATGTCGAACGACCCATTCCTCCCAGACCGAACGACCACCAATTCCGAACGACCCATTCCTCCCAGACCGAACGACCACCGACTACCAATGCCGAACGACCCATTCCTCCCAGACCGAACGATCACCGACTACCAATGCCGAACGACCCATTCCTCCCAGACCGAACGACTACCGATACCGAACAATCCATTCCTCCCTTGAGACTCCAACATCCTGACTCCCTTGAGACTCCAACATCCTGACTCACTCGAGACTCCATCGAGACTCCGACATCCCGACTCCCTCGAGACTCCAACATCCCGACTCCCTCGAGACTCCAACATCCCGACTCACTTGAGACTCCAACATCCCGACTCACTTGAGACTCCCTCGAGACTCCGACATCCCGACTCCCTCGAGACTCTAACATCCCGACCCCCTTGAGACTCTAACATCGAGTCACTAGCCTATGTAGATCCACTTCATCCAATCCAATATCCATCTTCCAAGCGCACTACATCATCTATCCGTCCGGTCGACTTAAACCTGTCGTATTCCAGTCTCGACAAAAGAGTAGTCGATTTAGTTAAAACCGCCGGTCCGCGGCCTTGACAAAAGGCGGGTTAACACACACACACACATATATATATATATATACTCATATATATTATCAACATCATAAAGTTTGTATATATTTATCTATATATATTCATGGATATTTTATCTTAATTTAACTGGTGGAGTTTACATACACATTTCTAAATTATTTATCATATCCAGGAATTTAAAACTTTAAAATTAAATATAGTTTTTCATCAAAATCTAGATCCAAGTATTTTTAACATCAAAAAAATTTATTTATTCGACCAATCAAAATTAATATCCCAATAATTTAAATCAGATAATCACCCAATAACAACGTCAGAAAACCTGGGTCGTTACATTCCTCCCCCCTTAGAACTTTTCGTCCTCGAAAAGGAATGAAACGAGAGTTTTAATTTTGATGTGTATTATTTATTAAATCATTCTTTAAACATTTTAAACTCCTTACTCTTTTATTTTACAATTTAAAACACTTTAAATTATATAGTATTTCCAAACTAGTTATATATATATAAATATTTTTCATAACTTGATGTCCAAATAAGTCCATCCTTGTTCTCATAGAAATTTAGTCATACGTTGATCAGCCGTAGGGCTGAAAATCTATAAGTACTTAGTAGACCCATTTTCAACACCCAGTGAAAATACTTGAAAACTTTTTAAAAATGTTATGGAAAGCATCACCCCCCACCACCATGGATCGTAGTTAACACGATGTTTGCGTCGCCATCCTGGCGAAATCCATAAGAAAACTGTAGGCATCCGCACATCTCGACTTTCGCCATGGGAACAACACAGATCGCAGCTACGCCCAGGGTTGCGTTGCCATCACAGCAAAACCCATGTAACTGTAGGCATCTGCGCCACTCGAATTACGCTGCTAAATGAAACTTTACCACATAGATCGCAGACTGCACAAAGTTGTGCCACTATTCCAGTGGAACCCACTGTAGGCTGTAGGCACTCACTGCCACACGAATTACGCTATGGAACTAAACCACATAGATCGCAATCTACCGATGTTACGTCGCTATCCCAACGAAATCAAACGTAGATTTTAGGCAATCACTGCCACTCAAATTACGCTATGGAACTGCGATAGATCGCAGTTCCAACAAAGGTTACGTTGCCAACACAGCAAAACCCAATGTAACTATAGGCATCAGTGCCACTCGACTTACGCTACCCAACAAATGATCATCAAGAACTCGAGTTTTGTCCAGACGTCCTCTGGGATCCCAATTTCACTGAACCCGTCCTTTTGGTTCTAGGCAGAACCACCCAATGGATCTCCTACTATAAGTTTCGACTCTCATGGGGGTGCATTTTTCCCATACCTTTCTCAAAACATATCATACTATATATATATATAGTACCTTTCAAATCATACTCTTTATATGCATCACATATAAACTTCATTTATACAAAATTGATATCTTCAAAATCGATAATTCTCAAATTTGGTTTACCAACTATCCAAAATTGACTTTTTTCCAAGATCAAAAGCCTTTCAAAATCAATGGGTTCCAAAACCTTTCCAGTTTTATTCTCATATATAAAATCATTCTTTCAACTCGAATAAATTTTCAGATCAATAATTTCTGAGTCCATCCCATACTTATATAAACTCTATTTAGTATTCCAATATCTTTCAAAGATTATTTCTTCCGGTTATAACTTCAATAAGGGGAGTTTGAATATATTAAAAAAAATAACCCTATTAATGCTAAATCAAAATGTTCAAGCCCGATTACCTTTTCAAAGTTATTGTAACATTACTTACTTCTTACAAAGTAAGTTTCAATTATGATACTATCCAATCTTCATTTTCAAATCATCATATTTACTCAAATATATTATTTCACTTCAAAATTATTTTTGCCTTAATATTGCGATTTCGGTTCCAATTCAGAATTACTTCGAATTACATTTGGATTATAACTTCAATTTATCACAATTTGTATTTAAATCCATGATTTAAATATAAGTAATTTCCATTCCGGCCAATTTGAATTTAGAAAATAGCTTGAATAGTTGTAAAATAGTTAAATAGTTGATATAAGATGGTTTGAGTTTTAAAAAGAATGGTTTGTATAGTAAATAGTTTGAAAAATCAAAATAAATTGAATATTTAAGAAGATAGATTTTAGACAGTTTATATTAGAATAGTTTATTTGAAAATAGTTTCGGAGTCAAATTAATTCCATTCCCAACCTTCAATTCAAATCAATTTTCAATTTCCTTTCCCATTTAAATTGATTCAATCCAGATTCCAATTTGAATTAACTTCGATTCCAGTTCAAATCAATTCCCAATTTGAATCGAATTAATTCAACTTCGATTACAATTCGAATTAATTCAAATCAATTTCAATTTGAATTAATTTCAATTTCGATCTTAATTTTTAAACCATTTCGATTTATATAAATTCGATTTCGGTTTTCAAAATACCGATTTAATCACTTAAATCAAATTAACCCTCAATATTCAATTTAACAACCCAAGTCTTCAAAATATTTCAATTTTGAGCCCATATTTCAAATATTCTTTTAAATTACCTCTACTTAAACTTACTTTCAAGGTTCAAGTGCGAGGGTTCAAATTTTTTAGAACGAATCAATTTTTGGAATTTAATTTATTTCCCAATTATAACTTCAAACCTTCAAACCTGATTCTTTAAACAATTCTGGTTGACAAGTTTGTTTTAACATTTCAAACTTAAGTCCAAAATGATTCGATTTCCATAAATTCATTTTTATTTCTTAAAATCAAATCATTTAAATAATTTCAAATCAAATTTTATTTCCATTTAATTTCAGGAATGGATACATATCATTTCAATCCACTTCTTAATTTATTCGAAATAATCCAATTTACAATTTTATATACTGTAAGTAACAAACAAGATGATAGCAAGATATCTCAAGGTAAATAAACATCCAAATTACCTAAAACACCAATCAATAGCACCCATCACAAATTTCCAGAATTCAAAACCCGTTTTATTTCAAAAATAATTTTGAAATCATTTACACACGTACATTCTACCTTGCAACTCTCATCCAATCCATACCTTTTCTTTTACAATTTTATTCATTTAACTTCCATAAGTTAAATCTTAATCCCGTCTTGAAATTTTCAACTTCAGGTTATAAGTTCAAAACTTATTTAACTTGCCCTTAGTAAATTTCCAATTCATTCAATCCATTTAATTTTACTCAATTTAAATTTTACATCCCAAATCCAATTCTTGTTAATATCAATTTCCACTTATAAGTTCAAAAACTTATTTCCCTTTGGGTTATACATCTCATTCTAAGGGGGGATTTCAAAATTAAAACATCAATATTTATTTCAAATCAACTTTGAAATCACATATATCCACATGTATATACATATTTTATCCCATTTACATATCAAATCACACTTTAAATTTTAACTAACTCTGGTTTCTATACAAAACAATTCCCTTTCGGAAATTTCAAAACAACTCTTGTTTTAAAAAAAAGATTTCTATTTTCAAAAATATTCTAAATAATATTATTTATTATTTCTTCAACACTTTGGAACAAATTTTAAAATTTTCGGGACTAGATTCAAAACTTCACACTTAAGATCCATTTTTACTTTATAAGTCGTGCTTATATAATTTTTACTTCCTTAAACGTTTTCCATTGTTTTATCATTTCTGTAATAAACATCTTTTATTAAAACACACCAATCCAATTTATGATAATAATCAATATTATCATACTCAGAAACCAAACACACCATGTATATTTCATCATAATTTTCTAAAAAACAATCAAGGTAAACTTATTTCGTTTAAAAACATTTTGAAAAAAAGATTCCCGAAATCTTCGAGATTTAAAATCCTGGTTTGAGTCTACTTTCAGCTAAACTTACTTGCATACTCTAATCAAATCTTAGTTTGGTTATATATGTTTTACCACTTATGTCTTATAATTTCAATAACAACAACCAATCAACTTAATTTACTATAATAATCTACAAAAATTATTTCTTTTATACCAAAATATAATCTCATGTAAAAATTATTTAAAAATCATTTTTAAAATCATTATATATGAAAATAACAAGTACGCCCTCATATATACCACACCCGACTCACTCTAGGGTACTACTGACCCTATTTCTAATGAGTAATCCCCACTAGAGCCAAGGTTCTCGCTTAACCTTCAGCTCTGATACCACGTGTAATGACCGGGTGATTTTTGACCCCCGAAAATCAACACTAATACGTTCACTGTATAGAGTGCCGAGAAACGAGTGCCAGAAATACCAGGTTGTTAGGGTTAAGAAGAAAAAGAGATAGAAGAACAAACAGAAAAACAACAGCACAAAATTTCACAATCGCAGCGGAATAAAATATAATATACAATAAAAGCATTTATACAAGAAAGCTATAACAGTTATTATACACACAAGTTATCAGAGTACAATCACCCACATATAAAACTGGGAAGTTATAATAACTTGTCCTTAATGTTGAATATACAGCCTACAATTCACATCGGAATATAGTCGAATATGTGAAATATGTCTCTACCGTCCAGCTCGTCTCCTAAGGTCCAAGCGTCCTAACCTAAAATTCTGTAATACTCGATCTGACCCGAGCATTACAATAAAGTAACACCCGAGTCATGCTGGAAACCAGCGTGAGTAAACCCACTTAAATTGAAATACTTAAGTTATAAAAATCTTTGAAAAAAACAAAACCCAGGTAACTCGTATAAACCAGATGAGTTATCATCTTATTTCAACCCAAACATTTCCAGAAAATCCATCAATATAAAATAGTGTCTAAATACAATACTTATTTAAAATAGTTAAAATTTTGTAATTAATCCAATTCCAGCCTATTAAACTCTATAATCGAACCCATAAAGGTTCGAAGTGATTTTCAGATCAAAGTGGTTTCGAAAAATACCGATATCTAATTCTAGTCTCCTCGAATCCAAGAAAATAAATTAAAAGGGTACATTCTTTAAAATAAAAATTGTATTATTTAGGGTGACAATATTCAAATATGGAAATTTATTACAGAATTTTATTTCAAATAAAACGTATCATCATTTTAATCTAACTATTTTAACCCGTCTGACCATTTGATGGCACAAACAAGAATAATTTGAAAATAAATATCCAATAGAAATAGGCCAAGATACAGATTGCCACTAATTTAACGATTCATAACAAATATCAAACAATTCACACATTAGAATTTCAATAACTCTACTTAACCGAATCCTTTTATATTTTTATCCAAATTAATTACCAATTAAAGAAAGGATAAAACAATTATTTTTAGCTAACTAAAATCAAGAAATCCAATTAATAGCTAATACTTTTTTTATTAACTAAAGATTTAATTGATTAATAATCTAATTAATTACTTACTTTGATTATTATAGAATAATTAAATTTAATTTCACACAAAATAATTTAAACTTAAAATATAGGAAGGTAGACTATAGTGCAAGGATATAAGTTCAATTTTTCTTCTTCTTTTCTTTTCTCTTTTTTTTCCTTTTCTTTACTTTTCCTTTTCTTTACCTTTCCTTTTCTTTACTTTTCCTTTTCCTTTATTTTACCTTTCTCCTTATCGTTTTCTTTTTAGTTTTATTTTCCCTCCTTACTATTCCTTTCTTTTTTTTTCCCTATTTTCTCTCTTTCCGACCCAAACCACCTGGCCCATTCCTTCCTTCCCTCCTCCTTTTTTTTTTCTTTCTTTCCAGCTCTCACCAAATCTTCATTCAAATTCCAGGCAATTTGTAACGACCCGATATTTTCAACCATTCGCATCCATTATAAGTGTATAGGTAGATACTCATGCCGGAGTTGAATTGCTCAAAATACCGTGTTGTAAATAAAATTTGGCAAATCTCAGAATATGCAGTAAATAAATATAATCACAGAACACAGACACAGAGTAAAATAATGTAGCAGAAGTAAAAGAAATAGTAGTTCATGAAGCTACTATATAAATATATCAGAGTACATAAGATACAATAGAAGAAATAGAGTACAACAGAATTATAAATAAGATAACCAAGTACAAGCTGAACAGAGCAACATAACTGAAGTAGATAGAACAATACTAGCAGATAATCTCAAGCGATTCAAATCTCCAGAAGGTGGAAATCCAAATCTGTGAATACTCAGGCTGACCCGAGCATAAAGCAAAACACAAAACACTCAAGTCAGGACAATATATACTTATATAATATAAACCAACTCAAGTGAACTGTAATAAGGTACAAGTAACTTAAAGAATGCTTGGGATCGCCCATTCTTTAAGGATCCGTTAAACTATCTACTATGTAGTAATATACGCTATATACAGTAGTGTCTAATCAGTAAAGTATAATCATATATAAAATAGCGTTAAGGGGATGGAGAACCTTAACGCGGTCGGATCTTAAAATCATAATCGTAGTAAAGCTTGATATGGTAGGTGACACGGCACACAAGGCAATGCCAGGGTAGATATACCAATTACGCACACGGACTGATGGAGCGGATAACAGCCACTACCGTCCACCTCGAACAACACTCCCAAATCGAAGGGTGGCCACCAAAAATCACAAAGTAATAGAATAGAATCGAAGAAGTGTGTCCGATAAGAGGTGCTACCTCACTGGTCCGAGATCGCTCCCGTTTTAGCCACCTTATGCCAACTCACGGGAGTTGGGTCCACGTATATACCTTAGGATCGTCGCCACCATCCTACTTCATTCTGGAATCTCCACCGCGTACACGGTTGTCAAAGTGGTTTTCGGTATCGACAGAGAGTATGTCCATATCCGATCCCGGTCTCTTTGCCAACCAATCGTTATTATCACCCGTGGTTATAACCTTTAAAAACAATACTTTACTTCAAAATAAAATATCATTTCAAACCATATCTTTATCAAAATAAAGATTTATCATTTCCAAATCATTTCAATATTCCAAAATATCGTATCCTTTCAAACTTCTTTCAAATCATTTCAATATATCAAAATATCATATCTTCCAAAACTTCAATTTCAAATCATCTCAATATCAAAATATCATATCTTTGATAGTTATACTTCAAAACCAAAATCATTTTTTTATTTCAAAACAATATCATTTTCATTTCAAACATATATTCACCTTTCAAATAGTCTATACTTTCAAAGTTATAATTCTTTTGAAACTAAAACATTTGAAATCATTATACTTTGAAAATCACAACATTTCAAAAACATATATTTGAAATCATCTTTTAATTCTACATATTTACAAATTTATTAAATTAAACCCAAATTCCAAATTTTAATTTAAAATTATTTCAAACCATCATTTTCAACTCAAATTCAGTTTACTAACAAACCATTTCAAATCTTATAAATTTCAAATATAGGTTTACTTCACAAAATACAATATTCAATCTTTAGTATATTTCAAAGCTTAAATATCCCACATTTCATAAATTCAAAATCATTTATATACATTTCAAAATATCAAAATATTATTCAAACATCATTCGTTTATATTTCATTTAAATACCATTTGAATCCATTCTTTTTATTAAATTTAAATACCATTTTAAACTCACATTAAAATCAAATTCTTCCATTTAAAACCATTTAAATGTCTCTTCATTATCTTTAGAATTTTAACATTTAATTTCCAAATTTATATCATTTTCCAAAGATTATTTTTCATTAAAATTTATTAAACAACAAAATATAGTTTCCGTAGCACTTACAAAATGCTACGTAAAGTTATAGTTTAAAATAGTTCATTTATCAAAACGACAGCACTTAAATGCTGTAATATATTTCCATTAAATTTAAAATAAACTTAAATGTTAAGTTTTACTACTACAGCACTTACAAAGTGCTATAATAGCCTTTATTCCAAATTAACTCTTTGGTTCATTTAAACAACTACAGCATTTACAAAATGCTGTAATATCTTTACCTACATTTCAAAAATGCTGTCAAATCAAATTTAAAGCTTAATTACCATTTCACAAATTTAACTAAATTTCCAATTTCATTTAATTAACTTAAACCTTTAATTAAAACCAAATTTCACATTTCCTAGTCAGGTTATGTTTTAAAAGATCACTTTTAAACATTCATTTATTTAACCACTTAAATTCATAGAAAAATCAATAATACTTTAATAAATCACTTAAATTCAAATTTAATCAAATTATCGTATTTACTATTTCCAAATAAAATTTAATATCCATTTTATTTATATAACTTAAATATCATTTTAACCAAAATTCCAAATTTCCAACTTAAGTTATATTTCAAAAATCCAGTTAAACCATTTATTAATTACATTTTTAACACATAGAAAAATCATAATTTCTTTAATTCAAAATATTTCAAAATCTGTTTAAATCAAATTTCGTAAATTTATATTTTTTAAAACACTTAAAAATATCCAAAACACTTTATAAAATAACCACGGGCCTGTATATAGTTTTCTAGCCTAGGTCAAGTGATACGGATATGTATCATTTCAATCCGCAGTTTAAAAAGAAAAATCCGGGTTCTATCATTTCAAACCCGCAATCCCAGTTAAAATAAATTAAATAAAAATCATTCAGGCCTATCATTTCAGCCCATAACGATTTTTCCCTATTCTAAAGTCCGTTCGGGTATGTATCATTTCAACCCATAGTGATTCTAGTCTACAGGGAACTTGCAGTGTGATAAACAGATATAAATGAACAGAATACATTATATAACAGTAACGGATGATATAACAGGTGTATAAACATCATATGATCATAACATAGTCAAGTATAACATGATAATATATTTCTACAGATTCACAGGGTGTCAATTTACTAGTTATATAGGTACATATTGTCTGGTGAGAATAACTCACAGTTTTGTGCTGGAGACACAACGACGAATGCACGAATGAGATCCAAACAAGCACGATAACACGATTCAAATAAGAGTGGAGGAGCCAAAGTATCAAATCCCTTGAATACAAGTCAAACAAAACAATATAACAACGATGAGTTTCAAATCAGCTACGATCAAAACTACACTAGAATAGACTGCACAGAATCAAATAGAAATGCTTGCACTTGCTTTCTACCTCATATGATTCAGCAATGGGCTGTAAAAGCACTGTAATGGAAGGGTTTTGGACCAGGTTTAGATCAGGTTTTGGGTTCAACAAGTCGTCCATACATAGGAAAAGATGATGCAAAGGTATGTGTGCATGGAATTACAACTATAGGGCAAACAAACATGATTTCATGCAACCAAAGGACACGGCCAAGGCAACCATAGGCACGGCCAGATCTGTAGGGGGTTAGGTACAGGTGTGGTAGTGGGTTTCAGGTTGTCTATTGGTGGTGGAGGTGGAGTTGGTGGCGGCCAAAGCAAGATATGGAGGAGATAATGGAGTTTATGGCCAGACTAGGCATGTTTGTGGAGTTTTTTTTTGCAAATTTTTGTGGTATTTCCATCTTTGGGATGCCATGGCCTGAAATGGACAGAGGAGAGGCTGATGTTGCAGCTGTAGATGGAGGAGGCGATGGTCGGTGAAGATGGTGGAGAGTGGGCCAAGCAAAGCTTTGCAAAGAGGGAAGCAAAATCATTGAAATTGTGAAGAAGAGAAGAGATAAAGGAAGCCATTGTTTTTATATTTTATTTTTCTCATGCCGTGAGTTTTTAGGAGAAGATGAGAAACATATTTCAGGTGAATTTGAGGAAGAATTCAAGGCAATGCAAAAAAAAATGGACGGCTACTCAAAAAATGAAAGGGCAAAGCAAGTGAAAGGTCAAAGTAAATGAAAAGTCATAAGTAATATGAAAAGGTTTGACTCTTTATATTTCTATTTCCTTTAAATTAAAATAAACCATATATATTTCAGTAAATAAAATATAAAACTGAACAAAATAAAGTAAGAAAGGAAATAAATAAATAAATATTAATTAAATATAATTAAATTAAGAAAATAACAAAGAAAATGTAAATTAGGCTTGAAAATTTGAAAATAAATGAAATGAACTTTTGGGAAAATTGTATGTACATGAAAAATATTTATAAATAAAGATAAAAACATAAAAATAAAATGCATACATAAAAATGAATAAATAAATTTTAATTAAATATAATTTAAATGAAGAAAATAATAGAAAAATGGAAACTAACCTTTAAAAATAGAAAATAAATTCAATGAGCTTTGGAAAAATTCAAACATCACTTTAAAAATATTTAAAAGGTAAAAATATATGTAACATAACATATAATACAATTTAGAATAATATATGAAAATTAAAAAGATTATTTATATAATTTAAAATAAACAATATTGTTAAATAAAACAATTTACATCCAATTTTGTAAAAAGCATAACTTTCACAATATTATTCGGATTTCAACGAAACGAAAAGCAGTGTTCTTGAAATTTTATTTACTTTCATAATCAAAGATAAAATTCAAATTTCCAAACTTTTAAAATTTAAATTTAAAAGTCAAAGTCTGACCAGATTGACCAAAATTCACATTTTCTGGAAATATTCAATTTATGCATGTTTGAAATTCTAATCCACATCAAAATCAACATTTATATTTCAATTAACAAAATATATTCATTTTAATAAATAAAATAAAGATTTTAAATTATGAATTTAAATTAAAATATACAATTACAATAATCAGAAAATACAGGGTTGTTACACTCTCCCCCACTCGAAACTTTTCGTCCCCGAAAAGGAATGAGGTACGTGAAAGCACAGGAAAGATAGAGTGAAATAAGATTAAGACAAGATGACAAGAAGATTGAAATTTTACCTGATAACTTTTGTTATAGGTAAGTTTAAAAAGGTGGATGGCAAGCAATGCTCAGATTCAAAATGAGTACCAAAGATTATTAAAGATTATAGAAAGATTTCTAAACAGAAGATTATAAAAAGATGCCTATATCAGTCTATAGCAAGAATGAGGAAAATAAGGATTACTAAAAGACAATTTGAAAAAAAAAAAGATAATAAGTTTGAAACCATAATGCTTTGAAATCATAACAATTTAGGGATGTTTATCATTTGGAAATCATACTAATAAAATCATAGCACTTTGGAAATGTTATTCATTAAAAAAAACATAATACTAAGAAAATCATAACACCCTTTAAAAAATAATCTTCATTTAAACCATTTTAATTCAAGGTCAAATAATATTCATTTTAAAGTTGTAACATTTCTAAGTTCATTCAATTATAAAAATTTCCAAAACATTGTATTTTCAAAATAGCAGCACTTATAAAATGCTACAGTAGATATATTAATATTTCAAATCAGTTTAATTCCAGAAATATTTGTTTGGATATCATTTAACTTATGACTTATTAAAACAAACTTTTATGAATGGAAAATCCAAATTAAACTATACTTCGTTTATTAAGTCAAAAGCTCACTATTTTACTAAGCTCTTAATTTAACACATAACCTAACACTTTATTTAAAATACCCATTTTATAAATAGATATTCCTTCAATAAGTTACACTTAAAATTCCATTTGAAAACCAAATTCTCAATTATCAAATTTAGTGATGTTAAAATACATTTTAACTATTTAAATCATAATTATTCATTTTTTAAGACATATCTATTTCATAAATAAAATATTTATCATAGCAAATATAACAATCAAATTTCTTTACACATTTATTCATCTAGACATCAATTAAACTATGATTTAAAATTAAATAAACTTTATTACAAAATGTCCAATTCAAATCTATTTTATTTTATCTATTCAAAGATACATTATTTATTATACAACATATTCATTTAGGAAATAACCTTTATTAAAATTCCTAGGTTAGACTTAAGGTTCCATAGTAAATCAAATTTGATTATTAAGTTATTTAAATAAAATCTCTTTAAATTTCCTTTTCACTATTTACCTCTGTTAATCTTTTATAACTAAAATTTAAGTGTATATCATTTATCATAACCACTTAAAAAAATGCTTTCTATATTGTATATTATCCAATTTCATATTCAACTTCTGAAAAATTAAGGTAACTTATATTGGAATGAAATTGTGTATTATACAAATAAAACTTTCTAATTCAACTATTTTAAGCTTGAATATTTATCCAAATCTTGAAATTATACTTAGAAATTATCCTTCAAGATAAAATTTAGGAATTAAATTTCGATAAATTCCAAACTATTTAGAGATAAATAAATGCTCATATACTATATATATATATATCCATTCAAATTTAAATCATATATCAGTATATGTTATAAATCCAGTCTTATTTTAGAATTTAAATCAATTAGATTTTCCAAAACAAAGCTGTAGCAAGACTACAGAACGGTCTCTTCACTTCGAAACTCGAAAATGAACGTCGATGATGCTGTAGTCATCACCGAAATTATTTTCCAGCGACAAAGAGAAGAGCACTAAATTTTTAAACTTTAAAATCCTTTAGAGACAAATTTTTATTCAAAATACTTTAAATAATATCCTTTTAAATTTTTTAAACACAAGGTTTGAAACCATCGGAAATTAAATTCTTTAAATTTCTTGTTTTAAATTCATTTCAGTTCCCAAATAAATTTATAAACAACTATTTATAAATTCATTTGTAGAACAATAAATGATAAAGCAAGTATTATCATTTCAAATTATCAATTCAAATCAATTTATTAAGTTCCATAAAATTATATATCCAAATTTATTTCACTAACCAAATTTTAAAATAATACTGTGTCAGTTTGTTCTGTCAAAGTGTTTTAGAAATCCTATCGATAGCGTTGATCAGACGAATCGATCGGAAACCCAAATCAACATCAACAACTCAAATAACACAAGATAAAACATAGATTTACAAGTACAATTCAAAACATTTAGAGATAGTTTAGAAACAGAAGACAAGATGGTTAAACAGAGTAGAGAGATGGGTAAGTTTAGATATATCGCGGACAACCTTAACCGGGTCAACCGTGACTTAAAGAATAAGATCGATGTGGATTTTATGGGTAAATCTACAACCGATCTCAAGAGATAGAGTTTGGAATAACAAAAGATATTAGCATCTAAACCAAGGATAGATATACATCACTGGTGAATCGGTGCTAATTGTAAAGGAGTTTCACCCCTTTACAAGCAAATTAGAATATTGGCGAGACTGCCAATTCACTACAAAGATCATTCGAAGTGGAGTTATGGGATACTCCAGATTCAAAAGAAGATGAATAGTGAGGGACAAGAATGGATTTTGGAACCGTAGGGAACGTTCCGAAATTCAAAGGAAACCGAGTCAAAAGAAAAATGATTCAAGCTCGAATGAAAGTGATTCTGTAACTAAATTTACCATACATTCTAAGTTTTGCCTCAAAACCTGGCTCTGATACCAACTGTAACGACCCGATATTTTCAACCATTCGCATCCATTATAAGTGTATAGGTAGAAACTCATGCCGGAGTTGAATTGCTCAAAATACCGCGTTGTAAATAAAATTTGGCAAATCTCAGAATATGCAGTAAATAAATATAATCACAGAACACAGACACAGAGTAAAATAATGCAGCGGAAGTAAAAGAAATAGTAGTTCATGAAGCTACTATATAAATATATCAGAGTACATAAGATACAATAGAAGAAATAGAGTACAACAGAAGTATAAATAAGATAACCAAGTACAAGCTGAATAGAGCAACATAACTGAAGTAGATAGAACAAGACTAGCAGATAATCTCCAGCGATTCAAATCTCCAGAAGGTGGAAATCCAAATCTGTGAATACTCAGGCTGACCCGAGCATAAAGCAAAACACAAAACACTCGAGTCAGGACAATATATACTTATATAATATAAACCAACTCAAGTGAACTGTAATAAGGTACAAGTAACTTAAAGAATGCTTGGGATCGCCCATTCTTTAAGGATCCGTTAAACTATCTACTATGTAGTAATATACGCTATATACAGTAGTGTCTAATCAGTAAAGTATAATCATATAGAAAATAGCGTTAAGGGGATGGAGAACCTTAACGCGGTCGGATCTTAAAATCATAATCGTAGTAAAGCTCGATATGGTAGGTGACACGGCACACAAGGCAATGCCAGGGTAGATATACCAATTACGCACACGGACTGATGGAGCGGATAGCAGCCACTACCGTCCACCTCGAACAACACTCCCAAATCGAAGGGTGGCCACCAAAAATCACAAAGTAATAGAATAGAATCGAAGAAGTGTGTCCGATAAGAGGTTCTACCTCACTGGTTCGAGATCGCTCCTGTTTTAGCCACCTTATGCCAACTCACGGGAGTTGGGTCCATGTATATACCTTAGGATCGTCGCCACCATCCTACTTCATTCTGGAATCTCCACCGCGTACACGGTTGTCAAAGTGGTTTTCGGTATCGACAGAGAGTGTGTCCATATCCGATCCCGGTCTCTTTGCCAACCAATCGTTATTATCACCCATGGTTATAACCTTTAAAAACAATACTTTACTTCAAAATAAAATATCATTTCAAACCATATCTTTATCAAAATAAAGATTTATCATTTCCAAATCATTTCAATATTCCAAAATATCGTATCCTTTCAAACTTCTTTCAAATCATTTCAATATATCAAAATATCATATCTTCCAAAACTTCAATTTCAAATCATCTCAATATCAAAATATCATATCTTTGATAGTTATACTTCAAAACCAAAATCATTTTTTTATTTCAAAACAATATCATTTCCATTTCAAAAATATATTCACCTTTCAAATAGTCTATACTTTCAAAGTTATAATTCTTTTGAAACTAAAACATTTGAAATCATTATACTTTGAAAATCACAACATTTCAAAAACATATATTTGAAATCATCTTTTAATTCTACATATTTACAAATTTATTAAATTAAACCCAAATTCCAAATTTTAATTTAAAATTATTTCAAACCATCATTTTCAACTCAAATTCAGTTTACTAACAAACCATTTCAAATCTTATAAATTTCAAATATAGGTTTACTTCACAAAATACAATATTCAATCTATAGTATATTTCAAAGCTTAAATATCCCACATTTCATAAATTCAAAATCATTTATATACATTTCAAAATATCAAAATATTATTCAAACATCATTCATTTATATTTCATTTAAATACCATTTGAATCCATTCTTTTTATTAAATTTAAATACCATTTTAAACTCACATTAAAATCAAATTCTTCCATTTAAAACCATTTAAATGTCTCTTCGTTATCTTTAGAATTTTAACATTTAATTTCCAAATTTATATCATTTTCCAAAGATTATTTTTCATTAAAATTTATTAAACAACAAAATATAGTTTCCGTAGCACTTACAAAATGCTACGTAAAGTTATAGTTTAAAATAGTTCATTTATCAAAACGACAGCACTTAAATGCTGTAATATATTTCCATTAAATTTAAAATAAACTTAAATGTTAAGTTTTACTACTACAGCACTTACAAAGTGCTATAATAGCCTTTATTCCAAATTAACTCTTTGGTTCATTTAAACAACTACAGCATTTACAAAATGCTGTAATATCTTTACCTACATTTCAAAAATGCTGTCAAATCAAATTTAAAGCTTAATTACCATTTCACAAATTTAACTAAATTTCCAATTTCATTTAATTAACTTAAACCTTTAATTAAAACCAAATTTCACATTTCCTAGTCAGGTTATGTTTTAAAAGATCACTTTTAAACATTCATTTATTTAACCACTTAAATTCATAGAAAAATCAATAATACTTTAATAAATCACTTAAATTCAAATTTAATCAAATTATCGTATTTACTATTTCCAAATAAAATTTAATATCCATTTTATTTATATAACTTAAATATCATTTTAACCAAAATTCCAAATTTCCAACTTAAGTTATATTTCAAAAATCCAGTTAAACCATTTATTAATTACATTTTTAACACATAGAAAAATCATAATTTCTTTAATTCAAAATATTTCAAAATCTGTTTAAATCAAATTTCGTAAATTTATATTTTTTAAAACACTTAAAAATATCCAAAACACTTTATAAAATAACCACGGGCCTGTATATAGTTTTCTAGCCTAGGTCAAGTGATACGGATATGTATCATTTCAATCCGCAGTTTAAAAAGAAAAATCCGGGTTCTATCATTTCAAACCCGCAATCCCAGTTAAAATAAATTAAATAAAAATCATTCAGGCCTATCATTTCAGCCCATAACGATTTTTCCCTATTCTAAAGTCCGTTCGGGTATGTATCATTTCAACCCATAATGATTCTAGTCTACAGGGAACTTGCAGTGTGATAAACAGATATAAATGAACAGAATACATTATATAACAGTAACGGA
The DNA here is from genome assembly GCA_030737815.1 of Allium fistulosum. NCBI lineage: Eukaryota > Viridiplantae > Streptophyta > Magnoliopsida > Asparagales > Amaryllidaceae > Allium > Allium fistulosum. The sequence continues at coordinate 1,044,453,979 of CM060906.1, forward strand.
TAATATAACAGGTGTATAAACATCATATGATCATAACATAGTCAAGTATAACATGATAATATATTTCTACAGATTCACAGGGTGTCAATTTACTAGTTATATAGGTACATATTGTCTGGTGAGAATAACTCACAGTTTTGTGCTGGAGACACAACGACGAATGCACGAATGAGATCCAAACAAGCACGATAACACGATTCAAATAAGAGTGGAGGAGCCAAAGTATCAAATCCCTTGAATACAAGTCAAACAAAACAATATAACAACGATGAGTTTCAAATCAGCTACGATCAAAACTACACTAGAATAGACTGCACAGAATCAAATAGAAATGCTTGCACTTGCTTTCTACCTCATATGCTTCAGCAATGGGCTGTAAAAGCACTGTAATGGAAGGGTTTTGGACCAGGTTTAGATCAGGTTTTGGGTTCAACAAGTCGTCCATACATAGGAAAAGATGATGCAAAGGTATGTGTGCATGGAATTACAACTATAGGGCAAACAAACATGATTTCATGCAACCAAAGGACACGGCCAAGGCAACCATAGGCACGGCCAGATCTGTAGGGGGTTAGGTACAGGTGTGGTAGTGGGTTTCAGGTTGTCTATTGGTGGTGGAGGTGGAGTTGGTGGCGGCCAAAGCAAGATATGGAGGAGATAATGGAGTTTATGGCCAGACTAGGCATGTTTGTGGAGTTTTTTTTTGCAAATTTTTGTGGTATTTCCATCTTTGGGATGCCATGGCCTGAAATGGACAGAGGAGAGGCTGATGTTGCAGCTGTAGATGGAGGAGGCGATGGTCGGTGAAGATGGTGGAGAGTGGGCCAAGCAAAGCTTTGCAAAGAGGGAAGCAAAATCATTGAAATTGTGAAGAAGAGAAGAGATAAAGGAAGCCATTGTTTTTATATTTTATTTTTCTCATGCCGTGAGTTTTTAGGAGAAGATGAGAAACATATTTCACGTGAATTTGAGGAAGAATTCAAGGCAATGCAAAAAAAAATGGACGGCTACTCAAAAAAATGAAAGGGCAAAGCAAGTGAAAGGTCAAAGTAAATGAAAAGTCACAAGTAATATGAAAAGGTTTGACTCTTTATATTTCTATTTCCTTTAAATAAAAATAAACCATATATATTTCAGTAAATAAAATATAAAACTGAACAAAATAAAGTAAGAAAGGAAATAAATAAATAAATATTAATTAAATATAATTAAATTAAGAAAATAACAAAGAAAATGTAAATTAGGCTTGAAAATTTGAAAATAAATGAATTGAACTTTTGGGAAAATTGTATGTACATGAAAAATATTTATAAATAAAGATAAAAACATAAAAATGAATAAATAAATTTTAATTAAATATAATTTAAATGAAGAAAATAATAGAAAAATGGAAACTAACCTTTAAAAATAGAAAATAAATTCAATGAGCTTTGGAAAAATTCAAACATCACTTTAAAAATATTTAAAAGGTAAAAATATATGTAACATAACATATAATACAATTTAGAATAATATATGACAATTAAAAAGATTATTTATATAATTTAAAATAAACAATATTGTTAAATAAAACAATTTACACCCAATTTTGTAAAAAGCATAACTTTCACAATATTATTCGGATTTCAACGAAACGAAAAGCAGTGTTCTTGAAATTTTATTTTCTTTCATAATCAAAGATAAAATTCAAATTTCCAAACTTTTAAAATTTAAATTTAAAAGTCAAAGTCTGACCAGATTGACCAAAATTCACATTTTCTGGAAATATTCAATTTATGCATGTTTGAAATTCTAATCCACATCAAAATCAACATTTATATTTCAATTAACAAAATATATTCATTTTAATAAATAAAATAAAGATTTTAAATTAGGAATTTAAATTAAAATATACAATTACAATAATCAGAAAATACAGGGTTGTTACACAATTGCACACAGTCGTGCACATACACGTGCACACTGCCTCCGACTGTCGCCATTCGACACCGACCATCTCTACACGTCGCCACCGACCCCCACTTCCTGCTCCACCATCGGAAAACTCCACAAAACCCCTCGCTCGAAAATCGAACAGCCAACCCCAAACTATACAGAACACACCACCACTCGATCACCTCTCAATGCCACCGTGTACCACCATTAACCACCGAACCATGCCTGAACGTCCACCATTGCCTTCTCTTCCTCTTTCCCCCATACCGCACCTATCCGGTTGCATCTCGTCGCCACCATCGCCTTGTACTCGAAGCCAAGAAAAAACCAATTTAAAACCCTAAACCCACCTCGCCTGGCCACCACAGGCCGTAGAAAAATCCAACGACATTTTTCCTTGGTGGCCCATCAGTCCGGCCTCCTTCTCACCAACTGCCTCGCCCCAAACCCATCACTTCGCCGAAATTTGATGAAAAACCAATTTTCGTTCAAATCCCAATTTCTCCATCCACACGATAAAAATTACCGCACTGCCTCCAAAAATCATGATTTTTGACAACAAGTACAACCATGAAATCAAAAGATTAAATCGTGATGTTTGATTTCTGGTCATTTATAATTGGTTTACTGTAATATGGGCTTTTCCATCTCTGTGCCCGCCGAAAATTCGTGAAATAATTTTTGGAACAATCCTCACTCAAAATCAAACAATTTTCTTTTGAAACCATGTTTTAGAACTCCATGGATTTTGAGCTATGGGTTTTTAAAGTAAAAGTTTAAGTTATCTAGTTTTCTTTTCTTTTTAAGAAAAAAATGAATAGAGGAGCCCTTTCATGGAAGAAGAAGAACAGTGTTCTACATGTAGATGGAACTGGGTTTTCAACACAAATTCACTCATACATGTGTCCACATATCAATATATATTCATAGATGAAGGATTTGTTCAAACACAATTATATATATATATATATATACAGGGATGAAAGTCAGTAGTACACAGAGTATTTACTCACCATACTTAAAAGATGAACTGCCGCTATGAATTCCTCCCTCGAGTCTTGATCCTCTCCTTTAATTTAGTGGTATATTTTTTTTGAATGTTTGAGTGGTATTAACTAGGCAGTGATATATATAGAAGTAGAATGGAAAGGCTGGAATCGTTTTACAGGCTTCCAAACTCCAAGATTTTTTATTTTATTTTATTTTATTTTATTTGTTATGAAAGGTTAAATTGTATATGACTTGATTTTGATTTTGGTGTGACCTATTGTATGCACGACTTGATATATTGTGAGCTTGATCTTAAGTTTGCCATGATGATGTCTCCTAGCAGGTTTAAATGTACATTTATATAAATTGACACACACACACACACACTTGTTTGTGCTTCCATGATCTTAAGTTTGTGCTTCCTTGTGGATATGTATGCATTTGTTTACACATGTATTTACATTCTTCATATTCACTATTATATATATACATATACATACACTTATGTAGGTCTTCTCATCACCCATATATGTGTATACATTTATGAAAATTTCCATATACAATACTTTATATAGCACATATATATACACTCCTATATGCTTATATATTTTTAATTATCATAAGCTTTTATACATATACATATATATATATATATATATTATTTTCCATAATGAGCCTTTTTCATGTACATATCTATATATATATATGCACTATTTTACATAACATACATACATATATTTTTACTTACATATGTTTATCATTATATACATACATTTACTTATACATATTATCATATACATTGCTTATGTATATTTTGATATTATATATATGTATATTCATATTTATACAAATTTTAATATATCTCACTTCACATGGGCATATATATATATATATATACTCATATATATTATCAACATCATAAAGCTTGTATATATTTATCTATATATATTCATGGATATTTTATCTTAATTTTACTGGTGGAGTTTACATATACATTTCTAAAATATTTATCATATCCAGGAGTTTAAAACTTTAAAATTAAATATAGTTTTTCATCAATATCTAGATCCAATTATTTTTAACATTAGAAAATTTATTTATTCGACTAATCAAAATTAATATCACAATAATTTAAATCAGTTAATCACCTAATAACAACGTCAGAGAACTCGGGTCGATACACATTCTAAGTTTAACTATGCCAAAAATCCACATCTTTTTAGTGCATTCTCTGGCCCAGATAAAGAATAGCCATTTTGTTTTAATCATAAATGATCCAAATTAAGAAATTAGTTTTTCTAGATCATATACAATTCTAGTAGCTACAACTTTTATGTTGAGCACTTTTTCGAGTTTTGAGGTTTGCTATACCTGAAACTCAATTCTTTGAAGTGCATTTTCGGGCTTCATTTTTGTTAATCCGACAATACCTCTTCTTCATTCTATCATATCTCCTTCAAAAATACTTGGATTCAAATGATTTTTTTTTAAAATTCAATAGAAAAGAATTTTTAACAACTTTTTAGTTAACTACTTTTCCAAATTTGTAGATTTAGAGGGTCTAAAATCAGATACAAGATAACCTATTTTTCGGATCGAAATCTTGGGAATTCAAGTTCAAAGCTCTACCGCTTCTTCTCTATACTTTCAGCCAACCTCCATCTCAAGCCTCGACCAAGCTATTGGAAGGGACAGGGTGTTGTTTGCTAGTGTTTAATGGAGTAGGAAGTAGTTAGTGAAGTGTTGGTTGATTAGAATGTTGGTAGGAAGTTTATCACTTTGGTTTATGGTGAGAAACTTTATTTAATATATATATATATATATACGTGTTTGATGATGTGTTATGATTGCTATGGATGCTTATATATGCTTTGATCATCATGTATTAATTGGTTGATATGATTGCTAAATTGTTTTACCAAGTCACGTTAATACACATCGATAAGCACAAAAGAAATCACTTTTCTTTTGAAAATGAAATGGTGTATATGGAATGCTTAAACCTTTTAGAAATAGTTTTAAAATGAGTTAGAATTTTTTTATAAACATTTAAATATGTTTAAAGAAATAAAAAAGAAAATCAAGATGTCATCTTGTAAATTTTAAATATGTCCAAAATAATTTTCCAGAAAAATCGCGCTTCAGTAAAGTGACCAAAGTTTAAAATTGATGTTTTACATGTTTTAAAAATATGAAATAAATTATAAGAATCTTTTAAAATGTTTTAAAAGAGATTTAAGTTGAAAAGATGGATTTCTAAATGATATAAAAGTCGTTTTGAAGAATATAGCTTTTAAAACACTATTTGCAACACTTTTCACAACGCTTTTTGTAGCAGTTTTAAATCACTTTTGAAATACAGTTTTAAACTTAACAATTCTTTCCTAAATATTTTGTGAATGATTTTAAAGGAATATTTAAGTAATGTAAAGATTATTTGGAAGTTTTAATAAGAGTTTGAATAAATGGTTAAGAGGAATTGTTTATACCACTTAAACAATATTGAAGAATATTGAATGTAATAACAAACTGAGTATGCGGAAAGGACTAGTACATTTGTCCTACCTATGAGATCTAGGAAGATAAAATAAGGTGTTTAACTAAGATTAGGGATAGAGCAACTAGTGCCCTGAATTTACTTGACCTATGTTTTCTCTTTTTAGGCGAAGGGTGGAAAAGATCGAAAGGAAAACCCGGATGCTCTAAAAGATCATATTTAAGTTTTTCCAAGATAAAAGAAATGAAACAAATTCTTTGAATGTTAATTAACCACTTAACATCTTATTATCGATGATTGGTACGAAGGAACCGGGATCAGATTTGGGTGATTCCTATACGAAAAATCGAGATCAGATTTGGCTGATTCCTATCCGAAAACCCCTTCAAACTAATTTTCAAAATAAAACATATGGAAGACAAAGATCATTGAATACAAAGATCTTCATGATGTAGGATTACTTGCCATTAGTCACTGGAGGTGAAATTTAACATATCTAAGGTGGTAGTAGTGCTCTGTTATGAAAATCTTCGATTTGCAAGAATATGATTTGAAGTTAAGAAGGAAATCTTTGATTAAGATTTAATGATGATTTGGGAATATTTTCCCTAAGTTAAAAGTTATAACTTGAATATAAGAAATCTTTGATTAAGATTTAATGAATGATTTGGAAAAGTTTTCCTAAGCAAAAGAGAAAATGATTGGAATTATCTCAAGATCTAAAGAGGTTTAAAAAATCAAATGATTTGATAAATGAGGCTTAATGATTCCATATACTCTTGAAAAGAAAATGGAATAAATTGAAAAGAATATATCTAAGAAATATATTTTATAAAAGATGAAGTAATTAATTGATGATTGATATCCACATATGAACTTAACATCTTTTAAAGCGATGATTGGCTTCGAAGGAACCGGGGTCGGATTTGGGTGATCCCTATCCGAAAACCACTTCGAACCAATGTATACATTTGAAAGTGAAGACATGTTGAAGATGATGGTTATTGAAGACCGAGGATCTTCATAGTGTGAGGATTGCTTGTTGACATGCTCTGGGTCATTCCCATTATAGAGTTATTTATAGCAGTGGTTTCCCTATTGTGGAGATTTTTCAGATTGCAAGGACAACTCGCTACTAGTGTTAGTAGGAGAGTGCCTTTGGTTTCATTCAGTCTCAGAACGAATTTGTATGGTCGTTTTTCTAACATTGTATTCTAAATCACATTTGAGTGGTTTCTATAACCGTATATCAGTCGGTGGCGGAGAAGGCAACTTCTCTTAGCTTAACACCCTTTTCCGAGACATACAAGCTCAGGAAGTTATACTTTTCTAGAAATCAGTCGTGTGACATGGAATGAAAATATGGCATTCAGAGATGTGATATGTGATATATGAAAGTTAATCGTAGCCTCGCGAGCCTCACACCCCCGTTATGATGGGATTCTATGTGGTCAGATGTATGCTCGCATTTTGTATAGTAGTGATTTGGGTTATCAGATGTTTTGAGCCCTAGGTACCAGATACGTCTGGGCCTCATGGCGAGGATGTGCGGAGTCTAAGTCCTTGGATGTTATTCGTAGATTATATCCCCTTTTAGTCATTTGTGTTGTTGTATAACGGCGTCTGAGTCTTGGACGTAAGCCATGGATACAGATTGATCTTTCCACTAGTTTCCTATCATGTTGGAAAATCAAATTCCAATATGAGCTTTACGGTTTTGATTGTACTCCCAAAATAGCTGTAATGACTTGCAAACATTTTAGCTACCCTTTCTGGTATCTTATATTCCGTTCGGTATATTCCGTTGACCCGTCCGAATATATTACCTTAGACTTAGTCCGGGTATTGATACCTTATTTGAATAAGTTTATTTGAAAGATGTTTTTCAAAAGAATGTCATTGAAAATAATATCGAATGATTTGGTATAAAAGTGTTTTGGTTATCATAAGGTAAAAAACCCGTCTGTATTTATTTGTGGACGTGGTCTTATGAGATACCCTTCTTTTCAAATGTTTTGATATCATCGTCATGATCTATGCATTTAAAATTTCGAGTATCTCACGCTGGTTTATCAAGCCTGATCTGGGTATTTTTAATACTCTAGTCATTTCCGAGTAGTTTTAGGTTTAGCTGAAGATGGTTGGAGTTTCTAGAGGAGAGCTGGAGATCTTCATCATCATATGGACGTATTCTATTATCCACTACATCTATTGCATTTGTTTTGTTGTTTTCACATTTGTAATGACATGTGTTTATAACTGTCCAGGCTGAATCTAGGTTAGACTCTGATATTTTATTTAAAATTTTCCACTGTAAAGATTATTATTGAAATAATATATGTTATTCCATTCGTGTGAGATTCTATTCCATCTTTATTTTCTTTCTACCCTTAATGGTCCGCTTATTCATGCAATTTGAGTTGGACATGTGTGGTTTATTGTCGATTCAAAGGGTATGGAAAAATAGGTCGTTAAATTTGGTACCAAAGTTGAAGGTTAAGCGAGAACCTTGGCTTTGGTGGGGTAAAGACTCATCAGAGATAGGGTTAGTAATACCCTAGGATGAGTGACTCCTTAGAGATAGGGTTAACAACACCCTAGAATGAGTTTGAGTGTATTATATATGAGTGCATATTTGTTAGTGACTAATAAATTATTTTGTGTTGATTTATCTGTTGAGTGATTTATGGATTCTGATCGATGCGTCTGATCACCGTTATCTATGAGGGTTCCTAACATTTAAACAAGGCGAACCGACACACTGATTTTGAAAAAAATGGTAAATAAAATAATTTTACCTAGGATTATATTTTGAATATAAAGTATATATTTTGAAAGTTGTATAGTTAGAAATTAGGATTAGTGAAATTTAAATATGAATATCTTGTGATTAGAATTTCATAGTTTGACTATAAGATGTTTCATAAAGATAATCGATAAGTAAGAAATCTAATAAGGTAATTAAGATCTTTAATACTTATTCCAAAATAATAAATTAAGAAATGATAATGTTAAGTTACTACCATAAATTGATCAATTGTTTGATTTAAAAGTTTAAGTAAAAATACCTTGTGAATTAAGTTTCATGATTTGACTATAAGGTGTTTGATAATAAGATTTGTTTAAGGAATGAACATATAAAATAAAATTGTATTTATATAATAGAAAATGATTGTGTAAAAAGATAAATATAAAAGGAATGAGAATTTAAATTCAAGTAAAAGAATGGTAATTTAAATGAAGTTAATTAATATAAGATAAATTTATAAAATGAATTTATAAAATAGGTTTTATAAAGTAATCTCTAAACGATTTTGAAAATGGTATTATTTCTAATAAAAAGAGGTATTTTATCATAACTAATTCGATTGGCTCGAAAATAAACTAAAAATGGGCAAGAGATGTGTTCGGATGGCAAGCACTTCTCTTAAGTATTACTTTTCTTGTTAAGATGGTATATGATACTATTGGTAGTACCCAATTCCTTGGATTATTTTGGAGTTACTTGATATATATAATTTTCTTAAGAGAAATAATGTGAATCATTGATTAGTAGTCTTTATAAAGGTGTTTAAACTAAAGATAAATTGGGATCGCAAATTGATAGAAAAGCGGAATTTCCGACGATTTTGGACAGTCGAAAATTTCTGAATCATACCTAACTCAGAGCTAAGGAATTTATCAAAACTTTTGGTAAAAGATTGTGAAATACTTGAGTAAATGAAATTGGATAAGCATAATTTCTAAATGTGATTTATAAATAAAAGGATCTAAGAATAAAGAATTTAATATCAGTAATTTCGAATTTGTTTTCAAAGCTAGAAAAAAATAATAAAAACTCCTCAAAAAGGTAATTATAACCTGGAAAATGTTTTATTAATGAATTCCAACATTAATTAAGGATTTGGACTTAAGTCTTTAAAATATGATTGATTTACATAAGTTATAAGATGTAATAAACTTAAGTAATAGTTTTACGAAATGATTCATATATAATATTAGTGTTAAAGGATATATACCGAGTTAAAAGATCGTGGAAAAACTTTTTTATAAAGATAAATTATCTTTTGAGTGAAAAATGGTTTTCTTTAGAATATTTTCCTTTAATAAAAATATTTGGAAATAAATAATTAAAGGGATTATATAAAGAAGCACCTTTATAAAATGTCTAAATTTAAGATAACAGTTTATGAAAAGTTTTTGAAAGTTAATAAATACATATATTATATGTAGATCATTTCATCGCACAAATTTTGATCTAAGATTCGAGTTCGGAACTTTGAGGTGTTTACACTGGTCTGAAAAAGGATTTATCACTCAATTCTTGACGATGAACATTGATGAGGGTTTATGGTTATATACTTGAGTTTTCTATTATAGTTGAGAACTATGCAAGGAAAGCAAAGGTTCAGATCTAGAAGCCTGATCAGAGTCCGCACTAGAGGATCGGGGGATCGATACTAGTTCGAAAAATAAAGTTATTTATTCTAATAGGAGACCGAATAAGATATTCCGTATGGATGATCTATGTATATTATATGGAATTAAGTTTAAAGATAAATGTTTTAGGCAAACTTTTGTTTTGAGTAATTTCGAGGACGGAATTCTTTTAAGTAGGAGAGAATGTAACGACCCAGAATTTGACCACTTTAAAATACACTATTTAAAGTGATTTTAAATATAAAATAGGTAATGTTATATTATTCAAACAGTATTAGATAGGATTTGAAAAGAGAAGTATACACAAAAATAGTAACATTTTCCTATATCGACAAATATGACAAAATGCTAATTTCAGAAAAGTAAGTTTTAATGGTTAAATAAGTTATTTTAATTAATTTATAAGTGTTTATATTTTTAAATAGCAATATAAAAATGTATTTTTAAATTTGGTTTACATAAATAAATAGTTTAAATAAAACGTCAAAATGTGACTGTAAAACATTTTGTCGAAAATCAACGTTTTGTCGATTAAAAGTTGTCGCAACATTGTCGCACCTTTATTTTCTTATATAGGAACATATATTCAAATAGTATAAGTATTAGTTAATTCACTAATCAAGTTCACATTTACTAAATATAATAAGAAAACTTCTAGAAGTCATTAGTAAAAGTAAGTAAGAATTAACAAAAGTAAGAAAAAGTAAACATCAAATCAATATCACATCACAAACCAACATAATTATTATTTTACTTAGCTTATTTCTTAAGGGATTAAGACATAAAGTAAGAAGTGAAAGGATGATGTTAAGTGTTGAAAAAGTGAAGGTTGCTTTAGATTGAAGTATGGTTAGTTTGGTAATTTGGTAAGAGATTATTTTGGTAAATTTACCACTTCTTTCTTTTTCCTTCTTCACTTTCATTCCCGTTTCTTCTTCTTATTTTCTCAAGCTTTTTCACCTTCTTCCTCTCCTCTTTAACGGCTTTTAAGCCATAAAAAAATAGAAAGAAATAATGTTAAAATATTTACAAAATATTTCAAAAGAAATCAATATTCATTCTCTTCAAATCAAACTCATCTTTTTTCCAAATTATACCTCTTCTTCTCTTGGCCATAATTTCTTTAAAACGGAATTAAAATGCAATTTTTTTTCTCAAATCATGTATTTTTCCAGTGGCTACAACTTTAATGTTGAAAACTTTGTCCCATTCTAAGTTTAACTATGTCAAAAATCCACTTCTTTCCAGTGCATTCTCTGGCCCGGTTTTTAAGATAAAGAATAGTCATTTTGTTTTGATTATAACTTGATCATAACTGACCCAAATTAAGAAATTATTTTTACAAAATCATACAGAATTCCAGTGGCTACAACTTTTATGTTGAGCACTTTTTCCAGTTTTGAGGTTTGCTATACCTGAAACTGAATTCTTTGAAGTGCATTTTCGGACTTCATTTGTGTCAATCCGACAATACCTCTTCATTCTATCATAGCTCCCTCAAAATTACTTGGATTCAGATGATTCATTTTGCTCAAATTCAAGAGAAAATAATTTGTTACAACCTTTCAAATTTGGAGATTTAGAGAGCCTAAAATCAGATATAAGAACCTATTTTTCGGATCAAAATCTTGGGAATTCAAGTTCAAAGCTCTACCGCTTCTTCTCTATACTTTTGATCAACCTCCATCTCAAGCCTCGGCCAAGCTATTGGAAGGGAGAGGGTGTTGTTTTCTAGTGTTTAATGGAGTTGGAAGTAGTTAGTGAAGTGTTGGTTGATTAGAATGTTGGTAGGAAGTTTATCGCTTTGGTTTATGGTGAGAAACTCTATTTAATATATATATATATACATGTTTGATGATGTGTTATGATTGCTATGGATGCTTATATATGCTTTGATCATCAAGTATTAATTGGTTGATATGATTGTTAAATTGTATTACCAAGTCACGTTAATACACATCGATATGCACAAAAGAAATCACTTTCCTTTTGAAAATGAAATGGTGTATATGGAAGCTTAAACCTTTTGGAAATAGTTTTAAAATGAGTTAGAAATGTTTTATAAACATTTAAATATATTTAAAGAAATAAAAAAAGAAAATCATGATGTCATCTTGTATATTTTAAATATGTCCAAAACAATTTTCCAGAAAAATCGCGCTTTTGCAATAAAGTGACCAAAGTTTAAAATTGATATTTTAAATGTTTTCAAAATATGAAATAAATTATAAGAATCTTTTAAAATGTTTTAAAAGAGATTTAAGTTGAAAAGATGTATTTCTAAATGATATAAATATCGTTTTGAAGTATATAGCTTTTAAAACACTATTTGCAACACTTTTCGCAACGCTTTTAAATAACTTTTGAAATACAGTTTTAAACTTAACAATTCTTTTCTAAATATTTTATGAATGATTTTAAAGGAATAATTAAGTAATGTAAAGATGATTTGGAAGTTTTAATAAGAGTTTGTATAAATGATTAAGAGGAATTGTTTATTCCACTTAAACTATAATTGAAGAATATTGAATGTAATAACAAACTGAGTATGTGGAAATGACGAGTACATTTGTCCCACCTGTGAGATCTGGAAAGACAAAACAAGGTGTTTAACTAAGGTTAGGGATGGACCAACCAGTGCCCTGTACTTACCTGGCCTATGTTTTCTCTTTTTAGACGAAGGGTGGAATAGATCGAAAGAAAAGCCCAGATGCTCTAAAAGATCATATTTAAGTTTTTCCAAGATAAAAGAAAAGAAACAAATTCTTTGAATGTTAATTAACCACTTAGCATTTTTTATCGATGATTGGTATGAAGGAATCGAGATCGGATTAGGGTGATTCCTATTCGAAAATTCGAGATCAGATTTGGCTGATTCCTATCCGAAAATCACTTCAAACTAATTTTCGAAATAAAACATCTAAAAGACAAAGATTATTGAAGACAAAGATCTTCATGATCTAGGATTACTTTACATTAGTCCCTGGAGGTGAAATTTACCATATCTAAGGTGGTGGTAGTGCTCTGTTATGAAAATCTTTGATTTGCAAAAATATGATTTGAAGTTAAGAAGGAAATCTTTGATTAAGATTTAATGAATGATTTGGGAATACTCCCTAAGTTAAAAGTTATAATTTGAATATAAGAAATCTTTGATTAAGATTTAATGAATGATTTGGAAAAGTTTTCCTAAGCAAAAGAGAAAATGATTGGAATTATCTCAAGATCTAAAAAGGTTTAATAAATCAAATGATTTGATAAATGAGGATTAATGATTCCATATACTCTTGAAAAGAAAATGGAATAAATTTAAAAGAATATATCTAAGAAAGATATTTTATCAAAGTTGAAGTAATTGATTGATGATTGATATCCACATATGAACTTAACATCTTTTAAAGCGATGATTGGCTTCGAAGGAACCGGGGTTGGATTTGGGTGATCCCTATCCGAAAACCACTTCGAACCAATGTATATGTTCGAAAGTGAAGACATGTTGAAGATGATGATTATTGAAGACCGAGGAACTTCGTAGCATGAGGATTGCTTGTTGACATGCTCTGGGTCGCTCCCATTATAGAGTTATTTATAGCGGTGGTCTCCCCATTGTGGATATTTTTCGGATTGCAAGGACTACTCGCTACTAGTGGTAGTAGGAGAGTGCCTTCGGTTTCGTTTGGTCCCGGAATGAATTTGTATGGTCGTTTGTCTGACATTGTATTCTAAATCACATTTGAGTGGTTTCTATAACCGTATATCAGTCGTTGGCAGAGAAGGCAACTTCTCTTAGCTTAACACCCTTTCCCGAGATATACGAGCTCAGGAAGTTATACTTTTCTAGAAATCATTCGTGTGACGTGGAATGAAAATGTGGCACTCAGAGATGTGATATGTGATATGTGAAAGGTAATCATAGCCTCGTGAGCCTCACACCCCGATTATGATGAGATTCTATGTGGTCAGATGTATGCTCGCATTTCGGATAGTAGTGATTTGGATTATCAGATGTTATGAGCCTTAGGTACCAAATATGTATGGGCCTCATAGCGGGGATGCACGAAGTCTGAGTCCTTGGATGTTATTCGTAGATTTTATCATTTTTTAGCCATTTGTGTTGTTGTATAACGGCATCTGAGTCTTGGACATAAGCCGTGGATACAAATTTATCTTTCCACTAGTTTCCTATCATGTTGGAAAATCCAATTCCAATACGAGCTTTACGGTTTTGATTTTATTCCCAAAATAGCTGTAATGACTTGCAAACTTTTCAGCTACCCTTTTGGTATCTTATATTCCGTTCGGTTTTTTCCGTTGACCCAGTCTGGATATATTACCCTAGACTTAGTCCGGGTATTGATACCTTATTTGATTAAGTTTATTTAAAAGATGTTTTCAAAAGAATGTCATTAAAAATAATATCAAATGATTTGGTATAAGTGTTTTGGTTATCATCAGGTAAAAACTCGTCCATATTTATGTGTGGACGTGGTCTTATGAGATATCCTTCTTTTCAAAGGTTTTGATATCATCGTCATGATCTATGCATTTAAAATTTCGAGTATCTCACGTTGTTTTATCAAGCCTGATCTGGGTATTTTTAATACTCGGGTCAGATTCAAGTAGTTTCAAGTTTAGCTAAAGACGGTTGGAGTTTCCAAAGGAGAGTTGGAGATCTTCATCATCGTATGGATGTATTCTATTATCTTATACATCTATTGCATTTGTTTTGTTGTTTTTAGCATTTTTAAGGACAGGGGTTTAAAACTATCCAGGCTGAATCTTTGTTAGACTCTGATATTGTATTTTAAATTTTTCCGCTATAAAGATTATTATTGAAATAATACATGTTATTCCATTCATGTGAGATTATGTTCTGTCTTTATTTTCTTTCTACCCTTAATGATCCACTTATTCGTGCAATTTGAGTTGGACATGTGTGGTTTATTGTCGATTCAAAGGGTACGGAAAAACGGGCCATTACAAGAATCTCGATCTCTGGATAGAGTCACTTGATTTCTGGGCTATAAGCACATCCACTAGATTTACGGGCTACTAAGCATTCCCAATTGATTTTATGGGCTACAATCACACCCACAAGTATAGTAGTATGATTTCATAGAGCTTAACAGACTCAGACCTTCAAACTTGATTACAATTAATCCTATAACTCATGAATAACACTTCTATCTTAGTTTGAGTGAAAGAGAAGAGAGAAATCAGAGAGTAGATGAAGGAGAATTAAACTGGTGATGATTGAATTTGATTCTGGTTGAATTTCAGCTGAGTTTGGGTATATTTTAGTTTAAAAAATGTTAGAGTGGAAGGAGGAGAGATGAATAAGAAAAATATGATTGAAAATTCATTTGGAAGTCTGGTACTTATAGAGGAACAACGGTCATAGTCATTCTTGAAGAGAGACGATGAAAAGACAATTTTTTGAAATTAAATTTTGAAAAAATCAGCCACTATGTCGACATACATACATACATACATAGAGTATGTTGACATACTCTTTTTAATATTCACAAAATCCTTCAAAACATTATTTTGAAAAACTTGTTGTTTTGTAAAATAGTTTGATACTTTGTAAAATCATTTAAGCATAGTTTATACATATTTTAATCATAATAAAACTTTATATAATAATTTTAAATTTTTTAATATAATGTGCATAATATATATACACATAAAATCAATATAATTATAACTTATTAAAGTATAAATAAAAATTTAATATATATATAAAATTAAAAACACTAAAATAATATTTTTATAAGTATAAGAGATTGAAAATCATTTTGAGAAATATTTTTGAAAAGATTATTTTAAAATCAGGATATTTGAAAAACAATTTAAAGCAAAATTAGAGGGAGAATAGGAAAGTACTATCAAGGTTTTATCATAAATTCTATGACTCTATAACTTATCTGGAATATCTTGAAACCTTGAACTCTTCAATATTCATGAGTCTTCATTCTCCAACTCTTGAAACTCTATATTAGCATCTTGAATCTACTCTTGATACTATACAGTTTTCTTAATCAACACCTGTCTAATATTTGACACTATATACTATATATAACTTGATAAAACATTAGTATTTATATGTTATATAATGTTTATTGTTGATATCATCAAAACCAATACCTAAGGTACTAACACATGCCACTCATTGTATTAATCCATTGAAATCGATTCCTCATTCGATCGATGTCATGCAATTTTATAAAATAACTTACTTTGAAATCCTTCCTGAAAATATTGCTTTATAAACTAGAATATATATATATATATATGTTGGAAAGCCTTTGTTATATATATGTATGTATGTATATGTATATGTATATGTGTATATATATAAGTATAATTTTTAAACAATTATTCCAAATTAACTTTAAAATCATTATTATTATAAATAATTATATTATATTTATAATATTCCAAATATCCTTTATAGAAAATATATTCATTCTTAAATGATTTGGATTGGAAATTATTCCTTTGAAAACTCTAGTTGAAATTATGAAATCAAACTTGTTTATAATATCACGGATCCACAAATTATTTCCATGGCATAATAAACTCAAGATGAATTCATAAATTCATAACCAAAACTCCAAAATATGCATTGAAATCAACATGAATTGGAGCATCAAAATCGATCAAACATCAAAAAGGAGCTAAACGGACAAACGAACGGGTGAACAGACATGAGCGGGAGGCCACACATCATGACCTATGGCTTGGCCCAGGTCATAACCGGTGCACCTGTATAGTGGGTCTAGTCCACCGGTGGCGGTGCCTGGGTTGAACCCCAGGCGATGTTGATGGCTCGCCGTTCGTACGTTGTCGCTCGTTTCTTCATCGATAACCTCCTTGACTTCTATAACACTGATTAGCAGTCATGCAAGCATAAAACCAACAATCAAATGCAATTTATGATCATCTTAAGTGGTTTTAGCAAATTGAAAATAGTATAGCAATTGGTGTAAACAACACAAGGGATTGAAATCAATTCAACACAAAAAATCAGCCAAAATAACAAACAGCGACAAACATTCATCTATAGGCTAGAAATATGAGATTAACTAATCGAATTGAACTTTAATTAGAGCTAAGATCTCGGATTCTCCTAGGCCAATAGTTTTTAGCTACAACCTAGGTTTGATTTGAGCAATTTCAAAAGGAGGAATTATAAACAAAGGCAAAACTGAACTAATGACTTGAATTGATGCACGAAGAGGTGGAGAAGATTACCTGAACTTACTTTCTTTTATTATTGATCAAAAGCCCTTTGATTTGCTTAAGATTTAGGAAAGATTGGATTCTATGGTTTTGAGTAAAAGAGGATTTTGTTTTCATATTTTTATAATTGAGAAATGAGAATGAGAACACGGTACGTACTTGTTTCACTTCTCATACCTTTTTCTATTCGGGCAAAATAGTGTTTGGTTATGAACCCATTAATAAAGTGTTGCAATTCTAAGAGAAGTCTTGCAAATTTCTTCTCATCATTTATAACATAATTGTTTTACATTTAAACAAGCTTTCATGATTTATAAAAATTTAATTTCTTTATTTTGATAAATCCTTATATGTTAGAATAATCATTTTAACAATACTGAAATGTTTTATGTCGTTACACTATAACCTTTGAGAACATAAACCATTATTATCATTTTTAACAATAAATATCATTATTAACATTTTTATTAAATTTACAACATTTTGTTGCAATAGTTTTAAAGGGAAAATATCTATCATAAATTTTCACTCAAAATAAATAAGTGAATGAAATATCTTTATTCTTATTAATTATAAAATTATTTTCCATGTATTTTATTAAACTCTTATCTTTCCTAAGATCATTTTATATTATCTAATATAAGAAGTAAAATTATATGATTGTGATATTTAATAAAGTTTCCCAAAAAAATTTATTTCCACTTAGAAAGCCATTTTAATTTGAAAATTATAACTAATAAAATTTCCCTAATTCATCATAAAATTAATTAAGATAATTTTAAATCATACTTTAGTTTTAATTTTGGGTAATCTCGATCAGGATTATTACTGACTTCCCCCTTAAAAAAATTACATCCCCGCAATTTCCTTAAGGAAAAAATCTATGACAAATTACAAAGAACGGACCTTCTTGAAGGAACATGAGCTATGAACAAAGGATAACTCAAAAGAGGCTACTCACAAATGAACTTAAGAAAATACAAAGGATGTGTTGGCTCGATGAACTCTCTAGGTCCATAAGGATAGTCCTTAGGATCATCGGGCAATTAGACTTAGATGAGCGAAACAACTATATTTTGAAGGCGTTCAACAACCGAGGCAACTAAATGAATAGAGCTCGGTTCATAAGTTAGATTTTTGTGAGAACTCAAGCGCAACAAGGATTTTATGCCCAAGAATAGAATAAGAATTTCTAAAGTGTTTCCATGGTTAAAGCACATGGAGGGCACTATGAATGCTAGAGAACTGGATTAGTAAAGAAACTCGGTAAGCAACAAGGCCACTACACACAATGACTGTGTAGGATCCTATTTATAAAGAGCCATTATCTCAAATTGATTGAAATACCAGTCATCAAACAAGGAAGAAACACGAATAAAAATTTGATCATCGATAAAGAAAATTCCAAGATCATACTATAAGATTCACGAATAGAGTCGGGACTTAAGATCAATTTCTTTCCCAGACTCAAGCTAACAAGAGAATGATCGATATGGCCTCTCAAGTGAAGTCTCGAAAGGAGCCATGCTAATACCGGATTGGAAACTATCAACAATAGAAAAACTCAATCAAGCAAATACGATTCTCCTAGCACTACCAAAGTGAACAGTCGTGAGGTAGATTTTTATCTACATCCAAACCACTAGGAGTTCTCTATTTAATTTTCCCATAAGATACAGACTCATTATTTATTTGAGATAATATCAAATGATTGGTTTAAGTTCTTAAATTTTTTATAATCTATTACTCCTTTAAATTACTTAGTTATCTCATCCTTAGATCTCACTATAGATTACTCCTATAACTTGTTTAAAGGATTAAAATTTTATAAATTTTAACCTCATTCAATCAAATAAAGGTTATAACCCAAAAGAGGTTTTTAGTTGTAAATTTCCACATCTCAATTTACTAAAAGTATTTTCTCTATTTAAAATACTCAACATTCTTAATGTTATAAAATACTTGCTTAATTAATCATATTCAAATGCTGTGGATTAATCTAGGATTTCTCCTTAATATGGCTTCCGGATTCATAACGTAAATTTATCTTATCACCAAAATCCTTCCTTATGGGTTTTAAATTTTCGTAATTCACACAAACCCCAATTTATATTATTTTCTTTTCAAACTTAGCTCTTACTTATTTCTGTATCAAATAAACCCTTAATTGCTTTTTAATTTGAGAGGCTCAAATTATATAACTTATTCTAAATTTCCTTTATAGTCTAACACTACAAATATCATTTCAAAATGAAGATTACTTTTTACCAAGAAAAACCAATTATTTTTCTTTGTTATTATTTATTTCCTTTTTTGAATTATTTTCAAAGAAATAACGAAGTTCTAGTTTATAAGTTAATACTTTTCGAAATTACTTCTCGTTTGAGATAAATATCAAAGTGCACTGCTTTAATTAATAAAGTAGTGAGTGTATGTTCAATTCACCTCCTTTTATAATGCACTATACTAATATTTTAGCCATATAAAAAAACTTCTTTGGTTATTCCTAAAATTAATGTGAAGTTTTGAAAACTTAAAATGTTTCCAAAAGAGGTTTTTGTAGTTAAAGCTCTTAAAGTTCAACCATTACTTCTACCTATCAACTTTACCTTTATTCCATAGGGTGTCTGTATATATAAGTCAAATGGATTCATTAATAAAATTAGAAGGGTTTCATTTCATTTCAAAGAAGCTTATATTTGGTAAAAACCAAAAATATAAATCTAGTCTTATTTCTTCTCCTTGGCTTTTCCATTTACAATTTCTCATCTTTTGAAATTGCTAAAAATATTCCTTAATCGCAGATTATTTTTATTTTGAAATAAATCCTTTTCTTAGTGCAAGTTTGAAATCTTAGACACTACCTAATATAATATTGAATCAATATATTTAATTAATATCCAAGAGATAAATTAATCCATAAAGTCATGATTATAATTTCCAAGATACTTTGAAACTCTTAATTGTTTAAATTTAAATAGTTATCTTCCTTAGTAACAAGTTTGAATAGTGAGTCAATGTATATAACATATGTTTCACAAAGCATTACGAAAAACTTCATTTAATACCGAAATAAGTATCCAAAAGATGAATTAATTCATAAAGTTATTTCCACAAACTGTTATTTCAAATACAATTAGAGATGATACTCAAATTTTCATATATTATTTAACCTAAGCTTATTTCCCAGCTTAAAAGTTTGCCTCTTTTTAACAATCAGAATTTACCCCCAATTGATTTAAGTAAAAGAATCATGCTTCTATTTAAGTTTTGTCGATTTGGGTATTTAAGGATTTACACTTATGTGTTTTTACTTAGATTGTAATTGTCTTTCATAGCCTATCCAGAGCATTATATCAAATTTAATTTTTCAAAGAAAATCTCAAAAAACAATTCCCAAATATCATAAACAACACATAATGTTACCTCCTTATTTACTCATAACAAATCCTCCTGACCTTGGCTACGATATTGATTATAAACGTCGCCCTACTATGGTTCTCGACAAACACCAGTATTTAACATCTAAGCCCATTGTTAAATTATTAACTCATATAATATATCTTTGTTGATATTTCTATTCTTTGATAATATAGAAATAATCTTATATTTCCAAAACCTTAATATATAGTTATGTACATACCTTTCTGTGTATTTCCAGATATCATTTTATTTTAAGCCGCACTAGTTTTCAAAAATATGTTATTCTTTCTTGAATTAACATATTTTCAAAAATATGATTTTTCCAAAATACCTACTTTAATAGAAGTGCATGCCCAATTGGCTCGTTTGAATGTTTAGAAATCCCAATCGCGTACGTTGGCCAGATGTTCCGACCAAAATCCTTAAAGCATCCAATGGACAATTTAACACCCATAAGTGTGTGTGTGTGTATGTGTGTGTATATATATATATATCAAAAATCTTCTTTTTTTAAAATGAAGAATACTTATATCTTTATATACCCTAGTTATACATATAATAACAAGCTCATAATCATCATCATTAGCATCTTAAACTCATAGGATGGTATTTCCTAATTAGGTGATGATTACATCAAATAATTCTTAATCCAACTCTTTATTTAGAGTAAATAATAAATCATTTATTTTTGGTTAGTTGGTAATCCAATACGAAAGATTATCTCCATTTCCAATTGATTAAATTTTTTTTCATAATTACAAAATTTGACCCTTGATTATTTTTTATCCAATAAATTCAATATCTCTTGCGGCGATTTTCAATACGAAGATACCGCAAGATTCAATTATTAACCTTCAAATAGAATTCTAATTATTAAGGGATAAGTCTTAATTGAATTAGAATTATCACTAGGAATCCTATCCAAATAAACATCCAATCAACCAATCATATAGTCACGAATTTATTGGACAATGTGCTTAGCAGAATGATCAATTTTCTTTCGCTGCGCGACTCTGATCATAAAAAGATCGACTACAAACTTCATGATTTACTGGGCGAACGAAGTACTATGTCTCAACTAGGCTCACTAGATTGCCCAATACTAGAACGAGTTAACTCAACTGCCACCCAACTACATTTAGGAATGGATAAGATTGGATCAAAGATTTCTTAGGAATCACATTATTTGATATCAGGATCATCAAAGAGTGGAAACAAAGGGAAACATTCCTAGAATCCAAAAAGACACTTTCTTGTTCTAAAGGGAATGATTCCTAATATCTACCCTAAGAACCCCTAATAGACGGTCTCTAAAACTCACCTAGGCTAAGCTTTCTGTCCGTAATATCATATTTTGTTCTGAACTCAGCTCTGACACCAAGTTGTGATGCCCCACCCCGAGATCCACACTAACAAAGGATATTACAGAGTAATATTGTCTGCTAATGCAGAGAATAGGGTTGGTTAGGAGCAATCATCCATGAATTTTACTTTAAGCGAGCACCGATACGTTGATTAATATGCTATATTTTTTCTCTCTGCCACAAGTGGAATCAACATATGCAATCTGTAACGACCCGCTTTTTTGACCCTCAGAAGTCGACACTAATACATCCACAGTATTCACGTGCCGAATAACTAAGTGCCAGAAAGACAAAATGTTAGAGGAAAGAAAGAAGAAGGAAGACAAGAAGAAACTAAAAAAATAGAATCTCACAATGCAACAGAACAATATATATTAATTAACATAAAAATTTACATTGTCATTTCCAAAATGATACATTAGAGACATAATAGTAAAAATTCTACCCTGGGACAATTATAACTGCCTATCCGAACTTAAATGATACAAAATACATATGACACAACAGAAAATACAAGATACGTGAATACATCTTGGAGAATCCAGCTCACCTCCTAAAAGCTCCAAAGTGTCCAGCTATATCTGGAAAATATGCTCGGGCTGACCCGAGCATTATAGAAAAACAACACCCAGGTCAGTCTGATAAAACCAACGTGAGAAAAACTCAAAACAAATCAAATCATGTTGATTTTCATATTTGAAACCATTTCAAAATAAAGGTACCTCGTAAAACCATGCCGCACATAAACACAGATGGGATTTTACCTTACGATAACCAAACCATTTTTTTTATAAAATCCAATGATACTATAATAATGTCTAGGAGTTTAAAGTAAATATATCAAGTAGCTATGATGTGTGTACATCACAACAATAATAGGTATAAAATCAAAAACGAAGGCATGTATTAGAGAATGCATTTCCAACAATGGCAAGGTAAGGAACTACCTTCCGAAAGCAGTACACCGCTAGATAAAATGTGCTTTGAGATCGAAAACCTTTCGACCTCGGCAAGACAAGACCGGCCTACCCCTGATTGGATAGTACTGAATAAGATCACCCCTTGGTTGCTATCAAACAACCATAATGGGCACTGAAGCATACATGGATATCGACTCTAGATAAAGCGATGATCATGCCCTAATGAGAGCGACCCATATAGCCTTACGGTCTACCCTGTTTTTGCCATTTCCGAGTTGTGAGGCTTGACAGGCTATGCTTTTACCATTTCCTTATAGAAAACCATCTTAAAATGCTAACACTGCCCTCCAGGCAGAAATGTAATGCTAGCATTCATCTATACAAGTTGTTCTAGGATCGAACAAACATTCAATATTTACTATCTTCCATTTTGGAGTCATCCTCAGAAAAAATAGTATAGCTCCATAGCATACTTCATCACGAACGTTACTAGTTTAGAGTGGTTCAGATAAATGTGAAAATCGGTGTCTCCAAACTAAGCGTAATTTCCAGCTAACTCAATTCTGATTCTTCTGAAGTACGCAACAAGTATTCGAGTCCTCACCAGGGAACTCGTGTATACTGGAATATACACAACATACTTCCTGAGTTAAAACATGTCAAGGTTTAATGGTCGGTTATTTAACTATCGAATACACAAACAATAACAATTCAAAGATTTAATTATCCATAGCAACCATGAAGCCTCATAATAAATCTTTCATTTATTTAAATCTCTTTCCAAAATATTTATCATAATATTATATACTTATCTCATTAGCATAAGTATATTCACAAAACATTTATGAAAGATTTCTTATTTCAAAATCATATTAAAAAGATCAAAACAAATGTTATTTAAATTAGAGACAAGAATAATCCCAAACACTATTCCTTCGGTGTTAAGCATGGAACGGAAGTTCCATACCACCATAATTAAGAAGGTAAGTTAAGGAAAATCCAAACCTCAAATTCTTTTATAAATTTTCTTCAATAAGTCCTTTTAATAAATTTCTTTCATTTATGAAATCTCCTTTAATCAAATTCCAAACCCATGTATAAAACATTTTATAACTCTCCAAGCTTATTTACAAAACTCTTTTATAAATATCAAAACCATTCATATAACACTTTATAAATCTCCAAAATCATTTATAAAACTTATTTTATAATTGTCCAAAATCATTTATAAAACTCTTCCTCAAATTCCAAGATCTCTTTTAGTTTATAAAACTTTCTTATAAATATTCCTTATTTAAAACAAAATTCCTTTAATAAATCTCATTAAATAAAGTTCCTTTACTAAATAAACGATTATTTAAAACACCTTCAAACAATGAGTTACTATTTAAGAACATCCTTCATTTAATTGTCTTTAAACCATATTAACAAAACAATCATTTTAAAAAGTATTCAATTCAAAAACATCTTTAATAAAATCATTGCTTAATTGTCTTTTAAATATCATATTTAAGATGTAATAAACTTTAAACCTCTTTTCCAAAAAGGATAAAATGAAGTATTTGAATTCACAAAACAAGACAGAGGCTTAGTGACCATAATGGTTCATTTAATTGAGTTTAACTTATCCAAGTTATAACATGGGTATATACATAACAAGCAGATATATAAAGGGAAATCAACTAATAATAATAAATCACATATAGGTAAATTTCTAAGTGACTTTAATAGCAAACTAGGTTTTATGTATACTTAAATAGATGTCATTATAATATACATAGGAAAATTATGGCAGAACTATGATTAATTCTGCCAAACAGATGTCCAATATTAATTTAATTAGCGAGACGGTAATTTATCTTGCTAAAATAGATGTCATTGTGTTCCACATTTGATTGGAGTTACTTAAGGATAGTCGACAAGGAAATTCCTTGGATTTAAAACATTCTTTTAAAAGAAAGTTACTTTAGAACAAAACTGATCTTAGGAATTAAAGTGGTTTAAAACTTTCAAACTTTATTTAATAATTAAATAACTTTTAAACTCTTTATTTAATAGTGATTAAACCTTTACTTAATAATTTAACAATGATTAACTTTTAAAGAAATAATTAAATAATAATTATCCTTTAACTAAATATTTAATTAAAATTAACCTTTTAAAAAAACCATAATTCATCGTTAATTAATTATTAAATAATAATTAAATATTAATTAACCTTAATTAATTAATTAATCCTTAATTAAAATTTAAATAATAAATTAAACCTTTATTAAATAATAATTTAAATAATAATTAATTTTTAAATTAAAACTAGTAATGAAATAAATAATTAAACCCTTTCTTGATTATTAAAATAATAAATAACTTTTAAGATAATAAATAATTACTAATCGACCTTTTAATAAATTTTTAATTAATAATTAAAATTAAATTAACTAAATAATTATAATTAACTTCCTTAATTTATAATTAGGTACAAATTTCCTTTATTAACAAATGATTAAGTTCTAATTCCCTTACTTAATAAATTAATTAAATAATCATTAATTAAAAATAATTAAATAAATATTATTTTTTCTAATACTTATACTAAGTTTTGAAAACACTTTGCAAAAAGAATACTTATGTAAAAACACTTTTTGGATTTTTCAAAACTAGTTCGTTTTACAAACTACACTTATAGTGACTATTGCTATACGACCCGAAATTTCCAAAACATGATTTTTTATTAAAACTTTAACCTTTGGAAACCTTATTCTTTGTAAACATAAAGGCAAGATTTTTGGAAAAACTAACAGGTTTTAAAATTTGAAAACATTTTGCAAATTTAAGCCCAAAGTTCAAAAACCTTTACATAAGGGATTCTAAGTCACATAAGCTAGTAGTGAGGTTAACTTTCTTAGCATACAAAAACATGTATTCATGTGTATAACATATATGATTACATCACAACCATATCGCAACATGTAAATGCTCCATAACCAACATATACAAGTAAAGACATTAACTTGTTAACTAACTAACTAACTTTCATTTTCACTTATCACAACATCATATTGAAGCATCACATTCACATACGCATCAACATATAACTCAACCAAACAAGCAATAATTAATCAACAAGGTATACTTTAAACTTAAAGTTAGAAAACTTTAAATAAAGGTGCTAGATTCCTCACTTAAAGCTATCCAAACTCTAACCAATTACCATTAGGCTAACATATGACCTAGCGCTTCACTTTTCCTTTACAAAAATGTGTTTTTGATGGCCCTAAGGTAGCAAGTTGGTTTGGCCTAGGCCCTTTTTTGGTTCGGCCATGCAAGTTTTAAGGGTGGTGGGGCTTGTTTTGTGGAGGAGGAGGTGTTTAACCAAGTTTTTAGAAGTTTTGGAAGTATAAAGTGAAGAAAGACATGGATTTTTAACCTAAAAAAATTAAATGGAAGCCATGAAACTTCCATGAAGCTAAGAGAGGAAG
Organism: Allium fistulosum; assembly: GCA_030737815.1. Classification (NCBI taxonomy): domain Eukaryota; kingdom Viridiplantae; phylum Streptophyta; class Magnoliopsida; order Asparagales; family Amaryllidaceae; genus Allium; species Allium fistulosum. The sequence goes on from CM060906.1 coordinate 1,044,480,272, forward strand.
TTTTGGTAAGATATAAATGTATAAAATGAAAACATTATTCATGAAATAGTTTTTATATAATTTGCATTTGCTAAATTACCAAAATAGCCCCAAGTACATGCCATCCACTCCCATGTTGCCGCCACATCCTCCTTGTCCCCCTCTACATTAAGAATTTTCGAAATTTTGTCCCTCTCCATCATACAACATGTCAACATTGGTCCAACATCCATTTAATGCGTTGTACTTATGTATTTATATATGTTGCACTTTACTTCTACATGATTTCCTTATTTTATTTTTCATGAAATGTCACATGGCACATACATATATACTTAACTAAATATACATATATATCTACCTACATAAATCCTAACTCATTTTATAAATGTACGCATATATTATACAATAGTGAATACAACAATTCCAACAGCTTTTATTAGACGAAAAGTCGAAAATTCAGAAAACGAATTCTGATTACATTTTCGACTTTTCTTCGAACTGAATATTTTTGTAAAATAAATTTGAAAACTATTTCACCATATTTATTTATTACTTAAAAGAGTCTTATTTTAATTATAAAACCTATTGCTTGAATATTTAATTTTAATTGAACATCCGCAAATCAAAGCAGTAAAATTCCGGGTCATTACACGATCCATGCTTAAAACAAAACTACGGTGGCTAAAATAAAAATCTTGAACAATCTATGATAAATACAAGTCATGGAATCACAGAATATACACAGCAGAATACAATAGATGCAAGCTAATCAAATCGAATAAGTATATAAAGTTGACTACAAAATTATGGTCGCTATGAACCATGGAATGTAGAAGAACTACATCCCATATATATACAAATATGCACATTTAAATGAGTCTAAACTCGATATAAAATACAACACTACATGAATATGTACACATATTACAAGATGAAGGCAAGATGAATGATAACTAGATATCTGGAGTGAATCCTCTCCAGCACTTTCAAACTGGAGCACCTGAAATATCTCGGTCTGACCCGAGCATTATAAAATAATAAATGGGTTATTCTAGACTATAATGAATGAGTTAGGCAAGGTAAATAATGGATGGAATGAAATAGATCTCAAATAAAATCACAAACCCAATTATCGACAAACATCAAGAATGCTTTAATAAACTTCAAAAAGATGTAATCACCAAATGTCAAAATCCAAGATAGCTCCTAAAAGCAAAACCCCCAAAACTATTTAGTGATAACGCAAATAACATATAATCTAGAATCATCAATAGAAATCCAAAAATCACATAAAATGGGGGAAGGTGCCAAAACTCCAAGATTGGTGAATAAATTCACTTACACACATGTAAACCCAAGGTAGACATAAATGTCTATAGAACTCCAAGATGGGTGTAACCCTATAGTAACTCCAAGATAGGCGAGAGCCTATAAAACTCCAAGATAGGTGCAAGACCTATAAGAGAGCAAATCCCCTGTACCCAAAGCCCCATGTTACCCCTGTCCCCAACCAATCGGGCACGCCGATTTTCAATCATTTTGCAATTAAACCCCCAACATCAGGAGAGCGAAAGGGGTTTAATTGCAAAATACCTAAAAATCGGCGTCCCCGATTGGTTGGGGACAGGGGGACAGAGGGGGTTTGGTACAAGGGATTTGATCTCGACCTATAAACCCCATGATAGGAATAAGTCCTATAAAACCCCATGAAACAAGTCCTATAAAACCCCATGATAGGTACAAGACTTATAGAAACTCCATGATAGGTGCAAGGCCTATAGAACTCTAAGGGCAAGTCATAAACTCATGATATAAGTGTAATGTATTCCTAAATAGCAACCGAATAATTAAAAACCATGTGTCCCATACCACATGGGTTTACCTAAACGTTTACTATAAGCTAGTAAACCCCACTTGTGTATAAATGGCTCAACCGAACAAGTCCGGGATTTAATCGGAAAAATAAATGCAAGCGTTCCATACCACTTGTTTTATTAATCCATTTAAACGATTCCTTATTTGATCGATGTCGTGTAATTTTATAAAATAACTTACTTTGAATCCTTCTTGAAAATATTGTTTTATAAACTAGAATATATATATATATATATATATGTTAGAAAGCCTTTGTTAAATATATATACATAAGTATAATTTTTAAACCAATGTTCCAAATCAACTTTAAAATCACTATCATTATAAATAATTATATTATATATATAATATTCCAAATATCTTTTATAGAAAATATATTCGTTCTTAAAATGATTTGGGAAAACAATTTGGATTTAAAATTAGTCCTTTGAAAACTCTAATTGAAATTATGCGATCAAACTTGTGTACAATATCACAGATCCATAGAGTATTTCCACGGCATAATAAACTCAAGATGAATTCACAAATTCATAACCAAAACCCCAAAATTTGCATTGAAATCAACGTGAATTGGAGCATCAAAATCGGTGGACAAACGAACGGGCGAACGGACGCGAGCAGAAGGCCACACAGCATGCCTTGGGGCTCAGCCCAGGTCATGATCGGTGCACCAGTCATGTAGGACCAGTCCACTGGTGGCAGCACCTGGGCTAAAGTCCAGGCGACGCCGATGTCTCCCCATTCGTCTATTGTCGCTCGTTTCTTCGTCAATGACCTCATTATTTTCTAGAATACTGATTTAGCAGTCATGCAAGCAGAAAAACACCAACAATCAAATGCAATTTATGATCATATTAAGTGGGTTTCAGCAAACTAAAAATATTATAGCAATTGGATGTAAACAACACAAAAGATTGAAATCAAGTCAACACCAAAAATCATCCAAAACAACATAGAGCGACAAGCATTCATCTATAGGTTAGAAGTGTGAGATTAACTCACCGAATTGAACTTGAATTAGGAATATGATCTCGAATTCTCCTAGGCCGATAGTTTTTAGCTACAACCTAGGTTTGATTTGAGAAATTTCAAAAGAAGGTGTAACGACCCGCAAATTTGAACTGTTTAATAACGTAATTAGTTGAAATTTTGTTAAAATTTTAAACGATAAAATTTTGAAATAAAAATTTAATATTTGGAATACGTCTAGTTAAACATAGCAACTGGTAAATTTTCGTCCGAAAATATGAAAGTTTATTTCGCGCGTAAATTTACTTTAATTTAATCAGTTAAAAAGCAAAATAAAATGTTTCCGAAATCTAAATATTTTTACATAGAAAAATTCTAAACCATCTTCTGAGAAAGATGTCAGTTTGTCGTTTTCCCAAATTCGGACATCTTTGGCTCCGTCGATCTTATTTTTCAGCGTTTTTCTTGCATTTTTCGCTGGTAGGAAAATTCGAATTTTTATAAATTCAATCATACCACTGATATCTGTATATCATTTTGATCGTCTCGTCGTGCTGATCTTCTTAGTATATTCGGTTGTGTATTTCGGTGTCTGGTGCTCGGCTAAATGTTCGTAACGGTTAATCGTATCGGTACGACTTTGTTCTTTTTACCATTCATTATTCCACCGTTCAACATTTATCAATAACAATTAATAATTCACAGAATTCTACGCGTGACCATTTCTATTCCACATTTTCTTCCGTTCATTTTCTTTAAAACGTTTGCTTTTGAAAAGTTGCTTGGAAAATTAAGCCTATCCTTCCCTCTGCTTTCTCTCCTGCCGATTCTACTTTTCACCTGGCCTTCCTTACCTCCTCTTTTCTACACCTCTCCATCTCCATGCTTGAAATCTCCATGCCGCATGCAACCCGAGCTATCACAACGAACCTTTCTTCACCCCTCTCCCTTCCATCCTCTAGCACGCAAGAGCGCACCCCTCCCTCCTTGCCGGCCATGCCACCTTTGCTTGCTTCATCATCCTTGGCCATGAGTTTTGTTAGCTGTAAGCAACTATCCTACTTTACATGATGCATGTTGGGTACATATATGGTACGCCTGCAAAAATATATAGATATATTTCCAATGCAAACACATGTTTAGTTAGTATTTATATAAGCTGCTTAGTTTGTTCTATTCATTACAGTATATTTTGTATAAAGTTTTAGCGATAGTTATATATATGTAATAGTTTGATAATTAAAGGTTTAAGTTATAGTTTATATATATTTTGATACAAACTTCTTTATTTTATTTTGTTTATTTTCTTACAGTTGTGAAATGTGAATATATAAGGGTCTGACTTTAATCTATGATATATTAGCATTTCGGTTCTTGGGTAATACGTTTTAAAGGTTTCATTATATATGTTATATTATAAGTCTTGCCAGATTTGATCTACCCATATATTTTTAAATTTTATAATATAAGGTAAACTTGTCTGCATATAAATTTATATACAAATGCCTGGATGTATTATAACTTATATAAAGTTTTAGTTACTATTAGTTTATATGTGGTCTAGAAAGTTTCTCATAGTTCTGTTATAATTGTAATTATATAAGTTATATTTATATATATTAGTTAAGTATACATTGCAGTTAGGGATATATTTAATTACATATTCTATGGGTTTAGTTATACATATTTATATATATTGTATGTACATTTGCACATGAGTTGTTTAAAGTTTAAGTATAAATGTATATATATCTATACCCACGATTTAAAAGCTTAGTCCAGTTCATACTTTAACTATTTATTGTAACATCAAATTTACATGTAAAATATTGGTTAAGGTATGGTTTCAGATAGTATACACTTATAATATTTATTTCATACGGTACAGGCATTGCTTCAACGTTTTTGTGCGATACATGAAGATTTTTGATTCCATTTATATCTCTCTATAGATGTATAAGGTTTGCCAAGTTTTGATTTAAATATAGTATATAGGCATGGTGATGTGTGTCGCATATGTACATATATCAGTAATATGTGTGTGCGTGTTATATGTATATCTATAGTATGGCAATTTATATAGCCTGTTGAGTTTATGTATATAGTTATATAAGTAGGTTATAGTATAGTACAAGTGTAATAATGGTTATTAAAACGTTTTATATATACATACTTGTGTTAATTAAGTTGTATTGTGTCATTGCTGTTGTTGATATAGTGGTAGGTAAGATATATATATTTTTGTATGTTAAACTTATGACCGTGTTCGCATATACATGTAAGTATATATAAGTGCTAGTTGTAATATATAAGCAAATCTTGTATTGTTACAGCATAAATAGGGGCGACACTTTACGTATATATATAGTATAACAATACTTCAATTTTGGTTGACTATAGATTTCAAGAGACTTGCTATATATATATTTATAAATATAAGTGGTCTGTTTGTCAATTATAACTGATTTTTGTTTAAAGGAAATATTATATACAGTTTTACAGTGTATGTTGCATTTGGGCTGTCTTGTTTGTTCATATATTATTTTAATATATATCTTAATTTAGATATTGATTTAATAAAATAATCATATTAATAATAATCTATATGCATATCTTGTTCCAATTATATCAAGCTGAAACTAATTCATTTTGTTCATCGATTCCTGTTATCAGTTTTGCTCGTCAAAATTCGTGCCATTCTTATGCCGCCTTGATCTGAAAATCGTCATTTGGATTAGTCAATTTCACGATTTGAATCGTAGCTTGTTGTGGTATCTATCTTCTCTGTAGCCTCGAAAGGTGAGCAATCACTCACGATTAACGTTCTTTTATTTATTAAATTTGATTTCAATTGAAACGACAATTGAAATATGCTGCTGTTAGTTAATCACACTGTTATATATGCTATTATCTGTATCAGTTCACCTGTGACACCTGACACCATTATCTGTTAATTATTTATGCAATGATAATACAGTTTCGCTGATAATTGATTGATTGTTGATGTTTATATTGGACGTTAAATTTTTAATGTTAAAATGATAAATAGTATGCAATGGAAATTGATATAGGATAGTTAAATGTTAAATTTGATTAACTAACATTTGTATAATATGACCCCTTTAACTATTAAATCTATTGACACGTATGATTTGCTTAATTACACTTTGAACCACTGAATGTATGTTGTTAAATTGATGATGTATGAAATTAAAATTGAATGATAAGTGAAACCGTAATGTAATAATCTTTAATCTACATGAAATGATAGTGTAGATTCTAGAAATAATTATATTAATTCGTACAAATAACAATGCGAATTAATACGGTTATTTCGGGATTATTTGAATTGATTATTGGATTGTTATTGTTTGTTGTTATTGCTTGTTTATTTACTTTGACACCATCCCAGTTATCACACTGCAAGTTCCCTTTGCTATGTTTGATTTGAACTGAATTGGAATCGGGTTGAAATGATAAATACCCAAATTGAACTTTGACCTAGGATAGGAAATTAAATAAAACCCGATTGGTCAATAATTTGATTTAAAAAAAATAAAATGAAGATTTTATTTGAATAAATAATATGGTTTTGAAATGAAGTTGAAATTTGAATTTTAATGAAAGGAAATGTTAATATTTAATAATCTGAAACAAAATATTTACGATGTAATTGATGAAAGAATATGGTTTAATTTGAGAAATGATTGAATTAAGTTTGAAATGATTTAATAATTAAGTTTGAAATTATAATTAAGTTTGAAATGATTTAATAATTAAGTTTTGAATTATTTAATAATGAATTATTTAATGATTAAATAAAATTGAATTCTTTAATAAGAAAATTGAACCTTTGAATAAGTAAATTTTACTTCGTAAATAATTGAAATTGAGTTTTCTTTATTAATTAAGTTTTGGAAAATTATTTAAGTAAGTAAATAAGTGAAATTGAATTTCTTTATCAAGAAATAAAATGCGATTTATTGAAATTAATGTAAGACTTGAAATTTAAAGAATTTGGTTTGACGAATTTAATTTAATTCGATTTGAAGTTTTGATTTAATGAAGTTGAACTTAAGAAATTGATTTAATGAATGAAAGGTTTAATAGAAGTTGTTTTGAATGATAAATTTACTTTTCGAATATTAAATGAAATCGATAAATGAATTTAAGTTTGATTTGAATGTTAATTAAATAAATTTAAATGTTTTCGAAATGAAACTTATACACGAACTTGAATCAATATTTGAATGGTTTTAAATAAAGATTGAAATTGAATTATAAGATTTTGAAATGGTAATTTGGAAGTTTTGAAACGTAAAGTATGGAAACTGTTTTGATAGACAAATGAAATGTTGATTTGCGAATTGAAATTGATTTGGTTTTGAAATATATAAACGACCAATCGGTGTAATAATTACGAAAGTTATTAAAGAGACCAGGATCGGTAATGGATATACTCTCTATCTAAACCGAAACCACTTTAATAACTATGCGCGGAGTGATGATCCAGAATGAAGTGGTTGGATTGATGTACGTGTTGACTGAAGAAAGAGAACGATGATGGATAGCCTTGACAATTGTGTCAAATTGGAAATGACTAAAACAGGAGCTGTGCCGGGCCAATGGAGGATTAGCTACCTCAAGTGGACACACTTCTTCGAACTACTTATTACTTGTTGTCGATTGGTGCACCCTTGATTTTGGGAGTGTTGTTTCACGGTGTTGCGGGCGCTGCGGCGTTGCGTTCTCACCAGTCCGGATCAGGCGAACGGTAGTATCACTACCTTGGGTATTGCCTCATGTGCCTTGTCATACTTGTATTCCATTTATGCGCGACAACTACGATTTTGATTTGTACCTTTAGTATATGGATTGCCCTCTGGTGACTTCCGGTTTTGGGGAAACTACGGTCTTGTATATGCTTTTGGGAATAAAAATGTGTTAAGGGGGGAATGGGCCATGACTTAGCGCTATTTTGATATCTTTACATATTACTGATAGACATTATCTACTTAGCGTACATTACTACCTAGTAGATAGTTTAACGGATCCTTGAAGGATGGTTATTCCAAACATCCTTTGAGTTACTTGTATTTCAATTGCTATTTCACTTGAGTTGGATTTATTAATATAAGAATGTTAATCCTGACTCGAGTGTTTTGTGTTTTGCTTTACTGTGACATCCCGGAAATTTTGACAATATCAATTTAATAATCTGCAGTAGAAATTAAATTGATATGATAATAACTGTTAATAAAATTCGAATTTGATTGATAATTTTCTTCTGAATAGATGTTTAACTGATAATTTATATTTTTAAAGGCTAATAAATTGTTTTCTGTTTATAATCTATATATAAATCTGTATATACTGTAAACAGATAAGATCTGATTTGAATTTTAATAAATGAAGATAAGTTTTCTTATTTTAATATTTTTGGTAGTTTTGGTTTGATTTAATATATATATATATATATCATTTTAAAAGCTATTAAATGAATAACCATTTGGCTTTAAATATACAAGATGAAGTTAAAATTTGTATAAAATTGATTTTAGCTTAAATTTAAATTTAACAAAAGGTTTGTTTGCTTTGTTTTAAATTTAGCTTGATAGAAATAAGTAATTAAGTGATAATTTCTTTTATAAATCATTTTAATTCGATAATGAGTTTTATTAATAATGTTATATCTTTACAATTGGGTTTTAATACTAATAGAAATTGTTATCTATGTATATAATTGGAAGAGCTATAATTGAAGTTCAAAATAAATCCTTCCAAAATATTTTAAATTTAAAATAAACTTTGTAAATGTTTATGTAGTGTAAAATATTAGTAATTGGATACAATATTGTATAGTTAAGTGTTAAAACAAGTAAACTTTATAAATATTTAACTTGACGTAAATCTAATACACGATATTAACATAAGTATAAAATAAAGTAAATAGGAAATGAATCGAGTGTTTAATTGTTTAAACATTTAAGCAACAACTTTATATACATGCATACATAGTTATGAAAATTGGTACATTACAAAATAAACATTAAAACATTTAAAATACCATCTCAACTATATTTTAAAATATAAACAAGTAAGCAAATCAACACTTGATAATTAAGTAACAAGCAAGGTAAATAATAAAACAAGAGAATATAAGTATGCAGGCAAGAGTAGAAATGAAGGCAAGCATGAAAACATCAAAGCAAAAACAGACTTGAATTTGTAAGTCTGCTCATTCTCCTTGTCAACATAGCAAACAATATATGATAGGCAGGCAAGAACAAAACGAAGATAAGTATGAAAAACATTACGTAACAGCAAACCAACACTCGAGAATTTGGTAGGCAGGCAAAAGAATTTAGCAAAGCAAAATATCTATGACATATAAATATTAAATAGTTAAAAATGGAGACACAAGTACTATAACATTTAATGCATCCATTCCTCAATAGCATACCAGGTCATTCGAACTGGTTCATGTATCATTTCAGCCTCCAACATATATATAAAAAAAAAAGAAGAAAGGAAATAAACCCTGTTTTGTATATAACCTGTAAACCATTTTTCTCTTATCACTTCCATTCTCATTCGAGCTAAGTTAAAGTGAAAACTGATATGAAGCTGTCATTTTAAAAACCTAAACAACATTCTATATTCAAGCAACTACAACTAATACAACAACAAGAAGGATAATGGGCAGGGTGATCAAAGTAGAAGCATGTTCCCAGTTTCAAATTCAAGACAGATTTCTAAAACAAGTCTCTGTTCTTTTGCAAAGCTAAGGTGAGTAACTTAAAATTTAAAATATATTGAAGTAAGTTCACTATATCCTTATATCTGAAAAGATGTGTGTGCTGTATGGATATTTTTATGCAATTCTTTATGTGTATTGATATTTGTCTGTTTATACTCTGGGAACACCTCTGTGAAAAGAAAACTGGAAGCTCAGGCTTCAATAAAAAATCAACTTGCTTAATTTAATTTTATTTGTATTTAGTTTGAGAACAGAACCTGTCTGTTTAATCATGGCTTTAGGTTAAAATTTAATTAAGTAAATCAAAAAGTTGAATTTGCTCTGGAAAACACAAGAAGAACAGGGAAGCTCAAGTTTGTAAAAATTCAAACTTTTAAATTCATCGATCCAGGTATATAAACTGAATTAGTAACTAAAGACATGATTTTTAAAATAAATATCATCATTTTTAGCAGTGTATTCAGGGTGTAGTCTTGGGTTGAACAAAAACATGTTTTCGTCGAATAGCGAGTGATCACGTAAACTGGAATGGTTGGGGTTCACTGTGGTGATGGAGTGGTGAACGGAGAGGCGAGGAAAAATGGTGAATGGCGTTGTAGTTCGTCGTGGAGGAATCGGCGACAAAGTCTTTCCTGTAAACCTAGTTTTGGTAAGTTTTGGAAACGTGTTCGCCTCGACCTCCATGGTGGATCGAGTTCCACGAAATTTTGGGGACCGGAGACTGGAAGGAAGGCGAAGGTGTGGCCGGAAGCCCAAAGGCTCTGGTGATCGGAGAGATGAGTTCGATGGTGATCCAGTTTGGGTGTTGTTCCTGTTCTTGTGACAGGAAAACTCGAATTCGACTTAGGGATGGGTTCGAGATTTTGATGACTGGAATCGTGGAAGATGATCGGAGACGATATGCTGGCGTCGGAGTCGATGGTCGCAGGCGAACATTTCGCCTGTGCACGTGCACGTATATTTGGGTGACTGTCATTGGTGGTGCAGTTAAGTCTCGGGAGGAACTCGAGTATTTCAAGAATCATACTCAAAGCCGGGACGAGGAAAACTCGAAGTAGTGTAGTAGTGGAGAGATGCTAGGCTACAGATCGAAACTGTAAATGGTTGCGAGGGTTTTTCTCCAGGAAGACACGGGTAAATCACGAGTTATACTCGAAGCAGGGACGTAAAAATCTCGGAGCAGTCTGGTTGGTCTAGAGACAGAGAAATGTTTCCAGTTTAATTACTTAATCTTCCAGGTTTAAAGTTTTAGTTCAAAAATTTAAGACAGGATTTTAACAGTAGTTTAAAATCCAAATCTGAAATTTAAATTTATTTTTATTTTGGATGTTTAAGTAAATATAGTTTAATTAAAACAGTTTTTAAAAAAGTAAATTTTTGTTTAAAACAAATATTAACGAAATTGAGAAATTCTTTTATAAAGGTTTTTGAATGGAAGAAATGAAATTGCGAGTTAAAAATATGTTTTTAAAAGAATTGATTTTTCATAATAATTTAAATTTAAAAGCTCTTTTCTTTATATAAATTTTATTTTAAGTAATAAATGATATGTACATTTATTTAAAGAAATTTTAAAGTGAATTTACACTAGATTAATGTTTAAATCATTAATCACTTTAAATCTTAAATTTAGAAAGGAATTTGGAATTTAAAATGTGGAAATGTTAATTAAGTCATTTATTAAGGAATTAATTACTATAGAAATAAATTAGATATTGAAGTAATTAATAAATTAATTAGAGAATGACTTATTTATATTAAGTTGTAATTAAAAAGAAATTTTAAAGGAAGAAATCAAGTAATTGTTTAGTTAATAAATCAATTAACTAAGGATTTTAAATTGATTTATAAATGTGATAAATATTAATAATAATTAGATGAATTAATTTGGATAATTCATTGAAACTGTTAAATGAATATTTAACAAAAGTAATTGAAGGGTTATTATCTATTGGAACTAAATTGGATGATATGATCAAATGAATGAATCTATTTAACTTAGTCAAATTTATAAATCATTTAATAATCCGATGAGTGGAATTACTCGGTGTAATTAATGGAGCAGAGTTACTTAGAGAAGTAATTAGAGGATAATCACCGGATATGGTTAATACAAGTTAATGAGTAGATAAAGTAATATGGGAAATTACCTTTGAAATTAATCAAGGGATTAATAAATGAAGATAATTAATTATGGGATAATTAATTTATTTAGGAGAGTTTAATTACCGATGTTATTAATCCAAGGTGATTAATAATTGTTTAATTTAAAGATTAAATTACTTAAAGTAATAAAGTAGTTTAATTTACAATAAATTAGAGGTCATTAATTTATATAGTTAATGATATAATTATGAATTGTTAAAATAAGTAATAATTAATAATGAGGTGATTAATTTATGTAATTAATTAAGAATAAATGAAGTTAATTATATTTAATTAATAAATGAAGTAATTAAATATTAATTACTATAAATGATCTACATTAATTAATCTGTGGAATTAAATTAAGACTAATTACTTATTGTAATTAGAAAATGGTTGTATAAGCAGGATTTATAGATAAGTAATTAATTTAATTTACTTTAAATTAATCAGAGAAAGAATTAATTAGTTTAATTCATTTTAAATTAATTATAGTTGTGAATAATAAATCATTGCTTATGAATGATATTGATATCCCATTGATTGATTGTGATCTCAGTTATGAGACGAGTGATATCTGTTGTGATTTGGATGTTTGTTTGAGATGATATTGATTATCTATTATGATGATGTTGTGATATCCATTGTTATATTGTAATTTATCTATCTGTGTTGATATAGATAATTGAATTGAATTGTTTTAACTTTAAAACAACTTGGCCTTAAAAGACACGGTTTGGATTTCGATGAGACCGGGATCGGGTTTCCGTATACCGGGATTCCAGGTCTGGAGACCCGAATACCACATCGATCCAAAATAACGTTAGGTCGTGAATTTCAAATGGAGCAAGTGAAGACTCGAGGTATAAGAACTATTCGTCAGTATAACTCTGTGGGTGATTCCGTAATGAGTTTGACGGAGATAGTACTTATAGATTCGAGATGGTGATTCAGAATGCAAGGGTTATTGTCGTTAACTCTGAGGGTGATTCCAAAATGAGTGTAACGAGATAATGCCTTCGGTTTTGTTCGAACCCGGAACGAACTTGTATGGATTGAATGCTTTCAGCACATCGTCAGGTGGACGATGAGCATTCTAAGTGATGAGTTCTGATAAAGGTAATCGTGACCTCAAGCCTCATCAACCGGGAATGGCTAAAACAGGGGAGGTGCAGCAAGGCTTCGTGGGTAGCACCCACTTGAGAGCGAGATTTTCCCCTGTCTAGATGTCCCTTTTTATTTCGTTGAGTGGGCAGTTGTTGACGTCCTACTGCCGGGGTTGTCTCGTTTGGAACTGTTCAGTAAGGAACGGGTCCGGCTTTGTGTTGCAGGGGAGCGGGCGTACTCCTCGGTACGGTGATCTAGGCCACGTACTGTGACGGGCGGTACCCCAGTAGCCCAGCCATTGTATGGAATCCAATCTCCAATAAGCGCCGTACGTTTTGATTGTGCCCAACTATGTTGAAATGTGAGATGTAAGCATTTCAGCTATTTTCTAGCTTTACTTGGAAACCCTAGACACTATTATAATATCACTGGATTTCCTATCAAATGTTTTGGTTAGCGTAAGGTAAAAACTTTTCCATGTTTATGTGTGGGAAGTCTTACGTGATACCTTTTGTTTCAAATGATTTTCAAAGTTAAACAACTTTACCCTGTTACTCATACCAGACCCATGTCTGACCCGAAGTTTATTTTTGTTTTTCATAAACTCTCGGGTACCCAAATTTTTACGGGTAGCCAAGGGATTCAGGTTAGCTTTGACGAATACTGGAGGAGCAATGGAGCAGGAGGCTTCAGCGTGTAGATATATATAGTGGTTCCGCTGTGTTAGAGTTTATTTTGTATTTCCGCTGTGTTGTATCTCTGTGATGTGTGAGTTGTATTAACTAGACAGGTGTTTATAACTGTCTAGTATGTGTTGTATTATCTGTGTAACTCTGATGTATATGATACTATGTATTATATTATGTGATATATTATATTTTATTCATTCCGCTGTTGAGATTCTGTTGTCGTTTCTTCTTCTTTTCTATCTTTTCTATTTTCTCACCTCTTTCTTTTCTTCAAAACGATACGATTTCCTGGGCATAGGAAGTCGGGTCGTCACAGTTGGTATCAGAGCATTAGGTTGAGCGAATACCTAGGCTCCTGAGTGATTTCTTTCTTGAGAGAGCGTATTTGTATTTTTGATATATATATATATATACATATTTATATTTATTTCTACCTATCGGTTGGGTTACCTGTTCAGGTTATCCAATATAAGTATAAAGGTAGATAGGGTAGTGATTTGTGTAACACGATCACTGATAGTTGAATTTGTAGAGATTGGAAATGTGTATGTCAAGATTGTAGGCCCAATTTCCTTCTCGAATTAGTTTTGTTGTGATGAAGGTTTTCATTGATTTTGGAAGGATATCTGTTAAGGGTTGGAGTTTATCTTTGGAGTGTAAGTTGGATGAACTAGAGTTGAGATCTATCGGATGGACAGAAGTTGGTGATGGTACCTTGATATTTCAGGATATAGTAGCTGTGTGATGAGACGCGGTGACTAGGGATGTTTCCGAAGATATTTCTTTGGAACAAGCTAAAGAAGTGTGTCTGCTTAGATATTGCGGCTGTGTTCAGCAGGATGTTTCTGTTGGTTTGTGGTCCGAGTTTCTTGAGGAGATTCTAGATTAGCAGTTTGTGGGCATTTGGGTCAGCAGAGTGACTCAGGGTGTTCTGTGTGTTGGCAAGGAAGCTTTTAGCATAGCAGTAGATTTCAGGACCAGCAGCGTGAATCCATTTCTTCGATGGATTGGCTATAGAAGTGTATGCTGTTCTGATTTGTGAAGAGAGAGCAGTTTTCTTTGGGATTAAGCTGGATGGATCGCAAAAGTGACTTGCGATAGCTTGAGTATTCTCTTGTGTTTTGGATTTTTCTGGTGTCTTCTAGAAGTCAGAATTTTGTCGGCATCTGGAGTTTGAGTTGGTATCGACGGTATTTCAGAAGTGATACCGATAGTTCAGCTTGGTAGTAGAATGGTTTATGGAGAAACTGTTAGAGTTTTCTCTTTATGGATCTATTGAGCCATATTTTCCGAATAATTGAGAAGCCTACCAGTTGTGATTGCTGACTGATGGTTGCAAAGCCTAGGTCCGTCCCAATTGGTATCAGTGGAAGTTTGTGCTTGTGTACATCATCTGTGTTTTCATCTACCTATATCAGAGTAGTGTAGTGGAAGCATGGTGGCAGCAGTTTTAGAGTGGAAGCAAATGGAAGTTGTAGTGTTTGGATTAGAGAATTTTTACAGGAAATTTTTCAGGATCTGAGGCCAGATTGGAGTGCATCTGTTTATCTCTTCCGGATGTGAGAAGTGAGATCTGTCTTTTGATTTTGGAGTAGAGTTTGTGTTCTGAGTTTTGTTGATCTTGGAAAGATCATTTTGTTTGATTGTTTTGGTTCAGTTTGTTTCGATAGGTATCGGCAAGGGTTGAGCTGATCAGTAAGGATGTAGGAGACCCAGGATCGTCCGAAGAATTTTGGGGATTAGAGATGGAGGAAATTTGGAATTCGAAGTTGGAGACTCCGTTGTTGTTGAAGTTTTCTCTGATTCAGGGAGCTATAAGTTGGGTAAGATGTGGAAAGCCAACTCTGAGATATTTTGGATCTTTTCTGTTGTTCTTCTGAGGATAAGTGTTGAGTCTTCGGATTTGAATTGTCAGTTGGGATGATTGGGATTCGGTGTATTTCACGTATCTTTGAGGAAGTACGTGTGAGATCTATCTCTGGTTATGGAACCAGTAGTTCGGAAGTTTTGGTTGTTGAGTTAGATTTGTCTACAGTCTGATATCTTGTCTAGTTGAGTAGATCTAGATGAGTAGGAGCTCTGTAGTTTAGTAGTATTGATGGTTTGGATCCTATAGAGCGAGTAACCCGGTATTTATAATCGGGGAAACTCGAGAGAATTCTAACCAAAATTTTTATAGGGATAGATAGATTTGTTTGATTGGATGTTATGATTGTTAACGTATGATTGATATATGTTTGTATTTTAAAATTAAAACTTTAATTGGATTATTAAATTACCTTCGTTTAAATTTCGGGGACGAAATTCTTTTAAGGGAGGAGGAATGTGACATCCCGGAAATTTTGACAATATCAATTTAATAATCTGCAGTAGAAATTAAATTGATATGATAATAACTGTTAATAAAATTCGAATTTGATTGATAATTTTCTTCTGAATAGATGTTTAACTGATAATTTATATTTTTAAAGGCTAATAAATTGTTTTCTGTTTATAATCTATATATAAATCTGTATATACTGTAAACAGATAAGATCTGATTTGAATTTTAATAAATGAAGATAAGTTTTCTTATTTTAATATTTTTGGTAGTTTTGGTTTGATTTAATATATATATATATATCATTTTAAAAGCTATTAAATGAATAACCATTTGGCTTTAAATATACAAGATGAAGTTAAAATTTGTATAAAATTGATTTTAGCTTAAATTTAAATTTAACAAAAGGTTTGTTTGCTTTGTTTTAAATTTAGCTTGATAGAAATAAGTAATTAAGTGATAATTTCTTTTATAAATCATTTTAATTCGATAATGAGTTTTATTAATAATGTTATATCTTTACAATTGGGTTTTAATACTAATAGAAATTGTTATCTATGTATATAATTGGAAGAGCTATAATTGAAGTTCAAAATAAATCCTTCCAAAATATTTTAAATTTAAAATAAACTTTGTAAATGTTTATGTAGTGTAAAATATTAGTAATTGGATACAATATTGTATAGTTAAGTGTTAAAACAAGTAAACTTTATAAATATTTAACTTGACGTAAATCTAATACACGATATTAACATAAGTATAAAATAAAGTAAATAGGAAATGAATCGAGTGTTTAATTGTTTAAACATTTAAGCAACAACTTTATATACATGCATACATAGTTATGAAAATTGGTACATTACAAAATAAACATTAAAACATTTAAAATACCATCTCAACTATATTTTAAAATATAAACAAGTAAGCAAATCAACACTTGATAATTAAGTAACAAGCAAGGTAAATAATAAAACAAGAGAATATAAGTATGCAGGCAAGAGTAGAAATGAAGGCAAGCATGAAAACATCAAAGCAAAAACAGACTTGAATTTGTAAGTCTGCTCATTCTCCTTGTCAACATAGCAAACAATATATGATAGGCAGGCAAGAACAAAACGAAGATAAGTATGAAAAACATTACGTAACAGCAAACCAACACTCGAGAATTTGGTAGGCAGGCAAAAGAATTTAGCAAAGCAAAATATCTATGACATATAAATATTAAATAGTTAAAAATGGAGACACAAGTACTATAACATTTAATGCATCCATTCCTCAATAGCATACCAGGTCATTCGAACTGGTTCATGTATCATTTCAGCCTCCAACATATATATAAAAAAAAAAGAAGAAAGGAAATAAACCCTGTTTTGTATATAACCTGTAAACCATTTTTCTCTTATCACTTCCATTCTCATTCGAGCTAAGTTAAAGTGAAAACTGATATGAAGCTGTCATTTTAAAAACCTAAACAACATTCTATATTCAAGCAACTACAACTAATACAACAACAAGAAGGATAATGGGCAGGGTGATCAAAGTAGAAGCATGTTCCCAGTTTCAAATTCAAGACAGATTTCTAAAACAAGTCTCTGTTCTTTTGCAAAGCTAAGGTGAGTAACTTAAAATTTAAAATATATTGAAGTAAGTTCACTATATCCTTATATCTGAAAAGATGTGTGTGCTGTATGGATATTTTTATGCAATTCTTTATGTGTATTGATATTTGTCTGTTTATACTCTGGGAACACCTCTGTGAAAAGAAAACTGGAAGCTCAGGCTTCAATAAAAAATCAACTTGCTTAATTTAATTTTATTTGTATTTAGTTTGAGAACAGAACCTGTCTGTTTAATCATGGCTTTAGGTTAAAATTTAATTAAGTAAATCAAAAAGTTGAATTTGCTCTGGAAAACACAAGAAGAACAGGGAAGCTCAAGTTTGTAAAAATTCAAACTTTTAAATTCATCGATCCAGGTATATAAACTGAATTAGTAACTAAAGACATGATTTTTAAAATAAATATCATCATTTTTAGCAGTGTATTCAGGGTGTAGTCTTGGGTTGAACAAAAACATGTTTTCGTCGAATAGCGAGTGATCACGTAAACTGGAATGGTTGGGGTTCACTGTGGTGATGGAGTGGTGAACGGAGAGGCGAGGAAAAATGGTGAATGGCGTTGTAGTTCGTCGTGGAGGAATCGGCGACAAAGTCTTTCCTGTAAACCTAGTTTTGGTAAGTTTTGGAAACGTGTTCGCCTCGACCTCCATGGTGGATCGAGTTCCACGAAATTTTGGGGACCGGAGACTGGAAGGAAGGCGAAGGTGTGGCCGGAAGCCCAAAGGCTCTGGTGATCGGAGAGATGAGTTCGATGGTGATCCAGTTTGGGTGTTGTTCCTGTTCTTGTGACAGGAAAACTCGAATTCGACTTAGGGATGGGTTCGAGATTTTGATGACTGGAATCGTGGAAGATGATCGGAGACGATATGCTGGCGTCGGAGTCGATGGTCGCAGGCGAACATTTCGCCTGTGCACGTGCACGTATATTTGGGTGACTGTCATTGGTGGCGCAGTTAAGTCTCGGGAGGAACTCGAGTATTTCAAGAATCATACTCAAAGCCGGGACGAGGAAAACTCA
This sequence comes from Allium fistulosum, assembly GCA_030737815.1. NCBI lineage: Eukaryota > Viridiplantae > Streptophyta > Magnoliopsida > Asparagales > Amaryllidaceae > Allium > Allium fistulosum. The sequence continues at coordinate 1,044,498,755 of CM060906.1, forward strand.
AAGTAGTGTAGTAGTGGAGAGATGCTAGGCTACAGATCGAAACTGTAAATGGTTGCGAGGGTTTTTCTCCAGGAAGACACGGGTAAATCACGAGTTATACTCGAAGCAGGGACGTAAAAATCTCGGAGCAGTCTGGTTGGTCTAGAGACAGAGAAATGTTTCCAGTTTAATTACTTAATCTTCCAGGTTTAAAGTTTTAGTTCAAAAATTTAAGACAGGATTTTAACAGTAGTTTAAAATCCAAATCTGAAATTTAAATTTATTTTTATTTTGGATGTTTAAGTAAATATAGTTTAATTAAAACAGTTTTTAAAAAAGTAAATTTTTGTTTAAAACAAATATTAACGAAATTGAGAAATTCTTTTATAAAGGTTTTTGAATGGAAGAAATGAAATTGCGAGTTAAAAATATGTTTTTAAAAGAATTGATTTTTCATAATAATTTAAATTTAAAAGCTCTTTTCTTTATATAAATTTTATTTTAAGTAATAAATGATATGTACATTTATTTAAAGAAATTTTAAAGTGAATTTACACTAGATTAATGTTTAAATCATTAATCACTTTAAATCTTAAATTTAGAAAGGAATTTGGAATTTAAAATGTGGAAATGTTAATTAAGTCATTTATTAAGGAATTAATTACTATAGAAATAAATTAGATATTGAAGTAATTAATAAATTAATTAGAGAATGACTTATTTATATTAAGTTGTAATTAAAAAGAAATTTTAAAGGAAGAAATCAAGTAATTGTTTAGTTAATAAATCAATTAACTAAGGATTTTAAATTGATTTATAAATGTGATAAATATTGATAATAATTAGATGAATTAATTTGGATAATTCATTGAAACTGTTAAATGAATATTTAACAAAAGTAATTGAAGGGTTATTATCTATTGGAACTAAATTGGATGATATGATCAAATGAATGAATCTATTTAACTTAGTCAAATTTATAAATCATTTAATAATCCGATGAGTGGAATTACTCGGTGTAATTAATGGAGCAGAGATACTTAGAGAAGTAATTAGAGGATAATCACCGGATATGGTTAATACAAGTTAATGAGTAGATAAAGTAATATGGGAAATTACCTTTGAAATTAATCAAGGGATTAATAAATGAAGATAATTAATTATGGGATAATTAATTTATTTAGGAGAGTTAATTACCGATGTTATTAATCCAGGGTGATTAATAATTGTTTAATTTAAAGATTAAATTACTTAAAGTAATAAAGTAGTTTAATTTACAATAAATTAGAGGTCATTAATTTATATAGTTAATGATATAATTATGAATTGTTAAAATAAGTAATAATTAATAATGAGGTGATTAATTTATGTAATTAATTAAGAATAAATGAAGTTAATTATATTTAATTAATAAATGAAGTAATTAAATATTAATTACTATAAATGATCTACATTAATTAATCTGTGGAATTAAATTAAGACTAATTACTTATTGTAATTAGAAAATGGTTGTATAAGCAGGATTTATAGATAAGTAATTAATTTAATTTACTTTAAATTAATCAGAGAAAGAATTAATTAGTTTAATTCATTTTAAATTAATTATAGTTGTGAATAATAAATCATTGCTTATGAATGATATTGATATCCCATTGATTGATTGTGATCTCAGTTATGAGACGAGTGATATCTGTTGTGATTTGGATGTTTGTTTGAGATGATATTGATTATCTATTATGATGATGTTGTGATATCCATTGTTATATTGTAATTTATCTATCTGTGTTGATATAGATAATTGAATTGAATTGTTTTAACTTTAAAACAACTTGGCCTTAAAAGACACGGTTTGGATTTCGATGAGACCGGGATCGGGTTTCCGTATACCGGGATTCCAGGTCTGGAGACCCGAATACCACATCGATCCAAAATAACGTTAGGTCGTGAATTTCAAATGGAGCAAGTGAAGACTCGAGGTATAAGAACTATTCGTCAGTATAACTCTGTGGGTGATTCCGTAATGAGTTTGACGGAGATAGTACTTATAGATTCGAGATGGTGATTCAGAATGCAAGGGTTATTGTCGTTAACTCTGAGGGTGATTCCAAAATGAGTGTAACGAGATAATGCCTTCGGTTTCGTTCGAACCCGAAACGAACTTGTATGGATTGAATGCTTTCAGCACATCGTCAGGTGGACGATGAGCATTCTAAGTGATGAGTTCTAATAAAGGTAATCGTGACCTCAAGCCTCATCAACCGGGAATGGCTAAAATAGGGGAGGTGCAGCAAGGCTTCGTGGGTAGCACCCACTTGAGAGCGAGATTTTCCCCTGTCTAGATGTCCCTTTTTATTTCGTTGAGTGGGCAGTTGTTGACGTCCTACTGCCGGGGTTGTCTCGTTTGGAACTGTTCAGTAAGGAACGGGTCCGGCTTTGTGTTGCAGGGGAGCGGGCGTACTCCTCGGTACGGTGATCTAGGCCACGTACTGTGACGGGCGGTACCCCAGTAGCCCAGCCATTGTATGGAATCCAATCTCCAATAAGCGCCGTACGTTTTGATTGTGCCCAACTATGTTGAAATGTGAGATGTAAGCATTTCAGCTATTTTCTAGCTTTACTTGGAAACCCTAGACACTATTATAATATCACTGGATTTCCTATCAAATGTTTTGGTTAGCGTAAGGTAAAAACTTTTCCATGTTTATGTGTGGGAAGTCTTACGTGATACCTTTTGTTTCAAATGATTTTCAAAGTTAAACAACTTTACCCTGTTACTCATACCAGACCCATGTCTGACCCGAAGTTTATTTCTGTTTTTCATAAACTCTCGGGTACCCAAATTTTTACGGGTAGCCAAGGGATTCAGGTTAGCTTTGACGAATACTGGAGGAGCAATGGAGCAGGAGGCTTCAGCGTGTAGATATATATAGTGGTTCCGCTGTGTTAGAGTTTATTTTGTATTTCCGCTGTGTTGTATCTCTGTGATGTGTGAGTTGTATTAACTAGACAGGTGTTTATAACTGTCTAGTATGTGTTGTATTATCTGTGTAACTCTGATGTATATGATACTATGTATTATATTATGTGATATATTATATTTTATTCGTTCCGCTGTTGAGATTCTGTTGTCGTTTCTTCTTCTTTTCTATCTTTTCTATTTTCTCACCTCTTTCTTTTCTTCAAAACGATACGATTTCCTGGGCATAGGAAGTCGGGTCGTCACATTTACGCTCGGGTCAGACTGAGTGTACTAGTATTCAAGACTCACCTTTGAAGTTGGAGCTTTGCTTGAAGATCCAGCCATCTATTCTGCTTTCAGTATTCGATGATTTCAGTGATGTATTCTGATTTGTATATGATGTATCGTATTACTCTTCTGTTGTAAACTCTGATGTATCTTATATATTCATATAGTAGCTTCATGAACTACTATCTCTTTTATTTCCGCTGCACTTATTACTCTGTGTCTGTGATCTGTGATTATTTACTTACTGTATATGTTCAGTTTTGCCAAATTTAAATTAACAACGCGGTATTTTGAGCAATTCAACTCCGGCATGAGTGTCTACCTATACACTTATAATGGATGCGAATGGTCCAAAATTCTGGGTCGTTACAGAAGGAATTACAAGCAAAGGCAAAACTGAACTAATGACTTGAATTGATGCAGAAAGAGGTGGAGAAGATTACCTGAACTTGGTTTCTTTTGTTATTGATCAAAAACCCTTTAATTTGCTTAAGATTTATGGAAGATTGCATTTTAGGGTTTTGAATAAAAGAGGATTTTGTTTTTTGATTTTTATAACTATGAAATGAGAACGAGAACAAGGTACGTACTTGTTTCTCTTCTCATACCCTTTTCCATTCGGGCCAAATAGGGTTTCGTTATGAACCCATTAACATAGTGTTGCAATTCTAAAAGAAGTGCTACAAATTTATTCTCATCATTCGTAACACACTTGTTTTACATTTAAACATGCTTTCATAATTTATAAAATTTATTTTCTTTATTTTGATAAACCTTTGTATGTTGAAATAATCATTTTAGCAATATTGAAATGTTTTATGTGGTTATAGTATAGCCTTTGAGAACATTAATTATTATTATCATTTTTATCAATAAATATCATTATTAACATTTTTATTAAATTTACAACATTTTTGTTGCAATAGTTTCAAAAGGAAAATATCTATCACACATTTTCACTCAAATAAATAACTGAATGAAATATCTTTTTCTTATCTTAGTTATAAAATTATTTTCCATATATTTTATTAAACTCTTATCTTTCCCAAGATCATTCTTATATTATCAAATATAAGAAGTAAAATTATACAATTTTGATATTTAATAAATTTTTCCAAATTTATTTATTTCCATCTAGAAAGCCATTTTAATTTAGAAATTATAACTAATAAAATTTCCCAAATTCATCTTAAAATTAATTAAGATAATTTTAAATCATATTTTAGTTTTAATTCCAAGCAATCTCGACCAGCGTTGTTACGAATTCCTTCCTAGAAATTCTCAAAGGATAAAGAATATATTATACTCTCTCGTATCACACAAATATATAAGCATATTCCAGGCAATCCAACTATTCATCCAAACATCAAGGAAACAAATCGAACTAAGCATACATGCATAACATATAAAATCAAAAATCAAATTTCATAAAATAGGTGCATGTGTTCTATTGGCATATATACCTATGTGGTGTTTGTGTACTTTTATGAAATGCAACGAACAACATAACATCATGATATATATGCAGACAACATATGACATTGTATATCCAAATATCGTCCCTCCTATATAAATGAGATGATATGACATACAAAGCATGATACGAGCATCCTATGGTGATCGTATAAATTCTATATGTATGAACAACCAATAACACTAGCATATCACATGGTGAACACACACACACACACAGTAGTAAATCATGAAATCATAGCCTACAAAACATAGTAAGATAGTAACAAAATCCATAACATAAATAAAAAAACAATGAATCCAAGCAATAACTCAGCAAACCAAGATACTAAACTAATAAGCAATCAAATGGAAAATGCTTTGGAAAGAAATCGAATTGAAAAGACCATATCTACTTCTCCGCTTTCCAGTTGTCCCTATCCAAATCATTCTCTTATCTAAATATAGCAAACTCTACTACTGGCATAAACTCATTTCTAAACATCAACTACAAATGTATGTGCATGTTTACAGCTTCTGCAATCTCAGCTACTATCTCAAATTAATAACATCACAATGCATAACAACGGGTAGCCTTAGCACAAACATACCCATACAAAATTGTAGTCTCTCATACCATTTCTAAATGCACATGCTTAATACCTAAATCATCCAGTGGTAGTTTCCTCAATTCATCTTCCTGATTGCTAAGGTAACGCCACTCAAAAGTGGATGGTGTCTTACCTGAACAAATACAAAAGACTTAAATCATCATGTTATTCCTTCTTTCACCTTAGAACATCCAAAAAGATTGATGTCTTAACCTGGTGACCATAACATACATCCCATCTAAATCTCAAATCTAACTTGAGTGATATCATTACGTTTATGATATCACTTCTCCCAATATCCAACATGCTCGATACTCAAAGTATCACCTCCTCAATTATCCAAACATTACGTCTTTAATTCTACAGCCTACAACTAAGCAAACATCCAAACAAGGGTAACCTTATTTTATTTAACCAATGCAGCTATAGAAATCAAAATCCTTATCTAAGTGGAGTTCTAATCTAAGAAAAATTGCTAACCTAAAATAGAGATAGAGTTAAAAGGATCGATTATACAATACATTCACTACATACACCTCATATGCAACGTAAACACCATACCTTCAAGTCGATATTCCGAAAGTGTTTCTTTGAATAAACGGTTTCTCCTCAATCCGAGAGAGGACTGAAAAAGTACATCTACTCCTTACTCAAAATCATATTCGAACATCCAAAATCAATTTTCCATAAAATCGCCACCACATCTTCTATGCGTGCAAGCCATACACTTTCTCTTCAGTCTGTCAAATAAAATTTTCTTCAATTACCATGGAACAGTTTAATTCATACCACTCTGTGGTACTTCTTTATTTTACTTTATTATCCATTCAATCTAGTACATATTTTCTTAAATTTTTAATAGTTGGTTCATTTCAATAGCTCAAATCCATTATTGAAATCCTTTATCTACACCAATCAAAAATTCTTCTCCTATTACCCTTTCTGCCAATCCAAATTGGAATATCTTTTATAAATAGGACTTACAAGTCTACACCATTTTTTATTCTCTAAATCTATATCCATAAAATTCTAAATACTTCTTCCGTTTGTAAATAAGACTAACTCGTATGATCTAATACTTATCCATATTTGAATATTTCTACATACTCATCCAACATACCAAAATATTTATACTCGTATAGTTTTATATCAAATCAAATCTAGAATTTCCTTTAAAATCGAGAATTCACACTCAATACCCTTCATAGCTAAAATCCAAGCTTAATTCATTTTCTAATAACAACCAGTCAATTTTCCTCCTATATCACTTTATCGACTTATTATTCTTCTATATTATGGATGAGACAACTCAATAAGGAACGGTGTCACGCTATATAAATCAATCAACAAAATACTAGCATAGTAACTTATTATGCCATAACCTATCTAGGAACATTAGAAAAAGGAACGATGTCCTAGCATAGTGAACATACCATCGAACTCATGTCATAGGGAATCCAATCCAAACCATATGCTTGCAATCACATTTATTTCTAAAATATCAAAAATTTATAACTATCACCCCAAAACATGTGTGGCATGACAACAAATACTTGCTCGCAGAACAACATCCATCCAAGCCATATAACAACAAAGGTGTAATGTTACCTACCACACCAAGTCAACAACACTCATTCATCGATCAATTCAACTAACATATCTTTATGAGTTATCAAACACTATAACATTTTAAATATCATTCGTTTTCATCTCCGATCATTAGCGCAATGAAAGTAAACAAAAGAATACAAATGTCAATAATTTCAATTTCTGCACTATGTACCGATCACCAAGTCATATTACGTAGTAGCATCATTGGGTAATTGGGACCCTATCCTAAATAAGCTCTAGACTTTTCAACTAAAATTTTGTTCCACGTCTCAAAATATTTTCAATCAACTGGTTAATGGGATCCAATCAGTTGAAATACCAATACCACTATCTTCTTTTATACTAACCAGCTTTAAATTTTATTTCAACTGCATGTTTAAAATTTTCCAATATCAAATAAGTATAGCTTAGGCCCAAATCTCTTCCATATAAATCCTGACCAATTTAACTTGCTATTTAATAATAATCTTTTCTCTAATTTACTTCAATACAATAATTTAGTTTACTTTTCTCTTTCTAACCATAACCACGGTCTTTCTTTCTCTATTCAATTCCATGCGACTATCAGGATCACTGTAACATCCCGTATTTTTAAGCTATTGAATTTGAACATTTAATTCATTTTAAATGTTTAATGTGGATTCTTAATTTGATTTTGAAATGAATGGATTTGGGTTCAATCAATGAAAATGAGCTATAATTTTAATTTATAGCAATTCTGGTTGAATTTGATTAATGGAAAAATAATAATTAAATATTCGGGATTAGGATAAAAAGGTGGATTTGGGTGTAAATAGCTATAAAATGGTGTTTAAATGTATTTTTAGGTTCGATTGGTTATAAACAATATTATTGGAATTTTAGAAGAATTTTAAAGTTGATAAATTAATATTTGGGATTTTATATTAATTTAAAAATGAATTTAATATTATTAAAATGCAAATAATCAGATTTTGGTCTGGAATGAGCCGGAATGATCTTTAATGTGATTATAAATTTTATATGATTTATTGTTAAGTTATTAAAATTTTAAAAGTGAAAATTTTAAGCGTATTCGTTAATTTTGAAAATCACACGATTTAATAGACGAGTTAAAAATAGCCTTCCGGGGTGCAGTCTCGGAATTCGACGAAACCAGTTCCATTGGATCCGAAATAGTTAGTTATTATCGGATTTCAATTTTCGTAGCAATCGGAGTTGTCGTTTGACCGTGGCAGCTCGAAACGCCTAGAAATCGATTTAACCGATTTAATATTAAATTAATCGTTTAATTTCATATCTTGCGCATACGATCAAATTAGCTTACGAAACCTGTTCCATTGTTTCCGGAACACGGAAAAACCCTAGGATAGCCTGTCAGAACGTATAATTTGGAGATCGTTTGCTTAACTGTTAAATTGAGGATTTTATTAATTTAATAATATTAAAACCCTTTTTATATTTATCAATATTCCATCAAAACCCTAGCTGATAACGTGAGCCGCCACTATAACGTTTGATGGCCGATATCTTCTTCCCTTTCCCCTTGAAAATCTTCCAATCTACTCAGCGATTTCAAATGTTTTCAACTAGAGGATTGAAGAGGGCTTCGCGATCTTGAGATTGTGCGGTCGTGATGGGTTTTGGTGGAGCGGAAAGGGAGTTATCGTGGTCGAGGCGATTGCCGTTCATGTGCATTTTTCGCACGAGAGGGAGGGCCGAGTTTCACCGCTTTGGGCACGAACGTGGAGGAAGGGGAGGCGCATCGTGGGTAGCCGCCGATCGATGTATAGTGGACCGTGGTTGGAGCGGCAACGAACCCTAGTTCGCGTCGTTTGGGTTCGTTTCCTGTTGATGTCGCGAGGGAGAGGAAGAAGCAGGTCGGGCCGATTTTCTTTTGGGTACCGTTTATAAAAAAAAAAAGAAAAGAGAAATTGATTTAAATCGATTTCAAACTTTGTAATATCGTAACTCGTTCATATGATGTCAGATTGAGGCGATTTTGGATGCGTTGGAATTGCAGAGAAGTGAGCTACGCGATGGTGTAGATCCGAAGTCATTCCGGGCAAGTAGAAATTTGGGTTAAATCGAACGTCGTTCGGTTTAATTTAAATTTCGAACGCTCGCCGAACTCAAAGTGAGTTTTTCTCACTCACATCTGGATGCTAGGCATTATAAATAATTGATATTTAAATATCTGAATGATTGGTTGACTTTAACTGCTGTTATCTGGCTGGATTGATATTTATAGTGTGATGTGCTAATATCTGTGATGCAGGGAGAAACAGGTTGGAGGGATCCAACTGGATTCCTCACAATGTAGCAGTTATTTTATAATTGATAGTCATACCTGTTTATATGTTGTGATTGATAAATCTGGAAATTTAATTGTATTGTGAAATTGTTGTATAAAATTATAATTATAGAATTTAATTATAAATGGATTAAATTGGTTTTTACGAATTAAATGAATTATTGAAATAAGAGTTTCAAAGAATAAATTTTCTGTTTGGGAATGGAAAATGAAATTAGTAAATTGGGTTTCAAAATACAATGGAAAATTTATCAATCAATAAATGTGAAGTATAGATTTTTGGAAATGAATTCTATAGAATTGTAAATATATTAAAATAACGATGGGTTATTTTAATAATGAATATTGTTATTTGGGAAATTTAGAATATGTATAATAAGGTTTCAAATATAAATCTGCAAATTTAAGTGTTAATAGAATGTATTGAAAGCTGTTTCCTCTATTGGAATTATATTTAAGTAAATTGAAAATATGGTTTTCATTTAAGAATTCTCCAATGTTTATTTTAAAAATGTTTTAAACTATGATTTTAAAAATGAATTTTCGAATGTGGGAAATTGGGTGTGAACTTCGGATGAAGTCATAGTTAAATATGGGATTTGGGATTTATGTTGTAAAACATAATTGACTTGAAATAAATCAGTGGAATTATATGAAGGATACTTTGGAATGTTTGAACGGGATAGTGTTTCCCTGGGAAAAACCAAGTTAGAGTTTTAAAGGTTTTTATTTAATTAAAGTTAAAGTTTAAATTGTTTAAAGAGTATTTTCAAGAAATTATTATTTTTAGAGAAGAAAAGTTTAAATTATTTTAAAGTTATTTGTTTAAGTTAGGGAAAAGGTTAGTATTATCTTGTAAAAAAAACACTACCTGTAAATATTTAGTAAATTGAACCCTTATTTAAATCGAGTTATATCCTATTAAATAAATACTATTTAAAGTAGTTTTTGAAATTATATTTTGAGTAAATAACTAGAAGTACATTTATATATTTATAAGTATATTTCGCTATAAAGTATTTTAATTGTTTTTAACCTAAATTGTTTAAGCTTGGTTTTTCCAAATGGGAATAAATGGTAAGGCTTTACCCTGTAAAGGAAGAAATTGGGAAGTCGTTTAAAATGAGTTTTGAAATGTGAAAATATATCTTTTAAAGATATTAAAGGGGAAGAATAAATAATGGGTGATATTATTTATTGTGTGATGGATGCTTATGGATGCTTGTGAATGTGAATTGATAGTTAAATCACCGACTATCAATATTGGCCAAATGCGCGATCGTTTCGAAGAGACCGGGATCGAGTTTCCGTATACCGGGATTCTAGGTCTGGAGACTCGAATACCACTTCGATCCGGTTTGTACGTTTCGTGTAACGTGTTCGGAGTCGAAGATTGGAGCTGTGAAGTGCAAGGGCTAGTCGCTACTAATCCTGAGGATATTTCCAAAATGGATGTAGTAGGAATAGTGCCTTCGGTTCCGTTCAAACCCAGGACGGACTTGTATGGACGAATGCTTGCGAAACATCGTCAGGTGGACGATGGGCATTCTAAGGGATATGTTCTCTAAAAGGTATCGTTTAGCCTCGAACCTCATCAACCGGGAATGACTGAAAATCAGGGATTATGCAGCAAGGCTTCGTGGGTAGCTCCCACTGGAGGGTAAGGTCATCCCTGTCTAGATGTCCCTTTTTATTTCGGCTTAGTGGTGCGGTTGCTGATCCCAACCGTGGGGTGATTTTATTCGGGATCATCCAGTAAGGGATGGTTCCGGCCTTGTGTTGCAGGGGAGCGGGCGTACTCCTCGGTACTGTGATCTAGGCCACGTACTGTGACAGGTGGTACCCCAGTGCCTAGTCATTCGTTGGAAATCCATTCTCCCTACGTGCCTGTACGGTTTTGATTGTGCCCAACTATTGTTGAAATGTGAGATGTAAGCATTTCAGCTAGATTCTATTTTACTTTCTATAGACACTATTATAATATTAGAGGATTTTAATATAAAAGTGTTTAAGCTATCGTAAGGTAAAAACCCGACATGTTTATTTGTGGCGTGGTCTTACGAGATGCTTTTGTTTCAAAGGATTTTTGAAACTTTAATAATCAGTTTGGATGTATTTATGATGCGCTGGTATTCCAGACTGACTCGGGTGTTATTTTATTATAATGCTCGGGTCAGACCGAGTATTTTACAGGATAGGTTGCTATGGAGCTCAGGAGAGGAGCTGGAGTTCGAGACGTATTTCTCGTACTTGTATTATTCCGCTGCTGTGATTGTTGTATTGACTGATTGACTGGATATTGATGATGGTATTGATATACTCTGATGATGATGTATTGTATATAAACAGATATAGTTCCATTTTGTGTAAAGATCTGTTCTATATATTATATTTTATCCGCTGCGACTGTGAGGTTCTGATTTTGTTTAGTTCTTTCTTCTTCTATCTATTTTTCTTCTTCTTCTACCTCTTCTTTTTACCCAAATGGTCCGGTTTTTCGTGTTAGAAAAACTCGGGTTATTACAGTGGTATCAGAGCTTAGATTGGCGACAACCTAGGCTTTGGTGGGGAAATTACTCATTTTTAAACAGAGTCGATAGTACTCTATAATGAGTTGAGTGTAATAATAGCTATGAGAGCGTACTTGTTAGTGAATATAAAATTGTTTTTGTACTGTGTTGACTTATCGGTTGAGTGTTTATGAATTCTGGTCGGTGCGGGAAGTACAACCGTATCGATAGGGGTTTCTAAACTCTTAAACAAGATAAACCGACATAGTATTATTTTTAAAGTGGGTAAATGAAATAATTTTACTCAAAATTGTATTTTGATATAAAAAGAAATAAGTGTTCTAAATAATTATATATATTGGATGTTTGTTTGGTTGTTTCTTCTATAATCAAATAAGAAATTAAAATTTGATCAGAATTTGAAATAATTTCTAAGAAAATAAGAAGTTAAAATATTAAAATGGTTTATAACCAAATGAAATTGACTGGATATGTTTAAATAAGAAAAGTAAAAATTAAAATTTGATTTAAACTAGAATTTTGACCCCGGAAATTTTGAAAGGGATTTCAAATGGAATTAAACAAAAAATTTGGGAGTTTGACTTTGTGGAAATGTTAGAAATGTTTTCAAAAGCATTTGTAAAAATGGAGTATATTTTGGGAAAAATATATTTTTGAATAGAAATTGTTTTGAGGTGAATTTTGGAAGTGGAAAGCATTGAACTCACTTCAGTCGCTGGAAAATAATCCTGATGATGCTGGCCACATCATTAGAATTTATTTTCGAGTTTCTAAAGTGATGGATTGCTACCAAAATAGTTGGTTATGTCATTGTTTGGGCTTGTTTGAGAAACAATTAATTTTGGAAATTTTCAAAAAGGAAAATTGTTTGGTAAAAGGCAGATTTTTTGGGATTTGGTATTTGATTGAATATCAAAAGAGAAATGTGTTGATTTTTATTTCAAATTGGTTTTGAAATAAATCCGGGTAAATAAAATTCTGGGAATTCTATTTTTAAATAAAAATGTGAAAGTTGAAATGATTCAACTACATAACTCATAAAGGAAAGTTGATTTAAAGAAGAATTGAGTATATATGGAATTAAAATTTAATTTGAATAAATGAAGGTGAATGGAATATATCTGGATTTAACTTATGATAAGTTAAATAAAATTGAGAATTTGAAATGAGGTTAAATCTAAATGAATTGGGATTAAAGGGAAGTTGATATAAAGGTGAAATGTAAATGCTTATGATTGTGCAAATGAATTCATATTCTTAAGTTATTAAGTGTTAAAATTTATCATTGTGATTATAAAAATGTGGATTGGTTTGAAATGAGTAATATAAACTTACAAGTAAATAAGTTGGAGAACTTGAGAATGTAAGATTTGATTTTAACTCAAGTAAAATGGAATTATAATCACAAATGAAATAATAAATGGAATGGTGAATTCGAACTTAATTTTAAATGGAATGCAAAGTAAGGTGAAACAATTATAAAATATAAAAGAGGTAAGTGAACTGAAGTTAGTAAATAAGCTTGAACTTGGATATGGAGAATTAAGATTAAATTGAATTTGGTCTAACTTCGACTAAGATGGAATTAAGCTGAATATTAAAATTTCTGTTGTGTTATGAATAAGAATGAATGTAATTAAATTCTTATTTAAGGTAGTAAAAGGAAATGGTATAAATTCAGGTTGGCTAAATAAAACATAAATGAACTTGAATTAATTCTGGAAAGGAATTGAATTGAAATTGCATATATAATTCAGTTAACCTTGAATTAAAATGGGATAAGAATTTAGTTTAATGGAAATTTAATTTAGTTGAGGTGATAATGAATGAAGTAAATGTTTACTCAACTAAATCCAAATGATTGTTTGGGAATAAATCTTGTGTAAGCTAAATTAAATGGAATTTGTATTGCAATAAATAGGATTTGATAGTTGGTCAAAATTTGAAAGGTAAATAAAACGCCTGATTTGGATTGGGGTTTAATTTTGGTAATAAATGTTGAAAGTGTGGAGAGATAATGGAATTAGATTACTAATGATGGTTCGAATTGTAAGTAGATTCAAATGAGTAAAATAATTTGAGTGGTCTCTTTGTTAATAAAATAAATTTGTGCATGGATTGAGTAAGTAAGCAAAGAGCAGTTAAAATTTGTTAATGAATTGGAATTGATTTGAATGAGAATCAAATGGAAATAAAATAAAATTGATATAAGAAGATGATGGAAATTTTGTGAAAGAACTTATGTAACGACCCGATATTTTCAACCATTCGCATCCATTATAAGTGTATAGGTAGACACTCATGCCGGAGTTGAATTGCTCAAAATACCGCGTTGTAAATAAAATTTGGCAAATCTCAGAATATACAGTAAATAAATATAATCACAGATCACAGACACAGAGTAAAATAATGCAGCGGAAGTAAAAGAAATAGTAGTTCATGAAGCTACTATATAAATATATCAGTGTTACATAAGATACAACAAAAGAAATAGAGAACAACAGAAGTCTCAATAAAATAACCAAGTACAAGCTGAGTAGGACAACAGAACTGAAATAGATAGGACAAGACAAGCAGATAATCTCCAGCGATTCAAATCTCCAAGCGAGTGGAAATCCAAATCTGTGAATAACTCAGGCTGACCCGAGCGTAAAGCAAAACACAAAACACTCGAGTCAGGACAATATATACTTATATAATGTAAACCAACTCAAGTGAACTGTAATAAAGGTACAAGTAACTTAGAAGATGCTTGGGACCGCCCATCCTCTAAGGATCCGTTAAAATATCTACTATGTAGTAATATTCGCTATTATAATAGTGTCTAAATAAGTAAAGTATAATCATATAGAAAATAGCGTTAAGGGGATGGAGAACCTTAACGCGGTCGGATCTTAAAATCATAATCGTAGTAAAGCTCGATATGGTAGGTGACACGGCACAACTAGGCAATGCCAGGGTAGATATACCAATTACGCATCCGGACTAGTGGTGACGCATAGCAGCCACTACCGCCCACCTCGAACAACACTCCCAAATCAAGGGTGGCCACCAAATCAATCACAAGTAATAGAATGGTATCGAAGAAGTGTGTCCGATAAGAGGTGCTACCTCCTTGGTCCGTCAATCGCTCCTGTTTTAGCCACCTTATGCCAACTCACGGGAGTTGGGTCCACGTAACATACCTTAAGAACGTCGTCACCATCCTACTTCATTCTGGAATCTCCACCGCGTACACGGTTGTCAAAGTGGTTTTCGGTATCGACAGAGAGTATGTCCATATCCGATCCCGGTCTCTTTGCCAACCAATCGTTATTATAACCCGTGGTTATAACTTTTAAAAACAATACTTTACTTCAAAATAAAATATCATTTCAAAACCATATATTTATCAAAATAAAGATTAAATCAATTCCAAACCATTTCCATATATTTAAAATATCACATCATTTCAAAACTTCATTTCAAATCATTTCAATATATCAAAATATCATATCTTTCCAAAACTTCATTTCAAATCATTTTAATATATCAAATATCATTCTTTTCAAATCTTCATTTCAAATCATTTTTATATAATAAAATATCATATCCTTAGAAAACTTCATTTCAAATCATTTTAATATAATAAAATATCATATCCTTACAAAACTTCATTTCAAATCATTTTAATATAATAAAATATCCTATCAGTTCAAATCCAAATATTCAACTTTTAGATACCTTTTAAATTCAAAGATATCATTCATTCACTATCATTTTAAATCACCTTTAAATAGTTTATATTTCAATCAAAATAATTCATTTAACCCTTTTAAAAGTGTAATTATTATACTTTCAAATCAAGTATTCAATTTCCAAAGTTTCAAACCATTCTGAGTTCGTTTACTAAGTCAAAAACCCTAATTATTAAAATTTCAGCATTTCACAGCATTTAAAAACAACTGCTACAAGTTATATTTGAAAACATTTTTAATTCAGCAAAGACAGCACTTAAAACTGCTGTTAAAACTCAGTTTTAGTTGAATTATAGTTCAAAACAGAAAAGACAGCATTTCAGAAGTGCTGCGGTAGTTCAGATTTCAAACAAGGGTTAAATTTGGTTTCAGCAAAGACTGCAGACCATTATAGCATTTCCAGAGAATGCTATAATAGGCCTGAGTTCAATATTAGACTATAAGTTCAATTACAGCAACTACAGCATTTCAGAAATGCTGTAATAGCTCTTTTTACACAATTTTAGTTCAAAACAGAATCTATAGCATTTCTGAATGCTATTAAAAGTAGATTTCAGGTGTTAGTGTATTTCCAGCAATTAAATAACTTCAATTTAAAACACATAAACATTTTAAAAATCATATTTTAACATTTAAAATGTTCATTTACATATCATTTAACATGTATCTTTTTCACAATAAATTTCTTATAATTAAATCCAATTTTCAACAATTTACTTAATAAATTTAAGTGTAAAAGTTTCCAATTCTTCACATTTCAACAAATAACTTAACACTTCAAATTTAAATTACCATTTCACAAATTTAATTAAATTTCCAATTTTATTTAATTAACTTAAACCTTTAATTAAAACCAAATTTAACATTTCCAAGTCAAGTTATATTTTAAAAGATCATTTTTAAACAATCATTTATTTAACCACTTAAATTCATAGGAAATCAATAATACTTTAATAAATCACTTAAATTCAAATTTAATCAAATTATCATATTTACCATTTCCAAATAAAATTTTATATCCATTTTATTTATATAACTTAAATATCATTTTTAACCAAAATTCCAAATTTCCAATTTAAGTTATATTTCAAAAATCCAGTTAAACCATTCATTAATTACATTTTTAACACATAGAAAAATCATAATTTCTTTAATTCAAAATATTTCAATATCTATTTAAGTCAATTTCATAAATTTAAAATTTTTAAAATACTTAAAAATATCCAAAAACACTTTATAAAATAACCACGGGCCTGTATATAGTTTTCTAGCCTAGGTCAAGTGACACGGATATGTATCATTTCAATCCGCAGTTTAAAAAGAAAAATCCGGGTTCTATCATTTCAAACCCGCAATCCCAAGTTAAAATAAATTAAATAAAAACCATTCAGGCCTATCATTTCAGCCCATAACGATTTTTCCCTATTCTAAAGTCCGTTCGGGTATGTATCATTTCAACCCATAGTGATTCTAATCTAAAGGGAACTTGCAGTGTGATTAACTGATGAAAATAACAAAACAGCATAATATAACAGTAACATATGATATAACAGGTGTTTAAGCAGGTGTGAACATCATATAATAGTGACATAGCAAATATAATATGGTGGTGCAATTACAGATTCACATGTGATCAATTTACTATTAATATAAGTATAAAACTGTCTGGTGAGAATAACTCACAGTTTTGTGCTGGAGACACAACGACGAATGCACTAATGAGATCCAAACAAGCACGATAACACGATTCAAATAAGAGTGGAGGAGCCAAAGTATCAAATTCCTAGAATACAAGTCAAACAAAACAATACAACAACGATGAGTTTCAAATCAGCTACGATCAAAACTACACTAGAATAGGCTGCACAGAATCAAATAGAAATGCTTGCACTTGCTTTCTACCTCATATGCTTCAGCAATGGGCTGTAAAAGCACTGTAATGGAAGGGTTTTGGATCAGGTTTGAATCAGGTTTGGGTTCAACAAGTCGTCCATACATAGGAAAAGATGATGCAAAGGTATGTGTGCATGGAACTACAACTATAGGGCAAACAAACATGATTTCATGCAACCAAAGGCCACGGCCAAGGCAACCTTAGGCACGGCCAGATCTGTAGGGGGTTAGGTACAGGTGTGGTAGTGGGTTTCAGGTCGTCTATTGGTGGTGGAGGTGGAGTAGGTGGCGGCCAAAGCAAGATATGGAGGGTAGGCGATGATATGTGTGGTCTAGGCAATGTTTTAAGGAGTTTTGTGCAAGTTTTTGTGGGATTTTGGTCAAGGGAATGGTATGGCATGATCATGGCAGAGGATTAGGAGGAGGAGCTGCTGCAAATGATGGTGGAGAGGATGGTGGTGGTGGTGGTAGAGGCTAGGCCTAGCAAAACACAAGAAGGATCAATGCAACAATCAATAGAAAAATCATAAAAACAAGAAGAAAGATGATAGAATTTACCAAATTTTTGTAAAACAAATGGCCATGAGTTTTTTTCTCAAGAAAGATGATAAAATTTTCGTGAGAAAGAGTGAGGAATGTGGCTGAAAGATGGAGTAAAGGTACGGCCAAAAATCAATAAAGAGGAGGTTGAGAAATGAAAGGTCGGTAGATAAAAGGACATTGGAGTTACAAGAGTTATAAAACCTTTCAAATTTCCACCATTTCTTTTTAAATTTTAAATACATGTAAAATATGTATAAATACAGATAAAACACGAAAATATAGTAAATAAAAAAAAAAAAAAAAATAAATATTAATTAAATATAATTAAATTAAGAAAATAACAAAGAAAATGTAAATTAGGCTTGAAAATTTGAAAATAAATGAAATGAACTTTGGGAAAATTGTATGTACATGAAAAATATTTATAAATAGAGATAAAAACATAAAAAAAATGCATACATAAAAATGAATAAATAAATTTTAATTAAATATAATTTAAATGAAGAAAATAGCAGAAAAATGGAAACTACCTTTAAAAATAGAAAATAAATTCAATGAGCTTTGGAAAAATTCAAACATCACTTTATAAATATTTAAAAGACAAAATATACATAAAATAACATATTAACAAATATTAAAATAAAATATGACAAAGAAAAATATAATTTATACAATTTAAAATAACAAAATTGCAAAATAAACAATTTATACTCAAAATTGAAATGTACATATCTTTTGCAATTTAACTCCGTTTTCAACGAAACGAAAAGCAGTATTCATGTTATTAAATCTATTTTCATAATAAAAGATAAAATTTATAATTTCAAATATTTAAAATTTAAATTTAAAAGTCAAAGTTTGACTATTTTAACCAAAATTCACTTTTTGGAAAATTATTCTATTCAGTCATATTTGTAATTCTAATCCATATCAAAATCAAAGTTTATATTTAAAATAACAAAATTTATTCTTTTTCATAAATAAAGCTTTTTAAATCTGGAAATATCAATTTAAAAATAATTGTAAAATACAGGGTTGTTACACTCTCCCCCACTCAAAGCTTTTCGTCCCCGAAAAGGAACGAGGTACGGGAAAGCACAGAAAAAGATAGAATGAAATAGAATTAAGACAAGATGATAAGAAGATTGGAATTACACCTGATAACTATTGTTATAGGTAAGTCTAACAAGATGGAGGTGATCAAATCAAGAATATAAGCACGAAAAAAGATCCCCTAGAGTTTGAATCTCCTTTTTCACTTGACCGACAGTCTATGAATGGAAAAACAGTGTTCAGATCCAGATGAGTAACAAAGATTATAGAAAGATTTCTAAATAGACTGGTATAAGCAATAGCCTTCCCATTCTGTAACAAGATAAGAGAAATAAGGACAACCAAAAGATAGTTTGGAAAAAAAAACAAGATAATAAATTTAAAGCCATAATGCTTTGAAATCATAACAATTTAGGGATGTTTATCATTTGGAAATCACACTACTAAAATCATAACACTTTGGAAAAGTTATTCTTTTAAAAAAAAACATAATACTTAGAAAATCATAACACCCTAAAAAATCTTCATTTAAACCATTTTAATTCAAGGTCAAATAATATTCATTTTAAAGTTGTAACATTTCTAAGTTCATTTAATTATAAAAATTTCCAAAACATTGTCTTTTCAAAATAGCAGCACTTATAAAATGCTACAGTAGATATATTAGTATTTCAAATCAGTTCAATTTCAAAAATATTCATTTGGATATCATTTAACTTATGACTTATTAAAACAAACTTTTATAAATAGAATATATAAATTAAACTATACTTCGTTTATTAAGTCAAAATTTCACTATTTTACTTAACTCTTAATTTAACACATAGCCTAACTCTTTATTTAAAATACCCATTTCATAAATAGATATTCCTTTAATAAGTTACACTTATTATTCCATTTGGAAACCAAATTCTCAATTATCAAATTTTAGTGATGTTAAAATACATTTTAACTCTTTAAATCATAATTACTCATTTTTCAAGACATATCTATTTCATAAATAAAATATTTATATAGCAAATATAACAATCAAATTTCTTTACACATTTATTCATTTAGACATCAATTAAACTTTGAATTCAAGTTAAATAACTTTATTACAAAATGTCTAATTCAAATGTATTTTATTTTATCTATTCAAAGATACATTATTTATTATACAACATATTCATTTCAGGAAATAACCTTTATTAAAATTTCTAGGTTAGACTTAAGGTTCCATATTAAATCAATTTGATTATTAAGTTATTTAAATAAAATCTCTTTAGATTCCTTTTTCAATATTTACCTCTGTAAATCTTTTATAACAAAAATTTAAGTGTATAACATTTATTATAACCACTCAAATTTTATTTATAAAAATCCTTTCTATATTGTATATTATCCAATTTCATATTCAACTTCTGTGTAATTTAGGTAAGTTATATTGGAATTAAATTGTGTGTTATACAAGTAAAACTTTCCAATTCAATTATCTCAAGTTTGAATCATTTATTCAAATTTTTATTTTCTTCTTATAACTGAAATTATTCTTTAAGATAAAATGTAAGAATTAAATTTTCGATTCCCTTCAAACCACTAAGAGATAAATAAATATATGTATATAATATGTCAAATCAAATTTAAATCATATATCTATATATATTATAATCCAGTCATATTTAGAAATTCAAATCAATTAGATTTTCCAAAACAAAGCTGTAGCAAGACTACAGAACAGTCTCTTCACTTCGAAACTCGAAAATGAACGTCGATGATGCTGCAGTCATCACCGAAATTATTTTCCAGCGACAAAGAGAAGAGCACTTAATTTTTTAAACTTTAAAATCCTTTAGAGACAAATTTTTATTCAAAATACTTTAAATAATATCCTTTTAAAAAAATTTAAACACAAGGTTTGAAACAATTGGAAATTAAATTCTTTAAATTTCTTGTTTTTAAATTCATTTCAGTTCCCAAATAAATTTATAAACAACTATTTATAAATTCATTTGTAGAACAATAAATGATAAATCAAGTATTATCATTTCAAATTATCAATTTAAATCAATTTATTAAGTTCCATAAATTTATATATCCAAATTTATTTCATTAACGAAATTTTAAAATAATATTGTGTCAGTTTGTTCTGTCAAAGTGTTTTAGAAATCCTATCGATAGCGTTGATCAGACGAATCGATCGGAAACCCAAATCAACATCAACAACCCAAACAACACAACATATAAAACAAAACATAGATTTTCAAGTACGATTCAAAATGTTTGGAGACAGTTTAGAAACAAAAGGCAAGATGGTTAAACAGAGTAGAGAGATGGGTAAGCTTAGATAAATCGCGGACAACCTTAACCGGGTCAACCGTGACTCAATGGATAAGATCAAATGTGGATTTTCTGGGGTAAATCTACCTTCAATCTAAAGAGATAGAGTTTGGAATAATAAAAGATATTAGCATCTAAACCAAGGATAAATATAAATCTCTGGTGAATCGATGCTGATTATAAAGAATTTTCACCCTTTTACAAGAAAATTAGAATATTGGCGGTCTCGCCAATGCACTATAAAGATCATTGGAAGTGGAGTCATGGGATACTCCAGAATCAAAAGATGATGAATAGTGAGGGACACGAATGAATTTCGGAACCGCAGGGAACGTTCCAAAATTCAAAGGAAAACGAATCAAAGGAAGAGATTCAAACTCGAACGAAAGTGATTCTGTAAATAAATTTACCATACATTCTAAGTTTTGCCTCAAAGCCAAAGCTCTGATACCAACTGTAACGACCCGATATTTTCAACCATTCGCATCCATTATAAGTGTATAGGTAGACACTCATGCCGGAGTTGAATTGCTCAAAATACCGCGTTGTAAATAAAATTTGGCAAATCTCAGAATATACAGTAAATAAATATAATCACAGATCACAGACACAGAGTAAAATAATGCAGCGGAAGTAAAAGAAATAGTAGTTCATGAAGCTACTATATAAATATATCAGTGTTACATAAGATACAACAAAAGAAATAGAGAACAACAGAAGTCTCAATAAAATAACCAAGTACAAGCTGAGTAGGACAACAGAACTGAAATAGATAGGACAAGACAAGCAGATAATCTCCAGCGATTCAAATCTCCAAGCGAGTGGAAATCCAAATCTGTGAATAACTCAGGCTGACCCGAGCGTAAAGCAAAACACAAAACACTCGAGTCAGGACAATATATACTTATATAATGTAAACCAACTCAAGTGAACTGTAATAAAGGTACAAGTAACTTAGAAGATGCTTGGGACCGCCCATCCTCTAAGGATCCGTTAAAATATCTACTATGTAGTAATATTCGCTATTATAATAGTGTCTAAATAAGTAAAGTATAATCATATAGAAAATAGCGTTAAGGGGATGGAGAACCTTAACGCGGTCGGATCTTAAAATCATAATCGTAGTAAAGCTCGATATGGTAGGTGACACGGCACAACTAGGCAATGCCAGGGTAGATATACCAATTACGCATCCGGACTAGTGGTGACGCATAGCAGCCACTACCGCCCACCTCGAACAACACTCCCAAATCAAGGGTGGCCACCAAATCAATCACAAGTAATAGAATGGTATCGAAGAAGTGTGTCCGATAAGAGGTGCTACCTCCTTGGTCCGTCAATCGCTCCTGTTTTAGCCACCTTATGCCAACTCACGGGAGTTGGGTCCACGTAACATACCTTAAGAACGTCGTCACCATCCTACTTCATTCTGGAATCTCCACCGCGTACACGGTTGTCAAAGTGGTTTTCGGTATCGACAGAGAGTATGTCCATATCCGATCCCGGTCTCTTTGCCAACCAATCGTTATTATAACCCGTGGTTATAACTTTTAAAAACAATACTTTACTTCAAAATAAAATATCATTTCAAAACCATATATTTATCAAAATAAAGATTAAATCAATTCCAAACCATTTCCATATATTTAAAATATCACATCATTTCAAAACTTCATTTCAAATCATTTCAATATATCAAAATATCATATCTTTCCAAAACTTCATTTCAAATCATTTTAATATATCAAATATCATTCTTTTCAAATCTTCATTTCAAATCATTTTTATATAATAAAATATCATATCCTTAGAAAACTTCATTTCAAATCATTTTAATATAATAAAATATCATATCCTTACAAAACTTCATTTCAAATCATTTTAATATAATAAAATATCCTATCAGTTCAAATCCAAATATTCAACTTTTAGATACCTTTTAAATTCAAAGATATCATTCATTCACTATCATTTTAAATCACCTTTAAATAGTTTATATTTCAATCAAAATAATTCATTTAACCCTTTTAAAAGTGTAATTATTATACTTTCAAATCAAGTATTCAATTTCCAAAGTTTCAAACCATTCTGAGTTCGTTTACTAAGTCAAAAACCCTAATTATTAAAATTTCAGCATTTCACAGCATTTAAAAACAACTGCTACAAGTTATATTTGAAAACATTTTTAATTCAGCAAAGACAGCACTTAAAACTGCTGTTAAAACTCAGTTTTAGTTGAATTATAGTTCAAAACAGAAAAGACAGCATTTCAGAAGTGCTGCGGTAGTTCAGATTTCAAACAAGGGTTAAATTTGGTTTCAGCAAAGACTGCAGACCATTATAGCATTTCCAGAGAATGCTATAATAGGCCTGAGTTCAATATTAGACTATAAGTTCAATTACAGCAACTACAGCATTTCAGAAATGCTGTAATAGCTCTTTTTACACAATTTTAGTTCAAAACAGAATCTATAGCATTTCTGAATGCTATTAAAAGTAGATTTCAGGTGTTAGTGTATTTCCAGCAATTAAATAACTTCAATTTAAAACACATAAACATTTTAAAAATCATATTTTAACATTTAAAATGTTCATTTACATATCATTTAACATGTATCTTTTTCACAATAAATTTCTTATAATTAAATCCAATTTTCAACAATTTACTTAATAAATTTAAGTGTAAAAGTTTCCAATTCTTCACATTTCAACAAATAACTTAACACTTCAAATTTAAATTACCATTTCACAAATTTAATTAAATTTCCAATTTTATTTAATTAACTTAAACCTTTAATTAAAACCAAATTTAACATTTCCAAGTCAAGTTATATTTTAAAAGATCATTTTTAAACAATCATTTATTTAACCACTTAAATTCATAGGAAATCAATAATACTTTAATAAATCACTTAAATTCAAATTTAATCAAATTATCATATTTACCATTTCCAAATAAAATTTTATATCCATTTTATTTATATAACTTAAATATCATTTTTAACCAAAATTCCAAATTTCCAATTTAAGTTATATTTCAAAAATCCAGTTAAACCATTCATTAATTACATTTTTAACACATAGAAAAATCATAATTTCTTTAATTCAAAATATTTCAATATCTATTTAAGTCAATTTCATAAATTTAAAATTTTTAAAATACTTAAAAATATCCAAAAACACTTTATAAAATAACCACGGGCCTGTATATAGTTTTCTAGCCTAGGTCAAGTGACACGGATATGTATCATTTCAATCCGCAGTTTAAAAAGAAAAATCCGGGTTCTATCATTTCAAACCCGCAATCCCAAGTTAAAATAAATTAAATAAAAACCATTCAGGCCTATCATTTCAGCCCATAACGATTTTTCCCTATTCTAAAGTCCGTTCGGGTATGTATCATTTCAACCCATAGTGATTCTAATCTAAAGGGAACTTGCAGTGTGATTAACTGATGAAAATAACAAAACAGCATAATATAACAGTAACATATGATATAACAGGTGTTTAAGCAGGTGTGAACATCATATAATAGTGACATAGCAAATATAATATGGTGGTGCAATTACAGATTCACATGTGATCAATTTACTATTAATATAAGTATAAAACTGTCTGGTGAGAATAACTCACAGTTTTGTGCTGGAGACACAACGACGAATGCACTAATGAGATCCAAACAAGCACGATAACACGATTCAAATAAGAGTGGAGGAGCCAAAGTATCAAATTCCTAGAATACAAGTCAAACAAAACAATACAACAACGATGAGTTTCAAATCAGCTACGATCAAAACTACACTAGAATAGGCTGCACAGAATCAAATAGAAATGCTTGCACTTGCTTTCTACCTCATATGCTTCAGCAATGGGCTGTAAAAGCACTGTAATGGAAGGGTTTTGGATCAGGTTTGAATCAGGTTTGGGTTCAACAAGTCGTCCATACATAGGAAAAGATGATGCAAAGGTATGTGTGCATGGAACTACAACTATAGGGCAAACAAACATGATTTCATGCAACCAAAGGCCACGGCCAAGGCAACCTTAGGCACGGCCAGATCTGTAGGGGGTTAGGTACAGGTGTGGTAGTGGGTTTCAGGTCGTCTATTGGTGGTGGAGGTGGAGTAGGTGGCGGCCAAAGCAAGATATGGAGGGTAGGCGATGATATGTGTGGTCTAGGCAATGTTTTAAGGAGTTTTGTGCAAGTTTTTGTGGGATTTTGGTCAAGGGAATGGTATGGCATGATCATGGCAGAGGATTAGGAGGAGGAGCTGCTGCAAATGATGGTGGAGAGGATGGTGGTGGTGGTGGTAGAGGCTAGGCCTAGCAAAACACAAGAAGGATCAATGCAACAATCAATAGAAAAATCATAAAAACAAGAAGAAAGATGATAGAATTTACCAAATTTTTGTAAAACAAATGGCCATGAGTTTTTTTCTCAAGAAAGATGATAAAATTTTCGTGAGAAAGAGTGAGGAATGTGGCTGAAAGATGGAGTAAAGGTACGGCCAAAAATCAATAAAGAGGAGGTTGAGAAATGAAAGGTCGGTAGATAAAAGGACATTGGAGTTACAAGAGTTATAAAACCTTTCAAATTTCCACCATTTCTTTTTAAATTTTAAATACATGTAAAATATGTATAAATACAGATAAAACACGAAAATATAGTAAATAAAAAAAAAAAAAAAAAAAAAATATTAATTAAATATAATTAAATTAAGAAAATAACAAAGAAAATGTAAATTAGGCTTGAAAATTTGAAAATAAATGAAATGAACTTTGGGAAAATTGTATGTACATGAAAAATATTTATAAATAGAGATAAAAACATAAAAAAAATGCATACATAAAAATGAATAAATAAATTTTAATTAAATATAATTTAAATGAAGAAAATAGCAGAAAAATGGAAACTACCTTTAAAAATAGAAAATAAATTCAATGAGCTTTGGAAAAATTCAAACATCACTTTATAAATATTTAAAAGACAAAATATACATAAAATAACATATTAACAAATATTAAAATAAAATATGACAAAGAAAAATATAATTTATACAATTTAAAATAACAAAATTGCAAAATAAACAATTTATACTCAAAATTGAAATGTACATATCTTTTGCAATTTAACTCCGTTTTCAACGAAACGAAAAGCAGTATTCATGTTATTAAATCTATTTTCATAATAAAAGATAAAATTTATAATTTCAAATATTTAAAATTTAAATTTAAAAGTCAAAGTTTGACTATTTTAACCAAAATTCACTTTTTGGAAAATTATTCTATTCAGTCATATTTGTAATTCTAATCCATATCAAAATCAAAGTTTATATTTAAAATAACAAAATTTATTCTTTTTCATAAATAAAGCTTTTTAAATCTGGAAATATCAATTTAAAAATAATTGTAAAATACAGGGTTGTTACAACTTAAGTAACTTGGAAGAAAAACAAATGATTGTGAATGGGCTTATTTAAGTAATCTTGAATGGAATTGTTAGGAAATAAACTGAAATGCAAGTGAAATGAGTTTTAAATTAATTAATGTGATGAGTTAAAAATATAAGAGTTGTAAATAACTCAGGAATGAATGATATTAATATAAACTTGAATTGGTTAATGGAAATAAAGATGTAAGGAAAATGTAATTTAACAATTACATTGGGAAGAGAAAATATTTGGTTTGTGAACCTTGAAATGGAATAAAATTTATATGAATCTAAGTTGAAATTAATTTTAAATGGTTATAAGCTTAAGTGGCAATTATTTTTGCTTGAATGACATGGAAATTCGCATGTATTTGCAATTGAGTGTTTAAAAGCAATTGGAATTGAATTGTGAATAAATTGAGATGAATGGGAACCCAATTCAAAGAGTTTTGTATATGAATGCAAGTGAATTGGTTAAGAATAGCAAATGAAATTGATTTGAATCAATAGGAATGAATTGACCTCTTAATGAGTAATGTTTGCATATGAATGGAAATGGATCATAATTGAAATGCAAATGTTTCAAGTTTAAAATGAAATTTGATTGTAAATCAAATTTGGAATGTAAGTAAAATTAAAATGTAAGAAAGGCATATGTAATCATATTGAAGTGGAAATGAATTGGTTGAGATAAATATGAATTGTATATAGTAAACTTGAATGTAAATCATTCAAGTGAAATAAAATGAAATTGGACTTGAATAAGTAATTTGAAAGGTGATTGAAAACTTTGAATTGTTGATAAAATATGGTTAACATTGTTAATAATGAAGTTTGCTTGGTTTGGTTATGAAATGGATATGTTTGGCTTGCATTTACATTGGAAATGTTATTAAAATGCTCACATCTTTGAAACTGATGAGTTAGTTGAGTAAGTACAGGTACGGAAGGCGTTCGAGAGAGTTGGAGCGCGTATATGCGTTATATAAGCCGCTTGCTATTAAAAATTTGCTAAAAGGTACGCCTACGCAAAAATAATTGGAAAATGATATATATATTGTTATATATTGTGATATATTTTGGTTTCCGGCCGTGTGAGCCGATGTATATATATTTGTGTATCCTGCGATATCGCAGAAGCTCATCCGTGCAAAGGAGACTCCGCCAAAATTTTCCAAAAATTTTGGGAGTTAGAAAATTTTTGGGGTTTTGGGAAAATTTTTAATAACTAGTAAAGTTATTTTGAAATAAAGTTAAAATAAAGGCTTTAGAGTAAATTGTAGCAATTGAGTTTGGGATTGGGCTAAGGGATTTTGGAAAGTGGATATAAACTTTAGCTAAGCAAATAGGGTAAGTGAATGAGTTGGAGAATATATTTTCTACCTTAGCAAATTTCGGGGACGAAATTTTTATAAGGGGGGAGGAATGTAACATCCCGTATTTTTAAGCTATTGAATTTGAACATTTTCATTTTAAATGTTTAATGTGGATTCTTAATTTGATTTTGAAATGAATGGATTTGGGTTCAATCAATGAAAATGAGCTATAATTTTAATTTATAGCAATTCTGGTTGAATTTGATTAATGGAAAAATAATAATTAAATATTCGGGATTAGGATAAAAAGGTGGATTTGGGTGTAAATAGCTATAAAATGGTGTTTAAATGTATTTTTAGGTTCGATTGGTTATAAACAATATTATTGGAATTTTAGAAGAATTTTAAAGTTGATAAATTAATATTTGGGATTTTATATTAATTTAAAAATGAATTTAATATTATTAAAATGCAAATAATCAGATTTTGGTCTGGAATGAGCCGGAATGATCTTTAATGTGATTATAAATTTTATATGATTTATTGTTAAGTTATTAAAATTTTAAAAGTGAAAATTTTAAGCGTATTCGTTAATTTTGAAAATCACACGATTTAATAGACGAGTTAAAAATAGCCTTCCGGGGTGCAGTCTCGGAATTCGACGAAACCAGTTCCATTGGATCCGAAATAGTTAGTTATTATCGGATTTCAATTTTCGTAGCAATCGGAGTTGTCGTTTGACCGTGGCAGCTCGAAACGCCTAGAAATCGATTTAACCGATTTAATATTAAATTAATCGTTTAATTTCATATCTTGCGCATACGATCAAATTAGCTTACGAAACCTGTTCCATTGTTTCCGGAACACGGAAAAACCCTAGGATAGCCTGTCGGAACGTATAATTTGGAGATCGTTTGCTTAACTGTTAAATTGAGGATTTTATTAATTTAATAATATTAAAACCCTTTTTATATTTATCAATATTCCATCAAAACCCTAGCTGATAACGTGAGCCGCCACTATAACGTTTGATGGCCGATATCTTCTTCCCTTTCCCCTCGAAAATCTTCCAATCTACTCAGCGATTTCAAATGTTTTCAACTAGAGGATTGAAGAGGGCTTCGCGATCTTGAGATTGTGCGGTCGTGATGGGTTTTGGTGGAGCGGAAAGGGAGTTATCGTGGTCGAGGCGATTGCCGTTCATGTGCATTTTTCGCACGAGAGGGAGGGCCGAGTTTCACCGCTTTGGGCACGAACGTGGAGGAAGGGGAGGCGCATCGTGGGTAGCCGCCGATCGATGTATAGTGGACCGTGGTTGGAGCGGCAACGAACCCTAGTTCGCGTCGTTTGGGTTCGTTTCCTGTTGATGTCGCGAGGGAGAGGAAGAAGCAGGTCGGGCCGATTTTCTTTTGGGTACCGTTTATAAAAAAAAAAAAGAGAAATTGATTTAAATCGATTTCAAACTTTGTAATATCGTAACTCGTTCATATGATGTCAGATTGAGGCGATTTTGGATGCGTTGGAATTGCAGAGAAGTGAGCTACGCGATGGTGTAGATCCGGAGTCATTCCGGGCAAGTAGAAATTTGGGTTAAATCGAACGTCGTTCGGTTTAATTTAAATTTCGAACGCTCGCCGAACTCAAAGTGAGTTTTTCTCACTCACATCTGGATGCTAGGCATTATAAATAATTGATATTTAAATATCTGAATGATTGGTTGACTTTAACTGCTGTTATCTGGCTGGATTGATATTTATAGTGTGATGTGCTAATATCTGTGATGCAGGGAGAAACAGGTTGGAGGGATCCAACTGGATTCCTCACAATGTAGCAGTTATTTTATAATTGATAGTCATACCTGTTTATATGTTGTGATTGATAAATCTGGAAATTTAATTGTATTGTGAAATTGTTGTATAAAATTATAATTATAGAATTTAATTATAAATGGATTAAATTGGTTTTTACGAATTAAATGAATTATTGAAATAAGAGTTTCAAAGAATAAATTTTCTGTTTGGGAATGGAAAATGAAATTAGTAAATTGGGTTTCAAAATACAATGGAAAATTTATCAATCAATAAATGTGAAGTATAGATTTTTGGAAATGAATTCTATAGAATTGTAAATATATTAAAATAACGATGGGTTATTTTAATAATGAATATTGTTATTTGGGAAATTTAGAATATGTATAATAAGGTTTCAAATATAAATCTGCAAATTTAAGTGTTAATAGAATGTATTGAAAGCTGTTTCCTCTATTGGAATTATATTTAAGTAAATTGAAAATATGGTTTTCATTTAAGAATTCTCCAATGTTTATTTTAAAAATGTTTTAAACTATGATTTTAAAAATGAATTTTCGAATGTGGGAAATTGGGTGTGAACTTCGGATGAAGTCATAGTTAAATATGGGATTTGGGATTTATGTTGTAAAACATAATTGACTTGAAATAAATCAGTGGAATTATATGAAGGATACTTTGGAATGTTTGAACGGGATAGTGTTTCCCTGGGAAAAACCAAGTTAGAGTTTTAAAGGTTTTTATTTAATTAAAGTTAAAGTTTAAATTGTTTAAAGAGTATTTTCAAGAAATTATTATTTTTAGAGAAGAAAAGTTTAAATTATTTTAAAGTTATTTGTTTAAGTTAGGGAAAAGGTTAGTATTATCTTGTAAAAAAAAACACTACCTGTAAATATTTAGTAAATTGAACCCTTATTTAAATCGAGTTATATCCTATTAAATAAATACTATTTAAAGTAGTTTTTGAAATTATATTTTGAGTAAATAACTAGAAGTACATTTATATATTTATAAGTATATTTCGCTATAAAGTATTTTAATTGTTTTTAACCTAAATTGTTTAAGCTTGGTTTTTCCAAATGGGAATAAATGGTAAGGCTTTACCCTGTAAAGGAAGAAATTGGGAAGTCGTTTAAAATGAGTTTTGAAATGTGAAAATATATCTTTTAAAGATATTAAAGGGGAAGAATAAATAATGGGTGATATTATTTATTGTGTGATGGATGCTTATGGATGCTTGTGAATGTGAATTGATAGTTAAATCACCGACTATCAATATTGGCCAAATGCGCGATCGTTTCGAAGAGACCGGGATCGAGTTTCCGTATACCGGGATTCTAGGTCTGGAGACTCGAATACCACTTCGATCCGGTTTGTACGTTTCGTGTAACGTGTTCGGAGTCGAAGATTGGAGCTGTGAAGTGCAAGGGCTAGCGCTACTAATCCTGAGGATATTTCCAAAATGGATGTAGTAGGAATAGTGCCTTCGGTTCCGTTCAAACCCAGGACGGACTTGTATGGACGAATGCTTGCGAAACATCGTCAGGTGGACGATGGGCATTCTAAGGGATATGTTCTCTAAAAGGTATCGTTTAGCCTCGAACCTCATCAACCGAGAATGACTGAAAATCAGGGGTTATGCAGCAAGGCTTCGTGGGTAGCTCCCACTGGAGGGTAAGGTCATCCTTGTCTAGATGTCCCTTTTTATTTCGGCTTAGTGGTGCGGTTGCTGATCCCAACCGTGGGGTGATTTTATTCGGGATCATCCAGTAAGGGATGGTTCCGGCCTTGTGTTGCAGGGGAGCGGGCGTACTCCTCGGTACTGTGATCTAGGCCACGTACTGTGACAGGTGGTACCCCAGTGCCTAGTCATTCGTTGGAAATCCATTCTCCCTACGTGCCTGTACGGTTTTGATTGTGCCCAACTATTGTTGAAATGTGAGATGCAAGCATTTCAGCTAGATTCTATTTTACTTTCTATAGACACTATTATAATATTAGAGGATTTTAATATAAAAGTGTTTAAGCTATCGTAAGGTAAAAACCCGACATGTTTATTTGTGGCGTGGTCTTACGAGATGCTTTTGTTTCAAAGGATTTTTGAAACTTTAATAATCAGTTTGGATGTATTTATGATGCGCTGGTATTCCAGACTGACTCGGGTGTTATTTTATTATAATGCTCGGGTCAGACCGAGTATTTTACAGGATAGGTTGCTATGGAGCTCAGGAGAGGAGCTGGAGTTCGAGACGTATTTCTCGTACTTGTATTATTCCGCTGCTGTGATTGTTGTATTGACTGATTGACTGGATATTGATGATGGTATTGATATACTCTGATGATGATGTATTGTATATAAACAGATATAGTTCCATTTTGTGTAAAGATCTGTTCTATATATTATATTTTATCCGCTGCGACTGTGAGGTTCTGATTTTGTTTAGTTCTTTCTTCTTCTATCTATTTTTCTTCTTCTTCTACCTCTTCTTTTTACCCAAATGGTCCGGTTTTTCGTGTTAGAAAAACTCGGGTTATTACAATCACGATATATGACAATATTGTACCCAACCTGCTAACCCTTATCCAAGCTATCTGCATCTAACATATTTCCATAATGAATCATTCAGTCTACACCAAAATCAATCGATTTACGCATTGTATGAGAATTACTTTTAAACTATTTACCATCACATCTCTTACCCGGAATCACAACTCACTTCCAACTCACGATCTGCTTTCCCTTCTTTATAGTCTATGATGGCATATTAGCACTAGGGGCCACTTCTAGTGCATAACCTTTCTCTTCCTTCTTTTCTTTCATAACCCATCAAATAATTCTTTATATAGCAATTCAAAACAGCTTTTCATACTTTATAATTTTCATAAAAAGTTTACTATTAGAAACTTATCATGGTATCCATATTTAAAACTTCTGCTCGCTTCATTAAAATATATCATTATTTTACAAAATATTGCATTATCAAAACATCCCATTTACTTAAAACCATAAGATAAAATATTTTCATCAAACACTTACTTTGTCTTTACATTTTAATTTTCAACACAAATCACTTCGTTATCTTCAATGATTTCATATTAACCGCTTAAAATATATTTAAATTTTTAAATAAACCATGGTTGTCTTTTAAAATAATTTTTCTTTATTTTAGAACATAATTTTAAAATAAATTAATAGTCATTTTATTATATGTATGCCACATCATTTTCTTCATAAATAGAAAATTCCCAATACATTAAAAAAGTACGTTCTAAATATATGGAAAATACATTTGAAAAATTTTCTTTGTTTACTGACTTTACTTGTATCCAACTCAGAAACCTTTTTCACATTTTTATAAAATATACATATATTGATTCATCCTTTCTAAAATCCTTTGAAATAAAAGTTTTAAATCCTTTAGAAAAAAACCCGTCAAATACTTTTAATCTTATATATATGATATCAATTCATAAATTCTCTTAAATGAAATTTACAATTCAAACTTTCAAAACTGATTCCCTTTTCAACAATTTCTTTAAAATTTTTACTCTTAAAAATATCTTGCTTCCGAAGCTCAATTCTCCTACCATCCTCACTAACTCCCTATTTAATACATCTATCAAATCAAATCCAAATATCTGCATATATTCTCACAAGTACTTAGCCACGTCCCAATTACCAATTATAGTTCAAGCCTAACATATAACCTAGAATTACTCTTCATACACTAAATGCAGGTACTGTGGGGTTTACATGGTATAGCTCATCGCTTATAGATATTGGTGGAACCAAACATGTATGTTCACACCAACATTATCTTTGTTCAATTCCTATATTATCTTTGTTCCATTTTACATCCTTACCAATTACTCTTCCTCGGCCATCCATAATTGGGATTCATTAGCAACTGCCCAATAGATAGATAGCTCAAAACGAATAGCTATAAACATATTCAACTTGTATATATTACATTATATTATATAGTTTATAAAATATACAACTCCCTCAATACATTCCTAATCCTATAACCTATGCTCTAATACTAAATGCAACAACCCATCATTTTTGAACCCCATAACTATACAATGAAGCTCCGAAACGGCGAGTCGTTAGGTGATACATATCGATACATAGAGAGAAAGAGCATAAAACAAAAACTATACTAACTAGTAACTTTCAGAATCTCACATCGAATGGTCTAACAAAATAGCATATCACACAAATATATCTGATTACATATCTAATATTACAACATAAGTTCATACAACCCAAATCCAATCAAATTCACATAATATCACATCGTCTATAATATACATATTGTTTTACAACACTTACATACAATATTCACTATATATATAAGTCCACGCCTCCAGGTCCATCTCATCACCAGAATCCATCACCTTGAGTAATATGGATAAAAGAAAATATAGGAGTGGATCAGACATATGCCTGAGTAAGTAAAGCCAATCTAATACATGTATACTACTGTAACAATGATATAACATGATTTAAGTCTAAAGTATAACATCTTCTAATCCCGCCTAACATGCTGCAGAATGATAGTATGCTATATAAGAATGATCTGGTCCCCAAAACCTATGGTAAAGGATCCCCAATACGTAATCCGGTCTCGCCGCCTGTGGTAAAGGATTACACGTCTGTAGTTGATATTCATTTTCAATACATAATCCGGTCTGACCACCTGCGATAAAGGATTACACATCTATAGTAATTATTCGGTCTCGCCACCTGCGGTAAAAGATAGAAATATGAACTGAACTCACATCTAGTCTCGCCACATGCGCTACAGGTCGACTTTGTCTACATCAAACTCCTAGACCATCCTCATTGCTCTACAGGAGAATGCACGTAAATACCATGAACCAAGGACACGCTGTGTGTGCTACATGATTTAGGTATTCGTTCATCATTTGAAACTACATATACTACACATGTATCTCATCATCATCGCCAAGCTACACATCCAAATGGTGGTCATATAAGTCAAAGAGCACTGCAACAAAATACCTTTTTTACAATGTGCAATCCCCATTGTAGTAGGTATAACAACGGGCTTACAACTGTCGTGTCATGTGGACTTGTAATAGACCGAGGAGATTTTACAACTGTTTATAACCATTGTAAAAGCCTGTTGTAGTAAAAAAATTACAACTGTCCACAACCGTTGTAATAGGGTCCTTTACAACGGTAACTGCCAATTGTAAATCTATAACATTTCTTTAAAAAGCATGATATTGCAACACATACTGACTGTTGTAGTAGCTTATAATACAACTGGCATGGCCTGTTGTAATGTTATACCTCAGATATTGATTTTGATGGTAACAACCATGGTAACAATTATAAATTCATATAAAATATGGATACTAATGATTTTTCCATTTTATA
Source organism: Allium fistulosum (assembly GCA_030737815.1). Lineage (NCBI taxonomy): Eukaryota > Viridiplantae > Streptophyta > Magnoliopsida > Asparagales > Amaryllidaceae > Allium > Allium fistulosum. Next base: position 1,044,533,989 of record CM060906.1, read on the forward strand.
TAGTATATAGTGCAGAATATTATACAAGTCTTGAATTGAAGACTGTACAATATAAAGACTCAAGAACTGAACATGAAGACTCATAAGTATAAAGATTAAGATAAAAAGATCTCAAGACTATGGTACAGTGTATAGAGTCATAGAATATTGTTAAAATCCCTGGTAGCAATCTTTGATCTCAAGTTCTCTTTTTCTAATCATTTATTTTTTAATCATAATATATATTTAAAATATATTTAAAAATATTTTATAAAAGTTTTTTAAATTTTAAAATGTTTATAAACTATGTTTAAACTATTTACAAAGTATCAAAATATTTTACAAAGCATTGTATTTTCAAAATGTTTTAAAATATATTAGGATATGTCGACATATAGGCAGATTGTATGTCGACATACATGATGCGGTTTTCAAAATTCAAATTTGAAATGAAGTGCCTATTTGTTGTAACTCTTCATGAATGGATATGTCTCTTTGTTCAGTACATATAAGAGGTTTCCAAATGAATTTTAACCAACTAATTTCTTATCATCTTCTCCCCATTTCTATCAAAATTCCTATTGAAAATATATTCAAATTCAAACCAAAATCAATTCAATCTTCATTGTACTGATTTTCTACTATTTACTCTTTGATTTCAATCATCTCTCTCACTCAATCAAAGATCTAAGCCCTGTCCAAGAGGCTATAGGATCAATTATATCCAAAGAATAAACATTGTCTTTGAAAAACCATTAAAACACTAGTTATAGTTGATTGGGTGTGATTGTGTCTCGATTCAAATCAATTAGGTGTGATTATATCCTGATTCAAATCAATTGGGTGTGCTTGTTGTCTCGAAAATCCAAGTGGGTATGCTTATGTCTCGAGTCAAATCAAGTGAGTGTACCCAGAGCTCGAAAATCTGAAGGGTGTGTCTCGTAGCCTTGAAATTGAGATTGTATTGGGTTTGCCTTCTTCCCAATTAAAGGTTGGCATTTGAAAAGATATATGTACAAGAAATTGTACTAGGACTGGATGTAGGATAACTCCGAACCAGTATAAAATCCCCGGTGTGATCTCTCTAATTTTCTACTTTTATTTTACTGCATTTATATTTATCTGTGTTTGAATTTTTGATTGTTTATTTGTTAATTCAATATAATCTTAAAAGAATCAAAAATAAATTCAATAAAGTTAGAAAACACTATTCACCCCCATATAGTGTTTAGTTAAGCTTTAAGATCCATAATTCCACCACTAACACATAGTACCAGAGCATTTGGTTTTATGAAAATTCATAATTTGATTTTTGAAAAGTTTAAATAGCTAACAACACCGTTTGTAATTCTGTTAGTAACACTGTTAGTTCATTTGTCAACACTTTTGTCGAAGGACGGTCTACTGCCAGAACCCCACTTTTTAATGGCGGTAATTATACTTATTGGTCATGTAGAATGAAACTTTATTACAGTCAAGTGGTCTAGTCATTTGGAATATTACACAAAATGAGTACATTGAACCCCGGACTGATTTTTCATCTTGGACTGCTGACCAAATGACACTTGCACAAAATAATTCCAAAGCCATGAATATTTTATTTTGCTCACCAGATAAGAATGAATTCAATAGAGTGTCTATTTGTAAGTTTGCATATGAAATTTGGAGAACACCTTAAGTTACTCATGAGGGCACTAGTAAAGTAAAACAGACTAAAATTTTCATGTTAGCTAATCAGTTTCAATTACTTCAAATGAATCCAAATGAGTCCATTTCTAACATGTAATGTAGATTTCAAGATATAGCGCATTCGTTAGTTGCATTAAGAAAAAAAATTCTGAAGAGGATTAAGTTATAAAAATCCTAAATTCATTCTCTTAAGAGTGGGATCAAAAGGAACTTCCAATTAAAGAAGCTAACGATCTTAGTACTCTAAAAATTGAAGAGTTAATAGGCAATTTAAAGTCCTATGAAGCATAAATGCAGGGTAGAAGAGAATGCTAGACAATAAAAGAGAAATCCATCGCTTTCAATGCAATAACCGATGATCAAGATTCAAACGATGACAATAACGAGGAAATCGCCTTTATGACCAGAAATTTTAGAAAATTCTTGAAGTATAAAAAGATGAAAAACTTTAAGAAACCTGAAAACAAAACCAATGGAACTAGAACCGTGATTAGATGCTTCAACTATGATGAACTCGGTCATTCTCAAAGAGACTGCCCGCATCCAAATAAATCAAAGGTCTCATTGGCAAATGACTCATCCAAAAAAAGAAAAAGGGCTTACGAAGCGACTTTGGATGATTCAGACACCTCCTCTAGCAATAATGAAATAGTTACTGAAAATGTGAATATGTATTTCACTATAACAACAGACTGGTCAATACTGATCAACAAAACGGAGCAAAATTTGTACACTTTACATTTTTAATTCCATTTTTTCCTTTTGATTGTTAGGAATAACATATAGATTAATAATAGTAATATTGGATGAATATAGTATAAATATTAAGTATATCTTCAAATTTTATTTTGGCTAATAGGAATATATTAATTAAAGACAATAATATATATATATATAATTTTCAAAAATTAATTTCTTTTGTTTTTTGGTTGAGTATATAGATTAGTAATAATGATAGGATAATTAGAAATATAAGCGAATATGAATAATTCGTTCAACTTTGTAATTTGGAAATTTCTGGGTATATGTCGACATACCCATTCTCTATATGTCGACACGAGCTTTAGAATTTTGAAATTTGAATTTTCATTTAAAACTCAAAATTTGAATTTCCCTCTACCTTTTCACTAATCCCTATGTTCTTAAAAGGTATCCCTTGACCAGAGAACATGACTATTGATTCTCTATTTAATTACTATAATCTTCATACACTCATTTCACTCTCAGTTTTCAAAATTCAAAAATCCACTAAACTCTATTATTTCCTTAAATAATTCATCAATGGCTTCCTCTAGTTCAAATCCAAAATCCATTAGGCTCTCTAAGAAAACTAAAAGCTTTCTCTTCAATGAGAAAGATGCGATTGAGGTCTATACGGAATATTTAACTTCCAGAAAAGTTTCTCCCGAAAGGTTGCTATATTTAATGATTTTGTTTCTTATGGTTTATATAAACTTTGTTATGAAAATAATATTTTTATTTTGGTTAAATTTTCCCAAATGATTTTGTTTGCTATCCTGATTTGCTAAAAATGTTTTATGCAAATTTAGACAGAAATTTTTATCAAGGGGAAGAATGTCAAATTTGGAGTAGCGTTAATAGCACTCAAATAGATTTAAATTGTGAACTTTTGAGTCATATTTTAGGTTGGAAATCTAGTGGAATTAACCTCTCCAATTTTCAAATTGATATTCAAAATCATGAAGTCCTTCATGACATTTTCAAAAGTGATAAAGATTTTGAGTTTAAATATACTAATCTTCGACCTAAATCGAAACTTATGAGTCTCATTCTTCAACAAGTATTACACTGAGAATGGAAAAATATAATAACCTCACTCAAAAAGTTTTCAAAGCACTTTTTGCTATTTATGGTCGCTGTGACATAAATTGGACACAAGTCATTTTAGATGACTTTTTCCAAAGGAACATTTCTAGATACGAGAACACACTTTTCTATGGTGTGTATCTTACTAGAGTTTTCTTATATTTTGGTGTAGATTTAAGAGGAGAAAAATCCATTCCTCGAAAAGTTTCAGCAAAGAAAAAATCTCCCTTATGCACATTCCACCATTCTTTGAGCCATATGAAACTCCTCCCGAGAAGGAGCAAAGGTTGGCATGGGAAGAAAAACAAGAAATTCAATAAGAAGAGAAGGAAGTAGGAGATAAAATGGAAGTAAAAAAAGAAGAGGAAGAGAAAGAAGAAGATTCTTCCATGGAAAGTTTTGAAAGGTCATCCAACCCTACAAATAAAGAGATGCTAAGAAATCAAGAGAAGCTTCTTAAAACCAAAAGAAGCTTAAGCATTCCTTTAGTAAAAATTAACTTCTATTTCCAACAAAAATGAGCAAATTCTTTGGAAACGTCATTCGCAAGCTTGGTGGCTCTTCATCATCTCCTTCCACATCCTTCTAAGGTTTATCTAGTAGTTTGCTTGTGACATCCCGGAATTTTTGACAATATCAATTTAATAATCTGCATTTAATATTAAATTGATTTGTTGATATTTGTAAATAAGATCTGAATTTGATTCAATAATCTTCTTTTAAATAAACATTTAACTCATAATTTAGCTTTTAAAAGCTAATAAATTGTCTTCTATTTATAATGTATATATATTTGTATATATATTATGAATAGATAAGCTTTGTTTTAAATTTAATAAATAAATCTTGTTTCCTAATTTTAATATATTTTGGTAATTTGGGAAATTGATTTAAGTTAATATTAGATAAATAACTATATGGTTTAAAATACTTAGGAGAAATATTAATTGTTTAAAATTATTTTAGTTTAAGTTTGAATTTAAATAAGATTAGAAAAAAGGTTGTTTTGTTCTTTTTAAATATAGTTTGTTTAAATGAGTAATTTATACTTTGAAGAGATAGTTTCTTTTGTAAATTTATTTTAATTTAATAATGAGTTGTATTTAAACAATATTAATAATGTAATGTTTTTACAAATGAAATTTAATGGAAATTGTTATTTCAAATCTATTTATAAAGGGAAGTTGTGATTTGAAAATTCAAAATGAAGTCTTTCAAAAATGTTTAAGATAAAATAAACTTTATAAATATTAAGCATAAGTATAAATAAATAATAAGTAAATGGAGTGTTTAATATTTTAAATTTAAAAGTAAAAGGAAGGTAGAATTGTAAATAATTTAGGTACACTTTATAATTTGTACATGAAGTTAAAAGCTGCTAGGCTTTGTATAAATAGAAATGTTGCCTGTAAATAAAATTTAGGCAGGCAAGTAAAAATGTGTAGGCCTGTAAAGTATAAGGACTAAGGCAAATAAAATATGTTTATAAAATAAAGGAAGATGTGCCAGGCTTTGTATATTTGTAGCTATATAATTAAGTATGCAAGCAAGTATATAAACAAAGTAAAAAAAAAAATACTCACCTTTATGCTTGTACAGGAAATGGCTATGTACATTTAGAAAATAAAGAAACTATATTAAGTACCATACGAAAATTTAAAAATAAGATAAGTGTAGACTTAAGGACACTTCATAAATGCTAACATACCTCTAGTACAGGCAAGACCATATCATCCATAGTAGAGAAAATAAAAATCTCTGACCAAATATTAAAAGAAGCTTGTAGAAAAGAAAATAAACACCACCTTGCATACTCTTTTATATTAATCTGCCTCATTCATTTTCGTTCAAAACTTAGCCTACTAGAAGTATTTCAAATGAAACTTATTTTCATCTCAAAACAAAAATGGAGATCAAAATAAAGAGGGATTTCAATAGCTTTGCAACTGCAGTTTCTAAGCAAAGAAACAACTTCAAACTCTGTTTTTAAAGCTTGAACATCTCAGCATTTCAAAGTAATTTCAAATAGCAAGTTTCTATCTTTACAACTTAAAACATCATCAACATTTAAAGGGCAAGCTAGATGATACAGGAAGTTCGAGCCAAGCATTTTCCCAGTTTTTAAGTGTTCAAAGTTTCAAAAGCCTTTCAAGTGCAAACTCTGTTCTTCATTTCATGTCTGGTGAGTAACATTTAACTTAAAAGGTTTAAGTATTTGAGTAAACAAAAGCTTTTAAAAACTAAAATCTTGAATTGTTTAAATGTTTGGGTTAATCTGTGAGTAACTTTGTTTAAAACTTGAAGTTTGAATCTGCTTATCTGTGGGTAAACCATTTAAAATTTAAAGTTAAATATATATATATATCTTTATATCTGATGTCTGTGAAGTATGAAACTGAGGATGCTTGTTATACATATATATCCATGATTTTTCTCTGTGCTAAAAACATTTGAATGTGTGTATGCCTGTATATAATCGAACCATCTCTGTTTTTCTTGATTCAGAACCTTGAGACCTGATTTAAAACCCAAAAATCAAAATTTCTTTGCTCACTTTTAGGCTGGAAGATCTAAACCATATGTTTGTTTGGTTTTAAAATAAAGAAATATATTTTCCTAGCAAAATAAAATTTACATAGGCTTGAAATCTTCATAGAACTGATGACACTTGCAAGTATGATAAAAATCAAATGTTATAATTTATTGATTCAATTATATGATGTGAAACATCTCTGAAAAATAGGAATTTTAATATATAAATCTTGATTTTTACTTAAGTGTCGAAGGTGCAGTTCGTAGTTGAACTGAGAATAGTTTTTGATCATTTACTGGTGATCGACGATCCCTGGGCTCTCGGGGTTTGGTGTGGACGTGGAGTGATGTGTGGCGAGGCTAGGAAAAATAGTGGGTCGGCGTGTAGATGGCCATGGTGATAGCGGTAGGCATTTCCCACTCGTAAACCTAATTTTAGTATGCCATAGATTTTTGCTTCGTTCGTGGTCCTCGCTGGATCGAGTGGCGCGATAGTTTGGGAAGTGGAAGCTGGGGCGTTGACGCGTCGTTGGCCAGAGTTGCGTGAGTTCTCATGGTCGGAGTCGGGGGTACGTGGCGTTGACAGGGATGGATTGTATGGGTTCGTTCGTTCCAGTTTTGAGCTTTGAAGCTCGATTTCGATTTAGGATGGTTGGACGAGTTTTGATGGTCGGAATGGGTTGAGGGGTTGAACGCTGACGTGGTGAAGCCAGCGGGGTTGGTCGGAGATGATCAACGGCACCGTGCACGTGCATGGTGCACTGTTGTTCTGGTGAAGACGTGATGGGTTGAGCAGTGAAGTCGCTCAAGTTTTCTCGAGAAATTAGAGTATTTGCTCGAAGTAGGTAGGGGTTTTCTCGAGTGAATTTTGTGGTGGACTCGGTAAATTTTGAGCTACAGGTTTTGAACCTGTCTGGGTTTCCAGATTTTAAAATAATTTGAAATTTTGAAAACAGGACTTTAAAAAGGTTTAAGGTCAAAGCTTTTAGATATGGATTCAAATCAAAATTTGAATCCAGTTTTGAAATAAATTAAGTTTTATAAAAATTCAAATATTTTAGCAACTTTAAAGGTAAAGCATTTCTTTAAATGATTTGAACTTAAAAAGGAGATTTGTTTTAAATGCTTTTAAATCTTCTTTATAAGGCCTATACCTCTTTAACACGAGATTTAAAAGGGTTTCTAAATTGTTTTTAAATTTGGTTAAAGTTAGATTGGGGTTCATTTTTAAATCTCAAATTTTAAAAATGAATTTGAAATAAATTGAAGTAATTGTTTTGAATACTTTATTAATGATAATTAAATCATTAATATGAATAAAGTCTTATCTTAAAGTTAAGAAGAATTTAATGATTCATTAAATTGTTAAGATAATTAAAATTGGATAATTTATTAATTCAATTAATTAATGCTATGGATGATTAACTAAGAAATCAAGAGTTCTAAATTATTAATTAAAGTAATGGTTAAAGATTAATTAATCAAGTAATTAAGAGTTAATTAAGTTACAGTTATAACTTTAATTAATTAAATAATTAGTGGTTAATAAATTGGTTATTAAGAATAAATTAACTTGTAAGTAATATTGATTTATCTAAGTTAAATTTCTTAAGAAAAGAAATTAAGGATTGTTAATAATTAATATAGATCATTAACTTAAGATTTGTTTAATAATCAATCAATGTGATAATTTTATTAAATAATTAGATTGGTTAATTAAAGATAATCGGTTATTAAAAATGTTTAAGTATATTTACTGAATGAAAGTAATTAAAGGATCAATTGCTTAATGTAATTAATCGAGTTTAATTTGATTTATTTAAGTTAATTAATTTAGTTTAATTAATTTAAATTAATCATGGAATGGTTTGATGAGTATAATTACTTAAATGTAATTAATGAAGTGAAATTACTTAATGAAGTAATTAATGGTAATTACTATATGTAATTAATTAAAGAGGATTTAAAAATGAAAGTAATTTGGATTGAATTACTTTGTATAATTAATCAAGGGATTAATTAAGATAATTAATTAAGGAGTAATTAATTTATTTGATGAAGTAATTAAGGGTAGTTAATTACTGAAATGGGATTAATTAAGAGTGATTAATAAATGTGGTTTGTGTAAAGATTAAATTCTTAATGTAATTAATTTAAGTAGAATAATTAATTAAATTGTAAATAAGGATCATTAAATTATACAATAAATGATATAATTAAAGGATTGATTCATTAAGATAAATTAATCAGTAATAAGTGTTTGAGTAATTAATTAATATAATTAATTAAGGATTAATGTAATTAATTATAGTTAATTAATAAAAAAAGTAATTAAAGGTTAATTACTATATTTGGTTATGGATAATTAATTTGTGAAATTAATTAAGAATAATTACTTGAATGTAATTGAAGGATAATTAATCCAGGATGGTTAATTAAAAAGGAAATTTGAGAATAATTAATTAATTGATTGTAATTAATTAATGGTTATGTAAGCAAGATTTATAAGGATGAAATAATTAATTTAATTTACTTTAAATTAATTAGAGATAAGTAATTAATTTAATTCATTTTAAATTAATTATAAATGGTGTGATTTTTAATCGTTGCTTATGATGGATGATATTGATTTCCTTGATTGATTGTGATCTCAGATATGAGATGAATAATATATATGTGATATGGATGCTTGTTTAAGTATAATGTTATTGATTATCTGTTTGAGTTGGTGATATGGATTATCTGTTTATGATGATGATCTAATTATCCATTGTTATATTGTGATTTATCTATCTGTGTGTATATAGATAATTGAAATGAACTGTTTTAACTTTAAAACAACTTGGCCTTAAAAGATACGGTTTGGATTTCGATGAGACCGGGATCGGGTTTGCTACATTACAGCGTGATAGGGGGTTCTCGCTTTGCGTTAGGTGGCGAACGGGAGACTCTTACCCCTACATGTCCCCGGGGGTAGTATAAGGCCTTTTGGGGTTGGTTGCGACTCGAGAGGGTGGCCGTAAAAGCAAACCTGAGGTATCACTGTGAGCCACAGCGGGGCTGGGATGGTTGAAAAGCCTACCGGTCGTGAGCCGTTGCTGATGGTTGAAAAGCCTAGGTCGTCACAGGTGGTATCAGAGCATAGGTTAAGTGAATACCTAGGCTCTGGAGTGGTGTCTATCTTGAGAGAGCGTATTTGTAATTTTGATATATATATATATATTTATTTATTTCTACCTATCTGTTGGGCTACCTGTTCGGGTTTTCCAATATAAGTTATAAAGGTAGATAGGGTAGTAGTGTGCACACGACTACCCATAGTTGGAGTTTGTTGTGGTTGGAAGTGTATCTGCCGAGACTGTAGACCCGGTACCGTCTCGAGTGAATTTTTGTTGAGGTGTAAGGATTTCACCAAATCTCTGGAGGAATCTGTTAAGGTTTGGAGTCTATCTTTGAGTAGAGTTTGGATATATCGGTTGGATGGAAGCTAGTGATGGTATCTTGATATCTCAGGAATTAGTAGCTGTGTGATGAGACACAGTGACTATGGATGTTTCCGAAGATGTTTCTTTGGAGGAAGTTAAGAAAGCGTGTCTGCTTCGGTGATGAGGCTGAGTTCAGCTGGGTGTCTGTGTTTTTTTGGCTTTGAGGCCTGAGTTTCTCGAGCAGTTTGGATTAGGGAATCTTTGTCATCAGTGCAGCGTCGCAGTCCAGATTGTTCTGTGAGTAGGCAAGGAAGTCTTCTGTCAGCAGTTTTCTAGAGGTGAAGTTCAGAAGCTGCAGTGTGGATCCATTTCTTCGGTGGATTGGCTGGTTAAGCATAGGATGTTCTGATTGGTAAAGAGAGAGCAGTTTTTCTTTGGATGTTAAATTGAGTTGATCGCAAAAGTGACTTGCGATAGTTGAGTGTTCTCTTGGTTTGTCAGAGATCTTTCGGTATTTCTGAGTTTTCTCTCTACGGATTTGTTGAACCATATTTCTGGGATGTGTTGTCCAGTTTGTGCTCGTGGGCATCATTAGCATTCTCGTCTTCTCAGATCAGAGTTGTGCAGCGGAAGCAGTTGGAAATGCATCTGTTGTATCTTTCCGGATAGGAAGAGTAAGTTCAGTCTTCTGGTGTGAGGAGTAGAGTTTGTGTTCTTGGACTAATTTTGAGTGGATCATCTTGATGAGTTGTTTCGAGAAGTTTCAGCGAAGGTTGAGCTGTTCAGTAGGGATGAAGTCAGCCCAGGATCGTCAGGTGAGTTTGTGGATAAGAGACGGAAGAATTTGGATTTCGAAGACGGAGATTGATTTTGAGAAAGTTTTCTCCAGTCAAAGGAGCTGTATAGATTGGGTAAGATTGGGAAGCCAGCTCCGAGATATTTTGGATCTTTTCTATTGTTCTTCTAAGGTTGAGTGTTTGATCCTCTGGAGTGAATTGTCAGTTTGGCAACTGAGATTCGATGTGTTTCGCGTATCTCTGAGGGAGTACGTGTAAGATCTATCTCTGGTAGTAGAGCCAGCTGTTCTGGGGGATTTGGATGTTGAGTCAGACTTATCTATAGTCTGATATCTTGTCTAGTTTGGTAGATCTAGAGGAGTAGGAGCTCTATAGCTTAGTGGTATAGTTTTGTTTGGATTCTGTAGAGCGAGTATCCCGGTGTTTATACTTGGGAAACTCTAGATAGTTCTATCCTTATTTTTGTCTGGATAGTTAGATTTGTTTGATTGGATGAGTTGGTTGCTATGGTTGCTAGCATATAATTAATATATGCTTGTGTTTTTAAAATTTAATCATTAACTAGATTGTTAAATTACCTTTGTTTTAAATTTCGGGGACGAAATTCTTTTTAAGAGGGGAGGAATGTGACATCCCGGAATTTTTGACAATATCAATTTAATAATCTGCATTTAATATTAAATTGATTTGTTGATATTTGTAAATAAGATCTGAATTTGATTCAATAATCTTCTTTTAAATAAACATTTAACTCATAATTTAGCTTTTAAAAGCTAATAAATTGTCTTCTATTTATAATGTATATATATTTGTATATATATTATGAATAGATAAGCTTTGTTTTAAATTTAATAAATAAATCTTGTTTCCTAATTTTAATATATTTTGGTAATTTGGGAAATTGATTTAAGTTAATATTAGATAAATAACTATATGGTTTAAAATACTTAGGAGAAATATTAATTGTTTAAAATTATTTTAGTTTAAGTTTGAATTTAAATAAGATTAGAAAAAAGGTTGTTTTGTTCTTTTTAAATATAGTTTGTTTAAATGAGTAATTTATACTTTGAAGAGATAGTTTCTTTTGTAAATTTATTTTAATTTAATAATGAGTTGTATTTAAACAATATTAATAATGTAATGTTTTTACAAATGAAATTTAATGGAAATTGTTATTTCAAATCTATTTATAAAGGGAAGTTGTGATTTGAAAATTCAAAATGAAGTCTTTCAAAAATGTTTAAGATAAAATAAACTTTATAAATATTAAGCATAAGTATAAATAAATAATAAGTAAATGGAGTGTTTAATATTTTAAATTTAAAAGTAAAAGGAAGGTAGAATTGTAAATAATTTAGGTACACTTTATAATTTGTACATGAAGTTAAAAGCTGCTAGGCTTTGTATAAATAGAAATGTTGCCTGTAAATAAAATTTAGGCAGGCAAGTAAAAATGTGTAGGCCTGTAAAGTATAAGGACTAAGGCAAATAAAATATGTTTATAAAATAAAGGAAGATGTGCCAGGCTTTGTATATTTGTAGCTATATAATTAAGTATGCAAGCAAGTATATAAACAAAGTAAAAAAAAAAATACTCACCTTTATGCTTGTACAGGAAATGGCTATGTACATTTAGAAAATAAAGAAACTATATTAAGTACCATACGAAAATTTAAAAATAAGATAAGTGTAGACTTAAGGACACTTCATAAATGCTAACATACCTCTAGTACAGGCAAGACCATATCAGCCATAGTAGAGAAAATAAAAATCTCTGACCAAATATTAAAAGAAGCTTGTAGAAAAGAAAATAAACACCACCTTGCATACTCTTTTATATTAATCTGCCTCATTCATTTTCATTCAAAACTTAGCCTACTAGAAGTATTTCAAATGAAACTTATTTTCATCTCAAAACAAAAATGGAGATCAAAATAAAGAGGGATTTCAATAGCTTTGCAACTGCAGTTTCTAAGCAAAGAAACAACTTCAAACTCTGTTTTGAAAGCTTGAACATCTCAGCATTTCAAAGTAATTTCAAATAGCAAGTTTCTATCTTTACAACTTAAAACATCATCAACATTTAAAGGGCAAGCTAGATGATACAGGAAGTTCGAGCCAAGCATTTTCCCAGTTTTTAAGTGTTCAAAGTTTCAAAAGCCTTTCAAGTGCAAACTCTGTTCTTCATTTCATGTCTGGTGAGTAACATTTAACTTAAAAGGTTTAAGTATTTGAGTAAACAAAAGCTTTTAAAAACTAAAATCTTGAATTGTTTAAATGTTTGGGTTAATCTGTGAGTAACTTTGTTTAAAACTTGAAGTTTGAATCTGCTTATCTGTGGGTAAACCATTTAAAATTTAAAGTTAAATATATATATATCTCTATATCTGATGTCTGTGAAGTATGAAACTGAGGATGCTTGTTATACATATATATCCATGATTTTTCTCTGTGCTAAAAACATTTGAATGTGTGTATGCCTGTATATAATCGAACCATCTCTGTTTTTCTTGATTCAGAACCTTGAGACCTGATTTAAAACCCAAAAATCAAAATTTCTTTGCTCACTTTTAGGCTGGAAGATCTAAACCATATGTTTGTTTGGTTTTAAAATAAAGAAATATATTTTCCTAGCAAAATAAAATTTACATAGGCTTGAAATCTTCATAGAACTGATGACACTTGCAAGTATGATAAAAATCAAATGTTATAATTTATTGATTCAATTATATGATGTGAAACATCTCAGAAAAATAGGAATTTTAATATATAAATCTTGATTTTTACTTAAGTGTCGAAGGTGCAGTTCGTAGTTGAACTGAGAATAGTTTTTGATCATTTACTGGTGATCGACGATCCCTGGGCTCTCGGGGTTTGGTGTGGACGTGGAGTGATGTGTGGCGAGGCTAGGAAAAATAGTGGGTCGGCGTGTAGATGGCCATGGTGATAGCGGTAGGCATTTCCCACTCGTAAACCTAATTTTAGTATGCCATAGATTTTTGCTTCGTTCGTGGTCCTCGCTGGATCGAGTGGCGCGATAGTTTGGGAAGTGGAAGCTGGGGCGTTGACGTGTCGTTGGCCAGAGTTGCGTGAGTTCTCATGGTCGGAGTCGGGGGTACGTGGCGTTGACAGGGATGGATTGTATGGGTTCGTTCGTTCCAGTTTTGAGCTTTGAAGCTCGATTTCGATTTAGGATGGTTGGACGAGTTTTGATGGTCGGAATGGGTTGAGGGGTTGAACGCTGACGTGGTGAAGCCAGCGGGGTTGGTCGGAGATGATCAACGGCACCGTGCACGTGCATGGTGCACTGTTGTTCTGGTGAAGACGTGATGGGTTGAGCAGTGAAGTCGCTCAAGTTTTCTCGAGAAATTAGAGTATTTGCTCGAAGTAGGTAGGGGTTTTCTCGAGTGAATTTTGTGGTGGACTCGGTAAATTTTGAGCTACAGGTTTTGAACCTGTCTGGGTTTCCAGATTTTAAAATAATTTGAAATTTTGAAAACAGGACTTTAAAAAGGTTTAAGGTCAAAGCTTTTAGATATGGATTCAAATCAAAATTTGAATCCAGTTTTGAAATAAATTAAGTTTTATAAAAATTCAAATATTTTAGCAACTTTAAAGGTAAAGCATTTCTTTAAATGATTTGAACTTAAAAAGGAGATTTGTTTTAAATGCTTTTAAATCTTCTTTATAAGGCCTATACCTCTTTAACACGAGATTTAAAAGGGTTTCTAAATTGTTTTTAAATTTGGTTAAAGTTAGATTGGGGTTCATTTTTAAATCTCAAATTTTAAAAATGAATTTGAAATAAATTGAAGTAATTGTTTTGAATACTTTATTAATGATAATTAAATCATTAATATGAATAAAGTCTTATCTTAAAGTTAAGAAGAATTTAATGATTCATTAAATTGTTAAGATAATTAAAATTGGATAATTTATTAATTCAATTAATTAATGCTATGGATGATTAACTAAGAAATCAAGAGTTCTAAATTATTAATTAAAGTAATGGTTAAAGATTAATTAATCAAGTAATTAAGAGTTAATTAAGTTACAGTTATAACTTTAATTAATTAAATAATTAGTGGTTAATAAATTGGTTATTAAGAATAAATTAACTTGTAAGTAATATTGATTTATCTAAGTTAAATTTCTTAAGAAAAGAAATTAAGGATTGTTAATAATTAATATAGATCATTAACTTAAGATTTGTTTAATAATCAATCAATGTGATAATTTTATTAAATAATTAGATTGGTTAATTAAAGATAATCGGTTATTAAAAATGTTTAAGTATATTTACTGAATGAAAGTAATTAAAGGATCAATTGCTTAATGTAATTAATCGAGTTTAATTTGATTTATTTAAGTTAATTAATTTAGTTTAATTAATTTAAATTAATCATGGAATGGTTTGATGAGTATAATTACTTAAATGTAATTAATGAAGTGAAATTACTTAATGAAGTAATTAATGGTAATTACTATATGTAATTAATTAAAGAGGATTTAAAAATGAAAGTAATTTGGATTGAATTACTTTGTATAATTAATCAAGGGATTAATTAAGATAATTAATTAAGGAGTAATTAATTTATTTGATGAAGTAATTAAGGGTAGTTAATTACTGAAATGGGATTAATTAAGAGTGATTAATAAACGTGGTTTGTGTAAAGATTAAATTCTTAATGTAATTAATTTAAGTAGAATAATTAATTAAATTGTAAATAAGGATCATTAAATTATACAATAAATGATATAATTAAAGGATTGATTCATTAAGATAAATTAATCAGTAATAAGTGTTTGAGTAATTAATTAATATAATTAATTAAGGATTAATGTAATTAATTATAGTTAATTAATAAAAAAAGTAATTAAAGGTTAATTACTATATTTGGTTATGGATAATTAATTTGTGAAATTAATTAAGAATAATTACTTGAATGTAATTGAAGGATAATTAATCCAGGATGGTTAATTAAAAAGGAAATTTGAGAATAATTAATTAATTGATTGTAATTAATTAATGGTTATGTAAGCAAGATTTATAAGGATGAAATAATTAATTTAATTTACTTTAAATTAATTAGAGATAAGTAATTAATTTAATTCATTTTAAATTAATTATAAATGGTGTGATTTTTAATCGTTGCTTATGATGGATGATATTGATTTCCTTGATTGATTGTGATCTCAGATATGAGATGAATAATATATATGTGATATGGATGCTTGTTTAAGTATAATGTTATTGATTATCTGTTTGAGTTGGTGATATGGATTATCTGTTTATGATGATGATCTAATTATCCATTGTTATATTGTGATTTATCTATCTGTGTGTATATAGATAATTGAAATGAACTGTTTTAACTTTAAAACAACTTGGCCTTAAAAGATACGGTTTGGATTTCGATGAGACCGGGATCGGGTTTCCGTATACCGGGATTCTAGGTCTGGAGACCCGAATACCACATCGATCCAAAATAACGATAGGTCGTGAAATCCAAATGGAGCAAGTGAAGACTCGAGGTATAAGAACTATTCGTCAGTATAACTCTGTGGGTGATTCCGTAATGAGTTTGACGGAAATAGTACTTATAGATTCGAGATGAAGATTCAGAGTGCAAGGGTTATCGTCGTTAACTCTGAGGGTGATTCCAAAATGAGTGTAACGAGATAATGCCTTCGGTTTCGTTCGAACCCGGAACGAACTTGTATGGATTGAATGCTTTCAGCACATCGTCAGGTGGACGATGAGCATTCTAAGTGATAAGTTCTGTTAAGGTAATCGTGACCTCAAGCCTCATCAACCGGGAATGGCTAAAACAGGGGAGGTGCAGCAAGGCTTCGTGGGTAGCCCCCACTTGAGAGCGAGATTTTCCTCTGTCTAGATGTCCCTTTATATTCTGCTGTGTGGGCAGTTGTGGCCACAACTGCTGGGGTTGTTTCGTTCGGAACTGTTCAGTAAGGAATGGTTCCGGCCTTGTGTTGCAGGGAACTTAGGGTGGGTTCTTGGTACGGTGATCTAGGCCACGTACTGTGACGGGCGGTACCCCAGTAGCCCTGCCATTGATGGAAACCCATTTTCCCTACGTGACCTTACGGTTTTGATTGTATTACCCACTTTGTGGCTAGTATGCTGGAATTTAATCATGTAACAATTTCAGCTATTTCATATTTACTTGAAAACCCTAGACACTATTATAATATAACTGGATTTCCTATCAAATGTTGGTTAGCGTAAGGTAAAAACTTTTCCATGTTTATGTGTGGGAAGTCTTACGTGATACCCTTTGTTTTCAAAGGATTTTCAAAGTTAAGCAACTTTAACCTGTTACTCATACCAGACCCATGTCTGACCCGGAGTTTATTTCTGTTTTTCCTAAACTCTCGGGTACCCAAATTTTTACGGGTAGCCAAGGGATTCAGGTTTAGCTTTGACGTATTCTGGAGGAGCAATGGAGCAGGAGGCTTCAGCGTATAGATATATAGTGATTCCGCTGTGTTAGTATTTATCTGTATTCCGCTGTGTTGTATCTCTGTGATGTTTTGAGTTGTATCGAGTTGTATTAACTAGACAGGTGTTTATAACTGTCTAGTATGTGTTGTATTATCTGTGTAACTCTGATGTATATGATACCATGTAATCTATTATGTGATACATTATATTTCATTCGTTCCGCTGTTGAGATTCTGATGTTGTTTTGTCCTTTCTTCTTTATCTTTTCTATTTCTCACCCCTTTCTTTCTTATCGACGATGCGATTTTCCGGGCGTGGAATTTCGGGTCGTCACATTGCTTGTGTTATCTAGCCTTGTACTTTGCATTTTCTAGTTTAAGTTTATGTTGTTCTTATGTATTTTTCTCTTGTTCCCAATGAAATCCATGAACTCCTCTAGTTCTAGTCAATGAAATATGTTTCTTACTATGTTACATTTTTCATTTAGTCTCTGAAAGTTATAAAAGTATAATGGTATAGGATAAAAACAAAAGTTATAACAAATAAAATTGTTTTGAAAATTATAGTATGTGTGTCGATATGCATATATTGTATATGTCGACATATAACGGCTAGAAATGAATTTTTTTTAAATTTCAAAATAAAAATAACTACCAACAACCTATTCATTTCAAATGACTTTCTACTCTTATATAAGTCTATTTCTTCTAGAAAACTAATTTAACATTTCATTCCATACTCTATTTTCATTCTCAAATATGTTTTCTCCACATCAAAAACTATGTAAATCTCGAACAAACTCTCTAATCTTTCAACGATATTCTCTCTTTTATCCTACAAAATGAAAGACACATAGAATTAGGTCAAATGCAGATAATAAAAGAACAAGAGAAGCATTTTGACACTATTTAATGGATGATTTTTTCCTAATCAAAGACGTGCCATCCAACAATCCAGAGTGCACCATCAATAAGCATAATGAAGATTGGGATGCCATTAAAGCAGTCCAATCTTTGGGGTTGATGGTTGGATTGACGTTCCTCGAAATATCTAGTTATTAGGTTTGAATTTAATATGTAAACATACACACACACACACACACTGTCAGGATTTGATTGATATGTATTTTTGATTAGTTTGGATTTCTTGACATTATATGTTTAATTAGATTGGATTGTACAAATTTGCATGTTTTAGTTTGGTTTGATTTGAAATTGGATTGATACGTATTGGATTCACTTATACATAGTTCAAAATTACATTAATAAAATTTGCTTTATCATATATCAAGTTTACTAGTATATCATATATTGCTTACGTATGTTATATATTATTATTTTTACTTAGATTATTGATTTTGAATTAAATATATTATCATATATCATTATGTCTTTTATTTAGGGGGAGTAATTGTTTTTTTTCACTAATTTTTGGTGACAAAGGGGGAGAAAATATAAAATATACATATGCACATATTAAGGGGGAGTTATATCTATTTTATATAGACAAAATAATAGTGGTTGTCATCATAAAAAAGGGAGATTGTTACTATCTCAGATATTGATTTGATGATAACAACCATTGTAATAAATATACATTCGTTTAAAATACGAATACTAATGATTTTACCAAGTTATATAATATATAATGCAGGATATCATATAGGTTTTGAATTAAAGACTATACGGTATAAAGACTGAAGAACTAGACATGATGACTCATGAGTATAAAGATTAAGATATGAAGATTTCAAGACTAGGGTACATTGTATAAAGTCATGGAATATTGTTAAAGTCCCAGGTAGTAATCTTTGATCTCAATTTCTCATTTTCTTTTCATTTATTCCTAAATCAAAATATATCTATAATATATTTAAGAATATTTTATAAAAGTTTTCTAAAGTTTAAAATATTTGTAAACGATGTTTAAACTATTTTACAAAGTATCAAAATATTTTACAAAGCATTAGATTTTCAAAACATTTTAAAATAAACAAGTTTTAAGATATACTAGGATATGTCGACATACATGCCACAGTTTTCAAAATTCAAATTTGAAATGAAATGTCTATTCGTCGTAACTCTTCGTGAATGGACATATCTGTTTGTTCTCTGTATAGGGGGTTTTCAAATGAATTTTAACAACTACTTTCTTATTATTTTCTCTCCCCTTACTTCGCTAAAATTTCTATTGAAAATATATTCAAATTTTCTCAAATTCAAATAAGGATCAATTCAATCTTTATTGTATTGATTCTCTACAATTTTCTACCTGATTTTAATCATCTCTCTTTGTAACAACCCTGTACTTTGTGATTATTTTAATTGTATATTTTGGTTATTTTAATTAATTTCCTGATTTAAATACTTTATTTTATTTATTAAAATGAATAAATTTTGTTATTTTAAATATAAATTTTGATTTTGATGTGAATTAGAATTCCAAACATGACTAAAAAGAATATTTTCCAGAAAAGTGAATTTTTGGTCAATATGGTCAAACTTTGACTTTTAATTTAGAAATTTGAAAGTTTGAAAATTTGAATTTTATCTTTTATTATGAAAGTAAATAAAATTTTAAGAATAATGCTTTTCGTTTCGTTGAAATCTGATTTATAATGTGAAAGTTATGCCTTTTTCAATATTGTGTGTAATTTGCTGTATTTAACAAATTGTTTATTTTAAATTGTATAAATAATATTTTATTTGGTCATGTAATGTTCTAATTTATATTTATATAGGTAAAATAACATGTTGTGCATATATTTTGGTTTTAAAACATTTTTTTAAAAGTATAATTGACATTTTCCAGTGTCAGTTGTATTTTGCTTACAATTTCTAATTTCCAGTTTCAATTAATTAAAGTAATTCTTTATTTATTTTTCTATTTTTTCTTAAAATCTTATTTGATTCTCATTCCCACTTTATTTTGTTCCTCATTTATTTTATTTATTTGACCTTTTATTTGTTTTAAAGTGAAATAGAAATTTTCTAAAACTAGTGATATTCTATTTGTAAATTTTAAGTCCTGTTTTGAATTTTTAAGCAATTTCTTTAGTTCTTTTTCTAATTTCTCTAAATTTAATTATTTATTTCATTTTGAAAATATAAATGAATTATTTTACTTCACATTTTGTTTTAAAATATTTTTAAAATGAAGTTGTTAATTTTCCAAAGTCAATAGTGATTTATTTGTAATTTCTGGACCCTGTTTTCAATTTTTAAGCAATTTCTTATATTCTTTTTCCATTTTCTTTAAAATTAATTAATTATTTTTATTTTATATTACTTTGTTTCGGTTTTAAAGTCAATTTACTAATTTTATTTTTGTTTTATTTGAATATAAAGAAAAAGAAATATGAAGAGTTTTAAAAGCTTATTTACCTTAAGTCCTTTCATCTCCTTTGTCCTTTCATTTGCCATAACTCCTCAATTACTATCTTGGCTGTGCATTTTTGGTTTGTAGCCGTGAGTTTTCAGCCTCCATTAACCCAAAAACATTTTACCTTCTCATTCATTCATGGCTTCAAGAAAAATCTATGGGTAATGGCTACTTTTTACACTTTTCTTCTCATTTTTCATGTATTTTGCCTTGTTTTCTTTGCTTCTTTGAATGGCCTCCACTCCATATCCACAGCCACCACCCCCTATATATCTTCCCTGCCATCACCACCAGCTACTCCTCTGGTCTTGACCAAGGCCGAGCCACCATGATGCCAAAACTCCACAAAAAATTGCAAAACAAGCCATAAAAACATGATTGTTTACCACTATTGTTTCACCACTCCATTTTCCACCACCACCACCACCTTAGGCCGCCTCCACCACCTTTGGCCAGACCACCACACACCTTTCCTTCCACTGACCTGATCCATACCCCTCTGACCTGACCACACAAGCCCATGGCCGAGCCATTTTTGTGAACAAAACCCACCTATTTTGCCTTAAACTCTTCATATTCCTTTGTATAAACTTCCTCCTCATATTCTACTACATAGGCCATGCATACACATGACCAAACCTGAGCCAAACTTGTTCAAACCAGAGCCAAAACCATCCCTAGGCCATGACAAAAGAATAGAGAAAGCAAGGCAAAAGATTTGGCATTCGTATCTCTTTTATTTAAAAGTTATTTCATTTCTAGTGTATTGAAATTTATGGTTTGCTTTGATTTTTGTTTGGGTTGTAACACAAGATCTATATCATTGGATTTTCTCTCCACACTCAAATTGTATTAGAGTTGTCGTGCCTTCGTAATCTTTGTGTTGTGAGCTTTGTTGGCAAATCTCCAGCTTAACAGGTGAGTTATTCTCACCAGACAATATGTACATATATAACTAGTGAATTGACCCCTTTTGAATCTGTAAAATGCATTATCATGTTACACTTGCTATGTTATGATTTAATGATGTTCACCCATGCTTAAACACCTATTATATTATATGTTACTGTTATATTATGCTGTTCTATTATTTTTTATCAGTTTATCACACTGCAAGTTCCCTTTAGATTAAAATCACTATGGGTTGAAATGATACATACCCGAACGGACTTTAGAATAGGAGAAAATCATTATGGGCTGAAATGATAGGCCTGAATGATTTTCAATTATTTTTTCATTTCCTTGGGATTGCGGGTTTGAAATGATCAAACCCGGGTTTTCTTTGTAAATTACAGGTTGAAATGATATATTACCCGTATCACTTTACCTAGACTAGAAATGAAATACAGACCCGTAGTTAAAATATGACTTATAAATTTTTTTAAAAATATTTTAAAAATGTAAATATTATGATATTTTGATTTAAACTAAATAAAAATGATTTTTGTAAAGCATTATTGATTTTCTGAAAATTTATAAGTGAAATAAATTAATGGTAAAATTAGAAAATTTGAAATGTAAGTTATTTTGGGAAATTTTAATTTGGTGATAATTGGAATTTAAATTAAATGTGAAATGTGATAAATTCATGATAATTTGGATTAAAGTGAATTTAAATGATTTTGAATAAAGTTAAAATGTGAAATGAATGAATATTTAAGTTGAAATTTTGAAATATAACTAAAATTGGAAATTTGTGAATTTGGCTTAAAAGTGAATTTTAAGTTAAGTAAATAAAAAATGGAATTAAGTTATATTTGAAAATTTAAACTTAAGTGTTAAGTTAATTTAATTTAATGAATTTATAATTTAATATTGGAATTTAATAAGTGAATTATTATTAAATTTTGATTTTTGAATGGAGGTTTAACTTTATAAAATCATGAATATAAGGGTATTTGAATGATTGTTTTAAAAGAGAAATTATATGATTTTTTAAGTTAAAAATGATTTATATAAAAATATAATTGTTTGTGAAATTATACTGAATATTTGAAGTTAATTAACTGCATTTCTGAAATGCTATTAATTCTAATGTAAATGATAATACAACATTTGTAAATGCTGTAGTTGATAATAATGAACAAAATGGCTAAATTTAATTAAAGGCTATTATAGCATTTTTGTAAATGTTATAATGGTTGAATTTAACTAAGTTTATTTGAAACTAATGTAACCCTATTACAGCATTTTAAATGCTGTCTTTTGTTAAATTGAACTGTTTTAAATGTGACTTTCCGTAGCATTTTTTAAATGCTGCGAAAGTTGAATTTTCATTATTTTAATTAATTTAAGTGAACGAATGAACTTTGAAAGATTAAAATTTTGGAAATTTAATAATTTAATTATTAAATATAATAACTTCATTTTTATGATTTAAAATAAAGTAATTTGTTTCCAAATATAAACTATTTTGAAATATGATATTTTGATATTTTGAAACGGATATTTGAAGGATATTGAATTTTGAAATGATATTTGATTTCGAAGTATAAAATACCATTTTAAAATTTTAACCACGGGATGTATTTAATTTATAGTTTAACTGATCCTTAAAGGATGGGCGATCCCAAGCATCCTTTGAGTTATTATGCATTTCTACTACAGTTCACTTGAGTTGGTTTACATTATATAAGTATATATTGTCCTGACTCGAGTGTTTTGTATTTTACTTTACGCTCGGGTCAGCCTGAGTATTTACAGCTTAGCTTTGGATTTCTTTCTGGAGCTAGGAATCACTGGAGATTCTGCTTGTCTAGTTATCTGTTCCTTTCAGTTCAGTTGTTCTATTTCAGTTTTGGTATTCATAAACTTCTATTTATTTGAGATTTCTATTGTATATGTTTTCAAACAAATATTATGTATTTTGTTTTGAGAGTTTGTTATAGTAGCTTCATGAACTACTATGGTATTTTTAATTTCCGCTGCGAGTTATTCTAATATGTTCTGTGTCTATGATTCTGTGTATTTGATTTCATTTGCTCCAAATTTATTTACAATCTGTTATTTTGAATTATTCAAGTCAGACATGTGTGGATTATTGTCGATTTGAATGGTCTAAAATAGTGGGTCGTTACAGTTGGTATCAGAGCTTTGGTTTTAGGCAAACCTTAGCCCGCGGAGCAAAAACTCATTAGAGATAGGGTAGAAATACCCTAGAATGAGTGAAATCTATCTCAGAATCATTTCTTTGTGAGAGAACGTATTTTCGAAGTATAAAATGATTTCCAAATGATTTTTAAAGAATTTTCAAAGATTATTTTGATATAAATTTCCTTGCTTTGAAAGTAAAATATTTCTTAAACTTCATTCCTTTTGTATCCACCTTGTTAGTAATTTCTTTGATTAGGATCCTCTAAAATTTTGAACTTCTCTCTTGATTGATCTAGATCCATTGTTGATAGGAATCTATTTTGAGTATGGCAAAATCTGTAGTTTGTTAGGTTGTTTTGAGTAAACTCTGTTGTATCTTTTGCTTAGCTAAAGTTGTCCAACTAAAGATATTTATGCTTCTGTTTTCGTATGTTATGAATTCGAGTCATTCCAAATTTTGAATGGGAATTTTTCTGTATCGATATAGGTTATATATCTCTAATCTTCGTTTGGATTCTTATCGAATAGGATTCCTTTGAATTTTGGAACGCTCCCACTTGTTCTGAAATCCATTCCTGTCTCCCATAATTGTATTCTTTTGATTTTGGAGCATTGCATCACTCCACTTTGTATGACCTTTATAGGGTGGCGATTCCGCCAATCTTTGAATGATTATAATTGGCATTGATTCATCGGATATTTCTGTATCCTCGGTTTACGATGTTTTCTATCTTCTGCTATATTTAGATTCTATCTCTGGCAATCGAAGGTCGATTTGCCTTAGATTTTCGCATCGATTATATTCCTGAAGTCACGGTTGACCGGTTAAGGTCGCCCACGATTCATATAGGCTTATCCATCTTCTATTTGGTAATTTAATTATCTTATCTTCGTTTGAGCCTATCTTTGAATTAGAATTCTATTTGATTAGAGTCCTTCTAAATTTGAATCTCTGTTTTGCTTTGAAATCCATCCTTGAATCGTCCCTTGGAAAGTTTGTGGTTGATTGTCTTTTGAAAATTGTGTATTCATCGTAGTTTTTATTTTGATAAGGATGACCATATTTTTATATAAAGATGAAATGTTTTTGATAAGGATTATATACCTTTTAAAAAAATGAGAATTTGAAGTTTTGAAAGGATTTGAAATTGTGAAAATTTTATAAGAAATGGTTTCATATAAAATGATTTATAACTGAAGGTTTTGAATCTGAATTTAAGTGATTGAACTCCGACATTTTGGAACTGGTTTTAGGATTTTGAAATAATAAATAATATGATTTGAAATTATTTTTCCGAATAAGTAATGTTTCAATGGTTTTAATGGGTTTTAATGATTTCGAAGGAATTTCAAAGAAGTTTTCAAAGTAAATGGAAGTCCAGAACTCACTTGTGTCGCTGGAAAATAATTTCGGTGATGAGTGCACGCATCATCGACATTGATTTTCGAGTTTCTGAGTGAGGGAGAGGCCACTTTAATAGCTTTGCTATGCGAGTGATTTAGTGAAACCATTTTTGATTTCAAATTCCGAAGTATGATTTGATATTCGAAAGATATATGTAAATATATTTGAAACGATTTGAAATGAACCAGTGTTCACTCCTCGAGTTTTGGATTTGATATAACCCTATCTATTAAAATTGATTTACTGATTTGTTGCTAATTTCCAAATCTTGAATTTGAAAATGATTTCTTCAACTATTTCGAAGTTCGAGTACTTCCAAATCAAGGTTAACTTTTCAAAGCTAAGAAATTTGAAAAGTATTTTGATAAAGTATATAAGTTTGTTTTGAATGTTTAAGTATGAAGTAATCTGATTTAAATAAGTTGAAACTGTTTTGTTAAGTAAATGAATAAGGCAATTTAAATTTTTTTTCTAATATGAAATTTAGATTTGAAATGTTTTGAAAAGAAATTGTTCTTCAAAATATTTTGAATAAATTTTAAGTGTTTTAACTTAGTAACATCTTTATGAAACTATATAGGTAACAAGTTGGAATAAATATATAAGTTGTACGTATGCTGTTTTATTCGCATAATTAATTTGATCCAAGTTTGAGTACACAAGTTCGAGGTGAATTACACCATTTCGTGTTAGGATTTTTCATTCGATTCTTGATGACGAATATTTGATATGGATTTTGGGCTCGATTCTAGAATTCTCTATCATAGTATATGGCTATGCAAGGAGACTGATGGCTTCTAGTCGAGAAACCATATCGAAATCCGCATTAGGGAAGTGAATGGACAATACTAGTTCGAAAGCGAACTTGTGTGATCGAGCGAGCGATCGAATGTGACTTTGCGAAATGATGACATATGTACATCTTATATTCTAATATCTTTGATATATTTTGACGCTGAAATTGAAAGCCGTCGAGTTAGAATATCTTTGCTTACTAAAAGAAAATTTCCAATTTAAATTACAAAGATATATAACCCATAAAAGCAAAGATATTCAATCCCATATGGCTCTTCATACAGCGAAATTATTTTGAAAATTTGATCCTTATGTAAGATAGACCTTACGTAAGTATAAGATGATTTTGAAAACATTTGATTTTGGAAATGAATTGGTTGACTTAAATTATATTGATTTGGAAATTTGGATTTATTTTCTAAATCTATTATTTTGGAAACTTTGAAACTAAAGATAATTAATTTGAGAAGAAATAATTTGGTGAAATTGTATATGATTTTGAAATTGAACTGATATTGAAACAAATTGAAATTTGAGAACCTTATGTTACTAAACACTTGATTTGGGAGTTGTCGAACTTATATAAAATTGATTTGTATGAGTATGAAATTGATTCGAAAACTATAGATTTGAAAAGGTACTCAATTTGAAAGTGAAATCTTATATAATTGAAGTCTATATAAGTATGATTTGATATACTATTGATTTTGGAAAGTATTCGATTTGAAAATTAAATCTTATATATAATGGATTTTATATAAGTACGATATTTGAAAGTGATTTGAAAAGGTACTATATGATACATATTTTCGAAGTAAAGATATGGAAAGTGCCTTCTGCTTGATATCCGATTTGTGGCCACATCTTGGATTCATTCTATCGATATTATTCTCTCTGATTTTTGGTTTTCCGGATATGATACTCGAGTGTCCTTCGAATTCCATGGCGTTACCCATGGTCTTATTTTTCTCTCGTGACTGCATAGCGCAACTGCCTGGCTGAGTCTTGCCTAGGGGTACGGATTGTTTCCTGGGGGATCCAGGCGTAATCATTGTGTATCCTGCAATCTGTGTAGGTCGCGAATAGTAGCGCAAATGCTTGGCTGAGTCTTGCCTGGGGGTACGGATTATTTCCTGGGGGATCCAGGCGTAACCATTGTGTATCCTGCATTCTACTAGTCATCATGGCGTAACTCGCAGGGCTGAGAAAGATTACGGATATGGATTGTTTCCTGGGGGATCCAGGCGTAACCATTGTGTATCTGCGAACCATGGTTAGACAAAGGTTTTGTTTGTTTTTGTTTGGATTGTACTTTCCATATCTGTTTTAAAGGTTTTTTCAAGTATTTTCACTGGATGTTGAAACAAGTCTACTAAGTACCTGGAGAATTCTAGCTTTGCGCCTGATCAACGCATGGCCAGAGTCTGCAGGAACGAAAGTAAACTTGTTAAGACATCGAGTTAAAAAGTATTTTGATAAAATATTATAAAGGATATTTTGATCAGTTATTTCCTTTCTAAAAGATTTTAAAGTGTTTTAAATATTGTTTACCTCTTCAACCAACAATTTTAAATTAATGGCTCATCCTTGTCTTTCGTCCTATTTTCCCTTCTAGCTATTCCTATTCTCCACCTTATTAAACTTACCCATAACAACAATTATCAGGTATAATTTTAATCTTCTTGTCATCTTGTCTTAATCCTATTCCATTTTATCTTTTCTGTGTTTTCCGTACCTTATTCCTTTTCGAGGACGAAAAGATTTGAGTGGGGGGGAGTGTAACAACCCTGTACTTTGTGATTATTTTAATTGTATATTTTGGTTATTTTAATTAATTTCCTGATTTAAATACTTTATTTTATTTATTAAAATGAATAAATTTTGTTATTTTAAATATAAATTTTGATTTTGATGTGAATTAGAATTCCAAACATGACTAAAAAGAATATTTTCTAGAAAAGTGAATTTTTGGTCAATATGGTCAAACTTTGACTTTTAATTTAGAAATTTGAAAGTTTGAAAATTTGAATTTTATCTTTTATTATGAAAGTAAATAAAATTTTAAGAATAATGCTTTTCGTTTCGTTGAAATCTGATTTATAATGTGAAAGTTATGCCTTTTTCAATATTGTGTGTAATTTGCTGTATTTAACAAATTGTTTATTTTAAATTGTATAAATAATATTTTATTTGGTCATGTAATGTTCTAATTTATATTTATATGGGTAAAATAACATGTTGTGCATATATTTTGGTTTTAAAACATTTTTTTAAAAGTATAATTGACATTTTCCAGTGTCAGTTGTATTTTGCTTACAATTTCTAATTTCCAGTTTCAATTAATTAAAGTAATTCTTTATTTATTTTTCTATTTTTTTCTTAAAATCTTATTTGATTCTCATTCCCACTTTATTTTGTTCCTCATTTATTTTATTTATTTGACCTTTTATTTGTTTTAAAGTGAAATAGAAATTTTCTAAAACTAGTGATATTCTATTTGTAAATTTTAAGTCATGTTTTGAATTTTTAAGCAATTTCTTTAGTTCTTTTTCTAATTTCTCTAAATTTAATTATTTATTTCATTTTGAAAATATAAATGAATTATTTTACTTCACATTTTTTTTTAAAATATTTTTAAAATGAAGTTGTTAATTTTCCAAAGTCAATAGTGATTTATTTGTAATTTCTGGACCCTGTTTTCAATTTTTAAGCAATTTCTTATATTCTTTTTCCATTTTCTTTAAAATTAATTAATTATTTTTATTTTATATTACTTTGTTTCGGTTTTAAAGTCAATTTACTAATTTTATTTTTGTTTTATTTGAATATAAAGAAAAAGAAATATGAAGAGTTTTAAAAGCTTATTTACCTTAAGTCCTTTCATCTCCTTTGTCCTTTCATTTGCCATAACTCCTCAATTACTATCTTGGCTGTGCATTTTTGGTTTGTAGCCGTGAGTTTTCAGCCTCCATTAACCCAAAAACATTTTACCTTCTCATTCATTCATGGCTTCAAGAAAAATCTATGGGTAATGGCTACTTTTTACACTTTTCTTCTCATTTTTCATGTATTTTGCCTTGTTTTCTTTGCTTCTTTGAATGGCCTCCACTCCATATCCACAGCCACCACCCCCTATATATCTTCCCTGCCATCACCACCAGCTACTCCTCTGGTCTTGACCAAGGCCGAGCCACCATGATGCCAAAACTCCACAAAAAATTGCAAAACAAGCCATAAAAACATGATTGTTTACCACTATTGTTTCACCACTCCATTTTCCACCACCACCACCACCTTAGGCCGCCTCCACCACCTTTGGCCAGACCACCACACACCTTTCCTTCCACTGACCTGATCCATACCCCTCTGACCTGACCACACAAGCCCATGGCCGAGCCATTTTTGTGAACAAAACCCACCTATTTTGCCTTAAACTCTTCATATTCCTTTGTATAAACTTCCTCCTCATATTCTACTACATAGGCCATGCATACACATGACCAAACCTGAGCCAAACTTGTTCAAACCAGAGCCAAAACCATCCCTAGGCCATGACAAAAGAATAGAGAAAGCAAGGCAAAAGATTTGGCATTCGTATCTCTTTTATTTAAAAGTTATTTCATTTCTAGTGTATTGAAATTTATGGTTTGCTTTGATTTTTGTTTGGGTTGTAACACAAGATCTATATCATTGGATTTTCTCTCCACACTCAAATTGTATTAGAGTTGTCGTGCCTTCGTAATCTTTGTGTTGTGAGCTTTGTTGGCAAATCTCCAGCTTAACAGGTGAGTTATTCTCACCAGACAATATGTACATATATAACTAGTGAATTGACCCCTTTTGAATCTGTAAAATGCATTATCATGTTACACTTGCTATGTTATGATTTAATGATGTTCACCCATGCTTAAACACCTATTATATTATATGTTACTGTTATATTATGCTGTTCTATTATTTTTTATCAGTTTATCACACTGCAAGTTCCCTTTAGATTAAAATCACTATGGGTTGAAATGATACATATCCGAACGGACTTTAGAATAGGAGAAAATCATTATGGGCTGAAATGATAGGCCTGAATGATTTTCAATTATTTTTTCATTTCCTTGGGATTGCGGGTTTGAAATGATCAAACCCGGGTTTTCTTTGTAAATTACAGGTTGAAATGATATATTACCCGTATCACTTTACCTAGACTAGAAATGAAATACAGACCCGTAGTTAAAATATGACTTATAAATTTTTTTAAAAATATTTTAAAAATGTAAATATTATGATATTTTGATTTAAACTAAATAAAAATGATTTTTGTAAAGCATTATTGATTTTCTGAAAATTTATAAGTGAAATAAATTAATGGTAAAATTTGAAATGTAAGTTATTTTGGGAAATTTTAATTTGGTGATAATTGGAATATAAATTAAATGTGAAATGTGATAAATTCATGATAATTTGGATTAAAGTGAATTTAAATGATTTTGAATAAAGTTAAAATGTGAAATGAATGAATATTTAAGTTGAAATTTTGAAATATAACTAAAATTGGAAATTTGTGAATTTGGCTTAAAAGTGAATTTTAAGTTAAGTAAATAAAAAATGGAATTAAGTTATATTTGAAAATTTAAACTTAATTGTTAAGTTAATTTAATTTAATGAATTTATAATTTAATATTGGAATTTAATAAGTGAATTATTATTAAATTTTGATTTTTGAATGGAGGTTTAACTTTATAAAATCATGAATATAAGGGTATTTGAATGATTGTTTTAAAAGAGAAATTATATGATTTTTTAAGTTAAAAATGATTTATATAAAAATATAATTGTTTGTGAAATTATACTGAATATTTGAAGTTAATTAACTGCATTTCTGAAATGCTATTAATTCTAATGTAAATGATAATACAACATTTGTAAATGCTGTAGTTGATAATAATGAACAAAATGGCTAAATTTAATTAAAGGCTATTATAGCATTTTTGTAAATGTTATAATGGTTGAATTTAACTAAGTTTATTTGAAACTAATGTAACCCTATTACAGCATTTTAAATGCTGTCTTTTGTTAAATTGAACTGTTTTAAATGTGACTTTCCGTAGCATTTTTTAAATGCTGCGAAAGTTGAATTTTCATTATTTTAATTAATTTAAGTGAACGAATGAACTTTGAAAGATTAAAATTTTGGAAATTTAATAATTTAATTATTAAATATAATAACTTCATTTTTATGATTTAAAATAAAGTAATTTGTTTCGAAATATAAACTATTTTGAAATATGATATTTTGATATTTTGAAACGGATATTTGAAGGATATTGAATTTTGAAATGATATTTGATTTCGAAGTATAAAATACCATTTTAAAATTTTAACCACGGGATGTATTTAATTTATAGTTTAACTGATCCTTAAAGGATGGGCGATCCCAAGCATCCTTTGAGTTATTATGCATTTCTACTACAGTTCACTTGAGTTGGTTTACATTATATAAGTATATATTGTCCTGACTCGAGTGTTTTGTATTTTACTTTACGCTCGGGTCAGCCTGAGTATTTACAGCTTAGCTTTGGATTTCTTTCTGGAGCTAGGAATCACTGGAGATTCTGCTTGTCTAGTTATCTGTTCCTTTCAGTTCAGTTGTTCTATTTCAGTTTTGGTATTCATAAACTTCTATTTATTTGAGATTTCTATTGTATATGTTTTCAAACAAATATTATGTATTTTGTTTTGAGAGTTTGTTATAGTAGCTTCATGAACTACTATGGTATTTTTAATTTCCGCTGCGAGTTATTCTAATATGTTCTGTGTCTATGATTCTGTGTATTTGATTTCATTTGCTCCAAATTTATTTACAATATGTTATTTTGAATTATTCAAGTCAGACATGTGTGGATTATTGTCGATTTGAATGGTCTAAAATAGTGGGTCGTTACACTCTCACTCAATCAAATATCAAAGTGCTATCCAAGAGGCTATAAGATCAATTGTATCCAAAGATCAAAGATTGTCTTTGGGAAAACCATTAAAACTCTAGTTATAGTTGATTGGGTGTGATTGTATCTCGATTCAAATCAATTAGGTATGATTGTGCCCCGATTCAAATCAATTGGATGTGCTTGGTATTCCGAAAATCCAAGTAGTTGTGCTTGTAACCGGAGTCAAATCAAGTGTGTGTACCCAAAGCTCGAAAAATCTAGAGGGTGTGTCTTGTAGGCTTGAAATTGAGATTGTATTGGGTTTGCCTTCTATCCATTGAAAGATTGACATTTGAAAAGAAATATGTACAAGTAATTGTACGAGACTGGATGTACGATAACTCCGAACCAATGTAAAATCCCTGGTGTGATCTCTCTGATTCTACACTTTTACTTTACTGCATTTATATTTTTCTATGTTTGAATCTGTAATTATTTATTCTGTGTTAAATAAGTATAATCTTAAAAGAATCAAAAAGAGATTCATTATTAGAAAGTACTATGCTCCCCTATAGTGTTTAATTAAGTCATAAGATCCATAATTCTGCCACTAACATGTAATATACCTCAACTACAACAGGCATGGACCGTTGTAAAAGTTCTTTTCAATTGTCCACAACAGTTGGAATAAGGTCTTTTAGAACGAAAACTGTCAGTAGTAATTGTATCGACTGTTGTAGTAGCTTATAATACAATTGGCATGGCCTGTTGTAATATGCCTCACTTTCAATAGGCATAGACCAATGAAGTGTGCCCCAGCCATAATAGGCATTGACCGTTGTCATTTTCTCTTTTGCAATTGTTTTCGACCATTGTAAAATTAAAAAAACAACTAGCTACATCTTATATACTACAATATACCTGTACCGATATTTAATAATTTAATGACCAATATGTAGTGTCATAAAACAACTAAAATCACACATTCAAAAAGGCTAAATAAAGTTACATTCACAAAGTTCTAACACACATTCCAAAAAGATAGATAAAGTTACATTCATAGAGTTCTAACGTAGTACAACACATAATCCATAAATATGTACACAACGGACAGTTCCAAAATACATATCAAGTTCTGAAATAGAGTACTAACACACAACCCAAAAAACCAAAATGCACATACATACTAAGTCAAGTAGATGAAATCTTTGTACCATGCGACGATTGATCCAATAGCCTCTTTAATAGTGAATATCTCTGAATTTAGCCTAAATAAAAACTTTAGGGTTCACCGCTACATTAACCCATACCTTCCAAGCATCTGGTCCAAGTTTTACAAAGTGTACCGAAGCATTAGGATCGGTGCTTGCTATCGTCCCTTCTACAACTACGTTCTTCTGCCAACTCAATAGCTTGCACTTTCTTTTCACTAAACCAATGAGAGTATCCTGATTTTGTTGATCCTAGTCTGCATATTGTTAATATCATGGTGTGACTGCAAGCAAACAAAAAACAGTTGATCTTGAATCTGCATATTCAGCTTTGATGCATGGTAGCTCATCTGAACAATGATGATGCATTGTAGTTGATAGAAGTGTTAAAAAAGGCAGATTGGCATTAGGAAATGTTGGTTAAGCATTGTTAAAAGTAGCTAGTGTTAGTGGTGCATAATGCATTGGTGAATGGTTCTGTGTTGTGCTATGGAAGTTCATATGGACCAATGTCAATGGTGTTTATAAGTTTATTATTGTGCATCTTTATACATCAAAAGTTTTGTGAAGATTTCATCATTTTAGTTGACTGGAGTGGTCAGTGTATGTGATATACATTTAGTTAGCATTAGAGAATAGTAGAAGTTATTTTGGAATAGCTTTTTCACGGTTAGAAAAACTGTTTAATATATCTTTTTCCATATCTGAATCGTTGCTTGTTAATCTAAACTGAAAACTGTACATGAATTTTAAAGGAGAAGACTAAGCAAATCATTTACTTCATATGGAAATTTTATTTAATAATTGATGTCAATAATTATATATTTTCACCCAAAATTGACGCTGATCAATAGCTATAGGCCTATATACATCCCCAGCAACAAGCATGCAACTCTTCCCCTTAGTTTAAAATTTTAGCTAATTCGTTAAGACTTCATGACTATTCTATTGTCCCCTCGGTTTTCTTTATATATTTTAGTTTTCAACACAATCACATTACTTGTATTTATATAATCTTAATTGTAGGCTGAATATTAATATTAAATTACTAGTAAGTTGTACTCTTAGAAGCATAACTAACTCCTCGTGACTGTTGTGAAGCTATCTTAAAAACTATCTTTTTCAGGTAATGGTATAAAATGGTGGAAAGATTAAACTGCTTCCTTTTTCAAGCATACAGTTTACACCAGTAAGGGGAAAGTAAGTAATGCTTATTTAATATAGACTAAGTGTAGAAAAACAATCTTAATTATAGTTCACAAAAAAAGATACAAGTTAATAGGTGAAAACAAAATTTGAAGTGTCGGTTTTAGGTAGCGGCAATATCATGGTACTACTATAATGCATTATTATGCATGAATAAGATGAGTTGAACATCCATATATCGGGTCAAAATATCTATGTATCATGTTTTTCACCGAGAATAAGAGGACATGTACTGCCTCACATGCATGCCTAAAGATCAATCTTCTTCCAGAAATCAATTTCATTCATAGTAGCTAAAGGTCTAAACAAAAGTAGCCAAAAATACCTATGGCCCTTATTTTCGATCATTCCTTAGTGAGTCGATGCCTAAAAGTTGGACATATGCTCGCACTACTTGTTAGATTTCCCTTTTGAATTTGTGGAAGATTATAATAAAAGAATTACATGATTCTATAAAAGAGTTTAAAGAAAATGTGATTTTATTGTTTTGAGAATCTGAAATGATACAATAGTTTTCTGAAA
This sequence comes from Allium fistulosum, assembly GCA_030737815.1. NCBI lineage: Eukaryota > Viridiplantae > Streptophyta > Magnoliopsida > Asparagales > Amaryllidaceae > Allium > Allium fistulosum. The sequence goes on from CM060906.1 coordinate 1,044,568,235, forward strand.
TGAGATAATACTGAATGATACAAATGTTTCGTATATAGCTTGTATACATAAAGCGAAACAAACTAATGGGTTGTGCTTGATCGGCTCAATACTTGCACCCGAAAGACTTGAACTGTTGTGATGTGTTGACTCATTCTTTGCTTTTGATATAATTGCATTTTTTTGTATGTTGTTCATTACTCCCCTACAGACCTAACTTAGGGTTAGGGTTGAGAAAAAGAAATTCCCAAATCGTTGCTAATTCGATTTATATCGATTATAACTCAAATTGAGAGAAATTCGAGAATTCTTAAGCTCAATATTCGATCCTTGCTTCAGCATCATTCAATTTCCTTTCTCTTGAGTTACAACTTGAGCTGAAGTTGAAGATTTTGTTTGATTTGAGTCAGACCTCATCATACTTGGGCTACTGTCTTCACTAACCTTTAGTTTCTCTCCGAATTAAACAAATTTCATCTTAGACAGTGGTTTGGTTAGTATATCGGCAACTTGGTAAGTGGAAGATATGTGATTTATATTCAACTTTCCTCTTGTAACTTGTTCACGCATGAAGTAGAGATCCAATTCCATATGCTTTGTCCTTGAGTGTAAAAATGGATTTGCTGTGAGTTGAACTGTACTTAAGTTGTAACACCATATAGTAGTTTTATTCTTGAGTTTGACTTGTAATTCACTGAGTAAGGACTCTATCCATATTACTTTTGCTATTGCATTTGCCACGCTCATGTATTCGGCCTCAGTGCTGGATCTGGAGATAGTGGGTTGTTTTTTTTAGCATCATGAAATAGGATTTTTGCCCAAAAATATACAGTAATTAGTTATAGATCTTCTATCATCTGGATCAGTTGCCCAGTCAGCGTCTACATATCCAGTAATGTTGATAGATTGCATGCCTCTATTATCAGACCAAAATTCATGATGCCTTTGAGATATCTTAGAATTATTTTTACAGCTTTCCAGTGTTCATCAGTTGGGTTTTGCATAACTGGTTTGCTTTGTTTACATTAAATGTGATTTCTGCTCTGGTGATGGTAGCATATTGCAGTGCACCTACTATGTTTCTGTACTAACTGTCATTAGATATTATTTCACCTTTATGCTTGGATAAATGTATGTTGTTGACCATGGGTGTAGAAATTGGGTTTGCTTGATCCATCTTTGCTCTGCTTAGTATTTCTGCAATGTACTTTCTTTGGTTTAGTTGAATTGATGAATTTGATAGTCTCTTGGCTTCAATTTCCAAGAAGTAATTTAGGCTGCCAAGGTCTTTAATTGAGAACTCTTTGTTTAGATGCTTTATAAGGTTGTTGATTTCCATTTCACTGTTACATGTAATAATGAAATCATCAACATATATTAGCACATGAATCACTATATTTTTACTGAATTTTGTGAACAAAGATTTGTCAGATTTTGTAGAGTTGTAGCCTGGTCTAATTAGAGTTTCTTTGAGCTGTTCAAACCACACTATTGGAGCTTGTTTCAATCCACAGATTGCTTTGTTTAATTTGCACACAAGCTTCTCATTCTCTTTTTGTATGAATCCATGTGGCTACTCCATATAGACTTCTCCCTGTAAAACACCATTTAGAAAGGCATTATTTACATCTAATTGTTTGATGATTCAATTTCTATGCAAGGCAATTGTGAGTACTATTCTAATATTAGTGGGCTTTACAATTGGTGAGAAGGTTTCATTAAAATCAAAACCATTTTGTTGCGAATAACATTTTTCTACTTGTCTTTCCTTGTTCTTAGAAATTGAACTATCTGCATTTCATTTTAGTCCGAATGTCCATTTGCAGCCCACAATGTTTTTCTTGTTGGGCATGGGAATGAGATCCCGTGTCTTGTTCCTTATTAAAGCATCATATTCATCAATCATTGATAATTTCCATTTTTCATTCCACATAGCTGGCTAGTGGTTGCTTGGTTCTTCCGTTTCCAAGCTTACATTATAAATTTTTGGCTTAAATATGCCACTCTCTACCCTTGTCATCATGTGATGTCCAATTCTAGTGGGGATAGATGGTTGATAAGTACCACCTGTATCAGTTTCTTGTTGTTGCTCATTGAATGTTTGTATGTTCTCTGGAATTTAATCTGATGTAGATAGCATACTTATCCATTATTGTGTTGTTTAATCAGGTATATGTGATGACTTACCTTGCTCATGACTTGGTCCAAAGCTTGACACAGTGTAACGACCCATGAATTTCGTTAATTAAATTTGTCATATAAATAAGATTTTGGAATTAAATCTACAAAGAAATATAATTGTTATAATTTGTAATGAGGTAAACGTTAAGAATTAACCTATGAAATATTTTATTTATTAAAATAGACCTAATTCAAAAAGGTTGAATTGAATAAATCCTATTTATTGGAACCTAAAATTTTTGGTATGCAAATTTATAATAAATGAGTTATTGCAAGAAATTGAAATTTGAATGAATGAAAGTAGTGAAAGTATTTTTCCCGGATGTAATTGTATATGCGAAGTAAAAGGAAAGTATTAAATTGTTTAATGTAATAAAACCTTGAAAACGGTAGTTGATTGTAAATTAAGGAAACGTGTTAATGCAAGTTAATATTTAACTAACTTGAATGAACGTTACAATTTAATTGAAATTCGAATATTATGACTTAGCTATAAATGGAATATAATAAAAACAAATACAATCAATGTTAGAAACTAAATGTAATAGTGTAATTAAAATTAACAATTTAAAATGAAATTGCAATTAATGGAAATAATGTGAATTGTCATACTTGGTTACAAGTTAAATATAAGAAACTGATAGGAATGTAAATTTGTGAAGTAATATTGTTATAATAAAGGAAAGTGTTAATTGTTGCTCTTGAGCATAAAATTTAAAATAAGTAATTTTAAAGCAAACATTTGATTTACCAATGCCATAATATTTATTTATAGTAACTCTGTAAATTAAGGTTGTAGTGTAAATGGCAGTTGATGAATAACCAAATTGAATACAATCCAATTGATTTGAAACGACTGTTAGGTTATAATTGAATATAAAATTAAAATAGAAACATAAACTTAATACAAGATAGTAATTTGGGTAATAAAAAGGGATGAACCCAAGAAAAAGTTACAGAGAATATTTAATTGTAATTAATGTATATATTTAGCAAAAATAAAATAAATGTACTACCATCCAAATTTATGTAAGCAATTGTGAAGTTCTAATTGATTGAAATGGGTAGAATTGGAAATGGATTAAAGGTTATGTACATTGATGCAATAATACGTAATGAATTGTAGAAGACATGATAAATTAGAATTTGATGAAAGGAATTTAATTTAAATGTAATAAAGTGGATTTATTTGGGAAATATTAATGTGCCTAGATATAGCCTTTGCTAATTTAAGTCAATAATTAATAAATTTAAAGAAAGGCCAATTTATGAAAATGAATGGAAATCAGGATTTATTTATTTATTTAAAATTAAGGTTAAATGATTGAGTTTATTGAAATAAGTAGAATTAAACGTTAAATTTTCGTTAATTGAAATGAAGATGGAATAAGAAAATATTAATGCAATAGTTTGAATCAAATGATAAATCCATCTATTTGACAATAATGAATGAATATAATTTTTGATTGATGTAATTAAATGGAAATTTTTGAAAATTTATTTACCTATTCTGAATTCAGGAAAATTGAGGTTAATACTGAAATCGATAAGATAATTAACTTTAAATTTACTTTTAATTTGTTTAAAACCATTGTAAATGATTGAGAATAATAAGAATGGTCAATTTTAGAATTTAAATTGGAAATTTGATTTAATTAATCAATTATTAATTTGTTTAATTTCTATAAAAATAGCCATTTTGGCCACTGACTCGGATTTCAACGAAACAAGTTTCATCGGATCCAAAACGGTGAATTATTGTAGGGTTTCAAGTTTCGTAACGATCGGATTTGTCATTTGATCGTACAGACTCGAAACGCCTTGAAATAAATGCAATTGAAATCAATTGAAATCAATTTGAAATTTTTGATTTTAGCATAACTTCTTCATACGATGGAATTTGGACTTGAAACCTTTTCCATTGCGTTTAAAATATTTTGAAACACCTATTTTGATATAAGGGTTTGTTCAATTTCGTTCCGAAGACAGAACGGGCTTTTTGGGCCACTTTGGCGTTAGCGCGTAAATCTATCTTATCCATCCATTCAAATGTCAACCCTGCCTATATATATCCTGTTATAAACCCTAGTCTCCCTAATCTTCATTTGTCTGTACATACAATTCATCTTATCCTCCTCAATGGCAGACAAAACTAATTCCCAAATTTCAAAATCTAATTTCATAAAAAAAGGGGGAAAAAATTGCAAACCTGCAGCACGAGTCGCGCTTTGGGTTTCAGAGGCAAAAACCCTGTAGATACTTCAGGTCAGGATGAAAATGACTCGGGTCTCCGGGTCGTTTTGGCAAAAACTCAGAGCAATCACCGGGGATTTGAGGCGACGGACCGAAGTTGAACCCGAAGTCGACCTAGGACCAGAAATTTTCAATCTTCAAATTTTCATAACTTTGTCATACGAGCTCGGATTCATGCACGATTTTTTTTGCTGGGATCGTATCGAAATTCCGGACACTTTGACACTGGTTTGGATGAATTTGGAGACTGTTCAAATTTTGGATTTAAATTGGATTTAAATTCAATTTAAATCCAAAGGTGAGTGTTTTAACCCACTCACAACTTCTTAAAATTCTTATGTTTGTTAAATTGATCTATGATGTGATTAGAAGTTTATTCATGACTGTTTTGCATATTTTAATCACCATCTCAGTAAAATTGAAATTATTGAAATAAATTGTTATTTAATTTATTATTGCATATAAACTACGAGTTAAACAGTTATTTAATTTATTATTGAATATAAACTGCTAGTTGATACCTGTTATTTATTATCCGTTATATATTGATGCTATTGATTGAATTGGATGATGATTATGATAAATGGTTGATGGTTGATATTGGATGAATGGATGTTGTATTTTATATTGTTATAAACTGCAAGTTGTTATGTGTTTTATTCCATTCGGGATTGCGGTTTGAAATGATATATAACTGTATTTTTTTATATTTTAAATTACGGATTGAAATGATAAATATCCGTATCACTTGACCATAGGATAGAAAATTTTATACAGACACCGCGGTCTGTATATATATATATATAAATATTTTTGAAATGATTTCTATGGTTTTGTAAAGAAATATATTGTTTTATGAGATATTGATTTGGATATTTTATAAATGTTATTTTATATATAGTTAAATTCTTGGTTTTAAGCTATAAATAAAATTGTTTAAAGTATAAAATAAGTTTAATAATAAAGTTTGATTTTTTTTTTAAAAATATAATATGGATAAGTATTTACTCAAATTATATTTTAATATAGAGTTTATATTGATTTTTATTAAGTCAAGGATGAGAAGATAGTTTTGAAATTGATTTGAGATTTTATTTAATTAAGAATTTTATTTAATAAGAATCCATTTGGAACTTATTGAAATTGAGATTTTAAAAGAATATGGTTTTATAACTTAATTCAGGTTTAAGGTGATTTAAGTGAATATAACAAATCTAAATAAATTGAGGAATATTTAGTTATTGAAATTTGAAGTTTTATTTAAAGGATATTGGATTTATAAAGAAAATATTTCAAAACTAAATAATAGTAAAGTGAATTTGGTATATATGAATTATAAAGTTTAGTTTGAAATATTGAATATTTAAGCTTTGAAATATATTGAATTTGAAATGGTTATTTTGTAGATCAAATCTGTTTGAAATCGATAAAGTTTGGAATTGTCTATTTGAAAACCAAATTGAATTGAAATTTTGATTTGGGGATTTGGTTAAATTCAAAATTTAGAAATTCGGGTTGTTTTGGAATTGATTTGTGAAATTTAAGAAGCTAGTTTATTTTATAAAATATTTTAATATTTAAACCATGTAAAAGTTATGTTTCAAAATTATTAATTTTAAAGTATTACGTTTTGGAAGTGTTATAATTTTAAATCATTAGTTTCAAAATTCTATAACTTTGAAATACTATGAATTGAAAATGATGTCGTATTGATTTGGTTATACAAAGGAAATGATATTGTATTTATATGGTTTTGAAATGGATATTTTATTTTGGTTTTAAAGTATATACTATTGTGAAGTAAAGGATATGGTTTTGAAATGGCAAAAATATTTTTGTTCTAAAGTATATACTATTTTGAAGTAAAGGATATGGTTTTGAAATGGAAATAATATTTTGGTTTTTGAAGTATATACCAGTTTGAAGTAAAGGATATGTTTTGAAAGGGCAATGATTGTGTTTTTAAAAGTATATATTTTTAAATGACCACGGTGTTATAATAACGTTTGGTTGTTAAAGAGACCAGATCGGATATGGACATACTCTCTGTCGATACCGAAAACCACTTTGACAACTGTGTACGCGGTGGAGTTTCCAGAATGAAGTAGGATGGTGGTGACGATCCTAAGGTATATACGTGGACCCAACTCCCGTGAGTTGGCATAAGGTGGCTAAAAAAGGAGCGATCTCGGACCAGTGAGGTAGCACCTCTTATCAGACGCACTTCTTTGATACCATTCTATTACTTTGTGATTTTTGGTGGCCACCTTTCGATTTGGGAGTGTTGTTCGAGGTGGAGCGGTAGTGGCTGCTATGCGTTTCCATCAGTTCGTGTGCGTAATTGGTATATCTACCCTGGCATTGCCTTGTGTGCCGTGTCACCTACCATATCGAGCTTTACTACGAGTTTCTATTTTTGTCGTACCTATGGAATATCTTCTCCTAGCCTCTCGGGGTATGCAGGTACTGTATAGACTACTGGCACTTTTACGTGTTAAGGGGAATATTGGGTCACTCCTTAATGCTATTTAAAAGTATGTTTATTTTATATTAGACATTATTATAATATCGAATATTACTACATAGTAAATAGTTTAACGGATCCTTAGGGGATGTGAATCCCGAGCATCTCTTAAGTTACTGCACTCACGTTAGACACTGGATAGGAGATGTCAAATCCCGTAAACATCTCTGACGTCGTTCCACTCATATATTTATCATTGATTTAACTTACATAAGATCTTTTAGTTCTGACTCGAGTGTTTTGTCTTTTCAATTCGCTCGGGTCAGCCTGAGCATTTCAGGATTTGAAGGCTCTATTTCTGGAGAACGAAGACGAAGATTTTATTACTACTATTTATTATATTCCACTACGCCATTGTATTCCGCTGCATTAATTATCATTCTCTGGTATGTGTAACTCTGATATGTATTGTATAAGTATAATCAAATGTTTTGTAAAACAGCTTCATGAACTGTTATTTGATTATTATATTTTATCGTTCCGTTGCAAGATTCTATTTTGTTTCTTTTATTTCTCCATTTTTTTTCTTATTTACCCCATTACAATCCGCCCTTTTGTATGGTTTAAGTTGACATGTGTGTCTGCTTAAGCGTACAAAAAGGTGGGATGTTACAGTTGGTATCAGAGCTTTGGTTTAGCGATAAACCTTAGCTTTGTGGGGTCTGACTCTTTATTAATAGGGTAGTAATACCCTATGGGAGTCGCTGAGTGTATATATATGAGAGAGCGTATTTGTTAGTGTTATAAAAAGGTTTTAATATTGTGTTAATCTATTCCGTTTTGTATTTATAAATTCTGGTTGGTGCATGGGACGCTATGACATCAATAGGGCTTTCTAAACACTTAATAGGACAGACCGACATAATATTTATTTTAATATAGGTGAATGAAATAATTTTGCCTATTATATTTTCTATATATAAAGTAAAATATTTAATAAAAGATATATATTTGGTTGCAATAGATGGTTGTTAGGTAATGAAATTTATAAATAATAGTTGAATAAGATTTAAGATAAAATAAGTGAAAATTGGAAATTTAGAACTTAAGTTCCGGGTTTTTGGAAATTTCTTTCGAATAATTTTGGAATATAATAATATTGTTTAAAGTAGTTTCTGATATAAATATTTCAATATAAATTGAAAGAATTGTTTTAAGTAAAAAATTTTGGAAAATAAGTTCTGTACTTTCCTCTCTGTCGCAGGAAAAATAATTTCGGTGATGAGTGCACGCATCATCGACATTTATTTTCGAGTTTCGAAGTGGGAAGGCCACTGTAGTAGTTTACCACAGATTTATTTTGTTAAACAAATAAATATTTTAATTTTTTTTAAATATAATTGGATATATAAACGGTAAGTATATACATTTATCTATTATTTTAAAAATGATTTGAAAATTTAACCCGGTATTTAGTTCGTAAGTTTCCGTTAATTAATAGTTTCAATTAGTGTAGTGAAATGGAATGGAACTAATTAATAAGTGGAACCTCTAATTAAAATAAGGATTTAATGCTAGGTTATAAATAAAATTAAAAGAAAAGCTGAAATATGTAACCTAAGATATGTTTGTTGAGCATTAAATTAATTAAAGGAAATAGAATAAACTTGTATAACTTTTAATTACATTTTTAAAAGCATATATATAACTTACCTAATTGTAAAAGTTGAAATGTTTAATAAGAAAATATAATGGAAATTGTACAAGTAAACTTATGTAATGAAAATGTTCAGTAAATTGCTCTTATTAATAAGAATTAAGGTTATAATTGTTATGCCAAGTAACTGAACTTAACATGAATATTATTAATAAATGAATGTAAATTAATGAAATCAGTCATGAATGAATAAATATAATACAATAAGAAGAGAATTGACATGATGTGAATAAATTAAATAAAGATGAGTATAAATTGAATGAAGAGGAAATCAAGCAATAATATATGGAATGAAATTAATAATAATGAACTTGATCTATTGTTTGAATTTGTTGTTTGTTTAATTTATGGTTGTTTGGGCAAGGATACTTTACAATTGTTTGGATGAATAAATAATCTATTTAGTTCGCCTAAGACTGTTGAGTAAAAGGGTACACTTAGTAGTTTATTTTCATTCCGTACAATTTAAAGTTTTGAACCCGAACAACTATTTATTGTGTTTGATATGAATGAATGATTGATGTGTGTTGACTTATGTGATGGTTGTTTGCTTGTTGCAAGTGATGGTTGCTATGTTGATTGTTGTTATTGATTTAAGCAACTCCAAATATTTCATTTTATATAATTGTTAACCTCTTGGATTATACAAGTGAAATACAGGTTATGGAAGCAATTGCTACTGCAGTTGGTTTCATAAATAAGCGTTTGATTGCCCGACAAATAGGTACGTTTTCGGATTACGGTTTTAGCATATTATATTATTTTTCCCGTGTTAGGATATATTATTTTTGAATTTTTAAGTTATATATTCTTATATTTGATATTATATTTTCTCCTGAGCCTCTCCGTACAAAGGAGACTCTGCCAAAAAATTTCTGTAAATTTTGGACTTAGAAAATTTTGAAATTGTTTTTCCCAAACTTTATAAATTTGAGTATAAAAAAGATTCAATGGTTATAAATTGGTATATTCTATTTAAATTAATTAATTTTGTAAAATTTATTTATTTATAAACCTAATATTTAAATATGATATATTGATTTCTTAATTCTTCTTTTCCCTTCTTTTCCTTTTCGGGGACGAAAAGTTTTGAGTGAGGGAGAGTGTAACGACCCGTGAATTTCGTTAATTAAATTTGTCATATAAATAAGATTTTGGAATTAAATCTACAAAGAAATATAATTGTTATAATTTGTAATGAGGTAAATGTTAAGAATTAACCTATGAAATATTTTATTTATTAAAATAGACCTAATTCAAAAAGGTTGAATTGAATAAATCCTATTTATTGGAACCTAAAATTTTTGGTATGCAAATTTATAATAAATGAGTTATTGCAAGAAACTGAAATTTGAATGAATGAAAGTAGTGAAAGGATTTTTCTCAGATGTAATTGTATATGCGAAGTAAAAGGAAAGTATTAAATTGTTTAATGTAATAAAACCTTGAAAACGGTAGTTGATTGTAAATTAAGGAAACGTGTTAATGCAAGTTAATATTTAACTAACTTGAATGAACGTTACAATTTAATTGAAATTCGAATATTATGACTTAGCTATAAACGGAATATAATAAAAACATATACAATCAATGTTAGAAACTAAATGTAGCAGTGTAATTAAAATTAACAATTTAAAATGAAATTGCAATTAATGGAAATAATGTGAATTGTCATACTTGGTTATATGTTAAATATAAGAAACCGATGGGAATGTAAATTTGTGAAGTAATATTGTTATAATAAAGGAAAGTGTTAATTGTTGCTCTTGAGCATAAAATTTAAAATAAGTAATTTTAAAGCAAACATTTGATTAACCAATGCCATAATATTTATTTATAGTAACTCTGTAAATTAAGGTTGTAGTGTAAATGGCAGTTGATGAATAACCAAATTGAATACAATCCAATTGATTTGAAACGACTGTTAGGTTATAATTGAATATAAAATTAAAATAGAAACGTAAACTTAATACAAGATAGTAATTTGGGTAATAAAAAGGGATGAACCCAAGAAAAAGTTACAGAGAATATTTAATTGTAATTAATGTATATATTTAGCAAAAATAAAATAAATGTAGTACAATCCAAATTTATGTAAGCAATTGTGAAGTTCTAATTGATTGAAATTGGTAGAATTGGAAATGGATTAAAGGTTATATACATTGATGCAATAATACGTAATGAATTGTAGATGACAGGATAAATTAGAATTTCATGAAAGGAATTTAATTTAAATGTAATAAAGTGGATTTATTTGGGAAATATTAATGTGCATAGATATAGCCTTTGCTAATTTAAGTCAATAATTAATAAATTTAAAGAAAGACCAATTTATGAAAATGAATGGAAATCAGGATTTATTTATTTATTTAAAATTAAGATTAAATGATTGAGTTTATTGAAATAAGTAGAATTAAACGTTAAATTTTTCGTTAATTGAAATGAAGATGGAATAAGAAAATATTAATGCAATAGTTTGAATCAAATGATAAATCCATCTATTTGACAATAATGAATGAATATAATTTTTGATCGATGTAATTAAATGGAAAATTTTGAAAATTTATTTACATATTCTGAATTCAGGAAAATTGAGGTTAATACTGAAATCGATAAGATAATTAACTTTAAATTTACTTTTAATTTGTTTAAAACCATCGTAAATGATTGAGAAAAATAAGAATGATCAATTTTAGAATTTAAATTGGAAATTTGATTTAATTAATCAATTATTAATTTGTTTAATTTCTATAAAAATAGTCATTTTGGCCACTGTAACAACCCGGGATTGCAATTACCGAATAATAAATTAAAATTATGATTTTAATTCAAATGGAGCTAAAAATGGATTTTTTTGGATAGGCTAATTTCTTTAAAATAAAGTTATTTGAAAACAAAACGAGTGGTTTTATAATGGTGGGTTTTAGTTGGCTAATGAAGCATTAAATAGTTTTAGTGAACATTAGGATGCCACTTCTATTACAATTAGTGAAACCAAACCCATTACCCACCTCTATATATTATCTTAAACCCACCCTAAACCCTAACCATCCTCTTCATAATTTCCTCAAACCTAAACACCTCATAAAAACCTAATTAATGGCCTCCATTTGGTAGAAGATCCATTTTCCTCTCCACATAGATAATCTAGGTTAATACAAGCTAAAAGGTAAAGCAATCCTTCTCTAATCACTCTCTAATCTTCATTCTAATTTCTGAAATTAATTTTTAATACATGGCTTTTGGTTTATTTTTGTTATGAAGCCTATTGATCTCCTCTCTCTAGCTTTTGGAGTGCACGCCAAGTGTTTGTGCATATTTTTCTTGCATTGGTTGAGGTAAAATTGCTACCTAAATCCTTTTTTTACTTGATGCTTCTATAATTTTCGTTTTGGAATTGTAGCTGAAATGAAATCAGGCATACCTTTTTCATTTCTCATCCGTTTTAGGTCAGATTTTTTTTGCTGCAAACTAGATTCAATAAGGAACACTTTTTGTTCAGTGAGTTTTCTGTAATTTTGCCATTTAGATGTCCTGAAATGCATTCAAAGACAGAAGACCAATTCTGTCTTTAACAAGTTATCTTGAGTTTCAATCTGATATTGTTTTGCTTGTATCTCTCTCGTTTTTGATCCGAATTAGATAATTTTGAATGTTCCGAAAATATTAAAACATATGCTATAATTTTTGTTCAGTGAGTTTTCTGTAATTTTGCAATTTAGATGACCTAAAATGCATTCAAAGACAGAAGACCAATTCTGTCTTTAACAAGTTATCCTGAGTTTCAATCTGATATTGTTTTGCCTATATCTCTCTTGTTTTTGATCCGAATTAGATAATTTTGGATGTTCCGAAAAGCATAAAACATATGCTACAATTTTTGTTCAGTGAGTTTTCTGTAATTTTGAGGCTAACTAGGTCAAAAATTGATTTTTCTACTATCTTCCCGAGAGCGATACACATATTAGCTCTATGGATGAAACTATTTTGGTCATAACTTTTGAGCCGCTAGTCGGAATTTGACGATTTTGGTCTCGCTGGAAATATGGAGTTACGAACTCAATATCTGGAAAGTTTGGTCATCATCTGAGTTAATTAGACCCTTCGAATTTCCTGTCAGAGTTGAACCCAGATCGCTGTGCAAAACAGTGCATTTCATGTTTCTGAGTCCGACTTTGGAACGTCGCTCCGCCTTCGTTTCAAGTCGGAATCGAGTTATTCTTTTTGCGTTCTGAAGTAGGAATGTCGGACTATGTTCCTACCAATTTTCATGCCATCTGGATTCAGTCCGCTGGTCCGAATAATTTTCCGAACTTGGGTTCGCGTCAGTTTTGGACTATTTTCCAACACTTAAGAATATTTTCAGTGATTTTCTGGTTTTATCGATTTCTTTGAGATTTGTCTCTGGATTTTGTACACAGGCCTTATAAAAAGGTTTTAAAAGGATTTTTCGCTCCAAAATGGCTTTCGAAATTATTATATAATATTATTTTTAATTATTAAATTAATCACTCCATAATAGGAGAGTTTTCAAATGCCGTTTTAAAGTGATTTCAAACCAATTATAAATCCGTTTTCCATAATTATTTCCTATAATAAAATTCCACACTCATACTTTAGCACTTCGAGCGATGTGGAAAGGTGCTTAAACGGTTGGGAAAAACTTTGACCTATGAAACCGTGTGTATTTCCTTTCCGGTTAATCCCCGACCTATTCGGTTGATCGTTTTGGCCTTTGGGCCTAGTTTACCGATGACATGAGGTGAACTTTGTACTGTTTTCAGTGTGGAAGCTTACGATTGGTTAGTAAACCGTTTAGTGCGAACTTTGGGTATGGGACTCACGTTAACACTTTACGGGTTCCTTGCTAAAAGTTCATGACACACTCCTTGTATTACCTTTGGGATAGTGTCTTCCGACTGTCTCCCTTAGAGGTATCGTTTTGGCATCTCTACTTAGATGGCCGTTATACATCTCTACATAGATGTATCGTTTTGGCATCTCTACTTAGATGGCCGTTATACATCTCTACATAGATGTATCATTTTTGGCATCTCTACTTAGATGGCCGTTATACATCTCTACATAGATGTACCATTTTTGGCATCTCTACTTAGATGGCCTGTTATACATCTCTACTTAGATGTATCGTTTTTTTGACATCTCTACTTAGATGTTTTTGTTTTGGCATTTGTGCTTACAATATGCCGATGATATGAGGCTTATTATACATCTCTACTTAGATGTTTTTGTTTTTCGCATTTGTGCTTACGTTATGCCGATGATATGAGGCTTATTATACATCTCTACTTAGATGTTTTATTTTGATATTTGTGACTATGTTATGCCTATGATACAAGGCTTGCTATACATCTCTACTTAGATGTTTATTTCTTCTCTATGTGTGAGTTTGTGGTCTATAGTACTATGTTATATATCGCCTCATTATCTATCATGTTTATCTCAGTTTATTAACTGATTGTTTAGTTAGCCTGACCCGAGTGTTTTTCGCTCGGGTCAGACCGAGTTGTTTCAGGTTAGGTCTCTGGACTTAGCTTTCTGTGCTTCCGCTTGGACATTATTTGATTTGATGATAGATAGCTCTTTATATTTGTCCACTATTTTGATACTCTGATTATTCAGTCTCTTATGTACATATTTTTGACTCATTTGTGTGAGTGGTGGCTTTGTACCCACCTTATGATATATTTGGATCTGTATTGACGATGTATTGTTCTGAGACTCTGTGATGTTATGTGATACTATTCTGTGATGCTATTTCATTATGTTATTATGCTTTGTTCTGATAGATCTTTAGCCATTTGTAATTTCGTTATAAGTATTTATCGAATATGTCGAACCACCTGATTGAAGAAAAAAAATTAAATAGATTCCACCTTTCGACGTATTCGGTAGATAGTTATAGCATAGTTACATTTGGTCGCTCCTATTATACTCTATTCTCCGCATTAGCAGACGGAATCACCTCCGTGATTCTCTTTGCTAATGAGGGTCTTGGAGTGGGGCGTTACATCTTGGTATCAGAGCTTGGTTCAGAATTAAGCATAACAAACACAGAACAGACACGTAGTACAATACGTTATAATACGATCCAAATTGAACATATCCACCTTTAGATAAATAAGTTAGGAATATGTGTAGGAATCTATTATATTCCGTAATATTCCTTAATGAATTATCTATCTTTGAATCATGCTTAACTATATCTTACCTTATGGTTGAGTATGGTTGGGAGAGGTAGGAACCTCCGTTCTGTTGACGCTGGACAGTCCAACAACCCTCACCCAGAGGGAGTATACATGACCACGGACCAGATCATGGAGCTGGTTCGTAACTCTCAGTCGCACTCTCAGTCTCCTGCACCAGTTTCTATTGCACCGCGCAAGTCTGCTTTTGCGCGTCTATGCAGCGACTTTATTCATCTCGGAGGAAAGCCGTTCAGTGGCTTCGAGACTATTCTGGAGGTCCAGGCTTGGATCAGAGTTTGCGAGCGTAACTTTACTCGCATGGCTATCCCCGACCACGATAGAGTTCTTGTTGCTCTAGCCATCTTGAGGGTCGTGCCTTGGATTGGTACGAGCTGCTTGTATCCGAGACCGATGAGGCCTCACTCACTTGGGACCAGTTCCGAGAGCGCTTCTTGCTCAAGTTTGTCCCCGAGTCCGAGAAGATAACCCTTGCACGCCGCTTTATTGACCTTAAGCAAGGGAAGGCCTCTGTTGCAGACTATTCATTATCTTTCGAGGCCCTGTCCAAGTATGGCCTCGAGTTCATTAGCTCTCCTTATAAGAAGAATCTCAAGTTTGTAGAAGGCCTGAAGAAATATTTGAAGAAACAGTTTATGCTCCAGCTTAAGCTCCCTTTTGATGAGCTAGTTGACGCAACGCTTCACCTTGAAGCGGTTGAGCGTGAGAGAGACAGTGATGGGGATGGTGAGGGCTCCAAAAATCCAAATCAGAAGCGGGGCCCATTTCAGAAGTCCAAGTCTTGGCATAAGAAGAAGAAGATAGGCAGTTCTACTTCTTAGACTCAGCCTCAGTCTATTGCTCAGCTTAGTGGAACACCTTCCATTCGGAAGTGTTTCAACTGTGGATCTACCGATCATATGGTTAAAGTGTGTCCCAAGCCTCTTTTCTGCCGCTATTGTTAGAAGGAGGGTCATCTTAATTCCACTTGTCCCACTGCACCTCCTAGATCTGGCAAGCTTAATGCTGCCAAGGCTCCTACATCTTTAGCTCAGCCTCGAGGTACGCATCCTTCCATTCTCGAAGGTTCTATTTTATTTCATGGTAGATCTTGTAGAGTTCTCTTTGATACGGGTGCCTCTCACTCATTCGTATCAAAGGAACTAGTTGATACTTTATCTTTGGATGTTACTTGTTTGGTTTCTTCACTAAGGATTGTGAATCCCATCGGCGGATCCACGACCCTTAGCTTGCTTTTTGAGGATATAGATATCGATCTTTGTGGATTTTCTTTCCGTGCGAATCTGCACGTTATGGAGTATTTGGGCTTTGACATGATTCTTGGCATGGATTGGCTCGCTCAGTACGACACCAAAATCATTTGTTGGGAGCGGATATTATTTCTTTGTCATCCTGACTCGTCCGCTCCGTTAGCTATTGCTCTTCAGGATGTTGGGATTTCTGATATTACTTTATTTGCTCTTGATTCACGAGATGAGAATGTGGATATATCCCGTATTCCTGTTGTTCGGGATTTCCCCGATATATTCGAGCCAGTATCAGGCCTGCTGCCTAAGCGGGCCATTGAGTTCCGCATCGATCTCATTCCAGGCTCCCACCCAGTTGGGCGTCCTCCCACGAGGATGTCTACTAAAGAGAATGAGGAACTCAGGAAGCAGTTAGTAGAGCTTGAGGCGAAGCAGTTCATTCGGTCCAGTTCTTCGCCATGGGGTGCTGTTGTGGTCTTCGTTAAAAAGCCCGATGGCTCTCTTAGGCTTTGCATTGACTATCGCAAGCTTAATGAGTTGACCATTAGAAATCGTTATCCATTTCCATGGATAGACGATATGTTTGATCAGTTGAGCGGTGCGAAGGTCTTTTCCCAGCTCGACCTTGCCACCGGATTTCATCAACTCCGAGTTGCAGAAGATAGCATTCCTCTTACCGCTTTCCGCACTCGTTATGGTTCTTTTGAGTGGTTGGTCATGCCATTCGGCTTGACGAACGCACCGGCTTTCTTTGTCGATCTTATGAATCGAGTATTCCGGGAATACATCGATAGATTCGTTCTGGTTTTCATCGACGATATTCTTATTTATTCTAGATCCGAGGTAGAGCATGCTCATCATTTGCGGATCGTCTTGGATACTCTTTGTCAGCATCAGCTTAAGGCCAAGCTCTCCAAGTGCCATTTTTGGGAGAGCAAGGTCAAGTTCTTGGGCCATATTGTATCATCTGAGGGGATTTCTGTCGATCCTGCCAAGATCGAAGCTATTCAGAATTGGAAGCAGCCCGATAACGTTCATGATATTTGCAACTTCCTTGGTCTAGCGGGTTATTACCGTCAGTTTATCAAAGATTTCTCTCGAGTTGCACTTCCCCTTACGATGCTGACTCGTAAGGGTGTTCGCTTTATTTGGTCTGATAAGTGTGAAGCTTCCTTTCAGCGACTGAAGGAACTTCTCACTCATGCTCCTATTCTAGTGGTTCCAGAGAGTAACCATGATCTTGTTGTTTACATCGATGCTTGTGGTAGCGGGCTAGGTGCTGTGCTTATGCAAAAGGATCGGGTAGTTGCTTATGCTTCCAGGCAACTGCGTCCGAATGAGGTTCACTATCCTACTCATGATCTTGAGTTAGCAGCTATCGTTTGTGCCTTGAAGACTTGGCATCACTTTCTATTAGGCGAACGCTTCATTCTATACACCGATCACAAGTCGCTGAAGTATCTATTCAGTCAGAGGGATCTCAATATGAGGCAGCAGCGATGGCTTGAGTTTCTCGCCTCATATGATTTAGATATTCAGTATACCCCTGGCAAGGGTAATCGTGTTGCAGATGCGCTCAGTCGCAAGCACTCGGCGGTAGTTTCTATGATGATTGCCGAGTGGGATATTCTTGAGACCATATCTTTGTGTGATATTAGAGATCGAGCTCCATCTTCTGATTCTTCGGTCTTATTATTCATCTTGGAGCTCGTCCTATCTTATTGGATCGCATTGCCCTTGCTCAGCGGCAGGATCCAGACTTATTGCATCTTATTCATCTTCTCGAGTCGGGATCCAGTGATGAGACATTGATGGATTATTCTCTTGATTTTCATCGGTGTCTTCGTAGGAGGAACCGTATTGTTGTACCATTTGATTTATCACTTAGGCGTGACGTCTTGGACGAGTGCCATCGCACTAAGTACACTATACATCCCGGTTCGAGTAAGATGTATGCCGATATGTGTCGGCTATATTATTGGGAGGGTTTGAAGAGAGATGTTGCAAGTTATGTGAGTGGTTGCATGACTTGTCAATAGATCAAGGCCGAGCATCAACGTCCATCTGATCTTCTTCAGTCTCTAGAGATTCCATTATGGAAATGGGATCAGATATCCATGGATTTCATTGACGGTCTGCCTCAATCGAGGTCAGCCCATACTTCTATCTGGGTTATTGTTGATCGCTTGACCAAATCGGCTCATTTCATTCCGATTAAGTCCACTCGGACTGCACCTCGGTTGGCCAAGCTCTATGTGAAGGAAGTCGTACGACTTCATGGCATTCCTAGCTCTATCGTGTGTGATCGAGACACCATTTTCACTAGTCACTTCCGGAAGTGCCTACAGTCAGCTTTGGGCACAAAGCTGAATCTCTCTACTGCTTATCACCCTCAGACTGACGATCAGACTGAGAGGGTGAATCGTGTTTTGGAGGATCTTTTGCGCTGTTGTATTCTGGATTTCGGGGGTAGTTGGGAGGATGATCACTTACCTCTCATAGAGTTCTCCTACAACAATAGCTATCAGTCTAGTATTAGCATGGCACCTTTCGAGGCTCTATACGGAAGGCCATGTCGCTCTCTTGCTTGTTGGTTAGAATCTGGCGAGAAGCTCATTCTTGGTCCAGATTCAGTTTGGGAATCTTCTGAGAAGATTGTTCTTATCCGTCAGAGAATGAGAGAGGCACAGTACCGCCATAAATCCTACACGGACAACCGTAGGAAGCCTCTTGAGTTCTCCATTGGTGATTTTGCTTTTATTTGGATTTCTCCCATGAAGGGGGTTGTGCGTTTCAGCTCTACAGGGAAATTGGCTCCTCGCTATGTTGGACCATTTCCTATCACGGAACGCATTGGCCCTGTTGCTTATCGTGTGGCTCTACCTGCTCATTTCTCTGGAATACATGATGTGTTCCATGTCTCTCAGCTTCGCAAGTGTGTGCGCGATCCTGATTCTATTATCGAGCCGCATATCGTGCCAGATTTGGAGATCTCACCCAATCTATCTTGGGAGCAGCAACCACTCCGTGTGCTTGATTCGGAGGTCAGACGCCTTTGAAACAAAGAGGTTCCGCTTGTGAAAATTCAATGGTCACCCAATCCTAAGGATTGCACTTGGGAGACCAGAGAATTTATCGAGCGTACTTATCCTGGTTTTCTTTCATCTTCGGGTACGGGTGAGCATCTAATTTATCTTCTGTTGTTTCTTCGGTGGATTAGAGGTCACAGACGACTTCCATATTTAAGGAATTGCGGGGACACAATTTTCTTAAGGGGGGGAGTCTGTAACAACCCGGGATTGCAATTACCGAATAATAAATTAAAATTATAATTTTAATTCAAATGGAGCTAAAAATGGATTTTTTTGGATAGGCTAATTTCTTTAAAATAAAGTTATTTGAAAAAAAAACGGGTGGTTTTATAATGGTGGGTTTTAGTTGGCTAATGAAGCATTAAATAGTTTTAGTGAACATTAGGATGCCACTTCTCTTATTGGGTCAATTAGTGAAACCAAACCCATTACCCACCTCTATATATTATCTTAAACCCACCATAAACCCTAACCATCCTCTTCATAATTTCCTCAAACCTAAACACCTCATAAAAACCTAATTATTGGCCTCTATTTGGTAGAAGATCCATTTTCCTCTCCACATAGCTAATCTAGGTTAATACAAGCTAAAAGGTAAAGCAATCCTTCTCTAATCACTCTCTAATCTTCATTCTAATTTCTGAAATTAATTTTTAATACATGGTTTTTGATTTATTTTTGTATGAAGCCTATTGATCTCCTCTCTCTAGCTTTTGGAGTGCACGCCAAGTGTTTGTGCATATTTTTCTTGCATTGGTTGAGGTAAAATTGCTACCTAAATCCTTTTTTTACTTGATGCTTCTATAATTTTCGTTTTGGAATTGTAGTTGAAACGAAATCAAGCATTACTTCTGCATTTCTCATCCGTTTTTGGTCATGTTTTTTTTGCTGCAAAATAGATTCAATAAGGAATACTTTTTGTTCAGTGAGTTTTCTGTAGTTTTGCAATTTAGATGACCTGAAATGCATTCAAAGACAGAAGACCAATTCTGTCTTTAACAAGTTATCTTGAGTTTCTATCTGATATTGTTTTGCCTGTATCTCTCTCGTTTTTGATCTGAATTAGATAATTTTGGATGTTCTGGAAAGCTTAAAACATATGCTACAATTTTCGTTCAGTGAGTTTTCTGTAATTTTGCCATTTAGATAACCTGAAATGCATTCAAAGAAAGAAGACCAATTTTGTTTTTAACAAGTTATCCTGAGTTTCAATCTGATATTGTTTTGCATGTATCTCTCTCGTTTTTGATCCGAATTAGATAATTTTGGATGTTCCGGAAAGCTTAAAACATATGCTACAATTTTTGTTCAGTGAGTTTTCTGTAATTTTGAGGATAACTAGGTCAAAAGTTGATTTTTATACTATCTTCCCGAGAGCGATACACATATTAGCTCTGTGGATGAAACTGAAACTATTTTGGTCATAACTTTTGAGCCCCTAGTCGGAATTTGACGATTTTGGTTTCATTGGAAATATGGAGTTACGAACTCCATATCTGGAAAGTTTGTTCATCATCTGAGTTCATTAGACCCTTCAAATTTCCTGTCAGAGTTGAACCCAGATCACTGTGCAAAACAGTGCATTTCATGTTTCTGAGTCCGACTTTGGAACGTCGCTACGCCTTCGTTTCAATTCGGAATCGAGTAATTCGTTTTGCGTTCTGAAGTAGGAATGTCGGACTACGTTCCTACCAATTTTAATGCCATCCGAATTCAGTCCGCTGGTCTGAATAATTTTCCGAACTTGGGTTCGCGTCAGTTTTGGACTATTTTTCAACACTTAGAATATTTTCAGTGATTTTCTGGTTTTATCGATTTCTTTGAGATTTGTCTCTGGATTTTGTACACGGGCCTTATAAAAAGGTTTTAAAAGGATTTTTCGCTCCAAAATGGCTTTCGAAATTATTATATAATATTATTTTTAATTATTAAATTAATCACTCCATAATAGGAGAGTTTTCAAATGCCGTTTTAAAGTGATTTCAAACCAATTATAAATCCGTTTTCCATAATTATTTCCTATAATAAAATCCCACACTCATACTTTAGCACTTCGAGCGATGTGGAAAGGTGCTTAAACGGTTGGGAAAAACTTTGGCCTATGAAACCGTGTGTATTTCCTTTCCGGTTAATCCCCGACCTATTCGATTGATCGTTTTGGCCTTTCAGCCTAGTTTACCGATGACATGAGGTGAACTTTGTACTGTTTTCAGTGTGGAAGCTTACAATTGGTTAGTAAACCGTTTAGTGCGAACGTGGGGTATGGGACTCACGTTAACACTTTACGGGTTCCTTGCTAAAAGTTCGTGACACACTCCTTGTATTACCTTTGGGATAGTGTCTTCCAACTGTCTCCCTTAGAGGTATCGTTTTGGCATCTCTACTTAGATGGCCGTTATACATCTCTACATAGATGTATCATTTTGGCATCTCTACTTAGATGGCCGTTATACATCTCTACATAGATGTATCATTTTTGGCATCTCTACTTAGATGGTCGTTATACATCTCTACATAGATGTATCGTTTTTGGCATCTCTACTTAGATGGCATGTTATACATCTCTACTTAGATGTATCGTTTTTTTGACATCTCTACTTAGATGTTTTTGTTTTGGCATTTGTGCTTACATTATGCCGATGATATGAGGCTTATTATATATCTCTACTTAGATGTTTTTGTTTTTGGAATTTGTGCTTACGTTATGCCGATGATATGAGGCTTATTATACATCTCTACTTAGATGTTTTGTTTTGATATTTATGACTATGTTATGCCCAAAATACAAGGCTTGCTATACATCTCTACTTAGATGTTTATTTCTTCTCTATGTGAGAGTTTGTGGTCTATAGTACTATGTTATATATGGCCTCATTATCTATCATGTTTATCTCAGTTTATTAACTGATGTTTAGTTGCCTGACCCGAGTGTTTTTCACTCGGGTCAGACCGAGTTGTTTCAGGTTAGGTCTCTGGACTTAGCTTTCTGTGCTTCCGCTTGGACATTATCTGCTTTGCTGATAGATAGCTCTTTATATTTGTCCACTATTTTGATACTCTGATTATTCAGTCTCTTATGTACATATTTTTGACTCACTTGTGTGAGTGGTGGCTTTGTACCCACCTTATGATATATTTGGATCTGTATTGACGATGTATTGTTATGAGACTCTGTGCTATTATGTGATACTGTTCTGTGATGCTATTTCATTATGTTATTATGCTTTGTTCTGATAGATCTTTAGCCATTTGTAATTTCGTTATAAGTATTTATCGAATATGTCGAACCACCTGATTGAAATTTTTTTTTAATAGATTCCACCTTTCGACGTATTCAGTTGATAGTTATAGCATAGTTACATTTGGTCGCTCCTATTATACTCTATTCTCCGCATTAGCAGACGGAATCACCTCCGTGATTCTCTTTGCTAATGAGGGTCTTGGAGTGGGGCGTTACAGCCACTGACTCGTATTTCGACGAAACAAGTTTCATCGGATCCGAAACGGTGAATTATTGTTGGGTTTCAAGTTTCGTAACGATCGGATTTGTCATTTGATCGTACGGACTCGAAACGCCTTGAAATAAATGCAATTGAAATCAATTTGAAAATTTTGATTTTAGCATAACTTCTTCATACGATGGAATTTGGACTTGAAACCTTTTCCATTGCGTTTAAAATATTTTGAAACACCTATTTCGATATAAGGGTTTATTCAATTTCGTTCCGAAGACAGAATGGGATTTTTGGGCCACTTTGGCGTTAGCGCGTAAATCTATCTTATCCATCCATTCAAATGTCAACCATGCCTATATATATACTGTTATAAACCCTAGTCTCCCTAATCTTCATTTGTCTGTACGTACAATTCATCTTCTCCTCCCAATGGCAGACAAAACTAATTCCCAAATTTCAAAATCTAATTTCAAAAAAAAAGGGAAAAAAATTGCAAACCTGCAGCACGAGTCGCGCTTTGGGTTTCAGAGGCAAAATCCCTGGAGATACTTCGGGTCAGGATGAAAATGACTCGGGTCTTCGGGTCGTTTTGGCAAAAACTCAGAGCAAGCACCGGGGATTTGAGGCGACGGACCGAAGTTGAACCCGAAGTCGACCGAGGACCAGAATTTTTCAATCTTCAAATTTTCATAACTTTTTCATACGAGCTCGGATTCATGCGCGGTTTGTTTTGTTGGGATCGTATCAAAATTACGAACACTTTGACGCTGGTTTGGATGAATTTGGAGACTATTCAAATTTTGGGTTTAAATTGGATTTAAATTCAATTTAATTCCAAAGGTGAGTGTTTTAACCCACTCACAACTTCTTAAAATTCTTATGTTTGTTAAATTGATCTATGATGTGATTAGAAGTTTATTCATGACTGTTTGGCATATTTTAATCATCATCTCAGTTAAATTGAAATTATTGAATTAAATTGTTATTTAATTTATTATTGCATATAAACTACGAGTTAAACAGTTATTTAATTTATTATTGAATATAAACTGCTAGTTGATACCTATTATTTATTATCCGTTATATATTGATGCTATTGATTGAATTGGATGATGATTATGATAAATGGTTGATGGTTGATATTGGATGAATGGATGTTGTATTTTATATTGTTATAAACTGCAAGTTGTTATGTGTTTTATTCCATTCGGGATTGCGGTTTGAAATGATATAACCGTATTTTTTTTATTTTAAATTACGAATTGCAATGATAAATATCCGTATCACTTGACCATAGGATAGAAAATTTTATACAGACACCGCGGTCTATATATATATATATATTTTGAAATGATTTCTATGGTTTTGTAAAGAAATATATGGTTTTATGAGATATTGATTTGGATATTTTATAAATGTTATTTTATATATAGTTAAATTCTTGGTTTTAAGCTATAAATAAAATTGTTTAAAGTATAAAATAAGTTTAATAATAAAGTTTGAATTTTTTTATTTAAAATATAATATGGATAAGTATTTACTCAAATTATATTTTAATATAGAGTTTATATTGATTTTTATTTAGTCAAGGATGAGAAGATAGTTTTGAAATTGATTTGAGATTTTATTTAATTAAGAATTTTATTTAATAAGAATCCATTTGGAACTTATTGAAATTGAGATTTTAAAAGAATATGGTTTTATAACTTAATTCGGGTTTAAGGTGATTTAAGTGAATATATCAAATCTAAATAAATTGAGGAATATTCAGTTATTGAAATTTGAAGTTTTATTTAAAGGATATTGGATTTATAAAGCAAATATTTCAAAACTAAATAATAGTAAAGTGAATTTGGTATATATGAATTATAAAGTTTAGTTTGAAATATTGAATATTTAAGCTTTGAAATATATTGAATTTGAAATGGTTATTTTGTAGATCAAATCTGTTTGAAATCGATAAAGTTTGAATTGTCTATTTGAAAAACCGAATTGAATTGAAATTTTGATTTGGGGATTTGGTTAAATTTAAAATTTAGAAATTCGGGTTGTTTTGGAATTGATTTGTGAAATTTAAGAAGCTAGTTTATTTTATAAAATATTTTAATATTTAAACCATGTAAGGGGTGGAAGTTATGTTTCAAAATTATTAATTTTAAAGTATTACGTTTTGGAAGTGTTATAGTTTTAAATCATTAGTTTCGAAATTCTATAACTTTGAAATACTATGAATTAAAAATGATGTCGTATTGATTTGGTTATAGAACCAAAATGATATCGTATTATATGGTTTTGAAATGGATATTTTATTTTGGTTTTAAAGTATATACTATTGTGAAGTAAAGGATATGGTTTTGAAATGGCAAAAATATTTTTGTTTTAAAGTATGTACTATTTTGAAGTAAAGGATATGGTTTTGAAATGGAAATAATATTTTGGTTTTTGAAGTATATACCAGTTTGAAGTAAAGGATATGTTTTGAAAGGGCAATGATTGTGTTTTTAAAAGTATATATTTTTAAATGACCACGGTGTTATAATAACGTTTGGTTGTTAAAGAGACCGGGATCGGATATGGACATACTCTCCGTCGATACCGAAAACCACTTTGACAACTGTGTACGCGGTGGAGTTTCCAGAATGAAGTAGGATGGTGGCGACGATCCTAAGGTATATACGTGGACCCAACTCCCGTGAGTTGGCATAAGGTGGCTAAAACAGGAGCGATCTCGGACTAGTGAGGTAGCACCTCTTATCGGACGCACTTCTTCAATACCATTCTATTACTTTGTGATTTTTGGTGGCCACCCTTCAATTTGGGAGTGTTGTTCGAGGTGGAGCGGTAGTGGCTGCTATGCGTTTCCATCAGTCCGTGTGCGTAATTGGTATATCTACCCTGGCATTGCCTTGTGTGCCGTGTCACCTACCATATCGAGCTTTACTACGAGTTTCTATTTGTGTCGTACCTATGGAGTATCTTCTCGTAGCCTCTCGGGGTATGCAGGTACTGTATAGACCACTGGCACTATTACGTGTTAAGGGGAATATTGGGTCACTCCTTAATGCTATTTAAAAGTATGTTTATTTTATATTAGACATTATTATAATAGCGAATATTACTACATAGTAAATAGTTTAACGGATCCTTAAGGGATGTGAATCCCGAGCATCTCTTAAGTTACTGCACTCACGTTAGACACTGGATAGGAGATGTCAAATCTCGTAAACATCTCTGACGTCGTTCCACTTATATATTTATCATTGATTTAACTTACATAAGATCTTTTAGTTCTGACTCGAGTGTTTTGTCTTTTCAATTCGCTCGGGTCAGCCTGAGCATTTCAGGATTTGAAGGCTTTATTTTTGGAGAACGAAGACGAAGATTTTATTACTACTATTTATTATATTCCACTACACCATTGTATTCCGCTGCATTAATTATCATTCTCTGGTATGTGTAACTCTGATATGTATTGTATAAGTATAATCAAATGTTTTGTAAAACAGCTTCATGAACTATTATTTGATTATTATATTTTATCATTCCGCTGCAAGATTCTATTTTGTTTCTTTTATTTCTCCATTTTTTTTCTTATTTACCCCATAACAATCCGCCCTTCTGTATGGTTTAAGTTGACATGTGTGTCTGCTTAAGCGTACAAAAAGGTGGGATGTTACACACAGTGTGTTGTGGGCTAGAGTTGGCAGCATGAGGGTTTAAAATGATCTAAACCGGTTCTTCCTGAACTTGAACCACCCTTTCAGGTAATGCATGTATTGATGGTAAAGAGTACTTTGAGTTGTATACCTTTTTTGATGTCTTGAATACCGATTCTCTAAAAAAGAAAACTTTTTCATTAAATACTACATGTCGTGATATGGATATTTTGCTACTACCATCTAAGCATTTACAACCCTTTTAATTAGCTGCATATCCTAGAAATGTACATGGAGATGATCTAAAATTTAATTTATGAGCATTGTATAGTCTGAGATAGGAAAAACACAAGCATCCAAAAACTTTCAAGTTATGATAGTCAGGTTTAACATTGTATAACAACTCCATTGGACTCCTAAGTTGTAGTACCTTTGTAAGTAACCTATTAATTAGAAAAACTGTTGTTGTAAAAGCATCTAGTCAAAACTTTAGTGGCATTGATGCTTAAGCTAATAAAGTGAGTCCAGTTTCAACAGTTTGTCTATGTCTTCTTTCAACAAGCCCATTTTGTTCAGAGGTGTATGGACAAATTTTCCTCTGAATAATTCCTATCTTTTAAAAGTATTCCTTTAATGTTAGGAATTTTGTTCCACCATCAGTTTGTATTGCTTTAACCTGACAACTTGTTTTTTTTCTACATTATAAATTGTATTGCCGCATTACAAGTTTCAGATTTTGATTTCAAAAAATAGATCCAAACATATCTGGAATATGCATTAACAATGGAGATATAATATTTGTATCTGTAGTCACTGTGTATTGGTGCAGGATCCCACAAGTCAGTAGCAACTAATTCTAAGGGTTTATTGTACTTTGTTTTAGAATCTAAAAATGGTAATTTGTGGCCTTTTCCCATTTGGTAGTATGTACAAATATAAGGCATTGGAATATCATTAAAAGAAATATTGTTCCTATTCAACACATGCTTTACAATGGGGGCATTTGGATGTCCAAGTTTACAATGCCAAATATCAAAAGTCTTACAGTTTTCAGCTTGTTTGATTTAAGAATTATTACACCACATTCTTTTAATTTCAGATTTTCTCGAATTAACTACATTAAATTGGTACAATCCCTTAAATTCTCTACCCTGCAAGAGGATTTCTTTAGTTAGAATGTCTTTAATTAAACAGTAACTTGGGTAGAATTCAAAATAAATATTGCTATCTTTTGCAAATTATGACACACTTAGTAAAAAATTTCTAATTAATAGTACTCTCAGTAAGTTATTCAAGTACAATTGCCTTTTTCCCATTATGTATGAATTACTAGTGTGTGTGTTATTACAATAGATTTGCCATTACCTATGTGTATAGATTGCATACCTTTGTACTCCTTCTTTTCAAGATTTAAGTTGCTTAAGCTGCTTGTGGCATGACTTATTGCCCCTAAGTTTGGGTACCAGTTGTCATCCAGAATGTCCTCTATCTTTGCTATGTCATTGTTTGAGCTGTCACATTGTCCTTTGAATTCTTGTTGCACATTAACCATGTTAGCACTTGGATTGTAGTTTCTTGAGTTACTGCTTCCTTATTGTGATGGTGTATAGTTGGCATCAAATCTGAAATAGCATTCACAAATTTGGCATCTCAGTCTATTGTTACCCTATCTTCCACCACTTCCTCTGAATCTGGAAGATTGACCACCTCTCTGATTGACATTTTTTGATTTCTGCTGTTGTAGCCTCTTTCTTGATTCTTGTTTTTATTGCTTGAGATAAAGTTGGCTGATAAATCTGATATTTATGGTTTCTTTTGTTATATTCTGCCTTTATGTGAAAGAAGTGTAGAATGCACATATTGTATTGTTGGTATGGTTTCTTTTGTTAAAATGATAGCTACTACTGCTTCATATTCATCATCTAATCCTCCCAGTATTGATAACACTTGCTTAGTGTCTGAAACTTTATGCCTGTAGATACTTGATCATAAATAGTTTTAACCTTGACTAAGTACTCTTATTAGTAGATTTTCTTTCTTGATATTTTGTAACTGTCTCTTGTAATACATTGTGTTTGTTGCAGACTGAGTATTGAAAATTTGCTCTATGGTTGACCATATTTCATGTGATGATATGCATCTAGTTAGTTGAGAAAGAAAATTTGTACTAATGGATGATAGTAACCAAGAACTAACTAGACTATCTTGTCTCTAAAATGACATAGATTCTTGATTGCTAATCAGTTTTCCATCCTTATCTGCAGTGTATTCGGAAGGTGTGATCAATGTTCCAAGAATGTACTCCTCTAGACCATAGGCTATGATTGTAGTTTCAATTTGAAACTTCCAAAGAAGAAGTTTGTTTCATCAAGCTGAATTGTAATTAGTTAGCTTTGGGGTTTGATCATGGCTGTTAGCAGTTCTTGTGCACCATTTTGTCTCTGATCTGATGGTGTGCTTCTAGTTTGGAGGTGGAGGAATTGTCAATGTCACCTTCTACCATTACAGCTTGGTGAAAATCAAGAAATGAGGAAATTTATGGGATTTGTGGGATTCAAGAAAAGTTGTTGTGCAGCCAGAGGCTTATTGAGTGATGATTCTCCTCTGACAAGAGTTTTCTTGATGAGGCACAACAAAGAGGGAAGGTCGAACTGATGCATTGGATACTAATCTTGATCTGAAAAGTAAAACTACTGAAACAGCAAGTGATGATGAGAATTTCCAATTCTCAGATGATTCAAGATGCAGCCTGATCTCCAAATGATGAAGATTAATCTGATGGAATCAATGGTGTGGCACTCTTATTGCTGTTAAGCCTATTAGTGCTTTGATACTATAAAAGAGTTTAAAGAAAATGTGATTTTATTGATTTGAGAATCTGAAATGATACAATAGTTTTTTGAAATGAGATAATGCTGAATGATATAAATGTTTTGTATACAGCATGTATTCATAAAGAGAAATAAACTAATGAGTTGTGCTTGATCGGCCCAATATCTTATACCTGAAAGACTTGAACGGTTGTGATGTGTTGACTCATTCTTTGCTTTTGATATAACCGCATTTCTTTGTATGTTGTTCAATATTCTAGAATTGCAATTTATTATGTATCTTTGATGAAATATATTAAAACATTGAACATAAAAACATAAAGGAAAAAAATGTGGTATATAGATAAAAATTGGAATGATAAGCAAGACTAAATTTAGTTTTCTTACATTGAAGTTTACAACTCTTATGTATCCTGGTATGCATCAGAGCATATGAAATTCAACCATGCTACTACACTAAAAGACACCATATCGTTACCTATGCCCCTATCACATCGACGATGTGTCGACATCCTAGTTTGTTAATGCTCAATTAACTACTATGGAGGCATAGCAATTAGTATTGATAGCAATTTCTCATCCTATTAATGTAAGGAAAACCTTGTGAAAATTCATTGCTATTCATAGCATATGCTTGTCATAATGATCTGCTGTGCTCAGCTTCATTGCAATTGAAATTTCTGCATTATTTATGGTTTTTCTAAACATATTTTCACCTTCTTAAACTTTACGCCAGTTAATACCAAGTAGTTAAACAAGATCAAGCCCTTATTCTTATGGTATTGCAAAAGATGAGTAAGAATAACGGAGTTGTTCTTTAGAAGTACATTTTGTTCAATACATTTATCCTGTCTCAAAAAATATAAATAATTTGTATTGAACAATTATTACTATCTATTTAATTAAGATTAAGGAAAGTCTGTAACAATTTTTTTAATTTACACAATTAAGAGAAGACATTATTAGTGAGAGGAGAAACATTTTCTTTATGATGTTGATTTTGAATACTGTGCTGTAAACAAAGAAACTACAATATAAACAAATATACGAAGGTAGATTGTTTTTGGATCTACTAACTCTGAAATCAGTGTTAAGTACCAACAAAATATTAGTGAACTATAATATAAAATTAGCATCAATGAAAGCTCTATGAACTCTAGTATCAATCAAGTAAAAAAATAGAAAAATATAAGCAGAAAATTTCTTTTGAAACAACGGCACCAGGAGAGAAAAAAAAGAAAAGTACATTTTTTAGTATAAAAATTTATCAAAACGCTTTAATGTCCTAGTGATATGAACTTATAATAGATGAAACTACCAAACTACCAAACTATCAAGGTGATGCAGTGGTTAGGATATGCGGCGCTCACCTTAAAAAGGTTGAGGGTTCAATCCCCACCAACTACATATCCTTGTGAATACCTGAAGTATGTGTTGTGGGTTCGGTGCATACTTCCTTAGAGTTTACAAGCAAAACTTAGTTCTTTAAGTCTTCAAAAAAGAAAAAAAGAAAAAATTTGTTCTAAGGGTATGATACGATGCACTAGTTTAAAGTAAAACATACTTTTGTTTTGCAATTTGATAGATGAATCAATACAATATTATCCGTGCATATTGGATATTTGATATACACTATATATAGCGATAAGTTATATCTAGTTTCTATATTCGAATAAATCTGCAACTTCTTTTCTTTATGAACTGAAGTTCAACGGTAAAAAATGTCACAAGACTAAGATAAATATTGATACTTACATGGGAAATGTAGCGACTGAATATAAATACAAGGGGAAATAAAATTATAAAAATTTAAATTCTACTAATTATATTATTATTATTTAAGACTTGAAGCGTAGTGGAAAAGAAGACAAGATATAAATAGATTCAAGTAATTTCTGGAGTACGTTTCAAATCTGTCAGTTTCAGATATGAAACTACACTATGGAATGCAATGCTGTGTAGTATAGCGGGTAGGAGTTGCAAACCTAAAGCCTGATGCATGTTCTGATTTCATATCAAACTGAGGCTTCAACTACGTGAATGTAGTTAAAGAGTTCCGATTAAAAATTATTCTAAATGATTATGATTTCATATTGTTATATATTTTAAATGAATTTCAGACATAATTTCAGGAATTATTTTAGCAAATTTATATGTCTATATATTTCAGGCAATATGTTTATATATGGTGTTGGTGAGTTCATAACTTAAGCATGAAGTGTTCTAAACGTGAGGCGTATGAGCATGAGGACTCTCCATATCCACCACATTATCATTTTGCCTCCTATTCACGCTCTGTAAACAATACAAGACATGTACTTAGTAATTCATATGCACATATCACATATTCATTAACTATAGCTGATTAAATATAACCGACCTTCATGAACCAATTAGTCAGCTCTTCTGCTCTAGCCTTCAAGTGAGTAACTTGGTTTTCCAATACACGCATCTTTTTTGAATTACTTGAATAAATACCCATTTGAGATGGTACAACACCAAAACCTAGTCCTTCCACTCTTCCCTTATGTTCGTTGCCAAAAACATTTGACACTCTATCTCCACTTATCGATGTCGTTCCCTCAAAGCTCTTAGCGTTACTATTGTGCTCTTTTATCTTAGCTTACATGTAACAACCCTACTGTTATAGCCATATTACTAAAGAACATTATAAATAATGTTGTCTAATAATACAGAAAATACGACTTATTAAGGACGATCAAATATGAATATAACTTTAAACTAACATTGACACGTCATATTTACTGTTTTATTTTATCTCTGGAGTAAAATTTGACGTGTTCAATCTCAGTTCAAAATAATAAATTCATCGGTTTCTCAGAATTAGAACAGTATATCATATAAACAATAGTTACTTATTACAGTGGAATAATAAACATCACATATATATACAAATTGTGAGCCTACAAAATATAACACTAGACTCACATAATATACATCTGGTACAAATCTCTAACTCAAATATACATCTCATAAACAGACACACAAATTCCTAAATGGGATAAACTAAAAGTCAAAAGTGTTTATCTCCTTGCTAGCATAATCATCCAAAGGTCAACCAGTCTTGTAAACTGAAAAGTCTCGACCTGGCCCGAGTATTATAAATATGTGGGCCAGACTATCTCTAAATATCCAAAAGGTTGAGAATAATATATAACATATAGGTAAATCTAGACGTCCAAGATATAACAAGACACAGAGTTAATTTAACTCAGAATTTATCTCAATGCACAGGGATAAATATTTAGGTCACAAACATAGATTAGTCACTAAACACAGAATCATAGAACAAATTACAATATTCCTAACACAAAGAAACTAATTCCATACCATGGCAAACAAACAATTTTAGTATCACTCGTACCGATCTGATACCAAAGATCGAGAACATAGAATCTCAATACGATCACAAGGATCCCGGGAACATAGAACTCGACATGATCACAAGGATTGAGGAACATGGAATTTTGACACGATCATAAGGATCGGGAAAACCAAATCTCGACCAATCAAGCCGATCATGGCAATCAAGGCTCGAAAACTCTAGATTATTCAATGTTATTATATATAAATGGATGTAAAGAAATCCATGAGTATACCCCTTAAGGATCAATCGGTCTCATCGAACACCAAAAGATGGTAAACTCTAAAGTGTCAAATACTATCACTTTTAGTAAACACAAGGGCTTAACCAAAACGTCACATACCGCCTGGTGAAATTCAATTATTTACTGGAAGCTAGTAAATCTCACTCATGACGGATAACACCGGAAAACCTAAACAATAGTTCCTTAGGATCTATCGGTCCCACCAAACACCAAAAGAAAATACAACTTTAAAGTGTTAAATATTTCCTAATAGCAATCACAAGGATTTAACCAAGGCATTCCATACACCTAGTAAAATTCGAGTATTCGCTAATGGGCTAGTAAGTCCCACTCAAACATTATACTCAATGAGTTATACTATATTTGATGAAGCGGTACTCGAGAGCATTTAAACCAATCGGTAACGCTAAGTTGATTATTAGTACTCCCCACCTTATAGAATTAAGGTTCTCAAAATATTTTATTTTCCAAATGATTTTCTAAAAGTAAATATTTTACTCTTTAATTAAAATACATAACATTTATTATTCAACTATATATATTTCTCTTTAATTAAAATAAACCATATCCAATTTATATATCAGATTGATTTCATATATATGTTTTGTTGGTTCCAAATTTCCAAAAATATATATACATACATAAAGTTCACAAACCATATTCCAAAAGCCATGTAAGTACTCGTTTATCTTGAAACCAAGATTCATTTTCCAAACTCAATTTGATATAAATAACCATTTATTTAGAAATAAATTAGCTTTACATTTCCAAAACCAAGTTTCTCAAAATCCATAACCATTTATAATACCAATACTATATATATAGCTATTTATAAAATCATGTATAAAAAGAACTAGATTAATTTAGAAAATAAGTTTGATATTTGTAAACTTAAAATAAACTTTATATTATAAAGAATAGATAGACATAAGTTTATAATATTCCAAACCTTTAAATCAATGTGATTCAAAGTCAATAAAACACAAAAGAATTCTCTACAACTAAATCCAATGTCGACATCACAAGATTATAGCCATGAATTAGTCCATATAGTTCGATTTCTACATCATTTCCAAATCTATTTTTATAAACTTATTCTACTAGCAAATATGAGTTGAAATTGCCTCTATAACATATTATAATCATCCATCCAAAGCATAGCAATACATAGCATGAAACGATGCTGACTCAGCCTTCGAAAATCGGCACCCGTACTTCACTTGTACTCGAATGCCGCAGATTCAAACGCCGAATCTAGCTCGCCGGAGCTTATAACACAGTAAGTATAACAACACAGCGGAAGAAAGAAATGAATGATATCATATACAACTCCAATGAATACAATATCCAGAATGATATACAACAATGATATCAATATGATACAACAATATCATAGATCAATAATAATGTTACAGCGGAACCAACATAAGTGATAACTCCAACGATCTTTAAAAGAAAATGAGTCCAACAACTCCAACATCAAGCTCGAACCACCATCACGTTTCACCAAGATAAGCAAGGTCAGTCGTTCGTGAACTCCAAAAACTGAACTAGCTCCAACTAGTGTATTAAACCTGACTATCTGAAAAACCCAACTCTAGACTGCCCGTGTGGAAAATTGTAGGCATCCAGAGTTTAGGAAGGGAACAATAAACTCCAGGTTAGTCGTAGGACTGGTGTGAGTAACAAAAACAGTTTACCTTTAAAACAAACAACAAAAGAATTTTAAACATTGAAATCCACAATGCTTTTTTTGGAAAATGAAACTACCATAAGGCCTCCCGCAACACACACAATGCAAACGCAGAATTGGAGGAGATTTCTCTTTATGACAGTCAAATATGCTTGATACGAGAAAAATCTTCGATTGATATTATTACTAGTGCATAGTGTGAAAACATTTCGAAAATATAATATTAATCTTAGCCAGCATACAACCATTATTGTATGCCTACTATAGCTACTATGTTCAATAGCAGGTTAGCGCCACATTCCATAGCAGGTTATACAACTAAAACCGTACTGGATCCGTATTGTTTCTTTGGATTTTCCAACAAATGGTCAGGCTAAGGAACTTCCTACTGCCACATGGGTACGCCTCCAGAGGGACGTCCCGAGAACTAACTAGCTCTCTGCCAACACAAGGTCGGGTTACCTCTTACTAGGTAACTACTGCACGAGTATGCCACCCCCCGGTCGTTTGCGACCTTTATCCGAGGATCCTCGATTACAAAACAGCAATCACACAGTAAATGAGATTGATGCAACCACACAAGTAAAGCATCTGGGTACATACCATGATACCACCTTTTTCCAGAAGGAAATGACATACCCTAAAGGGAGCGGCCCTCATAACCTTGCCGCATCTTTCCTGTTTCGACCATTTCCGGGGTGTGAGGTCCGATAAGGTCTCGTCCACAAAGCTACGCTTTTCACAAAAGCCATGCTTTGATCAACAAATGATCAGCAACACACAGCAGTACTCAACATGCCACACTACCAAATTAGGAGTATATCACGGATAACCTTCAACTACATAACCTCTGAGCTCGTACGTCTCAAAGAAGGGTGTTAAGCTAAGAGAATAAATTCTCCGCCACCAAACAGAAATGTATTTGAAAGCAATCAGCTTTATATCTCAAAGTGTAATGTCAAACATACGTCTATACAAGTCTGTTCCGGGTTCGAACAGAACCGAAGGCACTTCCAAAGAAGCCCTTGCAATCTGGGTATTCACAATCCCGATCGGATTTCCCATCACTTAGGGAATCTCTATACCGGCGCGACTCAGTGCAGAGACAATCGACGGGTTATCCTTTCGTTTTCGAAAATATCCGGTCTTCACCACCGTTCTTCAAATGCAATCCATATACGACGTATCATTATTTGGAATGGGTTATATGACGCAAAGGTCCTCTCCCGGCTAAACCGAATAGTGAGCGCAATATTTTAAAACACATTGATATTGGGATTTCAGTTAAGTCACAACTTATTACCCAAAACTTTTCTTCAAATGGTTAAACAAATTACCATTTTAATCTTTTACACAAAAAGATTCATCTCACAAAGTTTACCAATCTTTCACAAAGATCTATTCATAGATTTTCAAATCGATTTCCATTCCAATTTGGATTAACTCCTTAAATCTTTAAATCAAGATTTAATTCATAGCCTTCAAAAACAATTCCATTTCGACCTCTTATACAAAAGGTACACCTTTCCAATTTCAAAACAAAGTTCAACAAATCTTTCACAAAGATTTATTCATAACTCGGAAAACCATTTTTATTTCAAACTTGAAATTCTTTTGACACAAATTGGAAATTCATTCCTTATATGAAAGCTTCTATTATTTGAAAACAAATAGTTTTCATTTCGGAAAATCTGATTCTTTTATACGAGTTAAAGTCCTTGGGTTAAATTCAAATTCTCAAAACCATACTTTTAAAATGGTTTAAATTCATATAAACACATTTATAACATCTTTAACCAAAATTTCCAAACATGGAAATTAATTCCAAATTTTGAATTCAAACTCAAATTAAATTATTTAAATTGGAAAACTTTACCAAGTTATTCAAAATAACTTTTATCTTAAAAACTCCTTTTCAAAAGCTTTAACATTTAACCCAAATTCATTTCCAACATCAATTGAAATTAAAATTTCAATTACAAAAATATTAAATTTAAATCATCTGTGACTTAACCGATTTCCTCGTGAAATCCATATTTGTGTGTGTAAAAGTGTGGTCCAGGGGTTTACATAATAGTGCAACATCATCAGTCATTACAGATACAATCACAACAATATTGATAAGCGATATAATCCTATAACGCTTATCTATATACACAGAATCACATATAGATCACAGATAAAATAATTTACATTCATCACAACTTGAATTAAAACAAATTTACATCACAAAGCATCACACAGTAGAGAATATCAAACAATTCACAGCATTCAATAAAATACAATCATCCATAAGTGAAACCAATTAAGATATATGGTTAATCTAAACCGGATCATTTGCCTATGGATAATTTCTAGTCAGGGTTAATTAATAATTAATTAATTACAAACATTTAATTAATTATTCTTTAATTAATCATTAACTACCCTTTAATTAATAACTTTAACTAATTAACCTTTAATTAATTATTCTTAAATTAATTACCCTAATTAATTAACCACATTAATTAATTATTCTTTAAAGTAATTAACCCTTAATTACTTCACTAAGTAATTATACTTCAGTAATTACATTTATTAAATCATCAAGTGATTATCTTAAATTAATTAAACTTCATTAATTAGCTTAAACTAATCAAATTTAACTCAATTAATTACAATAAGTAATTAATTCCTTAATTACTTTTATTAAGTAATTTTACTTAAATAATTTCACAAATGATTACCTCAAATTGATTAATATAATTAATTATTAAAATTAATCACCTTAATTAATTATTTAATAATCTCAAGTTAATGATCTTCATTAACTATTAACAAATCTTAAATTACTTCTCCTAAGTAATTAATCTTAGATTAATCATTTTTAATTACAAGTTAATTAATCTTTAATTACCCATTAACTAATCTCAAATTATTAAATTAATTAAGTGTTTAATTGTAACTTAATTAACCCTTAATTACTTGATTAATTAATTCCTAATCATTAATTAATAATCTAATCTTATCTAATTAATGATCCTTAATTACAAATTAATTATTCCTCAATTAATTAACTTAAACCTTAATTAATTAAATTTAAATCCTTAATTACTTAATTAATGAATCCAAATCATTAATTAATTATATTATAAAGTTATAAATCATAAAAATCTAATTTATCTTTGATATAAATCATTTCTTTTATTAATTATCTAATTATCATTAACTTAAGCATTTGAAAACAATTTAGTTTTAAATTCCCTTTTTAAATTCCATTTTTAATTTAAGATTCAAAATTAAATACAAATTAAATTTTAACAAAATTAAAAAAACAATTTAAAAAACTTCTTAAATCAAATGTTAAAGGAACTTTTATAAAGAATTTTATATACATAAGTTTTAAACATTTTATTGAAAAACCATTTCATTAAAAAAAAATTGGAAACAAACAGGTTTAAAACCTGTAACCATCAAACTGTCTCGAGCTCAAAACTCAAAAACCCAAGTCGATCTAGCAAAAACCTCAAGCAAACACTACGAACTACTCGAGAAAGACTCGAGTAACCTTTTCTCTGCTCCAACCAAACTCACCAGAAAAACCAAGGAGATGCACCGTTGATGCAGCGCAACCTATATTTTTCAAAGGGTTAAGTCGAACACGACTTAAGGACAAAGCTATAAGTCGTCCGCGACCTAAGGAGTCATGTGGACAAGAACTACGACTTAACCAGGGTTTAAGTCGTACGCGAGATAACAGAACTGAAGAACTAAGTCGTCCACGACTTAACGAGTTAGGTCGCCTGCGAGATAATGAAGTAGCGTCACGAGTTAAGAATGTGCAAGGTTTAAGTCGGCTGCGACTTAATGGAATTATTATGAGTCGTCCACGACTCAACTGGAAACAAGGGGGAGAAGTTGCTTTGAGTTCACGACTTATCGAGAATGAGGGGTTAAATCGTCTACGACCTAACAAAGGTGAGGAGATAAGTCATCAACGACTTAACAAGGGTGTTATGGGAGGAACAGTTGAGAATGCCCAAGGGATGAGTCAGATACGACTTAAGGAAAACTAAAACCATCTTATGTCAACACCGAGTTACGACTTACTTAAGTCGCACCATCTTAAGTCGCAGAAGTTTGAAACCGAAGATCCTGATGCCGCGTCAATCTGGACCGTTGATGTCTCAAGTCGTGAGTCGTAAGGAGTTTACGACTTAAGTGTTGAGTCGTTTTATGGTATTGTATTGTGTTTTCTTGAGTCGTTTGTACATAAGTCGTATGTCGAAGACTATTTGTTGTAATCTTTAAGTCGTAAGTCGCTGAATAGTTATGTCGCATGTTTTGACATTTGTATTGTAAGCTGATAAGTCGTATACGACTTATGATGAGTCGTAGGTCGTAGATTATGAGTCGGAAACGACTTAAGACTTAGGAATTTTTCTGGATATGTGTTGTAGCCTATAAATAGGCAAGTTGTTTCATTTGTAAAGGTTGTTGAATATTGAATAAAATTCTCTTTTGATTGCTTTGTGCTTTCATTCAAATTGGTAGTTGAGTGTAATCTCCTATCTCCTCTTTCGGATAATCGAGTGCGCTCGATTCAACGATTGTAGAAGCCGATTCGCGGAATCTAGTGCACTAGATCAACGCTCGAAGAATTGAAGATCTTTGAACCCGGTATCGTGCGCGATCAACGAGTTCGGGATAGCTAGAGTTCGGCATCTTCGGATCAACGAATTCAGGCAAATTCAGTATCTTCCAATCCACCGATTGCTACATTCAACGATCTACATTGTTTTTGTAATATCCGCTGCGTCAGTTTTGGTATCGGAGCCTGTTCTAGCCAATCATAGCTAGATCGAGACTTGGAGCCTAATCATTGAGAAGTTTGAAGTTGAGCCGTGAGCAAGAGAAGAGTTCATCATTGTTCGAAGTTGTTTGATCGGATTTGAATTGGAGGCCGAAACTTTGTCCATCGTGTTCAGCGCGATTTGCTACAAAGTGGAAGTTTTCGATCCGTTTCATTTTGGATCAAAGTCCGAAAAGTGTTTGAATTTTGAAGTGTTGAAGAGTTGTGAAATTTTCAAGTATGCCGCCAAGAAGAGCCAATCGACATCAAAACGTTGAAGCTTTGTATCGAAGAGAAGAAGCTGATGAGATGGAGCAAAGAATCAATGAGAATTTTAGTGAAAAGCTTAACGAAGGAATTGGTCGGTTAGATAAGCTTATGACAGAGATGAATCAAAATCGGAGAAGGGTTTCACCTGAATCTAACCATGGGGGTAGTAGAGTCTCACCACATTCCAATCGAGATAGAAGTGTAGAAAATGAACAAGGGCGTGGGAGGAACGTGAATGATCGTGAACGGAGGAATGTAGATAGAAGGGATGATGGTGGAAGACGTAATGGTAGTAGAGATGTGGGTGGATGAGATAGACAACGATATACATCTGATTTTGAAGAGGAGTATGATGGAGGTAGTGTCCGGGGACAAGGACGAGGACAAGGAAGAAATTACTCTGAGTATGATCACAAGTGGGAGTCGGGGATGAAGACTGAAATTCCTGAATTCAAAGGTGGTATGCAAGCAGAGGAATTTCTAGATTGGGTGGCTAATGTCGAGGAGATTTTTGACTTTAAAGAAGTTCCAGAACATCGTAGAGTGAAGTTGGTTGCTACAAGGTTGAGGGGTAGAGCTTTGGCATGGTGGCAGCAGACCAAACTTACACGTGATCGGATGGGAAAGTCAAAAGTTGAATCTTGGGAGAAGATGAAGAAATTGATGAAAGCAACGTTCTTACCATACAATTATCAATCTTTGATGTATCAACGTTTGCAAAACTTGAGGCAGGGCACAAAGACAGTTAATGACTATGCTGATGAATTCTATCAACTTATTGCAAGGAATGATATTATGGAAACGGAAGAACAACTAACATCTAGATTCATTGGAGGATTGCGAATACAGATTCAGGATATGGTTAATATGTTCGATCCAAGATCTGTAGCAGAAGCACATCAGAAAGCGTTGGCTTGGGAGAAACAGGGACGACGGGGAAGTGGTGTGTTTACTAATTCTAACAATCAAGTGAAGGGTGTTGGTGGAAGTTCTAATGTTTCTAAACCTATCAGTAGACCAGTAGTGAAGGAGGTTGAGAAGACAAGGGTTAACAATGGTTTCAAATGTTACAATTGTTAGGAATTTGGTCACAAAAGTAGCGAATGTCCAAAGCCAAAGAAGAGAGCTATGATTGCAGAAGTTGAGGATGAGGATGAAGAAGCTGAATGCTCTAATTCTTTACCAGTTGAGGAGGAAGACTTACTATCGGGAGATGACGGGTACGCATTGATGATGAGGAGAAATTGTTTAACACCGAAGCAAGAGGAGGAAAGTAGTTGGTTGAGGAACAATATCTTTCAATCTACATGCACTATTCTGGGAAGAGTTTGTAAATTTGTTATTGATGCTGGAAGTTGTGATAATATTATCTCTACAGAAGCGGTGAAGAAGTTGGAATTGAAAACCGAGAAACATCCTAAACCGTACAAGTTAGCTTGGTTGAGGAAGGGTGGTGAAGTGAAAGTTGGACGTAGAGCTTGTGTGAAGTTTTCAATTGGGAAGAAATACAAAGATGAAATCTGGTGTGATGTCGTAGATATGGACGTTTGTCATTTGTTGCTGGGGAGACCGTGGCAGTATGATCGAGCTGTGCAGCATGACGGACGGACCAACAGTTACAGTTTCATGTTTGAAGGCACAAAGATTACTCTAGTTCCAAAGAAGCGACAACAGGAGGAAAACAAGTTGGAGGAGATTGAAGAGCTCAAAACTTTGTTATCATTGAAGGAGTTTGTGAAGGAAGTAGAGGAAGAGCCGGAAGTATTCTTGTTGATTGGACGGGAGAGTCAAGAAGTGGTTGAAATTCCAGAAGAAGTTAAACCAGTTTTGAAAGAATTTGACGATGTATTTCCAGAGGAGTTACCAACGGAGTTGCCACCGTTGAGAGATATCCAACATCAGATAGATCTTGTTCCAGGTGCTGTGTTGCCACACAGACCACATTATCGAATGAGTCCGAAGGAACATGAAGAGTTGCGGAGGCAAGTGGAAGAATTGCTTGAACAGGGGCGTGTGCAGGAGAGTTTAAGTCCTTGTGCTGTACCAGCTTTATTGGTACCCAAAAAGGATGGAACGTGGAGGATGTGCACTGACAGTCGAGCATTGAATAAGATTACTGTGAGATATAGATTTCCAATGCCGAGGTTGGATGACTTGTTAGATCAAATAAGCGGGGCTACTATCTTTTCGAAGATTGATTTGAAGAGCAGATATCATCAAATTCGTATCAGACCAGGTGATGAGTGGAAAACTGCTTTTAAAACCAGGGAGGGTCTATACGAGTGGTTGGTCATGCCGTTTGGCTTATCAAATGCACCAAGTACTTTCATGAGGGTGATGAATCAGATTTTTCGACCGTTCATTGGGAAATTTGTGGTGGTGTATTTTGATGATATTCTGATTTACAGTGGGAGTCCAGAGGAACATTTGAATCATCTTAGAGAAGTGCTGATGGTATTACGACAAGAACAATTTTATGCTGCAACGAAGAAATGCGTGTTCATGACGCATAGTGTGTTGTTTCTGGGATATGTTGTGTCGGAAAAAGGAATACAGGTTGACCAAAGTAAAGTTGAAGCGATTAGGGATTGGCCGCAGCCCAAGACGATAACGGAAGTTCGTAGTTTTCATGGGTTAGTTTCATTTTATCGAAGATTTATTCCACACTTTAGTAGTGTGATGGCACCTGTTACGGATTGCATGAAGGGTAAACAGTTTGCATGGACGGAGGAAGCCGGGGTTGCTTTTGAACGGATCAAAGATCTTTTGACCTCTGCACCAATTCTAGTGCTACCTGATTTTCAGTTGGTGTTTGAACTACATACTGATGCATCCAAGGTTGGGATTGGAGGGGTGTTGAGTCAGAAGGGACGTCCAGTTGCATATTTTAGTGAGAAGTTGTCAGGAGCAAAGATGAGGTACAGTACGTATGATGTGGAATTCTATGCGGTAGTACAATCTATTAAACACTGGAGACATTATCTATTTCAGAAAGAGTTTGTTCTGTATACTGATCATGAAGCATTGAAGCATTTGCAAGGGCAAGACAAGATTTCAGCGAGACATGCATCGTGGATTGCATATCTGCAACAGTTTACTTTCGTTGTTAAACACAAGTCAAGGGTGACGAATCGAGTGGCTGATGCATTGAGTAGAAGAAATCACTTGTTAACTACATTGAAGGTTGAAGTGACGGGGTTTGAAATATTGCCAGAATTATTTACCGATGATCCTTACTTTGCAAAGTTTGTTGATAAAGTCAAGGAGGGAGAGACGGATGAGTTCGTGATGGTAGATGGTTTTCTTTTTAAAGGAAATCGATTGTGCATACCGGAGGGTAGTCTGAGAATGAAGATTATCAAGGAATTACACGAATAGGGACATGTTGGGAGAGATCGTACCTTACAGTTGATTTCACAATCCTACTTTTGGCCATCAATGAGGAAAGAGGTGGAAAGGTTTGTGGAACGATGTCATATTTGTCAAGTTTCGAAAGG
The DNA here is from genome assembly GCA_030737815.1 of Allium fistulosum. Taxonomy (NCBI): domain Eukaryota; kingdom Viridiplantae; phylum Streptophyta; class Magnoliopsida; order Asparagales; family Amaryllidaceae; genus Allium; species Allium fistulosum. The sequence goes on from CM060906.1 coordinate 1,044,611,257, forward strand.
AACTGCGACTAATGCTGGTTTATATATGCCGTTACCGGTACCAACTAAACCATGGGTTGATGTGAGTATGGACTTTGTGTTGGGGCTACCGAGAACACAGCGTGGTGATGATTCCATTTATGTGGTGGTTGATCGATTTTCAAAAATGGCACATTTTATTGCTTGTAAGAAGACGGCGGATGCAGTTCATGTTGCTCAGTTGTTTTTCAAAGAAATATATCGACTTCATGGATTGCCAGAATCAATTGTGTCAGACAGGGATACACGTTTTCTGAGTCATTTTTGGCTAAGTTTGTGGAAGATGGTAGGAACGAAGCTGAAGTTTAGTAGTGCTTATCATCCGCAAACTGATGGACAAACAGAGGTGGTTAATAGATCATTGGGAAACTTGTTGAGGTGTCTTGTTCAAGATAATCTGAAGAGTTGGGATGTGAAGTTATGCCAGGCAGAATTTGCTCATAATCATGCGATAAATCATAGCACAGGGTTCAGTCCATTTCAGATAGTATATTCAAGTTTACCGAAGGGACCGTTGGATCTAACGGTAGTGCCACAATCAAAGAAGACAGTTAAGAAAGCTGCTGATTTTGTTGAAGGGTTGACGGAATGTCATAAAATCGTTCAAGAACGATTAGAGAAAGCAAATGAGAAGTATAAACAGTCTGCAGATTTGAAACGATGAAATGTTGAGTTTAACGAAGGAGATATGGTTTATGCAGTGTTAACAAAAGATCGTTTTCCAATAGGCGCATATAACAAGTTGAAAGCCAGGAAAATTGGTCCGGTGGAAGTTGTGAAACGAATCAATGAAAATGCTTATAAATTGAAGCTGCCAGATGATGTGTACACGTCGGACGTATTCAACGTTAAGCATATCATACCATATCATGGAGAAGAGTTTATTGTGGATGAGGAAAGTACAAATTCGAGGACGAATTTTTCTCAACCTGGGGAGGATGATGCAGCGCAACCTATATTTTTCAAAGGGTTAAGTCGAACACGACTTAAGGACAAAGCTATAAGTCGTCCGCGACCTAAGGAGTCATGTGGACAAGAACTACGACTTAACCAGGGTTTAAGTCGTACGCGAGATAACAGAACTGAAGAACTAAGTCGTCCATGACTTAACGAGTTAGGTCGCCTGCGAGATAATGAAGTAGCGTCACGAGTTAAGAATGTGCAAGGTTTAAGTCGGCTGCGACTTAATGGAATTATTATGAGTCGTCCACGACTCAACTGGAAACAAGGGGGAGAAGTTACTTTGAGTTCACGACTTATCGAGAATGAGGGGTTAAATCGTCTACGACCTAACAAAGGTGAGGAGATAAGTCATCAACGACTTAACAAGGGTGTTATGGGAGGAACAGTTGAGAATGCCCAAGGGATGAGTCAGATACGACTTAAGGAAAACTAAAACCATCTTATGTCAACACCGAGTTACGACTTACTTAAGTCGCACCATCTTAAGTCGCAGAAGTTTGAAACCGAAGATCCTGATGCCGCGTCAATCTGGACCGTTGATGTCTCAAGTCGTGAGTCGTAAGGAGTTTACGACTTAAGTGTTGAGTCGTTTTATGGTATTGTATTGTGTTTTCTTGAGTCGTTTGTACATAAGTCGTATGTCGAAGACTATGTGTTGTAATCTTTAAGTCGTAAGTCGCTGAATAGTTATGTCGCATGTTTTGACATTTGTATTGTAAGCTGATAAGTCGTATACGACTTATGATGAGTCGTAGGTCGTAGATGATGAGTCGGAAACGACTTAAGACTTAGGAATTTTTCTGGATATGTGTTGTAGCCTATAAATAGGCAAGTTGTTTCATTTGTAAAGGTTGTTGAATATTGAATAAAATTCTCTTTTGATTGCTTTGTGCTTTCATTCAAATTGGTAGTTGAGTGTAATCTCCTATCTCCTCTTTCGGATAATCGAGTGCGCTCGATTCAACGATTGTAGAAGCCGATTCACGGAATCTAGTGCACTAGATCAACGCTCGAAGAATTGAAGATCTTTGAACCCGGTATCGTGCGCGATCAACGAGTTCGGGATAGCTAGAGTTCGGCATCTTCGGATCAACGAATTCAGGCAAATTCAGTATCTTCCAATCCACCGATTGCTACATTCAACGATCTACATTGTTTTTGTAATATCCGCCGCGTCAACCGTGCACATGCACAGTGGCTCTGACCAACTCCGATCATCGCCGATGCTTTCCACATGTCGCCAATCATCCTCTTACCTGATCCCGATAATCCAAACTTCGACAACACCCCAAAATCTAAATCGAGCATTTCTGCTCAAATCTGGAACAACAGATCAACCTGGAATCTCCTCGTACCCACTCCTCCGACCATCGGAGTAACTAAAACTCCGGCTACTCCTTCATCAACACACCCATCTCCTTTTCTCAAAAGTTGGTAGCACTCGATCAATTGTAGAGGACGAACGAAGAAAAACGCACGACCTCGACCAAACTAGGGCTACAGCCTTCAAACGATCGCCGACGCCACCACAATCACCTGACCACCCTCACGCTATTTTTCCCAGAGCCACCGATCACTCCTCCACCTCCAGGAGGAAACTCGACATCTCTGATCAACGAGATCACCCGCGGCGACCAAATTTGCATAACACAATCAAACCCAAACTGCTCTCAAATTCTAACTCGAAAAATTATGATTTAAGCTTTAAAAATCATATTGAAGTATACGAATTCAATTTACTTGCCTGAATTCGAGAATTGAGAAGTTTAAATTTTGACCAATTTAAAGTTTTCCTCTGTTCTTTTAATTTCCAGAGCTAATACTAGGTTGTTTTGACTTGAATAAATTTTTAAATCAAAGCTTATGATAAAACAACCAAGTTTTTTTTAAGTCTTAAATCCAAACCAAGATTAAATTAAGAGATAATGGTTTTTTTAAATCAACTGGAGCTTGAAAATAAAGAAACAGAAATATGACAGAAACAAGCATGCACACCCATCCTATACATCCATATAAACAGACAATTCACTCATAAATAATCACACAGAACATACTTATTTTCCAAATATTAACATGCAACAAAATACAGATACTTTAATTTTTAAAATGTTATGTTACTCACATTGATTCTAGAAGAATGAACAGAGTTCTCATTTATGTTAAAACAGGCTTGAGAATGCTAGCTGAAACCCTTTTCTTTGATCCCTGATTTGTTTTGATATGTGTTATTTATGTTGAAGTTTAAGATGATGTTATTTACTTCAGATTTTACACAGCTTGGATGGACGAAACTGAGATGAATAGATTGATATATGGGAGATTTTATTGGGTGATAAATTTGTACAGGGTGATATTATTTTGTTGTACAATCAAAAGTCAGAGATTTTTTCAAATGGTGGCTGATAGAATATGGCATTAATTGCCATGTACAAACTTGAATATATATCATACTTATCCATTTTTTTATACGGTATGTACAAATGATTTTTCATTCTTGTATTGCAAACATGTATATTTTTTCATAGTTTATTTATCACTAGAATTATCTAAGTGTTCACTTATGTGTCTACTTTAAAATTGTTATAGTTATTGTTATCGTTTTAGCTTGTATATCTATTACTATCTTTAACATCACTACTATTTTTATTTCTTTATTTTAACTTACTACCCAACATTTAATTTATAATTATTTATCTATTTTTTTTCTTTCCACTTATGTTTAATATCATTGTCTTCCTTTGCAAGCTAACACACATATATATTTATTTTTGTTGTCTAGTTTCACACTTATCCAATTTATTCATATTTGAATGTATTTTATTTTTCTTCTTATACTTTGTAATATAAATGAATTTCTATATTTAATGTTTTGTTAAAATTTAGCTAATGTTTACTTTATATTTTACATAGTTTATTAACATATTGTTTGAATTTATTTATGTATTTATTTTATTTTTATAATTTATCTTATATATATTAATTTCTATTTTTAGCTTAAATTATTATTATTATTATTTTTACTTCCATTTCTATTTTAAATATTTATTATAAATTTAACTGTAATACTTATCGTCTTGTATTTCTATATGTATATATAGATATTAAATTTAATTTTTAAAGAAATTGTTTTTTTTTCTTTTTCTTTTCTTAAAACTTAGTTATACTTTAATAAAATAAACACACATATGTTATAAAATATAGAATTTAACTTTAAACATCCTTTTAAAATTATTTTATACCAATTACAAAATATAACTTTCAAAATATTCATTAATATCCATTTGTATAAATAAAGGCACGTCTAATTTAATCATATCCAAAATCCAAATACAAATTTATTTTGTAAGATATTTAAATTCAAATCCCAATTTCAAATTCTATTCTCGATCTATTTTATATACATATTTATCCCAAATATTAAAATAAATCCTCAATTAATTTATAGTTTAACTAAAATTTGATACTAATCACCAATTATTTCACAATTTTTATTCAAAAATTAAATTAATTATCATTTCAAACTTATTTAAAATCCGGGATCGTTACAGTTTGCCCCCTTAAGAAATTTCATCCTCGAAATTTTCCAAGGAGACACAAAGATAGATGAAGAATATTTCATCCAATTAACTGGACTTCTATTCTGCATTTGGCTTACCAAATCAGAATATCAATAATAGATACGAGAACGAATCTTTTTAATTTTTTTCAAAAGATACTCGGGTTATCCAGATCTACGAAATATGCAGTGGCATTGGTTAGTTCAAAGGGATAACTAACCATTCGTAGAATATATTGGGACCCAAAATAGACAGATATATGGATACAATTTCAAAACTTTTAGTTTAGAAACTAAAGTATACCTATCAACCATAGCAACCAAAGCAATCAATTCATCCAAACAAACAATTCGACCTATTTGGAGTTTATGTCCCATACAAATATATCAAATCTTCTTCCTGGATCTACCAGGAACTATCAAAGAATTGAGAAAAGATGACGAACAAAAGAGATTGATAGAGAAAAGATTGTTTCCTTGTTGTTATAGGGTATTGACTAATTCGTGGTGGTATTCCCCTATCCCCTATCTCATCCTCTTCTTGCACTCATACTCACTATTAGTGAATATTAAGAGAATTTACTGAGGCGTACGGACAGATATCTTAGGGATAACTCATTCTACGGTATACTTCACTCTATCTCTAATGAGCTACTTAATGTGTTATACTCCTGAGCTAAAATTCAACCTTAGCTTTGATACCATAATGAAACGATCCTGACTCAGCCTTCGAAAATTGGCACCCGTACTTCACTTGTACTCGAATGCCGCAGATTCAAACGCCGAATCTGGCTCGTCAGAGCTTATAACACAGTAAGTATAACAACACAGCGGAAGAAAGAAATGAATGATATCATATACAACTCCAATGAATACAATATACAGAATGATATACAACAATGATATCAATATGATACAACAATATCAAAGACCAATAATAATGTTTTAGCGGAAACAACAAAAGTGATAACTCCAACGATCTTTAAAAGAAAATGAGTCCAACAACTCCAACATCAAGCTCGAACCACCATCACGTTTCACCAAGATAAGCAAGGTCAGTCGTCCATGAACTCCAAAAACTGAACTAGCTCCAACTAGTCTACTAAACCTGACTATCTGAAAAACCCAACTCTAGACTGCCCGTGTGGAAAATTGTGGGCACCCAGAGTTTAGGAAGGGAACAATAAACTCCAGGTCAGTCGTGGGACTGGTGTGAGTAACAAAAACAGTTTACCTTTAAAACAAACAACAAAAAAATTTTAAACATTGAAATCCGCAATGCTTTTTTTGGAAAATGAAACTACCATAAGGCCTCCCGCCACACACACAATGCAAACGCAGAATTGGAGGAGATTTCTCCTTATGATAGTCAAATATGCTTGATACGAGAAAAATCTTCGATTGATATTATTACTAGTGCATAGTGTGAAAACATTTCGAAAATATAATATTAATCTTAGCCAGCATACAACCATTATTGTATGCCTACTATAGCTACTATGTTCAATAGCAGGTTACCGCCACATTCCATAGCAGGTTATACAACTAAAACCGTACTGGGTTCGTATTGTTTCTTTGGATTTTCCAACAATGGTCAGGCTAAGGAACTTCCTACTGCCACATGGGTACGCCTCTGGAGGGACGTCCCGAGAACTAACTAGCTCTCTGCCAACACAAGGCCGGGTTACCTATTACTAGGTAACTACTACACGAGTATGCCCCCCCGGTCATTTGCGACCTTTATCCGAGGATCCTCGATTACAAAACAACAATCACACAGTAAATGAGATTGATGCAACCACACAGGTAAAGCATCTGGGCTCCATACCATGATACCACCTTTTTCCAAAAGGAAATGACATACCCTAAAGGGAGCGACCCTCATAACCTTGCCGCATCTTTCCTGTTTCGACCATTTTCGAGGTGAGAGGTCCGATGAGGTCTTGTCCACAAAGCTACGCTTTTCACAAAAACCATGCTTTGATCAACAAATGATCAGCAACACACATCAGCACTCAGCATGCCACACTACCAAATTGGGAGTATATCACTGATAACCTTCAACTACATAACCTCTGAGCTCGTACGTCTCAGAGAAGGGTGTTAAGCTAAGAGAATAAATTCCCCGCCACCAAACAGGAATGTATTTGAAAGCAATCAGCCTTATATCTCAAAGTGTAATGTCAGACATACGTCTATACAATTCTGTTCCGGGTTCGAACAGAACCGAAGGCACTTCCAAAGAAGCCCTTGCAATCCGGGTATTCACAATCCCGATCGGATTTCCCATCACTTAGGGAATCTCTATACCAGCGCGACTCAGTGCAGAGACAATCGACGGGTTATCCTTTCGTTTTCGAAAATATCCGGTCTTCACCACCGTTCTTCAAATGCAATCCATATACGACGTATCATTATTTGGAATGGGTTATATGACGCAAAGGTCCTCTCCCGGCTAAACCGAATAGTGAGCGCAATATTTTAAAACACATGGATATTGGGATTTCAGTTAAGTCACAACTTATTACCCAAAAATTTTCTTCAAATGGTTTAAACAAATTACCATTTTAATCTTTTACACAAAAAGATTCATCTCACAAAGTTTACCAATCTTTCACAAAGATCTATTCATAGATTTTCAAATCGATTTCCATTCCAATTTGGATTAGCTCATTAAATCTTTAAATCAAGATTTAATTCATAACTGTTAAAAACAATTCCATTTCGACCTCTTATACAAAAGGTACACCTTTCCAATTTCAAAACAAAGTTCAACAAATCTTTCACAAAGATTTATTCATAACTCGGAAAACCATTTTCATTTCAAACTTGAAATTCTTTTGACACAAATTGGAAATTAATTCCTTATATGAAAGCTTCTATTATTTGAAAACAAATACTTTTCATTTTGGAAAATTTGATTCTTTTATACGAGTTAAAGTCCTTAGGTTAAATTCAAATTCTCAAAACCATACTTTTAAAATGGTTTAAATTCATATAAACACATTTATAACATCTTTAACCAAAATTTCCAAACATGGAAATCAATTCCAAATTTTGAATTCAAATTCAAATTAAATTATTTAAATTGGAAAACTTTACCAAGTTATTCAAAATAACTTTTATCTTAAAAACTCCTTTTTAAAAGCTTTAACATTTAACCCAAATTTATTTCCAACGTCAATTGAAATTAAAATTTCAATTTAAAAAATATTAAATTTAAATCATCAGTGACTTAACCGATTTCCTCGAGAAATCCATATTTGTGTGTGTAAAAGTGTGGTCTAGGGGTTTACACAATAGTGCAACATCATCAGTCATTACAGATACAATCACAACAATATTGATAAGCGATATAATCCTATAACGCTTATCTATATACACAGAATCACAGATAGATCACAGATAAAATAATTTACATTCATCACAACTTGAATTAAAACAAATTTACATCACAAAGCATCACACAGTAGAGAATATCAAACAATTCACAGCATTCAATAAAATACAATCATCCATAAGTGAAACCAATTAAGATACCTGGTTAATCTAAACCGGATCATTTTCCTATGGATAATTCCTAGTCAGGGTTAATTAATAATTAATTAATTACAAACATTTAATTAATTATTCTTTAATTAATCATTAACTACCCTTTAATTAATAACTTTAACTAATTAACCTTTAATTAATTATTCTTAAATTAATTACCCTAATTAATTAACCACATTAATTAATTATTCTTTAAAGTAATTAACCTTTAATTACTTCACTAAGTAATTATACTTCAGTAATTACATTTATTAAATCATCAAGTGATTATCTTAAATTAATTAAACTTCATTAATTAGCTTAAACTAATCAAATTTAACTCAATTAATTACAATAAGTAATTAATTCCTTAATTACATTTATTAAGTAATTTTACTTAAATAATTTCACAAATGATTACCTCAAATTTATTAATATAATTAATTATTAAAATTAATCACCTTAATCAATTATTTAATAATCTTAAGTTAATGATCTTCATTAACTATTAACAAATCTTAAATTACTTCTCCTAAGTAATTAATGTTAGATTAATCATTTTTAATTACAAGTTAATTAATCTTTAATTACCCATTAATTAATCTCAAATTATTAAATTAATTAAGTGTTTAATTGTAACTTAATTACTTGATTAATTAATTCCTAATCATTAATTAATAATCTAATCTTATCTAATTAATGATCCTTAATTACAAATTAATTATTCCTCAATTAATTAACTTAAACCTTAATTAATTAAATTTAAATCCTTAATTACTTAATTAATGAATCCAAATCATTAATTAATTATATTATAAAGTTTTAAATCATAAAAATCTAATTTATCTTTGATATAAATCATTTCTTTTATTAATGATCTAATTATCATTAACTTAAGCATTTGAAAACAATTTACTTTTAAATTCCCTTTTCAAATTCCATTTTTAATTTAAGATTCAAAATTAAATACAAATTTAATTTTAACAAAATTAAAAAAAACAATTTAAAAAACTTCTTAAATCAAATGTTAAAGGAACTTTTATAAAGAATTTTATATACATAAGTTTTAAACATTTTATTGAAAAACCATTTCATTAAAAAAAATTAGAAACAGACAGGTTTAAAACCTGTAACCATCAAACTGTCTCGAGCTCAAAACTCAAAACCTGAGTCGATCTGGCAAAAACCTCGAGCAAACACTGCGAACTACTCGAGAAAGACTCGAGTAACCTTTTCTCTGCTCCAACCAAACTCACCAGAAAAACCAAGGAGATGCACCATGCACATGCACAGTGGCTCTGACCAACTCCAATCATCGCCGAAGCCTTCCACATGTCGTCGATCATCCTCGCACCTGATCCCGATCATCCAAACTTCGACAATACCCCAAAATCTAAATCGAGCATTTCTGCTCAAATCTGGAACAACAGATCAACCTGGAATCTCCTCGTACCCACTCCTCCGACCACCGGAGTAATTGAAACTCCGGCTACTCCTTCGTCAACACACCCATCTCCTTTTCTCAAAAGTTGGTAGCACTCGATCAATTGTAGAGGACGAACGAAGCAAAACACACGGCCTCGACCAAACTTGGGTACAGCCTTCAAACGATCGCCGACGCCACCACAATCACCTGACCACCCTCATGCTATTTTTCCCAGAGCCACCGATCACTCCTCCACCTCCAGGAGGAAACTCGACATCTCTGATCAACGAGATCACCCGCGGCGACCAAATTTGCATAACACAATCAAAGCCAAACTGCTCTCAAATTCTAACTCGAAAAATTATGATTTAAGCTTTAAAAATCATATTGAAGTATACGAATTCAATTTACTTGCCTGAATTCAAGAATTGAGAAGTTTAAATTTTAACCAATTTAAAGTTTTCCTCTGTTCTTTTAATTTCCAGAGCTAATACTAGGTTGTTTTGACTTGAATAAATTTTTAAATCAAAGCTTATGATAAAACAACCAAGTTTTGTTTAAGTCTTAAATCCAAACCAAGATTAAATCAAGAGATAATGATTTTTTTTAAATCAACTGGAGCTTGAAAATAAAGAAATAGAAATATCACAGAAACAAGCATGCACACCCATCCTATACATCCATATAAACAGACAATTCACTCATAAATAATCACACAGAACATACTTATTTTCCAAATATTAACATGCAACAAAATACATATACTTTAATTTTTAAAAAGTGATGTTACTCACATTGATTCGAAAAGAATGAACAGAGTCCTCATTTATGTTGAAACAGGCTTGAGAATGCTAGCTGAAACCCTTTTCTTTGATCCCTGATTTGTTTTGATATGTGTTGTTTATGTTGAAGTTTAAGATGATGTTATTTACTTCATATTTTACACAACTTGGATGGACGAAACTGAGATGAATAGATTGATATATGGGAGATGAGTTTACTGGGTGATACAGGGTGATATTATTTTGTTGTACAATCCAAAGTCAGAGATTTTTTTCAAATGGTGGCTGATAGAATATGGCATTAATTTCCATGTACAAACTTGAATATATATCATACTTATCCATTTTTTTATACGGTATGTACAAATGATTTTTCATTCTTGTATTGCAAACATGTATATTTTTTCATACTTTATTTATCACTAGAATTATCTAAGTGCTCACTTATGTGTCTACTTTAAAATTGTTATAGTTATTGTTATCGTTTTAGCTTGTATATCTATTACTATCTTTAACATCACTACTATTTTTATTTCTTTATTTTAACTTACTACCCAACATTTAATTTATAATTATTTATTTATTTTTTTTCTTTCCACTTATGTTTAATATCATTGTCTTCCTTTGCAAGCTAACACACATATATATTTATTTTTGTTGTCTAGTTTCACACTTATCCAATTTATTCATATTTGAATATATTTTATTTTTCTTCTTATACTTTGGAATATAAATGAATTTCTATATTTAATGTGTTGTTAAAATTTAGCTAATGTTTACTTTATATTTTACATAGTTTATTAACATATTGTTTAAATTTATTTATGTATTTATTTTATTTTATTTTTATAATTTATCTTATATATATTAATTTGTATTTTTAGCTTAAATTATTATTATTATTATTATTATTATTATTTTTACTTCCATTTCTATTTTAAATATTTATTATAATTAACTGTAATACTTATCGTCTTGTATTTCTATATGTATATATAGATATTAAATTTAACTTTTAAAGAAATTGTTTTTTTTCTTTTTCTTTTCTTAAAACTTAGTTATACTTTAATAAAATAAACACACATATGTTATAAAATATAGAATTTAATTTCAAACATCCTTTTAAAATTATTTTATATCAATTACAAAATATAACTTTCAAAATATTCATTAATATCCATTTGTATAAATAAAGGCACGCCTAATTTAATCATATCCAAAATCCAAATACAAATTTATTTTGTAAGATATTTAAATTCAAATCCCAATTTCAAATTCTATTCTCGATCTATTTTATATACATATTATCCCAAATATCAAAATAAATCCTCAATTAATTTATAGTTTAACTAAAATTTGATATTAATCACCAATTATTTCACAGTTTTTATTCAAAAATTAAATTAATTATCAATTCAAACTTATTTAAAATCCGGGATCGTTACATAGCAACAAACGGGACAACGAATGGACGGACTAAGGGCAATTTCCTAAAGCTGAATAGCCCCAACCCGTTGCCCACCGGTCCACCGATGGGGCACACCGGTGCACTGGTTGCGGCGAATCCTAGATCTGCTTCAGCTCCAGGGAACTCTGATGATAACTCTTCGATCTTAGATTGATTACAATGGTTCTAGGGTGTAAAAACATCAACTACAACTCAAACATGACATAATAATTTTAATTAGAATATCAATTTTCTAATTTCTAAGAAATAATACTTTCAGCATGCAATGATTTTAAGCAACAAAAAATCGATGCAATAGAAAAATAGCAATCAATAATAGAATCACCCAACCACACATGCAAATTGATCTATAGATAGGTCTTATAAGGTTTAACTCACTTTTACACTGCCTATAGCTTGCTAGATCCTCAATTAAGCCTTGGTAACTCTTAGCTTCACCAAAATTACGTAAAAACTCAAAAACAAAAACCAACCTGCCAGCAATTGGTCAAAAACGAGATCAAAGTCATTCTTTTATGTATCTAAAAGGGAGAGAAATGGTTTAGAACACTTACTCTATTTATCTTGGATTTTTTAAGGATTTTTCTGAATTAATCTTGAAGATTTTTCTCTAGACTGGGGTTTTTCTTTTAGCTTTGAGAAACCTATTTTATTTTCTGCCTAAGATAAAATGAATGTATAGTTCATTCTCAATTACAAAGGAGATAAGGATTCTCCCTTATTTGCACTGATGGGTTGAAATTTACATTAAGCCCAATACCCATATTTTAATTAAAAGAATCGACTTTTTAAACTATTTTAACAATGAACACATTTTTATTAAGATTTCTAAATATCTCAAATTCTCCTTTTATTTAAAAATAAAAGATTCAAACTAAATAATTATACTTGTCTAATATCAGATTCCAATTACCTTTAAATAAACTCTTAAATTATAATTTCTTAATATTCTTTAAATTTAGATTTATTAAAATCAACTAACTCTCAATAATATTTTTAAATGATTCTTTACATTTTGAAAATACTAATATTTCTAAATTTCACTATGATTTAGAATTATATATTCTAAAACAAATTATCTTTTATAAAAGACAACAAATTCCAAACTAATGATTTAAATTTTCAAATTAAATCATTATTTATTTTATTATATTTATTCAAAAATCAAGGTCGTTACACTACAAATTAAAATAGATCCAATATTAAGAAATCAAAAAAATACTACACATATAACCATTTGGAGATTAGGATATTCGGCTGAAGGAAAAACATAAAATTGTTTTTGGAATGAAGGATGCATCAATTATTTTTATGTTAAAAGGATGCGGGTTTTATACTTTCGCGTGAAGAAAATTCTTTACAAAAAATTAGATTGGGATGTCTTCTTTAATCTTGTTCTCAATTCACAAGAATAGGCGGCGACATCACAAGAACAGACGGTGCGACATCACAAGAACAGACAGCGACGACTGCGCTACCACAGGCAAAAGCGGAGCTCGTTTAGACGAAGGCGGAGCTCGTTTAAGCGAACGTGATGGAGTGTAGGTGGTGGCGACAAATTTGAAGGTGTTGGGTGATGCGGGCGACGACTTCAATGGCCGAATTCAGGTAAGCGGCGGTGGAGTGGTGGTGAAGGTTGTTGGTCGTGCTGAAGGTAACGATGACGATTATGTGTGTTGAAATGAAATAAGAAGAAAAATGCTATATGAACTTATCATTATAATTCTATATGTGTAATGCATAATTTGAATGTTATATTCTGTATTATTGTTTTAATTTATGCATTTGTAACAACATAATTGAATGTTCCTAAATTTCAAGGATCTGTAGTAAATTTTGTTTTAAGAATGTGCACAAGATGTGATTTTGATTAGATAAAATTATCATGTGTTTCATAAGATGATAAAATATGCATAAAACATAATGCATCAATTGCTTGTTTACTTGTTTATTGAGTTGCTTTATTTTGAATATTACTCATAAATAAAATGCTATCACTTTGCTAAAATACTAGTGTACTTTATAAATAAAATGATATATTAAACTATCATTTTAAATATTATAAGCATGTTTATGGACTTTGTAATTAAAACGCTACACTAAACTGTTTTTTAGTGGACTTTATAATTAAAATGTTACAATAAACTATAATTTTGCATATTTTAAACATGCTAATGGACCTTGTAATTAAAATGCTATATTAAAATATCATTTTGAATATTTTAGACATGACAGTTAACTATAATACTAAATGCTACATTAAACTATTTTAACTATCATTTGCCACATTCAATACGTTCTAATGCACTTTAAAAATAGAAATGATATTTTTAATTATCATTCGGCACATTTGATACATTGTAATGCACTTTAAAAAAACAAATGATATTTTTAATTATCATTCGGCACATTCCATTCAATTTGATATATTGTAATTCACTAATTTAAAAATACCAATAATAGATTGGTTCCATATGTATCGATTAGGATTGACATCCAGTTACATTTTGCATTCATATGTACCCAATTAGGTTTGGAATTTGATTAGCTTTGGCATCCATACATACCCGATTAGGATTGACGTCCTGTTAGCTTTTGCATCCATACGTACCCGATTAGGCTTGGCATTCAATTAATTTTTGCACTCGATGGTATGATCAGTTAAACATTGTATCTTGAGTATAGATTGGTTTCGTATGTACACGATTAAGCTTGGTATTCGGTTAGCATTTACATTCGATGGTATGCTCGGTTAAACAATATATCTCAGGTATAGATTGGTTCATATGTACCCGATTAGGTTCGGCATTCGGTTAACTTTTACATTCGTACATACTCGATTAGGCTTGGCATTCGATTAGCTTCTGCATCCGTATGTACCCGATTAGGCTTGGCATCCGGTTATCATTTGCATCCATACGTACCAGATTAGGCTTGACATTCGGTTAGCTTTTACATTTGATGGTACACTCGGTTAAACAATATATCTCGAGTATAGATTGGTTTCATATGTACCCGATTAGGTTTGGCATCTGGTTAGCTTTTGCATCCATACGTACTCGATTAGGCTTGGCATTTGGTTAGACTTTGCATCCGTATGTGCCAGATTAGGCTTGGCATCCGGTTAGCTTTTGCACCCATATGTACCCGATTAGGCTTGGCATCCGGTTAGCTTTTACATTCGATGGTACACTCGGTAAAACAATATATCTCAGGTATAGATTGGTTTCGTATGTACCCAACTAGGCTTAGCATCCGGTTAGCTTTTATTTTTGATGGTACGCTCAGTTAAACAATATATATCAGGTATATATTAGTTTCATATGTACCCCATTAGGTTCTGCATTCAGTTAGTTTATGCATCCATACATACCCGATTAGGCTTGGCACCCAGTTAGCTATTGCATCAGTTTTACTTGATTAGGCTTGGCATCCGGTTATCATTTATATCCATACATAACCGATTAGGCTTGGCATTCGGTTAGCTTTTACATTTGATGGTATGCTCGGTTAAACAACATAACTCGGGTATAGATTGTTTTCATATGTAGCCGATTAGGTTTGGCATGCAGTTAGCTTTTGTATCCATTCATATCCGATTAGGCTTGGCAATTGGTTAGCTTTTGCATCCATATGTACCTGATTAGGCTTGGCATCCGGCTAGCTCATCCGTATGTACCCGATCAGGCTCGTCAATTGGTTAGCTTTTGCATCCATATGTACCTGATTAGGCGTGGCATCCGGTTAGCTTTTGCATCCATATGTACCCGATTAGGCTTGGGATCCAGTTAGCTTTTGCATCTGTATGTACTCGATTAGGCTTGGCATTTGGTTAGCTTTTGCATCCATATATACCTGATTAGGCTTGGCATCTAGTTAGCTTTTACATTCGATGGTATGCTCTGTTAAACAATATATCTCAGGTATAGATTGGTTTCATATATACCAGATTAGGCTTGGCATCCGGTTATTTTTTGCATCCATATGTACTCGATTAGGGTTGGCATCTAGTTATCTTTTGTATCCATACGTACTCGATTAGGTCTGGCATCCAGTTAGCTTTTGCATCCATATATACCTGATTAGGTTTGGAATCCATTTTTCTTTTGCATTCATATGTAGTTGATTAGGTTTGGCATCAGGTTGGATTTTTCATCCATACGTACTTGATTAGGCTTGACATCTAGTTAGCTTTTTCATTCGATGGTATGCTCAGTTAAACAATATATCTCGGTGACCGAGCCTATAATTGAGCCTGCGACCGAGCCCATGACCTTGCCTGTAACTGAGCCTTTGACCGAGCCCGTGAAATGATAGCAGACTTTGTACTTGAAATGCTACAATAAAATATCATTTTGAATATTTTACACATGGTAGTGAACTTTATAACTATAATGTTTCTTTAAATTATCATTTTGTATATCCTAAACATGCTTGTAGACTTTGTAATTGAAATGTTACATTAAAATATCATTTTGCATATTGTAAACATGATAGTGGAATTCATGACTCAAATGCTATGTTAAACTATTATTTCGCATACCTTAAATATGAAAGTGGACGTTTTAATAAAAATGATACACTAAATCTTATTTTGCATGTTGTAATCATTATAGTAGACTTTATAACTAAAATGATACATTAAAATATCATATTGCATATTCTAAACATGATAGTGGACTTCATAACTCAAATACAATGTTAAACTATCATTTTGCATACCTTAAATATGCTAGTGGACTTTGTAATTAAAATGATACATTAAATCTCATTTTGATATTATAACCATGATATTGGACTTCATAACTAAAATGCTACATTAACCTATCATTTTGCGTATTGTAAATATGATAGTGGACTTCATAACTCAAATGTTACGTTAAACTATCATTTTGCATATAAACATGGTAGTATACTTTGTGATTAAAATGCTACATTAAATCTCATTTTGCACATTGTAACCATGATATTGGACTTTATAACTACAATGCTATATCAAACTATCATTTTGCATATTCTAAACATGGTAATAGACTTCATAACTCAAATAGTATATTAAACTATCATTTTACATACCTTAAATATGCTAGTGGACTTTATGATTAAAATACTACATAAAATCTCATTTTGTATATTGTAATCATGCTATTGGACTTCATAACTAAAATAATATATTAAACTATCATTTTGCATATTTTAAACATGATAGTGGACTTCATAACTCAAATGCTACATTAAACTATCATTTTGTATATCATGAACATGGCAGTGGTTTTTGTGATTAAAATGTTACATTAAAAAATACATATGCTATATGCAGTTATTATTTTGCATATTCTATTTTTGGTAGTTCTTTAGGAATGCATATTTCATTTTGTATATTCTATTCATGCTAGCTCACTTTAAATATACTTACGCTAAATTCAAGTATCATTTTGCATATTTTTTCATCCTTGTTCAATTGAAATATACTTATGTTATATCCAACTATCATTTCACATCGTCAGATAATGGTACTATATTTTAAAAGTACAAATGCTATATTAGTCAATCATTTAGCATATTAAACATAGTTTACTGTGTTTCAAATATAGAAATGCTATATCTAAATATCATTTGACTTGTGATTAAAACTTTTTGGACTTTCTTCTTCTTCTATGTTCTGCTTTCCCATTTATTTCTTACCTCTAAATTTAGCAGCTCTCGACTTCAACTTTCATGAAATTTCTGATTTACATTTTAATTAGAGTATCGAATTAGGTTTTTTGCGATTTCGAAATGGATGACGGCGGCTTGGGCGACGGCGACTAGGGCAGGCTAGGGCGGCGGCTAGTGCACGCTTCAAACGACGGAGGAAACAGTTGAAGTTGGGAAATTGAAGAAAACGTGCTACTGTCCTTGAGCCTAAATTTTAAAAGTTGCGTCCTAGATTTAAAAATTAGTTTAAGGTTTTACCTTTAAACTAATTATCTCTTTGGAGATACCATTTAATTTTGTTATACAAAAGTTAATTTAAGCTTCATGAATGCATCAGATATAAACACAAAGCTTTATGTACTATGTTGAATAGTTAATTGTTTGTCTGGATTATATATGATGGTTGAACTGATATCATTTTGTAGGCTTCATTGAGGTCTAATTGCAATCGATTAGAGAAAGGAAACCATCAAGAAAATGAAAAATAAACAAACTATACATTTTAATTTATAAGTAGATATCATAAGATATTAAAGCTCATGGAGAATCCTCTAAGCAGAGCTTTATTGTATTGAAAGTGACAATGGTTTTTAGTGTATTGACATATATAAGTTAGGTCTGAAATATAGGTTAGGTCCTTATTGAGTAGGGTAGCTTTATAGTATTGAAAGTGACAAGGGATTTTAATGTATTTGATTAATAAAAGAGGAGCCGAAACCTGTATTGAAAGTGACAAGGGGTTTAATATGTTTTTGATTAATATACGAGAACGAAAACTAGTATTCGAAAACTAATATGAGGGAGGTAACTAAGTTGTGAACCCTCTATTTCAAAGTTTCTGTTGGCATTTATAGATTAAGACGCTCCATTTCCAAATTTATATGTTCCCATGCCTCTATTTAATTTTACAAATTCATCTAATAATTTAATTAACTAACTTTGGTTATAAAAATTTGCATATAATTTAGTAGAAATACAAAAATTAATATAAGTTAATATAATAAAGATAGGGTAAGAAATGCATGCATGTTTACATTTGATTAATACAAGTACCCCCTCACATCTTCCGCTATGCGTGCACTTCGTATAGTGTATAAGAGGCAAGACCACTGAACGAAGCTCTTTTCATGTCAGCGTCATGATTTGACATCCCTACTTCACCCCTAAAGCACATATATTTTCATGGTATAATTTATTATAACAAAAGGAATCTCTTGTTGTTACATGCTACTAATCTCATATGTATACTCGTCTTTTTTAAAATATCCAGCATTATGGGAATAATCATAATCCAATCCATGCCCCACTCCAATACAATGCGAGCCACACCTAACAGATTATTCCTCCATTGAACTTGACCTACCTGTAAAGAAACTTATATTAGCTTGTTGATTTATGTTGTTATAAAGCATTGGTACTAGAAATGCAATGAGCTAGGAAAAGAGATTTGTTTTGCACATAATAAAATTTAATTCAGATTTATAGAACTTCGCATTTTATTTCATGTATTTTGTACTTTTCCATTATATGGTTGTTCTCGTTTTTGTCTATGAGAATTATGAAATACTAAACTGATTATAGATTACTAGATATGAATAAATGTCATATATATTATTTTACAAGTCAAATATGGTTTTCTTTACATATTTATAAAACAAAAAAGGGATGGATAGATTTGTCGTATAATAATTAGATTTTCGTTGTGCAGACAAGATTCAAGATGGATGAAGTATACAAGGATTTTTTGTTTAAGATGTTGGGACTGATGGAGAAATTCAAAATCAAGATTGGTTTCCACTATTAAAGTAGCATCTACTTGTACTGACTCTTCCTCTGGATTAGCCACGCTAAAACCAAACAATATAGACAATGTTCAAGAGTGGAATGACTTTGTGAAGGAAAAAATATCAGAAAAATTTAAGGCAATAAGCTGTATTTTATTCACTATAAATTAAAAAGTAAATTACAATTTATTAATGAATTTCTCTTATATAAACAACTAGCAACAAAAACAGAGTACTAAGAGATAAGAATAAAATTCCACACACAATGAGTATAACCAAAATTAATATAAGTTAAGATAAGAACCAATGCGTTATAACAACATAAAACATCAAGTTAATATAAGTTTATTTACAATTAGGTCAAGTTCAATGGAGGAATAATCTGTTAGGTGTGGCTCGCATTATATTGGAGTGAGTATGCGGATTGGATTATGATTAGTCCCACATCACTAGATATTCTAAAAGAGATGAATATAATATGAGATTCGTAGCATGTAATAACTAGGGATTCCATTTATTACAATAAATGTTGCCATGAAAATATATGTGCTTTAAGGGGAATGTAGGGATATTCAATCATGACGTTTGCACCAAAAGCACCATTGTTCAAGTGGTTAAGTGATTCGGCTTTGGTGCGAGAGGTCACAAGTTCGAAACTTGCATAGCGTGATTCGAACGTTTATTGACATGTGATATGTTGTCCCAGTGACATGTTGTATATAAAGTATCATTTCAAAAAAAAGAGCTTCGTTCAATGGTCTTGCCTTTTCTATACTAAATGAAGTGCACACATAGTGGAAGATGCGAGGAGATGCCGAAAATTTCAACCTAATCCTGGTTGAAACTCAAATTATTTAAGCAGCAAATGACAATGGTTTAGTAATATATTGGAAGACACTAGGGATAGGCTACAAATCACACGTAACCTAAAATATTTATAAACTACCTAGAAAAAAACATGTTTGGTTTTAGATATCAGCACTTAAAATTTCCAACTTGCTATTCAAATGAATTCGGCATCGCCGGCTGAATCATATTTATCAAAATTCCAGGACTAATAAGAATTACCATGTGCACAATAAAGAAGTATCATAAAATTTTAATTAACCAAAATAATATTAATAATATTTTGAATACTTCATATAAACTGGTTTTAGGAAGAAAAATATCAGATATGGGAGAAAATGCATTTTAGGCATAATTACCAGGAAAAGGTGTAATGGTCAAAACTTTAACAACTATTATAAGCCCGAAGTTGTATCAGAACTAAATATAGTCCAAAGTTTCTAATACAGAATCAAAGTTAATCAAAACTTTTTCTACTATTCAAACAAATAATACATGCATTGACTGTTGACACATCAAATATTAGCATAAACAAATAAAACACTACTATTATTAGTATCAACCACCACTATTTTATGAGACGGGCATCTCACAAAAAATAAAAAATAAAACTAAAAAAACTAAATTGACTTTATGGTGTAATAAGCATAACTTTTACACTGAGTGCTTTTGGAATATTTTCATACTTGAGTACAAATGCATAAATCTTTTCTTAAGTCCATGTTGATTTTTTTTCACTCGGTAATAGTCATAGGTATCATCTCCCTTGCTAAGGTACTAAGATAAGATGACAAGTGTTTTGAATTAAAACCTATTGGTTGACCTCGATTATTGAATTCAACTTCGGCTTTCTCATTCGGTGTCAAAGAAAATATTTTCATCATCATCTTTCCTCTTTTTTGAATGTTGCTTGTTGAAAACCATTATTAGAAAAATCTGAGTTGTTCATGGCATCCATGGTGTTGAGTGAGTCTGAGTTTATGGGAGTAATAATTGGAGAGCTGGTTGAATTAGGGCCAGGAACGACATTTGAAGTCTGAATTTTGTTGGGTGGAGGCTGCATTTCAATATACACTTGCAAGGAGATCTTCTAACAGTAGTGTTTGAACTCTGAAGAGTATGAGCGCTTCAACTTCAATATCTCTCGATCCATTGATTTTACACCACCAGTTTTATCTTTTGTACGAAAAGCTGCAACTGCAGCTAAAGTTTTCTTCTTTGAATGTCTCGTTGCTACTTTTGATGTCTGAAATTAGCAAACACTTGGCATGAAATATTTTTACAAATATCCATTGAGTATTAGTTGTAGTCAGATATTACATAGAAGCAGATGGAATTGTGGAAATAGTAGGTAATGTTATCGGCAGATATAAACTGAACAATGCCTGATATTACATAAAGTTTCTAGTAAGGTATCAGGTTTCGACCGGACCGGAACCACGAGATTCCGGCCATCTCGACTCGGTTCCGGCCAGAGGCGGGACGAGATTAAGTCAAAATCTCGTCCCGCTGCTCGTCGATAAAAAAATCAAAAAAATTTCAAATTTTTTGCAATTGCTGTTTTAATTATAAAAAAAAGTAAAACCAAAGAAGAATCGAATTTAACCAAAAACTAACCTCAAAATCGACGTCGACTTCAACCGTTTGAGCATCAACCTGGACTTCGACTACGTGCAACGAGATGTTTGCCTTTGACCTTCGAGCTCGACTTCGAGCTTGATATTATTTTTCTTTCTTTCGTTTTTTTTCATCTTTTCGTGATTTTTTTGCTTTGCTGAGATAATTTGATTGATTGACGGGGTAAGCGTTAATATTGGTTAGGGTTTAGATGGGCTGAATGGTAATAGACTTTGGGATTTTAACTTAGGTCTTCATATGTTTAAAAGAAAATAGTAAGTGACAGCGTGGTTGGTTAAGTTATATTAGGGTTAACTTATTTTTAATTTAGGGTTATTTAGGCAAAATTAAGTGTTCATCCATGTTTATTTAATAGTGTTGTATATTATATTATTACATTTGCAATTTTTATCATTACTTTTTCATTAATATACAGAAATACGGTATCAGGACCGAAATCGAAACAAGAACCGAAACTTCCGAAATTGATAAAAACTTATAAAATTTCAAATGACTGAAACCGAGTTCTCGAACTGTGGTTTCTAGTACTAGTTTTACTACTTGTAAGAACTTAACTTGGTGAATCTAAAACTAAAGAAGGTAAAGTTATGGGTGAGAACTGGAACTAGTTTAAAAGGAATGTAAAGTGAACTGGCCCTTATAAAATGCATGGTGGATATGTGCCAACTATTTTTTTAGTTTTGATAATTATGCGTTTATTGCCGAAAAACTAAGAAAAAATGATTTTAACATTGAATGATTCAAATTCGAACAGAGATGTTTCAGTAAGGATGGTTGTTAGTCAGTAACCTTCTCAATGAACTGATCAGAATGACAAACTATGGTAACAATGAATATATAAGTATGGAGTATGCAAAAGCAAAGGTAAACATATGAACTAAGTTAACTACATGAGAAATAACCTCCTTATCCCCCTTCCCCCCTCTTTTTATTTTAATGTGTTTGCTAGTCTTCTGTTCAGGTAGTTGCGGTCTATTCATGGCTTGGCTATCACTTGTGCTTATTAGGTGGGTTATTTCTGGTTTCTCCTAGGGATGATTGACCGGGTCTTTCTATTCTGCTGATGGTCCGCTGTGGTTACTCTCCTTGTGCTCTTACGCTGGTTTTCGTTGGTAGACCTTAGGCTTGATTCCACATCTCTGTGCTCTGTCAGTGGTTCCGTAGCCATCTACGTTGGTCAGGGGTACTCCGTGCTGGCTTCTCTTTCCGAAAGGTTTTAGGCTCCTTCCCTAGGAGTTTGATTTCTCTGGCTTCCCTGCTTTGGATGTTTTTAGTTCTGTTTCTTTTGTGGTTTTGCGTGGAGGTCTGGTCTTTACTTTTGGTAAAGAGGAGGGGGGGTGTTTGCTGGTGGTTTCTCTTTCTCTTTTCTGTTTCTTTGTAGAGTGGCGTGGAGCTGTCATTTTTGTCTTTGTCTTTCTGGTTTCTGCTTTTGTAGCTACAAATTTTGGTCTTTGGGTGGCATATGTCTTTCATATGCTAGTCCCATGTTCTGTGAGCCACCGGAGAATGGCATTTATTCTCCTTTTTGTTTATAGATTCTTGGTTTTTATAAAAAAAACTACATGAGAAATATAATCTTTCTAAAGAAGAAGATGGTTTTCAAATAGAAGTGATCACTGAAACCGAAAAATACTTCAGAAAATAATAACGCAAGGAGGATAGCATGTTTAATCAGAAAATACTTTGATCAGTCTTTAGGGCATGCTATATCTTACTGGTAAAATATAAGAAACCAGAAAAATAGAAATCTAGCTGAGCTGAGGTGAAATGTAGGTGAAATGCATAGACTATGTAAATGATTAGTCTGTCTTAAAGTAAAATAATCATCTATGCAACTCATAAACAAGAGTCATATATTTTGAAACTAGTTTTTCTTATTGTACGTTTCCACGTACAAATCATAGTGCACGTTTAATCCCTTTAATGTTGACTCATATTAGTATTAAACAATTCAAACTGATACGCATGAAAACTCTCTGAAATTTCTCTATTTACATGAAAACTGATAAAAGATTACATATCATACAATTTCACTGGAGGCCTGATGTCCCTCACACATTTTAAATCTCCACCATGTATTGCAGTCATCCTAATTTATTTGAATAACTTTATTATTTTTTTGTAAGAGGTTTATAAGATGTGATTGTTTTTCTGGCATGTCAATGCCAGTTATAGGACAAAAATATGATAGAAATTGCAGTTAAAGTTTTTTACAATAAGGATCTTGATACAATGGTATAAGGAATTAAGATGAATATCATAGTAAGCTAATTCTATTTGTAAAACGGACACATTGTACTTACTTTTTATCAGCTTAAGAACCAAGATATTAGTATAATGCCATTCAATCAATGTAATAGGAAAGGAGTTCAAGGAGATACTGTCATGACTATATGCATGTTGTGCAGTATATTTGTCCCATAGTTAATGTTGCAAATGAATTCAAGAAAAAAAAACATGCACATGTGACGTACATTCACTTTATAACAGCTTTGCAAAATGCAAGAGGTAGCAAATATCAATAATGAACAATATACATCAGTCGTGACATGAGAATAAAATAGTTGACACATCGGCTGTGGTTTTCTGAGAATCACAACCATGCTAAAAAACCAACGTGGCTAAAATCAACTTTATCAGGTTTGTGTTCAACTTTCACCAGTTGTATATGTACATTCCTTGTAAAAACTAAAGAAGGCGATAAGTTACATATTAACTAACAATGTACAATCTCGGAACTTAATTACTGTTAGGATGCATGACATATATTGTTAACGAGAAAACTTGTCAACACCCCAAAATTGAATTCAAAGTGTAGATAACTGTGACGATCCGGGATTTTCGACCCTCGAAAATCAACATCTATAGGTTCACTGTATAACATGCCGAATATTCAAGTGCCGAAAACACCGATCGCTAGAGGTGAAGGAAGAAAAAGGTAGAAGAAAATAGAAACAACAACACAAAATCTCACAATCGCAGCGGAACAAAATATAATATATAATAACAGACTTTTATACAAAAGAATCTATAACTGTTTTATACTTACAATCATCAGAGTACAACAATCAATACATCAATCTGGACAGTTATAATAACTTGTCCTCATATAGCAGAAATATGAATCAAGTACGGAAATACGTCTCTATCATCCAGCTCATCTCCTGAGCTCCATAGCATCCTATCTTGAATCTGTAATACTCGGTCTGACCCGAGCATTATAATAAAATAACACTCGAGTCAGTTTGGAAAACCAGCGTGAGAAAACACATTCAATTTGAATTATTAATTTTTATCAAAATCCTTTGAAAACAAATATATCTTGTAAGACCACGTCACACATAAACACGATGGGTTTTACCTTACGATAACCAAAACAATTTTTTATCAAAATCATCTGATATTATAATAATGTCTATAGAAAGTAAATAGAAAATAGCTGAAATGCTTGCATCTTACGTTTCAGCATAGTTGGGCACTATCAAAACCGTACGACGCTTATTGGAGAATGGATTCCATACAATGATTGGGCTACTGGGTACTGCCTATCACAGTACACCTCTAGAAAAATGTACCGAGGACCTTGTCGGGATCCCCTGCCAACACAAGACCGGCCTATCTCTAACCTGGATAGTACCGAATATGTTATCACCCCGGGTGTTCCCACCCTTAAAATCGAGCGTTCACTTTTCCATTCACAACCATATTCATAATTTATAATATATCCGAGGGTATCTAGAAAAGTGATAACATACCCTAATTGGGTGCGACCCACTTAGCCTTGCTGCATCTTCCCTGTTTTAGTCATTCTCGGTTGATGAGGCTTGAGTCTACGTTTACCTTTTAAGAACAAATTCCACTTAGAATGCTCATCTTCCTCCAATGTCGATGTTCTGATAGCATTCGTCCATACAAGTTGTTCTAGGTCTGGACAAACCGAATCACTGTCTTCACTATCTTCACGATATCCATTTGTAATGCTCAAATCGGATTGAAGTGGTTTTCAGATAATTAAATCCGAGTCCGGTCTCTTCGAAACGATCAACGAAATTGGCCAATATTTAATGGTCGGTTATTTAACTATCAATATAACATCCATAAACAGTCACTTGGCCCATATTATAATTTTTCCAAAATATTTATTTTCAAAATATCTTTATAAGATATATATTCAAATCCCTTCCAAATTTTCCAACATTTGAAACGATTTCAAATCCTTATATTTCAACGGGATATTCCCACACCTTCTAAATACTTAGAATATTTTCCAACTCCATTTTTATGTTCAACGCTTAGGAAGTATTCCATTTATTTCCTATTTTCTATTTTCTCAAAATCATTTACAATTTATTTGTAAATTTCTTAACTCATTTATGACGAATTTTATAAGTTTCGGGGTTCCTTAATTAATTTCCTTTAATATTTCCAAAGTCAAAATACTTATCTATAATTCTAAATATCCATTTCTAACTTCTTTTATGAATCCTAATTCATTTTTTTGAAGTTCACTTTTATTTAAATACTTCGAAAATTTTCCTTACATTTCCCTAAATTCTATTTTGAGAATCTCTCTTATAAATCCATCTACTGAAATAACCCCGTTTCCAAATCTCGAGAGGACTTATAAATAAATTTAAATCATTACAAAACTCTATATATATATATAAAATAAGTATTTAAAAGAATAATAATTTATTTTTAAAACATGTTCAAGTAATTATTTAAAAATATCATAACTCTTTAAATAAACAAATCAATTTTTAAAGCTGATTATAAAAATTAGAATTTATCACAATAAATATTAAACATTTGAAAATCCACTTACCGAGGAATTTCAATACTAACTAATTTAAATTTACATAGTTAATAAATAAAATTTCCTTTTAGAAACCAATTTAACTTCTTAATAAATAAAAATATACTTTTAAAATCTCAATAACCAATTCAATTTATAAATTCCTCTCGATCCACATCACATCATTTCCATTCCGATCTCCTTAGCCATTTTCACTTTTCAAAATAGAACCCACTATTTTTCCCAAACCTATTTTCATATCTCGATATAAATTCACACTCTGGAATTTTATTCCAATTTATCAATTGGTATCCCTTTTTCTTATTTATAAACATCGTTTATAAATTTATAAACTCCTTTGAGTTTCACTTATTTATAAAACTAATCCCATTTATAAAATCTCATTTTATAAATCCATTTCTTAATGGATTCCATTATTTCACAAATCTATTTAAAATATCATTTAAAAATCCATCGTTTAAAAATCCTCTATATAAATTATTTTAAGGTCTCTATTTTAAACGTTTTACGAATAGATAAGTACAACCCCAATATCAAATCATTTATTTTATCCAAATCAACTTTCTTTTCAATAATCCAAATTTCGATATAAATATTTTTATATTCAAAATCTCCTATTAAATTCCTTCAATTTCCAAAATAATATTTATGGTATTAAAATACCAAAATTCAGGCCAGTGCTACCATAGCATCCAATAATTCACACCACAACAATAACTATATCAGATTATTCTAACACATCATATTTTACTGTATATGAAAAACAATTAATATAAATTTGAGGAATCCAGTTGGATCCCTCCAACCTATTTCCCTGCATCCACAGATGTTAATACAACATAAAAATAACAATCCCACTTCGAGGGGGAAATAGCGGTATATAGGGTCATCCGCTATTATGCGGGGAACATAGGGTCTCATCCGCTAAAATATGTGGGAATATATCCAACTACCAAGATATATACTACTATATATATAATATAACATATCATTCAACAGATAATAATTTATAAATTCAACCAAGCTTCCAATAATTAATTTTAACTATTTAAAATTAAATTCGGCAATCCAAATGAGTGAGAATTTCACACCTTGATTTTTAAATTGCCAAACACCCAGATTTTAAATTCTCAGCTGCCTCCGAAAAATTCCTAAACCAAATCTATTGCATAGATTTTCCAGATCAAACCAAACTCGACTTGTTATATTCATTTTGGACATCACATAGATAAATTATGAATTTATGAAATTTGAAATAAATTAGTTGAAAATTCAGTTAAACTTAAATTGTTTTTTTAAATTAAATTACCTCCCAATACACGCTTACAGGCACGCACACGAGCTTGACTTGAATCACGACCTCGCACGAATGGGATATACAATTTATAAATATTTGATTTCATAATATGATTTATATATTCTAATTACAATAATTAATATCTTAATTAACATAACCTCTACATCACTCAGCCGCTACTATCATCAACTGCAGCCTCATGTGCAAAATAATAGCACACACCCCGAAACTCGGGTCTAAAACTGCATATCTATCATAGTCGCACCTTCCCCCAACGTCACTCAGGTTGCCATCCCTGCTACCATCGCGACTTGTTGTGATGACCATGCGGCCTTCACTTCGAGTGTGCTAGTGCCATGTACCATCACCCCCTCTTAAATCGCCTTGGCCAACGACCAACAAACGACGACGAAATCAAAACCTAAATGAAATCGAACGCCTTGCCTAACTCCAACCACAGACACGCCTTGACTCGACTAGCACCATTCAACCTGGCCCATCCTCCACGTCATTCGCCTCCTCCAACCAGAACGCGAGGTGCACACGTTACTCTAGGTCGCCACACAACCATCGCCGAATCCCCTCAAAGGTCTTCGATCGTGATTCCAAACCAAATCGAGTTCGAGCCTTTACCTTGAAACACCCCACACCCCTTAGTATACCCAAAAGGACACACTAAAAGATGCGGTGCGTTGTAGATATAACAAAAACTAGCAAAGACTAAGATTCACAAAATAAAATAGATAAAAACAGCGGAAACAATTAAAATAATAATTTGCTAAAAGTCAAACTTCATAATATAGAATTATAAAACCAAATACATCATATGTCTCAAAATACCAATATATGTCTCATGAAATCAAAACCTCAGTCTCATAAATATCAAAGTACAAACTATCCCTCACAAAGTGCCAGTACATAGAATAAGCTAAAAACTGAAAATAAAGAAGAGAAAGACATAAGAAATATCTACCAAAGAAGTCTCCAAGTGTCTGCAACCTATCGTCCTTGCTCTTGCTAGCCTATGGGGAGAAAAAGGGAAAATCGAGGAGTGGGTCAGACTAAAAGTCTGGTGAATGATAGTAATTACTAGAATCTTTAAGCAAAGTAAAAGTAATAGACTTTACAATAGTTCTAGTATATAAAAGGAAAGAAAGGAAATAGAGAGAAGGAATAAGCTGGAAATAAATACGAATTAACTAAATTGACATAATTGATTAACTTTAATTGATTGCACTTGTCTTTATTAGCTGCTTTGATTAGGCTGAATTCCTAATCCTATAATTAGGTTGAAATCCTAATTCTACGCTTTTGATCGGCCTGTTACTCCATAGACCTTACTGCGGACTAGACGCTATATAACTCTCTACACATAAGGTAATGACATCTATGAAAGATGCCCAAAGTACAATGGTGTCTACAAAAGATGCACAAAGTATTTATTGTGGACTAGACGTTATATAGCTCCATACACAGAAGGCAATGGTGTCTACGATAGGCACACATACTAAGCGCATGGAACTCATAGCGATTACTGAGCACCGAAATGGAAGTCGCACGCGTAACTGCCACCATGCTCATGCTACCTACTGCTCCACCTATTGGGTCTTCATATTACATGTGCTCCAGCATAAGCGTGCCCCTCGTCTCACTTCAGGATTATGTGAAACACCGTGTCCATAGAAAAATATGAGAAATGTTGGTGGTACTGGCCCGTCATCCAAACAATATCTAGTTGTGCCCCTTTGCCCAAATTCCCATGATTTGTACTTCTACTTATTGACCAATTACTACTATTATTAGCATAAGCGTGTCCTCTTCCCACTTCAGGCTAATATGAGACCACCATTTTGTCTAATAGGGAATGCTTTTTGGTACAGGTCATACTTTCATCTTTGCTTATTAACTTAGGTAAATTATTTAAATAAGCCTTTATTATTATCTTCACTAACTTTGCTTATTAATTTATCCTAAGTCTTAAAATAAGCATCCTTCTATTCTATTTCTTATTATAACCTACGTTATAATCATGCTTATTACTTAACCCAATGTCTAAGTGGAAAATAAGTTCCTTCCATCTTAAACTCTTTTTAGTTATAATTCTAAGTTATAAATAGACCAATTGTGATGACCCGCCTTTCATTCAATAGAAAGACGTATCGTCGATTAGAAAGAAATAGGTAGAAAAGAGAATAGATGGAAAGAAATAACTAAACAATATCAGAATCTCACAGTGGAACAGAAAAATATATCACATCACATTAGTATTACGTAATAGTCACTAATATCATCCATCAGAGTCATACAATTACACAACATTACATTAGACAGTCATGAAGACCTGTCTATCCATTACATTCCAAAATACAAACAAAGATACGACACAGCGGAAACATATATATAGCTAGATACGCAGAAGCCTCCTGCTCCAATCCTTCCTCCTTTATACGTCAAATCCAACTTGAATCACTTGGCTACTCATAAAAATTTGAGTACCCAAGAGTTTAAGAAAAACAGAAATAAACTCCGGGTCAGACATGGGTCTGGTGTGAGTAAACGGTTAAGTTGTTTAACTTGAAAAACTTTTGAAATAAAAGGTATCTCGTAAGACTCTCCGCAAATAAACACGGACAAGTGTTTCCCTTACGATAACCAAAAAATTTGATAGGAAATCCGGTTATATTATAATAGTGTCTAGGGTTTTCAATATAAATAGGAAATAGCTGGAATGCTTACATCTCACGTTCCAACATAGTTGGGCATAATCAAAACCGTACGGGCACTTATTGGAGATTGGATTCCATACAATGGCAGGGCTACTAGGGTACCGCCCGTCATAGTACCTGGTCTAGATCAGAGCACCGAGGATTCTCCCTAATCCCCTGCAACAGAAGACCAGAGGTACCCCTTACTGGATAGTCTGAATAAGACAACCCTGCGGTTGTGGCCAACAACCGCCCACACAGCCGAATAAAAGGGACCTCTAGACAGGGGAAAATCTTATCCTACTTGGGTGCTACCCACTTAGCCTTGCTGCGCCTCCCCTGTTTTAGCCATTCCCGGTTGATGAGGCTTGAGGCTACGATTACCTTTATAGGACACATATCTTGGAATGCTCATCATTCTCCAATGACGATGGTCTGATAGCATTCGTCCATACAAATCCGTTTCGGGTTTGAACGGAACCGAAGGCACTATCTCCACTACACTCATTTTGGAATCACCCTCAGAGTTAACGACAAATAGCCCTTGCATTCTGAATCTTCATTCTCGATCTCCACTTGAGATTTCACGACCTATTGCTTATTTTGGATCGATGTGGTTTTCGGATAACAATTCTGGTATCTGATCCCGGTCTCATCGAAATCCAAACGCCATCTTTATAAAGGCCAAGTTGTTTAAGTTTAAACAATTCAATTTAACTTCAGAATGTCATATGCACACAGCAATTCATCACACAGATACCTATTCAAATAAATGACTCACATTTATCAACAGTTAAATTCAGGCATTTCATATCACAGCATATCACGAATTACATACCAAAGAAAATAACAATCAAAGGCATTCAATACAATTTAATCATCCCTAAGCAAGATTAATTAGTCACACCATTTCAAATTAATTTAATTTAATCACAAAATAAATTAAATTAATTACTTTTAAATCCTTCTTAATTAACATTAACTAATTACAAACCATTTGTTATTATTATTAATTAATTATTGACATTAATTAATTATCCTTTAAACATTAATTAATTATCCTTTAATCATTAATTAATTATCCTTTAAACATTAATTAATTATCCTTTAATCATTAATTAATTATCCTTTAAACATTAAATAATTATCCCTTAAACATTAATTAATTATCCTTTAAACATTAATTAATTATCTTTTAAACATTAATTAATTTAAGATAAATCATTTATCTTAATTAATTACTTAATTACATCATTATTATTTTTGAAAACACTTAGGAATTAATTTAAATAAATTAACTAATATATAATTATTTCAAATCAAAACAATTTAAATTCAAAAACATTTGACTTTATAATCTAAATTTGAAACTTGTTTGAAAACTTGTTTAATATTTTGCTTCGAAAACTTGTTTTTAATATTTTGCTTCGAAAACTTGTTTTTAATATTTTACTTTGAAAACTTGTATTTTATTTTGCCTTCTTTTTTTTAAACCTGGTTAAAAACAAAAGCAACCCGAGCCCAAGACAAAACTACCCGAGCCAACCTCACATCTACTCGCGTTCGACTTCGAGCCTTACCCGATGCAACTTCCTTCTTCCCCGAGCTCGAACAACACAGCAACATCATACATAAGGACACACGTGCACGTGCACACGAGTTCGCCGCCGCTCCATTCAACTTTGCCGTCGCCTATAGGTCGCCGACGACCCTCTCTAACGCCGACCATCCAAAACCTCGAAACGATCACGAAATGAAAATCGAGCGAAAATGCCTAAACCAGGAAAAAACCCCATCTGCTAACTCCACCTCGTATCGTCGCCTCTGACCACCAGAGCCCATGTGCTCGCACCTGGAACCTCGCCACACCTCCACCTTCCTTTTCACCCTCCTCCGCTCCATCTCGACGCTTTCCCGATGTCGCATTCACCCAGAAACCAATCTCGACCAAAACGACGACTAAACCCTAAAAATTCATCGCCAGTCGTCGCCGATGCTCAAAAAAGTACGACACTATTTTTCCCGAGACCGCCGACCCACGACCTTCCTCCAGCCACAACCCCGAGGATACTGAACCTCGCGACCACCAGAAATCGACCCATGACCAAAATCTGATCAACTCCCGATACCCCATCATCCATACACTTAAAAATCAATATATTATCACCAAAATTCATTATTTTCGAAAACGAATTTGATTATATAATCAAAGAATGGAAATTGAACAATCAAATTTCTGACATTAATTGATCTTCTCTGTTCTTTTCATCTTCCAGTAATATTTCTTGCTATTATACTTTAAAATTATTTTTAAAAGTTGAATCCGGTAAATACAAACAAATTTCTTTAAAGGATCATATCCTAAAAGAGATTGGGGAAAGAGGATTTGATTTTTGAACCTGTTTTAGTCTATTAATATCAAACAGAGGCATGCATATGGATATACACAGACATGCACAGATATATACACACAGTGCTTCACTATATTCAAACAAAATACATTCATGCAACATTTCTACAACTTTACTTAAATTATTTATCACATGCAACCAGATATTGTTTGCGCCAAAAATGGTCACAAACCCCGAATGTTGTGAAAGCACCAGTGTATGAATACAAATCAGCAATATTCAAACACAAATCTCAGATCTAAACAAACAACAAACAGCAATCCAGAAATAATGAACAAAAACACGAGATTTATAGTGGTTCGGCTATCTCCGGCCTACGTCCACTCCAAAGTTTTTATCTTTTATTGATCGATGCTTGAAGATTACAATTTCCTATCACGT
Organism: Allium fistulosum; assembly: GCA_030737815.1. NCBI lineage: Eukaryota > Viridiplantae > Streptophyta > Magnoliopsida > Asparagales > Amaryllidaceae > Allium > Allium fistulosum. Next base: position 1,044,644,576 of record CM060906.1, read on the forward strand.
AGTACAATGGATTTTATGATTATAATCTGAATCTAAGGCAGCAATGGTGATCTGGAGTAAATCTGGCAGAGTCTGGGCGCTCCTTAGCTCTCAAAATTGTCCGACCCCTTTTCTGAATGACCAGGGGCTCTATTTATAGGTGTAGGAGGCTGATATTTCGCCTAAAATGAAGGGAGACCAGTTCTGGCACGTCAGGGGGCCCACATGGCCGAAATCTGGAGATCCGGGCCCACTTTGGGATCGATTCGACCCTTGGTTCGAATCGATCAAGAAAGAGTCCAATCAAGCTGAAATTTGGTGTGGACATTCTTCATCATGTGTTTAAGCTTCTGTGAAAATTTCATGGCATTTGGATGTGTAGATCTCAAGTTATGATCGATTCAAGGTTGCATTTCTGGATGACTAGCCTGGTTCGAATCGATCTAGTTCGAATCGATTGCTTCGAATCGATCTAATCAGGCGCTAGCAGGTTGACGTGGCGCGCGTTCTTCGTGTCGATCCGTCTTTATCTCCGAGTTGACTCGATCGAATCCACGTTTCTAGCTTCTTGTGACTCAGTCGATTTGAAGTAGTGGATTCGAAGTACGTGGATTCGAACGCATGCTTGTTCGAATCGATCACGCTATATCCTACCCACTTGATTCGAAGCTACTCTTGTAGTATGGAATCGGGGCGAAGTCACAGGATGGACTCGAAAGACTTCAACTTGAAGGAAACGAAGTGAGGTGGTATCATGGGTTCGAAGTGGCTCGTCTGGATCGATTCGAATGAATGTTCTTTGATGGATTCGAACCAAAACTCTGTGCTGATGGATTCGAACGTTGAAGGTGTTTTGATGGAGTCGAAGGCTAAAGCACTTCCATGGATTCGAAGCCATCAGGGGAACTTCGTTGGAGTCGAGTTTGATGGATTCGACCCTAGGGGATTCGAACCATTGGGTGTGAGGTCTCTGGATTCGAACAAAGCATTCTTCCTATCTTGTATCGATCGTATCTCCTCCGTACAAACTCCGATTAACCTGAAACTTGAAACGTAGCCTCTCCTAGTCCTCATCATCATCTCCAATCGATTCCGTCCTGATCGGAGCCCGATCAAATTTTGACGACATCCATCGCAGCCTTGTTTCCAATCGTTCTCCAATCCTGATATCCATCCTTTCTTGTCGATTTGTTTGATATTCCGGCTTTGACCAAAAAGCGGGATAACATTTGCCCCCCAAAACATGCCTTGTGATTAGAAGGCGTGTTTTGAATAGTTTCCGAATCCGATATCCAAAGTCCATAGCAAATTCCATGCCCATCCGAACTCGAAGACTGAGTTATTAGTCCATCCTTATCCAACAACCGAATCCAAGACCTCTCCGGGTCGATATCCAAATCCGTAACCTCTCTGGGCTCTTGCCAAACGCAATCCACACCTGACAACCGTGGTCTAGTGTCCCTGGACGTTGAGCTAACCTCTCCGGGTTCTTGCCAAGCGCAATCCACACCTGACGACCGTGGTCCAGTGTCCCTGGACGCCGAGCTAACCTCTCCGAGTTCTTGCCAAGCGCAATCCACACCTGACGACCGTGGTCCAGTGTCCCTGGACGTAAGTAATGCCATGGCTTAAGTCCTAAGCCGAATCCTGGTCGCTCCGGACCCTTGCCGAGCATAGTCCATACTCGATGACCTGAAACAATAATCGATAGTAGGGTGCCTAAGTCCTAGGCCGAATCCTGGTCACTCCGGACCCTTGCCGAGCATAGTCCATACTCGACGACCTAAGTGAGTCACTTTACCGTGTTCGGGCAGAACGACTCACCCCTTGCCAGGCATAATCCATACCTGACGACCGTTCATCAAAAACCAAAAAGAATCCAATCAGAATCCAATCCAAAATCCAAATCAAATCGGAAAGCCAGAAATCCATACCAGAAATCAAAATCACCATCCAAAACGGAGAACAATCATCCGAATGAATGCAAAAACCAGAAAAACGAGCAAAATCAGGAGTTCAATCCAAACTCCAAAAACCAAACCAGAAAAATAAGTGTCCAATCCAAAAACAAAAGAGAACAGATTTCGCAAACCATGGCTTCGCATTTTATCATCATTCAGAGCATGCCTAGGGGCTATCTCCGTCCCCATACATGTGTAAATGACTCGGTTGCTCGCCAATGGTTTGTTACTTATTTCAAATTATCCTGATCAATTGATGACCAATCGACCATTATTCCTATGCCTCATATCCTCATGGTTTGAGGTAGGCGGTGGTTGCTCCTGCTCCACCGTTGCATTCCGAGCCCCAACATACTGCCTCAACTGTCCATTCCTCACATGCTCTTCAATTATGTCCTTTAAATGCCTGCAGCTGTTGGTATCATGCCCGTCTAAATCGTGGAAGAGACAATGCTTTCCTGATGCCCTCTCCCGCTCGGATGGTTCTCTCCTAGCCGGCCTCCGGTAAGGAAGGCGATTTCGAGTTTCCATGTATATCCGCTCCTGCGTCTCGTTTAATTCTGTGTATGTGGAAAACTTTGGATCCTTCCATTGCTTCCTGGTTTTTCCTGAATCGTCATCCAGCTTCCTTTTTCCTTTATCTTTATCCGAGCTTCCATTGGACGGTCCTCCACCCCCAGTCACATTTACCTCCTTTAACTTTAAGTCCATACATGCATCTTCTTGCCGAAGGAACCTTTCAGCTTCATGGAAGAATTCCCCGAGATCCAGTGGTGGGTCTCGTACTAAAGATACCTTAAAATCTGAATCCTCTCTGACTCCCGACACTACCGCCATCAAAACCATCGATGGATCCGGCCGATCCACCGAAGAAACCGCCGCATTAAATCGAGTTAAAAATGCTCTAAGCGATTCATCTGTTCTTTGCTTTACCGATGTTAACGTCATCACATTCTTAGGTCTTTTGATATGAACCCTAAACTGTCCCAAAAACCTGTCCACCAATTCCCTCCAATTCCTGATAGATCCTTCCTCCAGCTGCCTAAACCACATTGCCGCTAGGTCTGTCAAGTATAAAGGGAAACATCTGGCCATCACTTCGTCCGATGCCCCCAGCACTTCCATGTGTCTAGTGTATCTCATCAAATGATCAGTCGGGTCAGCCTTTCCATTATATACTTCCACGCTAGGTAACTTGAACTTAGGTGGATTCTGAGCCATCCTGATTTCCCGAGCGAACGGACTCCTGTTCACTCCTTCCAAGTCTCTATTGGTCGAACCTCCACGCATAGTCTTCCTAATGATTTCCATTAATCCAGCATTGCCTGTTAGGTGTTGCCCCCCATGCTCCCGAGGGAATTCCGGCACATATTCTTCATGTGGCTCATTAGCCCCAACGTTGGCTCTAGCCTGTTGAACTCCTTCCAAAGGTCCTTCTGCGTTGGATCCTGTAGGCCTGCCCCCAAGCCCTTGTTGATTGCCTTCTGGTTCTGTATTCTGTCCTCCATTGGGTTCTGCAACCCTAGTTCCTTGTTCCACATTTGCAGTCGCTATAGTTGGTCCAAGGTTCTGTGTTCCTGCAGCTCTCATCTGCTCGAAGAAAGTCTGCATCATATCCTGTTGACTCTTCAGCAACCTCTCATGCAATGAATTTGCCATAGCTTCCATTTCGTCTCTCGTAATGTAAATCGAAGCTTGTCCTTCTCCAGCTCCGGAGGATGCCTCTTGACTTCCTCCCTGTTGGCTTCTCTCAGCTCTTTGCCTTGTTTGTCGAGTCATTGTTGAGTCAATCTGAATCCTTCAAACTTTTAAATCCAAACTTTGAATCTGGTGTAGCGGGTGTTAGTTCCTCTCGGTGAAAGCACCAAAGTGTTTGCGCCAAAAATGGTCACAAACCCCGAATGTTGTGAAAGCACCAGTGTATGAATACAAATCAGCAATATTCAAACACAAATCTCAGATCTAAACAAACAACAAATAGCAATCCAGAAATAATGAACAAAAACACGAGATTTATAGTGGTTCGGCTATCTCCGGCCTACGTCCACTCCAAAGTTTTTATCTTTTATTGATCGATGCTTGAAGATTACAATTTCCTATCGCGTAGTACAATGGATTTTATGATTATAATCTGAATCTAAGGCAGCAATGGTGATCTGGAGTAAATCTGGCAGAGTCTGGGCGCTCCTTAGCTCTCAAAATTGTCCGACCCCTTTTCTGAATGACCAGGGGCTCTATTTATAGGTGTAGGGAGACCAGTTCTGGCACGTCAGGGGGCCCACATGGCCGAAATCTGGAGATCCGGGCCCACTTTGGGATCGATTCGACCCTTGGTTCGAATCGATCAAGAAAGAGTCCAATCAAGCTGAAATTTGGTGTGGACATTCTTCATCATGTGTTTAAGCTTCTGTGAAAATTTCATGGCATTTGGATGTGTAGATCTCAAGTTATGATCGATTCAAGGTTGCATTTCTGGATGACTAGCCTGGTTCGAATCGATCTAGTTCGAATCGATTGCTTCGAATCGATCTAATCAGGCGCTAGCAGGTTGACGTGGCGCGCGTTCTTCGTGTCGATCCGTCTTTATCTCCGAGTTGACTCGGTCGAATCCACGTTTCTAGCTTCTTGTGACTCAGTCGATTTGAAGTAGTGGATTCGAAGTACGTGGATTCGAACGCATGCTTGTTCGAATCGATCACGCTATATCCTACCCACTTGATTCGAAGCTACTCTTGTAGTATGGAATCGGGGCGAAGTCACAGGATGGACTCGAAAGACTTCAACTTGAAGGAAACGAAGTGAGGTGGTATCATGGGTTCGAAGTGGCTCGTCTGGATCGATTCGAACGAATGTTCTTTGATGGATTCGAACCAAAACTCTGTGCTGATGGATTCGAACGTTGAAGGTGTTTTGATGGAGTCGAAGGCTAAAGCACTTCCATGGATTCGAAGCCATCAGGGGAACTTCGTTGGAGTCGAGTTTGATGGATTCGACCCTAGGGGATTCGAACCATTGGGTGTGAGGTCTCTAGATTCGAACAAAGCATTCTTCCTATCTTGTATCGATCGTATCTCCTCCGTACAAACTCCGATTAACCTGAAACTTGAAACGTAGCCTCTCCTAGTCCTCATCATCATCTCCAATCGATTCCGTCCTGATCGGAGCCCGATCAAATTTTGACGACATCCATCGCAGCCTTGTTTCCAATCGTTCTCCAATCCTGATATCCATCCTTTCTTGTCGATTTGTTTGATATTCCGGCTTTGACCAAAAAGCGGGATAACAGATATAAAATAGATTAAAATTTTTAAAGGATGATGTTTACTCACTGTATTTTGAAAACAGAGAGTAGAGCTTTTGAAAAATTGAAATATGCTCTTGAAATTGAAACAGCAACTTGATTTACTTTGATCTGAAACTTGATTGTTGATCTTTATGTTGAGTTTGAGCTGCAACTTGATTTATGTTGAGTTGATCTTTGAATTTGCTCAGGTTGAAACTTGAAACAGTATGATTTTCTTTTGGTATTTAGTTTCAGTTTTAAAAGATGAAAGAAAAAGGATTGAGAAAAGAGAAATGAATATGCAGCCTGGTTTTCTCTAAACACCTTATTATATATATTTTCCAATTAGAAGAAAACAATGCCACTTGTTATTGCATGATATCCTTAGCTTACAAATGTCAAAATTAATATTTTATATATTTCTTATGTTTTATATTTATTTATGTTTTATGTTTTATATTTTACACTTTTACTAATTATATTTATCTTATGTAAAATTTAAAGAAAGTATATTAAACCTTTTGTTAAATCCTATTTTAAGCTATCATACTTTTTAATTAATAAATATTTATTTTCAATGTTTTAAAAATATAGAATTTAACCTTAAATAGGTTTTGAAAATTATTATATTGAATTCAAATCAATGCTTCCTAATCACCACATATATATATATATATATTATAATTAGAGAACATATTTTTATTTGTTTTTGAAAAGATAAATTTGTCAATTTAAAATCAATTATTTTAGGAGATCATCAAATTATTATTGCCAAAATTCCGGGTTATCACACCAATTATCTTTAATTAGTCCAATTCTAACATTAATATCATAATTAGGCTCAATTTCAGTCTTATTTCCATTTTTATTACAGTCTTTAGAATTTACATCTTATCTTCCATTATTTCAGTATTCTTATCATTTTAATCCATATTCACGTTTAATCTATTCTAAGCCGTACGCGAAGAAGGAGAAGCAAAAGAAAAATGAAAATAGAAGAAAATCCAAAGCGTATGAAAAAGATGTAAATAATGCATAAATAACAGTAAATAAATTAAAATACTGTAAATAAACTGTAAATAAATGGAAAAGCTATAATTAACAGAATCAAACTAAAATTATCTGGAAAAAAAATAGCTAAAAGAAAATGATTGAAAATAATTCTAAAAACTGTAAATAAATTTCTAAAAAGGTTATTCCAAAAATCGCAGTAAGAACTACAACTATTGGAAACCCTATTATTTTAAATCACTTAAAGAAATCTAAATTAATTACAATCACTCACCTGTGGTCCTAAGCTCTTCTCTTTTGGTCTCCCGGATCCACTTGAGGGTATTAAATATTTTTATTAAAAAGATTCTCACCTTGGAAAATTATTTCTTTTAGGGTCCTTCCTGAAAAGGTGGACCCAAGCGGAGAAAATCTAGAATGAGAAAAATGTTAGGCCTAGGGTCTTATTTATAGGGGTAGAAGTGGATCTCAGACCGTTGGATTTGGAGACTGAATAGGATGCAACCACGTCACAGGCTGAATAGGAGCCATCGAATGGAAGCACGGAAGGACCAGATGGAGCCAAAGATCGAAAAAATCGTGTACAAAACTTGCTGGAATGAACAAAAAGTTCGTTCGCTTACCACGTAGGGTGTGTCGACCGCCAGGTCGACTTTCCCTCCCCCTAGGTCGACCAACCGGTCGACCTATGGTGTGGTTTGGTCGACCCCCTGGTCGACCTGACCCATGTAATTTATTTTTGTTTTCTTGTTTAATTTGTAACTCTCTCATATTAACTCGGATTCTGACGTTCTATATATAGAAATTGACCAGAAAATTACCACGGACACAATGGTGCAACTCCCGTGGCTCAATTTTGATAATTTCACAAAGTTATTTTATTAATTCATTAATTAACGAATTAATTATTATGGGTTAAATTTCGGGTTGTTACACTCTCCCCTCCTTAAGGGGTTTCATCCTCGAAATCTCTAAGGATAAAAGAATGAACTAAATGTTTTCATCCAAGTTCTACAACCAACTACTCAATCATCAACCATTCATCCATTGTCCTTAAGTTTTTTTTCTAATGCAACTTATGATACTTCTACAATTAGTGTAGTGTTAATGTCTCTAACTAATGCAAAAGATAGGCGGTCCACTGATTCAGTTGACCTCCTTTTATGCAATCATGTCTGTGCCATGTATCCAAATGAATGCAAAAATTCCTAATGATAACTGATAGTTCTATATGTATGCTACAAACATCATCCAAATGAAACAATCATGTGATAAACATCCATTTATAGCAACCATGAAAATGAAGAAAAATGTAAATGCGCACACATCCATATGCATATGATGTCATGTCCTAGTTCAGCCGATCCCTAAGAGATAATAGTGCCTAGTGTAAGTATATGCGTCCATTAGCATCCACTAGCAAACACTTGCAACTACTTGCATCCATCATTCTTAACATGCTCTAATAACATGTTTACATCAAGTCCTACGACCCATAGGTTAAGTCCTAAGTTCCACCCTTCCAAAGAATAATAAAGGAAAGAACCTTATTCAAAACTAGATATGGAAAATAGGAAATTCAAAAAATTACTATCAAAGAAATGCGGATATGAGATACGAATTTTCTTCTAATCAAACTAATCTTCTCCGAAGTCTCCTTAACCGTGTCGAAACCAAGGAAATCCGTCTGTAGACTCTATCCAACACGAAAGCGACTTGCGCGGTCTTCCATAAAGAGCTTCGGAAGGTGCCATTCCAATGCTAGCTTGAGAACTACTATCTTATGCGGATTCCTCTAAAGAAAGATGTTTCTCCCAAGTTCTTCCAAAATCCGGGATACTCATTCCCAACCATGCATGACTTACTATTTTTCTTTAGTCTGCTCACATGAATCAACATTCCTAGGTTCTCACTAGGGTACTATATACTTTATGGAAACCCTATTATTACTTCCAAAAGTAATTACTGCTGTCTTCTTTGTAGCCTTACACCTTTTCCGTTACACCTAGGAAATGATTCCTATCTACTTCACATTTAGGAGTTTGGTTTGGTGTTTATAGTTCTATTTTAAAAATTAAGGTTTCTAAATTTTTAAAACATCAAATCCCAAAACCTTTGTCTTTAAAAGTGTTATCTTTAAGTTTCTATTAAATTCAAAAATACTAGGTTACTTAAAATCTTATCTTTCTAGACTTGCGTCTTCATAGCTTTATGAATTTACATTATTTCCCAGACCTAGAGGGAAAAACATTCAAATTCTAAGTCCCAAAACTTATTCCTCGTTTTATTTTAAAGACCTTTTTGGTTTTCTATAAAAATTTGAATCCTCAAATTTCTCTTTTATTAAGTTTTACAAACACTTGTTTACTTTTTCACCAAACTATTTTCTTTTAGAATATCTTTAAAATATCCTTATGTGTTTACAAAACATTTCTTATTACACCTAACGGTCTCATACCTTAATGTATTGGAACTACTATCTCTTATGAGAAATTACTAATGCTAAAATCTTCTATGAACCTTTTAAAAGAGGACTTCATGTTTATGTGAAATTACAAGGAACTTATTTTATATTTTCCGAAATAGGCTATACAAAATATGGTGCTTCCCATACCTTGTACATCTCTTTCACGTATTCCTAATAACTTACACAAAATATTTTACGGGTTTCATAGAAAATTATACAATTATTCTTTTCATTCCAATAGATTAAAGTATGTTTAATTTATATACTCTTACGATAGAAATTTTCTAATATCTAACTTACTCTTTTCTATTAAAAAAACTCATCTTCAAAATAGTTTTAATATATCCATAACCAGAAAACATTTTTGTAGGATCCATTTCACCCTAAAGGGAGGGTGAATAAGGTGATACTAATAATAATAAAAATTAAAGCAGAAATATATAAAATAATTGCAGCACAGATACATAATAATAAAAGCAGAAATAGAACAACACAGATTTACCCAGCTTCGGCAAAACCCTGCCTACGTGCCGCCCCCAAGGTTTCTACTAGAAATTAAGTAGTCAAACGCTTACACACGTAAACTTGCGACATCCGCTAACGACTAACCTAACTCTACGCTCAAAACCCTACCACAACTCAGCCACTGAGTTGTGAATTCTCAAACTACGCCCCGTAGTTTGTCCCTAGTCACAGGACTAGAATATTACACAATTTTAAAAGGAATTCAAAATAAAAATTAAAACTAAAAACAATAAAACCCTTAATTAAAAAATAGGACCAAAATAAAATATAAAGAGACCGGCCCAATTGAAAATAAAAGAACATGTCTCCCCTTTTCCTTTTTATTTTTATCTACCGACCCCTTTTGCTTTTGTTCAGTCCTACAGCCGTTCGTTCCACTTTCTCTTCTATATAAAATTTAGGTTTTTTGAAATGGAGCTGCCGCTTGTAAGAATTGAGGCTCGAATCGTCTGATGCTTTCGTTCCTGCTTCGCTCCTTCTTCTATCAGTGAAATTCAATTACTTTGCGACCGGTTCTCGATCGAGTTCAAATACCGATATGCGATTTTCGTGTTTGGTTTATGATTAAGCTTGACTCGATTTTGCTTTCGAACTCAATGCTTTAAGCCGATGATGACATGGGGTAATTTATAGGGATAAATCCCTAAAGTTACGTTCGTATATTTTGATTTGAATCTGTCTATTATTTTGCTCGGCTGTACGATTATTACTTGAATGCTTGTGATAGTTCTTGACTTGTTTATCTCTGATAGATTTGAATTTTACTTGAATCTGTTCCATTATTTTTGGTATTTGAATTTTTTTTCGTTCTTTTCCTCTATGACTTCGAAGAGTAACGTGTTATTATCTCTGTTCCAATCTTAGCCGGCACTGTGACTTCTTCAATTCACGTTATCGGCTTTGACTTTGGCATTTTTAATTTTTGTGATAAACTTGACTTTTCATTTCATTTCCCACGGTGTTGAATTTTTATATTTCTTGTTTATCACCTGAATGTCTGCACTTGGTTACACTGTCCACTTGCATTGACTTGCACTGCTTTGTACTTGGGGTGTTGATACACTTGGTTGAACATATGGTTGGTTGGAGTCTGTAACTGAACTGTATTGCATGTATATATATATGTATACATGTGTGCAAACATATGTATATATGTATGTGGTCATGTTGTTCTACTGGGTTGTGTTGTTTGGTTGCTTTGTGTAGTTCCTGCCACTTTATCCAAGTCTGTTTGGATCCCTTGTTTTTGAACCTGGTTCACCTTTCTCTAGTTCCTCCTTGAACTGTTGTTGGTGTACCTTGTTCCCTTCTACCTTCATACCTGAACTAATATGTGTATGCATATATGCATACATGCTCTAATGCATATGCTCTGGTCTGGTTGCATTAGCTTCCTGCCTTGACTTGTGCCTGCACCTGACCATGCCATTTTAAAATCTGGATGCAGTTGGGCAATTGTGCAGTTGCTACATCAATGCATGGGGGTGTGTGTGTGTGTGTGTATGTATGCATGTATGTATGTATGTATGTATGTATACATGTGTTTATGTACTGTCATGATGTTGGTTTGTATGATTGTTTTTGAAGTCTAAATGCCACTATGCACTCTGCTCTTGTAGACTTCTCTGATGCATGTTGTTTTGGTTGCACTTCATTTCGATTGTACTTGTGTCATGTTAAGTCTGCTGTGTGTTTTTGAGTATTGGCTTGACCATCCATGCCTGACCTTGTTTGATTTCTTTGTATTGCCGTTTGCATTTTGTTATTTATGTGTGGAGCTTTGAATTTGATCCTTGTTCCATTTATTTTTGGCATTCATTGTTTGAATGCACGTTGAATCTGGTTTTGGTTGATTTGGTGGAGACTTTATGCACTTAAGTTGAATCAAGCCTTTGGCTTGGGTTTGACCTTGTGCTCACCTGTCCCCGCAGTTTTATCAAGTGTATATCGGTGTGCACGGCCTTGTGACATGTACAGTGATACATTGTGCATGTTACAAGTTGTTCGTGTAAGATGAATTCAAAAGAAATAAATGATGAACAACCCAAATAACTGAGGCAAATAACATTTTCTAAAATACACTTCATTGTACACTACAATAATGTTTCGTTTTCAATTTTACTGCGTCAGTATTTATTTTGCAGATAATTCAGATGCTGGATTCAAGTTGGAATAGAGTTGAAGATAAATACGAGTGAATGAGTGATATGTAGTGAGGTGAACATTGTAAATTAAAATTTGTGATGTAATCGAAATTGTAATGTAATTGAAATTGTGTATATATAGTGAGAGTTCAAATTTGTACCATTCAAAATTGTAATAAAATATTTGTTTGAATAAAATATTTGTTTGAATTTAAACTCTGTGTTATTTATTTTATTCAACAAATATTTATTTAATTATGTGAAAAATAAAATAGTACAATAAAAAATACATTTAAATGAATATATATATATATATATTTATTATCATCAAACAAAAATCATATACTAGCATATTCAACAATCTCCCCCTTTTGATGATAACAAACATATGTTTAAGATTTTGAATTTACTAAATGTATTTTGTCATTGATGAACTCTATTTGGTCTCCCTATTTGAATTCTCCCTCTCTACAATAAAGCTCCTCCTTTATATATGCATAAATAAAAATACGCAAATGAACCTAGATGGGAATATGCAAATAAAAATAAAATATTTGACCTTTATTTGCCAAAATCTTAACTTTTCTCTCCCTCTTTTGTTATCAGCAAAATAGTAATAGTATTAGAAAAATAGAGATAAAGTGATAGATATTAATACAACATCAATACCAATCGAGTATAAATATTAAATTTCAAAAAAAATCAAACAAAAATCATAACTACTTTGTTAGAGTCATATTCCACTTTAAAGTGACAAGGATGATGTCGGCATGTAAAACCATATAGTTGTGTGTATTTGTGGTATATTTAAATCAGGAATTTGAATATCTACTAACCATGCATAACCGTTAGGACTTTTAAATGATATTAGTAGTATTCCCAATTTTTATATATAAAAAATGAATTTCAAGTATCTTCTAACCACGCATAACCATGTGGACTTTTAAATGGGATTAGAATCAACTTGTCTATTTAATAATCAATTTTGATATGTGTTCCATACATGCATAACCGTGAGGACTTTTAAATGAGAGTGAATACTTTGGATGTTTTTTATAAAAAAATAAAATAAAAACGAATAATTTCATGTTTAAAATACCACATTTTGACATACTATATTGGATTCTGATGAGTGATGGTCATTAGAAATATGATAGAAATAGAGATGGTCATGGAATTTCTACCAACAAAAGTTATTATAGATATTGTTTAAATTTTTAAAGAAATTTACTAAATATACTGTCTCAAGTTATAATATATGATTAATATCAACACTCACCACTTTTTCAGTCACTATTTATCTTTTCGATAATCAATAGGGAGTCTGATTGGTCAAAATAGGCATTTTAAAAAAATCAAATCAAATTTCTAAAATACCTAAACTGAGACGAAGTTGACAGAAACTATTTTCTAGAAGAGGTTTTGTAAAAATGTCGGCCAATTGAGAATCGGTTGGAATGAATTTTATGCAGGTATTTTATTTGGAGATGTGATCTCTAAATGATGTCTAACATCTATATGCTTGGTGCGAGAATGATGTACATGATTATTTGTGAGATCAATTGCACTTTTGCTATCACACATTAGTGGGACTCGTTTAAAATTTAGGCCATAGTCTTGCAAAGTTTGTATCATACATAAAATTTGAGCAGGGCAACCACTTAGAGCAATATACTATGCCTCATTGGTAGATAATGCAATACAATTTTGTTTTCGACTTGCCCACACAACTAATGAATGTCCCAATATAAAACATGTTCCACTAGTACTTTTTCTATCAACTAGACTACCAGCAAAATCCGCATCTGAATATCCTTTTAACTCAAAGTTGTCATTAGTTGGATACCATAGAGCAAACCGTGGGGTGTGCAACAAATATCTAAAAATCTTTTTTACAGCTTTTAAATGAGATTCTTTTGGGTTTGATTGAAACCGTGCGCATAAACAAACATCGAACATAATGTCAGGTCTAGAAGCAGTAAGATAAAGAAGTGATCAAATCATACCTCGATATTTCTTTTGATCAACTACCTTACCTTTTTCATCCTTGTCAAGTTTAATAGTTGTGCTTATGGGGGTTTTTGCAGGTTTAGCATCTTTTAATCCAAATTTGTTGACAAGTTCTCTAATATATTTCGTTTGAGAGATGAATGTACCTTTATCACTTTATTTGATTTGAAATCCTAAAAAGAATTTTAACTCTCCAACCAAGCTCATTTCAAACTTCTCCTGCATGACTTTTTCAAATTTCTCATACAACAAGTTGTTAGTGGCACCATAAATAATGTCATCAACATATATTTGAACAATCAAAAGATTATCATTTTCATGCAATAGAAATAATGTGGTGTCTACATAGCCCTTTCTGAACCCATTTTCAAGGAGATAAGTGCTAAGACATTCATACCAAGCTCTAGGGGCTTGTTTTAATCCATATAGTGATTTCTTAAGTTTATATACATGGTTAGGGTATTCATGATTTTCAAAACCTTCTGGTTGTTCAACAAATACATCTTCTTTCAAAATTCCGTTAAGTAAAGCACTTTTAATATCCATTTGTCTTAGTTTAATCCTTTATAGCAAGCAAAAGCTAACAATATCCTAATGGATTCTAGTCTTGCTACTGGTGCAAAAGTTTCATCAAAATCAATTCCTTCAATTTGATTATAACCTTTAGCAACTAACCTAGCTTTATTCCTAATCACATCTCCAGATTCATCAAACTTATTTTTAAAAATCCATTTTGTTCCTACGACTGGATAATCATTAGGTCTAGGTGCTAGAGTCCAAACATCATTTCGCTCAAATTCATTTAGCTCTTCTTGCATAGCCATAAACCAATTTTCATCATTAAGAGCTGTATCTATGTCTTTGGGTTCAATTTCTGAAATAAATCCACTGTATAGACACAAATCACACAAATTTCCAAAGGAGGAACGAGTTTGAATATCTGCGATAGGATTTCCTATTACTAATTCTGGAGGATGATCTGCTTTGAATTTCAATCTCTCTAGATCCAGATTTCTTTGGACTTCTTTCATGGTTGTTGTTTCTTTTGGTTTTTCATTTTCATCTTTTTCGTTCTCCTCTTCAACATTGCTTTTGATTGTTTCCTTGTTTTGATCATCAATACCTTCATCAAATGTAACGACCTGTAAATTTTAATGTTTTTATTAATTTAATTTATCGAAATTTTGTGAAATTTTAAATAATAATATTTTGAAATAAAAATTTGGTATTTGGAATACGTCTACTTTAACATAGCAAATGGTAAATTTTCATTAAATAATATGGAAGTTTATTTTATTGTGTAATTCCAATTTAAATTCAAATCGGTTAATAATTGATGATAATAAAATATTTTCCAAAACTGAATATTTTTATATAATAAATTTGTAAATCATCTTCTGAATGAGACGTCATATTCCGTTCATCAAATTTGGATACTCCGTTTATCTTATTTTCGGCGTTGTTGCAGCATTTATGGTACCGATTATCGACTATTGATAGGATGATCGTACCACTGATATATGTGTACCGTTGTGATCGTCTCGTCGTATTGATCTCTGTGGTATATTCAATTCTGTGCTTTGAAGTTCGGTAGGCAGCAGAATCCACAGAAATGGTAACCATATCGGTACTGTTTCCGTGCCTTTTTGTTTTCCATTGTTGTAAACGCATTGGTGCTCTTCCTGGCTCTTCGTTGAGCACGTGCATTGCTTTTAAAGAAATAAATTAATATAACTTTTAATATTCCCAAAAAAATTTAATATTTACTTTTCGTTAACCTACATTTTCAATTTTGTTTGTTGTTCATATTCATTTGGTTTACTTTCCTACTCGTTTTCTCTTCTTATTCTCTTCTATCGTTCTAAAAAAATAGTGAACATTTGTAGCCTCACCTTCTCACATATAGCCAACGCCATCCTCCTCTCCCCTGCTAATGCCGCCTTTCCCCTACCCACCTCTGTCTCTTCCATGGCCGCAACCACCTCCTTTAGCCGAGCCTCGCCTAGACATCAATACCCAACCCAGCCTCTCAGCCAAGACCACCACACGCACCTAGCGCAAGCACCCAAGCTCCATCACCATGCTGCCCAGCAAACCACTTTAGCAGCTATCACTTCTTCGCCTCCCCTTCCTCTTTGCTCGCCCTGCATATCTCTCCCTCTCTTCTTTATTTTGTATTCAAGTAATATATATATAGATGTTTATATATATATCGTATGGTGATAGGTTGCTGTGAAGATTTAGTGATATATATATATAAGTAAGTTGATATATATCAGTTCATAAATGTTATACATTTTGATTTCAAGTATATACGTATATAAGTTTATATGTTTTTAAATATATATGTAATATAGTGACAGGTTTATGTATTACATATAGAAAAGAGATGGGTAAGTTTTATAAATGTGATATATAAGTAAGGTCAGTATATGTATATAATGGCAGTATGTATAAATATGTTGCGGGTTATTCATATATTAGTTTATTTGTATGTAATGTGTACTATATGCATTTTTACTTTATTATATATATATATATATGTGTGTGTGTGTGTAGTATCTAATATATAGTATAATTTGTACAAAGTTTAGTCTGTTATCTTATCATCTATATATGTATAAAGAAATGTATCTATATATTCTACAGTTTTATATACCTGGTTTTAACAGTGATTTAGGATATATGTATTTATGTATATGTTAGTTTATATTATCTATGTCTTACTTGGGTTTTAAAACTGTTTTGCTCCTTTGGTTTATATTTTACAGTTTCATATATAACCGGTTTGTACGAGAAGTTTGTATATGCATAAGTTGATTTGGAGATAAAGCAAGTTTATGGATCTGGGTCTATTATATGTTATATATATATATATATTATTTTATCTACCTTCTTATGCATATAAAATTTTATATATGTTGTGTGATCGGTTGCTATATATATAAGTTTATATATATATATATATGATTCATTGAATATTATATATATATATGGTTTGGGTAAACGCTTTGTATAAGAAGGTGAAATGTATATATAGAGTTTATATTTGCCCTGTGTAACCAATAAATATATATTTATATAGACAGGTTATATATTTTCAGTATTTTATGTTTGCAACTTTTATATGTATATTTGTTAGCATATATAGATTATATATATATTAGTCTGTTGTTATATGTAAAGTGTTTACATTATATATATATATATATATATATATATTAGGCTAGCTATTTTGTTCATGTATGTACTTATATATTACTGTATACTAGATTCGAAATGAAGTACTGTATGTGTTTTATTATATTTTATATATGTATATATTAGTTTTATATATAAGTAATGATATGGCTGAGTGTATATATATATATATAAGTAATTATTTCAACATATATTATGTATATATATTTGACTTTAATATATGAGTTTAATTTAAACCAATGATTTTCTTTTGAAATACATATATATTTAATTTTATTTGTGTTTGAATTTGATATCAATTTGAAAATATATGTTTTAAATTGATTTTTGAAACTTTATATATATGTACTATATCTTGGTTCGTTGATCTCTTGTCCATTTTGACTGACATTCTCAATATCAAATTTATCGCAGCAAACTCCTAACTTGTCGCTGTCCTGCTCGCTTGATCTGTATGCTTGTCTTTGTCTATTCGGTTCCATTCTCTTATTCTCTTTCGTCTCTCTAGCCTCGAAAGGTGAGGAATCACTCATGATTAACGTTATTATATTTGATTTCAATTGAAACGACAATTGAAATAGGCTGTTGTTAGTCATTTACATTGCTATATGTGTGCTATTATCTGTATCTGTTCACCTGTGACATCTGACACCATTATCTGTTATTTTATCACTGATGATATATACATATTACTGATTGTTATATTATTATCATATAGGTCATCACTCTACAAGTTCCCTATTAGTATAGAATTCCCTATGGGTTGAAATGATACATACCGAACGATCTTTAGAATAGGAGAAAATCATTATGGTTTGAAATGATAAACCCAAAAGATTTTCATTGAATTGAATTTGGGATTGCGGGTTGAAATGATATATACCCGTATATATTTAAATTGCGGATTGAAATGATAAATATCTGTACCACTTGACCATAGGATAGAAAATTATATACAGACATCGTTAGTCTATATATATATATATATATATATATATATATATATCTTTTGATATGATTTTCTGAGGTTTAAAGGAGAATATATATATGGTTTTATATAAATATTGATTTTAAATATATAAATTTTATTTTATATACGTTTTAAATTCTTGAATTTCAAAATTTTATGTTTGAAAATTTTAAAATTATAAGCTGTTGAAATTATAAATTTTAAGAATTTTCTTATAATTTTACTATTTTAAAATATGTATAAATTAGTTTTAATATAAAATAAGTTTAATAATAAGATTTAATTTAATAAAGTTTGATTTAAATTAATATATAATATGTTTAAGTATTTATTTGAAATTTTATTTTCAAATATAGATTTTATACTAATTTTATCAAATTAAGGTTGGAACTAGAAATAGAAATTGGTTTGAAATTGTATTTATTTGAGAATTATACTTAAATAAGTTTGAGTTGAAATTTATTAAATTTGAGATTTTAAAGATATGAATTTATAACTTAATTATGATTAAAAGTGATATAAATAAACATTTCAAATTTACATAAATTGAAATGAGATATTTAGTTTATTTAAATTTGTAATTTGAAGTTATATTTAAATGTTATAGAAATGATTAAGTAAATATTTCAAAACTAAATAATAGTAAAGTAAATTTGAGATATAAATGAAATTATCAAAATTTAGTTTTGAAATTGTGGAATATTTAAGCTTTGAAATATATTGAAATTGAAATGTTTTCAAATCTGTATTTGAAATCGATATAATTTGAAATGGTTTAATTGAGAAACTGAATTGAGTTGAAATTTATGAATAGGTGTGATGCCCCACCTTTATGCTCACAATAACAAAGAGTATTAAAGGAAAATACTGTCTGTTATCACGAAGAATAAGGCTGGATAGGAGCGGCCATCCGTAGTTGGCCTTACACTAGTATTGGTTACCTCGATAGGAGTGGTATATATTTTTCATTTTACATTGCTTATTTATTTACTCCCATCGACATACCCAATTCTAGTATAAAATGAACTACGACGGTTCATAATAGTTTAGGACAATGTATATAATAATAACACAGATAATAAAATGTGGAACATAGATAATAAAAATCTCATATATATATATATATATAACTGATGTCAGTTACAATACAGTTGACCCAATACATATGATACAACTACAACTGTCGACTCTGGAAGTTATATATACAAGTACATTATCGACTAATATACATGAATACATATCAACCCTAAAGAGACACACTGACTACTACAACAAGACGAAGACCACTTCAAAAGATGTGAAAAGTCTTCATAGCTCAAACAGCAACTCAAAGCAGGAAATCTACAACCTGAAATAACTCGGGTCTGACCCGAGTATTACATTCAAAAGAAAATAATACACGGGTCAGTCTAATTCAAACTCAATTATTAATGCATAGAAGCAATAATAATCAATATCAAATAGACGATAGTCACAGAAATCTCGTATATCCAACTCCTCGATAAGAGAATCGGATAACAGCAGATATAACACTAAACAGTGTTAAACAACAAATCAGCAGATTTAAATCATCAACAAAGATAAGTGAAAAGAATATCAATGAAGATAATCTTAAAAACATCAGAATTGCCTAAACGGCAATTAACAACAAAATCTAATTATTAAGAAAATAATTAGAAAATCTCAAAGTGGTTAAATCAAACCAAACTCTGTGTGGCTGCAGTACACGCACGCGTGCACTGCCTCGCCACTATAGTACGTGAAATCATCACAACAGTGAATACTAACAGTAATCAAAACTACAGAGGTCAAAGCGAAACCCATGTCAACAAAACAGCGTAAACAACAAAAATCTAATTATCGGTACGATAATTAGAAAACATATAATCTAATTATCTAAAAGATAATTAGATATCAACAAAATCACCAACTCAAACCAAATCAGGATACACTTCAAAGTAAATTGAATTTGGCAACACGAAACAATTACGACAATTGAAATCATCAATTTAAAACTTAAATTCTGTTTGGCTGCAGTGCACACACGCGTGCACTGCCTCGCCAATAAAACATACGAAATACGCCACAGATCAATGAATCAATAACAAATCACTGACTGAAGTCAGAAAACCATGAGTACGCAAGTGGATAACCCCACTGCGGCATATTCAAATTATAAAAGCCACTACCTCAGAGGCAAAGTATCAAATATATAAACGTGCTCAAGACAAACGAGCTAAGTATGCAAGTAGAGGTGACAACATGAAACTGCACCAAACCAGAGGAATGCAACTGATTTCAAGTGAAGGACAACAAGTACTGCATCAGTGAACAATTCAACAAATGCATATACAGGAATGCAACAGTGACGATGCACTGATAATAACATGAATGGTCATGCTAGGTCATACAAAACTGAAACTATCTTCTAAAAATCTGAAATTTATATATGTCATATTTTATGTACATACTACGAGAAGAACAAAATACAACAGAGTGACAACCAACACATTGCAACTCAGAGATTTAAAACAAATGAATACAAGTCATGATTGCCCAAGAATTCGAATAGGTCAAAATGCTCAAAAATCAAACTCAAAAACAAAGGCTACAACAGCAGGTGAAAGTCACGCATGCTACAGAGATGATCAAAAGTGACAATGTCACAAATGACCAAGGTCAAAAGGAAACCACTGTGATGAACAAGTCATCAACAAATCAAAGTATGAGACAGCTACAAAATGAAGACTACAGTAAAATTCACACATCAGTGAAATATCAGCCCTGACTAAAATCGTACAGTAACTATAAACATATGCATGAACTCACACATGATGGTTGTGAAAATATAATACCCTGGTATGCACAGTTAACTCGAATGAAGACATGAGTGCTAAACTGGAATGCACACGATGTCAAAATAAAGGCCAAAGTCCAGGAATTCTTTCAAATAAACAAGGTCAAGGGCCAATATCATTTTCAAATAAAACTCAACAGTCAGATTCATATTTAGGCAATGCCGAACAATTCTTTCAGGTAAAATTTAACAAGGATCAAAGTGCTACCAGAGGCGGTAACAATATAGCCAAAGTCAAACAAAACAACATTGTCAAACTCACATTCGAAAATCATCAAAGCCATAAATTAATAAATTTATACGACTTGATAAAGCCAGAGAAACATCAAACATCTGCATATGTATGAAAATCAAAGAATTCAAAGCCATAGAAATCACCAAATCACATATATATATATATATATATCAAGTGACCGAAGTCAATGCGAGCCTACCGGGGTTACGAAACCAACATGCCCGTAGTTCATCAAAGAAAGCAAGGCCGAAGCCAACAACGCAAATGAAAATCAGGGGATTAGCACATTCATAGATTCAAACACAAGCAAGAAAACATAAAAGCAAAACCCCAAATTAATTTTTATCTCGAATCAATAACGAGATAAAAATCGAACTTCTGAAACAATATGCAAGGCATGAATTGAGATGTGAGTGAGAGAATCACTCACCTTAATTGGAAGCGAAGGCGAACACAGAGACGAAGCCGAGCACTCAAAAACGAGCGAACCCAAACGAAACCCTAGCAGACTTGAGCGACTCAAAGAGATAGGCGATCGACAAGGCGAGGATGAAAACATCATTCGATCGAGCTGCAAGGGTTGGCGCCTTCGATTTTTACGATGCCCTAATTTGAGACGAGGCCGCCATTTGTTTTTCATTTGTTCGTATAGGGTTTTCGAATGAAATAAGTGAGGGAGAAACCGGGTTTACCTTTGATAACAAAGCACTGAAACAAAATAAAACATGGGCTAGATTTAAAAGCCCACTAACACTTAACAATTTATAAAAGAATTTCAACCAATTTAAATTTTCAACAGTAATTAGCTACCGATTTAATCGTCTAATGACGATGATCAATCGATACGAAACCTCGGTTGTTACAATAGGGATTTGGATTAAAGTTGAATTTTTGAAATTCGAGTTTATTTGAATCGATTTGTGAAATTGGGGGAAACTATTTTATTTATAGACCATTTATTATATATAATATTATTAATATCTAAACTATTCAAGTAGGAAGTTATGATTTAAAAGTTATGAATTTTAAAGTATTATGTTTTCAAGTGTTATGATTTCCAAAGTGTTATAAATTCTAAGCTGTATAATTCTGAAAGTGTTATAACTTTGAAGTGCTATGATTTTTGAAATGAATATTATTTTAAGTGAGAAATGATATCGTAGTGATATGTGGATATGATATTTTGGGTTTGAAGTATGATATTTTGAAATGACCATGGTGTTATAATAACGTTTGGTCGTTAATAGCGTATATTACTGCATAGTAGATAGTTCCACGGATCCTTAGAGGATGGCTATCCCAAACATCCTTTGAGTTATTGGTATTTCGATTGATATTTCACTCGAAGTTGGATTTGTTGATATAAGAATGTTAATCCTGACTCGAGTGTTTTGTGTTTTGTTTTACGCTCGGGTTAGACTGAGTGTCACAGCATTTGAGACTCACCTTTGGATTGGAGCTTCGCTTGGAGATCCATCTACATCAATTCAGCTTTCAGTTATCCAGTTGACTCAAGTTATATATTTAGATTTTGTTATTTGACTATTGTATTCGAGACTTCTATTGTATCTTGTTTTAACTCTGTATATATATAGTAGCTTCATGAACTACTATTCATTTGTTTCCGCTGCTTATTGTTATATTACTCTGTGTCTGTGATTCTGTGATTTATTTATTTATTGTATATGCTGAGTTTTGCCAAATATAAATTAACAGTATGATATTTTGAGCAATTCAAGTCCGACATGTGCGGATGTGAATGGCTGAAAATACCGGAATGTTACATCAAATTTCACATTAATTGACTCCATGATTGTTCACGTCCTTTTGTTGTATACTCTATAGGCTTTGCTTCTAGATGAGTATCCCATTAACATGCCTTCGTCAGCTTTTGGCTTAAATTTTCCCAGTTGATCACCTGTATTAAGAATAAAACACAGACAGCCAAAAACCTTGAAATATGCAATGTTTGGCTTTTTGTCGAACCATAGTTCACATGGTGTTTTCCTAAGAATCGGCCTAATCATGACTCTATTCATTACATAACAAGTTGTATTTACTGCCTCTACCCAAAAGGACAAGGGTAGTTCATTCTCGTTTATCCTAGATCTAGCCAACTTTTGTGGTTCGATTCTTTATCTCGACTACTCCATTTTGTTGTGGAGTACGTGGGGCAGAGAATTCATGTTTAAATCCATTTTCATCACAATAATTTTCAAATTCGTAATTTTCAAATTCTCAACCATGATCACTTCTTAGTGAAATAATAGAAACTTCCTTTTCGTTTTGAACTAATTTTGTGAATTTAGTGAAGTAAGAGAAAGTTTCTGATTTTTAGCTAAGAAGTATACCCCACGTGTATCTAGAGTAATCATCAACCAATACGAAACAATATTACTTACCACCCAGACTTGCAATATCGTTAGGTCCAACAAATGCATATGAACTAGTTTAAGGATTCTAGAAGTACTTACAGTTTTCTTGGCATGAAAAGATGATTTTTTAAGTTTTCCCATAGTACATGCTTTACATAGATTTTCTGTTTTGAAATCATGAGATGGTAAACCTATTACGAAGTCTTTTATTTTCAATTTGTTTAACTGATTCATACTAGCATGTCCTAATCGTCTGTGCCATAAGTTTACTTCTACATCCTTAGCTATCAGACATTTTGAAATAGTGAGATCATTAAAAGATAGAGAGTATATATTACCTTTCCTTTTACCTGAAAACAATATTTCTTTTGATGATTGATCAACAATTTTGCATAAGTCAGAGTCAAAAATAACATTCATTCCATTATCACATAACTGACTAATTGAAATCAGGTTATGGTGCAAATTTTCAACATATAATACGTCATTTAAGGTAAATGTACTATTACCTACTTTACCTTTACCGATAATTTTACATTTGTCATTGTTACCCATTATGACTCTGCCACCTTTGTACTTCTCTAGGCTAAGGAACTTTGATTTGTCGCCTGTCATGTGCCTGGAACAGCCAGAATCCAGATACCATTGTTGTTGTTCCTTAGCCTGCCAACATACCTACGCAAGAAAAGAATTTAGTGACCTATTTGTTTTTATAAGTCCATGATTGTTAGTGATAGAAGATTTTGGAAATTATGTTTGTGTAGACCCTAGACAAACTATTTTTGTTCCTTTTGGCACCCAAATTTGTTTGACTTTAAGGGATTTTATATTCGTGCCTTTTGAACCCAAATTGGTATGGTTTTCACGTGTTTGGGTCTATACCAACAATTATTGTGATTGTCTCCAGTTTTCCACAAATTGTGCACTTGGAATTGACTTGATTAATTTTTTTACCAACACGTTCAGATTGAGTATACCCAAGTCCCTGTCTAACAATATTAACTGTTTGTTTCCCTATTAATATTTAGTGATTTTTCTCCTTTGGAGAATTTTCCTAAAGTTGTAGACAATTGTTGGACTTGTGTTTTGAGTGATTCATTTTCATTTAATAACAATGTGCACTTTTTAATAGAATTTTCTCTCCTAGTGTTTCACTTTTTTTTAAAATCAGAATTTCATTTTCAAGTGATTTTAATTTCATTTCTGATTTTTTAATTTCTTCTTCAAGTGATGGACACTTATCACACTTATGGCCCTTGATTTGATAGTTTTTAACCAATTGCTCAAGCTGTTTATTTAATTCTATCAAACTATCTCTTTGTGATTCAATTTAGCGTACTTTTCCCTAAGTCTTTCAAAACAGCCATTTACTTCATGAAAATATATAAGTAATTCCGAATGAGTAAGTTTTGATACCTCGCTTGGCTCGTCATCATCACTGTCGTTTATTTCTCCTTGAAGACACAGATTTGCTTTTTCACTTTTACTGCCAGTGCTTTCATTTTCATCTTCATCACTTTCATCCCAAGTTGCTACAAAACTTCTCCTTTTCGGTTCTTTCCTTGGCTGAGTTGATTTTGAGGACAATTTGGCTTGATATGACCCGGTTTATTACACTTGTGGCAAATGATCTCTTGTTTTTCTGAGTTGTCTAGAACTTTGTTGATTCTGCTCTTCAGTTGATGATTTTTGATTGGATTTCCATATTTGTGGTTCCACTTTTTGAATCTCTTTATTAGTAGTGCCAGTTCTGCTTCACCATCATCATCATCATAATCTTCACTTTCAGTTGTTCCTTTGAGAGCTACTGATTTCTTTCGAGTATCACTCCCTTCACGTTCTTCCTTGAATTTCATTTCTAGCTCATAAGTGGTGAGATTTCCAATGAGTTCTTCAACTTTAACTTGTTTCAAATCCTTTGATTCATGAATAGCAGTAACTTTCGCTTCAAAATTTCGTGGAAGGACTCTGAGGATTTTTCGGACTATTTCCAATTCTGTGTATGGTTTTTGTAACGTATCGGATTTTGCCCGCTCGAAAATCAACATCCGTACTTCACATTGTACTAGAATGCCGCAAATTCGACCGTTCAAATCCGATTCGCCGGAGCGATAACACAATTAAGTAAATAACACAGCGGAATAAAAGAATAATACATTGATATACAATATCTGATACAACAGAGTGATACAATGAATATCAATATACATCAGAGATATGATACAAGAAATAGCAGCGGAAAAGAAAAAATAGATAACTAACATCAGCAGCGGAACAAATAACTCTAAGATAGTCTTCAAGAGAGAACTCCAGCAGTAGCTCGAACTCCCAATAACGATACACCAAGAATAAGCAAGTGCAGTCCGATCCAAAGACTGAACTAGCTCCAGAAAATCTACTGAACCTGACTATCTGAAAAACCCAACTCTAGACTGCTCGTGTAGAAAATTATGAGCACCCAGAGTTTAGGAAAGGAACAATAAACTCCGAGTCAGTCGTGGGACTGGTGTGAGCAACAAAAACAGTTTATCTTTAAACAACACAAAAGAATTTAAACATTGAAAACCGCAATGCTTTTGGAAAATGAAACTACCATAAGACCTCCCACCACACACACAATGCAAACGCAGAATTGGAGGAGATTTCTTCTTATGTTAGTCAAAGATGCTTACTACGCAAAATCAAATCATTTTTGATATTATTATTAGTGCATAGTGCAGAAAACATTTCGAAAGTAGAATATAAATCTTAGCCAGCATAGACATTTCGAACTATGCCTACTATAGCTACCATCCAAACAGTGGGGCACCACCATAAGTGAATGATAGGTTCTACAACTAAAACCGTACAAGTCTCGTATTGGAGTTTGGATTTCCAACAAATGGTCAGGCCAAGGAACTTCCCATTGCCACATGGAAACGCCTCTGGAATGACGTCCCGAGAACCTAACCGGATCTCTGCCAACACAAGGCCGGGTTACCTCTGCAAAAATAGGTAACTACTGACACGCGTATGCCATCCCCCGATCGTAACCGATCTCCCCGAGGATCCTCGATTTCCAACAACCACATAATAATAATAATGCAGTAACCACATAGGTTAAATATCTGGGCTCCATACCATGATACCACCTCTATCTAGAAGGAATGACATACACTAAGGGGCGCTACTCCCTAGAACCTTGCTGCATCCTTCCTGTTTTGACCATTCCGGGGTGTGAGGCTCGACGAAGTCTCGTCCACAAAGCTACGCTTTGTTCACAAAGCCATGCTTCGGGTCAAACAAATGATCAAAGAAATGATCACAAAGATATAAGATCAAATAGATGATCATATCGCAAATGATCAAACACTGATCATCACACAGCAACACTCAGCATGTCACATTACCAAATTGGGATATATCGCTGATAACCTTCAACTACATAACCTCTGAGCTCGTACGTCTCAGAGAAGGGTGTTAAGCTAAGAGAATAAATTCTCCGCCACCAACAGAAATGTATTTGAAAGAAATCGGCTTTATATCTCAAAGTGTAATGTCAGACATGTAACCATACAAGTCTGTTTCGGGTTCGAACAGAACCGAAGGCACTTCTTACGAAGCCCTTGCAATTCCGGGTATTCACAATCTCGTCCGGACTTCCCATCACAAAGGGTGATAAAATCTCTATACCGGGGACCAGTCGGTGCAGAGACATTCGACGAGTTGTCCTTTCATTTTCGTGAATATCCGGTCTTCAACACGGTCTTCAAATGCTATCCTTATACGACGTATCATTATTCGGAATCGGTTATATGACACAAATGTCTTTTCCCGGCTAACCCGAATAACGAGCGCAATCTTCAAAACGAATGGATAATGGGATTTCAATTAAGTCACAACTTAATAATTCAACTTCTTTTCTTCAAATGGTTTAACAAATTACCATTTCAAATCTTTTAAACAAAAAGAGTTATTTACAGAGTTCACTTAATTTTCACAAAGATTCATTCACAGTTTTTCTAAAACAATTTCTGTTTCAATTGGATTAACTCGTTAAATCTTTAAAATAAAGATTCAACTTATAGCTTTCAAAACAATTTCATTTCGAATGTTTTAAACAAATCATCATTTTAAATCTGTTAAAAATAAACAGATTCAATTCATAGCTTTCAAAAAGAATTCATTCATAGCATTTCAAAACATTTCAATTTCATTTTAAATTTGAAACCTTTCAACACAAATTGGAAGTTCACTTCTTATATGAAAGCTGTTATTATCTGAAAACAAATTGTTTTCGTTTCAGAAAAATCCAATTTTATTTGCACGGGTTAAAGCCTTTGAATTACATTTACATTCCAAAATCAATACTTTTAAAATAATTTAACCCATATATTCCTAGTTTCAAATTTTAAGATTCAATTTCAAACTTGAATTCAAATCCAATTATTTAAATTTTCAAAACTCGATTAAGTTATTCAAAATAACTTTTATCTTTGAAATTCCATTTCAAAAGCTTTTCACTTTAAACCCAAATTTCTAATTTCAAAATCAATTGAAATTAAAATTTCAATTTCGAAAACATCAAATTTAAATCATCTGTGACTTAACCAATTTCCACGTGAAATCCATATTTGTGTGTGTATGGTGTAGTCCAGGGGTTTAACACAACAACATCAATCATCACAGATATATCGATAAGCGGTATAATCGATAACGCTTATCTTCATTCATAGATTCATAGATAAAATAAATTTATCGGTCACAAAGAATTACTATTATAATTCGATGTGGGTTTCGGATAACCAACTGGAATCCGACTCCCTGTCGCATCGAAATTCAAATGCCGTTTTACGGACCAAGGGGTTTCATATTCATATAACAATATATACATCACAGATAAGTAAATTACAGATCACAACATAGATCAAAGTATATCACAAAGCATCACATATCAGGAATATCAAACAATTCATATCATCCAACAGAACACAAACATTCATAGGTAAGGTCAGTTAATTGTCTGATTGATTTAAATCAAATTTAAATTCTATGAATAAATTTCTAATTCTGGTTAATTAACATTAATAGATTACAAATTATTTTGATTAATTATTCTTTAATCATTTATTAATTAACCTTTAATCATTTATTAATCAATCTTAATTAATCAATCAACCTTTTAATCATTTAAATAATTATCCTTTAATTATTTAATTGTTTAATTAATTATTCTTAATTATTTAATTGACCCTTAATTTATTACCATTAAATTAATTATCCTTAATTATCCAATAACTACTTCCGTTAAGTAATTTTTCTTAAATCGATTTCTTTTGAGTAATTATCCTTAATTACTTTTTTTCCTATTAAATTCAATTATTGACCATTTATTTCTTCATTAAGTAATTACACTTAATTAATCCATAATTAAGTGATTATTAAAAATTTAAATAAACAATTAACTAATTATCTAAAATTTATTAAACTTATTTTCTTTCAAATCCTAAGATTTCAAATTCAAATTTGAATTCAGGTTTACAACTCAAATTTTAAACTAAAATTTAAAATCTTGTTTTAATCTCCTTTCCAAGATTTCTAAAACACTTTATAAAATACTTTACAAACTTTTAGTTGTTAAACATTCTATTTTGATAAATTTATATAATTTGAAACTAGAACTCAAATTCCTTTTGAATTCATATTTTAAACTTGCTTCAACTTTTGTTTAAATTCTGCCTTGCTTCTTTTTTTAAAAAACAAAATTAGTTTAAATTAAAAAAAATAGGAAACTGTCAGGTTTCCTAAACAAAACCAGAAACTAACATACTCGAGCCAGTATCTAATTTGCTTCGAGTCTTCCATCTCCTGTCTTCGAGTAAAAACTCGAAATACTCGAGTAAATCCCAAGCACATTACACCCCTCCCAAAACACAGCCCCACCATAAATTTCCCCACCGTGCACGTGCACAATTCCGGCGAGCCTCTCTAGTCGACTCCACATCGTAAAACACATCGACGATCATTCACCAACCAACTGCCGATCACCAGAACGCCGATATTCCCTCGACATCGAATTCGAGTGTTTCTATCAAAACCTGGAACAGAAACTCGAACACCACAAACCCTGTCATCGACCCATACTCGATGCTCCGACCACCGGCTGCTTCACAACTCGGCCGTGGACTCGTCTTCCACCTCTCTACCTTCCCTAAAAATAGCGAGGCACTCGATCAAACCCGGAGGGTGAATGAAACGAAAGCTCAGCCCTGTTAAAAACTAGGTTAAAATTTTTTAAATCCAAATCACAAAATCCACATAGCTTAACTCTATGATTCAATATTTTTCCTAGCTACCCCATAAGCCCCTCTATCTTCTCGCGAAACCCCGGCCAACCCAGTGCATCCGACCACCTTATTTCGACCAAAACCCATTTTCCGTTCAACACCTCAATGCCATCTCATTTTGTCACTAAAAAATGTGATTCGAGTTTCAAAAATCCTAATTTTGATTAAGCAATCAGTTTATAAACATGAATCGATACTTCGTGATGTTTGAATTTGTCACTTATATTGAGTATTACTGTTCTTGAGTTTTTTTTCAGAGCATATCAACTTTATTTACCATAAATTAAATTTTACAATCTACTTTATACTCAACCAAACATATTTGGTTTAGATTATTTGTCCTAACAATCAATAGGTTGAGCACATATGATTTTTGAAGCAACTCAGGCCTCAAAAATTTTAAACAGAGCATCATCCAGATAAAAGAAGATGAGCAGGCTTCATCTTATCAAAATTAAATGAAATGCATATATTTCATACAACAATATATCTGATATTCATCATACACTAGATTTAAACTTAGGTTGTTTGAGAAAAGTGAAGTTACTCACTTTGATTTTTGGAAGAAGAACAGAGCCTGCTTCATGTTGAACAGGTTGTATAAATTTGTAAGCTGAAGCTTCCTTTTCCCTTGATCTCTGGTTTTAGTTGATGGTATTGTTGTTTTAATTTGACTTCTTGTTTAAGTTGAAGATGATAGTTGCTTCAGATGTGCTCAACTTTTAGTGAACGAATTGAAATGAGGAGCTGATGTAGAGAAATGAAGTTTACAGGCGATTATTTTCTTTTGTACAGGGCTATTATTTATTTGTACAACATAAGCCAGGTGTTTTTCTATGCTTTGCTGGTTGATGCCTTTCGAGTTGACCTTGGTTTACTGCTAGAGATAGAAACATTTAATGTTAATATACTTTATGTCCCCTTATGATATTTATACTTTCTTTTGCTTTGCATTTCCAATTGTTCACATATAAAGTTCTACTTGCCTGCATCTTGATTTACAAGCTACATGCATACTATATTTTTACTTTTCACATTTTTCTTCTTTAGGTTTGCAAAGTTATGGTTTGAACGAAAATATAACAGAGAGGTTGATGTAAAAGAAGGCTAGTATAAAGAAATTTGTTGTACAGTGTGATAGTATGTTTGTACAAGTGATTTAATGCCTTGTACCACTTATTCTTTTTATTCCTCTTATTTCGGCTGTGTACAATATAAAGTGATGTTTTTTTTATACCATGGTCAGTGATTTTTCTAGCAAATGGAGGCTGAGGTACTTGAACGTGATGGCTGAAGTGTTTGCATTATGGAGAAGTTACTACTTGTTTGTACAGCAGGTACCTTTTCTATATGGAGCTGAAGAGATGGGGTATGTTATGGTGGCTGATGGAATATTGTTTATTAACATGTTGTTTTAGTTGTTATCAAACTTAACTTAGGTTGCATACTTCTTTTATATTTGTTTGTATTTGTTTTGCTTTTTATTTTCTATTACTTTGTTTCTTCTTATTACTTTTATTTTGTATGTACAATCTTGCCTTGCCTACTTATTTGAATAAAAGATGTTTATATTTTTAAATTTAAATGATTCACACGGAATTAATCGGCATCCGGGAAAACTCGCTTACTTTATCAATTAATTTTACAATTTTTATCCAAAAATTCATTTAATTATTAATTTAAATAAATTAAAAATCTGGGGTCGTTACAAATTTCCCCCCTTAAAAGAATTTCGTCCTCGAAATTCGCAGGCACGAAAACGACAAAGATAGATAGATTCGATCTTCTATAACTCCTCAAACTTACGATACGGATTCCGAATTCAAGTCGGAATATCCCAGAATACATACCAATTTGTCCCTCTTCGGACTTTGGTATTCAAAAGAAATTAGAATAAAATTTCAAATTTGGTTTCAAACCATAACGTTTTATTGATTTAATTCAAATTTATCCTTCATATTCTATTAATCAATTTAACTCAATTTAAAATTTCCAATTCATATTCATTGAAATTTAAATCAATAAGCTGATAAGAAATCGATGAAGATACGAAGTAAGAATTTTCTACAACGATTCGTAGAGCCATCATCATACCGAAACTTCTTTCTGGAGCTATCACGAAGCAATCAAAAGAATTTGGAAACGAATCAAAGGAGATTGATAAGAAAGTTGTTTCCACTGTTGCAGGGTATTGACCATTTATAGTGGTATTTCCCTGTCCCCTATCTCGTCTTCTTCTTGCACTCATATCTACTATCAGTGGATAGTAAGAGAATTTACTGAGACGTTCAAACGGATATCTTAGGGATACTCATTCTAGAGTTTACTTCACTCTATCTCTAATGAGCTACTTAACGTGTTATACTCCTGAGCTAAAGTTCAACCTTAGCTCTGATACCAAATGTAACGTATCGGATTTTGCCCGCTCGAAAATCAACATCCGTACTTCACATTGTACTAGAATGCCGCAGATTCGACCGTTCAAATCCGATTCGCCGGAGCGATAACACAATTAAGTAAATAACACAGCGGAATAAAAGAATAATACATTGATATACAATATCTGATACAACAGAGTGATACAATGAATATCAATATACATCAGAGATATGATACAAGAAATAGCAGCGGAAAAGAAAAAATAGATAACTAACATCAGCAGCGGAACAAATAACTCTAAGATAGTCTTCAAGAGAGAACTCCAGCAGTAGCTCGAACTCCCAATAACGATACACCAAGAATAAGCAAGTGCAGTCCGATCCAAAGACTGAACTAGCTCCAGAAAATCTACTGAACCTGACTATCTGAAAAACCCAACTCTAGACTGCTCGTGTAGAAAATTATGAGCACCCAGAGTTTAGGAAAGGAACAATAAACTCCGAGTCAGTCGTGGGACTGGTGTGAGCAACAAAAACAGTTTATCTTTAAACAACACAAAAGAATTTAAACATTGAAAACCGCAATGCTTTTGGAAAATGAAACTACCATAAGACCTCCCACCACACACACAATGCAAACGCAGAATTGGAGGAGATTTCTTCTTATGTTAGTCAAAGATGCTTACTACGCAAAATCAAATCATTTTTGATATTATTATTAGTGCATAGTGCAGAAAACATTTCGAAAGTAGAATATAAATCTTAGCCAGCATAGACATTTCGAACTATGCCTACTATAGCTACCATCCAAACAGTGGGGCGCCACCATAAGTGAATGATAGGTTCTACAACTAAAATCGTACAAGTCTCGTATTGGAGTTTGGATTTCCAACAAATGGTCAGGCCAAGGAACTTCCCATTGCCACATGGAAACGCCTCTGGAATGACGTCCCGAGAACCTAACCGGATCTCTGCCAACACAAGACCGGGTTACCTCTGGAAAAATAGGTAACTACTGACACGCGTATGCCATCCCCCGATCGTAACCGATCTTCCCGAGGATCCTCAATTTCCAACAACCACATAATAATAATAATGCAGTAACCACATAGGTTAAATATCTGGGCTCCATACCATGATACCACCTCTATCCAGAAGGAATGACATACACTAAGGGGCGCTACTCCCTAGAACCTTGCTGCATCCTTCCTGTTTTGACCATTCCGGGGTGTGAGGCTCGACGAAGTCTCGTCCACAAAGCTACGCTTTGTTCACAAAGCCATGCTTCGGGTCAAACAAATGATCAAAGAAATGATCACAAAGATATAAGATCAAATAGATGATCATATCGCAAATGATCAAACACTGATCATCACACAGCAACACTCAGCATGTCACATTACCAAATTGGGATATATCACTGATAACCTTCAACTACATAACCTCTGAGCTCGTACGTCTCAGAGAAGGGTGTTAAGCTAAGAGAATAAATTCTCCGCCACCAACAGAAATGTATTTGAAAGAAATCGGCTTTATATCTCAAAGTGTAATGTCAGACATGTAACCATACAAGTCTGTTCCGGGTTCGAACAGAACCGAAGGCACTTCTTACGAAGCCCTTGCAATTCCGGGTATTCACAATCCCGTCCGGACTTCCCATCACAAAGGGTGATAAAATCTCTATACCGGGGACCAGTCGGTGCAGAGACATTCGACGAGTTGTCCTTTCATTTTCGTGAATATCCGGTCTTCAACACGGTCTTCAAATGCTATCCTTATACGACGTATCATTATTCGGAATGGGTTATATGACACAAATGTCTTTTCCCGGCTAACCCGAATAACGAGCGCAATCTTCAAAACGAATGGATAATGGGATTTCAATTAAGTCACAACTTAATAATTCAACTTCTTTTCTTCAAATGGTTTAACAAATTACCATTTCAAATCTTTTAAACAAAAAGAGTTATTTACAGAGTTCACTTAATTTTCACAAAGATTCATTCACAGTTTTTCCAAAACAATTTCTGTTTCAATTGGATTAACTCGTTAAATCTTTAAAATAAAGATTCAACTTATAGCTTTCAAAACAATTTCATTTCGAATGTTTTAAACAAATCATCATTTTAAATCTGTTAAAAATAAACAGATTCAATTCATAGCTTTTAAAAAGAATTCATTCATAGCATTTCAAAACATTTCAATTTCATTTTAAATTTGAAACCTTTCAACACAAATTGGAAGTTCACTTCTTATATGAAAGCTGTTATTATCTGAAAACAAATAGTTTTCGTTTCAGAAGAATCCAATTTTATTTGCACGGGTTAAAGCCTTTGAATTACATTTACATTCCAAAATCAATACTTTTAAAATAATTTAACCCATATATTCCTAGTTTCAAATTTTAAGATTCAATTTCAAACTTGAATTCAAATTCAATTATTTAAATTTTCAAAACTCGATTAAGTTATTCAAAATAACTTTTATCTTTGAAATTCCATTTCAAAAGCTTTTCACTTTAAACCCAAATTTCTAATTTCAAAATCAATTGAAATTAAAATTTCAATTTCGAAAACATCAAATTTAAATCATCTGTGACTTAACCAATTTCCACGTGAAATCCATATTTGTGTGTGTATGGTGTAGTCCAGGGGTTTAACACAACAA
The DNA here is from genome assembly GCA_030737815.1 of Allium fistulosum. NCBI lineage: Eukaryota > Viridiplantae > Streptophyta > Magnoliopsida > Asparagales > Amaryllidaceae > Allium > Allium fistulosum. The sequence goes on from CM060906.1 coordinate 1,044,678,965, forward strand.
CATCAATCATCACAGATATATCGATAAGCGGTATAATCGATAACGCTTATCTTCATTCATAGATTCATAGATAAAATAAATTTATCGGTCACAAAGAATTACTATTATAATTCGATGTGGGTTTCGGATAACCAACTGGAATCCGACTCCCTGTCGCATCGAAATTCAAATGCCGTTTTACGGACCAAGGGGTTTCATATTCATATAACAATATATACATCACAGATAAGTAAATTACAGATCACAACATAGATCAAAGTATATCACAAAGCATCACATATCAGGAATATCAAACAATTCATATCATCCAACAGAACCCAAACATTCATAGGTAAGGTCAGTTAATTGTCTGATTGATTTAAATCAAATTTAAATTCTATGAATAAATTTCTAATTCTGGTTAATTAACATTAATAGATTACAAATTATTTTGATTAATTATTCTTTAATCATTTATTAATTAACCTTTAATCATTTATTAATCAATCTTAATTAATCAATCAACCTTTTAATCATTTAAATAATTATCCTTTAATTATTTAATTGTTTTAATTAATTATTCTTAATTATTTAATTGACCCTTAATTTATTACCATTAAATTAATTATCCTTAATTATCCAATAACTACTTCCGTTAAGTAATTTTTCTTAAATCGATTTCTTTTGAGTAATTATCCTTAATTACTTTTTTTTCCTATTAAATTCAATTATTGACCATTTATTTCTTCATTAAGTAATTACACTTAATTAATCCATAATTAAGTGATTATTAAAAATTTAAATAAACAATTAACTAATTATCTAAAATTTATTAAACTTATTTTCTTTCAAATCCTAAGATTTCAAATTCAAATTTGAATTCAGGTTTACAACTCAAATTTTAAACTAAAATTTAAAATCTTGTTTTAAATCTCCTTTCCCAGATTTCTAAAACACTTTATAAAATATTGTACAAACTTTTAGTTGTTAAACATTCTATTTTGATAAATTTATATAATTTGAAACTAGAACTCAAATTCCTTTTGAATTCATATTTTAAACTTGCTTCAACTTTTGTTTAAATTCTGCCTTGCTTCTTTTTTTTTAAAAAAAAATTTAGTTTAAATTAAAAAAAATAGGAAACTGTCAGGTTTCCTAAACAAAACCAGAAACTAACATACTCGAGCCAGTATCTAATTTGCTTCGAGTCTTCCATCTCCTGTCTTCGAGTAAAAACTCGAAATACTCGAGTAAATCCCAAGCACATTACACCCCTCCCAAAACACAGCCCCACCATAAATTTCCCCACCGTGCACGTGCACAATTCCGACGAGCCTCTCCAGTCGACTCCACATCGTAAAACACATCGACGATCATTCACCAACCAACTGCCGATCACCAGAACGCCGATATTCCCTCGACATCGAATTCGAGTGTTTCTATCAAAACCTGGAACAGAAACTCGAACACCACAAACCCTATCATCGACCCATACTCGATGCTCCAACCACCGGCTGCTTCACAACTCCGGCCGTGGACTCGTCTTCCACCTCTCTACCTTCCCTAAAAATAGCGAGGCACTCGATCAAACCCGAAGGGTGAATGAAACGAAAGCTCAGCCCTGTTAAAAACTAGGTTAAAAATTTTTAAATCCAAATCACAAAATCCACATAGCTTAACTCTATGATTCAATATTTTTCCTAGCTACCCCATAAGCCCCTCTATCTTCTCGCGAAACCCCGGCCAACCCAGTGCTTCCGACCACCTTATTTAGACCAAAACCCATTTTCCGTTCAACACCTCAATGCCATCTCATTTTGTCACTAAAAAATGTGATTCGAGTTTCAAAAATCCTAATTTTGATTAAGCAATCAGTTTATAAACATGAATCGATACTTCGTGATGTTTGAATTTGTCACTTATATTGAGTATTACTGTTCTTGAGTTTTTTTTCAGAGCATATCAACTTTATTTACCATAAATTAAATTTTACAATCTACTTTATACTCAACCAAACATATTTGGTTTAGATTATTTGTCCTAACAATCAATAGGTTGAGCACATATGATTTTTGAAGCAACTCAGGCCTCAAAAATTTTAAACAGAGCATCATCCAGATAAAAGAAGATGAGCAGGCTTCATCTTATCAAAATTAAATGAAATGCATATATTTCATACAACAATATATCTGATATTCATCATACACTAGATTTAAACTTAGGTTGTTTGAGAAAAGTGAAGTTACTCACTTTGATTTTTGGAAGAAGAACAGAGCCTGCTTCATGTTGAACAGGTTGTATAAATTTGTAAGCTGAAGCTTCCTTTTCCCTTGATCTCTGGTTTTAGTTGATGGTATTGTTGTTTTAATTTGACTTCTTGTTTAAGTTGAAGATGATAGTTGCTTCAGATGTGCTCAACTTTTAGTGAACGAATTGAAATGAGGAGCTGATGTCGAGAAATGAAGTTTACAGGTGATTATTTTCTTTTGTACAGGGCTATTATTTATTTGTACAACATAAGCCAGGTGTTTTTCTATGCTTTGCTGGTTGATGCCTTTCGAGTTGACCTTGGTTTGCTGCTAGAGATAGAAACATTTAATGTTAATTTACTTTATGTCCCCTTATGATATTTATACTTTCTTTTGCTTTGCATTTCCAATTGTTCACATATAAAGTTCTACTTGCCTGCATCTTGATTTACAAGCTACATGCATACTATATTTTTACTTTTCACATTTTTCTTCTTTAGGTTTGCAAAGTTATGGTTTGAACGAAAATATAACAGAGAGGTTGATGTAAAAGAAGGCTAGTATAAAGAAATTTGTTGTACAGTGTGATAGTATGTTTGTACAAGTGATTTAATGCCTTGTACCACTTATTCTTTTTATTCCTCTTATTTCGGCTGTGTACAATATAAAGTGATGTTTTTTTTATACCATGGTCAGTGATTTTTCTAGCAAATGGAGGCTGAGGTACTTGAACGTGATGGCTGAAGTGTTTGCATTATGGAGAAGTTACTACTTGTTTATACAGCAGGTACCTTTTCTATATGGAGCTGAAGAGATGGGGTATGTTATGGTGGCTGATGGAATATTGTTTATTAACATGTTGTTTTAGTTGTTATCAAACTTAACTTAGGTTGCATACTTGTTTTATATTTGTTTGTATTTGTTTTGCTTTTTATTTTCTATTACTTTGTTTCTTCTTATTACTTTTATTTTGTATGTACAATCTTGCCTTGCCTACTTATTTGAATAAAAGATGTTTATATTTTTAAATTTAAATGATTCACACAGAATTAATCGGCATCCGGGAAAACTCGCTTACTTTATCAATTAATTTTACAATTTTTATCCAAAAATTCATTTAATTATTAATTTAAATAAATTAAAAATCTGGGGTCGTTACAAATTTCCCCCCTTAAAAGAATTTCGTCCTCGAAATTCGCAGGCACGAAAACGACAAAGATAGATAGATTCGATCTTCTATAACTCCTCAAACTTACGATACGGATTCCGAATTCAAGTCGGAATATCCCAGAATACATACCAATTTGTCCCTCTTCGGACTTTGGTATTCAAAAGAAATTAGAATAAAATTTCAAATTTGGTTTCAAACCATAACGTTTTATTGATTTAATTCAAATTTATCCTTCATATTCTATTAATCAATTTAACTCAATTTAAAATTTCCAATTCATATTCATTGAAATTTAAATCAATAAGCTGATAAGAAATCGATGAAGATACGAAGTAAGAATTTTCTACAACGATTCGTAGAGCCATCATCATACCGAAACTTCTTTCTGGAGCTATCACGAAGCAATCAAAAGAATTTGGAAACGAATCAAAGGAGATTGATAAGAAAGTTGTTTCCACTGTTGCAGGGTATTGACCATTTATAGTGGTATTTCCCTGTCCCCTATCTCGTCTTCTTCTTGCACTCATATCTACTATCAGTGGATAGTAAGAGAATTTACTGAGACGTTCAAACGGATATCTTAGGGATACTCATTCTAGAGTTTACTTCACTCTATCTCTAATGAGCTACTTAACGTGTTATACTCCTGAGCTAAAGTTCAACCTTAGCTCTGATACCAAATGTAACGTATCGGATTTTGCCCGCTCGAAAATCAACATCCGTACTTCACATTGTACTAGAATGCCGCAGATTCGACCGTTCAAATCCGATTCGCCGGAGCGATAACACAATTAAGTAAATAACACAGCGGAATAAAAGAATAATACATTGATATACAATATCTGATACAACAGAGTGATACAATGAATATCAATATACATCAGAGATATGATACAAGAAATAGCAGCGGAAAAGAAAAAATAGATAACTAACATCAGCAGCGGAACAAATAACTCTAAGATAGTCTTCAAGAGAGAACTCCAGCAGTAGCTCGAACTCCCAATAACGATACACCAAGAATAAGCAAGTGCAGTCCGATCCAAAGACTGAACTAGCTCCAGAAAATCTACTGAACCTGACTATCTGAAAAACCCAACTCTAGACTGCTCGTGTAGAAAATTATGAGCACCCAGAGTTTAGGAAAGGAACAATAAACTCCGAGTCAGTCGTGGGACTGGTGTGAGCAACAAAAACAGTTTATCTTTAAACAACACAAAAGAATTTAAACATTGAAAACCGCAATGCTTTTGGAAAATGAAACTACCATAAGACCTCCCACCACACACACAATGCAAACGCAGAATTGGAGGAGATTTCTTCTTATGTTAGTCAAAGATGCTTACTATGCAAAATCAAATCATTTTTGATATTATTATTAGTGCATAGTGCAGAAAACATTTCGAAAGTAGAATATAAATCTTAGCCAGCATAGACATTTCGAACTATGCCTACTATAGCTACCATCCAAACAGTGGGGCGCCACCATAAGTGAATGATAGGTTCTACAACTAAAACCGTACAAGTCTCGTATTGGAGTTTGGATTTCCAACAAATGGTCAGGCCAAGGAACTTCCCATTGCCACATGGAAATGCCTCTGGAATGACGTCCCGAGAACCTAACCGGATCTCTGCCAACACAAGGCCGGGTTACCTCTGCAAAAATAGGTAACTACTGACACGCGTATGCCATCCCCCGATCGTAACCGATCTTCCCGAGGATCCTCGATTTCCAACAACCACATAATAATAATAATGCAGTAACCACATAGGTTAAATATCTGGGCTCCATACCATGATACCACCTCTATCCAGAAGGAATGACATACACTAAGGGGCGCTACTCCCTAGAACCTTGCTGCATCCTTCCTGTTTTGACCATTCCGGGGTGTGAGGCTCGACGAAGTCTCGTCCACAAAGCTACGCTTTGTTCACAAAGCCATGCTTCGGGTCAAACAAATGATCAAAGAAATGATCACAAAGATATAAGATCAAATAGATGATCATATCGCAAATGATCAAACACTGATCATCACACAGCAACACTCAGCATGTCACATTACCAAATTGGGATATATCGCTGATAACCTTCAACTACATAACCTCTGAGCTCGTACGTCTCAGAGAAGGGTGTTAAGCTAAGAGAATAAATTCTCCGCCACCAACAGAAATGTATTTGAAAGAAATCGGCTTTATATCTCAAAGTGTAATGTCAGACATGTAACCATACAAGTCTGTTCCGGGTTCGAACAGAACCGAAGGCACTTCTTACGAAGCCCTTGCAATTCCGGGTATTCACAATCCCGTCTGGACTTCCCATCACAAAGGGTGATAAAATCTCTATACCGGGGACCAGTCGGTGCAGAGACATTCGACGAGTTGTCCTTACATTTTCGTGAATATCCGGTCTTCAACACGGTCTTCAAATGCTATCCTTATACGACGTATCATTATTCGGAATGGGTTATATGACACAAATGTCTTTTCCCGGCTAACCCGAATAACGAGCGCAATCTTCAAAACGAATGGATAATGGGATTTCAATTAAGTCACAACTTAATAATTCAACTTCTTTTCTTCAAATGGTTTAACAAATTACCATTTCAAATCTTTTAAACAAAAAGATTTATTTACAGAGTTCACTTAATTTTCACAAAGATTCATTCACAGTTTTTCCAAAACAATTTCTGTTTCAATTGGATTAACTCGTTAAATCTTTAAAATAAAGATTCAACTTATAGCTTTCAAAACAATTTCATTTCGAATGTTTTAAACAAATCATCATTTTAAATCTGTTAAAAATAAACAGATTCAATTCATAGCTTTCAAAAAGAATTCATTCATAGCATTTCAAAACATTTCAATTTCATTTTAAATTTGAAACCTTTCAACACAAATTGGAAGTTCACTTCTTATATGAAAGCTGTTATTATCTGAAAACAAATAGTTTTCGTTTTAGAAAAATCCAATTTTATTTGCACGGGTTAAAGCCTTTGAATTACATTTACATTCCAAAATCAATACTTTTAAAATAATTTAACCCATATATTCCTAGTTTCAAATTTTAAGATTCAATTTCAAACTTGAATTCAAATCCAATTATTTAAATTTTCAAAACTCCATTAAGTTATTCAAAATAACTTTTATCTTTGAAATTCCATTTCAAAAGCTTTTCACTTTAAACCCAAATTTCTAATTTCAAAATCAATTGAAATTAAAATTTCAATTTCGAAAACATCAAATTTAAATCATCTGTGACTTAACCAATTTCCACGTGAGATCCATATTTGTGTGTGTATGGTGTAGTCCAGGGGTTTAACACAACAACATCAATCATCACAGATATATCGATAAGCGGTATAATCGATAACGCTTATCTTCATTCATAGATTCATAGATAAAATAAATTTATCGGTCACAAAGAATTACTATTATAATTCGATGTGGGTTTCGGATAACCAACTGGAATCCGACTCCCTGTCGCATCGAAATTCAAATGCCGTTTTACGGACCAAGGGGTTTCATATTCATATAACAATATATACATCACAGATAAGTAAATTACAGATCACAACATAGATCAAAGTATATCACAAAGCATCACATATCAGGAATATCAAACAATTCATATCATCCAACAGAACCCAAACATTCATAGGTAAGGTCAGTTAATTGTCTGATTGATTTAAATCAAATTTAAATTCTATGAATAAATTTCTAATTCTGGTTAATTAACATTAATAGATTACAAATTATTTTGATTAATTATTCTTTAATCATTTATTAATTAACCTTTAATCATTTATTAATCAATCTTAATTAATCAATCAACCTTTTAATCATTTAAATAATTATCCTTTAATTATTTAATTGTTTTAATTAATTATTCTTAATTATTTAATTGACCCTTAATTTATTACCATTAAATTAATTATCCTTAATTATCCAATAACTACTTCCGTTAAGCAATTTTTCTTAAATCGATTTCTTTTGAGTAATTATCCTTAATTACTTTTTTTTCCTATTAAATTCAATTATTGACCATTTATTTCTTCATTAAGTAATTACACTTAATTAATCCATAATTAAGTGATTATTAAAAATTTAAATAAACAATTAACTAATTATCTAAAATTTATTAAACTTATTTTCTTTCAAATCCTAAGATTTCAAATTCAAATTTGAATTCAGGTTTACAACTCAAATTTTAAACTAAAATTTAAAATCTTGTTTTAAATCTCCTTTCCCAGATTTCTAAAACACTTTATAAAATACTGTACAAACTTTTAGTTGTTAAACATTCTATTTTGATAAATTTATATAATTTGAAACTAGAACTCAAATTCCTTTTGAATTCATATTTTAAACTTGCTTCAACTTTTGTTTAAATTCTGCCTTGCTTCTTTTTTTTTAAAAAAAATTTAGTTTAAATTAAAAAAAAAGGAAACTGTCAGGTTTCCTAAACAAAACCAGAAACTAACATACTCGAGCCAGTATCTAATTTGCTTCGAGTCTTCCATCTCCTGTCTTCGAGTAAAAACTTGAAATACTCGAGTAAATCCCAAGCACATTACACCCCTCCCAAAACACAGCACCACCATAAATTTCCCCACCGTGCACGTGCACAATTCCGGCGAGCCTCTCCAGTCGACTCCACATCGTAAAACACATCGACGATCATTCACCAACCAACTGCCGATCACCAGAACGCCGATATTCCCTCGACATCGAATTCGAGTGTTTCTATCAAAACCTGGAACAGAAACTCGAACACCACAAACCCTGTCATCGACCCATACTCGATGCTCCGACCACCGGCTGCTTCACAACTCCAGCCGTGGACTCGTCTTCCACCTCTCTACCTTCCCTAAAAATAGCGAGGCACTCGATCAAACCCGGAGGGTGAATGAAACGAAAGCTCAGCCCTGTTAAAAACTAGGTTAAAATTTTTTAAATCCAAATCACAAAATCCACATAGCTTAACTCTATGATTCAATATTTTTCCTAGCTACCCCATAAGCCCCTCTATCTTCTCGCGAAACCCCGGCCAACCCAGTGCTTCCGACCACCTTATTTCGACCAAAACTCATTTTCCGTTCAACACCTCAATGCCATCTCATTTTGTCACTAAAAAATGTGATTCGAGTTTCAAAAATCCTAATTTTGATTAAGCAATCAGTTTATAAACATGAATCGATACTTCGTGATGTTTGAATTTGTCACTTATATTGAGTATTACTGTTCTTGAGTTTTTTTCCAGAGCATATCAACTTTATTTACCATAAATTAAATTTTACAATCTACTTTATACTCAACCAAACATATTTGGTTTAGATTATTTGTCCTAATAATCAATAGGTTGAGCACATATGATTTTTGAAGCAACTCAGGCCTCAAAAAATTTAAACAGAGCATCATCCAGATAAAAGAAGATGAGCAGGCTTCATCTTATCAAAATTAAATGAAATGCATATATTTCATACAACAATATATCTGATATTCATCATACACTAGATTTAAACTTAGGTTGTTTGAGAAAAGTGAAGTTACTCACTTTGATTTTTGGAAGAAGAACAGAGCATGCTTCATGTTAAACAGGTTGTATAAATTTGTAAGCTGAAGCTTCCTTTTCCCTTGATCTCTGGTTTTAGTTGATGGTATTGTTGTTTTAATTTGACTTCTTGTTTAAGTTGAAGATGATAGTTGCTTCAGATGTGCTCAACTTTTAGTGAACGAATTGAAATGAGGAGCTGATGTAGAGAAATGAAGTTTACAGGTGATTATTTTCTTTTGTACAGGGTTATTATTTATTTGTACAACATAAGCCAGGGGTTTTTCTATGCTTTGCTGGTTGATGCCTTTCGAGTTGACCTTGGTTTGCTGCTAGAGATAGAAACATTTAATGTTAATGTACTTTATGTCCCCTTATGATATTTATACTTTCTTTTGCTTTGCATTTCCAATTGTTCACATATAAAGTTCTACTTGCCTGCATCTTGATTTACAAGCTACATGCATACTATATTTTTACTTTGCACATTTTTCTTCTTTAGGTTTGCAAAGTTATGGTTTGAACGAAAATATAACAGAGAGGTTGATGTAAAAGAAGGCTAGTATAAAGAAATTTGTTGTACAGTGTGATAGTATGTTTGTACAAGTGATTTAATGCCTTGTACCACTTATTCTTTTTATTCCTCTTATTTCGGCTGTGTACAATATAAAGTGATGTTTTTTTTACCATGGTCAGTGATTTTTCTAGCAAATGGAGGCTGAGGTACTTGAACGTGATGGCTGAAGTGTTTGCATTATGGAGAAGTTACTACTTGTTTGTACAGCAGGTACCTTTTCTATATGGAGCTGAAGAGATGGGGTATGTTATGGTGGCTGATGGAATATTGTTTATTAACATGTTGTTTTAGTTGTTATCAAACTTAACTTAGGTTGCATACTTGTTTTATATTTGTTTGTATTTGTTTTGCTTTTTATTTTCTATTACTTTGTTTCTTCTTATTACTTTTATTTTGTATGTACAATCTTGCCTTGCCTACTTATTTGAATAAAAGATGTTTATATTTTTAAATTTAAATGATTCACACAGAATTAATCGGCATCCGGGAAAACTCGCTTACTTTATCAATTAATTTTACAATTTTTATCCAAAAATTCATTTAATTATTAATTTAAATAAATTAAAAATCTGGGGTTGTTACAGTTTTCCAAGAGTTTTGATTTGTATACGAGATTAGAAAGTCGTCCATACATCTCTTTGACATTTTCATCCTTGGTCATTGTGAAGTTCTCATATTCGCTACTAAGCATGGCAAGGCGAGATTCTTTGACTTAGGAGGTTCCTTTGTGATTCACTTCAAGTGTGTACCAAATTTCCTGCGCAGTTAGACAATGTGAGACATGATTAAATTCAATTTGATCCAATGAACATATAATAGAATTCATAGCTTTAGCATTAGCATTCTATAGTTTATTTTCAAGATCTGTCCATTGATCCATCGGTTTTCAATTTCTTGATTATCTACCACTATAGTTGGTGTCTTATATCCTATCTCAACAATATTCCAAGCATCAATGGTTTTCAGAAAAATTTTCATTATATTTTTCCAATATGCATATTCACCATTGAACATGGGTGGCCTAACTATGGACTGACCCTCAGCAAAAGCATTTTTAAAAGAAACCATTTAAAAAATTAACATTTTAAAACAGAAATTTGTTTTTGAAAAATTAAATTTTTAAAACAAAATTTGGTTTTTGTTCCTAGCCTCGATACCACTTGTAGGATCGATTTCACCCTAAAGGGGGGGTGAATAGGGTGATACTAATAATAATAAAAATCAATGCAGAAATATATAAAATAATTGCAGCACAGATAATAGCAGAATAATAAAGCAGAAATAGAACAACACATATTTACCCAGCTTCGGCAAAACCCTACCTACATGCTGCCCCCAAGGTTTCTACTGGAAATTAAGTAGTCAAATGCTTACACACGTAAACTTGCGACGCTCAAAACCCTACCACACCTCAGCCACTGAGTTGTGAATTCTCAAACTACGCCCCGTAGTTTGTCCCTAGTCACAGGACTAGAATATTACACAATTTTAAAAGGAATTCAAAATAAAAATTAAAACTAAAAACAATAAAACCCTTAATTAAAAAATAGGCCCAAAATAAAATATAAAGAGACCGGCCCAATTGAAAATAAAGGAAGATGTCTCCCCTTTTCCTTTTTATTTTTATCTACCGACCCCTTTGCTTTTGTTCAGTCCTTCGGCCATTCGTTCCTCTTTCTCTTTTAACTAAAATTTAAGGTTTTTGAAATTCAGCTGCCGCTTGTAGGAATTGAGACTCGAATCGTCTGATGCTTTCATTCCTGCTTCGCTCCTTCTTCTATCAGTGAAATTCAATTACTTTGCGGCCGCTTCTTGATCGAGTTCAAATACCGGTATGCGATTTTCCTGTTTGGTTTATGACTAAGCTTGACTCGATTTTGCTTTCAAACTCAATGCTTTAAGCCGATGATGATATGGGGTAATTTATAGGGATAAAATCCCTAAAGTTACGTTCGTATATTTTGCTTTGAATCTGTCTATTATTTTGCTCGGCCATACGATTATTACTTGAATGCTTGTGATAGTTCTTGACTTGTTCGTCTCTAATATATTTGAATTTTACTTGAATCGGTTCCATTATTTTTGGAATTTGAATTTTTTTTGTTCTTTTCCTCTATGACTACGGAGAGTAACGTGTTATTACCTCTGTTCCAATCTTAGCTGGCACTGTGACTTCTTCAATTCACGTTATCGGCTTTGACTTTGGCATTTTTATTTTTTGTGATAAACTTGACTTTTCATTTCATTTCATTTCCCACGGTGTTGAATTTTTATATTTCTTGTTTATCGCATGAATGCCTGCACTTGGTTACACTGTCCACTTGCATTGACTTGCACTGCTTTGTACTTGGGGTGTTGATACACTTGGTTGAACATATGCTTGGTTGGAGTCTGTAACTGAATTATACTGCATGTATATATATGTATACATGTGTGCAAACATATGTATATATGTATGTGGTCATGTTGTTCTACTGGGTTGTGTTATTTGGTTGCTTTGTGTAGTTCCTGCAACTTTATCCAAGTCTGTTTGCATCCCTTGTTTTTGAACCTGGTGCACCTTTCTCTGGTTCATGCTTGAACTGTTGTTGGTGCACCTTGTTCCCTGCTGCCTTCATACCTGAACTGATATGTGTATGCATATATGCATACATGCTCTAATGCATATGATCTAGTCTGGTTGCATTTGCTTCCTGCCTTGACTTGTGCCTGCACCTAACCATGCCATTTTAAAATCTGGATGTAGTTGAGCAGTTGTGCAGTTGCTTCATCAATGCATGTGTGTGTATGTATACATGTGTTTATGTACTGTCATGATGTTGGTTTGTATGATTGTTTTTGAAGTCTGAATGCCACTATGCACTCTGCTCTTGTAGACTTCTCTGATGCATGTTGTTCTGGTCGCAGTTCATTTCGATTGCACTTGAGTCATGTCGAGTCAGCTGTGTGTTTTTGAGCAATGCCTTGACCATCCATGTCAGACCTTGTTTGATTTCTTTGTATTGTTGTTTGCATTTTATTATTTCTGTATGGAGCTTTAATTTTGATCCTTGTTCCATTTATTTTTGGCATTCATTGTCTGAATGCATGTTGAATCTGGTTTTGGTTGATTTGGTCGAGACCTTATGCACTTGAGTTGAATCAAGCCTTTGGCTTGGGTTTGACCTTGTGCTCACCTATCCCTGCAGTTTTATCAAGTGTATATCGGTGTGCACGGCCTTGTGACATGTACAGTGATACACTGTACATGTTACGAGCTGTTCGTGTAAGATGAATTCAAAAGAAATAAATGATGAACAACCCAAATAACTGAGGCAAATAACATTTTCAAAAACACACTTCATTGTACACTACAAAAATATTTCTTTTTCAATTTTACTGCATCAGTATTTATTTTGCAGATAATTCAGATGCTAGATTCAAGCTGGAATAGAGTTGAAGATAAATACGAGTTAATGGGTGATATGTAGTGAGATGAGCATTGTAAATTGAAATTTGTGATGTAATCGAAATTGTAATGTAATTGAAATTGTGTATATTTAGTGAGAGTTCAAATTTGTACTATTCAAAATTGTAATAAAATATTTGTTTGAATAAAATATTTGTTTGAATTTAAATTCTGTGATATTTATTTTATTCAACAAATATTTATTTAATTATGTGAAAAATAAAATAGTATAATAACAAATACATTTAAATGAATATATATATATGTTTATTATCATCAAACAAAAATCATATACTAGCATATTCAACAATTTTCTTATACTTACTTAAATAATAAGTGTATTCACAAATCATATTTATTTCTATTCTTAGAAATTATCTTTTAAAAATACATTTTTATTTGGGTTCAAAACAGATGTTACGTAAAACACCGTTACTACAACTCAAAGATACTAGTGTTTTGATTTAATTAAAAATAAATACTAATAACCCTTACCTACTATGTAAAACATTTCCCTTGGGAGTCACTTACTATAACGGTAGTGTTATAGTTTATGCTCCCTTACTTTTTCATGAAAACATCTATTACAACAATAAATGTTGTAATCTACGTTTTCGATACTTAATACGCTCTAGGTTTTCATATTTTAAATCTTTGTTTACTTTCAAAGAAACTAGTGAGCTATATGCGCTCTATAATTCTTCAAAAAGAATTTTACATTTTCAACAAAATTTTCATCATATAAAAACCAATTTAAATTTCTTACTATATTCCTAATATTTACTTTAAAAATATTGGCAATTATATAATTTTTTCCAATCTAATAATTTCAGTTTATTGGGTTTGACGTAAAGTGGATTTTTCTACTTACTGCCCTAGGAGTATCCTTGCTAAACCTTGGAAATCTCATTTCCTTACTTAAAGTCTTTTGTTCCTATACTCATATTTATTCTAAGGTACTACCTTTAAATCCACCTATATGAAACAATTATAATTTCTGCAATTATCTACACGTGGCTTACCTCCTTTTCTATTGTACATCCCCAATCTTTGCCTACCACTCTTTGGATTTTCACAATCCGAACCTAAATGTACAAAGCCATTTCTCAAACTCTTACCATGTGTAGACCTTCTCTATGCCCCGAGAAACACACTTCCTTATGCCAAAAGTGTCACTACAAGAATTTTTCCTTCCACCGATGAACGGGGAGCTTACGAAGAACCTCCTCAAGATGAATAGCATGCTTTTCCATACTCTTGGAAAATACCAAAAATGTCATCCACAAATACAACCACAAACTTATTTAGGACTTCTCTAAAGACGCGGCTCATCAAATCTACGAAGTAGGCTGGGGCATTGGTTAGCCCAAAAGGCATAACCAACCACTTATAAAATCCGTTTGGAGTCCTAAATGCAGTCTTATCAATGTTGTCATCAGTGACCCTAAGCTGATGGAATCCCATGGAAAAATCAAGCTGAGAGAATACTGAAGAACCAACTAGCTGGTCAAAAAGATCATCTATCCTAGGGAGTGGATAATGGTTCTTCTTTGTGAGCTTATTAGTTCCATATAGTCCACGCAAAGTCAAAGAGAACCATCCGCTTTAGTAGCAAAGACGACTGGCGCTCCCCACTTCAATATGCTCCTTCTTATGAAACCCTCCTCCAAAAGCTCACGGATTTGCTTACTCAATTCCATCCCCTCCATAGGTTCCATGTGCCTAACGGGTAATGCCACTGGTCTAACATTATCAGTCAAATAAATTCTAAAGTCAATCTCTCTCTTAGGAGGTAGTCCCCTAACCTCCTCGAAGACGTCTTGAAATTCTTTGAGGACAGTAACCGAATCCAACTCTGATGATGATGAATCGAGGGAATAAAGGAAACTCAACATAACTGACCCTTGCGGGTCGCAAGAAACCTCGAGAGTCCTACCGCTATGTGTCTCTAGTCTAATGACTCTCCTTTTGCTATATAATATAGCTCCATATGCGGATAGCCAATCCATTCCCAAAAAGCATCCCATACCCCGAAAATCCTAAAACATAGGCGTCGTAGTCAATTCCTACGCCTAGGATAAAAAAAACTTTCAAACCCATACAAACCATAGACAAGTGTGTTGATCCATCTATGGGGTTTGAAACAACAATGGGGTCTTTACTAAAGAGATGTCTAAGTGCAAACAACCTACTAGAGAACTAGAGATGAGAGAGTGTGATGCTCCCGAATCCAAAAGAGCCCGAATGGATAAATCAGGAATATAAATCAAATTTTCCTACCTCGATTTGGTCTGCTGCTGGAAGGTGATGTATCCAAAATATGAATATGTGATGCAGGTGCGCTCGCTGTCTTCCCCGTTTTCTGAGGACAAATCTTACTAAAGTTACCAAGCTGTCCACAATTGAAACATCTTCCCTTTATTCCTGCCTTCTTACAGTCTTTTGCGTAATCGCCAGTCATTCTACAACGCTTACATCTCCCACTTTTCTTGATTCGCTTCTGAGGTCCTCCAAATTTAACATCCTAAACCTTTGCTCCATAACCTCCAACCTAGCTCATGCCTCCTCGAAATCCTCTGTACCTGAAATCGTTCTGCCTCCTAGACTAGCGAAGTTCTTGCATATCTTAGAAAAATTGGCTGTTGTAGATGGATTAAAGGAGCCTCCACCTACCAGTGCTGTATTGGGCGCTTGCCCTTTCACCTTTGGTACTGTAGCTCTACGGAACCAGTCAGCTATATTATGCAAAGAAAAGGAAACTTAAGCTCGAAAGAATCGAAAGAAGGTTGAACTGGAATTTTGAGGGGATTTTAATAAAAACTCTTTTATACTTGAAAATTATTTCTAAGGGTTCCTTGAAAAATACTTTTAAAACAAGTTATTTTGGAAAAAATACTTTACTTTTAAAATAAATTTTTAGGAATCCTATAACCTTAGGCTTTGATACCAAGTGAAACACCCAACACCCCTTAGTATACCCAAAAGGACACACTAAAAGATATGGTGCGTTGTAGGTATAACTAAAACTAGCAGAGACTAAGATTCACAAGACAAAATAGATAAAAATAGCGGAAACAATTAAAATAAAAATTTGCTAAAAGTCAAACTTCATAATATAGAATTATAAAACCAAATACATCATATGTCTCAAAATACCAATATATGTCTCATGAAATCAAAACCTCAGTCTCATAAATATCAGAGTACAAACTATCCCTCACAAATTGCCAGTACATGGAATAAGCTAAAAACTAACAATAAAGAAGAGAAATGCATAAGAAATCTCTGCCAAAGAAGTCCCCAAGTGTCTGCAATCTATCATCCTTGTTCTTGCTAGCCTATAGGGGGAAAGGGGAAAATGGAGGAGTGGGTCAGACTAAAAGTCTAGTGAATGATAGTAATTACTAGAATCTTTAAGCAAAGTAAAGGTAATAGACTTTACAACAGTTCTCGTATATAAAAGGAAAGAAAGGAAATAGAGAGAAGGAATAAGCTGGAAATAAATACGAATTAACTAGATTGACATAATTGATTAACTTTGATTGTTTGCAATTGTCTTTGTTAGCTACTTTGATTAGGCTGAATTCATAATCCTATAATAAGGCTAAAATCCAAAGACTACCCTTTTGATCGGCCTGCTACTCCATAGACCTTATTGTGGACTAGACGCTATATAACTACCTACACATAAGGTAATGACATCTACGAAAGACGCACAAAGTATTTATTGTGGACTAGACGTTATATAGCTCCCTACACATAAGGCAATGGTGTCTACGAAAGACACACATACTAAGCGCTTGGAACTCATAGCGATTACTGAGAACCGAAATGGAAGTCGCACGCGTAACTGCCACCATGCTCATGCTACCTGTTGCTCCACCTATTGGGTCTTCTTATTACCTGTGCTTCAGCATAAGCGTGCCCCTCGTCTTACTTCAGAATTATGTGAAACACCGTGTCCATAGAAAAATAGGGGAAATGTTGTTGGTACTGGCTCGTCATCCAAACAATATCTAGTTGCGCCCCTTTGCCCAAATTCCCATGATTTTGACTTCTACTAATTGACCAATTACTACCATTATTAGCATAAGTGTACCCTCATCCCACTTCAAGCTAATATGAGACCACCATTTTGTCTTATAGGGAACGCTTTTTGGTACAGGTCCTAATTTCATCTTTGCTTATTAACTTAGATAAATTATTTAAATAAGCCTCTATTATTATCTTCACTATCTTTGCTTATTAATTTATCCTAAGTCTTAAAATAAGCCTCCTTCTATTCTATTTCTTATTATAACCTACGTTATAATCATGGTTATTACTTAACCGAACTGAAAATAGAAAACTGAAAATAGAAGAAAATCCAAAGTGTATGAAAAAGATGTAAATAATGCATAAATAACAATAAATAAATTAAAATACTATAAATAAATGGAAAAGCTATAATTAACAGAATTAAATTAAAATTATCTAAAAAAAATAGCTAAAAGAAATAGACTGAAAATAATTCTAAAACTGTAAAAAATTACTAAAAAGGTTATTCCAGAAATCGTAGTAAAAACTACAACTATTGGAAACCCTATTATTTTAAATCACTTAAAGAAATCTAAATTAATTACAATCACTCACTTGTGGTCCTAAGCTCTGCCCTTTTGGTCTTCCTGGATCCACTTGAGAGTATTAAAATATTTTTATTAAAAAGATTCTCTCCATGGAAAATTATTCCTTTTAGGGTCCTTCTTGAAAAGGTAAACCCAAGCGGAGAAAATCTAGAATGAGATAAAGTGTTAGGCCTAGTGCCTTATTTATAGGGGTAGAAGTGGATCTCAGACCGTTGGATTTGGAGATTGAATAGGATGCAACCACGTCACAGGCTGAATAGGAGCCATCGGATGGAAGCACGGAAGGATTAGATGGAGTCAAATATCGAAAAAATCGTGTACAAAACTTGCTGGGACGAACAAAAAGTTCGTTTGCTCACCACGTAGGGCGGGTTGACCGCCAGGTCGACCTTCCCTCCCCTAATTTGACCGGCCGGTCGACCTAGGGTGTGGTTGGGTCGACCTCCTGGTCCACTTGTGCCGTGTAATTTTTTTCGTTTTCTTGTTTAATTTGTAACTCTCTCATATTAACTCGGATTCTGACGTTCTATATATGGAAATTGACCTGAAAATTACCATGGATACAATGGTGCAACTCCCGTAGCTCAATTCTGATAATTTCACAAATTTATTTTATTATTTCAGTAATTAACGAATTAATTATTATGGGTTAAATTTCGGGTTGTTACACACCTAGCCCATCGATCGCGCCTCCCCAGACCGCAACTACCTCCCCTCCAACTCGCGAGCATCCACTTCCTCATGCTCGAAAATCAGAGAAAAGAAGGAGCATATATTTTGTTCGCCTAGCTCCTTTTTTTTATTTATACGAAGCTTTTAATTTTGATTTCATTTTTTTCATTTGAATTTGATTTAGGTTTCATTGGAGAAGAAAGGAAGAAGAGACATGATTTTGAACTAAAAGAATGAAAGATCACGTGTTTGAATAGAGGAGTGTGGCATGTATGAGAAGGTAGGCGTATTTGACTTATTAACCCCTTTTTTTTAAATCAAAATATCTCGTTTACCTAACTCAAAATCCTGAATCCATATTGAGGCGTGCCCCCGGCGTTCCAAATGTTATACCGCTATTCCAAACCCGATGGAACAAGTTCCGTAGCCTAATTCGATCGTATGTGGAAGATAGCTTTTTATATCGACTATTTAAATTAAATTGAATTAAATTATTTTTAGGCGTTTTTAGATCGTACGACCACACGTTAAATCCAAACGCTACGAATTTGAAATCCAATAATAATACACTATTACGGATCCAATGGAACTGGTTTCGTCGAATTCCGAGACTGTGCCCCGGACCGTTAATTTAAAGCGTCGATTAAATCGACGATTTCCAACTTTTACGAAATCGTTTAAAATTTCAGTTTTTAAAATCTTACTAACTAAATTATAATTCTAAATCCAATATTTAAACCATTTAAATAATCAAAATCAAACGATGAAAAATCTGGGTCTTTACATTCCTCCCCCCTTAAAAGAATATCGTCCCCGAAATTGCTAAGGTAGGACGAATGCTCCAAACCCATTAACTTAATTAAACCCACTTAGTTAAAATACGATATTACATGTTTTTATATCTTTTAGTTTCTACTAAAACTATTAGTTTCCATTTCCAATTCAAAACCCTTTATTTCAATTCCAATTCAAAAATCAACTTTTTAGTTAACAAAAATTTTCAAAAATTTTTTAACACCCTAAATTTTCGAATTTTTTTGGCAGAGTCTCCTTTGTACGGAGTGCTTTTTGCAATATGACAAGAGAGATAAAAATATATACATTGACCCACACAGTTGGAAAACACAATATATATCAATATTTTATATTTTTGCGGTATTTAATCCGAAAATTTACCTTTATTTTGCGTTTTTAAGCGAGCGGCTTATTTTATATGCAGTTTGCGCGACCAAAATCAAGCAAAACAGCTCCATATACCTTTGCTTACTCAATTTAAACACGTAAGTACCAAAAAAATGAAATTTAATAACATTTCATTTATTTAAATTGTTAAAACACATAATTTGAAGTGGAAATTAGCCACAAGGGCTTCTTTAGCTAGTGCAATTAGTTTCTAGGATGCACAACTGAAATAATTACTTCTAAGGGCAAAATGCAAAATAATTAGTGTTAAGGCCTAAAAACCTACGAAATTATGTCCTTGAAAGTAATTGGACTACTGACTTTATCCTTAAAAGTAATTATTCTGCTAACTTTGGCCTTGAAATTAATTTCTATGGATGTGTGTCCTAGAAACTAATTGGACTGCAAAGTTTGTCCTTCTAGTGAAATGGCCCTAATTTGACAGTATATGTGGATCGTGTATATATATAATATATCACAAGCACGTGTATGATAGTATAGAATAATAATGTAGGTAAAAATAAAAAGTAATCACACCAGAATTTTTATACTGGTTCGGACATCCCGTCCTACGTCCAGTCCCGAAGCTCCCCTTCGGAAATTCACTAACCAATTGCCTTTGCTTCGCCTGGAAGAATAGGCTTTTATACAAGAGTATTTCTTTGACAAGTGCGTGTTCTAGTAACACTGATTTTGATTACAAGTACAGTTTCTTCCTATAATCTTCTTGAGTAATGTAAATGTGTATGTGCATAAGAATATAGAAGGGTTTAGATCAAAATGAATATAATTTTGATTGTATTCTTTGAAAGCAAGAAGGAAAAAGTAAGAACTGAGATTTAGAGATAGAGAAGATAAGTTGGTTTTTAATCTCAATCTTGTTCTATATTTATAGTTGTAAAAGGTTGCGATAAATCATTGCTTCCATTTCTTTTCTGCTCTAGAGTTGCTTCTGTTCAGATACGAAAAGTTTTAGAGAAGAGACATAAAAGCATCCTTTCAATTTTGACAGTTATGGCTATTTTAAAAAATCCCGAGTCCAGTTTCAGACGTCTGGTAAGAAAGGTCAGACGTCTGACCTGGTATATTTTAAAAAATCCAAAGACAAACTCAAACGTTTGGTGTTCTGTTTCTAGACGTCTGACCATAGCATTTTTCTATGTTTTTGAAGTTTTTTGCATATGTGTATATATACTTAAGGAGATTTTACATAACTATTTTACGACCATATATATACATATTAATAACTTAATACTGGTGCTTTGCCTTATGTCTTCAGAATTGTCTTCTTGTTTGTAGTGAATTATCCATGCATAAAGATATTTGAAATATATATACGATTGTATAGTTGTCGTCATCGAAACTATAGACTGGAGGTTCTAACATTCTCCCCCCTTTTGATGATGACAACTATACAATAAAAAATGAGTTTAATCCCTGTGTTTAAGCATTGATGATCTCCCCTTGCTTTTATGAACTCCTCTATATATATGAAGCTTATATATAATTTTTCTCCCCTTTTTGCATTATCATAAAGAATAAGAGATTATATATGATTCAAGATATCTAAACCAACAAAATAACAATCCATAGAACAAAAAACACAACAATAGTTCATAGATCAGTAACCCACAAAACAATAATAGAATAGTAGTCCACGGAAAAGTAGCCCACATAGGAAATACCACAAAATAATTACACAACAAAAATTTTAAACATTAGGTAGAGAACAAGACTAAGAAAGATTACCGCCAAGAGCATCTCCACCTTGATGTGGCTCATCCTGCATAGAAGTTCTAGCTTCATGTATTTGAAGTGAAGATTGAGCTGGTGGTGGTGTTGGAGAATGAGATGAGGATGAACGAGAAGAAGACCGCCCACGAACTTTCCTTATAATCTTTCCTAAAGTTGATACTACCTTCTCGAGAGTTTGTTCTATTTTTGTCATTCGGGTAGAACAAGAGTGTTCAAGGCAACTTACTTTCTTGTTTAAAATCAGTTGATTACGAGATAGAAGATGTTGATTTCGAAGAGACAAATCCCAAAATGACTCATTTGGATTAGGTTAAGTACGCACTTCAAAAATGTTGGAATTAGAATGATACTCTAGTGGTTGTTGAGAAGTTGATTGTTGTTGTGGAGGCGGTGGCATCGGTTGTTCGGTTTCTTGCAATAATTTCCATTGTTGAAAAGAGATGAAATTTGGTAGCTCAACGGGTAAATGCATAAGTTTGAAGAACTTTGGTCCACTATTCTTAATGAATAATTCTTCGAAGCTAGATAAATATGAGGGCACTCCTTAAGCTTTGAGAATACGCATTATATATGCAGGATATAAAATTGTAGGTCGACTTCGATTCCAAACCTTTTTGATTTCATCGAAAATGAACTGAGCCCAATTTATTTGTATACCACCAAAGATAACGTACATGGCTTTATGCTCGGGTCCATAGATTTGTTCATGACTTCCAAGCCTTGGGATGATAGTATTGATGAGCATTCTACTTAGCAGTCTTGGCCGGGGTCATAGATATTTGGAAGACCATTGTGGCATTTGATCTTCCCACAGTTGATGAGTGACTTCATCCCACGGTTTGAATCTATTGTCCGGTAATTCATCAAGAGTACGTCTGAAATAAGAACAAGTTAAGATTCGTCCAATCATACCCGGAGTTAGCTTAATGATATGACCGTATACACTAGACCAAAGCCAACCATCACCATTTTCCGGGTTCCATACTTCACTACTACACAAATTTGCAAAAAATAGATAGATTGCAAGTTGATCTATGGGTACGTCATTTTTGGAAGAAGCAATTAGACTTGAAATCTCGGATTGTTCGCATAAATCAATCATTTGATATAGTGGATACTGAACTAAGGAGTAGAAAGGATCAAGATGGAACTTTTTTACCTTCAGATCCTCAAATCTCTTCATAGGATTTTGGCTATTGTAAAGCCATTCTTGTATGTGATTGTCGGTGACTAGTTGAGGTTGTGAAGAAGATTGTTGATCTTGCTCCGACGCTTGGAGACGGTTCTCTTTCCTTTGGGAGCCATTTTTCTCCTTTTTTTAATTGAAGGAGGGAGTAAAAACGATTTTAGGGTTTTTAAAGAAAAAAGAATGGAAGGTTTAGTTTGTGGAGGAAGAGAATGGAATTTGTTTTCGTTCAGAGCTTTAATCCGCGTCTTTAACCAGACGTTTGGATAGATGGGTCAGACGTTTGGTTCTTTGAGTCTGTGATAACCCAGGAGGAAAATCAGACGTCTGGCTCTATATCTCAGGCATCTATATTTGACAGAATAGTGATAATTGTTGATTTTAGTTAGTGACTTCTGATTCTTATTTTTATTATTATATATTTTTTCATTTTTATTAAGAACAAGATATAAATTACAATCTTGAATAGTTTTATACTTATTATAACAAGAATATATATATATATAAACGAAATATTGTTATTGATAGAAAAACAATATTAATTTTTCTTTCACAAATTTGGTTCCACCTTTGTATCTTCTTTTAATAGTGTAACAGAGACCAAGAAGGAGGTATTGGACTTAATTGGGCTTCAGATGTTCCTCCTCCCCATAGTTTCCATGGAGTTATTCGATGAGCACGTGGAGGAGTTTCTATCGTACGAGGAGATCGTACATGAACACAATACTTTGTAGGAGAGTGTCCACATATCGCAAGTATGCACTTCGTCAATTTTGTCCTGAAGAGAAGCATTTTCAAGATTAATACTATATTTGGCCTTATTTCCTTTCGGAGAATAGTCGGTATGGTACACATGTGTAGGAGTAGGAACAATGTTTATGGAAGGAGACGATTTTGGTGTTGTTTTGGTGGGAGATGTATACGTACTGCCAAAAGATGGTGAGGAGAAATCAATGGCTGAGTAAGTCGAATTATGGTCAGACGACATTATATATAAAAATTAGATGTTTTTAGAGAGTGAAAGATTATATGCTTAAAAAAATTATCTGTGAAATATATAATAATATATATACATATATATATATATATATGTTTTTCAATTTCTAATTGAGGAAAAAAGTTGTTTGTTAGTTTGACTAAATTTATTGTTAAAACTTTTGTTTTTATTAAAACAATTTATGGTGTTTAAAAGGTTGTCAAAAACGAAAGATGAAGAAATTTCTGTTTGTTAGCTTTTCTGAGTAACCATTTAGGAGGATAATAAAGAATATATAGTTTAGTTTATTAATTCATTATATGAACAAATTCCTAAGCTTCGTCTAAGTTTTACAAATGATTGTTCATTTAATGGTTTGGTGAATATATCGGCAATTTGATTGTCGGTGTTAACAAATTCAAGGGAGATAATTCCTTTTTCTACATTATCTCTAAGAAAATGGTGTCGTATGTCTATATGTTTAGTTCGTGAATGGTTAACTGGATTTTTATATAAATTGATAGCACTAGTATTGTCGTAGTATATCGGAGATTTTTTAATTATTTTACCAAAATCTCTAAGTGCTTGTTGCATATAGATTACTTGAGCACAAGCTAAGGCGGCAGAGATATATTCTGCTTCACACGTCGAGAGTGAAACACTATTTGGCTTTTTGTTAAACCACGAAATCAGAGATTGATCGATAAACTGGCAGGTACCACTTGTGCTTTTTCTATCTGTTTTACAACCTCCGAAGTCTGCATCACTATATGATACAAGTTCGAAAGCCATACCTTTAGGATAGAATAAGCCGTAATCTTTGGTGTCGGTTAAGTAACGCAAAATTCGTTTGACTGCTCGATGATGTGATTCCTTAGGTTGAGCTTGAAAACGAGCGCACAAACAGACACTCATCATTATATCGGGTCGACTAGCTGTTAAGTATAATAAGGAGCCTATCATACTACAATATGATTTTTGATCATAGTCTTTTCCATTTTCGTCTTTGTCTAAATATAAAGTTATGCTCATGGGAGTTGGTTTACTAGTAGTGTTTTCCATTCCAAAACGTCGAAGTAAATCTTTACAATATTTTTCTTGATTTATAAAAATGCCATTGTCCAATTATTTTATTTGTAATCCAAGGAAAAAATTTAATTCACCCATGTGTGACATTTCAAACTCATTTTTCATTATTTCAGAAAATTATTTACATAAACTTTCATTAGTTGATCCAAATATGATGTCGTCAACATATATTTGTACAACTAATATATCATTATTTTTGTGCTTTATAAATAGTATAGTGTCTATTTGCCTATTTGAAATCCGGAATTTTGTATATGAGTTTTTAGTCGATCATACCAAGCATGTAGTGCTTGTTTTAAACCGTATAAAGCCTTTTTGAGTTTAAAAACATGATCTGGATATTTTTAACGAATAAATATTGGCGGTTGTTCTACAAAAAAAATTTCTTTGATAAAACCGTTTAAGAAGGCACTCTTAACATCCATTTGAAATAATTTATATTTGTGATGACACGCAAAAGCAAGTAGAGTACGAATTGCTTCGAGACGAGCTACGGGAGCAAATGTCTCTTCGTAATCAATTCCTTCTTCTTGGTTGTAACCTTGAGCCACTAATCTTGCTTTGTTACGAATAATATTTCCATTTTCATCTGCTTTGTTTTTGAAAACCTATTTTGTTCCTATTACAGATTAATCTGATGGTTTAGGAACGAGTTCCCATACATTATTACGTTCAAATTGATTTAATTCTTCTTGCATTGCTAAGATCCAAGAATCTTCTTTGGACTCTTCTTTATAATTTTTAGATTCCGTATTTGAGATAAAAGCAACGTACTCATTTGATTTAATTTATTTCTAGTGACTTGAGAATTCAAGTCTCCAATTATATTATCCAATGGATGATTTTTTAATATTCGTGTGGGTGATCTTAAAATATTTTCATTATTATCGGAGGATGAATTATTCACATTATTTGTATCTTCAGTTTGATTTTTAGTTAAAATTTCATCTTCATCTTCTTTAATATTTTGTTGGAAATTTTCATCAAAAGACACATGTAAGCTTTCTTCTATAATATTTGTTCGTTTATTATAAATTCTATAAGCTTTACTACGTTCTGAATAACCAACGAAAATTCCTTCATCGGCTTTAGGGTCAAATTTTCCAAGATTATCTTTAGTATTTAAAATTAAACATTTTGACCCAAAAGTTCTGAAATACGAAACTTTTGGTTTCTTTTCATAAAATATTTCATAACATGTATTTTTAGTCATAGGTCGAAGTGTGACACGATTTAATACATAACAGGTAGTGGCAATAGCTTCAGCCCAAAAATGTTTGGGTAAGTTACTACTATTTAGTAGTATGCGTGCACATTCCTATAAAGTTCTGTTTTTCCTTTCAAATACACCATTTTGTTGTGGTGTTCGTGGAACCGAAAAATTATGACTAATTCCTTTTTTGTTACAAAAATCAGTGAAAAGTTCATTTTCGAATTCTCCTCCATGATCACTGCGTATATTTTTAATTTTTAAATCCATTAAGTTAGTAATCCGTTTTGCAAAGATTTTAAACATTCCAAAAGTATCACTTTTATGTTTTAAAAATAATGTCCAAGTATATCTTGAAAAATCATCTACAATTACGAACACATATTTGTTATGATTTATTGACCATATTTGGGTTGGTCCAAATAAATCTAAATGAAGTAATTCTAATGGTTGCTTAGTAGATATATTATTTTTATATTTTAAAGAACTTTTCTTTAACTTGTCCATTTGACAAGCATCACAATTTTTTTTAATTTTATAGTTAATTTTAGGAAGACCTCTAACTAGATCATGTTTTGCAAGTTTGTTGATATATTTAAAATTTATATAACAAAAACTTTTGTGCCAAATCCAAGGATCATCATGATTTGCGGCTAGACATAAATCTGAATTATTTTTAATGTTCATATTTAAGATATATATATTACGTTTTCTAAATCCTTCAAAGAGTAAATTTTTGATTTGATCGAGAATTTTACATTTATCTTTTTCAAATTTTATTTCAAACCCTTTATCACACAACTGACTTATACTAAGAAGATTATGTTTTAGGTTTTCTACTAATAGAACATTAGAAATAATAGGCGAGTTAGAGATACCGATATTGATGACTTCTCCAATGCCAATGACGAACCCTTTTGAATTATCACCAAAAGTTACAGTGCCACCATCAATGTACTTTATATTTGACAGCATGTGAACATTTCCCGTCATGTGGTTGGAGCATCTACTATCTAATATCAATTTCTCTTTATTTTTGTATTTGGATACCTGCAAAAATAAAAAAGTTTTAATTGGTACCCTTTTTATTTTTGGGTCCTAAGTGTTAGTAGATGAGGGTAACCATACCCATGATGGTCTGGTTCCTTTTGAAATATAATTATTGTTGTGAATCACTTCTTTCATATAATTTCCTATATATTTCTATTTAATTAGGTTGTTATTTGTTTTAGGAACCCATATTTTAATCATTTTTGAATTTGAGATCAATTTCTTATTTTTAGCAGAAGGTTTTTTATCCTAGTATAAACCTTACTATACTTTGTAATTTTTGTCTTATTCTCAAACCCTAGTCCATTTCGATTTTTGAATGGCTTGGAAATTTTAATTAAATTCTCCAAGTCTTGTTTTCCTTTGTTAAATTTTGTAACATTATTAGTAATTTTATCCAACTTGTTTTTAAGATCAGTAATTTCGGATTTTGAAGTTTCTAGATTATCTTTTAAGATAATGTGCTCATTACTAATTTATTATTTTCTATTTTAACTTTTCCTAATTCACAAGATAAAGCATCATTTTCAATAGAAAGATTCTTACACTTTTCTTGAGCATTTTCTAATTCTTCTTCTAAAATAGATTTTTCATCTTTTAGTAACCCTATTTCAAGTTCCGATCGATTTATCTTAGCAACATATTCCTTATTTAATTTCTTAGTTTCTCTATATTTGTCACCCAGTTCCATACTTACTTCTAAAATTTCATCATAAGTAAGATCGGGACATACCTCATTAGTGTGTGCCATGAAACATACATTTGCTTGCTCCATATCACTTTCACTGTCACTATTGGATGAAGAGGAAGAGTCAGAGTCATCCCATGTGACTTGGAATGCCTTTCTCTTTTTCTTAAATTTTTAAAACTTATTTTTCTTTTTCTCGTTGTTGAATTTTGGGCAATCCATCTTCACGTGTCCGAACTGATCACATTCAAAGCACTTTATCGAAGTTTGATTTGATGAGTTTGATTTTCCGCCATTTTGGAATTTCGTCATTTTCTTGAATTTCTTAAATTTGTTGTAGTTCTTGGCAATGAATACAATTTCATCTTCATCCAATTCAGAATCTTCATTGCTTGCTTGAAATGCTATGTTCTTCTTTTCATGGTTTTGTTCCTTTCTGGCCTACAAATTAGCTTCATACGACATTAAATTTCCAATCAACTCTTCAACTTTAAGTTCAAAAAGATCATTAACTTCTTCGATAACTAATACTTTTCTTTCCCACTCAATTGTTAAAGAGTTAAGAATTCGAGATACTAAATCTTCATAACCCGATCATGCTAAACATATATTATAAGCAATTATAAGGTTACGATACTAATTTAACTACTTTCAATCGTTTCATATTCAATTCGAATGATTTACAACTCAATTTACTTGCATTCACTTCATATTTATACCAAACAAACTCATCTCCATTCCAAATTGATTTAAAAATCAATTTATTCACCTTCTATTTATTCATAGAATTTTATTTACTTCCATTTATGTCAAACAACAATTTTTTTCATGCAAATTTGGCGATATTCATTTTATAAAATAACCATTCCAGTTTATAGCTATTTTTAAAGTGGAAATTAGCCACAAGGGCCTCTTTAGCAAGTAGAATTAGTTTCTAGGACACATAACTTAAATAATTACTTTCAAGGACAAAACGTAAAATAATTAGTTTCTAGGGCCTTAAAACCTATGAAATTATGTCCTTGAAAGTAATTGGACTGCTGACTTTGTCCATGAAAGTAATTATTCTGCTGACTTTGGTCTTGAAAGTAATTTCTTTGAATGTGTGTCCTAGAAACTAATTGGACTACAAAGTTTGTCCTTCTAGTGAAATGCCCCTATTTTAAATTGATTTCACATCAATTTATATTCAATTTTATTCCATTTCAGATTTATTCACAATCAATTTAGTTGACTTCAATTCATATCCACATTCATTATATTCAAATCCATTTTATTAAGCTCGGAATCCTTCCATGCTATTTTATTAAATAACCATTTCACCAATTTATTTGAGCCAAGCTTCCATCCAAAAAATTTACTTAAGTTAATCCGTTTATTATTTCAACTATATAACTTAAGTTTATTTTCATTTCAATCAAATTCCATTTCAATTTTTGATTGATTCTGATTCAATCAAATTCCATTCAATTTTTGATTGATTCTTATTCAATTAAATTCCATTTCATTTACTAATTAATTTAATTAGTTCATTCACTTAATCCACTTCAAATCTTAATTTCATACTCAAACTCACTCTCTAATTTATTTAAATGATGTCCAAGGCCATATTCAATTTATTTACACTTAAATTGAATTTATTTATAACTCAAGTCATCACCATTTCAATCCAATTCCATTTTATTCGACACATTCCGAAATATATTTAATTCACTTATATTTAAGTCAATTTTTTTTATTTATAAACCAAGTTCTACAATCCAATTTACTTAACCAAGTTAAGTTTCATTCCCATATTCAATTAACTAATCAATTCATCTAATTAGTTCACTTCCAATTTATAATTCAATACCTGATTTTTATTTCAAAAATACCTTCATCTAAGTTACTTGAGTTCAAATTCATTTTAAATTCAAGTTTGGATTTTAATTCCTTCACTTAAAATATCACACCATTTTTATTTTGGTTGTTCTATTCCATTAAATTCCAATTTTACAAGCTATTTAACTTATTTGCTCACAATTTCAAAAAAAATCACTTAAAATTTTATTCCATTCAAATTTTATAACTTCTAGTTATATCTCCATTTCACAACTCAAACTTTGTATTCAATATCTTCCATTACATTCAATTCAATCAACTATTAATATTTGTTTCAATTCATATTACTAGTTTCGTTCATTTATACGCATCCAATTCTTTCAATCCAATTCATTTAATTAGTTCACTTTACTAATTCATTCCATTTAAATTTACTTAAGTTAACTCACCATTTCATTAATTCCATTCAAACCAAAAACACTTAAATTTTTAAAATTTAACCCCTTCAACTTAAGTTAAATTCCCTTTTAACTTTCTCACTTTAAATTTTAATTTCAAAATTCAGTTTTCACACTTCTTTCCTTATTAATATCATCCTCCACTTACAAGTTTCAAAAACTTGTTTTCTGATATTTCCAAAACCTTTAGCTAGGGATTTCAGAATTCAAATACTTGATATTTATTTCAAATCACTTTGAAATCATATATATATATATCTGTATACCAAATCCCACTTTTTACATTTAAACCAAATCTGGGTTTTATCTAAAACAAAACCCCTTAGGAATTTCCAAAACAACACTTGTTTCACCCAAAAATTTCCATATTAAATTACTACGGCAGCAATCCGTCACTTAGAAACTCGAAAATGAATACTGATGATGCTGCAGTCATCATCAGGATTATTTTCCAGTGTCTGAAGTGAGTTCAGCGCTTTATCCCTTCCAAAATCCATTTAAAACAAATTTTCTATTCAAAAATATCTCCAAAATAATAATACTATTATTCATTTCAAAATACTTTGGAAAACATTTCCAAAAATCTCTGGGATTTAAATTTCCAATTTTCGGTTTGAATCAAATTTTAGTTTAACTCATTTGTATAATTCATACCTATATAATTTAATTTTGGTTCTTATAAACCATTTCCAATTTTATAATCTTGTTAGATTATAATATTATCAACCAAACACTCCAATATACTATAATAATTTTAGAAACTTATTTTCTTTATATCAAAATATAATTTGGGTAAAATTATTTCATTTACCCTGTTTCAAAACAATATTGTGTCGAATTACTCTATTTAAGTGTTTAGAAACCCCTATTGATACAGTTGTACAGACTGTGCCGACTAGAGTTCATAAGCCACTCAATAAATCAACCAACGCGGTATAAAACTACTTATATTAACTAACAAATAAGCGTTCATATCTATTAATACACTCAAACTCATTCTAGGGTACTACTGACCCTATCTCTAATGAGTAATCCCCACCAAAGCCTAGGTATATTGCCAACCTAAGCTCTGATACCAACTGTGACGACTTGGGATTTTCGAACCTCGAAAATCGACATCTGTACGTTCACTGTATAACATGCCGAATATTCAAGTGCCGGAAACATCGATTTTTAGGGGTGAAGAAGAAAAAGGTAGAAGAAAATAAAAACAACAACACAAAATCTCACAATCGCAGCAGAACAAAATATAATATATAATAACAGAATTTTATACAAAAGAATCTGTAACTGTTTTATACTTACAATCATCAGAGTACAACAATCAATACATCAACCTGGATAGTTATAATAACTTATCCTCATACAGCGGAAATATGAATCAAGTACGGAAATACGTCTCTGTCATCCAGCACGTCTCCTGAGCTCCATAGCATCCTATCTTGAATCTGTAATGCTCGGTCTGACCCGAGCATTATAATAAAATAACACCCGAGTCAGTCTGGAAAACCAGCTTGAGAAAACACACTCAATTTGAATTATTAACTTTTATCAAAATCCTTTGAAAACAAAGGTATCTCAAAAGACCACGTCACACATAAACACGATGGGTTTTTATCTTACGATAACCAAAACAATTTTTATCAAAATCATCTGATATTATAATAGTGTCTATAGAAAGTAAATAGAAAATAGCTGAAATGCTTGCATATCACGTTTCAGCATAGTTGGGCACAATCAAAATCGTACGGCGCTTATTGGAGAATGGATTTCATACAATGACTGGGCTACTGGGGTACCGCCCATCATAGTACACCTCTAGAAAAATGTACCGAGTACATCGCCGGGATCCCCTGCCAACACAAGACCGGCCTATCCCTAACCTGGATAGTACCGAATATGTTATCACCCTGGGTGTTCCCACCCTTAAAATCGAGCGCTCACTTTTCCATGCACAACCATATCCATAATTTATAATATATCCGAGGGTATCTAGAAAAGTGATAACATACCCTAATTAGGTGCGACCCACTTAGCCTTGCTGCATCTCCCCTGTTTTAGTCATTCCCAGTTGATGAGGCTTGAGGCTACGTTTACCTTTCAAGAACAAATTCCACTTAGAATGCTCATCTTCTTCTTCAATGACGATGTTCTGATAGCATTCGTCCATACAAGTTGTCTTGGGTCTGGACAAAATGTATCACCGTCTTCACTATCTTCACGATATCCATTCGTAATGCTCAAATCGGATCGAACTTGTTTTCGGACAATTAAATCTAAGCCCGGTCTCTTCAAAAGGATCAACGAAATTGGCAATATTTGATAGTCGATTATTTAACTATCAATATAACATCCATAAGCAATCACTTGGCCCATATTATAATTTTTCCAAAACATTTATTTTCAAAATATCTTTATGAGATACATTCAAATCCCTTCCAAAATTTCCAACATTTGAAACGATTTCAAATCCTTATATTTCAATAGGATATTCCCGCACCTTCCAAATACTTAGAATATTTTCCAACTCCATTTTATGTTCAACACTTAGGAAGTATTCCATTTATTTCCTTTTTTCTCAAAATCATTACAATTTATTTGTAAATTTCTTAACTCGTTTATGACGAATTCTATAAGTTCCGAGGTTCCTTAATTAATTTCCTTTCATATTTCCAAAGTCAAAACACTTGTCTATAATTCCAAATATCTATTTCTAACTTCTTTTATGAATCCTATTTCATTTTTTTCGAAGTTAATTTTATTTAAATACTTCGGAAATTTTCCTTACATTTACCTAAATTCCATTTTGAGAATCTCTCTTGTAAATCCCATCTACTGAAATAACCTCGTTTCCAAATCTCGAGAAGACTTATAAATAAATTTAAATCATTACAAAACTCTATATATATATAATAAGTATTTAAAAGAATCATAATTTATTTTTAAAACATGTTCAAGTAATTATTTAAAAATATCTGTAACGACCCGGGATTTCGTATTGATTTATAATCATCATTAAACGATTAACGAGCTAGCTTATTGACAGTGAGAGTTTTAATTGGGTTAGAATTCACTGCTAAAAATTGTTAATCGTTGTTGGGAATTTTAAAGCTGTTGTTAATTTTTTTAACAATTTGTTAAAAGATAGAAGTGGGCTTTATATGTTGAATCTAGCCCACATTTGCATTACTTGGATGTCGTTCCCTTTTATTGATTCAAAAACCCAGTCCCCCTTTATCATTTTCACAACCCTAAATCAACGAGAGAGAAATAAATGGCGGCCACGAATTCTTTTTGCGTTCGTTCGTCCCCAAATTAGGGCTTCTGTCGATTTCGACTTCGCTCGCCTTCGTTGATGCCGATCGCTTGTCGTGCTCGTCGATTCAAAGGTGAGTAATCCTATTTACTCACATCTAATTCACTCTTAGTATAGTGCTTCTATAATTCGATTTTGATTCGATACTGTCTATCTTGGCCATTGTTTTCGTTCGATGTTGGCAATCGATGTTGTTATGTGAAGTCCTACTGTGCTTATGTCATTCGACGTTGTTTGTTGTTGATGATTTACGACTTGTTCATACATTGTTTTCGGTCATTTTTGGAATCGTGAATTTCTCGTTAACTTCGATATGCTTCCACGACTTCAGTCACTATGATTTTGTGAGTTTGCTAATTCCTTGATTTTCATGTGCTTGGTTGGCTTCGGACTTTCTTTCTCTGATGAACTGCGGTTATGTGGTTGGTAACCACCACGGGGTGCTTCGCATTGACCTCGGTCACTTGGTTTTGTATATGTGATTCCCTGAATTTGTGATGATATGTTGTTTTCTATTTTGACTTGTTCGGTTTTGCCTTGCCTTTATTTGTGCTTACTGCATTTTTAAATGTGACTTCGGTTCTGGAATTGATTTCGAACTTGTCTGGGTTGAACTGTGACATTAAATCGATAATGTCTTCAAGTTCACGATTGACGTACTGGAGTCTGCATCCCCGATCATGTCACTGCTTGCATGGTCGACGTATGTGTTATATGTAGTTGAAGCGTTTGTTATCCACTGCTTGGACGTTTGGGCTCTTTTGAAGTTGCAGTGTAATTATTTTGTTCAGTTTGAATTATTACCCTACTTTGAATGGTTCATTTCATTATTTTGGTTGAACCAGCGTTTTTCCTCTGTACTACTGAGCATGCTGTTTCGTTCTTCTGCCTTTTTAATTTCCTGCTATTGATCCTTGAATTGGGAACGTTCTTAACTGGTTCGATTGTCGTTCTATGACGTTTGAACTCGTGTGCACTTTATGCTATTTAATTCTGGGTGTCTTCATATATGTGCATACATACCATTGTATGTGTGCATGCATATGTTGTTGAGTCTACACTTGTGGTTACACTGCACATGAGTTTGATTTTCGTTGTTCTTTGTAGTAGCATATGACTTGTTCATGTGTCTTCGACTGTGACTCTAGATAGCACTGTGTTTGGCAATTTGATTGCTGCTTCGAGTTGTTGCTGTTTTCACCCTTGCTCATGCAGTTTTATATGATGTTTATTCTAGTTATTCATACTTTATGTTGTATACATGTGCATGTTATCACTTGATGTGCACTTGCTTGACCCAGTTGGTAGTTGTATACTGCTGCTGTCTTGTTCCCTTGCTGTCAAGGCGAATGCTTATACATTTGGGTATTGTTGATGCCTGGACCCTCTGGTTTTTGTCTGCATGAACTTGTTTGGGTATAACTGTCCTTGTACACTGTTTCATTGATCCACCACTTGTAGTTGCCATTTACTTGAATCTGTTGTATTCATTGTCTTGTAGACATTGTCTGCATCGAACTTGTGTACTTACTTTTGATGCATGCTTTAGTGCCTTTGTATCGAGTACAATTGTTATTTGAATCTGGCTATTGGTTCAGGTTTGAGTAATTAAGTTGATTTGCATACTAGCATTGTTGTAGTGGCGAGGCAGTACACGCGTGCGTGTACTGCAGCCCTACCAAAAGTGGCGTTTTTAATTGATACTTCAATTACTTGAAATTTGTCGTTGATTCAATTCAATATATTTTGAAGTGTAATTTGATTTGGTTTAATCTGATGATTTTGTTGATATCTAATTATCTTTTAGATAATTAGATTATATGTTTTCTAATTATCGTATCGATAATTAGATTTTTGTTGCTTACGCTGTTTTGTTGGCTTGGGTTTCACTTTGACCTCTGCAGCTTTGATTGCTGTTAGTATTCACTGTTGTGATGATTTCATGTACTGTGTGGCGAGGCAGTGCACGCGTGCATGTACTACAACCATACAGAAATTTGATTGGATTGATCATTTTGAGATTTCTAATTATCTATTTAATAATTGGAATTTGTTGTAAATTGCTGTCTAGGCAATTCTGGAGTTTTCGTAATATCTTCATTGATAATCGTTTTATTCATCTTGCTGATGATTTGGATTGCTGATTTGTTGTTTAACACAGTTTAGTGTTGTATCTGCCGTTATCCGATTCTCTTATCGAGAAGTTGGATATACGAGATTTCTATGATCGTCTATTTGATATTTGATTATTATTGCTTCTGTGCATTAATAACTGAGTTTGAATTAGACTGACCTGTGTATTATTTTCTTTTGAATTTAATACTCGGGTCAGACCCGAGTTATTTCAGGTTGTAGATTTCCTGCTTTGAGTTGCTGTTTGAGCTATGAAGACTTTTCACATCTTTTGAAGTGGTCTTCGTCTTGTTGTAGTAGTCAGTGTGTCTCTTTAGGGTTGATATGTATTCATGTATATTAGTCGATAATGTACTTGTATATATAACTTCCAGAGTCGACAGTTGTAGTTGTATCATATGTATTGTGTCAACTGTATTGTAACTGACATTAGTTATTATATATATGAGACTTTTTGTTATATGTGTTCCGCATTCTTTTGTATCTGTGTTATTATTATATATATTGTCCTAAACTATTATGAACCATCGTAGTTCGTTTTATACTGGTAATTGGGTATGTCGATGGAAGTAAATAAAGAAACGATGAAAAATGAAAAATATATACCACTCCTATCGAGGTAACCAATACTAGTGTAAGGCCAACTACGGATGGTCGCTCCTATCCAGCCTTATTCTTCGTGATAACAGACAATATTTCTTTTAATACTCCTTGTTATTGTGAGCATAGAGGTGGGGCATCACAAAGTATATCTCTCATTTTGACATGATGCGGCAAATTCAAGCTACGTGAAGGGATGAGTGGTGCTTGAAATGTCAATTGTTATTATATAGGTATTTATTCGTTTTTTTGATATATTCTTCTCTCAATAACACACACATGGGGTTTAGAACTAATTGCATTTATGTATCTATATCTCCCCTTTCTTCAAATCCATATTTTGAAATTAAACTAATTTTCTTATGTTGTATGAGCATGATTTTTCATGAAAAAACTCATTTTTTAAAAATCTACTTATCTTCATTATGTTG
Source organism: Allium fistulosum (assembly GCA_030737815.1). Taxonomy (NCBI): domain Eukaryota; kingdom Viridiplantae; phylum Streptophyta; class Magnoliopsida; order Asparagales; family Amaryllidaceae; genus Allium; species Allium fistulosum. Next base: position 1,044,715,129 of record CM060906.1, read on the forward strand.
TTTGAGCGTGATCGTGACTTTTATTTGGTATTTTATAGCACTGTTCTATGTTTGATTACTTAGTAATCTAAACTAAATTATGTCTTAACATTGAGTTGATTTTTTTTCATTTGTACCATCTAATTTTATCGTTTATAGATTTGTAATTGTGTATTTTCTTATTATTGAGACATTGAACACATTTAAGTTGATTTATTAATAATTATTTTTCCTAGTATCTTGATCTGTCAATGGTTATTGTTGCATTCAAACAACTTTATAGCTGCATTTCAGTAATAAACAAGGATGATGTAAGCTTTTTTAAATATAAGAGAAAACATGTATTTTGTTATCCATGTTTATGTTTTATGACTCCAAATAGGAAAATACTAATAAATATAGTATGGACTAAAGGATCGGTTTCTTCACCTGAAGGCTCGCACTACAACAAAATAAACATATTACAACTTTTACTTTATAACTAGCACAAACTGGCAGTTGTAATATGTTATTTTTAACAACTGTTTATTTTCAACAGTTGTAAAAAATGTACTTTTAACAACTTTATTTGTACAATAGTTGTAACATACGTCTATAACAACTGTTTTTTGTCCTTTGGTAAATATTTAAATATAACAACTGTTTGTGCTAGATGTGTTTTCCAAAGATAAAACATCACTTTGCAGTGTCATAAAAATTTCAAGTTCCCTCCCTACTTTTCGTTGGCCGCTTAATTTATTAAATAAGTAAACTAAAACTCACCGTCAAAATTTCCTAAACCTAAACCCTAACCCACCGTGTTGTGCTAGCTGCCTTGCCATCCACGAAGCTAAACACACTTGTCGCTGTTTCGCTCGCCGCCATTTCGCTCGCCGCCGTTGCGCTCGACACCGTTGTGCTTACCGCCGTTGCCATCGACAGACAAGCAAAACCTAGTTTCCCTGGAATTAATTCTTAGAAATCAAAGAAATTAGCAAAAATCAAAAGAAGATAAGGTATGAACTCTATTCTCCTTCTCCTATCTATTGATGTAATCAATTTATTGTTTTGTTTAGTTAGTAAATTCTGAGGTTTTGGTTGATTAGGAGCTGTTTGTGGAGTTTTAGAGGAGTTTTTGGGTTTTGGAGAAGAAGTAGCGGTAGTATTTCAATAGTCAGTAGATTTACCAACGTTTCATCTCAGCCTCTTCTTCTACTTAGCAAATTTCAGGTGAGTGAAAACTCACACACCTATATGCTAATGACTGAGTGATTTATTATTGGCTATGATTGTTTTGTTGTTGGATTGTAAAGTTAGAAACTGATTTATATAGAGAAGTCAATTTCTGTAATTGATTCATGGAAGTCAAGTCACACAAACACACTGGGCATACTATGAGTTTTGAAAATTTAGCCAAATGCCTTGAATCGTTCACTCTTCCCATGTTGATATAGAGACACGCAATCAAGGATATGCCCTTTTAAGTGTCCTTTGTTTGCATTTTTGCTTTGCTAATTATTTACCCCTGCCAGTTCACTTATCATTGCTTTGAAGAATAGTACATAAGCAAGCATTTTTGCATCTGAAATTTTGTACCTACCTGTTGCCTTGACTTGTTTATTTTTGATTGTACCATGGCATTAAAATATAGGCATGTATTGTTTAAGTTAAGATGAATTCTTGCATTCATTTTACTTCATCCCTATCCTATTTCTTGCTATAAAATCAAGCACTCCATCCTCTTTTGTTTCGTCCTCGCCATGTGGAGGATAGGCACGCATTTCTTAATATGTGAAAGTAATTTGCTTTGATTTTATATACCCAATCTTTTTTATATTTTGCTTTGAATTGTTACGGTTTCGGTTAATTAAAAATCAGATATAGTTTCATATATTCTTCAATCTAATATGCACAGTTTCAGTTGCTAGTTTGCATGTGTATTCCTCTTTCATGACCGAATCGTATGTTTGTAAGTAAACTAGCATTTTTGAATATGAAATGCATACCTACATATAGGCTAATATCAGACATTGGAATCTTGGTATTCACATAAAGCAGTTACATCTGAATCCTGGCATTTCCTTTTGCTGTTTTTTTGTTCTATGTTCAAATGATATCTTGGAATTACCTAGCATAAATAAAGTTAACTCTAGCTTTACATGGTATCAATTTTCATGCAATGTTGCATTACGACATCTGAAGGCACTGGACAAAAATATTGAAATATTAAAAATTGGGATCAGAGGGTATAAGAATAGGGCAGCCCAGTGTTGTAACAGGCTTTAGGCGAATGCCCCTCTCACCAATGTTATGTGAGTTGTCACCACTCATCATTTCTTGTTTACTGCCTGAAAGATCATTTTCCTCAAAAGGGCTGTAACCGTTTAATTTATACCATGCTTCCTGGTTAGTAGGAGCGGGTTTTGCCAATTTAGTACTAAAAAAACTATTATCTAATTTCCCTTTTTAAATTCCCACTACATAATTGAATGTTAAGATTATTTTTGGATATTTATGGGTTCTACTGTTGGAACTTTGTATGTTCATTTGCATGTATTAGTAATTTATTTATTATTTTCATTTGATTTCATTATTTTGTGTCGAACAGACGTTCCAATTTGCACTACTAACGTCATTTATGTAGTTTAAAGGGAAACAATGCCTGGCTACTGAACGATTACTAATACAAGAAAATGTAGTTACCAACCAAGAAATTATTTTGTATTTGCTGTTAAATTTGTGCTCCATTTCAATTAGTTATTAACTAGTTACTTAATAAAAGTTTTTCTAGTTACATGAATCTCAAATAATATTTAATTTGAGGTTGGTGATTACAAATCATGCACTCCTTGTTACCAGATAGCCAATGCTTTTGGGATATGATTATGATATAATTTTAACACATGCCTGTCACTTTTCTTTACATGCAATCCTTGTTACTAGTTGAAACAAATGTTCTCTATATATAATTCACTTTTCTACTATTAGCTATCCAATAAATCATATGTAATTATGTATCATGTCTAACTATCACTATATGAATATTTAATCCTATTTCAGTTTTCTCATTCTAGTTTTCTATACAATGGTTATATATTGCCTCAAATTACGTGTATGTGTTTAACATGTTACTTCATTAAAATTTGAATTAGGTAATAAAGTTTCTAAAACATGGATGAAGAAAGCTTAGTGAATTATATCAGGTATATTTACAATGGTAAACAAAATGTAGCGGAAGAGCTAGTGACTCCTCGTGGCAATACGCCTCAGGTATTTTTTTTATAAATTGAGTATAAAATTATTATTTGAAATCATCAACTAGCATGTTAATCTTCACTATTTACAAAGCAAGCTACCTGATTTTCTTCATTCTTTCTAACATGTGCTGCAGCGTGTAGTTATGTACATATTCTTTTTTTTATAAGATAAAAGCCCACAATTGAAATACAAAAAAACTTTCTATAAATCCGAGCCTCCATTAATTCGTTTTTGTTATGCAAATCAAACTTGTCTCATCAACTGATCTAGGCTGAAATAGCATTTGTCTGGTATCCTGTAAAAAAAGTTCAAGTTAGTGCTCAAGATAATATAACACGTTGATTAATTAACTAAAAAAGGAACCATATATATTATATTCATATATTATTATTATTATATAGTCATATATATAAGCTCAAGCAGTTTATTATATAGTCACATATATAGCAACAGTTTATTATTATTATTATATAGTCATATATATAAGCTCTTCCAGCATCTATCATGAAATAGCATCAGTCATATATATATAGCAGCAAGACAAAAGTCACAAAAACCCAGAATTCATTTTGCCAAGCTATGATTTCGGGAATGTACAACACAGTTTATTATTATTATTTTTTAAATGGACAAAAAAAGTAGAAAGAAAATTATTCTTTCATAATTTGGAAAGGCTGATGGTTTTACCAAATTTATGCACTGGCTAGATTAGAGTGAATTAATTAAGGTTTATTTTTAGGAAACACAGAACTTATGTCATTAGATAGATGACAAAGGTTGAAGTAGCTATATAACTTTATGCTACGACCCATTTTATTTTTAGATACAGACATGCAACACTGAAGAAGATTTGCAGTACCTGACCTGTCTATTAAAATGTAGTGCAACTTTGCAATACGATTTTTCAAGACGGTTAGTCAATTTATGCAATGTCTTGCACTTCACCCAGTTAAGATTATCTAATTTAACCAGCTCTAACTCAAACTCACATTGTATAACTGAATGTATAAGATTCCAATAAAACACAAAATATTTTTTATAAAGTGCTTCATATAAACCAGTAGCTCATCTACTTCCAATAATGCATTATGAAGTTGCAGTTTAACTACAGTGATGATTTTCTTACTGTACATAGCAGTTGTTATATATAAAGTGATTACTAAGTAAATATGGAAGTATTTAGTATATCATTTTGTATTACATGCTGTGCAGTTAAAGCGCTCGGCGGATTCAAAGCGGTGGAGGTGCAAAAAGTCATAGCGGGGATACAGCGAGGATATAGCGGGATATAGCGGATGGCTCTAAAATAGCATATAAAACTCGTACTTAATGTTTTTTCAAATATATAAATGGTAATTAAATGAAAAAATATCATTCAATTGAATTATAATTAATACATAAATAATTTTATATAAAAACATGTGCGAATATACTTTAAATAAACATAAAACTGTTATATAACATAATTGAATTTAGTAGAATATTAGAGTATTTTCATTTCTAAAAATATATTAAAAATTAAATCAAATAAACTAGTTTCATAATTTTTATAATGTATAAATGCAATTTTTTAATTCATTTTATTAAAGAAGATATAGAGGAAATAGCGGAATATAGCGGGAATAACGGGATATAGCGGAAATAGCGGGGCTTAAAGCGGAAAGGCTATATTTTGGGGCTATATGGAAAAATCGTAGCGATAGAAATCCGCTATGAGATATAGCGGGGTTATAGCGGGGTAATAGCGGGGCATTAACTGCACAGATTACATGTAAATACTAATTTTTCTTTTTAAGTAATAAATTGCTGAACAATGATAAATGTTCTTGTTTCGAAATCGAGTATAATACCTATGATATAAATAGGAATAATGCAAAATCAACTTGTTATCGCAGAAGCAACAATTGCATCTACTGATCCTATAGTTTTAGTGCATCATGTACCACTTGGAGCAGATGCTTGGAAGGTTTGGATTGATTCAATGGTGGAGCCTGACACTATTTTATATAGGCCTACTTCAGATATCTATACTATTGGACAAGCGGTTGGGACGACTGTTGCTTGGCATAAGGAATTTATCTCTTTTAATAGTATGTATATGTACTCTTACTGAAATATGTTATGGATTTAGTTGTGTTTTGCATTGAACTTATGAATTCATAAATGTGTAAACTCGAATTGTTTTCGATTTTCTTGAATGCAAATGGTTTGTGTTGTTTCAAGTAATTTGCATGATTGTGTAGAATATTAACGAAATATTGGTTTTAGTTATGATATTAAGAAATTTATAGCGGCTGTGAAAAGATGATTATAGTTGTTTGTAGCAGTTGTAAAAATATATGTTGCAACTGTCATTGTTAGTTGTATTTCATCCTTCTACAACTGCAAGTGGTAGTTGTAAAAAGCCTTTTACAAGTGCTAAAAGCAGTTGTAACTAGTCATTTACAACTTGCATGTTGTAGTTGTAAATGGTTTTCCACGGTGTAAATAAGTTTTCTACAACTAGCAGTGGCAGTTGTAAAAGATCTTTTGCAAGTGCTAAAAGCAGTTGTAACTAGTCATTTACAACTAACATGTCACAGTTGTAAAATAAGTTTCTACAACTGCTTCTGCAACTGTTCTGGCCAGTTGTAAAATAATTCGGATCTATTACAACTGCGGATATAACAACTGGCGGGTGCCAGTTGTAATAGACATATTACAACTGTTTTTGGCAGTTGCGAAAAGGTATTTTTGTTGTAGTGTCGGGTTGTTTAATCAAGTTTTATATGCATTCCATTATATTTCATATTAAAGGTTTGCTTGGTGCAACCTGAATCAAAAATGAATATTCAGATTATGCTAAAATAATTGATTATTACATGGGGATGCTTGTGCATTTTTACATGTTGCCACTTTAGGGATGATAGTTTTGATGATCAAATGTTTTTTTCCTAAATAATGTGTTATACATGATGGTTATGTAGCCACTGTTCTCCCTTTCTTTATAAGCGCACTCTCAATTTTATGGGTGTTGAATTTGTATGCTACACACACTTGCTCAATAGTTTACTTCATGTCACAACATTGGAATTGAACTATATTACTGAAGTATATGATAACGTTAATTTGTGGTTTTCTAGCTCTATTGTAGTATACGGTAGTCAGATGGTTTCCTAGACCATAATGGAGATGGATTTATATTAAAAAATCAAAAAATATTGTAAGGCCACATTTTTAAGGCAATCGTATGAAACACATAGTGAATGCATCTTAGTTTTCGCTAGAATAATTGTATTTACTCGATCTTGAAACTATAAGCTTAAGATGTTGATAATTTTAGTATTTTCAAACTTATTCCAAATGAAGATTTTATTTATGTTTTGATGTTTCCTCATTTTTTTTAAATAATATTACATGTGCACTTCTATCATTAGATGTAATGTACCATGTATAAATCATGATTAAAATCTCACGATAATCTATATTTAGAGATGGGGTGCAAAAAAGACCTAGAATGATAGTAACTGTGTAGAAAGTTGTGGCAGCCATAAACCTTGCAACGACAGTGAGACAATGTTACAAAAGCATGCTGATGGACTTTAATACTCTTGATTTCCTTCATAACAATGATATTGATGGGCCTTAAAACTCTTCAACTCTCTGTATAAAGGGCGTTTACTTGGATAAAGAAACATCTCAACATTACATTTAGTGAGAAGCGTATTAAATTTGTATATCGTATGAAACAGTTATCGTGTGAAGCCCATGAAATTTGGAAAAACAAATTCTTATGTATAGATACTAATAACACTTTATGTATTGTTGCTATATTTGAGAAAAGTTTAACTAATATTTGAGCATTTACAGAGAAAGGTAATTCTGAACAACTTCAGGTTTATATACTTAATAAAGGAACTCTTAAAGGAAATAGGTAAACCATAGTTCAAAATTTTATTTCTCATTTTACATGTCTATAATTGCAAAGATGAATCTGTAGTCTAAAATACAAGTTACATTAGCATGGCCTAAATACAAATCATTTGGAGGACTCAAATTTAGTGCATTTCATAAGAAAATTCATCATTATGGTTAGGATCTATGATCAAATAGAGAGATTTGCCATGAAGAGATGCTTTTTATAGTAGTTAGAATAATCAATTCAGTGCAAACATTCACTGTTGTAGTTCATGTAATTTATTATACTTACCAATTCTTTTATTATCATGTTCAAATTATGTCTACTGCACAGAGAAAAAGGATATGTGCACAACTTATTAACATTAAAATAATATAGAAGATAAAAATAAGGGTAAGTTTGGCTCACATCCCTAATAAGTTTCAAAATAGAGAAAACATCCTTCCCAAACTAAACTTACATTTCCGGTCCCTATATTCAAATTCGCGCACGCAAATAGACCCAAATAACCTTTTATGTTTTTAACATTTCAAACGCGTATAGCTTTATGTAGAAAAATCGGATCAACATACCGTTTTCACCAAAAAATCACAAATTTTATGATCTTTAAAATGAGATCCATTGCTAATACCAAAAATTCAAATTTGTAGTAAATGTGCAATTATTTCATATATTTGCAGAAAATTTAGCAAATTTTGAACACTTTCGATTTTTATTTCAAATTTACAACATTTGCAAATAATTGCAGATATTTCTGCAACTATATGGTATAATTGTAGAAATGTCTGCAACTATTGCATATAGTTGCAGACATAGTTGCAGAAATTTCTACAACTATTGCATATTTGCATAAATGCAACTATATGCTATAGTTGCAGAATTGTGTGCAACTATTACATATAGTTGCAGAAATGTCTGCAACTATTACATATTTGCAGAAATGCAACTATATGCTATAGTTGCAGAAATGTCTGCAACTATTGCATATAGTTGCAGAAATTTCTACAACTATTGCATATTTATTAGTTGTATGTACAGTTTTGAACTAATATAATAATCGATACTTGGTATATTGCATACCTTATTTTCAAATCATTTAATATTGTTATTGTTGGAACTGCACCGAATGAGAAAATTGTATGTACAATTTTAATAAATCGTCCATATGCTACTTTTATCTATTTAAAGATGATGAAAATCGATTTATCCAATTGATTATTGTACACAACATGTGTACACAGAAGGCCTAACAAATAATAAACACAATCACCTTTTAATTCTTCTAATGAAGTAAGCAAAGTAACCACATTGCTCACGTACAAAGTAGTCCAATGCCTTGGTAACTAAACGTAGCTCCATATGGACGTGCATAATTATCATTCAAACTTTTTTCTACTAGAGCACTGTTGTTTTTTCTTCAATGATGCATCATCATATCGTTTTAACCAAGTATCATTAGCAATATTATGTTTGAGTTGTTTTATCATTATGTCTTTATGATTCGAACTTCATGCAATGGATGATTTAATCTCTTTTTCTTCAGATTTGCTATTAATAAAATCGGTAAACCTCTTTTCTTTGTTTTTTTTTTCTATTTAGGAATTTAGATGACTATTGTAATATATTGCATTATCAGTTATGTTCCTTGCACTGGATTTATAATAATTTGTGTATGCTAATTTTTTTTTATTAATTGATGTTTTATTGTGTCGAATTTTATATAGTATGTGGTAACGCTACACAAGCGCGTTGTTGAATCAATACGTGCACATTGTGATTAGATGCAGGTCAGCCTGGATGTGCATATATACTCGTATCTATAAAAAAAATTAGCTTAAAACCTTGTATGGACTTTACTAAAGTGTAGTGGTGGACATGAGCTCAATCGCTTATTATCACCTAATGAAGTCCTGCTTCAAAACATATTTAAATCGACACTTTTAAGCATATGTTGTACATGTTATTTCCCCTCATCATCAATATGCAATTAGACATATAAACTCGGTCTAAGGTCAAACTTTAATAAATTTTGTATCTAATTGTGAAGTTCAACATTCAAAATTACTTGGTTCATTTTGATAATATTAATGTTTAACCAAATTACTCTATTCTTAGGTTTTGATTTGACTTCCATTTATGGTTACATTAACCTTCTCTATCGAAGGAGATAATCCTCTCTTGTGTGGTTCTTCACATTTTCCAATACATACCTGATTATGAGTGTAACGTGAAGATCATGAGAAGTAGCTAGGGAAGAATTTGAGAATTCCTACAATATTTGGAAATAATACAGAATTTTCGACACAAGAATTTACCACCTATTGTGCATTTGAAAGTGTAGTCAAAAATATATTTTTTTTCTACAAAGTCACAATGTTATGGAGTGGATGAGAGCATGTGTTAAACATTTTTGAAGAATGCTAGAAGATTGAGATTGACTACTGCATTAGAGAAGGGATTTTGGACAGAGGCATTATTTATGGTTGTATTTCCCATCAATTTCCCAGACCTTCCATTAACATAGATATGAAGATCTCATAGGAAACATGAAGAGGGAAGGTTGTGAGTATTTATTTCCTGAAAGTGTTTGGTTATTTAGCATTTGTATTTAATTCCTGAAAGTGTTTTAATTAGTCCATTAGCCATCAATGAGAAAATTAAGGTTATGTACATGTTAATCGAATAATATATACAAATGACAAAGATCTCCAACTCTGAAAATTTTGATACAAATGCAAATTCGAAGTACCCATGGAACAATGGATTTGCAACTATTTTATTTCTTACCTTTTAATTACTACTTCCCTTCTAGTAAGTAAAGTGATGATTTATGACAAAACTTGAAAAATGATACAATTGTTCATCATAAAATAGCGTGTTTCTACAATTTTTTATCTCACTTCAGTGTAACTGGAAGACTTCCATTGAATACTCGTTCCCTTGCTTTGATTACCTGACAATGCATATTCATAATCACAATCACACCACATAATTAAGATTTAACGTATAAATAAAAGAACTATCAAATACTTGATTTTTAGAATACATGTTGAAACTTCAAACCTTTAGTGATGAGGCAATTGATTAGTCGTTGCATATATACATATGTCTAGCACTTTGCGCAGAATTTAACAGAAAAAATAACACACACAACATACGGTGAATTGTGAAGAACATTTGTGTGCACCTGTTTCTCCCAGTTAGTACAGCCGCTCACAATTGCAAGAAGGATATTCTGCACTGTAGCCCCACAAAGTATACCTATCCAAAGTCCTGTTCCTCCTAAATTCCATACAAACACTAAAGCAACTGCTATTGGAATTCCAATAAGATAATATGCTCCAAAGTTTGCATAAGCCCCTATGTGCTGCCACCCACACCCTCTTGCAACTCCTATTAAGTAAATTATAATATGATAAATAAACCAAACGGTTGAAGAAAAAAAAACTGAATCTAACCATGTGTGAATGAAGTTTGCAGTAAGCTTGCATGTTGAAAGCAAACCATGTGGCATGCAACATGTATTTTACTATATGTGCGTAAACTATGTATATATAGATGGACAAAAAAGAAGAAGAAAAATCACCGGTTAGGATTCCTTGAAAGCAATCTGAAATTACAGAGAGACAAACAAGAGGAGCCATTTGCTTGATGTAACCGACAACCTCTTTCTCATTGCTATAAGCATATCCAATAACTCCATGGAGCAAAAAAAGAGGAATGGCCGTCGCAAATGATACTATAACTGCTATGAAAAGAGCCACGCGAAGCACTCTTCTTGCTCCTTCATGGTTTCCGCCTCCCAGCTCATTCGATATTCGAGTACTGTATTTTCAAGAATTAGAGAAAGAAAATCCTACCTTGATTTATATATACGATGAATAATTAAGTTCGTAGCAGTTTATTTTGTTGTTTGTATACATTTCTTTTTACCAGTTGATTTACTTTTTTGGTGGAATTCTATAATTTATTATTAGGCCAGATTGAAAATTAACCAGCAATTTATTATTCTTGTCCATTTTTCCTATCAACATTACAATTTTGCATAAATTGTTATAATTCACTTTTTTTTTTCTTTGACGATTATATGTTGATGATGCTCTACTATTAGTTGAAAACCTAATATACTTTAAGTAACAAAACTTAAAATAAAATTTAATCATATAAATACCTGGGAATAATTAAGGAAAGACGTGTCAGGTAAGATTCAAAGCATATGTTTACCTTACACCAGCACCAAGCCCAATTGGTATCATGTATAAGCATGTAATGATAGAAAGACTGCAAAAAATAAATTGTACCCCATGATTTTCTGTTAATGTAGTATACTTCGTGATGCATGTTGTGAAGAAAAGGGACTCAAACGGATAAATTCAAATTTGATGCTCACCATATGGAAAGCACAGAAACCTCTAGCTCTGGATTGGGCAACAGTCCAGAAAGCAATACTAGCAATTCAAATGACCACCACTCTAAACTATAAACCATGCATATTGCACATATAAGGCAAAGTGTTTTTTTTTCCCTAACTACATTCATAAAATTGGATAAATAAATGTACCATGTCATGATAGCCGAGGGAAAAGCAATCCTCAAAACCTCATAAATCCTAAACGCTTCCATGGTAATTGGGGCACGGGTATCTGCACAAGCCTTTGAGTACTTAATATACAATGCAAGCATGCATGCATATATCCAGTATGATATGCTAATAGAAAGAGCAGCCCCGACAAATCCGAACCCAGACTTAAATACCAAGATGAAACTCAAAGGAATGTGAAGGCAAAGAGTAAGGATAGCAATAAGCATCATAGGGATAGTTAGGCTTTGGCACTGCAAAAACTTTAACATAGGTTGAGTGACAGCCGAACCAAGCAGTGCAGGTATCATCCAGATTGAGTATTTTGCCGCTTCATGTGATATTACTGGGTCGATGCCGACTAATGTAAGGAGTGTTCCTAGAGAACTCCATAGGAGGGAAACTGGAATGCAGACCAGTAGAAGAGATATCAAGGCGCTGTATGCATGGCGTGATAGTTTGTTGTATTGTTTTGCTCCATATGCTTGGCCGCATAGCGTGTGTCTAGTCCACTTCCCATCCCTACCTGTTTTCATATTTAGATATTTGTAAAGTTTGATCCTTTAAAAGTGTTTTTCTTTTCCTTTCTTTTTACAAAATGATTTGTTTTCTTTTATATGCTCTTTGAGAAAAAAATTGCAAGTACAAACTTTTGATTAAGCTGCAATTGATGACAGTGGCAATCTGTGTTTGTTATATGTAGGACTGTTATGGTAATGGTATACTGATAATCTGATAACCGTTACATTGGTAATGGTAAATTACCGGTTTTGTCTAAAAAAGGTTAGTAACATAACACGTATTCACATTATAACGGTGCTTCATTATACAATTTATAGTATTACTTAATAAAGGACATAAATGAGAAAGAAGTGAATTGTATTTAACATTATTTCACCTCGTTAATAAACTAAATTTATTCATTGCTTGATTCTAAATGCCTATAATAAAACATGTTACATGAATATACATGTAATATAAATTGACTGGTAAAATTACTGTTACCGCTGGTATTGAAGAAATGTTACCGATGATTTACCATAGAAAATGGTAAATTTACCGTTACCATACCGATTAATCTGGTATACCGATTTCACTCGAAAATGGTAACCGATTGGTTGGTAATGGTATGGTAAATTTACCGTTATCGTAACCGCCCTAGTTATACGTATCACTCTTATTAATAGGAAATCTATAACTTCTCAAACAGGTGTAAGTACTCTTTGTTCAATGAGACATACTTGCACAAAAAGACCAAACTGTCACTGGTCCGATAACATTTGTTGTTTTACAACTATGGACAATTTGGTCTTCCAATGTAACCTTTTTTATCTAGCATCATTTGTAGATTCATGGTATCAGCCTCATATTCTTAATTATTTAAATATTTATTTTTTCTTTTTCCGTCATCAAATGGACCAAATATTTAAATAGGAACTTATAGGCTAACAGAGGGGTACGAAATGATGCTCAATAAAGTAAGCTATTAACCATAACTCATATGTATAAGATATGATAAAACACAGAAGAAACACGTTACCTGTTATTTTATTTTATTTCTACAAGTAAAAAACATCAATGAAAAATTAAAAACTCTATTCGGCTTCATTTAAATTAAATTCCTAAACTAAATCTAATCGTTTTTTCACTTCTAAATGCCTTTAATACTACATATTAAATAAATATTTATGTATTATAAGTAGATTGATAAATTGCAATCACCGTTGATTTTGAGAAAAGTTTATCGATGTTTTACTGTAGAAACGGGTAAATTTACCATTAATCAAGGTTCGAAATTCCGTTTTCCGTTTCCATTTCATTCATGGGTAATTTTAAAATTTTCGATTCTGTTTCGGATATTTCGGAAATTCCGTTTAAATTCCGGTTTTCTAATTTCGACATATTTTTTTGTTAAAACTGCTAATTACGCTAGAAAATATCCAATACTATCATAAATTTATATTACATTCTTTACACTACATACAAAATATATGTTTGAAAGACAATCATGATTTGAGATTCTATTTGTCCACTTGAGATTTTCAAAATTTTAATCAATTTCGAAAATTTTAATTTTTTATTATGATTATTGTGTGAATTAACAAAAGTATATCAATTATTTTCTTGTCTATGGGTTTGTTATCTTATTAAATTCGTTTTTTATTTTTATTTTTTATATGTTTATTGTGTTTCTTATTTTCTGCTATTTTTTACTATTTTTTTCGAAAGTTGAAAGAAAAATCTGAAATATTGACTGAAATCGGAATTTTAACCGGATTTCATTCCAGTTGAAACCAGAACCGGAGCAGAATCACCAGAATAATCGGGATTCCGTCGAAATTTTGAACCATGCCAGTAACATATGAATTATATATGTATTTGGACCTTTCTAAAAAATGATAACCGATTGACCGACAATTTTATTTCTGTGAGAAATTACCATTAACATAACAAACAACCAAATATATTCGTAAATTTAGGATTACCATTAACATAACAAACAACCGAATATATTCGTAAATTTAGGATCTCATTTTCACGTTGAATGTTGCTCTCATGGGCTTGCAAGACAAAACATGACAAGAACGTGGCCTTATTTAATAAAAATCAACTTCTTTCAATAAATGTACTGTATAAATTTTAAAGGTTCATGGAGTATTTACATCAGTGAATTTATAGGTTGGTACCTAAAAGAGGTAGGCTGAAGCTTTTTTTTTAAATTATAATAATAATAATATCAAAAAAAAAATCGTGTAGGAAGAAGAAAGTTCTGTAAAAGAATACAAAGTAATGCTGTATAACAAAATAACTTATATAAGATTAAACTAAAAACAAGAACGAAAAATCGTTGAAGTATCAGTTGTCGCCATCTTGGGCCTTGGCCTCTCAACTCTCGAGTTTTTTAACGTATGATATCGACTTTTGTGCAAATGCTGATATATACAGACTTATTAGTACTCAGAAAACCATGCGGTAAGAAGAAAAATTATATAAAGACGTGGAATTAATAAACAGAAATAATCGTAGTGTACAAATAATATAATCATTCAGCTTTAAATTTACATCTACCAAATTCACATTTGATAATTTGCATTAAAAGTGTCCTCAAATATCAAATGCGACAGGTAGCTCACTAATTAATAGACATTGCATTAAAGCCACATTTCTAAGTTGTGCCAATACAGCAATACTCAATAGTAACATGTATCTGTATTATTTAAAAATTTTGTATGGACTAAACTTTGAGGGAAGAATGCTGCTTCTAACATAGTGTTTCTTCGTTACTAATTATATATGTGTTGTTGGTTTTAACAAACTATCATTTTCAATATATCAATTATAATATTGTAAAATCAACAATAGAAAAATACTTATTTGCAGCATTATTTATATTATTTACATTGAGTAAATTAAGAGAAGCATACAAGTAGGCTGAAACCAGTAACAGCTGAGAGTGAAGTAGCAATGGCTGAGCTAGAAAGGGCGAGCTCGCCAAGATGGCCAACCATCATGCTAGAAACGACTTGAAGGAGGTACTGAGATAGAATCACCACCACCATGGGTCCTGCTATGTATCCAAGGCGCTGACCTTCATCCTTAACCTCACCTATGAATCCGGTCACCGCTGCACCACAGCCACTTCCTGTTTCTTGCTTGCTGAGAAGAAGAGAATCTTCCATTTGTTTATTTTTGGAGAAGAACACTTGTTACTGTGTGGTTGTGATTGTGTTTTTGGGATTATAAATAAGAGAGGAAGAGAATAATGTCTGTGGTTATAAATTTGACTAATTTGATGTATTTGTTTGTTATGACTAATATTAGTAAGTATGCTTTCTATACGTTGTAATATAGTACATAAGCAAAGAAACAAAGTTATAAAGCAAGTATGAACAATGTACAAGAGAAATGGAAGATGGTATCAACTCTAATATAAAAGTAACCCGAATATAGTGTGTGTGTGTGTATGCAGGGCAAGCTAAAGCATTCACGTAACCATGAGGTGGACATATTTACAGCACTCCATCTTTGACACTTCACTATGGAGTAAAACTGAGTACAATATTCATGAAGTAATACTTTCCACGATAAAATGATGACTGAATAAGTGATTGATCTTACGGCCTTCGCATTCCAATATCATTAAGGATGTTCATGGTAATTTAATTCCCCATTACCCTTTTTGACATGTCGGACGTTGGAAACGGTGATGCGGGAATTTTATCCCGTTTTCTCATAGGCAAAAAAATTGATGGGTTCATATCTGATGCGGTCCGCATTGAACACGTTGAACACTACTTATCTATTATAACAGGAAACCAGCCTTGCTGACTTGGACAGTGTGAGAACGTAGCATTTCAAAATAGTACCGCACTATTTCTATAAAAAAAATCCAGACCATGCTTCAAAAGCACACACGTTCCCATTTCCTTAATCTTCGTTCATTTTTAACTGCTCCATCAACACAAATCCCTAATCCTACACCACCTCTGAGAAAACCCTAAATGTTTCGAATTCAAATCTGCTTTCACGTTTCTTCTCCAAACCGTTCCAACGACTACGTCGCTGTCCGTGAATGTTGGTAGCCCTAACTCCAATTCAATGGCGTCCAAATTTCAACCGTTTTACCACCGACAACCAACTGTCCCACCTCTCAACTGCTTTTTCATGTCGCGATTTGGGATTAGAACTCATAAATCAGATATCGGAGGAGAGACAAAAACCAGAAAATATAAGAGAACAAACGGTTCAATTTAGGTATGCTTTTGTTGCTGCTTCTTTTTACTCCTCCTCTTTTTTCACTTTGATTGCAGAATTTAGTTCATGATTCTGAACTAAATCTCTTTTGGTTTTGTTTCCATCTGATGTATAAATTGAAATCGCAATTAAATATGGGGATTCAGTGAGTTCTGAAATATTATTGTATGACTTACAGGGGTTGGGATCCAACTAAACTCTTAGATTGGGTTGTTTTCATTTTTGTTAACTTCTATTCAACTCAAATTGCTGCTGCACTTTCCTGGTGAGTACTCTTTGTTCTTTACTAATTATCTTTCAATTATCTTCCTGTCTGGATATTGTTTTTAGCTGCTTACTTACTATGCTAACAATATACACATGTTAAAGAACATTGTTATGCTTGTTTGATGAAGGTACAATGAACAACAACTTTCAATTGCTTTCCAACTTGGTCTATGGGACTAACTGAACACTGTCAAAGTTAGGGTGGCAAGACGATGGATTTTGGTGAGCCAGAAGGCGAATGAGCCTTATTCCCTGAACTTGCAACTTCTGGACAGAGAGGTAACCTCTTATTTTACTTTTATGAATAACGACTCATTTGTTCTTTTATGTATTTCCTTAGATTGTCTTCCATAGGGAAATCAGAAAATGGTAGTTGTACATAACCATAATTTGCATCAGTTTGAAAATTTGTTCTAGGACCAGTCCATGTATGAGGTTACCAGGTTCAACATCCAGGACTCTGATAATACTTTCAAGGCTATTGATGAAGCATTCGCTATTGTAATTAAGATGGACACTCAAGTTAGGAAGGTACATGAAGATGCAGACAATATTCCTCGCTACAAATTTGGCTTTGTGGATGATGACGTACTTCCATCTCGGATTAACAAGAAGAATTAGCTGACATGTTTGTCTATATTACTGTTTTATTCCACCCTTTTGGTTTTTTAATGAAAAATTGTGAAGTGGAGTGGTTAATATCCACCGTCTTAACTTGGAAGACGTAGGAGGTATTCTATGTGCTATTACTCCTGTTCTTCAAATTACTAAACAAGATGGACCTCAGTCGGTCAAAAGACAGCTCTACGTTGAGTTGACAAGGTTATATGTGACTACATGCCTATTATACACATTGTACAACATCCTTATCTTGAAATATTTCCCTGCTATTTCTAAATATTTTACTTTTTCTTTATATGCTCAGTGGAAAAAACTCAATAGTGCCTCTTTGGTTATACATATTTAACATACTTAACATATAAATCTTTACATGGCTATTCATTTTTCAATAGATTTTTACTTTTTCGTCTATGATATTTGCTCATATTAACTACTGTTTGTTCAAGAAAACGGTCAAATGAAGGTGCAAAACATTTTCCAACAATCAGTAGGAGTAGATGCTGCCTTTTAAATTCAAACCAAACAACTATGAAATGAATAACAAAGATGCATTCTTCACCGCTCGATGAATAACCAAGAAAAATGTGTGCTCTCAATTATTTTCTTCTATGTCTTAGGTAAACTATTCTCTGCCGGTATATATACTAATTTGTTAGGACAGTTAAACTGATAAAACACTTACCCTCTTTTTTCCCATTTATCTCTAATTTATATAACATGCTTCAGACCACGACTATGACTAGACAGAGTACAACCATTGATAATGTTCCAACCTAAACAAGTGATACCGCCGCTCCGACTAACTCTGATTACAAAGGAAAAAAAACTGGTATTCTGCCTTAGCGCTGTTCTAAGTATGTGCTCCAACTTATGTGCTCACACTACTTACGTGGTCGGGATTTTTTATTTTGACTAATAGGCTTTAGACTATGTCAGCAATGGGAACAATGATTGCCATCCTTCTTCAGCACCTACAAGAAAGGGAGGAAGAGGAGGGATTTTCATAGCTGTATGTCCATTGGCACTATTGTTACTTTCCTTTACCTGTTATGCAAGTAGTAGTTTAATTGTATTTTTACCGTCAGTACTCCGGTCACCTGTTTAATTTTTCAATATATAACTCAATATTCCTGCATATCTCTGTTACATTACTGTTTTGCTCTATGCTTTTTCACAGTGAACATTGAACATGGTATATTGTTGAATGATCTAAAGCAGTGGTGTTTTTTTTCTGGAATTGCTCGACTTCTTCATGCAGTTTAACTTCAGTTTTTGCATTTCAGGTATTTGTTACTTTGTGCTATGTTTTTTTTATTGTAAGAACATTCATGTATCTGTTAGTAGTCAATGTGTGATATGATATATTTCTTCTGCTTATATGTTCTGTTTTCATTCACCTACATGACTGGTTCAACAAAAAAAAATTTCAACTGACTAACTGATGCGCCATAATCTTAGTTGGTGTGCATGATTAAACTGCACTTCGTACTCAGTATACTACTATTTTATTTTCATTTTATTGACCGGTCTACCTTAATTTTTGCAAATTACTTTTCTTTCTGACTGCCGTATACCATTTCAGGTTCTTAGAAGCCTACATGCAGTCTGCATGATGCAGAACTTCCAATTAGCTATTCATTTTGATTAACAATTTTTTTACATGGTTCCAGGGTAATATAAACTCATGGATTCATTGTAACTCTCACGTACTGAATGCATGGAACAAGTTCATTGATGTTTGTCAGTTTCAAATTTGTATGGAATTTGTGCAACTTCTTGAGCTTCTGCGCAGAATACATCACATTCATCAAATAGAGATACAACAATGAAGCTCATATGGGTTTTTGGTTGTTACTGTACATATGTGTTTGATGATTGAACAATGAAATCATTGCTAAATATTGCAATAAATTTTATACTGTAGTACATAGACTGATCCAATTTTATGTGCCTTTAAATTTAAATGTAATCAAATTATACAAATACTAAAAACCGAAAACTGTGGATCTTGGTTAAGGAATCAAGTTGCAAAGAGTTCTCCCATTTTAGTATGTTTTTGCTGAACCTTGTGGAAAAACTGTTGTTTATGATATTGATATTATTTACTGAGCATAAAGCTCATTTTTCCTGTAGAAATATTAAGTCCGTATAGTTTGCGTTTATAATCCAACTAGGAAAATTTCTACTACTCTTGATGATTATGCACATTTTCAGTCATAATATTTCTACTGTTATGGGGACTGATTGTAAAACATTTGTATTGTTTAAATTGCATATATGTCGTTAAAGGTTCTTCTGGATGAGCACCATACATATTAGCTTTTTTTCCTCTAATATTGGATTGTAGTATTGTTTTAATACAGAACTATTTGTATATGGTTAAAAGGTTCTTCGGTATGACTTTCCTATGGTTGCATCCAATGATTGATATCCACTCATTCCCTACGATACTAATTTCTACCTACGACGATAACGAGAGGGAGTCATGTACTAAAACTGGATGACATACTTATGTTGTAGTTATATGACTTCACACTGAAATCAAACATGAACCCTCACATAAAATCACTTTCTTTACAATACTTTAAAATAATTTCCACCTGAGTAGTACCACCACTTGCCCGTGTGCGAAGCACGGGTCTCAACCTAGTTATTTTCAAAAAACGGGATATTTTGTCACGTTTCCATTTCCCTTTTGATGTCCATTTCACATTACAAAAAATATTTCCCTTTTACCAAATTTTCTCTATTTGTGCCCCGTTCATAATATCATTTTCAGCTGTCCCTTTAGCTCCGTAAAAACACATCCTATTAGGATTTTAAAATTTGAAGTTGATGTGGATCGTAAATAAATTTACGAGATTATTATCTGAGATAAACCTCAATATCTTGATTTTTCTCAAACTTGAATATAGAACAATTTTGGAAAAATTTGTTTTGTTTAGTCTCTTTCGATATAATCACATTTAATTTGAGTAATATATGCAACATTGTCTTCATATATATTATAGTTGGACTTTTATTCATGGTTGACAATTTGAATGTACTTCTGATGTGGTTGACTTAATCATGCATGATGCAGCGCGAAAACAAGATGAGCGACTTACCTTAGGTCGCTCCACCATAAGTCGCTCCACCATTCGCAAGGAAGAAGGAGCGAGCTATTCCTCCAGCCGATGCCACGAGCAAGCCCTAAATCACGAGCGACCTAACTCCACTGCCCTAAGTCGCGAGCGACCTAACTCCGCCTATCGCGAGCGACCTAAATCCACTACCCTAAATCGAATCGCGAGCGACCTAACTCCACCGGTCGTTGAAGAAGTGAAGTGCGAGAAGATTCAACCTAGTTTGCAAATTCCTCTTTAGGTCGCTGATGAATTATAGGTCGCAAAGCTTTCTTTAGGTCGTTGAAATTTGTAACGGAGCAGAGCGGAAGAGATATGTCGCGTGGGTTTTCTTAAGTCGCGAGGATGCCTGATTTCTTAGGTCGCGTGGATTTTTGTAGGTCGCGAATCAGTTAAGTCGCGTGTGTTTTCTTAGGTCGCGAACCAGTTAAGTCGCTCAAGCTGTTGTGTGTACATTTCTTATGTCGTTTGCTGTTTTGTTAAGTCGTGTACTGTTTTGTGTTGTAATTTTCTTAAGTCATTTGTGTTGTGTTGTAAACCCTATAAATAGGGATGTGATATCATTGTAAGAGGTTGTTGAATTTGAATAAAATTTCTTTTGTATGCTTTTGTGCCACCATTAAAAATTGGTAGTTGAGTGTTATCTCCTATCTCCACCTTCGGCATTCGAGTGCGCTCGAATCAACGATTGTTGAAGCCAATTCACGGAATCAAGTGCGCTTGATCAACGTCGAAGAATTGTAGATCTTCTCTCACGGCATCGTGCGCGATCAACGTGTCGAAGATTGCTAAAGTCTGGTATCTCGCGAGATCAACGGATTTGGGCATTTTGGTATCAGTAATTCATCGATTCATATTGCTTCATCTAATCGTTTCATCGATTAGTTTGACATGAAATCTTCATTTCATTGTCATCCGTTATTTCCGCTGCGTCATTTGGTATCGGAGCAAGACTTAGCCAATCATAGCTAAGACGAGCCTGTTGGACCAAGGAGAAGTGTTTGTTCAATTTCAGCCGAGCCAAGGAGAAGAGTAGAGCCAAGTGTTGGAGCTAGAAGCGAGCTTGTTCAAGTTTGTGCGAGATTTCGTTCAAGTCATGAGCTAGGAGACGAACTTATCCAAGTTTGTTGGGCGTCAACTTTGAGATTTGAAGTTTTGGAGTCCGAATTAAGTTGTTTGTTTATTTGGGGTGTTCGTGAGATTTCAAACAAGTGGGGAAGTCTGATTCGAGAATTTTTTGGATCAAAGTGAAGTTGGTGTTTGGATCTGTTAAAGATTTGATCATGCCTCCGAGAAGTGTTACCCGTCATCATAATGTTGCAGATTTGTATGGGAGTGAAGATCCTGAACAGATGGAACAACATATCGATGAAAGGTTCAATAAAGGTTTCGAGAGAGTGGAGAGAATGAAGTCTGACATGAATCGAAATCAAAGGAGAGTGTCGCCACGTTATGATAGAGAAAGAAGAGAATCATCTTTGTCGATAAATCGAGATCGTGGAGTTCGAGACAATCGTGATTATCAGAATGGAGAAAGAAGAGCTTATCGTGGTTACGAGCATGAGCCATATTGTGATTATGAACGATGTCGAGTAGAGGAAAGAAGAAGTAGAGAGGTCGTGCATGGTCATAGAAGAGTCAATGTTCAGAATCGACATCGAAGCTCATCTAAGTTTAAAGAAGATAGTTATGGTGATAGTGTTCACTTTCGATATCCAGGTCAAGGGCAAAATCGATATAGGAATGTTGAAGAGAATGGTCATACACGAGAATCAAGGAAGGATATGGAGATTCCAGAATTCCGAGGTGGTCTACAAGCAGAGGAATTCTTGGATTGGTTATCAACGGTTGAAAAGATTTTTAAACTCAACAACGTGTCTGATGATCGTCAAGTTAAGTTAGTTGCTACCAGATTGAAAAGAAGAGCTATGGATTGGTGGCAACAAACTAAATCAACCAGAGAGAGAATGAGGAAATCCAAAGTTGTCACGTGGGATAAGATGAAAAGGATGATGAATGCAAATTTCTTACCCTACAATTATCAAACTCGTGTGAACCAACAGTTGCAGAAGTTGAGTCAAGTGAGTCGAGGAAAGGGTGTGGTTACAAACCCCAGCAATCAGAATAAAGGCGTTAATTGCAGTATAAATGTTTCTAAGAGAGTCAACAAACCAGTTGTACATGAAATCACGAAGACAAATGTTGATGACCGAATTAAGCGCTATCATTATCAGGAGTCTGGCCTTAGAAGTAATGAATGTACGGAGCCCAAGATGAAAGCCTTAGTTGTAGAAGAATGTGAAAACGAGGATGTGGATGATTCTACTGAAAGCGAACCAGAAAGGGAAGAGGAACCGACTAGTCCGTTATCTTTCAGCGAGAGTGTTGAAGAAGCGGAAGGTAGTGCTGAATCATTGGTTAGGTATGAGGCAAGTAAAGAGCTTAAAACTCCTGAGGAGGTTAAACCAATGTTAGAAGAGTTTGAAGAGGTCGGTCCTACAGAATCGTTCGAAGAATTACCACCGAAATTTGACAACGATGAAGGAGTTTTGTCAGGAGATGAAGGATGTAACTTGTTGAGAAGGACTGCAGAATTTGACTTTTATCAACCGCCGAAATTTGATGATGATGAAGAAATTAAGTCAAAGTATGTGGATGTAGAAGTTGATTATTCTTCACCCCCGAAGATTGATGTCGATAGTATGGAAGAAGAAAGTGTGTTCAGAGTTGAGGAAAATAACTTGACGAAGTAGGATTCTTGCTTAACACCTGAGCTTATGGATGAGAGCCAGCCAAGAGTAAATTCCTTAGTTTTCGAGAAGTCCGAACAAAGTGAAAGTGAAACAGAAGAGAAGGCAGAATCAGATAATTTATTATCGTTGGAAGAGTTCGTCAATAAAATAAATGGTAATGATAAGTTATCAATGTTGATTGAATCTGGAGGAAGTTCTGAATTTGAGAATCCCGAAGAGATTGAAGTCTTTGAAGAGTTGGAGGATGAGATTTCTGAGGAACTGTCTGAAGAAACTAGTATTGTATTTTTGGAAGGGTCTGTCGAAAAGGTGAAAAATAGTAATGAATTGTTTGTATTGACCGAGCAAGGAACGAGTAAAGATCTTTATGTTTTTGAGGAAGTTGGATCAAAATTCGATGAATCTGAAGACGAATATCCTGAGGAATTAACCGAAGAGTTACCATCACTACAGGACATTCAGCATCACACTGAACTAGTACCAGATGCTATTCTACTACAGGGATTGTATGATCTTCAGAATCTAAAAGAACAGGAAGAGTTAAAAAGACAGGATGAAGAGAATGATTGTCGGTTGGAATTGCCTGATCATGACCGCACTGCTGACGTTATCAATGTCAATTGCTTGGAATCATTTCATGAAAATACATTTGTTGAAGGAGAAGTGAGTGGGAATTCATTTCAGTCAGGGGAAATTGATGCAATACATCAAGGGAAGATTCTAAATGATGACACACCTGAACAAGATAAGGAAAGACGAGAATCTGAGCATGAGTCCTCATACTTTTTCGGTTGTGATTTCCTAAGTCGTTCCGTGATTTTAAACTGCCTTATATCATCTCACATTTTCGACACGTTTTGGTTCTATATCACATCTTCCTATTGGCACAAGCAATATGGTATACGACACTATTCTTATGAAGTTCTGAGCTACATGAATTGGATCTGGCACCTAGTGCTTAGTTCATTCCACACTTTTTCATATGTCATCTCCCTCAAATCACTTCCTTATGCCGCCTGCCTAATGCCACGTCTGTTTTACGCAATGCGTTCCTTATGTCGAGCCGCATCTTCAAAGGGTCAAGATAAAATCAATCTCAAGAGTGGTTATCACCATAGCCGCATCAGACAAGATAATGAATGGAAGACGGCATCTCGAAGAAGGAAAACGTGTGAATTCGGGACGAATTCCTTTCAACCAGGGGAGGATGATGCAGCGCGAAATCAAGATGAGCGACTTACCTTAGGTCGCTCCACCATAAGTCGCTCCACCATTCGTAAGGAAGAAGGAGCGAGCTATTCCTCCAGCCGATGCCACGAGCAAGCTCTAAATCGCGAGCGACCTAACTCCACTACCCTAAGTCGCGAGCGACCTAACTCCGCCTATCGCGAGCGACCTAACTCCACTACCCTAAATCGAATCGCGAGCGACCTAACTCCACCGGTCGTTGAAGAAGTGAAGCGCGAGAAGATTCAACATAGTTCGCAAATTCCTCTTTAGGTCGCTGATGAATTATAGGTCGCGAAGCTTTCTTTAGGACGCTGAAATTTGTAACGGAGTAGAGCGGAAGAGATATGTCACGTGGGTTTTCTTAAGTCGCGAGGATGCCTGATTTCTTAGGTCGCGTGGGTTTTTGTAGGTCGCGAATCAGTTAAGTCGCGTGTGTTTTCTTAGGTCGCAAACCAGTTAAGTCGCTCAAGCTGTTGTGTGTACATTTCTTATGTCGTTTGCTGTTTTGTTAAGTCGTGTACTGTTTTGTGTTGTAATTTTCTTAAGTCATTTGTGTTGTGTTGTAAACCCTATAAATAGGGATGTGATATCATTGTAAGAGGTTGTTGAATTTGAATAAAATTTCTTTTGTGTGCTTTTGTGCCACCATTAAAAATTGGTAGTTGAGTGTTATCTCCTATCTCCACCTTCGGCATTCGAGTGCGCTCGAATCAACGATTGTTGAAGCCAATTCACGGAATCAAGTGCGCTTGATCAACGTCGAAGAATTGTAGATCTTCTCTCACGGCATCGTGCGCGATCAACGTGTCGAAGATTGCTAAAGTCCGGTATCTCGCGAGATCAATGGATTTGGGCGTTTTGGTATCAGTAATTCATCGATTCATATTGCTTCATCTAATCGTTTCATCGATTAGTTTGACATGAAATCTTCATTTCATTGTCATCCGTTATTTCCGCTGCGTCATTTGGTATCGGAGCAAGACTTAGCCAATCATAGCTAAGACGAGCCTGTTGGACCAAGGAGAAGTGTTTGTTCAATTTCAGCCGAGCCAAGGAGAAGAGTAGAGCCAAGTGTTGGAGCTAGAAGCGAGCTTGTTCAAGTTTGTGCGAGATTTTGTTCAAGTCATGAGCTAGGAGACGAACTTATCCAAGTTCGTTGGGCGTCAACTTTGAGATTTGAAGTTTTGGAGTCCGAATTAAGTTGTTTGTTTATTTGGGGTGTTCGTGAGATTTCAAACAAGTGGGGAAGTCTGATTCGAGAATTTTTTGGATCAAAGTGAAGTTGGTGTTTGGATCTGTTGAAGATTTGATCATGCCTCCGAGAAGTGTTACCCGTCATCATAATGTTGCAGATTTGTATGGGAGTGAAGATCCTGAACAGATGGAACAACGTATCAATGAAAGGTTCAATAAAGGTTTCGAGAGAGTGGAGAGAATGAAGTCTGACATGAATCGAAATCAAAGGAGAGTGTCGCCACGTTATGATAGAGAAAGAAGAGAATCATCTTTGTCGATAAATCGAGATCGTGGAGTTCGAGACAATCGTGATTATCAGAATGGAGAAAGAAGAGCTTATCGTGGTTACGAGCATGAGCCATATTGTGATTATGAACGATGTCAAGTAGAGGAAAGAAGAAGTAGAGAGGTCGTGCATGGTCATAGAAGAGTCAATGTTCAGAATCGACATCGAAGCTCATCTAAGTTTGAAGAAGATAGTTATGGTGATAGTGTTCACTTTCGATATCCAGGTCAAGGGCAAAATCGATATAGGAATGTTGAAGAGAATGGTCATACACGAGAATCAAGGAAGGATATGGAGATTCCAGAATTCCGAGGTGGTCTACAAGCAGAGGAATTCTTGGATTGGTTATCAACGGTTGAAAAGATTTTTAAACTCAACAACGTGTCTGATGATCGTCAAGTTAAGTTAGTTGCTACCAGATTGAAAAGAAGAGCTATGGATTGGTGGCAACAAACTAAATCAACCAGAGAGAGAATGAGGAAATCCAAAGTTGTCACGTGGGATAAGATGAAAAGGATGATGAAGGCAAATTTCTTACCCTACAATTATCAAACTTGTGTGAACCAACAGTTGCAGAAGTTAAGTCAAGGGAGTCGAGGAAAGGGTGTGGTTACAAACCCCAGCAATCAGAATAAAGGCGTTAATTGCAGTATAAATGTTTCTAAGAGAGTCAACAAACCAGTTGTACATGAAATCACGAAGACAAATGTTGATGACCGAATTAAGCGCTATCATTATCAGGAGTATGGCCTTAGAAGTAATGAATGTACGGAGCCTAAGATGAAAGCCTTAGTTGTAGAAGAATGTGAAAACGAGGATGTGGATGATTCTACTGAAAGCGAACCAGAAAGGGAAGAGGAACCGACTAGTCCGTTATCTTTCAGCGAGAGTGTTGAAGAAGCGGAAGGTAGTGCTGAATCATTGGTTAGGTATGAGGCAAGTAAAGAGCTTAAAACTCCTGAGGAGGTTAAACCAATGTTAGAAGAGTTTGAAGAGGTCGGTCCTACAGAATCGTTCGAAGAATTACCACCGAAATTTGACAACGATGAAGGAGTTTTGTCAGGATATGAAGGATGTAACTTGTTGAGGAGGACTGCTGAATTTGACTTTTATCAACCGCCGAAATTTGATGATGATGAAGAAATTAAGTCAAAGTATGTGGATGTAGAAGTTGATTATTCTTCACCGCCGAAGATTGATGTCGATAGTATGGAAGAAAAAAGTGTGTTCAGAGTTGAGGAAAATAACTTGACGAAGGAGGATTCTTGCTTAACACCTGAGCTTATGGATGAGAGCCAGCCAAGAGTAAATTCCTTAGTTTTCGAGAAGTTCGAACAAAGTGAAAGTGAAACAGAAGAGAAGGCAGAAT
The DNA here is from genome assembly GCA_030737815.1 of Allium fistulosum. Lineage (NCBI taxonomy): Eukaryota > Viridiplantae > Streptophyta > Magnoliopsida > Asparagales > Amaryllidaceae > Allium > Allium fistulosum. Next base: position 1,044,742,464 of record CM060906.1, read on the forward strand.
CAGATAATTTATTATCGTTGGAAGAGTTCATCAATAAAATAAAAGATAATGATAAGTTATCAATGTTGATTGAATCTGGAGGAAGTTCTAAATTTGAGAATCCCGAAGAGATTGAAGTCTTTGAAGAGTTGGAGGATGAGATTTCTGAGGAACTGTCTGAAGAAACTAGTATTGTATTTTTGGAAGGGTCTGTCGAAAAGGTGAAAAATAGTAATGAATTGTTTGTATTGACCGAGCAAGGAACGAGTAAAGATCTTGATGTTTTTGAGGAAGTTGGATCAGAATTCGATGAATCTGAAGACGAATATCCTGAGGAATTAACCGAAGAGTTACCATCACTACAGGACATTCAGCATCACACTGAACTAGTACTAGATGCTATTCTACTACAGGGATCGTATGATCTTCAGAATCTGAAAGAACAGGAAGAGTTGAAAAGACATGATGAAGAGAATGATTGTCGGTTTGAATTGCCTGATCATGACCGCACTGCTGACGTTATCAACGTCAATTGCTTGGAATCATTTCATGAAAATACATTTGTTGAAGGAGAAGTGAGTGGGAATTCATTTCAATCAGGGGAAATTGATGCAATACATCAAGGGAAGATTCTAAATGATGACACACCTGAACAAGATAAGGAAAGAAGAGAATCTGAGCATGAGTCCTCATACTTTTTCGGTTGTGATTTCCTAAGTCGTTCCGTGATTTTAAACTGCCTTATATCATCTCACATTTTCGACACGTTTTGGTTCTATATCACATCTTCCTATTGGCACAAGCAATATGGTATACGACACTATTCTTATGAAGTTCTGAGCTACATGAATTGGATCTGGCACCTAGTGCTTAGTTCATTCCACACTTTTTCATATGTCATCTCCCTCAGATCACTTCCTTATGCCGCCTGCCTAATGCCACGTCTGTTTTACGCAATGCGTTCCTTATGTCGAGCCGCATCTTCAAAGGGTCAAGACAAAATCAATCTCAAGAGTGGTTATCACCATAGCCGCATCAGACAAGATAATGAATGGAAGACGGCATCTCGAAGAAGGAAAACGTGTGAATTCGGGATGAATTCCTTTCAACCAGGGGAGGATGATGCAGCGCGAAATCAAGATGAGGGACTTACCTTAGGTCGCTCCACCATAAGTCGCTCCACCATTCGCAAGGAAGAAGGAGCGAGCTATTCCTCCAGCCGATGCCACGAGCAAGCCCTAAATCGCGAGCGACCTAACTCCACTACCCTAAGTCGCGAGCGACCTAACTCCGCCTATCGCGAGCGACCTAACTCCACTACCCTAAATCGAATCGCGAGCGACCTAACTCCACCGGTCGTTGAAGAAGTGAAGCGCGAGAAGATTCAACCAAGTTCACGAATTCCTCTTTAGGTCGCTGATGAATTATAGGTCGCGAAGCTTTCTTTAGGTCGCTGAAATTTGTAACGGAGCAGAGCGGAAGAGATATGTCGCGTGGGTTTTCTTAAGTCGCGAGGATGCCTGATTTCTTAGGTCGCGTGGGTTTTTGTAGGTCGTGAATCAGTTAAGTCGCGTGTGTTTTCTTAGGTCGCGAACCAGTTAAGTCGCTCAAGCTGTTGTGTGTACATTTCTTATGTCGTTTGCTGTTTTTTTAAGTCGTGTACTGTTTTGTGTTGTAATTTTCTTAAGTCATTTGTGTTGTGTTGTAAACCCTATAAATAGGGATGTGATATCATTGTAAGAGGTTGTTGAATTTGAATAAAATTTCTTTTGTCTGCTTTTGTGCCACCATTAAAAATTGGTAGTTGAGTGTTATCTCCTATCTCCACCTTCGACATTCGAGTGCGCTTGAATCAACGATTGTTGAAGCCAATTCACGGAATCAAGTACGCTTGATCAACGTCGAAGAATTGTAGATCTTCTCTCACGGCATCGTGCGCGATCAACGTGTCGAAGATTGCTAAAGTCCGGTATCTCGCGAGATCAACGGATTTGGGCATTTTGGTATCAGTAATTCATCGATTCATATTGCTTCATCTAATCATTTCATCGATTAGTTTGACATGAAATCTTCATTTCGTTGTCATTCGTTATTTCCGCTGCATCATTTGGTATCGGAGCAAGACTTAGCCAATCATAGCTAAGACGAGCCTGTTGGACCAAGGAGAAGTGTTTGTTCAATTTCAGTCGAGCCAAGGAGAAGAGTAGAGCCAAGTGTTGGAGCTAGAAGTTAGCTTGTTCAAGTTTGTGCGAGATTTTGTTCAAGTCATGAGCTAGGAGACGAACTTATCCAAGTTCGTTGGGCGTCAACTTTGAGATTTGAAGTTTTGGAGTCTGAATTAAGTTGTTTGTTTATTTAGGGTGTTCGTGAGATTTCAAACAAGTGGGGAAGTCTGATTCGAGAATTTTTTGGATCAAAGTGAAGTTGGTGTTTGGATCTGTTGAAGATTTGATTATACCTCCGAGAAGTGTTACCCGTCATCATAATGTTGCAGATTTGTATGGGAGTGAAGATCCTGAACAGATGGAACAATGTATCGATGAAAGGTTCAATAAGGGTTTCAAGAGAGTGGAGAGAATGAAGTCTGACATGAATCGAAATCAAAGGAGAGTGTCGCCACGTTATGATAGAGAAAGAAGAGAATCATCTTTGTCGATAAATCGAGATCATGGAGTTCGAGACAATCGTGATTATCAGAATGGAGAAAGAAGAGCTTATCGTGGTTACGAGCATGAGCCATATTGTGATTATGAAAGATGTCGAGTAGAGGAAAGAAGAAGTAGAGAGGTCGTGCATGGTCATAGAAGAGTCAATGTTCAGAATCGACATCGAAGCTCATCTAAGTTTGAAGAAGATAGTTATGGTGATAGTGTTCACTTTCGATATCCAGGTCAAGGGAAAAATCGATATAGGAATGTTGAAGAGAATGGTCATACACGAGAATCAAGGAAGGATATGGAGATTCCAGATTTCCGAGGTGGTCTACAAGTAGAGGAATTCCTGGATTGGTTATCAACGGTTGAAAAGATTTTTAAACTCAACAACGTGTCTGATTATCATCAAGTTAAGTTAGTTGCTACCAGATTGAAAAGAAGAGCTATGGATTGGTGGCAACAAACTAAATCAACCAGAGAGAGAATGAGGAAATCCAAAGTTTTCATGTGGGATAAGATGAAAAGGATGATGAAGGCAAATTTCTTACCCTACAATTATCAAACTCGTGTGAACCAACAGTTGCAGAAGTTGAGTCAAGGGAGTCGAGGAAAGGGTGTGGTTACAAACCCCAGCAATCAGAATAAAGGCGTTAATTGTAGTATAAATGTTTCAAAGAGAGTCAACAAACCAGTTGTACATGAAATCACGAAGACAAATGTTGATGACCGAATTAAGCGCTATCATTATCAGGAGTCTGGCCTTAGAAGTAATGAATGTACGGAGCCCAAGATGAAAGCCTTAGTTGTAGAAGAATGTGAAAACGAGGATGTGGATGATTCTACTGAAAGCGAACCAGAAAGGGAAGAGGAACCGACTAGTCCGTTATCTTTCAGCGAGAGTGTTGAAGAAGCGGAAGGTAGTGCTGAATCATTGGTTAGGTATGAGGCAAGTAAAGAGCTTAAAACTCCTGAGGAGGTTAAACCAATGTTAGAAGAGTTTGAAGAGGTCGGTCCTACAGAATCGTTCGAAGAATTACCACCGAAATTTGACAACGATGAAGGAGTTTTGTCAGGAGATGAAGGATGTAACTTGTTGAGGAGGACTGCTAAATTTGACTTTTATCAACCGCCGAAATTTGATGATGATGAAGAAATTAAGTCAAAGTATGTGGATGTAGAAGTTGATTATTCTTCTCCGCCGAAAATTGATGTCGATAGTATGGAAGAAGAAAGTGTGTTCAGAGTTGAGGAAAATAACTTGACGAAGGAGGATTCTTGCTTAACACCTGAGCTTATGGATGAGAGCCAGCCAAGAGTAAATTCCTTAGTTTTCGAGAAGTCCGAACAAAGTGAAAGTGAAACAGAAGAGAAGGCAGAATCAGATAATTTATTATCGTTGGAAGAGTTCGTCAATAAAATAAAAGATAATGATGAGTTATCAATGTTGATTGAATCTGGAGGAAGTTCTGAATTTGAGAATCCCGAAGAGATTGAAGTCTTTGAAGAGTTGGAGGATGAGATTTCTGAGGAACTGTTTGAAGAAACTAGTATTGTATTTTTGGAAGGGTCTGTCGAAAAGGTGAAAAATAGTAATGAATTGTTTGTATTGACCGAGCAAGGAATGAGTAAAGATCTTGATGTTTTTGAGGAAGTTGGATCAGAATTCGATGAATCTGAAGACGAATATCCTGAGGAATTAACCGAAGAGTTACCATCACTACAGGACATTCAGCATCATACTGAACTAGTACCAGATGCTATTCTACTACAGGGATCGTATGATCTTCAGAATCTGAAAGAACAAGAAGATTTGAAAAGACAGGATGAAGAGAATGATTGTCAGTTGGAATTGCCTGATTATGACCGCACTGCTGACGTTATCAACGTCAATTGCTTGGAATCGTTTCATGAAAATACATTTGTTGAAGGAGAAGTGAGTGGGAATTCATTTCAGTCAGGGGAAATTGATGCAACACATCAAGGGAAGATTCTAAATGATGACACACCTGAACGAGATAAGGAAAGACGAGAATCTGAGCATGAGTCCTCATACTTTTTCGGTTGTGATTTCCTAAGTTGTTCCATGATTTTAAACTGCCTTATATCATCTCAAATTTCTGACATGTTTTGGTTCTATATCACATCTTCCTATTGGCAGAAGCAATATGGTATACGACACTATTCTTATGAAGTTCTGAGCTACATGAATTGGATCTGGCACCTAGTGCTTAGTTCATTCCACACTTTTTCATATGTCATCTCCCTCGGATCACTTCCTTATGCCGCCTGCCTAATGCCACGTCTGTTTTACGCAATGCGTTCCTTATGTCGAGCCGCATCTTCAAAGGGTCAAGACAAAATCAATCTCAAGAGTGGTTATCACCATAGCCGCATCAGACAAGATAATGAATGGAAGACAGCATCTCGAAGAAGGAAAACGTGTGAATTTGGGACGAATTCTTTTCAACCAGGGGAGGATGATGTAGCGCGAAATCAATATGAGCGACTTACCTTAGGTCGCTCCACCATTCGCAAGGAAGAAGGAGCGATTTATTCCTCCAGCCGATGCCACGAGCAAGCCCTAAATCGTGAGCGACCTAACTCCACTACCCTAAGTCACGAGCGACCTAACTCCGCCTATCGCGAGCGACCTAACTCCACTACCCTAAATCGAATCGCGAGCGACCTAACTCCACCGGTCGTTGAAGAAGTGAAGCGCAAGAAGATTCAACCTAGTTCGCGAATTCCTCTTTAGGTCGCTGATGAATTATAGGTCGCGAAGCTTTCTTTAGGTCGCTGAAATTTGTAACGGAGCAGAGCGGAAGAGATATGTCGCGTGGGTTTTCTTAAGTCGCGAGGATGCCTGATTTCTTAGGTCGCGTGGGTTTTTGTAGGTCGCGAATCAGTTAAGTCGCATGTGTTTTCTTAGGTCGCGAACCAGTTAAGTCGCTCAAGCTGTTGTGTGTACATTTCTTATGTCGTTTGCTGTTTTGTTAAGTCGCGTACTGTTTTGTGCTGTAATTTTCTTAAGTCATTTGTGTTGTGTTGTAAACCCTATAAATAGGGATGTGATGTCATTGTAAGAGGTTGTTGAATTTGAATAAAATTTCTTTTGTGCGCTTTTGTGCCACCATTAAAAATTGGTAGTTGAGTGTTATCTCCTATCTCCACCTTCGACATTCGAGTGCGCTCGAATCAACAATTGTTGAAGCCAATTCACGGAATCAAGTGTGCTTGATCAACGTCGAAGAATTGTAGATCTTCTCTCACGGCATCGTGCGCGATCAATGTGTCGAAGATTGCTAAAGTCCGGTATCTCGCGAGATCAATGGATTTGGGCATTTTGGTATCAGTAATTCATCGATTCATATTGCTTCATCTAATCATTTCATCGATTAGTTTGACACGAAATCTTCATTTCGTTGTCATCCGTTATTTCTGCTGCGTCAATGCATATTCTCAACTTGTCTAATGCAGAGTTAATATGTTAAAGTGGTTACATGATGTGAGAACAAAATTTTACTTTGTCGATTTCCGTGAGATTGTTGAAGTTACCCACCATCTCCATAGCTTCTAAATTGGGAATAACGGAGTGATCTTTTAAAAGTATTAAGCCCATATTCATTGTACCCTAAAGATAATGCAACACACGTATGTATTTTGGTTGGATCAGAATTAAATCTGTAACATCCTGCACATTCATACACATAGATTCAAAACCTAGGATGACTTTCAGACTTGCGTCATGCCAAAAAGTACGAGCTATCGGTTTTTAAAACATTATATGACATGGTTACAAGGATAAAATTTAAGACATTCTACTCTTTCAGATCTCACAAAGGCAACAAAATATAAATACATAAAATCATCATCATAGAAAATATGCCAAAAAATACAGTCTCAAAATATATGTAATCAAGAATCCAGAGTTTACAAAATATCGGTATAAAGTCTGGTAGGTACTAAATATAGTAGATAGTTACATGGAGAATAATTATGCAACACGAACGCCAAGCTCACTTCTCCACATGCTAGATCTGGACCAATCACCTGCTGCCTTGTCCTCTGGTGATGGGGCAAAAGGAAAGGAGTGGGTTAGGCAAAAGTCCGGTAGATGAGTTGTATTACTAATATATGATGATCACATACAATTGACTTCATTTATAATTTACGTGACATAGGTTGTCCTACTTGTGTTCGTGAATTACTCACTAGGGTTGGTCACATTAACCTAAAGTATATAATTCTAAATACACCTACACCCAAAAATCTTGTGGAGATTTATATTTAGAGGTTGAATAACAAACTAAACCACTAATTAACAACTGACAACAATGGATTGAACTAATAATCTCTCTAACATACAATCACATAAAATATAGCTATTGGGTGTGCATTACCCAAACTACAACTACAACGGATCGTACTTACACATTGAGAGGATCCTACAACACTGATTCACGTCAAAGACGACTTAGAGTGTACTGAAGCATATGTGTCCAAAACTCAATGACAACACCACTTATTGCACTGCACCAAGAACCCATCGACGGTGTCACGTCCTAATCGTCGTATGCATTGAGAAACCTCCCATTAGTGCCGGACACCGCACCAGGCATCCACCAAAAGTGTCGTGCATATCGAGGAACTTCCTATTAGTGTCATGTGCATAGCATACCTTCATAATCGAACTGCCTTATATCGAATATTAAATTCATAGAATAAATAGTGTCTAGGCCCGATTGGTTGCACGCATGTCTAAATCTGTCCCGTGGTATCCAAAAGTTAAGGATTAGTAATGTATATATAAACCTGGGTCATATGTCGAGGTTCAACCTGCATAGAAAATACGTCTACCGATCGATCGCTTGTTGTCGATTAGCTACAGTGAGCCTATCGATCAGTCATGTTTCGATTACTGTAAGAAATTCTTTTCTTTGGTTAATGTTAAGCATATTGAATCATATTTTGTTTAACAGTGATTATCTCCCAACTTCTGATTAGATTTCACATATTTTTTAGTCTACAATTACATATATAATTCCAATAATAATTTTTATGTATAACTTATAATTTCATTTACATGATTTTATTTCATCGATCATAATCACATATGTATATTTACACCTCAAAATCAAATCAGGGTGAATCAATAAGGTATATATTTTTTAAATGTTACATTCAAGCCAAAGTGAATAAAAGGGTGTATTTATATTAAATCAAGTTGAATCAACTCAAATCATATCTCAAGGTTACTTCAAATCCAAATCAATTTCTTCACTTTAATCAAAATTAAATCAGATAGAGGTAATATACATACGATCTTGGCTTTTAATCAGATTTCTCTATAATTAAAATTACCGAATAGATAATATTTCAGATTTAAATCATCTTCGAATATCCTTCTATAACACCCCTAATTTTTTATAACATTATTCAGGAGATTTAATTAGATAAATTAAATAGAATAATATAAATGTTAAGTGATAAGGGGGTTGAGATTTGAACAAATCTAATTAAGGCCGTGCTTAATAAAATAATTAAATAGGCTTATGAATGGGTTATAAGAAAATTAATCTACATAAGGGTATATTAGTAGTGATAAAGAATATAATTCTAAATACACCTGCACCCAAAAATCTTGTGGAGGTTTATACTTAGAGGTTCAAACTGAACCACTAATTAACAACTGACAACAATGGACCGAACTAATAATCTCTCTAACATATAATCGCATAAAATTTTACCATTGGGTGTGCATTACCCAAACTACAACTACAACGGATCGTACTTACACATTGAGAGGATCCTGCAATACCGACTCGCGTCAAAGACGATTTAGAGTGTATTAAGCATCTATGTCCAAAACTCAATGACAACGTCACTTATTGCACTGCACCAAGAACATCGATAGTGTCACGTCCTAATCGTTGTATGCACTGAGAAACCTCCCATTAGTGTCGGACCATGCACCGCACCAGGCATCCACCAAAAGCGTCATGCATATCGAGGACTTTCTGTTAGTGTCATGTGCGTAGCATACCTACATAATCGAACTGCCTTATATCGAATATTAAATTCATGGAATAAATAGTGTATACGCCTGATTGGCCGCATGCATGTCTAAATCAGTCCTGTGGTATCCAAAATTTAAGGATTAAGGAACTTTCTTCCCATACTAATATACTATTATATATAATAATGTATATATAAAACTGGGTCATATGTCAAGGTTCAACCTGCATAAAAAATACATCTACCGATCGATCGCTTGTTGTCGACTGGCTACAGTTAGCCTATTGATCAGTCATGTTTCGATTACTATAAAAAAAATCTTTTCTTTGGTTAATTTTAAGCATATTGAATCATATTTTGTTTAACAGTGTATCTCCCAACTTCTGATTAGATTTCACCTATTTATTAGTCTACAATTACATATATGATTCCAATAATTTTTATGTATAACTTATAATTTCATTTACATGATTTTATTTCATCGATCATAATCACATATGTATATTTACACCTCAAAATCAGTTTAGGGTGAAATCAATAAGGTATATATTTTTTAAATGTCACATTCAAGCCAAAGTGAATAAATGGGTGTATTCATATTAAAATCAAGTTGAATCAACTCAAGCATATCTCGAGGTTACTTCAAATCCAAAACAACTTCTTCACTTTAATCAAAATTAAATCAGATAGAGGTAATATACATACGATCTTGGCTTTTAAGCAGATTTATCTATAATTAAAATTATCGAATAGAAAATATTTCAGATTTAAATCATCTTCAAATAACCTTTTATAACACCCCTAATTTTTTATAACATTATTCAGGAGATTTAATTAGATAAATTAAATAGAATAATGTAAATGTTAAGTGATAAGGGGGTTGAGATTTGAACAAATCTAATTAAGGTCATGCTTAATAAAATAATTAAATGGGCTTACGAATGGGTTATAAACAAATTAATCTACATAAGAGTATATTGGGCATTCGCTGCACATAACCCTTAACCCTTATATATTTTCGTTCCTACCATTTTATTTTCCATTCACGTCATTTTGAAAACGCAAATCAAAAACATTAAGAGGAGCCGGCCATGATCAAAGAGAAGAGGAATTTAATTAAAAGCTAGAGATTCAAGCTTAGGGGAAATCAATCTCAATCCAATCTGATTATCTTAATCAAGGTAAATAATAATTCCATCTCTATTTTGTTTTGTAATCATATATTTTCGGATTTAAGGGTAAATTCGTTTTTATGATGAACTGGATGATGGTATGCTTGAATATTAATTTGTTTAATTTAAACAAGATTATTTAAATGGGATTATACACTGTTTTAGGGAGAAACCAATTTATATTGATGTTTAAGTGCGATGGAAAAAAAATTATGTTATGTAAATCATGAATTTGGAGTTGGGTTTTAATTTTGATAATTTTCCAATCTATGGAAAGTTTTTTATGAATTTTCAAAGGAAAATATGGTTATTTGGGTTTATAAATTTATTTTGGAAAATATATTAAGAATTTGGGTCTGAAATTTTGATATGTTAGATAACATGATTAAAGTAAATTTAAGGAATTTTTAGGGATTTTTCCAAAGTGGTTTGCTATGCAAATTAAATTATTTTACAAGAGGTACTTCTTTGCAATATTGGATTTGCTTAAAGGAAGGGCTTATTTGATTAACTTAACCATGGTTTAGATATGAAATTAGTGGCAGTTATTTTAGTAAATAATTTGAAAAGTCAAGGAAATTAATCTGGTGTTTACACATGGTAGGTTAGTTAGAAAAAGGTTTGCTTTAATTAGTAGTAAAATAGTTTTACCTAGAAAAGTTGGTTTCGCCTACTTTAGAAGTGCCTTTCAACTCAAAGCTTTCACCTTAAACCCAGTCGAAACCTACTAAGCCAAAACCAATACACAAGGTACCACAAAGATGGTACGTAGTGGATTGGAGAAAGGTGGAAGGCTAGGTATCAAAAGCATGGCTTCCGAAGGGGTCGATACCTTGGTTTGTTTTAAAAAGAGAAGCGTTTGCCTTTTTTTGTTTAAGCCTTCGAAGAAGTTGAAGCATATGTTTTCGAAAGAGGTTTTAAAATCTTTTGAAGGGGTTGCCATCACTTATGTTTGCTTTCGAATGGGTTCCATTACTTATGAAATAATGCTTTTGAAAGAGGGGTTCCGACCTATTCGAAGCCCTGCTGCCTTTCTTTAGCCTTTCAATGGTATTGAAGTCATCAATGCTTTCGAAATGTAGTGTTTGTTTTTAAAGATGTTTTAAGCCTCTTCCTAAATGCTTTTGAAAGGGTCCATATAACGACCCGTAAAATTTGAATGGTTTTTAAATATTTTTTTAACGTATTTAATTGAATTTTGAGAAATTTTAATAATAATATTTTGAAATAAAAATTTAATATTTGAATTACGTATAATTAAATAAAGCAAATGGTAAGTTTTCATCAGAAATTGTGGAAGTATATTTTATTATGTAATTTATTAAATTCAAATCAGTTAATAATGGATGATAATAAATTTATTTTCAAACCTGAATATTATTATATAGTAAATTTCTAAATCTTCTTCTGAGTGAGATGTCATCTTTCGTTTTTCCAAATTTGGACTTCTACTGCTCCGTTTATCTTAATTCTGGCAAAATAGCAGCATTTTCAGTACCAATCATCGACTTTTGATCGGATGATCGTGCCACTAATATCTATGTACCGTTTTGATCATCTCGTCGTACTGATCTGCACGGTATATTCAACTCTGCATTTTGAGATCCGGTACACGCCGAAAGGAATAAACTGTTCATTGTAACGGTACCTTTAATTGTGACCGTTAATTCTCCTTTGGTTTCAAAGTTTGAAACGTACTATCCAATCAGCTGCTTTAATAATTTCATTTGTACCAAATCAGGGGACTCCACTGTTACAATTGCTTTATTATTTTCAGCTAAATCTAGGGAGTACCATTGCCATTCCTTTAAAATATTTATATATTTTTGCTCTGTCATTTGTTACCTTCCTATTCATTTCCTATTCAAGCCTATATTTATGAAAAGCATGTTAACTTCTTCTACAGAGCTTCTTTTCGTTTCCACTTCTTTTCTGTTACTAATTTTTCCAGTGAAGGCAAATAAAGGCAAGCAAACGGTACACTTCCTCTACCACTTTTCGGTCCTTGCTCTTTTCTTCCATTTTGATCGGCCATGCCTAGGAAAAAAAATATATATATAAAATTTCTACTTTCCTCCACCTCGTCAGCAAACCCATGCAACTTCTCCTCTAACTCACTGCCAGGCTGAGTCTCCCTCCATCATCCCTCCCTTCCTCCACCTCGTGCAACCCCTCTACCCATCACCCAAACCCGTCTCCTCCTGCCTTATCTCCACCTCATAGCCGTACCTATCACCGCCTTCCACTTAACAACCGAAGCTTCAACCAAGACCCCTCGGCCTTGCCACGTCATCACCTGCTCGTCCTCCCCTTGCTCGCCTCCTTTCCTCCTCCTCAGGCCAGCGACACCACCTCAGAGCAGCCTTTGCCACCGCTCCTGTCTATAGCCGACCCCAGCCTCTCTGTTAATTTCAAAGTAAGTGTTATGCAATGATCTGGTTTATATATATTGTTTTTATATTGTTTATAAATGGGTACATAATTATTTTTGTATAAACATTACTTTTAAACTTATATATATAGTAGTATGTATATTTATAGCTTATATATATAGTTCATATCGGGGTATAGGTTATGTTATATGAACAGGTTAGTTTTATAAATAATGTTGTTATATATATACATGTATATTTGATTGAGTAAGTTATATATATTCTATTAATTTATAAGAGTTTGAAGGCACGTACGTATGTTATAATCTGTTATGTATTCGCATGTTATATTCTGTTAGTTATGTAGATTCTGTTATGTATATACGTATGTTTATGCATATGTTATACAGTTTAGTTTTTTTATTTCGTATATTATAAAATAAATATATACATATATTTAAGTACAAGTATATAGGGCTACAGTCTTCTTTTGCTGAAGGGTGTATTTATTTGAGTAATATAATATATATTTACACATATTTGCAGAAGAAGTTTTGTTTTGCCTTCCAATTTGTTATAAAATCTATATAGGTCATATACATAACCTGGTTGTTTGTATATATTAGATAAGGAAGTTATATAAGTTTATAACCTATTTACTTGTATATATGGGTTTACATAAGTTTGTTTAGGATCTAGTGAGTTAAATATATTATATAAAGTAAGCTATGTCGTTTAAATAGATATTTAGTTTAAAATGTAATGAGTATATGAGTCTGCATGTCTATAACTTAGTACAGAAATTTTATATTGTCTGCATGTGTACAAATCAGTTGTAATCAGTTGATTTTTAATATATGTATATGAGTTAAGAATTTATGAGTTAAAAATTTGTATGAGTTAAGATTTATATAGACCTTGGAATATATATATATATATATATTTAAATTTAAATGGTGTTTGAAATTAGAATCGGGTATAGTTTTATATTTATATATATAGTTTTATATAAGTTGACCTATATATCAATTATCTTCATCGATCCAATTCTGACTTGATTTCGTCCAATTCGATTTATCAGCTTTATTCGTCGATTTGTGCCAATCTAGCTTTGCCTTGGAATTTGTGTTCGGATGTGTAACTCGATTTCAGTGTTTATCCTCTCTAGCTTCGAAAGGTGAGCAGTCACTCACGATTAACATTCTTATATTTATTAAATTTGATTTCAATTGAAACGACAATTGGAATATGCTGCTGTAGTTATTTAAAATTGTTATATATATGCTATTATCTGTAACTGTTCACCTGTGGGATATGACACCATATCCTATTGTTTATATTTTATTGTTATTTATGATATATGCATGTTGTTGTATTTCATATTATCTGTTATCACTCTGCAAGTTCCCTGTTAGTTTAGAATTCACTATGGGTTGAAATGATACATACCCGAACGGACTTTAGAATAGGAGAAAATCGTTATGGGTTGAAATGATAAACCCAAGCGATTTTCATTTGAATTGAGATTGGGATTTCGGGTCGAAATGATATCTACCCGTATATATTTAAATTTCGGATTGAAATGATAAATATCCGTATCACTTAACCATATGATAAATATATATACAGACACCATTGGTCCATATATATATAAATATTTTGAAAATGTATTCTATGGTTTTGGAAAGAAATATATGGTTTTAATAAATGTTGAGCCTTAAATTATTATATATAAATGGGAATGATTGATTAAATACATATAAAATGGTTGAGTATTTAAAAATATATTTCAAAATAGATTTTGTTAATAATTTGAATAAGTTAAGGTTGGAAAGATAATTTGAATTTAGTTGAAATTGTATTCAATAAAGAATTTTATTTAATTAAACCGATTTGAAACTTATTGAAATTGAGATGTAAGATATGATTTATAACTTGGGTTTGATTTATAAGTAAGTTAATGAATATTTCTTGTTTAAAATAAATTTAAGGAAATATTTAGTAAAACTGTAATTTAAGGCTAGTTAAATGATATTGAATTTATTAAGTGAATATTCCCTTATTAAATAATAAATGAAGTTAAATCAAGAGCTATATGAAACTGTTAAATTTAACTTTGAAATTGTTGAATATTAAAGCTTTGAAATATATTGGAATTTAAATGGTTTATTTTGTGATTCAGATCTGTATTTGAAATCAATATAATTTGAATTTGTTATTTAGAAACTGAATTGAATTAAAATGGGAAAATTTAGATTGAATTAAATTGAAATTTGGAAATTGAGTTGATTGAACCGATTTGTGAAACTTGAGAAAATTAAATACTTTGCTTTATAAATTATTTAACCTATATATACTATTTTGGAAAATAGATATATTTGAAATAAAATGATATTTGGGTTTGAAGTATAAATTAAATTGAAATGACCATGGTGTTATAGTGTATATTTCCACCTTGTAGATAGTTCAGCAGATCCTTAGAGGATGGTTATCCCAAACATCCTTTAAGTTACTTGTATTTCAGTTGATATTTCACTTGAGTTGGATTTATTAGTATAAGAATGTTAATCCTGACTCGAGTGTTTTGTGTTTTGCTTTACGCTCGGGTCAGACCGAGTGATGCAGCATTTGAGACTCACCTTTGGAGTTTGGAGCTTCATTTGGAGATCCAACTATCGATTCAGCTTCCAGCTCTCCAGTTGATTCGTTCACAGAAGTCATCTGTTTGGATTGGAGACTTCACTGTATTTGAGATATTCTGTTGTATTTATTTCTAACTCTGATGTTTATATAGTAGCTTCATGAACTACTATTTTATCTATTCCGCTGCGTATTATTGTATTACTCCGTGTCTGTGATTCTGTGATTGATTTATTTACTGTATATGCTGAGTTTTGCCAAATTTTAAATTAACAATCTGATATTTTGAATTATTCAAGTCAGACATGTGTGGATTTATTGTCGATTTGAATGGTCCAAAATAGCGGGTCGTTACAGTTGGTATCAGAGCTTTGGCTCTATGCAAAACTTAGCATATATTGTAAATTTATTTACAGAATCACTTTCGTTCGAGTTTGGATCTCTTCCTTTAAACTCGATTTCCTCTGTACTTTGGAACGTTCCTTACAGTTCCAAAATTCATTCTTATCTCTCCCTCTTTGTATTCTTGTGATTCTGGAGTATCCCATAACTCCACTTCGAATGATCTCTATAAGAATAGACGATCCCGCCGATCTTTGAATGATTTGTAAAGGGGTGAAACTCCTTTACAATTGGCATTGATTCACCGGAGATTATATATATCCCTCGGTTTAGATGCTGCTATCTCTTGTTGTGCCGAATTCTATTTCTGGCGATCGAATGACGATTTGCCTTAGATTTTCGCATCGATTATATTCTTAAAGTCACGGTTGACCCGGTTAAGGTCGCCCGCGATTTATATAAGTGTATCCGACAACTGTTTTGTAATTAATTATCTCATTTTCGTTCGAACTTATCTTCGAATCAAAATCCTATTTGATTAGAGTCCCTCTAATTTGAATTTCTATCTTTGTTTTGAAATCCATTCTTGAACCATCCTTTGAAAAATCAGGCTTGTTTATATTTTAGAAATTGTTTTATATATCGAAATTATTATATTCTATATATAAAAGTGTAATGTTTTCGATAAAGATTATAAACCCTTTAAAATAAGAATTTGAGGTTTCGAAAGGATTTGTAATTTTGAAAAAAAAACTATATAAGAAATTTGATTTATCTAAACATGATTTATAACTGAAGGATTTTAAAATTTGAAATTCGAGAATTGAACTCCGGTATTTTGAAATTGGTTTTAAGATTTTGAAATATATTATAATAATAATATGATTTAAAAGTATTTTTCCGAATAAGAAATGTTTCAAATGATTTTAATGAGTTTCGAATGATTTCGAAGAAATTTCAAAAGAAGTTTGAGAAAACTAAAGTGGCCTATCCCCTACTCTGAAACTCGAAAACCAATTTTGATTTCAAAATTTTGAAGTATGATTTGATATTCGAAAGATATATGTATATGTATTTGAAATGATTTGAAATGAGCCGGTGTTCAGTCCTCGAGTTTTGGATTTGATATAACCCTATCTATTAATATTGATTTGCTGATTTCCAACTCTTGAATTTGAAAATGATTTCTTCGACTATTTTGAAGTTCGAGTACTTCCAAATCAAGGTTAACTTTTCAAAGATAAGAAATTTTGAAAAGTATTTTGATAAAGTATATAAGTTTGTTTTGAATGTTTAAGTATGAAGTAATATGATTTAAATAAGTTGAAACTGTTTGGTTAAGTAAATGAATAAGGAAATTTTAAATTTTCTAATATGAAATTTAGATTTGAAATGTCTCGAAAAGAATTTGGTCTTCAAAATATTTTGAATAAAGTTTAGTTTAAATGTTTTAACTTAGTAACATCTTTATGAAACTATATATTTAACAAGTTGGAATAAATATATAAGTTGTACGTATGCTGTTTTATTCGCATAATTAATTTGATCCAGGTTTGAGTACACAAGTTCGAGGTGAATTACACCATTTCGTGTTAGGATTTTTCATTCGATTCTTGATGGCGAATATTTGATATGGATTTTGGGCTAAATTCTAGAATTCTCTATCATGGTATATGGCTATGCAAGGAGATGATGGCTTCTAGTCGAGAAACCATATCGAAATCCGCATTAGGGAAGTCGAATGGACAATACTAGTTCGAAAGCGAACTTGTGTGATCGAGCGAGCGATCAAATGTGATTCTGCGAAATGATGACGTATGTACATCTTATATTCTAATATCATTGATATATTTTGATGCTAAAATTGAAAGCTGTCGAGTTAGAATATCTTTGCTTACTAAAAGAAAATTTCCAATTTAAATTACAAAGATATATAACCCATAAAAGCAAAGATATTCAATTCCATATGATTCTTCGTACAGAAAAAATTTATTTTTGAAAATTTTGATCCTTATATAAGATGGACTTTATGTAAATATAAGATGATTTTGGACATGAATTGTTTGACTTAAATTATATTGATTTGGAAATTTGGATTTATTTTTCTAAATTTATTATTTTGGAAACTTTGAAACTGAAGATATTTAAATTTGAGAAGAAATAATTTGGTGAAATTGTATATGATTTTGAAATTGAACTGATATTGAAACAAATTGAAATTTGAGAACCTTATGTTACTAAACACTTGATTTGGGAGTTGTCAAACTTATATAAAATTGATTTGTATGAGTATGAAATTGATTCGAAAACTATAGATTTGAAAAGGTACTCAATTTGAAAGTGAAATCTTATATAATTGAAGTCTATATAAGTATGATTTGATATACTATTGATTTTGGAAAGTATTTGATTTGAAAATTTAATCTTATATACAATGGATTTTATATAAGTACGATATTTGAAAGTGATTTGAAAAGGTACTATATGATACATATTTTCGAAGTAAAGATATGGAAAGTGCCTTCTGCTTGATATCCGATTTGTGGCCACATCTTGGATTCATTCTATCGATATTATTCTCTCTGATTTTTGGTTTTCCGGATATGATACTCGAGTGTCCTTCGAATTCCATGGCGTTACCCATGGTCTTACGAGCGCGGATGCATAGCGCAACTGCCTGGCTGAGTCTTGCCTAGGGGTACGGATTGTTTCCTGGGGGATCCAGGCGTAATCATTGTGTATCCTGCATCTATGTAGGTCGCGAATAGTAGCGCAAATGCTTGGCTGAGTCTTGCCTGGGGGTACGGATTGTTTCCTGGGGGATCCAGGCGTAACCATTGTGTATCCTGCATTCTACTAGTCATCATGGCGTAACTCGCAGGGCTGAGAAAGCTTACGGATATGGATTGTTTCTTGGGGGATCCAGGCGTAACCATTGTGTATCTGCGAACCATGGTTAGACAAAGGTTTTGTTTGTTTTTTGTTTGGATTGTACTTTCCATATCTGTTTTTAAAAGTTTTTCCAGTATTTTCACTGGGTGTTGAAACAAGTCTACTAAGTACTTGGAGAATTCTAGCTTTGCGCCTGATCAACGCACTGCTAGAGTCTACAGGAACGAGGATAAACTTGTTAAGACATCGAGTTATAAAAGTATTTTCGGAAGGAAATTTGTTTTGACTATAAAGGTATTTTATTATAAAAGTATTTCCAACAAAGAAATTTTGTATTAATATTTGAAATTGAAATTCTTATGGTTCTAATTAACTATTCGTGCCCAATACTATTGTTTTGAATCTATCTTATCTGCTCAGCTTATTTATTCACTTATTTGTTTCCAAATCCTCCTTCTTTTCCTTGTTTACTATATCCTTTTAAATATTGTTTATTTATATATTATATGGTTTAATAGAAATTTTTTTTAGTGTTATAAATATTTTAAAAGTTATTAATTAAATAAAACATATTTAAAGTAAATGATTATTGATTTATTAATAATAATTGAAAAATATCTTGAGATAGATTAATAAATTTATGAATTATGGATTAATGTTTTCAGATAGCTTCTTTGTAAATATAAGCAATAATGTAAATAATAGTTTTCGAATAGTTTTCATATAATTATAAAGGTGTTATTTAAAAGTGGTATTTATAAAGGAAGCAAGGAATTTTACAAATAGGTTTTGAAAAGTATTACAGTATTAAAGATAATTGAATTGCAAATGAAGTTTCAAATGAATACATCCTGTAAAATTTATATAGTTTTAAATTAATTGTTTAATCTTGACTTTCAATCTACTTTTATTTCTGGTTGTTTTATTCTCCTACCTCCTCCTTTTTCGGGGACGAAAAGTTTTGAGTGGGGGAGAGTATAACGACCCATAAAATTTGAATGGTTTTTATATATTTTTTAACGTATTTAATTGAATTTTGAGAAATTTTAATAATAATATTTTGAAATAAAAATTTAATATTTGAATTACGTATAATTAAATAAAGCAAATGGTAAGTTTTCATCAGAAATTGTGGAAGTATATTTTATTATGTAATTTATTAGATTCAAATCAGTTAATAATGGATGATAATAAATTTATTTTCAAACCTGAATATTATTATATAGTAAATTTCTAAATCTTCTTATAAGTGAGATGTCATCTTTCGTTTTTCCAAATTTGGACTTCTACTGCTCCGTTTATCTTAATTCTGGAAAAATAGCAGCATTTTCGGTACCGATCATCGACTTTTGATCGGATGATCGTGCCACTAATATCTGTGTACCGTTTTGATCGTCTCGTCGTACTGATCTCCACAGTATATTCAACTCTACATTTTGAGATCCGGTACACGCCGAAAGGAATAAACTGTTCATTGTAACGGTACCTTTAATTGTGACCGTTAATTCTCCTTTGGTTTCAAAGTTTGAAACGTACTATCCAATCAGCTGCTTTAATAATTTCATTTGTACCAAATCAGGGGACTCCACTATTACAATTGCTTTATTATTTTCAGCTAAATCTAGGGAGTACCGTTGCCATTCCTTTAAAATATTTATATATTTTTGCTCTGTCATTTGTTACCTTCCTGTTCATTTCCTATTCAAGCCTATATTTATGAAAAGCATGTTAACTTCCTCTACAGATCTTCTTTTCGTTTCCACTTCTTTTCTGTTACTAATTTTTCCAGTGAAGGCAAATAAAGGCAAGCAAACGGTACACTTCCTCTACCACTTTTCGTTCCTTGCTCTTTTCTTCCATTTTGATCGGCCATGCCTGGGAAAAAAATATATATATAAAATTTCTACTTTCCTCCACCTCGTCAGCAAACCCATGCAACTTCTCCTTTAACTCACTGCCAGGCCGAGTCTCCCTCCATCATCCCTCCCTTCCTCCACCTCGTGCAACCCCTCTACCCATCACCCAAACCCGTCTCCTCCTGCCTTATCTCCACCTCACAGCTGTACCTATCACCGCCTTCCACTTAACAACCGAAGCTTCAACCAAGACCCCTCGGCCTTGCCACATCATCACCCGCTCGTCCTCCCCTTGCTCGCCTCCTTTCCTCCTCCTCAGGCCAGCGACACCACCTCAAAGCAGCCTTTGCCACCGCTCCTGTCTATAGCCGACCCCAGCCTCTCTGTTAATTTTAAAGTAAGTGTTATGCAATGATCTGGTTTATATATATTGTTTTTATATTGTTTATAAATGGGTACATACTTATTTTTGTATAAACATTACTTTTAAACTTATATATATAGTAGTATGTATATTTATAGCTTATATATATAGTTCATATCGGGGTATAGGTTATGTTATATGAACAAGTTAGTTTTATAAATAATGTTGTTATATATATACATGTATATTTGATTGAGTAAGTTATATATATTCTATTAATTTATAAGAGTTTGAAGGCACATACGTATGTTATAATCTGTTATGTATTCGCATGTTATATTCTGTTAGTTATGTAGATTCTGTTATGTATATACGTATGTTTATGCATATGTTATACAGTTTAGTTTTTTTATTTCGTATATTATAAAATAAATATATACATATATTTAAGTACGAGTATATAGGGCTACAGTCTTCTTTTGCTGAAGGGTGTATTTATTTGAGTAATATAATATATATTTACACATATTTGCAGAAGAAGTTTTGTTTTGCCTTCCAATTTGTTATAAAATCTATATAGGTCATATACATAACCTGGTTGTTTGTACATATTAGATAAGGAAGTTATATAAGTTTATAACCTATTTACTTGTATATATGGGTTTACATAAGTTTGTTTAGGATCTAGTGAGTTAAATATATTATATAAAGTAAGGTATGTCGTTTAAATAGATATTTAGTTTAAAATGTAATGAGTATATGAGTCTGCATATCTATAACTTAGTACAGAAATTTTATATTGTCTGCATGTGTACAAATCAGTTGTAATCAGTTGATTTTTAATATATGTATATGAGTTAAGAATTTATGAGTTAAAAATTTGTATGAGTTAAGATTTATATAGACCTTGGAATATATATATATATATATTTAAATTTAAATGGTGTTTGAAATTAGAATCGGGTATAGTTTTATATTTATATATATTGTTTTATATAAGTTGACCTATATATCAATTATCTTCATCGGTCCAATTCTGACTTGATTTCGTCCAATTCGATTTATCAGCTTTATTCGTCGATACGTGCCAATCTAGCTTTGCCTTGGAATTTGTGTTCAGATGTGTAACTCGATTTCAGTGTTTATCCTCTCTAGCTTCGGAAGGTGAGCAGTCACTCACGATTAACATTCTTATATTTATTAAATTTGATTTCAATTGAAACAACAATTGGAATATGCTGCTGTAGTTATTTAAAATTGTTATATATATGCTATTATCTGTAACTGTTCACCTGTGGGATATGACACCATATCCTATTGTTTATATTTTTATTGTTATTTATGATATATGCATGTTGTTGTATTTCATATTATCTGTTATCACTCTGCAAGTTCCCTGTTAGTTTAGAATTCACTATGGGTTGAAATGATACATACCCGAACGGACTTTAGAATAGGAGAAAATCGTTATGGGTTGAAATGATAAACCCAAGCGATTTTCATTTGAATTGAAATTGGGATTTCGGGTCGAAATGATATCTACCCGTATATATTTAAATTTCGGATTGAAATGATAAATATCCGTATCACTTAACCATATGATAAATATATATACAGACACCATTGGTCCATATATATATAAATATTTTGAAAATATATTCTATGGTTTTGGAAAGAAATATATGGTTTTAATAAATGTTGAGCCTTAAATTATTATATATAAATGGGAATGATTGATTAAATACATATAAAATGGTTGAGTATTTAAAAATATATTTCAAAATAGATTTTGGTAATAATTTGAATAAGTTAAGGTTGGAAAGATAATTTGAATTTAGTTGAAATTGTATTCAATAAAGAATTTTATTTAATTAAACCGATTTGAAACTTATTGAAATTGAGATGTAAGATATGATTTATAACTTGGGTTTGATTTATACGTAAGTTAATGAATATTTCTTGTTTAAAATAAATTTAAGGAAATATTTAGTAAAAATGTAATTTAAGGCTAGTTAAATGATATTGAATTTATTAAGTGAATATTCCCTTATTAAATAATAAATGAAGTTAAATCAAGAGTTATATGAAACTGTTAAATTTAACTTTGAAATTGTTGAATATTAAAGCTTTGAAATATATTGGAATTTAAATGGTTTATTTTGTGATTCAGATCTGTATTTGAAATCAATATAATTTGAATTTGTTATTTAGAAACTGAATTGAATTAAAATGGGAAAATTTAGATTGAATTAAATTGAAATTTGGAAATTGAGTTGATTGAACCGATTTGTGAAACTTGAGGAAATTAAATACTTTGCTTTATAAATTATTTAACCTATATATATATACTATTTTGGAAAATAGATATATTTGAAATAAAATGATATTTGGGTTTGAAGTATAAATTAAATTGAAATGACCACGGTGTTATAGTGTATTTTCCACCTTGTAGATAGTTCAGCAGATCCTTAGAGGATGGTTATCCCAAACATCCTTTAAGTTACTTGTATTTCAGTTGATATTTCACTTGAGTTGGATTTATTAGTATAAGAATGTTAATCCTGACTCGAGTGTTTTGTGTTTTGCTTTACGCTCGGGTCAGACCGAGTGATATAGCATTTGAGACTCACCTTTGGAGTTTGGAGCTTCATTTGGAGATCCAACTATCGATTCAGCTTCCAGCTCTCCAGTTGATTCATTCACAGAAGTCATCTGTTTGGATTGGAGACTTCACTGTATTTGAGATATTCTGTTGTATTTTATTTCTAACTCTGATGTTTATATAGTAGCTTCATGAACTACTATTTTATCTATTCCGCTGCGTATTATTGTATTACTCTGTGTCTGTGATTCTGTGATTGATTTATTTACTGTATATGCTGAGTTTTGCCAAATTTTAAATTAACAATCTGATATTTTGAATTATTCAAGTCAGACATGTGTGGATTTATTGTAGATTTGAATGGTCCAAAATAGCGGGTCGTTACAGTCCAAGGGTTTCGAATGCAGTAGCTTTGAAAGGGGTTTCGTCACTATCCTTTAATGTTTGTTTAAATGGTTTGAAGCTTTCGAAAGAGATGGTGCCGATGCCATCATGTTTTCCCCCAATATTTTTATATGATAAATGATGGTTTCAAAAGAGATACTTTCGCCTGTATTTACTTTGACCCAAATAATATTTTAAGTATAAACCCAATGGTTTCGAAAGGGGGACTTTCAATGGTTTCGGAAGGGTTACTTCCAATGGTTTCGAAAGGGGTCAATGGTTTCGAAGCTATGCTTCTAAGTATTATTAAGTAATACTTTATTACATTCAAAAGGTTTCGAAAGAGATGCTTTAAAGTGTTTAAAAGGTAGGGGCATAATGTTTTGAAAAGGGATTTATATGCTTTCGAAAGAGGTTATCCAATGAAATCGAAAGCAAGTTTCGACAGCCTTAGTTTTGAAAGCAAATAACCCAATCTCATTTTTGAAAGAGAACAATGGTATAATTAAATAAAGTGTTTTGGAAAGGAGTTTTTGAAAAAGTTTTCTTTGATTAAAAGATTAAAGGCATTAACCAAGTTATTATGTGTGCTTCTTCATGTATGTATGTATGTATGTATTCAAATTGTTTTGGACCCATAACTGTATTTTGGTGAATTGTGGAATAACCAGCTAGGTTGACCAGTTGTGAATATAAATTAAGTTAACTCCTATATGAGTAGAATTGGGTCCAGGAGGTCAGGAAGACTAGAATATAGGATGCTAAAATAATAATGAAAGATATTGGCAAGGGCCAATAGATTCTCAGTAAGTCCATGAAAAACGTGTATAGGAAAAGATATTGGCAGGAGCCAATAGGTTTATAGTTAGCCCATGAAAACTATGTATAAAGGAAGATGTTAGAAAGACAGGTCCATAGTAAGCCCATGAAAACTATGATTTGGTACTGCAGGGGCTAGTAGGTTTGTAGTTAGCTCATGAAAACTATATCCGGATTAAGATATTGAAAGATGTCAATTGGTTCCTAGTCAACCCATGAAAACTAGGATAAGTGTAAAGATATTAGAGTCACCAATAGGTTCATAGTGATCCCATGAAAACTATGTACATTGGACAGGGAGTCCTTAAATATTTTACCGGTTATTAGTCAGCCCATGGAAACTATTAGGTTAACAGTAATCCTAGAAACTATAATTGAGACAGATAGTCAAAATGAATGGGGATGAGTAATCTAGATTTGGTTCATTTATTTTGCATATCATCTTATCATATTGTTTTGGATTGTTTTAACCATTGTGGATGCAGGAGCATAGTACGTGGTTTTATAAAGGTTTTAGGATACTAGTGAGGGGAAACCCATTCTGCTAAGCAGTATGGTCTCATTAGATATCAAAATGATTTTTGATGGTATATTATATACTAGGCTTTATGTCTGACTTGAAGTTTATGTTTTCCCTTTAAACTCTAGAGTACTCAATTGATTTTGAGTAGTTTGATAGTTGAGGTTTTTAGTTACCTCATTAGACGAATAAAGCTTTCGGAGACGTGCAGGAGGCATGATAGCTATATAGAGTTTTCTTTTATTTGATTCCGCTGTGTTGTTTGTAATGACAAAGTTGTTAAATTGCCTTGTATACTCTGATCATCCAAGGGGGCATCTTCATATGTCGCTCTTGGCGTACGTTATAATAAATATATTTTCTCTAAACGTGGTTTACGAATGTGGGATTATGTAATGAATTGGAAATGTTTTGAGATGGAATGTGATTTTATTTGAAGTTTTAAAATTTTCCATATTCATGTGTTTCTTTGTATCAATGAATCTAACACCACCGTATTTGGTCGCCGAAGATTAATAACCATGGATCATTGCAGCATCCACAACTGTTAGTTTTGGGCCTCCAAGTAGGGGGATGTTACAAGTTGGTATTAGAGCATAGGTTTATGAAACTTTAAAAGAAATTTAAACCTAAAATATTTTCAAACATAATCCAATGAATTTGAAAATATGATCGGGGTTTGGGTTAACGCTATAGTAATGTACTTGTATTTGATATATATAAGTACGTACTCCCCTCTCACTTAGATCGTTCTTTTGTATCTTACTAAGGCTCGTATGCAGATTTATGAGAAAGAGGATATGGAAGTAGGAAACGAAAGAGGAAATCTAGGTGGAGGAAGCACCACAACCATCGGAAATACTCGACCTAATACCAGGAGGAAGCAAGGTCGATAGGCTAATGATAACCCAAATGCTGAAGCCAATGTGGGTGCTGGAAATCCACTAGTAGATGCGGAGATGGTGTATCAGTTGTTAGTCAATCATTTGCAAGCAGGGGTTGCTGGTAATGTTGGAGGAGCTAATCCTGTGGCTCTAGTTGGGAATAACTATGCTAAGTTGAGCAGAGACTACACCAGTCTGGGTGGAAAGCCGTTTGTTGGAATGAAGGATACTGTTGAAGTTGAGAATTGGCTATTTCACTATGAGAGGATCTTTACTGATCTAGGATTGGATGATAGGCAAAAGAGGAGGCTGGCCTCTAGGCAGTTGCAAGGAGCAGCGCTTCGTTTGGTGGAATAATGTCACTGTCGGAGTTCCGGAGGAAGAAATGACATGGGCTGATTTTCAAAGGAGGTCTGAGGTTGCTAAGTCGGCGTTGATGAGGAAGTTCATGGATCTAGTTCAGGGAGAGATGTCAGTAATCGAGTATGCAGCTAAGTTCGATGAGATGTCTCGTTATGGATATGCCACTATAGACACTGACATCAGAAGGAATGAGAGGTTCATTCGAGGATTGAGACCTGAGCTTGCTAGAATGACCATGACTCATATCCGAGAACCTTATAATGTGGTGATGGAGATGGTCATTTGCCATGAAGAGATGCTTGTTGTTTTTGCTAGAGAGAAGCAAGTAGAATCTCAGGGTCCTTAGGGAAAGAAGAGGAAATTCTTTAAGAAGGGAGTACGGAAGGGAGATGATGCCAAGAAGGCAAAGGCTGATTTAGTTCACAACAAATGTGACAAGAAGGGTCATTATGCAAATGAGTGTCGGTCAGGAAAGGGAAAGAAGCCTATAGACAAGAAGAACGTGAAGTGCAACAGTGATCAAGTCCGGCATTATAAGAACCAGTGTCCAGAGCCACTCAGGGCGAACAAGGGGAAGGTTTTTGCTGTTGGATCATCAGCTAAGCCAACTGCAGCTGAAAAGGAAAAGACTGTGATGGAAGGTACATTTTTGATTCAGAGTATACCAATTAGGATACTATTTGATACCAGTGCATCACATTCATTTATATCTCAGTGTTTTGTTGATAGGTTATGCTTAGAACCCATATACCTTGTTACTTCCTTTATGGTTGCGAATCCAATAGGAGGGTATGCAACTCTGGAGATGAGATGTGACCAGTTAGAACTTGACTTATTAGGTCATATGTTTGCATGCAGTCTGTATGTTTTCGATTTCGTAGATTTTGAAATCATTTTGGGTATGGATTGGTTGAGAAGGTACGAGGCCAGGATATTTTATCAGGATGGAGAGATATCACTAAAACACCCTGATAGTCATAACCGAATTATATTCTCGGTAGAGAATTCTGATCGAATTTTTTGTGCTTTGTTAAGTGCAATGGAAGTGGGAAAAGATCTAAATCTGGTTCGAATTGCAAGAGAGTTTGCAAATGTCTATGAGCCATTCACAGGACTACCACCGAAACGAGCTGTTGAGTTTCAGATAGATCTTGTGCCAAGAGCTGAACTTGTGAGTAGACCACCTAGCAGGATGACACCTACTGGGATGAAGGAATTAAAGGTGCAGCTTGTGGATTTAGAAGGAAGAAATTTTATTAGACCAAGCAGTTTGCCTTGGGGAGCGGCCGCGGTATTCGTGAAGAAACCAAATGGGTCGTTGAGTATGTGTATCGACTATCGTAAGTTGAACGAAAGGAAGATAAAGAATAAGTATCCTTTACCGAGAATTGATGATCTGTTTGATCAATTGAGTGGAGCCAAAGTGTTTTCCCAGTTGGATTTGGCGATAGGCTTCCATCAGTTAAGAGTGGCAGAGGACAACATTCCTTTGATAGCATTTCGAACTAGATATGGTTCGTATGAGTGGTTAGTAATGCCATTTGAGTTAACGAATGCACATGTTTTTTTGTGGATTTGATGAACCGAGTCTTCCGAGAGTGTTTGGACAGATTCGTGTTGGTGTTTATAGATGACATTTTGGTATACTCTAAGGATGAAAGAGAGCATGAAGATCATCTTAGAGTTGTGCTTGAGACGTTGGGGCAGAATCAGCTAAATGCAAAGTTTTCCAAGTGTCATTTTTGGAAGAAAGAGGTTAAGTTCCTTGGTCACGTGGTTTCAAAGAAAGGATTGTTAGTCGATCTAGATAAGATCGAAGCTGTTAATAATTGAAAGAGACCAGAGATGGTGATCAAGATCAAAAGTTTTCTTGGACTTGCTGGCTACTACCAGAGATTCATCAAGGATTTCTCGCGGATAGCAGCGCCTTTGACTAAGCTTACCAGGAAGGAGGTAAAGTTTGTTTGGTCCGACAAATGTGAGGAAGCATTCCTTAAGTTAAAGCATTTGTTGACTAATGCACCAGTGTTGGTAGTTCCAGATGGAAACCAATGGTTGGTAGTATACACTGATGCATGTGGGACTGGATTGGGAGCAGTATTGATGCATAAGGGTAAAGTTATTGCCTACGCATCTAGGCAGCTTAGATCGCACAAAGTAAGATATCCTACTCATGACTTAGAGTTGGTTGTGGTTATTTTTGCCTTGAAGATTTGGAGGCATTATCTATTAAGGGAGAGGTTTGAGTTGCATACCGATCATAAGTCTTTAAGATATTTATTCTCTCAGAAGGAGTTGAATATGAGACAGCAGAGGTGGCTGGAGTTTTTGGCTGCTTATGATTTTGGTATAGATTATACCCCAGGGAAAGGTAATAAAGTAGCGAATGCTCTTAGTAGAAGACATTAGAATGTGGTGTTGGATATGTTGGCAAAATGGAAGGATCTAGAAGCTTTGGCCATTGTGGTGTGCATTTAAGATCGACTGCTAGTTCTAGTCAGAATACTGCCAAGTTGTCCTATTTAGAAGTTCGACCAGTGTTGATCAAAAGAATTGCTTCTAAGCGGAAGGAGGATCCATTATTAGCCAAGAGAATTTGAAGGCTTGAGGTTGGTACTAAGGTCGATGATTTGAAAGATTTTTGTCTTGACCAGAGAGGATGGTTAAGAAAGAAGGAGCAGTTATGTGGTCCAGATGTTGAGAACTTGAGGCGAGTAGTTCTTGGGGAATGTCGTCGATCCAAGTTTATGATTCATCCTGGAGGGACCAAGATGTATCAAGATATGAAGAGAAGCTTATATTGGGAAGGTATGAAGAGGGATGTTGGCTTGTGGGTTAGGCAATGTGCAAACTATCAACAAGTGAAAACCGAACATCAGAAGCCAAGTGGGTTACTTCAGCCTCTAGAGATTCCAGTTTGGAAATGGGATTTGATATCCATGGATTTTATTGACGGGTTGCCAAGGTCAAACAGAGGAAATGAAAGTATATGGGTCATAGTGGACAGATTAACCAAGAGTGCCCATTTCATTCCAGTAAAGTCGACCAGGACGGCACCTGTTTTGGCTAAGTTGTTCATGAAGAACATAGTTAGACTACATAGAGTTTCTAGTAGCATAGCCAGTGATAGAGATTTTTTATTCACTAGTGAATTCTGGAAGAGTCTACAGGATTTGTTAGGCACTAAGCTCAAGATGAGTACTGCATATCACTCTCAGGCGAATGGGCGAGTCAATAAGGTACTCGAGGATTTGTTGAGAGCTTGTGTGCTGGACTTTGGTGGATCTTGGGAGGATCACCTACATTTGGTTGAATTTTCCTATAATAATAGTTATCAAGCTAGTATAGGAATGGCACCTTTTGAAGCTTTGTATGGAAGGCCATCCAAATCACCCATATGATGGTTAGAGACTGGAGACAGATTGGTCTTAGGTCCAGACTTGGTTAGGGAGGCGTCAAAGAGGATTGAGCTGATCCGAGAAAGGATGAAGGAAGCTCAATCTAGACAGAAGAGTTATGTAGATAAGAGGCGTAGAGTTCTCAATTGGAGATAGGGTAGTATCACTGATGAAGGGTGTGGTACGGTTTGGAAAATCAGGAAGCTGGCACCGAGATATGTTGGTCCATTCTAGATTATAGAAAGGATTGAAAAGCTCGCATACAGAGTGGAGTTGCCAAGCAGTAAGGCAGGTGTTCATAATGTATTTCATGTGTCCTATCTTGGCAAGTATGTGCATGATCCAGAGGCCACTATTCCTCTAACGGGGTTGGAAGATCTAGTAGTAGAGCCTACTTTGACTTTTGTTAGACAACTAGTTCGAGTTGTTGCGAGAGATGAAAAAAGATTGACGAACAAGACAATTAAGTTGGTGAAAGTTCAGTGGAGCGATAACGAGAAGGACTGTACTAGGGAGACGGAGGACAATATTCGAGATACTTATCCTGATCTGCTTTGAGGGTATGTCTATATTAGATTTATATAAATAATTCCTAGTTAGGTAGACTAGTATGATTGTTAGGAGTCATTATCCTTACTGAATTTCAAGGACGAAATTCTTTAAGGAGAGGAGCCTGTAACACCCCTAATTTGTGATAACACTATTCAGGGGATTTAATTAGATAAATTAAATTGAATAATGTAAATGTTAAGTGATAAAGGAGTTAAGATTTGAACAAATCTAATTAAGGCCATGCTTAATAAAATAATTAAATGGGCTTAAGAATGGGTTATAAGCTAATTAATCTACATAAGGGTATATTGGGTATTCGTCGCACATAACCTTTAACCCTTATATATTTTCGTTCCTACCATTTTATTTTCCATTCACGTCATTTTGAAAACGCAAGTCAAAAACATTAAGAGGAGCCAACCATATAGAGGAGCCAGCCATAATCAAAGAGAAGAGGAATTTAATTAAAAGCTAGAGATTCAAGCTTAGGGGAAATCAATCTCAATCCAATCTCCTTATCTTAATCAAGGAGAATAATAATTCCATCTCTATATTTTTTTTAATCATATGTTTTCGGATTTAAGGGTAAATTCGTTTTTATGATGAATTGGATGATGATATGCTTGAATATTAATTTGTTTAATTTAAACAAGATTGTTTAAATGGGTTTATACATAGTTTTAAGGAGAAATCGATTTATATTGATGTTTAAGTGCGATGGAAAAAAATTTATGTTGTGTAAAACATGAATTTGGAGTTGGGTTTTAATTTTGATAATTTTCCAAGCTATGGAAAGTTTGTTATGAATTTTCAAAGGAAAATATGGTTATTTGGGTTTATAAAATTATTTTGGAAATATCTTAAGAATTTGAGTCTGAAATTTTGATATGTCAGATAACATGATTAAAGTGTATTTCTGGAATTTTTGGGGATTTTTCCAAAGAGATTTGCTATGCAAATTAAATTATTTTAAAAGAGGGACTTCTTTGCAATATTGGATTTGCTTAAAGGAAGGGCTTATTTGATTAACTTAACCATGGTTTAGATCTAAAATTAGCCGCAGTTTTTTAGTAAATAATTTGAAAAGTTAAGGCAACCAATCTGGTGTTTACACGTGGCAAGTTAGTTGGAAAAATGTTTGCTTTAATTAGTAGTAAAACAGTTTTACCCAGAAAAATTGGTTTCGCCTACTTTAGAAGTACCTTTCGACTCAAAGCTTTCGCCTTTAACCCAGTCGAAACTTACTAAGCCGAAACCAATACACAAGGTAGCACAAAAATGGTACCTAGTGGATTGGAGAAAGGCGGAAGGTTAGGTGTCGAAAGCATGGCTTCCGAAGGGGTCGATACCTTGGTTTGTTTTAAAAAGAGAAGCGCCTGCCTTTGTTTTGTTTAAGCCTTCGAAGGAGTCAAAGCATATGTTTTTGAAAGTGGTTTTAAAAGCCTTCGAAGGGGTTTCCATCCACTTATGTTTGCTTTCGAATGGGTTCCTTTACTTATGAAATAATGCTTTTGAAAGAGGGGTTTCGACCTAGTCGATGCCCCGCTGCCATTCTTTAGCCTTTCGATGGTATTGAAGTTATCAATGCTTTTGAAAGGTAGTGTTTGTTTTTAAATATATTTTAAGACTCTTCCTAAATGCTTTCGAAAGGGTCTAAGGGTTTCGAAGGCAATGGCTTCGGAAGGGGTTTCGACGCTACCCTTCAATGTTTGTTTAAATGGTTTGAAGCTTTCGAAAGTGATGGTGCCGACGCCATCATGTTTTCCCCCAATATTTTTATATGATAAAGGATGGTTTCGAAAGAGATACTTTCGCCTATATTCATTTTGACCCAAATAATATTTTAAGTATAAACCCAATGGTTTCGAAAGTGGGACTTTCAATGGTTTCGGAAGGGTTACTTCCAATGGTTTCGAAATGGGTACTTTCAATGGTTTCGAAGCTATGCTTCTAAGTGTTATTAAGTAATACTTTATTACATTCGAAAGGTTTCGAAAGAGATGTTTTAAAGTGTTTAAAAGGCAGGGGCCTAATGTTTTGAAAAGATATTTATATACTTTCGAAGGAGGTTATCCAATGAAGTCGAAAGAAAGGTTTTGAAGGTTTTGAAAACCTTAGTTTTCAAAGAAAATAACCCAATTTCATTTTTGAAAGAGAACCATGGCATAATTAAATAAAATGTTTTGAAAATGAGTTTTTGAAGAAGTTTTCTTTGATTAAAAGGTTAAAGGCACATTAACCAAGTTATTATGTGTGCTTCTTCATTTATAGGTGTGTGTGTGTATTCACATTGTTTTGGACCCATAACTGTATTTTGGGGAAGGGCAGAATAACCAGCTAGGTTGACCCAGTTGTGAATATAAATTAAGTTAACTCTTGAATGAGTAGAATTGCGTCTAGGAGGTCAGGAAGACCAGAATATAGAATGCTAAAATAATAAAGAAAGATATTGGTAGGGGCTAATAGGTTCTCGGTAAGCCCTTAAAACTGTGTATAGGAAAAGATATTGGCAGGGACCAATAGGTTCATAGTTAGCCCATGAAAACTATGTATAAAGGAAGATGTTAGAAAGACAGGTTCATAGTATGCTCAGGAAAACTATGATTTGATACTGGTAGGGACCAGTAGGTTTGTAGTTAACCCATGAAAACTATATCCGGATTAAGATATTGACAGATGTCAATAGGTTTCTAGTTAACCCATGAAAACTAAGATAAGTGTAACGATATTGGAGTCACCAACAGGTTCATAGTGATCCTATGAAAACTATGTAATTGGATAGGGAGTTCTTAAATATTTTATCAGTTATTAGTCAGCCCATGAAAACTATTAGGTTAATAGTAATCCTAAAAACTATAATTGAGACAGATAATCAAAATGAATGGGGATGGGTAATCTAGAATTGATTCATTTATTTTGCATATCATCTTATCATATTGTTTTGAATTGTTTTAACCATTGTGGATGCAGGAGCACGATATATGGTTTTGTAAAGGTTTTAGGATATTAATGAGGAGAAAACTCGTTCCGCTAAGCGACGTGGTCTCACTAGATATCAAAATGATTTGAGGTGGTAGATTATTATTCATACCAGGCTTTATGTCTGACTTGAAGTTTATGTTTTCCCCTTAAACTCTCGGGTACTCAGTTGATTTTGAGTAGTTTTAGAGTTGAGGTTTTCAGGTACCTCGTTAAACGAATAAAGCTTTCGGAGACGTGTAGGAGGCATGATAGCTATATAGAGTTTTCTTTTATTTGATTCCTCTATGTTGTTTGTAATGGCAAAGCTGTTAAATTGCCTATATATACTCTGATCATCCAAGGGGGGATCTTCATTTGTCGCTCTTGGCGTATGATGTAATAAATATATTTTCTCTGAATGTGGTTTACGAGTGTGGGATTATGTAATGAATTGGAAATGTTTTGAGATGAACTGTAATCTTATTTGAAGTTTTAAAATTTTCCATATTCATGTGATTCTGTGTATTAAAGAATCTATCACCGCCGTATTTGATCGCCGAAGATTAATAATTATGGATGACTGCAGCATCCGTAGCCGTTAGTTTTGGGCTTCCAAGCAGGGGGATGTTACACCTTCAAATTAAACTTTTATCTTAGATTTAAATAAGATAAATCTCTAGATCGAATAGATATATAAATAAACTCAGTTACTTGTAAATCATCATATCTTAGTAATCAACCGACCCACCTCTTAAGAGCTTTCTTTCTTTTATCCCCCCTTGAATCACCCCCTCTTTAAGTTGATTTTATCTCCAATTTGATTATCTCCTCTTCTTCCTTAACCTTTGAATTTTCTCTCAAATTTGTTTTTGTTTTGTTTTAGAAATTTTTTAGGAGATAGAGAGTTTAGAGCATACTGATATATTTGGGTTCTATGAATGATTACTGTGAGGGTTAACGTCATATTTGTTGTTGGAACTGGACCAGCCCGTAGCAGAAGTTATGGGTGAATTTCAAAAAATTTATCCTATTGGATCTTTATTGGGCCTATGAAGTCTAACTGAATTAGAACATTTCTAAATTTCATTTAAATAGAATCATTTATTTTATTTAAATTCAAATATTTTAAGATATGAAATTAATTTTATTTGATTTAGTTTATACATAAATGTATCATATATATATATATGTGTGTGTGTGAGTGAATGTGTAACATAATAATCCGTGAAAGTTATAATATACCCATATGTAGATGTTGGGATTTACATTGCAACAAACATATTAGCTCATTTTGTATGTCATGTATGTTGTCCAAATATGTGCATGTATATGTGTTATAAAATACGCACACACACACACATGTATGTATATACGCACACACACACATGTATGTATAAGTATATTATATATAATATATGAACATAAAACATTTAGATATAGATAAATATATATATATATAGAAAGAGGGAGAAAAATTATTTATAATTCAAAATTAACTTAGTTTTGCAAACATAATAATTTTAGTATTATAATTTATATATATTATAAATAAAATAATGTTTTCATGCATAAATAATTAACATAAAATAATATATTGATGAAAATTCAAATTTTACAATTTTAGCAAATCTAGGATATGATAAAAGAGCTTAGAAAAATCTGGAGATTTTTCAAAGTTGAAATATTATTTTTAAAAACAAATACATTGATTTCGACAATAATTATTTAATATAAAATAATATATTATTAAAAGTTCAAATTTTAAAATTTTAAAAATTATAGGATCATGAATAAAAGGTTACAAAAATTTTGAAGAATTTTTTAGTTAAATTATTATTTTTAATAAATCATAAACAATTTTTCCAAAATAATATTAATTATTAAAAATAAAATAATTTATTGAAAAATTCCTAAATTTTTCTATATGTTTCTGAAATGATATAATATTTTTTTAAATATAAAATTGAATTTTTAATGTAATAATTATTTTATATATAATAAACAATTCAAGAATTCAGTAAATGTTAATTTAAAAATATGAATATATGTATGATAAGTAATTTTCAAATTTTTAAATTCATATTATATATAAATAGGTGTACTAATTTTTTTAAATCATATATATATCTTATATATGCAGATATGCTATTATGAGAGAGAAATATACATTAATATATATATATATATGAATTTATTAATGAATTATATAAAACAATCATTAATGAAAAAAATTGATTTTGTACAATAAACAACATTTATCTATACATAAATCAAATAGTATAAACAAATTATGCACATAACCAAATTGATTTGTGACAACTACATCTACTTACAAAAATCTCATCTAACTAAACATATAGTAGCAATATATTTAAACAGATATGAAATTTCTCATTATAGGATTAGAGAATATAATTTAATTACTATAATATGAATTAAAATTACCAATTTAATGATGCATTTGAATCCACGTTGAAGCAATGGCTTTCCTTCCTTTTACTGTTCTAGATTCGTCGGATTTCAAGTCCGGAATCACCGACCTCTAACTACCGAATAGTATTATTTTAATTTGAAATATATTTGATAATTTTGAAATGGATTGAGAGCTATGTTTTAATCAGTAATGTAAAAGGTAATGGGGGCCAAAAAAAGTTTTATTTTTTATTTTTAGATATATATATATATATATAGGGTTGTATTAGAGAGAAACGAGGAAACCTTTTTACCCATTCTCACTTGATCTCAACTCGTTATCTCCAAGCCAATTTCCTATGTTTTAGCCACCCCCAGACCTTCCCCAAACCGAAATTTTGCAGCCCTAATGATGGGCCTTAGACACATCTAAGCCCAAGCCAAAATACTATGCAATTAAATCTAATTTAATCGCTTGTCGATATTGTATATCGATCGATATATTTATAACTGTTATAAATATATATAACATTATTTATTTCTCAAATCATATTCAAATTTTATAATTAATATTTCATAAATATTAATTAATTTAATTAATTTATAACAATTATAAACTAATTAAATCATTCAGTCTTAAGGGAATTAATCATTTCGGTCGTGTAACTCTTGGGTGTAAATTTGGTCAGCGACTAACATCGAACTATTCTAATGTTAACATTGACACGTCACTCTTGGATGTAAATTTGCGATATTATTCTTATCAACATTGCTCATTTAATTCCAACCGCATTAGTCTTTCCAATAAAGACACAATCTCGGCTGATGGATCACATCTCTTTGGTTACGACCACCAAAATCATATTTTGATAGCGTACTTGGAATTCTTTCATATTTGCGCATCATACTATATAGAGTCAACAATCGTAATGGTTTAATTGAACAACCGAGGGAAATGTTATTTTCGACATTAAAAAGAAACTCATAGTTTCTCTTCGATGTACGGGAATATTTATTAGACATTCTAATGCTATGTGTTCATTTAGGTTAATTAATTTCTGACGCAGCGGATTAATCAAAACGATCTTCAGTCGGTGAAAGTAGTACTCGGTGGATTGGAAGATACTGAAATGCCCAAATTCGTTGATCCGAAGATACCGAATTCTAGCTATCTCTGACTCGTTGATCTGAAGATACCGGGAAAGAGATCTACGATTCTTCGACGTTGATCTTGCGCACAAGATACCGTGAATCGGCTTCAACAAACGATGATTCGAGCGCACTCGAATGACGTAAGTGGAGATAGGAGATACACTCGACTACCAATTGAATTTGAGAGCACAAAGCTAACAAAAGAGAATTTTATTCAATATTCAACAACCTTTTACAAATGAGAGACTCGGCCTATTTATAGGCGTTTTACAACTCATATAAAAAAACAACAAAAATTACATCTCCTAAGTCGGTTCCGAGCTAACCGTCATGACCTAACATAAGTCGTACACGACTTAAGCCCAAACAGTTACAACTCCACACACACAAAAACTTCAACGAAAATACAAGTACTTAGGTCGGAAACGACCTATAGATGACGACTTACAAACAGGTACGAGCTAAAAAGAAACACAAACGACTCAAAGATAAAACGGCTCATCATCAACGGTTCAGATTGACGCGGCATCAAGATCCTTGGCTACAAGCTTTCGCGACTTAACACCCAACGACTTAAGATATCAGCGGTAGAGATTACCTCGGCAATAGAATCAACGGTAAAAACTTTAGCGACTTAAAACATGCGCATCCCAGAACAGCGTCTTAAAGAGATCAACGGTCTTCATACTTCAGCGACTTAAAGAATGGACGGCATCCGTAGCTTTGCGACCTAAAAATAGATGGCTTCAGAAACTTCGTGACCTAAGCCTTGCGACTTAAGACGTCGCGACTTATCTTCCCAGATTACCCAGCGACCTATCATAGGTCGTGACCTTTTCTTGCGACCTAGTATAGGTCGAATCAAAACTCCGCGACCTAACTCCTTGCGACCTAACTTAGGTCGTAACGTCTTCCTGCGACCTATCATAGGTCGTGACTTGTTAGGTCGTAGCACCCTCTTAGCTCGTTCCAGCGCTCTATTTTCCCACTCGCTAAGTCGTACACGAGTTAACAACATGTTAGGTCGTTCCAGTATCTCGTTAGGTCGTTGGAGCGACCTAATGGCCTTGTTAGGTCGTATGCGACCTAACACTTCACCAATTTGGGCTGTACCACTCTTTAGCTTGCTTATCGACTTATCATAGGTCGTTAGACCACTCTTCCCAGCATCACTCGCTTCCTCCTCTAACTCCTTAGGTCGTGAGCGACCTACCAACTCCTTAGGTCGTGAGCGACCTATGCCTTTAACATTCTGCGCTGCATTATCCTCCCCAGGTTGAGAAAAATTCGACCTCGAATTTGCACCATCCTCCTATACTATGAGTTCATTTCCGTGGTATGGTATGAGATGTTTAACATTGAATATGTCAGACGTATACACATCATCTGGCAGTTTTAATTTGTAAGCATTTTCATTAATTCGCTTCACAACTTCCACCGGACCAATTTTCCTGGCTTTCAACTTGTTATAAGCGCCCACTGGAAAACGATCTTTCGTTAATGCTGCATAAACCAAATCATCTTCCTGAAATTCAACACTCCTTCGTTTCAAATCTGCGGATTGTTTATACTTCTCATTTGCTTTCTCTAATCGTTCTTGAACGATTTTATGACATTCCGTCAGCCCTTCAACAAAATCAGCAGCTTTCTTAATTGTCCCCTTTGAATGTGGTATCACCGTTAAATCCAACGGTCCTTTCGGTAAGCTCGAATAGACAATCTGGAATGGACTGAACCCAGTACTTCGATTCACAGCATGATTATGGGCAAACTCTGCCTGGCATAACTTCATATCCCAACTCTTCAGATTATCTTGAACAAGACACCTCAACAAGTTTCCCAACGATCTGTTCACAACCTCGGTTTGTCCATCCGTTTGCGGGTGATAAGCACTACTAAACTTCAGCTTCGTTCCCACCATTTTCCACAAACTCAACCAAAAGTGACTCAGAAATCGAGTATCTCTATCCGACACAATAGATTCTGGCAATCCATGAAGTCGATAGATCTCCTTGAAAAACAATTGAGCAACATGAACAGCATCCGCCGTCTTCTTACAAGCAATAAAATGTGCCATCTTCGAAAATCTGTCCACCACAACAAATATAGAATCATTCCCCCTTTGAGTTCTAGGCAAACCCAAAACAAAATCCATACTGATATCCACCCATGGTTTTACAGGCACGGGTAACGGCATATATAAACCCGCATTAGTCGCAGTTCCTTTCGAAACCTGACAAATATGACAACGCTCCACAAACCTCGCTACTTCTTTCCTCATCGTTGGCCAAAAGTAGGACTGTGAAATCAACTGTAAGGTACGATCTCTCCCAACATGTCCCTCTTCATGTAACTCCTTGATAATCTTCATTCTCAGACTACCCTCCGGTATGCACAATCGACTTCCTTTAAAAAGAAAACCATTTACCATCACGAACTCATCCGTCTCTCCATCCTTGACTTTATCAACAAACTTTGCAAAGTAAGGATCATCGGTAAATAATTCTGGCAATATTTCAAACCCCGTCACTTCCACCTTCAATGTAGTTATCAAGTGATTTCTTCTACTCAACGCATCCGCAACACGATTCGTCACTCCCGACTTGTGTTTCACAACAAATGTAAATTGTTGCAGATATGCAATCCACGATGCATGTCTCGCTGAAATCTTGTCTTGCCCTTGCAAATGCTTCAATGCTTCATGATCGGTATACAGAACAAACTCCTTCTGAAATAGATAGTGTCTCCAGTGTTTAATAGATTGTACAACAACATAGAATTCCACATCATATGTACTGTACCTCATCTTCGCTCCTGACAACTTCTCACTGAAATATGCAATTGGACGCCCCTTCTGACTCAACACTCCTCCAATCCCTTCCTTCGATGCATCAGTATGTAGTTCAAACAACAACTGAAAATCAGGTAATGCTAGAATTGGTGCTGTCGTCAACAATTCCTTGATTCGTTCAAAAGCAACTCCTGCTTCCTCCGTCCATGTAAATTGTTTACCCTTCATACAATCAGTAACAGGTGCCATCACACTACTAAAGTGTGGTATAAACCTTCGATAGAATGAAGCCAACCCGTGAAAATTACGAACTTCCGTTATCGTCTTGGGCTGCGGCCAATCTCTAATTGCTTCGACTTTACTTTGGTCAACCTGTATTCCTTCTTCCGATACAACATATCCCAGAAATAAAACACTATGCGTCATGAACACGCATTTCTTCGTTGCAGCATAGAATTGTTCTTGTCGCAATACCATCAGCACTTCTCTAAGATGATTCAAATGTTCCTCTGGGCTCCCACTGTAAATCAGAATATCATCGAAATACACCACCACAAACTTCCCAATGAATGGTCTAAAAATTTGATTCATTACCCTCATGAAAGTACTTGGTGCATTTGATAAGCAAAACGGCATGACCAACCACTCGTATAGACCCTCCCTGGTTTTAAAAGCAGTCTTCCACTCATCCCCTGGTCTGATACGAATTTGATGATATCCACTCTTCAAATCAATCTTCGAAAATATAGTAGCTCCGCTTATTTGATCTAACAAGTCATCCAACCTCGGCATTGGAAATCTATATCTCACAGTAATCTTATTCAATGCTCGACTGTCAGTGCACATCCTCCACGTTCCATCCTTTTTG
Organism: Allium fistulosum; assembly: GCA_030737815.1. NCBI lineage: Eukaryota > Viridiplantae > Streptophyta > Magnoliopsida > Asparagales > Amaryllidaceae > Allium > Allium fistulosum. The sequence goes on from CM060906.1 coordinate 1,044,782,456, forward strand.
GGTACCAATAAAGCTGGTACAGCACAAGGACTTAAACTCTCCTGCACACGCCCCTGTTCAAGCAATTCTTCCACTTGCCTTCGCAACTCTTCATGTTCCTTCGGACTCATTCGATAATGTGGTCTGTGTGGCAACACAGCACCTGGAACAAGATCTATCTGATGTTGTATATCCCTTAATGGTGGCAACTCCGTTGGTAATTCCTCTGGAAATACATCGTCAAATTCTTTCAAAACTGGTTTAACTTCTTCTGGAATCTCAACCTCTTCACTGCTCTCTCGCCCAATTAACAAAAACACTTCAGGTTCCTCTTCAACTTCTTTAACAAACTCCTTTAAAGTCAATAAAGTTTTTAGTTCTTCAATCTCTTCTGACTTACTTTCTCCCGGTTGTCTCTTCTTTGGAACTAAGACAATCTTCGTGCCTTTAAACATAAAACTATAACTGTTGGTCCGACCGTCATGTTGTACTGCTCGATCATACTGCCATGGTCTTCCCAATAGTAAATGACAAACATCCATCTCTACGACATCACACCAGATCTCGTCTTTGTATTTCTTCCCGATAGAGAATGGAACACGAACTCGTCTATCCACTTTCACTTCTCCTCCTTTTCTCAACCATGCTAACTTGTATGGATTCGGATGTTTCTCGGTCTTCAACTTCAATTTTATCACAGCCTCGGTTGAGATAATGTTATCACAGCTTCCTGCGTCAATCACAAACTTACACACCTTCCCCAATATAGTACATGTTGACTGAAAGATATTACTCCTCAACCAACTAGCTTCTTCCTGTTTCGGTGTTAAACACGATCTCCTCAGCATTAGATTACAACCTTCGTCTCCTGACGCAATATCTTGCTCATCCTCCTCATCTGGACTAGAACAATCCCCATCACCATCCTCATCCTCAACTTCTGCAATCATGGTTCTCTTCTTTGGCTTTGGACACTCACTGCTTTTATGACCCAATTCCTGACAATTGTAACATTTGAAACCATTGTTAACTTTCGCCTTCTCAGCCTCCTTCACCACTGGTCTATTGATAGGTTTAGAAACATTAGAACTTCCACCAACACTCTTCGCTTGATTGTTAGAATTAGTAAACACACCACTTCCTCGTCATCCCTGTTTCTCCCAAGCCAACGCTTTCTGATGTGCTTCCGCTAAAGATCTCGGATCGAACATATTAACCATATCCTTAATCTGCATTCGCAATCCTCCAATGAATCTAGATGTTAGCTGCTCTTCCGTTTCCATAATATCATTCCTTGCAATAAGTTGATAGAATTCATCAGCATAGTCATTCACAGATTTCGTCCCTTGTCTCAAGTTTTGCAAACGTTGATACATCAAAGATTGATAATTGTAAGGTAAAAACGTTGCTTTTATCAATTTCTTCATCTTCTCCCAAGATTCAACTTTTGACTTCCCCATACGTTCGCGTGTAAGCTTGGTTTGCTGCCACCATGCCAAAGCTCTACCCCTCAACCTTGTAGCAACCAACTTCACTCTACGATGTTCTGGAACTTCTTTGAAATCAAAAATTTCTTCAACATTAGCCACCCAATCTAGAAACTCCTCTGCTTGCATACCACCTTTGAATTCAGGAATTTCAGTCTTCATCCCCGACTCCCACTTGTGATCATACTCAGAGTGATTTCTTCCTTGTCCTCGTCCTTGAACACTACCACCATCATACTTCTCTTCAAAATCAGATGTATATCGTTGTCTATCTCGTCCACCCACATCTCTACTACCATTACGTCTTCCACCATCATCCCTTCTATCTACATTCCTCCGTTCACGATCATTCACGTTCCTCCCACGCCCTTGATCATTTTCAACACTTCTGTCTCGATTGGAATGTGGCGAGAATCTGCTACCCCCATGGTTAGATTCAGGTGAAACCCTTCTCCGATTTTGATTCATCTCCGTCATAAGCTTCTCTAACCGGCTAATTCCTTCGTTAAGCTTTTCACTAAAGTTTTCATTGATTCTTTGCTCCATCTCATCAGCCTCTTCTCTTCGATACAAAGCTTCTACGTTTTGGTGGCGATTAGCTCTTCTTGGCGGCATACTTGAAAATTTCACAACTCTTCAACACTTCAAAATTCAAACACAATTCGGGCTTTGATCCAAAATGAAACGGATCGAAAACTTCCACTTTGTAGCAAATCGCGATGAACACGATGGACAAAGTTTCGGCCTCCAATTCAAATCCGATCAAACAACTTCGAACAATGATTAACACTTCTTCCTCTCGGCCACGGCTCAAACTTCAAACCTCTCGGCCAAACAATTTCAAAATGATTAGGCTCCAAGTCTCGATCTAACTATGATTGGTTAGAACAAGCTCTGATACCAAAACTGACGCAGCGGATTAATCAAAACGATCTTCAATCGGTGAAAGTAGTACTCGGTGGATTGGAAGATACTGAAATGCCCAAATTCGTTGATCCGAAGATACCGAATTCTAGCTATCTCTGACTCGTTGATCCGAAGATACCGGGAAAGAGATCTACGATTCTTCGACGTTGATCTTGCGCACAAGATACCGTGAATCGGCTTCAACAAACGATGATTCGAGCGCACTCGAATGACGTGAGTGGAGATAGGAGATACACTCGACTACCAATTGAATTTGAGAGCACAAAGCTAACAAAAGAGAATTTTATTCAATATTCAACAACCTTTTACAAATGAGAGACTCGGCCTATTTATAGGCGTTTTACAACTCATATAAAAAAACAACAAAAATTACATCTCCTAAGTCGGTTCCGAGCTAACAGTCACGACCTAACATAAGTCGTACACGACTTAAGCCCAAACAGTTACAACTCCACACACACAAAAACTTCAACGAAAATACAAGTACTTAGGTCGGAAACGACCTATAGATGACGACTTACAAACAGGTACGAGCTAAAAAGAAACACAAACGACTCAAAGATAAAACGGCTCATCATCAACGGTTCAGATTGACGCGGCATCAAGACCCTTGGCTACAAGCTTTCGCGACTTAACACCCAACGACTTAAGATATCAGCGGTAGAGATTACCTCGGCAATAGAATCAACGGTAAAAACTTTAGCGACTTAAAACATGCGCATCCCAGAACAGCGTCTTAAAGAGATCAACGGTCTTCATACTTCAGCGACTTAAAGAATGGACGGCATCCGTAGCTTTGCGACCTAAAAATAGATGGCTTCAGAAACTTCACGACCTAAGCCTTGCGACTTAAGACGTCGCGACTTATCTTCCCAGATTACCCAGTGACCTATCATAGGTCGTGACCTTTTCTTGCGACCTAGTATAGGTCGAATCAAAACTCCGCGACCTAACTCCTTGCGACCTAACTTAGGTCGTAACGTCTTCCTGCGACCTATCATAGGTCGTGACTTGTTAGGTCGTAGCACCCTCTTAGCTCGTTCCAGCGCTCTATTTTCCCACCCGCTAAGTCGTACACGAGTTAACAACATGTTAGGTCGTTCCAGTATCTCGTTAGGTCGTTGGAGCGACCTAAAGGCCTTGTTAGGTCGTATGCGACCTAACACTTCACCAATTTGGGCTGTACCACTCTTTAGCTTGCTTATCGACTTATCATAGGTCGTTAGACCACTCTTCCCAGCATCACTCGCTTCCTCCTCTAACTCCTTAGGTCGTGAGCGACCTACCAACTCCTTAGGTCGTGAGCGACCTATGCCTTTAACATTCTGCGCTGCATCAATTTCACTTCATCTCATATAATCAGTTCTATCTTTGGATCGGATCCAATTCCATTTAACTACAAAAAATTTCTCAAAGAAATTCCTTCACAATGAAGTTGATATATCTTGATACAACAATTGTTTCTTAGTGCAAATAGAATAGGGATTCATAAACGCTTTATGAACCTTTTTATTTATAAAACTACTTTTAGTTTACAAAAATTATGTTTAAAACATAAATATGTCATTTGATGACAGACCTTTCCAAAAAAATTTGGAGATTCATACAAGATCCCTCATGAACAATTATTACATGCAATCTTTCGACTCACACAACCTGCCAACTCCTTGGCCTAGGATATGTTGGGATTACTAACAAGCCCTTATCTTGTATGATTTTGTAAACTATTGTTTAGATGAAATAATATCAACCTTGTGTACTACTCTTAAGTACATGACCTTATATAAAGAAACTAACTCAACTTCACTCATAATTAATCGTAAATTGTCCAACAATGTCTAATTACTCCTTATCGATGCATCATTATGTATCACATGGAGGAGTAACTTATGAGATTGAATCTATATTCATTTTTAGGTACATTTGGAACTCTTTCCACTATACTCACTTATTCGACCAAATAAAATCATTTTATTCTATTGCATGTTATTTTATTTACTTTTCTTTTAGATTCTATGATTTTATCATAAACTTACTACATGTGTATCTAATACACATGTTCATGTTGGTAATAAATCATCGATGAATATAACAAAGTATGTGGAACCCTTTTGGTATTAATAGACTTGTGATTGCAAACATCAATATGTATTAATTCAAACAGTTCATTAACTCTTATAATGCTCCCACTGAATGGGTTCATAGCCATTAATTGTTTGAGATATAATTAACCTGTATCATATGATTCATAATCATGTAGTAAAATTATTCCTTAAAACTACGGCTTAGTCTATAATTCCAAAACAACTGTAAATAATATTAGACACATATGTATTTTTATTGCACCACTTTTACTATGAAAACAAATTCCATAATATAGTTCTATTTCATAATGAATATTCATAATACTCATACTGAAATATAGTTATATCTATTTTTCAGTCAATACCAAAAATAAACATTATTTCACAAATAATGTTTGGTACATTTTATGAAAACAATTTTCGTAATTTGATGCAATCATTAGGTGCTATATGGCATGCTCCCACTATTTCCGCCATTACTATAATAGCGTACTAAATTTAGAGGTCCACCATTCACTTAATATTGTTAATATTGTTTACTTATTTCATATGCTGCAACTAGTTTACAGTGGAGAGTTCTTTGATCAAATATCTTCAACTCGAAGAAATAAATGTTATGGAAAACAATTTTCTATATGAAAATACATTTCGAAATAAAAATCATATTTCATATTCCAATATTAAGTATCAATTATTATTACAATTTTTGTTTCCAATGTTTCTCTATGAAGCAGAAGTGACTATTCATTCTCTTCATTCCAACTTTACCTTAAATTACATCTAATCTTATACATTCGTTTTTCTTTCAAATGGTCAAACTATTCAAAAGAAAACCTTATTACAATATCATAACAATTTTTTTACAAAAGCGCATTTGATTATTCTTAACATTTAAGACATCAAATATGTTGCACTTTATGTAAACCAATCAAGATGACATTTCAACTATCGAGTTCTTAGATGTGTCTCGTAGTTTATGATCTTGTGTTATATTAACATAATATGATCCTTTTGAAATCATTCAAGTTGAATACATGATCTTAAAATACTGTTTATTGGCTTACTTCGAATGAACTAACTTCATCAAAATATTGTACCACACAAACTATGATTGTTCACCATATAACATTTATATGTGAAAGTCCATGGATCAAATATCCATAGTCTTGAATTGCATTTAGAGTTAAAAAACTCATAAAATGCAATACACGGTCTAAACCAAATAAACATATAAGTGACCAACTTACGAATGTATTAAGTAGTTGAAATTAGGCACTTTCATGGGTACAGAAACATTATATAATATGCAATTAGAATTATTAGTAAGTATATATTATATATCTATTTGTCGACTTTCAATTCAGTTTGTTTATATATGTTAATTGACAAACATTTTATCAATCATATTAAATGCACAAATTTATCATTGTAGATAATTATAACATTATATAGCATATGTTCTTACAATATTAGAAATGCTAAATGTTACCATTTCATTTTTCTAATAAGGCTCTCACTAGTCTTTTATGTTTCTCCAAACCCTAAGATGAAACATAGAAGTTTTACAACTTTAGTAGTGGGTGTTAGGAATCATTTGTTTTGGTATTCTGACCTTGAGTTTGCTCAACAAATCATAGCTCCACAAACGATGGATAACTCCTTATCGGTTGTATCACATACAACTCCTAAACCATTTTCCTTGTTCTAATCTCATTTCAACCTTGAGTTTGCTCAACAAATCAAAGGAGATTATTCACTCATACTACCATATCGTGATGGCCTAAGTATAGTATATGTACCTTGAGTTTGCTCAACAAATACATATAGTTATCTTACCTCATATGTTCAATATATTAATAATACTACGCATAACATCCTTAGCTTGAGTTTGCTCAATAACTAAGGAGTATGTAAGTAACTTATTAATATATATATGGTAGAGGACAACATTATATTGAAGATTCATAATCTTCAATATATATATTGAGTATCGACTTATAGAATAATATATTTCTTATGAAATACCCCAGCAATTCAAGTGTCAAACACATCAGAAATCACGGTATATATATACATTTATGTAACAACCCTGTATTTTACAATTATTTTTAAATTGATTTTTCCAGATTTAAAAGCTTTATTTATGAAAAGAATAAATTTTTTTATTGTAAATATAAAATCTTTGATTTTTTATACGGATTTGAATTCCAAATATGACTAAATTTAATATTTCCAAAAAATGTGAATTTTGGTCAAATAGTCAAACCTTGACTTTTAAACTTATAATTTTAAAAGTTTGAAATTATAAATTTTATCTTTTATTATGAAAATAGATTTAATAACATGAATACTGCTTTTCGTTTCGTTGAAAACGGAGTTAAAATGTAAAAGTTATGTACATTTCAATTTTTAGAATAATTTGTTTTATTGTGCAATTTTGCCTATTTTAAATTTTATAAATCATATTTTCTTTCTTATTATTTATTTTAAAATGTGTCAATATGTTAATTTATGTATAATTTCATCTCTAAATATTTTTAAAAATAATAATAGAATTTTCCAAAATTTACAATGATGATTTCCTATTTTAAAGGCTGTTTTCCTATTTTCTGCTATTTTCTCCATTTAAAAATTTTATGTAAATTAAATTTTTAATATTTATTTTGTGAATATACTTTTATTTTATGTTATTATTTTTGTTTAAAAATATATTACAAGCTCATATGAATTTTCTAAAATTTATTCTATTCAATTTCAAATTTTCTAGACTAGTTTACTATTTTTAAGCAATTTCCTTAATTCTTTTTATATTATATTTAAATTTAATTATATATTTTTATTTTATTTCACTTTGTTTCGGTTTTTAGATGTAATTGCTGAATTTTATTTCATTTTATTTGATTTAAAAGAAAAGGAAGTATGGAAGGTTTTATAAGCTAAGAAACGTAAAGTCGTTTCACCGTTTCTTTTACTGTTTCTTTTTCAATCAATACATCAGTTATTTTGGTCGTTCCTTATACTTTCTTCAGCTGTAAATCTCTCTTATTCACGTGAATAACTTCTCAAAATTTCAGTTCTCATCTCCTAAAACTCAAGGCTAAGAAAAATTTGCCAATGGCTTCCATTCTCTACTTCTTCTCTTCACGTTTCCTCTTTTGTTTCAATGATTTTGCTTGATCTCTTCACATGTTTGCTTGGCCTAGCCTCTACCACCTTCATCCCCATCATCACCTCATCCATCTACTACAGCAAACACTCCCTTCCCTCTGACCAAGACAGGCCATGACCTTCCACTTGAAGCCATCACCACAAAACTCCACAAAACATTGCCTAGAACACACATATCATCACCTACCCTCCATATCTTGCTTTGGCCACCCCCTTAGCCACCACCACCACTTGCTACATGACCTTTGGCTGCTGCTACTCATCACCCAAACCTCTGTCCAGACCTGTACCAGATGATGGCCGAGCCATTTGACCCATAGACCGAGCCAAAAGTTGAACCAAACTCCACTATGTTGCCTAGTCTCTTGATATTCTTGTGTTGTAACTTCCTCCACATGTTCTAGCCTATATGCCATGCATTCCTATGATAAAACTTAAGCCAAAGTCATGTCAAACCTGACCTAAATAAACCCCTAGGCCATGCAAAGCATTGTAGAAAACAAGGCAAAAGATTTGACATTCAAATCTCTTTTCATTTAAAAGTTATTCCATTTCAAGTGCGTTGAAATTGTGTTTGTTTTGATGTATGTTTTGGGTTGTAATACAAGAGTTGTAGCTTTGGATCTTGCTCTCCACTCAAGTCCGTAGTCTTGTCATCGTGCTTTTGTTTCCATTGTGTCATTGGTTTTGATATCTCCAGCACAAACAGGTGAGTTATTCTCACCAGACAATATGTACCTATATAACTAGTAAATTGACACCCTGTGAATCTGTAGAAATATATTATCATGTTATACTTGACTATATTATGATCATATGATGTTTATACACCTGTTATATCATATGTTACTGTTATTTAATGTTATTCTGTTATTTATATCAGTTATCACCATTGCAAGTTCCCTGTAGACTAGAATCACTATGGGTTGAAATGATACATACCCGAACGGATTTTAGAATAGGGAAAAATTGTTATGGGCTGAAATGATAGGCCTGAACGATTTTTATTTAATTTATTTTAACTTGGGATTGCGGGTTGAAATGAAAGAACCCGGATTTTTCTTTTTTTAACTGCGGATTGAAATGATACATATCCGTATCACTTGACCTAGGTTAGAAAATTATATACAGGCCCGTGGTTATTTTATAAAGTGTTTTGGATATTTTTAAGTATTTTAAAAAATTATAAATTTATGAAATTTAATTTAAATAGATTTTGAAATGTTTTAAAATAAAGAAATTATGATTTTTTTTTCCATGTGTTAAAAATGTAATTAATGAATGGTTTAACTAGATTTTTGAAATATAACTTAAGTTGGAAATTTGGAATTTTGGTTAAAAATGATATTTAAGTTATATAAATAAAATGGATATTAAATTTTATTTGGAAATGGTAAATATGATAATTTGATTAAATTTGAATTTAAGTGATTTATTAAAGTACTATTGATTTTTCTATGAATTTAAGTGGTTAAATAAGTGAATGTTTAAAAGTGATCTTTTAAAATATAACTTGACTAGGAAATGTGAAATTTGGTTTTAATTAAAGGGTTAAGTTAATAAATAAAATTGGAAATTTAGTTAAATTTGTGAAATGGTAATTTAAATTTGAAGTGTTAAGTTATTTGTTGAAATGTGAAGAATTGGAAACTTTTACACTTAAATTTATTATGTAAATTGTTGAAAATTGGATTTTATTATAAGAAATTTATTATGAAAAGATATATGTTAAACGATATGTAAATGAACATTTTAAATGTTAAAATATGATTTTTAAAATGTTTATGTGTTTTAAATTAAAGTTATTTAATTGCTGGAAATACACTAACACCTGAAATTAACTTTTAATAGCATTCAGAAATGCTATAGATTCTGTTTTGAACTAAAATTGTGTAAAAAGAGCTATTACAGCATTTCTGAAATGATGTAGTTGCTGTAACTGAACTTATAGGCTAATATTGAACTCAGGTCTATTATAGCATTCTCTGGAAATGCTATAATGGTCTGCAGTCTTTGCTGAAACCAAATTTAACCCTTGTTTTGAAATCTGAACTACCGCAGCACTTCTGATATGCTGTCTTTTCTGTTTTGAACTATAATTCAACTAAAACTGAGTTTTAACAGCAGTTTTAAGTGCTGTCTTTACTGAATAAAAAATGTTTTCAAATATAACCTATAGCAGTTGTTTTTAAATGCTGTGAAATGATGAAATTTTAATAATTATGGTTTTTGACTTAGTAAACGAACTCAGAATGGTTTGAAACTTTGGAAATTGAATACTTGATTTGAAAATATAATAATTACACTTTTAAAAAGTTTAAATGAATTATTTGATTGGAATATAAACTATTTAAAAGGTGACTTGAAATGATAATAAATGAAGTATACCTTTAAATTTAAAAGGTATTTAAAGTTGAATATTTAGATTTGAACTCAAATAATATTTGGAATATTAAAATGATTTGAAATGAAGTTTTGAAATGATATGATATTTTAAAAATATGGAAATGGTTTGGAATTGATTTAATCTTTATTTTGATAAAGATTTGGATTTGAAAATGATATTCTATTTTGAAGTATAAACTGTTTTTAAACTTATAACCACGGGTTATAATAATGTTGGGTTGTTAAAGAGACCGGGATCGGATATGGACATACTCTCTGTCTTACCGAAAACCACTTTGGCAACTGTGTACGCGGTGGAGATTCCAGAATGAAGTAGGATGGTGGCGACGTTCTTAAGGTATGTTACGTGGACCCAACTCCCGTGAGTTGGCATAAGGTGGCTAAAACAGGAGCGATCTCGGACCAGTGAGGTAGCACCTCTTCTCGGACACATTTCTTCGATATTATACTCTTACTTGTGATTGATTAGATGGCCATCCTCCGATTTGGGAGTGTTGTTCGAGGTGGAACGGTAGTGGCTGCTATGCGTATCCATCAGTCCGTGTGCGTAATTGGTATATCTACCCTGGCATTGCCTAGTTGTGCCGTGTCACCTACCATATCGAGCTTTACTACGATTATGATTTTAAGATCCGACCGCGTTAAGGTTCTCCATCCCCTTAACGTTATTTTCTATATGATTATACTTTACTTATTTAGACACTATTATAATAGCGAATATTACTACATAGTAGATATTTTAACGGATCCTTAGAGGATGGGCGGTCCCAAGCATCTTCTAAGTTACTTGTACCCTTATTACAGTTCGCTTGAGTTGGTTTACATTATATAAGTATATATTGTCCTGACTCGAGTGTTTTGTGTTTTGCTTTACGCTCGGGTCAGCCTGAGTTATTCACAGATTTGGATTTCCACTCGCTTGGAGATTTGAATCGCTGGAGATTATCTGCTTGTCTTGACCTATCTATTTCAGTTCCGTTGTCCTACTCAGCTTGTACTTGGTTATTTTATTGAGACTTTTGTTGTACTCTATTTCTTCTGTTGTATCTTATGTAACTCTGACATATTTAGACAATAGCTTCATGAACTACTATTTCTTTTACTTCCGCTGCATTATTTTACTCTGTGTCTGTGATCTGTGATTATATTTATTTACTGTATATTCCGAGATTTGCCAAATTTTAATTACAACGCGGTATTTTGAGCAATTCAACTCCGGCATGAGTGTCTACCTATACACTTATAATGGATGCGAATGGTTGAAAATATCGGGTCGTTACAGTTGGTATCAGAGCTTTGGCTTTGAGGCAAAACTCAGCATATGGAGTAGATTTATTTACAGAATCACTTTCGTTCGAGTTTGAATCTTTTCCTCTTGATTCGAATTTCCTTTGAATTTTTGGAACGTTCCCTGCGGTTCCAAAATTCATTCTTGTCCCTCACTATTCATCTTCTTTTGATTCTGGAGTATCCCATGACTCCACTTCCAATGATCTTTATAGTGAATTGGCGGTCTCGCCAATATTCTAATTTTCTTGTAAAAGGGTGAAAATGCTTTATAATCAGCATCGATTCACCAGAGATTTATATTTATCTTTGGTTAGATGCTAATATCTTTTATTATTCCAAACTCTATCTCTTGAGATCGAAGGTAGATTTACCCCAGAAAATCCACATTTGATCTTATCCATTAAGTCACGGTTGACCCGGTTAAGGTTGTCCGCGATTTATCTAAGCTTACCCATCTCTCTACTCTGTTTAATCATCTTGTCTTTTGTTCCAATCTATCTTCCAAACATTTTGAACTGTACTTGTAAATTAATGTTTTGTTTTATATTGTGTCGTTTGAGTTGTTGATGTTGATTTGGGTTTCCGATCGATTCGTCTGATCAACGCTATCGATAGGATTTCTAAAACACTTTGACAGAACAAACTGACACAATATTATTTTAAATTTGGTTAATGAAATAAAATTTTGATATATAAGTAAATTTATGGAACTTAATAAATTGATTTAATTTAATAATTTGAAATGATAATACTTGATTTATCATTTATTGTTCTACAAATGAATTTATAAATAGTTGTTTATAAATTGATTTGGGAACTGAAATGAATTTGAATCAAGAATTTGAGAATTCAAGTTTCTGATGGTTTCAAATCTTGTGTTTTCAAGTTTTAAAAGGATATATTATTTAAAGTATTTCGAATAGAAATTTTGTTTTCAAAGAATTTTAAAAGGTTTAAAATTTAGTGCTCCTCTCTTTGTCGCTGGAAAATAATTTCGGTGATGACTGCAGCATCATCGATGTTCATTTTTGAGTTTCGAAGTGAAGAGACCGTTATGTAGTCTTGCTACAGCTTTGTTTTGGAAAATCTAATTGATTTGAATTTCTAAAATATGACTGGATTATAATATATATAGATATATGATTTAAATTTGATTTGACATATTATGTATATATAATTACTTATCTCTAAATAGTTTGAAAGGAATCGGAAGTTTAATTCTTAAATTTTATTTTAAAGAATAATTTCAATTATAAGAAGAAAATCAAAATTTTGAATAAATGATTCAAACTTGAGATAATTGAATTGGAAAGTTTTACTTGTATAACACACAATTTCATTCCAATATAACTTACCTAAATTACACAGAAGTTGAATATGGAATTGGATAATATACAATATAAAAAGGATTTTTTTAAATAAAATTTGAGTGGTTATAATACATGTTATAAACTTAAATTTTAGTTATAAAAGATTAACAGAGGCAAATAGTGAAAAAGGAATTTAAAGAGATTTTATTTAAATAACTTAATAATCAAATTTGATTTAATATGGAACCTTAAGTCTAACCTAGGAATTTTAATAAAGGTTATTTCCTGAAATGAATATGTTGTATAATAAATAATGTATCTTTGAATAGATAAAATAAAATACATTTGAATTGGACTTTTGGTAATAAAGTTTATTCAACTTGAATTCATAATTTAATTGATGTCTAAATGAATAAATGTTTAAAGAAATTTGATTGTTATATTTGCTATGATAAATATTTTATTTATGAAATAGATATGTCTTGAAAAATGAATAATTATGATTTAAATAGTTAAAATGTATTTTAACATCACTAAAACTTGATAATTGAGAATTTGGTTTTCAAATGGAATTTTAAGTGTAACTTATTAAAGGAATATCTATTTGTGAAATGGGTATTTTAAATAAAGTGATAGGTTATGTGTTAAATTAAGAGCTAACTAAAATAGTGAACTTTTAACTTAATAAATGAAGTATAGTTTGATTTGAATATTCCATTCATAAAAGTTTGTTTTAAATAAGTCATAAGTTAAATGATATCCAAATGAATATTTCTGATATTAAACTGATTTGAAATACTAATATATCTACTGTAGCATTTTATAAGTGTTGCTATTTTGAAAAGACAATGTTTTGGAAATTTTTATAATTGAATGAACTTAGAAATGTTACAACTTTAAAATGAATATTATTTGACCTTGAATTAAAATGGTTTAAATGAAGATTTTTTTTTTAAAAGGAGTTTTGATTTTCTAAGTGTTATGTTTTTTTTAAGAATAACATTTCCAAAGTGTTATGATTTTTAGTAGTATGATTTCCAAATGATAAACATCCCTAAATTGTTATGATTTTAAAGCATTATTGTTTCAAATTTATTATCTTATATTGTTTTTGAAACTATCTTTTGGTTGTCCTTATTTCTCTTATCTTGTTACAGAATGGGAAGGCTATTGCTTATACCAGTCTGTTTAGAAATCTTTTATAATCTATGTTACTCATTTTGGAATCTGAACACTGTTTTCCATCCATGGACCGTCGCTCAAGTGAAAAGGGTGATTCAGACTCTAGAGAATCTTTTTCGTGTTTGAGTTCTTGATTTGATCACCTCCATCTTGTTAAACTTGCCTATAACAATAGTTATCAGGTGTAATTCCAATATTCTTATCATCTTGTCTTAATTCTATATTCTATCTTTTTAGGTGCTTTCCCGTACCTCGTTCCTTTTCGGGGACGAAAAGTTTTGAGTGGGGGAGAGTGTAACAACCCTGTATTTTACAATTATTTTTAAATTGATTTTTCCAGATTTAAAAGCTTTATTTATGAAAAGAATAAATTTTGTTATTGTAAATATAAAAACTTTGATTTTGTATGTGGATTTGAATTCCAAATATGACTAAATTTAATATTTCCAAAAAATGTGAATTTTGGTCAAATAGTCAAACCTTGACTTTTAAACTTAAAAATTTAAAAGTTTGAAATTATAAATTTTATCTTTTATTATGAAAATAGATTTAATAACATGAATACTGCTTTTTGTTTCGTTGAAAACGGAGTTAAAATGTAAAAGTTATGTACATTTCAATTTTTAGTATAATTTGTTTTATTGTGCAATTTTGCCTATTTTAAATTTTATAAATCATGTTTTCTTTCTTATTATTTATTTTAATATGTGTCAATATGTTAATTTATGTATATTTTCATCTCTAAATATTTTCAAAAATAATAATAGAATTTTCCAAAATTTACTATGATGATTTCCTATTTTAAAGGCCGTTTTCCTATTTTCTGCTATTTTCTCCATTTAAATATTTTATGTAAATTAAATTTTTAATATTTATTTTGTGAATATATTTTTATTTTATGTTATTATTTATGTTTAAAAATATATTACAAGCTCATATGAATTTTCTAAAATTTATTCTATTCAATTTCAAATTTTCTAGACTAGTTTACTATTTTTAAGCAATTTCCTTAATTCTTTTTATATTTTCTTTAAATTTAATTATATATTTTTATTTTATTTCACTTTGTTTCGGTTTTTAGATGTACTTGCTGAATTTTATTTCATTTTATTTGATTTAAAAGAAAAGGAAGTATGGAAGGTTTTATAAGCTAAGAAACGTAAAGTCGTTTCACCGTTTCTTTTTCAATCAATACATCAGTTATTTTGGTCGTTCCTTATACTTTCTTCAGCTGTAACTCTCTCTTATTCACGTGAATAACTTCTCAAAATTTCAGTTCTCATCTCCTAAAACTCACGGCTAAGAAAAATTTGTCAATGGCTTCCATTCTCTACTTCTTCTCTTCACTTTTCCTCTTTTCTTTCAAAGATTTTGCTTGATCTCTTCACATGTTTGCTTGGCCTAGCCTCTACCACCTTCATCCCCATCATCACCTCCTCCATCTACTACAGCAAACACTCCCTTCCCTCTGACCAAGATAGGCCATGACCTTCCACTTGAAGCCATCACCACAAAACTCCACAAAACATTGCCTAGAACACACATATCATCACCTACCCTCCATATCTTGCTTTGGCCACCCCCTTAGCCACCACCACCACTTGCTACATGACCTTTGGCTGCTGCTACTCATCACCCAAACCTCTGTCCAGACCTGTACCAGATGATGGCCGATCCATTTGACCCATAGACCGAGCCAAAAGTTGAACCAAACTCCACTATGTTGCCTAGTCTCTTGATATTCTTGTGTTGTAACTTCCTCCTCATGTTCTAGCCTATATGCCATGCATTCCTATGATCAAACCTGAGCCAAAGTCATGTCAAACCTGACCTAAATAAACCCCTAGGCCATGCAAAGCATTGTAGAAAACAAGGCAAAAGATTTGACATTCAAATCTCTTTTCATTTAAAAGTTATTCCATTTCAAGTGCGTTGAAATTGTGTTTGTTTTGATGTATGTTTTAGGTTGTAATACAAGAGTTGTAGCTTTGGATCTTGCTCTCCACTCAAGTCCGTAGTCTTGTCATCGTGCTTTTGTTTCCATTGTGTCATTGGTTTTGATATCTCCAGCACAAACAGGTGAGTTATTCTCACCAGACAATATGTACCTATATAACTAGTAAATTGACACCCTGTGAATCTGTAGAAATATATTATCATGTTATACTTGACTATATTATGATCATATGATGTTTATACACCTGTTATATCATATGTTACTGTTATTTAATGTTATTCTATTATTTATATCAGTTATCACCATTGCAAGTTCCCTGTAGACTAGAATCACTATGGGTTGAAATGATACATACCCAAACGGACTTTAGAATAGGGAAAAATTGTTATGGGCTGAAATGATAGGCCTGAACGATTTTTATTTAATTTATTTTAACTTGGGATTGCGGGTTGAAATGAAAGAACCCGGATTTTTCTTTTTTTAACTACGGATTGAAATGATACATATCCATATCACTTGACCTAGGTTAGAAAATTATATACAGGCCCGTGGTTATTTTATAAAGTGTTTTGGATATTTTTAAGTATTTTAAAAATTATAAATTTATGAAATTTGATTTAAATAGATTTTGAAATGTTTTAAAATAAAGAAATTATGATTTTTTTTCCATGTGTTAAAAATGTAACTAATGAATGGTTTAACTGGATTTTTGAAATATAACTTAAGTTGGAAATTTGGAATTTTGGTTAAAAATGATATTTAAGTTATATAAATAAAATGGATGTTATCCCGCCTTTTGGCAAGGCCGTGACACCAAGGACTTAACTAGAAACCGGTGGCAGATCGTCTTGAAGACTAGCTACGTGCAAGGATCGCTATGAATATCGATGAAATTTGTCCGAGTCCGGATCGGGTTACAATTGATAACGCATGTCAAGTAGAGTCCTGAGAACCGATGTTCCAAATTTCGGGTCAATCCAACTTCGTACACTCAAGATATCACCAACAGAAAATGAAGTAGACATCCTTATGTTCGAATCCACAGTTGGACCCTATGTTCGAATCGATGAGGTGGGAATGTTGTTCGAATCCATCAAAGTAAAATCCATTCGAATCCATCAAAGTCGACTCCATCGACTTCGTACCTATCGAGTTCGCCCCTGTTCGAATCCAACGAATTTCTACACCTCGAATCCATAAAGAGAAAGAGCTTCGAATCCAGGAGGCGTAGCCTTGCTTCGAATCCAGGAGGTGTAGCTCAGCTTCGAATCCATCAAGCATGCCTTCTATTCGAATCCAACACCTGGAGTCGGAGTGATCGATTCGAAGGACCCAAGTTAGAAGTGATCGATTCGAAGGTACATTTCAGCCAAGTGCTTGACCTTGAATCGATCATAACTCAAGCTCCACAAGTCCAAATGACATGAAATTTCACAGAAGCTCAAACACATAATGAAGGATGTTCACACCAAATTTCAGCTCGATTGGATGATTTCTTGATTGATTCAAACCAAGGGTCGAATCGATCCCAAAGTGGGCCCGGATCTCCAGATTTCGGCCATGTGGGCCCCCTCACGTGCCAAAACTGGTCTCCCCTCAATTTAGGCGAAATATCTGCCTCCTACACCTATAAATAGAGCCCCTGGTCATTCAGAAAAGGGGTCAGACAATTCTAAGTACTAAAGAGCGCCCAGATTCTGCTAGATTTACTCCAGAACACCACCGCTGCTTTAGATTGAGACTTAGCATATAATTTCAGTTGTACTACGTTATCAAGAATTGTAATTTTCAAGTATCGAGTAATAAAATCATCAAACTTCATAGTGGACGTAGGCAAAACGCCGAACCACTCTAAATCGCTTGTCTTTGCAATTTACTTTCTGTTACTTGGAGTTTTTGTTAGATAACCCACATTTTTAATTTTCATTCTTCACTTTTATCTCTTCAAAAACTTCCGAAGAGTGTTGTGCCCATTTTTGGTACAAACACTTTGGTGCTTTCACTGAGAAAAAACCCGCTTTTTTCTCCTGCTCCTTGGATCTACCATCGATACCGGATTGTATTAATCCAAGAGGAAGATCCAGATCTCTAATTCATAATCCTTCCATTCTATTCAGATTTGCATAAAGTCTAGGAAAGGGATTCATCATTCAAAATGGTTAGCACAAGAACCACTTCTACAGCTGCTGGACAAGAAGGAAGGGATGGACAGAATCCTGCTCAACAGCAGCCATCCAATCAAGACAACGTCGCTCATTCAGAACCGTCTGGACCAATCACCAGACAGGAGCTCCATATGTTGCTTCAAGAGCTAACTCAAAGTCGGCAACAATTGGCCGAACAGTTGCGTGCTAATATTGAATTAACAAACCAACTGAACCGCCAAGGCCGCAGAAGGTCCAGACGGGATGATATCTCCCGATCATCTACTGAAAGTTCCGCCTCATCGGACTACTATCACAGATCTACCCGTCCTCGATTAGACGGGAGTCATGCACAAACGGCCGGATATCAACCCGCCTTGACTGTTGGATAGTTGAGGGCAGGACCGTCGACCAGCTTTCAGGCCAGGCCCTCAACACAAGGAGGCCCTACTACACAGCATACCGCAGACAATCATGCCGCAGCTGCCACAATAGAAACAATGGTTGATACCCGAAATCTTTCAGAGCCAAATAATCAGCAACGTGGGCGTACTCCTGAACCATACGTCCCAGAAGACGCTGAGCCAAGGAGGCGAAATTTGGACCGTCGACAGCGCCCGGTCCGAACTCGCGCTGTGGAACCCGACCACACCTTAACTCAGCAGGATCAAAATGTAGCAATGCCCGACATTTCGACTATGATACGTCAGATGATCCGCGAAAGCCAAGGTCTTACCAACGACGATTGGGGGATTTCTCGAAGTCATACTCCTTTCATGGACGAGATATTGTACGCTGAACCTCCTCGGCGATTCAGAATGCCAACTCTCCCTATGTACGAAGGAAATTCTGATCCCAATCAACACATTTTGAAATATGAATGGTCAATGAGTGCCGCAAGGGCCGACGATGCAGTGAAATGCCGAAGTTTCCCCATCTCACTGGGAGGAATTGCAACAATGTGGTTTACAAGATTACCTCCTAGATCTATCTCTTCATTTGATCAATTGGCTAAGAAATTTGTTGAACAATTTCGCATGCATGTCGCTAGACCCAAAGATGTTAACACCCTGTCCAATGTTACCCAAGCTCGTGGGGAAACGTTAAGGCGTTACTTGGAGAGATTCCATGCGGCATGTGTGGAGATTAGTAATCCCAACGATAACTCAATTTTAATGGCATTGACTAAGGGAATCGATCCCGATTCTGAGTTTGGAAACTGGTTAGCTGGAAAACCACCCGCATCGTTGGACCGTTTCTACTCCAAAGCCGCTCAATTCTTACGGCAAGAGGACGCGAAACAGTCTAGGAAGCAGGACGATGCGAAGCCCGGAAGTGAAGGAATACAAAGTAATGTAGCAGTTAAACAGTCCGGTGAAAATTCCGGAAAAGTTCAATTAAATATCCAGAATAAACAAACTCAGCCAAGAGGCAACAGTGGTCAAGATAAGAAAAGAGACTCAAATCGAGGCCCACGACGTGAGGCTCCAATGTTCGATAATTACACACCATTGAATACATCGTTGGAAAATGTGTACCTACAGACTTGCAATACTATGCAATACAAGAAGTCGGCTCCGAAGCAATCGTCGGAGAGGCAGATTCAAACAGGGAAGTTCTGTAGATTCCACGAAAGTTATGGCCACAATACCAACGAGTGTCGGCACTTGCAGGACCTCATTGAGAAGTTGATCAGGGAGAGGAAGTTAGATCAGTTTGTGCGGGCGCCGCAGTCTGGTGACGCGAGTCCGTCAAATCCGAATCGTGCATAAGATCAAGAAAGACAAGAGGAATCCGCTCATACGGGTGGAAGGCTAGTCATAAATGCTATAACTAGTGATCCTCGTCCAGCGAAGCGAAGCTGGGAAGAAATGGAATCATATGACAACTTAATCAAGCATTCGAACCTCGAGTATGATGATAACTTGGACGATAGACCTTCGACCAAACGAAAGAGAGCGATGACTAACAACATCACTTTCCGAGACAATAATATTGATTATGTCGGAAGCCCGACTACTGATCCACTCATGATATCGGCGCAAGTAGGTCCAGCTTGGATGAAGAGGATACTGATTGACTGCGGGAGCTCTGTGAATATCCTTTTTATATATGCTTATAATCAAATGAGGATGAAAGCCAGGGAGTTGGAACCTTGCCAAACTCACCTCCATGGATTCAACGGTAGCGCTACCATACCTATTGGGATGGTGAAGTTACCAGTTAGGTTGGGATCCGAGGAACATAGGAGAGTTCGGACATTACAGTTCGCTGTGTTGAACATAGTCTTGCCATACAACGCTTTCTTAGGACGACCTACCCTTGCTGAATTCAGAGCCGTAATTGCCTCGTGGTGCTTAACTTTAAAGTTCCCTACTGTCAACGGAGTCGGAGTCGTCCAGGGCGACTAGGTTGACTTAAGAACAATCATTCGCCGAAACCGAGTCGCCCGATTACGCAATGCCGAGGACCGACTTAAAACTTTTGAACGCAATGAGATTGTCATTAAAAAAGAATATCCGGCACTACCACACATGAAACCAACATGGAAAGGGTCACACGAGATTAAGCAAAAGCTCGGGGATGGTACATATGAGTTAACGACCGTTGATGGTCTAGCTTCACCAAAGGCCTGGGATAGCGAAAGTCTTCGTCGCTATTGCACATAACAGCTATGTTTATCCATTTAGTTTAAAGTTCCATTTTTTAAATTTGTTTCTGCATTTCGAAATTAGAATTTGTAATAAGGCAACTGACTTTGCCATATTTTTCTTATTTCAGCAATAAAAATGCCATCTCTTCGAGCCAGAGCTGTGATTCATTAAAACACAATGTACAACATCACGATGCACGAAGAGCTAAATTCCATCACACAATGGAATTTATTCAAGTAGGGAGTGGCTATGAAGCAATCAACCACTCGCTAAAAGAAACCCGAGCTCGGGGGCAAGCCATCACATCAGGCCAGAAACGGGTTGATACACGACAACCCTTCATTTAACTCCGTACTCCCAGAGTGCGAGGCGGAGTATAAACTTTTTACTTAACTCCGTACTCCCAGAGTGCGAGGCGGAGTATAAACATTTACAAAATCCCAGAGTACTCCGAGAGCGCGAGCTGGGTACAAACTTTTTACTTAACTTCGTACTCCCAGAGTGCGAGGCGGAGTATAAACATTTACAAAATCCCAGAGTACTCTGAGAGCACGAGCTGGGTACAAACTTTTTACTTAACTCCGTACTCCCAGAGTGCGAGGCGGAGTATAAACATTTACAAAATCCCAGAGTACTCCGAGAGCGCGAGCTGGGTACAAACTTTTTACTTAACTCCGTACTCCCAGAGTGCGAGGCGGAGTATAAACATTTACAAAATCCCAGAGTACTCCGAGAGCGCGAGCTGGGTACAAACATTCCTTAACTCCGTACTCCAAGAGTGCGAGGCGGAGTATAAACATTCATTCAGCTCCGTACTCCCAGAGCGCGAGACGGAGTATAAACATTCACAAAACCCCGGAGTACTCCGAGAGCGCGAGCTGGGTATAAATATCAACGAACTCCAGACTCCTAGAGTGCGAGGCGGAGTATAAACATACATCAACTCCACACTTATCCCCAATACTGGGGGCAGAACCATAACACATAACAAGTTGAAGACAAAAGGGAATAAATTTTCATTTCCACTATCAACAAAAAGAATCTGATTACAAAGTGGTTCAAAAAATTACAACTAGTGGGAGCCAAATCCACATCTATACACGACTACAGAAAAGTCAACAAAATACTACCCCATGCAGCGGGAAATTAAAGAAAGAGTTCAATCTTTCTTCTTCCTTATTTTCTTCTTCGGGGTAGCTCCACCAGATCCGCTGCCTGATTTTCCCCTCGACCGTTTGCTCTTTTCGGGCTTGTCCTCCGGCAGCGACATAATATCAACGTCTTCCTCAGAGCTTGAGACGACGAAAATTCTTCTCGGAGGACGAGTTGAAGGCATGGGAGCAGTAACAGGGAGTGGGGCAGGAGCAGCTTCGATAACTACAGTACCGCCCGGTGAGATCACCATTAATGGAGCAGGCCCTGACGAATTCATACCAGCAGTCCCTGCTGCCATCTCGGCATCAATCTCAGCAAGAACTTCATCCTCGCGGGATGCTTGGGCCACATCGGATGTACCAGTAGCTGGCATAGATGAACTAACGGCCAGAGCAGCCCCACTCATTGCATCGGACGGATTAACTGAGGGATTGATGGGTTCATAAAGAAGCTCCTCAATCATTTGAGCACTAAAAGAAAACATGTTTGCATCTCCCTCTTCGCCAACCAAGGAGGAAGTCGTGATGGCTTCAGTAAAAACAGCCCCTTGCGTTTGATATGGAACTGATAGTGCAAGAGGCGCAGAAACAACGACTTCAGTCACTAAAATGCGACAAAGCGAAGATTGTTAGCCAAGTGTGTTGCTTAAGGCTCTTCACAACTAAAATGCGGGAAGCGTTCAAATACCTTCCTTAGTCTGGACCGGAACATGGGCAGAATCATCGGCGGAAGATAATAGCGGTTGGTCAGGGTTATATGCAGGAAAGGACGGAGGATCTGCCGCACTAGTGATTTTGGGCAATGTTGGAACAACAACTTCAACACTTGCCTCGTGATGCGCGATCCCCGAGCCCTCGCCTGTCTCTAGAGATTGAACACCAAGCTTTTCTTTCGCCATAGAAATCACCGCCTCATGAAGGACCTTCCTCTCATCCTCGGTGTGCAAACGCATCTCCAGCTCAAAGTCATCAAGTATTTCATCTGGATGCGCTGCTCTCTTCTCATCCACCAACCGTGTCCAGGCATTGTATAGGATCATGGAGTCATCTCCCAGCCACGCTAAATTTCTGTGCTCCAGCACATTGGCGTTATACGTGACCAAGAGATCATCGAACTCGGCGTCCATCCTGGACCGCTCCTCCAAAATCTTTTCTTGAATTTCTGCTTCCGCAGACTTAGTCTTAGCCGCCACCGCCGCAAGTTCGGCTCTAAGAGATACAGCTTGGTCGCAGGCCTCTTGGGCAGTGGTGTTTGCATCGTCCTTCTCCTTCACCATTTCGGCAAATTTGGCCTTGAGCTCGTTCAACTCCTTAATGGCTAAGTCTCGCTCAGCTGCAATGGTGGTGTTGCGGTGACCCATCTCTTCTACCGTGGCGCAGTGTTCCTGTTGCATCCTCGCCAGTTTGGCCACGGCATCCTCATGTTTCTGAAGTGCTTCAAGCTCTGACTTTCGGAGCGTCTCCATTTCGGATTGAAGAACCTGAATAATGCGTTTCTGTTTAACAATGTCAGCATCACGTTCCTCAATGATCCTCGCCCGGTCAAAAGCTACCTTCGATGCTTTCGCTGCCGCTTTGTACCACTCATTATACTGAGCATAGAAGTCACGGATATAATTATGAGCAATGTTCTCAGCATCCGGAGGAATTCTTTTAAGATTAGGAGGGAAGACATAGGCATCCATACAAATTTCAGGAAAATCTTTTTTCATTTGCGCAAGTTTGATGGCTCCTTCACTTGTCAATTCAGCCGGAGCCTGTTCTACCATAGCAGCTGTTGTTGGTTCCGCTCTTAACCGCTGAGTATCGGGCCGTGAAGATTGAGAAGGCTGTTGCGGCTGCTGAGAAGGCCCAGGGAGATCTACGGGGGCCCTAAGAGGCGGAGGAGAACGAGATCGGGATCGGTGCTGGTGCCCCCGATCTCTGTCAGTGCGATCATGGCCAGAGCGGCCACGCTAATAGTCTCTATCCCTATCATGACGCTCCTGGCTAGTATAACCATGCCCGTGATCTCTATCTGATTCTCTTCGACGGTAATCATAATATGGGGAAGATTGGCGCACATTACGGAGCCTATCCAGAGTAGATCCTCTGCCTGACATTTCACCTGCGATAAAAAAGAATTACGGATTAGGATCCGACAAAGCAATGTTTACTATGCAAAAGTCATGGAGTGCTGTGGAAGTATGTGTAAATGTGTAAACCCCCAAACCGACCGGAAGTGTTGACCGCACTTAAAGGAAAGGGCTCGCTCATGTTTAGGACATCTTGAAATTCCTCCAACCCAGGATCATGAGAAATCGATATATAATCTGGGATGGGAATATCGTCAAGCCCTTTGAAAGAATCTCTCGAATGAGAAGGGGCGGCCTCAGAAATCATAACTCCGGAAGTGGGAGGAGACACATCTACAGATTTCCACCCCTTAGACTTAAGTTTTTTGGAAACGGCGGCCTTACCTTTCCGTTTTTCTCCCGACTCTTCAAAGTTTCCCGAGAGATCAGCCATCGGCTCCGAATCTGTATGGGTTCTTTCTTCGTCACTCGCTTCGGTTATGGTGATTCCGAGCGGTTTCTTCGCCGTTTTCTTCTTGGTTTTCTTTTGGTTTTCCTTCCTGGAGGCGGGCTTTGCCAACCCTTCGATAGCTATACTTTGATTGATTTCGATCAGACCGAGAGTTCTTAAGTTATAGTCATTCATCACCGAGTCGATATGTCTTAGCTCACTCGGAACTTCTTGAAGACTTTGGACTATACCCCTGAAGTACCCACCATCGGGACTGGAGATAATGGCTGTGAAAGAAATAAGATGTCAATACTAACGCCAAAAAGCTATTGGTCAAGAGAACATGTTAAGGCGCTTACGTCTAGACAACCATCGCCTAGCAAAACCCGGAGGGCATCGAACATAGAACCATTCGTTCTTGAAATAACTCAGTCGGGTCCAGGCTCCGACAACAACTTGGCAATTCCTAACTGCCTCCAGGAATGTAAAAGACGGGCTATCACCCCTACTCTTGAAGTTAAATATATGTCTAATCTCGGTTGGCCTTGGCGGGCGAAAGAGATAGTCCATAAATATGACAAAGGCACTGTTCAGCAACGCGTGCCCGTTGGGATGAAGTTGTGAAGGAGCGATTCCTAAATATGATAACATCCCTCTGATATATTGATAGAAAGGAGGGAGAGTTCCGGCCGCGCAAGCATGGCGATAGAAAGCTGTATATCCTTCAGGCGGATTGTGCGGTCTATCAGCGGCACTGTGTAATAACACATCATCTAGAGATATGTTATGTTTCAAGCAAATTCGGCCCAATAAGGATTCAGAAATGTTAGATTGGACAGAGTCAACGGGGTCCTCGATAAATATAGCCTCTGGCAATTCATCTGGAGCTAGATCGATTACATCGGCAGGAATATCGGGAATCTCAAGCACCAGAGGAGTCGAGCTTTGTACCTCTTGTTGTTGGGAGCTCGAAGATTCCATAATTAACTAACTCATCATAAAGAAACGTTAAGTACATACAGAGCTCGTGCATTCCCCAGTGTGAAGTGTATGAACGTGTTGTGCAGTGCAAGTTTTGTGCATAACTTAAGCAGATTCTACAGGTTAAAATGGGGTGTACGAACGACGAAACTCTGAAAATCGAGACTGGGAACGACCGTCATCGCTGACCGTCATACCCACACCATCCAAATGTCACCAACCAGTTCAAGTCGGAATCAGTCATATTATTGGTTAACTCATAGTTCCATCAACGAGCTTCAAAGGAAGTTCAAGTATAATCTTTTAGTCAAGTTCGGTTATGCAAGGCCGAAGCTCGTCGGAATCGGGTATGCTAAAGTTCATTGAGATCGTCAAAGTTCAACTTGAAATTAATCATAGTTCAAAAGTTGGAACAAGTCAGAAAAGTTGGGTTCTCTAAAATTGAAGACATTCGAATCGATCTCCTCGGATCGATACAACTCGAATCGATGCACTTCGAATCGACGTAACGTCGACTCGATGAACTTCGTATCAACGTAAGTCCTTGGAGCAGTACCCGTAACGTCAGGTGAAGGATCACTTCGAATCGATCGAAGGAGCAGACTTCGTATTGATCGATCTCAATGCCTTCAAATCGATCAGGGAATCATCACATCGAATTGATTCAATACGAGCCACTTCGATTCGCAAATTTTGGTTCGAAAGCCCCATACCAAGATCGATTCGAACTACTCCAAAGAGGGTCAATACGAGGCGAAGAGAAGACGAAAATCCTTCAGGATCTCTCCTTCTCCAAGGAAGGTCGCAACAATTCGTCGCGCTTCACCCATCGACTCGACCTATTGGACTCAGATCTCACGGCAATTCCCCGTTCCATCGTTCTCAAACTTGACAAGATCCAATAATTACCTGGGTAAGTGTTGTTACGAGTGAAAGTGTAAAGGATTTGTTCGATTCGTGGAAGCTTATCTCTCAAAGTCGGAAGGATCGATACGAAGAAGAAGCTGCAGTAACAGTAAAAAGTAAAAAGAAAAAATGAGCCGAGCCTCGCATATTTATATGGATCCCAGATGGGAAATGGGACGATTCGCCTCCCGGTTAACACTGACTGATCCTTATCGGTCAACTGCAGATCGATTCGAACGTCCACGTTTGAGTCCATCAACTCTTCGAATCCATCAAAGCGACGTTGCCACGAGGCTGCATCGACATGAAACTGCACCGATTCGAACCTCCATCAATACGAAGGAGTTAGCTAAGACAGAATTGAAGCCGCCGTGTACCCATCGATTCGGAGTACCAACCTCATATCCATCGACTCGCAGTAGTTTGAAGGTCATCGGTTCGAACGACCATTTCAAACCCATCGGATACCAGCAATTCAAACCATCGATTCGAACATTCATGACTTCGAATCCATCAAAGACCACCGATGAAAATGGACGAACCGTTTCGATTTGAAAAATTGCTTGTCTACTCTTTATACCGATTCAGGAGAGGATCGATACCAAGGAACAGTCATAAATAATCATTAATGCACTGATTAAACTCGAATCTCAAATCGACTCAGGAGAGGGTCGATGCAGAATTCAATAGCAAACCGAACTAGCAACGACTTGCGATCACGCAACGTTAACCAAAGTCAAGATAATACGCGTATGCACACATCTCTGACTAATGTTTGGTCTTTTCCATTTACAGGGATCAAATGTTCATCTCGTCATGACCCAAACAGCTAACAGCCGATCACGGTCATACAGCGGTCAATTACAGCGATGCAGAATCCGACTCTCGGTAAAGCATGTCATAGCTGTCCAATGAGAGACTGCAACTTTTCAAAGCACGTCATGTTTACACAAGACGTACTTTGGGGGGCAAATGTTATCCCGCCTTTTGGCAAGGCCGTGACACCAAGGACTTAACTAGAAACCGATGGCAGATCGTCTCGAAGACCAGCTACGCGCAAGGATCGCTATGAATATCGATGAAATTTGTTCGAGTCCGGATCGGGCTACAATTGATAAGGCACGTCAAGTAGAGTCCTGAAAACCGATGTTCCAAATTTCGGGTCAATCCAACTTCGTACACTCAAGATATCACCAACAGAAAATGAAGTAGACATCCTTATGTTCGAATCCACAGGTGGACCCTATGTTCGAATCGATGAGGTGGGAATGCTGTTCTAATCCATCAAAGTAAAATCCATTCGAATCCATCAAAGTCGACTCCATCGACTTCGTACCTATCGAGTTCGCCCCTGTTCGAATCCAACGAATTTCTACACCTCGAATCCATAAAGAGAAAGAGCTTCGAATCCAGGAGGCGTAGCCTTGCTTCGAATCTAGGAGGTGTAGCTCAGCTTCGAATCCATCAAGCATGCCTTCTATTCGAATCCAACACCTGGAGTCGGAGTGATCGATTCGAAGGACCCAAGTTAGAAGTGATCGATTCGAAGGTACATTTCAGCCAAGTGCTTGACCTTGAATCGATCATAACTCAAGATCCACAAGTCCAAATGACATGAAATTTTCACAGAAGCTCAAACACATAATGAAGGATGTTCACACCAAATTTCAGCTCGATTGGATGATTCCTTGATTGATTCGAACCAAGGGTCGAATCGATCCCAAAGTGGGCCCGGATCTCCAGATTTCGGCCATGTGGGCCCCCTCATGTGCCAGAACTGGTTTCCCCTCAATTTTGGCGAAATATCAGCCTCCTACACCTATAAATAGAGCCCCTGGTCATTCAGAAAAGGGGTCAGACAATTCTAAGTACTAAAGAGCGCCCAGATTCTGCCAGATTTACTCCAGAACACCACCGCTGCTTTAGATTGAGACTTAGCATATAATTTCAGTTGTACTACGTTATCAAGAATTGTAATTTTCAAGTATCGAGTAATAAAATCATCAAACTTCATAGTGGACGTAGGCAAAACGCCGAACCACTCTAAATCGCTTGTCTTTGCAATTTACTTTCTGTTACTTGGAGTTTTTGTTAGATAACCCACATTTTTAATTTTCATTCTTCACTTTTATCTCTTCAAAAACTTCCGAAGAGTGTTGTGCCCATTTTTGGTACAAACAATGGATATTAAATTTTATTTGGAAATGGTAAATATGATAATTTGATTAAATTTGAATTTAAGTGATTTATTAAAGTATTATTGATTTTTCTATGAATTTAAGTGGTTAAATAAGTGAATTTTTAAAAGTGATCTTTTAAAATATAACTTGACTAGGAAATGTGAAATTTGGTTTTAATTAAAGGGTTAAGTTAATTAAATAAAATTGGAAATTTAGTTAAATTTGTGAAATGGTAATTTAAATTTGAAGTGTTAAGTTATTTGTTGAAATGTGAAGAATTGGAAACTTTTACACTTAAATTTATTAAGTAAATTGTTGAAAATTGGATTTTATTATAAGAAATTTATTATGAAAAGATATATGTTAAACGATATGTAAATGAACATTTTAAATGTTAAAATATGATTTTTTAAATGTTTATGTGTTTTAAATTAAAGTTATTTAATTGCTGGAAATACACTAACACCTGAAATTAACTTTTAATAGCATTCAAAAATGCTATAGATTCTGTTTTGAACTAAAATTGTGTAAAAAGAGCTATTACAGCATTTCTGAAATGCTGTAGTTGCTGTAACTGAACTTATAGGCTAAAATTGAACTCATGTCTATTATAGCATTCTCTGGAAATGCTATAATGGTCTGCAGTTTTTGTTGAAACCAAATTTAACCCTTGTTTTGAAATCTGAACTACCGCAGCACTTCTGATATGCTGTCTTTTCTGTTTTGAACTATAATTCAACTAAAACTGAGTTTTAACAGCAGTTTTAAGTGCTGTCTTTGCTGAATAAAAAATGTTTTCAAATATAACCTATAGCAGTTGTTTTTAAATGCTGTGAAATGCTGAAATTTTAATAATTAGGGTTTTTGACTTAGTAAACGAACTCGGAATGGTTTGAAACTTTGGAAATTGAATACTTGATTTGAAAATATAATAATTACACTTTTAAAAGGTTTAAATGAATTATTTGATTGGAATATAAACTATTTAAAAGGTGACTTGAAATGATAATAAATGAAGTATACCTTTAAATTTAAAAGGTATTTAAAGTTGAATATTTAGATTTGAACTCAAATGATATTTGGAATATTAAAATGATTTGAAATGAAGTTTTGAAATGATATGATATTTTAAAAATATGGAAATGGTTTGGAATTGATTTAATCTTTATTTTGATAAAGATTTGGATTTGAAAATGATATTCTATTTTGAAGTATAAACTGTTTTTAAACTTATAACCACGGGTTATAATAACGTTGGGTTGTTAAAGAGACCGGGATCGGATATGGACATACTCTCTGTCTTACCGAAAACCACTTTGGCAACTGTGTACGCGGTGGAGATTCCAGAATGAAGTATGATGGTGGCGACGTTCTTAAGGTATGTTACGTGGACCCAACTCCCGTGAGTTGGCATAAGGTGGCTAAAACAGGAGCGATCTCGGACCAGTGAGGTAGCACCTCTTCTCGGACACATTTTATAGATATTATACTCTCACTTCTGATTGATTAGATGGCCATTCTTCGATTTGGGAGTGTTGTTCGAGGTGGAACGGTAGTGGCTGCTATGCGTATCCATCAGTCCGTGTGCGTAATTGGTATATCTACCCTGGCATTGCCTAGTTGTGCCGTGTCACCTACCATATCGAGCTTTACTACGATTATGATTTTAAGATCCGACCGCGTTAAGGTTCTCCATCCCCTTAACGCTATTTTCTATATGATTATACTTTACTTATTTAGACACTATTATAATAGCGAATATTACTACATAGTAGATATTTTAACGGATCCTTAGAGGATGGGCGGTCCCAAGCATCTTCTAAGTTACTTGTACCCTTATTACAGTTCGCTTGAGTTGGTTTACATTATATAAGTATATATTGTCCTGACTCAAGTGTTTTGTGTTTTTCTTTACGCTCGGGTCAGCCTGAGTTATTCACAGATTTGGATTTCCACTCGCTTGGAGATTTGAATCGCTGGAGATTATCTGCTTGTCTTGACCTATCTATTTCAGTTCCGTTGTCCTACTCAGCTTGTACTTGGTTATTTTATTGAGACTTTTGTTGTACTCTATTTCTTCTTTTGTATCTTATGTAACTCTGACATATTTAGACAGTAGCTTCATGAACTACTATTTCTTTTACTTCCGCTGCATTATTTTACTCTGTGTCTGTGATATGTGATTATATTTATTTACTGTATATTCTGAGATTTGCCAAATTTTAATTACAACGCGGTATTTTGAGCAATTCAACTCCGGCATGAGTGTCTACCTATACACTTATAATGGATGCGAATGGTTGAAAATATCGGGTCGTTACAATTTACATATGTATTTATTTCTCAAGTCTATTTGGGTTTCTTTAATGTTCCACATTTAGTTTATGCACATATCATATAATTTTTATTTTTATATAACTTTTATATTTCATATTACTTATATGATAGTCTTACGTATAATATATCATTAATTAAATCTTCTAATTAAATTTAATCAATTAACTCTTTAATTAATTTTAAATTAGTATTCCAATATAACTTTTATATTGGACATATCTACCATAACATTTATAGTGTATACTATAACCTTTATAGTGTAACATACATATATTATATATATGTGTATTTTATTTAATTAATTAACCTTTAATTAATTTATTCAATTAAACAATTTTTATTAAAATTTATTAATTTCAAAATTTATCTTATATACATACATGTATACTTATGTTATCTTAAACATTTTAAAATAACATAACATATATCAACATATTTTTTTTTGAGATCATGAGGAACCTTAAGATCATGATATTTATTGATACTCACTTAAGTAAACCACACGCCATGTGTCTACCCCGCTTTTATTTAGTCGTCGCACACGGATGCTTAACGTTCTAACTCCCACTGATGGTTTGGCGCTGGGATTCGAACCTGCCCGGACACAGTCCTTTGGTTCCCATCTCCCAGCTCCCATACCAACCGAGCTACGAACGGCGGGTATATATCAACATATATAATACATACATATATACATTAATTAATTAACTATTTAATTAATTTATTTTATTAATCTTATTAATAAATTTAAAATTTGAAATTATTATATAAATATTTTCAAACATCTTGAAACTATCATTATCCTTTCAAACATTTTGAAAACTTATGTAGTATTATAATTTTATAATAAACATGTTTTATTTTAAATTTAACTATTAAATTTAAAGTCTTTAACATTAATTTTCAAAACGATTTTGAAAATTAGCCCAATGCCCAAATTAAGTCGGGCCTTTTCTATTAGGAGCAACCTTTGGGCTCACTTTATCTTTCGGGCCAGGCCGGTAACCAAGTAGGACAGGGTACTTGATTACCTAATTCCAATCCTAGACATTACCTTTCTAGACACCGTACTAAGTGGGAAAACTTAATTAGTTAGCCCTAGTATGACTAAATTAGATCACATAGGCTATTGGGCTCTGATACCATTGTTGGAACTGGACCAGCCCGTAGCGGAAGTTATGGGTGAATTTCAAAAAATTTATCCTATTGGATCTTTATTGGGCCTATGAAGTATAACTGAATTAGAACATTTCTAGATTTCATTTAAATAAAATCATTTATTTTATTTAAGTTCAAATATATTAAGATATGAAATTAATTTTATTTGATTTAGTTCATACATAAATGTATCATATACATATATATGTGAGTGCATATGTAACATAATAATCCATGAAAGGTATAATATGCCCTTATGTAGATGTTGGGATTTACATCGCAACAGACATATTAGCTTACTTTTTATATCATGTATGTTGTCCAAATATATGCATGTATATGTGTTACAAAACACACACACACACACATATGTATGTATAAATATATTATATATAATATGAACATAAACATTTATATATAGATAAATATATATATAGAAAGAGAGAGAACAATTATTAAAAATTATTTATAATTCAAAATTAACTTAGTTATGCAAACATAATAATTTTAGTATTTTAATTTGTATATAGTATGAATAAAATAATGTTTTCATCCATAAATAATTAACATTAAATAATCTATTAACGAAAATTTAAATTTTAAAATTTTCAAAATTTGGGATCATAAAATAGAGATTAAAATAAATTTGGAGATTTTTCAAAGTTGAAATATTATTTTTAAAAACAAATACATTGATTTCGACAATAATTATTTAATATAAAATAATATATTATTAAAAATTCAGAATTTAAAATTTCATAAATTCTAAGATCATGATTGAAAG
Organism: Allium fistulosum; assembly: GCA_030737815.1. Classification (NCBI taxonomy): domain Eukaryota; kingdom Viridiplantae; phylum Streptophyta; class Magnoliopsida; order Asparagales; family Amaryllidaceae; genus Allium; species Allium fistulosum. Next base: position 1,044,815,049 of record CM060906.1, read on the forward strand.
GTTACGAAAAATTTTAAAGAAATTTTCAATTAAATTATTATTTTTAATAAATCATAAACCGTTTTTCCGAAATAATATTAATTATCAAAAATAATAAACTTTATTGAAAATTCCTAAAAATTTTCTACATGTTTCTGAAATGATATGATATTTTTGAAAAATATAAAATTGAATTTTTAATGTAATAATTATTTTACATATAATAAACAATTCAAAAATTCAATAAATGTTAATTTAAAAATATGAATATATGTATGATAATTAATTTTCAAATTCATATCATTTATAAATAAGTGTAAAAAAAATTAAATCATATATATATCTTATATATGCATATATGCTATTATGAAAGCGAAATATACACTAATATATATATATATGAATTTATTAATGAATATAAATAAAGCAATTATTAATGAAAAAAATTGATTTTGTACAGTAAAAAACATTTGTCTATACATGAATCAAATAGTATAATAAACAAATTATGCACATAACCGAACTGATTTGTGACAACCACATCTACTTACAAAAATCTCGGCTAACTAAACATATAGTTGGAATATATTTAAACAGATATGAAATTGCTCATTATAGGATCATAGAATATAATTTAATTACTGCAATATGAATTAAAATTATCAGTTTATTGATGCCTTTGAATCCACGTTGAAGCAACGACTTCCCTTCCTTTTACTTTTCTAGATTCGTCAGATTGGAAGTCCGGAATCAACGACCTCTAACTATCGAATAGTATTATTTTAGTTTGAAATATATTTGAGAATTTTGAAGTGGATTGAGACCTATGTTTTAATCAGCAATGTAGAAGGTAATGGCGGCCAAAAAAGGTTTTTTATTTTTATTTTTAGAGATACACACACACGCACGCGCGCACACACACACATACATATAGGGTTGTATTAGAGAGAAACGAGGAAAACCTTTTTACCCATTCTCACTTGATCTCAACCCATGATCTCCAAGCCAATTCCCTATGTTTTAGCCACCCATAGACATTCCCAAAACTGAAATTTTGCAGCCCTAATGATGGGCCTTAAACCCATCTAAGCCCAAGCCAAAATACTATGCAATTAAATCTAATTTAATCGCTTGTCGATATTGTATATCGATCGATATATTTATAACTATTATAAATATATATAACATTATTTATTTCTCAAATCATATTCAAATTTTGTAATTAATATTTCATAAATATTAATTAATTTAATTAATTTATAACAATTATAAACTAATTAAATCGTTCGGTCTTAAGGGAATTCATCATTTCGGCTGTGTAACTCTTGGGTGTAAATTTGGTCAGCATTAACATCGAACTATTCTAATGTTAATGTTCACACGTCACTTAGCAGGTGGTGTGACATTATGGTCAAATTTCATTTTCGGTAAAAATCCAATTTTAGTTTAATAAGCGTTATCCGGTTGTGACATTTGTTTACACCAATTCTCTTCGTCAAAACTACATCACTTTGGACTTATGGAATTTGGTAATGGTCAAAATTCCAACCTCATCCACATTCAACTTTATAGTCCAAATATAAAGTCCTTGGTTCAATAATAACAATTATTATTAACCGAAATGCTCTAACCAAAGACTTTGACTTTGAGTTGACTTGAGTTGACTGTGATACTAACAGCATATAACTGAGAAGACGAATCCTCTCTTGAATAGTGATTCACTTCCAATACTTCCACTCGACCCAACTATAGCCACTCGATGGACGCCATGCCATGATTTGGCATAATCAAAGTGGAGCTTTCATATTAAAGATCCACAGTATTCTCAAGTCGAGAGAATTGTGTAAATCAGTCACATCGATATTTTCTGTTTGACCTTAGTTATATTAACCAACAAAAAACTATCGAGTGAGTCGTTCCATAGTTATCCAATAACTATTAGTACGTAACCCCTAGGTGCCTCCAACAGTCATGAGTAATACATTGCCCAACATTTGGAGAGCGTTACGTACTCCAGTCTCAACGGATACATCGATATCCAGTCTCGATGCATCTTGACTAAGAACATTTAAAATGGTATATTTGTTTCGTTGTGATAAATTACTCATGGTTACAACACTTTGTAACTACTATCACAAAATATACCATTTATGGATTTTTCTATTAAATATACTTTTAACTAAGTTAATTAACTAATATAATCACATTATATCAAGTATATAATAGGAACAAAATACCTTTTATTTCGAACAAGATTGGTCAACGAGTTAGATATATGTAACAAATTACATAATTGCCCCTAGGGCATACCCCTAACTCTATCATTTATAAACATGAAATTAACACTGATCGTTAGATTTAATAAAATAAAATCCGACCCGTTCAGCCTAGGCCAACCCCAGCCAAAAATGTTCCACCTGTCAATTGGTCGACCGCTAGGTGTCGATTGGTCCCAATCACAATGTCGACCGGCCAAAATTACTTAATTTAACATTACTTTTTATATATATTTTAGTTATTTTCAATTTCAAATCTTTAAACTTTAATAAATTTTTCATACGAACACTGATTACAAAACTTTATATATAAAAATTGTCCAGAAAATCACCACGAACGCAATGGTGCAGATTTCATAGCCAAATTCTTACGTTTGTTAAAATTTACTTTTATCCTTATTATTAATAAATTAACTTCTTTTATTAAATTTTCGAGGTGTTACATTCTCCCCTCTTAAAAGGGTTTCTCCCCCAAAATTTTCAAGGATGGAAAATGTAACTTGTATACATGGAATAAATATCTACAATCATTTATTCAACCATCAACCACTGACAACAACTATCCTTAGTTTAAATTTCTAATGTAATTTGTAAATATAGGGATGGAATGCATATGAACCTATAACTACTATAAAAATTAGGTGGCCTCCTAAACTAGTCGGCCTCCTGTAATACAAGTGCTTATTCCATGTATCTAAATGTATGCAACATCCTATGTAAATATACTTGCAATTCTATATGTTTGCGCAACCATTCATGTCATATGCAAAAATCATATGCATATAACTCGATAAAATATACAAGTGATGGTGTGAATGCATGCTAACCTGAATATATTTGCCTATGTGAAAGATCAATTTAATAAGTGCACCCATTAGCAATCATCATCCAAAACATATCCTACTAATATGTTTGCAACCATTCCTAGCATCCAAACATCTCTACCTATGGGGTACACTAAGCTAAAGTAAGTGCCTAAGAAGTCAGACACATATTAACTAAAATGGAAATGTACTAGAAAAAGTTCTGGATGGATTGCTCGAATTTTCTCCTCTAATTCTCATATACTCTTCGCTGGATCGTCTTCCCACTAGACCTTTACCGGCTTAATAATTTTATTGCGGAGTTGCTTTGTGCCGTGCTCAACAATGCTGGTAGGTGCATGGAAAACAAGTGACTCACTTTCTACTTCAACTTCTTCTAATTGACTCGGCTCGACCTTAGTACCTAAATTTTGTAAACACTTCTGTAAGTGTGATGCATGGAAAATATTGTGAACTCCCACCAATCCTTCAAGAAACTCCACTCTATAAGCTAACTTCCATGCTCTATCCAAAATCGAAAAATGCCCTACAACTCTTGGTGCTAACTTTTCCAAACTACCAACCCAATAACGTATCTGAGCGACGAGATCCTCACACAGACCATGTCGCCCACCGTGGAATTTAACTCCATGTGTCTTGTGTCAGCATATGTTTTATACTTATCTCTTACAGTCTCCCTCCGTCCATGGAAAAAAAATTTCAGTAAAGAGTCGAGATGAAAAGATCGGATTCTCTCTTCCACTTTCCAAGTACTCTCCAATGGATCATTCTTCTGACCTCACTTATCATCTTTACTACTGGTATGTAACTTCAACCCAAAAGTATGTGCATAGTAAAACTCCTACAATCCTTGCTACCAACTTGAATAAAGCAATGGAGACAAGCACCATAATAGATAACTTGAGAATAAATATGCCCCAATGGAAATATAGACTTATGCAACCCTCAATGCACATACCCAATGCCTTAAATCATCCAGTAGTACATCGATTACTTCATCTTCTAGATACTAAGGTAAAACAACCCGAAAGTGGACAGTGTTCCGCCTAGCATCTACTAACTAGCCCTTTTGCTATTTCTCATTTTTCATAAGAATATCCAAACCTTGTGATTTCTTAAACTGTTGACAATAACCTAATTTCTTTTCCGATTTGATTCAACTTAAGCCATCTGTTACACCCATTCTTACGGAGAACTACTTTCAAGACAAGAGGGAACCAACTCGAAGTCACAACACCTAACCCGACCCGAGCTCAGTAACCAATGGAACCGTGGAAAGAGAAAAATATTGCAAGAATTAAGGTATAAGGGCAAGCCACAATGGCTACATCTAAAATCGAAGTCAAATATGGCATACCACAACAAAGTCTGAGCGCGTCTTCAAGGCTCATGTTTTGTCAATCCTATAGAAACAAATCCACACCAGCATATATCAAGGGCAAGCTAGACCACTTTATACATAGTCAAAAGCAAATCAAAGGGGCTATATATAGGGTCACTCATTATATACTTCAATGTAGAGCCATATTTACAATTCAAATCACAAATAGCCACAGGCATTTTCCAACCTCAAGTAAAGGGAACAAAAATATTAGTAGGGTAGCAAGACTTGGGCACCAGGCAATATTCACTGTTATATCTCTTCATGTGCATTAACACTATAACATAGCATACTGGCCAGCACGGACACAGTGAGGTCAACAACTGACAACAAATATCTCTTTAAAGTCCCATAAACAAGGTCAATTCAAATTTAAATTCTTCCGCCACAATTTTGGATTTTCCCGCTCTAATTTTAGGATATCCGCCTTTATTCAAACTTCCCATCGAAGGCACGTCAGTACTCCAGTCACGTCAAATAGACAATATGGATAAATGACATCTGGCATGATCGAAGGGTTAAGGCATAACGATGAGAAATAAATTCTAGAAATCTGCATGCATTTTTGGACTATAAATAGAAAAGGCATTGTAGCATGAAAGAGACTTCTTCCTCTTCTAACATTTCTTCTTTTGAAAACCTTCAAGGTTCAACCATACTTTCTGCCATGAAATTCTATACCAAATCATTGATAAAGAAAGAAAGAGAAACTTTCCCATGGACGTAGGATTTCTTAAAATCCGAACCACGTATATCTCGTGTCTTTTATCATTTTATGTTATTTCCTCATTAGTTGTAGTACTAAACTTGTTTTACCCATACTTGAATTAAATACTGGTTAGATCTGAAACTTTAACAAGGAGTTAAAGTGCAGCTACTCGATTATGTAAGCGTTCAACAGCATAATCACAACCTCACAAAAAAATTAAGATTACTTAGTTTTTCTAGTTCAAAATCCGCAAAGTAATTAGTGAATCAATAATTTGTACGTAATCGAGGAGTTGAAGGATGAAAAAGTTCTTCAACAGCTTTTGGCACTATAATGAGGGATTTAACTTCCATACTATTCTTCATTTTCCACATCTAGTAAAATAATATACCATGAACCATGAATCCTACTGATTCACCTGTGGCCCCGATTCAAGAATCTACACATCTAGCAGCAAAAACTATCCCCAAATCACTTATAATCTCAAAAACCTAGGATGAGGCAGGAGCTTCAACCGAGTCCCCTATAGATATCATCCTAGCTGCATTCAAAACATTCTCAGAACAAATAAATCGACGTATGGAAGGATTAAGAAAACAATGACCCAACATGTCATGCAGGGGCCATCTTCACCTCCCCACTCCATAATTTACCGCCACCATTTCATAGTTGCATTGAATATTCAACAGGTGAATGATAATGGCACTCCTATTAATGGGAACGGTGAGGCTGGATTAAACACTGACAACAAATTAAAGAGAAAAATCCAAGCTAACCCTAGGATCAAAACCAAAACGGCCAATATAAACCCTCTGCTGTTGGAAAAACAGACCCGACCTGTTGGACATGATGAAGATGCCATGTCCGATGATAATTCATCTCAGGTAAACCTAAGGGAATGCGAGATCCAATAGCTTAGGCCTCGGGTAGAGCGACTAGAAAAGATTTATCACCAGAATATCGGAGAAAGGATAAAGAAAGGAACTTGCACTCCTTTCAATAAGACCATTATCGAGGCAGATTTTTTTGATATTTCAAAGCCCCTGCGATTGATAAGTTTGACGGACCCACCAATCTCGTGGATCAACTCAGCACTTTTGAATACTTTATGGATATCTTGAAGGTTGGAAGGATGGCCCGATGCAAATTGTTCCCTGTATACTTATCAGGTGCAGCTTCAAGGTGGTTCAGAAGGTACGGATCGGGAGAGGTTAAATCTTAGAGGTAGCTGTCTGCTGATTTCTTAAGGCAATTCAATTCGGGGAGGGAAGCCTCCCTTGACATTCATACCATGTCCTATGTGAAGCAAGGGGAGAATGAAAGTCTACGCAGTTTTATCAAGTGTTTCAGGATAGAAGCACTTCAGATTGGGGTAACCAGTAAGAAGCATTACTAATGGCGTTTCATGCTGAAATTAGGAGACGAATGGTTGTGTGATAAAAATAGTGAGAAATATTACCATAACATGAAAGCCTTTTATGAGAAGGCAGCATGGTACATTAGGATGGAGGTAGCTGGATATATATCCAAATCTCGTGAAATTTCCAGCCCCAACGATGATAAATTAAAGGCGGACAGGTGTCACCTACCCGCTAAACGGCAGAATGAGTTACACCTCACTATAAAGATCCTCTTCACTCATCCTTTTGGGTAGATATATGAGATGACCAAGGATGAATTATCTTACAACTTGCCGAACAAAGGGAAGAAACCGAAATAGAACAAAGGTGGAACTTACTGCCGCTTCCACAAAGCAAATGGTCATCATATCGATAACTATTGACACCTGAAGAAGGAGATAGAGAGGCTAATTGAGAAGGGATATTTGGGCAACTTCCAGAGGGAGAATGGGGAAGATAGGATTGGAAATTTGACTCTAGATCCAAATAAACATCAAGCTAGTAACCCTATAAACCTGATAGCTTAAGTTCATGGAGGACCACACCCCACTGGTGCAACAAGAAGGCACAGGAGTGATACGTGGAGGAAGGTAAAACCTAAAGGGCGATCTTCCATGTCAAACAGGTGCTTGCACCAAAAATAACCTTCACGGCGGCTGACTCGGCAGGGGTTGTATCCCATATCAAGATCCGCTTATCATTATGGTGCAGATATCGAACTTTACCATAAAGAAAGTCTTCGTTGATTCGGGCAGTTCAGTAAACGTCACCTCCAAATCTGTCTAAAATCAAATGAAATTACCATTCAAAATCCTAAAGCCCAGCCCTGAACCGATCTTTGGTTTCAATAACACTACAGCCATTTTAGTGGGGTTAACACGCCTTCTTATCACAACTGGAATGCCCCGTTAAAAAAATCATTATATGCAAGTTTCTTAATCATCAATCAACTCTCACCCTACAATGTTTCTTAGGAAGACCTACTCTGGTTGATCTGGGGGTAATCATCTCTCTAAAGGATTTTCTCATAAAAATTAGTACCCCAACCGGGATTGGATCAATAAGAGGGGAACAATGTTTAGCTAGAGAATTATATCATGTAAATCTTAAATCTAGCAATAAAATTGTTCCAAACTATTCTGCTATTTCTTCTGATAGTTGTAACGATAAAACTGAATTAAATCGGGACATAAGACTGTGGCGGTACCAAACACTTAAGATGATATTGCAGCGAGCGGTCCTACGCTCCTTAAACTTAAGAGAAAAGAGAAGATAACATATATGCACATGATCGACACTAATGAATATAATTCAATTTATGTGCAATATTTCTCTAAGGAAGCCCAAAAACAACCATCCTTTGTGAATTCACCACCAGAAAAGAAGCCAGAAAGCAAGATAGATCCAAGTTTAGAGGCGACAAAGAAAGAGTTAAAACTGGTAGATGATACTGAAGATATACAAATAGATCCAGAGGACCCCACAAAGGTGCTTAAGATAGTGAAGAACATTAGGCAGAGGCCCAAAACAAATTGGTAGACTTTAAAATGGTCGGTGGATGTATTCACTTGGACCCATTCAGACATGGTAGGAGTAGACCTGGCTATCATCTGCAATAAGTTGAACATTGACCCAGATGCATATCCAGTCATATAGAAGCGCATAACTCTAGACCAAGAAAGATACAACGCTCTACATGAAGAGGTTAAGAAGTTAAAGAAGAATGGGTTCATTCGGGAAGTATACCAACCTAAATGGATCGCCAACCTAGTACTAATAAGAAAGCCTAATGGGAAATGGAGAACCAACATAGATTTCATCGAATTCAATAAGGCTTTCCCTAAGGACAGTTTTCCCTTGCAAAGGATCGACCAGTTGGTAGATACGACTAGTGGGCATAAACTACTCTCATTCATGGATGCCTATTCGGGGTATAATAAAATAGCTATGTTTGAACCTTATTAGAAACACACTAGCTTCATGACAGACAGAGAGTTATACCGCTATAAAGTCATGTCATTCGGACTTAAGAATGTGGGGGCAACCTATTAGAGTTGTTAATACGATGTTTGCTAAACAAATAAAAAAGAATGTGGAAGTATACGTGGACGACATGTTAGTTAAATCAAAGGCAGCATCAAATCATGTTAGAAACTTGGAGCAGACGTTCACATTCCTAAGGCAATATCAAATGAAGCTATATCCTCCTAAATGTACCTTTGATATCCACTCAGGCAAGTTCCTAGGATATATAGTGAGTGCACATGGTATTGAAGCAAACCCTAAAAAAATCGATGACATAAGAGGGATGGGAATCCCAGGGAAACTAAAAGATCTGATAAGCCTCAATGGAAGAGTAGTAGTCCTAAGCAGATTCATAACCAAAGCTATAGACAAATGCATCACATTATTCGATCAAGTGAAGAAGGGGCGAAACTTCGTTTGGACTAAGGAATGCGATGCAGCATTTCAAAATCTGAAGGATCATTTGGTCAATACTCCTATATTATCAAAACCGGTAACAGGTGAGAACGTATACATTTATTTAGTTGTAACTGATTAAACCATTAGTGCTGCAGTGGTATGAGAGGATAAAGGGGCGCAAGGGCCATCTATTTCATGAGCAAGCGGCTGTCAGGGGTAGAGCTAAACTACTCAGTTATTGAAAAGCTTGCATACAACTGTCTCCTTACAGTGGGAAAGCCATGGCCATATTTCTAGGCACATCCCATCAAAGTCCTTACAAACAAACCACTCAGACAAATACTGTAAAATCCAGAGACATCAGGTCACCTACTGAAGTGGGTCATTGAACTTAGCTAATACGACATTACCTACTGCCCCATGAAGGCAATCCAAGGTCAAGCAACTTGCAAACTTTATTGCAAAATGCATCTTACCAACTGAACTCCATTTAGAAGAGGAAACAAATACCTCATAGTTTTGGCACCTATTCGTAGATGAAGCATCAACTAATCAAGGGGCAAGAATTGGATATGTATTGATCACACCGAACAGGCAAAAGCTACACGGAGCAGTATAGCTCAGTTTTAAAGTAACCAATGATATGGCAGAATATGAGGCTCTCCTCGCAAGCCTACGAATGGCATAGGTAATGAAGCTAGTGCATGTTAAAGTTCACAATGATTCTCAGTTAATTATGAATCAAGTGTAGTGCAATTACCAAGCGAAGGAACCAACCCTAGCCAAATATGTAGAACTATCTAAGAAATTACTTGAGCAGTTTGAACAATCTGAGATAGAACAAATCCCTCGTGAAAGCAACTCTTTTGCCGACTCTTTAGCAAAATTAGCTAGTACCAAAACAACCAATGAGATGATGGCAGTACCAATTGGAAATCAATTAGAGCCAAGTATAATAGAATCAAATCAAATATTGGTCTTGATCCAAGCCCAACAGGCCTCCATTCAAGACACACGAAACCAAGAGACGGTGGAAAGCCAAGAGAAATCCGTTACAGAATCCTCACTTTAGCAAACTGAGGAGAACATCTAGATGACTCCCATCAAACAATATTACTAAATGGAGTCTTACCTCCAAACATAAATGAGGCCTACAAGATAAGATACCAGGCTCCATACTACTCCTTCTTTGATATCACTTACAAGAGTGAGTATTCTACCCTTTACTTTAGGTGCATTTCCAAGGAAGAGGGGGTATGGGTCACAATGGAAGTACATGAGGGACAATGTGGCGATCACTCTAGAGGAAACAAATAGGCAAAGAAGGTTCTAAGATAGGGTTACTATTGGCTTACCACACTTCAAGACGCAAATGAATTTGTGTGGAAATGCTACAGATGTCAGTGGTTCACCAATATCCCTAGACAACCATCCTATTAGTTCATCCCACTTGCAAGCTTGTGGTCGTTCGACATATGGGGGATAGATCTGACAGGACCACTTCCAATATCGAAAGGATGGGATAAATATGCCATAGTGGCCATAGATTACTTCACCAAATGGGTAGAGGCGAAATCTCTAGCCATATTTACTGCAAAGAAGATAGTCACTTTCGTAGTGAGAAATATAATTACCAGATATGGGACACCTTATAAAATTATTTCTAACAATGACACCCAGTTTGAGAGAAAGGAATTCACAGTGCTTTGCAAGAAAAATAGCATAATAAAAAGTTTCTCCTTAGTCTCTCATCCACAGGAAAATGGACAAGTTGAAGCTACGAACCATCGAAAAACTACTAAATAAAAGGCTATAGAAAGCTAAAGAAAAGTGGGAAAAGGAACTCTTTTTAGTATTGTGGGCCTATCGAACTTCAACTAAAACCTTGTAGGGTATACTCCTTTTTCGCTAAACTACGGATATAAGGTCATGCTACTCGTCGAAGTTGAAATCTCATCACATAGTAGAATATCATATACCACAAAAAAGAATAAGAAATTGAAAGAAGTTGCCATGGATCTTATCCAGGATAGAAGGGATGAAGCAGTAGTAGTAGCGTCCACATATCGGCAAAGGATAGCAAAGACTTATGATGTGAGGATCAAAGAAAGAAAATTTTGCAAAGGGGATTTAGTACCGTGGAGAGTAATGGATAATACAAAAGACTCAACGGATGGAGCATTAGGACCAAACTGGGAAGTTCCATTAGTCATAGCAGAAGTTTTAGCAAATGGGGCATGTCGGTTTTCTAGACCTAATGGCATAGTCCCAAGAACTTGGAACTCAGAGCACCTCAGACCTTACTTTGTCTAACTTACATTGCTTACGTGATGTACATTATAGTATTATAAAGAAGTAATAATATTATAAACTGGAAGTACGAATATTATACAGCCCGATACAAAAATCTCTGTATTATCCATGGAAAAATCAACACACACTCACAAGTCACTTCCGGTAGTCACTGATTTAGCAAAACGCCAAGTTAGTGGGCGGAAATGGTAATCTGAACACTGAGAACGGTGATAATGGCCCTACACACTTGGACTTATATCAACGCGAGTCTAGCTTTTCAACCAAAATACTGCACTAGACAGGATATCAGACTACCCTAACCCAGTATGGATATTCCTATGATAAGAATCGTAGGAAGAATGGTTGTAGGGATATTGGATGACCTGAACCGGTATAAATACCTTCTATGTTAGTCAATTCAACATACCACATTGGACAAATGGATACTAAACAACAAGAACCAGTACAAAAAATCATGCACATGCGATAATGGGTTGTATATACAAACCTGATTTCTCAGTCGAATCTTATTTACCTTTCATAGCTCATCGCCATCGATCCAGAGGTATAGTTCCACTTGCGAACGACAATGGAAATCTCAAAACTAAGAACGGTGATGTTAGAGAAGAATGTGGCCCAATATGTAACGTCTCGACTTTTCGACGCTCGAAAGTCGACATTAATACATCCATTGTATCAACTGCCGCACAATCGAATGCCGGAAAACCGAAACATTAGGGTTTAAAAAGAAGAGGTAGAAGAAGATAGAAGAAAAATAAAGAAGAAGAAACAGAAACAATATCAGAATCTTACATTCGCAGCGGAACAATATATAATAGATAATCACTAGTCTTTTAAACAAAGAACTATATCAGTTTATACATACATCAATCAGTGTCAATATACAACTCAATACAACAATGCACAGTTACATAAACTTGTCCTCATACAAAATACATAGCGGAATAAATAAACAAGTACGGTAGTTCGTCTCGCCATCTAGCTCATCTCCAAAGCTCCAAAATATCCTGATAACATAACTCTAGGCTGCCCGTGTGGAAAATTATGGGCACCCAGAGTTTAGAAAGGGAACAATAAACTCCGAGTCAGTCATGGTGACTGGTGTGAGATCGTAAAACAGTTATTTTCACAAAGAAAATAAAAGAAATTCGCAATGCTTTTGGAAAATGGAACTACCATAAGGCCTCCCGCCACACACACAATGCAAACGCAGAATTGGAGGAGATTTCTCCTTATGATAGTCAAAGATGCTTACTACGAAAGATCAGTTGATATTATTATTAATGTCTAGTGTGGAAAACATTTCGAAAGTACAATATTAATCTTAGCCAGCATAGACATTTCGCACTTATGCATACTATAGCCACTATGTTCAATAGCAGGTTACCGCCACATTCTATAGCAGGTTATACAACTAAAACCGTACAGCGCGCGTATTGTTTCTTTGGATTTCTCACAAATGGTCAGGCAAAGGAACTTCCTTATACCGAAATGGAAACGCCTCTGGAAAGACGCCCCGAGAACCTAACCGGATCCCTGCAAACACAAGGCCGACGCTACCTCACGCTGTACAGCTGTAACTAGGTAGCTAACACACAAGCTATGCCATCCCCCGGTCGTTACCGACCTTTATCCGAGGATTCTCAACCACAAAGCAACAACCACAAAGTATAATAAATTTGCAGCATCAACATAGGTAAAATATCTGGGCTCCATACCATGATATCACCTTTTATCCAAAAGGAAATGACATACCCTAGGGGCGCGACCCCTAAAACCTTGCCGCAACATTCCTGTTTCGACCATTACCAAGTTGTGAGACTCGACGAAGTCTCGTCCACAAAGCTACGCTTTTTTCACAAAGCCATGCTTTGATCACAAATGATCAACAAATGACCATCAACACACAGCAACACTCAGCATGTCACACTACCAAATTGGGAGTATATCATTGATAACCTTCAACTACATAACCTCTGAGCTCGTACGTCTCAGAGAAGGGTGTTAAGCTAAGAGAATAAATTCTCCGCCACCAACAGAAATGTATTTGAAAGAAATCAGCTTTATATCTCAAAGTGTAATGTCAGACATACAGCCATACAAGTCTGTTCTGGGTTTGAACAAAACCGAAGGCACTTCCGAAGAAGCCCTTGCAATCCGGATATTCACTAATCACGTCCAGACTTCCCATCACAAGAAGAGTGATATAAATCTCTATACCGGAGCAACTCGGTGCAGAGACATTCGACAGGTTGTCCTTTCATTTTCGAAAATACCCGGTCTTTAACACTGGTCTTCAAATAATGTCCATTCACGACGTATCACTATTCGGAATGGGTTATATGACACAAAGTCCTCTCCCGGCTTAACCGAATAATGAGAGTTTATTTTAAAAACAAATTCAAGTGCCATTTCAAAGGCAAATATTGATAGTCGGTTATTTAACTATCAACAACATTCACAACAATCAATCAATTTAAATAATTTTACCAAATTATTAAATTTTCAAATATCTTCACAAGATATATATTTCCCATACTTCATCACTTTGAAAACAAATTTCAAATCACTTTTCACTCTTGGGATAAAAATTCCCGATATTATTTATTTCCCTTTTTCTTTATGAATTCCATTGTGAATTTAAATTTCCCAATATTCAAATATACATGATTTTCAAATCGTTTTCCAAATATTCACTTATATACGATTTTCAAGTCGTTTTCCAAATATTCGCTTTCAAACACCAAATCAATTACAAATTGATTTCTAAATTTATTTCCACCCCAAATCAATTACAAATTGATTTCTATGTTTATTTCAATACAAATCAACCTTTCATTCAACATCAAATAAATTTTCATATCGATTTCCCAAAGATTTATCTTCAAATACTAAATCAATTATCAATTGGATTTCAAACAAATTTATCACCTTTTAAAATAAATTCCTTTATCTCTTCCGAACCATCTAAAATTCCATCTTAAATAAATTCTTCAACTTTTAAACAATATTACTCAAAATCCTTTTATAAAAATCCTTTCCCATATTTTTGGAAATAATTCGATAAGATTACAAAAATCAATTTTTTCCTTTCTTTTAAATTCCTTCTTTCAAATTAAGTCAATTCTTAAAAATAAATTCCCAAAATCTAATTTTATTTATTTCTGGTATCCAACGATACCAAAAATACATTCGGCCAAATTATAGCCTTTAACAAATTCAATCACAAATATAATCATTCACAGATTATAAATAAATAATCACACAGCATATAAAACAAATCCATACAACATATGAAACAAATTCATATAATTTGAGGAATCCAGTTGGATCCCTCCAACTTGTTTCCCTGCATCCACAGACGTTAGCACAATACCAATTCCACTTCGAGGTGGAATATCACGGTATATGGGATTTATAAAATATCATTCCGCTATTATGCGGCACATAGGGTCTCATCCGCTATATAATGCGGGAAATCAACTCCAAATACATATATAATACCAATTCCACTTCACGGTGGAATATCGCGGTATATGTTTTTAATAAATAACCTCCGCTTAATATGCGGCGTATAATGTCTATTTCAATACAACCAATAACAATCATCATTCAATTCACACAATCAAGCAATTTTAAATTTAACTATTTAAAATTTAAATCGAAACACAATTCGATTGAGTGAGGAGTTCTCACCTTGCTTCCAATAATAGTTGCAGTATTTTTATTTCAAATAAAATTAAACGCACGTTTAATTTTACTCAAAATTATCACTAGCTCCAATCGACTCAAACTAGCTCCATTGCATAGTGCTCGACAAAATGAACCCAACGCAATTCGTTTCGTCAGTTTTCGACCTCGTATCAAAAAGTTACAGCATTTAGAAGTTCGTACGAATTTATACAAATCAATTTACATTTTTATTTTTTATTTACAAACCCTTAAAAAAATCTAGGCCGCTGATCTTCAACTCCAGATCATAGCCGCACCTTCCTTTTCTTCCCCAGTCTATTCGAACACAACTGAAGAACCCACCACGTCGTTCGTCCACGAATTAACGTGACCACCTACGCTCGACTATTTGTCGATCAGCCAACACCGATCGAAAGGCCATCGCCACCCCTATCATCGCCGTAAATATTGATGAACTCGGTCGCGTCCTCCTCTAGAAAAGCGCACATGAATGCTGGTCGTTTGAATGAAGTTTGACGTTGATCCGAAGCTCCGTTTCCGATCACAGCCGTTGAGATCGAAGATCTCGATATGCTCTACAAAGTTGCAGTTGGAAGTTTCTTGTAATTGTTAATGGATTGGATGAAAAACGAGGAAGAACGAAACAAGATTCTGGCCATTAAACTATAACCGGCGGCTAGGGTTAGTTCTGCTCTAGTTTGTTTGCAAATGGAAGAAAGAGGTGGCCTTTTATAGAAAATTGCAAATCACTATTCACTCGAAAAATTCCGAACTCCAAACGAAGCGTGCCGGCTGACGTTACTAAGGTTTTACCCGCGTTCCGGACTCAATGGAACATGTTTCGAAAGCCAATTCGATCATATGTGCGAGTTACAGAATTAAACGATCAATTTAAATTAAATCGATTAAAACAATTTCTATGCGTTTTGGCTTGCCCTGGACAAACAGTAAATCCGATTGACACGAAATTTGAAACCATAAAATAATTTAACATTACGGATCCGATGAAACTAGTTTCGTCGAAATCCGAGACTGTTTGAAAAATGACTATTTTTAGTCGTCAATTAAATATTAAAATATTCAATTTCTACAAATTAACTTTTAATTCTTCTATAACATCATTATAACTTCAATATGATTTAATATAACTTTATAAATCATTTTTATACACATTTAATCCAATTTCCAATTATTTCTGGAATTTCAAATATTTAATTATCGATTTAATTATCCAATTAAATCACTATATTCGAAATATAATTCTATTTGACTTACAAATCTTACTTGTTAATATTTAAAATTAATTAAATATCTGAATTTCAAATGACAGATATTCTGGGTCGTTACAATCTTCCCCCCTTAAAAGAATTTCGTCCTCGAAATTGCAAAGTAAGAAAAAAAATGCCCCAAATTCATTAACTTTTCAAAAATCCACTTAGTGAAAATTATATATTCACTTTTTCCAAAACCTTTAACTTCAACCAAAACAATGGTTTCCATTTTCTAGTTCAATTCCTACGTTTTATTACAATTTCGAAATCAACTTTTCATTAACAAATTTTTTCCAAAAGTTCAAAAAATTTCTAACTCCGAAAATTTACGGAAAATTTTGGCAGAGTCTCCTTTGTACGGAGGAGCTTTCGCAAAATCACAATAGATATAAATATATATACATCGACCCACACAGTCAAAAAAGCAGAAAAACAGTTCATATTTCCTATTTTTATTGCGTAGGCGTACCTTTTTAGCATTTTTAAGCAAAGCAGTTATTTATTAAGCATTTTAGCGCGACCCAACCAGCCAAACGGCAGCCACGACACCTGTACTTACTCAATTTAAACACGTATATATAAAGTTATTAACAATTTACTCTTTTTAAACAACTACAACACATGCATATTAAAAGAAATGCATACTAAACAAGGTTTATAAGCAACTTATATAATTTCGACATCACTTGTAATTTGTTTACAACCAATTCATATACAACGACATTCATTTCTTCATTTTCAATTAGTTTACATTCACTAATTTAAATTCAAGTTGGTTCACTTTCAATTTGGATTCAATTACATAGCTTTCCATTTCACTAATTCAATTTCATTAACACTTAATGAATTATACTATATACAATCAACCAACAATCATATAACAACCAATGTATATTCAACACAACCAAATTTATTCACTTTGTTTACCTTCAATTTGGTTTAACACTTTTTAATTTTCCAATTGGTTTAATATTAAATTGGCTTTCATTGAATTTCCAATTTATTAGCTTTTAATGAATTAATACTTACATCCATTATTCCATATCAATTCATTTACATTAGATTGATTAACATTCAATCCATTAGTTCAATTCAATCGCTAATTCATTTTACAAATAAAGTTGAATCTCATTACATAACTCAAGTTCATATTCATCACTTCATTTCATTAATTCACTTTATTAATTTACTTTGATATCAAAATCAACTTCATTCAACATTACTTAAGTTATATTTCATTTCAAACATCATTTGTTTAACTTAACTTAAATTTCCACTTATAAATCCAATTCAAATTCCAATTCTAAAGTAAATTCTATTTAACTTTTACCAAAGTCAAATTTCATCAATTATTAAAATTCATATCTCATTTTGCTTAACAAAATTGTTTAACCATTTTATCATTTGGTTTCACTTACATTTTCTCACTCTATAAGTTATACAACTCATTATTCAACTTCCAAATCTGATTTAATTTATTTAACTTCCTTTAGTTAAATTCCAAATCATATATTTACTATGCTAACCCAAATTTTATTCCAACTTTACCAAAGCTAAATTTATTATCTCATATTATAAGTTCAAAGCTCATTTTACTTATATTCATCAATTTCAACTTGGATTTTTAATTTCAAATTTGTTTATCACAACAAAACTTCAATTTCCAATTTACTATGGTAGCAAATCAATCACACAGAAACTCGAAAATAATACTGATGATGCTGCAGTCATCACCCTTATTATTTCCCAGCAACACTAGTGAATTCAGTGCTTTTTCTGTTCTTTCAAAATTTTCCTTTTATTTACAAATCACATTTATAAATCTTACTTATATAATTTCACTATTTTACTTTACTTATACAAGATTATTTCACAATTGTAAAATCATTTTAATTATAATTCTATACTTATACAATTGTTACTCTTATATAATTTATTCTTTCATAATTATTGTTTTTATTTAGATTATTCAAACAACTTTTATTAATATATATATTTTCTTACATTTTCAACAACCAAACAATTCATTTTTATATACACTTTAATAATTCTAAAAATTATTTCCTTTATATACAAAATATAATCGAGGTAAAATTATTTCAATTACCCAATTTAAAACCATACCATGCCGGTTTATCTCGTTTAAGAGTTTAGAAACCCCTATTGATACAGTTAGCTAGACTGCACTGACCAGAATCCATAAACACTCAACCGATAAGTCAACACAATACAAAACAATTTCATATTCACTAACAAATACGCGCTCATATCTATTATTACACTCATACTCATTCTAGAGTACTACTGACTCTATCTCTAATGAGTAATTCCCAATAGAGCCAAGGTTATCGCTTAACCATATGCTCTGATGCCACATGTAACGTCTCGACTTTTCGACGCTCGAAAGTCGACATTAATACATCCACTATATCAACTGCCGCACAATCGAATGCCGGAAAACCGAAACATTAGGGTTTAAAAAGAAGAGGTAGAAGAAGACAGAAGAAAAATAAAGAAGAAGAAACAGAAACAATATTAGAATCTTACATTCGCAGCGGAACAATATATAATAGATAATCACTAGTCTTTTAAACAAAGAACTATATCAGTTTATACATACATCAATCAGAGTCAATATAAAACTCAATACAACAATGGACAGTTACATAAACTTGTCCTCATACAGAATACATAGCGGAATAAATAAACAAGTACGGTAGTATGTCTCGCCATCCAGCTCATCTTCGAAGCTCCAGAATATCCAGAATATCCTGATAACATAACTCTAGGCTACCCGTGTGGAAAATTATGGGCACCTAGAGTTTAGAAAGGTAACAATAAACTCCGAGTCAGTCATGGTGACTGGTGTGAGATCATAAAACAGTTATTTTCATAAAGAAAATAAAAGAAATTTGCAATGCTTTTGGAAAATTGAACTACCATAAGGCCTCCCGCCACACACACAATACAAACGCAGAATTGGAGGAGATTTCTCCTTATGATAGTCAAAGATGTTTACTACGAAAGATCAGTTGATATTATTATTAATGTCTAGTGTGGAAAACATTTCAAAAGTATAATATTAATCTTAGCCAGCATAGACATTTCGCACTTATGCCTACTATAGCCACCATGTTCAATAGCATGTTACCGCCACATTCCATAGCAGGTTATACAACTAAAACCGTATAGGGCGCGTATTGTTTCTTTGGATTTCCCACAAATGGTCATGCAAAGGAACTTCCTTACACCGAAATGGAAACGCCTCTGGAAAGACGCCCTGAGACCTAACCGGATCTCTGCAAACACAAGGTCGACGCTACCTCATGCTGTACAGCTGTAACTAGGTAGCTAACACACAAGCTATGCCATCTCCCGGTCGTTACCGACCTTTATCCGATGATCCTCAACCACAAAGTATAATAAATTTGCAGAATCAACATAGGTAAAATATTTGGGCTCCATACCATGATATCACCATTTATCCAGAAGGAAATGACATACCCTAGGGGCGCGACCCCTAAAACCTTGCCGCAACGTTCCTGTTTCGACCATTACCGGGTTGTGAGGCTCGACGAAGTCTCGTCCACAAAGCTACGCTTTTTTCACAAAGCCATGCTTTGATCACAAATGATCAACAAATGACCATCAACACACAGCAACACTCAGCATGGCACACTACCAAATTGGGAGTATTCACTGATAACCTTCAACTACATAACCTCTGAGCTTGTACGTCTCATAGAAGGGTGTTAAGCTAAGAGAATAAATTCTTCGCCACCAACAGAAATGTATTTGAAAGAAAACAGCTTTATATCTCAAAGTGTAATGTCAGACATACAACCATACAAGTCTATTCCGGGTTCGAACAAAACCAAAGGCACTTCCGAAGAAGCCCTTGCAATCCGAATATTCACTAATCACGTCCGGACTTCCCATCACAAGAAGAGTGATATAAATCTCTATACCGGAGCAACTCGGTGCAGAGACATTCGACAGGTTGTCCTTTCATTTTCGAAAATACCCGGTCTTCAACACTGGTCTTCAAATAATGTCCATTCACGACGTATCACTATTCGGAATGGGTTATATGACACAAAGTCCTCTCCCGGCTTAACCGAATAATGAGAGTTTATTTTAAAAACAAATTCAATTGCCATTTCAAAGGCAAATATTGATAGTCGGTATCAACAACATTCACAACAATCAACCAATTTAAATAATTTTCCCAAATTATTAAATTTTCAAATATCTTCACAAGATATATATTTTCCACACTTCATCACTTTGAAAACAAATTTCAAATCACTTTTCACTCTTGGGATAAAAATTCCCGATATTATTTATTTCCCTTTTTCTTTATGAATTCCATTGTGAATTTAAATTTCCCAATATTCACTTATACACGATTTTCAAATCATTTTCCAAATATTCACTTATATACGATTTTCAAGTTGTTTTCCAAATATTCACTTTCAAACACCAAATCAATTACAAATTGATTTCTAAATTTATTTCAACCCCAAATCAATTACAAATTGATTTCTAAGTTTATTTCAACACAAATCAATTTTTCATTCAACATCAAATAAATTTTCATATCGATTTCCCAAAGATTTATCTTCAAATACTAAATCAATTATCAATTGGATTTCAAACAAATTTATCACCTTTTAAAATAAATTCCTTTATCTCTTTCGAACCATCTAAAATTCCATCTTAAATAAATTCTTCAACTTTTAAACAATATTACTCAAAATCCTTTTATAAAAATTCTTTCCCATATTTTTGGAAATAATTCGATAAGATTACAAAAATCAATTTTTTCCTTTCTTTTAAATTCCTTCTTTCAAATTAATTCAATTCTTAAAAATAAATTCCCAAAATCTAATTTTATTTATTTCTAGTATCCAACGATACCAAAAATACATTCGGCCAAATTATAGCCTTTAACAAATTCAATCACAAATATAATCATTCACGGATTATAAATAAATAATCACACAACATATGAAACAAAACCACACAACATATGAAACAAATTCATATAATTTGAGGAATCCAGTTGGATC
This sequence comes from Allium fistulosum, assembly GCA_030737815.1. Classification (NCBI taxonomy): domain Eukaryota; kingdom Viridiplantae; phylum Streptophyta; class Magnoliopsida; order Asparagales; family Amaryllidaceae; genus Allium; species Allium fistulosum. The sequence goes on from CM060906.1 coordinate 1,044,836,394, forward strand.
CCTCCAACCTGTTTCCCTGCATCCACAGACATTAGCACAATACCAATTCCACTTCGAGGTGGAATATCGCGGTATATGGGATTTATAAAATATCATTCCGCTATTATGCGACGCATAGGGTCTCATCCGCTATATAATGCGGGAAATCAACTCCAAATACATATATAATACCAATTCCACTTCACGGTGGAATATCGTGGTATATGTTTTTAATAAATAACCTCCGCTTAATATGCGGCGTATAGGGTCAATTTCAATACAACCAATAACAATCATCATTCAATTCACACAATCAAGCAATTTTAAATTTAAATATTTAAAATTTAAATCGAAACACAATTCGATTGAGTGAGGAGTTCTCACATTGCTTCCAATAATAGTTGAAGTATTTTTATTTCAAATAAAATTAAACGCACGTTTAATTTTACTCAAAATTATCACTAGCTCCAATCGACTCCAAACTAGCTCCATTGCGTAGTGCTCGACAAAACGAACCCAACGCAATTCGTTTCGTCAGTTTTCGACCTCGTATCAAAAAGTTACAGCATTTAGAAGTTCGTACGAATTTATATAAATCAATTTACATTTTTATTTTTTATTTACAAACCCTTAAACAAATCTAGGCCGCTGATCTTCAACTCCAGATCATAGCCGCACCTTCCTTTTCTTCCCCAGGCTATTCGAACGCAACCGAAGAACCCACCACGCCGTTCGTCCATGAATTAACGTGACCACCTACGCTCGACTATTTGTCGATCAGCCAACACCAATCGAAAGGCCATCGCCACCCCTATCATCGCCGTAAATATTGATGAACTCGGTCACGTCCTCCTCTAGAAAAGCACACACGAACGCTGGTCGTTTGAATGAAGTTTGACGTTGATCCGAAGCTCCGTTTCCGATCACAGCCGTTGAGATCGAAGATCTCGATATGCTCTACGAAGTTGTAGTTGGAAGTTTCTTGTAATTGTTAATGGATTGGATGAAAAACGAGGAAGAATGAAACGAGATTATGGCCATTAAACTATAACCGGCGGCTAGGGTTAGTTCTGCTCTAGTTTGTTTGCAAATGGAAGAAAGAGGTGGCCTTTTATAGAAAATTGCAAATCACTATTTACTCGAAAAATTCCAAACTCCAAACGAAGCATGCCGGCTGACGTTTCCAAGGTTTTACCGCGTTCCGGACACAATGGAACGTGTTTCGGAAGCCAATTCGATCATATGTGCATGTTACGGAATTAAACGATCAATTTAAATTAAATCGATTAAAACAATTTCTATGCGTTTTGGCTTGCCCCGGACAAATGGTAAATCCGATTGACACGAAATTTAAAACCATACAATAATTTAACATTACGGATCCGACAAAACTTGTTTCATCGAAATCCGAGACTGTTTGAAAAATGACTATTTTTAGTCGTCAATTAAATATTAAAATATTCAATTTCTACAAATTAACTTTTAATTCAATTTTAAAAGTTCTATAACATCATTATAACTTCAATATGATTTAATATAACTTTATAAATCATTTTTATACACATTTAATCCAATTTCCAATTATTTCTGGAATTTCAAATATTTAATTATCGATTTAATTATCCAATTAAATCACTATATTCGAAATATAATTCTATTTGACTTACAAATCTTACTTGATAATATTTAAAATTAATTAAATATCTGAATTTTAAATGACGGAAATTCTGGGTCGTTACACAATATATGTATGGCATTATGCCCCCAAATAGGGGGGCAGGTCGTACCAAGCATGTAACTAATGACATTACGCCCTCAAGCAAGGGGGCATGTCATACCAGGTATATGGCCAAACATACAACCAAGGACATTACGCCCCCAAATAGGAAGCAGGTCGAAACAAACATACGACCAAAGACACGGCCAAGGAGATTCCGCCCCAAATAAAAGGGCAGGTCATCCAAAGAGCACTACCCACCGCCTTCACTCAGTAGTGGTACTAAAAATACTAAATGCGAGAGACTACTGCAATCTCAGAAATGAGATCCGTGGCATTAAATCAAATGATACAGGTTAGAGCACAAAAGGCCCACGTCCTAAATAGTTGGAAAGAAAGAGAAACCAGATAGGAATAACAAAAGGTGCAAGATCGGGTGCATAAGACAACAAATCTACCACGACTTATGACCGTAGTAGACTTGAAGTCACACCCATTCTTACTGAGAACCGCTTTCAAGACACGAGGGAACCGACTTGAAGTCACAACACTAACCCGGCCCGAGCTTAGCAACCAATGGAACTGCAATATGAGACAAATATTATAAGTATTAAGGAACATGGGCAAGACACAACGACTACATCTAAAATTGAAGTCAAATACGACATACCGTATCGAAGTTTAGAGACAATATATATCGAGCTGAGATGAGCTCGTCTTCAAGGCTCATGTTTTGTCAAACCTATGGGAACAAGTTCACACCAGCACATACCGAGGGCAACTTAGACCGCTCTATATATAGTTGAAAGCACATTAAATGGGTTGTATACAGGGCCACTCGGTTTATACTTCAATGCAGAGCCATACATATAATTCAAATCACAAATAGCCACAGGCATGTTCTGACCTGATATAATGTCAAGTCAAGCAAAGACAACAAAAGGGCAACATGACTTGGGCCTCAGGCAATATTCACCGCTGTATCTCTTCATATGCATCAACACCAAAATATCAAATACTGGTCGGCATAGACACAGCGATGTCAATAAGTGACAACAAATATCTCTTTGGAGGCCCATAAGCAAGGTCAATTCAAATTTAAATTCTTCCACCACAATTTCGGATTTTCCCGCTCTAATTTTGGGATTCCCGCCTCCATTCAAACTTCCCGCTGAAGAGACGTCGGTAATCCAGTCATGACCAATAGACAATACGGATAAACAACATCTGGCATGGTCCAAGGATTAAGGCATAAAGGTGAGATAGAAATTCAAAAAATCTGCATGCATTTCAAGACTATAAATAGAAAAGGCACTGTAGCATGAAAGGGACTTCTTCCTCTTTTGACATTTCTTCTTTTGGAAACCTTCAAGGTTCAACTGTACTTACTACCATAAAATTATGTACCAAATCATTGATAAAGGAAGAAAGAGAAACTTTCCTATGGATGTAGAATTTCTTAAAATCTGAACCACGTAAATCTCGTGTCCTTTACTGTTTTATTCTATTTTCTCGCTAGTTATAATACTAAACTCTTTTTTACCTGTACTTGAATTAAATATTGGTCAGATCTGACACTTTAACAAACAGTTAAAGTGCAGCTACTCGATTGTGTAAGCGTTCAATGGCATAATCACTACCTCATGGCAAAATTAAGACTACATAGTCTTGCTAAATTCAAAATCAACAAATTAATTAGCAAATCAATTATTTTGTATGTAATCGAGGAGTTGAAAGACGAAAAAGTTCCTCAACACCATCTCATTTCACTTATGATTGGAAAGAATCCTATTGTCCTTTCCTCCAAATCTTACTTTCTATAAGAACATCCTCCGCAATTTCAATGCTTGCAAACAATAATATCTTTTTCTTAACGGGAACCCAAATCCTTGAACTGACTATCCTTTACACAATCTTAAATCCAACTTCATCTAGGATATCTTTTGTAGTTTGAACTTCCAAACTTTATCATTCCTCAATACAATCCCATCAATGGGTCTTTCCCCAAACATAACTTCTCACCATTTTATTCCAACTGTTTTATGGTCAAGAAAACTCAAGAAAAAAAGGTGCTTTGCCATTTCAATCCAATAGACAATGTTAAATACTTAAATAGCATCGTACCCAAAACCCTTCTAGGAACATCTAAAATGGACGATGTCCTAGCCTAGGGAGCATCTTACGGAACTCATATCACCTCGGCCCCAACAATATACTTGTAATTGCGATGACAACTCAAGTATTCATAGTATATAAATATCGTCCTAGAACGTATACTGTAACACGACAACGCACTTCCCTGGTACCTATAGTTGCCTAAGCCAAAAGAAACATGTGTGGCGTAATATTACCAGAAATGTTGGATCAACAACACCCATCCAAAAATAATCCAAGTCGTCTTCCTCTTTTGGCGATGTTAAAACAACTAATACTTTAGGGACTTATAATTTATAAATAACTTAAACCATCTCTAGGACTTGAGAGCAAAACAATAGCTCCCATCTCAAGATCATGGATTGGATAATTCTTCTCGTATACTTTTAAATATTAACCAGTATAACAAACAACTCTACCTTCCTGCATCAAAAAAACCCAATCATATACCGCAAGCACCGATATATACAACAAACGCCGTCGAATCATCAAGGAGTACTAAAATAGGTGTACTAGTCAATAACTCCTTTAGCTAAATAAAAGCATGCTCACATTTTGAGTTCCATAAAAAACTAAATTCTTTTTATAGCAGTCAGCCAATCCGAAAAATCTTCTTGCATACGTAGCATTCTTTGATATAATAAAATATCTTGACTTACTCTTTCTTTACTCTGAAATATATTTTGCCCAAATCATACTTTTCAAACTTTCTTATGCGAAGATTCTACAATTCAAACCATACTGGGTTAGAAAAATACAAAATGGTGTTCACTCCTCACTATTATAGGAATTTTGAGTTAGTACTCTACCCTTCCAATTCAAAGGTTGATTGAAAAGGTCACTAAATCTCCATATTACTTCCTATCTCTACCCTAAAATATTCCAATGCTTCTGAACTCCATAGTCAATTTAATCCTTACAGGCCGTGTAATCTTATTTATCTAACTCTAATTTAATTATTTCCTGTCAAGTTGAAGTGATAGTCATACTTTCAATTTACCTTTTAAATCAAATTCTTTGATTTTAACATCAGCTCCACAAGACTGGTAATTTTTAAAACTGTAAAATCCTCTGTTAATTTAACAAACATTTTCTTTTGACCAAAAATCATGACTTCTTTCTTCAATTATATTTTTATCCCAAAACGGGTCAGCTTAGCTTAGAAAAGTGGACATATAACATATCTTTCTAAACTTTTCCTTGAAAAATAAGAAATTCTCACAAAAGTGTATACTAAAGGAAAATGTGATATTTTAGCTTATTATTGTTGTGGTTGTTGTTATTCTAAAGTGTGATCGAAATATTTATAAAAGACATTCCCAAGCACTGACTGTTTCTTATTTATAAAAGAGATTCAAAAGTTTCATTGTCAAAAGCAAAGTACACATCTAGGGTAAGTGCAATAATGTGCCTTTAAAGTGGTTATTGAAATTTTCTTTTATCAAATTATTTTAATTTCACTTTTTAAATACATTTTATAAAGTTTATATGATCGTTTTATAAAAAATCATAAACCAACTTATTTTTCTTTTAAAAGTATCAGACATCACTGTTTCTAACTTTTAGAAAATATTTTCACTAGTTTATCACTTAAATTGGAGTAGATAAAAGAAACCTAATTTACCCAAGTCCAATACACCTAACAATGCTTTAAGTGAATATGGTTTCCATCCCTCTTCTTCAAAGATGGTTAACTCAAGTTTATCTTCCAATATAGGAACATTCTATTTGGAAATTTAAGTCAAATGGAGTCTTAGCAACTACTACCAATATAAGAATAGGACTTCCACTTTAACTGGAGGTATTTTCACTAAGTTTGTAAAGTTCTTCTTTCTTGTTCCTGTTACAATAACGACCCAGGAATTTTAGTCATTTGAAGTTGAAAATATTTAATTTATTAAAATATCCGAATATTAGTTTTATAAGCTAAACAGCTAGAATTTCAAAGATAGGGGTTTATATGAATATGTGGATTGTGAATATAGTATGAATAAAAAAATAATTTTGAAAGCTGATTTAAATTCTATTTGAATAAGAATGAAGATAGTAAACTTTAATTTATAATTAAAGTGATCAAAATTGGGTTTAAATCATAATTGGTTTTAATTAACATGTGAAAATAGCCTTTCGAGGCACTGTCTCGGATTTCAATGAAACCAGTTTCATTGGATCCACAACAGTGAGTTATTATGTGCCATCGAATTTTGGGAAGATCGGATGTATCGTTTGGTCGTGCGAGCTCAAAACGCTTAGAAACTAATTACATAAATTAATATAATTTAACCAGGTTTGAATAGCTATCTTCTGTGTATGATTGAATAAGGTCTTGAGACTAATTCTATTGTGTTCGGAATAGGGTATTTAGTATAAAATGCTAGGCAGCACGCCACGCTTGGAGTTCAAGATTTTAGAATGTATACTACCAGATATTTTTAAATAAAAATATGTTAGCCCATACCTTACCCATGCTTTGTACTACTCAGCCCATACCCTTGCCCATGTTCTCACCCTTACTTCCTTCCCTCTATAAAATCATGTGTTATCAGAGAATTGGGTTCAAGAATTTCAAATTTAAAACATAGCCAAAATCTAACAATCTACATCCATCAGAGCCATTTTCAACGTTATCGGGCAAAGTCACCAACTAGGGGATTGATTGTGACGACGTGTGGAGCAACTTGAATGGTTAGATCATCGTAAATCGTCGCATGGTGGTCACAGTTTCGAGATGAACATGGTTTGAGTTTTCATCGATTCTGACGAATGGGTGAACTTTCAGGTGATGATGCCTGAAGGAAAAGTGTAGAGGGTGAGGAGGGTGGGGCGATGGCGAAGTTTGGTGGCAATCTATCAACTGTGGCGGTCGGAATCTCGAGTTTAACGTGCGGCATTTATAGGTTCATTTTTGACGAATGGCGCCGTTAGGCGAGGTGGCACTAGTGGCGTAAGGTGCGGTTGGGCTAGGCGAGGCGATGGCATGAAGGCAGCAGCGTCTGGTCAAGTGACGTGGCGGCCGTGAGCGATTGAAGTTCAGCCTGGGTTGGATCGAACACGGGAGGGAGAAGGAATTCAGAGGGCGGGTTATTATTTTAAAACAAGGTTAATTAAAACTAATGATTGTAATTAAGGAGTTATATTATATTTTAAAACTGTAAATCTTATATTTGCGATAACTTTTTCGTTTTAGGTTGGAATTGAACGCGACGAGTTGCGTTAGGGTCATATCAGCAAATACTACGGAATGGAGTGGCTTTAGCAACGATTGGAGCCCATAGGAATTTTAGCTAAATTCGAACGATGTTCGAATCTAGATGGAATCTAGAATGCTTCAGCGATAACTGGAGTTTCGGTGAGTTAAACTCACCTTTTCGGTTAACCAATATGTTATATAGTTAATAAAAATTATTAATTGGATGTTTGTATAATTTACTACTTTATCAGTCGGTTTGGTTGTATTCCCTCCCCTAGAGTGGATGATCTTTTATATATACTCGCCTAGTAGCGGATGACCTATATTAAATGATTTTATACTGTTTATGATGCGAGGGAATAAGTTAGAGGAAATCAACAGGATTCCTCAAATGTTGATTTTATTTACACGTGTCTGTGTGTGTATGTAGATGTATATAAGCTGTGATGCAGAAGGATAGGTTAGAGGGATCCAATGGGATTCCTCGTCATTGTCGATTTTAATTTCAATAATAATCCTGTTATACGAAATTTTGAAAATCAAACCTGATTGTTGACGCTATGGGTTATGACATTGTTATATGTTCAAAACTTAAACGATGTAGTGATAGAAAATCAATATCAATATTGGTTAAGTGTTTGGTAGCTATTGGCCTTAAATTAGTATTTTGAAATATTATGAATTGCCATTTGAGTTGGAGTTGGTTTGTGAGATAGGAAATGATTTTGAATCCGAAATGGGTTTCGGAAATATTTTGTTTTAAAAGATTTAACTTATATTTTACTCCAAACTTTTTATTTGTCTTTTCTAAGTTATTTATTTATATTTAATATTGCTTTAAAAGTTAGTTATCAATATTTTAATATCCAGAAAATTTAATTATTTAAATAATCAATATAGTTTGAAATTAATAATAACGATTTCTTAATAATGTTTGGAAATAAATTATTACTATTTATAATAATGGTAAAAATTAATTATTATTGTTTATTTATAATGTTTTGAAATTATTAGATATTATTTTTAAGATATTTTAAAGTTAATAATTATTATTTTATTGTTAATGATTATTATTATATAATAGTGTTTTAAAGTAAATTATTGGACTTTATTTATAAATGCTACAGATTTATAAATAGAGTTTTATAAACAGATTTGGGTTTTTATAAGAGGAGTTTTATAACATGGCTTGGAAACTTAAAAGAAGATTAGTTAAAGGATAAAGAGAGTTTTCTAAATGGTTTTCGATATTTATAAAAGAATTTTAGAAATGGGTTATATATTTATAAAAGGATTTTTATAAATGGTTTATGAATTTATAAAAATGATTTTAGGAATGTATAAAAGGAGTTTTATAAATGGTTTATGGATTTGTAAAGGGTTTATAAATGATTTTAGGAATGTATAGAAGGGAGTTTATAAATGATTTCAAAGATTTATGAATGGGGTTATAATTAAATTTGTTCTGGAATTGTGTAGAAAGAAAATCTTTATTTGTTTTGTGAATATACTTATATCGTTGAGATAAGTATATGGATATTGTCTAGGTATTGAAAATATAAGGATTTGTGAATGAATCTTTGTAAAAGTATCTTGATACAAGTATTTATAAAGCGGTTTAAATTAATGAAAAGATTATTTAATGAGGTTAGTGGTTGCTTAAGTGCTTAACCAATGTTGGTTTTTCCTATGAAATTAAATCCCTGATTTGAATATGTGCTTGTTTGATAGCTAAATTATCGACTATCAAATATGGACCCAAACGTAACTTTGGAAATATCTAGAAGAAACACGTGAGTTATATGGCACAATCATCTCTAATGATGATGTACCATGCATATAAATCTCGCTTCGTTCTCCTAGGACAAATGATAAGGAAATCCGTCCAATAATGGTTAGGAGGTGATATCGCTCTTATCTTTGACTGTTTATTTCCTTAACAACCGGGGTTGAGTTTACTAGAAACTATCGAATGTTGTTTCGAAGAGACCGGGATCGGATATGTTATCTGATAACCACTTCGATCCAAATCAAGTGTTTCAAAGTGAAGATATCTTGAAGATGATGGAATTGAAGACGGAGCTCTTTGACGTGCAAGGGCTACTTACTACTAATCCTGAGTGTAACATCTCCCTACTTGGAGGTCCAAAACTTATGGCTACGGATGCTGCAGTCATCCATAGTTATTAATCCTTAGCAACCAAATACAGTGATATTAGGTACGTTGATACATAGAAACACAAGAATATGGAAAAAAATTTAAACAGCAAACAAATTCCACATTCCATTTCAAAATGTTCCAAATTGGTTACATAATCCCAATTCACAGATGTAACGACCCGTAAAATTTCAACCGTTTTAATAACGTAATTAGTTGAAATTTTGTGAAATTTTAAACGATAAAATTTTGAAATAAAAATTTAATATTTGGAATACGTCTTGTTAAACATAGCAACTGGTAAATTTTCGTCCGAAAATACGAAAGTTTATTTCGCGCGTAAATTCACTTCAATTCAATCAGTTAAAAAGTAATGAAAATAAAATGTTTCCGAAACCTAAACATTTTTACATAGAAAAATTCTAAATCATCTTCTGAGCAAGATTTTAGTTTGTCGTTTTTCCAAATTCGGACATCTTTGGCTCCGTCGTTCTTATTTTCTGCAAAATAGCAGTATTCTAGTACCGATATCGATTTTTATCGGATGATCGTACAATTGATATCTATATACCGTTTTGATCGTCTTGTCGTGCTGATCTTTACGGTATATTTATTTCTTTGTGTTGAAATCCGGTACATAGCGGAATCCGTATAAATGGTTAACTGTATCGGTCTGTATTGTTCTCAGTGACCATTCGTATCCAACGCTTAGACCAATGGACTGTTGTTTTTATTACTTCTTGAATTCAGCTGTAGACTTTTCCAACGGCAACCTGACTTTTAGCATTTTCAAGAAATTTAATGATTCGACCTTACGTTCCCATTAGTTAACATCGTATGCTAGTAAAATTATGGTCCGCATTTTGCTTTCAGAGGGTTTGTTTCATTTCAAAATTGGAGAGCACGTGCATGCATTAATTCTCCTCTCCTCCTATTCCTATCTTCCCTGTACCATTTTTCTCTTCCCTTCATGATTTCACCCTCTTCGCCATGCCCCCCTCCGCACTCATTGACCGCCACCACTTCGAACCCCTCCACCTTCTGCTCCACCTCAGCTGTTCGATCTCCGCCCACCTTTCCCTTCCGCCAAGGCAATGGCCACATCAGCACTCAGCATCTACACCCGCTTCCGCCCAAGCTCCAGCCCCGACAAGCATCGCCGTGCACCACCACACACGCCTCCAAGCGCCGGCGAGCCCAGCCTCCTCTTCCCAGATCGTGCTGCCCCTCCTTGCCGTTCACCTCACACCAACCGAGATCCACGCCCTACCCACCTATGCCGCAAGTCTTCCACGCGCCTAGCCTTGCCACCTTCTTCGAGTAGAAATTTTGGATACACCAACACATCTCGCCACCAGATCGCAGTTCCTGGTGCCGCGAGCAGTCAATTACCCTCTTCACGTTCTCTGGTCGTATGCAGTAACTCGGGTATATCATCCTCTAAACTATATATGTAAATAATAATATAAACAATTTATATTTTGGGTTGCATACAAGTTCTGTAGCTTTGGTCCTTTAATTGGTTAGCACTTGCTTTTATGAAATTTATTCGCATATATATATATATAGTACATATTAAACTGTACATGTTTAAGATTGATTTTGATTTTATATAGTACAAATTTTACTTTGTGGTCCAACGTAAAGTATATATAGTTATGTTAGTAATATAGATTGTGTATATACATAAGTTTTTAAATGTGTTATATTTGTTTGAACGTTGATTTTAATATGCATATTCATTATTTAATATGGGCGGTTTAAATATATATACATTTGACAAGTACATAAGATATGTGTAATCTGTAAATTTTATATACCTACAGTTCATATGTGATTCATCTTTTAGTATATATCTACTAGTATATATGCTACATGTTGTTTTATGTACTAGTTTGTATAAATTGATTTACAATATAATTAAATAAACATTGGCATTCAAGGTAGGCTTAGAGTTATCAGAGTACAAGATGGATTTTGAGTATGCATTCATTCTCTGTTTTGTATTTTTCTAACTTGTAGTTAATTTAAACGGAGATATGGTGTGGTGTAATATAATTCAAGTGATATGGTTCACTCTAAAAAAAAGAGTATATTTTATAAGTTATATAAATGTATATAATTTATTTCATAAGCATGGGAATAAATATAAATTTGAAAATAAATATATGTCTTAAATTGATTTTTGAAAAATAGCATGTATATATATTTCGTTTCAATTTATATCACAACTGATTCTGAATAGTTCTCATCGTTTTTCCAATTATCAGCTTCGTCCGTCGATTCGAGTTCAATCTTGCCTTGTCTTGAGATTCGTGCCTGGATTTTGTAACTCAACTTCATTGTCAATCGCTCTAGCCTCGAAAGGTGAGCACTCACTCACGATTAACGTTCTTTTATTTATTAAATTTGATTTCAATTGAAACGACAATTGAAATAGGTTGCTGTTAGTTAATTACACTGTTATGTATGTTTTGCCTGTATCAGTTCACCTGTGACATCTGACACCATTATCTGTTAATTATTTATGCGATGATAATACAGTTTGGCTGATAATTGATTGATTGTTGATGTTTATATTGGACGTTAAAATTGTAAAGGTTAAAATGATAAATAGTATGAAATTGAACTTGATATAGGACAGTTAAATGTTAAATTTGGTTAACTGACATTTGTATAATATGATCCCTTTAACTGTTGAATTTATTGACACGTAGGATTTGTTTAAATTACATTTTGAACCACTGAATGTATGTTGTTAAATTGATGATGTATGAAATTGTAAATAGATGACAAGTGAAAACCGTAATGTAATAATCTTTAATCTACATGAAATGATAGTGTAGATTCTAGAAATAATTTTATTAATTCGTACAAATAACAATGCGAATAAATACGGTTATTTCGGGATTATTTGAATTGATTATTGGATTGATATTGATTATTGTTATTGCTTGTTTATTTACTTGGACACCATCCCAGTTATCACACTGCAAGTTCCCTTTACTATGCTTTGATTTTGGAATTGAATTGGAATCGGGTTGAAATGATAAATACCCAAAATTGAACTTTGACTTAGGATAGAAAATTAAATAAAAAAAAACCGATTGGTCAATAATTTGATTTAAAAATAAACGAAGATTTTATTTGAATAAGTATTATGGTTTTGAATTGAAGTTGAAAATTTAATTTTAATGAAAGGAAAATGTTAATATTTAAAAATATGAAATAAAATATTTAACAATGTAATCGATGTAAAAATGTTGTTTAAATTGAGAAATGATTGAATTAAGTTTGAAATAAATTAATAATTAAGTTTGAAATTAAAATTAAGTTTGAAATTATTAAACTCTGAAATTATTGAATAATTAAGTTTTGAATTATTTAATATTTAAATAAGATTAAATTATTTAATGATTAAATTGAATTGGAAATTCTTAAATAAGAAAATTGAACTTTTGAATAAGTGAATTTTACTTCGTAAAGAATTGAAATTGAGTTTCTTTATAAATTAAGTTTTGGAAAATTATTTAAGGAAGTAAATAAGTGAAATTGGATTTCTTTAACAAAAATGAAATGTGATATTTTTGGAATTAATGTAAGACTTGTAATTGGAGAAATGATTTGACGAATTTAATTTAATTCAAAATTGTAAGTTTGTTTTAATGAAGTTGAACTTAAGAATTGATTTAATGAATTGAAAATTTAATAGAAATTGTTTTGAATGATAAAGTAACTTAATGAATATTGAATGGAATCGATAAATGAGTTTAAATTGATTTGAATGTTAAATAAAATTTATTAAAATGATTTCGGAATGAAACTTGTATACGAAATGCAATGAATATTTGAATTGTTTTAAATTGAAATTGAAATTGAAGTATAAGACTTTGAAGTTGTGAATTTGGAAGTTTTGAAATGTAAATTTATGGAAATGGTTTGAAAGACAAATGAAATGCTGGTTTACGAATTGAAATTGAAATTGAAATTGATTTGGTTTTTGAAATATATAAACAACCAATCGGTGTAATAATTACGAAAGTTATTAAAGAGACCGGGATCGGTAATGGATATACTCTCTATCTGAACCGAAACCACTTTAATAACTATACGCGGAGTGTTGATCCAGAACGAAGTGGATGGTTTTGGTGAACGCGTTGACTGAAGAAAGAGAACGATTTTGGATGACCCCTGACATGACTAAAACAGGAGCCGCGCCGGGCCATTGAGGTTCGCCACCTCTAGCGGACACACTTCTTCGTTACCATATCTATTACTTTTGTGATTCGATTTGGGTGCACCCCTCGATTTGGGAGTGTTGTTTCGCGGTGTTGGGGTAGTAGCTGCTATGCCCAACATCAGTCCGGATCACGCAACTACTAGTATCCTAGTTGGTATCGCCTCATGTACCTTGTCATACTGATTATCCTATTCGCGACCACTACGATTTTGATTTGTACCTTTAGTATATGGATTGCCCTCTGGTGACTTCCGGTTTTGGGGAAACTACGGTCTTGTATATGCTTTTGGGAATAAACAGGTTAAGAGGTGTATGGGCCCTGCTTAACCCTATTTTGATATCTTTGTATTACTGATAGACATTATCTACCTAGCGTACATTACTACCTAGTAGATAGTTTAACGGATCCTTAAAGAATGGTTATTCCAAACATCCTTTGAGTTACTTGTATTTCAATTGCTATTTCACTTGAGTTGGATTTATTAATATAAGAATGTTAATCCTGACTCGAGTGTTTTGTGTTTTGCTTTACGCTCGGGTCAGACTGAGTAGTTCAGCTTTCGAGACTCACCTTTGGAGTTGGAGCTTCGCTTGGAGATCCAGCTATCTATCCAGCTTTCAGATATTCGATGATTCCAGTGATGTATTCTGCTTTGTATCTGATGTATCGTATTACTCTTCTGTTGTAAACTCTGATGTATTTTATATATTCATATAGTAGCTTCATGAACTACTATCTCTTTTATTTCCGCTGCACTTATTACTCTGTGTCTGTGATCTGTGATTATTTATTTACTGTATATGTTCAGTTTTGCAAAATTTAAATTAACAACGCGGTATCTTGAGCAATTCAACTCCGGCATGAGTGTCTACCTATACACTTATAATGGACGCGAATGGTCCAAAATATCGGGTCGTTACAACAGACCACGTTCAAATAACATATAATTATTACAAAATACGCCAAGAGCGAGATATAAAGGTGCCTCCTTGGTAGATCGGAGTATATAGATAGGCAAGAAAACAATTTTCCTTTACAAACAAATCACACAGAGGAAATAAAAGAACTCTAATAACAAGCTTGCACTCATGCATGTCCTTAGAAGCTTTATTCATCTAAAAGAACACCTGGAAACCTTAACTCTCAACCTACTCAAAATCAATTGAGTACCCAAGAGTTTAAGGGGAAAACAAAAACTTCAAGTCAAACATAAAACCTAGTATGAATAATAATTTACCATTTCAAACCATTTAGATATCTAGTGAGCCACGCCGCTTATAGGAATGTGTTTTCCCCTCACTGGTATCCTAAAACATTTGTAAAATAATATATTGTGCTCCTACATCCACAATGGTCAAAACATAGTATTTCAAAAACTTTATGATGATATGAAAAACAAGTAAATCAAATCTGGATTACCCATCCCCATTCATTCTGACTATCTATCTCAATTATAGTTTCTAGGATTACTAGTAACCTGTTAAATGCTTATGGACTATCTGTCCAATATCATAGTTTTCATGGGATCACTAAGAACCTATTGGTAACTCCAATATCTTATCTCTTATCCTAGTTTTCATGGGCTAACTAGGAACCTATTGACTGACTGTCAATATTTTAATCCATATATAGTTTTCATGGGCTAACTACAAACCTACTGGCCCCTGCCAGTATCAAATCATAGTTTTCATAGGCTAATTATGAACCTATTAACCCCTACCAATATCATACAGTTTTCATGGGCTTACTGTAAACCTATTAGCCCCTGCCAATATCTTTAATTAAGATTTTAACATCCGTTAAGTTATATTCAATACTGGGTCAACCTAGCTGGTTATTCTGCCCTTTCCCCAAAATATAGTTATGGGTTAATAACAATGTGAATAACATTTCCAAAGTCTTTATTTATACCATGGTTTTCCTTTAAAGATGAAAATGGGTTATTTGTTTTGAAACTTTAAAACATCACTTTCGAAACCACTAGATGACCTGCTTCGAAAGCATAGAAAACCTATTTTCAAAACTCTAAGTATATACCTTTTGAAACCAATGATACCTCTCAATGGAATCAAGAAAACATTCTTTAAAACATAGCTTCGAAACAAATAATGTACCATTTCGAAAGCAATGGGTTTACTCTTTAAAAACATCATTTGGGTCAAAATGGTTACATATGAAAGTATCTCTTTCGAAACCATCTAAAATTAATTTGGGGAAAAGTTGATGGTGTCGGAACCATCTAATCGAAAGCGAAGACTTCTAAAACTTAAAACTTCGAAGAACAGAGTCGAAACACTCTTTCGACCCCATCCCCTTCGAAACCCTCAACCCCTTTCGAAAGCAATTAAGATGCGGCTTAACTTAGGTAAAAGCAAAGATAACCTTTCGAAGGCATTGATGACTTCAATACTTCGGAAGGAAAATAACAGCTGGGTTTCGACTAGGTCGGAACCTACCCTTTCGAAAGCTCTTATTTAAAGAAAAAGGCACCTCTTCGAAAGCTAATATTTTTAACATTGTGACAACCTTCTTCGAAAGGTATTTATAAAACCCTTTCGAAGGCATATGTTTCGACTACATTGAAGGCTTTAAGTAAAACAACGTAAGGCTTTAATTTTTGAAAACAAGGCAGCGTTTCGACCCCATCTGAAGCTTACCTTTTGCCACCAAGGCTTCCACCATCCTTCCAATCTACTGCACATCACTAGGTAATGCCTTGTGTATTGGTTTCGACTATGATGGTTTCGACTAAGAAGGTTTCGACTAGGATGGGGCGGAATCATTGGAGTCGAAAGGCCTGTTAATTGAGGTGGAACACCTTTTTTGAATTAAAGGCTGAAATGTTGATTCTTTTAGTAATTGCTTTATAACAACTTGTCTATTTGTAAACCATTGATTGGCTTCCTATAAACTTTTCAAATACTTTACAAGTAAAAACTACCGCATTAATTAGATCTAAATCAAAACTTTACAACGTTAAACCTTTCCATATGATAAAAGTAATATTTGTAGAAAAGTCCCTCTTTTAAAATAATTTATTTTCCCTAATATATCAATTGGGAAAAATCCCCAAAAATCACAGAAATTTGATTTCATCATGTAATCAAACATATTAAAATTTTAGACCGAATTTCTTCTTGAAATATTCAGATTTAAACCCAATTACAACACGTTTGTCATCAAAAATTCATAGTAAAATTTCCATAGGTTGGAAAATTCCGAAAATTAAAACGCATCTCCAATATCATATTTTACTTAACATAAAAAAATTTCCATGGCATTTTAAAATCAATAACCCAAGGTTTTCCCCCTAAAACCTTGCGAATTTCATGTACAAATAAATTGTTTAAATCAAACAATTCATATATATTAAGCATATCATCATCTTATATATCATAGAAACAAGATAAATACTCAAATCCTAAATCATATGATTATAAAACCAAAAAGAGATGGAATGAATTATTATTCACCTTAGATATGATAAGGAATTTGAGATATGTTGTTGATTAATCCTCCCTAGCTTTTGATCTTTAGCTTTAGATTGAAATTTCTCTTTTTCTCCTTGTTAATGGCCGGCAATCTTAGGGTTTTTGCGTTTTATTTTTTATTTGAGAAAAATGAATGTGAATGGACAATAGTGAGAAATGTATAGCCGTGTAAAATAAAGAGGCTATTTTTACTAATATGCCCACGTGTTAACTAATTATCCTTTAAACCAATTAAAGCCCATTAAGTTATTATTATTAAGCACAGCCCATGTTATAATTTATTCAAATATCAATCCTCTTATCATTCTATTTAATCTATCTAATTAAATTTCCTGAATAATGTTATCAAAAATTAGGGATGTTACACTAAAGGTGATTCCCAAAATGGATGTAGTAGAAGTGGTGCCTTTGGTTTCGTTTAGTCCCAGAACAAACTTGTATGGATGAATGCTGGCATTTCATTGTTGCATGGAGGGCAGTGTTAGCATTCTAAGTGGGAAGTTCTATATAAAAGGTAAAACATAGCCTAAAGCCTAATCAACCGGGAATGACTAAAACGTGGGAGATGCAACAGCGCTAAGTGGGTCACTCCCAAGTAGGGTATGACCATCCCTTTTTAGAGTCGATATTATCTCTTATTTGTATACTTCAGGGCCCATTAAAACGAGTGGTAATCATATTCGATACTATCCTCTAAAGGGTAGGCCAGTTCTTTGTTGGCAGGGGTCGATATGTTCGACCTTGGTGTAATTTTACCTAGAGATGCGCCGTGACGGACGATACTCCAGTAGCCCAATCATTGTATGGAATCCATTCTCCAATAAGCGCCGTAGGGAATTAGTTTTGCCCAACAATGCCGAAACGTGAGACGCAAGCATTTCAGTTATATTCATATTTTACTTTGACCCCTAGACATTATGTTAATATCACTGGATTTTCTATAGAAAATGTTTTGGTTATCGTAAGGTATAAACCCATCTGTCTTTATGTGCGGTGTGGTATTATGAGATACTTTTGTTTTCAAAAGATTTTTGAAACATTAAAATTTAATTGAGGTGTGTTTTCTCACGTGGTTTACTAGACTGACTCGGGTGTTATTTTATTATAATGCTCGGGTTAAACCGAGCATATTTATAGGTTGCTTTGGATGCATTGGAGCTCAGAAGACGAGCTGGAGGTCCAAGACGTATCTATGTAATTCTTTGTGTTCCACTGTGTTGTCTGTTGGTTGTATTTATCATAAATTGTAAAGACAGGCTGTTATAACTATCCGGGTTGAATAGGTTAGTGTACTCTAATTGGTGTATGCATATTACATTTTTTCCATTGCGTAAAGATTTGTTGTTTATTATAGATTACTCGTTCTCATGTGAGATTCTTTGTTGTTAATTTCTTCTTTTCCCCTAATAATCGGGTTTTCCAAAATTCGATTGCTCGGCATGCAATATAGTGGACGTATTAGTGTCGATGAAAATACCGAACTGTTACACTTGGTATCAAAGCTGAAGTTAAGTGAGAACCTTGGCTTGGGTGGGGTACTCATTATAGATAGAGTCAGTGACACCTTAAAATGAGTTTGAGAGAGAGCGTGTGTGTGTGTATATATATATATATATGAATGCATATTTGTTATTAATATAAAAAAGTTTTATATTATGTTAATTTATCTGTTGAGTGGCTTATGATTCAAGTTAGTAAGTGGGACGCCACGATAATGATAGCCGTTTCTAAACACTTAAACAAGGCAAATTGACATAGTATTGTTTAAGAATTGGGTAAATTAAATAATTTTATTTTGATTATATTTTATATATAAAGGAAAATAATTTTAGAACTATTATAGTATATATGGTGTGTTTGGTTGTTAGTGAATGATAATATTTGATTATTATCAATTTTTGTTTGTTGTTTGTGTTCTAACAAAGTTGTTATTATTATAATGTAAACAAATATTAACAATTAAGAAATGATTTCATATAACCATAGTGAAATTATATAAATGGGAAATGTATAAGTATGATTTGTAAATAAAAAGGATTAAAAGCTAAGAAACTGAGAATTTAAAACTCGGTGATTTTGAAGATTGTTTTTCAAAGGTTTTGAAGAATAATACTAGTATTATTTTGAAAATATTTTGATTAGGAATATTTTAAAAGGATTTAAAAGAAATAGAAAGAATTGAACTCACTTCAGTCATTGGAAAATAATTCTAGTGATAACTGCAACGTCATCGGCGTTCATTTTTGAGTTTCTATGTAATGGATTGCTACGATTGAAGTTTATTTGGTAAAACTAGTTTGATTTTAATTCAAAAGTATGATTTGAAATACAAAGAAATTATTTGTAGTATTGTTTCAAAATAATTTGTAATAAGAACATGTTATTGAAAGTCTGAAAATTTTCATTTAAATGTTTTATGAAAATATGAGAAAATAAGTTTATAACTTATAAATTTTGAGAATTAACAAGTTAAAAGAAAAATTTAAATTTGTTGAATATAAATGTTAAGAAAAGTAAATTTGAAATTTGAACTATGAAATGAAATTTAACCTATGTTAAGTTAAATGAGATGATTTTTTGAAATGAAATTGATTGTGGTTGGAAATGAGTTAATGAAATGGAACTAATTAAATAAATTGGTGAATTAAATATGGTTTAGAATGTCGTTTGATAGAATTGAATAATGAAATTGAATAATGAAATAAGTTAAATGAAATTGAATTTGATTTGAAATAGATATGAACTTAAGTTGTAAAGTGAAAATGAACGTGAGAAGTGTTGTATAAAATGTTTATAATAAACTTGAGTAAAAATTTGATGAAATGGTTCTTAAGTGACATTAGTATTGAAAGAAAAATACTAAGAAATAAACGAATGTGAATAAAGCAATGTGAATAATGATTATGAATAAATGAATGTAAATAAAAGAAGCTGAATATAAAAAGAATGAGATATAATAAGAAACCAACTAAAATAAATACATAAGTTGTACGTATATTATTTTATTCACATAACTGTTTGATCCAGATTCGAGTACATGATTTCGAGATGATTTACATCGTTCCGAGTTAGAATTTTTCACTCGATTCTTGACGGCGAACACTGGATATTGATTTTTGATTGATTCTAGGATTCTCTATCATAGTTTATGGCTATGGAAGAAGAATGGCGGTTTCTAATCAAGGAATGGATCTGAGTCCGCACTAGAGTGGTTGGGTAAACGATACTAGTTCGGAAGTGAAATTGTGATTGAGCGAGCAATCAAATTTGATTTTGCATACGGATGTTATATGTACATCATACGAGCTTAAATAGATTAAATATTGACATTGGAAAATGTAAATTGATATGGTTAGGAATAAATTGAATGGATATTATTTGTTTGATGGTTTCTCTTGTTGCATTTGTTACATTTGCATATAGTTATTGTATTAGTACATGTTATATATTGATATTACTTTCTACATACATGTTCTCACTTGTTATTGAGTGATTAGTACGTGCGGATGGCATATGCTTCGCATTTGGAGCTCGCTTTCGCATATATTAATTGTATATGCTTGCCAATGCTAATAAAAGGTACACATCTCAGATTACATATCGTATTATTATGTTTTCCCTATGGTATGCCTCATCCTTGAAGATGGGATGTATATTTGTGATTATATATGTATTGTAAAAAATTTCCGACAGAACCGCGCAAAGGAGATGTTGGTGAAATTTTCCATAAATTTAAGGCGTTAGAAATTTATTTTTTGAGAATTTTGGGAAATTTTGATAACTAAAATTTGATTTTTGGTGTTATAGCTTGGAATGATATTAGTTGGTATCGGTGAAGAAAGTTAAATGCTTAAAAGAATTTGGCAATCTATTTCAACTAATTGGTTTTGAAAAGGTAACAGGATTATGGCATTTTCTTATCTTGGTAATTTCGGGGACAAAATTCTTTTAAAGGGGAAGAATGTAACGACCTACAAATTTTTTGTCATTTGAAGTTGAAAATATTTAATTTTTTTAAACATTGAAATATTAGTTTTATAAGCCAAACGGCTAAAATTTCAAATATAGGGGTTTATATGAATATGTGGATTATGAATTTAGTAATAAAAAAATGATTTCAAAAGCAAATTTAAATTCTATTTGAATAAGAATAAAGATAGTAAACTTTAATTTCTAATAAGTAATTAGAATTGGTTTTAAATAATAATTAGTTTTAGTTAACGTGTGAAAATAGCCTTTAAGAGCATTGTCTTGGATTTTGACGAAACCAGTTTCATTGGATTCGTAATAGCGAGTTATAATATACCATCGAATTTCGGGAAGATTGAATGTATCGTTTGGTCGTGCGAGCTCGAAACGCTTAGAAACTAATTACAGAAATTTTTTGAGAGAAATGTGTGGTTCTCTAAATTAAAGAAGAGCACACATGTACATATATATCACCAAAAGAAAAGGAGCTGCCAACAAGCATGGCAGGTAGCAAAAGACCCCTCCATACAAAAAGAAAAAATAATAAAATCTACCCAAAATCCTAAGAAACTAAAGACACTCCCTAAACAATCTACTCTAACAAGTAACTAATGCCAGAAATGACTCCAATAAATGAGCAGCCTTCTATAACAACCCCCACAACCTCAACCTCAACAACCATACCTGATAAAACCTCAACAAAACATACCACATCTGGACAAGCCATGAACAATCTCTAAAACAACAATCACCAAAAAAACTCCCCCAAAAAGCCATCAGCCCTCATGCATAAGACTTAAAAGCTTTAAGCTTCAAAGGAGCATTTCGTCTAATGTTCACGGATGAAATACTCCTACTAATTATTTTGCTAGCTTTGGGTGTACGAGTAGAAACACGAGCATGGATAGTAGATGACGAAGATCTTAAAGATGCAAGGCAACAATACAATATAAATCTAAAACCCCCAATATTATAAAAAAAATAGGCCTTTCCACAAAGTTTACATTATCTTGAGACCTTTCAACTGTATTAGATAAAACATTATACTTCAAGCCTTATATGAAAAAACATACACACACGTCCCTAGTAGTAACTCCCACAAAATCACTATCCTTAACCCCCGCTGAAATCATATCTCTCACAGCCACATCTGACCTCACTAAAAAGTTTCCCTTAAGCATAGCCCCATCCACCAAAACAACATCATCCACCGACCCAAAATGATCATATACCGTACACTCATAATCTCTTGCCAAAAAACTACCACCAGTAACTGATCAAAATACTTGCTGATCAGATCTCCCATCCTTCTGTTCATCAACCATCAAAATGATTCCAAAGTAGTTGTGCCAGTCTAAAACAAAAACATGCACAGACCCTATACTACACACGCACAGACTTAAACCCAGCTCACCATTAATCAAACTGACCAACCCATTACTGATCACACTAACAGTATCAGCATAATCCAAAAACTGCTCTAAAGAAAGATGAGCGGCTCCATGCCAACCGAAAGGATTCAAATCATTATCCTTTACATTAATACACAACTGAACTATAGCATTACTGAAAAATGGACCATCACAATCCTTACTACTACCATTACAATTCATAAGTCTTGAGACCCTTCATTCAAGACAACAATGGAGCATTCCCTGACCACATCCCTCACAACTACTTCATTAACATAATCAGCCAGATTCAAGTCATTTTCCTTTACAATATTACACAACTGAACTGCATCACTAAAGAAAGATGGACCATCACAATTCTTACTACTACCATTACAAGTCATAAGTCCTGAGTCCTCTTCACTCAAGTCAACAATGGAGCAGTCATTGATCACATCCCATACAACTTCATCATTAACATAATCAGCCAAACTCATCGACATATGTCCATCTCTACCCGAGTTCTTAATATCATTCACCACAAAAACATCATCATACATAGACAAGGTTATCCCCTGCTTCTCCGTCATAACACTGCTTTTGACATTAATAAACTCAGCCTCAAGATCACCAACTTCAAAAGTATCCATATTATTAATCGATTCAAAAAGACCAGTCGAACAAGAAGCCTGCTTATTCTCATCTAAATTTAACACTGAGGGATCATAAAGCATATAGTTAAAAGACAAGATCTTAGAAGACTCGATAACCTTTAATTCACCATTAGCAGAATTAGGAAACCATTAGGCAGTAAACTAACATCAACACAGATATCTAGCAGTTCATCAGAAAAACCTAATCCGTCATCTATTAAATCGTTTATTATCTCTGAGACACCAAATTTCTTCATATAATTCATTTCAATGTTCACTGAATTAATGGCATCAAAGTGTATAAACACTTCTTCCAAGAGATTGATACCCTCATTTCTAAGAACCCATAAATGATCTAAAAGAATTCTTTTTAATTTCGTAAACTTTAAAACAAATTGAAACCCATGATCAGGTATACTTAGTTGTTTAAAGAAACTAGAAATCGACTCATTAGAATTCCTCAAACATCGATCTCTTCTATGCCCAAACAGTCCACATTTGAAGCAGCGCACCGACTTCCTACATTCTCTAGCGAAGTGCGAATTACCCCTACACCTAAAGCAGAAGAATTTCTTTCTTTTGGAATCAATCCAGTTCTTGATAATCAGTTTTGAAGGAACAAAATGTTGTGAATTCTTGACAACGTTTGCGTAAGAACAAGGATAAGAATTGCTGGATGAATTATGAAATTAATTACATTGCTGATTGAATTGTGTGTTCAATCAACAATATGAAGAAGATTGAAAAAAAATTGGGGAAGTGGCGGAAAATCTTGCTGATGTGGATGCCATTATGAAAATCAAAATTCAAATTAATTCATATCCACAACTAATTATAGAAATTAATATATTATAACCGAATTCGAAAAGCTATCTTCTGTAAATGATTGAATTAGGTCTCAGGACTAGTTCCATTGTGTTCAGAATAGGGGTATTTAGTATAAAATGCCAGGCGGCATGCCTCGATTAGAGTTCGAGATTTTAGAATGTATATTACCGGATATTTTTAAATAAAAATATGATAGTCCATACCCTACCCATGCTTTTACTACTCAGCCCATACACTTGCCCATGTTCTTACCCTTGCTTCCTTCCCTCTATAAAATCACGTGTTATCAGAGAATTGGGTTCGAGATTTTCAAATTTAAAACATAGCCAAATCCAATGATCTACATCCCTCGGAGCCATTTTTTATGTTATTAGGCGAAGTCACTAACTAGAGGATTGATCGCGACGACGAGGGAGCAACTTGAATGGTTAGATCATCATAAATCATCATTTGGTGGCCATAGTTTCAAGATGAACGTGGTTTGAGTTTTCGTCGATTCCAGCGAATTAGTGAACTTTCAGGTGATGGTGCCTGAAGGAAAAGTGTAGAGGGAGAGGAGGGCGAGGCGCTGGCGAAGTTTGGTGGCGATCGATCAACTGTGGCGGTCGAAATCTCTAGTTGAACGTGCGGCATTTATAAGTTCGTTTTGATAAATGGCGGCATTAGGCGAGGCGACACAGGTGGTGTGAGGCATGGCTGGGCTAGGCGAGGTGATGGCGTAAAGGCGGCGGTGTCCGATCGAGAGACGTGGCGGTGTTGAGCGATCGAAGTTCGGCCTGGGTTGGGTCAAACGCGAGAGGGAGAAGGAATTAGGAGGGCGGGTTATTATTTTATAACAAGGTTAATTATAATGATTGTAATTAAGGAGTTATATTATATTTTAAAATTGTAAATCTTATATTAGTGATAACTTGTTCGTTTTAGGTTGAAATTGAACGCGACGAGTTGCGTTAGGGTCGTATCAATGAATAATATGGGATGGAGTGAGTTTGGCGACGATTGGAGCTCGTAGGAATTTTAGCTAAATTCGAAAGCTGTTCGAATTTAGATGGAATCGAGAATGCCTCAACGACAATTGGAGTTTCGGTGAGTTAAATTCACCTTTTTGGTTAACGAATATGTTATTTAGTTGATAAAAATTGTTGATTGGATGTTGAATGATTTACTGCTTTATCAGTTGGTTTGGTTTTATACCCTCACCTAGAGCGGATGACTTTTTATATATACCTGCCTAGTAGCGAATAACTCATATTATATGATTTTATACTGTTTGTGATGCAGGGGAACAGGTTGGAGGAATCCAACAGGATTCCTCACCGCTGTTGGTTTTATTTACATGTAAATATATATATATATATATATGTATGTATGTATGTATGTATGTATGTATGTATGTATGTATGTATGTGTGGATATATATGAGTTGTGATGTAGGGGGACATGTTAGAGGGATCCAATGGGATTCCTCGCCATTGTTGATTTTAATTTCAATAATATTCCTATTATAAGAATTTTGAAAATCAATCCTGATTGACACTATGGGTTATGACATTGTTATATGTTCAAAACTTAAACCCTGTAGTGATAGAAAATCAATATCAATATTGGTTAGGTGTTTGGTAGCTATTGGCCTTAAATTAGTATTTTGAAATATTATAAATTGCCATTTGAGTTGGAGTTTGTTTGTGAGATAGGAAATGATTTTAAATCCGAAATTGGGTTTTGAAAATATTTTGTTTTAAAGGATTTAACTTCTATTTTACTCCAACCTTTTTATTTGTCTTTTCTAAGTTATTTATTTATATTTAATATTGCTTTAAAATTATTTATCAATATTTTAATATCTTGAAAAGTTAATTATTTAAATAATTAATATGGTTTGAAATTAATGATAATGATTTATTAATAATGTTTGGAAATCAATTATTACTATTTATAATAATGGTTAAAATTAATTATTATTTTTTATTTAATAATGTTTTGAAATTATTAAAAATTATTTTTAAGATATTCTGAAGTTCATAATAATTATTTATTTATAATACTTATTGTTAATAATTATTATTATATTATAGTGTTTTAAAGTAAGTGATTGGACTTTATTTATAAATGCCAGAGATTTAGAAATAGAGTTTTATAAATAGATTTAGGTTTTTATTAGAGGAGTTGTATAACTTGGCTTGGAAACTTAAAAGAAGATTAGTTAAAGAGTAAAGAGAGTTTTCTAAATGGTTTTAGATATTTATAAAAGAACTTTAGAAATGGGTTACAGATTTATAAAAGGAGTTTTATACATGGTTTATGGATTTATAAAGGATTTTTAAATGATTTTAGGAATGTATAAAAGGAGTTCTATAAATGGTTTATGGATTTATAAAGGGTTTATAAATGATTTTAGGAATGTATAAAAGGGAGTTTATAAATGATTTCATAGATTAATGAATGAGGTTATAAAATGGTTTTAGAGATTTATAAAAGAATTTATAAATTTGTTCTAGAATTGTGTAAAAAGAAAATCTTTCTCTGTTTTATGAATATACTTATATCGTTGACATAAGTATATGGATATTGTCCAAGTATTAAAAATATAAGGGTTTGTGAATGAATCTTTGTAAAAGTATTTTGATATAAGTATTTACAAAGTGGTTTTAATTAATGAAAAGACTAATTAATGAGGTTAGTGGTTGCTTATGTGCTTAACCAATGTTGGTTTTTCCTATGGAATTAAACCCTGATTTGAATATGTGCTTGTTTGATAGTTAAATAACCGACTATCAAATATGGACCCAAACGTAACTTTGAAAATATCTAGGAGAAACACGTGAGTTATATGGCACAGTCATCTCAGATGATGCTGTACTATGCATATAAATCTCGTTTCGTTCTTCTAGGACAAATGGTAAGGAAATTTGTCCACTAACAGTTAGGAGGTGATCTCCGCTCTTATCTTTGACTGTTTATTTCCTAAAGAACTGGGGTTGAGTTTACCGAAAACTATCGAATGTTGTTTCGAAGAGACTAGGATCAGATATGTTATTTGAAAACCACTTTGATCCAATTCAAGCATTTCGAAGTGAAGATATCTTAAGATGATGGAATTGAAGACCGAGCTCTTTGAAGTGCAAGGGTCGCTTGCTACTAATCCTGAAGGTGATTCCCAAAATGGATGTAGTAGAAGTTGTGCCTTCGGTTTCGTTCAGTCCCAGAACAAACTTGTATGGATGAATGTTGACATTGTTGCCTGGAGCTAGTGTAGCATTCCAAGTGGGAAGTGCTATATAAAAGGTAAAGCGTAGCCTCAATCCTCATCAACCGGGAATGACTAAAATATGGAAGATGCAGCAGGGCGAAGTGGGTCACTCCTAAGTAGGGTATAATCATCCCTATCTAGAGTCGATATTATCTCTCATTTATATGCTTCGGGGACCATTAAATCAAGTGGTGATCATATTTAGTACTATCCAGTGAGGGGTAGGCCAGTTCTGTGTTGGCAGAGGTCGATAGGTTTGACCTTGTGGTTATTTTATATAGAGATGCACCATGACGGGCGGTACCACAGTAGCCCGGTCATTGTATGGAATCCATTCTCCAATAAGCATCGTACGGACTTTGTTGTGCCCAACTATGCTGAAATGTGAGATGCAAGCATTTCAGCTATATTCATATTTTACTTTGACCCCTAGACATTATGTTTATATCACAAGATTTTCTGTAGAAATTTTTTTGGTTATCATAAGGTAAAAACCCATCCGTGTTTATGTGCAGCATGGTCTTACGAGATACCTTTATTTTCAAAAGATTTTTGAAACATTAAAATTTAATTGAGGTGTGTTTTCTCATGCTTCTTTACTAGACTGACTCGAGTGTTATTTTATTATAATGCTCGGGTCAAAAATAGCACATTTATAGATTTTTTTGGATGCATTGGTGCTCAGTAGACTAGCTGGAGGTCCAAGACGTATCTGCGTAATTCTTTGTGTTCGTTGTGTTGTCTGTTGGTTATATTTATCAGAAATTGTAAAGACAAGCTGTTATAATTTTCTAAGTTGAATTGGTTTGTTTACTCTGCTTGGTGTATGTATATTACATTTTTTCCTTTGTGTAAAGATTTGCTGCATATTATAGATTACTCGTTCCCCTGTGAGATTCTATGTTGTTAGTTTCTTCTTATCTTCTTTCTTCCTTCTAATTTTCCCCTAACAATCGGGTTTTTCGGCATTCAATTGCTCGGCACGCAATACAACGGACGTATTAGTGTCGATTTTCAAGGGTCGAAAATCCCGGATTGTTACAGTTACGCCTTATCACATCACACTTTTATTACATGGGTCCAATGGTACTAATCTTCTTCCACTCATGCTTAAATCCATAATTTACTCTCTACTGCTAGTTTATATAGGAAACCTTTACTGGCATTTCTTTGTGGAGTAAATTATAATAAATGTGAAGGATTTATTTTTCCACCTTAACTGTTATAATCCTAACATTTACTGCAATTCACAATTGTTTGCTTGTATAAGGGAAAACGAAACAACTACCTTTTGACTCAAAATGTATAGGGTGTTGCGTGTGTGTGTGTGTATAATAGGAAATTACAAATATGCTCCCTCATGCGGGTTAAGCTCAGCTTAACCCCACGCTTGTAGATACCAATGGAACCATATAGGAATGTTCACGCCTGGAACCTCAGATGCCTCACCTAAGCCATTCCCAACAAAATTGCTCATTCTCACTATTTGTGATTAAGAATTATTAGCAACTCTCCCACAGATAGTATTAACAAGAATAAGTGATTGGCGTTTTTTCATGTTAAATCTGTGGAAAACTTTCTATACATAAATGCATACACACACACACACACACACACACACACACACACACACACATATATATATATGTTTGAAAATCCTTTGAAAAGCTTTTTCAAAATATTCAAGTACTTTCTCTTAATACGTGCCTAACTCCTAAGCAACCTTAAACCTAGGCTCTAATACCAAATTTTAACAACCCACACCTTTAGACACACCGATCCAAAGCATAGGGTGACTTTTGAACTGTGTCATGCCAAGAATTACGAGATGTCGGTTTTAAAAACATTATAGGACACTGTTGCAAGGATAAAATCTAAGATATTCTACACTTTTAGATCTCACAGCGGAAGGCAATAAAATATAAATATAGAAAATATTCCAAATAAACGTAGTCTCAAAATATGTGTAGTCAAATATCCAGAGTATACAAAATAACATCATAAAATCTATTAGGTACTAAATACATAGATAGTTACATGGGGAATAATGAAGAATAATATGCAACACTAACGCTAAGTTTGCTTCTCCATGTACTAGATCTGGGCTAGTCACCTGCTGCATTATTCTCTTGTGGCAGAGGAAAAAAGAAAGTAGTGGGTCAGACAAATGTCTGGTGAATAAGTTGTATTACTAGTATATGATGGTCACATGCAATTAACTTCATTTATAGTCTACGTGACATAGGGTGTCCTACTTGTGTTCGTGAATTACTTACTAGGGTTGGTCACATTAACTTAAGGAATATAGTTTCAGATACACCTACATCCAAGCATCTTATGGAGGTATATACGTAGGGGTCGAACAACAAATTGAACCGCTAATCAATAACAGATTGGACAACTAATCAAAACAGATCGAACTAATAATCTCTAGGACTGCTCCTAACATATGATCATATAATGTATCACCTTTGGGACTGCATTACCAAACTGCAACTACAATGTACCATGCTTACACATTGAGAGGATATCACAATGTTGACTCATGTCAAAGACAACTTAGGGCCTACTGAAGTGTCCATGTCCAAAACTCAATAGTAACGCTACTTATTGCACCTCATCGGGCATCCACTAATAGTGTCACATCCTAATTGTTGTATGCACTGAGGAACGTCTCGTTAGTGTCGGACCATGCACTGCACCAGGCATCCACCAACAACGTCACGTACACCGAGGAACATATTGTTAGTGTCGTGTGCTTAGCACACCTTCGCAATTGAACCACATTATATAGAATACTAAATTCGCAAAATAAATAGTGTCTAGATCTAATTGCCTGCATACATGTCTACTTCAATCCTGTAGTATTCAAAAGTCATGGATTAGGGAACTATCTTCCCATGCTAATATATTATTATATATAGTAATATATATATATATATAAACCTCGGGTATAGGCCGAGGTTCAACCTATGCAGAAAATAAGCCTGCCGGTCGACCCGCCTGCTACTGTAGCAGTTGACCGCTTGTTGTCGACTGGCTATAGTGAACCTTCCACCGATCAAGTTTTGATTATTGTAAAGTATTTTTTCTTTTTTTAGGTTAGCGTTAATCATATTGAATCGTATTTTTTTTAAACATTGTTTATCTTCCAACTTCTAACTAGATTTCGCCTATTTGTTGAATCTACAATTCCATATACGATTCCAATAATTATTATGTATAACTTATAATCTCATTTACATAATTTTAGTTTATCGATTTTGTGGTTACATATGAATATTACATCTCAAAATTAGTTCAGGGCAAAACAACATGAAATATATTTGTTAAATATCATATTCAAGCCAAAATGAATAAAAGGGAGTATTCATATTAAAATCAAGTTAAATCAATTCAAATCATATCTCAAGGTTACTTCAAGTCCAAATCAACTTCTTCACTTTAATCAAAATTAAATCAGATAGCGGTTATATCCATACGATATAGGCTTTCAGTCAGATTTCTCTATAATTACAATTCTCGAATAAATAGTATTTCAGATTTAAATCATCTTCAAATTAAACTTTTATCTCATATTTAAATCAGATAAATCTCTAGATCAAATAAATATATAAATAAACTCAATTACTTGTAAATCATCATATCTTAATAATCAACCCACTCGCCTCTTAAATTCTTTCTTCCTTTTATCTCGAAATGAATCGCCTCCTCTTTGATTTGATTTTATCTTCAATTTGATTATCTCCTATTCTTCCATAACCTCTAATTTTTCTCTTTAATTTTGTTTCAAATTTGTTTGAGGAGATAAAGAGTTTAAAGCATACTACTTCGATTAGGGTTCTATGAACGATTGTTGTGAGGGTTAACGTCATACTTACAAATGCTGAAATTAACGCCGACCGTTAGATATAATAAAATGAAATCCAAATCGTTTGGCCTAGGCCAACCCTAGCCGAAAATGTTCGAGCGATCGACCGGTTGATGCAGGGCAATCAATTGCTAAGGGTTGACCGGTCCCAATCACGGTGTCAACCGATCAATGTTACATAATTTAATATTACTTTCCTTTTTATATATTTTAATTATTTTCAAATCTTTAAACTTTAACAACTTTTTCATACGAATTCTGATTACAAAACTTTTTATATGAATATTGTCCAGAAAATTGCCACGAACGTCACGGTGCAAGTTTCATAGCCAAATTTTGATATTTATTCAAATTCCATAATTAATTTATTTTAATAAAATTTAGGTAATTTTTGGGATGTTCCAAAATCTACCTAGTAAATTAACTACAAAAATGATCAGTATATTTTGTTTAATATAATAAAGCATCAATAGTACCAAGGTAAGGTAATTGGCCTAGAACATTTTAAATGCATTTTTGTAAGAAAAGAGTATTTTTCTGCATCTAGTAATCCAACAACCGTAGACGCACAAAGTGAATGACACTTTACTGTATTGAAACATGTTAGAAGTTTTTCTATATACTATGATTGATGAATAAGAACTTCATTAGGGAAGTGTTCGATCTATAGGCCGAGATATTATTTCGGCTTTCCATAATCCTTCATCTCGAATTATTCTTCAAATATTCCAAAGCTTCGGTCTACATCTTTGGAGTGTCAATCTAAATTATAATATTAACATTATATACATCGGTAATAATATATCCAAATTCATTTCTCTTCATGAATACACCGGGGATATGGGATCAGTAGTATATCCTTCTTTAATTACGTACCCACTCAAAAGATAGTTTTAACTCAAACGATAGTACCACGATTTGTATGGATTGTTTTAACTCAAACGATAATACCGCATTTGTATGGATTTTTTAACCCATAAATTGATCGTTGAAGTTTAGTTGAGTCCATGTTACGTGGTTTTCCTTTTGGTATATGAAATCCATCCAGGATTTTGATATGAATTTTTGTAACTTCATGATATAAAATATATCTTTGATGATTATTTCATGTCTATTCAACTTCATGGCTTATGTAATTTCTAAAAATTATTCAAATTTATTTATATTTTCATTTGAAGAGTCAATATTAATTTTCACTCTACTCTTATAAGAAGCTAAGGTAGCGTTTGGTTTTCGTTTTGGGTTTTCAATTTTGAGTTTTCACGATCATTTTCGGTTTTTCATTTTGAAGATTTTCGTTATTTTCAAAAATGCGTTTGGATGTTCCTTTTTTGGAAATATGTTTTCAAATCTGAAAATAGAAAAATGCGTTTGGTTTGAAATATTGTTTTCATATTTTGAAATTTTGAGTTTTCATTTTGGTAATTCAAACCAAATTAAATAAAAACTAGTGCTATTATCTCCAGTTACTAATTAAAAATCGAAAATAGATAAAAGATAATACAGTAAATTCTAAACATAATAATTAAGCATTAAACATAACACATCATTTTAAAGTACATGAGGCCAAATTGTATAGAAATAAAATTACAATAAAAAGATTCATAATAAGGTCTTAGACAAACATAAAAGGTACATCAACCAAAGACAAAATTGAGAGAGAACAAATCAAGCATCTTTTACAACAATATAATAGATATATCAACCATAAATTTTGTAAGCAACGCGTCTGAGATGTCTTCCAAATCATATCTGCACATGGTAGTACAAATGTAAGACATATACTAGATCATTGCACAAAAATAGAATACAAATGAGAGTTAGTATTAATCTAAAATAAATGCATCTAAAATTTTTTATGATGGACATGTTACTAACTTAGAGGACGTAAGAATAGGCTCACGGGAGGAATACAGAAAAGTTAACAAGAAGGAACTCCTAGCATATTCATATAATATAAACATAAGCATTCATATAACCTATTGTTTGAAATAATTTTTATTTTGTTGAATTATGCACCAAATGTAACATGATATAATAATCAGATGGTGAATTAATTTATTGTTTAAACTTTAATTTGCTCAGAGATGATTCACATCGTAATGAAATAAGATGGAATGAATATTGAATTTGAAGTAGAAATAAAATTGTACCTGAACTATATATGATGAGTTATTACGTACTCGTTCCACATCTGTGTGGCTAGTTGATCTCTAACTTGCCCCATTTGAATTGTTTGACTAACATTAAACTGCACAACTTCTTGTTCGTGACTTGACTCCAATGTGGATTGAAATATCATATTTTCGGATGAATATTCGGCAAATAGAGTATCCAACGCGTGCTCCTCCCGAATGAAGTTGTGTATTGTGCAACATGCAATTGGAATTTGTCTTTGTCTAGAAAGCGGAAAATTTGTCATCGGCTTTAAAATGGGAAATCTTGCTTTTAGAACTCTAATACAACGCTCAATGATGTTCTGACATGATGAATGTTTGTAGTTGAATAAGTCTTCCTTTCCACGTAGTCTTCCTTGTCCATTATAGTCACGTAAATGATATCTTTGTCCACGATAAGGGGAAAGAAACCCAGGTATGTTTGGATATCCGGAATCAACAAGATAAAATTGTTCTGCAAATAAATAACGAAAACCATCACTTGAGAAAATTGTATTTTTGCGTTAACAAATTATAAATATTTTTAAAAATGTTGTTATCCATCATAAATAAAGTTATTTTAACTATATCACCTTGAAATGAGGATATTTTCGCAAAAGAAGTTCATGGACGGTATCTTGATTTTTTGGTTGAATAATCTCTGTGCCTAATGAGCAAACAGCTCGCAAAACTTTACGAAACCATTTTGAGATTGTATGATTAGAATGTTGAAAACGATCACCAATCACACTATAGCGTGTAGTGTGTCCTATAACCATCAAAAACATAGCAACCCCCTCCTCAATGTCGACTTTTTTACCATTTCTTAATAATCCTTTTAGCTTGTCAATCCCGTAATCTAATTTCGTTGCTCGAATCATTTCCTGATTAATCTGGCCCCATACATCTTTTGTGAAAGTAGAACATTGTAATCTTCCAGCTTTCACATTCTCATAGATTATATCAATAAAAATCTTCTCGTTCTTTGCAGACCATGGCATTGGTTCTTTTGTTTTTCCACCTCCCATGTTCTATTTTTTAATATGAAAGCAACTTTATAAGCGTATGCTATTTAATATATCTTCTTCATATTTTATAAAAGAAAATCTTATAGTATTATGGCATTGGTTCTTAACTTTATCATTTTGGCTTGAAAACTCTTTTTTACTAGGATTAGCTATGTTTTCTTCTTACTCATAAAATTTTAGAAAAGAAATATATCATATTCATCCTTATAGAAGCGGAAAGGTCGAATGATGCTTTCGTAATCACTAACGCACTCTTGTCTATTGATTAGTGAAAGATGCATGCACTTTACTAATGCATTACTCTATTCAATTTTGGATGATGTCAGGTATGAACTGCATAGACCCTGGGCAGGTTTAGCAACTATTGAATGGCACCCAAAAATGATCAAAGTATTAGGATAATCGGTTAATTTATCAACAGCCTAAAATTTGGTGTGTTTCAAAATTATCGATAGCAATAAATTTTTGGAACTCTAATTTATATATGTTATGTTTGTTTATTTGAAAATTTAATTGTATCCATAAGCTATCTACTTTGAACCAATACAAAACCATAACATTTGAATCATATATCATCAAAATAATGAAAATACAACAAGGTAAAGAGGGTACCTTTTAGATATTGTAACTCTTGGAGTATGCACAAGGGAAATAAAGAAGCTGAATCAGCTTTCAACTGTCAACCCACTGGAAATCCTTTATTCAAGCTGTTATAGAAATATAAAAGTTATAATAGATTGTTACTATAACAGTTAGGGACATTTATAGTATAACTATTCGTGAACTAATATCAAAATTGGTGCGATTGCAAATAGACACCATGATAGGAAACAAATAAAGAATTTGGCAGCCGAAGATAACTTAATGTGCAGTAAAATCTGTTTATAAGGAAACATGAGTGATTGAAAAAAAAGCTTTTGATAGTTTGAGCAGTCATATGTATAAGGAGACATGTTGCACAACCATCATAGTAAATCAAAGTTACGAAAGAACAAACACACACAGTTTACTCATGAAGCTCACATGATACTCTCTTTGTTTATGGTATAGATTTACCAAAACCAGCATTCAATAGTGTTTGCATTTGGATGCACCGCAGTAATTAAATGTTCATTAACGTTTGATGGCTCTAGAAGCATTTGTAAAGCAAAAAAAAAGACAAGTGATTTTGCAACTTATATTACCAGGAGCTCTGTTCTTTTAACATGTTTTAAAATACCATGAGTTGTATTTTTCACTGCCAAAGGAGTGTTGTCGTTATGTATATCATCAACTGGAATTAAAACAAACGGATTCAGGTTGAGACATTACAAGTAAAATCAAAAGTTTTAAGACCAAAATAGGACTGCAAGAGTAATAATGTATACTTTGATCACAACAAAAAATCTTCAGGGATTTTTTCCCATGCCAGTTTGATTTGTATTTGCTTGTGGACTTTGATTAGGAGTAATTCTCAAATAATGAAATAAACAAGCAACGGATAACAGCATAAATAAAAAGAAGGATGCAAGATCTGAAACTACATAGAAAACATTCATAACAACTACATAGAAAACATTCATAACAACTACATAGAAAAGAAGCTACAAGATGCATATTTGCTGCAAGATTCACCATTGCTTTTTTGGGCATATTTAGCATCAAATCCTTCATCTATAGCAGCAATACAAATTTCATAAATAATATCGGTAATAAAGCACTTACCGTGTATGCAATTCGACTTGAAAAACACCTTCGACTCACTAATTAAAAAATGGGTTTCGAGCAGATGTTTCTAGCAGATGTTTCCATCTTCGACTCACTGATTATGCAATTCGAACCGATTATCCATCTGAATCTTGGATTAGGGTTTCGAGCAGATTATAGATCCGTATAAATGAAATTTTGATAATCGACGAAATTTTAAGAAGAAGAAGAAGAGTGCGGCCAGAAAATTGATTAGGGTTTTTACACCGTGTTTGCTGCGTCGTTTTTTGATAATCGGTTTTGGATTTTCAACTGGGCCTCAAAACGGTGAAAACAAAAAAAATTGTTTTTAGTTTTCTGTATTAGGCCCATTTTGAAAAATGATCATTTTTCAAAACGAATTTTTCAAAACGATATAAAGAACAAGTTTTCAATATTTTTCAAAACTGAAAATAGAAAATGATTTGAAAACAACAAACCAAACGAACCTTAAGCCTTTTGAACTATCAGTCATCCTCGTTTCTAGTGGGTTTGGATGAATCAATGAATGTTATATTTTCATTTTTATCTTTTCAAATTTCAATGTGCATAACTGTGTTTATAGTTGATATGTATTATTTATTTAGTTTCGTAGTATTAGTGAGTACATCGGGTATTTGAGTTCCAATTTCATGAGTTGCAATTTCATAAAGATGGGTTATTATTTGTACTTCCTTTTTCACATAAAGAAGGTGAGAAAAATGGGACAAACATGGTCTTGCCCATGTAAGATCAAATTGTTCTTTTAGTCACTTGTTTTCTCCACCTAACAATGAGAACATCTTGTCAAAATTACAATTAATTCATAAATCGAGCAGTAAGACAACACCTATATGTGGTTCAAAGTATCTAATAACTAAAGGTGAATCAAAACCAAAATAAATTCCTAGTAGCCATAACAGTCCCATTTGAATGTGTTATTGGGGCATGATAGTGACTTGAACAACACAAACAAAAAATCCAAAATGTGAAACATCTAGCTGCTGACGTATTACAGGTTGTGAAGAGGGGTATGTTGGAACTGGGCTAGCCCGTACCAAAGTTAAAGGGTAAATTTAAAAAAAGTTGTATCTTTATTAGGCCTATGTGGTCTAAATTCGTGTATAACTTTTTTAATTTTTCTTTGGATTAAAGTCTTCATTTTATTACAATTGTCTTTAATTAGTTTAATTTTAAATTGTTTGTATATTATGATGAACACATAAATTGCACTCACGTGTAAAAGTGCAAGTGCAGCATATGAGAAGTGGACATAGTTAATGTGAACGTTGTTTAGTGTTGAGATTTACACCACAACAAAGACATTCCCCTTCATATATGCCATTGTCGTCCAAAACAAGAAATGTTTTTTTATTAAATATATAGATATATCCATGTGTGTTTGTATATGTGTGTGTGTGTGCGTGCGTATGTATACATGTACATGTATAAATATCTTGTATAGCGGTTTACATTGAAATAGACTTTATTTATATTGCATGTAATAAAATAATGAATGCAATATCTCATTAAAGTAGTTTAAAAGTTCACTATTATATTTTTTTATAGAACCCCTTTGGAAACTTTAAGTTAAATACACATACACGCATAAATGTCATTACATATATATACATTTATGTACACAAATGAATCAAAACAAAATAAAAAATATATCAAAATAGTTTGTAAAATTAGAAAGTTTTCCTTTTAAACAAAAATATAGTACTAGTTAGATACAATTGTAAAACATGAAATAAATCACTAAATTCATGTTTCCTTTTTTGTTTTGATTAGCAAAATTTGTTTTAGAGTAATTTAAACATGAGACAATTAAGTCATCACATTATGTTGCCAATTATAATTAATTAACGTAACTATTTCAAAGTTTTATTCATATAGC
Organism: Allium fistulosum; assembly: GCA_030737815.1. Classification (NCBI taxonomy): domain Eukaryota; kingdom Viridiplantae; phylum Streptophyta; class Magnoliopsida; order Asparagales; family Amaryllidaceae; genus Allium; species Allium fistulosum. Next base: position 1,044,874,074 of record CM060906.1, read on the forward strand.
AATTTATATATTAACATTCATATCTAAATCTTGTAATATGAAAACTGACTTATTAACAAGATTGTTCCAAAAAAACTATTTTTATTTAAATAATAATAAAATTAGACGACGTAGGCATATAAAAACCCGTGATAAGAAGTTCTAGATTGACGTTAAACATATAAGATAAATAAACATACAAAATAGTGATGAATAAAATTATTATTGCTCATAACAAACAAATAATAGAGAGCATAGCTTGGGTTTTTACTTAAATCAACATGATAAGAGTATACAGTTAATTCCAAAAGGGGGAATTGAGATATTCAAGTCATAATCCAATTTCACACATATAAGAAGAAGGGAGAGATAGAGAATTAGAGGGATGTAAACAAAATTAAAAGATATATAAGCAAAATATAGAATTACCTTAGGATAAAGCTAGGAGAAACACTTTGAATGATAGAATAAATCCTAAATCTAATACACCAATCTCTAAATCTGCAGCAATCAAGAGATAACCACATATTTCTATTTAATTTTGCTTGATTAAGTTTTGGAACTTTGAAACTCTAAATATCATTAGAATTTTTCCCCTGATGTTTCTATATGGAGAGGAAATTAAATGACAGAGCAATATCTAATTAAAGGAGGAAATGGATGTATAATAAAATATGGTCATTTTCCATCCATTAATTAAGATTGCCCTTCGTTTTAAATTCAAAAACCCATCCCCTTCTCAATATCACTGTCGGCCACCATGTGTGGGCTTTGGGTCCAAAAAATTTCAAAAATTCAATTAGTATTAACACCATTTAAATCCAATTTAAATTTCCCATCGATATCGTATACCAATAAGCATGTTTATAACTTTTATATACACATGTTATTTATACTAAAGAAATCAAACAAAAAAATAAGAAATATTTTAACAATTAATATTTCACAAATATTAATTTATTTAAAGCCTATTTCAGTACTTCTTCTATTTATATCGAATTTAAACGTTCTACCGATATCGTACATCGATACGCGCATTTATAACTTTTATATATATACGCTTTACTAAATGCTAATAGCATCCAATAAATTAAACAAAATTTTATAAATAATATTTCATAAAGATTAATTAATTTTTTAAATTTTCAACAATTAAAAATTAATTAAGTCATGTGGTTTATTTGGAATATTCATCATTTCGGTTGTATGACTCAAATGTGTAAATTCAGTTAGCAATCAATATTAAACAATTCAAATATTAATGTTCACATGTCACCTTAGCCAGTGATATGACATTTTTGCTAAATTTATCACTTACACATCCTTAGGTAAAAATCCAGTTTTACATATTATAAGCATTACCCATTAGTGACAGTTACTTACATCAATTCTCTTCGTCAAAACTATATCACTTTGGACTTATGAAATTTGGTAATGTCAAAATTTCAATATCGTCCATATTTAACTCTATAGTCCAAACAACAAAGTCCTTAATTCAGTAATAACAATTATTGTTAACCGAACTACTCTGGTAAGAGATTTTTACTTTGAGTTGACTTCAGTTGACTATGATACTAACCCCATATAACCAAGGAGACGAATCCTCTCTTGAATAGTGTTCCACTTTCGATACTTCCACTCGACTCAACTATAGTCATTTGATGGACTTTAAGCCATGATTCGACTATAATCAAAGCGAAGTTTTCATATTGAAGATCGACGGTATTCTTAAGTTAAGAGAACTGTGTAAATTAGTCACATCAATATTTTCTATTTGACCTTAGTTATATTAACCAACAGAAATCTGTCGAATGGGTCATTCTATAGTTATTTCATAACTGTCAGTATGTAACTCCTTAATGCCTCAGCAGTCATGAGCAATACACTTTCCACCATTTGGAAAGCGTTACGTACTCTAGTCTCAATGAATGCATCGATATCCAATCTCAATGCATCTTGACTAGGAATATTTAACATGATGTACTTATTATATTATGATACAATACTCATGATTAGAACTATTAGTAATTACTATCACAAACACACTATTTATAGATTTTATGTTAAATATATTTTAATTAAACATATAATTATTTATAATACATTATAAAATATATATAACAGAAAGAAAACACCTTTATTTCAAACAAGATTGGTTATCGAGTTAGATTTATTATAACGACCAGCATTTTGGACACTTGAATTTGAAATATTTAATTAATTTTAAATATTAAAATATCAGTTTTATAAGTCAAACAACTTAAATTTCATGTATAAGGGTTATTTGAATATTAAAATAATGATTTAAACATCAAAATTGTTTAAATGATTGAATCTTGAATTTAATTCAAATAAATAGATTTCAAAAACTTATTTAAATTCAATTTAAAAAATAACTGGTTAGTGTAAACTTTAAATTTTGAATTAAAAGTGATTAATTGTTTTTAATAATAATTTGTTCAATTAATGAGTGAAATTATCATTCCGGGGCACTATCTCGGATTTTGACGAAACCAGTGTCATTGGATCTGGAATAGAGAATTGTTGTATGTCGGCGAGTTTCGTGACGATTAGACGTATTGTGTGGTTGTGTGAGCTCGTAACGTGTAGAAATTAATTATAGGAATTTAATACAATATAATTTGATTTTGAAAGCTAACTTCTGTATATGAAGGAATTAGGCCTCGATATTAGTTCCATTGTGTCCGGAATGGGGGTATTTAGTATAAAACACAAGGGGCATGCCTTTTTTGGAGTTTGAAATATTTTAACGCGAATAGTGTTTGAAAAATTATCTATATAAGGACCCAAGGCCATTCTTTTTGCTCAAACCAGATCCCTAAACTCCAGCCGCCATTTTTATCATCCACATCCAACGGCTCGAGATCGTTGGCGCCATCATAGGTGTTTATAGCCGAAGGCCCCAACTGCAAAAAATCAACGACGATGAGATGATGCGATTTGATGGTTGGATTAGCGATCGACATGGCATGGCGGCGGCGATAGGGGAGTAACATTGGCTGTTTTATCACGTAATTTGGCGGCGGCGGCACTTAGGGTGTAGGCTTGTCGAGGTGGGGGCTTCTCATAGGTGAAGTGCGGTGGTGACGTGGTGTTCGGTCATCTACGGCGGCAGCGATGGTTGGATAAAGTGGCGACGTTGAATTTTAAAATGCACGGCCTCGGTTTAAACAAGAAGGTAATTAAGTTAATGACCTTAATTAATTTATTTAATTAAAATTTAATTTTCTCGAACGTTCATTAATTCGTATCTTGTCCATACGAAGTCGGATTTGGACGCGGTCAGTTGCGGTGGACTCATAGCGATGATATCTACATCATCGAGTTGGATTCTTCAAATTCGGAGCTTGTAGAATTTCAAACTAAAATCGAACGCCACTCTATTTTATTCGGAACCAAAATGCTTCAGAGATAACTAGAATTTTAATTAGTTAACTCACCTCTCTGGACCCATTTATATTTTATATAAGTGTAGATATTTTTATTGATGCCTGTTTGTTGCTTGTTTGGATGATTTACTGCTTTATCAGTTGGTTTTAATTTATTCCTGCCCTTGGAGCAGATGACCTTTTATATGTACCCACCTAGTAGCGGATGATCCATATTATATGATTATATACTATATGTGATGCAGAGGGGTAGGTTGGAGGGATCAAACAGGATTCCTCACCACTGTTGATTTTAATTTTCATATATATTATGATATATGATTTGTTGGATGCCACATTTGGTGACATGGACATGATTTTGCTTATTTAGTGCTATAGTAGCACTTAGTCTTATTTTAGTATTTTGAATTACTATAAATAATGATTTTGAATTGAAGTGATTTTTAAAGTGATACTTGGAATAATACATGTTTTAATAATTACTTATAACTTATTTAAAGAAGGAGTTTACTGAACTGAAATAAAAACAAGATTTTTGGAATATTAATTTAACTGTTTTGTGAAGTATTTTTAAATGGAGATTTTTGAACTGTATTACAAAGGTTTTAAAACTTAATAGATAAGTTCATCTTTTATTATAAAGGAAATACGCTTTTAAAGAAGATAGAAATATCTTGAAACAAATATTTCTGAAATGGTTTATATAAAAGATTTATAAAAGTAATATTTTATAAATAAAGTAAATAGATCTATAAACAGTTTTTTATAAATATTAAAAATAGATTTGTAATTAATATTTGGTAAATAGATTTATAAACGGGATTTTATAAACGAGATTTATAAAGGAATGGATTTATAAATAATTTTATAAATAAAGAGATTTTATAAAGAAAAGTTCTATAAAATAGAAAGGAGAATTATAAACATAGTTTTACAAAATATGGAAATGATTTATGTTAAGGTTTGGATATGGATTTTTATAAAGGAAATACATTCACATTTTAAAAGTTAAAATAATCTTTTAAAGGAATGTTTTGAAAGTGATATTTTCCAATGGAGTTAAATGGTTTTAAAAAGTGATTTAAAATATACTAAGGGACAAAGGCATAGATTTCAACATTTATTGTTGTGATAGATGTTTTCGAGAAAGCGAGGAAGGCATAGACTATAATATTGTTGATATAGTAAGTGATTTCCAAAAGGAGGTGTTTTATATAGTATACATGATTTATATAAATATAAATAGTCAAATCCCTTTACTATTGTTTGGGTTGTCGTAATAATGTTTTATGCAACATTTGTTTTGACCCAATTAAGCGTGTTTTAGAAAATATAAAGCTTTCCTCAAAAGATTTCTAAATATACTTATTACGGATTTTAGTATATAGAGATATTTTCTAAGTGTTGAAAACCAAAAGGGTTTTTGAATACACTTATACCATTGAAATAAGTATATCGAAATGTTTTCCAAATATCGAAAGATTAAAATGGTTTTGAGAACATATTTTTTTAAAGATATTTTGCTATAAATATTTGAGAAGTGATCTAATTAATAAAAGACTAATTAAATAGGCCTAGTGACTGCTTGTGTGCTAGATTGTTTTTTTGCTATTTTTGGTTCCTTGACTTGATGTAGGAACTGATTAGTCGTGCACTTAGTATGAGTCCAACTGAGTAGGCTTGACTATCAATTGGTGTTAAGAATTATGATTCGAGTAGACGGAGTGACTATGGTATTCTAATCTACTAAGCTTTCTTCTTGACCGACGGATAGCAAGTTGAGAGATGGAAACATGATAAGTCTATGAGACTTGGTTTCCAAATGAGGTTGAGGGCCTCTTATCGATTGTTGGTCCGAGAGACCGAGATTGGATTTATCCGAAACCACTTCGGACCAATATATGCGTTCAAAAGTGCAGATTTGTTGAAGATGTGATTTTTGAAAGTTAAAATCTACATATTATAGGCCTGCTTGCCACTAGCCCCGCGATTCCATATTTCATATATATGGTGGCAATAGTGATTCATTCTGAAAATATTTGATGTAAGAACTGCTCGCTACTAATTCTAGGGTTGATTCTCGATAGGATGTAGTAGGAGAGTACCTTTGGTTTGTCCTGTTCCCAGACAATTTGTATGGATAAATGTCTGACATTACATTTTAAGAACCACGTATATTGGATTTTACAAATGTACATTTGTTTGGTGGTGCAGGAGGTTGTACTTTTGTGAAAATCAATTAGTGTTTTGTTTGAAAGGGCAGTATGGCATTCGAAGTGGGATTTGTTCTATGAAAGGTAAAACATTACCTTAAGCCTCGCACATTGGGAATGGAAAAAACAGGGTAGATTCGGTAGGGCTAAGTGGGTCGCTCCCATTAGGAGATATTCATCACTTTCTAGATTACCCTCTATGTTTCAGGTTTGTTGTGTATGTTGTAGCCATAAATAGGTCGGAAATGACCGAGGGATGACATATTTGGTATTATTTATGGTAGAGGTAGGCCGGCCTTGTGTTGGTGGAAGTAGCGAGGCTGTGCCTCGGTACATTCTTCTAGAGATGTACTGTCGGAAGGTAGTCCCTTACCTTGTCATTGTTGGAAATCCATTCTCCAATACATGCCTTTGCAGTTTTGATTGTAGAGCCTAATATGCTAGAATTTAATTAATATAATAGTTTCGGCTATGATTAATATGTATTTGTATCTAGGCACTATTATAATATCAAAGGATTTGATATGATGTGTTTTGATTATCGTAAGGTAAAACCCGACCTTTTTTAATCCGGCGTGGTCTTACGAGATACCTTTGTTTTGAAAGGTTTTTATCACTTCAAAATTGCAATCGAGATTTTTTTTCTCACACTGGTTTACTAAACTGATCCGGGTATTATTCACTTCTAATGCTCGGGTTAGACCGAGTATATTTACAGATTAGACTGGGATGCATTTTGGGGGAGCTTGGAACATGAGGCTTCATCAATAGCTAGTTATTATCTTATTTCCACTGTATTGGTTGTTTAAAAATATCAGTATTTGTGAGGATAGGTTGTTATAACTGTCCAAGCTGATGATTAGTGATTTGTTATTGTACTCTGATGGATGCATGCATATTGCAGCTCTTCGTTTTGTAAAGATCTTTGTTATATTATCTTTATATTATCTATTGTTCCGTTGCGTTGTAAGATTCTATGAGTCTTTAGTTTCTTCTTCTCTTCTTGTCTTCTTTCTTCTTCTTCTCTTCTTGTCTTCTTTCTTCTTTATTTCTCTTAGTTATCCATCTTTTCATTCAATTTGAGTTCGACGTGTGTGGTTTATTGTCAACTTAAACTGTACGGAATTACGGGTCGTTATAGATGGTATCAGAGCTTAGGTTTAGCGAACACCTAGGCTTTGGTGGGGTAAGTGTAACGGCTTGGATTTTGCCCGCTCGAAAATCAACATCCGTACTTCACATTGTACTAGAATGTCGCAGATTCGACCGTTCAAATCCGATTCGCCGGAGCTATAACACAATTAAGTAAATAACACAGCGGAAGAAAAGAATAATACATTGATATACAATATCTGATACAACAGAGTGATACAATGAATATCAATATACATCAGAGATGATACAACAAATATAGCAGCGGAAAAGAAAAGATAACAATAGCAGCGGAACAATATCAATAGAAATGATAACTCCAAAATGATCTTTAGACAAGAATGAATCCACAACTCCAAGATAAGCAACTCCGATGAATGAACTAGCTCCAGATAATCTACTTAACCTGAATATCTGAGAAACCCAACACTAGACTGCCCGTGTGGAAAATAGTGGGCACCCAGAGTTTAGGAAGGGAACAATAAACTCCGGATCAGTCATGGGACTGGTGTGAGCAACAAAAACAGTTTATCTTTAAACAACAACAAAAGAATTTTAAACATTGAAATCCGCAATGCTTTTAGAAAATGAAACTACCATAAGACCTCCCACCACACACACAATGCAAACGCAGAATTGGAGGAGATTTCTTCTTATGATAGTCAAAGATGCTTACTACGCAAAATCAAATCATTTTTTATATTATTATTAGTGCATAGTGTAGAAATCATTTCGAAAGTATAATATTAATCTTAGCCAACATACGACCAGTATCGTATGCCTACTATAGCTACTATGTTCAATAGCAGGTTACCGCCACATTCCATAGCAGGTAATACAACTAAAACCGTACAAGTCTCGTATTGTTTCTTTGGATTTCCAACAAATGGTCAGGCTAAGGAACTTCCTATTCCACGATGGGTACGTCCCTGGAATAGACGACCCGAGAACCTAACCGGATCTCTGCCAACACAAGGTCGGGTTACCTCTGCAAAAATAGGTAACTACTGACACGCGTATGCCATCCCCCGATCGTAACCGATCTTCCCGAGGATCCCCGATTTCCAACAACCACATAATAATAATAATGCAGTAACCACATAGGTTAAGTATCTGGGCTCCATACCATGATACCACCTCTATCCAGAAGGAATGACATACACTAAGGGGCGCTACTCCCTAGAACCTTGCTGCATCCTTCCTGTTTTGACCATTTCCGGGGTGTGAGGCTCGATGAAGTCTCGTCCACAAAGCTACGCTTTCTACCAAAGCCATGCTTCGGGTCAAACAAATGATCAACCTATGATCACAAAGATATAAGATCAAACAAATGATTATATCACAAATGATCAAACACTGATCATCACACAGCATGCCACATTACCAAATTGGGATATATCGCTGATAAATTTCAACTACATAACCTCTGAGCTCGTACGTCTCAGAGAAGGGTGTTAAGCTAAGAGAATAAATTCTCCGCCACCAACAGAGATGTATTTGAAAGAAATCGGCTTTATATCTCAAAGTGTAATGTCAGACATGTATCCATACAAGTCTGTTCCGGGCTCGAATAGAACCGAAGGCACTTCTCACGAAGCCCTTGCAAATCCGGATAATTTCCAATCACGTCCGGACTTCCCGTCACTAAGGGTGATAAAACCTCTATATCGGGGATCAGCCGATGTAGAGTAACTCGACGGTAATCCTTCCGTTTTCAAAAATATCCGGTCTTCAACACCGGTCTTCAAATGCTATCCATATACGACGTATCACATATTCGGAATGGGTTATACGACCCAAAGGTCCTTTCCCGGCTAACCCGAATAGTGAGCGCAATTTAAAATCATATGGATATGGGATTTCAATTAAGTCACAACTTATTACCCAAAACTTCTCTTTTCAAATGGTTTAACAAATTACCATTTTCAAATCTTTAAACAAAAAGATTTATTTTAAACAACCTTCAACGGTTTAAACAATTTCCACATTTAAATCTTTTAAATAAAAGATTCATTCACAGATTCTCCCAGTTAATCTCCATTTCAGTTTAACTCGTTAAATCTTTAAAACAAAGATTTAACTTATAGCTTTCAAAACAATTCCATTTCAAATGGTTTAAACAAATCACCGTTTTAAATCTGTTAAAATAAACCGATTTAATTCATAGCTTTCCAAAAAGAATTCATTTATAACTTGGAAAAACCATTTTTCAATTCGTACTTGAAATTCCTTTAAATTGGAATTTCATTTCTTATATATGTGAAAGCTTTTATCATTTGAAAACAAACAGTTTTCATTTCGGAAAATCTAATTCATTTATACGAGTTGGAATCCTTGGGTTAAATTCAAATTCTCAAAATTACATTTTTAAATGGTTTAAATTTAGATAAACACATTTATAACATTTTCAATCCCTAGTTTCAAATCATAGGATTCAATTTCAAACTTGAATTCAAATTTAAATCAAATTATTTAAATTTTCAAAACTCGATTAAGTTATTCAAAATAACTTTTATCTTTGAAATTCCATTTCAAAAGCTTTTCACTTTAAACCCGAATTTCTAATTTCAAAATCAATTGAAATTAAAATTTCAATTTCGAAAACATCAAATTTAAATCATCTGTGACTTAACCGATTTCCACGTGAAATCCATATTTGTGTGTGAAAAGGTGTAGTCCAGGGGTTCAACACAATAGTGCAACACAATGAATCATCACATATCAGAATACAGAAATATAATTCGATAAGCGGTATAAGAACAACGCTTATCATTCATTCACAGATCACAGATATATAAATATCACAAATAAATAAACTACGGTACAGATCACACACAAATTAGAATACATCACAAGGCATCATATATCAGGAATATCAAACAATTCAATCATCCAATCAAACCCAAATATTCATAAGTAAGGTCAGTTAATTATCTGATTTATTCAAATTAGATTAATTACTTATGAATTTCTAATCCGGGTTAATTAATCGTTAATTAATTACAAACCAATATAATTAATTATCCTTTAAATCATTTATTAACTAACCATTAATAATTAATTAATTAACCTTAAATTAATTATCCTTAATTAATCACATTGATTAATTAGCCCTTAATTTATTATCTTTCTTTAATCACCTTCATTAATTTATAATTCCTTAATTAATTAACTGAATTAATTAACCCTTAATGACCCATTAATTAACCATTAATTATTTAATTAATTCAAGTTTTTAAATGTAACTTATTAATTTAAATGAATCCAATCATTAAATTCTAATTTAAAGATTTTAACTAAATTCCCCTTTAAATTTTCAAATCATTAAGTATGCTTTACCTATAAACTTACTTACACTATTTAAAGTTATAAACTTAATCCATTTTCAAAACTTAAGATTCAAATTTCAATTTGAATTTAGACTTAAAATCTTAATTTAAACTGGGTTTAAATTTGTTTCAGATTTTATATTGTATTTTGAAATCAAGAAACTGCCAGGCTTAATTTCTCAATTTGTATGGAACATCATACTCGAATCGAACAAAACAGCTTCGAGTCGCCTTCTCCCTTACTTCGAGTAACTCACTCGATTAACTCGAGCAAAACCCGAGTCGTCTTCTTCTTCCACCATCGTCACGCAGCAGACATCAAAACGTGCACGTGTACGTGCACGCCACCTCGCCGCCATTCTGGTGGCCATCGCGACCTCCAGCAAGTCGAAAAACTCACCCACACTCGAAATCGAACTTCGATTCGACACGAAATAACTCGAAATCGAAATTCACCCACTCGTTAAAACTGTAACTCAAACATAACCAACTGAAAACGCCTCGTCCTCCTCACGCCGTTCATCAGAAAACCCAAAACTCCGGCTACCGCTTCGCCTGTCTTCCCTCTACCTTCCCACAAAACCTCGTCGAACTCGATGCACTGTCGACGTCGCGCGAATCGAAACTCCGGCCATCCAAAAAATTAGGTCACCAGACTTCGATTGCCTTCTGCCGCCACCATGGTCAACGTTCGACCCTTACGGCATTTTTCCAGTGACCACCCTAGGCTCCTCTATCTCCACGGGGCAACTCGACCTCCCTAGATCAAAACATCGCCTGGAATCAGTCGAAATATCCACTCCGTTCAACCTCGAACTGCACCTCACTCCTTCTACTAAAAATCACGAATCTCGTTTTAAAAATCATATTTTCGTATACGCATTCCATTTATATTCATGAATTTGTAAATTAATAACCTCGAAAATTTACATATATGAAGATGGTTCTATAGTTTGGCCCTTTCCAGTGACCACACACATTTGTTTACTTAAAACAAATTTTTTTAAACTAAAGTTTATGATGATACCAACAACTTTCGTTTGAATCTAAAGTTCAATCATCAATCAGATAGAGAGTAAATGATTTTTGAAAACCACAATTTGCATTTTTAACTAAGAACAGATGCATTCAAAACAACAGTCTGCATAATACTATCAAGCTACCCATATATACAGATGATTATATATGCATCACATACATATCTTAGATAAATCTTGCACAGATTCAAACCTTTAAATTTTTAAAGAAAAATTGTTACTCACCAATTTTATGAAGAAGAACAGAGCACTTAGTTTTGCAGACAGTTTGAACTTGAGAACTGGAAACATGTTTTCAACTTTGATCTTCAAATCATTTTGCTTCTCTACTTTGTTGTATTCAATTCCAGGTTGTAGTTGTTTGCTTTGTTAAATGATGTTGAGTTTGAAATTATAAGATGATGTTTATATGTTTTTTTTCTTATTTCTCTACTCAGGTTTCAAGTGAACGAATGGGAATGATGTATATAAAAGAAAATCTACAGGCTTTGTTACATCCCCTGGTACAAGATTTAATTAGTTTGGGTCAAAGATTTTTTTATAGAACTAGAGGCTGAAATCACATTTCATACAACTCGAACAGATTTTGTTTGCTGAAAGGAAAGGAGAGCATTAAATGTTGTTGTACTTTATGTTTTTAATTTACACATATTTTATATTTTTACTTGCCTGAGTCTTCACTTACAAGCTACAACATATTACATGTTTACTTTGCTTTGTTTTCTTGCAGCCTACATACCCCTTTGATTTGTTGTACTCACATCTGCATGTTTTCCCATATTCGAATTATTATGTACATATCACCTATACTTACTTAGTTAAAATTTCCTTGCATAAACCCATAATGCCACAGTATAAATTGTTAGACTGATTTGTTTTAACTTGCTACTTGAATATGTTGACTGTCTCCCTTTGCAAGCTTATGGATATACTTATACTTTCTTTTGTTTGCTTCATTTGTAAGCTTATAGATATATATATTTATTTGTTTCATACTTATAGTATTTATCCAATCTTGTTTCTTCATATTTAAATACGCTGTTAAAATTTATCTAAGGTATTTATTTACTTTGTAATTCAAATGAATTTCTATAATTATTTGGTAGTTAAAATTCTCTAATGTATTCACTTAATATTTTACATAATATATTAATACGTGGTTTGACTTTACAGTTTATGATTTATTATTATTATATATTCACATATACATATATATACCATATTTTTAAATTTAAATGATTCATACAGAATTTACTTGAGTTCGGGGAAACTCACATCACTTTATCATTTAATTCTACAAATTTTAATTCAAAAATTCAATAAATTATCAATTTAAATTTAATTAAAATTCGGGGTCGTTACAGACTTCCCCCCTTAAAAGAATTTCGTCCTCGAAATTACCAAGGAGACACAAAGATAGATGAAGAATGTTTCATCTAATCAAACTGAACATTTATTCTGCCTTTGACTTACCAAATCAGAATATCAATAATAGATACAAGAACGAATCTGTTTGACACTTCACAAGATACTCAGGTTATCCAGATCTACGAAGTATGGAGTGGCATCGGTCAGTTCGAAAGGATAACTAACCATCCGTAGAATAAATCGGAATCCCAAAGAATAGACAGATATATGGATACGATTTCAAATTTTCAGTTTAAACTAAAGTATACCTATTAACCATAACAATCAAAGCAAACAATTCATCCAAACAAACAAGTCTGGCCTATCTGGAGTTTATGTCTCATATTAATATATCAAATTTCTTTTCTGGATCTACCAGAAAATATCGAAGAATTGAGAAAAAAGGCTGAACAAAAGAGATTGATAGAGAAAATATTGTTTCCACTATTGTTACAGGATATTGACCATTTATAGTCGTATTCCCCTGTCCCCTATCTCATCCTCTTCTTGCACTCATACTCACTATCTATGGATAGTAAGAGAATTTACTGAGACGTTCGAACGGATATCTGAGGATACTCATTCTAGAGTTTACTTCACTCTATCTCTAATGAGCTACTTAACGTGTTACACTCCTGAGCTAAAGTTTAACCTTAGCTCTGATACCACATGTAACGGCTCGGATTATGCCCGCTCGAAAATCAACATCCGTACTTCACATTGTACTAGAATGTCGCAGATTCGACCGTTCAAATCCGATTCGCCGGAGCTATAACACAATTAAGTAAATAACACAGCGGAAGAAAAGAATAATACATTGATATACAATATCTGATACAACAGAGTGATACAATGAATATCAATATACATCAGAGATGATACAACAAATATAGCAGCGGAAAAGAAAAGATAACAACAGCAGCAGAACAATATCAATAGAAATGATAACTCCAAAATGATCTTTAGACAAGAATGAATCCACAACTCCAAGATAAGCAACTCCGATGAATGAACTAGCTCCAGATAATCTACTAAACCTGAATATCTGAGAAACCCAACTCTAGACTGCCCGTGTGGAAAATAGTGGGCACCCAGAGTTTAGGAAGGGAACAATAAACTCCGGATCAGTCATGGGACTGGTGTGAGCAACAAAAACAGTTTATCTTTAAACAACAACAAAAGAATTTTAAACATTGAAATCCGCAATGCTTTTAGAAAATGAAACTACCATAAGACCTCCCACCACACACACAATGCAAACGCAGAATTGGAGGAGATTTCTTCTTATGATAGTCAAAGATGCTTACTACGCAAAATCAAATCATTTTTTATATTATTATTAGTGCATAGTGTAGAAATCATTTCGAAAGTATAATATTAATCTTAGCCAACATACGACCAGTATCGTATGCCTACTATAGCTACTATGTTCAATAGCAGGTTACCGCCACATTCCATAGCAGGTAATACAACTAAAACCGTACAAGTCTCGTATTGTTTCTTTGGATTTCCAACAAATGGTCAGCCTAAGGAACTTCCTATTCCACGATGGGTACGTCCCTGGAATAGACGACCCGAGAACCTAACCGGATCTCTGCCAACACAAGGCCGGGTTACCTCTGCAAAAATAGGTAACTACTGACACGCGTATGCCATCCCCCGATCGTAACCGATCTTCCCGAGGATCCCCGATTTCCAACAACCTGCACATAATAATAATAATGCAGTAACCACATAGGTTAAGTATCTGGGCTCCATACCATGATACCACCTCTATCCAGAAGGAATGACATACACTAAGGGGCGCTACTCCCTAGAACCTTGCTGCATCCTTCCTGTTTTGACCATTTCCGGGGTGTGAGGCTCGATGAAGTCTCGTCCACAAAGCTATGCTTTCTACCAAAGCCATGCTTCGGGTCAAACAAATGATCAACCTATGATCACAAAGATATAAGATCAAACAAATGATCATATCACAAATGATCAAACACTGATCATCACACAGCATGCCACATTACCAAATTGGGATATATCGCTGATAAATTTCAACTACATAACCTCTGAGCTCGTACGTCTCAGAGAAGGGTGTTAAGCTAAGAGAATAAATTCTCCGCCACCAACAGAGATGTATTTGAAAGAAATCGGCTTTATATCTCAAAGTGTAATGTCAGACATGTATCCACACAAGTCTGTTCCGGGCTCGAACAGAACCGAAGGCACTTCTCACGAAGCCCTTGCAAATCCGGATAATTTCCAATCACGTCCGGACTTCCCGTCACTAAGGGTGATAAAACCTCTATATCGGGGATCAGCCGATGCAGAGTAACTCGACGGTAATCCTTCCGTTTTCAAAAATATCCGGTCTTCAACACCGGTCTTCAAATGCTATCCATATACGACGTATCACATATTCGGAATGGGTTATACGACCCAAAGGTCCTTTCCCGGCTAACCCGAATAGTGAGCGCAATTTAAAATCATATGGATATGGGATTTCAATTAAGTCACAACTTATTACCCAAAACTTCTCTTTTCAAATGGTTTAACAAATTACCATTTTCAAATCTTTAAACAAAAAGATTTATTTTAAACAACCTTCAACGGTTTAAACAATTTCCACATTTAAATCTTTTAAATAAAAGATTCATTCACAGATTTTCCCAGTTAATCTCCATTTCAGTTTAACTCGTTAAATCTTTAAAACAAAGATTTAACTTATAGCTTTCAAAACAATTCCATTTCAAATGGTTTAAACAAATCACCGTTTTAAATCTGTTAAAATAAACCGATTTAATTCATAGCTTTCCAAAAAGAATTCATTTATAACTTGGAAAAACCATTTTTCAATTCGTACTTGAAATTCCTTTAAATTGGAATTTCATTTCTTATATATGTGAAAGCTTTTATCATTTGAAAACAAACAGTTTTCATTTTGGAAAATCTAATTCATTTATACGAGTTGGAATCCTTGGGTTAAATTCAAATTCTCAAAATTACATTTTTAAATGGTTTAAATTTAGATAAACACATTTATAACATTTTCAATCCCTAGTTTCAAATCATAGGATTCAATTTCAAACTTGAATTCAAATTTAAATCAAATTATTTAAATTTTCAAAACTCGATTAAGTTATTCAAAATAACTTTTATCTTTGAAATTCCATTTCAAAAGCTTTTCACTTTAAACCCGAATTTCTAATTTCAAAATCAATTGAAATTAAAATTTCAATTTCGAAAACATCAAATTTAAATCATCTGTGACTTAACCAATTTCCACGTGAAATCCATATTTGTGTGTGAAAAGGTGTAGTCCAGGGGTTCAACACAATAGTGCAACACAATGAATCATCACATATCAGAATACAGAAATATAATTCGATAAGCGGTATAAGAACAACGCTTATCGTTCATTCACAGATCACAGATATATAAATATCACAAATAAATAAACTACGGTACAGATCACACACAAATTAGAATACATTACAAGGCATCATATATCTGGAATATCAAACAATTCAATCATCCAATCAAACCCAAATATTCATAAGTAAGGTCAGTTAATTATCTGATTTATTCAAATTAGATTAATTACTTATGAATTTCTAATCCGGGTTAATTAATCGTTAATTAATTACAAACCAATATAATTAATTATCCTTTAAATCATTTATTAACTAACCATTAATAATTAATTAATTAACCTTAAATTAATTATCCTTAATTAATCACATTGATTAATTAGCCCTTAATTTATTATCTTTCCTTAATCACTTTCATTAATTTATAATTCCTTAATTAATTAACTGAATTAATTAACCCTTAATGACCCATTAATTAACCATTAATTATTTAATTAATTCAAGTTTTTAAATGTAACTTATTAATTTAAATGAATCCAATCATTAAATTCTAATTTAAAGATTTTAACTAAATTCCCCTTTAAATTTTCAAATCATTAAGTATGCTTTACCTATAAACTTACTTACACTATTTAAAGTTATAAACTTAATCCATTTTCAAAACTTAAGATTCAAATTTCAATTTGAATTTAGACTTAAAATCTTAATTTAAACTGGGTTTAAATTTGTTTCAGATTTTATATTGTATTTTGAAATCAAGAAACTGCCAGGCTTAATTTCTCAATTTATCTGGAACATCATACTCGAATCGAACAAAACAGCTTCGAGTCGCCTTCTCCCTTACTTCGAGTAACACACTCGATTAACTCGAGCAAAACCCGAGTCGTCTTCTTCTTCCACCATCGTCACGCAGCAGACATCAAAACGTGCACGTGTACGTGCACACCACCTCGCCGCCGTTCTGGTGGCCATCGCGACCTCCAGCAAGTCGAAAAACTCACCCACACTCGAAATCGAACTTCGATTCGACACGAAATAACTCGAAATCGAAATTCACGCACTCGTTAAAACTGTAACTCAAACATAACCAACTGAAACGCCCCGTCCTCCTCACGACGTTCATCAGAAAACCCAAAACTCCGGCTACCGCTTCGCCTGTCTTCCCTCTACCTTCCCACAAAACCTCGTCGAACTCGATGCACTGTCGACGTCGCGCGAATCGAAACTCCGGCCATCCAAAAAATTAGGTCACCAGACTTCGATTGCCTTCTGCCGCCACCATGGTCAACGTTCGACCCTTACGGCATTTTTCCAGTGACCACCCTAGGCTCCTCTATCTCCACGGGGCAACTCGACCTCCCTAGATCAAAACATCGCCTGGAATCAGTCGAAATATCCACTCCGTTCAACCTCGAACTGCACCTCACTCCTTCTACTAAAAATCACGAATCTCGTTTTAAAAATCATATTTTCGTATACGCATTCCATTTATATTCATGAATTTGTAAATTAATAACCTCGAAAATTTACATATATGAAGATGGTTCTATAGTTTGGCCCTTTCCAGTGACCACACACATTTGTTTACTTAAAACAAATTTTTTTAAACTAAAGTTTATGATGATACCAACAACTTTCGTTTGAATCTAAAGTTCAATCATCAATCAGATAGAGAGTAAATGATTTTTGAAAACCACAATTTGCATTTTTAACTAAGAACAGATGCATTCAAAACAACAGTCTGCATAATACTATCAAGCTACCCATATATACAGATGATTATATATGCATCACATACATATCTTAGATAAATCTTGCACAGATTCAAACCTTTAAATTTTTAAAGAAAAATTGTTACTCACCAATTTTATGAAGAAGAACAGAGCACTTAGTTTTGCAGACAGTTTGAACTTGAGAACTGGAAACATGTTTTCAACTTTGATCTTCAAATCATTTTGCTTCTCTACTTTTTTGTATTCAATTCCAGGTTGTAGTTGTTTGCTTTGTTAAATGATGTTGAGTTTGAAATTATAAGATGATGTTTATATGTTTTTTTTTCTTATTTCTCTACTCAGGTTTCAAGTGAACGAATGGGAATGATGTATATAAAAGAAAATCTACAGCCTTTGTTACATCCCCTGGTACAAGATTTAATTAGTTTGGGTCAGAGATTTTTTTATAGAAATGGAGGCTGAAATCACATTTCATACAACTCGAATAGATTTTGTTTGCTGAAAGGAAAGGAGAGCATTAAATGTTGTTGTACTTTATGTTTTTAATTTACACATATTTTATATTTTTACTTGCCTGAGTCTTCACTTACAAGCTACAACATATTACATGTTTACTTTGCTTTGTTTTCTTGCAGCCTACATACCCCTTTGATTTGTTGTACTCACATCTGCATGTTTTCCCATATTCGAATTATTATGTACATATCACCTATACTTACTTAGTTAAAATTTCCTTGCATAAACCCATAATGCCACAGTATAAATTATTAGACTGATTTGTTTTAACTTGCTACTTGAATATGTTGACTGTCTCCCTTTGCAAGCTTATGGATATACTTATACTTTCTTTTGTTTGCTTCATTTGTAAGCTTATAGATATATATATATTTATTTGTTTCATACTTATAGTATTTATCCAATCTTGTTTCTTCATATTTAAATACGTTGTTAAAATTTATCTAAGGTATTTATTTACTTTGTAATTCAAATGAATTTCTATAATTATTTGGTAGTTAAAATTCTCTAATGTATTCACTTAATATTTTACATAATATATTAATACGTG
Organism: Allium fistulosum; assembly: GCA_030737815.1. Classification (NCBI taxonomy): domain Eukaryota; kingdom Viridiplantae; phylum Streptophyta; class Magnoliopsida; order Asparagales; family Amaryllidaceae; genus Allium; species Allium fistulosum. Next base: position 1,044,892,762 of record CM060906.1, read on the forward strand.
GTTTGACTTTACAGTTTATGATTTATTATTATTATATATTCACATATACATATATATACCATATTTTTAAATTTAAATGATTCATACAGAATTTACTTGAGTTCGGGGAAACTCGCATCACTTTATCATTTAATTCTACAAATTTTAATTCAAAAATTCAATAAATTATCAATTTAAATTTAATTAAAATTCGGGGTCGTTACAGTAAGACTCATTATAGATAGGGTTAGTAATACCCTAGAATGAGTTTGAGTGTACATATATGGGCGTGTGTTTGTTAGTGATATAAAAATGTTTTATATTGTGTTGATTGGTCTGTTAAGTGGCTTACGGATTCTGGGCAATATGAGTAATTAATGTTATTGATAGCGATCTCTAAACGCTTGAACATAGCAATTCGACATAGTATTTTTTGAAATTGGGTAAATGAAATAATTTTACATGGATTACATTTTATATATAAAGGAATAATTTTTCAGAAATTATTATTGTTATATATGGTGTTTGGGTATTAGAGAATGAGAATGTTCGATTATTATCATTTATTGTTTGTTATTTGTGCTTTAATAAAGGTTGATTTTTATTATAATCTAAACAAAGGTAAACAATTGTGAAATGATCTTACATAAGAAAGAGAGTTTATAAAATATGGATCATAAAGTATTGATTATAATTAAAAAGATTTAAACTAGAAATCTGAAAACTTAAATCTCGGAGAATTTGGAAATGTTTCTCAAAGTGTTGTGGAAATAATAGTAGTATTGCTTTGAAGTATTTTTGAATAGGAATATTTTAAAAGGATTTTAAAAGAGATGAAAGCACCGAACTCACTTCAGTCGCTGGAAAATAATTCTGGTGATGACTGTAGCATCATCAGTATTCATTTTTGAGTTTCTAAGTGACGGATTGCCACCATAAAAGTTTTATCTTGGAAAATAAAGATTGTTTTAGATTCTAAAAGTATGATTTGATATACAAAGGAGTATTGTATATTATTATTATTTCAAAATAATTTGAAATAAAAACTGGGTGTTTAATTCTTGAATTCTCAGTCAAGTGATATTGTATGGACTTATGCATCCTACCCCTTGGGATAAGTTGGGTTAGTGCATCTCGTCTTGAGATGTTATGTGGAAATTTTTATTTATTAAAATAAAATGGGATTTTCGATGATTTTGGACAATCAAAAACTTTCGAGTTAAATTGGAAAATTAAGATAAGTGTTTTTGAGAAATTATAAGAGATAAGTTTTTATAACTTATAAATTTGAGGATTAATCGGTTAAAACAAATTTTTAAATTTGTTGGATATGCAGGTTAAGAAAAGAAAATCTGAAATTAAACTATGAAATAAAATTTAACTTAAGTAAAGTTAAATGAAATTTATTGTGACTTAAAAATAATATGAACTTAAGTTTTGAAGTGATTATAAACATAAGTTGTGTTGTATAAAATGTTTATAAAAAACCTAAGTAATGGTTTTATAGAATGGTTCCTAAGTGTTATTAGTATTAAAGGAAATATATTAAGTAAAAATGGATATGAATAAAAAGGAATTTGGTATAATAAGAAACCAATTGAATGAATACGTAAGTTGTGCGTAGATCATTTTATTCGCATAATTGTTGGATCCAGTCTCAAGTATACGATTTCGAGGTGATTTACACCGGTCAGAGTCAGGATTTTTCACCTATTCATGACGACGAACACTGGATATGGATTTTTGATTTGATTATGAAGTTTCTCTATCAAAGCTATGGCAATGCAAGGTGAACGATGGTTTCTAATCAAAGAACCGGATCCGAGTCTACGCTAGAGTGGTCGAGTGAACGATGCTAGCTCAGAAGTAAAATTGTGTGATTGAGTGATCGACCAAATTTGATATTGTGTACGGATGATATATGTACATCGTACGGGCTTTAATAAATTTTATACTATTGATATAAGGAAATGCAGGTTATATGGTTGGATATTATTTATAAGTAAATACAGGTTTGTGGAAGAAAAGTTGCTTTTGGCTTCATAAATAGAGTTTGGTTGCTCGACAAATAGGTAAACATTTATGTTGTCATTTGGATTTGAAGATTTTATGACCAGCCACTTGGCTTTGGTTTTCTTTTGGCTACTTTGAGCCCGTAGTGGTGATTTGTAGTTCTATCGATCGAGCCATGCAAAGGAGACGCTGTCAAAATTTTCTATAATTTTATGACTTAGAAAATTTGTTAAAAAGTTTCAACTAATCAATTTTAAATGGTTAATGGGTTGGAGACATTTTTCTTACCTTGGTAATTTCGGGGATGAAATTCTTTTAAAAGGGGGAATAATGTAACGACCCAGAATTTTGGACACTTGAATTTGAAATATATAATTAATTTTAAATATTGAAATATTAGTTTTATAAGTCAAACAGCTTAAATTTCAAGTATAAGGGTTATTTGAATATTGGAACAATGATTTAAACGTCGAAATTGTTTAAATGATTAAATCTTGAATTTTATTCGAATAAATTCATTTCAAATACTTATTTAAATTCAATTTAAATAAGAAATGGTTAGTTAAACTTTAAATTTAGAATTACAAGTGATTAAAATTGTTTTAATAATAATTCGTTCAATTAATGAGTGAAATTATCATTCCGGGGCACTGTCTCGGATTTTGACGAAACCTGTGCGGTTGGATTTGAAATAGCGAATTATTGCATGCCGGCGAGTTTTGTGACGATCGGACGTATTGTGTAGTCGTACGAGCTCGTAATGCGTAGAAATTAATTATAGGAATTTAATATAATATAATTTTATTTTGAATGCTAACTTCTGTATATGATGGAATTGGCTCCAATACTTGTTCCATTGTGTTCAGAATGGGGGTATTCAGTATAGAACACCAAGCGACATGCCTCATTTGGAGTTTAAAATATTTTGACATGAATAGTGTTTAAAAAATTATCTATATAAGGACCCAAGACCATTCTTTTTGCTCAAACTAGATCCCAAAACTCTAGCCGCCATTTTTATCGTCCACATCCAACGGCTCGAGATCGTTGGCACCACCATATGCGTATTTAGCCAATGGTCTAACTACAAAAACGTCAGCGACGATGAGATGAAGCAATATGACGGTTGGATTGGCGATCGGCATGGCATGGCCGTGGCGTTAGGGGAGCGACGTCGGTTTTTTTAGCACGTGATTTAGCGACGGCTGAGGCATTTCATGTGGCTGCATTTGGAGCGTAGGCTTGTTGTGGTGGAGGCTACTCATAGGTGAAGTGCAGTTTTGATTGTAGAGCCTAATATGCTAGAATTTAATTAATGTAACAATTTTGACTATGATTAATATGTATTTGTATCCTAGATACTATTATAATATCAGAGGATTTGATATGATGTGTTTTGGTTATCCTAAGTTAAAAACCCGTACGTGTTCATGTGTAACGTGGTCTTATGAGATACCTTTGTTTTGAAAGGTTTTTATAACTTTAAAAATCCAATTGAGATATGTTATCTCATGGTGGTTTACCGGACTAATCCGGGCATTATTCTCTTCCAATGCTCGGGTCAGACATAGTATATTTACATATTAGATTCCGATGCATTTTGGAGGAGTTTGGAGCAGGAGGCTTCATCAATAGCTAGTTATTATCTTATTTCCGATGTATTGGTTATTTAAAATTATCAGCATTTGTGAGAACAAGTTGTTATAACTATGTAGGCTGATGATTAGTGGTTTGTTGTTGTACTCTAATGGATGTATGTATATTGCAGTTTTTCTTTTTGTAAAGATCATTGTTATATTATATACTGTTCAGTTGCGTTGTGAGATTCTGTGATTGTTTAATTTCTTCTTCTCTTCTTGTCTTCTTTCTTTCCCTTAATTATCTATCTTTTCATTAAATTTTAGTTGGACATGTGTGGTTTATTATCAAATTAAACTGTATGGAATTGCGAGTCGTTAAATTTATATAATAAATTACATAACTGCCCCTAGGGCATACCCCTAAGTCTATTAATCTCCCACTTGCACTTAGGGTCAATTATGAAATATTATTCCAGCTTTTCCAATTAATTGATTTCTTCAAAACTAACTGGGTCAGTCCCTCAATGAACGGTTATGCTATTACGAATCAATTGTCTACTATGTCAATCAACTCTCCTTGATGCCGATAAACTGCCTTTATCATGTGAAACAATTCGTATGCCTCTTGTCCTCTAGTGACCTATAAGTTCTGTTACGAACTATATTATGACATTGTTATCATATAACAATGTTATGAGATTTCAACATTTGGAGTCACCCTTAGTTCAGTTATAAATTTGTGCATCTATTATATATATGTACATTCCTTTTATTATGGAGCTATTCAAACCGATGTACTTGGCCCTTTATTAAATCATCCACAATCTCTCATTTGGAACATTTTCAACTTAAAGCTTCTCACCAAAGCTTTGAACATGAATTTTATTTTGACATACCATATTCAATATCACATATAAAGTCTGAGTTCGAATACTCCTTCATAAGGAGTTCGTTATTTTTATAAGCAATGCTTCTGTATTTCATAAATACACAAGAACACTCTAAACTACCATTTAGCGACCTTAATTTAGAATTGATATGTAAAGATCCTGAACTCGGCCTTTGAATCTGCGGCATTTTGAGTACAAGTGAAGTACGGGTGCCGATTTTCGAAGGCCGAGGCCTCCTCGACCAGAGCATCTCCACTCGACAATGCTTCGATTCCCCCTTGTCTTAATCACTCTGATCAACCCATGTCGCCACACGAGCACGACGAACAACCTCGACTAAATTGGGTTCTTAAACCCTATTTCGCCTTAATCCACTTCCATAATCATTTAAAAAAATCAGTGATCATTTTTTCTACAATCTACATCACATCATCTTCCTCCATATTCAAACTCGAAGCTCGATTGTTTTTTTAATCAATGGAAATTGACGTTTTACACAATTTCGTTCAAATCGAAAATTCAAATGATTTTCAAATCTAAAAATCTTGATACTATATTCTAAAATCATGATTTTCTATTATGAATCGCTTCATAAGATCCAAACAAGAAATCGTAATCATCGATTTTTGACTTGAGTTAGATTATCACTGTCATATTCAAATTTATAAATATTCCATCAATATTTACACCTGGAATTTATTTTTAAAATTTAGATTAGAGTGTTATAAACAATTTTTATGCAATGTATTTATTTTATATTTTTATACCTTATATAATTTCATTTCTAAACCATTTATTTACGATTTAAATTCATATACAATATTTTAAATTTAAACGATTTATACAAAATTTATTTTAATTCGGGGAAACTCGCAATCAATTAATCGATTATTTTTAGAGTTTTATTCAAAACTAAATTAATTATCAATTTAAATTCATATAAAATTCAGGGTCGTTACATGATATTTGCTTCATGTATTAAATACATGAAAAAATCACGATATTGTAGACAATATAACATGTATGATATTTCTTATTGCCAGTGCACAAGGAATCCATCTAACATGTTTCTTATTAAACATTTTAATAATGTGTTTCTACATATTGTCTAAGGCATTCCCAATGTCCTTTATACTCACTATAAAAGACATCATTTGGAAATCCAACGTTGGATATTAAAACAACTAAAATTTGATTTTAACACAAGTGCATTGCAAACAATCAGCAGTGTGTTATTTTTTTATGTTTAGAGATAATAATGTAGCTTTAACGTTCTTTCTTATGGATACATGCTTCCTCTGCATTTTGACTGAAATTATCCTATTTGATATTTCCATCAAAATACTTGTTCAATTTCGATGCTTGTCGAACGATACTTTCGTATCGGTTCATGGATCATATCCAAAACCTACAAATTCAATATTGCTCCCACTATCTTTAAGACACTTTGTTTATTACGTGCAAATAGTCTAGTCTAAATTTTTATTTAGAATTTTTCGTTTCGACAAATATGTACCAAAGCATAAAGTCATACATGGCAATCATTTTGTAGGTAAAATCCGAATCAACTTGAGCACATTAAATGGAGAGTTGTTACGTAAATTTCAATAACTGAAATTCATAATTTTCTTATTAATGTAGCTCACCGTATTCCAACTGCATTTTCCTTTCTCTTAAAGACATATCTATAGCCGATGGATCATATCCCTTCGGGTTATCAAAATCATATATTAATAATGTACTTGGAATCTATTTCGGATTTGCGTATCATACCATATCATAGAGTCAATACACTTAATGGTTTAACTAAACAATCAAGGTTATTTATTCTTGACATTGATAAGAAACTCATAGTTTCTTCTTCAATGTGCAAAATAATCATTAGACACTCTAATGTTATGCGATCATTTAGGTTAATTTCATTACATCCCTTGTAATCAATTTTATCCTTGGATCGTATCTAAATCTATTTTACTACCAATAATTTCTTAAAGAAATTCCTTTGCAATGAAGTTGGTTTTTCTTGAAACAACAATTGTTTCTGTTGCAATGGAATCGACATTAATAAACATTTTATAGATTGCCATACATAAAACTGATTTGGTATTCGTTCACAATATTTATGTTCATAACATAAATCAATCATCTAATGACTATGATCCCCAAACTCCTTTGAGGCGATTCATACAAAATTTCTTATGTATATATATTACGTGCAATCCTTTGAATCACACAACCCTCTAACCCCTTAGCCTAGGATATGATGGAGTTTCTTATTAACCCGTATCTTGCACGACTTTGTCAACTATTCTTCAGATGATATTAATCTTAACCATGTGTAATACTCTTAAGTACACACCTTATAGAAAGAATTTAACTTCACTTATCATTTAATTGTTCTTTGTCCACTACGCCATAGATGACCTTCTGCAACATTTTTGCAAGGTGTTGCCAGCTAAAATGTTGCGACAGCTATAAAATTTTGGTCCTACTGCAACGTTGTATTTTTGGTGTTACCTTAGCCATAAAAATGTGTTGCTCTAGCTAAACAAGTGTAACAAGATGCAACATTTTTATATAGTGTTGCTATAGATGTATTCAAATTAAAAAATTAATAAAATTAGCAATCCGCGTGAATACGATCCAACGGTCTACATTTAATCTGATTGTTAAAATGGATCACCACTACAATTTGTCCCAAAATTTCGTTTTCCCGCTTTACTTTTAATAACATTTCGTTCTCACCCCCAATTTCCAAATCCCTAATTTCCAAATCATATTTTCGTTCCTCACCCCCAGCTACCCCCTGACCCATCGCCCCCAGCTACCCCCTGACCCATCGCCACCAAATCCTGACCCATCGCCCCCAGGTACCCCCTGACCCATCGCCCCCAGCTACCCCCTGACCCATCGCCACCAAATTGTCACCCTCACCCCCAGCTACCCCCTGACCCATCGCGACCGTCTAGCTCCAACCAGAGCCCCGTCACGACACCAAAACCCGAAGCCAAACAAAGTTTTCCGTTCAAACCCCTTTTGCCACCGCTGTCGTCGCCATCGCTCTTCTTTCTCGTTCCTCTCTATGTGAAAATTAGGGCACGCGATTCTTGCTGTTCCTGTTGCTGCCAGGAACACACCTAAGAGCGTCGAGACTGTGCCTCCTGAGTTGCTTGAGATACCACTGCAGTCCAATGAAGAGCAGGCTGTCTAATTTCCGGTTTGTTTTGACCTTTTTTTTCATTTTGTGATATTTGATACTATGGATTTATGCATTTTTTTCATCTTGCTTCATGTATTTTGAGGTCTATTGTTGAATTTGGATTGGAGTGGTCTTCCATATTGCACCTTGAAGATAGAATAGAGAATGACTAGAAGTGCTATTTTGTAATGCACTAAAAGTGTTCGATACTTTGTGTGAATGGTATTGTTATCAAAATGTCCGGTTTCCTGTAGTTTCACATTGATATAATTCAAATTTTTCACTGCATTTTGTTCTTTCACATTGAGTAAACGAGTTTGGTTTTTCTTTTGTAGGCTAATGATGGTCCAAATCTGAAGATATATAGCTTGGTGCTTTGAACTAATGTACATGTATGAACTGACCTTTGATTCTCTTGTTGATGAAAGGCGAAGCAGTCTGCTTAGAGTTGATGGTCCAAATCTGTAGATATCAGCCAAGGGTGGTGCTTGGTTTTGTTGTAAATTTGCAGTGTGAAAGTTTGATGATGTTTGGGTTGTCGGAATGGGTAATCAGCAATTGTGATTAGGTGATTAGGCGATTTGGCAACCTGAAGTCGAATTTGGCAACTGAAATAGTTTGTTGGTAAGGCAATTAGAGGATGGAGGCTGGTGGTTTAGAAGTATGTGGGGTGCATCATTTTACGTCGTTTCAAAGAAGGTTCGATCTTCCGAAATCGGATGAATCGGGCGGTGCCCCGGATCCCCGCCGGGACTGCAGTGCCCCGGACCCCCGCCGGCGCTGCGCCCGGACCCGCTTCTCGGCTCGCCTTCGGCTCGGCACTCGGCTCGCCTTCGGCTCGGCATATATTTGTCAGTGTCGGTGTATGTATAAATTGAAACTGCATATGTAATGAGTGAACTGAGTGATGTAGTGAGGAATATCTGTATATGTGAATATCAGTGTTATATATCATTGAATTGTAAAATAGTGGAGTCAGGAATTTGTACTATTTCAAATGTTGAAATAAAATATTTATTTAAATAAATTACTGTTTAAATATCAAATTCTGTGTAATAGCATTTTATTAAATAAATATTTATTTTTATTAAAAAATCAAATATGCTCTACATTGTGGGCCCCACAAAATTCAAAAAGTTCATATCTATAGCAACATTTTGGAATGTTGCTACAGATACCTATGGGTGTTGCCATAGACCCAAATAGGGTTCTATTGCAACAATATTACTTATGTTGCCTTAGATAGTCAAAATGTTGCCTTTGAGGTCTAAGGCAACGGCAAAAATTGCATCACCCTAAAAGTGTTGCCATAGACCTATGGCAACATTTTTCGGGCCTGAACCAACATTTTTTTTGTGTTGCAGTAGGCTATTTATGGCGTAGTGGTCCAAAAAAGTTTGATTACTCCTTATCAACACATCATTATGTATTAGTAGGAGGAGTGATTCTTGAGATTGAATATTAATTCATTTTAGGCACATTTGGAACTCTTTCCAATATACTTACTCATTCGATGAAATCGAATCATTTATTTTGCATGTTAATTTATTTTACTGCTGTTTTATAATCTATGAACTTATCATAAACATGCCCCATATGTATCAAACACATATATTCTTGCTTGCAATAATTTATCGGCATACGAAGTATGTGGAACAATTTTTCTGTTATTAGACTTATGATTACATACATCTATATGTACCAACCCTAAGAGTTCATCAACTCTTATGACGCTTCCACTAAATGGGTGCTTTGCCTTTAATTATCTAAGAAATAATTCACTAGTTTTGTATGGTTCATAATTATATTGTCGGAGAATTACTTCTCAAGACCATGGCTTAGTCTATAATTTCAGAATAATTACAAATAAGTGCAGATATTTCAGTATTTTCCAATGCATCACTTTTGTTATCGAAATAAATACCACATTATAGTTTTATTTCAAAATGAATATTCATAATATTCTCATTGAAATAAAACTATGTCTATTCTTCAATCATCACCGAAGAACATATATTATTTCATGAATAATGTGCGGTATATTTTGTAAGTCTATAGTAGGGTGGATCGATTATGCAAATGACAAGTATGTGACTAATTTAAACTATATTGTAATAATATTAAAGTATGTAAACAAGAATAATCACACCAGAGATATTATACTGGTTCGGACCTCCCGTCCTACGTCCAATCCCGAAGCTCCTCTTCGGAATTTCCTTTTACCGAATAACCCTCACTTCACCTGGAGGAACAGGTTTACAATAGCAGAGTTTCTTTGTCAACTGTGTGTTCTCTATTACACGGATTTTGACTATATAGTGCAATTTCTTCCAATATATATCTAGAGATTGTTGTCTATGAGGAACTGTATATTTGGAAGAGTAGAGTACAAGTATAGATTGCTAGAGATCAAGAATATATCAGAGTATAAGAGTAGAAAGTGCAAGTAAGTCAGGTGTTTTTTTCTATTGAATTCCTGATGTTATTTATAGTGGTAGAGAGAACCTTTGTGTAGTTGCATCTGTTAGTGAGTGCTCTAAGGTTGCTTCTAATGGTGATGAAGAGTTGCAGTGAAGAGAAGTGATCGTGTCTTTTCAATTGTGACAGTTGTATTTTGAATATACACAGCCGAGTTCAAAATCAGACGTTTGGAAAATGTTTCAGACATCTGGTTCTCATATATTTTTTGTATATAGTTGCTTGTCAAACGTCTGAGTATATTAACCAGACGTCAGATTTTGTCTGATTTGCGAACCAGAGAATTCAGTCAGACGTCTGGTTAGTGCACTCAGACGTCTGGATTTGTGCATGTTGCTTTTCATGTGCCTGTATCATTCCTTTTCTGATTCTCTCGACTTGAAGCCTCTTGATACTTCTTTTTAGTCTTGTTCTTGTCTCTTTAGTGATGTTACTTTATCAATTACCTGTAAATATAGATATATATATATATATATACACATTCGATTTCCATTGTATAGTTGTTATCATCGAAATCATAGAATTGATTTCCTAACACATTTTATGAAAAAAAATTCATAACTTGTTGCAATCATTAAATGAAAGTGTGCTATGGATCGTGTAATATGGATATACGATAATACAGAGTATAGTGATGATAGCTATACAGTAAATAGTGTAGAATATAAAAGTAGTATAATAAAAATAACACCAGAGATTTTTATACTGGTTCGGAGCTCCGTCCTACGTCCACTCCCAGACTCCTTCTGGAATTTCACTAAAACAACAACCCTCACTTAACCCGGAGGAACAGGTCTATACAACCCCTGAGCAGCCGAACAGGGATGCCTCAGCAACTGAAGAGGACTTCACAATGCCTGAGCAGCAGAACAGGACTTCTACTAGTATATAAAATTGTCTAACTAATGGTTTCTTGATAACACAGATATGTTAATGTGTGTACACCCTTCCTATAGTCAAATCCTCAAGTATATGAGTGTATGTGACGATATGAAAGGAAGATTATCGCTATGAATCAAAGGATATGAATATGAATTCAAAGATTCAAGAAATGAAGATGGTTTGATTGCTTTTGAATGCAGAGAATATAGAGAGTAAGTAAGATCAGTAAATTATTCAAGAATCAGTGATTTGGAAAAAGATTTTGATGTGTTTATATAGTGCATAGATAGATACAACTTTTTGCTAAGAGATTCAATCAATAGATGCAGCCATTACTCTTCGAATTGGATTAAAACTCTTCGCGAGAGGAAGCATCCGTTCAGAAAATATAGCCGTTATATGCAAGTCAGTCGACTGAGTTTAGAAGCTCAGTTGACTGAAATTCAAATTCGTATATATATTCTCTGTTCACTGTGCATTTTGCACCAGGTCAGTCGACTGGTCGACTGTAACCAGTCGACTGACCTGTGCAATTTTGCACAGTGAATTTCAATGCATATACAAACGAAAATAATTTGTTTTGTGTGCAAGTGTAACTACTTGAGGAATGATTTTAACAGTATCTAAACATATCTAAGACTCAAAAACATAATAATTAATCATACGAAAACTAATTTTGAAGTCTCTTCTCTTTGTAGTTTATACCATGTATATGTTACTCTCTTTTTCTTGCTATCGCCATATAGTCTTTGTTAATGCTCCTTGTCATGAATCAAAACTCATGATTCAACATTCTCCCCCTTTTTTATTGATGACAACCTGTAACTGACGAATTGATATACAGTAGAAATTATATAACAGAAGTTATATATATTTCTCCCCTTGAATGTGTGGCGATAATGTAATCTGCATAAAACTTGTTAGTAGACATTTTTCTACCTCTTTGTCATCGACAAAAAGGAGTAGACATAACCAGTAAAGCATAGAATAAGCATAACTAACATAACAAACCAAGATGTAGCTACATAATGTATCATAGGAAATAGCAAATAAAGTTCAATAAACCAAAATAACACAAGGCTATTTAGGTACAAGCCTTGATAGAAAAGAAAGTTGATAGAAAAGAGCAAAGAAAATACCATATCCAAATACGATAGCACCCAACTATTTATCGGCATCCCAGTCATATTCTTGTTTTGGAATGGTGGGAACTTGCCTCGAGATGATGCTTCGCCACCATGTCCACCTCCGCTAGTTCCGCTAGTGTCTGTGCCAGTGTGATCCTCGGATGTGCTCCAGGTAAATTATGGCGCAGGGCGTTTTCCTATAGATGGAATGGTCGAAGTAGAGGCAGAACAAGAAATAACATCCCATAAGATGGAGAAAAAACCTTTGATTTTGTCAAGCTTTTTATCAACCCTTTTCAAACGTGTGTCAAGAACAAGTTGGTTCCGGGATAAAATCTCAATAGATTGTTGGGTTGAATGACTGGAGGTTGCAAGTTGAATCTCATCATCTGTAGAATGTGATGGAGGAGTAGGTGAGCGACGTGGTTGAAAGAAAGGACCTTGATCTTGTTGTTGTTGACGTCGCGTACGTTGGTGTGCTTTCCATGCATCATAATCCATAATAAGAGGAGGAGTAATAGGTAATTTCATGAGACTAAGAGTTCTCATGTTTATAGCACCAACATTTGACACTTCGGAATTGGGAAAGGGCACTTCCAAGTTGATAAGAAGACGCATAATGTATTCCCCAAAATAGAACACATTCATTTTTCCTTGATTAAACGAGAGGAATTCATCTAAAATTAATTGCATCCAGTTGACTTGCGTGTTACTCCAAATTGCATATAGAGCTTTAAAATTATTTTGATAGACAAGCTCATATGACACGGTCCTTGGTAGAATAGTTTTCATTAGGGTCCTATGCATAATCCTAGCTTTAGGATGTAGAGACATTGATTTTACATCTGTTGCATCATCGTCCAAAAATTGATGACTTATTCTTTCTCGAGTTGCCATGTTGCATTCTACTTCATCAAGGGTGACACCATGATTTGGTGATTGTAAAATATGGGCAATGCGATCGAGAGAGAACCAAACAGGTTTGCCACAAATAAGACTCCACACACAATTGTTGGTATGTCTAGGTTATTGATGTGCTAAGTTAAGATTAGCATATAAAAGCTTAACCATAATGTGATTAATCTTATGGCTATTAAATTTTAAGTCTATTAAAGATTGTAAGCCACTTTGATCAGCCAATTCTCGAAGCCTATAAGATTCAAAATCAGGGAATACCATAAAAGAACCTTCAAATATCCTTGCCGATTTCATTGTGTTCCATCTTTCCACTGTCGTCCGATCATAGAGCCATTGAGCGACGAGAGAGTCTATGGCTGCAGTTGAGGATGATCCAGCGGTTTTTGAACGTTTGGGAGGCATGATTTGTGGTAAATTTTATAGTAGAAGGATGAAAAATGGGATTTTTAGGGTTTGGGAAAGATAGAATTTGGGTAAAAAAGAGGAAAGTAAAAGTGAATCTATGAAGAGATAGGGTAAAAAGGAGATGGAAAGGGGGGGTAAAAAGGCTCAGAAACGTCGTTCAGTCGACTGAATACAGCAGGTCAGTCGACTGAACTGGAACCCGAGAGTCTTCTAGGTCTATATTCAGTCGACTAACCTGATGCAGTCAGTCGACTGACTGTTATTAAAATGCACAGTGAGCCTGTTAAGCAATCAAAAACCAATATATATCAAATCTTATACAAAAAGTGGATGAATACACCATGAAATATATAAAATGACATAGATAAAGACACACAAAAATTATTTAGAGGATGGTGATTTTCGTGGTGTCTTTTGAGGTGTTTTATGTGGTGTCGTTTGTTCATCCGGCTCTACTTTTGTATCTTCGATGTGCGATCGTAATGGAGACCATATATTGTTATGAGTCATTGTATGTGGTGAGACCGATGGTGGTCGAGGACTGGGTTCCCATGGATTGTGATAGGAAGATGATGTTGGTTGATGAACATTAGATGTAGAACCACCACAAATTTTCCAACCGAGTTGCTCCAGAAAGTTAAGACGTTTGGAATTAACTTTTTGCTCATAGTACATTTCTCGTTAGAGTTCTAGTTGTTCCCGTTGATAATGATGCATATCATCAATCTTTTGTTTAGTTGGCGGAGAACCGAAGAATAAGAAACGACGAGATTTCTTCTTTTCTGGAGTATGTCCGGTATGATTTTGTGGAGATACAAACCTGGCAGGTTCGTAGCAAGGAGTTGGTGTAGGTAATGATTGAGAGGAAGAAGTATAAGCGGAGGATGGTGTTCAATAGTCAGTTTTTGATTGGTCAGAATCAACATGGCCATTGGTGGCCATTGAAATGAGAAGGATAAATAGGTCGAACATCATGGTGAATTGCAGAAATTGATAGGAATGATAAGATGGTATTAAAAAGAATAGTGATGATTAAAAAGAGGTAGTAGGAAGTTTAAATAGGTGAAGAGTATGCTAAAAAGAGAATTAATTTGAGGCTGAGAAAACTTGAGAGAACATAATCATAGACTAAAAATAGTAAAGAATGCAAAGATTTTGCATAATTTTACTCGGACAGAAAATTTTACAAATCCTTAAAAGAGACGATTCCGAGTTCTCGTCGAAGTTTTACAAAAGTATTTTCGAGAAGCGGCTTTGTAAATATATCAGCCAATTGATTTTCTGAGGAAACAAAATCCAAATTGATCGTTCCTTTTTGAATGTTATCACGAAGAAAATAATGACGAATGTCAATATGTTTCTTTCGTGAGTGATTGACTGGATTTTTGGACAAGTTGATAGCACTCGTGTTATCACAATATATGATAGAATTTGTTAAATTTATTTTGAAATCTCTAAGTATCTGTTGCATGTAGATTACTTGAGCACAAGCTAAGGCAGCAGAGATATATTCTGCCTCACATGTAGAGAGCGAAACGCAATTTTTTTTCTTACTAAACAAAGAAACTAACGATTTTCCAATAAAATGGCACGTACCGCTTGTACTTTTCCGATTTGTTCGAGATCCTCCGAAATTAGCATCAATATATGATACTAATTCGGAAGGACACTCTTTTGGATAGAAAAGTCCAAAATCCTTGGTATTACTAAGATAACGCAATATACGTTTTACTGCTCTTAAATGTGATTCCTTTGGATTGGCTTGAAATCTAGCACACAAACAAACACTCATCATTATGTTAGGACGACTGGCTATTAAATATAGTAATCATCCAATCATACTTCGGTATAATTTTTTATCAACACTTTTACCATTTTCATCTCTATCGAGATGTGTCGTTGTACTCATAGGAGTTGGTTTGGAAGAAGTATTTTCCATTCTGAAGCGTTTGATTAAATTATTACAATATTTTTCTTGATTAATAAAAATACCATTTTGTAATTGTTTGATTTGTAAACCAAGAAAATATGATAATTCTCCCATGTGGGACATTTCAAATTCTTTGGTCATAATTTCGGAGAAGTCCTGGCATAATGTTTCATTGGTAGAACCAAAAATGATATCATCTACATAAATTTGAACAATTAGAATATCCCTTTTTGAATGTTTAATGAAAAGTGTTTGATCAACCTTTCCAATTTGAAATCCAGAAGTTATTAGATAACTCTTAAGCCGTTCGTACCAAGCACGTGGTGCTTGTTTCAAACCGTAAAGAGCTTTTTTAAGTTTATAGACATGGTCTGGATATTTCTCATGGATAAATAAAAGAGGTTGTTCAACATACACGTTTTCTTTTATATAACTATTCAGAAAGGCACTTTTAACGTCCATTTGATAAATTGAAATTATGAAAACATGCATAGGCCAATAAAATATGTATTGCTTCTAATCTAGCGACAAGACCAAATGTTTCTTTGTTGTCAATTCCTTCCTCTTGATTATAACCTTGAGCGACTAACCTTGCTTTATTTCTGGTGATGTTGCCTTGTTTGTTCGCCTTATTTTTATAGACCCATTTTGTTCCAATAACAGTTTGATCACTTGGTCTAGGAACTAACTCCCAAACTTCATTATGTTCAAACTGATTTAGTTCTTCTTGCATTGCAATGATCCAGTAGTCGTTTGTAGAAGCTTCCTTAGGGATTTTAGGTTCGATATTGGGAAGGAATGCTAAGTGGCCCATTTGATTTAATTGACTTCTAGTTCGGACGTTTGAATTAATTTCTCTAATGACGTTTTGAACGGGATGATCCCGTAATATTCTTGGTGGAGATCTTAAGTCATTGTTGTGATGAGCAACATTCTCATCTTCTCTAGAATTATCAATTATGTTTTCATCATTTTCAAAATTTATATTGTCCGTATTTGTGACGTTCTGTGGAAGTTCTTCATCATCTCTTATACTTGGTTTTTGTAGAAAGTTTTCATCCAAAGATACATGAAGAGTTTCCTCAACAGTATTTCTTCTTTTATTAAATACCCGATAAGCTTTGCTTCGATCTAAATATCGTAGAAAGATTCCTTCGTCAGATTTCGCATCGAATTTGCCAAGCTGATCTTTGGTATTCAATATAAAATATTTTGATCCAAAATCTTTAAAATATGAAATATTTGGTTTTCTTCCAGTAAAAAGTTCATATGGAGTATTTTTGGTTAGAGGTTGAATAGAAACCCGATTCAAAACATAACAAGCAGTTGCTACGGCTTCTGCCTAGAAATGTTTTGGAAGTGTGCTTCCATTTAACAAAGTTCTTGCACATTCTTGTAGAGTTCTATTCTTCCGTTCTACAACTCCGTTTTGTTGTGGAGTTCTAGGAAACGAAAAGTTATGAAAGATTCCTTTCTTCTTACAAAAATGATCAAAAACTTCGTTTTCGAACTCTCCTCCATGATCACTTCTAATGTTCTTAATTTTCAATCCTTTTAAATTTTGAATTCTTTTAACAAAATTTTTAAAATGATCAAAAGTATCACTTTTATTTTTCATAAAAAAGGTCCAAGTATATCTAGAAAAGTCATCTACTATTACAAACACATATTTATTGTGATTTATGGATTGTACTTGAGTGGGTCCAAATAATTCCATGTGTAGTAATTCAAGTGGTTGTAATGTAGAAATAACTTTCTTAGATTTAAAAGATGATTTGGTTAACTTTCCTAATTGACATGCATCACAAATATGATCAACTTTAAAGTTCATTTTTGGTAATCCTTTGACTAAATCATTTTTAGAAAGTTTGTTCACAGCTTTGAAGTTAATATGACAGAATCTCTTGTGCCATAACCAAGGATCATTCTCTTTGGCTATTAAGCACATATCTGAATTATGATTAATTTTCATATTCAGAACGTATATGTTTCTATCTCTATTACCTTCAAAGATAAGATTTTCATTGTGATCATAAATGCTACACGTATCCTCAGAAAATGAGATTTTGAATCCTTTGTCACTCAATTGGCTAATACTTAACAAATTATGCTTCAAGTTTTTGACAAGTAAAACATTGGAAATGAGAGGTAAATTAGATATACCGTAATTGCTCACATCGCCTTTGCTGATGATATAACCTTTGGAATTGTCTCCAAATGTGACAGAGCCTTCATCTGAATATGTGATATTTGTTAGCATATTTTTGTCTCCTGTCATGTGTTTTGAGCAGCCACTGTCGAGTATCCATTTTCCGCTTTTCTTAAGTGGGACCTGCAAAAAATAAAAGAATAACATTGGTACCCACTTTTTAATAAGGTCCTAAGAGTTAGGTCTTAGGAAACCAAACCCAAGTGGGTTCAGTATTCCCTTTATATAAATAATTTTAATTTTTATGAACATTTTTCAAAAAGGACTCAATATATTTATTCCTAATCAAACTGTTGTTTGTTTTAGGAACCCATATTTTTATGGTTTTTGAGTTTTGATCCCTTTTTGGTTGAATTATGGTAGACTTAGGTTTAGAAATATTTCTCTTATTCTCCTGAATGTTTGGTGGAGCTACTGATTTCTTAGTATAACCTAGTCCTTTCTTATTTGAGACAGACGGAGAAGTTTCAATAATTTTAGATAAGTTTTCTTTGCCTTTATTAAAGTTAGACACATTTCTAGTAATATCGTCTAACTTGGTTTTGAGACCAGTGTTATCTAATTCGATCATTTTAACTTTTGATTTTAGCTCATGATTTTCATAAACTAGAGCATCATTCTTTTCTTTTTGAGTCTCAATATCTTGACTCAATAAGGTAAGTTGAGAATTAACATTAGAAAATGAATCTTGAATTTTCCCAAGTTCTTCTTCCAATATTTTCTTCTCATCTTTAAGCATATCTCTTTCGAATTCTGCTCTATTTTGATTTTCGAGAGCTTCTTTATATTTTCTTTTGAGATTTTTCAAAGTATCTAATAATTCAGAATTTATTTCAATCATGTCATCAAAAGTAAGATCGTTTACCTCATTATCAGTAGCCATGAAGTAGACATTTGCTTGTTCATTTTCACTATCACTGCTACTTTTAGAAGACGAAGAATCTGAGTCATCCCATGTCACCGAAAATGCCTTCTTTTTGAATTTGTCCTTTCTATATTTATTTTGTTTTCCCTTCCTTTGTTATGGACAATCTTTTTGTATATGACCCTTCTTATGGCAATTGAAGCATTCTAGTACTGAGGATGATGGCTTATTGTTGAAGTTTCTTTTGCCATTATTTCGATTTCCTTTTCTGTACTTCAAAAATTTCTTAAAATTTTTAGCTATGAAAGCTAAATCTTCATCCTCTGAATCTGATTCCTCTTGTTCTGCATGAAATGCCATATTTTTCTTGTCTTGTGCTTGAATCTTTTTGTCTACAAATTTACTTCATAGGACATTAAATTTCCTATTAACTCTTCCGGTTTCATGGTAGAAAGGTCGTTTGCTTCTTCAATAGCTAAGACTTTTCTTACCCATTCATCGGTTAAAGAGTTTAGGATTTTGGACACGATATCAAAGTCAGAATACTTTTCTCCTAGTCCTATTAGAGAATGATAAATATCTTGAAATCGGCAGTACATATCATTTATGGACTCATCTTGCTACATTCTGAAATTTTGAAATTGACACTTGAGCATAGATATTTTGCTTTGTTTAACTTTGCTAGTTCCTTCATGAGTAATTTTAAGTGTTTGCCATATTTGATATGCAGTGTTACATATGCTAACTCGGTTAAATTCATTTTTATCTAATGCACAAAACAACATATCCATTGCTTTAGCATTAGCATCTTGTTTTTGTGCAGCTGTCCATGTAGAATATTCAATAGTAGGTGCAGTATATTCTGCTTGTGTAACATTCCACGCATCAAAACCATTGGCTTGCATATAAATACGCATTCGTGTTGCCCAATAGTTGTAATTCATGCCATGGAATAGTGGAGGTCGTGCAGTAGATTGACCTTCAATAAAACTAGTGTTAGTGACAGTGCTTGTACTGGTGTTGTTTTCCATATTAGCAAAATATCAAATAACTGTGTAATGGTTATAAGATGCCTTGCTCTGGTACCAAAAGAAAGTGTACTATGGATCGTGTAATATGGATATACGATAATACAAAGTATAGTGATGATAGCTATACAGTAAATAGTACGGAATATAAAAGCAGTATAATAAAAATAACATCAGAGATTTTTATACTGGTTCGGAGCTCCGTCCTATGTCCAGTCCCAGACTCCTTTTGGAATTTCACTAAAACAACAACTCTCACTTAACCCGGAGGAACAGGTCTATACAACCCCTGAGCAGCCGAACAGGGATGCCTCAGCAACTGAAGAGGACTTCGCAATGCCTGAGCAGCAGAACAGGACTTCTACTAGTATATAAAATTGTCTGACTAATGTGTTCTTGATAACACAGATATGTCAATGTGTGTACACCCTTCCTATAATCAAATCCTCAAGTATATGAGTGTATGTGAAGATATGAAAGGAAGATTATCACTATGAATCAAAGGATATGAATATGAATTCAAAGATTCAAGTAATGAAGATGGTTTGATTGCTTTTGAATGCAGAGAATATAGAGAGTAAGTAAGATCAGTAAATTATTCAAGAATCAGTGATTTGGAAAAAGATTTTGATGTGTATATATAGTGTATAGATAGATATAATCTTTTGCTAAGAGATTCAATCAATAGATGCAGCCATTACTCTTCGAATTGGATTAAAACTCTTCGCGAGAGGAAGCATCCATTCAGAAAATATAGCTGTTATACGCAGGTCGGTCGACTAAGTTCAGAAGCTTAGTTGACTAAAATTGAAATTTGTATATATATTCTCTGTTTACTGTGCATTTTGCACCAGGTCAGTCGACTGGTCGAATGTAATCAGTCGATTGACCTGTGCAATTTTGCACAGTGAATTTCAATGCATATACAAACGAAAATAATTTGTTTTGTGTGCAAGTGTAACTACTTGAGGAATGATTTTAACAGTATTTAAACATATTTAAGACTCAAAAACATAATAAATAATCATACGAAAACTAGTTTTGAAGTCTCTTCTCTTTGTAGTTTATACCATGTATATGTTACTCTCTTTTTGTTTCTATTGCCATATAGTCTTTGTTAATGCTCCTTGTCATGAATCAAAACTCATGATTCAACATTAAGTGCTATGTGGTATGCTCCCGTTACTTTTGCCATTACTATAATAGCGTACTTAATACGGAGTGTTGAGACTTGGTTTTGATTCATGCACGAAGCTATCATTACAACGTACAGATTCGACGATTGTTACGACAAAAAGAGAATATATACTACATGGAGACAAGACATCAAAATCGGTGCATCAACTTTTATATTATTTTGTTTTGAGTCTTAGGTCAATATTGTTAAGATCTCTCCTCATTTACGCATATATTAGCTTATATATATAATCTTCTTATTTTTAAATGATTTATACATATATAAGCATATAATATATATATATATATATTATCAAAGTTTTTAAAGTTAGAATCATATAATATATATATATATATATATATATTATATACATGTGTAAACTGTGCAAATTGCACAGATAATACCAGGTCAGTCGACTGACCTGCTAGTATTTGTGCAGCATGCACAGGTGCACAAGTATATGTATAATATATAATAAATATCGTTTAAATATTTAGTCGACTGACCCAGAGGCTCAGTTGACTGAATTTCTATAACGACTATATTTTCTGAAAAGACACGATCATTCGTGAAGAGTTACGAATCTCTACGAAGAGATTTGGATGCGATGCTTCAACTGGAACTCTTCACCAATGGTCGCTGCTAAATAACAACTATAAATACATATCCTAACTTCATACCAAGGTACTTAATCTGCTTATCTCTCTTATCTAACTCTCTTGAATATTCTTGCGACTATACTCTCAAATATTCAGCATTCTTAAGCAATACTATTCCTTTCTAATCTTCATAAACTTCAAATATACATATTTATACTCGAGGAGAAGATCATAGGAAGGGTGTACTATAAACAGACTTATCTGTGTTATCAGAACACAAAAAGTCAAACAATTTTTTGTATTTGTTAAAGTCCTGCTCTGCTGCTCAGGCGTGTGAAGTCCTCTTCGGTTGTTGAGGTGAAATCCTATTCCGCTGCTCAGGTCCCTGTCTGCTGCTCAAGGGTTGTATAGACATGTTCCTCCGGGTTAAGTTAGGGTTGCTGTTTTAGTGAAATTCCATAAGGAGTCTGGGACTGGACGTAGGACGGTGCTCTGAACCAGTATAAAAATCTCTTATATTGCTCTTATATTCCGCACCATTTACTGTATAGCTATCAACACTATATTATGTATTATCGTATATCCATATTACATGATCCATAGCACACTTTCATTTGGTATCGGAGCGAGGTTCTTCATATAACCATAACATAGTTATCTGATATTCAAATAATATGGAAACTAACACTAGCACTAGCGTTAACACTAGCTTCATAGAAGGACAATCCACTGCACGTCCACCACTATTCAATGGTATGAACTATAACTATTGGGTCACACGAATGAGAATATATCTGCAAGCAAATGGTTTTGGTTCATCGAATATTACTCAGAAAGAATACATTATTCCTACTGGGGAGTATTCTACTTGGACAAATACACAGAAACTAGATGCCACAGCAAATGCAAAAGCCATGAATATGTTGTTTTGTGCCTTAGATAAAAATGAGTTTAACCGTGTTAGCATGTGCAACACTGCATATGAAATATGGCGTACACTCAAAGTTACACACGAAGGAACTAACAAGGTCAAACAAAGCAAGATATCCATGCTCAAAGCTCAGTTTTAAAACTTTAGAATGAAAGACAATGAATCTATAACCGATATGTATTCAAGATTTCAGGATATCTATCATTAATTAGTAGGACTAAGAGAAAAATATTCAGATTTTGATATCGTATCCAAAATCCTTAACTCTTTAACGGAAGAATGGGAAAGAAAAGTTCTCGTTATTGAAGAAGCAAACTATATTTCCAAAATAACTCCGGAAGAGTTAATAGGAAATCTAATGTCCTATGAAGTGAATTTGCAGGCTAAACGAGTTCAAGCTCAAGATAGAAAGAATATAGCATTCCATGCAGAACAAGAAGAATCAGATTCAGACAAAGACGACATAGCCTTTATTGCCAAAAACTTCAAGAAATTCTTAATGTATAGAAAAGGAAACGGAAATAATGGCAAGAGAAGCTCAAACAGCAATAAACCAACATCTTCATCCATTCTGGAGTGCTTTAACTGTCACAAAAAGGGGCATATACAGAAGGATTGTCCGAATCAAAAGAAAGAATATCGCAATAAAAGGAAGGACAAATTCAGAAGGAAAGCTTTCTCAGTTACATGGGATTATTCAGACTCCTCCTCCTCCTCAGAAAGCAAGAGTGATAGCAATAATGAACAAGCCAATGTATGCTTTATGGCCAAAGATAATGAGGTTAGTGATTTAACTTTTGATGATATGATAGAGATAAATTTAGAATTGTTAGATACTTTAAAAAGTCTCAAAAGAAAATATAAAGAGGCTGTTGAAAATCAGAATAAGGCAGAATTCGAAAGAGATATGCTTAAAGACGAGAAGAAAATATTGGAAGAAGAACTTGAGAAAACTCAAGAATCTCTTTCAAATGTTAATTCTCAACTAATATTATTAAGTCAAGAAATTGAGACTCAAAAAGAAAAGAATGATGTTCTTGTTTTTGAAAATCATGATTTGAAAACTAATATCAAAATGGTAGAACCAGAAAATTCGAGTCTAAAGACCAAACTAGAAGGAATCACTAAAAAATGTCTCGAATTTTAATAAAGGCAGGGAAAATTTATCTAGAATTATTGAAAATTCACAACCTGCTAACAATAAAAATGGACTAGGTTATAAGAAAGTCAAGAATTCACAATCCAGTAATTTAAACAATGTGAAGTCTAAATCTTCAAAAAAGTTAGTTTTTAAAACTATCAATATATGGGTTCCTAAAACAAATAACAAGTTAATAAGGAATAAGTATATTAGATCATTCATAGAAAACGTTCATAATAATAAGAATTATATTTATAAAAGAGATACTGAACCCACTTGGGTTTGGTTTCCTAAGATCTAACTCTTAGGACCCTATTAAAAGGTGGGTACCAACGTCATCTCATATTTTTTTGCAAGTCCCACTCAAGAAAAGAGGAAAATGGATACTCGACAATGGTTGCTCAAAACACATGACAGGAGACAAAGATATGCTGACAAACATTACATACTCAGATGGAGGTTCTGTTACTTTTGGAGATAATTCCAAGGGATATATCATCGGTAAAGGCGATTTGAGGAATTACGAGGATGATGTGCGCCAACTCAAATCTATGTACTTAAGGCCTAAAGCTAGGATTATGCACCGCGCGTTAATGAAAACCGTAACTCCGAGAACCGGAAGTTACGAACTTGTTTATGAACACAATTTCAAAGCTTTATATGCCATCTTCGGAAATATCAAAGTTAATTGGCTCCAGTTAATTCTTGATGAGTTTTTAAGTTTCAACAATGGCCGCATGAATGTCATATATTACGGTGAGTACATTATGCGCTTACTAAAAGAATGTGAGATTCCGGAACCCGACTCACCGGTCTCTACCATCGGCTACTTAAACTCCCGTACTCTAGCATTGTTGAAATTACCGGTTGCTCGACCTCCTACCATCATTTCCTTTGAAGAATGGACTCGACATCAAATATCTCAAGATCAACCACCTCAACAACAAGGCGAAGCATCATCCCACCGTTCGACTCGCCAAAGATCAACTATTCATCAACAAGACAAAATTATGATTCCAAATCTGGGTCTTCCTCCACATGAGTCTATTTCCATGATATGCCGTAACCAACAAATTCTTAACACACATATCACTAGGGTTGACAAAAAGCTTGATAAAGTGAAAGGATTTTTTACAAAGCTATGGCAAGCAATCTCGTGTTCATCCGGCTCTTCCACGACTACACTAGGTGATCCGGGCAAACAACCCATCTTCACTTGGTCCTCCTCTTCCGATGATCAAGCAAGTAGTAGCGAAAATGGTGGAAATGGAGGCGATAGTGGTGATATAGGTGGTCAAAGTTCTCATGGTGATAGGGGTAAGCGTATAATAGAGTAAGTTGTTGCTTATCTTAGTATTTGCCTTTTATGATCTACAAACATTAGTATTTCATTTCATAACACTAAAACATGGCTTGTACTAAATAGCCAATGTTTCGTATTATTTTGTTACCTTAAAATTCTTGTTTATGATGTTGCAATGTATGAATGCTTGTTTCTTTTATTGCTATGATTTGAATATCTATACATGCATCATACGATTATTCATGTTCTTTATTCCTTTTTGTCGATGACAAAGGGGGAAAAAATTATCACTAACATTAAGAATGCAGGATATATATCAAAGATTCAGGGGGAGTAAGTATTCATATTATATTATATACAGTCGAAATCTATATCTACTTACAGGTTGTCATCAATCAAAAATGGGGAGAATGTTGAGACATGGTTTTGATTCATGACACGAAGTTATCACTACAACATACAGATTTGACGATTGTTACGACAAAAAGAGAATATATACTACATGGAGACAAGACATCAAAATCGGTGCATCAAATTTTATATTATTTTGTTTTGAGTCTTAGGTCAATATTGTTAAGATCTCTCCTCATTTACGTATATATTAGCTTATATATATAATCTTCTTATTTTTAAATGATTTATACATATATAAGCATATAAAATATATATATTATCAAAGTTTTTAAAGTTAGAATCATATAATATATATATATATTATATATACCTGTGTAAACTGTGCAAATTGCACAGATAATACGAGGTTAATCGACTGACCTAGTAGGTCAGTCGACTGACCTGCTAGTATTTGTGCAGCATGCACAGGTGCACAAGTATATATATAATATATAATAAATATCGTTTGAATATTTAGTCGACTGACCCAGAGGCTCAATTGGCTGAATTTCTATAACGGCTATATTTTCTGAAAAGACACGATCATTCGTGAAGAGTTACGAATCTCTACGAAGAGATTTGGACGCGATGCTTCAACCGGAACTCTTCGCCAATGGTCGTTGCTATTAAACAACTATAAATACATATCCTAACTTCATTCCAAGGTACTTAATCTGCTTATCTCTCTTATCTAACTCTCTTGAATATTCTTGCGACTATACTCTCAAATATTCAGCATTCTTAAGCAATACTATTCCTTTCTAATCTGCATAAACTTCAAATATACATATTTATACTCGAGGAGAAGATCATAGGAAGGGTGTACTATAAACAGACTTATCCGTGTTATCAGAACACAAAAAGTCAAACAATCTTTTGTATTTGTTAAAGTCATGTTCTGCTGCTCAGGCGTGTGAAGTCCTCTTCGGCTGCTGAGGCGAAATCCTTTTCCGCTGCTCAGGTCCTTGTTCTGCTGCTCAAGGGTTGTATAGACTTGTTCCTCCGATTTAAGTGAGGGTTGCTGTTTTCGTGAAATTCTAGAAGGAGTCTGGGACTAGACGTAGGACGGTGCTCCGAACCAGTATAAAAATCTCTGATGTTATTTTTATTATACTGCTCTTATATTCCACACTATTTACTATATAGCTATCATCACTATATTCTGTATTATCGTATATCCATATTACACGATCCATAGCACACTTTCACGGAGGTCCATCATCCACTTAATATAGACTATTCATTTCATATATTGTAACTAGTTTACAATGAGGAGTTCTTTGATCAATTATCTTGAACATAAAAAATCTAATAGAAAACAATTTTCTATATGAAAATACATTTCAGGATAGAAATCATGTTTCTTATTCCAATATTAAGTATCAATTATTATTTTAGAATATTCGTTTCTGATGTTTCTTTATAAAGCAGAGGTAACCATTCTGTAACGAACTGCCTTTCTTACCTCGGAAGACGAGCCATTATGGGTTAAAGAAAAGATAGAAGATAGAATAAATCAAAACATTTTAGAATCCCACATTGCACGGGATAACATATAATAGATAACATAAGATCATACATAGTCACAGCCATGATAGTACATCAGAGTAATAATAGTACAAATTCCAACTAGGATGGTTATAAATGTCTATCCCTACAAAATACATGGATCATGCATACATACACAGCGACACTAGATCATAACTAACTAATGGTCACCTGCTACAGCTCCTCCAAAATGCATCCGTGAGAAACCTAGATCACTTGGCTACTTATACAAATTTGAGTACCCCAAGAGTTTAGGGAAAGAAAATAAATGCTTGTTCAGACATGGGTGTGGTGTGAGTAAACTTAAACCAACTGATTTATTACTTTTAGAACTCTTTAAAAATCTAAAGTATCCCGTAAGACCACTCTACACATAAACATTGACGATTTTTTACCTTATGATAATTAAAACACTTTTTATATAAAATTCAGTGATATTATAGTATCTGGTGTTTTTAAGTAAATATAGAACATAGCTGAAATGCTTGCATCTCACATTCCAATATATTTTGGTATAACTAAATTCGTGTGGCTCTTATTTAAGAGTGGATTCCATATAATGATAAGGCTATTGGGGTAACGCCTATCACAGTATACCTCTAGATTAGCTTACTGTGGTCACAAGAACATCTTTCACCCTGCCAACACAGGACCGACCTACCCCTCGCTGGATAGTACCGAATATGATCACCCCCTTGGTTGGGATCAGCAACCATTGGGTCCGAAGCATACATGAAAGGAATAACTCGATCTAGATGAGGATGATCATGCCCTAATTGGGTGCGACCCACTTAGCTCTACTGCATATCCCCTATTTTAGTCATTTCCGGTTGATGAGGCCTAAGGCTACGTTTACCTTTAATATACCATTGCCTACTTGGAATGTTAACATTGCCTTCCAACTGATGACACAATGTCAACATTCATCCATATAAGTCGTTCAGGACATAAACGAACCGAAGGCACTACTTCCACTAAACTCATTTTGGAATCACCCTTAGAGTTAGTGACAATTAGCCCTTGCACTTCAAAGTCCTCAACTTTGATCATGTCACTCTTTCTAAATCGAACGCTTATGCTGGTTCGAAGTGGTTTTTGGATAATCCATGTTATCCAATCCCGGTCTCTTCAAACCAATATTCGAAGATTTTAAAAGCCAAGTTTATTGATAGTGAGCAACTCACTATAAGGTGTAAAGATATTACATAAATACATCCCATATGTTTAAATTATCATGACCTGGTTATTGAAATTAACTTCCTTGTATTTATCACTTCCCGATATTTGGCAGTGTGTTAAATACAAGGCAACTTACTTCCAATGAATGTGTCAACATTTTATCATAACTACTTTAATTCATTTGGCTACTTAATGATTCAGACAAGAGATTCTTTGATTTAAAACCAATTCATCAGAAAAGAAAGTTGATTTAAAACATAACCGATAAAGTTGAAATATCCTTTATAACCCCAATCTCCATTTATTCCAACTTTAAAAAAAAACTTGATTGAGTTTTCATTATTCATAATTAAATCCAGATTAAACCATAATTAAACCTTAATTAATCTTAATTAATAATTAGTTAACACAAATGAGTGATTAAACCTAATTAGTTAATAACTAAGTTATTAAACCCTAATTAAATAATTAATTAAACAAAAATTAATTAAGTAATTAATTAATCTTGATTAAATAAAAATAAATCCTTAATTATTCCTTAACTTAATTAATTATAACTTAAACCTTAATTATTCAAATTAAAATCATTAACTTATTTAAGTAATTCTAAACTCTAATTACTTAAATGAATTAATTAATTATTATTCTAATTAAGTAATTTAAAATAATTAATTACTGAAATCATTCTTTAATTAAACTTAACATAAGTTTTATACTTATTAAACAAGTTTGAAAAGGTTTTCAAAGAACATGCTAAGAAACTTCAACTTTGAAGTTTGAAAATTTTCGAACTACATCCATAGCGACTATCGCTATGGATGTCTTAACTTAAGGGCTAGCTCCTAAGTTACCGGCTGTTTTTAACTTGCTTACTTTCCTTAGCTTAACCAAAGTTTTTCAAAACCAATAAGTTAAAACCTTTTTATAGAAAAATAGTTTCTTTAACTTAAAACAAACACGATTTGATTTTAAACTTGGATATCAAGCCCTCGACACAACTAGATGTCAACTTCCTTACTTTATACTACTATATGATCAATGTTACACAACATATAACCATATTACCCTCATACTCACTAAAGAACACATCTTTTCCATTATTACAACATTTCAAGCATATACTTCACACCTTTATACATACAAAATAAAATAACAATCCAAATACAACAATATCATGATGTTTTCATCCATTAGCACAACATACAACATAAGTCATAAAATAACATAGTAAAGGCAGAACTTTCGACTAAATTTTAGAGTTTACTCACCAAAACCTAAGCAACTTTTCAAACTTTGGATTTTTGATCTACACCTTGCCTTTTTCCAAGACATGGCCAAACTTTACCATGTTTTTCACTATATTAGCTTGGCTAGGGGGTGTTTGGGCTCGTCTTAGGGGCTAAGGTGGAGGTGAGTTTGGTTTTTGAAGGAGAAGTGAAAGTAAAAAGGTAAGAAAGCTTTTAAACAAATTTTGAAAGGAAAACGACGTGAAAATTTTGATTTTTAACTTAGCAATTTTTGGTTGGAAGCCATGGACTTCAAGCTCAAGCTTTTAAAAACAAAAGAGAAGAGGATAATGAAATAAAGTGAAAAGAAAATAAAGAAAATATATTTTATAAAATGTTAACAAAACAAATTACCAAAATACCCTTAATCACCCTACCTTCCACTAATTTTTTGACACATCATCACTCTTCCCCTCTTCCTTGTTCTACACGTCCCCCCTTGTACACCCTTATATTCACCTTATAAACCTATGCTTTGTACTCTTATGTGATGTCGTTTTGACGTTTTATTTCATTTCAAATTTTCTTTATTTTGTTTTTTTGAAAATTGGTCATCCTTCTTATCACTCTTACACACTTTATAAAATATGTTTACACTTCACATTATGTTTTCTATGGTATTTATAAATGTGTGATTATATTAACTAAGATTTTTACAACATTTAACACAACTTGTTTATAGTGAAAATTCTGATTTTTTTTCCAAAAATTTTTTCTAGTCCCATTTCTTAATTCCTTTTGAAATAAATATTTTTATAGACACATTTCAAAAATCATTTTATCATTATTATTTATTTAGAAAGGGATATTTTTAGATTTATAAACTCGTATAATTATTATTTAAAATTTATTTAATTGTTCCTTATTAAAGTGGCTAAATTTTAGGTCTTTACATTCTCCCCCCTTAAAAAATTTCATCCCGAAATTAGCAACAAGGAGATGACTAAAAAGGACATAAAGGATTAATATCTATCATAGAATCCATACTTCAAGCATTCAAAAGTTCAAACAACATAAATAGAACATAAAATCAAACAATAACTATCCTAGAATCAAAGGATAAGCATCTCTCATATGCTCTTTGGTCTCCCAAGTACAGTCTTTGGGATCCTCGCTCCACTAAACCTTCACCAATCACACCACCTTGTTTCGAAGTCTCTTCTCATCCTGATCCATAATTTGAACTAGATGTCTAACCATTGTCAAGTTCGGTTCTATTTCTAAGTCACCTTGAACCGATGATTCAACCATCATAGATGGGTCATGGATACTTTTCCTCAACTCGGATATATGAAAAATATTGTGGACCCCTGACAACTTTTCTAGCAACCTAACTCTGTAAGAAAGTGGTCCAATCCTTTTTATAACTTTGAAAGGTCCAATGTACCTTAGTGCCAACTTTCCAGCTTTCCCAAATCGAATAACTCCTCTGATGGGAGTTATCTTTACATACACAGAGTCGCCGACTTCAAAGTCTAAACCCATTCTTCTTCTGTCATCATAACTCTTCTGGCAATCCTGGGCTTCCTCACACTTAGGGGTCCATACAAATTTCTCATCCTTCTTTGTTAGCTTAGTCAAAGGTGAGATAATCTTAAAATAATCTTGAATGAACCTTCTATAGTACCCTGCCGACCCTAAGAAACTGCAAACTTCGGTAGGAGTCCAAGGCCGCCTCTATTCCTACACCATTTCCACTTTAACTGGGCCCACTGAGATACCATCTCCTAACACAATATGCCCTAAGAATCTGTAACGACCCTGAATTTTTGACATTGGAAATGTGAATATTTAATTGAATTTAAATATTCAAATGATAGTTTAGTTTGAAATTCAAATATCAGAATGAATGGGTAATTAAATTTTTGAATTTAATTATTGAAACTGGGTAAAAATTTGAATCTTCAGTTTTGAGCTGATTAAAAATAATATGAAGTCTTAGAAAATTCATATTGATAATTCTGAAGGTACTGGAACTTTCAGAATTGAATTTGAAACTGTTTTGTTCAGTTTTGAAATTCTATCGTTTAAATCGATATTTGAAAATAGCGTTCCGGGGCACAGTCTCGGAATTTAACGAAACCAGTTCCATTGGATCCGTAATATTGTATTATTATCAGATTTCAATTTTTGTAACATTTGGAGTCGTCGTGTGGTCGTACGATAAGCAAACGCGCTGAAATTAAATCGAAAATTTAATATTTTAACTGATCCAAAAAACTATCTTCTCCATACGATCAAATTTGGACTCGGAACCTTTTCCATTGCGTTCGGAATAGGCGTATAACATTACAAACGCCTAGCGGCATGCCGCGATAGGTGACCGAGATTTTTAGTTGCGTAATCGAGGCAAATTGAGATATTTTGAAAATTTAAATAAATTTTTTCCCTTGATTGGACTGGGTTGTCCTCTTCACTCAGTCATTATACCTTCCCCAACATGCCACTCTATAGGGTACGAAGCTGTCTTTCTTCATCATTATGTCGCGTGTGCCTCTTCATTATTCAAATCGAACTCGTGAAAGAAAAACAAAACGAACAAAACACTCTCATTCAAAAACATCAAATAAATGGCCGCTCTCTTTCTTTTCGAGTCAAATACAAAGCAGCTCAAAGCCAAGGAAAAAAATCAATTCGTATAAAATTAAATCGGCTCTACTCTTCGTTTGAAATCCATTGTCGTGATCGAAAAGAAAACGACCTGTGAAATCAATTCGCGTTTCCCTCACCAGTCAAAAAGGGGAGAATCGATTAGCAGTTCATCGTGGCCGTGCACGCGCGTGAAGATGGAGGGCTCGTTTCACCTCATAATGGAATCGCGTGAGCAGGTGAGCAATTGGAAGGGAGGACTTTGCGATGGCGTTCGCGAGAAGAAGATGATGGTCGCGACTCGTCTTTGATAAGGCAGGCGATGGCTGGATGTCGCGAGCAGATTTTTGAGGTCAGGGCGTAGCAGATCGTGACTTCGACTATGGCGATGCAAGGCGATTTCAGCTAGTGTTGGGTTCGCGATGGTGGTTGAAGTGTGGAGTTATTGCTTGGATATCTCGATCGGCATAGGGTGGGTTCTCTGGTAAACCCTTTTCTCAAACTGAGTTTAATTTAATCAAAGTATATTCATACATAAGATTTTGTTTAAATAAAAGTTGGATTTTTAATATATATACATAGCCTATTTTTGGCATATGCAGTTTCAAAAGGAAAAGAAAAGATTGTTTACTGTCTAGTTCATATTGTGGAATTTAAGTATATACAGAAAATTTATATATGATTTTGGAAGAAAAAAATACATACGTAATTTAAATTTACTAATTTATTTTAGTGATTAACTAATGTAATTATTTTGGTAACTAGGAAATACTTTATTAAAAGAAATTAGTTTAAAACCAATTATTAGTTAAGACAAATTATTTAACGAAAATTGATTATTCGATTTATCTCGAATATTAATAAATTGTATAAATTGTTTATACAAGGTTTAAAATCAAGGAATAGCCGAAAATGGAAAATGGACTGCGAAATAAAAGCAAAGGTGAGATCTTCTCACTCAAAAAAATGAAAAGTGGATTTTTGCAGTTATTGATTGATAACTGTTTGGATGTGATATAGTATATATAGTAATATATATAGCAATATATATATATATATTGGCATATGTATATATTGGTGATTGATTTTCCTGCATTATATAGCGGATGAGACCCTATTGCGCCGCATAATAGCGGATGATATTTTATAAATCCCATATACCGTGATATTCCACCTCGAAGTGGAATTGGTATTGTGCTAACATCTGTGGATGCAAGGAAACAGGTTGGAGGGATCCAACTGGATTCCTCAAAATTATATGAATTTGTTTCATATGTTATATGGATTGGTTTCATATGTTGTGTTGATTATTTATAATCTGTGTATGATTATATCTGTGATTGAATGTGTTGAAGGCTATACTTTTAGCCGGATATATTTTTGGTATCGTTGGATACCAGAAATAAATAGAATTGGATTTTCGAAATAAAGTTGGAAATTTGAAGTGAATTTCTTTTGAAAGAATTAAGTGAATTTAAAAGAAGGAATTAAAGTATTAGAATTGGTTTTCGTAATCTTATCGAATAAATTTCAAAGATATGGGAAAAGATTTTAATAAATGGATTTTGAATAGTATTATTCGAAAGTTGGAAAATTTATTTGAAATGGAATTTTAAATGGTTTGGAAGAGAGAAAGGAATTTATTTTGAAAGGAGATAAATTTGTTGAAATCAAAGTGAAAATTGATTTGGTATTTAAAATGAATCCTGGGAAATGCATTTTTAAAATCGATTTGGTGTTTGAAATAAATGTTTGGAAAATCAATTTGGAATTTGATTTGGGGTATGAAATAAAATTGAGAAATCAATTTTTAAAGTTGATTAGGTGTTGAAAAGTGAATATTTGAGAAATCGATTTGAAAATCGTATAAAAAGTGAACATTTGAGAATGTAAATTCCGAATAGAATTTATAAAGGAAAGGGAAATTTGTTTTAAAAATAAATATTGATTTATTTTTAAAGTGTGGAAAATATGATTTTAAATCGGTTTTCAAAGTGATGAAGTGTGGAAATAAATTTACAGATTTGAAATGTAAATTTGAAATAAATCGATAAGGATTTATTTAATTGGTTTAAATGGACCATTTTGAGATGAAGTGTGAAATATGATTTGAAATTGGTTTTTCAAATGTGAAGTGTGAAAATGCGATTTGAAATTGGTTTTCAAATGTGAAGTGTGGAAAATATATATCTTATGAAGATATTTTGAAAATAAATAATTTGGGAAAAATTATTTAAATTGGCTGATTGTTGTGAATGTTGTTTGATGGTTAAATAACCGACTATCAATATTTGCCTTTGAAATGGCACTTGATTTGTTTTTAAAACAAACGCTCACTATTCGGGTTAGCCGGGAAAGACCTTTGTGTCATATAACCCATTCCGAATTAGTGATACGACGATATGGATCGTATTGAAGACCGGTGGTGAAGACCAGGTATTTTCGAAAATGAAAGGACAACCTGTTGAATGTCTCTTCACCGATTTGCTCCGGTATAGAGATTTATATCACTCTTTTTGTGATGGGAAGTCCGGACGTGATTAGTGAATATCTGGATTGCAAGGGCTTCTTTGGAAGTGCCTTCGGTTCCGTTCGATCCTGGAACGGACTTGTATGGATGTGTGTCTGACATTACACTTTGAGATGTAAAGCTGGTTTCTATCAAATACATTTATGTTGGTGGCGGAGAATTTATTCTCTTAGCTTAACACCCTTCTCTGAGACGTACGAGCTCAGAGGTTATGTAGTTGATGGTTACTAGTGATACATTCCCAATTTGGTAATGTGGCATACGAAGTGCTGTTGATCATTGGTTGATCAAAGCGTTGCTTTGTGAAAAGCGTGGCTTTGTGAAAAACGTAGTGTATGTGGACGAGACTTCATCGAGCCTCACAACCCGGTAATGGTCGAAACAGGAATGTTACGGCAAAGGTTTGTAGGGGTAGCGCCCCTAGGGTATGCCATTTCCTTCTGGATAAAAGGTGATATCATGGTATGGAGCCCAGATATTTACCTATGTTGATGCCGCACAGTTATTATACTTTGTGGTTGTTGCTTTATGATTGAGGATCCTTGGATAAAGGTCGGTGACGACCGGGGTATGGCATAGCTCGTGTGTTAGTTACCTAGTTACAGCTCGGTTAGAGCGTGAGGTAGCGTCGGCCTTGTGTTTGCAGAGAGCAGGTTGACTCTCGGGGCATCTTTCCAGAGGCGTTTCCATTTCGATGTAAGGAAGTTCCTTTGCCTGACCATTTGTTGGAAATCCAAAGAAACAATACGAACCATGTACGGTTTTAATTGTATTACCTGCTATGGAATGTGGCGGTAACCTGCTATTGAACGTAGTAGCTATAGTAGACATACAATAATGGTTGTATGTTGGCTAAGATTGATGTTATACTTTCGAAATGTTTTCCACACTAGACATTAATAATAATATCAACTGATTTTGCGTAGTAAGCATTTTTGACTATCATAAGGAGAAATCTCCTCTAATTCTGCGATTGCATTGTGTGTGTGGTGGGAGGCCTTATGGTAGTTTCATTTTCCAAAAGCATTGCGAAATTGTTTTTATTTTCTTTGTGAAAATAAATGTTTTACGTTCTCACACCAGTCACCATGACTGACTCGGAGTTTATTGTTCCCTTTCTAAACTCTGGGTGCCCATAATTTTCCACACGGGCAGCCTAGAGTTATGTTGTCAGGATATTCTGGAGCTTTGGATATGAGCTGGATGTCGAAGCGTACTACCGTACTTGTTTATTTATTCCGATGTGTATTCTGTATGAGGACAAGTTTATATAACTGTCCATTATTGTATTGATTTGTGTATTGACTCTGATTGATGTATGTATAAACTGATATAGTCTTTTGTTTTAAAGATTAGTGATTATCTATTATATATTGTTCCGCTGCGAATGTGAGATTCTGATATTGTTTCTGTTTCTGTTTTTCTGTTCTTTCTTTTCTTCTGTCTTCTTCTACCTCTTCTTTTTAACCCTAATGGTTCGGTTTTCCGGCATTCGATTGTGCGGCATTTGATACAGTGGACGTATTAATGTCGACTTTCGAGCGTCGAAAAGTCAAGTCATTACAGAATCTCACTTTTGATTGCTAAAAACGACACTTAGAAACATCCGCTCTCAAAACATGCCTCCTGAATCTCTCTAACACCACTTCCAATTAGTGTATGCTCCTCCTCTAACTTGGAGTAGATAAGAATGTCGTCAATAAAAACGAGCATGAACTTATTAAGGATGTCCCATAAAACACGATTCATAAGGTCTACGAAATATGCGGGTGCATTGGTTATCCCAAATGGCATAACCAACCATTTGAAAAAGAAGTCCGTGCTGCTGAATGCAGTTAAGTGTATACTATCTTCCGCAATCCTTAACTGATGGAATCCGGTAGCTAGATCCATCTTAGAAAATACCGTAGCTCCATGAAGTTGGTCAAAAAGATCATCAATGTGAGGTAATGGATACTTATTTCTATTGGTCAACTTATTCAACTCCCTATGATCCACACATAATCTTAAAGACCCATCGAACTTAGCCACAAAACCACTGCTGATCCCTAACTCGAATGACTAGGCCTAATCAATCCCTTTCTCAACAAATCATTAGTTTGCTTTCCTCACTCTTCCCTTCCTCTTAGAGCCATTCTGTGCTTAGGTTGAATTATAGGTCTTTCTCCAGGAACTAAATCAATGCAGAATTCTATCTCACTGTGTGGGGGTAAACCTTTAACTTCCTCAAATATATCGGGAAAATTCTTATCCACTTCAATGGATTCTAATCCCTAATGGGATGCCTTAAGGGCATACAAGAAACTACACATGTGAATACCGGGAATCTCATAAGGTAATTTAGCAATGCCTCCTATTCTGGTTATTAATGATACAGTTCTCTCGCTACAGTCTACTATAGCCCCATACAATGACAACCAGTCCATTCCAAGAATAAAGTCAAACTTTTTAAAATCCAAGACATACAGATCACAAGGAAAATAATGGGAGAGGTAAGAGATGGGCACATCTTCACAAATCAAATTCAAATGGGTAACACCGTCTATGGGGTTAGATACACACATAGGGTTTTCTACTATACTGCGAATACGGTGGAATTTGTTTACTGATTATAAAGAGATAAACTATGAGAGGCACCACTGTTAAAAAATACTCGAACAAAAATGCCATTAATCAGTAAAGTACCTTCAAGGACGCCCTTCCCCCTCACGTCTGTTGAGGTTGATGGCTCATTCTTAATAGCATCCACCTTAGTCTATTGCACCTTCTTCATAACTGGACAGTTCTTTATCATGTGACTGGGCTAGTGACAATTGAAACAGAACGTCTTCTAGACCATTTGAGAGATGGGTCCTGCTGGTTGCTTAGGAGCTTCAGGGTTTTTGCAGAACTTGGCAATGTGTCCTTTCCGATGGCATTTATTACAAATAAAATCCTTAAAGCGACCCTCTGGTGTTCCACCGCCCTGCTTTCCTTTACCTTGTTTATTCCAGTTTGGATTAAACTTCCTCTTGTTAAAATTGTTGCTAATGGCACTCCCACCGAGTGCTGCTGGTGTTGTCTTCTTCATTTCTAGTACCTCATACCTCAAATCCATGTCCACTAAATCCATAAAAGATCCTTTTACATGAGCAATTATCCTCTCATGGGAACTTTCCCTCATTCTCGCAACAAACCTCATGTTCTTCTAGAGTAGAGCATCGTTCAATTTTGGCCCAAACCTTGATAGTTCGTTGAACTTTGTTTCATACTCTACCACTAATAAGTTCCCTTGCTTCAAGTCTAAGAAGTCCTTATACATCCGAGTCTTCCCAGTTGCAAGCAGAAACTAATCCTCAAATACTTGCTTAAACCAATCCCATGAGAACTCTTCTTCCAGAACATTGGCAGTAAGAGAGTCCTACCATGCCGCTACTCCTTCTTACAATTGTCATGCTGCCAAGAACCTTTTTTCTCATCTGAAAGTTCAAGACCCTTGAAAATATTTTCACACGACCCGAGCGAAGCCTAAACTTCAATGATTGATTCGGCTCCTTTGAACGGTTTCCCTTCTAGATTTGAAAAATCCTTGCATAGGGTTGTAAAGTTTGTCCTTGGCTACACCGGGGGTGTTGGCTCTTCGATAATTCCAACTCTTTCAGAGTTTGGGGTTCGACCATTGGTGGTCATGGTGCTGCTGGCTTCCCTACCTCGTCTACCTCTATTACTCATTGCTTACTACCTGGGCATAGTAAGATAATTCTTAAAATACTGGGATGAGATAAATCTTTAAAGGAAAGATACTAATCAAAACTAACAAGCTGATCTAACTAATTGGAAGATATACATACATACATACATAGATATATATATGGATAAAAATCTACAAATACATGCTCTCAAGAGTTGGCCCTAACCCAAGCCTAGGTGTTCGCTTAACCTCACTCTGATACCACATGTAACGAACAGTCTTTCTTAATTTGAAAGACAAGCCATTATGGGTTACAGAAAAGAAAGAAATAAAAGAAATCAGAACATTTTAGAATCTCACATCGCATAGGATAACATATAATAGATAACATAAGATCATACATAGTCATAGCCATGATAGTACATTAGAGTCATAATAGTACAAGTTCCAATTAGGACAATTATAACTGCCTATCCTTACAAAATACATGGATCATACATACATACATGGCGACAATAGATAATAACTAGCTAATGGTCAAGCCACCTACTCCAGCTCCTCTAAAATGCATCTGTGAGAAACCTAGATCACTTGGCTACTCATACAAATTCGAGTACCCAAGAGTTTAGGAAAAGAAATTAACTCTGGGTCAGACATGGGTCTGGTGTGAGTAAACTTAAACTAACTGAGTTATTACTTTTAGAACTCCTTAAAAATCAAAAGTATCTCGTAAGACCACTACGCACATAAACACGGACGGGTTTTTACCTTAAGATGACTAAAACACTTTTTATATAAAATTCAGTGATATTATGGTAGTGTCTAAGGTTTTCAAGTAACTACTGAACATAGCTAAAATGCCTGCATCTCACATTCTAACATATTTGGGTACAACTAAATTCGTATGGCGCTTTGAAGAGTGGATTCCATACAATGACAAGGCTACAAAGGTGCCGCTTATCATAGTACACCTCTAGATTAGCATACCGAGGTAACAAGAATGTCTTGCACCACTACCAACACAGGACCGGCCTACCCCTCATTGGATAGTACCGAATATGATCACCCCCTTGGTAGGGATCAACAACCATTAGGTTCGAAGCATAAATGAGAGGAATAACTCGAGGATGATCATACCTTAATGGGTTGCAACCCAATGAGCCCTGCTACATATCCCCTATTTTAGTCCTTCTCGGTTGATGAGGCCTGAGGCTATGTTTTACCTTTAATATAGCATTGACCACTAAGAATGCTCACATTGCCTTCCAACTGATGACACAATGTCAGCATTCATCCATACAAGTCATTCAGGAGATGAACGAACCGAAGGCAATGCTTCCACTACACTCATTTTGGAATCGACCTTAGAGTTAGTGATAATTAGCCCTTGCACTTCAAAGTCTTCATCTTTAATCATGACTTCACTCTTTCTAAATTGAATGCTTACATTGGTTCGAAGTGGTTTTCGGATAATCCATGTTATCCAATCCTGGTCTCTTCAAACCAACATTCAAAGATTTTAAGAGCCAAGTTTATCGATAGTGGACAACTCACTATCAAGTGTAAAGATTTTACATATAGAAGTACATCCCATATGTTTATATTATCATGACCTAGTTATTGAAATCAACTTCCTTGTATTTATCACTTCCTGATATTCGGCAGGGTACTAAATACAAGACAACTTACTTCCAATGAATGTGTCAACATTTTATCATAACTACTTTAATTCATTTGGCTACTTAATGGTTCAGACAAGAGATCCTCTAATTTAAAATCAATTCATCGGAAAAGAAAGTTGATTTAAAACATAAACGATAAAGTTGAAATATCCTTTATAACCCCTATCTCCATTTATTCCAACTTTAAAAAAACTTGATTAAGTCTTCATTATTCATAATTAAATCCAGATTAAACCTTAATTAATCTTAATTAAGAATTAATTAACACAAATCAGTTATTAAACCTAATTAATTAATAACTAAATATTATACCTTAACTAAATAATTAATTAAATAATTAATTAATCTTGATTAAATAAAAATAAATCCTTAATTATTCCTTAACTTAATTAATTATTACTTAAACCTTAATTAATTAAACTAAAATCATTACCTTACTTAAGTAATTCTTAACTATAATATATTAAGTTAATTAATAATTATTCTTAATAAATAATTTAAAATAATTAATTAATGAAATCATTCTTTAATTAAACTTGACATAAGTTTTATACTTATTAAACAAGTTTGAAAAGGTTTTTCAAAAAACATTAAAGGAAACTTTAACTTTGAAGTTTGAAAATTTTCAAACTACAACCATAGCGGCTATCGCTATGGATGCCGTAACTTAAGTACTAGTTCCTAAGTTACCGGCTCTTTTTTACTTTCTTAGCTTAACCAAAGTTTTTCGAAACCAAATCAAGTTAAAACCTTTTTAAATAAAAATAGTTTCTTTAACTTAAAACAAACACGATTCAATTTTAAACTTGGATCTCAAGCCCTCGACGCAACAAGACGTCAACTTCCTTACTTTATACTACTATATGATCAATGTTACACAACATATAACCATATTACCTAAAGATCACATCTTTTCCATTATTACAATATTTCAAGCACATACTTCATTACTTTATACTTACAAAATAAAGTAACAATTCAAATACAACAATATCATGATGTTTTCACCCATTAGCAAAACATACAACATAAGTCATAAAATAACATAGTAAAGGCAAGAACTTCTCACTAAAATTTAGAGTTTACTCACCAAAACCTAAGCAACTTTTCAAACTTTGGATTTTTGACCTAGATCTTGCCTTTTTCCAAGACAAGACCCAAACTTTAGCATGTTCTTCACTATATGGGCTCGGCTAGGGGGCGTTTGGGCTTGGCCTATGGCCTAGTGGGATCGGCCTAGGGGCTAAGGTGGAGGTGAGTTTGGTTTTTGAAGGAGAAGTGAAAGTAAAAAGGTAAGAAAGCTTTTAAACAAATTTTGAAAGGAAAACGAAGTGAAAATTTTGATTTTTAACTTGGCAATTTTTGGTTGGAAGCCATGGACTTCAAGCTCAAGCTTTTAAAAACAAAAGAGAAGAGGATAACGAAATAAAGTGAAAAGAAAATAAAGAAAATATCTTTTATAAAATGTTAACGAAACAAATTACCAAAATACCCTTAATCACCCTACCTTCCACTAATTTTTTGACACATCATCACTCTTCCCCTCTTCCTTGTTCTACACGTCCCCCCCCCCCCTTGTACACATTTTTATTCACCTTGTAAACCAATGCTTTGTACTCTTATGTGATGCGTTTTGACGTTTTATTTCATTTCAAATTTTCTTTATTTTATTTTATTTTAAAATTGGTCACATCCATCTTATCACTCTTACACACTTTATAAAATATGTTTACACTTCACATTATGTTTTAAATGGTATTTATAAATGTGTGATTATATTAACTAAGGTTTTTACAACATTTAAGACAACTTGTTTATAGTGAAAATTTTGATTTTTTTACAAAAAAACTTTTCGGTCACATTTCTTAATTCCTTTTGAAATAAATATTTTTGTAGAAACATTTAAAAAATCATTTTATCATTATTATTTATATTTAAAAAGAGGTATTCTTATATTTATAAACTCATATAATTATTATTTAAAATTTATTTAATTGTCCTTAGTTAAAGTGGCTAAATTTTGGGTCGTTACACATTCACTCTCTTCATCCCAACTGTACCTTCAATCATGTCCACTCTTGTACATTCATTTTCCTTTTTAAATGGTCGAACCATTCAAAAGAAAAACCTTACTATAATATCATACCGAACACTTTACAAAAGCGCACTCGATCGTCCTTACCATTGAAGGACATCAATATGTTGCACCCAATGTAAACTGACCAAACTAAAATTTCAGCAATCAAGTTCTTAGATATATCTTGTAGTTTTGGTCTAGTGTTACATTTAATAGAATATGATCTTCATTGCAATAAATCAGATTGAATAGTCGATCTCATGATATGGTTTTTTGCTTATTTCGAATGAACTAATTTCATCGAAGTATCGTACAATACAAACTGTGATTGTTCTTTATATAACACTTATATGTGGTAGTATATGGATCAAATATCCATTGTCATATATTTCTTTCATAGCTCGAAACTCATAGAAAGCATTACACGGTCTTGAGCAAAAAACACGTAAGCGAACAAGTTACGAATGTATTTAGTAATTGTAACATAGGTACTTGCATAGGTATAAAAACATTAACATGCAAAAAGTATTTAATAGTAAGTATATATTATATTTCTAATTTTCAATCTTTAATTCAGTTCATTTGTATATTTTAATTGATAGAAGTTTATCAATCATATTAAAGGCACAAATTAATCAATGTGGATTATTATAACATTTTATTGCATGTGTTCTTATAATATTAGAAAGTTTAAATGTTACCATTTCATTTTTCTAATAAGGTTCCCAATAATCTTACAAGTTTCTCCAAATCC
Source organism: Allium fistulosum (assembly GCA_030737815.1). NCBI lineage: Eukaryota > Viridiplantae > Streptophyta > Magnoliopsida > Asparagales > Amaryllidaceae > Allium > Allium fistulosum. The sequence goes on from CM060906.1 coordinate 1,044,935,124, forward strand.
TAAGATGAAACATATATAGAAGTTTTTCGACTTCACTATTGGGTTTTAAGACTTATCTGCCTTGGAATTCTAACATTGAGTTAGCTTAACAAGTCACATCCCCACAAACGATGGTTCATCTTTATCAGTTGTACCATACCTATAGTTCCTTGTCCTAATCTCATTTCTACCTTGAGTTTTCTAAACAAATCAAAAGAAATTACTCACTGGTACCTACCATTTCACGACGGCCAAAGTACTTGAGTTTTCACAACAAATACATAGAGTTATCTTACCTTATCTAGTCAATATATTAATAATACTATACATAACATCTCTAGCTTTAGTTTTCTCAAAAACCAGAGAGTATGCAAGTAATTTATAAATATATAAATAGTAGAGGATAACATTTTATTTTAAAGATTCACAATCTTCAATATGTTTAATCAAGTGATATCGATTCATGAAATAATGTATTTTTTATGAAATACTCTCATGATTCAGGTGTCGGAAACATCAGAAATCATGGTGTATATACATTTTTGTATTCATTTATTCCTTAAGTCTACTTGGGTTTCCTTAATGTTCCACCTTTGGTTTATACACACATTATATTAGTTTAATTATCATGTAACTTTTATATTTCATTAACTTATATAATAATTTTATGTATAACGTTATATTAATTAAATCTTATTTAATTAATTAAATCTTTAATTAATATTATATTATTATTTCAATATAACTTTTATATTGGACATGTATAGATAACGATTATAATATATATTATAACCTCTATTGTGATACATATGTATGTATGTATGTATCTTAAATTTAATTAGTTGTTTTATTAAAAAAATTTAATTAAATTACATTAATTTTGAAAGCCATTTTATATCTACATATATGTATATTTATGCTATCTTAAACATTTTAAGATAATATAACATATATCAATATATACAATACATGCACACGCGCGCGCGCACACACACACACACACATATATATAGTTAAGTAACTTATTTGATTAATTTATTTTATAAATCTTATTAATAATTAGTTTTTGAAATTAATGTTTAAAGGATTCAAGATAGAGAAACAATCAAGAGAATTAATTAGGGAAGTTTTAATTAAATCTTTCTTTCAAACAAAACATATTCTCTAATGCATTCTATAGGTATAATTCATTCTTTCTCACTCATTTTTTCCTTTTGTCCTAACTTTTCATGGCAGAAAATAATAAAAAAAAAATCAAATTTTCATAAATCTTTCAACTCCACATAAAATATCAAATAAAATAAGAACAAAAGTGGTTCATCCATCTCTTGCAAGGATAAGATGGGGATCCTGAAGATCTGAGGAGATATCATCATTCAAGGTGTGACTTCTAGGCAACATCCTAAGAGAAATTCATTTTCAAGGTGTGCTTCAAGGCTTTGGGTAATAAGATCGATTCATGGAATCTAAGAGCTTTTGGTTCATCATTCAAAGTGTGATTTGATGGCACTTCTCAATTAATTCATTTACATATTCTCTATATTCATATGCTTGATTTGTGTGATTTATTTATGTTCATATTGACTGTGATGTAACATAAAAATTGATAACCACTTTCTCAATTAAAAGTATGTCTATTATGTTCATTTCATTCAGATATGCATTTGTTATCTTTTACATTACAATAGTTATAAATTAATTTTTTGTGAATTATGTTTTATAATATTTACATACACAATCTTAAATGAGTTGTAATTTAGTTCTTATTTTAAAATTAATTTCTATTGTTGCATTACTAATGATTAGATATAATCAATTTAAATATTATTTATGCAAGCTTGAAAGGTTTTTATCTAAAATTATGAATGAACTTTTATGTAATTTTAAACTATATATATATATATATATTCTAAATATATAGTTTTGCAAAATTTCCAAACTCTTGTTTCATTTTCAAACTAAGAGTTCAATCTAATTTTTTAATTTAGAATGAAATGTGAATTGTCAAATTGAAATTTTAGTTAGAAAGTATTGGTTTTATATGCATGCATATGCTTGTGTAAATATATATGTGTATACATATTAACTTCAAATATTTATATCTTTATTTGCCAAAGTCCGATTTAACCCTTTTTAATTTAAAAGTGAGGCAATTACATATATACATTAATTAATAGTTGATGTTTATGTCATTGTACCATAATGCCTCTTGCATGTGAAACAATGTTGTACAATTGAATTTGTTAAAAAGGAAAGTGAATAAATCAATGATTCCATTTTTCATTTCCTACCTTATTAGAATCCTTATGCGATTGCACTCAATTTATTCTTATTTATTCTTGCTTATGTCAACAATCAATCTTAGCTACTTTATATCTAGCATTTTGGTCATACAAATTAAAGTATGAATATATTTGATATATTCACACTTTTCATATCTCACACTTAATTAGTTTAGATTTAAATTAGTAAAGAAAAACTTTCCTTTGATTAATGTTATTTAATATATTAATTAATTCAATTAAAGAGGGAGAGAAATGAACGGTTTCTTCCTCTTCATATTTTGACATATCTTCCCTTATTTATTGCATAGGGTAAGATAAGGAAATGAAAAGTTTCCTTCTCTAAATTCATTTTACATGTTTTTATACATATATTAACACTATTTATATATTCAAACAAATGGATGTATTTGATACATCTATTATAATACTATAAATTAAGTTACATTCAAATCTGTAATTTAACAATTTAAATAAAATAAAGATTTAAATTAAAAGAAAATTTAGATATGATCTAAATGTACTTAGACTTCGTAAGCCCATTAATGATCTAAAATGGTAAAAAAAATGAAATTCACTCATTCCTTCTGCTGCGGGACGGCCTAATTCCAACAAAATGTAGGTAAGACTGGAAGTTTATGTAACGACCCGTATTTTTGACAACTAAAATATTGAATTAAATAAGATTTTGGAATTTAATATTATCACAAATTAAAATTTATGATTTATTAATGAAAAAAACTATTAGAATATAATTTAATAATATTGATTGAATGTAATTAGCACCTCTTTTAATGAAATTTCAATCAATTGTGGTAATAAAGGTTAATAAGGAATAAAATAAATGAGGTATAAAACGGTAAAATTAGATGTTATTTAATTGAAAGTGGTTTTAACATTTGGGAAGTAGGTTATAATCTTTGTTTGTAAACAATAAGTTAATAGATATGAATTATTAATGTATAACAAATTGTTTTATTTATCATTTTTGTTATTAAATTTGTTTGAAATTAATTTGGAAATCAATGAAATTAATGTAATTAAATATTGCAATTAATATAAGAAAGACGTTAACTAAGGAGTAATGAGTGTAATAAAATGGAAATTCATGATTGATAAATAGATAAGGTATTTGTTGATTTAATAATAAGAACATTTAAATCAAAATAAAAGAATTTGTTTGAAATTTAAATTGTAATGAATGGATTTTATTACGGTTGTAATTAAACGATGAAGTTAATTTAATATTTAAATCTTGGATTTAACACGGAAATTTTAAAAGATTATTAATTCAGGTTTAATCAAGAATGATGATAGAAAGCTTTTAATTTAGAATTTAAAAGTGATTAAACCAATTTAATAATAATTCGTTTTAATTAACGCGCAAAAATGAATATAATTTGATTTTAAAAGCAAACTTTTATATACAATGGAATTAGGGTTTCAAATTAGTTTTATTGAGTTGAAAAATATTGAAAACCTATATTTCAACATATAGGATGACCTATTTTCATTTTGGGGACAAAACGGGCTTTTCGGGTCTTTATTATCGCTTTGGCCCAATCGATCTATTCCATCCATTTCTGTTCCATCTCTGTCTATAAATAGATTGTTCTGAAACCCTAGCAACCTTTTATTCTATTTCCTATATGTACAATTTTAGTTCCTATCTGCATCTTCTCAATGGAGATTAGCCAAAACCCTAATTACTGATTTCAAATCAAATCCAAAAATTCAAACTGCTCAAACCCTATCAAATTATATAACATCGCGAAGCTCTCGACGAATGGAATCAGCGTCCACAATTTGCTTTTTGACTGGAGTCTCTGTTCGTCTTGAAATTGGAAAAACATTCTCGGTCGTCCGTTGTAGGGTCTGCAATTCGATGGTGGATCGTCAGCTATACGACAATCGGAGATGATCACTGGGTAGAGGAGGTTGGGTGGATTTGATATAAGGGTGTGGATCTGATCGATGGTGCTCAAAATTGCCAGGATCAATGGCAAAATGGCGCGGTGGAGGCTACCCATTCGAAGTGGGGGAGGTGATGGGCGTGGGGTCCAGAGGCTAAGGGCGGCGGTGCGAGTTCAAAGGAGTGATCTGATCTGGTGATGGTGGCTTCTAGGCGCGCGCGGCGGTAAGTGATCGTGGTGGTTATGGGTTTGAGAGCATGTGTTTAGGGTTATGATGAAGGTAACACAAATTACTTTTTTCCCCTTCTCATATTTTAATTTAATTTTAAAATTTTAATCTTCTAACATTAATAACTTTTGCATATTAACCCCGATTGATGCGAGGTTTCTTCCATTAGACTCGTATTGAAATTCCAGACAATATGAAACTGGTTTGGTTGAATTTGAAGACTCTTATTGGATTTTTAATGGGCTTTAAATCAAAGATGGGTAATTAAACCCACTCACGAAATACTAAATTGTTCTAATGTTTGTTAAATTGAAATCTAAAAGTTATTTATTTTTATTGACTGCAGTTTGGTAATTTAACTGACATTTAAATTGACATATGGTTTAAACTAATAGGAATTTAAACTAACTGTTAAATTTGAAATTGAAATTGAATTATTAGTTAAATACCTGATATTGATAGCTAGTTAATTGTTATGATTTATTGGCTAATTTGGATGTTGATTATGATGGATGCCCATTGGTTAACCTTTGGATGATTGGATGTTTATTTATTTTATATATCCTTGTTATCACGTTGTATATTAAGTGTAACAACCTATATTTTTACCAAATATTTTAAATTTATTTTTATTTGAAAACTTTGATTTTTAAATCATTTTAAATTGAAATAGTGTAATTTTCCAATGTAGCTTTGGATTTTGTTTGTAATTTATTTTCCAAATATAATAAAACAATTATTTTCTGGAAATTTTATATTTTGGTCAACTTTAGTCAAACTTTGACTTACAATTGAAATTTTTAAATTTGAATTTTAAATTTCTAATCATTTTCTTTTAAACTGTATTTAATTCTGATATTTGTTCTGTTTTTCGTTTCGTCAAATTCTGTTTTATACTTTTTAAAATTGATAAAATTCAGCATTTTACGCGCAATTATTTTCAGTATCTCATTGTTATTTTCTATTTATACTTTCTATTTCATTTCTATTCTCTATATTTTATTTTTGTTTTTCCATTATCTACTTTCTATTTTCTTTTATTTGATTTTGGGCTTGGAAATTCCAAAGGACTTAAAGTTATTGGTTTTAATTGGTGTCTTTTCATTTTCTAGCCTTTTGATTTGCCTAGCCATTCATTTCCACTTTTTTAGCCGTCCACTTCCTTTCTCATTCACGTGCAAAACAAAAAACTCCTCATCTCATTCACGTACAAAAACATTTCTCATCTCCTCTTTCTCATTTTCATGGCATCTCCTTTCCTCTTTTTTATTTTTCTTTTCTCCTCTTTTCTTTGTTTGCCTCAAGCTATGCTCGGCCTCCAACATGCATCATCCCTAGCCGACCTCATCCCCTCTACCACCATCACCATGACCGGCCATCATCACCTCCCCATCACCACCAAGCCTTGCCGTGACCCCTGGATCAACTCCACCACCAAACCTTGATGAAACCCTAACCGAGCCTTCTTTGTTCACCACTTCCCTTCCTATTGCCTCAGCCACCCCCTTATTCCTCCACCACCTTGTCTTGCCATGACCACACCCATCTTTGGCCGTGCCTAGTTGACTACCTGACCAAGCCATAGCACCCAGGCTGAGCCAAACAAGCCATGGCTGAACCCAATAGTATACAATCCCCTTGCCTCTTTGCCTTCCTATTGTCTTGTAACTTACACCTCTTCACCTTCTAGCCCATGGCCGTGCTTTGTGATCTCAAAACCAAGTCTAGCATGCCCAATCAAACCATGGTCGAGCATATCTTGATCATGGCCGAGCCTAATATGATGATGGTCGAGCCTATTATGACCATGGCCGATCCCACTTGATGTTTAAAGCAAAGGTTATGTCATTTTGTTTCACATCTTTACATTGTTTTAATTTCTGTTCTTTTGTATTGAATCTTATACTTATGTTTGTGTATTTGTTTATATACAAGATTTGGATCTTGACTCTTCATCCATTCAAAATCTTGTTCGTGCTTAGTCGTGGTTTTCGGAGTTTTAGTTGTGTCTCTTGAAGTGTTATCTCCAGCTTTAAAAGGTGAGTCTATCACTCTAGACATTCGTACTTATATATTTGTGAAACGATGACAAGTGGATGTGTAGTATTGATATGCTATGTTGATAAATTCATATATGACTATGATATGATTATATGATGTTATAATCTGATTATATACATGTTACATCATCTGATATGATATGATATGATATGATATGCTATACTGTTTATTTTATTTTCTGTTTCTCACACTGCAAGTTCCCTTTCACTATGGGTTGAAATGATACAAACCCGAACGGACTTTAGAATAAGGGAAAATCGTTATGAGCTGAAATGATAGGCTCAAGCGATTTTCAATTGTATTTGACTTGGGATTACGGGTTTGAAATGATAGAACCCGGATTTTACTTTTTAAATTACGGATTGAAATGATACATATCCGTATCACTTGACCTAGGTTAGAAAATATTATACAGACCCGTGGTTTATTTTAAATAAAAGTTTCTAAAATTTTTAAGTATTTTGAAATATTAAATATATGTGATTTTGAACTTAAGTTTGATATAATAGTTTTCAGAAATTTTTAAGTATTTTGAAATATTAAATATATGTGATTTTGAACTTAAGTTTGATATCATAGTTTTCTGAATTTTTTTAAGTATTTGGAATTTAAACTATCTGAGATTTTAACTTAAATAGGATTTAAATGAGTTAAATAAATTTATAGTGATTTTATGTAAGTTAAAGTGTATAAGAAAATTAATGATTGAAAATGTAAATTTTGATTTGACTTAATAATTGAAAATTTAGTGCTAGATGGAATTTTAAGCTTAGCCTAGTGATCAGAATATTTTATTTATGAAATGGGTATTTTAAATAAAGCATTAAGTTATTTGTTAAAATAAAAGTTAAGTAAATTAATGTATTTTGACTTGATAAATGAATTATAATTTAAATTGGATATTGGTTAAATAAATGTTATTTTATAAAATAAAAAAAATTATAAGTTAAGTAATATCCAAATAAATGATTTTGAAAAGTGAAATAAGTTTGATAAGTTAAAAATGATAAAAGTTGAAGATATATTGTTTTAAAGTGTTATAATTAACTTATAACAGAAATTGTAGCGTTTCAGAAATGCTGTGATTTTAATTGAACTGTTTTGATATAATAATATAGCTACTGTAATACTTTATAAGTGCCGTTGTTTCTGAAATTGAACTGTTTTTGAAAAAATATTATAGCTACTGTAACACTTCATAAGTGCTGCTGTTTCTGAAATTGAACTGTTTTTGAAATAATAATATAGCTACTGTAACACTTCATAAGTGCCGCTGTTTCTGAAATTGAACTGTTTTTGAAATAACAATATAGCTACTGTAATACTTTATAAGTGTTGTTGTTTCTGAAATTGAACTGTTTTTGAAATAACAATATAGCTACTGTAACACTTCATAAGTGATGTTGTTTCTGAAATTGAACTGGTTTTGAAATAACAATATAGCTACTGTAACACTTTATAAGTGCTGCTGTTTCTGAAACTGAACTGGTTTTGAAATAATAATATAGCTACTATAACACTTTATAAGTGCTGCTGTTTCTGAAATTACAATGTTTTGAAATTGTTATAATTGAATGAATGAACTTAAAAATGCTACAAATTTTGGAAATTGAATAATTGATTTGAAAGTATATTGACTTCATGTTTAATGGTTTAAATGAATATGTTATGATTTCAAAGTGTTATGAATTTCATTTAAGACTTATGATTTTTGAAAGCATTATAACCTTGAAAAGTGATATGATTCTTGAAATGGATATAATTGAAGAGAAAATGGTATTGTTTTGATATGGCTTAAAATGAATATGTTTTGATTTGAAATATAAACCATTTTGAAATTTATAACCACGGGTTATAATAACGATTGGTTGTTAAAGAGACCGGGATCGGATATGGACATACTCTTTGTCGATACCGAAAACCACTTTAACAACTGTGTACGCGGTGGAGATTCCATAATGAAATAGGATGGTGGCGACGATCCTATTAAGTTATATACGTGGACCTAACTCCCGTGAGTTAGCATAAGGTGGCTAAAACAGGAGCGATTCCGGGCCAATGAGGTAGCTTCTCTGATCGGACACATTCCATCGTATACCATTCTATTACTTTATGATTGATTTGATGGCCATCCTCGTTTTGATTTGGGAGTGTGTTCTGAGGTGGGTGGTAGTGGCTACTATGCGTTACCACCAGTCCGGATGCGTAATTGGTATATCAACCCTGGCATTGCCTCGTTATGCCGTGTCACCTACCATAGCAAGATTTACTACGAGTTTGGTTTTGTGCCATAGCCTGTGGAGTATTTAGGGTAGCCTCCTAATCTGGAGGTATGCTGATACTGGATAGACTACTGGGACTATTTATGTGTTAAGGTGGAAAATGTAAAGCCTTAACGCTATTTTAAAGTAATTTTATTTTACTATTAGACACTATTATAATAGCGTACATTACTACATAGTAGATAGTTTAACGGATCCTTAAAGGATGGGCGATCCCAAGCATCCTTTAAGTTACTCGTGCATTTCTATTACAATTCACTTGAGTTGGTTTACATTGTATAAGTATGTATGTCCTGACTCGAGTGTTTGTGTTTTGCTTTACGCTCGGGTCAAACTGAGTTGTACCAGTATTTGAGACTCACCTTTGGAGTTGGAGCTTCGCTTGGATCCATCTATTGATTCTACTTTCAGTCATTCAGTTGATTCCAATGATGTATTCAGATCTTGTATTTAACTATTGTATTGAGACATCTTTGTATTCAAAAATTCTTTTGTATCTTGTTTAACTCTATTATATACATAGTAGCTTCATGAACTACTACACTTTTGTTTTCGCTGCATTATTGTTATATTACTCTGTGTCTGTGATTCTGTGATTATTTATTTACTGTATATACTGAGTTTTGCCAAATTTTATTTACAATCTATTGTTTTGAATTATTCAAGTCCGACATGTGTGGATTTATTGTCAATTTGAATGGTACAAAATAGTGGGTCGTTACATTTGGTATCAGAGCTCTGGTTTTAGGCAAAACTCAGCATATAGAGTAGATTTAATTATAGAATCACTTTCGTTCGAGCTTGAATTCCTTCTTCTTCGATCTAGTTTCCCTTGAATTTTGGAATGTTCCCTCGATTCCAAAATCCATTCTTGTCTTTCCCTATTTGTATTCTTCCGGATTTTTGAGTATCCCATAGCCCCACTATATGATTTGTAAGGAAGTGAAACTCCATACAATAGGCATTGATTCACCGGAGATTTCTGTATCCCCGGTTTGCAATACTGCTATCTTTCGTTGTTCTCAAATTCTATCTCTGGCGATCAGATGTTGATTTGCCTCTGAATTCTACCTCGATCTTATTTTGAAGTCACGATTGACCGATTAAGGTTGCTCGTGATTTATATAAGTCTAACCATTCTCTTCTAAATCTATTTATCTACCTATCGAGCCTACCTTCTAGTCGAATTCTTTTGGTTAGGATCCCTCTATATTTGAATCTCTATCCTTGATTTGAAACCATCCTTGAATCATCGGAAGAGGGAGTGTATTTTGTATTTTGTTATTAATATTAAAATGTTTGTATATTGTGTTATTTGAGTTGTTGATGTTGGTTTGGATTTTCGATCGATTCGTCTGATCAACGCTATCGATAGGATTTCCAAAACACTTGAACAGAGCAAACCGACACAATATTATTTTAAAAATTGATAAATGAGAATTTGTATGTTTATATTGTAAATATATAAGTAGAATTTCTAGAATTTAATAAGTTAATTAAATTGGTTGTTTAAAATGATAATAATTGATTTTCACTTATTGTTCTATAAATGAATTTATAAACATGGTTTATAAAGTGATTTGAAAATTTAAAATGAATTTAAATCTAGTATTTGAGAATTTAATTTCCGATAATTTCAAACTCTGGTTTTAAAGTTTTAAAATGTATATTATTTAAAGAATTTTCGAATAGAAATCATTTCAGGTCAGTACTCTCTTCTTTTGACGCTGGAAAATAATTTCGGTGATGACGACCGCATCATCGACATTCATTTTCAAGTTTCGAAGTGGAGATACCATTCAGTAGCTTTGCTACAGTTTTGTTTTGGAAATTCAATTGATTTAAATTTCTTAAGTATGATTTGATTTATATATATGGGTATATTATTTTAAATTTAATTTGATTTGCTATATATAGTAAATATATTTATCTTTAAATGGTTTGAAGTGAATCAGAATTTAATTCTTAAATATATGTTAAAGGACGATTTTAATTATTGATAAATTCAAAAAAATTGAACAAGTATTTAAACATGGATAATTGAATTGGAAATTTTTTATTGTATAATCCTCTATTGCATTCTAATATAACTTACCTTAATTATTCAAAAGTTAACTATGTAACTGAATATTATACAATATAAAATGTTGTTAAAGGAATTTTTTAAATAAATTTGAGTGGTTATTATTAGTGTGATCAGAAGGGACGCTATGCTAATAGTTGCCCTACTTCAGTTGGTACTGTTGTTCCTCCTTCTTCTCCCATTCCTAGTAATAACCAAGGTACCCTTCCTGGCATCTTTTCTTCATTTCATCATCATGTTCATGTTTTATTTGATACTGGAGTTTTCCATAGTTTTAGATCTGTAGATCTTTGTGATAAGTTTGAACATCTCCTTTCTCCTGAGTATGTTCCTGAACTTTTGTGTGTTTCTAATTTTGTTGGGTTCCGCAAACCTTAGAAGGAATTGTAGAAGGGTGAAACTCTTCTATTCTGGCCATCGGTTCCTGATAACTCTTTGGTTATTCTGTGCTGTATGCCCAGGGTTTGTTTGGCAGCTTTATTTATTCTTTTGATTCTTCTCCTTGTGCTCTTTACTCGACTCCTGTGGTCATTCTCTATCCCGATGTATTTGGTGAAGTCACTGCTTTACCTCCTAAGCGGGAAATCGAATTTCGTATCGATCTTATTCCTGGAGCTATTGTTTTCTCTCAGGTTGATCTTGCCTCAGACTTTCACCAGCTCAGAGTTGCTGAGGAAAGTATTCCCAAGACTACTTTCCGTACTGAGAATGGTTTCTATGAATGGTTAGTCATGCCTTTTGGTTGACTAATGCTCATGCTTTCTTTGTTGATCTTATGAATCATGTCTGTCGTGATGTGCATAACAAATTTGTTCTAGTCTTTGTTTATGATATTCTCGTCTTCTCTAAGTCTGTGGAGGAGCATGATTCCCATTTGAGCTTTGTTCTGGAGACTCTTAGGAGTCATCAGTTGAAAGCTAAATTCTCGAAATGCCATTTCCGGAAGGATGAAGTCCGATTTCTTGGGCTTATTATTTCTGGTAATGGAGTTCTGTTGATCCAGTTTTGATCGCTGCTGTGACACCCCACCTCTATACCCACGCTAGCCAAGAACACTACGATGTAATGCTGTCAACTAGCAAGGAGAATAAGGCTGTTGAGGAGCGACCATCCATGTAACTTCTTTGTGCGAGCACCGATACGTCAGATAGTATAGCATGTACTTCATTTAAGGAGGAAATCCGACATACTGATACAAACTCAAAGCTATCACACGGTGGCTATATATAATCTTCGGAAACAAACATAGAAATAAACATAACATAAATCAGTCATAGACATCCATATCACAAAAGGCGGAAAAAGATATGAACATAAATATAGAACACATGAAAGTGTACATCAGAGTAGTGGTCAGAAAGATCCACGATAATACAAAAGAATAGCAACACGTGCTATACAAAAGAATAAGCACACTACATAGAGTCTATATCTCAAATGCATACATCCAAAAACTACTAATCTAAGTAGTGCCAAAAGTCAGAATAATCCTGAAGAGAAGTCAAGCAGAAGCACCTGTAACATCTCCATCTGACCCGAGTATTATTTATAAGAAAATAATAAACGGATCAGTCTAGCTATAAATATCAGATGATAAGGTATAGGATAAATAATATGGCATGAATATGTAACAACCATAACGGCATACTACTATAAGTATGTCAATGATAATCAATAAAAGATCAATCAATATCACAAGAATCCTCTCAAAGATAAAATAGGGTATCATACCCTAAACTTGTATTCATAACAAGTCAATAACACATAAATTCACCAATGCACAAAAACTGATATCATATCAATGAAAATCATGAAAATTGGTGAAGCACGAATTCCAGAAATCATCACCAGAAATCCAGAAAAACACATAAAAAGGGGGAGGCCTAACACATGAACGGGAGTATGCAAACTCACCAACGCGTGAAACACATAAACGAGAAGCTATCTCATGGAAGCTATCCATTAAATTTCCACACAGAAATGGCCCGAAGACAATGGGGTGCTACCCCATATAAGTGATGACGAAACATCACAAAAGCGGGGTCTAGTCTCCCACGCAGACAAAGAGACATCGCTCAATCGCTAGTCTAAATCACAAAAATGATCGTCATGATCATAAGGAAGTGTTAATCACACCAAGCTAGTAAATATATGAGTTTAGCTTCATGTCCCATAACCACTTGCTTAACTTAAATATTTACGAACAAGTTGTAAATCTTCACTAGAAAATTGTCACAAAAAGGGTTCAATCGAACAAGTCCAAGAGCTAACCGACGAAGTGAACGCAAGCGTTTCATACCACTCATTTTACTAAGTCGTTTAATTCGATTTCTCATCCGAGTGAAGTAAAGGCTTGTATATACTAATAGATTGGAAAAACGGTTTAGGAAAAGAAAGAGCTTTGTAATAAAATAGAGTTGAAATCGTTTTGATGAAAGAGCTTTGATATTTACTACTAGTATTGAAACCTTCATATCTTTAAAGTGACAAGTCACAAAACGATTGTTGAAACAAATCGAATCACATAAATTCACATTCGAAGACGTGAGAAAAATCCAAAGAAATCAATTCCCAAAACCATCAAAGTAGGAAGTTCTGTTGAATGTTTTTCAGATAAGATCCCCTACGGAGGGGGGTCCAGGGGGGTGGCAACCCCCTAGGTGGGGGCGCGGGGGCAACGCCCCTGCTACGGTGTTCGACCTACGACTTAGTGGGTTGTGGTCGAGCGACCTAACAGAAGTAGGTCTAACGACCTAAAGGTACTGGGTCTTGCGACCTACGACCTAATGGTGGAAGACGGAGCGACCTAAGTGGGATGGCCACGCGACCTAACGACCTAACGAAGGAAGCGACTTAACAAAGGAAAAGGGTGCGTGACCTATAGGGTTCGCGACCTAAGAGGGTTCGCGACCTAACGAGGTACGCGACCTATAAGGTTCGCGACCTAAGAGGGTTCGCGACCTAACGAGTCAAAGGTCCAACGACCTAACAGATGCAGGCCAAACGACCTAATAGGGTAATGGGTCGAACGACCTAACCGAACGACCTACGACCTAAATCCTAGCGACCTAGGAATTTCACGCGACCTAACGAAGTCACGAAGCGAGTTGGCGACCTAAGTGTTCAGTGACCTACGACCTAGGGGCGAACGGCCTAAGTCCTAGCGACCTACGACCTAGGGACGAACGACCTAAGTCCAGAACGAGTCAGCTCCGAGGCAGAGCGACCTAACTACAGGAAATTCACTAAAAACACTAAAATTTGGAGATTTTCGCCAATCCAATCCAAACCAAAAGCAAATATGCATGCTAAAGCGATGGGGAATCATTCCCAACAACCCAATGACAATATAGGCAAGATGTGAGATTAAAAATCTCACTTTTTCACTAAAATGGATGAAGATGAAGCTTGAAAGCAAGGAGAAGCAATCCAAAGCTTGAATCCAATATCTTCTACTTGAATCCGGAGTTGAATGTTGGATTAGCAAATGAACTTGAACTTGGAATTTTAATTTCCCATTATCTCCACCATTTTTGATAAAGCTTGAAGTGTTTGAAGAAGTGAGGAAGAAGAGGGTTGGGCTGAACTAAAGAAGGGGTGCAGCCCAAACAAAAAGCCCAAAGCAAAAAGTGACAAAAATTTCACTATCTCCAAACATATCGATGTTTATACTTAAAAGATTGCAAACGACGTTCCAAACTCAATGGAGGTGGTCTCGAGTCCTAATTCGACCGTATGCAAAAAGTAGCTTTTCGGACTAACATCCGACTAACGATAAAATATTTAAATATAAAATCGATAAATATGCGGGTTGTTACAGCTGCGATCAATGTGAATCTTCTTTTCCTTTCCTTTTCTCTTTATCCTTCAATCACTCTATCTTTTATGTTGTCCTTATATCTCTCCCTATTCTGTAAAGGATTGGATAACTCCTAGGACTTCAATTGATATTCGTAGTTTTCTGGGCCTCGCTGATTATAGTCGGAGATTCATTGAGAATTTTGCTCGGATGGCTGCACTTTTCCTTGCTTTGACTCGTAAGAATGTTAAGTTTTACGAGAGTATTTGGGTTATTGTGGATAGACTGACCAAGTCCGCTCCTTTCATTCCGGTCAAGTCTACTCGATCTATTTCCGGTCTGGCTGAGATCTATTTGAGAGTGATTGTTCATCTTCATGGGGTTCCTATCAGTATTGTTTGTGACAGAGATCCCATATTCATCAGTCGGTTTTGGAGAGTCTTTCTGGAATCTTTGGATACTCACTTGAATCTGAACACTGCTTAACATCCACAGACCGACGGTCAAACGGAAAGAGTGAATCAGATTCTGGAGGATCCTCTTTGTTCTTGTGTTCTTGATTATGGAGGATCTTGGAAAGATCATCTCCATCTCGTCGAATTTACCTACAACAATAGTTATCAGGTATAATTTCAGTCTTCTGTTTATCTTGTCTTAATCCTCTATCTATCTTCTTTACCTTTTGTAACCAGGCTAGTATCGCAATGTCTCCGGTTGTTGCTCTTTACGGACAACCTTGCAGATTTTTCATCTTGCGGGATTGAATCCGGTAATTGTTTGGTTTGTTGGCCCTTTCCGCATCTTAGAGAGGATTGATTCTTTAGCTTCGCCGGATTTGCCTGAGAAGTTTTCTGGGATGCATAATGTATTCCATTGTTTCTCATCTTTGTTGGTATCTTCATGATCCATCTCTTATTGTTTCGCCTTCTGCCCTCGAGAGTTTGGATATTGAATCAAACCATATTGTCGTGGGGGAGCCACTTCGTATTGTCGATTGAGGTACGAAGAAGTTGAGAAGGAAATCTGTCAACCTGGTCCAAGTGCAGTGGAGTAATAATGATCAGGATTGTACCTGGGAGATGGAGGAAAGCATGCGTGCTTCGAATTCGGAATTGCTTGTTTCGGGTACTATCTGCTGTTCTATCTTATCTATCTTTGTTCTTCCGTGTCTCGTTCCTTTTCGAGGACGAAAAGTTTTGAGTGGGGGAGAGTGTAACAACTCATATTTTTACCAAATATTTTAAATTTATTTTTATTTGAAAACTTTGATTTTTAAATCGTTTTAAATTGAAATATTGGAATTTTCCAATGTAACTTTGGATTTTGTTTGTAATTTATTTTCCAAATATAATAAAATAATTATTTTCTGGAAATTTATATTTTGGTCAACTTTGATCAAACTTTGACTTACAGTTGAAATATTTAAATTTGAATTTTAAATTTCTAATCGTTTTCTTTTAAACTGTATTTAATTCTAATATTCGTTCTGCTTTTCGTTTCGTCAAATTCTGTTTTATACTTTTTAAAATTGATAAAATTCAGCATTTTACACGCAATTATTTTCAGTATCTCGTTGTTATTTTCTATTTATACTTTCTATTTCATTTCTATTCTCTATATTTTATTTTGTTTTTCCATTATCTACTTTCTATTTTCTTTTATTTGATTTTGGGCTTGGAAATTCCAAAGGACTTGAGTTATTGGTTTTAATTGGTGCCTTTTCATTTTCTAGCCTTTTGATTGGCCTAGACATTCATTTCCACTTCTTTAGCCATCCACTTCGTTTCTCATTCACATGCAAAACAAAAAACTCCTCATCTCATTCACGTACAAAAACATTTCTCATCTCCTCTTTCTCATTTTCATGGCTTCTCCTTTCCTCTTTTTCCATTTTTCTTTTTTCCTCTTTTTTTTGCCTTAAGCTATGCTCGACCTCCACCATGCATCATCCCTAGCCAACCTCATCCCCTCTACCACCATCACCATGACCGACCATCATCACCTCTCCATCACCACCAAGCCTTGTCGTGACTCCTGGATCAACTCCACCACCAAACCTTGATGAAACCCTAACCGAGCCTTCTTTGTTCACCACTTCCCTTCCTATTGCCTCGGCCACCCCCTTATTCCTCCACCACCTTGTCTTGCCATGACCACACCCATCTCTGGTCGTGCCTAGTTGACCACCTGACCAAGCCATAGCACCCAGGCCGAGCCAAACAAGCCATGGGCGAACCCAATAGTATACAATCCCCTTGCCTCTTTGCCTTCCTATTGTCTTGTAACTTACACCTCTTCACCTTCTAGCCCATGGTCGTGCTTTGTGATCTCAAAACCAAGCCTAGCATGCCCAATCAAACCATGGCCGAGCATATCTTGATCATGGCCGAGCCTAATATGATGATGGTCGAGCCCATTGTTACCATGGTCGAGCCCACTTGATGTTTAAAGCAAAGGTTATGTCATTTTGTTTCACATCTTTACATTTTTTTAATTTATACTCTTTTGTATTGAATCTTATACTTATGTTTGTGTATTTGTTTATATACAAGATTTGGATCTTGACTCTTCATCCATTCAAAATCTTGTTCGTGCTTTGTCATGCTTTTCGGAGTTTTAGTTGTGTGTCTTGAATTGTTATCTCCAGCTTTAAAAGGTGAGTCTATCACTCTAGACATTCGTACTTATATATTTATGAAACGATGACAAGTGGATGTGTAGTATTGGTATGCTATGTTGATAAATTCATATATGCCTGTGATATGATTATATGATGTTATAATCTGATTATATGCCTGTTACATCACCTGATATAATACGATATGCTATACTGTTTATTTTATTTTCTGTTTCTCACACTGCAAGTTCCCTTTCACTATGGGTTGAAATGATACATACCCGAATGGACTTTAGAATAAGGGAAAATCGTTATGAGCTGAAATGATAAGCTCAAGCGATTTTCAATTGTTTTTTGACTTGGGATTATGGGTTTGAAATGATAGAACCCGGATTTTTCTTTTTAAATTATCGATTGAAATGATACATATCTGTATCACTTGACTTAGGTTAGAAAATATTATACAAACCCGTTGTTTATTTTAAATAATAGTTTCTGAAATTTTTAAGTATTTTGAAATATTAAATATATGTGATTTTGAACTTAAGTTTGATATAATAGTTTTCTAAAATTTTTAAGTATTTTAAAATATTAAATATATGTGATTTTGAACTTAAGTTTGATATCATAGTTTTCTAAAAAAATTTAAGTATTTGGAATTTAAATTATCTGAGATTTTAACTTAAATTTGATTTAAATGATTTAAATAAATTTTATAGTGATTTTATGTAAGATAAAGTGTATAAGCAAATTAATGATTTAAAATGTAAATTTTGATTTGACTTAATAATTGAAAATTTAGTGCTAAATGGAATTTTAAGCTTAGCCTAGTGATAAGAATATTTTATTTATGAAATGGGTATTTTAAATAAAGCATTAAGTTATTTGTTAAAATAAAAGTTAAGTAAATTAATGTATTTTGACTTGATAAATGAATTATAATTTAAATTGGATATTGGTTAAATAAATGTTATTTTATAAAATAAAAAAATTATAAGTTAAGTAATATCCAAATAAATGATTTTGAAAAGTGAAATAAGTTTGATAAGTTAAAAATGATAAAAGTTGAAGATATATTGTTTTAAAGTGTTATAATTAACTTATAACAGAAATTGTAGCGTTTCAAAAATGCTGTGATTTTAATTGAACTATTTTGAAATAATAATATAGCTACTGTAATACTTTATAAGTGCTCTTGTTTCTGAAATTGAACTGTTTTTGAAAAAAAAATGGTAACTGTAACACTTCATAAGTGCCACTGTTTCTGAAATTGAATTGCTTTTTGAAATAACAATATAGCTACTGTAACACTTCATAAGTGCTGCTGTTTCTGAAATTGAACTATTTTTGAAATAACAATATAGCTACTGTAACACTTTATAAGTGTTGTTGTTTCTGAAATTGAACTGTTTTTGAAATAATAATATAGCTACTGTAACACTTTATAAGTGCTGCTGTTTTTAAATTGAACTGTTTTTGAAATAATATAGCTACTGTAACACTTTATAAGTGCTGCTGTTTCTGAAACTGAATTGTTTTTGAAATAATAATATAGCTACTATAACACTTTATAAGTGCTGCTGTTTCAGAAATTACAATGTTTTGAAATTGTTATAATTGAATGAATAAACTTAGAAATGCTACAATTTTTGGAAATTGAATAATTGATTTGAAAGTATATTGACTTCATGTTTAATGGTTTAAATGAAAATGTTATGATTTCAAAGTGTTATGAATTTCATTTAAGACTTATGATTTTTGAAAGCATTATAACCTTGAAAAGTGATATGATTCTTGAAATGGATATAATTGAAGAGAAAATGGTATTGTTTTGATATGGCTTAAAATGAATATGTTTTGATTTGAAATATAAACCATTTTGAAATTTATAACCATGGGTTATAATAACGATTGGTTGTTAAAGAGACAGGGATCGGATATGGACATACTCTTTGTCGATACCGAAAACCACTTTAACAACTGTGTACGCGGTGGAGATTCCAGAATGATGTAGGATGGTGGCTTGCAGGCGCACGCGGTGGCAGGTGATCATGGTGGCTATGGGTTTGAGAGCGTGCGTGTAGGGTTATGATGAAGGTAACACAAATTACTCTTTTTCCCTTCTCTTGTTTTAATTTAATTTTAAAATTTTAATCTTCTAACGTTAAAAACTTTTGCATATGAATTCTGATTGGTGAGCGGTTTCTTCCGTTAGACTCGTATTGAAATTCTAGACAATATAAAACTAGTTTGGTTGAATATGGAGACTGTTCAGATTTTGGGCTTTTATTGGATTTTTAATGGGCTTTAAATCAAAGGTGAGTGATTAAACTCACTCATGAAATACTAAATTGTTCTGGTGTTTGTTAAATTGAAACCATAAAGTTATTTATTTTTATTGACTGTGGTTTGGTAATTTAACGGACATTTAAATTGACATATGGTTTGAACTGATAGGAATTTAAATTGACAGTTAAATTTGAAATTGAATTGCTAGTTAAATACCCGATACTGATAACTAGTTAACTGTTGTGATTTATTGGCTGATTTGGATGTTGCTTTTGATGGATGTCCATTAATTGACCTTTGGATGATTGGATGTTTATTTATTTTATACATCCATGTTATCACCTTGTATATTAAGTGACATCATATAAACCGTTATTTGAATTATTTCGAATAAATTAAGAAATATGTTGAAATGATTTATATACCTATGACACTTTGATTTGGATTTAAATGATATATATCCCTCCCTGAAATTTAATTTGAAATAACTATTCACTTGGCCATAGGATAGAAAATTATATACGGACACCGGATTGGTTAAATTAAATGGCTTTAAATCTTGAATTTGGGTTTTGGTTAAATGATATTCTTTTAAAGGAAATAAATTGTGGATTTACATGAATTAAATTATTTCTAATTCAAGCTTTGAAATGTTGAAATTGAAATTGGTTAAAAGAAATTGTGTTAACGAATTAAAATTGAAATATGAAGTTATAATCAATATACGACTTTAATTTTGAAAATTGAATTATTTTAAAGGTTCGAAACCTTAAATTGAACAATGAGGTTTAATTTGATTTAAGTGATTCAAATCAAACAAGCTCAGTTTCGAAAATTAAAGTTAAATAGAATTGAAATCGGAATCAAGTTGATTTGAAACTAAATTGAAATTGAGTCAATTGAATTGAAAGACTGGAAACTGAGCTTGTTTGATTTGAAATTTGGACTTGGGCCCAGGTTTGCTTAAATGGAAAGAAATAGTTTGGTTTGAAACTATTTTCAAAACAAATTATTTTAATATAAACTATTTGTAATGACCCCAGATTTTTAATTTATTTAAATTGATAATTAAATGAATTTTTGAAAAAAAAATTTGTAAAATTAATTATAAATGGAGCGAGTTTCCCCGATACAAATAGAAAATATATTAAATCATTTAAATTTAAATAATGTGTGTGTATATATATATACTTTGGATACCAGATAAATAAAAGAGTTTAAAATTTAGAAATGATGATAATTTGAATTTAAATAACATTAATGAAAATAAGATAATTTTTATTAGAGTTAAATTATAACAAATGGAATAAATGAAACAAAAATAATGATAGAAGTAAAATAAAATTCAAATAGAAGTTACTTGTATTTCAAAAATATAAAACTAGTAACATATTTATTCATAAAGAATGAATAGGTAAGTAGAAACAAACAATAACTAGTTAACTATAAGGACTTGTCTATATTACAAAGATAACACTAAAACAAGGTTGTAAAGCAAAGTATAAAAGTAAAAATATATGTGCATGTTGCACGGCTGTAAGTAATTGTAAAAAGGAAAGTGTAAAACAAAGTATAAAAGGAAAGGTATCTTCATAAATGCTTGTACAGTAAATAAACTAGATATGCTTGTTTGTAGATAAGGCTGCAAGACAAAGAAAATAGATATGCATGTTTGTACAGGATGTACACTTGGAAAAATACATGTACAAAGATATAAGTACATTCGAGATTTAAAATAAAGTATAAGTGTAGACATAAGGAGGCAAGCATTTAATGTTAAAAAAAATCTAGTACACAAACTAGATCATATCAGCCCCCTATGGAAAAAAAATCTCTGAACAAAGTTGTACCCATCTAATAATATAATCTGTAAACATATTCTATATATCAATCTCTCCCTATTTCTTTTCGTTTTCAAAAGAAAAACTTAGCCTTCCAGTTTTTAAAAGTTTCAAAAACTAGATCTGTAAATCATGTTCAAAACCCAGAGTCATAGCAAGCTTTCCATTTTTACCACTTAAACATCATCAACATCAAAGGCAAGCTAGATGATACAGGAAGATCAAGCCAAGCATTTTCCAGTTGTAAAAGACCAGGCTGTTTTAAAAAAAAAAGTGCTCTGTCTTCTATTTTAAAGGTGAGCAACTTTGTTTTTTTCTTCCCAGACTTCTTTGTTTTCACCAGTGAGTAACTTCATTTTATCTGATTTCTTGATTTATGTCTGGAAATAATTATGTATTTGTGTGTATATATTGGTGAAATTTCTGTGTATTTGTGATTTATAATGAATGCATGTTTGCTAGTACCTGTAGAACACCTCTGTTCAAATTTCAAGCACAAGTTTAAGTTAAAAATCATTTTTTTCACTTGACCTGTTCCTTATGAGGATTCAAAATTCAAACAAGTTGTGTTTGATTAAATGATAGAATAAAGTTTAAAATGTATTTAAGTTGAAATAAATTGAGTTTGCTCTGGAAAAACCATAAGAACAGTTAATACTTAATATAAGTGAAATTTTCAAATATCATAAAATATCAATTCGAGTTTATAAACTGAATTCTTATCTAAAAGCTTGATTTTTAAAACTAAAATTACAAATTTTAGTTAAGGATTAAAAGTGCATTTCGGGTTTGCACTGTTTGGGGTTTTTGGAAAAATCTGGTGATCTCAAGGATTGGAGGGGTTGGAGTTTCTTCTGGAGGAAGAGAAGTGAATGGTGAGGCCAGGAAAATTGGCAAGAAGTTGATCTGCGACCGGAGGTGACGATGGTGGCTAGTTTTGTTTTCTAGACCTAGTTTTGACTATGGCCGGAAATTTGATCATTTCGAGACAAAGGAGTGATCGAGTTCGATGGAACTCTGGGATATTGAAGTCTGGATGATGGCGAATGTTTTGGCTGGAGGTTCTGAGTTCTGATGATCGGAGAAGTGGGGCGTGGTGATTTCCAGGTTTTGTTTTTGGGGTTGCAGTATCGAGCTTGAACGCTCGAATTTGTTTCGATGTTTTTATCATCGATATGATGATCGAGATTGGTTTGAGTGACGATCGTCGATGAGGGGAAGTCGTCGAAGTTGACCGGAGGCAGGTGCCGGAGCGGTGCACGTGCACGGAGTTGTTTGTGTGTCAGGATGTTGGGTTGATGGCTGTCTCGAAGTGGATCACGGGTTAGAGGGGGATTGGCTCGAGTTCGCTGCCGGGTAGTTCGCGAGTGTATAACAGGTTTCCAGATTTAACAAATCAAAGTTAAGAAAGGAAACATATGGGTTGGCTCGGAAAGGACTCGAAGTAAATATGCATTTGTCTCGGGAAACTCTCGGGGTTGTTTCGGGTATTAGAATTTCCAGTTTTCAAACTTTAAACAAAATTCAAGTTTAAACATTTTTAACTCATTCTTTTAAATAATTGTTTTTATTTAAGTATGGGATTAGTTAAAGATTTTGATAATAATTACTTAATAATTAATGAAGGGGATTAAGGATAATTAAGTAATATAAGTCATTGAGGGTAATTAATTACTTAAAGATGATTACCTAATGGAAGTAATTAAAAGAAATTAATTATTGATTAAAGGTTGATAAATCAAGTGATTGAACAATAATTAATTAAAGGATAATTAATTAATGTGATAAATTAATTAAGGTGATTAATTTGAGAATAATTAATTAAAGGTTAATTAATCAAAATAATTTGTAATTAACCAGTAATTAACCAGGATTTGTAATTTATCCATAGGTAATTAATCTGATTTAAATTTATCAGATAATTAATTGATCTTACTTATGGATGCTTGGATTATATTGGATGATTTGATTGTTTGATATCCCTGATATATGATGCTTTGTGATACGTCCTGATTTATGTCGTGATCTGTAATTTTTGTTTCTGTGATGTATTATTATGTGAATATGAAACCCTTTGATCTGTAAACAACATTTGAATTTCGATGCGACAGGGAGTTGGATTCCAGTTGGTTATCCGAAACCCACATCGAATTGTAATAGTGAATCTTTATAACCGATAAATTTATTTTATCTATGAATCTGTGAATGAAGATAAGCGTTATCGATTTTACCGCTTATCGATATATCTGTGATGATTGATGTTGCACTATTGTGTGAAACCCCTAGACCACACTGTTACACACACAAATATGGATTTCACGTGGAAATCGGTTAAGTCACAGATAATTTAAATTTGATGTTTTTGAAATTGAAATTTTAATTTCAATTGATTTTGAAATTGGAATTTGGGTTTAAAGTGAAAAGCTTTTGAAATGGAATTTCAAAGATAAAAGTTATTTTGAATAACTTAATCGAGTTTTGAAATTTAAATAATTTGATTTAAATTTGAATTCAAGTTTGAAATTGAATTCTAGGATTTGAAACTAGGGATTAAAGATGTTGTACAAGTTATATATGGGTTAAACCATTTTAAAGATATTGATTTGGGAATTTGAATTTAATTCAAGGGTTTTAACTCGTGTAAATATAACTGGATTTTTCTGAAATGAAATTATTTGTTTTCAAATAGTAAAAGCTTTCACAAAAGTAATGAACTTCCAATTTGTGTTGAAAGAATTTCAAGTTTGAAATGGAATTGAAATGTTTTGAAAACTATGAAATGAGTCTTTGATTTCAAAGACCGGATGAGTTAATCTAACTTGAAATGGAATTGTTTTGGAAGACTATGAATGAATCTTTGGAAACGAGTTTTGAAAGCTATAAGTTAAATCTTGATTTAAGGATTTAACGAGTTAATTCAATTAAAATGGAAATCGATTTGGAAAATCCATGAATGGATCTTTGTGAATGGGGTTAACTTTGTGAATTGAATCTTTTCGTTTAAAAGATTAAAAGTGTGGAAATTGTTTAAACCATTGAAGGTTTTTGAAATGAATCTTTTTGTTTAAAAGATTGGAAATGGTAATTTGTTTTACCATTCGAATGAAAAGTTTTAAGCTTTAAGCTGTGATTTAACTGAGACCCCAGTATCCATATGATTTTTAATTGCGCTCGTTATTCGGTTTAGCCGGGAGAGGACCTTTGTGTCATATAACCCATTTCGAATAGTGATATGACGATATGGATAGCATTTGAAGACCGGTGGTGAAGACCGGGTATTTGCAAGAGCGATAGGATGACCTATCGATTTTCTCTGCATCATGGCTCCGGTATAGAGATTCCCTAAGTGATGGGAAGTCCGATCGAGATTGTGAATACCCGGATTTGCAAGGGCTTCTTTGGAAGTGCCTTCGGTTCTGTTCGAACCCGGAACAGACTTGTATGGATGTGTGTCTGACGTTACACTTTGAGATGTAAAGCTGGTTTCTATCAAATACATTTCTGTTGGTGGCGGAGAATTTATTCTCTTAGCTTAACACCCTTCTCTGAGACGTACGAGCTCAGAGGTTATGTAGTTGATGGTTACTAGTGATACATTCCCAATTTAGTAATGTGGCATACGAAGTGCTGATGATCATTTGTTGGTCAAAGCGTGCTTTGTGAAAAAGCGTTGCTTTGTGAAAAGCGTGGCTTTGTGAAAAAGCATAGCTTTGTGGACGAGACTTCGTCGAGCCTCACAACCCGGTAATGGTCAAAACAGGAATGTTGCGACAAAGGTTTTTAGGGGTAGCGCCCCTAGGGTATGTCATTTCCTTCTGGATAAAAGGTGATATCAAGGTATGGAGCCCAGATATTTTACCTATGTTGATTATACTTTGTGGTTGTTGCTTTATGATTGAGGATCCTCGGATAAAGGTCGGTGACGATCGGGGGATGACATGACTCGTGTGTTAGTTACCTAGTTACAGCTGTACAGCGTGAGGTAGCGTCGGCCTTTTGTTTGCAGAGATCCGGTTAGGATCCGGGGCGTCTTTCCAGAGACGTTTCTATTTCGGTAAGGAAGTTCCTTTGCCTGATCATTTGTTGGAAATCCAAAGAAACAACACGAACCCTGTACGGTTTTTAGTTGTATAACCTGCCATGGAATGTGGCGGTAACCTGTTATTGAACATGGTAGCTATAGTAGGCATACGATGAAATGTTGTATGCTGGCTAAGATTGATATTATACTTTCGAAATGTTTTCTACACTATGCACTAGTAATAATATCAAAAGAGTTTTGATATTGCGTAGTAAGCATGTTTGACTATCATAAGGAGAAATCTCCTCCAATTCTGCGATTGCATTGTGTGTGTGGCGGGAGGCCTTATGGTAGTTTCATTTTCGAAAAGAATTGCGGATTTCAATGTTTAAAAGCCTTTGTTGCTTGTTTTAAAGATAAACTGTTTTTGTTGCTCACACCAGTCCCATGACTGATCCGGAGATTATTGTTCCCTTCCTAAACTCTGGGTGCCCACCATTTTCCACACGGGCAGTCTAGAGTTGGGTTTTCTCAGATATCAGGTTTAGTAGATTATCTGGAGCTCGTTCAGTTCTTGGAGTTCATGGACTGACGTTGCTTATCTTGGAGCATTCTATTGGAGACATTCTATCCGCTGCTGATGTTATCTATTTTCTTTCCGCTGTTATTTCTTGTATCATATCTCTAATGTATATAGATATTCATTGTATCATCATTGTATCTGGATATTGTATCAGATGTTGTATATCTATATTCTTTTTCTTTTCCGTTGTGTTGTTTACTTAATGTTGTTATAAGCTCCGGCAACTCGGATTCAAACGGTCGAATCTACGGCATTCGAGTACGATGTAAAGTATGGATGTCGATTTTCGAACGCGAAAATCAGTATCGTTACATTTGGTATCAGAGCTGAAGGTTGAACTTTAGCTCAGGAGTATAACACATTAAGTAGCTCATTAGAGATAGGGTGAAGTATACCCTAGAATGAATATTCCTCAGATATCTGTCTGTATGTCTCAGTAAATTCTCTTACTATCCACTGATAGTGAGTATGAGTGCAAGATATTCATTGTATCATCATTGTATCTGGATATTGTATCAGATGTTGTATATCTATATTCTTTTTCTTTTCTGTTGTGTTGTTTACTTAATGTTGTTATAAGCTCCGGCAACTCGGATTCGAATGGTCGAATCTACGGCATTCGAGTACGATGTAAAGTATGGATGTCGATTTTCGAACGCGAAAATCAGTATCGTTACATTTGGTATCAGAGCTGAAGGTTGAACTTTAGCTCAGGAGTATAACACATTAAGCAGCTCATTAGAGATAGGGTGAAGTATACCCTAGAATGAGTATTCCTCAGATATCTGTCTGTATGTCTCAGTAAATTCTCTTACTATCCACTGATAGTGAGTATGAGTGCAAGAAGATGATGAGATAGGGGACAGGAGAATACGACTATAAATGGTCGATACCCTGTAACAATGAGGAAGCAATCTTTTCTCTATCAATCTCTTTTGTTCGTCATCTTTTTCTCAATTCTTCGATAATTTCTGGTAGATCCAGGAAGAAATTCGATATATGAATATGGGACATAAACTCCGGAATGGCCAAAATTGTTTGTTTGGATGAATTGGTTGCTTTGTTTGCTATGGTTGATAGGTATACTTTAGTTCTAAACTAAAAGTTTGGAAATTGTATCAATATATCTATCTATTCTTTGAGTTCCGATATATTCTACGAATGGTTAGTTATCCTTTCGAACTAACCGATGCCACTGTATATTTCATAGATCTGGATAACCCGAGTATCTTCTGAAGTGTTAAAACGGATTCGTTCTTGTATCTATTATTGATATTCTGATTTGGTAAGCCAAATGTAGAATAGATATTCAGTTTGATTTGATGAAACATTCTTCATCTATCTTTGTGTCTCCTTGGTAATTTCGAGGACGAAATTCTTTTAAGGGGGGAAGTTTGTAATGACCCAGATTTTTAATTTATTTAAATTGATAATTAAATGAATTTTTGAAAAAAAAAATTGTAAAATTAATTATAAATGGAGCGAGTTTCCCCGATACAAATAGAAAATATATTAAATCATTTAAATTTAAATAATGTGTGTGTGTATATATACTTTGGATACCAGATAAATAAAAGAGTTTAAAATTTAGAAATGATGATAATTTGAATTTAAATAACATTAATGAAAATAAGATAATTTTTATTAGAGTTAAATTATAACAAATGGAATAAATGAAACAAAAATAATGATAGAAGTAAAATAAAATTCAAATAGAAGTTACTTGTATTTCAAAAATATAAAACTAGTAACATATTTATTCATAAAGCATGAATAGGTAAGTAGAAACAAACAATAACTAGTTAACTATAAGAACTTGTCTATATTACAAAGATAACACTAAAACAAGGTTGTAAAGCAAAGTATAAAAGTAAAAATATATGTGCATGTTGCACGGCTGTAAGTAATTGTAAAAAGGAAAGTGTAAAACAAAGTATAAAAGGAAAGGTATCTTCATAAATGCTTGTACAGTAAATAAACTAGATATGCTTGTTTGTAGATAAGGCTGCAAGACAAAGAAAATAGATATGCATGTTTGTACAGGATGTACACTTGGAAAAATACATGTACAAAGATATAAGTACATTAGAGATTTAAAATAAAGTATAAGTGTAGACATAAGGAGGCAAGCATTTAATGTTAAACATCTCTAGTACACAAACTAGATCATATCAGCCCCCTATGGAAAAAAAATCTCTGAACAAAGCTTGTACCCATCTAATAATATAATCTGTAAACATATTCTATATATCAATCTCTCCCTATTTCTTTTCGTTTTCAAAAGAAAAACTTAGCCTTCCAGTTTTTAAAAGTTTCAAATACTAGATCTGTAAATCATGTTCAAAACCCAGAGTCATAGCAAGCTTTCCATCTTTACCACTTAAACATCATCAACATCAAAGGCAAGCTAGATGATACAGGAAGATCAAGCCAAGCATTTTCCAGTTGTAAAAGACCAGGCTGTTTTCAAAAAAAAAATGTGCTCTGTCTTCTATTTTAAAGGTGAGCAACTTTGTTTTTTTCTTCCCAGACTTTTTTGTTTTCACCAGTGAGTAACTTCGTTTTATCTGATTGCTTGATTTATGTCGGGAAATAATTATGTATTTGTGTGTGTATATTGGTGAAATTTCTGTGTATTTGTGATTTATAATGAATGCATGTTTGCTAGTACCTGTAGAACACCTCTGTTCAAATTTCAAGCTCAAGTTTAAGTTAAAAATCATTTTTTTCACTTGACCTGTTCCTTATGAGGATTCAAAATTCAAACAAGTTGTGTTTGATTAAATGATAGAATAAAGTTTAAAATGTATTTAAGTTGAAATAAATTGAGTTTGCTCTGGAAAAACCATAAGAACAGTTAATACTTAATATAAGTGAAATTTTCAAATATCATAAAATATCAATTCGAGTTTATAAACTGAATTCTTATCTGAAAGCTTGATTTTTAAAACTAAAATTACAAATTTTAGTTAAGGATTAAAAGTGCATTTCGGGTTTGCACTGTTTGGGGTTTTTGGAAAAATCTGGTGATCTCAAGGATTGGAGGGGTTGGAGTTTCTTTTGGAGGAAGAGAAGTGAATGGGGAGGCCAGGAAAATTGGCAAGAAGTTGATCTGCGACCGGAGGTGACGATGGTGGCTAGTTTAGTTTTCTAGACCTAGTTTTGACTATGGCCGGAAATTTGATCATTTCGAGACAAAGGAGTGATCGAGTTCGATGGAACTCTGGGATATTGAAGTCTGGATGATGGCGAATGTTTTGGCTGGAGGTTCTGAGTTCTGATGATCGGAGAAGTGGGTCGTGGTGATTTCCAGGTTTTGTTTTTAGGGTTGCAGTATCGAGCTTGAACGCTCGAATTTGTTTCGATGTTTTTATCATCGATCTGATGATCGAGATTGGTTTGAGTGACGATCGTCGATGAGGGGAAGTCGTCGAAGTTGACCGGAGGCAGGCGCCGGAGCGGTGCACGTGCACGGAGTTGTTTGTGTGTTAGGATGTTGGGTTGATGGCTGTCTCGAAGTGGATCACGGGTTAGAGGGGGATTGGCTCGAGTTCGTTGCCGGGTAGTTCGCGAGTGTATAACAGGTTTCCAGATTTAACAAATCAAAGTTAAGAAAGGAAAAATATGGGTTGGCTCGGAAAGGACTCGAAGTAAATATGCATTTGTCTCGAGAAACTCTCGGGGTTGTTTCGGGTATTAGAATTTCCAGTTTTCAAACTTTAAACAAAATTCAAGTTTAAACATTTTTAACTCATTCTTTTAAATAATTGTTTTTATTTAAGTATGGGATTAGTTAAAGAATTTGATAATAATTACTTAATAATTAATGAAGGGGATTAAGGATAATTAAGTAATATAAGTCATTGAGGGTAATTAATTACTTAAAGATGATTACCTAATGGAAGTAATTAAAAGAAATTAATTATTGATTAAAGGTTGATAAATCAAGTGATTGAACAATAATTAATTAAAGGATAATTAATTAATGTGATAAATTAATTAAGGTGATTAATTTGAGAATAATTAATTAAAGGTTAATTAATCAAAATAATTTGTAATTAACCAGTAATTAACCAGGATTTGTAATTTATCCATAGGTAATTAATCTGATTTAAATTTATCAGATAATTAATTGATCTTACTTATGGATGCTTGGATTATATTGGATGATTTGATTGTTTGATATCCCTGATATATGATGCTTTGTGATACGTCCTGATTTATGTCGTGATCTGTAATTTTTGTTTCTGTGATGTATTATTATGTGAATATGAAACCCTTTGATCCGTAAACGACATTTGAATTTCGATGCGATAGGGAGTCGGATTCCAGTTGGTTATCCGAAACCCACATCGAATTGTAATAGTGAATCTTTGTAACCGATAAATTTATTTTATCTATGAATCTGTGAATGAAGATAAGCGTTTTCGATTTTACCGCTTATCGATATATCTGTGATGATTGATGTTGCACTATTGTGTGAAACCCCTAGACCACACTGTTACACACACAAATATGGATTTCACGTGGAAATCGGTTAAGTCACAGATAATTTAAATTTGATGTTTTTGAAATTGAAATTTTAATTTCAATTGATTTTGAAATTGGAATTTGGGTTTAAAGTGAAAAGCTTTTGAAATGGAATTTCAAAGATAAAAGTTATTTTGAATAACTTAATCGAGTTTTGAAATTTAAATAATTTGATTTAAATTTGAATTCAAGTTTGAAATTGAATTCTAGGATTTGAAACTAGGGATTAAAGATGTTGTACAAGTTATATATGGGTTAAACCATTTTAAAGATATTGATTTGGGAATTTGAATTTAATTCAAGGGTTTTAACTCGTGTAAATATAACTGGATTTTTCTGAAATGAAATTATTTGTTTTCAAATAGTAAAAGCTTTCACAAAAGTAATGAACTTCCAATTTGTGTTGAAAGAATTTCAAGTTTGAAATGGAATTGAAATGTTTTGAAAACTATGAAATGAGTCTTTGATTTCAAAGACCGGATGAGTTAATCTAACTTGAAATGGAATTGTTTTGGAAGACTATGAATGAATCTTTGGAAACGAGTTTTGAAAGCTATAAGTTAAATCTTGATTTAAGGATTTAACGAGTTAATTCAATTAAAATGGAAATCGATTTGGAAAATCCATGAATGGATCTTTGTGAATGGGGTTAACTTTGTGAATTGAATCTTTTCGTTTAAAAGATTAAAAGTGTGGAAATTGTTTAAACCATTGAAGGTTTTTGAAATGAATCTTTTTGTTTAAAAGATTGGAAATGGTAATTTGTTTTACCATTCGAATGAAAAGTTTTAAGCTTTAAGCTGTGATTTAACTGAGACCCCAGTATCCATATGATTTTTAATTGCGCTCGTTATTCGGTTTAGCCGGGAGAGGACCTTTGTGTCATATAACCCATTCCGAATAGTGATACGACGATATGGATAGCATTTGAAGACCGGTGGTGAAGACCGGGTATTTGCGAGAGCGATAGGATGACCTTTCAATTTTCTCTGCATCATGGCTCCGGTATAGAGATTCCCTAAGTGATGGGAAGTCCGATCGAGATTGTGAATACCCGGATTTGCAAGGGCTTCTTTGGAAGTGCCTTCGGTCCTGTTCAAACCCGGAACAGACTTGTATGGATGTGTGTCTGACGTTACACTTTGAGATGTAAAGCTGGTTTCTATCAAATACATTTCTGTTGGTGGCGGAGAATTATTCTCTTAGCTTAACACCCTTCTCTGAGACGTACGAGCTCAAAGGTTATGTAGTTGATGGTTACTAGTGATACATTCCCAATTTGGTAATGTGGCATATGATGTGCTGATGATCATTTGTTGGTCAAAGCGTGCTTTGTGAAAAAGCGTTGCTTTGTGAAAAGCGTGGCTTTGTGAAAAAGCGTGGCTTTGTGAAAAAGCGTGGCTTTGTGAAAAAGCATAGCTTTGTGGACGAGACTTCGTCGAGCCTCACAACCCGGTAATGGTCAAAACAGGAATGTTGCGACAAAGGTTTTTAGGGGTAGCACCCCTAGGGTATGTGTAACGACCCGTAAATTTCAACGGTTTTAATAACGTAATTAGTTGAAATTTTGTGAAATTTTAATCGATAAAATTTTGAAATAAAAATTTAATATTTGGAATACGTCTAGTTAAACATAGCGACTGATAAATTTTCGTCCGAAAATATGAAAGTTTATTTCGCGCGTAAATTCACTTCAATTTAATCAGTTAAAAAGAAATGAAAATAAAACGTTTTCGAAACTCAAATATTTTTCCATAGAAAAATTCTAAACCATCTTCTGAGCAAGATTTCAGTTTGTCGTTTTTCCAAATTCGGACATCTTTGGCTCCGTCGTTCTTATTTTCTGCAAAATAGCAGTATTCTGGTACCGATATCGATTTTTATCGGATGATCGTACCACTGATTTCTATATACCGTTTTGATCGTCTCGTCGTGCCGATCTCTACGGTATATTCGATTGTCAAATTCGGAGTTCCATTGTACGTTGCACTTTACGTAACGCTTACCGTATCGGTACCCGTTTTAAAACCCTTTTGGTTTCCATCTGTCCATTCATCTACCTACCTGTCCAAAACCAACAGCTATTTGCATTTAATATTTCTAGTATTCCTATGCGTGACTTTCCTTGTTCCAATGGTTTTGAAAAAGGGGAACTTTATTTTGGTACGTTGTATCCATTTTGAAGATTAGCCTGCAAATTCTTTTTTTGATATTCCATTTGCCTGTAGCTTCTTTTCCCTCTATCCCTTCCACGCATCAACCCCTCCCTCAACCCTTCAACCCACACCATTTCTCTTCTCTTCCAAGACATGCCTCCACTAGCCTTCTCCGCCGATCCATGACGTTCACCCAAAACCCGAAGCCCACGGCCTCACTTCCACCGCTTTACCACCACAAACGCTGCCTTTAGCCTCCACTCCGCACAACCCAAGCACCGTGGCTACCAAGCAAGCAACCGAACCCATGCGCATCACCACCCTGGCACGCCCCTGCCTCCTCCGCCTTTCCTCCCTCCTCCCAGACCGCATCCACAAATCGAAGCCCAGCACCGACCCATCCACTTCCCGGTGCTCCACCATACTGCCGAGCAACCGCGACCCGACCCACTTAGCCTCGCACCTCCCTCTGCCACCTCCGTCCATTCCACTTCCGCGCCCATTTCCCAACCGAAGTCCCCTCCGCCTCCTCCCCTGAACGGAACCCAACCACCACCTTGTTTGAAGCCTCCACAGAAATCTCGTTTCTCCTCTGTTCATGCCTGGTAAAATAAGTCATGTTATTTAGTATATATTAGTTTATATATATGTTATATTTTATATATATGTTTTATAAGTCATATTAGTTGTTATGTTCTACTGTCTAGGTAGATTAGCTTTATATGTGATGCGTGTGATGGGTTATAGGCTTATGTTTGTGTTTTGTATGTATTGTTGTCTGTTATGTATAGTTTACAATCATATTAAATATTTTATCTGTTTGTATTGTTTATATTAGTATTATATATATACTTTGTTAGTTCACAAAAATAGTAAGTTATATATATATTTATACAGTAACTTAAATGTAAGTTTGTACGTGTGGTGTTGGCTACTGTTAATATATAATATATAGTTTTCTAAGTTACAATTCTGTAGTTTATATAGTTTTCTTGATCATTTACGTATAAATCTATATTCATCATCTATTAGTTATATATGTGTGTAGTATAAATTTTACTTACAGCGTTACTTTTAAAAGGTTATATAACATGTTGTTGGTCATATTTAAAGTTATATATAAGTTAGTTTACACGTTATTCTATGTAAGTTGTATATATAAACTTATTGTTTGGGTGTAGATATTTTAGGCCTATTATATACAATTGGTTTGTTTATATAAGTTTTGGGTTCATTTATTTCATAATTTTACTTACTGTTGATAGTTGAGATTAACGTACCTATGTGGTACTGTATATAGACAACAGTATGTTACTGAACTTGGAAATAGTTTGCTTCTAAATTTTATACATATAATACATTATAAAAGAAGTACTTATTTCCATTAGTTATATTTCAGCTTATAGGCTTGTATATATCTATAGATATAGATGACTGTACGTGTTCTTTTTGCTATATATATATTAGTATAAATGGTCTACTGTTATAATATGTAAGTATAAGTAAGTTTGTGATTTGTAATATTACATTTATTCATATATTTAGGTATACATAAGCATACTAAATTTTTAAGATGTAGATTCTATTATAAAATTTTAGTGTTTGGGGTTGATGCGTAAAGTAAAAAAAAAAAAAATGATATTAGTTCCACTGTACGTGTTAGGTGTGAGTTGTTTTTTTTTAAAGCTATAATCTGTTAGGTGTGAGTTGATCTTGCTTCTTTTCTGATGTTTTATACGTTTTTTTTTTAAAAAAAAAAGATTATTTTTGTTTTGTTTTATATTCTTGGTTGTATGTTATAGTGTATATAACAGGGATTTGTTTTAAAGGTTATTTATTAGTTTTAAAATACAAACAGATTTATGTTATTTATTGATTTAAATATGATATTATTTTAGTTTATATCGAAATTGATTATCTTGTTCTCATCGATTCCGTTTTGATTTGACTCCGTAAATTTCTATTTATCAGCTTTGATCATCAAAAATCGTGCTTGGATTCATAACTCAAATTTTGTGTCCGTTCCTCCGTGCGTATCCGTGTCATCGTCTGTTCTCTCTAGCCTCGAAAGGTGAGCACTCACTCACGATTAACGTTCTTTTATTTATTAAATTTGATTTCAATTGAAACGACAATTGAAATATGCTGCTGTTAGTTAATTACACTGTTATATATGCTATTGCCTGTATCAGTTCACCTGTGACATCTGACACCATTATCTGTTATATATATGAAATGATAATCCAGTTTGATTGTTAATTGATTGATTGTTGATGTTTATATTGGACGTTAAATTGTTAATGTTAAAATGATAAACAGTATGAAATTGAACTTGATATAGGATAATTAAATGTTAAATGTGATTAACGGATACTTGTATAATATGACCCCTTTAACTGTTGAATTTATTGACACGTAGGATTTGTTTAATTTCACTTTGAACCACTGAATGTATGTTGTTAAACTGATGATGTATGTAATCGAAATAGATGACAAGTGAAAAACTGTAATGTAATAATCTTTAATCTACATGAAATGATAGTGTAGATTCTAGAAATAATTATATTAATTCGTACAAATAACAATGCGAATTAATACGGTTATTTCGGGATTATTTGAATTGATTATTGGATTGTTATTGATTGTTGCTATTGCTTGTTTATTTACTTTGACACCATCCCAGTTATCACACTGCAAGTTCCCTTTGTATGTTTTGATTTTGAATTGAATTGGAATCGGGTTGAAATGATAAATACCCAAATTGAACTTTGACCTAGGAAAGAAAATTAAATAAAACCCGATTGGTCAATAATTTGATTTAAAAATAAAACAAAGATTTTATTTGAATAAAGAATATGGTTTTGAAATGAGGTTGAAATTTGAATTTTTGATGAAAGGAAAATGTTAATATTTAATAATCTGAAACAAAATATTAACAATGTAATCGATGAAAAATGCTATTTAATTTGAGAAATGATTGAATTAAATTTTGAAATGATTTAATAATTAAGTTTGAAATTATAATTAAGTTTGAAATTATTAAACTGTGAAATTATTTAATAATTAAGTTTTGAATTATTTAATAATTAAATAAGATTGAATGATTTAATGATCAAATTGAATTGAATTCCTTAATAAGAAAAATTGAACTTTTGAATAAGTGGATTTTAGTTCGTAAATAATTGAAATTGAGTTTCTTTATTAATTAAGTTTTGGAAAATTATTTAAGTAAGAAAATAAGTGAAATTGATCTTCTTTAACAAGAAATAAAAATGTGATATTTTGGAATTGATGTAAGACTTGAAATGTAAAGAATTTGATTTGATGAATCTAAATTAATTAAATTTGTAAGTTTTGCTATAATGAAGTTGAATTTAAATAATGGATTTAATGAATTGGAAATTTAATGGAAATTGTTTTGTATGGTATAGTAACTTAACGAATATTGAATGAAATCGATAAATGATTTTAAATTGATTTGAATGTTAAATAAGATTTAATTTAAATGTTTTCGAAATGAGACTTGTATTTGAACTTGAATCAATATTTGAATTGTTTTAAATAGAAATTGAAATTGTATTATAAGATTTTGAAACGGAAAATTGGAAGTTTTGAAACGTAAGTATGGAAACTGTTTTGATAGACAAATGAAATGTTGATTTGCGAATTCTGATTTAAATTGAAATTGATTTGGTTTTGAAATAAATAAACGACCAATCGGTGTAATAATTACGAAAGTTATTAAAGAGACCGGAATTCGGTTATGGGTATACTCTCTATCTAAACCGAAAACCACTTTAATAACTATACGCGGAGTGATGATCCAGAATGAAGTGGTTGGAAGTGATGTTCGTGATGATTGAAGAAAGAGAACGATAATGGATAGCCTTGACACTTGTGTCAAATTGGAAATGACTAAAACAGGAGCTGTGCCGGGCCAATGGAGGATTGATACCTCAAGTGGACACACTTCTTCGAACTACTTATACTTATTGTCGATTGGTGCACCCTTGATTTTGGGAGTGTTGTCTCACGGTGTTGC
Organism: Allium fistulosum; assembly: GCA_030737815.1. Taxonomy (NCBI): domain Eukaryota; kingdom Viridiplantae; phylum Streptophyta; class Magnoliopsida; order Asparagales; family Amaryllidaceae; genus Allium; species Allium fistulosum. The sequence goes on from CM060906.1 coordinate 1,044,971,831, forward strand.
GGGCGCTGCGGCGTTGCGTTCTCACCAGCCCGGATCAGGCGAACGGTAGTATCACTATCTTGGGTATAGCCTCATGTGCCTTGTCATACTTGTATTCCATTTATGCGCGACCACTACGAATTTGTTTTGTACCTTGAGTATATGGATTACCCTCTGGTGACTTCCGGTTTTGGGGAAACTACGGTCTTGTATATGCTTGTGGGAATAAAAATGTGTTAAGGGTGGAATGGGCCATGACTTAACGCTATTTTGATATCTTTATATTACTGATAGACATTATCTACGTATCGTACACTACTACATAGTAGATAGTTTAACGGATCCTTAAAGGATGGTTATTCCAAACATCCTTTGAGTTACTTGTATTCCAATTGATATTTCACTTGAGTTGGATTTATAATATAAGAATGTTAATCCTGACTCGAGTGTCTTGTGTTTTTGCTTTACGCTCGGGTCAGACTGAGTGGTTCAGCTTTCGAGACTCACCTTTGGAGTTGGAGCTTCGCTTGGAGATCCAGCTATCTATCCAGCTTTCAGATATTCGATGATTCCAGTGATGTATTCTGATTTGTATCTGATGTATCGTACTACTCTTCTGTTGTAAACTCTGATGTATTTTATATATTCATATAGTAGCTTCATGAACTACTATCTCTTTTATTTCCGCTGCATTTATTACTCTGTGTCTGTGATCTGTGATTATATCTATTTACTGTATATGTTCAGTTTTGCCAAATTTAAATTAACAACGCGGTATTTTGAGCAATTCAACTCCGGCATGAGTGTCTACCTATACACTTATAATGGACGCGAATGGTCCAAAATATCGGGTCGTTACAGTTGGTATCAGAGCTTTGGTAGCTCTAGGCAAAACTTAACATATAGGGTAAATGTATTTACAGAATCACTCTCATTCGAGTTTCAATCTCTTCCCTTGACTCAATTTCTTTGAATTTTGCAACGTTCCCCTCGGTTCCGAAATTCATTCGTGTCCTTCACTATTCGTCTTCTTTCAATCATGGAGCACCTCATAACTCCATTTTGAATGATATCTATAATAGATCGGCGGTCTCGTCCATCTTCGAATGATTCGTCAAGGAGCAAAACTCCTTTACAATTGGCATTGATTTACCGGAGATTTCTGTATCCTTGGTTTACGATGCTATCTATCTCCTGCTATACCTGAATTTATTTCTCGAGATCGGATGTCGATTTACCTCGGAATTCTACATCGATCTTATTCTTGAAGTCACGGTCGACCCGTTAAGGTTGCCCGCGATTTATATAAACTTATCCATCTTCTTATTTCGTTATTTTAACATCCTTTTTCTGTTCGAGCTTATCTTCGAATCAGAATTCTCCTTGATTTGAGTCCATCAAATTTGAAGCCCTATTCTTATTTTGAAAATTCATTCCTGTATCATCGAGCAAAGAAATGTATTTGTAAACTAATATATAAATGTTTTAATATATGCTGTGTTGTTTGAGTTGTTGATGTTGATTTGGGTTTCCGATCGATTCGTCTGATCAACGCTATCGATAGGATTTCCAAAGCACTTGAGCAGAGCAAACTGACACAATATTATTTTCAAATTTGGAAAATGAAATAAATTTGTTTGATTATATTGTAAAAAATATAAGTAAAATTTTCTGGAATCTAATAAGTTAATTAAATTGGTTATTTGAAATGATAATATTTGATTATCATTTATTGTTCTAAATAAATTTATAAATACAGTTTATAAATTGATTTGAAATTTGAAACGAATTTAATTCAGAAATTTGAGAATTTAGTTTCCGGTGATTTCGAACTTTGGTTTTTAAAATTTTAAAGTATATATTATTGAAGTATTTTCGAATAGAAAACGTTTTCAAAGAATTTTAAAATGTTGAAATCAGTGCTCTTCTCTTTGTCGCTGGGAAATAATTTCGGTGATGGCGGCCGCATCATCGATGTTCATTTTCGAGTTTCGAACTGGAGATACTATTCTGTATCTTTGCTACGGTTTTGTTTTGAAAAATATTTTGATTTGAATTTCTTCAGTATATTTTGATTTATATATATATAAGTATCTTATTTTAAAATCTAATTTGATTTGATACAAATATATTGTATATGTCTCTGAATTGTTTAAAGATAATCGGAAATCTAATTCTTAAATCTTGTTAAGAAACAATACGAACCCTGTACGGTTTTTAGTTGTATAACCTGCCATGGAATGTGGCGGTAACCTGTTATTGAACATGGTAGCTATAGTAGGCATACGATGAAATGTTGTATGCTGGCTAAGATTGATATTATACTTTCGAAATGTTTTCTACACTATGCACTAGTAATAATATCAAAAGAGTTTTGATTTTGCGTAGTAAGCATGTTTGACTATCATAAGGAGAAATCTCCTCCAATTCTGCGATTGCATTGTGTGTGTGGCGGGAGGCCTTATGGTAGTTTCATTTTCGAAAAGCATTGCGGATTTCAATGTTTAAAAGCCTTTGTTGCTTGTTTTAAAGATAAACTGTTTTTGTTGCTCACACCAGTCCCATGACTGATCCGGAGTTTATTGTTCCCTTCCTAAACTCTGGGTGCCCACCATTTTCCACACGGGCAGTCTAGAGTTAGGTTTTCTCAAATATCAGGTTTAGTATATTATCTGGAGCTGGTTCAGTTCTTGGAGTTCATGGACTGACGCTGCTTATCTTGGAGCATTCTATTGGAGACATTCTATCCGCTGCTGGTGTTATCTATTTTCTTTCCGCTGCTATTTCTTGTATCATATCTCTGATGTATATAGATATTCATTGTATCATCATTGTATCTGGATATTGTATCAGATGTTGTATATCTATATTCTTTTTCTTTTCCGTTATGTTGTTTACTTAATGTTGTTATAAGCTTCGGCGACTCGGATTCGAACGGTCGAATCTACGACATTCGAGTACGATGTAAAGTATGGATGTCGATTTTCGAACGCGAAAATCAGTATCGTTACACTATTTAAAATCTATCTTTTTAAAGTATTCAAATTATTTCAATTTTCCAAACTATTTTACTATATAAACCATTTTCAATACTCAACCATTTTATATCAAATTGTTTTAAATCTCTAAACTACTTTAAACTATTTGAAACTATTCAAACTATTTTCTAAAAATTCAAATGTGCAAAGTTTGAATGTTTATATTTAAATCGTTGATTTAAAAGCGAATGTGGTTAAATGAGGTTATAACCTAAGTTGGAATTTGAAACGATATTTTCATGTGAAAATGACATATGAAGTAAATATGATGATTTTGAAGTGAAGGATATTTTGAAGTGAATATGATATTTTGATATCAAATATGAATTGTTTTCGAAATGTAAAAGAACCAACCAGTGTGTAAAACGACGTTTGGTTGTTAAAGAGACCAGGACCTCTTATTGGCATACTCTCTGTCAATGTTGGAACCATTTTAACAACTATGTACACGGAGGAGATTTCGGAATAAAGTGGTTGGATTTAGTGTACGTTGCTGGATTTTAAGAAAGAGAACAATGACGAATAGACCCCGACACTTGTGTCAATTGGAAATGACTAAAACAGGACGAGTTGCCCAAACCATTTGTAACGACCCAGAATTTCCATCATTTGAAATTCGTATATTTAATTGATTTTAAATATTTACAAGTAAAATTTGTAAGTCGAATAAATTTAATTTTTGAATATCTGGATTTAATTGGGTAATTTAAATCGATAAGTTAATATTTGAAATTGTGTAAATAATTGCAAATTGGGTTTAATGTGTATAAAAATGATTTATAAAGTTATATTAAATCATATTGGAGTTAGAATGATGTTTGTAAACTTTTAAAATTGAATTAAAAGTTAAATTGTGAAAATTGAATATTTTAATATTTAATTGACGACTAAAAATAGTCATTATTCAAATAGTCTCGGATTTCGACGAAACCAGTTTCATCGGATCCGTAATGTTATATTATTGTAAGATTTCAAATTTCGTGTCAGTCGGGTTTACGGTTTGTCCGGGACAAGCCAAAACGCATCGAAATCGGTTTAAATCGATTTGATTTAAATTTGATCGTTTATTTCCGTAACTCTCACATACGATCGAATTAGCTTCTAAAACATGTTCTATTGTGTTCGGAACGCAGGGTAAACCCTAGAAACGCCAGCCGGCACGCTCGATTTGGAGTTCGAAATTTTTTCGATGAATAGTGTTTTGTGAAATTTTCTATAAAAGGACCTAGATTTTCACAATTGCAAACCAACTAGGGTTTCTTCTTCCAGCCGGCCCTAATTACATTTAATGGACGGAATTTCATCTTCTTCTCCTCTTAATCTCTCTTAATCCGTAAAGGATTAGCAAATACTTTCAACTACAAACTTGAAGAGGATTACGAGAGCTTCAAATCCATACGGATATGATTATCCAATTCGCAACGATGAAGGGGGAAAAAGGTCACGTTTGTTCCTTGTTTATGCATGTTTTTCTATGCATGGGGGAGGCTGAGTTCATCATTGTTGAAGGTGGAGGTGGAGTTTGTGATGAGCATTTGAATGGAGGTCTCCGATCGTGTAACGACCCTAATTTTCGACCCAATTTTAAATTCATCGTTTCAATAAAAATTTTGAAATTAAATGATCTCAATTTACGCCCAAACTTTATTTATGACATACGTCTAGTTAGATATGAACATAGAAAAAGTTTCGTTGCAAAATATTACAGTAAAATCCGTTCACGTTTTACTGTATATCAGTCCATATAAAGCTGCGTAAAATTTATCTTCCAAATCCAAATATTTTTACACAGTTATGTTGTAAAAATTATTCTGATCAAGATTTTGTAATCCGTTTCGTCTAAAACTGTCATCGCCTGCTCCGTTTATATTGTTTTGCAAACCGTACAATTTAAGCGGCGTAAATGCAAATTTTATAAAATCGTCGTATCGCAATAATCTGTGTACCGTTGGAAGCGCGTCGTCGCACTGATCAAAACGGTATATTTATTCGTGTTAATCAGAATCAGTCGAAAAGCGTCACGTTAAAATTGACTGTTTCGGACGGATCGGTTAAACACGTTGCAGCCCAAATTTTCTACCCACTTACAAAAGAAATATGGAAGAATTATAGTCAGCTGGAAGAAATAAATAGGATAGCTGAAGGGTGAAGAGTTGCATTGGAAATATGTAACGTTTGGGAAGTTTAAAAGTGGAAAGGTTGGAAATGAATGTGGCGCTTGGAACTAAATACGTAACCGGTTGAGAATTATATTTTCTACAGATTCTTCCCCATTATCTCATTTCTCATTTCACTTTCCCCTGCTCACGTCATCAGGTAATAATATACTTCTCCTTTCTTCTTCTTCATTTCTCCCTCTGCCTATTTTATTTTTCTTTCTTCTTTCCTTGTTTTGGAAATAAAAGCACTGCCGAGGTAAATACTTCCACTCCAATCACCATTCCGCTGCCCGCCGCACTTCCCAACCTGTCACGTCGTTCCCATCTCCACGCCATGCCACCACCACGTCCACTGCCTCCGCGCCACCCTCCCAGTCCACCATCCCACTGACCCAACACCGCCCAGTCGTCTTCCCCTCACCTTCGCACCTCCACACCTACCAGCCCACCCAGACCGCCTGCACCCTGTCTACCACCAGCACCCACCACCTACGCCTACAGCCTCGCCAGTCCAGTGTCGTGTGCGTGTGTTCCGGGTTGGTGTGCGTTGAGTGTTGGGTTGTGTGCGTTTTGTGAAAGGTGCGTGCATGTATCGGTGTGTGTGTGTGTGTCGTCTAAATTCGTGTGCGTGAGTGTAGGTGGATGCGTGCGTGTGTGAGTTTGAACAACTTTGGTTTGTATAAAAAAAAAGAAAGAAAATGTTTTGGCTGAGAAATGGACAGCAAGGGAAATGCGTGTGTTTAAGGGAAATGGAAATGTTTGGGGTGTGTGATATTGAAGTGGGAGGTTGGCAAAAAAAAAAAAAAAATTTAGTAAATGTCGTTGGATATTGCAGTAAAGTATTTATGCCCATATCTATTTTGGTTGCAAAATTGTAACCAACGTTGCTTTCTCTATTGTTGCAGCAACCGACTGAATTTCTTTCGCAGCAGCGTCGATCTTCAGCTTTTGTTCTTTTCTCCGTCTTCGGTAAGCGCGTTTATATAAATTTATAAATTATATACTAACGTTCATTGTATTAATATCGTTTTCTTTTGTCGATATTACAGTGTTCGTTGTTCGTGCTGTACCGACTCTATTCTTACTTCTTCGTGCTTCGCCGTCAAAATTCTATATCCACGAAAGGTGAATTAATTTTCACGACTATATTCTTATGCTAGTTTGTTTTGATGAATGATTGCTATGTGACATTGAATTGGATGTTAATTGTATTGTTAAGTGATAAAATAATTTGCAAGTGAATTTGATATAGGATAGTTAACAAAATTAATTTGGATTATAAATGTCGAACTTTGATTTTCTAAACCTGACCCCTTTCATATGTTAAATTCGATTAGTTAAATTGACCCTTTAAATTTGTAAGTTAATTGACACGTAGAATTTGATAAATTTCACTTTGGACTCTTGAACGTATTGAATTAACTGTTGTAGTTGAAATTGAACGACAAGTGAAACCGTAATGTTATAATCTTTAATCTACTTGAAATGATAGGGTAGATTCTAGAAATAGTTATATTAATTCACGTAAATAACAAACGCGAATTAATACGATTATTTCGGGATTATTGAAAATTGTTGAATTGTTGTGAATGGATGCTATTGCTTGTTTATTTACTTTGACACCATCCCAGCTATCACACTGGAAGTTCCCTTTGTATGTTTTGATTTTTGAATTGAAATGGAATCGGGTTGAAATGATAAATACCCAAATAACTTTGACTTAGGATAGAAAATTAAATTAAACCCGATTGGTCAATGTTTTGATTTAAATAAAATAAAGTTTTATTTGTCGAATAATAAGGTTTTGAATAAATTGGAATTTAAATTCGAATGAATGAAAATGTGAGTATTTGAATTTGAAAACAAATATTAACGTAGTAATTGACAAAAAGGATATTGTTTAAAATTTAATTATTTAATAATTAAATTTAGAATTATTTGATAATAATTTTTGAAATAATTAATAATTAAGTTTTGAAATTATTAATAATTAACTTTTGAAATTATTAATAATTAAGTTTTGAAATTATTAATAATTAACTTTTGAAATTATTAATAGTTAAGTTGTGAAATTATTAATAACGAAGTTTGAAATAATTAATAATTAATTTTTGAATTTATTAACAAATTAAGTTTGGAATTATTAATGAATGAGTTTGGAATAATTAATAATTAAGATTTGAAATTATTGAAAATTGTGATGAGATCGAATTCCAAATTAAATTGAATTGAATATCTTTATTTAGAGAAATTGAATTATTGAACAAGTGAAACTAAGTTTTAACTAAGTTTTGAAATTGAAAGGAATTTCTTTGATAAGAAATAGAATTCGTTTTGTCAAAACAAATGAAAGACTTGTAATTTAAAGAATTGGATTGGACAAATGAAATTGTAGATAAGTTGTAAACTTTGATAATGAAATCGAACTAAAGACGTAACGTAATGAATTGGGAGTTTAATTGAAATTGTTTAAGGATAAATTTATTTAATGAATATCGAATGAAAGCGATAATTGATTTAAATCGTTTTGAACATTAAATTTAGTTAAATGATTTTGGAATGAACTTATATACAAAATGCAATGAATATTTGAATTGTTTTAATTGAAACTTTGAAATTGAATTTTAGAAATGTTGAAATTGAAATTGGAAAGTTTGAAACGTAATTTTGGAAATTGATTTCGAAAGACTAACGAATTGTCGATTTACGAACTCTAATTGAAATTGTTTTGGTTTGAAATATATTAACGACCAATCGGTGTTATAATCACGAAGGTTATTAAAGGAACCGGAATCGGTTTGGGACATACTCACTGTCTAAACCGGAAACCACTTTAATAACTATACGCGAAGTGATGATCCAGAATGAAGTGGTTGGATTGACGAACGTTGATGATTGAAGAAAGTGAACGATAATGGATAGCCTTGACACTTGTGTCAAATTGGAAATGACTAAAACAGGAGCTGTGCCGGGCCAATGAAGGATTAGCTACCTCAAGTGGACACACTTCTTCGTAAACTATTCATTTACATTGTGATTGATTGGTGCGCACCCTTGATTTGGGAGTGTTGTTTCACGGTGTTGCGGGCGCTGCGGCGTTGCGTTCTCACCAGTCCGGATCAGGCGAACGGTAGTGTCACTACCTTGGGTATTGCCTCATGTGCCTTGTCATACTTGTATTCCATTTATGCGCAACCACTACGATTTTGATTTGTACCTTTAGTATATGGATTGCCCTCTAGTGACTTCCGGTTTTGGGGAAACTACGGTCTTGTATATGCTTTTGGGAATAAAAAGGTCTTAAGGGTGGAATGGGCCATGACTTAACACTATTTTGATATCTTTATATTATTGATAGACATTATCTACTTATCGTACTCTACTATATATAGACAGTTTATCGGATCCTGAAAGATGCTTATTCCAATCATCTTTGAGTTATTGTTATTTCAAAATTTCTAACCATATTATCTGTATAAGAATATATGTCCTGATTCGAGTGTTTGTTTGTGCATATGCTCGGATCAGACTGAGGATTGCTGTTGTTGCTTACTTGGAGCTGAAGACTTGAAGACTATCTTATCTTTATCAGTATTGTTCTTTCTATTTGGACTATTTGGACATCTATGTTGTTGTATTTCTTTTATTTGAGACATTGTTGTATTTACATAGTAGCTTCATGAACTACTATTATGACATTGTTGTAATTCCGCTGCACTATTCTGTTATGTTATATTTTCTATGATTCTATGATGACTCTCATTTATATACTTATACTCCATTAATGATTCGTGTTTTGCACTATTTAAGTCGACATGTGTGGATTATTGTCAATTTAAATGGTCCAAATATACGGGTTGTTACAGTTGGTATCAGAGCTTTGGTTCCCGATAACCTTAGCCTGTGGAGTTTAAAGCTCATTAGAGATAGGGTAAACATACCCTAGAATGAGGAGAATCATTTCAGAATCCACATCCTTTGATTCATCTTTCTTATTGAATTCGTTGAATAGAATTTCCTTAAGTTCTATAAATTCCTATCTTTGATTCTAAATCACTTTTGGTATTCCAGGATGGCTACCAGAAGAAATGTTAGAGGCAGGGGTGGAAATGCTCCTGGTCCACATGCTCCAGCTCCCGCAGTCTGATTCTCCACTCTTAGCAAGGAGTATACTCAGCTTGGAGGAGTCAAATTTACTGGCTCCGAGAGTATTATCGAAGCACAACAATGGCTAAAGAGTTTGGAAAGGATCTTTTCTGGCTTAGAGATCGCAGATGCTCAGAAGCGTAAGTTGGCCGCTTGGCAGCTTCAGGATGCTGCACAAGATTGGTGGGAATCGGTCACTTCTCGAACTGATGAGGAAACCATCACTTGGGCCCAATTTAGGTAGTAATCTATCTAAATTTCTACTAAATAAATTTCTCTCTTATCTCGTCATAATTTTGATTCGTTTCATATCATTTGTAATAGGGATTCCTTTATGGCTCAGTGGATGCCAGCTGCTGGGAAGGCCCAACTCTATCGGTCTTTCATGGATCTTAAGCAAGGCAATATGACCTTCACTGAGTACGAAAGGAGGTTTAGCGAACTCTCCAAGTTCGGATCTGGCTTGATTGACACACCTCTACTGAAGAATGAGAAGTTCATACATGGCGCACGCCCAGAGTATTACGAGCTCCTCACCGCTCATGTCCATGGAACTTTCACTGAGTTGATGGATTTTGCTCTTCGATATGAGGGAAATCCCAAGGGAACATCTGTCCCCAAAGCTCCCGTTACTCAGACACCAGCTAATCAGTCGGGAAAGAGGAAGCAAAATTTTGAGCAACAGAAGAAGAATTGGCAGTAGAAATCCGGGCTTGGCTATTCTCAGAAGAAGCCTATTGACTTATCCTCCATCACTTGTTTCAAATGCGACCAGAGGGGTCACTACGCCAGCAGTTGTCCAACATCTGCTAGTGCCGCTGTTCAGCCTCCTCAGAATACCAGGAACGATCTCTGTCACGTATGTCAGCAGCCGGGCCATTTCAAGAGGGATTGTCCTATGTATAAAAAGGGAAAGACGGCCGGAGTATTTGCTATGACTTCTTCCGCCCATGATCCACCTACCCCACCTGCTCCTACTGATAACCAAGGTACATTACAGGGTATTTTTCTGTTGCATACTTTACCAGTTAAAGTTCTATTTGATACCGGAGAAACACATAGTTTCATATCTATTGATTTGTGCAATAAACTTGGTTTGGAACCCATTCTTTCATCTACCTTCTTATGTGTATCAAACCCTATTGGAGGGCCCGCTAACCTTAAAAGGGTTTGCAAATATGTCACTCTTATGCATGGCATTCACCACTTCACTTGGGATTTCTATGTCCTCGGATTCGATGCATTCGATATACTATTAGGCATTGATTGGCTACGGAAGTTTGAAGCCAATATCTCATGCAAAGCTCAAACAGTCTCTCTCATCGATGACAAGGGCATGCCTTTGGTTATAGAAGGAAAATCACCTCAAGAATATGCTGGGAGTTTTATATTCTCACTTGACTCCCATCCAAATGAACTAAGCTCTACTCCAGTGGTCCAATCCTTTTCTGATGTATTTGGAGAAGTCAATTCTGTACCACCTCCGTGGGAAATCGAATTCCGCATTGACCTTATTCCTAGTGCCCGACCAGTAGATCTCCCTCCCCGGAGAATGGCTCCTAAAGAAAAGGCAGAGTTGAATGCTCAAATTGAAGACTTATTTTCTAAAGGCTTGATTCGGCGAAGTCATTCAGAATGGGGTGCTGCAGTAGTGTTCGTCACAAAATCAGATGGTTCTCTCAGAATGTGTGTGGACTATAGAGAGCTGAACAAGCTCACACACAAGAACAGATATCCGATGCCCCGCATCAACGATCTATTCGACCAGCTTCATGGAGCTAAAGTATTTTCTCAACTCGATCTGGCTACTGGCTTTCACCAACTCAGAATTGCTGAGGAGAGTATTCCTAAGACAGCATTCCGCACTGAGACTGGTTTCTTTGAATGGCTGGTTATGCCGTTCGGTCTTACTAATGCTCCAGCTTATTTCGTCGACTTAATGAATAGAGTTTTCCGGGATGTTCTTAACAAGTTTGTTCTTGTTTTCATCGATGACATTCTCGTCTTCTCTAAGGATGAGGAAGAGCATAGGTCACATTTGGCTTTTGTTCTTGAAACTCTACGCAGCCATCAGCTTAAAGCCAAGTTTTCAAAATGCCATTTTTGGAAAGATGAAGTTCGATTTCTTGGCCATATTGTTTCAGAGAATGGGATTTCGGTCGATCCAGCTAAGATCGCTGTAATCAATGTAAGTTCCATTCATACTTGTCAATTCTATCAAACCAACTTATCAATTTCTTAATTCGAATCTTTGGAATTTACAGGATTGGGAGACTCCCAAAACTCCTACAGACATCCGCAGTTTCTTGGGTTTGGCCGGCTATTACCGCAGATTTATAGAAAACTTTGCTCGTATTGCCGCACCACTTACCGCACTGACCAGAAAGAATGTGAAATTTATCTGGAGCGAAAAGTGCGAAGCAGCTTTCAATGAGATGAAGTGAAAGTTGACCTCTGCCCCAGTTCTTAAAGTTATTGATGGTAGCGAAGGATTGACCGTCTATACAGATGCTTGTCGAGATGGACTTGGAGCTGTTTTAATGCAGAAAGGAAAAGTTATTGCCTATGCTGGTCGCCAGTTAAAGACCCATGAAACAAACTACGCAACCCACGATTTAGAGCTTCTTGCGGTTGTATTTGCTCTTAAGCTATGGAGGCACTATCTATTGGGAACAAAATTCGAGTTATTCACTGACCATAAGTCATTGAGGTATATTTTCTCGCAAAAGGACTTGAATTAGAGACAAGTCCGATGGCTCGAATTTCTAGCTGCGTATGATCTTGATATTAACTACACTCCGGGGAAAGCAAATGCCGTAGCCGATGCTTTGAGCAGAAACCAAGCTATGATATGTTGTAATCTTGTTGAAGGAATGTTATTCCAGCTTTCCGTCTCCCCAGCTCTTATGGATCGTATTATAGCCAAGCAATATGAGGACACTTTTCTTTATCGCATCAAAGAAATAGTTCTTGGCAGAGTTGAAAATGCTGATAATAAAGTGGGTGCACATGTTGATAATAATGGAATCTTGAGGATTGATAATCGAATTTGTGTTCCTAATGTTGATGGTCTTAGACAGGAAGTGCTGTGAGAAAATCATAAGTCTTCGCTTTCATTTGATCCCGGTGTCACTAAAATGTACCAGAATATGAAGAAGTTATATTGGTGGAGTGGGATGAAGCGCGATATTTCTACCTATGTTAGCAGGTGCACCACTTGCCAACAAGTAAAAGCTGATCACAGAAAGACAGCAGGATTGCTTCAACCTCTAGAGATTCCAGGTTGGAAATGGGAGCAGATTTCTATGGATTTTATTGATGGGCTACCAAGGACTAGAAAGGGTAACGAAAGCATATGGGTGATTGTCGACAGACTGACGAAGTCCGCTCACTTTATTCCAGTCAAGAACACTCGTACAGCTTCGAGTTTGGCCGAGATATACATGAGGGAAGTTGTTAAACTTCATGGTGTACCATCTAGTATTGTATGCGATCGAGATCCTATTTTCACCAGTAAATTCTGGAAGGAATTTCAGGATACTTTGGGCACCAAACTGAATCTGAGCACAGCATATCATCCTCAGACAGATGGCCAAACTGAGAGAGTGAATCAGATCTTGGAAGACCTTCTCCGGGCTTGTATTATTGACTTTGGTGGATCTTGGGAAGACCATCTTCACTTGGTGGAATTCACTTACAATAATAGTTACCAGGTAAAGAATTTGAATTTCAAATTTGAATAAGTATATTTGAATTTGAATTAATTATCCTTGATAAACCAGGCAAGCATTGGTATGGCACCGTTCGAAGCCTTATATGGACGGCCGTGCAAATCACCAGCTTGTTGGATAGAGTCTGGAGATCGATTAGTGCTTGGTCCAGAAATAATTATGGAAGCTTCTGAAAAAGTCGAAGAAATCAGGGAGAAGATCAAGACGGCACAGGATAGACAGAAGAGCTATGCTGACAAAAGGAGAAGAGATCTCGAATTCAGTGTAGGAGATAAAGTATTTCTGAAAGTGTCGCCTTTGAGGAATATTGTTTGATTTGGAAGGAAGGGGAAATTAGCTCCCAGATTTGTTGGTCCGTTTGAGATTACAGAAAGAATCGGAACATTAGCTTATAGAGTTGCATTACCAGAGAAGTTCGCCGGTATGCACAACGTGTTCCACGTCTCACATCTTCGCAAGGTTGTACACGATCCATCTATGACCATCCCTACTTCTCAGTTGGATGAGATAGTTATTGAGCCAGACTTGACTATTGAGCGAAAGCCGCTTCGGATAGTTGATCGTGAGACAAAGCAACTCAGAAGGAAGTCGGTAAATCTCGTCAAAGTACAGTGGAGCACAGATGAGCGAGATTGCACATGGGAAACTGAGGATAGTATTCGGGATTCAAACCCCGAACTATTAATTTCAGGTATTATTCAAATTTTTCGAAATCTATCTTGACTTTTCTACTTATTTCATTTCTACTTCACTCTTCTCGTTCCTTTTCGAGGATGAAAAGTTTTGAGTGGGGGAGATTGTAACGACCCTAATTTTCGACCCAATTTTAAATTTTAAATTCATCGTTTCAATAAAATTTTTGAAATTAAACAATCTCAATTTACGCCCAAACTTTATTTATGACATACGTCTAGTTAGATATGAACATAGAAAAAGTTTCGTTGCAAAATATTACAGTAAAATCCGTTCACGTTTTACTGTATATCAGCCCATATAAAGCTGCGTAAAATTTATCTTCCAAATCCAAATATTTTTACACAGTTATGTTGTAAAAATTATTCTGATCAAGATTTTGTAATCCGTTTCGTCTAAAACTGTCATCGCCTGCTCCGTTTATATTGTTTTGCAAACCGTACAATTTAAGCGGCGTAAATGCAAATTTTATAAAATCGTCGTATCGCAATAATCTGTGTACCGTTGGAAGCACGTCGTCGCACTGATCAAAACGGTATATTTATTCGTGTTAATCGGAATCAGTCAAAAAGCGTCACGTTAAAATTGACTGTTTCGGACGGACCAGTTAAACACGTTGCATTCCAAATTTTCTACCCACTTACAAAAGAAATATGGAAGAATTATAGTCAGCTGGAAGAAATAAATAGGATAGCTGAAGGGTGAAGAGTTGCATTGGAAATATGTAACGTTTGGGAAGTTTAAAAGTGGAAAGGTTGGAAATGAATGTGGCGCTTGGAACTAAATGCGTAACCGGTTGAGAATTATATTTTCTACAGATTCTTCCCCATTTTCTCATTTCTCATTTCTCATTTCACTTTCCCCTGCTCACGTCATCAGGTAATAATATACTTCTCCTTTCTTCTTCTTCATTTCTCCCTCTGCCTATTTTATTTTTCTTTCTTCTTTCCTTGTTTTGGAAATAAAAGCACTGCCGAGGTAAATACTTCCACTCCAATCACCATTCCGCTGCCCGCCGCACTTCCCAACCTGTCACGTCGTTCCCATCTCCACGCCATGCCACCACCACGTCCACTGCCTCCGCGCCACCCTCCCAGTCCACCATCCCACTGACCCAACACCGCCCAGTCGTCTTCCCCTCACCTTCGCACCTCCACACCTACCAGCCCACCCAGACCGCCTGCACCCTGTCTACCACCAGCACCCACCACCTACGCCTATAGCCTCGCCAGTCCAGTGTCGTGTGCGTGTGTTCCGGGTTGGTGTGCGTTGAGTGTTGGGTTGTGTGCGTTTTGTGAAAGGTGCGTGCATGTATCGGTGTGTGTGTGTCGTCTAAATTCGTGTGCGTGAGTGTAGGTGGATGCGTGCGTGTGTGAGTTTGAACAACTTTGGTTTGTATAAAAAAAAGAAAAGAAAATGTTTTGGCTGAGAAATGGACAGCAAGGGAAATGCGTGTGTTTAAGGGAAATGGAAATGTTTGGGGTGTGTGATATTGAAGTGGGAGGTTGGCAAAAAAAAAAATTTAGTAAATGTTGTTGGATATTGCAGTAAAGTATTTATGCCCATATCTATTTTGGTTGCAAAATTGTAACCAACGTTGCTTTCTCTATTGTTGCAGCAACCGACTGAATTTCTTTCGCAGCAGCGTCGATCTTCAGTTTTTGTTCTTTTCTCCGTCTTCGGTAAGCGCGTTTATATAAATTTATAAATTATATACTAACGTTCATTGTATTAATATCGTTTTCTTTTGTCGATATTACAGTGTTCGTTGTTCGTACTGTACCGACTCTATTCTTACTTCTTCGTGCTTCGCCGTCAAAATTCTATATCCACGAAAGGTGAATTAATTTTCACGACTATATTCTTATGCTAGTTTGTTTTGATGAATGATTGCTATGTGACATTGAATTGGATGTTAATTGTATTGTTAAGTGATAAAATAATTTGCAAGTGAATTTGATATAGGATAGTTAACAAATTTAATTTGGATTATAAATGTCGAACTTTGATTTGCTAAACCTGACCCCTTTCATATGTTAAATTCGATTAGTTAAATTGACCCTTTAAATTTGTAAGTTAATTGACACGTAGAATTTGATAAATTTCACTTTGGACTCTTGAACGCATTGAATTAACTATTGTAGTTGAAATTGAACGACAAGTGAAACCGTAATGTTATAATCTTTAATCTACTTGAAATGATAGGGTAGATTCTAGAAATAGTTATATTAATTCACGTAAATAACAAACGCGAATTAATACGATTATTTCGGGATTATTGAAAATTGTTGAATTGTTGTGAATGGATGTTATTGCTTGTTTATTTACTTTGACACCATCCCAGCTATCACACTGCAAGTTCCCTTTGTATGTTTTTATTTTTGAATTGAAATGGAATCGGGTTGAAATAATAAATACCCAAATAACTTTGACTTAGGATAGAAAATTAAATTAAACCCGATTGGTCAATGTTTTGATTTAAATAAAATAAAGTTTTATTTGTCGAATAACAAGGTTTTGAATAAATTGGAATTTAAATTCGAATGAATGAAAATGTGAGTATTTGAATTTGAAAACAAATATTAACGTAGTAATTGACAAAAAGGATATTGTTTAAAATTTAATTATTTAATAATTAAATTTAGAATTATTTGATAATAATTTTTGAAATAATTAATAATTAAGTTTTGAAATTATTAATAATTAACTTTTGAAATTATTAATAATTAAGTTTTGAAATTATTAATAATTAGCTTTTGAAATTATTAATAGTTAAGTTGTGAAATTATTAATAACGAAGTTTGAAATAATTAATAATTAATTTTTGAATTTATTAACAAATTAAGTTTGGAATTATTAATGAATGAGTTTGGAATAATTAATAATTAAGATTTGAAATTATTGAAAATTGTGATGAGATCGAATTCCAAATTAAATTGAATTGAATATCTTTATTTAGAGAAATTGAATTATTGAACAAGTGAAACTAAGTTTTAACTAAGTTTTGAAATTGAAAGGAATTTCTTTGATAAGAAATAGAATGCGTTTTGTCAAAACAAATGAAAGACTTGTAATTTAAAGAATTGGATTGGACAAATGAAATTGTAGATAAGTTGTAAACTTTGATAATGAAATCGAACTAAAGACGTAACGTAATGAATTGGGAGTTTAATTGAAATTGTTTAAGGATAAATTTATTTAATGAATATCGAATGAAAGCGATAATTGATTTAAATCGTTTTGAACGTTAAATTTAGTTAAATGATTTTGGAATGAACTTATATACAAAATGCAATGAATATTTGAATTGTTTTAATTGAAACTTTGAAATTGAATTTTAGAAATGTTGAAATTGAAATTGGAAAGTTTGAAACGTAATTTTGGAAATTGATTTCGAAAGACTAACGAATTGTCGATTTACGAACTCCAATTGAAATTGAAATTGTTTTGGTTTTGAAATATATTAACGACCAATCGGTGTTATAATCACGAAGGTTATTAAAGGAACCGGAATCGGTTTGGGACATACTCACTGTCTAAACCGGAAACCACTTTAATAACTATACGCGAAGTGATGATCCAGAATGAAGTGGTTGGATTGACGAACGTTGATGATTGAAGAAAGTGAACGATAATGGATAGCCTTGACACTTGTGTCAAATTGGAAATGACTAAAACAGGAGCTGTGCCGGGCCAATGGAGGATTAGCTACCTCAAGTGGACACACTTCTTCTTAAACTATTCATTTACATTGTGATTGATTGGTGCACACCCTTGATTTGGGAGTGTTGTTTCACGGTGTTGCGGGCGCTGCGGCGTTGCGTTCTCACCAGTCCGGATCAGGCGAACGGTAGTGTCACTACCTTGGGTATTGCCTCATGTGCCTTATCATACTTGTATTCCATTTATGCGCGACCACTACGATTTTGATTTGTACCTTTAGTATATGGATTGCCCTCTGGTGACTTCCGGTTTTGGGGAAACTTCGGTCTTGTATATACTTTTGGGAATAAAAATGTGTTAAGGGTGGAATGGGCCATGACTTAGCACTATTTTGATATCTTTATATTATTGATAGACATTATCTACTTATCGTACTCTACTATATATAGATAGTTTATCGGATCCTGAAAGATGCTTATTCCAATCATCTTTGAGTTATTGTTATTTCAAAATTTCTAACCATATTATCTGTATAAGAATATATGTCCTGATTCGAGTATTTGTTTGTGCATATGCTCGGATCAGACTGAGGATTGCTGTTGCTGCTTACTTGGAGCTGAAGACTTGAAGACTATCTTATCTTTATCAGTATTGTTCTTTCTATTTGGACTATTTGGACATCTATGTTGTTGTATTTCTTTTATTTGAGACATTGTTGTATTTACTTAGTAGCTTCATGAACTACTATTATGACATTGTTGTAATTCCGCTGCATTATTCTGTTATGTTATATTTTCTATGATTCTGTGATGACTCTCATTTATATACTTATACTCCATTAATGATTCGTGTTTTGCACTATTTAAGTCGACATGTGTGGATTATTGTCAATTTAAATGGTCCAAATATACGGGTTGTTACAGATCGTTGTCTAGTCGAGTGAAGTGGCCACGGTGATTAGGGTTTTGATGGCGGCTATGGGTTGAGTTGAACGTGATTTTCACGTAAGGAGGGGAAGTGTAACGACCCGATATTTTGGACCATTCGCATCCATTATAAGTGTATAGGTAGACACTCATGCCGGAGTTGAATTGCTCAAAATACCGCGTTGTTAATTTAAATTTGGCAAAACTGAACATATATAGTAAATAAATAATCACAGATCACAGACACAGAGTAATAATTTGCAGCGGAAATAAAAGAGATAGTAGTTCATGAAGCTACTATATAAATTTATGGGTTACATCAGAGTTAAACCAGATACAACGGAAGAGTAATATGATACATCAGATACAAATCAGAACACATCACTGGAATCATCGAATACTGAAGCAGAATAGATGGCTGGATCTTCAAGCAAAGCTCCAACTCCAAAGGTGAGTCTCGAATACTGGATCACTCAGTCTGACCCGAGCGTAAAGCAAAAACACAAGACACTCGAGTCAGGATTAACATTCTTATATCAATAAATCCAACTCAAGTGAAATAGCAATTGAAATACAAGTAACTCAAAGGATGTTTGGAATAACCATACTTTAAGGATCCGTTAAACTATCTACTATGTAGTAGTGTACGATAAGTAGATAATGTCTATCAGTAATAATAAGATATCAAAATAGTGTTAAGTCATGGCCCATTCCACCCTTAACACATTTTTATTCCCAAAAGCATATACAAGACCGTAGTTTCCCCAAAACCGGAAGTCACCAGAGGGCAATTCATATACTAAAGGTACAAACCAAAATCGTAGTGGTCGCGTATAAAGGAATACAAGTATGACAAGGCACATGAGGCAATACCCAAGGTAGTGATACTACCGTTTGCCTGATCCGGACTGGTGAGAATGCAACGCCGCAGCACCCGCAACACCGTGAAACAACACTCCCAAAATCAAGGGTGCACCAATCGACAACAAGTAATGAGTAGTTCGAAGAAGTGTGTTCACTTGAGGTAGCTAATCCTCCATTGGCCCGGACGGCTCCTGTTTTAGTCATTTCCAATTTGACACAAGTGTCAAGGCTATCCATTATCGTTCTCTTTCTTCAGTCATCACGTACATCATTCCAACCACTTCATTCTGGATCATCACTCCGCGTATAGTTATTAAAGTGGTTTTCAGTTTAGATAGAGAGTATATCCATAACCGATTCTTGTCTCTTTAATAACTTCCGTAATTATTACACCGATTGGTCGTTTAATATATTTCAAAAACCAAATCAAATTCAATTTCAATTCGTAAATCAACATTTCATTTGTCATTCTAAATCAATTTCCAATATTTACGTTTCAAAACTTCATAATTACCATTTCAAAATCTTATAATTCAATTTCAGTCTTTATTTAAAACCATTCAAATATTGATTCAAGTTCGTATATAAGTATCATTTCGAAAACATTTAAATTAATTTGATTTAACATTTAAATCAATTTAAATTCATTTATCGATTTCATTCAATATTCATTTGGTAAATTTGCCATTCAAAATAATTTCTATTAAATTTCCAATTCATTAAATCCATTATTTAAATTCAACTTCATTACATCAAAACTTACAGATTGAATTAAATTAAATTCATCAACCAAATTCTTTAATTTCAAATCTTACATTAATTTCAATAAATCACATTTTATTTCTTGTTAAAGAAATTCAATTTCACTTATTTACTTCCTTAAATAATTTTCCAAAACTTAAAAAATAAAGTAAACTCAATTTCAATTATTTACGAAGTAAATTTCACTTATTCAAAAATTCAATTTAATTTAATCATTAACTAATTAAATCTTATTTAATTATTAAATAATTCAAAACTTAATTATCAAATAATTTCAAAGTTTAATAAGTTCAAACTTAATTATAATTTCAAACTTAATTATTAAATCATTTCTCAAACTTAATTCAATCATTTCTCAAATTAAACAACATTCTTTCATCAATTTCATTTTTAATATTTTGTTTCAGATTTTTTTTATTAACATTTTCCTTTCATTAAAATTCAAATTTCAACTTCATTTCAAAACCATATTGTTTATTCAAATAAAATCTTCATTTTATTTTTAAATCAAATTATTTGACCAATCGGGTTTTATTTAATTCTCTATATCCAAGGTCAAAGTTCAATTTGGGTATTTATCATTTCAACCCGATTCCAATTCAATTCAAAAATCAAAGCATAACAAAGGGAACTTGCAGTGTGATAACTGGGATGGTGTCAAAGTAAATAAACAAGCAATAACAACAATCAATAACAATCCAATAATCAATTCAAATAATCCTGAAATAACCGTATTAATTCGCATTGTTATTTGTACGCATTAATATAATTATTTCTAGAATCTACACTATCATTTCATGTAGATTAAAGATTATTACATTACGGTTTTCACTTGTCATCTATTACAATTTCGTCCATCATCAATTTATCAACATACATTCAGTGGTTCAAGATGTAATTAAACAAATCCTACGTGTCAATAAATTTTGACAGTTAAATGGGTCATATTATACAAATGTCATTTAATCAAATTTAACACATATATCAAATCTAACTATCCTTCGTCAATTTCAATTTCAAATTATTTATCACTTACATCATTAACAATTTAACGTCCAATATAAACATCAAACAATCAATCATTTAACAACCAAACTGGATTATCATTGCATATATAACAGATAATGGTGTCAGATGTCACAGGTGAAACTGATATAGGTAATAACAGTGTAAATATCAACAGCAGCATATTTCAATTGTCGTTTCAATTGAAATCAAATTTAATAAATAAAAGAACGTTAATCGTGAGTGATTGCTCACCTTTCGAGGCTAGAGACGAACGGAAATGAGATGAGTTACGAATCCAGCACGAATTCCAAATCAAAGCTAGACTGGCACGAATTTGACGATCAAAGCTGATGACAAGAAATCGACGAAATCAAATCAGAACTGGATCAATGAATATAATTGGTACAAGTGAACACACACACACACATAACTATATATAGCTATATATCTATAAAGTCATATTCTAAATTTAAGCATATAGCAAATTAAATATATATGTTTCTAAAAATCATTGTTTCAATTTAAAACACATATTAAACTCAATATACATACATAATATATTAAAAATCATTATATATATATAAACAGATAGATATATATATTAATATATAAACATATGTATTAAACGGTTTTAAACCAAATGGTATATATATATTTTAAAACCCAACCTTATAGACATACTGATATGTACAACATTGTATACATTATTATATACAAACATTATATGCGAAAATATTATTATATTCATACTAATACATACACAACAGTGCATACTAATATATAAAAACTGTTTCAAGCAATATACTGTAACAACGGTATATATATGTAACGACCCAGAATTTTTGATAATTAAAATTCGAATATTTAATTAATTTTAAATATTAATAAGTGGAATTAAGAAGTCGAATGATTTATTTTTCGAATATTGGATTTAATTTGATAATTAAATCGATAAATTAATAATTGAAATTCCAGAGATAATTGAAAATCAAGTTTAAAATGATTGAAAATGATTTGGGAAATTTTATTTAATCATACTGGAGTTATAGAAAGGTTATAGAACTTTCAGAATTGAATTTGGAGTTAATCTGTGAAAATTGAATATTTTAATATTTAATTATCGACTGTAAAAATAGCCAATTTTCGAACAGTCTCAGAATTGAACGAAACCAGTTCCATTGGATCCGTAATAGTTAGTTATTATCGGATTCCAATTTTCGTATCCATCGGAGTTATCGTTTGACCGTGGCAGCTCGAAACGCATCGATATCGTTTTAATTTTAAATCGTCGAGTTAAAAATAGTCAATTTTCAGACAGTGTCGGATTTCGACGAAACCAGTTTCATCGGATCCGTAATGTGGTATTATTGTAAGATTTCAAATTTCGTAATTTTTGGATTTATCGTTTGTCCGGGGCAAGCCAAAACGCCTCGAAATCGATTTAAATCGGTTTAATTTAAATTGATCATTTATTGCCATATCTCGCACAGTTGATCGAATTAGCTCCCGAAACACGTTCCATTGTGTTCGGAACGCGGGGTAAACCTTACGAACGCCAGGCGGCACGTGTGATTTGGAGATCGTTTGGAAAAGTCGTTTTAAAATGAATTTAACATTATTTATATACGTATACCTATATATATACGTTAACAATCAAAACCTAAACCCTAATTCAATTCAGAGCCGCTGCCTCCAATAAAACTAACGACCAGAAATTCGTAACTTTTCCTCTTCGATTTCTTCAAATCCGTTCATCAATTCAACAAATGTCCAACTAGAGAAATGTCGAGCTCGTCGAGAGCTTTACATCCAACGGTGGATCGCATGTATTGTCGTCGTTGGGAGGCAATAGGAGGCCGCGTTCATCTCGTGTTTGGACACGCATTTCGAGGACTAGGAAGGACCGAGCTCCACTCTACTTCGGTCGAAGATGCACGTGGTGATGGGCTTCGAAGCCATGGTCCCCGATCACCTTCAACTCGTTCGTGGTGGTTACGTGCATTAGGGTATAACGGCGGCTAGTGGGTTTCTTCACGCGATTCATTTACCTGGAGAAGATGATGCGCGTGCAAGGGCTGGATCTAACCTATGGAAAACGTGCGGCCCAGATTTATTTGTGGGTTTAAATTAAAATAAAATGTGTAATTTATTTATTTAAATTCGTGTTAACTTTTAAACTGCGATAACTTTGTCATACATTATCAGAAAAATACGAAACAAGATGCGTTGGAACCGTCTCGACATGTACTACGCGATGCAACTGGATTGGAGTCATTTGGAACTAGTTTGAATTTCGGGTAAAATTAAACGGCCGTTTAATTTTATTCGAAATAAACGCTGGAATCGGAATTGAAATCAAGGTGAGATTTTCTCACTCAAAAATGAAAAGTGGAATTTTCAGTTGTTGATTTGATTGCTATTGGATGTGATATTAGATATAGTAGGGTATATATCTATATATAGCGATATATACATATTGGCATATGTATATATTGGATTGATTGATTTCCCGCCTCGTATAGCGGATGAGACCCTATTGCGCCGTTAGTAAGCGGATTTTTATAAAACCTATATACCGCGATAATTCCGTACTGGAGCGGAATCGGTATTGTGCTAACATCTGTGGATGCAGGGAAACAGGTTGGAGGGATCCGACTGGATTCCTCACCGTATTGATTATTTACAGATATTTTGATATATTCTGTTATCATATGATGATATATGATATTTGACTGTTGTGATGGACTGATTGGTGTTGTTGCATCATCGGATTCAGTTTTGAACTTTAAAATGACGACTTTTAATTTAAAAGGATTTTTAAAGTGATTTTTGAAAATATACGTTTTATGGAATTTTTGAATCGATTTATAAACGTAAAATTTTAAAGTTATAAAAGTTATAATTTTTAGTGAAATATAACCGAAGTGTTGTTTTTGAAACAAAAGTTGATTTATTTATAAAATGGTTTAAGTTGGGATTTTTGAATAACTATAAACGATTTGTATAGAAAGATTTATAAAATTGATATTTTATAAATCAAAATATTGAACTTATAAAACGAATTTTATAAGTGTTAAAAATGAAATATTATGGAATCCGTAAGTGAATGAAATTTATAGATTTATAAATTGTGAAGTTGTAAAATGGATGAAACTATAGAATAAAAGATTTATAAGAGATTAACTTATAAATTGGATTTTTACCTTTAGATGGAATATTTATCGAATTATTAAAAAGAAGATTTGTAAGTTGAAGTTGTTATTAAAAACAGAAATAGAATTTATAAACGTTGTTTTATAAATTCGAGATCAATTGGATTTGATAAATTAAATATAGAAGATTATTAAAGGAGATATATTCGCGATTTTGGATAGCGAATTATTATTGAAATAAAATGTGTAGAAAATAGTGAAATGTAATTAGTAAAGTGTATTCACGATTTTGGACAGTGAATATATTGTTAAGTAAAATGGATACTGTTTTGGGAAAGTGATATTGAAAAATGAAGTTAAACATTTTAAAGATGTTTTAAAATGTATTATAAATCGAAAGCAGAGATTTCCGCAGTTCTTGTTGAAATAGACGTTTTCGAGAAATTTAAGGAAATGGTGGACTATAACACTGTTGTTATAGTAAATGATTTCCGAAAGGAAATGTTTTGATGTAGTATTGGGATTTATATATCTATCTAAATCCGAATCCCTATACTAGTGATTTCGAGTCGTCGTAATGATGTTTTACGCAACATTCGTTTTGACTCAAATAGATGTTGAAATTTATGATTTCCTTAAAGAATGAACATATACTTAATTTGATTTAAGTATATCGAATATTTTCTAAGTGTTGAAAATAAATAGTTTTGTGAATTACTTATTTTAAATAAGTATGGAAAGGCTTTTCCAATATGAAATGAACTGTTTTGAGATTTTATCTTTTAAAGATAAAATTGAAATGTGGGAATTGATTTGAAATTGTTTTCAAATGGTTAAGTGTGGAAATAATATATCTAGTAAAGATATTTTTGGAAATTAAATAATTTGGGAAATTATTTGGAATCTGATGATGTTGCGCATCTTTATTGATAGTTAAATAACCGACTATCAATAATTACCTTGAATGGTATTTGTTGTGAATTGGATGAGTTTGAATGCCACACTTATTTTGAATAAGCGCTCACTATTCGGATTAGCCGGGAAAGGACCATGGGGTCGTATAACCCATTCTGAATATGTGATACGTCGTTATGAATTGCATTCGAAGACCGGTGTTGAAGACCGGATATTTTTGAAAACGGAAGGATTACCGTCGAGTTACTCTACATCGGCTGATCTCCGGTTTAGAGGTTTTATCACCCTTAGTGACGGGAAGTCCGGACGTGATTGGAAATTATCCGGATTTGCAAGGGCTTCGTGAGAAGTGCCTTTGGTTCTGTTCGATCCCGGAACAGACTTGTATGGATTGTGTGTCTGACATTACACTTTGAGATATAAAGCTGATTTCTTTCAAATACATATCTGTTGGTGGCGGAGAATTTATTCTCTTAGCTTAACACCCTTCTCTGAGACGTACGAGCTCAGAGGTTATGTAGTTGAAGTTATCAGCGATATATTCCCAATTTGGTAATGTGGCATGCTGAGTGTTGCTGTGTGATGATCAGTGTTTGATCATTTGTGATATGATCATTTGTTTGATCATTTATCTTTGTGATCATAGGTTGATCATCTGTTGACCCAAAGCGTGGCTTTTTTGAAAAAGCGTAGCTTTGTGGACGAGACTTCGTCAGGGCCTCAACAACCCAGAAATGGTCGAAACAGGAATGTTGCGGCAAGGTTATGAGGGTCGCGCCCTTTAGGGTGTGTCATTTCCTTCTGGAAAGGGGTGGTATCATGGTATGGAGCCCAGATACTTACTCATGTGGATACACTTTCTTTATGATGTGTGATGTTGGATATCGAGCGCTCGGATAAAGGTCCCAAAGGACCGGGTGATGACATATTCGTGAGTTACCTGTTACAGGGGTAACCCGGCCTTGTTTGGCAGAGAGCAGTTTGTCTCTCGGGACGTCCAGCCAGAGGCGATCCTATTTGGCAGGAGGAAAGGAAGTTCCTTAGCCTGACCATTTGTTGGAAATCCACCTTCCAAATACGAACTTTGTACGGTATTAGTTGTAGAACCTGCCATTTACTTATGGTGGCGCCCCACTGTTTAGATGGTAGCTATAGTAGGCATAGTTCGGAATGTCTATGCTGGCTAAGATTAATATTATACTTTCGAAATTTTTTTCTACACTATGCACTAATAATAATATCAAAATGATTTGATTTTGCGTAGTAAGCATCTTTGACTATCATAAGAAGAAATCTCCTCCAATTCTGCGTTTGCATTGTGTGTGTGGCGGGAGGTCTTATGGTAGTTTCATTTTCCAAAAGCATTACGAATTTGTTTTATTTTCTTTGTGAAAAATAACTGTTTTACGATCTCACACCAGTCACCATGACTGACTCAGAGTTTATTGTTTCCCTTCTAAACTCTGGGTGCCCACCAATTTCCACACGGGCAGCCTAGAGTTATATTATCAGGATATTCTGGATATTCTGGAGCTTTGGAGATGAGCTGGATGGCGAGACGTAGTATTTGTATCTGATATATTTATTCCGCTGTGTATTCTGTATGAGGACAAGTTATATAACTGTCCATTGTTGTATATTGACTCTGATGATTGATGTATGTATAAACTGATATAGTTCTTTGTTTTAAAAGACTAGTAATTATCTATTGTATATTGTTCCGCTGCGATATGTGAGATTCTGATATTGTTTCTGTTTCTGATGTTGTTCTTTTGTTTCTTCTTTCTCTTTTCTTCTATCTTTTCTTCTACCTCTTCTTTTAAAACCCTAATGGTTCGGTTTTTCGTTCACCTTGAGTAAATAGATGGAGATTAGTGTCTATTCAAGGGGTACGGAAAAGCGGGTTATTACAATATAAAATATATAAACCAAACCAGTTTATACAATCCAAGCTTATATTTAATATATAAAATCGGTATAAGCTGCAGATATGAACTACTCATACATTATATAGAACATGCTAATATGTAAACTGATGGTTATATATATATTATAGCTGGGTAACATAAGCAAATATATGGAAATCATATGTATATTATAACATATTATAATTTGACCGACATATATAAACAAAACAACGACAACAACTAAAAACATATATAGATTCAGCCTTTAATATAAGTTTTATGTTGTAAACTGGCACCCCACAACCAAAAAGAAAATGACAAACATTGCAACCCTATTTATATAACTATTTACACTAACCTCATATAAAGTATATGGCTTTACACTGTTATATGAATTCAAACAGATATAGACCTCATATAATTTCATATATATACAATACGAAATAAACATTAATAACAAACAAGATTTCGTATGTACACAACCCATTCTTAAAACATGTATAATATATACTACAGATTACGAAGCATGTATAACAAACATATTATATGTATAAAATGTAATGACCCCGAATTTTATAAATATTTAAAATGATAATTTATTGAATTTTTGAATTAATATTTGTGAGATTAAACGATAAATGGATTGCGAGTTTCCCCGAGACGAATAAATTTGTGTTAAATCAATTAAATTTAAATATTGTATATATATGTGAATATATATATATATATATATGTGAATATATATATATATATGTATATGTGATATATGAGTCAATTTGAATTGGGTTTTGGAAATATAATGAATGAATGCAAATGTAAGAAAAATAAAATATAATAAAATGTATTCAAGTATGAAACCAGACAACAACAACACAAATGCAACTATGTACAAGCAAAAATGTAGATAAGTGTTCAAACATGAAGACAAGTATAAACAAATACACTCAAGTATGAGCTTGCAAGTGAAGACAGTAAAGTATTTTCATACACAAGCAAAAAGATAAGTATGCGGCTAGAAAATCATAAACAAATGCATAAATAAGAAACAAAACAAAGTAAAAGTGTTCAAACAAATAAAATGCAAGTACAAAAACATATGCAGGTTAGTCAAAGTAAGAAATATAGATATAAGTATGTAAGCTTGTATAGGAAGACAAAGAAAAGTAATACCAAATTATCTCAGCCGAAGGAAATAAAAATGTATATGGTACAATGCTAATTAATGCAGCCCCAAACTAGTATTTCCATCAGCCAACAAAAGGAAAAAATATCACTGAAGATTTGTACAACAAGTTTTATCACTTGTACAAAAAAAAATATTATAACCTGTAAACTGTTTTTTCCTACCAGTTTTCATTTTCCATTCGAGCTAAGTAAAACCAAAATAAACTCCATTTCAAAACTTAAGCAAACATTCTCAATCAAGACTCAACACAACAAAAGTGAGATGATTTAAGGAGGATCAAGATAGCAGCTTTTAAACAAGGGATGCTCTGTTCATTTCAAAACAGGTGAGTAACTTTGTTTTGATTTAAACTTATAAGTATAATCTGATGGTATATGTCTGTGAATGAGGATCTTAATACATATATATTTATATCTAAATGCTCTGTGAATATTTACATGATTTAAGTATGGGAAGCAGACTGTTGATTTCATATGTCCTCTGTCTCAGCTTTTAACACAGAGATTTCAATTCAAGAATCCTTTCTGCACAATCCACTCATTGTTTGGATTTAAGATCAAAACAACAAGTGTTTGTTTGACCCTAAACTAAATTTTAAAAATCAATTTAAATTCAAACAGTTGTAAATATCTCTGGGAAGCAAGAAATCTGAGCTAGTCTCCACATTCGTCAAAATACAAACATTTTTATTTTCGAATTCAGGTACAAAATCTAAATTGTTATACCTTGATATGATTTTTAAAACAAAATTTAGAATTTTTAGAAGAAGTAATTAAGAGCAGTTCGAGAGTGTCGCGATTTCTTCTTTTTGGCAATCTCTGGTGATTGGCTGGTTGGTGGTGGTCGCAGTTTGGACTAGTGATAGAGGGGCGAATGGGGGTTCGAGGAAAAATAAGGTGATGGTGTGAAGTTCATCGTGGAGGAGGCGGCAGGGTTTCAAAATTTTTAAACCTAATTTTTGTATGCTTGGTGATTTTCATCACCGCGATGCATTTACTAGATCGAGCGCCACAAGATTCAGGGGAATGGATGTTGAGGTGTTGCCGAGGTCATGGGAGAAGGTA
This sequence comes from Allium fistulosum, assembly GCA_030737815.1. Classification (NCBI taxonomy): domain Eukaryota; kingdom Viridiplantae; phylum Streptophyta; class Magnoliopsida; order Asparagales; family Amaryllidaceae; genus Allium; species Allium fistulosum. The sequence continues at coordinate 1,045,001,024 of CM060906.1, forward strand.
CTGGAGTTCCGGTGGGCGGAAGATCGTGAGCGACGGAATGACAGGTTCGAGATGGTTGTACCAAACTTCTTGTTCCAGGTTTGGATTTCGCACTTGATTTCGATTCGAGGCTCGGGCAGATGGTTGGGTGATCGCGGTGGGTTGCTGCGTGGTTAGGCGAGGTGTGGGAGTGATCATCGATGATCGGAGGGGGCTGCGGTGAGGGTACACGTGCACGGCGCAGTGATCGTGGCTGGTGAAGTTTGAGGTGTTGTGGGTTTTTGTACTCGAGTTTTACGCGGGTCGAATCGGGTTTTTACTCGAAGTTTTTGGGTTGTGACTCGAAGCAGGGAGGGGAGGCTCGAGTAAGTGATTGTTACAGTTCCTGAACCTGTTAAAAACTCCTGAAGCTTAACTTTAAGTTTATAACAAAGTTAAACTAAGTTAAATTAAAAAGTAAGGTATAAATTCAAGTTTAAATTCAGTTTACAAATTGAATTCAAGTTTATGTTTAAATTCAAATTTGAAATAAAATAAAAGTGTAAAGTTTTTAAAGGTGGGTTTCAGGTTTTGAAAACCTGATTATCTTCAGATTTAAATTTAATTTAAATTTCTTAAAAAGAGGGTTTTCAGGATTTAAAAATAAGCCTGGCAGTTTTCTCGATTTCAAAAGTATAGTGTAAAATCTGAAACAAATTTAAAACCCAGGTTAAATTAAGATCTTAAATCTAAATTCAATTTGAAATTTGAATCTTAGGTTTTGAAATTAAATAAAGTATATAACTTTAAATAATGTAAATAAGTAAGAGTAAAGCCTACTCTAATGATTTGAAATTTAAGAAGAAATTTTGTTAAAAATCCTTAAGTTTGAATTTAATGAGTTGGATTCATTAAATTGATAAGTTAATTAAAATGGACGGATAAAATTAATTAATAATGGGATTAATTAAGTAATTATAAGATTAAACCAATTACTAAAGGTTTAAGTTAATTATTAGTTAGGAAAAATTAAATTGTGATTAAAGATCATTAGTTTGAATAGATTAGATTTTAAACTAATGGTTAAATATTAATTAATTAAGAAAATTTAAGGTTAAATAATTTGTAATTAAATTACGATAATTAACCCGGATTAATAAATTGATACATCTGATTTAAATTAATCAGTTGATTAATAAATTCACTTGTGAATGTTTAGATTCCATTGAATGTTAAATTGTTTGATATCCCTGATATATGATGCTTTGTGATACGTCCTGATTTATGTCGTGATCTGTGATTCCTGTTTCTGTGAGATATTACTATGTGAATATGAAACCCCATGGCCCGTAAAACGGCACTTAAATTTCGATGCGACAGGGAGTCGGATTCCAGTTGGTTATCCGAAACCCACATCGAATTGTATTGATGAATCTTTGTGACCGATAAATTTATTTTATCTATGAATCTGTGAATGAAGATAAGCGTTATCGATTATACCGCTTATCGATATATCCGTGATGATTGATGTGCACTATTGTGTGAAACCCCTGGACTACACTTTTACACACACAAAAATATGGATTTCACGTGGAAATCAGTTAAGTCACAGATAATTTAAATTTGTTGTTTTTGAAATTGAAATTGAAATTTCAATTGATTTTGAAATTGGAAATTTGGGTTTAAAGTGAAAAGCTTTTGAAATAGAATTTCAAAGATAAAAGTTATTTTGAATAACTTAATCGAGTTATGAAAATTTAAATAATTGGATTTAAATTTGAATTCAAGTTTGAAATTGAATCCTATGATTTGAAACTAGGGATTGAAAATGTTATAAATGTGTTTGTATGAATCTAAACCATTTAAAAGTGAAATTTTGAGAATTTGAATTTAACCCAAAGACTTTAACTCGTATGAATGAATCAGATTTTCTGAAATGGAACTTTTTGTTTTTAAAAGATAAAAGCTTTCATATAAGAAATGAAATTCTAATTTAGTTAAAGGAATTTCAAGATTGAATTGAAAATGGTTTTCCAAGTTATGAATGAATTGTTTTGAAAAGCTATGAATTGAATCTGTTTATTTTTAACAGATTTAAAATAACGATTGGTTTAAATCATTCGAAATGGGATTGTTTTGAAAGCTATAAGTTAAATCTTGATTTAAAGATTTAACAAGTTAATCAAACTGAAATGGAATTTGATTTGGAAAATCTGTGAATGAATCTTTTGTTTAAAAGATTAAAGTGTGGAAATTGTTTAAACCATTTAAGGTTGTTAAAATGAATCTTCTTGTTTAAAGATTTAAAATGGTAATTTGTTAAACCATTTGAAAAGAAAAGTTTTGGGTAATAAGTTGTGACTTAATTGAAATCTCATATCCATATGTTTTTAAAATATTACGCTCACTATTCGGTTTAGCCGGGAGAGGACCTTTGGGTCGTATAACCCATTCCGAATATGTGATACGTCGTATATGGATAGCATTTGAAGACCGGTGTTGAAGACCGGATATTTTTGAAAACGGAAGGATTACCGTCGAGTTACTCTGCATCGACTGATCCCCGATATAGAGGTTTTATCACCCTTAGTGACGGGAAGTCCGGACGTGATTGGAAATTATCCGGAATTGCAAGGGCTTCGTGAGAAGTGCCTTCGGTTCTGTTCGAACCCGGAACAGACTTGTATGGATACATGTCTGACATTACACTTTGAGATATAAAGCCGATTTCTTTCAAATACATATCTGTTTGGTGGCGGAGAATTTATTCTCTTAGCTTAACACCCTTCTCTGAGACGTACGAGCTCAGAGGTTATGTAGTTGAAATTTATCAGCGATATATTCCCAATTTGGTAATGTGGCATGCTGAGTGTTGCTGTGTGATGATCAGTGTTTGATCATTTGTGATATGATCATTTGTTTGATCATTTATCTTTGTGATCATAGGTTGATCATCTGTTGACCCAAAGCGTGGCTTTTTGAAAAAGCGTAGCTTTGTGGACGAGACTTCGTCAGGGCCTCACAACCCGGAAATGGTCGAAACAGGAATGTTGCGGCAAGGTTATGAGGGTCGCGCCCTTTAGGGTATGTCATTTCCTTCTGGAAAAGGGTGGTATCATGGTATGGAGCCCAGATACTTACTCATGTGGATACACTTTATTATGTGTGATGTTGGTTTAGAGGCGCCTTGGATAAAGGTCCCAAAGGACCGGGGGGTGGCATATTCGTGAGTTACCTGTTACAGGGGTAACCCGGCCTTGTTTGGCAGAGAGCAGTTTGTCTCTCGGGACGTCCAGCCAGAGGCGATCCCATGCGGCGGAAAGGAAGTTCCTTAGCCTGACCATTTGTTGGAAATCCATTTCTCCAATACGGAACTTGTACGGTTTTAGTTGTATTACCTGCTATGGAATGTGGCGGTAACCTGCTATTGAACATAGTAGCTATAATAGGCATACGATACTGGTCGTATGTTGGCTAAGATTAATATTATACTTTCGAAATGTTTTCTGCACTATGCACTAATAATAATATCAAGATGATTTGGCGTAGTAAGCATCTTTGACTATCATAAGAAGAAATCTCCTCCAATTCTGCGTTTGCATTGTGTGTGTGGCGGGAGGTCTTATGGTAGTTTCATTTTCTAAAAGCATTGCGGATTTCAATGTTTAAAATCCTTTGTTGTTGTTTAAAGATAAACTGTTTTTGTTGCTCACACCAGTCCCATGACTGATCCGGAGTTTATTGTTCCCTTCCTAAACTCTGGGTGCCCACTATTTTCCACACGGGCAGTCTAGAGTTGGGTTTTTCAGATATTCAGGTTTAGTAGATTATCTGGAGCTAGTTCATTCATCGGAGTTGCTTATCTTGGAGTTGTGGATTCATTCTTGTCTGAAGATCATTTTGGAGTTATCATTTCTATTGATATTGTTCCGCTGCTGATGTTATCTTTTCTTTTCCGCTGCTATTTGTGGTATCATATCTCTGATGTATATTGATATTCATTGTATCACTCTGTTGTATCAGATATTATATATCAATGTATTATTCTTTTCTTCCGCTGTGTTATTTACTTAATTGTGTTATAGCTCCGGCGAATCGGATTTGTACGGTCGAATCTGCGGCATTCTAGTACAATGTGAAGTACGGATGTTGATTTTCGAGCGGGCAAAACCCGAGTCGTTACACGTGGTATCAGAGCTAAGGTTGAACTTTAGCTCAGGAGTATAACACGTTAAGTAGCTCATTAGAGATAGGGTGAAGTATACCCTAGAATGAGTATCCTTAGATATCCGTCGTGTGCCTCAGTAAATTCTCTTGCTATCCACTGATAGTGAGTATGAGTGTAAGAAGAGGACGAGATAGGGGACGGAGGGGATACGACTAGAAATGGTCAATACTCTGTAACAACAAGGAAGCAATCTTTTTGTCTATCCATCTCTTTGTTCGTCATCTTTTCTCAATTCTTCGGTAGTTTCTGGTAGATCCAGGAAGAAGATTCGATGTATTAAAATGGGACATAAACTCCAGATAGACCAAAATTGTTTGTTTGGATGTATTGGTTGCCTTGTTTGCTTTGTTTGCTATGGTTGATAGATATGCTTTAATTTCTAAACTAAAAATTTTGAAATGGTATCCATACACCTATCTATTCTTTGGGTCCCAATATATTCTACGAATGGTTAGTTATCACTTCGAACTGACCGATGCCACTGCATATTTCGTAGATCTGGATAACCCGAGTATCTTGTGAAGTGTCAAACAGATTCGTTCTTGTATCTATTGTTGATATTCTGATTTGGTAAGCGAAATGCAGAACAGATGTTCAGTTGATGAAATATTCTTCATCTATCTTTTTGTCTCCTTGGTAATTTCGAGGACGAAATTCTTTTAAGGGGGGAAGTCTGTAACGACCCCGAATTTTATAAATATTTAAAATGATAATTTATTGAATTTTTGAATTAATATTTGTGAGATTAAACGATAAATGGATTGCGAGTTTCCCCGAGACGAATAAATTTGTGTTAAATCAATTAAATTTAAATATTGTATATATATGTGAATATATATATATATATATGTATATGTGATATATGAGTCAATTTGAATTGGGTTTTGGAAATATAATGAATGAATGCAAATGTAAGAAAAATAAAATATAATAAAATGTATTCAAGTATGAAACCAGACAACAACAACACAAATGCAACTATGTACAAGCAAAAATGTAGATAAGTGTTCAAACATGAAGACAAGTATAAACAAATACACTCAAGTATGAGCTTGCAAGTGAAGACAGTAAAGTATTTTCATACACAAGCAAAAAGATAAGTATGCGGCTAGAAAATCATAAACAAATGCATAAATAAGAAACAAAACAAAGTAAAAGTGTTCAAACAAATAAAATGCAAGTACAAAAACATATGCAGGTTAGTCAAAGTAAGAAATATAGATATAAGTATGTAAGCTTGTATAGGAAGACAAAGAAAAGTAATACCAAATTATCTCAGCCGAAGGAAATAAAAATGTATATGGTACAATGCTAATTAATGCAGCCCCAAACTAGTATTTCCATCAGCCAACAAAAGGAAAAAATATCACTGAAGATTTGTACAACAAGTTTTATCACTTGTACAAAAAAAATATTATAACCTGTAAACTGTTTTTTCCTACCAGTTTTCATTTTCCATTCGAGCTAAGTAAAACCAAAATAAACTCCATTTCAAAACTTAAGCAAACATTCTCAATCAAGACTCAACACAACAAAAGTGAGATGATTTAAGGAGGATCAAGATAGCAGCTTTTAAACAAGGGATGCTCTGTTCATTTCAAAACAGGTGAGTAACTTTGTTTTGATTTAAACTTATAAGTATAATCTGATGGTATATGTCTGTGAATGAAGATCTTAATACATATATATTTATATCTAAATGCTCTGTGAATATTTACATGATTTAAGTATGGGAAGCAGGCTGTTGATTTCATATGTCCTTTGTCTCAGCTTTTAACACAGAGATTTCAATTCAAGAATCCTTTCTGCACAATCCACTCATTGTTTGGATTTAAGATCAAAACAACAAGTGTTTGTTTGACCCTAAACTAAATTTTAAAAATCAATTTAAATTCAAACAGTTGTAAATATCTCTGGGAAGCAAGAAATCTGAGCTAGTCTCCACATTCGTCAAAATACAAACATTTTTATTTTCGAATTCAGGTACAAAATCTAAATTGTTATACCTTGATATGATTTTTAAAACAAAATTTAGAATTTTTAGAAGAAGTAATTAAGAGCAGTTCGAGAGTGTCGCGATTTCTTCTTTTTGGCAATCTCTGGTGATTGGCTGGTTGGTGGTGGTCGCAGTTTGGACTAGTGATAGAGGGGCGAATGGGGGTTCGAGGAAAAATAAGGTGATGGTGTGAAGTTCATCGTGGAGGAGGCGGCAGGGTTTCAAAATTTTTAAACCTAATTTTTGTATGCTTGGTGATTTTCATCACCGCGATGCATTTACTGGATCGAGCGCCACAAGATTCAAGGGAATGGATGTTGAGGTGTTGCCGAGGTCATGGGAGAAGGTACTGGAGTTCCGGTGGGCGGAAGATCGTGAGCGACGGCATGACAGGTTCGAGATGGTTGAACCAAACTTCTTGTTCCAGGTTTGGATTTCGCACTTGATTTCGATTCGAGGCTCGGGCAGATGGTTGGGTGATCGCGGTGGGTTGTTGCGTGGTTAGGCGAGGTGTGGGAGTGATCATCGATGATCGGAGGGGGCTGCGGTGAGGGTACACGTGCACGGCGCAGTGATCGTGGCTGGTGAAGTTTGAGGTGTTGTGGGTTTTTGTACTCGAGTTTTACGCGGGTCGAATCGGGTTTTTACTCGAAGTTTTTGGGTTGTGACTCGAAGCAGGGAGGGGAGGCTCGAGTAAGTGATTGTTACAGTTCCTGAACCTGTTAAAAACTCCTGAAGCTTAACTTTAAGTTTATAACAAAGTTAAACTAAGTTAAATTAAAAAGTAAGGTATAAATTCAAGTTTAAATTCAGTTTACAAATTGAATTCAAGTTTATGTTTAAATTCAAATTTGAAATAAAATAAAAGTGTAAAGTTTTTAAAGGTGGGTTTCAGGTTTTGAAAACCTGATTATCTTCTGATTTAAATTTAATTTAAATTTCTTAAAAAGAGGGTTTTCAGGATTTAAAAATAAGCCTGGCAGTTTTCTCGATTTCAAAAGTATAGTGTAAAATCTGAAACAAATTTAAAACCCAAGTTAAATTAAGATCTTAAATCTAAATTCAATTTGAAATTTGAATCTTAGGTTTTGAAATTAAATAAAGTATATAACTTTAAATAATGTAAATAAGTAAGAGTAAAGCCTACTCTAATGATTTGAAATTTAAGAAGAAATTTTGTTAAAAATCCTTAAGTTTGAATTTAATGAGTTGGATTCATTAAATTGATAAGTTAATTAAAATGGACGGATAAAATTAATTAATAATGGGATTAATTAAGTAATTATAAGATTAAACCAATTACTAAAGGTTTAAGTTAATTATTAGTTAGGAAAAATTAAATTGTGATTAAAGATCATTAGTTTGAATAGATTAGATTTTAAACTAATGGTTAAATATTAATTAATTAAGAAAATTTAAGGTTAAATAATTTGTAATTAAATTACGATAATTAACCCGGATTAATAAATTGATACATCTGATTTAAATTAATTAGTTGATTAATAAATTCACTTGTGAATGTTTAGATTCCATTGAATGTTAAATTGTTTGATATCCCTGATATATGATGCTTTGTGATACGTCCTGATTTATGTCGTGATCTGTGATTCCTGTTTCTGTGAGATATTACTATGTGAATATGAAACCCCATGGCCCGTAAAACGGCACTTAAATTTCGATGCGACAGGGAGTCGGATTCCAGTTGGTTATCCGAAACCCACATCGAATTGTATTGATGAATCTTTGTGACCGATAAATTTATTTTATCTATGAATCTATGAATGAAGATAAGCGTTATCGATTATACCACTTATCGATATATCTGTGATGATTGATGTGCACTATTGTGTGAAACCCCTGGACTACACTTTTACACACACAAAAATATGGATTTCACGTGGAAATCAGTTAAGTCACAGATAATTTAAATTTGATGTTTTTGAAATTGAAATTGAAATTTCAATTGATTTTGAAATTGGAAATTTGGGTTTAAAGTGAAAAGCTTTTGAAATAGAATTTCAAAGATAAAAGTTATTTTGAATAACTTAATCGAGTTATGAAAATTTAAATAATTGGATTTAAATTTGAATTCAAGTTTGAAATTGAATCCTATGATTTGAAACTAGGGATTGAAAATGTTATAAATGTGTTTGTATGAATCTAAACCATTTAAAAGTGAAATTTTGAGAATTTGAATTTAACCCAAAGACTTTAACTCGTATGAATGAATCAGATTTTCTGAAATGGAACTGTTTGTTTTTAAAAGATAAAAGCTTTCATATAAGAAATGAAATTCTAATTTAGTTAAAGGAATTTCAAGATTGAATTGAAAATGGTTTTCCAAGTTATGAATGAATTGTTTTGAAAAGCTATGAATTGAATCTGTTTATTTTTAACAGATTTAAAATAACGATTGGTTTAAATCATTCGAAATGGGATTGTTTTGAAAGCTATAAGTTAAATCTTGATTTAAAGATTTAACAAGTTAATCAAACTGAAATGGAAATTGATTTGGAAAATCTGTGAATGAATCTTTTGTTTAAAAGATTAAAGTGTGGAAATTGTTTAAACCATTTAAGGTTGTTAAAATGAATCTTCTTGTTTAAAGATTTAAAATGGTAATTTGTTAAACCATTTGAAAAGAAAAGTTTTGGGTAATAAGTTGTGACTTAATTGAAATCTCATATCCATATGTTTTTAAAATATTACGCTCACTATTCGGTTTAGCCGGGAGAGGACCTTTGGGTCGTATAACCCATTCCGAATATGTGATACGTCGTATATGGATAGCATTTGAAGACCGGTGTTGAAGACCGGATATTTTTGAAAACGGAAGGATTACCGTCGAGTTACTCTGCATCGGCTGATCCCCGATATAGAGGTTTTATCACCCTTAGTGACGGGAAGTCCGGACGTGATTGGAAATTATCCGGAATTGCAAGGGCTTCATGAGAAGTGCCTTCGGTTCTGTTCGAACCCGGAACAGACTTGTATGGATACATGTCTGACATTACACTTTGAGATATAAAGCTGATTTCTTTCAAATACATATCTGTTTGGTGGCGGAGAATTTATTCTCTTAGCTTAACACCCTTCTCTGAGACGTACGAGCTCAGAGGTTATGTAGTTGAAATTTATCAGCGATATATTCCCAATTTGGTAATGTGGCATGCTGAGTGTTGCTGTGTGATGATCAGTGTTTGATCATTTGTGATATGATCATTTGTTTGATCATTTATCTTTGTGATCATAGGTTGATCATCTGTTGACCCAAAGCGTGGCTTTTTGAAAAAGCGTAGCTTTGTGGACGAGACTTCGTCAGGGCCTCACAACCCGGAAATGGTCGAAACAGGAATGTTGCGGCAAGGTTATGAGGGTCGCGCCCTTTAGGGTATGTCATTTCCTTCTGGAAAAGGGTGGTATCATGGTATGGAGCCCAGATACTTACTCATGTGGATACACTTTATTATGTGTGATGTTGGTTTAGAGGCGCCTCGGATAAAGGTCCCAAAGGACCGGGGGGTGGCATATTCGTGAGTTACCTATTACAGGGATAACCCGACCTTGTTTGGCAGAGAGCAGTTTGTCTCTCGGGACGTCCAGCCAGAGGCGATCCCATGCGGCGGAAAGGAAGTTCCTTAGCCTGACCATTTGTTGGAAATCCATTTCTCCAATACGGAACTTGTACGGTTTTAGTTGTATTACCTGCTATGGAATGTGGCGGTAACCTGCTATTGAACATAGTAGCTATAGTAGGCATACGATACTGGTCGTATGTTGGCTAAGATTAATATTATACTTTCGAAATGTTTTCTGCACTATGCACTAATAATAATATCAAGATGATTTGGCGTAGTAAGCATCTTTGACTATCATAAGAAGAAATCTCCTCCAATTCTGCGTTTGCATTGTGTGTGTGGCGGGAGGTCTTATGGTAGTTTCATTTTCTAAAAGCATTGCGGATTTCAATGTTTAAAATCCTTTGTTGTTGTTTAAAGATAAACTGTTTTTGTTGCTCACACCAGTCCCATGACTGATCCGGAGTTTATTGTTCCCTTCCTAAACTCTGGGTGCCCACTATTTTCCACACGGGCAGTCTAGAGTTGGGTTTTTCATATATTCAGGTTTAGTAGATTATCTGGAGCTAGTTCATTCATCGGAGTTGCTTATCTTGGAGTTGTGGATTCATTCTTGTCTGAAGATCATTTTGGAGTTATCATTTCTATTGATATTGTTCCGCTGCTGATGTTATCTTTTCTTTTCCGCTGCTATTTGTGGTATCATATCTCTGATGTATATTGATATTCATTGTATCACTCTGTTGTATCAGATATTATATATCAATGTATTATTCTTTTCTTCCGCTGTGTTATTTACTTAATTGTGTTATAGCTCCGACGAATCGGATTTGTACGGTCGAATCTGCGGCATTCTAGTACAATGTGAAGTACGGATGTTGATTTTCGAGCGGGCAAAACCCGAGTCGTTACATAAAATCTTAAAACTTAAAAGAAATACGATAGAGACCTATATAGCTTTAATACATAAACAAATCCTTTAGTTTATATAAACTTTTGTACAACAGATTTTTATATATATAAACAAACCGGACCATGCATACAATTCAATAGTTCAAAGATGTGGGCTAATATATATACAAACTGTTCGACAGATCATTACAAATAAATCATAGTATACATGACTTACCGGTTTAAATATAAAACCCATACAGTACACAAATATGATCCACTCCTTAAATGCCAATATACAGCCTTCACTACCCAACATATACAACATATTAAATAATGTACACCCTGACACGCTATGAGCTAATATATTACTAGCTAGATGATTACTAACAAGGTACAAACTTATAACTTTTAAAATAGTATAAATAATACTTACAGTACATATACATATGTAGAACGTTATATGTATAAATTGTAATATATAACAAAACTGTTAGTTAAATATGTAAATATAACAACACATTATATATATAAACTAAAAACATATAAATGGTATACCTAAGATAGATGCCACGACTGGATTACAAGCCGGTGGTTGAAAGGAACGGTAGATCTCGTGGTAGGTGCTGCCGTGAAAAGGTATGGCGCGGCGAGGTTGGCCGGAGGCGAGTGGAAGGTGAAGATGAAGTTCACGGTGAGGCGCAAGGAGGTGGGAGTTAAGGACGTGACTGCCCGGCGAAAGCTATGGGATGGAGCACGGGAGGGAGGAGCTACAGGCCGAGGCTGCGTACGGTGGTGAGGTGGTCGAGCGATGGGCGGATGGTCATGGAAAGGAGAACTGGGTTGCGGAGTGCGGTGGCTGGTTGCGTGGCTGATGGCAGTGGACTACGGAGACGTGGTTTGGATGAAGAAGGCTACTGGGTTTGATGTGATGCGGTGAGGAGTGAAAAGCAAAGCAGGTAGGAGAAAGATGTTCAGCAAAAGAAACGTGCCAGAAGATAAAAAGAATTAAATGAACCCATTTTAATTCAAAACCAGGGACTAGGAATGGCCACGTACGGTTTTCAAGAATAATAAAAGCAAAAGGCTGTTCGTTTTTCAACCGTTGGGAAATTTGAATGGACACAAGAATCAAAAAGTTCAAACGGATACCGATATGGTTAATCGATTCAACCGATTCCGTCGTGCATCGGACGTCAAAACACAAAAATGAGTATACCGTAAAGATCAGTACGACGAGACGATCAAAACGGTATACAGATATCAGTGGTACGATTTGAATTATAAAAATTCGAATTTTTCTACTATGAAAAATGCAAGAAAAACACTGAAAAATAAGATCGACGGAGCCAAAGATGTCCGAATTTGGAAAAACGACAAACTGACATCTTGCTCAGAAGATAGTTTAGAATTTTTCTATGTAAAAATATTTTGATTTTGAAAACGTTTTATTTTCAACGCTTTTTAACTGATTAAATTGAAGTAAATTTACGCACGAAATAAACTTCCATATTTTCGGACGAAAATTTACCAGTCGCTATGTTTAACTAGACGTATTCCAAATATTAAATTTTTATTTCAAAATTTTATCGTTTAAAATTTCATAAAATTTCAACTAATTACGTTATTAAACGGTTGAAATTTACGGGTCGTTACAGGAAGATGAAGTGCACGGCTAAGATCTAGGGTGAGGGAATGAACGGCCAGATTTGAAGGTTGTAAAAATATAAAAGAAGATATTGAATTTATTATATTTTAAAGTTCGTATAAACTTTAAAACACCATAACTTTTTCATACGAGGTCCGTTTCGCACGAAATGAATTATGTCGGGTTCATTTTGTCGAGCTCTTCGCAGTGGAGCTAGTTTGGAGTCAATTGGAGTCAGTGAAAATTTTGAGTAAAATTAAACGCGCGTTTAATTTTATTTGAAATAAAATACTGCAACCGTTATTGAAAGCAAGGTGAGAACTTCTCACTCAATCGAATATTTGTTTCAATTTAAATTTTAAATAGTTAGATTTAAAATTGCTTGATTGTGTGGATTGAATGATATTTGTTATCTATTGTGTTAAATAGACCATATACGCCATATATTAAGCGGATGTTATTTATTAAAAACATATACCGCGATAATTCTACCATGAAGTGGAATTGGTATTATATATGTATTTGGAGTTGATTTCCCGCATTATATAGCGGATGAGACCTTATTGTGCCGCATAATAGCGGATAGTATTTTATAAATCCCATATACCGCGATATTCCACTTCGAAGTGGAATTGGTATTGTGCTAATATCAGTGGATGTAGGGAAACAGGTTGGAGGGATCCAACTGGATTCCTCAAATTATATGAATTTATTTCATATGCTGTGTGATTATATATTTATAATCTGTGAATGATTATATTTGTGATTGAATGTGTTGAAGGCTATAATTTAGCCGAATGTATTTTTGGTATCGTTGGATACCAGAAATAAATAAAATTGGATTTTTGAAATTAAAGTTGAAATTTTAAGTAAATTCTTTTGAAAGAATTGGGTGAATTTAAAAGAAGGAATTTTAAAAGCATAGAGTTAATTTTCGAAATCTTATCGAATTATTTCTAAAATATGGTAAAAGATTTTTATAAATGGATCTGGAATAGTGTTATTCGAAAGTTGGAAAATTTATTTAAAATGGAATTTTAAATGGTTTGGAAGAGATAAATGAATTTATTTTAAACAGGTGATGAATTTCTTGAAATCCAATTAATAATTGATTTGGTATTTGAAAATAGATCTTTGGGAAATCGATGAAAATTTATTTGGTGTTGAATTAAAATGGATTTGGTGTCGAAATAAATTTGGAAATCGATTTGTAAAATGGTTTGGGATTTGAAATAAATTTAGAAATCAATTTGTAATTGATTTGGTGTTTTGAAAGTGGATATTTGGAAAACGACTTGAAAATCGTGTATAAGTGAATATTTGGAAATTTAAATTCACAATGGAATTTATAAAGGAAAGGGAAATTTGTTTTGAAAATAAACATTGATTTATTTTTAAGTGTGGAAATATATTTACAGATTTGGAACGTAAATTTGAAATAAATCGATAAGGATTTATTTAATTGGTTTAAATGGACCATTTTGTGATGAAGTGTGAAAATGTGATTTGAAATTGGTTTTCAAATGTTAAAGTGTGGAAAAATATATATCTTGTGAAGATATCTTGAAAGTAAATAATTTGGGAATAATTATTTAAATCTAATGATTGTTGTGATATGTTGTTGATAGTTAAATAACCGACTATCAATATTTGCCTTTGAAATGGCACTTGATTTGTTTTTAAAACAAACGCTCACTATTCGGGTTAGCGGGGAAAAGACCTTTGTGTCATATAACCCATTCTGAATTAGTGATACAACAATATGGATCGTATTGAAGACCGGTGTTGAAGACCGGATATTTTCGAAAATGAAAGGACAACCTATCGAACGTCTCTGCACCGAGTTGCTCCGGTATAGAGATTTATATCACTCTTCTTGTGATGGGAAGTCCAGACGTGATTAGTGAATATCTGGATTGCAAGGGCTTCTTTGGAAGTGCCTTCGGTTCCGTTCGATCCCGAAACGGACTTGTATGGATGTGAGTCTGACATTACACTTTGAGATGTAAAGTTGGTTTCTATCAAATACATTTCTGTAGGTGGCGGAGAATTTATTCTCTTAGCTTAACACCCTTCTCTAAGACGTACGAGCTCAGAGGTTATCTAGTTGATGGTTACTAGTGATACATTCCCAATTTGGTAATGTGGCATACGAAGTGCTGTTGATCATTTGTTGATCAAAGCATGGCTTTGTGAAAAGGCGTGGCTTTGTGAAAAAGCGTGGCTTTGTGAAAAAGCGTGGCTTTATGAAAAAGCGTAGCTTTGTGGACGAGACTTCGTCGAGCCTCACAACCCGGTAATGGTCGAAACAGGAATGTTGCGGCAAAGGTTTTTAGGGGTAGCGCCCCTAGGGTATGTCATTTCCTTCTGGATATAAAGGTGATATCATGGTATGGAGCCCAGATATTTTACCTATGTTGATGCTGCAAATTTATTATACTTTGTGGTTGTTGCTTTGTGGTTGAGGATCCTCGGATAAAGGTCGGTGACGACCGGGGGATGACATAGCTCGTGTGTTAGTTACCTAGTTACAGCTTGGTTAAAGCGTGAGGTAGCGTCGGCCTTGTGTTTGCAGAGATTCGGTTAGGTTCTCGGGGCGTCTTTCCAGAGGCGTTTCCATTTCGGTGTAAGGAAGTTCCTTTACCTGACCATTTGTTGGAAATCCAAAGAAACAATACGAAATCTGTACGGTTTTGGTTGTATTACCTGCTATGGAATGTGGCGGTAACCTGCTATTGAACATGGTAGCTATAGTAAGCATACAATAATGGTTGTATGCTGGCTAAGATTAATATTATATTTTCGAAATGGTTTTCGAAACTATGCACTAATGATAATATTATCGAATGATTTTGCGTAGTAAGCATTTTTGACTATCATAAGAAGAAATCTCCTCCAATTCTGCGTTTTCATTGTGTGTGTGGCGGGAGGTCTTATGGTAGTTTCATTTTCCAAAAGCAATGCGAAATTGTTTTATTTTCTTTGTGAAGATAAACTGTTTTAAGTTCTCACACCAGTCACCATGACTGACCTGGAGTTTATTGTTCATTTCCTAAACTCTGGGTGCCCATCATTTTCCACACGGGCAGTCTAGAGTTTGGTTATCGGGTCATTCTGGATTCAGGAGATGCTGTGGAGCTCAGTGGCGAGTTGGATGGTGAGGCGTATCACTTGTATATGATATTATTTATTCCGTTGTGTATTCTGTATGAGGACAAGTTTGTATAACTGTCCATTGATGTATTGTTGTTATAAACTCTGATGATGATGTAATGTGTAAACTGATATAATTCTTTGATTTAAATATTATTCATTTATCTATTATATGTTGTTCCGCTGCGAATGTGAGATTCTGATATTGTTTTGTGTTCTTCTGTTGTTTCTTCTTTCTTTTTCTTCTGTCTTCTTCTACCTCTTCTTTTTCTCCATAATAATTCGGTTTTTCGGCATTCGATTGTTCGGAAGTTGATACAGTGGACGTATTAATGTCGATTTTCGAGCGTCGAAAAATTGCGATCATTACATTTGGTATCAGAGCATATGGTTAAGCGATAACTTTGGCTCTGTTGGGTGTTACTCATTAGAGATAGAGTCAGTAGTACTCTAGAATGAGTGTGAGTGTAATAATAGATACGAGTGCGTATTTGTTAGTGAATATGAAATTGTTTTATATTGTGTTTGCTTATCCGTTGAGCTGTTTCTGAATTCTGGTTGGTATGTAGGATGCCATATTATCGATAGGGGTTTCTATACACTTAAACGAGGCAAGTCGACATAGTATCATTTTAAATTGGGTAAATGAAATAATTTTACCTTGATTATATTTTGTATATAAAGGAATAATTTTCCAAGAAATTATTAAAGTGTATATGAATTGATTATTGGTTGTTGAAAATGTGAATATATATAAATCAATAAAAGTTGTTTGAATAAATTGTATAAAAGCAACAATTGTATAAGTATAGAATTATAATTAAAATGATTTACAATTGTGAAATAATCTTGTATAAGTAAAGTAAAATAGTGAAATTATATGAGAAAAGGATTTATAAAGGTGATTTATCAATAAAAAGGAAATTTTGAAAAGAATATTAAGCATTGAATTCACTATTGTTGCTAAGAAATAATAAGGGTGATGACTGCAGCATCATCAGTATCATTTTCGAGTTTCTGTGTGATCGATTTGCTACCATAGTAAATTGAAAATTGAAGTTTTGTTGTGATAAACAAAATTTAAATTAAAATCCAAGTTGAAATTGATAATTATAAGTGAAATGAGTTTTGAACTTATAATATGATTTGGAAGTTAAATAAATAAGTTGTATAACTTATAAAATGAGAAGATGTAAGTGAAACCAAATGATAAAATGGTTAAACAAGTTTTGTTAAGCAAAATAAAATTTGATTTTGATTAAGTAATGAATTTGACTTAAGTAGAAGTTAAATAAAATTGAATTTGAGTTAAATTAGCAATGAACTTAAGTTGCATAGTGGAAATTTAAGTGAAGTTAAACAAATGATGTTTAATTGGAATATAACTTAAGTAATGATGAATGAAGTTGATTTTGATATCGAAGTATATTAATAAAGTGAATTAATGAACTGAAGTAATGGGTTTGAACTTGAGTTATATAAATGAAATTCAACTTTATTTGTAAAATGAATTAGCAATTGAATTAATAAATGAATTGAATGTTAATCAATCGAATGTGAATGAATTGATATGGAATAATCAATGTAAGTGTTAATTCATTAAAGCTAATGTCATTGGGAATTGAATAATTGAATGGAAGCCAATTTAATATTAAACCTATTGGAATTAAAAAAATGTTGAACCAAATTGAATGTGAAGTAAAGTAAATTGAATGAATTTGGTTGTGTTGAATATACATTGGTTGTTATATGATTGTTGGTTGATTGTATATAGTATAATTCATTAAGTGTTAATGAAATTGAATTGATAAAATTGAAAGCTATGTAATTGAATTTGAATTGGAAGTGAACCAACTTGAATGTAAATTAGTGAATGTGAACTAATTGAAAATGAATACATGAACGGTTTGAAAATTTTGTTGAAAGCATTCGAATTCGTTTTGAAACCATATAAATTGCTTATGGGAATTATTTTGTTTACATTGCTTATGAAAACTTTGTGTTTGTTATTGAAAATTAATGAAATGTTAATAATTTCCTATATATGTCACTTACATGTTTAAACTGAGTAAGTACAGGTGTCGTGGCTGCCGTTCGGCTGATTTGGGTTGCGCTAAAATTCTTAATAAATAACTGCTTTGCTTAAAAATGCTAAAAAGGTACGCCTACGCAATAAAAATAGGAAATATGAACTGTTTTTCTGCTTTTCCGACCGTGTGGGTCGATGTATATATATTTATGTCTATTGTGATCCTAATACGATTGAACCGCGCAAAGGAGACGCTGGCGAATTTTTCGGAAAATTTAAGGCGTTAGAAAATTTTTGAAAAATTTGGAAAAAAAAATTGTTAACGGAAAAAAATAGATTTCCAAATTGTAATGAAAGAATAGGAATTGAACTAGAAAATGGAAACCATAGTTTTGGTTGAAGTTAAAGGTTTTGGAAAAGGTGAATATAAAATTTTCATGAAGTGGATTTTTGAAAAGTTAATGGATTTGGGCATTTTTCTTACTTTGCAATTTCGAGGACGAAATTCTTTTAAGGGGGGAAGTTTGTAACGACCCAGAATTTCCATCATTTGAAATTCGTATATTTAATTGATTTTAAATATTAACAAGTAAGATTTGTAAGTCGAATAAATTTAATTTTTGAATATCTGGATTTAATTGGGTAATTTAAATCGATAAGTTAATATTTGAAATTGTGTAAATAATTGCAAATTGGGTTTAATGTGTATAAAAATGATTTATAAAGTTATATTAAATCATATTGGAGTTAGAATGATATTTGTAAACTTTTAAAATTGAATTAAAAGTTAAATTGTGAAAATTGAATATTTTAATATTTAATTCACGACTAAAAATAGTCATTTTTCAAACATTCTCGGATTTCAACGAAACTAGTTTCATCGGATCCATAATGTTATATTATTGTAAGATTTCAAATTTCGTGTCAGTCGGGTTTACGGTTTGTCTGGGACAAGCCAAAACGCATTGAAATCGGTTTAAATCGATTTGATTTAAATTTTATCGTTTGTTTCCGTAACTCTCACATACGATCGAATTAGCTCTCGAAACACGTTCCATTGTGTTCGGAACGTGGGGTAAACCCTAGAAACGCCAGCCGGCACTCTCGATTCGGAGTTCGGAAAATTTTCGATGAATAGTGTTTTGTGAAATTTTCTATAAAAGGACCTAGATTTACACAATTACAAACCAACTAGGGTTTCTTCTTCCAGCCGGCCCTAATTACGTTTAATGGCCAGAATTTCATCTTCTTCTCTTCTTAATCTCTCTTAATCCCTAAAGAATTAGCAAATACTTTCAACTACAAACTTGAAGAGGATTACGAGAGCTTCAAATCCATACGGATATGATTATCCAATTCGCAACGATGAAGGGGGAAAAGGGCGCGTTCGTTCCTTGTTTATGCACGTTTTTCTATGCATGGGGGAGGATGAGTTCATCATTGTTGAAGGTGGAGGTGGAGTTTGTGACGAGCATTTGAATGGACGTCTCCGATCGTTGTCTAGTCGAGTGAAGTGGCCACGGCGATTAGGGTTTTGATGGCGGCTATGGGTTGATGTCACATACCGAAATTTTCGACTTTCGAAAATTCGACATCGATACTCACTTTATCGACTGCCGAGAAATCGAGTGCCGGAAACTCCAATAGTGAGGGTTTTAAAAAGAAGAAATAGAAGAAAAGATAGAAGAAAAAGAGAAGAAGAAGAAAGAAGAAAGAAGAACAACAGAACAACACAGAACAGAAAACAATATCAGAATCTTACACATCGCAGCGGAACAATATATAATAGATAACACTAGTCTTTTAAAACAAAGAACTATATCAGTTTATACATACATCAATCAGAGTCGATATACAACAATGGACAGTTTTATAAACTTGTCCTCATACAGAATACACAACGGAATAAATAAATAATTACGGATACAAATACTACGTCTCGTCATCCAGCTTATCTCC
This sequence comes from Allium fistulosum, assembly GCA_030737815.1. Classification (NCBI taxonomy): domain Eukaryota; kingdom Viridiplantae; phylum Streptophyta; class Magnoliopsida; order Asparagales; family Amaryllidaceae; genus Allium; species Allium fistulosum. Next base: position 1,045,020,464 of record CM060906.1, read on the forward strand.
AAAGCTCCAGAATATCCTGATAACATAACTCTAGACTGCCCGTGTGGAAATTGGTGGGCACCCAGAGTTTAGAAGGGAAACAATAAACTCCTAGTCAGTCATGGTGACTGGTGTGAGATCGTAAAACAGTTATTCTTTCACAAAGAAAATAAAACAAATTCACAATGCTTTTGGAAAATGAAACTACCATAAGACCTCCCGCCACACACACAATGCAAACGCAGAATTGGAGGAGATTTCTTCTTATGATAGTCAAAGATGCTTACTACGCAAAATCAAATCATTTTTGATATTATTATTAGTGCATAGTGTAGAAAAACATTTCGAAAGTAGAATATTAATCTTAGCCGACATAGGTACCATTATAGTATGCCTACTATAGCTACCATATTAAATGGCAGGTTCTACAACTAAAACCGTACAAGGCTCGTATTGTTTCTTTGGATTTCCAACAAATGGTCAGGCTAAGGAACTTCCTTTTCCACGATGGGTACGTCCCTGGAATAGACGACCCGAGAAATAACCTAACATTACGGTTAGATCTCTGCCAACACAAGGCCGGGTTACCTCTGCAAAAGTAGGTAACTACTGACACGCGTATGCCATCCCCCGATCGTCACCGATCTTCCCGAGGATCCCCGATTCGCAACAAACCACATAATAATAATAATGCAGTAACCACAGAGGTTAAGTATCTGGGCTCCATACCATGATACCACCTTTATCCAGAAGGAATGACATACACTAAGGGGCGCTACTCCCTAGAACCTTGCCGCATCCTTCCTGTTTTGACCATTTCCGGGGTGTGAGGCTCGACGAAGTCTCGTCCACAAAGCTACGCTTTCTACAAAGCCATGCTTCGGGTCAAACAAAATGATCAACCTATGATCACAAAGATATAAGATCAAACAAATGATCATATCGCAAATGATCAAACACTGATCATTTCACAGCAACTCTCAGTATGCCACGTTACCAAATTGGGATATATCGTTGATAAATTTCAACTACATAACCTCTGAGCTCGTACGTCTCAGAGAAGGGTGTTAAGCAAAGAGAATAAATTCTCCGCCACCAACAGAAATGTATTTGAAAGAAATCAGCTTTATATCTCAAATTGTAACGTCAGACACACAATCCATACAAGTCTGTTCCGGGATCGAACAGAACCGAAGGCACTTCTCACGAAGCCCTTGCATATCCGGATAAATTTCTAATCACGTCCGGACTTCCCGTCACCAAGGGTGATAAAACCTCTAAACCGGAGATCAGCCGATGTAGAGTAACTCGACGGTAATCCTTCCGTTTTCAAAAATATCCGGTCTTCAACACCGGTCTTCGAATGCAATTCATAACGACGTATCACATATTCGGAATGGGTTATACGACCCCATGGTCCTTTCCCAGCTAACCCGAATAGTGAGCGCTTATTCAAAAACAAGTGTGGCATTCAAATTCATCCAATTCACAACAAATACCTATCTAAAGGTAATTATCGATAGTCGGTTATTTAACTATCAATAAAGATGCGCAACATCATCAGATTCCAAATAATTTTCCAAATTATTCATTTCCCAAAATATATTTACTAGATATAAAATTTCCACACTTCGAAAATAAATCAATATTTATTTTTCTAAACAGTTTCCCTTTCCTTTATAAATTCCATATTGAATTTATATTTTCGAATATCTACTGATATTCGATTTTCAAATCGTTTTCAATATTCGTTTTCAATTTATCTTTACAAAGATAAATTCTAAAACGTTTCATTTCATTTTGGAAAAGCATTTCCATACTTATTTTATAATAAGTAATTCACAAATCTATTTATTTTCAACATTTGAAAATATTCGATATACTTAAATCAAATTAAGTATATATTCATTCTTTAAGGAAAACATTCTTTTAACACCTTTATTTGAGTCAAAACGAATGTTACGTAAAACATCGTTACGACGACTCAAAATCACTAGTATAGGGATTCGGATTTTAAGATAGATATTTAAATCCCAATACTAGATAAAAATATTTCCTTTCGGAAATCATTTACTATAACAACAGTGTTATAGTCCACCATTTCTTTATATTTCTCGAAAACGTCTATTTCAACAATAAATGTTGAAATCTATGTATTCGATACTTAACACGTTTTAAAACATCTTTTAAAACAATTAACTTCATTTCAAATATCACTTTCCCAAAACCATATCCATTTTACTTAAAAATATATTCACTGTCCAAAATCGTGAATATACTTCCTTTAATTAACTTCTACAATTCACTTATCAAAATAAGTGATTTCGGATTTATAAACAACATTTATAAATCACAATTTTATATTTTATAACAATTTCAAGTTATGAAATATCTTATTTAAAAATTCCATTTGACTCATTTATATAACAAAAATCCAATTCATAAGTTGATAACTCATAATTCATTTATTTTCAAAATCCTTCATCTTATAACTTCACAAATCGTATATCTACTAATATTACTTACTTAAAAAAAATCCGTTTATAAGTTCATTTTAACATTTATAGAACTCCTAAATAATCTCCTTATTTTTATTTATAAAATAACAATTTTATACATCTTCTATAAATATAATCCATTTATAATAAGTCGAAAATTTCAATTTAACCCAATTACAATTTAATCAACTTATATTTCAAAAACTACTTTCTTATTATATCTTCACAAATCTCATAATTTTATGACACGAAAATGATAACATTTATTAATTTAAAATGAATTAATTTCAAAATTCAATAAAACGTCTACTTTCAAATAATCACTTTGAAATCCTTTTAAAAATAATATCGTTATTTTTAACTTCAAAAATGGATCCGATGATGCTACAGCATCAAACAATCAATCACAACAATCAAATATCTTCATATGATAACAAAATATATCACAATATCTGTAAATAATCAATACGGTGAGGAATCCAGTCGGATCCCTCCAACCTATTTCCCTGCATCCACAGATGTTAGCACAATACCAATTCCGCTCCAGTACGGAATTATCGCGGTATATGGGTTTAATAAATATTATCCGCTTACTAACGGCGCAATAGGGTCTCATCCGCTATACGAGGCGGGAAATCAATCAATCCAATATATACATATGCCAATATGTATATATTGCTATATATAGATATATATCCTACTATATCTAATATCACATCCAAAACAACAATCAATAACTGCAAATCCAAATTTATTTTGAGTGAGAAGATCCCACCTTAGCTTTTATTTTGCAATCCATTTCCAAATCCAGATTTAATTTTCTCCGTTGTATTCGACCTTGTATAAACAATTATACAATTTTATAAATATTCGAATAAATCGAGCTACTACATTTTCTTTTGAAAATTTAAATTCACCGATGATTTAATTCTAAACCAGTTTCTTTTAACTAAAATATTAGTTTAAAACTATATATATTTTTTTTCTTTTTGCATTCTATTCTTATTTTTTTCTAACTACATACAAAATATCAAAACTGTATACTTTGAATATGCATGAAATATTTTCTCTGAAATTAATTTCCCATTTTAAATAGATTGAATCTACCAATTTTTTTAAATTAATACTCAGCTAAAACAAGGATTATACCTCCGAACCAGATCGCAAAATCAACCCAACTCGACTGAACGTAGCTCGTCCCCTTCGAAAAGCGATACTGCAAATCGCGAGATCCCCACTGCCTGAACATCAAACTCCCTGTCATCTTGCATTTGCGAAACGCCATCGCGACTTCACCTCCTGACCACTGCTCCGCCTCGCCTTCCATCCACGTTCGACGCCAATCGATCGAACGATCACTCGAGTAGGCCATTGTTTTTTCTCCGGTTCACGAGAACCACTGCTTCTCCTTCGCGACTTCGAGCGCGCGAATAGGGCATGCCACCGATTTCGAGACCACCACAGCTCGCCCCTGTCGCCACGCCTTCCACTGCCTCGCGCGCGCGCCACCAGATCGTGAGTTCGATCGAAATGTTTCGCTTTCTTTTTTTTTCTTTTAATCGATCTGACTTCGTGAAATGGGAAGGGGAGAGCGGCCATTAATCTGAAGTTGAAGTGCTGCTGCTATTTTTTTTGATTCGCGATTTTAAAATTTTTTTGAGAGGAAAGGGAGAGTCTTGTTTGAAATGAATCAAAGAGCGGAGACGAGTTCTTTCGTTTATTTTTTTTATTGAGGAAGAAACTGTTTTTAAAACACTCGGTATGCTCTGCACGATTTCCATCTCGTGATGCTCGGCGTGTTTTTAGGAGATAACGTGTATTGACATTGACCAGTTTTAATTTAAAATTAAAATTTTTAATTTGAATTTGATTTAAGCTTAACGCGTTTATTCTCTGTACGGTTACGTATTAGCTCCGAAAATTGAAACTCGACAATAATTCAACGTTACGGACCCAATGGAACTGGTTTCATCGAATTCCGAGACTGTTTGAAAAATGACTATTTTTAAATATCGGTTCAAACAATTAAATTCAAAACTGAGCAAAACAGTTTAAAATTCAATTCTGAAAGTTCGATTATCTTCGGTATTATCATTACGAATTTTAAAAGCTTTTGAAATATTTTTCTTCAACTTTAAATTGAAGCTTCAAATTTTTATTCAACATTCACTAGATTAAATTTTATAATTTAATCGTCAAATTCAAATTTATATCGGGGATTCAAATTAAATCATCGTTCAAATATTTAAAATTAATTAAATATTTTCAATTTAATTTGTTCAAAATTCTGGGTCGTTACAGACTTCCCTCCTTAAAAGAATTTCGTCCTCGAAATTACAAGTTAGGAAAAAAAAAGTCCTTAACTCGTCTACCATTTTTCAACATCCAATAGTTTTATCAAATTTTTTCAAAACAAATCTTTCTACTAAAGATTCGTTATCATTCAACTCGTTTTCCAACTTCAATTATAAGTTTCAAACAACATTGTTTAACTTCTCAATTCAAATTCGAGTTTAAATTCAAATTTTCAACTTTCAAAATTTCTCAAAAATTTTCTAACACTCGAAATTTTCGAAAAATTTCGCCAGCGTCTCCTTTGCGCGGCTAATACGGTACGACTACAAAACGTCCCTACGGACTCTCAGATTTCAAAAAGAAAAAGAAAAATGCCAAGCGGCCAGAGAAGAAATCAGCAAATCTCATATCGAAATTTAAATGCTTACCTTTTGTCGAGCAATTCAAATTCTCTTCAAAATTAAAATCCCAATTCCTTTACACCTGTATACTACTACCATAATATCTAGTTACAACATTCAACCTATTTTGCACATTTTGTTACAAAATTTTCAATTTGCCACTTCGGTTAAATCTACTTACCTTTAAACTGGATTTCCAATTCGAATTCAATTTACCTTTCTTTTATAATCATTGAATTTAATTCGTTTCAAACTTATTCATTCGGTTAATATTCACTTAGCTTTACTTACTAATTTTAGTTTAATACTTCACTCGTTTTCACAAATCAATTTCAATTCAGTCTTATTCACTTACAAATTCAAAAATGAATTTTAACATTCAATTTCACTCTCATTTAATTGATTCACTTGTACTTATATTTATTTAACTTCATTCTTTAAATTGAATTTATTCTATTAACCAAACAACTTTCATTTCCAATTTGAATCTCATTCCATCAAATTTCAAATATTTTATAAGTCTTTGACTTATTTACATATCGATTTATCAAATCATTTATACAATCACATTTACAATTTCATTTCATTAATGAATTTTATTTTCAATTATCTTCTTGGAATTCTATTTCCAATTATAAATTTACATTACAATTTATATTCACAACTTTATTCATATATGAATTGATCTCTTTAAGTTAGATTTTTATTTAAACTTTACAAGTTATCAACTTCATAATATTTCATAAATATTTTTATATGGTATTCCAGAGTTTTACCAACCTTCAAAATCATTTTGAAAACAATTCAAATTATCATTTGGATTTCCAAAACATAAACCCAAATTTTCCAAACCACTTCCATTTAAAACAATTTGGCAGCAATTTCTCTTTTGGAAACCCGAAAATGAACACCGGTGATGCTGCAGTCATTACCGAAGTTATTTTCCAGCGACCGAAAAGAGTTTAGAGCTTTTATCCCTCTAAAATACTTTTCAAACCTTTGAAATTCATTTTCAAATCAAAAAGGATTTAAACTTTCCAAATCTCCAAAATTTTCAATTTCTTTTCAAAACTTTTCCAAAAACTTCTCTGGAATCCCGTTTTAAATTACAATTCACATTTACAATTTACATTCTCAAATTTCATTTGTATATGAATTTATTTCTTAACTTTGGAGTTACAATTCCAATTTCTTATTTAATTTCAATGATAATAGATTAATATTATCACTTCTAGCAACCATGCAACCATATACTGTAATAATTTATAGAAAATCATTTCTTTTATATACAAAAATAGTCTTGGGTAAAATTATCTCATTCACCCTATTCAAAAACAATACTGTGCCGAATTGTTCTATTCAAGTGTTTAGAAACCCCTTCGATCCAGTTTTGCAGACTGTGCCGACGAAGGTTCATATGCCACTCAATAAACCAATCATCACAATATAAAACAATTTCTTATATTAACTAACAAATACGCGCTCGTATATATTATTACACTCAAACTCATTCTAGAGTACTACTGACTCTATCTCTAATGAGTAACACCCAACAGAGCAGGGTTGTCGCTTAACCATATGCTCTGATACCAAGCTGTCACGTACAGGATTTTTTGATTTTCGAAAATTCGACATCGATACTCACTATATCGACTGCCGAGAAATCGAGTGCCGGAAACTCCAATAGTGAGGGTTTTAAAAAGAAGAAATAGAAGAAAAGATAGAAGAAAAAGAGAAGAAGAAGAAAGAAGAAAGAAGAACAACAGAACAACACAGAACAGAAAACAATATCAGAATCTTACACATCGCAGCGGAACAATATATAATAGATAACACTAGTCTTTTAAAACAAAGAACTATATCAGTTTATACATACATCAATCAGAGTCGATATACAACAATGGACAGTTTTATAAACTTGTCCTCATACAGAATACACAACGGAATAAATAAATAATTACGGATACAAATACTACGTCTCGTCATCCAGCTTATCTCCAAAGCTCCAGAATATCCTGATAACATAACTCTAGACTGCCCGTGTGGAAATTGGTGGGCACCCAGAGTTTAGAAGGGAAACAATAAACTCCGAGTCAGTCATGGTGACTGGTGTGAGATCGTAAAACAGTTATTCTTTCACAAAGAAAATAAAACAAATTCGCAATGCTTTTGGAAAATGAAACTACCATAAGACCTCCCGCCACACACACAATGCAAACGCAGAATTGGAGGAGATTTCTTCTTATGATAGTCAAAGATGCTTACTACGCAAAATCAAATCATTTTTGATATTATTATTAGTGCATAGTGTAGAAAAACATTTCGAAAGTAGAATATTAATCTTAGCCGACATAGGTACCATTATAGTATGCCTACTATAGCTACCATATTAAATGGCAAGTTCTACAACTAAAACCGTACAAGGCTCGTATTGTTTCTTTGGATTTCCAACAAATGGTCAGGCTAAGGAACTTCCTTTTCCACGATGGGTACGTCCCTGGAATAGACGACCCGAGAAATAACCTAACATTACGGTTAGATCTCTGCCAACACAAGGCCAGGTTACCTCTGCAAAAGTAGGTAACTACTGACACGCGTATGCCATCCCCCGATCGTCACCGATCTTCCCGAGGATCCCCGATTCGCAACAAACCACATAATAATAATAATGCAGTAACCACAGAGGTTAAGTATCTGGGCTCCATACCATGATACCACCTTTATCCAGAAGGAATGACATACACTAAGGGGCGCTACTCCCTAGAACCTTGCCGCATCCTTCCTGTTTTGACCATTTCCGGGGTGTGAGGCTCGACGAAGTCTCGTCCACAAAGCTACGCTTTCTACAAAGCCATGCTTCGGGTCAAACAAAATGATCAACCTATGATCACAAAGATATAAGATCAAACAAATGATCATATCGCAAATGATCAAACACTGATCATTTCACAGCAACTCTCAGTATGCCACGTTACCAAATTGGGATATATCGTTGATAAATTTCAACTACATAACCTCTGAGCTTGTACGTCTCAGAGAAGGGTGTTAAGCTAAGAGAATAAATTCTCCGCCACCAACAGAAATGTATTTGAAAGAAATCAGCTTTATATCTCAAATTGTAACGTCAGACACACAATCCATACAAGTCTGTTCCGGGATTGAACAGAACCGAAGGCACTTCTCACGAAGCCCTTGCATATCCGGATAAATTTCTAATCACGTCCGGACTTCCCGTCACCAAGGGTGATAAAACCTCTAAACCGGAGATCAGCCGATGTAGAGTAACTCGACGGTAATCCTTCCGTTTTCAAAAATATCCGGTCTTCGAATGCAATTCATAACGACGTATCACATATTCGGAATGGGTTATACGACCCCATGGTCCTTTCCCGGCTAACCCGAATAGTGAGCGCTTATTCAAAAACAAGTGTGGCATTCAAATTCATCCAATTCACAACAAATACCTATCTAAAGGTAATTATCGATAGTCGGTTATTTAACTATCAATAAAGATGCGCAACATCATCAGATTCCAAATAATTTTCCAAATTATTCATTTCCCAAAATATATTTACTAGATATAAAATTTCCACACTTCGAAAATAAATCAATATTTATTTTTCTAAACAGTTTCCCTTTCCTTTATAAATTCCATATTGAATTTATATTTTCGAATATCTACTGATATTCGATTTTCAAATCGTTTTCAATATTCATTTTCAATTTATCTTTACAAAGATAAATTCTAAAACGTTTCATTTCATTTTGGAAAAGCATTTCCATACTTATTTTATAATAAGTAATTCACAAATCCATTTATTTTCAACATTTGAAAATATTCGATATACTTAAATCAAATTAAGTATATATTCATTCTTTAAGGAAAACATTCTTTTAACACCTTTATTTGAGTCAAAACGAATGTTACGTAAAACATCGTTACGACGACTCAAAATCACTAGTATAGGGATTCGGATTTTAAGATAGATATTTAAATCCCAATACTAGATAAAAATATTTCCTTTCGGAAGTCATTTACTATAACAACAGTGTTATAGTCCACCATTTCCTTATATTTCTCGAAAACGTCTATTTCAACAATAAATGTTGAAATCTATGTATTCGATACTTAACACATTTTAAAACATCTTTTAAAACAATTAACTTCATTTCAAATATCACTTTCCCAAAACCATATCCATTTTACTTAAAAATATATTCACTGTCCAAAATCGTGAATATACTTCCTTTAATTAACTTCTACAATTCACTTATCAAAATAAGTGATTTCGGATTTATAAACAACATTTATAAATCACAATTTTATATTTTATAACAATTTCAAGTTATGAAATATCTTATTTAAACAAATCCATTTGACTCATTTATATAACAAAAATCCAATTCATAAGTTGATAACTCATAATTCATTTATTTTCAAAATCCTTCATCTTATAACTTCACAAATCGTATATCTATTAATATTACTTACTTAAAAAAATCCGTTTATAAGTTCATTTTAACATTTATAGAACTCCTAAATAATCTCCTTATTTTTATTTATAAAATAACAATTTTATACATCTTCTATAAATATAATCCATTTATAATAAGTCGAAAATTTCAATTTAACCCAATTACAATTTAATCAACTTATATTTCAAAAACTACTTTCTTATTATATCTTCACAAATCTCATAATTTTATGACACGAAAATGATAACATTTATTAATTTAAAATGAATTAATTTCACAATTCAATAAAACGTCTACTTTCAAATAATCACTTTGAAATCCTTTTAAAAATAATATCGTTATTTTTAACTTCAAAAATGGATCCGATGATGCTACAGCATCAAACAATCAATCACAACAATCAAATATCATATATCATCATATGATAACAGAATATATCACAATATCTGTAAATAATCAATACGGTGAGGAATCCAGTCGGATCCCTCCAACCTATTTCCCTGCATCCACAGATGTTACCACAATACCAATTCCGCTCCAGTACGGAATTATCGCGGTATATGGGTTTAATAAATATTATCCGCTTACTAACGGCGCAATAGGGTCTCATCCGCTATACGAGGCGGGAAATCAATCAATCCAATATATACATATGCCAATATGTATATATTGCTATATATAGATATATATCCTACTATATCTAATATCACATCCAAAACAACAATCAATAACTGCAAATACAAATTTATTTTGAGTGAGAAGATCTCACCTTAGCTTTTATTTTGCAATCCATTTCCAAATCCAGATTTAATTTTCTCCGTTGTATTCGACCTTGTATAAACAATTATACAATTTTATAAATATTCGAATAAATCGAGCTACTACATTTTCTTTTGAAAATTTAAATTCACCGATGATTTAATTCTAAACCAGTTTCTTTTAACTAAAATATTAGTTTAAAACTATATATATTTTTTTTCTTTTTGCATTCTATTCTTATTTTTTTCTAACTACATACAAAATATCAAAACTGTATACTTTGAATATGCATGAAATATTTTCTCTGAAATTAATTTCCCATTTTAAATAGATTGAATCTACCAATTTTTTTAAATTAATACTCAGCTAAAACAAGGATTATACCTCCGAACCAGATCGCAAAATCAACCCAACTCGACTGAACGTAGCTCGTCCCCTTCGAAAAGCGGTACTGCAAATCGCGAGATCCCCACTGCCTGAACATCAAACTCCCTGTCACCTTGCATTTGCGAAACGCCATCGCGACTTCACCTCCTGACCACTGCTCCGCCTCGCCTTCCATCCACGTTCGACGCCAATCGATCGAACGATCACTCGAGTAGGCCATTGTTTTTGCTCCGGTTCACGAGAACCACTGCTTCTCCTTCGCGACTTCGAGCGCGCGAATAGGGCATGCCACCGATTTCGAGACCACCACAGCTCGCCCCTGTCGCCACGCCTTCCACTGCCTCGCGCGCGCGCCACCAGATCTTGAGTTCGATCGAAATGTTTTGCTTTCTTTCTTTTTTTCTTTTAATCGATTTGACTTCGTGAAATGGGAAGGGGAGAGCGGCCATTAATCTGAAGTTGAAGTGCTGCTGCTATTTTTTTTGATTCACGATTTTGAAATTTTTTTGAGAGGAAAGGGAGAGTCTTGTTTGAAATGAATCAAAGAGCGGAGACGAGTTCTTTCGTTTATTTTTTTTATTGAGGAAGAAACTGTTTTTAAAACACTCGGTATGCTCTGCACGATTTCCATCTCGTGATGCTCGGCGTGTTTTTAGGAGATAACGTGTATTGACATTGACCAGTTTTAATTTAAAATTAAAATTTTTAATTTGAATTTGATTTAAGCTTAACGCGTTTATTCTCTGTACGGTTACGTATTAGCTCCGAAAAATACGAAAATTGAAACCCGACAATAATTCAACGTTACGGACCCAATGGAACTGGTTTCGTCGAATTCTGAGACTATTTGAAAAATGACTATTTTTAAATATCGGTTCAAACAATTAAATTCAAAACTAAGCAAACAGTTTAAAATTCAATTATGAAAGTTCGATTATCTTCGGTATTATCATTACGAATTTTAAAAGCTTTTGAAATATTTTTCTTCAACTTTAAATTGAAGCTTCAAATTTTTATTCAACATTCACTAGATTAAATTTTATAATTTAATCGTCAAATTCAAATTTATATCGGGGATTCTAATTAAATCATCGTTCAAATATTTAAAATTAATTAAATATTTTCAATTTAATTTGTTCAAAATTCTGGGTCGTTACAGTTGAGTTGAACGTGATTTTCACGTAAGGGGGGGAAGATGAAGTGCACAGCTAAGATCTGGGGTGAGGGAATGAACGGCCAGATTTGAAGGTTGTAAAAATATAAAAGAAGATAGTGAATTTATTATATTTTAAAATTCGTATAAACTTTAAAACACCATAACTTTTTCATACGAGGTCCGTTTCGTACGAAACGAATTGCATCGGGTTCGTTTTGTCGAGCTCTTCGCAGTGGAGCTGGTTTGGAGTCAATTGGAGTCAGTGAAAATTTTGAGTAAAATTAAACGTGCGTTTAATTTTATTTGAAATAAAATGCTGCAACCGTTATTGAAAGCAAGGTGAGAACTTCTCACTCAATCGAATATTTGTTTCGATTTAAATTTTAAATAGTTAGATTTAAAATTGCTTGATTGTGTGAATTGAATGATATTTGTTATATATTGTGTTAAATAGACCCTATACGCCGTATATTAAGCGGATGTTATTTATTAAAAACATATACCGCGATAATTCCACTGTGAAGTGGAATTGGTATTATATATGTATTTGGAGTTGATTTCCCGCATTATATAGCGGATGTGACCCTATTGCGCTGCATAATAGTGGATAATATTTTATAAATCCCATATACCGCAATATTCCACTTCGAAGTGGAATTGGTATTGTGCTAACATCTGTGGATGCAGGGAAATAGGTTAGAGGGATCCAACTGGATTCCTCAAATTATATGAATTTGTTTCATATGATGTGTGATTATTTATTTATAATCTGTGAATGATTATATTTGTGATTGAATGTGTTGAAGGCTATAATTTAGCCGAATGTATTTTTGGTATCGTTGGATACTAGAAATAAATAAAATTGGATTTTTGAAATTAAAGTTGAAATTTTAAGTAAATTCTTTTGAAAGAATTGGGTGAATTTAAAAGAAGGAATTTTAAAAGCATAGAGTTGATTTTCGAAATCTTATCGAATTATTTCTAAAATATGGTAAAATATTTTTATAAATGGATCTGGAATAGTGTTATTCGAAATTTGGAAAATTTATTTAAAATGGAATTTTAAATGGTTTGGAAGAGATAAATGAATTTATTTTAAAAAGGTGATGAATTTCTTGAAATCCAATTAATAATTGATTTGGTATTTGAAAATAGATCTTTGGGAAATCGATATGAAAATTTATTTGGTGTTGAATTAAAATGGATTTGGTGTTGAAATAAATTTGGAAACCGATTGGTAAAATGATTTGGGATTTGAAATAAATTTAGAAATCAATTTGTAATTGATTTGGTGTTTTGAAAGTGGATATTTGGAAAACGACTTAAAAATCGTGTATAAGTGAATATTTGGAAATTTAAATTCACAATGGAATTTATAATGGAAAGGGAAATTTGTTTTGAAAATAAACATTGATTTATTTTTAAGTGTGGAAATAAATTACAGATTTGGAACGTAAATTTGAAATAAATCGATAAGGATTTATTTAATTGGTTTAAATGGACCATTTTGTGATGAAGTGTGAAAATGTGATTTGAAATTGGTTTTCAAATGTTAAAGTGTGGAAAAATATATATCTTGTGAAGATATCTTGAAAGTAAATAATTTGGGAAATTTTTTTTAAATCTGATGATTGTTGTGATATGTTGTTGATAGTTAAATAACCGACTATCAATATTTGCCTTTGAAATGGCACTTGATTTATTTTTAAAACAAACGCTCACTATTCGGGTTAGCCGGGAAAAGACCTTTGTGTCATATAACCCATTCCGAATTAGTGATACAACGATATGGATCGTATTGAAGACCGGTGTTGAAGACCGGATATTTTCGAAAATGAAAGGACAACCTATCGAACGTCTCTGCATCGAGTTGCTCCGGTATAGAGATTTATATCACTCTTCTTGTGATGGGAAGTCCAGACGTGATTAGTGAATATCCGGATTACAAGGGCTTCTTTGGAAGTGCCTTCGGTTCCGTTCGATCCCGGAACGGACTTGTATGGATGTGTGTCTGACATTACACTTTGAGATGTAAAGCTGGTTTCTATCAAATACATTTCTGTTGGTGGCGGAGAATTTATTCTCTTAGCTTAACACCCTTCTCTGAGACGTACGAGCTCAGAGGTTATGTAGTTGATGGTTACTAGTGATACATTCCCAATTTGGTAATGTGGCATACGAAGTGCTGTTGATCATTTGTTGATCAAAGCATGGCTTTGTGAAAAGGCGTGGCTTTGTGAAAAAGCGTGGCTTTATGAAAAAGCGTAGCTTTGTGGACGAGACTTCGTCGAGCCTCCCAACCCGGTAATGGTCGAAATAGGAATGTTGCGGCAAAGGTTTTTAAGGGTAGCGCCCCTAGGGTATGTCATTTCCTTCTAGATATAAAGGTGATATCATGGTATGGAGCCTAGATATTTTACCTATGTTGATGCTGCAAATTTATTATACTTTGTGGTTGTTGCTTTGTGGTCGAGGATCCTCGGATAAAGGTCGGTGACGACCGGGGGATGACATAGCTCGTGTGTTAGTTACCTAGTTACAGCTTGGTTAAAGCGTGAGGTAGCGTCGGCCTTGTGTTTGCAGAGATTCGGTTAGGTTCTCGGGGCGTCTTTCCAGAGGCATTTTCATTTCGGTGTAAGGAAGTTCCTTTGCCTGACCATTTGTTGGAAATCCAAAGAAACAATACGAACCCTGTACGGTTTTGGTTGTATTACCTACTATGGAATGTGGCGGTAACCTGCTATTGAACATGGTAGCTATAGTAAGCATACAATAATGGTTGTATGCTGGCTAAGATTAATATTATATTTTCGAAATGGTTTTCGAAACTATGCACTAATGATAATATTATCGAATGATTTTGCGTAGTAAGCATTTTTGACTATCATAAGAAGAAATCTCCTCCAATTCTGCGTTTTCATTGTGTGTGTGGCGGGAGGTCTTATGGTAGTTTCATTTTCCAAAAGCATTGCGAAATTGTTTTATTTTCTTTGTGAAGATAAACTGTTTTAAGTTCTCACACCAGTCACCATGACTGACCTGGAGTTTATTGTTCATTTCCTAAACTCTGGGTGCCCATCATTTTCCACACGTGCAGTCTAGAGTTTGGTTATCAGGTCATTCTGGATTCAGGAGATGCTGTGGAGCTCAGTGGCGAGTTGGATGGTGAGGCGTATCACTTGTATATGATATTATTTATTCCGTTGTGTATTCTGTATGAGGACAAGTTTGTATAACTGTCCATTGATGTATTGTTGTTATAAACTCTGATGATGATGTAATGTGTAAACTGATATAATTCTTTGATTTAAATATTATTCATTTATCTATTATATGTTGTTCCGCTGCGAATGTGAGATTCTGATATTGTTCTGTGTTCTTCTGTTTTTTCTTCTTTCTTTTTCTTCTGTCTTCTTCTACCTCTTCTTTTTCTCCATAATAATTCGGTTTTTCGGCATTCGATTGTTCGGCAGTTGATACAGTGGACGTATTAATGTCAATTTTCGAGCGTCGAAAAATTGCGATCGTTACATTTGGTATCAGAGCATATGGTTAAGCGATAACTTTGGCTCTGTTAGGTATTACTCATTAGAGATAGAGTCAGTAGTACTCTAGAATGAGTGTGAGTGTAATAATAGATACGAGTGCGTATTTGTTAGTGAATATGAAATTGTTTTATATTGTGTTTGCTTATCCGTTGAGCTGTTTCTGAATTATGGTCGGTATGTAGGACGACATATTATCGATAGGGGTTTCTATACACTTAAACGAGGCTAGTCGACATAGTATCATTTTAAATTGGGTAAATGAAATAATTTTACCTTGATTATATTTTGTATATAAAGGAATAATTTTCCAAGAACTTATTAAAGTGTATATGAATTGATTATTGGTTGTTGAAAATGTGAATATATATAAATCAATAAAAGTTGTTTGAATAAATTGTATAAAAGCAACAATTGTATAAGTATAGAATTATAATTAAAATGATTTACAATTGTGAAATAATCTTGTATAAGTAAAGTAAAATAGTGAAATTATATGAGAAAAGGATTTATAAAGGTGATTTATCAATAAAAAGGAAATTTTGAAAAGAATATTAAGCATTGAATTCACTATTGTTGCTGGGAAATAATAAGGGTGATGACTGCAGCATCATCAGTATCATTTTCGAGTTTCTGTGTGATCGATTTGCTACCATAGTAAATTGAAAATTGAAGTTTTGTTGTGATAAACAAAATTTAAATTAAAATCCAAGTTGAAATTGATAATTATAAGTGAAATGAGTTTTGAACTTATAATATGATTTGGAAGTTAAATAAATAAGTTGTGTAACTTATAAAATGAGAAGATGTAAGTGAAACCAAATGATAAAATGGTTAAACAAGTTTTGTTAAGCAAAATAAAATTTGATTTTGATTAAGTAATGAATTTGACTTAAGTAGAAGTTAAATAAAATTGAATTTGAGTTAAATTAGCAATGAACTTAAGTTGCATAGTGGAAATTTAAGTGAAGTTAAACAAATGATGTTTAATTGGAATATAACTTAAGTAATGATGAATGAAGTTGATTTTGATATCGAAGTAAATTAATAAAGTGAATTAATGAACTGAAGTAATGGATTTGAACTTGAGTTATATAAATGAAATTCAACTTTATTTGTAAATTGAATTAGCAATTGAATTAATAAATGGATTGAATGTTAATCAATCGAATGTGAATGAATTGATATGGAATAATCAATGTAAGTGTTAATTCATTAAAGCTAATGTCATTGGGAACTGAATAATTGAATGGAAGCCAATTTAATATTAAACCAATTGGAATTAAAAAAATGTTGAACCAAATTGAATGTGAAGTAAAGTAAATTGAATGAATTTGGTTGTGTTGAATATACATTGGTTGTTATATGATTGTTGGTTGATTGTATATAGTATAATTCATTAAGTGTTAATGAAATTGAATTGATAAAATTGAAAGCTATGTAATTGAATTTGAATTGGAAGTGAACCAACTTGAATGTAAATTAGTGAATGTGAACTAATTGAAAATGAATACATGAATGGTTTGAAAATTTTGTTGAAAGCATTCGAATTCGTTTTGAAACCATATAAATTGCTTATGGGAATTATTTTGTTTGCATTGCTTATGAAAACTTTGTGTTTGTTATTGAAAATTAATGAAATGTTAATAATTTCCTATATACGTCACTTGCATGTTTAAACTGAGTAAATACAGGTGTCGTGGCTGTCGTTCGGCTGATTTGGGTTGCGCTAAAATGCTTAATAAATAACTGTTTTACTTAAAAATGCTAAAAAGGTACGCCTACGCAATAAAAATAGGAAATATGAACTGTTTTTCTGCTTTTCCGACCGTGTGGGTCGATGTATATATATTTATGTCTATTGTGATCCTACTACGATTGAACCGCGCAAAGGAGACGCTGGCGAATTTTTCGGAAAATTTAAGGCGATAGAAAATTTTTGAAAAATTTGGAAAAAAATTTATTAACGGAAAAAAATTGATTTCCAAATTGTAATGAAAGAATAGGAATTGAACTAGAAAATGGAAACCATAGTTTTGGTTGAAGTTAAAGGTTTTGGAAAAGGTGAATATAAAATTTTCACGAAGTGGATTTTTGAAAAGTTAATGGTTTGGGCATTTTTCTTACTTTGCAATTTCGAGGACGAAATTCTTTTAAGGGGGCAACTTTGTAACGACCCAGAAATTCCGTCATTTGAAATTCGTATATTTAATTGATTTTAAATATTAACAAGTAAGATTTGTAAGTCGAATAAATTTAATTTTTGAATATCTGGATTTAATTGGGTAATTTAAATCGATAAGTTAATATTTGAAATTGTGTAAATAATTGCAAATTGGGTTTAATGTGTATAAAAATGATTTATAAAGTTATATTAAATCATATTGGAGTTAGAATGATGTTTGTAAACTTTTAAAATTGAATTAAAAGTTAAATTATGAAAATTGAATATTTTAATATTTAATTGACGACTAAAAATAGTCATTTTTCAAACATTCTCGGATTTCAACGAAACCTATTTCATCGGATCCATAATGTTATATTATTGTAAGATCTCAAATTTCGTGTCAGTCGGGTTTACGGTTTGTCTGGGACAAGCCAAAACGCATCGAAATCGGTTTAAATCGATTTGATTTAAATTTTATCGTTTATTTCCGTAACTCTCACATACGATCGAATTAGCTCCCGAAACACATTCCATTGTGTTCGGAACGAGGGGTAAACCCTAGAAACGCCAACCGGCACGCTCAATTCGGAGTTCGGAAAATTTTCGATGAATAGTGTTTTGTGAAATTTTCTATAAAAGGACCTAGATTTTCACAATTACAAACCAACTAGGTTTCTTCTTCCAGCCGGCCCTAATTACGTTTAATAGCCAGAATTTCATCTTCTTCTCCTCTTAATCTCTCTTATCCGTAAAGAATTAGCAAATACTTTCAACTACAAACTTGAAGAGGATTACGAGAGCTTCAAATCCATACGGATATGATTATCCAATTCGCAACGATGAAGGAAGAAAAAGGACGCGTTCGTTCCTTGTTTATGCATGTTTTTCTATGCATAGGGGAGGACGAGTTCATCATTGTTGAAGTTGGAGGTGGAGTTTGTGACGAGCATTTGAATGGAGGTCTCCGATCGTTGTCTAGTCGAGTGAAGTGGCCACGACGATTAGGGTTTTGATGGCGGCTATGGGTTGAGTTGAACGTGATTTTCACGTAAGGGGGGAAGATGAAGTGCACGGCTAAGATCTGGGGTGAGGGAATGAACGGCCAGATTTGAAGGTTGTAAAAATATAAAAGAAGATAGTTAATTTATTATATTTTAAAATTCGTATAAACTTTAAAACACCATAACTTTTTCATACAAGGTCCGTTTCGTACGAAACGAATTGCGTCGGGTTCGTTTTGTCGAGCTCTTCGTAGTGGAGCTCGTTTGGAGTCAATTGGAGTCAGTGAAAATTTTGAGTAAACTTAAACGTGCGTTTAATTTTATTTGAAATAAAATACTGCAACCGTTATTGAAAGCAAGGTGAGAACTTCTCACTCAATCGAATATTTGTTTCGATTTAAATTTTAAATAGTTAGATTTAAAATTTCTTGACTGTGTGAATTGAATGATATTTGTTATCTATTGTGTTAAATAGACCCTATACGCCGCATATTAAGCGGATGTTATTTATTAAAAACATATACCGCGATAATTCCACCGTGAAGTGGAATTGGTATTATATATGTATTTGGAGTTGATTTCCCGCATTATATAGCGGATGAGACCCTATTGCGCTGCATAATAGTGGATAGTATTTTATAAATCCCATATACCGCGATATTCCACTTCGAAGTGGAATTGGTATTGTGTTAACATCTGTGGATGCAGGGAAATAGGTTAGAGGGATCCAACTGGATTCCTCAAATTATATGAATTTGTTTCATATGCTGTGTGATTATTTATTTATAATCTGTGAATGATTATATTTGTGATTGAATGAGTTGAAGGCTATAATCGTGTATAAGTGAATATTTGGAAATTTAAATTCACAATGGAATTTATAAAAGAAAGGGAAATTTGTTTTGAAAATAAACATTGATTTATTTTTAAGTGTGGAAATAAATTTACAGATTTGGAACGTAAATTTGAAATAAATCGATAAGGATTTATTTAATTGGTTTAAATGGACCATTTTATGATGAAGTGTGAAAATGTGATTTGAAATTGGTTTTCAAATGTTAAATTGTGGAAAAATATATATCTTGTGAAGATATCTTGAAAGTAAATAATTTGGGAAAAATTATTTAAATCTGATGATTGTTGTGATATGTTGTTGATAGTTAAATAACCGACTATCAATATTTGCCTTTGAAATGGCACTTGATTTGTTTTTAAAACAAACGCTCACTATTCGGGTTAGTCGGGAAAAGACCTTTGTGTCATATAACCCATTCTGAATCAGTGATACGATGATATGGATCGTATTGAAGACAGGTGTTGAAGACCGGTGTTGAAGACCAGATATTTTCGAAAATGAAAGGACAACCTATCGAACGTCTATGCACCAATTTGTTCCGGTATAGAGATTTATATCACTCTTCTTGTGATGGGAAGTCCGGACGTGATTAGTGAATATCCGGATTGCAAGGGCTTCTTTGGAAGTGCCTTCGGTTCCGTTCGATCCCGAAATGGACTTTTATGGATGTGTGTCTGGCATTACACTTTGAGATGTAAAGTTGGTTTCTATCAAATACATTTCTGTTGGTGGTAGAGAATTTATTCTCTTAGCTTAACACCCTTCTCTGAGACGTACGAGCTCAGAGGTTATGTAGTTGATGGTTACTAGTGATACATTCCCAATTTGGTAATGTGGCATACGAAGTGCTATTGATCATTTGTTGATCAAAGCGTGGCTTTGTGAAAAAGCGTGGCTTTGTGAAAAAGCGTGGCTTTGTGAAAAAGCGTAGCTTTGTGGACGAGACTTCGTCGAGCCTCACAACCCGGTAATGGTCGAAACAAGAATGTTGCGGCAAAGGTTTTTAGGGGTAGCGCCTGTTGATTCATGAGTTTTGATTCATGACACAAGCTTCAGAGATCATACGACGAGAATACTATACGAAAGCGACAAAAAGGAGAACAACCATATATTGCACACTACAAAGGAGACAAAACTACAATCTAGATATTAGTATAAATATTTTATTTCATTGAGTCTTAGAATATTGTTAAAATCATTCCTCAAGTAGTCACACACACACACACAAATTGATTTATACAAAAATAAGTGTGCACTGTGCAAATAACAACAGGTCGGCCGACCGACCAGAATCTTCGGCCGACCGACTCTGTGTCCAGTGCACAGATATGCACCGTTTTATTTATATCTGTAAACTCAACTGACCGGCCCAGGTTTCTCGGTCAACCGACCAGAACATAACGGCTAGTTTTCTGAAGAGGTGCAATTGTTCATGAAGAGGAATGTTCTTTAATCCAACAGAAATGGACACAACTCTTGATTGAAACTCTTCATGAAAGATTGTAACTATTCTACAACTATATAAACATATTCAATTCATTTCTACAATCACCGATTCTTGTTTATAATTCTGAAATCTATTCTCTATTCATTTCTGCAAATAAAAGAATTCATTCTTATTTAATATCACTAGAATCCTTGATTTAATTCATATACTTCGATTCTACGTGATTATCTTCCTTCTAAATCTTCACACACATATATACTCTTGAGGATTTGATTATAGGAAAGTTGTACTATCAAAAGACAATCAGTGTTATTCAGAACACATTCGTCAACAAGCTATTTGTATTAAGTTGAAGTCCTCTTCGGCTGTTGAGGCGGAAAAATTCCTGTTCGGCTGCTCAGGTGTCGTATACCTATTCCTCCGGGTTAAGTGAGGGGTTTAGTTTAAATCCAGAGGGTATTCTGGGACTGGACGTAGAACGGGAAGTTCGAACCAGTATAAAAATTCCTGGTGTGCTTACTTTAACTTTTATTTTACTGCTATTATCAGTTTCCGCATTTATATATCATATTACACGATCCTTAGTACTGCACGTACACTTTCATTAGGTATCTGAGCAAGGAAATCCTATAACCGTCACAAAGTTATTTGATATCTATCTCTAGTAATATGGAAACAACACATACTAACGATTTTGACACTAACACTAATACTAGTTTCACAGAGGGTCAATCGACTTCACGACCTCCACTTTTTAATGGTATAAATAATAATTATTGGTCAACTAGAATGAGAATCTATATGCAATCTAGTGGATTCGATATGTGGAATATTATACAAAGAGAATACACGACTCCTACTGAAGAATACTCAACTTGGAGTAACACACAAAAACTAGATGCTACTTCAAATGCAAAGGCTATGAATATTTTATTTTGTGCATTAGATAGAAATGAATTCAATAGAGTTAGCATGTGCACTTCCGGTTATGAAATTTGAAGAACTCTTAAAATGTCGCATGAAGGAACGAACAAAGTTAAATTAAGCAAAATCTCTATGTTGAAAAATCAATTTGAAAATTTCAAAATGAGGCCAAATGATTCTATAAATGACATGTACTCTAGATTTCAGGATATTTATCATGCTTTATTATCATTAGAACAAAAGTTTACTGATTTTGATGTTGTTACAAAAATCTTAAATTCTTTAACGGACGAATGGGAATGAAAAGTCCTAGCTATTGAAGAAGCAACTGATTTGTCAGTATTAAAACCAGAAGAATTGATAGGTAATTTAATGTCCTACGAAGTAAATTTGCAGGCAAAAAGAAATAGAGCACAAGAAAAGAAAATTGTGGCATTCCAAGCAGAAAAAGATGATTCTGACTCAGATAATGAAGATATGGCAATGATCGCTAAAAATTTCAAAACGTTTTTGAAATTCAACATAAACAAATTCAAGGGAAACAAAAATTTCAACAACAATTCCAATAACAGCAAACCATCATCTTCAGCAATGGAATGTTATGAATGTCATAAGAAAGGACACATGAAGAAGGATTGTCCAGAGCATAAAAAGAATAATTTAAAGAAGGACAAAACCAAACGAAAAGCTTTTTCTGTCACTTGGGACGACACTGACTCATCATCCTCATCAGAGAGTGAAAGTGATAATGAACAAGCAAATGTGTGCTTCATGGCTTCGTCAGACGATGTAAGTGATCTTACTTTTGAAGATTTAATTGAAATTAATTCTGAATTAGTAAATTTAGCAAAGCAACTTAAAAAGAAAAATAAGGAGTTGAAAAGAAAGTTAGATAGGACAGTTTTAGAAGTAGATATGTTGAAAGATGAGAAGAAAATATTGGAAGAAGAACTTGAAATTTCTCAATAATCGAATTCTAACTTATCTTCTCAAATTTCGTCAATATCTGAAGAACTAGAAATTCAGAAAAATAAAAATGATGTTTTACTTTTTGAAAATAATAGTTTAAACTCTAAGACTAAGGATTTAGAGTTAGAAAAATCTTGTCTTAAAATAAAATTTGATGATATTTCTAAAAATGTATCTAATTTCAATAAAGGAAGAGAGAATCTTTCTAGAATACTTGAAAATTCTCAATCCTTTAACAATAAATCTGGACTAGGATTTAAGAAACAAAATAATTTTGCTAAAAGTAAGATTAATAATAATATTATAAAGGATATTAAGAAAACAGTTTACCCAAACACTAAAACCATCAAGATATGGATTCCAAAAAAATAATATTTTGATAAGGAATAAACATATCAAAATATTTATGGAAATTGTTCATAATAACAAAAATTATGTTTATAAAGGGAATTTTGAACCCGTATGGGTTTGGCTTCCTAAGATCTAACTCTTAGGACCCTAAAAAGATTGGGTGCCAACTTTTTATAAACTTTTTGCAGATACCACATAAGAAGAGAGGAAAATGGATTTTAGATAGCGGTTGCTCAAAGCACATGACTGGAAACAAAGAAATGTTGTCAAACATTATATACTCAAATGGAGGAGCAGTCACCTTTGGAGATAACTCAAAAGGATATTAAATCGGCAAAGGCGATGTCAGTAGCAACGGTACCTCTAATTTACCTCTTATTACTGATGTTTTATTAGTTAAAAATTTAAAACACAATTTATTAAGTATTAGTCAGCTATGCGATAAAGGTTTTAATATAACTTTTTCAGAAAATAAATGTAATATTTTTGATAAAAATCATAACACTATTTTCGAAGGAAAACGAGATAAAAACATTTATATCTTAAATATGAATGTTAATAATGATTCAAATTTGTGTCTAGTAGCTAAAGAAAACGATTCTTGTCTTTGGCACAAAAGATTTTGTCACGTCAATTTTAATACTATCAACAAACTAGCTAAAAACAAATTAGTTAAAGGATTACCTAATATAAAATTCAAAACTAATATATTTTGTGATGCATGTAAATTAGGAAAACTAACAAAATCCTCTTTTAAATCAAAGAAAGTGATATCTACAGAAAAACCACTTGAACTGTTACACATGGATCTCTTTGGTCCAACTCAAGTGCAGTCTATTAATCATAATAGATATGCATTTGTTATTGTAGATGATTTTTCTAGATATACTTGGATTTTCTTTTTGAAAAATAAAAGTGATACCTTTGATAATTTTAAAGTTTTTGTTAAAAGAATTCAAAATATTAAAAGTTTGAAAATTAAAAATATAAGAAGTGATCATGGAGGAGAATTTGAAAATGAAGCTTTTGAACAATTTTGTAACAAGAAAGGTATTAACCATAATTTTTCGTTTCCTAGAACACCACAACAAAATGGAGTTGTAGAAAGGAAAAATAGAACGTTACAAGAATGTGCAAGAACTTTATTAAATGGAACCACTTTATCGAAACACTTTTGGGCAGAAGCTGTAGCTACTGCTTGTTATGTATTGAATCGTGTTTCTATTCGACCATTAACTAAGAATACTCCATATGAACTTCTAAATGGAAGAAAACCAAATATTTCATATCTTAAAGTTTTTGGTTCTAAATGTTTTATTTTAAATACTAAAGATCAGCTAGGCAAATTCGATCCAAAATCCGATGAAAGAATATTTGTTGGATATTCAGAACGAAGCAAGGCTTATCGAATTTATAATAAACGAACTCAAATTATTGAAGAAAGCTTACATGTTTCATTTGATGAAAATTTAAAAAATATAAATCCAATTGTTACTATTGATTCTGATGATGAAACTACTCAGAATGAAAATAGTAATACAAATGAAAATTTTGATATTCATGAAACCAATACAAACATTACTCCTAATATAATAAAATCTCCACCTAGAATTTTACGAGATCATCCTGTGCAAAATATAATTGGAGAAGTTAATACGAATGTTAAAACCAGACATCAATTAAATCAAGTTGGTCATGTAGCTTTTCTCTCTAACATAGAACCTAAGAATATAAAAGAAGCATCAACTGATGACTACTGGATTCTTGCCATGCAAGAAGAACTAAATCAATTCGAATGAAACGAAGTTTGGGAACTCGTTCCTAGACCTAGTGATCAATCAGTCATCGGTACTAAATGAGTTTTCAAAAATAATGCAGATGAACTAGGAAATATAACCAGGAATAAAGCTAGATTAGTTGCACAAGGATATAATCAAGAAGAAGGAATTGATTACGAAGAAATGTTTGCTCCAGTCACCCGACTTGAAGCAATATGAATCTTATTAGCTTTCGCGTGCTTTCATAATTTTAAACTGTATCAATGGATGTTAAAAGTGCATTTTTAAATGGATACATAAAAGAAAATGTTTTTGTTGAACAACCACCTCTGTTTAATCATGAAAAATTTCCGGATCATGTTTATAAACTCAAAAAGGCGTTATACGGTTTAAAACAAGCACCACGTGCTTGGTATGATCGTCTTAAAAGCTATTTATTAGAATCTGGTTTTGAAATTGGTAAAGTAGATCAAACGCTTTTTATTAAGAAAACTAATAAAAATATTTTAATAATTCAAATATATGTTGATGATATCATTTTTGGCTCGACAAATGAAAAACTATGTCAGGAATTTTCAACTATAATGACAAATGAATTTGAAATGTCTCATATGGGAGAATTGTCATATTTTCTTGGATTACAAATTAAACAAATTGAAAATGGAATTTTTATTAATCAAGAAAAATATTGTTATAATTTAATTAAACGATTTGGTTTGGAAAACACTTCTGCCAAGCCAACTCCAATGAGCACAACTACTCATCTTGATAGAGACGAGGAAGGCAAAAGTGTTAATCAAAAGCTATATCGTAGTATGATTGGATCTTTACTTTATTTAACAGCGAGTCGACCTGATATAATGATGAGTGTTTGTTTATGTGCTTGATTTCAAGCAAATCCCAAAGAATCACATATGAGAGCAGTTAAACGCATTATTCGTTATCTAACTAAAACCAAAGATTTCGAACTATTTTATTCGAAAGAATGTCCTTTCGAATTAGTCTCCTATAGCGATGCTGATTTTGGAGGAAGTCGGACGGATCGAAAAAGTACGAGTGGAACATGTCATTTCATTGGACATTCCTTAGTCTCTTGGTTTAGTAAGAAACAAAACTGTGTTTCTTTATCGATGTGTGAAGCAGAATATATATCTGCTGCTTTGGCATGTGCACAAATTATATATATGCAACAAACACTACAAGATTTTAATTGTCATCTTGAAAAATCTATAATTTATTGTGATAATACTAGTGCAATAAATCTTTCGAAAAGTCCGGTCAATCACTCACGAACAAAACACATCGATATTCGTCATCACTTTCTTCGTAATTGTTTGGAAAAAGGATTAATAAATTTAGAATTTATCAATACTGAAAATCAAATTGCTGACATTTTTACTAAACCGCTAAATGAAAATATTTTTATAAAACTTAGATGTGATTTAGGTATAATGTCGTTTAAAGATTTATGAATAAAAATATGCAAAAATATCGAAAAACAAAAATTGTTTTATTTCTGACCAAAGCGGAACTCGAACTTATGACCTCTGACTTGCTTGTTAGATATTGTGTTATAGCTACTTGAGCTATGGGTGTTTCTTGTTTTAGTTCTCTTTAAAGTTTGTTTTATCTGTTTTGTTTTCAGAAAAACTATATTTAGTTCTTATCTTATAAATCATACATTTACAAACAATTTTATTCTTAAATTTCTGTGATCATATTTAAAATTAGTTCCTATCCACTAATTTTTCAGCATACAAGATGTTTATATATACTATGGTTATTTTTCAAAACATATACTAAAAAAACAAAACTTGAAAAAAAATGTCTTCAAACAATGACTATTATAATTCCGAAAACTCCCATCTATCATACACTTCTTCGGACGACGATGGTTCCGACCGCATCCCTGAAAATGGCCCCTATCCTACCTTTCCCATGCCTAAACGTGTTCTAGACTTCTCCTCTCCAGATAAAGACCCACGACATGGGTGGAAACCATGGGAAGACTCCCATACAGGCTATACACCTGAAAAGAAAAAAGGGAAGAATACGATGGTAATATCTCCAACCACCAAACAAAAAATTGATGAAATACATCACTACCAATGACAACAAATGGATATGCAACGGGAACTCTATTATGAACAAAAAGTCACGGCAAGACGTTTAAGTTTTCGAGAAAAGATTGCCATGAAAATTTGTTCATCAAAGAAGGATGATGTTGTTGAACCTTCTTATAGACCCTCATCCTCGTCAAATCCTGTTCAAACTCCAATAAATCTAAGATGGTCACCAATAGAAGATGTTCCATCCCCAAACTCATGGGAACGTAGATTTTAACGAACGGTGGCTAAATTTTATATATATATATATATATATATGTTGTTGTTTTCAATAAGATGTATAAATATAATGATATGATAATATACTTTATATTTCTATAACTTTTTGTTGAAAAACAGCAAAAATATACATTTCTACCAGGGTCGGTCGACCGAAAAGCCTGAGTCGGTCAACCGAACCCTTCCCGAGAATTTCAAAAACACATTTCTAACAGGGTCGGTCGACCGAAGACCCTGAGTCGGTCAGCTGAACCCTTCCCGAGAGTTTCAGCAACTTTCTGATTCACAATTCGGTCAGCCGACCCAGTGCCTTCGGTCGACCGAACGTATATTCTGCCTGTCTTTTACTTCAGATTTATACCCCATCCCTTCATCTTTTCAACTTACCTCTTCACTCTTACTTTCCCAATTACAGTTTTTAACCTAGCCCCCATTAAAACTTCTCAAATTTTTAATCTTTTCTTCCAAAAACAAATGGCTCCCAAGAAGAAATCAAAGACAACCCGTGGCTCTTCTTCATCTACTCCAGTGGATACACAAATTGCTTCATGGCTAGTTAATGATATAGCTCTTCAAAGATGGATACAACTTCAAGATGCCAAAATCTTTGAAGAATCATTTGTAAGTTATCCTGACTTTGCTTCCTACGGTATTGAAAATGCCGCCCTTGAGAGTGGTCTTGATACATTCCTTGACCATAGGAAAAATAACTTGAAAATCAATCATATCATGGTCAAGTTATTTCTAGCGAACCTCAACCTTGTAAATCCGCCGAAAAACTCTGAAAATTGTATTTGGACATCGGTTTGTGGCACTTCGATTTTCCTTTCCATTGATCGAATTAACCACATTTTGGATGCTAGACCGGGTGGTATCTCATTACACGATGTAGATTGTAACATATCAACTCGTGACCGGATAAGTCATCTATTTTTCAAAGATGATGCACTGGATTTTAGACAAACATCATCGCTTAGACCAAAAGCTCGACTCCTTCATCGATTCATGATGAAATCTTTAGTTCCTAAAGGTGGTTCATATCATCTCGTATATCCCGAAAATTTTAAAGCATTGTATGCTATTTGTAGGAAAATACGAGTTAATTGGTCACAACTTCTTATGGATGAATTTCTCTCTTTTAACCAAGGAAAGATGCTCCATATTTATTATGGAGAATACATAATGAGATTGATCAATAGTTTCGTCATCAATGCTCCGGAATCTGAAACCTCCAAAGTCCATATGTTTGATTCACGGACCATAAATTTAATGAAATTACCTGATGTTCCACCTCGATTTATTAGATTTGAGCAATGGAGTGAGACTCCGAGAGAACAACTACGTCGTAGCTATTCTACACCTCAACCATCTACTCATGCTACGGAACGTATAACCCGTCAATCCTCAATTCAACGACCAACTCCCGGAATGAGTACGGAAGCGGCCATTGATATTTTGGCACAAAATCAACTAGCCTTGGATAGTCGGCTACGAAAAATTGATGGTCGTTTCAAGAAAATCAAGGGCTTCTTCGTAAATTTATGGGATGCCTTATCATGTACTTCTGAAGCCGGTGCCTCCTTTGTTGCTCCCGGAAAAAGACCCGCACCAAATTTCTCTTGATCTACTTCAGATAACACAAGTTCCGGTACATCCGGAACTCATGCTCCTCACACTCAAAGACGTGGTAAGGAACATGTTCCTCCGGAAGAAAATATTCGTCCATAATTTTGGAATCCGATGATGATGAGGAGTAATCGTATTGTTTTACAACTTAATTTAAAGAATTTCTTTATGAACAATATGTTTTTTATTAAATGTTGTGTACTAAGCAAACATCTTTAATTATTCCTATTTTGGTTTGAAAATGTAAAATTCATTGATTCGCATTTCTTTTACATATTACATCTAGTAAGTATTCCTTTTTGTCGATGACAAAGGGGGAGAAATGTATGAAAGCTAACAAATTTTTTACAGAAAAGTCGCCATATATTCAGGGGGAGAATTATAATATAGATAAATTCTACTTCGTCACATAAGTATTGTCATCAATCAAAAAGGGGGAGAATGTTGATTCATGAGTTTTGATTCATGACACAAGCTTCAGAGATCATACGACGAGAGTACTATACGAAAGCGACAAAAAGGAGAATAACTATATATTGCACACTACAAAGGAGACAAGACTACAATCTAGATATTAGTATAAATAATTTATTTCACTGAGTCTTAGAATATTGTTAAAATCATTCCTCAAGTAGTCACACACACACAAATTGATTTATACAAAAATAAGTGTGCACTGTGCAAATAACAGCAGGTCGGCCGACCGACCAGAATCTTCGGCCGACCGACTCTGTGTCCAGTGCACAGATATGCACCGTTTTATTTATATCTGTAAACTCAGCTGACCGGCCCAGGTTTCTCGGTCAACCGACCAGAATATAACGGCTAGTTTTCTGAAGAGGTGCAATTGTTCATGAAGAGGTATGTTCTTTAATCCAACAAAAATGGACACAACTCTTGATTGAAACTCTTCATGAAAGATTGTAACTATTCTACAACTATATAAACATATTCAATTCATTTCTACAATCACCGATTCTTGTTTATAATTCTAAAATCTATTCTCTATTCAATTCTGCAAATAAAAGAATTCATTCTTATTTAATATCACTAGAATCCTTAATTTAATTCATATACTTCGATTCTACGTGATTATCTTCCTTCTAAATCTTCACACACATATATACTCTTGAGGATTTGATTATAGGAAAGTTGTACTATCAAAAGACAATCAGTGTTATTCAAAACACATTCGTCAACAAGCTATTTGTATTAAGTTGAAGTCCTCTTCGGCTATTGAGGCGGAAAAATTCCTGTTCGGCTGCTCAGGTGTCGTATACCTATTCCTCCGGGTTAAGTGAGGGGTTTAGTTTAAATCCAGAGGGTATTCTGGGACTGGACGTAGAACGGGAAGTTCGAACCATTATAAAAATTCCTGGTGTGCTTACTTTAATTTTTATTTTACAGCTATTATCAGTTTCCGCATTTATATATCATATTACACGATCCTTAGTACTGCACGTACACTTTCAACGCCCCTAGGGTATGTCATTTCCTTCTGGATATAAAGGTGATATCATGGTATGGAGCCCAGATATTTTACCTATGTTGATGCTGCAAATTTATTATACTTTGTGGCTGTTGCTTTGTGGTTGAGGATCCTCGGATAAAGGTCGGTGACGACCGAGGGATGACATAGCTTGTGTGTTAGTTACCTAGTTACAGCTTGGTTAAAGCGTGAGGTAGCATCGGCCTTGTGTTTGCAGAGATCCGGTTAGGTTCTCGAGGCGTCTTTGCCGAGGCATTTCCATTTCGGTGTAAGTAAGTTCCTTTGCCTGACCATTTGTTGGAAATCCATAGAAACAATACGAACCCTGTACGGTTTTGGTTGTATTACCTGCTATGGAATATGGCAGTAACCTGCTATTGAACATGGTAGCTATAGTAGGCATACAATAATGGTTATATGCTGGCTAAGATTAATATTATATTTTTGAAATGGTTTTCAACACTATGCACTAATGATAATAATATCGAATGATTTTGCGTAGTAAGCATTTTTGACTATCATAAGAAGAAATCTCCTCCAATTCTGCATTTGCATTGTGTGTGTGGCGGGAGGTCTTATGGTAGTTTCATTTTCCAAAAGCATTACGAAATTGTTTTATTTTCTTTGTGAAGATAAACTGTTTTAAGTTCTCACACCAGTCACCATGACTGACCTGGCGTTTATTGTTCATTTCCTAAACTCTGGGTGCCCATCATTTTCCACACGGGCAGTCTAGAGTTTGGTTATCAGGTCATTCTGGATTCAAGAGATGCTGTGGAGCTCAGTGGCGAACTGGATGGCGAGGCGTATCACTTGTATATGATATTATTTATTCCGCTGTGTATTCTGTATGAGGACAAGTTTGTATAACTGTCCATTGATGTATTGTTGTTGTAAACTCTGATGATGATGTAATGTGTAAACTGATATAATTCTTTGATTTAAAGATTAGTCATTTATCTATTATATGTTGTTCTGCTGCGAATGTGAGATTCTGATATTGTTATGTGTTCTTCTGTTGTTTCTTCTTTCTTTTTCTTCTGTCTTCTTCTACCTCTTCTTTTTCTCCATAACAATTCGGTTTTCCAGCATTCGATTGTTCGGCAGTTGATACAGTGGACGTATTAATGTCGATTTTCGAGTGTCGAAAAATTGCGATCGTTACACCATTGAGGCTAGCTACCTCTAGCGACATCAGTTCTTCATATTACTGTATTGATTTTGACTTGATTGGTGCACGTTAATTTGATTATGGGATGGATGTTCGCAGTGGGCCGTTAGGGGTTACCACTAGTCAAGCGATTCAAATTGGTAGTATCCTACCTTGGGCATTGCCTCATGTTCTGTAATGACCCGTATTTTTCGATAAATAAATATTGATTTAGTAAGATTTTGAAATATTAATATTGTAAGAAATGAAAATTTATGATTTTATAATGAGAGTATAACTAGAATGTAATGTTAGTAATGTAAATTTAAGGTAATTGCTAACTATTTCAACGTAATTTCAATTAATTAAAATGATAGTAGAGTTATAATCGGTTATAAACTGTAAATAGGGAAATACATTGAATATTGAATTTAATGTTGAAATTTTATGTGATCAATTAGAATTAGCTAATTAGAATATGATTTAATGATGTTGTTTGAGTGCTTTTAACAACTATTTTCATGTAATCACAATCAATTTAAATAAATTTAGGTTAATTCGGTTATAATTGTAAATAATGAAATAAATTGAATGATGTAATTAATTGGTGAGATTGTATGTAATTGACTGAAATAGGTTAATATAGAATATAAAAGCATTTTGTAAGCAATGTATAACCATTTGTTGTAAATAATAAGATAGTGGATATGAACTATTATTATAAACAATTGTTTAATTATCTTCTCATTTATTTATCTGTTTGAATACTAAATGGGTAATTAATAGAATTTAGGCAATTGAATGTTGGATTTAATGCTAGAATTATATGTCAGTAATTGAAATAATTGTAAAGTTAAGTTGGTGATAAATTGAAGTAAGGAAATGAATTAAATGTTATATAAAATGGGAAATTACCTGTAATTAATGGAGATTGAATACAATCAGGGCTGTGTAAGTAGTCATAACATTTGTTGTTGATAATAAACTTATAAATATGATTAAGTTAAGAAAAAGGGTAACATTTGTCATTTATCACCTATTGTTTAATGAATTGAAGTTAAATTGAAATCAATTGCAATTAATCTAATTAATTATAGCTGTTAATATGAATTAATGTGATAATTATAGAATAGTGATGTAATAAGGTGTAAAGCAATGTTAATTATATCCGTAAGATAATAGTTGATTCAATAATAAAGGTGAAATCAAAATGAATGAATCTACTGGAATTTGAATTATAATTAACTGAAAGAGTATTGCAATTGCAATTAAACGCTGAAATTGTGCAACATATATAGATTGCAATTAACATGGAAAGTTTATCTTAAAAGATTATAAATTTGTAAGTAATAAACAATGATGAAAATTGTTAATAATTTACTTTGAATTTGAAAAGTGATTTAATTAATTTAATATTAATTTATTTAATTAACGTGAAAATAGCTATTTTGGCCACTGTTTTGGATTTTGACGAAACTAGTTTCATCGGATCCGTAAAAGTGAATTATTATAGGATTTCAAGTTTCGTAGCGATCGGACTTGTCGTTTGATCGTGCGGGCGCGAAACGCATAGAAATCAATCAATTTGAAATAAGCTGATTTTAAAAGTTAACTTCTTCATACGATGGAATTAGGACTTGAAACCTATTCCATTGAGTTTAAAAATATCGAAAACATCTATTTTGATATATGGGATGACCCATTTTCATTTTGGAAGCAAAACGGGCTTTTCGAGTCGTTATTGTCGTTCGAACCAATTCGATATGTCCATCCTTTCTTATCGGGCCTTGTCCATAATAGATTTTTATAAACCCTAGCAGTCTTTTATATCTTATCTCTGTACGTATCTTTCTATTCCACCTTTTTGCTTCTTCTTTCCAATGGTTGCAGATCCAAACCCAAATTCAATTTCAAAACCAAATCCAAAAATCAAACTTCTCAAAACCATGTCATATTATATATCGTTGGAAAGCTCTCGACGAGCGCAATCCACTACTGCTGTTCATTTTTCCATTTGCTTCATCGTTTGGCCAGAAATTGAGGATGAACCTCGACCGTCCATTTCTAAGGTTTACGATCCAACGGTGGATCATCAACCGTATGTCGATTGGAAGGCACCGTTGCGAAGAGGGTGATTAGCAGTGCTCATCGGTGTGGTTAGTTCATCGAATCGGTCAACACAGTCACCATAAATTTATGATTCTTGTTCGATTTTCATGCTCGGCATGTCTGTCCTAGGGGCGGCGGAGGCGACCCCTTGGACGTGTTCGGGTCGGCCGTGGATGGGGAGAAGGATGGTGTGCTTCGATCTAGCCTCAGATCAATGTGGTGGCGGCGTTTCCAGAGAGAAGGCGGCGGCTACCTCATGTTTCAGGCGAGGTTAGGGTTCTGGAATTGGTCGAACGCACGAACGAAGGCGACGT
Source organism: Allium fistulosum (assembly GCA_030737815.1). Taxonomy (NCBI): domain Eukaryota; kingdom Viridiplantae; phylum Streptophyta; class Magnoliopsida; order Asparagales; family Amaryllidaceae; genus Allium; species Allium fistulosum. The sequence goes on from CM060906.1 coordinate 1,045,054,486, forward strand.
GGCAGTTCTTGAGGGGTAATCTTTTTAAAAAAAAAATTCAATTCAAATCTTCTAACAACCATATCTTTTGCATACTAACTCGGATTTGGGCGATGTTTATTCCGTTGGGATCGTATTGAAATTCCAGACATTATTAAACTGGTTTGAACTAATTTTGAGAGTATTGAAATTTAAGCCTTTATTTGGATTTTAAATCGACTGAAAATCAAAGGTGAGTGTTTTAACTCACTCATAAATACTAATTTATCTTATGTTAGTTAAATTAAATTTTTGATGTGATTAAAATTGATTGGTTGTTGTTTGGTATATTTTAAATTGTCATTCCAGTTAAATCTGACTTTATCAAATTTAATTTCCATTTAATTTAATATTGAAATTTAAATTGCCCGTTTAATACTTGTTAATGATAACCAGTAAATTGTTGGTAGTTATTGGTTGATTTGAATGATGATTATGTTGTATGTTCAATTATTGATATTTGGATGATTGGATGGATGTTATTGGTTGACATTTTGGATGATTGGATGTTATTTATGTCTATATCGTTGTTATCCCTATGGGTTGAAATGACACATACCCGAACAATCTTATAGATTAGGGGAAATCGTTATGGGTTAGAATGATAAACCCGAGCGGTTTTCATTGTTTTGGAAATGTTGATTTTTGATACTGGTTGAAATGATTTCTTGAATTTGGATTTTATTTGTAATTGAATTATTTGAAGGGTTTAAGTTAATTCAAACTTCGGATTTATTTTAATTAAATGATTAAGATTGACATTTTGAATTAATTGAAATCTTTTAAATAATTGCATCCATGTTGTACACTTGATAGGAGATGGAAATCCCGTAACATCTTTGAAACCATGGCACTAATACTTCTATTTTATTTATTTTGATTTGACTTACATAAGATCTTTTAGTTCTGACTCGAGTGTTTTGTCTTTTCATTACGCTCGGGTCGGTCTGAGCTTTTTTAGTGTATTGAAAACTATTTTCTGGAGGACGAAGACGAAGATTCAGTATATTATTGTTATTTATTATAATTATTCCATTGCATTATGTGTTCCGCTGCATTTTTTGTTTATTTCTGATGTATGAATAACTCTGATTTGAATTGTAAAGTGTAATCAAATGTTATTTTGTAAACAACTTCTTGAACTGTTTATTTGATTATTGTATTTTGTCGTTCCGTTGTGAGATTTTGTGTTTTGTTTTTTCTTCTTTTCTTTTATTTTATTATTCACCCCATTAACAATCCTCCCTTTTGAATGTTTTGAATTAGACATGGGTGGTTTATTGTCGATTTAAACTGTCAAAAAGGTGGGTCGTTACAGTTGGTATCAGAGCTTTGGTTTAGACATACCATAGCCTATTGGGGTTAACTCATTAGAGATAGGGTAGTAATATCCTAGAATGGGTTTGTTTGAGTGTGTGTGTGTGTGTATACGAGAGCGTGTATTTGTTAGTGTATAAAAATCTTTTATATAAGTTTTGGAATGAAATAAATTTTCCTAATATTATATGTTATGTATAAAGGAATAAAAAATTTATAACTAATATAGTTGTTTGTAATGTGTTTGTTTTGTGAAATGATAATATTTAATTATTCTCATTTTTGGTTGATTTGTTGCATTTAGTCAGTTTATAAACATTGGCTATTATTGTTAATTGAAATTAGGGACTAAACACTAGTTTAATAATGGTGTATTAAAGAGCATAAAATGAATGATTAGGATATCTGGTTATGAAATCGAAATATTTGGTTGTGAATATTGTTGTTTGTTGATTGGTTGTTTCAACTATTGACATAAAATGGAATATCTAGATATTTTGGATAGTCGAAACCTCTGGATTAATATATAAGTTGAAATGTAGAAATTTTGTTGAATTATGCAGTTTAATTTGGTAACCTTAAATTGAAAGCAAGTGAAACAAGGTTTAATTTGTTATATCTATGTTAGTAAATGAATAGAATTGTTTTATTCATTCTTGGCATGTAATGTAATAATATACAAGTGTGAAATTTTAAGCCTTGGAACATTTAAAATTGAAATGGTGATTAAGAAAATGTTGTAAATGAGATTAAATTGAAAAAATATGTTTATAAACTTAATTAACATTTATGAAATGTGTCATAAATAAATTGAAAAGTAAAAGTGAAACTAAATGAGATAAGCAAATATGAATTAACAGTGAAATGATTATAAATAAAACCATGACTTGTAAATTGTTATGAAATAAATGAATGTTGCAATAAATGGTTATAATTAAAGTTATGATAATTTAAACTCGAACAATGTCTTATAAAAAGGAATTAAGCTTTTATAAATTGGTTAGAACTTAAGAAAATTCCTTATGAAATGATTTGCAAATAAATGAGAAATATTACATGTGAAATGAATGTAATTTGAATTGAAGAGAAATATAAGCAATATTATGAAAATGAATATATTAATGTTTTATATTAAATGGAGAAATTCTATGAAACAAATATTAAAGTATGAAGTAATATTTGTGTTAATCAACGAGATTAATAATGAATTTAAATTAAAATGTATTTGTGATGAAACAAATTGGAGTGGATACATAAGTTGTACGTATATTGTTTTATTCACATAATTATTTGATCCGGATTTGAGTACACAAGTTCAAGGTAAACTACACCATTTCGTGTTAGGATTTTTCATTCGATTCTTGATGGAGAACATTTGATATGGATTTTTGGTTTGATTCTAAAATTCTCTATCATAGTATATGGCCATGCAAGGAGAATGATGGTTTCTAATCAAGAAACCTTATCGAAGTCCGCATTAGGGTAGTCGAATGAACAATACTAGTTCGAAAGCGAACTTGTGTGATTGAGCGAGTGGTCGAATGTGATTCTGCGTGATGATGACATAAGTGCATCTTATGTTCTAATATTATTTAAATGTTTTAATGCTGAAATTGAAAGTTGTTGGGTTGGATATCTTTGTAATTTAAATTGGAATTTTTCTTTTATGCAAAACTACTATTAAGTTAAAACCATTTTACAAAACTATCTTTCTATTATTTCATCTTATTCAACTATTTTATTTTATTTTATATACAAAACTATTTTACAAACTATTTTATATACAAAACTATTTTACAAACTATTTTATATGTACAAAAATATTTTACAACTACTTTATGTACAAAACTATTCTAAATTCAGAACCTTTTATAAAGCAAAAATGTTCAATTCCATAAGGCTCTTCATGCAGCGAAATTGATTTTTGAAAAAAAAATTTGATTCTTATATAAGATAGACTTTATATAAGTATAAGATGATTTTGAAGACTATTGATTTTGGAAGGTATTCGGTCTGAAGAGATAAATCTTATATATAACGGAATTTATATAAGAATGATTTGATATATTCGAGACTATTGATTTTAGAAAGTACTCTATCTGAAAATGAAGTCTTATATATAATGGAATTTGTATAAGTGTGATAGTCGAAGTTATGATTTTGAAAGGGTACTATATATGGTATGTTATATTTTAAAGTAAAAGGTATAGGGAAGTACCCTCCGCGAAGAAGTATAGTATGATATGCTTCGACCTAGATGGACTTGGGGAATCCAGGAATGGATTCGACCGATAAACCCTAATATACTTAGGTGAATTCAGAAATGGATTCGAACCGATATGGTTGTCTGGACTTAAACTCATTAGTTTCTCGATTTTTTCAGGGTAGATGGTTCTTTAGTTTGCCCAATGGAGGCCCTTTCGATCCTAGGATCTGTTGTTTATGGATCTTCCGGGAAGGAAGTGCATCCATTGCGTAAATTATTGAATCGGCAGTTACCACTACAGCAGGGGTTGATGGTCCCTTGTTTACGAAATGGCTACGATATTTTTCTAGAATTCGGAAGGTGGAAGGATCTTCTGGAAAGTTTTGTGTCCATTGCGTAAACACGGGATCAGCAGCGGGCCACTACTATCGTAACATCATCATTTGACATCAGATTTTGAGCGGTACTTCTCATACCTGTTTTTCACTGGGTGTTGAAATAGGTCTACTAAGTACTTGGAGATTTCTAGTCTTACACCTGATCAACGTACAACCAGAGTCTGCAAGAACGAGGCTAAACTTGTTAAAACATCGAGTTATAAAAGTATTTTGATAAAGTATTATATAAAAGATATTTTGGTCATTTTTTTCCATTTCTAAATACTTTAAAATGATTCAAATATTGTTTATCTATATACAACATGGTTTAGTAGTAAATTATTAGTGTTGTAAATATTGTGAGAAGTTATTGATTAAATAAAACATATTTAAAGTTAATGATTATTGGTTTATTAATGATGTTTAAAAATATTTTGAGATTTAAAACTAATAAAATTTATAAATAATGGATTTAAGGTTTTCAATAACTTCTTTTTAAATATAAGTAATGATGTAAATAATTGTTTTCAAATAGTTTACATATATTTATAAAGATGTTATTTTAAAAAAATGGTATTTATAAATGAAGCAAGAAATTTTACAGATGAAATTTTTTCCGTAAAGTATTAAAGATAATTGATTTGCAAATGAAGTTTTCAAATGAATATTTCAAGTAAAATTTATATAAGTTTCTTTGAATGTATAATTTAAAGATATTATATAAATGAAAAAAAAAATGATATGCGAAGTTTTATTTATAGTAATATACTTGACCAATAAATTTGAATCTCTATTTTGGAACTATGGTTTGAAATATTTACTTGATTTCGAAGCACTAACGGTAAATTTATAGGTTTATTCACTATTTGAATTTTTGTATTAAACCATAATAAATGTTTTCCATGATTTGAATATTCATTTTAAACAAGTGTGTAAAATTAATTATGAAGATGTGAAATTTTATACTTTGATTTGGATATTTAATATAAGATTTGAGTATCCTATTAGTTTTAGTTTAATAATCTAGGGTTATACTTATTTTAAAATAGTGAGTCTAATAAATTATCGGATTTAAGGAACTTTATATAATAAAAAAAGCAAATAATTATGTGAAAAGAAATCGATTGAATAAACTTAAATAATGTGTTGAAATTCTTGGTTGTTTTGGCTTATGGGATCTTGGAAAGGATACTTCTAATTGTTTAAGGTTGTATGGATAGTCTATTAAGTAATTATCCAAGGCTATTGAGCGTAGGGTACACTTGATAGTTTATTTATCACCTTTCCCGATTAAAGGTTTTTGAACTAAACAAACCATTTGTTTTGGTTGCTATGGATGGATGGTTGATTTCTTTGGTTGCATAAATGGTTGTGTTGTTTGTTTGATTATGTTTTGTATTGATTTTGTTTTGTTGAAAATTGAAACAATTTAAATATCTCTCTTATACATAATTCTCACTATTTTGGATTGTATAGGCGAAATACAGGTTTATGGAAGTAATAGCCACTACTTTTGGTTTCATAAATAAGCGTTGTTTACCGGACAAATAGGTACATTTTCGGATTACGGTTTTCTAGCGATATTATATTGTTCCCATGGTTTGAGATATTTTATTTTGAAATATGATATATACATGGTTATTATTGATATTATTATTATTATCCGGACCTCTCCATACAAAGGAGACTCTGCCGAAATTTTCCGTGAAATTTTAACTTAGAAAATTTTGTGAAGGTGATAATATTTTCAGACCCTTATTAACTTTTATATGAAGATTTGATTGTTTATTAATTGGTATATTTTATTTAAATACTTAATTATGTAAATTAATTGTTTATAAATTGAATACTTTGAATAAAATATATTAACCCCTTAATTCCTCCTTTTTCCCTTTTCGAGGATGAAAAGTTTTGAGTGGGGAAGAGTGTAACGACCCGTATTTTCCGATAAATAAATATTAATTTAGTAAGATTTTGAAATATAATATTGTAAGAAATGAAAATTTATGATTTTATAATGAGACTAATAACTAGAATGTAATGTTAGTAATGTAAATTTAAGGTAATTGCTAAATATTTTAATGTAATTCCAATTAATTGAAATGATTGTAGAGTTATAATTGGTTATAAACTGTAATTAGGGAAATACATTGAATGTTGAATTTAATGCTGAAATTTTATGTGATCAATTAGAATTGGGTCATTAGAATATGATTTAATGATGTTGTTTGAATGCTTTTAACAACTATTTTCATGTAATTACAATCAATTTAAATAAATTTAGGTTAATTCGGTTATAATTGTAAATAATGAAATAAATTGAATGATGTAATTAATTGGTGAGATTTTATGTAATTGATTGAAATAGGTTAATATTGTAACGCCCCACCTCTATACCCACGCTAACCAAGAACACTACGATGTAGTGCTGTCAATTAGCGCGGAGAATAAGGCTGTGGAGGAGCGACCATCCATGTAACTTCTCTGTGCGAGCATCGATACGTCAGATAGAATAGAATGCATATCTTTTAAGGAGGAAATCCGACATACCGATACAAACACAAAGCTATCACACGGTGGCTATATATAATCTTCGGAAACAAACATAGAAATAATCATAACATAAATCAGTCATAGACATCCATATCACAAAGGCGGAAGAAGATATGAATAAATATATAACACATGAAAGTGTACATCAGAGTAGTGGTCATAAAGACCCACGATAATACAAAAGAATAGCATCACGTGCTATACAAAAGAATAAGTACACAACATAGAGTCTATATCTCAAAGGTGTACATCCAAAAACTACTAATCTATGTAGTTAGCCAAAAGTCAGAAATATCCTGAAGAGAAGTCAAGCAGAAGCACCTGTAACATCTCGGTCTGACCCGAGTATTATTTATAAGAAAATAATAAACGGATCAGTCTAACTATAAATATCAGATGATATGGTATACGGTAAAAGGCATGACATGAACATGTAATAACCATAGCGACATACTACTATAAGTATGTAAATGATAATCAACAAAAGATTAATCAATATCACAAGAATCTTCTCAAAGATAAAATAGGGTATCATACCCTAAACTTGTCTTCATAACAAGTCAATAACACATGAATTCACCAATGCACAAAAACTGATATCATATCAATGAAAATCATGAAAATTGGTGAAGCACAAAATTCCAGAAATCATCATCAGAAATCCAGAAAACACATAAAGGGGGGAGGCCTAACACATGAATGGGAGCATGAAAACTCACCTACGCGTAAACACATGACGAGAAGATATCTCATGGAAGCTATCCATTAAATTTTCACACAGGAATGGCCCGAAGACCGTAGGAAATGTGATGGCGAAACATCACATAATCGGGGTATAGTCTCCCACGTAGACAAAGAGACATCGCTCAATCGCTAGTCTAAATCACAAAAATGATCGTCATGATCATAAGGAAGTGTCAATCACACCAAGCTAGTAAATATATGAGTTTAGCTTCATGTCCCATAACCACTTGCTTAACTTAAATATTTACGAACAAGCTGTAAATCTTCACTAGGAAATTGTCACAAAAAGGGTTCAATCGAACAAGTCCAAGAGCTAACCGACGAAGTGAACGCAAGCGTTTCATACCACCCGTTTTACTAAGTCGTTTAAGTCGATTTCTCATTCGAGTGAAGTAAAGGCTTGTATATACTAGTAGATTGAAAATCGGTTTGAGAAAACGAACTTTTGATATTTAAAATAGTGTTGAAATCGCTTTGATGAAAGAGTTTTGATATTTACTATTAGTATTGAAACCTTCATATATCTTTAAAGTGACAAGTCATAAAACGATTGTAGAACAAATCAATTCACGTTCGAAGACGTGAGTAAAGTCCAAAGAAGTCAATCCCAAAACCATCAAAGTAGAAATTCTGATAAATGTTTTTCAGATGAGATTGCCTACGCAGAGTAATACGGGGTTCGACCGCGGGGGTCCAGGGGGCAGCGCCCACGGCGGGGTGCGGGGCAGCGCCCCGTCACGGTACGACTTAGTGAAGGCAAGCTGTCTCGAGAAGCCAAACCGGTCAAACGACCAAGTACTAACTCGCGAACGACCTAGGGGAAAAACAGGTCAAACGACCAAGTACTAACTCGCGAACGACCTAGGGGAAAAACAGGTCAAACGACCAAGTACTAACTCGCGAACGACTTACGACTTAAGGGATAAGGGCATACGACCTAAGTGGAGACTGCCTCGCGACTTAGCAGAAGAACAGATCGAACGACCTAGGGGAAAAACAGGTCAAACGACCAAGTACTAACTCGCGAACGACTTACGACTTAAGGGAGGCAAGAGACTCACGACTTAAGGGAGGCTGCGACTCACGACTTAAGGGAGGCAAGAGACTCACGACTTAAGCCTTGAACGACTTAACGACCTAAGCCTTGAATACGAGCTACGAGCTAAAGTTGGAACGACCTAGTGAAGTTAGGTCGAGGACGACCTACGACTTAAGGCCAGGGCGAGCGAGCTAACTGCAAAACGACCTACGACTTAAGGCCTTTAACTCCTGAACGACTTATACCTTTAGCTCCTGAACGACTTATACCTTTAGCTCCTGAACGACTTATGCCATTAGCTCCTGAACGACTTAACATTTTTCCTGGAGATTATAGGTCGGCAACGACCTACGACTTAAGGGCGAATACGACCTACGACTTAAGGACGCGCGACCTAACTCCGAACGAGCTAAAAATGGCCAGAACGACTTATGCTCCGTGTGGCTTTTCGACACGAACGACCTACGACTTAGGCTTATCTCGCGAACGACCTAGCGAAGGCAGAAACGACCTAAGTGCAGTTTTTCACCAAAAACACTAGAATTTTGGGTTTTTCACCAATCCAATCCAAACCAAATGCAAATGCTGATGCTAAAATGATAGGGAACCATTCCCAACAGTCCAAGATAGATATAGGCAAGATGTGAGATCAAAAATCTCACCTTTTCACGGAATTTGATGAAGATGGAGATTGAAAGCAAGGAGAAGCAATCCAAAGCTTGAATCCACTATCTTCTACTTGAATTTGGAGTTGAATCTCGGATTTGCAATAGAATTGGAGTTTGGAGTTTTAATTTCCACTTCCCACCACCATTTTTGATGAAGCTTGAATGTTAAAACAAAGGGTGAATGAAGTGAGGAAGAGGGTTGGGCTGAACTAAGGAAGTGCAGTCCAAACCAAAGTCTCAAGCGGGAAAAGTGACGAAAATTTCACTATCTCCAAACATATCGAAGTTTACACTCAAAAAGATCGCAAACGTCATTTTGAACTCAATGGGGGTGGTCTCGAGTCCTAATTTGACCGTATGCAAAAAGTAGCTTTTCGGACTAACATCCGACTAACGATAAAATATTTAAATATAAAATCGATAGATATGCGGGTTGTTACAAATATAGAATATAAAAGCATTTTGTAAGCAATGTATAACCATTGGTTGTAAATAATAAGATAGTGGATATGAACTATTATTATAAACAATTGTTTAATTACCTTCTCATTTATTTATCCATTTGAATACTAAATGGGTAATAAATAGAATTTAGGCAATTGAATGTTGGATTTAATGCTGGAATTATATGTCAGTAATTGAAATAATTGTAAAGTTAAGTTGGTGATAAATTGAAGTAAGGAAATGAATTAAATGTTATATAAAAAGGGAAATTACCTGTAATTAATGGAGATTGAATACAATCAGGGCTGTGTAAGTAGTCATAACATTTTTTGTTGATAATAAACTTATAAATATGATTAAATTAAAAAAAGGGTAACATTTGTCATTTATCACCTATTATTTAACGCATTGAAGTTAAATTGAAATCAATTGCAATTAATCTAATTAATTATGGCAGTTAATATGAATTAAGGTGGTAATTATAGAATAGTGATGTAATAAGGTGTAAAGCAATGTTAATTATATCCGTAAGATAATAGTTGATTCAATAATAAAGGTAAAATCAAAATGAATGAATCTACTGGAATTTGAATTATAATTAACTGAAAGAGTATTGCAATTGCAATTAAACGCTGAAATTGTGCAATATATATAGATTGCAATTAACATGGAAAGTTTATCTTAAAAGATTATAAATTTCTAAGTAATAAACAATGATGAAAATTGTTAATAATTTACTTTGAATTTGAAAAGTGATTTAATTAATTTAATAACAATTTATTTAGTTAACGTGAAAATAGCCATTTTGACCACTGTCTCGGATTTTGACAAAACCAGTTTCATCAGACCCATAACAGTGAATTATTGTAGGATTTCAAGTTTCGTAGCGATCGGACTTGTCGTTTGATCGTGCGGGCTCGAAACGCGTAGAAATCAATTTGAAATAAGCTGATTTAAAAAGCTAAATTTTTCATACAATGGAATTAGGACTTTAAACCTTTTCCATTGAGTTTAAAATATAAAAAACATCTATTTTGGTATATGGGATGACCCATTTTCGTTTCGGAAGAGAAACGGGCTTTTCGGGTCGTTATTGTCGTTCGAACCAATTCGATATGTCCATCCTTTCTTATCGGGCCTTGTCCATAAATAGATTTTTCTAAACCCTAGCAGTCTTTTTATTTCTTATCTCTATACGTATCTGTCTATTCCACCTTTCTGCTTCTCCTTCTTTCCAATGGCTGCAGAAACAAACCCAAATTCAATTTCAAAACCAAATCCAAAAATCAAACTTCTCAAAACCATGTCATATTATATATCGTTGGAAAGCTCTCAACGAGTGCAATCCACTGTTGCTATTCATTTTTCGATTTGGTTCATCATTTGGCCATAAATTGAGGATGAACCTCGGCCGTCCATTTCTAGGGTTTACGATCCAACGGTGGATCGTCAACCGTTTGTCGATTGGAAGGCACCGTTGCGAAGAGGGTGATTAGCAGTGCTCATCGGTGTGGTTAGTTCATCGAATCGGTCAACACAATTGCCATAAATTGATTATTCTTATTCGATTTTCGTGCTCGGCATGGCTGTCCTATGTGGCGGCGGAGACGACCGCTTGAACGTGGTGGGGTCGACCGTGGATGGGGAGAAGGATGGTGTGCTTCGATCTAGCCTCAGATCAACGTAGTGGCGGCATTTCCAAAGAGAAGGTGGCGACTATCTCATGTTTCAGGCGAGGTTAGGGTTCTGGAATTGGTCGAACACACGAACGAAGGCGACGTGGCAGTTCTTGAGTGGTAATCCTTTTTTTTAATTTCAATTCAAATCTTCTAACAACCATATCTTTTGCATACGAACTCGGATTTGGGCGCGGTTTGTTCCGTTGGGATCGTATCGAAATTCTGGACATTATGAAACTCGTTTGGACGAATTCTAAGACAGTTGAAATTTGGGCTTTTATTTGGATTTTAAATCGACTGAAAATCAAAGGTGAGTGTTTTAACCCACTCACAAATATTAATTTACCTTATGTTAGTTAAATTAAATTTTTGATGTTATTTGAAATTGATTAGTTATTGTTTGGTATATTTTAAATTGTCATTTCAATTAAATATGACTTTTTCGAATTTAATTGCTATTTAATTTAATATTGAAATTTAAATTGCCCATTTAATACCTGTTAATGATAACCAGTAAATTGTTGTTGGTTATTGGTTGATTTGAATGATGATTGTGCTGTATGTTCAATTGTTGATATTTGGATGATTGGATGGGTGTTATTGGTTGATATTTTGGATGATTGGATGTTATTTATGTCTATATCGTTGTTATCCCTATGGATTGTAATGATACATACCCGAACGATCTTATAGATTAGGGGAAATCGTTATGGGTTGAAATGATAAACCCGAGCGGTTTTCATTATTTTGGAAATGTTGATTTTTGATACTGGTTGAAATGATTTTTTGAATCTGGATTTTATTTGGAATTGAATTATTTGAAGGGTTTAAGTTAATTCAAACTTCGGATTTATTTTAATTAAATGATTAAGATTGACATTTTGAATTAATTGAAATCTTATAAATAATTGTATCCACGTTGTACACTTGATCGGAGATGGAAATCCCGTAACATCTCTGAAACCATTGCACTAATACTTCTATTTTATTTATTTTGATTTGACTTACATAAGATCTTTTAGTTCTGACTCGAGTGTTTTGTCTTTTCATTATGCTCAGGTTAGTCTGAGCTTTTTCAGTGTATTGGAGACTATTTTTTGGAGGACGAAGACGAAGATTCAGTATATTATTGCTATTTATTATAATTATTCCACTGCATTCTATGTCCCGCTGCATTTTTGTTTATATTTGATGTATGTATAACTCTGATTTGAATTGTAAAGTGTAATCAAATGTTATTTTGTAAACAGCTTCATGAACTGTTTATTTGATTATTATATTTTGTCGTTCCGCTGCGAGATTCTGTGTTTTGTTTTTTCTTCTTTACTTTTATTTTCTTATTTACCCATTAACAATCCTCCTCTTTGAATGGTTTGAATTATACATATGTGGTTTATTGTCGATTTAAACTGTTCAAAAAGGTGGGTCGTTACATGTTTCTTGTCATACTTTTATTCGTATATGCGACCACTACAACTTTGTTTTAGTGTTGTCTTATCACGGCACCTCCCTGGCTACAGATGTTACTGGTGATGCTACTATATAAAACTATAGGACAATGCTAAAAAATGTGTTAAGGGGGATCAATATAAAGCCTTAACACTATTTTAATACTTTACTTTACTGATAGACGTTGCATATGTAGCGTATCTTACTATATATAGATAGTTTAATGGATCCTTAGGAGATGGAAAATCCCATAACATCTCTTAAGTTATTGCACTCACGTTGTACACTTGATAGGAGATGGAAAATCTATTGGATCTTAAGCTTTGATTGTGGACAAGAATTTCAAGCGACACAACGATTCATGAATCTATGACTACTACGACGACCGGACTCAACGACTCGATGTATGGTTCATTATTTTATAAATTTAAACTAGAGTCAAGTATTATGTATATTAGAGTTAAGTCTAGTCAAGTCTAGTTGCTTTGTCAGAATCTTTCCTCAGGATGTCAGCATTCATTCTCATATATTCACACGCATTGCATTCGATTTGAAAATTATCATTTTATAACTCACATGCATTCGGGCTTCAGGAAATACACAGTTCAGTCGACTGAACTGATGCCCTCAGTCGACTGAACCTGTGCATAATTTTTTTTTAAATTTACACGGACCAGTCGACTGATGGCATCATTCAGTCGACTGAATCTGTGCATTTTCAAATGCATGTGCACATTTTGAATTTAGTCGACTGAAGCCACCAAGTCACTCGACTAAACACTGTATAACTGTCATATTCTTGAAAAGGCACTTCCTTTCTGAAAAGATTTCTTTCTCGCCAAGGGTTGCAGCCATTGCTATTCGTAGAGCTCTCTTCACCAGCAGTTGCAACTCCTTATCTACTATAAATATACTTGAGTTTCATTGATCAAATAACTTAATTTACTTCTCTCTTTGGATCTAACTTGAATGATATTCTTCGAATCTATTGCTTACTTGATTTCATATATTCATTGCTTACTATCACAATTCCATATCTTACAAGAAATCTAAAACTTCCTATTCTTCATATACACACAATCATACACATCATACTTGAGGAAAAGACTGTAGGAAGGGTGTACTATAAGTGACAAATCCATGTTATTAGAACACACAAGGTCAAGACAATCTACTTTGTAATCAAGTCCTGTTCGGTTGCTCAGGCGGTCAAGTCATGTTTGGTTGCTCAGGCGGTCAAGTCATATTCGGTTGCTTGGGCGGTGTAAAACAATTCCTCCAGGTTAAGTGAGGGATGCTAGTTTAAATTCCAGAAGGAGTCTGTGACTGGACGTAGAACGGGAAGTTCGAACCAGTATAAAAATCTCTGGTGTCAATTTTACTTTACTGCTATTTTATTTTACAGTTATTTTCCGCACTAGTTATCTATTATATATTCCATATTACTCGATCCTACAACACGGTCACTTTCATTTGGTATCAGAGCAAGGTCATCTTATAACTGTAACATAGTTTTTTGATTTTTTTTAATATGGAAAACAACACTAGCACCGTAACCAACACTAGCTTTCTTGTAGGTCAATCTACTACACAACCACCACAATTTAATGGAATGAACTATAACTATTGGGCTACTAGGATGAGAATTTATATACAAGCTAATAGTTATAAAACCTGGAATATTACTCAAACTTAATATACCATACCTACTACAGAATATTCACAATGGTCTAACACACAAAAACCAAATGCTACTACAAATGCTAAAGCCATGAATATGTTATATTGTGCATTAGACAAGAATGAGTTTAATAGAGTAAGCATGTGTAAAACAGCTTATGAAATCTGGCATACACTTAAAGTTACACATGAAGGTACTAACAAAGTAAAGCGGAGTAAAATTTCTATTCTTAAGAATCGGTTCCAAAATTTCAAAATGAAGCAAGATGAAACAATAAATGAAATGTACTCTAAATTCCAAGATATATATCATTCTCTTTAGCTTTAGTACAAACATATACAGACTTTGATATTGTTTCAAAAATCTTCAACTCTCTAACGGATGAGTGGGAACAAAAGGTCTTAGCGATCGAAGAAGCTAACGACATTTCAACCATTAAACCAGAAGAGTTGATAGAAATCTAATGTCCTATGAAGTTAATCTTCAGGAAAAACGAGTACAGGCTCAAGATAAGAAGAATAGAGCATGCCAAGCAGAAAATGATGAATCCGATTTAGATGATGAAGATATAGCGTTCATTGCTAAAAATTTCAAAAAGTTTTTGAAATTCAAAAGGAGCAACAAATTTAGAAACAACAAGAACAGCTCCAGCAACAATAACAACAACAACAAACCATCATCTTCTGTTCTAAAATGTTATGAATGTCACAAGAAAGGCCACATCAAGAAAGACTATCCTGATCGAAAGAAAGACAAATATAAGCACAAGAAAGAAAGATTCAAAAAGAAAGCTTTCTCTATCACTTGGGACGATTCAGAATCATCTTCATCATCAGATAGCGACTCAGACAAGGATACGGAACAAGCCAATGTATGTTTTATGGCTACAAATGATGAGGTGAGTGATATAACTTTTGATGATTTATTGAAAATAAATTCTGAATTACTTGAAAAACTAAGAGACATCAAAAGAAAATATAAAGAAGCTCTTGAAAAATTAAATAGGACTGAAATTGAGGTAGATATGTTAAGAGATGAGAAACAAATTTTATAAGAAGAACTTGAAGTTACTCAAGAATCTTGTTCTAATATGAAATCTCAACTCTCTATGTTAAGTCAAGAGATAGAAACTCAGAAAGAAAAGAATGATGCTCTATTAATTGAAAATCATGATCTTAAAGCTAATATTAAAATATTTGAATTAGATAATTCTAGTCTTAAAACAAAATTAGAAGATATTACTAAAAATGTCTCTAATTTTAACAAAGGTAAGGAAAATCTTTCTAAAATTATAGAAAATTCTCAGACTATTTCAAATAAAAGAGGACTAGAATATAAGCAAGTTTTTAAAGTTATTCCAAAGAAAAAGAATTTATTATATAGCAATTTTAAAAGGAATAATAATAAAATTGAAAAACCTAGGTCAAAATTTACAAATTATTCTAAATCAATTAAGATTTGGGTTCCTAAAACAAATAATTCTTTGATTAGAGATAAATATATAAATCTTTTATAAAAACTGTTCATAAAAATAAAGATTTTATTTTTAAAAGGAATTTTGAACCCTCTTGGGTTTGGCTTCCTAAGATCTAACTCTTAGGACCCAAATAAAATGGTGGGTACCAATGTTAATTCTATATTTTGTAGGTACCGCCTAAAAATAGAGGAAAATGGATATTAGACAGTGGTTGCTCAAACACATGACAGGAAACAAAGAGATGATAACGAACATTACCTACTCAGATGGAGGATCTGTCACTTTTGGAGACAATTCCAAAGGATATATCATCGGCAAAAGCGGTGTGAGAAATAACGGTATATCTAATTTACCTCTTATTACAAATGATTTATTAGTTAAAAAATTAAAACACAATCTCTGGTGTCAATTTTACTTTACTATTTTTTTATTTTACAGTTATTTTTCGCACTAGTTATCTGTTATATATTCCATATTACTCAATCCTACAGCACAGTCACTTTTAAAATCCCGTAAACATCTCTGACGCTATTACACTCATATTTTGCTTGTTATTGATTGAACTTACATAAGAACTTTTAGTTCTGACTCGAATGTTTTGTATTTTCATTACGCTCGGGTCAGCCTGAGCATTTCAGTATTTGAAGACATTATTCTTTGAAGATGAAGATGGAGTTTGCTAGACCGTATTTACTATTATTATTCCGCTGCATTATTTTGGTATATTTATTGATTGTACTCTGATTATGTTGTAATTTTTGTGTAATCAAATGTATATTGTAAAACAACTTCACGAACTGTTTATTTGATTATTATATTTTGTCATTCCGTTGTGAGGTTCTATGTTTTGTTTCCTTCTTTTCTCTTATTTTCTTATTAAACCCCATTGATAATCTTCCTTTTTGAATGGTTTGAGTTAGACATGTGTGGTTTATTTTCGACTTTAACCGTCCAAAAAGGTGGGTCGTCACAGTTGGCATCAAAGCTTGGTTTAGAGATACCTTAGCCTGTTGGGGTTAACTCATTAGAGATAGGGTTATTAATACCCTAGGATGAGTCTGAGTGTATATATATATAGGAGTGAGCGTATTTTTTAGTGCTATAAAAATGTTTTGCATTGTGTTAATTTGTTATGTCGAGTATTTATGAATTCCGGTCGGTACATAGGACGCTATGGCATAGATAGGGATTTCTAAAACTTGAACAGGGTAAACTGACACAATATTGTTTTGAAATAGGTAGATGAAATAATTTTACCTAGTATTATATTTTGTATTCAAAAAAAGAATATTTTTCATAAATTGATATTGTTTTGGTGCGTTGTTTGCTAGAAAATGATAATGTTTAATTATTGTTATTTATTGTTTGGATAGTCAAAGTTCTTAAAAACTATTGACTATTGTATGTTATAAGAAAATGTAATTTTATATATACGGTATAAATTATGATTCACAAATAAAATGAATTTAAATGGAAATTAGATAAATTAAATTCTGGTGTTATGAAAATGGTTTTCAAAGATTTTTGAAAAAAAACTATTAGTATTATTTGGAAGTATTTTCGGATAGAAATATTTTCAATAAAATTGAAAGAAATGTTTTTAAAAGAATTTTAAAAAGAAAGTAAGTTCTGTACTCCTCTCTTCTGTCGTTGGAAAATAATTTTGGTGATGACGGCCGCATCATCGACATTCATTTTCGAGTCTCAAAGTGGGGCAGGCCACTTAGTAGCTTTGCTACGCATTTGGTTCGGCAAACAGATTTTGATTTAAAATTTCTATATATGATTTGATATATATAAAAGATATGAGTATATATATTATTTCAAAATGATTTGAAATGAACCCGGTATTTGAATTCTTAAGTTCCTTTTAATTAATGATTTTCAGCTGTAGAAATAAAGTGAAATTTTAGTGGTTGGAAACTTCTAAAACGAGAAATAAGAAATTAAAGCTAAGTGTTTAAATGAAATATGAGAAGTTAAATCTTAATAATTGTAAATTATTGAACATTCTTGCTAACTAAAATGAATAAGATAAATTTTTATAACACTCAATTACATTCTAAAAACATATATAAAACTTACCAGAAATGTTTAAAAAGTTGAAATGTTAAATATGAAAATGTAATAGAATATTATACAAGTAAAAAACTTAAGTAATAAAAATGTTTCAAAGTGAAAAATTACGTTTATAAATAAAGAATTGAGATGTACGAGAAATGTTATATACTTAAGTTAATGCTTTGAAGTGATTTATAATTAAATTGAATAGTAAAAAGTAAATACTATTTCGATAAATGATTATAAACTTAAGAAAATGTTGAAATGATTCATAATAGATTTAATATTAATTGATATAATATATAAAGGAATAAATGTAAATTAAAAAGTAGAAAAACTTAAAGTATGAAATGGTTCATTAATGAATATTAATATTTAATGGAAATCAAGTTATATAAGTAAATAAATGTGAATTAAACTGCAAGAAACTTATGTAATACTTTAAGAATTTATTTACTGATGATTTTAAATATTGAATGGGAAAAAATTTATAAGTAAATGAATGAAAATTAATAAAAGATGATCTTGTATGAATGAATGTGAATTAAAATAAATGAAAAGTAAATGATATGTTAAAGAAACCAATAGAATAAAATATGTAAGTTGTGCATAAATCATTTTATTCGCATAACAGTTCGGACCAGATTCGAATACATGATTTGTGGAAATTCTCCAAATTAGGATTTTTCGCTCGATTCTTGACGGCGAACATTTGATACGAATTTTTGATATGAATTTGAAGTTTCTATCATAGTTAAAAATAGAGATTTCTAATCAAGAAATCGGATCGAAGTCCGCACTAGTAGTTTAGTTAACAATACTAGTTCGAAAGTAAAATTTGTGTATTCAAACAAGCGATCGGAATTGATATTGTATACAAATGATATATGTACATCGTACAAACTTAAATAATATTTTAATTCTTTGTTGTTTGGCTTATGGGAAGTTTGGGAAATGACACTTCAAATTGTTTAAGGTTGTATGAATAATCTATTAAGTAATTATCTAAGGCTTTTGAGCGTAAGGTACACTTGGTAGTTTATTTATCACCCTTGTACGATGAAAGGTTTCTGAATCTAGACAAACCATTAGTTTTCGGTTGCTATGGATGTGTGATGGATTCTTTTGTTGCATATAATGTTCGTGCTGCTTTTGGTTGCATATGATTGTTATATATGTTGTGTTGCTTGCGTGATTGATGGGAACAACTAATATATTGTTCTTTTTATAAAATTTTATCTCTTTTGGATTTATGTAAGTAAGATACAGGTTTATGGAAGCAATAGTTGCTGCTTTTGATTTCATAAATAGAGTTTTGTTTGCCCAACAAATAGGTACGTTTTCAGATTACGGTTTTCGTAACGGTATTTTATTATATTTCCTATGGTTTGGGATGCTTTATTATAAAAATATGATATATATATATATATATATAATGTAATTATTGATATTATTATTTTTCCGGATCTATCCGTACAAAGGAGATGCTTCCAAAAAATTTCGAAAATTTAGGACTTAGAAATTTTTTGTGGAAGTTGAGTTATTTTCAGAACTATATTAAACTTAAATATGTAAGTTAAATTGTTTATAAATTGATTATTTTAAAAAAAAATCAAATCTCTTGATTCTTTCTTTCTCCTTTTGGGGATGAAGTTTTGAGTGGAGGAGATTGTAACGGCTTGTATTTTTGACAACTAAAAATATTGAATTAAATAAGATTTAGGAATTTAATATTGCCACAAATTAAAATTTTTGATTTATTAAGGAAAAAAATTATTATAATATAATTTAATAATATGATTAAATGTAATTGGCAACTGTTTTAATTAAATTTCAATCAATTGTGATAATAAAGGTTAACAAGGAATAAATAAATAATGTATAAAATGGTGAAATCAGATGTTATTTAATTGAAAGTGGTTTTAACATTTGGGAAGTAGTTTATAATCCTTGTTTGTAAACAATAAGTTAATAGATATGAATTATTAATGTATAACAAATTGTTTTATTTATCATTTTATTATTAAATCCGTTTGAAATTAATTTGAAAATCAATGAAGTTAATGTAAATAAGTATTGCAGTTAATATAAGAAAAGATGTTAATGGGGAGTGATGAGTGTAATAAAATGGAAATTCATGATTGATAAATGCATAAGGTATTTGTTAATTTAATAATAAGAACCTTTAACTTAAAATAAAAGAATTTGTTTGAAATTTAAATTATAATGAATGGATTTTATTA
The DNA here is from genome assembly GCA_030737815.1 of Allium fistulosum. NCBI lineage: Eukaryota > Viridiplantae > Streptophyta > Magnoliopsida > Asparagales > Amaryllidaceae > Allium > Allium fistulosum. The sequence continues at coordinate 1,045,074,442 of CM060906.1, forward strand.
CAGTTGTAATTAAACGTTGAAATTAATTTAATATTTAAATCTTGAATTTAACGTGTAAATTTTAAAAGATTATTAATTCTGGTTTAATCAAGAATAATGATAGAAAACTTTTAGTTTAGAATTTAAAAGTGATTAAACCAATTTAATAATAATTTGTTTTAATTAACGCGCAAAAATGAATATAACTTGATTTTAAAAGCTAACTTCTATATACAATAGAAATAGGGTTTGACATTGTTTCGTTGAGTTTAAAAATATTGAAAACCTATGACATATAGGATGACCTATTTTGGTTTCGGGGACGAAATGAGATTTTCGGGTCTCGCTTTGGACCAATCGATCTGTTCCATCTATTCGTGTTCCATCTCTATCTATAAATAGATTGTTCTAAAACCCTAGCAGACTTCTATTCTATTTTCTGTACGTACAATTTTAGTTCTTATCTGCTCCTTCTCAATGGAGATTGGCCAAAACTATAATTACTGATTTCAAATCAAATCCAAAAATTCAAACCGCTCAAACCCTATCAAATTATATATCATCACGAAGCTCTCGATAAATGGAATCAGCGTCTATAATTCGTTTTTCGATTGGAGTCTCTGTTTGTCCTGAAATTGGCAAAACATTCTCAACCGTCCATTGTAGGGTTTACAATTCGACGGTGTATCATTGACTATACGATGATCGGAGATGATCACTGGGTAGTGGAAGTTGTGCGGAGTCGATCTAAGGGTGTAGATCTGGTCGAAGGTGCTCAAAATCGCTAGGATCGGTGGTGAAATGGCACGGTAGCGGCTACCCATTAGAAGCAGCGGAGGTGATGGGCGTGGTGTCCAGATGCTGAGGGCGGCGGCACAAGTTCAACGGCGTGATCTGATCTGGTGATGGTGGCTTACAAGCGCGCGTGGCGGCAGGTGATCGTGGCGGCTATGGGTTTGAGAGCGTGCATTTAGGGTTAAGGTAACACAAATTACTCTTTTGCCCTTCTCTTGTTTTAATTTTAAAATTTTAATCTTCTAACATTAATAACTTTTGCATACTAACCCCAATTGATGCGCGGTTTCTTCCGTTAGACTCGTATTGAAATTCCGGACAATATTAAACTAGTTTGATTAAATTTGAAGACTGTTCAGATTTTGGGCTTTTTATTGGATTTTTAATGAGCTTTAAATCAAAGGTGGGTGATTAAACCCACTCACGAAATACTAAATTGTTCTAATGTTTGTTAAATTGAAATCTTCAAGTTATTTATTTTTATTGACTGTAGTTTGGTAATTTAACTGACATTTAAATTAACATATGGTTTGAAATAATAGTAATTTAAACTAACTGTTAAATTTGAAATTGAAATTGAATTGCTAGTTAAATACCCAATATTGATAACTAGTTAATTGTTGTGATTTATTGGCTGATTTGGATGTTGATTATGATGGATGCCCATCGGTTAACCTTTGGATGATTGGATGTTTATTTATTTTATATATCCTTGTAATCACCATGTATATTAAGTGACAGCATATAAACTGTTATTTGAATTATTTCGAATAAATTAAAAATAGGTTGAAATGATATATACTTATGACACTTTGATTTGGATTGAAATGATATATATCCATCCCTGAAATTTAATTTGAAATAACTATTCACTTGGTCATAGGATAGAAAATTATATACGAACACCGGATTGGTTAAATTAAATGGTTTTAAATCTGGAATTTGGGTTTTGATTGAATGATATTGTTTTAAAGGAAATAAATTATGGATTTATATAAATTAAATTATTTCTGATTCAAGCTTTGAAAGGTTGAAATCGAAATTGGTTAAAAGAAATTGTGTTAAAGAATTAAATTGAAATGTGAAGTTATAATCGTTATATGACTTTAATTTTGAATATTGAATTATTTTAAAGATTCGAACCTTAAATTGAACGATGAGGTTTAATTTGATTTAAGTGATTTAAATCGGTAAATTGAAATTGGACTTGAAATCGCTATGAATTGAAATGGTTTAAAATAAGAATTGAATTGAAATTTAAATCATTGATTCGAATTTGAAGTTAAAAATAAACGTTTCGAAAATTGAAGTTAATTTGAATTGAAATCCAAATCAAGTTGATTTGAAACTAAATCTAAATTGAGCCAATTGAATTGAAAGATTGGAAATTGAGTTTGTTTGATTTGAAATTTGGACATGGGCTCAAGTTTGTTGAAATGGAAAGAAACGGTTTGGTTTGATACTATTTTCAAAATAAATTATTTAAATATAAACTATTTAAAATCTGTCTTTTTAAAGTATTCAAATTATTTTGATTTTCCAAACTATTTTACTATATAAACCATTTTCAATACTCAACCATTTTATAAGGGAAAGTCCCAATTGGTAAAAAAAATCCCACAACTCCTTGGGGTTATTCTGCGCTTGGAAGAAGAAGTCGAAAAAGGAAAAAATATAATGATAGTTTTATTCTTCGACGCAGTAAATAGGAATATTGAAAATAGAATCTTTTTGAATTTGAAATAATGTGATGGGCGAACGACGGGAATTGTACCCGCGTGTGGTGGATCCGGGGCCTCACCTGTCAGTACAGGAAGATTACTTCTTCAGTCCGAACCAAGGAATCTGTTAGATATGATGCAAAATGGATCTTTTTCTATCGTTGATCAGAGATTTTTCTATGAAAAATTCGAAAACCATAAAAGCCTGTTGCTAAGAAAAAGGTAGAACCATAAAACTATCCGAAATTGTGGAGGGTGCTTGGTAACATTCCATTCCTTGAAAGCCAATATCAAACTATTTTAAATCTCTAAACTATTTAAACTATTTAAAAATATTCAAACTATTTTCAAAAATTCAAACTATGAATAGTTGGAATGTTTATATTTAAATCGTTGATTTAAAAGCGAATGTGGTTAAAGGAGGTTATAACCTAAGTTGGAATTTGAAACGATATTTTCAAGTGAAAATGACATATGAAGTAAATATGATGATTTTGAAATGAAGGATATTTTGTAGTGAATATGATATTTTGATATCAAATAAGAATCGTTTTCAAAATGTAAAAGAACCAACTGGTGTGTAAAACGACGTTTGGTTGTTAAAGAGACCGGGGCCTCTTATTGGCATACTCTCTGTCAATATTGGAACCACTTTAACAATTGTGTATGCGGAGGAGACTCCAGAATGAAGTGGTTGGATTTGGTGTACGTTGCTAGATTTTAAGAAAGAAAACGATGATGGATAGACCCCGACACTAGTGTCAATTGGAAATGACTAAAACAGGACGACTTGTCCTGACCGTTGAGGCTAGCTACCTCTAGCGACATCTTTTCTTCGTATTACTATATTGATTTTGACTTAGTCGGTGCACCTTGATTTGGTTATGGGATGGATGTTCGCGGTGGCCGTTAGGGGTTACCACCAGTCAGGCAACTCGAATTGGTAGTATCCTATCTTGGGCATTGCCTCACGTACCACCAGTTGTCCTATCACGGCGCCTCCTTGGCAACCGATGTTACTGGTGATGCTACTAAGGCAAACTGTAGGACAATGCTTAAAAATGTGTTAAGAGGGATCAATGTAAAGCCTTAACGCTATTTTAATACTTTACTTTACTGATAAACACTACATATGTAGCGTATCTTACTATATATAGATAGTTTAACGAATCATTTAAAGATGGAAAATCCCATAACATCTCTTAAGTTATTGCACTCACGTTGTACACTTAATAAAAGATGAAAAATCTCGTAAACATCTCTTAAGTTATTGCACTCACGTTGTACACTTGATAGGAGATAGAAAATCTCATAAACATCTATGAAGCTATTACACTTATATTTTACTTTTTATTGATTTAACTTACATAAGAACTTTTAGTTTTGACTCGAGTGTTTTGTATTTTCATTACGCTCGGGTCAGCCTGAGCATTTCTGTGTTTGAAGACATTATTCCTTGAAGATGAAGATGGAGTTTGCTAGACCGTATTTACTATTATTATTCCGCTGCATTATTTTGGTATGTTTGTTGATTGTACTCTGATTATGTTGTAATTGTGTAATCAAATGTATATTGTAAAACAGCTTCATGAACTGTTTATTTGATTATTATATTTTGTCATTTCGCTTCGAGATTTTATGTTTTGTTTTCTTTATTTTCTCTTATTTTCTTATTAAACCCCATTGACAATCTTCCTTTTTGAATGGTTTGAGTTAGGCATGTGTGGTTTATTGTCAACTTTAACCGTCCAAAAAGGCGGGTCGTCACAGTTTATGAAATAATTACGAAATTAGGTTAACAACTAGAAATTAAAAATACTTAGATCCCAAAACTTTAGAGGTTTGGAAAAATAAATTTAACAAGTGGATGAAAGGGAAAGTTGTTGCAAAATCATGGGTCTCTATCCCTATGCCCGAGAAGCTAAAATATATAAATACGCTTGTAGGTAGTATGTTGTTTAAGAGTAAAAGTAAAAGTTTTCCAAATGTAGGATTAACTGCACAATACTAGGGTAATCATATGCATTAACTCATTGACTGAGTCCCAATTTCTTTAAGATGTGGCTTGATTTTTTTTAACGATAAAGAAGCAAATGTTTTGAAAAAAAAATCGAAAGCTTTGGAAATTTTTGTTTAAATGCTTTTGAAAATTGGTTTCGAAGTAACTAAAAATTATGAAATGATGGTGGTATATTTAAAAATGATATGAAATATTTTAAAAAGTGATTTGGAGATTTAATAATTGTTTGATAAATAGTTTTAGAAATCTCTTTGAAGTAACTTTAAAAGTGGTGGAATTTTTTAGAAAACAAAATGGTGGATAAATTTTGTATAAAGAAATTTCATGTAGTTTGGAAAAGTTGATGTAAGTTTTGGAAAGCTGAGTCCAAATTTTTTTGGAAGATTTTGTTCAAGTGTTTAAATGCCTTTGGGAATTCAATTCTTTAAACTGTTTTGCAAGTTTAAATGCTTTTGGAAATTCGATTCTTTTAACTGTTTTGCAAGTTGTAAATTCTTTTGGAAATTTTATTTAAAACTTTTCTTTGAAATGAGAAAATTTCTGATTTAGAAATGCTACATACTATCTTTAGGAACATCGATGTGTTAGTATGTATGAGTTTTACTGTCCTACAAGAGTGACAGTAGACAAAACATAGATAATAACAAGGGAAAAGACTATTTTAGCTTTGGAATTTCTATTTTTATACCTTGTTGGTAATGAACAAAAACTTGCACTTAGGATAATTACACTTTAACAACCATAAATAAACCTCCTTATGCAAATTGTACTTGAAAAAGTTGAAAAGGAATTAGGGGTAGAAGAGAAGGTTCCATGTTACAACGGAATAGGTATCCAAATGAAGGGTGGAAACGTAAGATTTTCCATTTAAGTTCCTTTTCCGGCGTAGGAGTAAAGACTTAGAATCTAAATTTTTAGAATTTTTGTATGTTAAAAATTATGTGCCAGGTTTTGGATGGTAATGATTGGATACAAAATTAGCTGAACCATACTCTTGCTCGTGGAAGTGTGGAAATTATTGTGTGAAAAATGATTTTTGAAAACTTGCATACATATAGAATAGCCAGTATATCTAGGTTACTAGCATCATATTTTCAAAATGTTTTTAAAAGAATGCATTCATATAGGAGGCACCAATTTAGAATCATTATGCATACATGTTTTATATGTTGTGATACTCTTTGCACTTGTATGCGCACTATGTTATATGATTCAACCCTTGGGAATTTCAAGGAAGAAATTCTTTTAAAGGGAGAGAATGTAACACATCGTAAAATTAACGATGATTAATAATTAATTAATTAATAAGGCCCTAAAAATAGAACTTGATCAAACATCGGAATTTGGTCATGAAACTTGCACCATTGCGTTCATGACGATTTTCTAAGCAAATTTCATATTTAAGGTTTTGTGATCGGAGCTTAAATGAAAAAGTTATTAGCATTTGAAGTTTCAAGAGCGAAAATAATTAAAAATGAAAAAGGAAATAAATAAATATTAAATACGGGACCCCACCGTCAACCCCCTTATTGGGTCGGTCAACTGCTAGTATTCAACTACCTATAGACGAGCGGTCTACCGATCGCTTGGTGGTGGCTAGGGTTTGAACTTTGGCCAACGGTCTGAGTTTAATTATCTTAATCTAACGGTTACGATTGATTTGTGCGCCTATAAATAAAGGCCTAACCCCTCACTTCTCTTCTCATATTTTCTAATTCAAGCAGCAAAGCTCTGCCATTTTCTCTTCTCCACTATTTCTAAAAATTATAAAATAGTATGTGTGTGTATAAATAAAAGAGAAGAAAAGAAGAAGTGAATCAATACTATGGAAAAGGTAATTTCAATCTATATTCCCTTTAACCTCTAATCTCTAGGATCTATAATTCTAATAATATGTGCATACCTTGTTATACATATTCTTTTGGATTAGAATGGAAAAAGGAGTCAAGTAAAGGATTGGATTCAGTCTAAAGATTTAAAAAGCTTAAAAGGATGAGTGAGAAATTATATAATTTATTTATGACATTGAAAAATTATCTCATTAAAATCTTATTTAACTATAATGCCTAAATAATATCTAATGAATTGTAGGCTTAAAATAAATGTATAGGATTATGGCCTACTGATGTGCATGTAAATGTGCATATTTTTACCACCATATTTACTCTATTTAAATTAAATAAATGATCATATCGGGTATTTTAACTTGTTTAAACCAAAATTCAAATTATTTGAAATTATCACATATTCATCCTCATATAGGGGCAAAATGGTCATTTTTATGTATTTATTAAATTGTGAAAATTTACTTTGAATTTTCTATGTTGTTTTGTAGGAAATTTGGTGAATTTTACAAGTGGTTACATGATGATATATGCATGCATAATAGTGAAGAGAACAAATGAAGATGGAAATAATTCAAAGTGAAGATAATGGAGGACCCCACCTACCCACCTACCTTAATGTACAAATTAGAGGCTAATGCACATGCTTATGAAATTAATGGCTTCATGTACATTTAAGTGAGGGATTATTGAAGCTAATGATAACTTGGCCACCACACTTCCTATAAGGGTATTTTGGGCATTCCCCAAAAATATGAATTAGGGTTGAACACATGTATAAAATCCCCTTGTGTTTCATGTAACCCTCCTCCCCCCTTATTCTCTCTTAGTTTAGTTTAGGATCAAAATAAAAGACAAGTTCTCTTTCTCTTTTCATGGCTACTTAGCCATTTTATTTCATGTAATTTTTCCTTTCTTTTATGCAATGTTAATTAGTATTCTCTTTTACTTTCATGCTTCTTCTCTTCTTATGTTATTAGTGTAGTTTACTTTTCATGCAAGTAGATTAGTGTTATTTCTTTTTACTTAGCTTTCTTTTCATTTTGCTCTCTTTTTCCTCTTTTTTTATTTTATGTTGCAAGCAACAAGTGTTGATATGATAACACAAATGAGAGGCTAATCCCTTCAATTTAGGGGTAATGAAGCCTCTAATCATGTAGCTTCAACATTTTGATAATTATTGCTCTCTTTTGTGCTTCATGGAAAATGATGTTTATGTAATTTTGTGCTTATTATTGAGTTTGATAGCTTATGTTGTTCAAAACAAATAGGTTATGCTTAGTCATATGAATCACAAATTGCCTCTTCATCAAAATATGATTATGGCATAAGAAAGTAATTTGAAATTCAAAATTTGATGGCCTATATTTCTAAATGATAGTTAATAGGCCATGCTTAATAGATTTTCATTTTCAACTTTGTTGTAATTTTCATGAGAATTAAAAGTGGTTTAAAGGTTGTGTTATAGTTTGATGGCTTATGTTGAGTTAATTAATAGCACAAATGAGTCATACTTATGATAAACACATTATTTAAATTCACTTATGACCAAAAAAGAGAGATCATAATTTCATATTTGGTTGAACTATATGATCTAGAGAGTGGAATTATCTCTAAATTGCCTTCACACTCTCATATTTTTATCAATTTGTTTTTGTCATTTTTTTCTCATTTTCTAGCTTAAACAACTCTCAACTTTGGTTAATTTGATTGAATAGATTTTTAAAATCATCAATTCCCTACGGATCGACCTGTATTCGCCACATACTACAAGTGTACGCCGTGCGCTTGTGGTTATTTTTATTTCTAAATTCGTTCGACGGTTTTCTTAACCGATAGAATTTCTATCGACGAACAAGTTTTTGGCGCCGTTGCCGGGGAGTTGTTTTGATTTTATTTTTCTATTCTTCGAATTATTTTTGTTTGATTTTTATTGTGTGTTTGTTGTGTGTGTTTGCATTAAAAAAAATTGTGTTGTGTGCTTGTCGTTTTCATTTTTTGTTTGTGTGATTGTTGCATTCTATTTGTTTTGAATTTGCATTGTATATATTTGGAAAAAAAAATAACCAACACAATTTCAAAATAAAAATATTCTATTCCTTGCATTTGCACTTACATTTTATTCACTATTTACAAAAAAATTACTCTATACACATTTTTCTCACTGTTTTCCATCTACAACTGCTAATTTCTGTTGTTTACTGTCACTGTGCAACTGCAATACAGTGCACACCCTTTTCGACAACCACCCACTTATAGCCCAAACTACTTCATCCATCATCTGTCATAACCACTTCCCCACCATTATCTTATTGCACAGCCTGCGAACCATCTTCCAGCCTCACAGCAAACATCTTTGCACACATTCCACAAAACTTCCATCACACTGTGACAGCCATACTAATCATACAACATCACCAAACTCCTGAAAACAATCTACTACATCAATCACTCAACAGTAAACTTCCCATACTCCATACAACATTTACTACCATCAACCACAAGTCCACAACCACTTCTTTTCCTCCCTGACTGTCATTCAACTCCCTGATTCAACAAACAACACAGCAGCAACTTCACAACTTCACTTCCCCACAAACAAAACCAAACTGCACATATACATCCCATCTCTGTGCACATCATCTCAGTGCACATTACCTCACTGCTCCTCAAACATATACAAACTGCCATTGATCAACTACATTGCTACTTTTCACCATTCCATTTTTGCCTATCCCATCCACCACCCTCAATTCTTCCCCTGACCATTTACCATCACAACTGCCATACATATAAATTGTGCACTTCATTTCTCCCGACACCAAAATTCCTGAACACACTCCTCACTTCTACATTCAAACTAAACTGCCTCTGTCCACTTAACCATCATCATACCACGACAGTTAGCAATATCACTTCAGTTCATACCTTCTTTATCACATACACACTTCTACTCCAGCAACTCATCAAAACAACCACCTGACCATACATCAAATTCCTACTTGCTGTCATCAAGACAAACTTTGCTACTATCCACGGTATCACATCATATACAAGCAACTTCCACCAGTGACACATATCATTTCAACCTTCATACACAGACACATTCTCATCTCCCACAAACCACGACCATCACAAACTTCATTCTTTTGTCAATAACTACACTTACTCGACAATCAGACCACCTCCACTTCATTCATTTCATCAAAAAAAATCAACAGCAACCACCATTCATTCCTTTCTCCTTTGACACTCCATTGATTGCATTCATTGTTGACATCCACATTACTGCCAAACTGCATCATATCACATACCAAAACGACACATACCAATACATACCCACCTCTGACCATTGTGGACATTCAACTCCTCCCCTGTTCAACCACAGTTAAACCATCTACAACCATCCCGCTGCAGCACACTTCACATCCCATGAATCAACTACACTGCAACCTCTACTTCACATACAATTCACTTCATTCTTCATTCATCACCAAGCAAACCCCCTTGCCAATCACTACTACCACAAGCCTCTGCCAAACCGAGTCACTTCAGACTTCACCGCACACTTCGGTGCAAACTCCACAAAACAAAATAGACAATACACCACTTATCAACCAAATTCGCCACAAATTCACGCTACTTCAATCGAGAAACCCAAAGGAAGCCTCATCGCAATCCCCAATCGCGACTTCCACTACTTCACCAAACGCCTCAGTTAATCGAAATCCCCAATTCGATAATTCGCGACCATTCACACACCAATCGCCCTTGCCTGAAACCGCCTTTCCCATAGAGCAAACTCCACTTCAAAATTGAATACCCACGCCAACTCCTCCACAGCACTTCCTTAATCAAAATCATAGTACCCAAATCCCGTAATCTGAAGAATTCATCGCGTTTTGGAAATTCAATTTCGATTGGCATTCGAGATGGGCAATGTCGATTGTAATTCAATTGGGATTCGATTGGAAATTTAATTTTAAAAATTTGGTTTTGGAATTTCATTTATAAAATTCGTATCAGGCAAGATTGTAGGAGGTGAGTCGAGTGAACACGATTGTGTTCTGTGAGTAATGTGTAAGTGGAGAATTTTTAAAGTGGGCCGGATTGTTTACTTGTTTTAATATGGCTTGCCCATCTTTCTTTTTTGTCCATTTTCCCTTTAAAGTAAAAAGAAAAACAAAAAAAAATATTTTTTTAAGTAAAACTGCACTTTTAAGTTTCCTTCCCAAAAAAAAATTGAAATTGTTAAAAAAAAAGAGGTTGTTTTGAATTTGTTTTGTTTTTCATTTATTTTAGTTTTTTCTTCGATATAAAAAAAACTGTATATATCTTATTTTTATTTTCAGGTTGCAAAAGCAGAAAAGGAAATGAGCTGCTTGCTAAAAATAATTGCTTCGCTTCGCTTGCCAAAAAAAAACTGCTTGGTTGCTATATATATTGTTTTTATTTGCCTTGCATTGTTGTTTGCTTGCATTTTATAAAAGAAAAATTCAAAAAAAACAAAAATTCATTCGTAGTTGCATTGTTAATACACGTTTAATTTCAGTTTTGCATCTCATTTTTTATTAATATAACGTTTAGTCATCGATAACACTAAATTGTGTATTTACAAGTTGTCTTCTTTGAACAATTTAATTTCTTGGTGTCTAGGCTACGGCAGAGTAATAACCATTTATAAATATTACGGTGATTCGTAAATATTATAGTGGTTGTTCCTCTGAAGATACTTAAACCTTCGGCTGCATTGCTATGATGATTCGTGGTGCCTCGATAAATCTTGTCCATTACCTGGCCAAGAACTATCTTGTTTATCTAAGACAATGTGTGATTATACAATTTTGGGTTAACTTAGGAGAAATCATTTGTAATTAACCCTTGCATTCATTTAGTTGCATTAGTTCATGCATACTTAAAAAAAATTCAAAATCCAAAACTAAAAAAATTGTAAATATTCCTTTCCTTTGAAATTTTTTAATCCTTTTTCGTTAAAATTTCAAAAATCCAAAAAAAAAATTAAAAATCAAAATCCAGAAAAAATAAGCTATAAAACCTTTTCAAAAAAAAAGAAAAAATTTGGAAAACCAAAAAAACAAAACAAAAATCAATTTCCATTTTGAAAAATAAATTCTATCTGTAAATATTTTTCCTTTAAAAAAAAACCAAAAACATTCTTGAAAATGTCCGAGTTTCCCCACTCCCTTGAATTTTAGAATAGTTGTGAAAATCAATTGTAACGACCCAGAATTTTTGATAATTAAAAATTGAATATTTAATTGATTTTAAATATTTATAAATGAATTTAATAAGTCGAACAATTTATTTAAAGGATATTGGATTTAATTTGGTCAATTAAATCGATAATTTAATGATTGAAATTCCAGAGATAATTGGAAATCGAGTTTAAAATGATTGAAAATGATTTGGAAAATTTTATTTAATCATACTGGAGTTTTAGAAAGGTTATAGAACTTTTAAAATTGAATTTAAAGTTAAACTGTGAAAATTGAATATTTTAATATTTAGTTATCGACTGTAAAAATAGCCAATTTTCGAAAAGTCTCGGATTTCGACGAAACCAGTTTCATCGGATCCATAATGTGATATTATTGTAAGATTTCAAATTTCGTAATTTTTGGATTTACCGTTTGTCCGGTACGAGCCAAAACGCCTCGAAATCGATTTAAATCGGTTTAATTTAAATTGATCGTTTGTTGCCATATCTCGCACAGATGATCGAATTAGCTTCCGAAACACGTTCCATTGTGTTCGGAACGCGGGATAAACCTTACGAGCGCCAGGCGGCACGTCAGATATGGAGATCGTTTGAAAAAGTCGTTTTAAAATGAATTTAATATTAATTTATATACGTATATATATACGTTCACCAAACCAAAACCCTAGATTCATTATCTCAGCCGGCCCTAAGAAATCAATGGCCGAAAAGCTTATAATCTTTTCTCTTCAATAACTTTCGATCCATTCACAATCAAGCAAAGTCGTCAACTGCAAATATGAAGAGCACGAGGAGACCTTTACATCCATACGGTGGAGTAGCATGTAACTCGTCGTGGTGGCCAGAAATTGACCGAAAGTGCCACGCGTTCGTCCTCGATTTGCGTGAGAAGGGGGAGGCCGAGCTCAAAGCCCTTCAGGCCGAGAGTGGTGCTAGCATGGGCGGTCATGGTGAAGACCTCTGATCATCTTCGTTTGGCTTGTGGGGGTTGTACGATTTAGGGTTTGTAGGCTCGTATGGGTTTCGGTCACGATTCAATTACCTGGAGAAGATGAAGTGCATGCAAAGGCTGGATCTAGCCTATGGAAAATGTGCGGCTGTGATTGGTTTAGGGTAAAAAAAAATATATATATATATAAAAGAAAATTGTATATTAATTATAATTTAAATTGTGTAATCTTTGTAATAGCATATCTTTTTGCTGCGTGATCAGAATTTGACGAAACGAAGGGCATTGGAATCGTATCGTCGAATACTACGCGATGCAATTGGATTGGAAGCGATCGGGGTCAGTGAAAATTTTGAGTGGAATTAAACGTCCGTTTAATTTCATTCGAAATAAACGCTATAAATTGCTATCGGAAAAGCTAAGGTGAGATCTTCTCACTCAAGAATTGAAAAGTGGAATTTTCAGTTATTGATTTGATTGCTATTGGATGTGATATTAGATATGATAGGATATATCTATATATATATAGCAATATATACATATTGGCATATGTATATATTGGATTGATTGATTTCCCGCCTCGTATAGCGGATGAGACCCTATTTCGCCGTTAGTAAGCGGATATTTTTATAAAACCTATATACCGCGATAATTCCGTACTGGAGCGGAATTGGTATTGTGCTAACATCTGTGGATGCAGGGAAACAGGTTGGAGGGATCCAACTGGATTCCTCACCAGTAGTTATTTATTTACAGATATTGATGTATATTCTGTTATCATATTGATATATGATATTGACTGTTGTGATGGACTGATTGGTGTTGTTGCATCATCGGATTCAGTTTTGAAATGTAAAAATAACGACTTTTAATTTAAAAGGATTTTTAAAGTAATTTTTTTGAAAGTAGACGTTTTATTGAGTTTTTGAATTGATTTATTTCAAATAAATAAACGTCTAAAATTTTAAAGTTATAAAAGTTAAGATTTTTGTGAAATAAAATCAAAGTGTGATTTTTGAAATAAAAGTTAAGAAATTTATGAAATGGTTTAAATTGGGATTTCTAATATTGGAAACGGTTTATTTAAAAGATGTACAAAATTGGATATTTATAAATTTGAAATATTGGGATTATAAGACAAGTTTCTATAAGTATTTAAAATGAAGTGAAAATGGGATTTCATAAGTTAATGAAATCTGAAAGTTTAAATTTTGTAAAGTTTAAAAGAACGATTTCTTTTAAAATAAATGAATTATAAGTTATATTAACTTATAAATTGAATGGGTCATTAAAGAAGATGTATAAATCGAAGTTGTTATAAAATGGAAATAGAATTTATAAACGTTGTTTTTGTAAATTCGAAAATAAATCAAATTTGATTGATTTTAAATATAGAGATTATTAAGGGAATTTTATCCACGATTTTGGACAGTGGATAATTCTTGAAATAAATGTGAAAAAAAGATTGAAATTTAGTTATTGAAGTATATTCACGATTTTGGACAGTGAATATATTATTGGAAAAAATAGTATGTTTGGGAAAGCGATATTATAAATGAAGTTAATTGTTTTAAAAGATGTTTTAAAACGTGTTAAGTATCGAATACATAGATTTCAACATTTATTGTTGAAATAGACGTTTTCGAGGAATAAGGAAATAATGGACTATAACATTGTTGTTATAGTAAATGATTTTCGAAAGAAAATGTGATATCCCGGGAATTTGGACAATATCAATTTAATAATCTGCATGGGAAATTAAATTGATTTGATGATCTTTGTTAATAAAATTGAATAAATTTAATAATCTAATTAAAATAAATATTTAATTAGTGATTTATCTTTTAAAAGTTTAATAGATGAGTTGGTTTGAATTTAGCAAATGAAATTATGTTTTCATAATTCTAATATGTATTTGGTAATTTGGAAATTTTGATTTAAATTAATATTAAGCTTTCCAAAGACATTTAAATAAATAACTATATAGTTTAAAATACATATTATAAATGTTTAATTGTTAAAATAGATTTTTAGCTTAAAGTTCAAATTTAAATAAAAAGGTTTGTTTATTTCTTTTTACATATTATTTGATATATATGATTAAAAATAGAAGTATAAATACAATTTATATATGGTATTGATTCATTTAAAATAGAAGTAATTTATAATTTCTTTTATAAATTATTTAAAATAGTCAAATTTGATATTTTTAATACTTTGTTTTTATAAATATAAATAGACTTTAAATAAAATAGAATTGTTATTTTTAAATGGTAGTTATATATGCATATATATATAACTTGATTTTAAATTTGGATTTTTAAATTTAAATTGAATATGAATTTAGATTATAATAGAAATTAAAAGAATAAACATTTTAAAAATATTTAGATAAGCTTTTAATTTGTTTATTTACATTTTCTTTAAAAGAGAAATTCATATATGTATTTACATAAGAAATTATTAATTAAGTCAATAATCTTTATTAACATTTAAAATATAACTAATTAACTTAAGATGACATGTGTTATTTTCCTAAGCTACCTATAACATGTGTAATTTAGAAAATTAGTGTGTGTGACAAATGTCAAGATAAATAACAAGTGTCTTTCTATTTATTTTTGAATTTTCTTTTATTTTAATAAATCATATTCTAACTTATAAATACATATGTTTCCCTTCATTATTTTCTTTTCTATCTTTTTCTATTCAAAAAGAAAAACTCAGTCCTATTCTCAAAAACAAAATCTGAAATCAACTTCCTCAAACAAACTTTTCAAAAACAATTTATAATCAAAACACTCCTCAAAACAAGAATGCAAATCAAAACCTGGAAACCATTTTCTTCAACCTGAAATCAAGAACCTGTAACCTCTCTTCAATCTGAATGCATTTCAAAATCTGGAAGCAATTTCTTCTCTGTTTTAAAAAGACAAAATCATTTCAGCTAGCAAGTAAATCAGCTTAGCAATGCAAAAGACTCAAGTATTTAAATCAGAGCAGCATTCAAGTTCAAAGTTTAAAGTTTCAATAGCAAAAGCATTTCAGTTTAAGGATTCAAAAGATTTCAAGTGCTGTTTTCAAAAATCAGAAAAGCCCTGTCTCTATTTTAAATCTGTGAGTAACTTTTAAAATTTAAAATACAATTGGGTTGCATGCTAGTATGGTTGAATATAAATGTGTATTGCATGTACATATAAGTGAATGTTTGATGTGAATTTTTGTTTGTGTGCATGCTGTTTATAAGTGCTCTGTTCATCATTTGTTTTTAGGGGAGTAACATCTTTTCTAAAATGCTTAAGTATAAATATGGTTGCATGTGAATCTCTGAAGCAAGAATGGTTGTATATATATATGAAATTGCTGTGAATATTGGATAATAGATATGTGCATGCTTGTGAAATACCTGTAACATCTCTGTTCCAGTTTCAAGACCAAGTTTTGATTCAAAGATTATTATCTCATGATCTAATCTTTATTAGGATTTAAGTCTTAAATAAAATCTGTTAGAAATAACAAGATAAAGATTGTAAAAATATTAATAAGTATATTGATAAATAGAATTATTGGAAATAAGAGATAACAGTAGAAATCAAAGTATAAGTCAAAAATCAAAGTTAATAAATTCGAGTTTGGATTTCATAAATAGAATCATATTGTAAAATGAGGAATTTAGATAACAATTTCAAGATTTTTAAGTTAAAGTTTGGGAAGAATTTGAGAGTTGATCGGAAGTTATATTTTCATCAATTTCTGATGATCGGGGAAACTTTGGATGTCGTGATCGAGGTGGAAGAAGGCTGGGGGTTAGGTGATCATCAGAAAAATACTCACTTAAATTCTAGATGACCATGGTGGCCGAACGACGATGAACTAGGGTTCGGCGTGTCAAATGGGGCGTGTTGATTGATGAGCTTCGTACGACGTTGATGGATAACTGGGATGGATCGCATGGGGGGGAATCGGAGCTGGATATCATGGTGTGGCTTTGGGTTGAATGGCATGAGGCCTGGAGGTCGGAGGTGACGATCAGCGATCGATTTCCGATCAGATATGGGTTCCTGTTTTGTTTGAGATTGTTCGTTTTCGTTTGACCATAAATTTTGTAGTTCCGTTTGGTCGAGTTGTTCGTTGAGATCGTTTGCAGCTTGGTAAATGCCGGAGAGATGGTCGGAACGTCGCCGTGGGTTGGTGCACGTGCACGTGCACGTCTGGGTAGGGTGGTTGTGTTTTTGGGGAAGAAGGGGAGCAACTCGGGTTGTTCTCGTGATTTTTGGTGGAAGACTCGAAGTAAATAAAGTTAGGCTCGGGTTGAAATTTTGTTACAGGGTTTAAAAGCAACCTGTTTTAAAAATTTAAATCTGAAATTTAAATTGTAAAGCAAAGATTTAAACAAAAGTTTAAATCTAAATTAAAATCAGGATGCAAGTTTGGTTTGAATTCTAGTTTCGGAATAAAATAAAGTTTTGAATAAAAATGTTTTAAAACCATTTGAATGTTTAAAGTTTGTTAAAGTTAAAATTGTAATTATTTGAAATCTTTTATTTTGAAATGGAACTTAAGATAAATTTAAAAACAAAAAGGTTTCAAATGGCTTGTAAATGATAATTAAGCCATTAATAAGTATGACGTTTTTATCTTAAGTAAATTAAGATTAATGATTTGTAATTCATTAAATTAATAAGAGATTTAAAAGGTAATTAAGGGTTGTAAGTTGATTAATTTAAAGATTAATTAAATTGAAATCAAGGATCATTAATTAGATAAGATTTGATAAGTTAAGATTATTAATTAATGGTTAGGAATAAATTAATCAAGTAATTTAGAATTAATTAAGTTATTGTTAGGTACTAAATTAATTAAGTAATTAGAGATTAATTTATTTGTAATTAGAATTAATTAATTTGTAATTAATAATGGTTAATTAAAGTTTAATTATTTAAGAAAAATAATTAAAGAATAGTTAATGTAGATCATTAACTTGGGTTAAATAAGTAATTAATTAATGTGATTAATTGTGATAATTAAATAGATTAATTAATTAAGATTAATCATTTGTGAAATTGGTTTAATTAAATATAATTACTTACTGAAAGTAATTAAGATATTAATTACTCATTGTAATTAATTAAGTTTCTTTTGATTAGTTAAGTTAATTAATTAAGTTTAATTAATTTAAGATAATCATTTAATGATTTGTGAAGTAATTACTAAATGTAATTTAATGAGGTATAATTACTTAGGAAGTAATTAATGGATAATTACTGATGTAATTAATAAATGTAGTAATTAAAGGTAGTTAATTACTTAATGGAATTAATCAAGAGATTAATTAAGAAATTAATTAAGGAATAATTAATTTATTTTAAGAAGTAATTAAGGATAGTTAATTACTGAATGTGATTAATCAATAGTGATTAATAATTATGGTTTAATTAATTTAAATAAAGTAATTAATTAAAATGTAATTAAGGATCATTAGTTAATAATTGATGATATAATTAAGAATTAATTAATTTACGGATAATTAATAAAGGAAGTGATTAATTAATGTAATTAATTAAGGAGTAAGATAATTAATTATAGTTAATTAATAAATGTAGTAATTAAAGGTTAATTACTATAAGTAGTTAAGAATAATTAATTTGTGAAATTAATTTAAGTACTAATTACTTGAATGTAATTAAATGTAATTAATCAAGGATGATTAATTAAAATGAATAATTGGATAAGGGTGGATTAATTAATTTATAATTAATTAATAGTGACTTAAGCAAGATTGTTAATGATGAAAGTAATTAATTTAATTTACTTTAAATTAATTAGAGATGAAGTATTTAATTTAATTCATTTTAAATTAACTATATATGTGATTAATAAATCATTGCTTAAGGATATTGAATGATATTGATTTACCTTGAATGGTTTGAGATCTCAGAGATGAGATAATTGATACTGTATGATTTGGATGCTTTGGTTGCATAATGCTGATGATATGGATTATCTGCTTTTAATGATAATGTTGATTATCTATTGTGAATATGTGAATTATCTATCTGTGTGTAAATAGATAGTATAATTGAATTGTTTTAACTTTAAAACAACTTGGCCTTAAAAGATACGTTTTGGATTTCGATGAGACCGGGATCGGGTTTCCGTATACCGGATTTCCAGGTCTGGAGACCCGAATACCACATCGATCCAAATTAACGTTAGGTCGTGAAATCCAAATGAAGCAAGTGAAGACTCGAGGTGTAAGAACTATTCTTTGTCAATATAACTCTGAGGGTGATTCCGTAATGAGTTGACGGAGATAGTACTTTCAGTTTCGAGATGAAGATTCAGAGTGCAAGGGTTATGGTCGTTAACTCTGAGGGTGATTCCAATACGAGTGTAACGAGATAATGCCTTCGGTTTCGTTCGAACCCGGAACGAACTTGTATGGATTGAATGCTTTCAGAACATCGTCAGGTGGACGATGAGCATTCTAAGTGATGTGTTCTTTTCTAAGGTAATCGTGACCTCAAGCCTCATCAAACCGGGAATGGCTAAAACAGGGGAGGTGCAGCAAGGTTAGTGGGTAGCACCCAAGTAGGACAAGATTATCCCTGTCTAGAGGTCCCTTCTTATTATTCGATTGAGTGGGCAGTTGAATTGCAACAACTGCTGGGATATCTTGTGCGGGAATTATCCAGTAAGGGATGTTCCGGCCTTGTGTTGCAGGGGATTGGGAGTGATCCTCGGTACGGTGATCTAGGCCACGTACTGTGACGGGCGGTACCCCGGTAGCCCTGCCATTGTATGGAATCCAAAATCCAATAAGTGCCGTACGTATTAGTTGTGCCCAACTATGTTGGAACGTGAGATGTAAGCATTCCAGCTATTTCTATATTTTACTTGAAAACCCTAGACCCTATTATAATATCACCGGATTTTCTATCAAATGTTTTGGTTAGCGTAAGGTAAAAACTTACCCGTGTTTATTTGTGGGGAGTCTTACGTGATACCTTTTCTTTCAAAAGGGTTTTGAAGTTAAACAAGTTTAACCTGTTACTCACACCAGACCCATGTCTGACCCAAGTTGTTTATTTCTGTTTTATAAACTCTTGGGTACTCAAATTTTTACGAGTAGCCAAGGGATTCAGGTTTAGCTTTGACGAATATTCTGGAGGAGCAATGGAGCAGGAGGCTTCGGCGTTCATAGATATAGTATTCCGCTGTGTAGATCTCTGTGATAGTGTTTGTATTGTATTTGAGTTGTAATGTCTAGACAGATGTTTATAACTGTCTAGTATGTGATGTATATGTTGTGTAACTCTGATAAGTGTTGTATATTATGTAATACTTTTGTTATTAATATAATTTATTCGTTCCGCTGTTGAGATTCTGATGTTGTTCTTTCTTTCTTCTCTTCTTTTCTACTTTCTCACCTCTTTCTTTTCTTCAAAACGATGCGTCTTCCTGGACGTAGGATGGCGGGTCGTTACAGAAAATGTTTTATATAGTATTAGGATTTATATATCTATCTTAATTCCGAATCCCTATACTAGTGATTTCGAGTCGTCGTAACGATGTTTTACGCAACATTCGTTTTGACTCAAATAGATGTTGTTAAAATAAATGATTTCCTTGAAGAATGAAATATATACTTAATATTGATTTAAGTATATCGAATATTTTCCAAGTGTTGAAAATAAATAGATTTATGAAATACTTATTATTTAATAAGTATGGAATTGCTTTTCCAATATGAAATGAACTGTTTTGAGATTTTATCTTCAAAGATAAAAAGAAATGTGGGAATTGATTTGAAATTGTTTTCAAACGGTTAAGTGTGGAAATTCTATATCTAGTAAAGATATTTCTGAAAATAAATAATTTGGAAAATTATTTGGAATCTGATGATGTTGCGCATCTTTATTGATAGTTAAATAACCGACTATCAATAATTACCTTGAATAGGTATTTGTTGTGAATTGGATGAATTTGAATGCCACACTTATTTTTGAATAATCGCTCACTATTCGGGTTAGCCGGGAAAGGACCATGGGGTCGTATAACCCATTCCGAATATGTGATACGTCGTTATGAATCGCATTCGAAGACCGGTGTTGAAGACCGGATATTTTTGAAAACGGAAGGATTACCGTCGAGTTACTCTACATCGGCTGATCTCCGGTTTAGAGGTTTTATCACCCTTAGTGACGGGAAGTCCGGACGTGATTAGAAAATTATCCGGATGTGCAAGGGCTTCGTGAGAAGTGCCTTCGGTTCTGTTTGATCCCGGAACAGACTTGTATGGATTGTGTGTCTGACGTTACAATTTGAGATATAAAGCTGATTTCTTTCAAATACATTTCTGTTGGTGGCGGAGAATTTATTCTCTTAGCTTAACACCCTTCTCTGAGACGTACGAGCTCAGAGGTTATGTAGTTGAAATTTATCAGCGATATATCCCAATTTGGTAACGTGGCATACTGAGTGTCGCTGTGAAATGATCAGTGTTTGATCATTTGTGATATGATCATTTGTTTGATCTTATATCTTTGTGATCATAGGTTGATCATTTTTGTTTGACCCAAAGCAGGGCTTTGTAGAAAGCGTAGCTTTGTGGACGAGACTTCGTCGAGCCTCACACCCCGGAAATGGTCGAAACAGGAAGGATGCAGCAAGGTTTTAGGGAGTAGCGCCCCTTAGTGTATGTCATTCCTTCTGGATAAAGGTGGTATCATGGTATGGAGCCCAGATACTTAACCTCTGTGGTTGCTGCAAATTTATTGCTTTGTGGTTGTTGCGAATCGGGGATCCTCGGGAAGATCGGTGACGATCGGGGGATGGCATACGCGTGTCAGTAGTTACCTATTTTTGCAGAGGTAACCCGGCCTTGTGTTGGCAGAGATCCGGTTAGGTTCTCGGGTCGTCTATTCCAGGGACGTACCCATCGTGGATAGGAAGTTCCTTAGCCTGACCATTTGTTGGAAATCCAAAGAAACAATACGAGCCTTTGCGATTTCAATTGTATAACCTGTCTCCTCAGGAGGCAGCTATAGCAGGCATAATATAATGGTACCTATGCTGGCTAAGATTTATATTATACTTTCGAAATGTTTTCTACACTATGCACTAATAATAATATCAAAAAGAATTTGATTTTTGCGTAGTAAGCATCTTTGACTATCATAAGAAGAAATCTCCTCCAAGTCTGCGTTTGCATTGTGTGTGTGGCGGGAGGTCTTATGGTAGTTTCATTTTCCAAAAGCATTGCGAATTGACTTTAAAAATTTTCTGTTGTTTATTCTAAAGATAAACTGTTTTACGATCTCACACCAGTCACCATGACTGACTCGGAGTTTATTGTTCCCTTCTAAACTCTGGGTGCCCACCAATTTCCACACGGGCAGCCTAGAGTTATATTATCAGAATATTCTGGATATTCTGGAGCTTTGGAAGCAAGCTGGATGACGAGACGTAGTATTTGTATCTGATAGTATTTATTCCGCTGTGTATTCTGTATGAGGACAAGTTTATATAACTGTCCATTGTTGTTTATTGACTCTGATGATATGATGTGATGTAATGTAATAACAGATATAATTCTTTTGTTTTTAAATGATATTCATCTATCTATTATATATTGTTCCGCTGCGATATGTGAGATTCTGATATTGTTTTCTGTTTCTGCTCTTGTTCTGTTGTTGTTCTTCTTTCTTTTTCTTCTATCTTCTTCTTCTACCTTTTTCTTTTTTTAAAACCCTCACTATTGGAGTTTCCGGCACTCGATTTCTCGGCAGTCGATAAAGGGAGTATCGATGTCGAATTTTCGAAAGTCGAAAAATCCGGTACGTGACATCAATATAATCCATATGATTTCACTCCAAATTCGTATGGATATTTTAACGACAACTTTTGTATAAACAATTAGATTTTCGAACAACAAAATTTTCAAAACGATGACCAACCCTCAGATCTTGAAAAGAGCATTTCATCTTTACTTGAACTCTCCACACAACAAAATCAAATGATAAATGATTTGTGTAACTCTTATTTGTGTGATAACTCAAGTCAAAATTTTCAAAGTAATCAAGATTGGAATTCAATTCAAAATTCAAACGATTTCGATTATAACCCATGCCAATTCAATTTCGAACTCCAAAATGAATTTCAAACTCAAAATGAAAATCGAAACAACTTTTCAAACGAATTTGGCAATGGGAATAATCTTAACCACGTTACGATTGAAAATCTTTGTTCTCAACAATTTCAAAGTGAAAATCCTCATGTTAATAATTATAAATTGGATTTTGTTGAGCAAATGAACGAAAATTACGATGATCACACGAATTCGTTGTTTGAAACATATATGAAACAACATGAAAAACAAAATCAAATTCCAATGTGTGACGAGTCAAACAATAATCCATCATTTACCCAAATCGACGATTTTCAAATAACAACTTTTGAAATTGAAAATATCAATCTTAATGAAGTTGTTGAAAACACGATAATTGAGTTGGATTTCAATTCATTTGAGGGTGTGGAACCAAATTTAAAATTCGATCTTCCTTTTCTCAATTTTGAAAATTTGAATACAACAAATTTTGATTTTAAACTTGAGATACGCAATGAAGTTGACAATCCAACAAAGGAAGACGATTTTAACGAACATGATTTCTTTGGACTTTTTGAAAACGAGTTTTCAAACTCTGAAGGGGAAGATTTACATCACCATTTTGATTTTGAAATCGATAATTTTGAAGAAGTTTTCAATGATAAGTTTGAACTTCAACTTGGTGATAATAAATTTAAATTTCAATCAATTATTTTATCAACCCCGAAAATCATCTAAAATAAAACAACTCGTATGATTTTTAATAAAACGATATTCATTTTCCCAAATCAACATTCAACTTTGAAATCATTTATGGTTTGGTTTTCCGAGCTTAATCTGTGTCTCGCATACTTGACGAGACAAATGAATCGGTCTTTGGAAGACCGTTTCATTTACTTTTTGACGATATACTTTCTGAACTCTTGTAAATAATAATCTTTTCGTTTTCATGTAAATATAGGTCATCTTTTTATTTTTTTTCCTTCCACTTGGGTAGACTGTGGGACACAGTCATAATCAAGTGTGGGGGGAGACTCATTATCATTTTTCAATTTTTCATGGTTTAATTTTAATTTTTCTTTCCAAAATTTAAAAAAAATCTCAAAAACAAAAAAAAGCAAACTTTTTTAAGCATTTTTGATTTATTTTTAAAAAGAAACACTATAGGATAAATATATGGTTTTGGTTAATTAAATTGAAATTTTTGAAAATTTATTTGTCTTAACAAAAATAAAAATGAAGTTTGATTACAAATAACAGTGGTTTAACTAGTATATAGGAAGATTCATACGTGATAATTATGAAATATATCCTAATTGAAAAAAATCTTTGTTTTAAAAAGTGGTGAATTTAAAGTAAAGGATATAACATTTTTTTGTCTTCTAAGTTAAATGGTGCTAAGGTGATTTTGCAAAAACTCTCTCTTTCTATAAAAAAAATTTTGAAAAAAAAAGAAAAAAAAACATTTATATATATGTAAATATTTTCTATTAACACCTACGGTCGACAGGTGTGCACACTTGTGTGTACATTCGCCATGCTCTGTACCTTTCTCACGTAAGCCCGAACGGTAGTGCATGATCGGTATATCTACCCTCGGTTTATCTGAGCTAGGTGTATATATATATATAAATTATTTCTAATAACGCCTACAGTCAATAGGTGTTCACACTCGTGTGTTCACTCTCCACGCTCTGTATTCCCCTCACATTAGTCCGCAAGGCAGTGCATGGGTAATATATCTGGCCTCAGTTTATCTAAGTTAGGCATATGTAAATATTGTAAATATCAATAAAATTTTCAAAAAAATGGAGAGAGTAAGCAAATGAAATCCAAGCACTATTTTAACTTATTTTATTTGATTTGTTATTGAAATGAAATGAAATACAACTTTAATAAACTTTGATAATCAACTAAGTACCTATTTCATGGTTACACTTTGTTATCAACTGAAACAACGAGTTAAACTATTGCCTATTTGTTATGATAACATAATTTTTGTTGGAAATTTTGACGAGTAAATGACTTAGATTTCAAGATAATGACCAAACCTATATTTAACTTATTTGTGTTAATTTAAAAGTAAATCCTTCATTCGTAAATATTTTCAAAAACTTGCATTCACATCTTTGTAAATAAATCTTGCATTTTGTAAATATTTTCATCCTGCATTTGGATTTTGTGGGTAGTATCCACTGAAAACCCTCACGAGACAACACTCGTCCTACTGGGGACACCCAGAGGTTTAACGGCTTGTTGCATATGCTCAATGCAATCGTGCTCCCTACGAAAACGGATTTATCTTAGTTTTCCTTTATTCGACGACGAATAAAAAGATAAGTGTGGGGGAGTTTGATGTGCATGTAAATGTGCATATTTTTACCACCATATTTAATCTATTTAAATTAAATAAATGATCATATCGGGTATTTTAACTTATTTAAACCAAAATTCAAATTATTTGAAATTATCACATATTCATCCTCATATAGGGGCAAAATGGTCATTTTATGCATTTATTAAATTGTGAAAATTTACTTTGAATTTCCTATGTTGTTTTGTAGGAAATTTGGTGAATTTTACAAGTGGTTACATGATGATATATGCATGCATAAGAGTGAAGAGAACAAATGAAGATGGAAATAATTCAAAGTGAAGATAATGGAGGACCCCACCTACCCACCTACCTTAATGTACAAATTAGAGGCTAATGCACATGCTTATGGAATTAATGGCTTCATGTACATTTAAGTGAGGGATTATTGAAGCTAATGATAACTTGGCCACCACACTTCCTACAAGGGTATTTTGGGCATTCCCCAAAAATATGAATTAGGGTTTAACACATGTATAAAATCCCCTTATGTTTCATGTAACCCTCCTCCCCCCTTAGTCTTTCTTAGTTTAGTTTAGGATCAAAATAAAAGACAAGTTCTCTTTCTCTTTTCATGGCTACTTAGCCATTTTATTTCATGTAATTTTTCCTTTCTTTTATGCAATGTTAATTAGTATTCTCTTTTACTTTCATGCTTCTTCTCTTCTTATGTTATTAGTGTAGTTTACTTTTCATGCAAGTAGATTAGTGTTATTTCTTTTTACTTAGCTTTCTTTTCATTTTGCTCTCTTTTTCCTCTTTTTTTATTTTATGTTGCAAGCAACAAGTGTTGATATGATAACACAAATGAGAGGCTAATCCCTTCAATATAGGGGTAATGAAGCCTCTAATCATGTAGCTTCAACATTTTGATAATTATTGCTCTCTTTTGTGCTTCATGGAAAATGATGTTTATGTAATTTTGTGCTTATTATTGAGTTTGATAGCTTATGTTGTTCAAAACAAATAGGTTATGCTTAGTCATATGAATCACAAATTGCATCTTCATCAAAATATGATTATGGCATAAGAAAGTGATTTGAAATTCAAAATTTGATGGCCTATATTTCTAAACGATAGTTAATAGGCCATGCTTAAAATAGTTTTTCATTTTCAACTTTGTTGTAATTTTCATGAGAATTAAAAGTGGTTTAAAGGTTGTGTTATAGTTTGATGGCTTATGTTGAGCTAATTAATAGCACAAATGAGTCATACTTATGATAAACACATCATTTAAATTCACTTATGACCAAAAAAGAGAGATCATAATTTCATATTTGGTTGAACTATATGATCTAGAGAGTGGAATTATCTCTAAATTGCCTTCACACTCTCATATTTTTATCAATTTCTTTTTGTCATTTTTTTCTCATTTTCTAGCTTAAACAACTC
Source organism: Allium fistulosum (assembly GCA_030737815.1). NCBI lineage: Eukaryota > Viridiplantae > Streptophyta > Magnoliopsida > Asparagales > Amaryllidaceae > Allium > Allium fistulosum. The sequence goes on from CM060906.1 coordinate 1,045,100,863, forward strand.
TCAACTCTGGTTAATTTGATTGAATAGATTTTTAAAATCATCAATTCCCTGTGGATCGACCCATATTCGCCACATACTACAAGTGTACGTCGTGCGCTTGCGATTATTTTTATTTCTAAATTCGTTCGATGGTTTTCTAAACCGATAGAATTTCCGTCGACGAACACCTACACATTAAATAAAATAAGAACTTGGAATATGAATAGTATGTACAACCCAATCTGGAAATTTGAAATCCATCCCAATTATTCATTTGTAGAATGTTAATAAAGTTGTAAATTATTCTAGACCTATAATTAGATTATAAATTAGGTTGCCTTGGGAATGTGAATTTCTATGTTTTGATTTATTTGGAGTGGGTTTCACGCAGTTACCATAAGTTACCTTATTCTTAAATATGTATAAAAGTGCGTCGTTTAATAAGGAGTATACCAAAAAGGAAAAGAGATGTGTAAGGTATGGATATTCTTTTCTATAGTTTACACTGCCTATTTCAATAAAAGAAAAGAATAATTTCTTGTAATTTCAAACGAAGCAAAGACCTCACTTTTGGTTAATTTATGGAATACTATAATGGTAATCTTTTTTAAACGATAGCTCTGATAAATTAAAATGTGGAAAGGAATGTTATAGTTTAGAAATTAATAATTAGATACATATATATACACACACACATAAACATATAACCGTGCTTAATGTTCAGAAATAGAAATATATATAAATAGTGTAACTTACGCCTATATATGTATTAGTTATTAACAGCATAATAATTAACGGACTAGCATTTATGGACATTAATTACAAAATTAACATGTTATAAATTTGTAATTAATGGAGACTTAAAAGTGAGTTAAATGGGGACAGATTAGGAAAATTAATATGGCATTTATGAGAAAATGAATAGGCATAATAAGTGATTTTGAAACTAGTAAATAAATGTCATTAGAAAATTTAATATGGCAATTATGGAATAAAATATAGCCATAATAGGTAGATTTTGAAAGAGGTAAGTAGATTAAAGGAATTAAATGAGCATTTATTAGAGATTGTCCAATTTTGGCATAATGACTAATTATTACGGATAATAGATATTTATTAGACATGACAAGGAAACCAAAGCCTAAGCGTACAAATTAGAAATTATAACGTAGTGTATAAGTAAGTATTAATACTATTAATTATATGTAGGAAGCAATATAATTTTCATATTAGGAGTTATATAGCTTAAATTAAATGTTTATGACAAATGTAAATTAGTAGGCCTAGCCCAACACTTAGGCTTTGGGTGGTTGGTTTGGTTTAATGGGTTGGGATGCGAGGTCAGTAGAGTTACACAACAAAAATATGCCCTTCACTTAGAGGCTACCAGCAGTTATGTACACTTACTACTGATGTAGGACATCTCCAACTATAGGACCCGTGGGGAAAGGATATGCATTGCAGATAGGTAGGGGAAAATATACCGTGGTTCGCCTTGGATTTGAAGTATGAAATGACCCGGTACCATTTGAGAACTAGTGTCTGCTTCATTTCCAATAAGAGGTAGTAAGTAATCGAAAGGGGCATTTTCCTTGACTTACTTAGTTTAGTCTAAACAGGTTGTTAGCTGTGGAGAGTCGGCGGGCTATGCCAGTTGTTGGTATCGGTATTTAGTTGTGGGTCTAGGCTAGTAATCGAAATGGAGAATCTGTATGGAGATGCACAGACCTCAAAGTAGATGGTTAGACAAAAAATTAGTTTAGTGTGGGTGGGCTAGTTAACTCTTAGATGAGTCTTTGAGTTGGTTAGTAGTACGGGAATTAAATTTTATATTATATCACAAAGCCGTATATATGGTTCATCGGTCTTTATAGCTAGAACCAATTGACTAGCGTTGACGTTGCGAAAGGCCTGCTTCAGGGGCTTGAGGTAGTAAATGGCCGATGGGTGTGTCTCCTCCCTATTTAAGAAGTATTAAGTGGCCGAGATTTTAGGTAGTGAAATGTTTAGAGAAATATGAATACATACATACATCCATACACACACACACACAGAGATATATATATATATATATAATGATACCTTGAAGAAGGTTAGGCTAGACAAATCATTACGTGCACATAAGAATTAACAGATTAGCCATAAATAATAGACATGACATTTAGATGAAAATCAATCGGCATAAATTAATGGAATGGGTAAACTATATAATTTTCCAATCATCAAAATGTTGTTATAACCCTATCCTCATAACAACCCATAGGTTAGATTTAGAAGGACTGGATACTGGAGCAAGGCGGGAATGGTAGATGATGAAGTCTTCTTATTCATGCTCGGCGCTGACAAGGCAATTAAATATCCATGGAATAATATTCCAAGGTAGTAGCCTTAGTCAATATGTATGTTATATTATATTTTTCAATTCCGCCATGAGTTTATACTTATCGCACTCTGATATACTTGTGTTTATTAAGGTTACCAAAACCAACGATCTATGCCCTAATAGACTTAAGTTTCGATTAGTCGAAATTTGAACTCATTATAATGCGGGCTATTACAACGTCGCTGAGCGGAATGAGTTTTTCCCTCACTAATGTCCCTAAAATCATATCATATCTACAACCAAAATGATTAGAATATAATCATAATACAATCATGCAATAATTAGTAAAATGAATAGTCCGTCATTGAGGTTAAAGGGTTACGCATTCCCATAATTATCCAATCCTAAAACAGTCCATTGCATAGTTTTCCCATGGTCACTACGAACCGATATTAGTTTTCTCAAGATGACAAGTAACCTATATTAGTTTTGCAGGCTGACTAGAAAGCTATCTTAGTTTTGCAGGCTAACTAGAAACCAATTAGGCTGACTCGGGCCAAAAATATAACCAGATAATCTACAATTTCTTGTCCAACAATAATAAATAACCTCGTCTTTCATCCAACTGAAAAATACAATGGTGAGCGCAGTTCCTATGGTTTCCTTACTTTACGTAAACTCAATTTCATCTGTCCTTCTGCTAGGCCCTACACAATGGAATCGCGGACCTGCCCAACCGTGGGCTAAGCAGTTGGTGGATAGGGTGCGACCATACTTCAGTGTCCACCTTTAAATCTTAAATCTGGTTTTCAAAATATTGATGAGTCACGTCTTTTGATCAGTTCGGGCATCCTAACACAATTTTTGATCTTCACGATCTCTTGGATACAATTCTACTCACTCGGGAGTTTAAGTCTGACCATACCCACTATTAGAACAAACTTAACTGGTCATTTATTCCTTAAATCCCCAAGGTCACAATGTTGGGTGATATCATATAACATATAAGTGAGCATGTCAACAATTCAATATGTGCAATAATAATCGATCAAGATGTAAAGGCGAACATACAATAATCGATTAAATATATGTTCGATATGATAGCAAATTTGTAGACAAATTACTTTTCCAAACTAATAGCTTCCTCCTTAAAAAATCTTTCAAAAATGGGCTAATACATTTTCCTCTCTTTTGAAATCTCATAAAAATACTTAAAAAAATCATCTTTTTGTTTAAGTAAAATTTAGCTACAAAATATAGTGAAAATCTTCCAAGTTATAAAATAGTTATCCCCCACTTTTCAAAATTATAGGTCATTGTGCCTTAAAAATTTACTTGCTTTTGCACATTAAAATATAATCCATCATGTCTTAAAAAATTTCATAGTCACCGCCTGCTAAAAATAGAGGTCATCACGTTCAAACCCACTTGGAGTCATTACGTATAAAAATCCGAAGGATTTGCATATTTAACCCAAGTAGTTATCATGTACAAAAGCCTTCGCATGCAATAATATATATAACCTTCGTGATGAATAACTATGTTGTTCGCTTGCTTTATTTCATATACTATATATATAGGCTACGGGTATAATTAGCTCCCACATGTTGCCTTATATTAAAAGCCTTCGCGTGAATCATACGGTCATCGTGAAGAATCCCCATTGGGTTGTCACATTGCATCTTTCATATATTATATTTTAACTTCACATGCTACATTCCACACTATTTAATTTACTACTCTAGTGAGCTGTCATTGGCACTTCATGAAGCCTTCGTGTAATATATGTAGATGCTTTCATGTCCTATAGTCATCGTGACTTTTATACCTTTGTAAGCAATAATTTAGACCTTTGCAAGCATGCATTCATTTATAATTTTGCGTGCTGGCAATATGCCTTTGTGGCCTTTTCATTTGCAACATGCAAGTCTTTTTTTGTTTCTAACCTAGCATTTGGCTTCATGTGTGTAACTTGTCTTGCATTTAGTTTAACAGTGTGCAAACATATGTAGGCCTCCACGTGCGTTAATTTATTAATCACGAGCAATTGCCATCACGAGCTATTTCTCCTATGTTTAAATTCATGAGCTGTAAAGACCCAAAAGTCAGCCTTCGAAAATCGGCACCCGTACACCACTCGTACTCAAAATGCCGTAGATTCAAATGCCGAATCTGGTTCTCCGGAGCTTATAACAACATTAAGTATAACAACACAGCGGAAGAAAAAGAATATATCAATATATATAACATTGATACAATGACAGGTACAAAATCTGATACAATATGACACAACAGAATGATACAACAGATATCAATATACATCAGAGATATGATACAACAAATAGCAGCGGAAAGAAAATAGATAACACCAGCAGCAGATAGAATATCTACAATAGAAAGCTCCAATCCATAGCTAGCGGAAAGCAAGTTCAGTCGTCCAAGGACTGACTAGCTCCAGATAATCTACTCAACCTGAATATCTGAGAAACCCAAATCTAGACTGCCCGTGTGGAAAATGGTGGGCACCCAGAGTTTAGGAAGGGAACAATAAACTCCGAATCAGTCATGGGACTGGTGTGAGCAACAAAAACAGTTTATCTTTAAACAACAACAAAAGAATTTTAAACATTGAAACCCGCAATGCTTTTGGAAAATGAAACTACCATAAGACCTCCCGCCACACACACAATGCAAACACAGAATTGGAGGAGATTTCTTCTTATGATAGTCAAACATGCTTACTACGCAAAATCATTGGATTATTATTATTAGTGCATAGTGTAGGAAAACATTTCGAAAATATAATATTAATCTTAGCCAACATACGACCAGTATCGTATGCCTACTATAGCTACCATCTAAACAGTGGTGACCACCATAAGTAAATGGCAGGTTCTACAACTAAAACCGTACAAGTTCCGTATTGGGAAATGGATTTCCAACAAATGGTCAGGCTAAGGAACTTCCTTCCGCCGCATGGGATCTCCTCTGGCTGGACGTCCCGAGAGACAAACTGCTCTCTGCCAACATAAGGCTGGGTTACCCCTATAACAGGTAACTCACGAATATGCCATCCCCCGGTCCTTTGGGACCTTTATCCGAGCGCTCGGTAACCAACATCACATATAATAAATAAAGTGTGTCCACATGAGTAAGTATCTGGGCTCCATACCATGATACCACCCCTTTCCAGAAGGAAATGACATACCCTAAAGGGCGCGACCCACATAACCTTGCCGCAACATTCCTGTTTCGACCATTTCCGGGTTGTGAGGCCCTGACAAAGTCTCGTCCACAAAGCTACGCTTTGTCACAAAGCCATGATTTGGGTCAACAAATGATCAAAGTAATGATCACAAAGATAAATGATCAAACAAATGATCATATCACAAATGATCAAACACTGATCATCACACAGCAACACTCAGCATGCCACATTACCAAATTGGGAATATATCGCTGATAACTTCAACTACATAACCTCTGAGCTCGTACGTCTCAGAGAAGGGTGTTAAGCTAAGAGAATAAATTCTCTGCCACCAAACAAAAATGTATTTGAAAGAAATCGGCTTTATATCTCAAAGTGTAATGTCAGACATGTATCCGTACAAGTCTGTTCTGGGTTCGAACAGAACCGAAGGCACTTCTCACGAAGCCCTTGCAATTCCGGATAATTTCCAATCACGTCCGGACTTCCCATCACTAAGGGTAATAAAACCTCTATACCGGAGATCAACCAATGTAGAGTAACTCGACGGTAATCCTTCCGTTTTCAAAAATATCTGATCTTCTACACCGGTCTTCAAATGCCATCCATAACGACGTATCACATATTCGGAATGGGTTATACGACCCAGAAGTCCTTTCCCGGCTAACCCGAATAGTGAGCGAAATATTTAAAAATATATGGATATTTGGGATTTCAATTAAGTCACAACTTATTACCCAAACTTCTCTTTTCAAATGGTTTAACAAATTACCATTTTCAAATCTTTAAACAAAAAGATTCAATTCACAAAGTTAACCCCATTCACAAAGATCCATTTATGGATTTCAAAACAATTTCCATTTTAATTGAATTAACTCGTTAAATCTTTAAATCAAGATTTAACTTATAGCTTTCAAAACTCGTTTCCAAAGATTCATTCATAGCCTTTCAAAACAATTTTATTTCAAGTTGGATTTACTCATTCGGTCTTTGAATTAAAGACTCATTTCACAGTTTTCAAAACATTTCAATTTTATTTTAAACTTGAAACCTTTCAACACAATTTGGAAATTCATTTCTTAAAATGAAAGCTATTATTATTTGAAAACAAATAGTTTTCGTTTTCGGAAAAATCCAGTTATATTTGCTCGATTTAAAACCTTTGAATTAAATTCAAATTCCCCAATCAATATCTTTAAAATGGTTTAACCCATATATAACTTGTACATCATTTTTAATCCCTAGTTTCAAATCATAGAATTCAATTTCAAACTTGAATTCAAATTTAAATCAAATTATTTAAATTTTCAAAACTCGATTAAGTTATTCAAAATAACTTTTATCTTTGAAATTCTATTTCAAAAGCTTTTCATTTTAAACCCAAATTTCCAATTTCAAAATCAATTGAAATTAAAATTTCAATTTCAAAAATATCAAATTTAATTTAGTGAAAATTAGGGTCTCATCCCTAAAACCAAACGTAATTCACAAAAACTCCTTCTGTTCGAAACTTTATAAATCCGGTCCCTATTTTTGTTTCAGCTTAATTCTTTTCCATAAATACCCTCGTTTATACTGTGCTCTATTTTTTCTACCTGTGATTATTTGGTTTATATTGAACGATAAAATTATTCTTGCTTAATGATTTATCCGTTTGCAATAAAAGATTTTTACTGAAATACTGTGTAAGTTCGTTTTCTGCAACTATTTGCAATAGTTGCAGAAATGTCTGCAACTATATGCAATAGTTGCAGACATTTCTGCAACTATTTGCCATATAGTTGCAGAAATGTTTGCAACTATATGCAATAGTTGCAGACATTTCTGCAACTATTTGCAATAGTTGCATTTCTGCAACTATATGCAATAGTTGCAGAAATGTCTGCAACTATATGAAATAGTTGCAGACATTTCTGCAACTATATCATATAGTTGCAGACATATCTGCAATTTTTTGTAATTTTATAAATTTGTAAAAAAATCGAAAATGTTCAATATTTGCTGAATTGTCTGCAAATATTTGAAATAATTGCAGTTTCAATACAAATTTAAATTTTTGGTATCAACAATGGATCTCGTTTCAAAGATCATAAAATTTGTGATTTTTTTATGAAAACGGTTTGTTGATCCGGTTTTCGTACATAAAGTTATACACGTTTGAATTGTTAAAAACATAAAGGGTATTTGTGTATTTTTGCTTGCGCGAATTTGAAAATAAGGAGCGGAAATGTAAGTTTTGTATGTGAAGGATGTTTTGTTTATTTTGAAACTTATTAGGGACGTGAGCCAAACTTACTCTTTAATTTATCTATGACTTAACTGATTTCCACGTGAAATCCATATTTGTGTGTGTAACAGTGTGGTCCAGGGGTTTAACACAATAGTGCAACATCATACAATCATCACAGATCAGAATACAGAAATATAGTTGATAAGCAATATAAACTATAACGCTTATCTTTCACATACAGATCACAGATATATATCTGTAACGACCCGTAAATTTCAACTATTTTAATAACGTAATTAGTTGAAATTTTGTGAAATTTTAAACGATAAAATTTTAAATTATAAATTTTATATTTGGAATGCGTTTAGTTAAACATAGCAACTGGAAAATTTTCGTCCGAAAATATGAAAGTTTATTTCGCGCGTAATTTTACTTCAATTTAATCAGTTAAAAAGCAATGAAAATAAAATGTTTTTAAAACCTAAATATTTTTACATAGAAAAATTCTAAAACATCTTCTGAGCAAGATGTCAGTTTGTCGTTTTTCCAAATTCGGACATCTTTGGCTCCGTCGATCTTATTTTTCAGTGTTTTTCTTGCATTTTCCGCTATTAGAAATTTCGAAATTTTATAATTAAATTGTACCACTGATTCCTGTATGCCGTTTTGATCGTCTCGTTGTGCTGATCTCTGCAGTATATTCAATTATCAATTTTGAAGTCCGATACGCGAAGAAACCGGATACGGTTAGCTGTACCGGTATCTGTTTTGATCCTTCTATTGTTCTGCATCCTTTCAATTAATCTAACGTGAGTTAATGAATAGTCATTTGAATTTATATTGCCTTGAATTCATGTACCGGGCCGTTTCCATTCCCATTGCATTCAATACTGAACGGTTCTCCTTCACTCATTTATTGCTGACCTTTCATTGAATAATTAAAATATAAACAAACTACTAGCCTGTTCTTTCCTTCAATTCATAAACATGCCAGATCATAGAGAAAGTATATTTAGCGTAAGCATATTTGGATTCCTTCTTTTGCCTGTAGCTCACCCTCCTCTCTTCATTCCCAATAAACTTTACAGTCACCTATAGCACAACCTACGCCTGCTACCATCCTCCCGCATGTAGCCGCTCCTCGACCTCCACGTCATCGCCAACAACACCCATGCCCTCTGCTTGACCCAACCGTGTCCCCTCCGCCCAATTAGTGCCTAAGCCACATCTAGTGGCAGCCGTAGCTAGCCCAGCTTGCTCCACTTTTGCATCGACCTCCGCCCATCATTCACCTCGTCCATCGACCCACTCCGCCTCCCTGACCCACAACCAGCAGCCGATCACCGTCCAAAAACCTCCGCCCTATATCCCATCCACAGCCGAACGACCCCGCCTTCGTGCCGTTCATTTTCCCATGCCGAGCCCGCAAGCACCCAGTCCGCCTCTTCTTGCACCAGAAAACCCTGTTCGCCCCTGCTACCTTGTTCGGCAGCCCGTCCCACTCTCCGCCTTGCTCGCCTTAAGCAACAGCCACGACATGCGTCCCTCCGCCGTTCATCCGCCAACCTACCCAAACCTCAGCAGCCTCTCTCGTGGTATGCAATGTAACGTATGTATATAGTATTCGTTTTGTGCTTCAGCCGTTTATATATTCGAGTTCTTTTGTTTTATATATAAGTTGTATAAAATATAAGGCTGTTAGTTTATGCGTTTTGGATTGCGTATATATATAGATCTTATACTAGGATACGTGAATTTGGGTTTTTATAAATATTTGTATATATGATTATCTATAGGGGTTTTGGATATAATATATTAGTATTTTATTTCTTATGGATATATAAATACAATATGTATGTACTGTTATATGTATAGTTACATATTAGATTATATATAGTATTCAGGAATTCGATTCTCAAATGTTTGTAGTATATTAACTAGGATCTGTTGTTGGTACACCAGTTTATGTATATGTTCCTGGAAGCAGTTATGCATTTGAAAATTTTTGATTTGTTTTAATACATATATTTACGATTCATAGTTGTGTACAAAGGTGATCAAAGAATATGATTTTTCAGGCTCCTTATTTACGTTAATATTTTAAATAGATTTAAAACTATCTGTTAGTTATTATATATATGGTTGCTATTTTTTTTACATATCAGTCTACATGTATGTACATTTATTCCTAAAAGTTGTTCCCAATGTATATAAACTATAGTCTGATATATATGTTATTGCTATAAAGATAAGACTATATCAATATATAAATAAGTTTTATCTTAAAGATATTATATATAAGGTGTTACTTTATTCTCTTATCCCGTTAAAGTATATGTAAATATCTGTTTGGTTATAAATGTGATTCGCATATCTCCTATTTACAGTATAATTTTATGTATGCACTTATTGTTTTCTATAGTGGTTTTTCAAGTAAATGTACATTTGGTTACAGCCTATATACCAGTATATATATTTATTGTTTTGGTTGTAGTTATTTTTCATAAGCTGCGTACGTGTACTATATATACCTTTGACTTTATGATATGTGTTTAGTGTAAACAATGATTTTATTTATATATGTATATTGTTTAATATTGTTTAAATTAAATATTGATTTCATGGGGATAATATTAATAATAAATATATATATAATAATTGTTTCTATCGAGCCGACTCTAATTGTTTCATCGATTTCCTTTTTTTAGCTTGTCCGTCGAAATTCGTGCCAATCTTGCCTTGTTTGGAAATCGTCATTTGGATCAGTCATTTTCCAATTCAAATCGTAGCATGTAATGTTGTCTATCTTCTCTAGCCTCGAAAGATGAGCACTCACTCACGATTAACGTTCTTTTATTTATTAAATTTGATTTCAACTGAAACGACAATTGAAATATGCTGTTGTCAGTTATTTACACTGTTATATGTGTGCTATTACCTGTATCAGTTCACCTGTGACATCTGACACTATTATCTGTTAATTATGCGATGATAATCCAGTTTGGTTAACAAATGTTTGATTGTTTGATGTAGATATTGGATGTTAAATTGTTAATGTTGTAAATGATAAATAATTTGAAATTGAAATTGACGTAGGATAGTTAGATTTGATAATGTGTTAAATTTGATTAAATGACATTTGTATAATATGACCCCTTTAAATGTTAAATTAATCGATACGTAGGATTTGATTAACTACACCTTGAACCATCAATTGTATGTTGTTTAAACTGATGAAGTATGAAATTGTAAATAGATGTCAAGTAAAAACCGTAATGTAATAATCTTTAATCTACATCAAATGATAGTGTAGATTCTAGAAATAATTATATTAATTCGTACAAATCACAATGCGAATTAATACAATTATTTCGGGATTATTTGAATTGATTATTGGATTATTATTGATTGTTGTTATTGCTTGTTTATTTACTTTGACACCATCCCAGTTATCACACTGCAAGTTCCCTTTGCTATGCTTTGATTTTGAATTGAATTGGAATCGGGTTGAAATAATAAATACCCAAATTGAACTTTGACCTAGGATAGAGAATTAAATAAAACCCGATTGGTCAATAATTTGATTTGAAAATAAATTGAAGATTTTATTTGAATAAACAAAAAAGGGTTTTGAAATGAAGTTGAAATTTGAATTTTTAATGAAAGGAAAATGTTAATATTTAAAAATCTGAAACAAAATATTAAAAATGAAATTGATGAAAGAACGATGTTTAATTTGAGAAATGATTGAATTAAGTTTGAAATGATTTAATAATTAAGTTTGAAATTATAATTAAGTTTGAAATTATTAAACTTTGAAATTATTTAATAATTAAGTTTTGAATTATTTAATAAATAAATAAGATTGAATGAGTTAATGATCAAATTGAATTGAATTCTTTAATAAGTGAAATTGAACTTTTGAATAAGTGAATTTACTTCGTAAATAATTGAAATTGAGTTTTCTTTATTAATTAAGTTTTGGAAATTATTTAAGTAAGTAAATAAGTGAAATTGAATTTCTTTAACAAGAAAAAAAAATGTGATTTATTGAAATTAATGTAAGACTTGAAATTTAAAGAATTTGATTTGATGAATTTAATTTAATTCAATTTGTAAGTTTTGAAATAAGGAAGTTGAATTTAAATAATGGATTTAATGAATTGTAAATTTAATAGGAATTGTTTTGAATGGCAAATTTACTTAATGAATATTGAATGAAATCGATAAATGAATTTAAAGTGATTTAAATGTTAAATTAAATTAATTTAAATGATTTCGGAATGAAACTTATATACGAACATGAATCAATATTTGAATTGTATAAATAGAAATTAAAATTGGTATTATAAGATTTTGAAATGGTAATTTGAAGTTTTGAAACGTAAATTATGGAAATCGATTTAGAAAGGCAAAAGAAATGTTGATTTACGAATTCTATTTGAAATTGAATTGATTTGGTTTTGCAATAAATAAACGACCAATCGGTGAAATAATTTCGAAGGTTATTAAAGAGACCTGAATCGGTTATGGATATACTCTCTATCTAAACCAAAAACCACTTTAATAACTACACGCGGAGTGTGATCCAGAATGAAGTGGTTGGAATGATGTACGTGATGACTGAAGAAAGAGAACGATGATGGATAGCCTTGAAACTTGTGTCAAATTGGAAATGACTAAAACAGGAGCCGTGTCGGGCCAATGGAGGATTAGCTACCTCAAGTGGACACACTTCTTCGAACTACTCATTACTTGTTGTCGATTGGTGCACCCTTGATTTTGGGAGTGTTGTTTCACGGTGTTGCGGGCGCTGCGGCGTTGCGTTCTCACCAGTCCGGATCAGGCAAACGGTAGTATCACTACCTTGGGTATTGCCTCATGTGCCTTGTCATACTTGTATCCCTTTATTCGCGACCACTACGATTTTGGTTTGTACCTTTAGTATATGGATTACCCTTTGGTGACTTCCGGTTTTGGGGAAACTACGGTCTTGTATATGCTTTTGGGAATAAAAATGTGTTAAGGGTGGAATGGGCCATGACTTAACACTATTTTGATATCTTATTATTACTGATAGACATTATCTACTTATCGTACACTACTACCTAGTAGATAGTTTAACGGATCCTTAAAGGATGGTTATTCCAAACATCCTTTGAGTTACTTGTATTTCAATTGCTATTTCACTTGAGTTGGATTTATTAATATAAGAATGTTAATCCTAACTCGAGTGTTTTGTGTTTTGCTTTACGCTCGGGTCAGACTGAATGATCCAGTATTCGAGACTCACCTTTGGAGTTGGAGCTTTGCTCGAAGATCCAGTCATCTATTCTGCTTTCAGTATTCGATGATTCCAGGGATGTATTCTGATTTGTATCTGATGTATCGTGTTACTCTTCCGTTGTATCTGGTTTAACTCTGATGTATCGTATTACTCTTCTGTTGTAAACTCTGATGTATCTTATATATTCATATAGTAGCTTCATGAACTACTATCTCTTTTACTTCCGCTTCATTTATTACTCTGTGTCTGTGATCTGTGATTATTTATTTACTGTATATGTTCAGTTTTGCCAAATTTAAATTAACAACGCGGTATTTTGAGCAATTCAATTCCGGCATGAGTGTCTACCTATACACTTATAATGGATGCGAATGGTCCAAAATAGCGGGTCGTTACAATATCACAGATAAGTAAATTACAGATCACATCATAAATCGAGATGTATCACTAAGCATCACAAATCAGGGATATCAAACAATCAAATCATCCAATAGAATCCAAATATTCATAAGTAAGGTCAGTTAATTGTCTGATTAATTTAAATCAGATAAGTCATCAATCGTGGTTAATTACATAAATTAATTTTTCAAATCATTTGATTTATTATCCTTTAATCATTTATTAATTAAATTAATTAACCTTAAATTATTTAATAATTAACCCTTAATTATTTATCTTTAATTGATTGATTAACCCTTAATTAATTACCACTTAATTAATAAAATTTCAATAGGTGATCATCCCTAACCACTTTCATTAATTTATTAATCTTTGATTACTTATCTTTAAACTAATTGCTTTAATTTATTAACCATATTAATTAATTATCCTTTCACTAATCATTTGATAAATAAATCAACTTTAATCATTAAATAAATTATCCTTAATCAATTATTTCTTAATCACTTGATTTATCAATTTTAATCATTAATTAATATTTAATTAATAATTCTTCATTAATGATTTTAACCCTTTGATTACTTATTTAATTTGTCAAATTCATCAATTCATTAAATAAATAGATTATCCATCTTGATTAACATAATTTAATGAATTTCGAATCGTTAAATCTTCCTTGGCTTTAAGATAAACCTCATTCTTATTAACGATTAAATTATCATTATCAAAAAGGGTTTTAAAACAATTTCCATTTCAAGTTTACTTTTAAATTTCACTTTATCGAAGTTTAAAAATTCCAACCATTAAAACATTTTAAAGTAGTTAAACAATTTAAATTGAAAACTTTATGTATTTTGAAAAACTGAGATTTAAACTTGATTTCTAGATTTTAAACTTAGGTTTTAAACTAGTTCCACCCTTTACTTTAACATTAATAATTCAGTTTTAAATCAAACTAAACTGCTACAAGCGAATCATCCTCCTACCTCAAGTAAAACTCGAGCCAAATTACAAAGTTCCCTAGCCCTGCTTCGAGTCTCGCGTTCCCACCTTCCTTCGAGTCCTTTCCATCTTTTCTCGTGCTCGAACCCGAGATCCATCTTCCTTCCCCAAACGTTCGAACCCAGACAACAAATGTGCACGAAACTTCACGTGTGCACGTGCACCGTTGCTCGCCAGTGATCTGACCACCCCCGAGACCTCCCGCATGTCGCCGCCGACCATCCCATGTCAGGCAAACACCCAGAACTTCAAAATCGTCAACGAGTCAAAATCGAGCATACACGTGCGAAACAGGAACTAAGCCCTCATTGGAAAACCTTCTCCTGCCTTCGCTATAGACTACCAGAGGCCACCAAACTTCGGCCATAGCCTCGTCCATCTCCCCTCTACCTTCTCGCAAAGCCATGTGGCACTCGATCGCCTATCGACGTCGCGCGAGTGGAAAACATTATCCACCCCAAAACTAGGTCACCGGAATTTAAACATCTCCTGCCGCCACCGTGGTCATCGATTGACCATCAAAATATTTTTCCTCGACTCATCGTAGGATCGCCTACCCCCTCGCGAAGCCTCGACCATCAACCCCCTCTCGATCGCCTGAATTTCGACGAAAACCCATCTTCGTTCAACTCAAAACTACTCTCACATTTTTGATCTAAAAATTTTAGTTCTTGTTTAAAAAATCATTTTAAGGTATAAGAATTTCATTTACATACCTGAGTTTGTAAACAAAAATGGTTGCATTTTGACAAATTTAAAGCTTTGCCCAATTTCTTGCTTCCCAAGGTTATAAACAAGTTGTTTTGACTTAAATAAATTTCAAATCTTGAATATATACAGTAACAAACAATTCTTGTTTTAACACTAAATCGAAACATCAAATAAATCAGGTGAAAATGATTTTTGAATCAAAGTCTGATATTTGGAAATCTTAGAACAGAGAACATGTAGAACAATAACCTGTAAAAAGCATTTCCAGTTTCCAAATGTATTTAGAGGATCCCGATATATATATATATATATATATATATAGAAATCTACTTATTCACAGATATATATATGCAACAGATTCAAGCTTTTAAATTTTAAAACATATGTTACTCCCTTTAATCGAAACAAAGCTAGAAACAAACAGATTTGGGGTTTGATAGGCTTTTATATCCTGAAGCTAACAGGGATTTACATCCCTGTACAATCAACATGCACAGGCCAAAACTCATTCATATGCTCAAGATTCTTGCGTGCAAACCAAGTTTTAAACTTTACTAATCATTCAAGTATTCACACAACAACAATGATTAAAAGAAAACAGGGGTTTACTCACAGGTAAAGGAAACAAAGAAGGTTTGCTCACCTGTTGGTTGCACAGGAAGAAACAGAGAGTGATGTTTTTGAGTCTGTACACTTTTTTTTCCTTTAAACTTTGATGTTTCCAGGTTGCTTTGTTGTTTTGAGTTTTAGTTTGAAATATTGGATCTCTAAGGCTTCAGGTTTGTTTGGGTTGCTTTTGAAGTTGAACTTCCAGATTTGAATTGATTTATTCTACTTTGAATTGTTTAAAGCTTCTAGGTTTGAAACATTTTTTTTCTTTCTTTCTAAATGGTATGCTTCAGAATTTCAAACTATGATGAAGAAGATATATAAAAGAAGTATACAGGGAGGTGATATTTGTTTTGTACAGGTTGACATTATTTGTTCAACAGGTATGGCTGAGAAGAAAAATGTGTGCTAGGATATTTTACAGTGTACTAAAGATATAGGCTGCATTTAATTGCTTAATTCCTTTCTTTTGTTCTATTATACTAATATTTTGCTTGTACACTTTGTTTATGCTGCCTACATTTTTTAGCTCGGCTGATGGATATGGCATTAATTGCCCTGGTACTTCATGTCTACTTTTACTTGCCTATGCAAGCTTGTCTCGGCTGAAGATATACTTTGCATTAATTACTTTTGTACAAACTATACTTGAATATATATATTTGTTTACAACTCTATTATTTTACTTTCTCTTTTATGTTGATAGACTTGCCTGCATATCTATTTATAGGCTGCATACATATTCTACTTGGCTAGCTTACTTTTACTTATGTTATTATTTTATCACATAGATGTTCATTTGTATGTTTACTTAATATCTTATATTTATATTTCTAACTTACGTATTAAATCTATAACATATATTTTATTCTATACACTTATATTCAATATTGATAAGTAATTTTTATTTTAAACATTTTTATAACATTTTAAAGAAAATTCATTTTGAAAATATCTTAACTTTCCAAATCAAAATTTTATTTCTAATCCAATCCAATTACATTTAAGTTTCAAATCTTACTTATAAAGTAAATAAGTAAATACATCTTATAAATTTTGAAAAATTCAAACAAATCTACAATTTAACCCAAAAATTTAATTTAATTACAAAATTAAATTCGTCTTTAAATCGGGATCGTTACAGACTTCCCTCCTTAAAGAAATTTCGTCCTCGAAATTTACAGGCACGAAAAATAACACAGATAGATACACAAAGATAGATAGATTCGATCTCCTATAATTCCTCAAACACAATATATGGATTCCAAACTCAAGTCGGAATATCTCAGAATACATACCAATTTATCACTCTTCGGACTTTGGTATTCACAAGAAATTACAATAGAATTTCAAATTTTGGTTTTTAAACGATATCGTTTTCTTGATATAATTCAAATTTTAGCCCCATGTTCTATTAATCAATTTAATTCAATTTAAAATTTCCAATTTCAAATTCATTAAGGTTTAAATCAAAAGCTGATAAGAAACCGATGAAAATACAAAGTAAGGATTTTCTACAACGATTCATAGAGCCATCATCATATCGAAACTTCTTCTGGAGCTGCCACGAAGAAATGAAAAGAATTTGGAAACGAATCAAAGAAAATTGATAAGAAAGTTGTTTTCACTGTTGCACGGTATTAACCATTTATAGTCGTATTCCCTGTCCCCTATCTCGTCTTCTTCTTGCACTCATACTCATTATCAGTGGATAGCAAGAGAATTTACTGAGACATTCAGACGGATATCTTAGAGATATACTCATTCTAGAGTTTACTTCACTCTATCTCTAATGAGCTACTTAACGTGTTATACTCCTGAGCTAAAGTTCAACCTTAGCTCCGATACCAAATGTAAAGACCCAAAAGTCGACCTTCGAAAATCGGCACCCGTACTCCACTCGTACTCAAAATGCCGTAGATTCAAATGCCAAATCTGGTTCTCCGGAGCTTATAACAACATTAAGTATAACAACACAGCGGAAGAAAAAGAATATATCAATATATATAACATTGATACAATGACAGATACAAAATCTGATACAATATGACACAACAGAATGATACAACAGATATCAATGTATATCAGAGATATGATACAACAAATAGCAGCGGAAAGAAAATAGATAACACCAGCAGCAGATAGAATATCTACAATAGAAAGCTCCAATCCATAGCTAGCGGAAAGCAAGGTCAATCGTCCAAGGACTGACTAGCTCCAGATAATCTACTCAACCTGAATATCTGAGAAACCCAACTCTAGACTGCCCGTGTGGAAAATGGTGGGCACCCAGAGTTTAGGAAGGGAACAATAAACTATGGATCAGTCATGGGACTGGTGTGAGCAACAAAAACAGTTTATCTTTAAACAACAACAAAAGAATTTTAAACATTGAAACCCGCAATGCTTTTGGAAAATGAAACTACCATAAGACCTCACGCCACACACATAATGCAAACGCAGAATTGGAGGAGATTTCTTCTTATGATAGTCAAACATGCTTACTACGCAAAATCATTGGATTATTATTATTAGTGCATAGTGTAGGAAAACATTTCGAAAATATAATATTAATCTTAGCCAACATACGACCAGTATCGTATGCCTACTATAGCTACCATCTAAACAGTGGTGACCACCATAAGTAAATGGCAGGTTCTACAACTAAAACCGTACAAGTTCCATATTGGGAAATGGATTTCCAACAAATGGTCAGGCTAAGGAACTTCCTTCCGCCGCATGGGATCGCCTCTGGCTGAACGTCCCAAGAGACAAACTGCTCTCTGCCAACACAAGGCCGGGTTACCCCTATAACAGGTAACTCACGAATATGCCATCCCCCGGTCCTTTGGGACCTTTATCCGAGCGCTCGATAACCAACATCACACATAATAAATAAAGTGTGTCCACATGAGTAAGTATATGGGCTCCATACCATGATACCACCCCTTTCCAGAAGGAAATGACATACCCTAAAGGGCGTGACCCTCATAACCTTGCCGCAACATTCTTGTTTCGACCATTTCCGGGTTGTGAGGCCCTGACAAAGTCTCGTCCACAAAGCTACGCTTTGTCACAAAGCCATGATTTGGGTCAACAAATGATCAAAGTAATGATCACAAAGATAAATGATCAAACAAATGATCATATCACAAATGATCAAACACTGATCATCACACAGCAACACTCAGCATGCCACATTACCAAATTGGGAATATATCGCTAATAACTTCAACTACATAACCTCTGAGCTCGTACGTCTCAGAGAAGGGTGTTAAGCTAAGTGAATAAATTCTCCGCCACCAAACAGAAATGTATTTGAAAGAAATCGGCTTTATATCTCAAAGTGTAATGTCAGACATGTATCCATACAAGTCTGTTCTGGATTCGAATAGAACCGAAGGCACTTCTCACGAAGCCCTTGCAATTCCGGATAATTTCCAATCACGTCCGGACTTCCCATCACTAAGGGTGATAAAACCTCTATACCGGAGATCAGCCAATGTAGAGTAACTCGACGGTAATCCTTCCGTTTTCAAAAATATCTGGTCTTCAACACCGGCCTTCAAATGCCATCCATAACGACATATCACATATTCGGAATGGGTTATACGACCCAGAGGTCCTTTCCCGGCTAACCCGAATAGTGAGCGAAATATTTAAAAATATATGGATATTTGGGATTTCAATTAAGTCACAACTTATTACCCAAACTTCTCTTTTCAAATGGTTTAACAAATTACCATTTTCAAATCTTTAAACAAAAAGATTCAATTCACAAAGTTAACCCCATTCACAAAGATCCATTTATGGATTTCAAAACAATTTCCATTTTAATTGAATTAACTCGTTAAATCTTTAAATCAAGATTTAACTTATAGCTTTCAAAACTCGTTTCCAAAGATTCATTCATAGCCTTTCAAAACAATTTTATTTCAAGTTGGATTTACTCATTCGGTCTTTGAATCAAAGACTCATTTCACAGTTTTCAAAACATTTCAATTTTATTTTAAACTTGAAACCTTTCAACACAATTTGGAAATTCATTTCTTAAAATGAAAGCTATTATTATTTGAAAACAAATAGTTTTCGTTTTCGGAAAAATCCAGTTATATTTGCTCGAGTTAAAACCTTTGAATTAAATTCAAATTCCCAAATCAATATCTTTAAAATGGTTTAACCCATATATAACTTGTACATCATTTTTAATCCCTAGTTTCAAATCATAGAATTCAATTTCAAACTTGAATTCAAATTTAAATCAAATTATTTAAATTTTCAAAACTCGATTAAGTTATTCAAAATAACTTTTATCTTTGAAATTCTATTTCAAAAGCTTTTCATTTTAAACCCAAATTTCCAATTTCAAAATCAATTGAAATTAAAATTTCAATTTCAAAAACATCAAATTTAATTTATCTATGACTTAATTGATTTCTACGTGAAATCCATATTTGTGTGTGTAACAGTGTGGTCCAGGGGTTTAACACAATAGTGCAACATCATACAATCATCACAAATCAGAATACAGAAATATAGTTGATAAGCGATATAAACTATAACGCTTATCTTTCACATACAGATCACAGATATATATCACAGATAAGTAAATTACAGATCACATCATAAATCGAGATGTATCACTAAGCATCACAAATCAGGGATATCAAACAATCAAATCATCCAATAGAATCCAAATATTCATAAGTAAGGTCAGTTAATTGTCTGATTAATTTAAATCAGATAAGTCATCAATCGTGGTTAATTACATAAATTAATTTTTCAAATCATTTGATTTATTATCCTTTAATCATTTATTAATTAAATTAATTAACCTTAAATTATTTAATAATTAACCCTTAATTATTTATCTTTAATTGATTGATTAACCCTTAATTAATTACCACTTAATTAATAAAATTTCAATAGGTGATCATCCCTAACCACTTTCATTAATTTATTAATCTTTGATTACTTATCTTTAAATTAATTGCTTTAATTTATTAACCATATTAATTAATTATCCTTTCACTAATCATTTGATAAATAAATCAACTTTAATCATTAAATAAATTGTCCTTAATCAATTATTTCTTAATCACTTGATTTATCAATTTTAATCATTAATTAATATTTAATTAATAATTCTTCATTAATGATTTTAACACTTTAATTACTTATTTAATTTGTCAAATTCATCAATTCATTAAATAAATAGATTATCCATCTTGATTAACATAATTTAATGAATTTCGAATCGTTAAATCTTCCTTGGCTTTAAGATAAACCTCATTCTTATTAACGATTAAATTATCATTATCAAAAAGGGTTTTAAAACAATTTCCATTTCAAGTTTACTTTTAAATTTCACTTTATCGAAGTTTAAAAATTCCAACCATTAAAACATTTTAAAGTAGTTAAACAATTTAAATTGAAAACTTTATGTATTTTGAAAAACTGAGATTTAAACTTGATTTCTAGATTTTAAACTTAGGTTTTAAACTAGTTCCACCCTTTACTTTAACATTAATAATTCAGTTTTAAATCAAACTAAACTGCTACAAGCGAATCATCCTCCTACCTCGAGTAAAACTCGAGCCAAATTACAAAGTTCCCTAGCCCTGCTTCGAGTCTCTCGTTCCCACCTTCCTTCGAGTCCTTTCCATCTTTTCTCGTGCTCGAACCCGAGATCCATCTTCCTTCCCCAAACGTTCGAACCCAGACAACAAATGTGCACGAAACTTCACGCGTGCACGTGCACCGTTGCTCGCCAGTGATCTGACCACCCCCGAGACCTCCCGCATGTCGCCGCCGACCATCCCATGTCAGGAAAACACCCAGAACTTCAAAATCGTCAACGAGTCAAAATTGAGCATACACGTGCGAAACTGGAACTAAGCCCTCATCGGAAAACCTTCTCCTGCCTTCGCTATAGACTACCAGAGGCCACCAAACTTCGGCCACAGCCTCGTCCATCTCCCCTCTACCTTCTTGCAAATCCATGTGGCACTCGATCGCCTATCGACGTCGCGCGAGTGGAAAACATTATCCACCCCAAAACTAGGTCACCGGAATTTAAACATCTCCTGCCGCCACCGTGGTCATCGATTGACCATCGAAATATTTTTCCTCGACTCATCGTAGGCTCGCCTACCCCCTCGCGAAGCCTCGACCATCAACCCCCTCTCGATCGCCTGAATTTCGACGAAAACCCATCTTCGTTCAACTTAAAACTACTCTCACATTTTTGATCTAAAAATTTTAGTTCTTGTTTAAAAAATCATTTTAAGGTATAAGAATTTCATTTACATACCTGAGTTTGTAAACAAAAATGGTTGCATTTTGACAAATTTAAAGCTTTGCCCAATTTCTTGCTTCCCAGGGTTATAAACAAGTTGTTTTGACTTAAATAAATTTCAAATCTTGAATATATACAGTAACAAACAATTCTTGTTTTAACACTAAATCGAAACATCAAATAAATCAGGTGAAAATGATTTTTGAATCAAAGTCTGATATTTGGAAATCTTAGAACAGAGAACATGTAGAACAATAACCTGTAAAAAGCATTTCCAGTTTCCAAATGTATTTAGAGGATCCCGATATATATATATATATATAGAAATCTACTTATTCATAGATATATATATGTAACAGATTCAAGCTTTTAAATTTTAAAACATATGTTACTCCCTTTAATCGAAACAAAGCTAGAAACAAACAGATTTGGGGTTTGACAGGCTTTTATATCCTGAAGCTAACAGGGATTTACATCCCTGTACAATCAACATGCACAGGCCAAAACTCATTCATATGCTCAAGATTCTTGCATGCAAACCAAGTTTTAAACTTTACTAATCATTCAAGCATTCACACAACAACAATGATTAAAAGAAAACAGGGGTTTACTCACAGGTAAAGGAAACAAAGAAGGTTTGCTCACCTGTTGGTTGCACAGGAAGAAACAGAGAGTGATGTTTTTGAGTCTGTACACTTTTTTTTCTTTAAACTTTGATGTTTCCAGGTTGCTTTGTTGTTTTGAGTTTTAGTTTGAAATATTGGATCTCTAAGGCTTCAGGTTTGTTTGGGTTGCTTTTGAAGTTGAACTTCCAGATTTGAATTGATTTATTCTGCTTTGAATTGTTTAAAGCTTCCAGGTTTGAAACATTTTTTTTCTTTCTTTCTAAATGGTATGCTTCAGAATTTCAAACTATGATGAAGAAGATATATAAAAGAAGTATACAGGGAGGTGATATTTGTTTTGTACAGGTTGACATTATTTGTTCAACAGGTATGGCTGCGAAGAAAAATGTGTGCTAGGATATTTTACAGTGTACTAAAGATATAGGCTGCATTTAATTGCTTAAGTCCTTTCTTTTGTTCTATTATACTAATATTTTGCTTGTACACTTTGTTTATGCTGCCTACATTTTTTAGCTCGGCTGATGCATATGGCATTAATTGCCCTGGTACTTCATGTCTACTTTTACTTGCCTATGCAAGCTTGTCTCGGCTGAAGATATACTTTGTATTAATTACTTTTGTACAAACTATACTTGAATATATATATTTGTTTACAACTCTATTATTTTACTTTCTCTTTTATGTTGATAGACTTGCCTGCATATCTATTTATAGGCTGCATACATATTCTACTTGGCTAGCTTACTTTTACTTATGTTATTATTTTATCACATAGATGTTCATTTGTATGTTTACTTAATATCTTATATTTATATTTCTAACTTACGTATTAAATCTATAACATATATTTTATTCTATACACTTATATTCAATATTGATAAGTAGTTTTTATTTTAAACATTTTTATAACTTTTTAAAGAAAATTCATTTTGAAAATATCTTAACTTTCCAAATCAAAATTTTATTTCTAATCCAATTCAATTACATTTAAGTTTCAAATCTTACTTATAAAGTAAATAAGTAAATACATCTTATAAATTTTGAAAAATTCAAACAAATCTACAATTTAACCCAAAATTTTAATTTAATTACAAAATTAAATTCGTCTTTAAATCGGGATCGTTACATGAGCCATCGTGATATATCATTCAGGGGTCATCGTGAGTAATATTTAATGCCATCGTGTTAGATTTATATAGGTCATCGTGAGTTAAAATGAGCATTCATGAGTTAAAATGTTGGATCCTCGTTTGGTGTGCATTTTTCTATTCTAGCTTTAAGGCGCAGTTTTTCTTGACCCGATGTAAAGTTTAGCCTCGGATGTTAAATTTTACTTGGTCAACAATGGTTCAGTAGCAATTATCTAATCAGATTTAAAACTTATTTATTACCCACTTAAGCAACTTCCTTTTTTACCATACCCCATTTGGTGTTGAATTTATATTGGCCGGTCTTACCCTTTTCAGTTCTCTTTTTCAGAAAATGTTAACCCTCGTAATTAACTCAATTAATTAATTTTCTTTATAATTAATTAGCGTTTTCATCACTAAATAATTCATATAAAATGGAAAACTAATGGAAAAAATCTCAAATTTCCGCCAAAATTCAATTTTATCATTTTCTACCTTTTGCAAAAAATTTGGACCAGAATAATTAATTTCATATTTTTAATAATTAATTTTCGAATTTTACTCATTTTCTCACTTAGAAAATTCATAATAATTCCATATTAATTCCAAAAATTATGAAATTTAAAAATCATCTCTGAAATACTAATTAGAACATCATATCAAAATTTTAGGTCATTAAAGATAAAAACCTTAGTTTTTCACATTAAAATCCTTTAAGAAAATTCCTAAAAATTATATAAATAAAATCAAAACACCCATAACTGCATATCCATGATTATTCAATTCAAATGCAAGATATAAACACCCAATTTAAACACACAAAAATCATAAGATGGATGCATATTATTCACCTTAATCCGTGTTGAAATGATGGATACCTTAGCTTTCTTTTCTTTTTCTTTTCTTCTTGAATTCTCCTTCTTCCTAGTGGTGGCCAGCCTCTATCTCTTAGTTTTTGTTTTGAGAATGAATTAGAAATGAATATGGGAAAGGGGAGAGTACGGTATAATATTATCTCTTCCTTTTCTACCCTTCTATGTTCATGTTTATTAATTCCTATCTCTTTAAACCATTCTCTATGTTATATTTATTAAGGCCAACTCATATTAATTAGTTAACTGTTTTTAGCAAATCTCATAATTTCAACTTCTCACTTAATTATCTCATAATTGAATATTTATATTATGTGCTATATAAAAATTAGGGGTTTTACAAGGAGAAAGAGCGTATGAAAAGGATATCGTACGCTTCGGTGGTTGGTTCCATAATATATGGTATGCAATGTTCTAGACTGGATGTAGCATACGCATTAGGATGCATAAGCCGATACCAGTCTAATCTTGGAGAAAAGCACAGGATGGCTGTAATATATACTAAAATATTTGAGAAATACTAGGAACTTATTCCTGATATAGGGAACAGAGACCTCCTTATGAAAGGGTATACTGACCCTAGCTTTCATACTGGTATCGACGATAGTAAGTCAGTGTTAGGTCATGTTTTTGCTATCAACGATGGGGCTCTTAGTTGAAAATGTTTCAAATAGGAAACGGTGATTAATTCCATGATGAAGGTCAATTACATTACCATCAATGAAGCGGTTAAAGAAGAGGTCTGGATACCCAATTTTTTAAGTAAGCTCGAAGTGCTTCCCAATATGGAGATTCCAATGGAATTGTTTTGTGACAATCATGCAGCGATGTGCATTGCAAAGGAGCCTAGAGCACACAAGAAGTCGCGACATATTCTTCAAAAGTTCCGCATAATTAGAGAATTCGTTGAGAAGAAAGAGGTTGTGTAATGACCCGTATTTTTTGACAATTAAAAATATTAAATTTAATAAGATTTTTGGAATTAATATTGTGAGAAATTAAAATTTATGATTTATAAATGGAAAAACTTATTAGAATGTAATTTAATATTGTTGATTGAATGTAATTGACATATGTTTTAATGTAATTCCAATTAATGATAATAATGGAATTTAATGAGGAATAAAATATATATGTTGTATTAAAAAGGAGAAATTATATGTAATTAATTGAAATTGGTTATTATGGAATAGGAAATCAGTTTTGGGTTAGTAATTTATAACCATTGGTTGTAAACAATGAATTAATATATATTAATTACTAAGTTGCAATAACTGATTTATTATCATCTCACTAATTAAATCCATTGAAATCAATTTGGAAATCAATGGAAATTAAATGTAATTAAATATTGCAGTTAATGTAAGAAAAGACGTTAACTGTAGAAAATGAGTATAATAAGATGGAAACTTATGTTAAATTAATTCATAAGGTAATAATTGATTTAATATAAGAATTTAAATCAAAATAAAAGAATTTGTATGGAATTTAATTTATAATGAATGGATTTATTATAGTTGTAATTGAACGCTGAAATTAATGTAATATTTAAATATTGACTTTGACATGGAAAATTATATTTTAAAAGATTATTAATTTCTGTATAATCAAGAATGATGAAAATCGTTAACTTTTAAAATTGAAATTTAAAAGTGATTAAATTGATTTTTAATTAATAATTCATTTAATTAATGTGAAAATTTTAGTCTTTTTGGGCACAATCTCGGATTTCAATGAAACTAGTTTCATCAGATCCATAATAGCGAATTATTATAGGATTTTAAGTTTTGTAGTAATCGAACTTATCGTTTGATCGTGCGAGCTCGAAACGCGTAGAAATCAATTAAAGGAATTTAAATGATTATAAATTGATTTTAAAAGCTAACTTCTATATACAGTAGAATTAGGGTTTGAAACTAGTTCCATTGAGTTTAGAAATATCAAAAACCTATATTTTGATATATTGGATGACCTATTTTCGTTTCGGGAACGAAACAGGCTTTTCGGGCCATTGTTATCGTTTCGACCTATTCGATCTGTTCCATCCATTCTTATCCATCTCTGTCTATATATAGGCTGTTATAAACTCTAGCATTTTTCTGTTTTCATTTTATGTACGTACAATTTCTATCTCATCTGTTCCATTATCTATTCCTTCTCAATGGCAGACATATCAAAACCATAAATTCCCTACTCCAAATCAAATCAAAAATTCAAACTGCTCAAACCATGTCATATAATATATCATCGCGAAGCTCTCAATGAACGTAATCTGCGTCTGCAATTCATTTTTCAATTGGAGGCTCTGTTTATCTAGAATTCAGCGAAGAAGTCTTGGCCATCCGTTGTAGGGTTTGCAAATCGGCGGTGGATCGTCGATCGTTCGATGATCGAATTGCTGCTGGAAGAGGAGACGAAATAGAGTTCATCCATGTGGTTGAATTGTGTCAGAGGCGCCTAGATTCGCTAGAATTTAGCATCTTTAACGGTGGCGGCGGAGCTCCAGGAGGCGACCGGAGACGTCGCACGTGTCAGGGGACGGGGAGCCTGAGGTGCTGGTGGCGGAGGTAGTGTCAGATCTGGGGGATAACGGCTGTGGCGGCAACGTTTGGAGCATAGACATGGCTGATGTGGTAGTGGTTTGGGTTCGGTGCGTTTTGAACGAAGGTGGAAGGTGATTAGCTAATTACTTTTTTGCCCTTATTCTATTTTAAATTAAATTTTAAATTTTAATGTTCTAACGTCAATAAATTTTGCATACGAACTCGAATTTGGACGCGATTTTTTCATTCGGGATTGAATCGAAATTCCAGACGACATGAAACTAGTTTGGTTGAATTTGGAGACTGTTCAAATTTTGGGCTTTTATTGAATTTTTAATCGACTATAAATCGAATGTGAGTGATTTAACCCACTCACGCGATACTAAATCCTCTTATGTTTGTTGAATTAAATTTATGAAGTGATAAAAAAATTATTGAATGTTGTTTGATGACTTAAATTTAATTTGAATTTATATTGAATTAAATTGATATTTAAATTGATATTGAATTTAATTGCTAGTTAAGTACCTGATATTGATAACCAGTTGATTGTTGTGATTTATTGGCTAATTTGGATATTGACTGTGATCGATGTCTATTTGTTGACATTTTGGATGATTGGATGTTCATTTATTTATATATATCCCTGTTATCACCCTTTATATTAATTGAAAGCATATAAACTATGATTTAAATTATTTCGAAAAAATTAAGAAGTAGGTTGAAATGATATATACTTATGACATTTTGATTTGGATTGAAATGATATATATCTATCCCTATAATTAAAATTGAAATAACTGATCACTTGGCCATAGGGTAGAAAATTATATACGGACACCGGATTGGTAAAATAAAATGATTTTAAAATCTTGATTTTTGGATTTTGATTAAATGATATTGTTTTAAAGGAAATTAATTGTATTTTTATATGAATTGAATTATTTCTAAATTAAGCTTTGAAATGTTGAAATTAAAATTGGTTAAAAGGAATTTCTTTAAAGAATTGAATTGGAAATGTGAACTTATAATCGAGGTATGACTTAAATTTTGGAAATTGAATTATTTTAGGATTTGGAACTTAAAATTGAACAACGAGGTTTAATTTGATTTAAGCGATTTAAATTAGTAAATTGAAATTGGACATGAAATTGACATAAATTGAAATGGTATAAAATAAGAATTGAATTGAAATTTAAATCATTGAATTTAAAATAAGAATGATGAAAATCTTTAACTTTTAAAATTGAAATTTAAAAATGATTAAATTGATTTTTAATTAATAATTTATTTAATTAACGTGAAAAATTTAATCTTTTTAGGCACTATCTCGGATTTCGACGAAACCAGTTTCATCGGATCCATAATAATAAATTATTATAGGATTTTAAGTTTCGTAGCGATCGGACTTATCGTTTGATCCTACAAGCTCGAAATGCGTAGAAATCAATTAAAGGAATTTAAATGATTATAAATTGATTTTAAAAGCTAACTTCTATATACAATAGAATTAGGGTTTGAAACTAGTTCCATTGAGTTTAAAAATATCGAAAACCTATATTTTGATATATTGGATGACCTATTTTCGTTTCGGGAACGAAACGGGCTTTTCAGGCCATTGTTATCGTTTCGACCCATTTGATCTGTTCCATCCATTCTTATCCATCTCTGTCTATATATAGGCTGTTATAAACCCTAGCAGCTTTCTATTTTCATTTTCTGTACATACAATTTCTATCTCATCTGTTCCATTATTTTTTCCTTCTCAATGGCAAACATATCAAAACCCTAAATTCCCAATTCCAAATCGAATCGAAAATTCAAACTGCTCAAATCATGTCATATAATATATCATTGTGAAGCTCTCGACAAACGTAATCTGCGTCTGCAATTCATTTTTCGATTGGAGGCTCTGTTTGTCCAAAATTCAGCGAAGAAGTCTCGGTCGTCCGTTGTAAGGTTTGCAAATCGACGGTGGATCGTCGACCGTTCGACGATTGAGAAGTTGCCGCTGGTAGAGGAGATGAAGTAGAGTTCATCCATGCAGTTGAATCGTGTCAGAGGCACCTAGGTTTGCCAGAATTTGGCGATCTTTGACCGCGGCGGCGGAGCTCCAGGAGGCGACAAGAGACGTCGTGCGTGTCATGGGAGGGGCGGCCTGAGGTGCTGGTGGCGACGGCAGTGTCAGTTCTAGGGGATAATGGCTGTGGCGGAGGCATTTGGAGCATATACATGGTGGCTGTGGTAGTGGTTTGGGTTCGGTGCATTTTGAACGAGGGTGGAAGGTGATTAGCTAATTACTTTTTTTCCCTTATTCTATTTTAAATTTTAACGTTCTAACGTCAATAACTTTTGCATACGAACTCGGATTTGGATGCGGTTTCTTCCGTTGGGATCGTATCAACATTCCGGACAACATGAAGCTGGTTTGGTTAAATTGGGAGACTATTCAAATTTTCGGCTTTTATTGGATTTTTAATCGACAATATATCAAACGTGTGTGATTTAACCCACTCACGCGATACTAAATCTTCTTATGTTTGTTGAATTAAATTTATAAAGTGATAAAAAAATTATTGAATGTTGTTTGGAGATTTAAATTTTCATTTAAATTTAATTTGAATTTATATTGAATTAAATTGATATTTAAATTAATATTGAATTTAATAGCTAGTTAAGTACGTGATATTGATAACTAGTTAATTGTTGTGATTTATTGGCTGATTTGGATGTTGACTGTGATGGATGTCTATTTGTTGACATTTTGGATAATTGGATGTTCATTTATTTATTTATATCCCAGTTATCACCC
This sequence comes from Allium fistulosum, assembly GCA_030737815.1. Classification (NCBI taxonomy): domain Eukaryota; kingdom Viridiplantae; phylum Streptophyta; class Magnoliopsida; order Asparagales; family Amaryllidaceae; genus Allium; species Allium fistulosum. Next base: position 1,045,130,892 of record CM060906.1, read on the forward strand.
TATATATTAATTGAAAGCATATAAATTGTGATTTCAATTATTTTGAAAAAATTAAGAAATAGGTTGAAATGATATATACCTATGACATTTTGATTTGGATTGAAATGATATATATCCATCCCTATAATTAAAATTGAAATAACTAATCATTTGGCCATAGGGTAAAAATTTATATACGGACACCGAATTGGTAAAATTAAATGATTTTAAAATCTTGATTTTTGGATTTTGATTAAATGATATTGTTTTAAAGGAAATTAATTGTGGATTATATGAATTGAATTATTTCTAATTCAAGCTTTGAAATGTTGAAATTAAAATTGGTTAAAAGGAATTACTTTAAAGAATTGAATTGGAAATGTGAAGTTATAATCGAGGTATGACTTAAATTTTGGAAATTGAATTATTTTAAGATTTGGACCTTAAAATTGAACAACGGGTTTAATTTGATTTAAGCGATTAAATCAGTAAATTAAAATTGGACATGAAATTGATATAAATTGAAATGGTTTAAAATAAGAATTGAATTGAAATTTAAATCATTGGATTGGATTGTTGAATCGAATTTGAAGTTAAAATGAATGTTCCGAAAATTGAAGTTAATTCGAATTGAAATTGAAATTAAGTTGATTTGAAACTAAATTGAAATTGAGTCAATTGAATTGGAAGATTGCAAATTGAGTTTGTTGATTTGAAATTGGACATGGGTCTAGATTTGTGAAATGGAAGGAAATAGTTTGATTTGATATTATTTTCAAAATAAATTATTTTATTATAAACTATTTAAAATCTATCTTTTTAATATTTAATTATTTAGATTTTTCCAAACTATTTTACTATGTAAACCACCTTCAATACTCAAACCATTTTATATCAACTGTTTTAAATCTTTAAATTAATTAAACTATTCAAACTATTTTCTAAAATTTCAAACTGTGCAAAGTTGAAATGTTTATATTTAAATCGTTGATTTAAATGTGAATGTGGTTAAATGATGTTACAACCTAAGGTGGAATTTGGAATTGTATTTTCAAGTGAAAATGGATTATTTTGAGTAAATATGGTATTTTGAAAAGAAGTAATATTTTGAAGAGAATATGATTGATATCAAATATGAATTGGTTTCAAAATGTAAAAGAACCAACCGATGTAAAAAATGACATTTGGTTGTTAAAGACACTGGGGCCTCTTATTGGCATACTCTCTATCAATATTGGAACCACTTTAACAACTGTGTACATGGTGGATGATCCAGAATGAAGTGGTTGGATTTGGTGAACGTTTGCTGGATTTGAAGAAAGTGAACGATGATGGATGACCCCGACACTTATGTCAATTGGAAATGACTAAAACAAGAGCCTATGTCTGGCCAAGGGGTTCGTAACCTTTAGGGGCCATCACCCCTTCTTATTGTTATATTGATTTTGGACTTGATCGGTGCACCGTTGATTTGATTTAGTGGTGGTGGACTCAGTGGGCGGTCGTAGCTAAGATGTGTTACCACCAGCCAGAAAGGCTAAACTGGTAGAATCCTACATTGGGCATTGCCTCACGTACCTTGTTATACTTTTATCCTTATACATGACCACTATGATTTTGTTTTAGTGTTCTCTTATCACAGCGCCTCCTTGACTACTAATGTTATTGGTGGTGTCAAAGGAAAACTGTAGGACAACACTTAAAAATGTGTTAAGGGGGATTAACGTAAAGCCTTAAGAAAAATATTTATTTTATTGATTAGACACTACATATATAGCGTATCTTACTACATATAGATAGTTTAACGGATCCTTAGGAGATGGAAAATCCCATAACATCACTTAAGTTATTGCACGCACGATATACACTGGATAGGAGATGTAAAATCCCGTAAACATCTCTGAAGCTATTACACTCATGTTTACTTGTTGTTGATTTAACTTACATAAGAACGTTTAGTTCTAACTCGAGTGTTTTGTCTTTTCATTACACTCGGGTCAACCTGAGCATTTCAGTGTTTGAAGACATTATTTTTGGAGGACGAAGATAGAGTTTGGTATATTATATTATTAGTAATTTTCCGCTGCATCATTATTGGTATGTTGTTGATTGTACTGATTTTGTTCTAAAAATTGTGTAATCGAATGTATATTGTAAAATAGCTTCATAAACTATTTATTTGATTATTATATTTTGACATTCCGCTATGAGATTCTGTGTTTTTGTTTTCCTTCTTTTCTCTTATTTTCTTACTAAATCCCATTGACAATCCTCCCTTTTGAATGGTTTGAGTTATACATGTGTGGTTTATTTTCGATTTAAACCGTTCAAAAAGGTGGGTCATCACATTTGGTATCAGAGCTTTGGTTTAGCGATACCATAGCTTGATTTGGGGGTTAACTCATTAGAGATAAGGTTAGTAATACCATAGAAAGAGTTTGAGTGTATATACGAGGAAGCGTATTTGTTAGTGTTATATAAAAATGATTTGTATTGTGGTAATTTTTCCTGTTGAGTATTTATAAATTTCGGTCGGTACATAGGACGTTGTGGCATCGATAGGGATTTCTAAACACTTAAACAGGGTAATCCAACACAATATTTGTTTTTGAAATAGGTAAATGAAATAATTTTACCTAGTATTATATTTTGCATATATAAAAATATATACATATATATAATTTTTCATAAATTGATTTTTTTATTTTTGTTGTGTTGTTTGTTAGGAAATGATAATATTCAATTATTGTCATTTACCGTTTGGGTAGTCAAGGTTATTAAAACTATTGACTATTGTATGTTATAGAAAATGTAATTTTATAAATATGGTATTAATTAAGATTTACAAATAAATGAAATTAAATGGAAATTCGAGAACTTAAATGCTAGTGTTTTGAAATTGGTTTTCAAAGATTTTGGAAAAGAAAAAAAATAATATTAGTATTATTTGGAAGTATTTTCGGATAGAAATATTTCAATAAGATTGAAAGAAATATTTTTAAAACAAATTTAAAGAAAATAAGTTCGGTACTCCCCTCTTCTGTCGTTGGAAAAAAATTTCGGTGATGGTCGCGACATCATCGACATTCATTTTCGAGTCTCAAGCTAGAGGAGGCCACCAAGTAGCTTTACTACGCATTTGGTTCGATAAACAGATTTTGATTTAAAATTTCTAAATAAATATGATTTGATATATATATATATAAAATGATATCAGTATATATTATTCCAAATGATTTGAAATGAACCCGGTATTTGAATTCTTAAGTTCCTATTAATTAATGCTTTTCAGTTGTAGAAATAAAGTGAAATTTTAATAGTTGGAAACTTCTAAAATGAGAAATAAGGAATTAAAAGCTAAGTTTTTAATGAAACTATAAAGAAATTGAAGTTTTATAATGAGTAAATTAAAGATAATGAAAATTAAGAAGTTGTAAACTATTAAACATTTTTGTTAATTAAAATAAATAAGATAAATCTGTATAACACTCAATTATATTCTAAAAACATATATAAAACTTACCAGAGATGTAAAAAAAAGTTGAAATGTTAAATATGAATATGTAATAGAATATTATACAAGTAAAAGCTTAAGTAACAAAAATGCTTCAAAATGAACATATGTTTATAAATAAAAGAATTAAGATGTTAAAAGAAATGTATAAACATAAGTTAATGTTTGCAATGCTAATAATTAAACGGAATAGTTAAAAGTGAATATTATTTAAGTAAATAATTATAAACTTCAGGAAATGTTGAAATGATTCATAAATATATTCAATATTAAATGATACTATTGTGAAAATAATTGTGGAAAGAAAAAAAAAGAATAGAGAAACTTAAGTATGAAATGATTCGTTAATGAATATTAATACTAAATGGAAATCAAGTTATATAAGTAAATAAATATGAATTAAACTACATGAAAATTATGTAATACTTCAAGAATTTACTCATTGATGTCTAAATTATTAAATAGGAAATAAATTATGTAAGTAATGAATGTAAATTAATATAAAAAAAGACCTTGTATGAATGAATGAAAATAAATAAAATGCCAATAATGTGAAAAGGAACCAATCGAATGAACTTAAATAACATTAAATCTTTGCTTGGCTTATGGGAGGTTTGGGAATTGACACTTCAAATCATTGAGGTTGTATAAATAATCTATTAAGTAATTATCCAAGGCCGTTGAGCGTAAGGTACACTTTGTAATTTATTCATCACCCTTGTACGATGAAAAGTGTATGAACATGGACAAACCATTAGTTTTTTATTGTTATGGATTCTGATTGATTCTTTTGTTGCATACAACAGTTGTATTGCTTTTGTTTGTATATGATTATTATAGATGTTGTTTTGTTTGTATTATTAATTGAAACAACTAATATATTACTCTTTTACCTAGTTTTAACTCTTTTGGATTATATAAGTGAAATACAGGTTTGTGGAAGCAATAGCAGTTGCTTTTGGTTTAGAGTTTGTTTGCCCGACAAATAGGTACGTTTTCGGATTGTGGTTTTTTGAACGATATTTTATTGTTTTCCCATGGTTTGGGATGTTTTATTATTGAAATATGATATATGTACCTGTAATTATTGATATTATTATTTTCCAGATCTAACCGTGTAGAGGGGACCCTACCGAAATTTTTCATAAATTTAAGACTTAGAAAAAATTTCATAGAAGTTGAGTTATTTTCAAATTTTATTAAGCTTAAATAAGTAAGTTAAATTGTTATAAATTGACCATTTGTATAAAATATATCAAATTTCTTGATTCTTTCTTGTTCCTTTTTGGGAACAAAAAGTTTTTAAGTAGGGAAGATTGTAACGATCCGTATTTTTCGACAATTAAAAATATTGAATTTAATAAGGTTTTTGGAATTAATACTGTGAGAAATTAAAATTTATGATTTATAAATGGAAAAACTTATTAGAATGTAATTTAATATTGTTGATTGAATGTAATTGACATCTGTTTTAATGTAATTCCAATTAATGATAATAATGGAATTTAATGAGGAATAAAATATATATGTTGTATTAAAAAGGAGAAATTATATGTAATTAATTGAAATTGGTTATTATGGAATAGGAAATCAGTTTTGGGTTAGTAATTTATAACCATTGGTTGTAAACAATGAATTAATATATATTAATTACTAAGTTGCAATAACTGATTTATTATCATCTCACTAATTAAATCCATTGAAATCAATTTGGAAATCAATGGAAATTAAATGTAATTAAATATTGCAGTTAATGTAAGAAAAGACGTTAACTGTAGAAAATGAGTATAATAAGATGGAAACTTATGTTAAATTAATTCATAAGGTAATAATTGATTTAATATAAGAATTTAAATCAAAATAAAAGAATTCATTTTGAATTTGATTTGTAATGAATGGATTTATTACAGTTGTAATTGAACGCCGAAATTAATGTAATATTTAAATCTTGACTTTGACATGGAAAAATTGATTTTAAAAGATTATTAATTTCTGTGTAATCAAGAATGATGAAAATCGTTAACTTTTAAAATTGAAATTTAAAAATGATTAAATTGATTTTTAATTAATAATTTATTTAATTAACGTGAAAATTTTAGTCTTTTTGGGCACTATCTCGGATTTCGACGAAACTAGTTTCATCGGATCCGTAATAATAAATTATTTTAGGATTTTAAGTTTCGTAGCGATCGGACTTATCGTTTGATCCTGCGAGCTCGAAATGCGTAGAAATCAATTAAAGGAATTTAAATGATTATAAATTGATTTTAAAAGCTAACTTCTATATACAATAGAATTAGGGTTTGAAACTAGTTCCATTGAGTTTAAAAATATCGAAAACCTATATTTTGATATATCGGATGATCTATTTTCGTTTCGGGAACGAAACGGGCTTTTCAGGCCATTGTTATCGTGTCGACCCATTCAATCTGTTCCATCCATTCTTATCCATCTCTGTCTATATATAGGCTGTTATAAATCCTAGCAGCTTTCTGTTTTCATTTTCTATACGTACAATTTCTATCTTATATGTTCCATTATTTGTTCCTTCTCAATGGCAAACATATCAAAACCCTAAATTCCCAATTCCAAATCAAATCGAAAATTCAGACTACTCAAATCATGTCATATAATATATCATTGCGAAGCTCTCGACAAACGTAATCTGCGTCTGTAATTCGTTTTTCGATTGGAGGCTCTGTTTGTCCAAAATTCAGCGACGAAGTCTCGGTCGTCCGTTGTAAGGTTTGCAAATCGACGGTGGATCGTCGACCGTTCGACGATTGAGAAGTTGCCGCTGGTAGAGGAGATGAAGTAGAGTTCATCCATGCGGTTGAATCGTGTCAGAGGCACCTAGGTTTGCCAAAATTTGGCGATCTTTGACTGCGGCGGCGGAGCTCCAGGAGGCGACAAGAGACGTCATGCGTGTCATGGAAGGGGCGGCCTGAGGTGCTGGTGGCGACGGCAGAGTCAGTTCTAAGGGATAATGGCTGTGGCGGAGGCGTTTGGAGCATAGACGTGGTGGCTGTGGTAGTGGTTTGGATTCGGTGCGTTTTGAACGAGGGTGGAAGGTGATTAGCTAATTACTTTTTTGCCCTTATTCTTTTTTAAAATTTTAATGTTCTAACGTCAATAACTTTTGCATACGAACTCGGATTTTGACGCAGTTTCTTCCGTTGGGATCGTATCAACATTCCGGACAACATGAAGCTGGTTTGGTTAAATTGGAAGACTGTTCAAATTTTGGGCTTTTATTGGATTTTTAATCGACTATATATCAAATGTGAGTGATTTAACCCACTCACGCGATACTAAATCTTCTTATGTTTGTTGAATTAAATTTATGAAGTGATAAAAAATTTTATTGAATGTTGTTTGTGGATTTAAATTTTCATTTAAATTTAATTTGAATTTATATTGAATTAAATTGATATTTAAATTAATATTGAATTTAATAGCTAGTTAAGTACCTGATATTGATAACTAGTTAATTGTTGTGATTTATTGGCTGATTTGGATGTTGACTGTGATGGATGTCTATTTGTTGACATTTTGGATAATTGGATGTTCATTTATTTATTTATATCCCAGTTATCACCCTGTATATTAATTGAAAGCATATAAACTGTGATTTAAATTATTTTGAAAAAATTAAGAAATAGGTTTAAATGATATATATCTATGACATTTTGATTTGGATTGAAATGATATATATCCATCCCTATAATTAAAATTGAAATAACTAATCATTTGGCCATAGGGTAAAAATTTATATACGGACACCGGATTGGTAAAATTAAATGATTTTAAAATCTTGATTTTTGGATTTTGATTAAATGATATTGTTTTAAAGGAAATTAATTGTGGACTATATGAATTGAATTATTTCTAATACAAGCTTTGAAATGTTGAAATTAAAATTGGTTAAAAGGAATTGCTTTAAATAATTGAATTGGAAATGTGAAGTTATAATCGAGGTATGACTTAAATTTTGGAAATTGAATTATTTTAAGATTTGGACCTTAAAATTGAACAACGGGTTTAATTTGATTTAAGCAATTAAATCATTAAATTGAAATTGGACATGAAATTGATATAAATTGAAATGGTTTAAAATAAGAATTGAATTGAAATTTAAATCATTGGATTGGATTGTTGAATCGAGTTTGAAGTTAAAATGAATGTTCCGAAAATTGAAGTTAATTCGAATTGAAATTGAAATTAAGTTGATTTGAAACTAAATTGAAATTGAGTCAATTGAATTGGAAGATTGCAAATTGGGTTTGTTGATTTGAAATTGGACATGGGTCCAGATTTTTGAAATGGAAGGAAACAGTTTGATTTGATATTATTTTCAAAATAAATTATTTTAATATAAACTGTTTAAAATCTATCTTTTTAATATTCAATTATTTAGATTTTTCCAAACTATTTTACTATGTAAACCACCTTCAATACTCAAACCATTTTATATCAACCGTTTTAAATCTTTAAATTATTTAAACTATTTTAAACTATTCAAACTATTCAAACTACTTTCTAAAATTTCAAACTTGCAAAGTTGAAATTTTATATTTAAATCGTTGATTTAAATGCGAATGTGGTTAAATGAGGTTACAACCCAAGTTGGAATTTGGTATGATAATTTCAAGTGAAAATGACTTATTTCGAGTAAATATGTTATTTTGAAACGAAGTAATATTTTGAAGTGAATATGATATTTTAATATCGAATATGAATCGGTTTTAAAATGTAAAAGAATCAACGGTGTGAAAAATGACGTTTGGTTGTCAAAGAGACCGGGGCCTCTTATTGGAATACTCTCTGTCAATATTGGAACCACTTTAACAACTGTGTACGTGGCGGATGATCCAAAATGAAGTGGTTGGATTTGGTGAATGTTTGCTGGATTTGAAGAAAGAGAACGATGATGGATGACCCCGACACTTGTGTTAATTAGAAATGACTAAAATAGGAGCCTATGTCTGGCTAAGGGGTTCGTAACCTTTAGGGGCCATCACCTCTTCATATTATTATATTGATTTTAGCCTTGATCGGTGAACCCTTGATTTGATTTGAGGGTGGTGGACTCGATGGGCGGTCGTAGCTACGATGCATTACCACCAGCCATAAATGGTAAACTGGTAGAATCCTACCTTGGGCATTGCCTCACGTGCCTTGTCATACTTTTATCCTTATACACGACCACTACGATTTTGTTCTAGTGTTCTCTTATCACGGCGCCTCCCTGACTACCGACGTTACTGGTGGTGTCAAAGGCAAACTGTAGGACAACGCTTAAAAATGTGTTAAGGAGGATTAATGTGAAGCCTTAACGCTAAGAAAAATATTTATTTTATTGATTAGACACTACATATATAGCGTATCTTACTACATATAGATAGTTTAACGGATCCTTAGGAGATGGAGAATCCCGTAACATCTCTTAAGTTATTGCACGCAGGTTATACACTAGATAGGAGATGTAAAATCCTGTAAATATCTCTGAAGCTATTACACTCATATTTACTTGTTGTTGATTTAACTTACATACGAACTTTTAGTTCCGACTCGAGTGTTTTGTCTTTTCATTACGCTCGAGTCAGCCTGAGCATTTCAAGGTTTGAAGACATTATTTCTAGGGGACGAAGGCGGAGTTTGGTATATTATATTATTAGTAATTTTCCGCTGCATCATTATTAGTATGTTGTTGATTGTACTTTAATTTTGTTGTAAAAATTGTGTAATCGAATGTATATTGTAAAACAGCTTCATGAACTATTTATTTGATTATTATATTTTGACATTCCGCTGCGAGATTCTGTGTTTTTGTTTTCCTTCTTTTCTCTTATTTTCTTATTAAATCTCATTGACAATCCTCCCTTTTAAATGATTTGAGTTAGACATGTGTGGTTTATTGTTGATTTAAACCATTCAAAAAGGTGGGTCGTCGCAAGTTGTGATACAAAGAGTAGATAGACAACATAGAAAATCCATTCACGAAGGGACGCTTGCTCGGTTCTGGTCAAGATGATCAAAAAGATGGGATTGAGATTCCATAATTGGCCCCAAATGTAAGTGGGAGATTGACGGAGTTAAGAATATGCCTTTGGGGTGGTTCTATGATTTACTATAAATTATTAACTGTATAACAAAATCTCGTTCGAAAGTGTGTAATAAATTAATTATTTAATTTAAGTATATTTAACATAAAATCCAAAAATGATGTATTTGTTATAGTAATTACAATTATTGTAATCATGAGTATTTTATCACAATGTATATAATAAACACATCATTTTAAATATTCATAGTCAAGATGTATTGAGAACTTGATATCGATGCATCGTTGAGACTAGAGTACATAACGCTCTCAAAAGGTTAGGCAGTGTATTACTCATGACTACTGGGGGCACTGTTGGAACCTGCCTTCTTTGATTTTGATGATGACAACTATATAATTCAACGATTAGTATAACCATACCTTTTGCTCCCCCTGTCAATATGACCAATTTATATAGCAGAAATGTTATTATTTCTCCCCTTTTGTCATTAACAAAAAGAGTTGTAGGGGGTGTTAGATATAAAGAGATGACAAAACTGTGAATAACAAAATAGATAAGAAGTGTAGACAAACCAAGCATGTACCAAGATGATAAAAAAAATCAATTTTTAGGACAGAGCATTTGTTTAACCAAAACACAATGAACCAAGAGAGACATAGAAATTTATACAAATAACAACATATAAGTTTTAAACACCACAAAAAGATACAGAATTTTATGAAACTGAAGTTTTTGGACCAAAAGACAAACCAAAAGAACACATCTTCTTTCACCATTCTCCCCAAGTTGGAGAGGAAGGAGGAGAAGATCCATGAGAATTTTTCCACAATTGACGAAGAATTGTCTTGACATTTTTCAATTCTCGTGCATTCTCTTCGACTTTGGCATCTAAATGATCGAATCTAGAATTGATGGAAGAAAAGCCTTGTGCAATTTGTTGAGAGATTTTCTTTTGATTTTTAGAGATGGTGATGTCAGACTTGAGCTTTTCATTTTTTGTATATGTGCGTGAAGTTCCAGAAATTAGTTCAATCTCGTAATTTTCTGGGATTGAACTTTGGATAAAAGCTTGCTCAATAGCTTCGTCTTCTCCTTCTTCATCTTCCCCTTCATCTCTATCATCCCCTTCTTTTACAGTATGTCCTTCATTTTAGCCGTCTGCTATAAAATTTTAGACGTCTAAACTCCTCTTAATTGTTCTTTATCTACAGGACTTCAGACGTCTGTATATTTTTAGACGTCTGAAACCCTGTTAGACAGAAAACAATATAAATCAAACCAACGGCTTCCCTTCTTCAACAAGACTATTTTCTCAACCTAAGCGGGAGAATGTTGGAACCTGCCTTCTTTGATTTTAATACGACAACTATATATTTCAACCTATATACTATAATGTCAAATATTCTTGCAGGAATCTACAAGAGAAGCTATTATCATATCATCAACAAAGATCAAGTTCTCAAATTTTATTATTTCTAAGTTAGATATTTTTGTACAATCTCTAATATGATGATAAAACACACACACACACAAATATACTTTTGAAAATCATGCTTTAAAATAATAAATATCTTTAATTATTTAAAGATATAAAAAGGTATTTTCAAAATTATATAATATCTCAAGTTCAAAAGTGCTAAAACAAAGGAAGGAACAAAACAGTACAGGTTTAGACGTCTATATCTTAATTCAGACGTCTGACATCAATGTCAGACGTCTAAAGATAAAATAACAGACGTCTGAAACCTCAGTATAAAGTGCTTCTATTTCCATATGAAATAGACGTCTGTAAATTAAATAACAGACATCTGTCATCATAGACAGACGTCTGAATTAAATGGCAGACGTCTAAAATGACTGGTTTTTGTTTCTTCTATTTTTTGAATTTTAAACTTTATTCAGACATCTGTCACTTTTTACTCAGACATCTGAACTTGACGAACTGAAGTATCTCTTCATGAAATATCAAATTCTGAAGAGTTGTCTTCTTCATCAAGAGTTGCACTTCTTCTAAAAGTTGCAACTATTAAATTAATGTGAAAATTAGTCACACATCCTTAAAACGGAACTTAATTTCAAAGCAGATCCCTGTCATAAAAATATATTTTCTACATCCCTGTTTCTGTTTTCCGTCAATTTATTCCCCAAATTACCCCTGCGCTTCACTGTCCTCTAATTCTTCTTCTTATTTTTCGATTTAAATGGAAAACTGCAATTAAATTGAAGACGAATCAAGTTTTTTTTTATGAAATATGATATTCTTAATATTTGCAGTACTAAATAATTGCAACAAATTTCTGGAAATATATGCGATAGTTGTAGAAATTTCTGCAACTATACGCAATAGTTGCAGACATTTCTGCAACTATACGCAATAGTTGCATTTGTGCAACTATACGCAATAGTTGCAGAAATGTCTGCAACTATACGCAATAGTTGCAGAAATTTCTGCAACTATTGCAAATAGTTGCAGATAATTCTACAATTATTTGCAATAGTTGCATTTCTGCAACTATATGCAATAGTTGCAGAAATGTCTGCAACTATACGCAATAGTTGCAGTTATTTCTGCAACTATAAGCAATACTTGTAGAAATTTCTGCAACTATACGCAATAGTTGCAGACATTTCTGCAACTATTTGCAATAGTTGCATTTCTGCAACTATTTGCAATAGTTGCAGAAATGTCTGCAACTATATGCAATAGTTGCAGATATTTCTGCAACTATATAATATAGTTGCATAAATTTCTGCAACTATACCCAATAGTTGCAGACATTTCTGCAACTATACCATATAGTTGCAGAAATATCTGCAATTTTTATAAATTTGAACAAAAAATCGAAAATATTCAATATTTGCTGAATTGTGTGCAAATATTTGAAATAATTGCACCTTTAATACAAATATAAATTTTTGGTATCAACAATGGATCTCATTTTAAAGATCATAAAATTTGTGATTTTTTTGTGAAAACGGTTTGTTGATCCGGTTTTTGTAAATATAGTTATACATGTTTGAAAAGTTAAAAACATAAAGGGTATTTGGGTCTTTTTTGCGTGCGTGAATTTGAAAATAGGGAGCGGAAACGTATATGTTGGTTGTGAAGGATGTTTTATTTATTTTAAAACTTGTTAGGGATGTGAGCCAAACTTACCCTAAATTAAAACTATTCAATACTATAAATAGAGATGAAAATCCACTATTTTAATCACAAAATTCTTTCTATCTATACTTGCTTTGTATTATCATAATCACAAGCGATTTTCAATCTATACTTCCTATCTTTGCACATTCAAATCATCATATCAAGAAGATTATAGGAAGGGTGTACTACATTGACTATATTCGTGTTATTCAAAGAACACACAAGTCAAGAAACAATTTACCAAATTGTATTTGAAGTCCTATTCGGTTGCTTAAGCGGAAAAGTCCTGTTCAGTTGCTCAGGCGGTGTAATACCAGTTCCTCCGGGTTAAGTGAGGGTTGTTAGAGAAATTCCGGAAGGAGTCTGGGACTGGACGTAGAACGAGAAGTTCGAACCAGTATAAAAATCCCTGGTGTTACTGCTATTTACTATTATTTATAATTCCGCACTTGCTAGTCGTAGTTTAACTATATTATCGATCCATATACACTTTCAGGCACGGCACTAAGGGTTACGTACTGATGGTTATTGGATAATTATGGAATAACTCGCTTGATAGTTTTCTGTTGGTTAATATAACAAAAGTCAAATAAAAAATATCGGTGTGACAATATTACACACTCTCTTAACTTGAGAATACCGTTGATCTTCAATGTGAAAACTCTGCTTTGGTTATAGCCAAATTGTGGTATTGGGGCCATCAAACTACTATAATTAGATCGAGTGGAAGCATTGGAAGTGTAACACTATCAATAGAGGATTCATCTCCTCAATTATACGAGGTTAGTATCATAGTCAACTGAAGTCAACTTAAAGTCAAAATCTCTGACCAGAGTAGATCGGTTAATTATTATTGTTGTTGTTGTTGAACCTAGGACTTTGTGTTTGGACTATCAAGTTGAATACGGACGATATTGAAATTTTGACTATTACTAAATTCCATAAGTCCGTCCGCGGGTGCGGCGCAGTGGAAAGGAGGCCTGAGTTCTGGTAAAAAGGCTCAGGTTCGATTCCTACCATGCGCTTCCCTATCCTATATAAATTTACCCTTCCCTATCCTATATAAATTTACCCGAGGGTATGGGGGCTTGGATCAGCGGACGACTTTACTATACCCTCCTCAGGAGTTTACCGGCCCGCCGGGTTCTCCTGGGTTTTCAAAAAAAAAATCCATAAGTCCTAATGTGATATAGTTTTGACGAAGAGAATTGGTGTAAATTATTGTCACTGTTAGGAAATTCTTAAATTAGTAAAATTGGATTTTTACCAAAGTTATGTAAGCTATAAATTTGGCTTTAATGTCACACTACTATCTAAGGTGACGTGTAAACGTTATTACTCGAATTGTCCGACATTAACCGCTGATCGAATTTACACATAAGAGTCATTCAACCAAACGTTGAATACTCTAACTACCGCCTGATTTAATTAATTATAATTGTTATAAATTAATTAATATTTATGAAATATTAATTATAAAATTTTATTTAATTTATGTTGACCAATATTAAATAGTGTGTATATAATAGTTATAGACACACGTAATCGGGTTTGAAGAAATTTGAAGGCCCGGATAAGAATATCTATGGCCGGCCACTATAGGGATGTTGGAGGATTGAATATCGATTCAAATGAGATAAAATAGTAAGAGAAAAAGGAGAATCTGGATCCCCTTTTTGCTCCTTAGGATCTACACTATTTATACATCTCAAACCCCACTTTCTCTTCTCTTAATTTTTGCTCCATCTTAACCAGTCTTGGCTGGCCTCCCTTTGCCTTCCTCCTTTAATTTTTCAAGCATTTAAAACACAATTTAAATACAAATAGAAGATTGGTGGCTGCTGCTTTCAGATTGGTAGCTCTTTCTAGATTCTGAATACTGATTCAAGGCTTCTTCGATTCAATGTTTCAAGGTGTTCATATAGACTTTAGACAAGGTAAATCCTTTATTTACATATACATTTACATATATATAATTGTTCACATGTCATTGTATGCTTAGATAGTAAATGTATAACCACCACATATGTCTGTGGTGCTTACATTGGATGATAATATATGTGTGTATATTTAAAAAAATATGTATATAGTAACATATAAGTCACGGCTGTAAATTAAAAAATCGAATTTAAATAATATTATAAATGATTTTTAAACAAAAAATTGGTTTTAAAATACATATACAAATATATAAAATATCTGTGCATTGATTTTATTAATTTAAGTGCACTACAGTTTTCTAAGATAAAAATATTGCATATATAGATATATATATATATATATAATTTATTTTAGATATTATACTTAATTTGTATAATGTAAATATACATGTATATATTATAAAATATACATATAAATATTTAACAAAGTTATGTACATTCATTAGTATAGTTTTTTTTTAGTTTAAATTTTGATAAAATTTATTAAAAAAACTGTTTTAAAATCAAAAGCTATCTGTAATTAAAAAATTATTTTACTAATATTATTAAGGCCATGTATATATGTTTATATATGTGTGTGTGTGTGTTTAATCATTCATTTATATGTGTGTGTAAGTATGTATGTATATTTAATCATTCATTCATATTAAACCTTATATATAATTATCATATATATGTGTGTGTGTGTGTTTTTACGAAATACTAATTTAGTGTATATATGTGTGCATGTGTATGTGTATGAATTAAAAAAATATTCCTAAATAGACATAATATTATTTGTTTAAAATTAATATACTGATTTGAATTTTAAATATCCAACTATTTTATTATATAGATCTAGATCTATAATTTAAATTTTGAATATTATATTTGATTATATATTAAAAATTATTTGTAACAATATTTACAATTACTTTATATTATAATTTTGATTATACATACATACATATATATAGGTATATACATACATATACATATATGTTATAATTTCAATTTTATATTATATATAAAACTATTTATATATATATATATATATTTGTGTGTGTATGTATATGCGTGCGTGTGTGTCTGTGTGTACAAATATATTAGACAACATATATGTATATGGAGGAGTAATACGTCCGTTGCGGTGTAAATCTCAGCACTTATACACACGCATGTTAAACCATGTACACTATTTAAGTTGCACGTGCACGTGCACACGCATGTGTATATGATACGCATGTTATATCATACTGTATAAACATAACAGTAAATAAAACCTTATTTATAACCTAAATAAAATATTGATTTTATTTAAAACAAACTTAGATAAGATATAAATATATATAGACTTCTCAGGCCCAATAAGATACAAAATGGAATAAAATTTTGAAATTTATCCATTTACTCTACTGGTGATGGCCTAGACCAACAGTTTTAGATATGCATGGTGATATCATTTGTAAGAGTTGAGATATAATACCTGAGATATCATTTGTTGCTATTAAACTGATGCTATTTTGTTTAACCATCCATGAGTTGGTCTGATCGGCAGATGGTGAATTTTGAACTGGATCTGAATTATCATCTTCAACGTCATCATTGTTCATGGTTCAGCTCCTTCTACTACAATTTTCTTATTGTACTTTGCATGATGATGGGTTAGAAGAGTGGGTAGAAGGAAGATTAAGGTTGAAGACGAGAGACTGAACTAAAGAGAAGAAGAGAACTGGAGGGAAATTGATTTCTTTCATTATGATCTCAAATTACAATTCAGTTAGTCTTGTAATAGCTAAATCACCACTCGTCCTTTCATACGGGACCAAGTCACCTGGTCCCATTACCTCCTGTCCTCGTGAGATAGCCAATCAGAACACTTGATTTTGTGGAAATTTTGCAAAACCCCCCAACTAAAAGAGAGAATGGATTTTTCATTTAAATCTCTGTGTTTTGATTGGTTTGGCACACCAGTTGATCTTCTCTCATATTCCACATCATTCGTTCCCTCCTTATTTGAATTACATGCACGCTTCGCTAACTCCCTTCTTTCTTCATTAGTTGTTCAGATTTAGTTCTCCTTTATCTTCTCTCCCTACTGATTTGGTTCAATAGCTCGATCAATATACACACTACTTGCTTCGTCCAATGTGTTCTTCTTTGCTAGCGCATCTATAGTTGTGCCTTTTGCATGATTTGTGCATTTGTACACCAAGTGTTCTGTAAAATTTCAACTTCCTTCCTCAGAGCTTTCTTCCTCTTTCTCTTCTTCTAACTTTTTTGCTCTTCAGCCCAACGGTCAATGGCAAGTGGTCAATACTATTAGAGTTGTAACACCTTCATTATCCTCGGTGGAATCGAATGCTAAAATTCGTAACCTCTACCATCCATGTTCCAAGCTCTGGTCATCTAGTAGTTTTGATCTGATGTATGTTTAGGTCTGTCAACGAATACTTTCAGATGCGGATAGTGTCATATCAGCATCGCATTCTAAATCATTTTCGGATATCGAATATCTACATCCATGGATACGGATGGATATATGATAATTATCATATCCGTTAACGATGAATCGAAAAATATAAATAGAAAATTTTAGTTTAACATAAAAAAAATTTCAATTCCATTAAATGTTAAAGTATTAATAATAAGCAAATATGATGGTTAAAGTATTAATAATAAACAAATATGATGGTAATAAATAGTTTTGTGCAGTTGATATGTATTAAGTGCATATAATACAAACTACCAACTTAATAAAACAATAAATAAATATCTTTTATTGTATTAAAATACACATAATTTAAACTATAATCTTAATAAAAACTGAACGGATAATTTTTGAATGTAGATGTCTTTGTATCTGCATCCGTATCCATTTTTTCAAATATCTAATATTTCTCTGTTTATCAAATACGTGCGGACGAATTTCAAATTTGTTTGAGTATTCATTAACGGCTTTATGCATGTCAAGATCTTCATAAGCTCAGCTTTTAAGGAGTATTTAGATCCCATGCACCTCGGTACCTACACATCGACATCAGTTCATTTGGAGATTGGAGTTCCATTGCCAGCCAAAGCTCAAGTGCATGTTGACAAATTCTATTACAAATATTTTCTCAAAGTAAACCAAATGCAAACTGATACCACTAAAAATCTGTCGTGAAGTTGGTTTGATAGACCATCACCATCCATCCCCTCTAAACTTTACAATTTGGAGATTAACATAAACCATCATTACCATCTTCGAATCCTAAATCCCGCAACATGCGCTATAAATAGCAATTTAACACAAGTCAAGCTTTACCAAACGATGTGACGTTATATTGACCGTGTACATATACACACATATCATCTTTTTTTTGGTTGCCTTGCAGCGCATGCCGGGTGGGAAAACCTCAATTTCAATAAAATTTAACAATCTCAAATCACTTCACTATATTTGTAACATAGTTCTCTAATTCCAAATGAACCAAGCTAACAACGAAAGTAAATAAATATAGGTTAAATAAATTCAAATAGCCTGAAAATCAATATCGTGAAATAACAAGAGCCATAAGATGGCACAGTAGTAATAACTGATGATTAACACTCCATATAACTAACTCCAATTGAAAACGGCACATCCTGCTTACGGGATGCGGTCAACAACCGTATTTTGTGTCCCCTATTACGGAGAAGCCAAGCTTTTCATCCAGGTATATATGTTAAACTCCATACATATGCCCTTCTACCATCTGCCATAGCCCCATCCCCTTGATTTGAAATTGTTTCCAGAACCTGAAATCACAACGAAATTTAGCACATACATACAATACATAAGCAAACTACGCCTAGTCCAAAAACAAAAAATATTGTATAGCTGCTTGTTTAATATTGGTAATTTCGCTCCATATAACATTGTGAAAGAAAAAATGTTCAAGTGACCATAATAAATTACAATTCATAGCAAATCCAGGATATTTCATGGATACCGTGCTAAAAAAATAATAATGCTTTAAGTACCTTTACCATTCCCGGATGACCTGGCCATTAGAGCCAGTTCGGGAGTAACTATCTGTCCAGCTTCTTCCAGAATGTTAATGAGTTTCTTTGAATGCTTGGAGTTTGCTTGTGTGAAGAATGTGTATGCAGTGCCTTTTGCCCCTGCACGTCCAGTTCGTCCTATCCTATGCACATAATCCTCGATACATGTTGGGAAATCATAGTTGATTACGCATTTAACATCCTTCACATCTGTCGTCAATCATATCAAAACAAAGAACACATAATACTTGAAATTGTTAGCACATGTAATCTTTTTTTTTGGTAAACTTCCTCTCCCCACAAGGATGAAATCATACGACACTGTCCTTTAATTTCTGTACCCACTCAGAGCCTATATATCATTTTATGATGCATATACATAAACAAGGCTACTGAAGTAGACTTGAATGGCATTCTGGATATAACTAAAGATACAGTAGGTAGTAGATGTCAAAAAGCAAAGGTATGGACATGAATCGCAGTTAGAGTTGATGGGGCTGGTTTTGTATTGAAAATCAACTAGCTTCGTATAATTGTGGTCAGGTGGTAAAGAAATAACATCAATTGTTACTTGAACATATGGCTGAAGCATTAAAATCACAGAACACAACTGCATTTCATCTGATGCGTATTACTTGCTAACAATGCATATTTACCGTACATAACTATAATACGCAATTGAGATTTATGTTGTTTCCATGCTTCGTGTCCATGTAAGTTACAACGATTGTGAGGTGCCAGTGCTCAAATATGGTAAAATAGATCCCAGCTATAAAAAAAGGGGGACTCTTCTTTTTTTAAACAGCAAGTAGTAACTCACTGGCGATGCCAGTAGTGGATTATTTTTAACATTTAATGCCCAGAAACTTCCATATACGTATATGCCATTAAGATGATTTTTTATGTATAATAATCCTCATCCGCGTGCAACATATCTTGGAGTTATTTTTCCATAAACTAACATAATTGGAACATTCTAATAGGAAAACAAGATAATATATTTTATTCCATGATTTATCGTAGCTAAATTGAGGCTAACTTTCTCTCTCCATCATTGTAGACAAACATTGTATGCCTAATTATCTTGTACTTTAATTTCTTTAGCTTGATGAGAAAATGTAATCATGAGAAAAGGTATTTTACAAACTAAAAAAGAGGTTTAAGAACCAGAAAGAAGAAAGAAAAACAAAAAACTCAACATTCATTTGAACCTGATAATAGGGTTTAATAGTCAGTCAAAAACTTCTTAATAAACTCCTAGCTAAGCGTATGCAAGTGGACACATGAATGCATGTGAAGGTCTCCTCATATGTAAGATATAAATAAATGGATGAGACTGGATCTTGTAATACTACCATTGCTCAGACTCAACTTGCAGATGGGTAGAACAATGGCTACCACTAACGGAAAGGCACCTCACTAACATCACCGACCCAAATTCACTTTTAGTTAGAAACTGGCTAGAAGAAAAGAACCCATCAACTTACCATCCTTGAGATTAAAAATTACCAAGGAATTCAAGACTAATAACACAAGGCATTCATACCAAGACCACGAGCAGCAACATCAGTTGCAGCCATTATTGGACTATTGCCGTT
The DNA here is from genome assembly GCA_030737815.1 of Allium fistulosum. Taxonomy (NCBI): domain Eukaryota; kingdom Viridiplantae; phylum Streptophyta; class Magnoliopsida; order Asparagales; family Amaryllidaceae; genus Allium; species Allium fistulosum. Next base: position 1,045,151,141 of record CM060906.1, read on the forward strand.
TCTGAAAGCTGCCAAAACCCGGTCTCTTTCTGACTGTTGTTTATCGCCATGAATAGATAATGCTGACCATCCATTCATTCTGAGCTGCTTAGTCACCTGATCACAGCCTCTTTTAGTTTGGTGAAATATCAGAATTCGACTTCCATCCACCAACTCCCCTAATAATTTCACCAGCCTGTTGAACAAATAAAACAAAATAATGAAATAATTTGTATCAAAGAGTTGATCATGTGAGATTATTGCCAACTAATTTTCCTTACCTATCGTACTTCTTGTTATCCGTCATAATTTCTACAATTTGGTTAATAGACTGATTGGCTTTCAGATTAAGTGATCCAATAGTTACCTGTGAATAAAACACACTTCATTAAACAAAAATGGAAATATCAAGACGTAGCATGCATTTTAAAGCTTCGAAGTTATTCACCTTGTATGGATCCTGCAAAAACTGTCTTGCCAAATTCTGAACTTCCTTCGGCCATGTGGCACTCCAGTATAATGTTTGCCTATCAGGACGAATCTGCATATCGTAGATTTGTTTTCAGTTTACATTCAGTGACAAAACAATTATATCTGCTTAATAATGGCTTAGAAGAACAAGGTTAATGAAATTTCCTTTTATAAACTTTAGATTGTTCCAAAAAAGCTGTAAAAAATGAAAAAGGGTCAAATGTATTTATTACGAGATCATATGTGTGTGTGTGTGAGCAAGTTATTTTAACAGCAAAGACTTATGGAGTAAAATAAGCCCTGATGCTAATGTACTAATATCAAACTAATAAAACTAAAAAAGTACAACGTATGCAACAAGTCGTACTACAGCTTGACCATTCAGAAGGAGAAATATTTGTAAGTTGAGGATTGTTTTAAAAAAAACTTCCATACAAAACAAGCATCCAAGAAAGTAGATAATTGGTTAAAAGAAGTACATGAAATAGCATAAATATGGTACTTGTTATTTTTATTGCAATGCATAATAATGCTGATAACCGAACAAGATAAGATACTGCAGAACACTAAATTAGCAGAAATGGACAGATCAATTCTTACCTGTGAAACAATTTTTCGGATCTGGGGTTCAAACCCCATATCCAACATTCTATCAGCTTCATCCAAGACTAGGTATGTTACTCTTTGCAAATTTGTAGCGCCAGACTCCAGCATATCAATCAGCCGACCTGGCGTAGCTATGACAATTTCAACCCCTGCAAAATAGAAAATCTTAGTTTATACATCTTATCAAAGCAAATATGCAGATATGTTGCTTGAAATTAAAAACTGAAACATACCCGTTCTAAGTTGACGGATCTGTGGACCTTTTGGTGTACCTCCATAAACGCAGGTGCTTCTCACAGTTGCATGGCCACCAAATTTACGTGATTCTTCCTGTATCTGAACAGCCAGTTCTCTAGTTGGTGCTAAGATAAGGACAATAGGACCATGACCAAAGGCTGAAAACAATAGCTGGAATGTATTAGCTAAATCAACAAAAATAACTGTTCTCTTTCAACGATAATTGAATTCCAAGAAACTAAAACTCCATCAAATTGGATTAGGGGTAAATAGATGGTATTATTCAACTGCCATCTTAGAGACTAACCCAATTTTGGCTGAGCAGTAACGTGCACCAAAGCAGGGAGGATATAGGACAAAGTTTTCCCAGAACCAGTCTGAGCGATACCAATCAAATCTCTTCCCTTAAGAGCCATAGGCCAGCCCTGAGACTGAATTGGTGTTGGTTCAGTAAATCCACATTTTGTAATCGCCTGGAGGCAGTACTCTGTAAATAAAAAATTGGTAGTCCGATATTTGCATGATATGGTTGCCATTACAATTACTAAGAAAAAAACAATAGTCAAAATAGAGATATTACAAACGAGAAAAGGCATCCATGGCCAGTTTCTTTTGCTAACAACACTCTGTGTATCGGTTGAATTGAGTTTAATGTAGACCTACATGCATGTTCTAGACTACTAACAAATGAACGTTTGAACTGCAAATGCTTTGCATAAATCATGTTGTTCACATGTGCATAACATAAATTAAATTTAATGTAGACTCGAAATAGAGCTCTTTGTTCCATCTACTAGTCCCCAAAAACATCATATTAGGTTCATATTCCAGAAATGATCTCTTTACTGATGAAATCAAGACAGATGCCATAATAGAAGCTATTATTTAAATCAGAAATGCAAAAGATGCATACCTGGAAAATTTGCCTCCCCAAATGACCTAATAGGCCTAGGAACATCTTTCCCTTCAACAGAGATCTCTCTCCTTCTCCTATATTCCATCACCTCCAGTTCAGTCATAGCCAAAACACCAGCAGTCTCCTTGTAAAAATTCTTCTCAAATGGAATCAAACCTAAAAAGCTCTGCTTTGGTAAAACAATATTATTCAGATCGTCTCTTCCTCCGCCGCCTCTGCCTCTTCCTCCACCTCCGGAAAACCTTCCAACACCGCGTCCACGGCCGGAATCAAAACCCCTTCCACCACCACGACCAGAACTGAATCCTCTTCCGCCTTCTGATGAGAAATTAGGCTTGAAGTTATCGAAGGCGGATGACAAATCGGTGCGTCTGTTGGCGTACGATTGAGGATCAGCGTAACGGTTGTCATATGAACTCATGGAGATTTTGAGTATAAAAAGTTTATTAAATTAGGGTTTGTGGATGGGGATCTTGATTACTCTAGGATTGGCGGCTGGTGTGTCGAATATATAGGCGAGTGATGCTGCAGTGTGAACACGTGATCGGTGATGAGCGCTTGCAACAGATTGGGCTTATTAAGCACATTGACCATAGACGGGCCAAATAAGCCTTAAATTCGCATGAATCCCTGAGCAATCGCATCTTTAGGAAAGAAATCCCTGATGCTTGCATTTGGTAGGTTTATTTGCAAAATTCATAATTACACATCAATGTCAATTCTTATTTTGACGTGCAGACAACCAAGATACAATTTAAAAAATGTGCTTGTATTTGACAACCACAAAAATATTTCTTCCCACCATTGAAATTTTAGTAGGTATAAATATTTTTAATATGTTATACCTACCATCAAACTCTGGGTTTTTTTTTTCATTCGGCTTAAAGCACATGTGTGTCTTTTCTAACGGTCATTCGTACTGCTATCCAATGTCATCGTCCTGCATTCATTACTGATCTTGCACCGTCGTACGGTGGTAAACACCCAAACAGTATAATTGAGTATTTTGGTGCATATTTGATAAAATAAGATAATATATGATAGCAGTAAACATGTAAGCAGATTTTGTATGGTGTTCAATATTTATGCGAGCCAAAAGATGTTTTCTGAATGGCGATAATAATGTAATTTAAGTAAAACTCTATTTTTGAAATGTACAACAAGATTATTTATGTTTGAGGAATTTCATATGATTTTTAGTGAAAAGATCAGAATACTGACTAAGTTATAAAATAAGGGATGATATTTAAATATCTCAGTAAAAAATGAGTACCACCACATTTTTATAGCGACTCGATTGTATTCACTTTTCTTCTCATTAAAGGTTTGAGAGGTTTGAGCGGAGTATAAGTGCATGAAAATGTTTCAAATAATGAAACAACATAGAATAAGGATTTGTCAATGCGTGTTTAAGGTCTAAACTTGGTAACTCGATAGAGTACGATCAACTTATGATTGTGGTATATGTTTGAATTAATAATGGTGGAAAAATATGATCATTCTCGGTGTCTACTTGTCTATTTATAGAGTTGAAAGCAAGTTGTCTGCTATGAATTTGACGAAAGATCACGGTTATCGCTCGAGTCAAGTGAAGTGGTGTAACAACTCGTCATTTTCGCCTTATGGACAATATGTAATTTGTCATGTATATCTAACTCGATAACCAATCTTGTTCGAAATAAAAAGTATTTTCTTTCTATAATATACTTGATATAATGTGTTATATTAATTAATTAATTTAATTAAAAGTATATTTAATAGAAAATCCATAAATGATATGTTTTGTGATAGTAGTTATAAAATGTTGTGACCGTGAGTAATTTATCACAATGAAAATAAATATACCATTTTAAATATTCCCAGTTAAGATGTATGAAGACTGGATATCGATACATCCGTTGAGGCTAGAGTACGTAAAACTCTCTAAATGTTGGGCGGTGTATTACTCATGGCTATTAGGGGCACCAAGGGATTACGTACTAATAGTTATTGGATAGTTATGGAATGACTCATTCGATGGTTTTCTGTTAGTTAATATGACTAAGGTCGAATAGAAAATATCGATACGATTGATTTACATAGTCCTCTCGACTTGAGAATACTATCGATCTTCGATATGAAAGCTTCATTTTGATTATAGTCAGATCATGGCACGGCATCTATTGAGTGAATATGGTTGGGTCGATTGGAAGTATTAGAAGTCAAACATTATTAAGAGAGGATTTGTTTCCTCGGTTATATAATGTTAGCGTCACGGCCAACTAAAGTCAACCCAAAGTCAAAGTCTCTAGCCAGAGCGTTTCGATAATAATTGTTATTATTGAACCAAGGACTTTGTGTTTTGACTATAGAGTTGAATAAGAATAATATTGGAATTTTGACCATTACCAAATATCATAAGTTCAAAGTGATATAGTTTTGATGAAGAGAATTGATGTAAATAATAATCATAATCGGGTAACGCTTAATAAAGTAAAATTGAATTTTTACCAAAACCAAGTATTTGCATAAAAATGGCACAAACACCCAAAGAATTATAGTAGAGAAATAAGAGAAGAAAGTAAATGAAAATGAGTAGAAATAAGACATATAAACTTTATAGTGGTTCGGTTAATCACTGCCTACGTCCATTTGAGTTGTTGCTGATTTGGTTGCTATTTACAAGTGATGTTCTTATGGATCGGTATGGATCCTCGGGATTGCAAGAACTATATAGAAATTCGTAAATGACTGTAGAAGTCCTATCAAATGATGTATTTCCTTGCCTATTTATAACTGCAGGTCGCCTTAAATCACTCTACCACGATTGCACCCATGTTCCCCACGTCCAAAGGAATTTCTTGAGGAAGATCGTGGTCATGTCATCAAGTTTTGGGTATTGGTGTCGATCCATAAGTTTTATTTAAGACTTTCTTTGTTCTATTGCGGTTGCTTGCTTGGCTGGTGTCTTGGCCCTTGGCATCAAGTCGTGTCGACGTGAGCTTGAATTTGAATGTTGGTTGTCAGCACTTGATTTGTCTATCGAGTGCTTGGGTTGTTTAGGGCCAGCAAACCATCATCTGATCGTACATTCAAGTTGATAAGTGTCTCAATATTGCACGCCATAAGAATCGAAGTAGCTTGGGGCAACTAACATGGATTGATACCGATCCATGGTCATGGACTGATCCATGACTTCGATTGATATTCAAGCATTGGACTTTGCATCTGTATTTGCTTGGTGTATTGGCTATTTTGGGAGCCTTGGACATGTCCATGACTTCATCTATCGTTTCTACTTGATATCCAAGTTTGACGTTATCGCTCTGGATTCCTGCTTGGCAATTTCTCTGTTTGATCGTTCTGACTCATTCAAATATGGCTTGATCACAAAGTCGGATAGCATTTGCTCTCCAAAGTGTGCCTTGTGAATAGAATGTGTGCTTTTGTAATGACCCGAACTTTGACTAACATTATTTAGAACATTTAATTAGATTAAATGAAATAATGTAGATAGTTAAAGGATTGAGATTTGTTAATTTAGAAGGATTCGTGCCTTAATGAATGTATTAGCAAAAGAGAATAAAATAAGTAAGTAGGGGGAATATGATAAGGGTAAAATAGGAATAGCATTTGTTCTTATACCCTAAACCCATCAATTCTTCATTTCTTATTCATTTTAACATTCACAAACAAAACTAAAACCCTATTAAGCTCGGTCGACCGCCATTAAGAAGATTCAAGAAGAACAAAAGCTAGGATTCAAATAGAAAGATTATGCAAATTAATCAAAGGGCAAATCTCAACCTTCTTAACACCAAGCCAAGGTGAATAATTTGATTTACATCTCACTTTTGATAACGATCGAAGTTCCAAGGTTTGATCTGAACAATTTTGCAAGTAATATGTCATGTTATGTTTGTTTAAATGGGTATATATACTTGTTGATGATTTATATGATTTCATATGGATTTATGATATGTTTAAATTAAAGAACCTATTAAATGACATCCAAATGAGTTGCGTTTTGATATATCATCAAAAACATTATTTTAGAAGTGAGTTTCAAGTTTCATAATTTTCTAAGTAATTGTGGATTTATTATGAATTTTCTATGAGAGAAAATAGCTAATGTTGGGTTTAAATTATTTAAGGTCGTTATATAATGGTTTCGGGTCTGAAATTTATATATGTTAGAAAACATATTAAAAGTGAATTATTGTGATTTTGGGGAATTTTCCTAAGTATTTTACCATGGTTATAAAAATTATTTATGTTAAGGGATTTAAATGTTTTACATGTTTTGTTAAGGAGGAGGGCTTATTTATTAAAATATTTTTAATTGTAAATTTTGAATTCGGCAGCCTTTCTAGAAAAGAATTTTGATAAAGAGTGGGCAACCAATCATATTTTGATAAATTGGAAAAGTTAGGTAAAAAGGAATTACTTTGAAAGGCAGTAAACCAGTTTTGTTTCGAATTACAACTTCGCCAATTCCTTAGCTTGCTTCCGTCACCATGCCCAGTTAGACATTTCACACCTATTAAAAACCAATGCACGTGATATCAAGCAATTGGTATGAGGTGTATTGGAGAAAGGCAGAAGAAATGATGGTGTTGAAGGCATGCTTCCAAAGGGGTTGAAGCCACTCTAATTAGCTTTCGAATCAATTAATTTACCTTTGTTTAAAATGAGGCTTTCGAGCAAGTTGTCGCTTGTCTTTGTTTTTAGAAAGGAGATTTCGAAAGAGTTATCGCTTACTTTTGTTTTAAAGAAGCTTTCGGTAGGATCGCCATTTTCGAACCTATTCGATATCCATGCTGTCGCATTCATACCTTTCGAATTAGTTAATGTCATTATAGCCTTAAGTCAATGTATTCGAAAGGGATGCTTTCGCCTTTTAACTTTGAAGCCACCTTCTCAATTATTTCAAAAAGGTCGTATAGTCGCTTTCAAATGGTTTCAGAGGCAATGGTTTCGAAAGGGTGGGTTTCGAAACTATCTTCTTTCTTTTACTTGGGATTAATGCTTTCGCCTCTGTTCTTTATGACCCTTAGTTATATTAAAGGTCAAACCCAATGGTTTTGTAAGGAATAATTTTAAATGGTTTCGAAGCAATATTTCCACAAACCCTTACTTGAACCCAATGCTTTCGAAAGGTATGTTATAAATGTTTCGAAGAAGAAGTCCCAATGCTTTCGAAAGGTATATCTTAAGTGTTTCGAAAGATTTGTTTCAAGTGTTTTGAAAGGAAGGTTTCCAATGCTTTCGAAAGACAAGTTTAGATGGTTTCGAAAGGGGATGTCTAAGGTTTTATATAATGGCTTCGAAAGGGATGCTTTCAATTATTTTGAAAGGGATTGTTTAAGGTTTTAGACAAGGGTTTCGAAGGTATTGCTTTGACTTTGAGGCCTAAAGTTTTCATAGTTAGAAAGGGGTTTTAACTTATTTTGATGGGATAGAAAATCCCCTTGATATAGATTTCATCAACATTGTTTTGTGTAAAGCATATATCATGGCATAAGTATTTTGAGTAAGGCAAAGAGTTATTTTCTTTATATAGGTATGATTTAAAAAGGGTTAAATCATTTTGAAAGAAATGTTTCAAGGAAAATTGGATGAGGTAGTTAACCTTAAGTTTATGACTCATATATTAGAAGACCAGATGGGACTAGTATGGGGTAGTTAACCTTAAGTTTATGGCTTAGATATTAGAAAATGTTAAATTGGAGATGATTTTTCAATTTCATAATTTTCCAAGTTAAAACAAATATTTTATGAATTTCCTAAGGAGGAAATTGGATTAATTCAGGTTTTAATTATTTAAAATAATTAAATATGGTTTTTAATCTCGAAATTTTTATATAGTAAGTAAAACGATATTTCTGAATTTCTGGGATTTTTGGGGATTTTCCCTAGGTGATTTCGAATTATTATGAGTTTAATATGCTAGATAAGCATTAAAATGGATATTTAATTAAGGATAATTAACGAGTTTAATAAATGTTTAGGAACTTTAAAACTGATATGCGGTAGAAAATCTGAAAAGAAAATGCAAAGTTTTGTTGTAAACTAATCATATTTTAACAAACAATTGTATTTGGTGAAAAGCAATTACTTTTAGTAGTAATAAAAGAGTTTTCACAAGATTTACACTAACGCCATTGAGAGGAGGCAACACTATGGGGTTCGACGTCAATGATAAGAGGCGGCAACAATATGGAACAACACATGGTTCACTTATATTCTAAGTGTGGGATGTGTTGGGGCCATGCGTGCGGCAACTGCACCGCACATCAACAGCGTTGTCAAACATCTTGTCGCTCTTCATCAGTGTCGGCGAGCTTATACCCCCAGTTTGAATCTCCTTGCCGTGTTTCTTATTGCCGCATGCTTTCGCCGCCATTTATAAAGTCGATAATACATACATATATACATATATATATATATATTTATATTTAGCCGCATAATAGTCGAAGTATGTTTCTAAAGTCACCGCGAGTCATGGGGCTGTTGTTTATCAAGGTCGACGAGGTCCCATTATATTGCTTCGGCAAGTATGATGTGCGGTATTTTTGTCGTGACTATTGGTGTCGACATTGTTTTAAATAGACGGATAACCTATTGTATATGAAAATTGGCATCATCATTTCCGACAAGAAGTTTTATACTTAAAAGAACGTAAGCTTTATTTTCTAACCTTGAGTAGAGGTTCGACGAGATAGTGCGGCATGAGTGTTGCCTATCATCTTTATTAAGGGTGGCAAGCCTTAAGTTTTCCTTTTCGAAGTCATAATGGGAGATACCAATATATTTTGAATGGTAAATTTCAACACTATCATTGGGAATACCAATGAAGTTTATTTCAACATGCTATGTGTTTTAATATAATCGACACCGTCATTGGGGATTCTAATGTAATTAACTTCAGAGCTTAGATATAGATCATTGGTGATACCAATGTAGATTGTTGATAAGTTTGACATAGATTATAGGGATACCATTGCACATCATTTTGAGATGCTATAACTTTAAGGGATGATAACCTAATTGGGGATACTAATAGATATATGTTAAACATGTGGGTAACATGAATTAAATTATAAAGTGATGGGTTCATAGTCATCCTAGAAAAACTATAGGATGTGAGATGGATAGTCCACATCATTTCGGAGATGGATAGTCACTACGAGGTTAATGAAGGTTTCATAATTATCCTAGGAAAACTATGGGATGTGTGATGGATAGTCCACATCATTTTAAATGAATGGAATATGTGTGATGGATAATCCATAAAATTTAAATAGCTAAACCATGTATGATGGGTAGTCCATGTAGTAAGAGATGAGTAATCCAAGTAATAATTGCATATGCGATGGATAATCCACATAATTTTATGAATGAAACCATGTGTAATGGGTAGTCAACATGGTAGGAGATGGGTAATCCAAAGAATTAATATATGCGAGATGGGTAGTCCACTTAAGTATAAGACGGGTAGTCAATGAAAATTTAGATGGGTAGTCTAATAACTTGGGATGTGTAATCCAGTGCATGTTGCATGTTTGCATATCAGTATATTATTATGTTGTAACCATCGTGGATACAAGAGCACGATATATGGTTGAGATATTTTAGTTATGATACTAGTGAGGGGAAAACCCGTTCCGCTCAATGGCCTGGTCTCATTAGATATCCATTTGGTTCGAGATGATAGTATATTATTCACACTAGACTATAGTCTAACCCGAAGTTTTTGTTTTTCTCCTTAAACTCTTGGATACTCATTTAATTAGGTCGGGAGTAAGGGTTTTCAGGTTCCATTTAGACGAATAAGCTTCTAGAGACGTGCACGAGGCAATCTAACAATTTAGGAGTAACCATCTAATCTGCTGTGTTGTTTGGTTTTGTTTGTATGGATGTAAGGCAGGTTATATAATTGTCAAGTATTAGACTCTGATCAACCAAGGAGCATCTTCATATGTCGCTTTTGGAGTATTTTGTAATAATTATAATTTCTTTAAACGTGGGTTTGCGAATGAGATTATGTAATGAATATGGAATATCATTTGTGAAATGAAATGCGAAAATTTGTTAAGAAAAATTGTGTTTAATATTTTTCATATTCATGCGCTTCTGATTATTGATATGATTAACATAGTCGTATTTTATCATCGGAAATTAATACTATGGATGACTGCAGCATCCGTAGCACTTAGTTTCGGGCCTCAAAATGAGGGATGTTATAGCATGTCTCTTCTATCACTAGATCAGCATCTACCCAAGTGATTGAAACGTTGCGTGGCTTATATAGAGCAGCTTCAGGTTCCATATCTCAGTGTGGCTCTCTAATTTTTGGAGCAGTTATAGATCTATTTGTTGAAGAGCGTGTTCCACTTAGCGCATTACCTGTTTTTGAATTTTGACATTGGTTTGAAAATCTTGGCGAGGCTAAGTAGTCCCCGACATCTTGTATTCCACTCTATAGGCCAAACTCTACAGATAAGTGTCTTCATTTTGTTTTCTTCTTTGGTTTTGATAGAATGATATTACTGTCTTTACACATAATTAATCACCTATGTTCTTTTGTTGATTCTTTTTTGTTGTGTGCTCTATTCTTTACTCTTTGTATATGTGATATGTTGTTGCGATGATCATTATGTGTACCATATCCCTCTCCTTTAGTTTGTCTTGAAATAATTGCATTTCTGATCTTAGCTCTATGGTACTATTAATATTCATGCCTTGCATTACTTCTACAATGGTCCGTTAATAGCTTGCATACTTACACAAAAAGAGTGAATGTTTACAAAATTTTGCTTCTTCTTAACATAATAAGCATGATGGATTGTCAACTTTACCCAACTTGTTGATTTTAACCATAGTTGGTAATCTATCTGTAATGGCAAAAAAAGAACAGTATGCCATCTTTGGACAGTTCATTTTGTCTCACACTATATCAGACCAATCCACTTCTGCTTGTTTGCCTCTGATGTATTCCCATATTTTTTGAAAGAAAACTTTTCATTTTTACTTAATAACCACTTCCATTTGTCTTGTTTTGCACTCTCATCTATTGATAATTTTTTGATGTAAATGCTTTTGGTGCATGCTTTACTGGTTGCCTTTGATAATTGCCGATCATATATGCTATTGTAGCTTTAGCATTACCTATGATGATTAAGTTTTTCATCCACATATGTTTATTGGTGATTCATTACCGTACCATGGGTCAAACCAACGACTTGTGTTTGTCCCTTTTTTATAGTTTCTTCTAATGATTTTCTTTGTTATGATCTTTGTGTTTTAATACTTGCTTCATTGAGTTCGATTGCTTCATCTTAATTACTGTGTTCTATAGAGTTCCCTTTTTTATACTTGTTTTTGATCCACCTTGCCTATATTGAATCACTGTTAATTGCTCTCCATGGTAATTTTAAATTGCATATTATGTTGAGATCATTGAAATTTCTTGTGCTTATGCCTCTTTTCTTAAGGTTTGCACATTTTTCCCCAACTCATTTTGTGATAACCACCTCTCCATATAAAGTTTGCACACAATGCTTCTATTTTCCATATTGTTGCTGATGGAATGTGGTGAATTTACATCCAATATAATATTACTGCGTATACCACCGTCTTCACTAACTCAACTCTACCTATAATGGATAACAACTTGCTTGACCATGTCTTCATTCTGTCTTTGACTTTTTCCAAAAGTATATTACATTCACCATCTTTTATTTGCTTTACATAGAGTGGCAACTTAGGTACTTTATTGGTGGAATTCCTTCTGATATATGTAAGCTCTCTAATATCTCCTCTTTATTGTTGTAGTGCTTGTTAAAATACACTTTGCTTTTGAATTAATTAACCTGCAGTCCTGCATACTTATACAACAACTAAAAAATCTCTTTAGTAGCATTAGCATTAGATTTATTAGCCTTAATAAATAGCATAAGATCATATGCATATATGAGATGTGTTATACTTGGTTTTACCCTATTTATTGGGCTAATATTCTTTCTAATTACTTCCGTCTTCATTAATATGGTTAAATATTTCATTGCTAATGTAAACAAATATGGTGACAGTGGATCACCATACCTGCCTCTATTACTTTAAATATAATCTACTAGCTGCCCTTTAATTATTACAAAAATGTTACTAAATTTATACATTTTATATTACATCACAATTTTTTTTATTAAACCTTATTTCTATCATCATTTGATAAATAAATTACCTATTTATATCATAGAATTTTTGTAAATCTATTTTAGTGCCCATATTTTTGTCTATTTTACTATGAAAATTTCGCACATCATGGTCCATCAATCAATTTTCATAAATAAGCCTTCTTGGCACAAATGCACTTTAATTTTCAAAATTATATATGACGGAGATTTTTTAAGCTTATTACTTAAAACTGTTGCAATTGTTTTTATATATAATTACAGCAAGAAATTGGTCTAAAATCACTTATATTTGGAATTTTATTTTCTATAGTTAAAGTTATAAAAGTATGGTTAAAACTTTTAAGTAACTTCCCTTGATCTATAAACTCATTCACTACATGATCAAATCTCCTTTGATTTTTTCCCAGTGAGTTTTATAAAATTTTGAATTAAATCCATCTGGTCCAGGTCTTTTATTATCATTTGAGTTAAACATTATTTTTTTTATTTCTTCCTCGTTAACTCTTTCAAATAAAATTTCAACTGCATTGTTATTCACTTTATTCTTACATGTTATATGAGCGATTTGAGTATTTTCAATTTATCGATTAAATAATTTCTTATAATATTTAACAGCTACCTCATCCACTTTACTAAACTCAGTAATTGATCTCCTCTAACTATCATAATATTTTCTATACTATTAATATGTCTTCTACTTGATATTCTAGCATAAAATAATTTTGTTGCTTCATCTCCTTGTATTAACCAATCTAATTTTGCCTTTAGTTCCAAATTATTAACATTTTGTAATTCTTTTGACATGTTAACTTGATTGGTGAATTTTTTTGAGGCTATTGCACTATTACTTGGGTTGCTGTCTAACAGGTTATATAATCTTTACCTTCTTTCTTAATTTCATTGACCATATCAATTTATTTTGGATTCATTTTATTCTATTATTTTACTTGTGTTTAGTATGTTTTAAAAACACACTACATTGAAATTGTTTTGTTCCTTGAATTTTAAAAATTAAACACTCATTTGTTACCTCTTTGTATTTTTCCCTTTAAGTCCACCCATTAATAAAACTAAAAGGTGTATTATTTGTTTTATTCCCTGTATATTTCAATTATATTAAAATTGGGGTGTGTTCACTTGTATTTTGTTCTACTGTTGTGAAAGAAAATTTTGAAAAATTTTTTAGAAATTTTTTTATTAACTAAAACACCCTATCCAATTTACACTGAATATTTCTAAATTCACCTGATCTCCAAGTGAATTTGTTGCCATTCAATATTGGTTCAATTAAACCTATTCCAAACATGAATTTCTTTATTTCCTCTAAAAAAATTAAGGGAACATCTTTTCCTCCACTTTTTTTAACTAAAATTCATTATCATGTTAAAATCTCCTATTAATATCTATGAGTATTTACTTTTATTATTGATTTCTTTTAATTTTATCCATAAATTATTCCTTTTAGATTCAAAATTACTAGCATATATACCAGTTAATTGGACAATTAATCCTTTATCATTATGAAGTGTACCGTTTAAAAATTGATAATTATATTTTATACTGTTAACACTCAATATGTTTGTATCTCACAACAATAATATCCTACCTATAACGATCGACCATTTTAGAAGGTTCAAATCGACAATAAACCACATATGTCAGACTCAAACCATTCAAAAGGAAGGATTGTTAATGGGGTAAATAAGAAAAAAGGAAACAAAAAGAAAACAAAACACAGAATCTCGCAGTGGAACGACAAAATATAATAATCAAATAAACAGTTGATGAAGCTGTTTCACAAATAACATTTGATTACACTTTTACAATTCAAATCAGAGTTATACATACTTAGAAATAAACAAATAATGCAGCGGAACACAGAATGCAGTGGAATAATAAATAGCAATAATATACTGAATCTTCATCTTCGTCCTTCAGAAAATAGTCTTCAATACACTGAAAAGCTCAGATTGACTCGAGTGTAATGAAAAGACAAAGCACTCGGGTCAGAACTAAAAGATCTTATGTAAGTCAAATCAAAACAAGTAAAATAGAAATATTAGTGCAATGGTATCAAAGATGTTACAGGATTTCATCTCCTATCAAGTGTACAACGTGAATATAATTATTTAAAGGGTTTCAAATAATTTGAAATATCAATCTTAATCATTTAATTAAAACAAATCCAAAGTTTGAATTAACTTAAACCCTATAAATAATTCAATTCGAAATAAAAGTCCAAATTCAAAAAATTATATGGGTATATGTCATTCAACCAGTATCAAAAATCAACATTTCCAAATCAATGAAAATCGCTCGGGTTTATCATTTCAACCCATAACGATTTTCCCTTAATCTATAAGATCATTCGGGTATGTATCATTTCAACCCATAGGGATAACTAAGATATAGACATAAATAACATCCAATCATCCAAAATGTCAACCAATAACATCCATCCAATCACCCAAATATCAATAATTGAACATGCAGTACAATCATCATTGAAATCAACCAATAACAACCAACAATCTACTGGTTATCATTAACAGGTATTTAACTGGCAAATTAAATTTCAATATTAAATTAAATGGCAATTAAATTCAATAAATGTCAAATTTAACTTGAATGACAATTTATAATATACTAAATAACAACCAATCAATTTCTAATCACATCATAAATTCAATTTAACTAACATAAGAAAATCTAGTAGTTGTGAGTGTTTGCTCACCTTTCGTGGCTACGAAGGTGATGATAAAAATGGAGCAATATGGAGATTCCTAGCAAAGATTCAAATGCAAAGCAAATCCAACAAAGCTTAGACATGAACACGAATCAATAAACAAGTTTCAACTGCTTCCAACTTCCAAACAACCCAAGATACAGATTACGGACAAACCTGAAACTAGGTCATCTTTAAGAAAATATTTGGACCTGAATCTGTAAAAGTGACTAACTAGAAAGTTGTTTCAAATTATTTTCTCTCCACTTTCAAAAAAAGAATCGCTTAAAAAGCTTCTGTCTTGAGGAAGTTATGGTCAAAACAAACAGAGATGTTTTCTGAGTTGAAAATCTAAGTTCAAAAATACTTCGAAAATATTTGAGCTTTTGGCATAGAAAATTAAAGAATTTGAAGAACTGATCTAAAAGAAAGTTGAAGCCACTGGAAAAATAAATGATTTGAAGAAAAATAATCACATAATTTGATTCATTCTTGAAGAAGATATGATTAGTACAATATGGGGTATTTTCGGCCAAAACTAGACCCGAGAAAGGACTTGAAAAATAGAGTTTTTGATATAGAAATATTTCGAATGGGAAGAAGGATTCAACAACAAAGCTGTTCCCATTGAAATCATACACGGTTTCAAAAAAAATTGATTTGGAATAGTTGAGTAGAATATAGAAACCATGGAAATAAAGGGAAGAAAGAGGGAAAAAGGGAAGGGAAAAAGAAGGAAAAAAGGAGAAAGAAGAGGAGAGGGAAGGTGGGGCTTTAGCCATGGGTTACTGCCGTGGGTTGTGGGTGGTGATGGAGGCCGGTGGAGGCAAGAGGAGAGAGGTAGGCTTGGGTTTTGAAGGAGGAAGGATGGAATTGATTTGGAGATTTAGGAGTTTTGGGGTTTGGAGTTTTCTGTAGATTTGAGTAAAAAAAAGAAGAGTATGCAGAAAGTTTCTCAAATGAGGAATTTATGTACGTACTTGGTTTTAGTCAGATAGAAAATAGAAGATCAATGGGTGGGAAAAGAAAGGGTCCAAAGTATCTTAAGATTTATAGGGTCTCTTGGTTTACTAAGGAGTCCATTAGTCTAAAACAAACCAAATAAGACTTAGCCAAAAAAAGAACACAAATATACATTGCAAATAAAAGAAATAAGCTACAGGTTATTTAATAATTAGGAAATGAAGGTGGAGAGATAAAAATAAATGTCATGTTTTATTTTGAAAGCTTCAGGCATTAATAATGCATAAAGAAATGTACGTAGGAATAGAAAAGTTTGCAAACCAAAGAAAAGTGAAATTTTGTATACGCGAAAATGAGGTGGCAAGAATTAAATACAACCTAAAAGTCTAGGCTCAAGTATTAAACAGAAGGAGAAATGAACGAATCAAGTATTAAAAATGAGATAACTATTTTGAAACGTACATGTAACAATTAATAACAACAGAAATGAAGGGACCATGTACATTGCACGACCTTTTTGAAATTCAATTTGTGAAACGTAACCAAATTAACTTCATTAACTCAAATAATATTCAAATTTGTACGCATTTACTTTTTTTATCTATACATAATAAATAAAATTACTTACCTTAAAAATGAAAACGTTCAATTTGGTTTACCAAAAATGATCTGTTATTTCCATTAAATCATCCTTTCCATTTAACACAAAAGGTTCGTTTCTTTTGTTAAATCTATTAATTGCAATCAATGTTTTCTTCCCTTCTAATTGAAATATTTCGATAACATTAATTGTAATTACTTACAAAGTTAAATTTTAAAACAGACAACTAAAATGGATGAAAAATAGAATAATTGTTTCCTTTAGTCGTTTAAACACCTCTATAAATTTGTTGTTTATACAGCAGAGCAATAAATAACTTACTTAAATAAATTATTTTCCTACTCTTGTAATCCATCTGTATGTTAAAACACAGTTCAAATATACATATATTTATTCCTTTAAATCAATCATTCTATTCTTTATTTTAATGAAATTAAACCTACATTCACAGATGAAACATTTATTTTATTTGATATAAATGTTCTTTTCGTTAAATCAACTTTCCTTATATTTTCACAAAACATAAGCTAAGTTTAATTACAACTATTGATTTACAATTTGGTGTCCTCTCTACCATCAATCGAAATTATTCAATTACATTAACTTCAGTTGTTTACAAAGGTGAATTTCAAAATGGAAAAAATAAATGTAATGAGAAATAGAATAATTCTTTTCTATCTAATAGTAATTTAAACATATTTATACACTATTGGATACAAACAGGAATTATACATTTCTTACCAAATAATAGTTTCTCGTCTCTGCAATCAATCTTTCAGCTACCAAACATTTCAAATAAATAAACATATGATTTCTTCTTTAATAAAGAAACATTCCTTGTTTAGGGTTATTCCAATCAATTGGAAATTTACATTTAGACAATTGTGAATTTCACTCAAACCAATGTTATTAAAATACACACTAGCATTTGTTATCATCCTTACATTGTTTCAAACATGTTTCATTAATAGAAATTTTACATAAGCTCATAACTTGTATTATAATTTAATTTGTATCAGTAAAATATTAATTTTTTTTATTCCTAAAATTTTTATTCAAAAATCTTATTTAATTTAATATTTTTAAATGTTTAAAAAGACGGGTCGTTACAATCTCTTCCACTCAAAAATTTTTGTCCCCGAAAAGAAACAAGAAGGAATCCAAAAATTTGTTATATTTTATTTAAAACAGTCAATTTATAAACAATTAAACTTACATATTTAAGTTTAATAAAATTTGAAAATAAATCAAATTCTACAAAGATTTTCTAAGTCTTAAATTTTCGAAAAATTTCGGCAGAGTCTACTTTGCGCGGATACGTCCGAAAAATAATGATATAAATAATTTCAATATATATATCATATTTCAAAATAAAATATCCCAAACCATGGGAAAACAATATAATATCACTATAAAACCGTAATATGAAAACGTACATATTTGTCGGGGAAACAAACTTTATTTATGAAACCAAAAGCAGTAGTTATTGCTTCCATAACCTGTATTTCACTTATATAATCCAAAGAGTTAAAAGCATATGAAAGAATAATATTTCAGTTATTTCAAATCAATAGCAAAAACAACATAAAATATATCACAATCATATGCAAACAAAACTATACAACCATCATAGGCAACAAAGAATCCATCACACATCCATAGCAACCAAAACTAATGGTTTGTTCAGGTTTAGAACTTTTAATCGTACAAGGGTGATAAATGTTATCCCGCCTTTTGGCAAGGCCAGGACACCAAGAAATTGATTGGATTCCAAATATCGCTTGTCATGAATATCGATGAATTTTGTCTGAGTCCGGATCGAGCTACAAATGATGAGACATGACTAGGAGGGCAAAGGAAGCCAACGTTCCAAGTTTCAAGACAATCTGAGTTCATATGCTCAAATTATGATGGATACGAGTTGGAGGAAAAAGCATGTTTTCGTATCCATCAATGATGTGTTATTCGTATCCATCAGGGAACACTGTTTCGTATCGATAAAGGTGGCCATGTTTCGAATCCATCAATTTCGTATCAATGGATTTCGTGTCCATCGATAATTGGTACAACTCGATTCGATTGGCCGAGTGTCTGCTTCGTATCCATCCAGCTCGTGTCCATCATCCACTTCGCATCGGCAAGTCCCCATGGCTTCGTAACGATCAAGTTGGCAACGTTCGAACCTATCGAGTTCGCATTGGTCAGATTCGTGTCCATCAACGGCTGACGTGTCTCGCAACCATCAGCTAGTGTCTACTTTGTGTCCATCGGACCAGCGCTCTTCGCATCCATCAGAGGGCCTCACTTCGAATCCAGGCCCATTGACTTATTCGTATCCAACAAGTCAATTGACTAGGGTGACGTGTACTCCATCGAACCAAACACGGCGAGATACATGGAGTCGAAGCGGTCAATGCGGAGTGAATACTGGATCGAAACGAAATGCGCGTGCCATATCATCTCAGAAGCGCGTGCATTGATCGAGACGATGAGATCAACTCGAAACCAGGGAGTCGAACGAAACAGCCAGCGATGAACGCCATTTCGTATCGACGATATCTCGCAATCTATTGATCCAAATCCAATGAGATTTTCAGGGAAGCTTGCATACACACTGAAGAATGTCCCTGCCAAATTTCAAATTAATTAGACATCATCTTGATCGATACGAAATGGATTCGTATCGATCACAGATCGAGGCGAAACTTTCTGGAAATGGTCGCGTGGGCCCCCTCACGTGCCAGACCAAATCTCCCGAAGTTTGAACGAGATCTGAGCCTCCTACGCCTATAAATAGAGCCCCAGAGCATACAGAAAAGGGATCCTTTTGATTCTGAAGAGTCCAGACTCTGCCAGATTGGGATTTGCATCTTATTCCTACTGTTGAATTCGAATTCTAAACTGTAATTCACTATTGTTCGTTGTAACTGCTTGTAACCATCGAAAGGGAATCAATAAAATCATCAAAACTTCATAGTGGACGTAGGCACTACGCCGAACCACTCTAAATTGCTTGTCTTTGCATTTTACGTTCTTGTTTGTTGGATTTTTTGTTAGATAATCACTGTTTTACATTTATATTCTTCATTTTATCTCTTCAAATAACTCCCGAAGAGTGTTGTGCCCAATTTTGGTACGAACACTTTGGTGCTTTCACTGAGAAAACCAGCTTTTTCTCCTGCTCCTTGGATCTACCGTCGATACCGGATTACATAAATCCAAGAGTAAGATCCAGACATCTGATCCGGAATCCTTCCATTCTATTCAGATTTGCATAAAATCTAGGAAAGGACTCCACCACTGAAAATGGTTAGCACAAGAACTGGCACTACCGCTGCAGAGCAAGAAGACCGGGATAGGCAGAATCCCACGCAGCAGCCTTCTTCCAATCAGGACAACACCGCTCACTCGGATCCGTCAGGGCCAGTCACCCGACAAGAGTTCCAAGTGTTGCTACAGGAATTGACTCAAAGCCGACAACAATTGGCCGAGCAGTTGCGCGCCAATGTTGAATTGACCAACCAACTAAACCGCCAGAGCCGTAAAAGGTCCAGGAGGGATGATGTTTCCCGCGCGTCTACTGAAAGTTCCGCCTCATCTGATTATCACCACAGGTCTACCCGTCCCCGGTTGGAAGGGAGTCACGCTCAAACTACTGGATATCAACCCGCCTTGACCGTTGGACAGTTGAGGACAGGGCCGTCGACCAGCTTCCAAACCGAACCCTCGACACGGGGAGGAACTGCTCCACAATATACACGGACAACCGCGCTACAACCGCCGCGGTATAAACGAGGGTTGATACCCGGAATTTGTCAGAGCCGAACAATCAACAACACGGGCATACTCCTAAACCCTATGTCCCAGAAGATGCTGAGCCAAGGAGGCGAAATATGGACCGTCGACAGCGTCCGGTCCAAACTCGCACTGTGGAACCCGACCACACCTTAGCTCAGCATGCCCAGAATGTGCCAGTGTCAGATATTTCGACTATGATACGTCAGATGATACGCGAGAGTTAGGGGCTCACTAATGATGATTGGGGAATCTCCCGTAGTCATACCCCTTTCACAAACGAAGTATTATACGCTGAACCCCCTCGGCGATTCAGAATGCCAACTCTCCCAATGTATGAAGGAAATAGTGACCCCAATCAACATATTTTGAAATATGAATGGTCAATGAGTGCTGCAAGGGCTGACGATGCAGTGAAGTGTCGAAGTTTCCCCATCTCTCTAGGGGGAATCGCGGCAATGTGGTTTACACGCCTACCACCTAGATCTATTTCTTCGTTCGATCATATGGCCAAGAGGTTTGTAGAACAGTTTCGTATGCATGTTGTTAGGCCCAAAGACGTTAATACCCTGTCCAGTGTCACTCAAGCTCATGGAGAGACGCTCAGGCGTTACTTAGAAAGGTTCCACGCAACATGTGTTGAGATTAGTAATCCCAACGATAACTCAATCTTGATGGCTTTGACCAAAGGGATTGATCCCGATTCCGAGTTTGGGAATTGGCTAGCTGGAAAACCACCCGCATCGTTGGACCGTTTCTACTCCAAAGCCGCTCAGTTCTTACGGCAAGAGGACGCGAAACAGTCTAGGAAGCAGGACGATGTGAGGCCCAATATTGAGGGAATACAGAGTAATGTAGCGGTTAAACAGTCCGGTGAGAGTTCCGAAAAAGTTCAACTGAATATACAAAACAAGCAAACCCAACCGAGAGGAAACAATGGCCAGGATAAGAAAAGAGATCAGAACCGAGGTCCACGACGTAGGGCTCAAATGTTTGATAATTACACACCGTTAAATACATAATTGGAAAACGTATACTTACAAACTTGCAACACTGTACAGTATAAGAAGCCTGCTCCGAAACCCTCATCGGAGAGGCAGGTTCAAACAGGGAAATTCTGTAGATTCCATGAAAGCTACGGCCATAATACCAATGAGTGTCGACATTTGCAGGACCTCATCGAGAAGTTGATCAGAGAAAGGAAGTTAGATCAGTTTGTGCGGGCGCCGCAGTCTGGTGGAGCGGACCCTTCGAATCAGAATCGTTCACAAAATCAGGAAAGATAGGAAGAACCCGCTCGTACGGGCGGGAGGTTAGTTATCAACACGATAAGTGGTGGTCCCCACCCAGCAGACAGAAGCTGGGGGGGAATGGAGTCGTATGCTAGTTCTATCAGGCATGCGGACTTCGAATGTTGTAGTAATTGTGAAGGCGGAACTCCGGTTAAACAACAAAAGATAATATCTGATGATATCGTGTTCAGGAGCCGAGATGCTGATAAGGTCGAAGCCCCTACAATCGACCCACTAGTCATATCTGCCCAAGTAGGTCCTGCTTGGATGAAGAGGATCCTGGTTGACAGTGGGAGCTCTGTGAATATCTTGCTTAAACGGGCTTACGACTTAATGAAGATGGAGGCAAAGGATTTGAAACCCTGCCTGTCCCGAATCCACGGTTTTAACGGGAGTGCCACGATACCCATTGGAGTAATCGAACTACCGGTTGAGTTGGGGGTTGGAGAACGCCGGAGAGTCCGGATGTTACAATTTGTTGTTTTAGAGATTGATTCACCTTATAATGCATTTTTGGGCCGACCGGCCCTAGCTGAGTTCAGGGCGGCCATCGCCCCATGGTGTTTGACTCTGAAGTTCCCCACCGGTCGTGGGATTGGAGTCGTTCAAGGAGGTCAGGCCACGGGGAGGGCCTGTTATATTGCTGAGCTACGCGGGGCGCAGCGTAAAGAGAAGGGAAAGGGCGTAGAGGAATCTCTCTGCGTCCGTTCTATCGATAATTGACAATTGATGCCTGGGCCTCGGCCTGGGCACCACAACCAATTCCTGAAAGACCTTGACCCTAGGGACAATGAGGATAAAGACGAATCTAAGGAGAGTCAAGCTTCTCCAGTCGAACTGACTGTGGATGTACCAATTAGTGAAGATGATGATTCAAGGATGCTAAAAGTTGGGTCTCAACTGAGCAAGCAGACACAACAGGAATTGGTTGAATTTCTCCGGGCGAATCTCGACGTCTTCGCCTGGACACACTCTGACATGTGCGGGATCTCGCCAAATATTGCAAGTAACTCCCTGAATATAGATTCGTGATATGTCCCGGTCAAGCAGAAAAGGCGCGGTATAGATCCAGAGAGATCTGCCGCCCTTAAGGAGGAGGTTGATAAGTTACAATCGAACGGTTTTATTCGAGACGCCTTGTACCCAGAATGGGTGTCCAACCCCGTATTGGTTCGAAAGCCGAACAAGAAATGGAGAACTTGCGTCGATTACTCTGACTTAAACAAGGCTTGTCCAAAAGATAGTTTCCCGCTTCCTCGAATTGACCAGCTCATAGACTCGACAGCCGGACATGAATTATTATCTTTTATGGATGCTTATTCTGGTTACAATCAAATACCCATGCATTTGCCCAATCAAGAACATACCAGCTTCGTAACCGATCTGGGACTCTACTGTTACAAAGTCATGCCATTTGGTCTAAAGAACGCCGGAGCAACATACCAACGTTTAGTCAACTAGATGTTCGCCAATCAGATCGGAAAGACCATGGAAGTTTACGTGGATGACATGCTAGTGATATCTCGGTTCTCCACAGATCACGTCAGAGATTTAAGTTCGATGTTCAGCATTCTTCGAGAATATGGAATGAAGCTTAATCCATTAAAGTGTCACTTTGGTGTGGCGTCTGGAAAATTCCTCGGGTTCATCGTCAACGCTCGAGGGATAGAAGCAAATCCCGAAAAGATCTGGGCAATAAGGAACCTGCAGACCCCAAGAACCATAAAATAAGTCCAGAGCCTCAACGGGAAGGTAGCAGCATTAAGCAGGTTCATCTCGAAGTCCACCGACAAATGCATTCCTTTCTTTGATCTGATCCGGAAGGTAAAGCGAAACTTTGAATGGACCACGGAGTGTGAAGGCGCATTCCGGTCGTTGGTTCAGTATCTTTCTACACCACCGATCTTGTCAAAACCAGTTGACCACGAGCAATTGTACCTCTACCTGGCAGGGTCAGAACATGCAATCAGTGCTGCTCTAGTTCGGGAGGAAGACAAAGTGCAAAAACCGGTCTACTATGTTAGTAAACGGCTAACAGAAGCTGAAAGAAATTACCCAAGACTGGAGAAACTGGCTTATTGCCTGGTCATTGCCTCAAGAAAGCTCCGCCCTTACTTCCAAGCTCACCCTCTTACTGTGTATACCGATCAGCCGTTACGACAGGTCCTCACGCGGCCTGAGACGTCTGGTAGGTTACTCAAATGGAACATTGAATTAAGCCAGTTTGATATCACTTATGCTCCACGGAGAGCCATTCAAGGACAAGTCCTGGCAGATTTCATAGCCGAATTTACCATTTCAGAGGACTTTCCCGAAACCAGTAAATCCCCCGAATACAACTGGAAGTTGCACACTGACGGTGCATCAAACGACCGGTGTTCGGGCGCTGGTGTTGTACTTGAGACGCCCGAAGTCCGATCTATATGCTACGCTTTGAAGTTCGATTTTCATGCAACCAATAACGAAGCTGAATATGAAGCCCTCTTAACCGGCCTAAAGCTTGCCAGAGATTTGAGGATTATCGTTGTGGAAATTTATTGCGATTCACAGTTAGTGGTATGTCAAGTATGGGGAGAATATCAAGCAAGAGATCGAAGGCTGGCTGCTTACTTGGCTCAAGTTCAGAAAGTACTGAATCAGTTTGATTATTATGCCATTTATTACATACCTTGAGAACACAATCAAAAAGCCGATTCATTGGCAAAGTTAGCCAGCACAGGTGAATCGCAGCAAATGGGACTTGTCCCCGTTGAAACTTTGGCCTCCCCGAGCATCGATCAAATAGAGATGAATTTTGTGTTTGAAACCGCTCCCAGTAGAGAATCATGGATGACTCCGTATCGAAATTACATTGAGAATGGGACGTTGCCCGAACATAGAAATGAGAAAAGACAAATTCTGCGAAAAGCTTCACGGTTCGTCATTCAAGACGGAGTCATGTACAGAAGAGGTTATTCTATTCCTCTCCTCCGATGTATCGCACACGATGAAATCAAACGAGTACTACATGACGTACACGAAGGAGCGTGTGGCGATCACACCGGTGGACAAGCCCTCGCTAAGAAGATACTTCGATACAGATACTACTAGCCGACAGTGAATCGATATGCATCGAACTATGCCAGAAAGTGCGATAGGTACCAGAAACATGCCCGAATTCCAAGAGCCCCGCCTACCGAGATAACCCAAATGGTCAGTCCCTGGCCATTCGCAATGTGAGGCATCGATATCATCGACGCTCTACCTCTGGCGAAAGGCGGTGCGAAGTACGCCATCGTCGTCGTTGACTACTTTACAAAGTGGGCTGAAGCCGAAGCCCTCGCCACCATTACGACAAAGAAAGTGATAAATTTTGTGGTTCGCAACATCATCTGTCGATTTGGACTCCCGCATACCATCATCACCGTTAACGGGGCCCAATTCGAGAGTGTGGAATTCAAGAATTTCTGTCAACGGTTTCATATCCATAAAAAGTTCTCGGCTGTCGCACATCCCCAAGCAAATGGACAGGTTGAAGCTGTCAATAAAGTTATTAAATCCATCCTAAAGAAACGACTGGAAAAGGCCGGAGGCAAATGGGTTGACGAACTTCCTATGGCATTATGGGCTTATCGAACGACTCACAAGACTGCAACCGGGCACACCCCGTTTTCCCTATCTTACGGCTCAGAAGCCGTTATTCCAGTTGAGACGGAGGTGTTTTCCCATCGCGTAACTTACTACGATCCGAAAACGAATGCTATATTGCTGGCTGAATCTTTGGACCTATTGGATGAGAAACGGGAAGAGGCTGATTTGAGAGTAGCCGCATATCGAAGTCGAGTCGCCCGACTATACAATACCAAAGTTTGACCTCGAACCTTTGAGCTCGGCGACCTCGTTCTCAAGAGGATTTATCCAGTTCCTTCACATATGAAACCGAATTGGGAAGGACCATACGTGATAACGCGAAAACTCGGAGATGGCACGTTCAAACTATCGACCATTGACGGTCTTGATCTGCCAAGGGCCTGGAAAAGCGAGAGTCTCCGTCGCTATTACACATGACAGGCTCTATTTATTTCATTATATCTTTTCATTCAACAATTTGTTTTTGCATTTCGGAATTTGAATTTTTGTAATAAGGCAACTGACTTTGCCGCATTTTCTTATTTCAGCAATAAAATGCCATCTCTTCGAGCCAGAGCTGTGATTCATCGAATACAATATACGACATCATGATGCACGGAGAGCTAAGTCCCATCACGTGATGGGATTTATTCAAATAGGGAGTGGCTATGGCACGACCGGTCATTCGCTAAGTGAAACCCGAGCTCGGGGGCAAGTCATTACACCAATGCTAAATAGGGTTAACACACAACAATCCTGCATTCAACTCCGTATTCCCAGAGTGCGAAACGGAGTATAAACATTCGACTCCATATTCCCAGAGTGCAAAACGGAGTATAAACATTCGACTCCGGACTCCCAGTGTGCGAAGCGGAGTATAGATATTCAACTCTGTATTCCCAGAGTGCAAAACGGAGTATAAACATTCAACTCCGGACTCCCAGTGTGCGAAGCAGAGTATAAATATTCAACTACGCATTCCCAGAGTGTGAAACAAAGTATAAACAGTCAACTCCGAACTCCCAAAGCGCGAGTCATGGTGTGGACACTAACTCCAATTT
Organism: Allium fistulosum; assembly: GCA_030737815.1. Lineage (NCBI taxonomy): Eukaryota > Viridiplantae > Streptophyta > Magnoliopsida > Asparagales > Amaryllidaceae > Allium > Allium fistulosum. The sequence goes on from CM060906.1 coordinate 1,045,177,574, forward strand.
CTCAGGATATGAATTGAAGTATTAACGTCAATTTTAAAGTTCCCAGAACGTGAACAACCGCTCATGAGATGACTTGTATCCCCAGAGTGTGGATGACGTTATTCATAAGGAGACAAGAGTGGTTCGCTCACTCGATCCTCACTCCTTGTGATCGCAAGCTGATCATCATAACTTAACCCCGGGACTGGGGTCAGGTTCGAGCGGTTAACCACTACCCGAAAGCCGAAACTGCATAATGCCAAGTCCGATTCAATCTCCGATCACAACTCAAGTCCGAGATTTCCAGACCTGGCAGACAAAACGAGCTATGCTTATACGTTAAAATAATGCAAGTACACCGGACTAAAGTTCGAACACTGCAGCATTCAAGCGTAAAAGGAATTTAAGTTCGAACACTGAAGCATTCAAGCATCTAAGCTACCGCCATGCGCCGCTGCCCCCATCTCGGCATTAATCTCGGCCAACATCGTTGCTTCTCGTTGTGCTCTGGCCTCACTATGTGCCGTAATGGTCTAAGTTGAAATATCAGAAGTAGACGAGAATCCGCCCAGGCCGAATGGTAAGTCTGCAAAGGGATCACTCTGTCGGCCAAGGAGCTCATTTATCATCTGTTCATCGAAAGAGAGTGAGCTCCCCTGCGTTACTTCGACTGGCGCTGTTGTCACAACAGATGTCGCCTCAGAGATGATGACCTCCGGTACTTGGCATGATTCCTGGGCTACGGGAGGCACAGCTGGTGCAGCTTCAGTCACTGATCAAAGAGGTAGAAACATTTTGTTAGTATACACTTCTATACAAGCTCTTCAGTCCAAATATACAAGAAATTAGTTCAAAGTACCTTCCTCGGGTTGGCTCGAGGTCGTCTGAACGATTTCAGAAAGATGCTCCTTAATAGGAGATAGATGTGGTCGGTCAGGATCATATGCCGGTATAGGCTGGGAATCGATCACCGGAGTTGGCTCTGATTGAGATGACATGACAATCTCAGAACTCGTAATATGGTGCGCAACACCAGAGCTTTCTCTAATTTCCTGAGGCTGGGCACCAAGCCTCTCTTTCTCGTGAGAAATCATGGAGCCATGGAGAACTTTCTTCTCATCACCATTGAGTATGCGGTTCTCCAGCTCGAATTCATCGATGGCTTCTTCAAGGTGCCCAGATTTCTCCTCCTCAACCAGTAGGTTCCAGGCGTTGTAGAGATGTGTTGGGTAATCATCGAGCCATGTCAGATCTTGGTGCCTTAGCACGTTGGCATTGTAGGTGACAAGTAGCTCTTCTACTTCAGCCTCAATCCTGGCCTCCGCCTGTCGTACCTTCTCATCAACCCCAGCTTCGGCTTCGCGGACTTTTTCCATAGCCGCTTCCTTCTCCTTCCGGAGCACCACCGCCTGATCACAAGCCTCCTGAGCAGAAACATTGGCCGCATCCTTCTCCCTCGCCATATCGGAGAATTTTAATTTCAGCTCATTAAGCTCTTTAAGAGCGGCGTCTCTCTCGGCAGTAATGGTGGTATTCCTGTGACCCATGTCTTCAATTGCGGTGTATTGCTCTTGCTTCATCTTGGTCATGGCCGAGTTTACCTCATCGACCTTTTTCAGAGCTTCCATTTCAGACTTACGGGAAGACTCGGCCTCAGTGTTGAGCACTTTCATAATTCGGTCTTTTTGACCCAACTCCTTCTCAAGCTTTTCATTGGCAACGGCCCGATCAAATGCTATTTTGGACGCCTTCCTTGCGGCCCTTGCCCACTCCTTATACTGAAAAAATATGTCTGCAACATAATCATGGATAGTGTTTTCAGCTGATGGCGAAATCCTCTTTAGATGTGGAGGAAAGACGTAACCATCAAAACAGATGTCGGGGAATTCCTTCCTCATCTGTGCCAATTTAAGTGCTACTTCCCCGGTCGGATCAGTCGCGACCGGTGCAGTAGTTGAGGAAGTGGCTATTTCAGTCCCATGTGGAGGATTGGGCCTCGGAGCTTGAGAAGGCGGCTTAGGCCGTGAAGTTTCAGGAGGACGGGCAACTACTACCGTGGGCGGTACGGAAGTCCTGGGAGGAGGAGAGCGAGATCGGGATCGGCGCACGTATCCCCTGTCCCCGTCAGACCTCTCCTGACCAGAATGTCCTGAGTCATAATCCCTCTCTCCCTCTCTCCCGCGTGGCTCATAGTAACGACGCTTGTTGCGCAAACTGCCCAGCACAGAACCTCGTCCAAACATCGTACCTGAAAAATAAAGTACGGAATATCAGAAACCGTTTATGTTATAATGTTTACAGTTAGAGAACTGTGCTGTGCCATGAAGAGTGTATGGATGTGTAACCCCCCGAACTAACCAGAAGTGTCGATCACGCTGGTAGGAAGAGACTCGCTGACGTCGAGGGTATGCTGTAATTCATCCAATTCAATGTCTTGTTGTGCGGACGCAAGGTCCGGAATTGGAAGGTCAGCAAGCCCTTCGAATTGATTGTCAGCTTGCAAGGAGGACGCCTCCGAGATTTTAACTCCTGAAGGAGGGCGGTTTAAGACCATAGACTTCCATCTCCCGGATTTAGCTTGCTTAAAGGCCGCTGCCTTGCCTTTTCTTTTTTCATCAGAATCCGGGGTCCCGTCGGTAGGTTCGACCAAAGGCTCCTCATCAGTATGAGTTCTTTCGGAGTCAGGTTCCTCGATTACTACGACTTTGGGTTTCTTTCGCTTGACTTTTTCTCTGGAGACAGTCTTTAGTGCACCGTCAAGCCTTATGCTCTGCCTCCACCTAATCAGCCCGAGAATTCTGAGATTCTGGTCCGTCAACAGCAATTCAATATTTCTTTCTTCACCCGGAATTTCCTGAAGAACCTGGACTATCTCCTTATAGTAACCACCTTCAGGTCGCTGAATTATTGCTGGAAGAAAAGAAATAGAAAACGTGAGTTCAATTTCATTAATGAATTGCCTTGTCAACTACTTGGGAAAGAGACGATACTCACATCTGAATAGCCATCTTCTGGCAAACCCTGGAGGGCAACGGACGTAAAACCACTCTGACTTGAAGTAGCTCAGTCTAGTCCAGGACCCCGTAACCACTTGGCAGTTTCGTACAGACTCCAGGAATGTAAAAGATGGACTGTCGGTCCGGCTCTTGAAATTAAACAAGTATCTTATGTTGGTCATACGGGGAGGATGATGGAGGTACTCCATAAATGCAATGAACAAGCTGTTGAGCGAAGCATATCCATTCGGGTGTAGCTGAGACGGGGCGATCCCCAGATAAGCCAACACTTCCCTTATATAATCATTGAACGGGGGAAGCGTCCCGGCTGCACACGCATGACGATTGAATGCGGTATATCCCTCCGGAGGATTATGTGGTCTGTCATCCGATCCCGGCAATATTACATCGTCCAACGATAGGCCATGCCTTAAGCATATTCTCCCTAGCATATCTTTGGAGATATTGGACGGAACAGAGTCCGGTGGACTATTTATGAAAGATGCGTAAGGTAACCCGTCCGAGGCTGGACCGATGACTTCGGCCTCGATGTCAGGTATTACAAGTCTGGGAGGGGTCAAATGCTGAGTTTCTTGCTGCTGCGAACTTGACGGTTCCATAACTAGCTAACTCACAAGAAACCATCATTAGATGATAAAAAGCCCGTGCATTCCCCAGTGTAAAGTGTATGAATGAGTTGTGCAGTGCAAGTGTTGTGCATGACTTGAGCAAATTCTATAGAATTAAAGGAAATATGCAAAAGACGAAACTTTGAAAATCAACCCAGAAGTGACCGTCATCGCTGACTGTCACAACCACGCCATCCAGGTACTAACGATCGATTCAAGTTAAAGTTCATCATACTTCTATTTTTTGTTAGATAGCAGTTCCATCGACGAGCTTCGAAAGTCAGTCAAATATGTAGTTCTGTGACCAAGTTCAATTATGCAAGGCAGAAGCTCGTCGGAGTCAAGTGTTCAAGTATTCAAAATTTCTCTAAGTTCGTAAAAATTTAGGTTAAGAATCGATCGCTGCACTTTGTTTTCATATCGAGTCAGGGGGATCACGCTGTTCAACCTGGCCGCGTTCGAATCGATACATTCGTATTGATCGTCTTGGAATAGAAATATTTCGTATCGATTGGGCTGGAGTGAGAATGCTTCATATCGATCAGGTTCGAATCGATACATGTCGTATTGATCGAAGGCAAGCCAATTCGCATCGATCAGGATTCGCTGATTTCGCATCGATCTGGAAACAATGGCTTCGCATCCATCGACCGCTCTCGTTTCCACACCGATACAAACGTATGTCGTCTGGATCGATTCGAATACTCTCAGTTCAAATCGATACGAGATGAGGTTAGAGAGATTTCCTCCGTCTCTCCTTCTTTCCCAAAGGATCTCAACTCCATGGCCACGCTCCATCCCCCAATCTTGTCTTCCATCGTCCAGATCTCAAATTCATCAAAACTGGTCGTAGAAGCAAAGAGAGTGTTGGGGATCTCGAGTTTCGTCATTATTAGCAAGATTCTATCCACTAATTACCTGATTTTAGCAATTACACTCAGAGGATCGAAGGTTTGGTTCGATTCGAAAACAAGCAGTTGTATCTATCAGTCTATCGATGCGAAGGTAGAAAAAGAGAACAGAGAGCAACAGTGAAAATGGAAAGTAAAAAAGTGAAAAATGACAAAGTCCCAGGTATTTATATGGAGCGTGGGGTAGAACCGAGTCGATTCGACTCCCAGTCAACCTGACCGGTCATAACCAGTCAAACAGCGCATCAAAACGAAGGCTTGTTTTGAATCCACCAGTCTTCATCGATTCGAAGTGCACAGAGAAGCCACCTGAAGACGATGGACTCCATCAATTCGAAGCATCGTTTTATGAGCCATCGATTCACAACAGAGCAGGTTTATCGATGCAAACACAGTATTCGTATCTGTCAGAATCCATCGATACAGATAATCATTTCGTATCCATCAATTCAGCCCGCATCGATACGAAAAGATACTTTCCAACTTTTTGCATCGATTCATGAGAGGATCGATACAAGAGGATAGTCAAAAACAACCATCAAATGTCGTTTCAACTCAGATTTCAAATCAGTTCGGGAGAGAATCAAGGCGAAATTCAATAACGAGCTAAACTGGCAACGACTCGCGAACTTGCAGCTTTTCAAAGCACGTCATGTTTTCACAAGACGTACTTTGGGGGGCAAATGTTATCCCGCCTTTTGGCAAGGCCAGGACACCAAGAAATTGATTGGATTCCAAATATCGCTTGTCATGAATATCGATGAATTTTGTCTGAGTCCGGATCGAGCTACAAATGATGAGACATGACTAAGAGGGCAAAGGAAGCCAACGTTCCAAGTTTCAAGACAATCTGAGTTTATATGCTCAAATTATGATGGATACGAGTTGGAGGAAAAAGCATGTTTTCGTATCCATCAATGATGTGTTATTCGTATCCATCAGGGAACACTGTTTCGTATCGATAAAGGTGGCCATGTTTCGAATCCATCAATTTCGTATCGATGGATTTTGTGTCCATCGATAATTGGTACAACTCGATTCGATTGGCCGAGTGTCTGCTTCGTATCCATCCAGCTCGTGTCCATCATCCACTTCGCATTGGCAAGTCCCCATGGCTTCGTAACGATCAGGTTGGCAACGTTCGAACCCATCGAGTTTGCATTGGTCAGATTCGTGTCCATCAACGGCTGACGTGTCTCGCAACCATCAGCTAGTGTCTACTTCGTGTCCATCGGACCAGCGCTCTTCGCATCCATCAGAGGACCTCACTTCGAATCCAGGCCCATTGACTTATTCATATCCAACAAGTCAATTGACTAGGGTGACGTGTACTCCATCGAACCAAACGAGGCGAGATACATGGAGTCGAAGTGGTCAATGCAGAGTGAATACTGGATCGAAATGAAATGCGCGCGCCACATCATCTCAGAAGCGCGTGCATTGATCGAGACGATGAGATCAACTCGAAGCCAGGGAGTCGAACGAAACAGCCAGCGATGAACGCCATTTTGTATCGACGATATCTCACAATCCATTGATCTAAATCCAATGAGATTTTCAGGGAAGCTTGCATACACACTGAAGAATGTCCCTGCCAAATTTCAGATTAATTGGACATCATCTAGATCGATATGAAATGGATTCGTATCGATCACAGATCGAGGCGAAACTTTCTGGAAATGGTCGCGTGGGCCCCCTCACGTGCCAGAGCAAATCTCCCGAAGTTTGAACGAGATCTGAGCCTCATACGCCTATAAATAGAGCCCCAGAGCATACAGAAAAGGGATCCTTTTGATTCTGAAGCATCCAGACTCTGCCATATTGGGATTTGCATCTTATTCCTACTGTTGAATTCGGATTCTAAACTGTAATTCACTGTTGTTCGCTGTAACTGCTTGTAACCATCGAAAGGGAATCAATAAAATCATCAAAACTTCATAGTGGACGTAGGCACTACGCCGAACCACTCTAAATTGCTTGTCTTTGCATTTTACGTTCTTGTTTGTTGGAGTTTTGTTAGATAATCTCTATTTTACATTTATATTCGTCATTTTATCTCTTCAAATAACTCCCGAAGAGTGTTGTGCCCATTTTTGGTACAAACAATAAACAAACTAATAAGTGTACCTTATGCTCAACAGTCTTAGATAATTACTTAATAGATTATTCATACAACCTCAAATAATCAGAAGTATTATTTTCCAAACTTCCCATCAGCCAAACAACAAGAATTTTAAATTTACTTAAGTTTATTCTAATATATATTTTCCTCATCATTTACCTTTCCATTCATTAATTTATATAAGATCAATCGCTTACATATTTGTTTTCCATTAAAGATTTAAGTCATTAATGAATCATTTCATAAAATATTACTTAAGCTCCTACTGCCTTACCTAAGTTTATAACTTAATTCTATTATAGAATAAAAATTTAAGTTTTTAGTATTCGCTCTTGAAGAGAAAAAATATATTTCAATATATCTAAAAATTCAATTAAAACATTTAACCTCATTCACTTAGTAAGAATATAAGATATATTTAAAACATCCTCATAGCATTTTGCAAGGATTTTCCAAAAAGTTTAAACAATGTTAGAAGTTCATATCAAAATATTATGATAAGCTTTTTTAAAAAAAAAAAAGTTCCTTAAATTCGATAATTTATTAGACTCGTTATTTTGAAATAAGTATAAACTCAAGATATTAAACTGAAACTAATAGTATACTCAAATCTTACATTAAATATCCAAATCAAAGTATAAATTTTCATATCTTCATAATTAATTTTACACACTTGTTTTAAAATGAATATTCAAATCATGGAAAAACATTTATTATGGTTTAATACAAAATTCAAATAGTAAATAAACCTATAAATTTACTATTAGTACTTCAAAATCAAGAAAATATTTCAAACCATACTTCCAAAACAGAGATTCAAATTTATTTATCAAGTATATTACTATAAATAAACTTCGCAAATCAATTTTTTTCCCATTTATATAATATCTTTAAATTATACATTCAAAGAAATTTATATAAATTTTACTTGAAATATTCATTTGAAAACTTCATTTGCAAATCAATCATCTTTAATACTTTAAACTTTACAGAAAAATTCATGTGACGCCCCACCTCTATACCCACGCTAGCCAAGAACACTACGGTGTAATACTGTCAACTAGCACGAAGAATAAGGCTATTGAGGAGCGACCATCCATGTAACTTCTTTGTGCGAGCACCGATATGTCAGATAGTGTAGCATGAACTTCATTTAAGGAGGAAACCCGACATACCGATACAAACTCAAAGCTATCACACGGTGGCTATATATAATCTTCGAAAATAAACATAGAAATAAACATAACATAAATCAGTCACAGACATCCATATCACAAAGGCGGAAAAAGATATGAATATATATATAACACATGAAAGTGTACATCAGAGTAGTGGTCAGAAAGATCCACGATAATACAAAAGAATAGCAACACGTGCTATACCAAAAGAATAAGTACACAACATAGAATCTATATCTCAAATGTGTACATCCAAAAACTACTAATCTAAGTAGTTAGCCAAAAGTCAGAATAATCCGGAAGAGAAGTCAAGCAGAAGCACCTGTAACATCTCGGTCTGACCCGAGTATTATTTATAAGAAAATAATAAACGGATCAGTCTAGCTATAAATATCAGATGATATGGTATAAAGTAAAAGACATGGCATGAACATGTAACAACCATAATGGCATACTACTATAAGTATGTAATTGAAAATCAACAAGAGATTAACCAATATCACAAGAATCTTCTCAAAGATAAAATAGGGTATCATACCCTAAACTCGTATTCATAACAAGTCAATGACACACAAATTCACCAATGCACAAAAATTGATATCATATCAATGAAAAGCATGAAAGTTGGTGAAGCATAAATTCCAGAAATCAACACACGAAATCCAGAAATCACACAAAAAAGGGGGAAGGCCTATGAGCCGAATGCTCCACGAACGGTCCGAAGACCAATGAGCCGAATGCTCCACGAACGGTCCGAAGACCAATGAGCCGAATGCTCCACGAATGGTCCGAAGACCAATGAGCCGAATGCTCCATGAATGGTTCACGAATGTGAGTAGAAACATCACTCAAACGAGGTATAGTCTTCCTCGCAGACAAAAAGACATCGCTCAATCGCTAGTCTAAATCAAATCACAAAAATGATCGTCATGATCATCAAGTAGTGTCAATCACACCAAGATAGTAAATATATGAGTTTAGCTTCATGTCCCATAACCACTTGCTTGACTTAAATATTTACGAACAAGCTGTAAATCTTCACTTGAAAATTGTCACAAAAGGTTCAATCGAACAAGTCCAAGAATTAACCGACGAAGTGAACGCAAGCGTTTCATACCACTTGTTTTACTAAGCCGTTTAATTAGATTTCTCATCCAAGTGAAGTAAAGGCTTGTATATACTAGTAGATTGGAAAACGGTTTGAGGAAAAGAGCTTTATAGTTAAAACAGCGTTGAAATTGCTTTGATGAAAGATTTTTGATATTCACTACTAGTATTGAAGCCTTAACATTTTTAAAGTGACAAGTCACAAAACGATTGTTGAAACAAATCGAATCACATAAATTCACGTTCGAAGACGTGAGTAAAGTCCAAAGAAATCAATCCCAAAACCATCAAAGTAGGAATATATTTGCGACCTAACGTGGTCGAATTGAAGTGCAACGACCTTAAGTCAAATAGGTCGAACGACCTAATGGATGCGACCTAGGGGTCTAAGGGGTCAAGCGACCTAGTGGTTGCGACCTAGAGGTGTTCACGAGTTAGCATTAAACAAGGCCAAACGACCTAGTAGAAAACAAGGTCTAACGACCTAACACCAAAGTGCCGAGCGACCTAGCGACACAATGCCAAGCGACCTAGGTGAGCGACCTAAGCATAAGGCGCGACCTATAATGTTTGAGCGACCTAACTAGGCGAGCGACTTAAGGGATAAACAGGTCGAGCGACCTAACTCATGGCCAAGCTAAACAGTGGAACGGCAAAACAAGGGCGAGCGACCTAAGGGACTCGCAACCTAAGGGGTACGCGACCTAAAGAGTCAAAGGTCTAACGACCTAGTGGCCTTGCGACCTAAGTAGGATGGCCCCGCGACCTAAAGTATTAACACGCGAGCGACCTAACGTTATAAAGGCCAAACGACCTAATGCTTAACTCGCGAGCGACCTAGGTGACGAACGACCTAAGCTGCAGAGAGGATTTAAGGCCAGACGAGTTAATTCCCATCGACCTATCATACGAGCGACCTAGCGACCTAACTCCAGGCGAGCGACCTAGCGACCTAACTCCAGGCGAGCGACCTAAGGCCAGAGCGAAAATCTATAGACAAAGGCTTCGAGACAGTGCGACCTAAGGCCCAGACTTTGCCAAAAACGCTAAAAAATTGGGTTTCTCACCAATTCAATCCAAACCATAAGCAAATGTACATGCTAATGCGATAGGGAATCATTCCCAACAGCCCAATGACAGTTATAGGCAAGATGTGAGATAAAAATCTCACCTTTTCACTAAAATGGATGAAGATGAAGCTTGAGAGTTAAGCAAGAACAACCACAAGCTTGAATCTATGTTCTTCACTTGAATTTGGAGTAGATGTTGGATTAGAAATGAAGAAGAAGACTTTGGAGTTTTAATTTCCCATTCCCTCCATCATTTTTGATAAAGCTTCAATGTTTATGCAAGTAGAGATGAAGTAATGAAGGAAGGAAGGGGTTGGGCTGAGTTAACAAGTGGTTCAGCCCAAACTAAAGGTCCAAAGCAAAAAGTGACGAAAATTCCGCTATCTCCAAACATATTGAAGTTTACACTTAAAAAGATCGCAAACGTCATTTTGAACTCATTGGGAGTGGTCTCGAGTCCTAATTTGACTGTATGCAAAAAGTAGCTTTTCGGACCAAAATCCGATTAACGATAAAATATTTAAATATAAAATCGATAAATATGCGGGTTGTTACAGACTCCCCTCCTTAAAGAAATTGCGTTCTCGCAATATATAAGATGGAAATAAAAAGTAACAACCATAAAAGCATATTAATACAAAAGAAATTTGAAATAAGAAGTTCACCATAAAGAGCATGAAAGAGTAAGTCCGAACGTGTTCGCTCGATAAATCATCGAACTTCTACAAGAAAAACATCTTTATTTCGAAGGCGCTCAACCTCCGAAGCAATGATGCGAATAAAATGTTGCTCACAAGTCAAATAGGGCGAAACTTCAACTTCCACAATAACACCGGGCTCAAAAATAAAAATCGGAATCCCAAAGGCATTTCCGTAAATAAAAGGCGTGAGAAAACGTCATGAATAACAGAAAATTGAGCCGATGCAACGGCGTAGCACAAAAAGCGATACGCCTAAGAAACTGAAAACTCGAATAACTCCGAACACCGACGTAGTACAATAACGGTACGCCCAATGAACGGAAACTCAAATAATTCGAAACACCATAAAAGAACATCGGACGCGAGTCCATAAAAAAAATGAGATGAAGCTCAACAAAACAAAGTACATCGAAACGTCCGATGAACTTGGTAGAAAGATCATAAGATACAAGGAACTTGAGCCAACGAGGTTGACGCAAATTAAGTTCCTTTGATAAAAATAATGAGATGAACTCATATAAAAAAGAACTTGAATAAGATAATCACAAAATAAATGTCATCAAGGATTGAATGAGGAGTACCTCGACCACGAGAAGTGTCACTAGGCGCATTTAGCTTTCCCTCTCTCCTACTTTGAAGTTTGGGACAAGAAGATATATGGTGACCCGCATCTTTGCAATAGCAACAATGAAGAGGTTTCGGACACTCCCTCGCATAGTGGTCCATGGAACCACAATTGTAGCATTGCCCACTGCTAGAGGTAGGGGGCTTTGCTACCGAAGTCTCTTGTTTCCCTTTCTTATTGGGGTTGGGGCCTTTGAACATAATAGGCCTCTTCATATTATTGTTGAAGTTCTGTTTGGCACCCACAACTTCAACTTCACACTCTCTATCGTCCTCTTCAAGATGAAGAGCGATATCAATGAGTTGATCGAAAGAAACTTCTAATTTTAGAAGTAATGGCTTCTTGAGATTTTTGTTTAAGCCATAGACGAATCTTTGATTCTTCTTCAATGGTGTGTTGATGTATTCAACCCCATATTTAGACAGTGACTCGAAGGATGCGACATAATCTGTCATAGAGGATTCAACTTGAACAAGGTCTATGAAACGACGGGCCAATGTTACTTTCTCAGCTTCTGGTACAAATTTCAACTCGAAGCGTTCCCGGAATTGCTCCCAGGTGATATCCGCTTCATTAATTTCAGAAATAATAAGTTCGTACCAATCCAATGCTCTCTCTTGGAGCATACTGGAGGCCACTTGAACACGGTGAAGATCGATAAGATTCATGCAAGAAAAGATTCTATCGCATGTTCTTAGCCAAGCCTGGACCTCGATAATAGTTTCGGAACCTTTGAATGGTTTTCCACCCAAGTTGGTATAATCGTTGCACAAGCATGCAAACCCAGACTTAGGATGAGTAGGTTCCTGATTAGGACCAGCTGCCTGAGCATTCTTTACTAAATCAAGAAGCTGTTGAGCACTCATAAAAACTCCATCCTGGGGAGTAACAGTAGATGGTCCGGCTCTAGGATGGCCTGGTCTAGACATTCTCCCCTTTAAGAAAGAGAGAAGAAGAAAAGATATTCTTCAAATAAATATCAAGAAAATCTTGATAGATAAAACAAGGATTCATAAGAGGAAATAGGATGAGTCGGTTCGAAGACTCGACTTAAATCCTAAGGCACGACTCCTAAGTTGGACTTAGGACGATGATCCTTGTTAAGTTATTCTACATTGTTCCGAAGTTTGGCTCTGATACCAAGTTGTGACGCCCCACCTCTATACCCATGTTATCCAAGAACACTACGGTGTAATGCTGTCAACTAGCACGGAGGATTAGGCTGTTGAGGAGCGACCATCCATGTAACTTCTTTGTGCGAGCACCGATATGTCAGATAGTGTAGCATGAACTTCATTTAAGGAGGAAACCCGACATACCGATACAAACTCAAAGCTATCACACGGTGGCTATATATAATCTTCGGAAACAAACATAGAAATAAACATAACATAAATCAGTCATAGACATCCATATCACAAAGGCGGAAAAAGATATGAATATATATATATAACACATGAAAGTGTACATCAAAGTAGTGGTCAGAAAGATCCACGATAATACAAAAGAATAGCAACACGTGCTATACCAAAAGAATAAGTACACAACATAGAATCTATATCTCAAATGTGTACATCCAAAAACTACTAATCTAAGTAGTTAGCCAAAAGTCAGAATAATCCGGAAGAGAAGTCAAGCAGAAGCACCTGTAACATCTCGGTCTGACCCGAGTATTATTTATAAGAAAATAATAAACGGATCAGTCTAGCTATAAATATCAGATGATATGGTATAAAGTAAAAGACATGGCATGAACATGTAACAACCATAATGGCATACTACTATAAGTATGTAATTGAAAATCAACAAGAGATTAACCAATATCACAAGAATCTTCTCAAAGATAAAATAGGGTATCATACCCTAAACTCGTATTCATAACAAGTCAATGACACACAAATTCACCAATGCACAAAAATTGATATCATATCAATGAAAAGCATGAAAGTTGGTGAAGCATAAATTCCAGAAATCAACACACGAAATCCAGAAATCACACAAAAAAGGGGGAAGGCCTATGAGCTGAATGCTCCACTAACGGTCCGAAGACCAATGAGCCGAATGCTCCACGAACGGTCCGAAGACCAATGAGCCGAATGCTCCACGAATGGTCTGAAGACCAATGAGCCGAATGCTCCACGAATGGTCTGAAGACCAATGAGCCGAATGCTCCACGAATGGTTCGAAGACCTATGAGCCGATAGCTCCACGAATGTGAGTAGAAACATCACTCAAACGAGGTATAGTCTTCCTCGCAGACAAAAAGACATCGCTCAATCGCTAGTCTAAATCAAATCACAAAAATGATCATCATGATAATCAAGTAGTGTCAATCACACCAAGCTAGTAAATATGAGTTTAGCTTCATGTCCCATAACCACTTGCTTGACTTAAATATTTACGAACAAGCTGTAAATCTTGACTAGAAAATTATCACAAAAGGTTCAATCGAACAAGTCCAAGAATTAACCGACGAAGTGAACGCAAGCATTTCATACCACTTGTTTTACTAAGCCGTTTAATTAGATTTCTCATCCGAGTGAAGTAAAGGCTTGTATATACTAGTAGATTGGAAAACGGTTTGAGGAAAAGAGCTTTATAGTTAAAACAGTGTTGAAATTGCTTTGATGAAAGAGTTTTGATATTCACTACTAGTATTGAAGCCTTCACATTTTTAAAGTGACAAGTCACAAAACGATTGTTGAAACAAATCGAATCACATAAATTCACGTTCGAAGACGTGAGTAAAGTCCAAAGAAATCAATCCCAAAACCATCAAAGTAGGAATATATTTGCGACCTAACGTGGTCGAATTGAAGTGCAACGACCTTAAGTCAAATAGGTCGAACGACCTAATGGATGCGACCTAGGGGTCTAAGGGGTCAAGTGTGACGACCCGGAATTTTTGTATATTTGAAATTGGAATATTTAATTAATTTTAAATATTCAGAGGTTAATTATAAACTTAAATTTCAAATATCGCTGTTTATTTAGTAATTTAATAATTAAATTAAATTTATTTAAAGTTGGATAAAATAGTAAATATGGCATTCTAAGCTAATTAAAAATATTTTGAAAGCTCGTAAAATTCGTAATGATAATACTGAAGATAATAGAAGCTTCAGAATGTAATTTCAAACTGTTTTGTTCAGTTTTGAAATTATATCGTTTGAATCGATATTTAAAAAAATAGCCTTCCAAGGCACAGTCTCGGAATTCGACGAAACCAGTTCCATTGAATCCGTAATATTGTATTATTATCGGATTTCAAATTTCATAGTGATTGGAGTTGTTGTGTGACCGTACGATATATAACCGCATAGAAATCTATACTGAGACCAATTGAATTTAAATAAATTATATTCTCTCTCTTTTAAACCGACAATACGTACATCCCGCACCTAACTTGTTTCCTTCGTACCCTTTCTCTTCTCTAAGAAGCTATCGAACAAAAATATCTGAGGCAAGTTTTAATACTTCGAAGTATCGCGTCTCCTTTCATTTCTCTCAGAACAAATTAACTTCAACAAAACAAAAAAATGGCTGAAGGAAGTAATTCCCGCATTCGAAATTTATACCCTCCTCTCCTCTTCAAATCAAATCCCTTAGCTCTATGCTCAAAGCCTAATCGAACTCACGGAAAATAATTGAAGCCAAATCGAATCGCGACCTCAATTCGTTTTTGGGGTTAGGGTTCTTTGTTCAAGGCGCTGCTGTTAGGGAAGCTTCGCGATCGGGGTCGACGAGGGCAAGAGGGTAGTCGCGACTCGAAGTCGATCGCGTGTTGGTCGTTCTAGGGTTTCGTAAATCAACGCCTTCGAAATCTCATCGCTGCATACTTGGCTATTCCATCAGCCATCGCGGCTCATCCTTGCCTCCTACGCGATATTTCTGCTGCTGATTCGAAGTTCTGCTACAGTCTCTTTACTGCCACTGCTAATTAATTTCGACTTGAGGTGATGATATGGCCGGTGCATAGTCGCGAAGTGTTTCGTATTCGGTCGTTCTAGGGTTTCGAGATGGAGATCGGTGATGCAGTTGAGGCGTGGGCTGGAGGACGTGCGCGACCCGAGAAGATAGGATGGAGGGCTCGCATGGGCTTGTTGGACAAAGGAGATGGTGAAGATGGGTTCTTCGGGGCAGTGGTCTCGTACAGGAATTAGGAGCCGTAGCTCGTTGGATTTGGTTTCCAGAACGAATTAAGGTAACTCATATTTTTGATTTAATGTTACTCAAGTGAAAAAAAAAGAGATTATCAGTTTAAACTAAATTTCTTAGTTAATTAAATTAATAAAGGGTAATAATTGTTCGGTTAATTCAAGTGTAATAAACTATTAGTTAATCCAATTAAAATTTATCAAACGAAGATTTATCGTTCAAACTGTTCGAATATTGATAAAGCATCCAATGTTTTTACAAGGGCAAAAATCAGGAAACAAAATCGAGATTGAAGTGGATTGCAAATTTAAGGGGACAAAGGTGAGTTAATCTCACTCAGTTAAATTTAAATTTAAATGGTTAAATTTAAATAATTTATTGAATGGTTGATTTGATTGATGTGATATATATAGTAGTATATACCAATATATATATATATATATATATATATATATATATATTGGCATATGTATATATTGGAGTTGTTGATATTCCCGCATTATATAGCGGATGAGACCCTATGCGCCGCATAATAGCGGATGATATTTTATAAAACCCATATACCACGATATTCCACCTCGAAGTGGAATTGGTATTGTGCTAACATCTGTGGATGCAGGAGAACAGGTTGGAGGGATCCGACTGGATTCCTTAAAATATTTAATTTTGTTAAATATTCTGTGATATGATTGTTGATATCCTGTGATGATTTATATTGGATAATCTGGTTGGATTGAATTTCCCAGTATAATGAGTTATCAAAAGCAATTGAATTGAATTTTTGGAAAGAAATAAAAGAGTAAAATTAAGTTAAGTAATTTTAGTGAATTCGAATAAATTAAATATGGAAAAGAAATTTTTTGAATAAATAGAGAAATATTGAATTTAAAGAAAACTTATGTGATGTTATTTAAAGGGATAAAAATTTATTTTAATTCAATGTTTAAATGTAATTAAAATGAAAGAAGGAATTTGGGAAATCTGAAACTTGTGTTTCGTTTTAAAGATTTTAAATCATAATGAGAAATAAAATCTGGAAGTTAATGAATTTGGAAATAAATGGATTAAGTAAAGAAATTTATTTCAAAGTAAAATAAATTGGGAAATCAATTATAAATTTGATTTAAATACTTTGGGATTTGGAATTTAAAGAGAAATGAGATTTTGGAGATATAAACTGGGTTTATAAAGTAAAATAAAATATCAGTGGATATTTGAAAATATAAATTCAAGGTGGGAATTTATAAAGGGATATGAATTGGTTTAAAAATAAATGTTGATTTATTTTTAAAATATGTGAAGAGAAGTGTATTTCCTTGGATTGCCAAGTACGTTTTTCAAAGCAATTTTAAATATAAGTTAAAAGTTTTAATATGTTTTAAAAAGCATATTTTAGAAAATTGATTATTTCTAAATGTTAAAATTTTAAAGTAAGTATTTTTCAAAAATCTATTATTGTAGTAATTATATAAAAGTGATTGGGTTTTATGTTTTAAAAAGAGAAAGTTGGATTATATTTATAAAATGGTTTTATTTTAAATATTCTCAAAGTATATATTTTAGCAAAGTATTAAAGGTAGTTTAAACTTCGATGTTATAAAGTATATTTATAATAAAGTGTTTTTAAATTATTTTAAAATCTAAAAATATTTTGTACTTGGTGTTTCAGAGGAAATAAATATTTGGGGATGTTCCGCGCTGCGTCTTTTGTTCAACTCAGAACGAATCAGTAACTCACCTTTTCTTCGAATGTGATTTCTCTTACTCAATTTGGGCTGCAACTAGTGCCTATCTTCTGGGGTTTATCCCCAGCGTGACCTCTTACTTCGAGTATTGGTAGTTTAATCAGCAGAGTTTGCTAATGGACACCTTCATATCAACCTTTAGCTGGTGCATTTGGAAAGAGAGGAATGCCCTTGTATTTGGGAAACCAACACGCCATTTCGAGGGAACCTGTAGAACTATCACTCACATTTTCTCCTCTATAACAGGTCAATGTCACTCTGCGCCTTTCCGCCTGAGTCTCCCGCAGTGCAGCGTCCAGCCAGTAGAATCCCAGGGAAGCACCACTGCATCTCCAGAGAGGTAGTCTTAGTCTACAAGGGGGATATCACGTACTACAGTTAATATGTAATAGTCTATGATACTCTAGTATTTCTATTATAGTTTGTTGCTTCACACCTATTTTTTGGCCATCGATCGGGCTTGTCGATCGACCTCTTCAGTACTATATAATATAACTATTTAACCGGCTGTGTAGTTTCACGCTACACACCCGTCACTCTCAAAAAATATATTTGGGGATGTATTCCGTAAGCGGGAATTGTTTTAAAATTGTTTTCAAATGAGTTCGAAAATTCGGAAATTTATCTTGGAAAGATATTTGAGGTTAATAAATAATAAATAATGTGGGAAATTATTTATTTTGTGATGGTTGCTTGTGGATGTTGATTGATAGTTAAATAACTGACTATCAATATTGGCCAAATGCGCTAATCGTTTCGAAGAGACCAGGATCGAGATTAATTTCTCGAAAACCACTTCGATCCGGTTTGTACGTTTCGTGGGAACGAGTTCGGAGTCGAAGATGGAGCAGTGAAATGCAAGGGCTAGTCGCTACTAATCCTGAGGATATTTCCAAAATGGATGTAGTAGGAATAATGTCTTTGGTTCCGTTCGAACCCGGGACGGACTTGTATGGACGAATGCTTGCGAAACATCGTCAGGTGGACGATGGGCATTCTAAGGGATATGTTCTGAAAAGGTATCGTTTAGCCTCGAACCTCATCAACCGGGAATGACTGAAAATCAGGGGTTATGCAGCAAGGCTTTGTGGGTAGCCCCCACTTGAGAGTAAGATCATCCCTGTCTAGATGTCCCTTTTATTTCGGCTTAGTGTTGCGGTTGCTGATCCCAACCGTGGGGTGATCTTATTTGGAATTATCCAGTAAGGGATGATTCCGGCCTTGTGTTGCAGGGGAGCGGGCGTACTCCTCGGTACTGTGATCTAGGCCACGTACAGTGACAGGTGGTACCCCAGTGCCTAGTCATTCGTTGGAAATCCATTCTCCCTACGTGCCTGTACGGTTTTGATTGTGCCCAACTATTGTTGAAATGTGAGATGCAAGCATTTCAGCTAGATTCTATTTTACTTTCTGTAGACACTATTATAATATCAGAGGATTTTGATATAAAGTGTTTAGCTATCGTAAGGTAAAAACCCGACATGTTTATTTGTGGCGTGGTCTTACGAGATGCTTTTGTTTTCAAAAGATTTTGAAACTTTAATAATCAAATTGAGTGTGATTTTCTCACGTTGGTATTCCAGACTGACTCGAGTATTGTTTTATATGATGCTCGGGTCAGACCGAGATAAACAGGTTCAGGTTATAGCTGTGGAGCTCAGGAGACGAGCTGGATGCCGATACGTACTCTCGTACTTGCTATTATTTTTCCGCTGTGTATTCAGTTGTATGTTATGGTTGTTGATGTACTCTGATGATATATTGTATAAACTGATGTAGTTTTTGATTTGTGTAAAGATCTGTTGATATATATTATATTTTATTCCGCTGCGATGGTTAGATTCTGATGTTGTTTTCTATTTTTCTTCTTCTACCTCTTCTTCTTTAGCACAAAGGGTTCGATTTTCCGGGTCTGGAAAGTCGGGTCGTTACAGTGGTATCAGAGCTTAGGTTGGCGATAACCTTGGCTCTGGTGGGAATTTTGAGAGTATTAATAGATATGAGCGCGTATTTGTTAGTGAATATAAAATGGTTTTATATTGTGTTGGTTGATTTATTGAGTGGCATATGAACCTTCGTCGGCACAGTCTGGACAACTGTATCGAAGGGGTTTCTAAACACTTGAATAGAACAGTTCGACACAGTATTGTTTTAAATAGGGTGAATGAAATAATTTTGCCCAAATTATTTTGTATATAAAAGAAATAATTATTCAAAAATTATTATGGTTATATATTTGGATGCTTGGTTGTTAGAAAATGACAATAATGAGTTAGTCTCATCATTGAGTAGAAATTGAAACTTATAACCTAAGTTGAAGAATAAATTTATATAACAAAATGGAATTTGAAATATAGACTAAATGAAATTTATAAATTGAAATAAACTTTATATACAAATGTGAATTACAAAGGTGATTTATAATCAAATGAGATAAATTCATAAATATATGAAATTTGTAAATGTAAATTGTAAATGTGACTTATAACTTGAAATAAAATGTGATAGAATTCCAGAGTAATGTTTGGATATAAAATTGGATGGATTTTGAATTTGAAGTTTTGGGAAAGGTTTAAATTCCTTTGGATTTAAAAATAGTTTAAAGGTTTTGGGGAAATAATGGAGATATTATTTCATGAATATTTTTGAAATTGAATTGAAATCTGGTGGGATTTGGGATTTAAAAATGTTTGAAATGTTTCCAAGTGATAAAAGCATTAAATTCTCTTTTGGTCGCTGGAAAATAATTTCGGTGATGACTGCATCATCATTGATGTCTATTTTCGAGTTTCCAAAGAGAAATTGCTACCAAACTGTTTTAAATTGGAAATGATTGTGAACTGGGTGGGTTTGAAATTCAAAGGGAAAATTGTTTGGTAAAAGCAGATTGTTTTGGAAATTGGGATTTGTGGTGATATACCAGATGTGTATGAGTTATTTATGGATTCAAAATGGTTTTGAAATAAAACCGGGCAATTGAATTCTGGGAATTCTATTTAAAATATAAATGTGGAAATTTAAATGAATCAACAATATAAAGTATAGAATGAAGTTGAGTGAAATAAGAAGGGAATGAAAGTTTAATTCTAGGATTATAATTATGAGATGAAAATAACTAAATGAGTAATATAAGTTGGTAGATAAAAGAGTTAGAGAACTTGAAGGTGAATGAATTGTAAAACTCGTATAAATTTGTATCTTGGAATTAAAATTTAATTCGAGTATATGAAGGTGAATAAAATATATTTGAATTTAACTTAAGATAAGTTAAATAAAATTGAGAATTGGAATTGAATTAAATGTAAATAAGTTGAAGTCGAATTGAATTGGATATAAAGGTAATGTAAAATGCTCATAATTGTGTAAATAAATTCATATTCTTAGGTTCTTAAGTGTAATAATTTGAAATTTGATTATAAAGATGGAAATGGACTTAAATGAATAGTCCTAGATCTTAAGTAAGTAAGTTAAACTTATGAATAGAAATGAAATTGTAAGTCATAAATGGGAATTCATTTCTTTGAACCATTAAGAGTTATAATTTGAAATTGTAATTATCAAATGGAAACGACTAAGATGAGTAATCTTAATTTTTAAATAAATCCAAACTTGAATTATAAAATAAATTGAACTTAAGAAAATTAAGTGAAGTGATATTTGGAATTAAAAAGCAAGTATTTAATTTTAACCAGCGGAGGAACTAATTAGATAATAAATTAGTTAATGAAATTTAATTGTGAGTTAATGGAATTGGATTAAAATAGTGATGGTTTGGATTGCGAATGGAATCCGAATAAGTGAAAATAAATTGGAAATGACCTGGTTATTAATAAAATAATTCCAGATGAATTGAGTATGGAAAATAAAATTCATAATGATTGAGTGAATGAACCAATTATATTAAATAAATAAATGGATGGAATTTGATTAAATAAGAATCAAATGAAAGATGGAAATAAAACTTTAAAAGGTTGGTTAAATGGAAAATAAATTTAAGTTATTGGCTTAAGTAAATGTTGAATGGAAACTGAACTCAAACAGAGAAGTGGTTTAAATAAGTCGAGAAATAGTTATTGAATGAATTAACTTGGATTGTTTTCGAGCTAAATAAAATTCAATTTTTGGAAGTTGGAGATGAATTGAATTTAAGGAAAAAAAATTGGAAATGAAGTAGTAAATTGAAGTAAGTTGGAATTCATATGAAATGGGAGTTCAATTTGAATATATACACTTCGGTGGTGAAGTAGTAAATAAATATAAGAAAATTTATATGAACTTAAGAATTGAAGAATGAAATTCTTAAGAAAATTTGTATTGGAAATATACTTAGTAATTTTGGAAAAATATATATATACTAAGTGAATAGTTGAATGAAGACTAAAATTGAAGTTGTGAAATGGGATAGTTGTGAATAAGGGGATAACAATCAAAAAGGAATGTGAATAAAAGAGAATTGATATAACTGATAATCAATTGGAATTTATACGTAAGATGTACGTATATTATTTTATTCGCATAGCTATTTGGTCCAGATGTCGAACACAGAATTTCGAGATAGTTTTATCGATCCGAATTAGGATTTTTCACTCGATTTTCAATGGCGAGCCTGGATATGGATTGTTGATTGATTCTGGATATTCTCTATCATAGTTGGTGGCTATGCAAGGAGAATGACGGTTTCTGATCAAGAAACCAGATCTGAGTCCGCACTAGGAAGTCGGGTGGACGATACTAGTTCGGAAGTGAAATTGTGTGATTGATTGAGCGATCGAATGTGATATTGCGTACGGATGATATATGTGCATCGTACGGGCTTAAGTAAAACAAATGTTGAAAATTTGGAAAGAAAAGTATAAAATGACTTTGGAATTGTGATTGAATATTATTGCTTAATAGGATATACAGGTGTATAAAAGCAATGGATAATTGGGATTTTTGATTTTAGAAGATAAAATTTAATGGCCCGATAAAAGGTATATATTTGAATTTCTATATGAAATTTGATTGGGTTTTTGATCCAGCCACTTGGCTTTTTGTTTTCTTTTTGAGATTGGGAGGCCGTAGAGCCATTTTGTAGTAGTACCGAGCTAGCCGCGCAAAGGAGACGCTGGCGAAATTTTTCGGAAATTTAGGGAGTTAGAAAAATTTTGGAAAAATTTGAAAATTCAAAATTTGAATTCAAATTTAAATTTGAATGGATAAGTAGGTGGTATGGGTTGAACTTATGAATAAGTTTGGGAAGTTAAAAGATGATTAGTGTATCATTAATAAAAGATTGTTGGGTATTGTTAAAACTATTTGAATTTGGGAAATAGTTAACGGGGATTGAATCATTCTTCCTAACTAGTAATTTCGGGGACGAAATTCTTTTAAGGGGGGGAGTAATGTGACGACCCGGAATTTTTGTATATTTGAAATTGGAATATTTAATTAATTTTAAATATTCAGAGGTTAATTATAAACTTAAATTTCAAATATCGCTGTTTATTTAGTAATTTAATAATTAAATTAAATTTATTTGAAGTTGGATAAAATAGTAAATATGGCATTCTAAGCTAATTAAAAATATTTTGAAAGCTCGTAAAATTCGTAATGATAATACTGAAGATAATAGAAGCTTCAGAACGTAATTTCAAACTGTTTTGTTCAGTTTTGAAATTATATCGTTTGAATCGATATTTAAAAAAATAGCCTTCCAAGGCACAGTCTCGGAATTCGACGAAACAAGTTCCATTGAATCCGTAATATTGTATTATTATCGGATTTTAAATTTCATAGTGATTGGAATTGTTGTGTGACCGTACGATATATAACCGCATAGAAATCTATACTGAGACCAATTGAATTTAAATAAATTATATTCTCTCTCTTTTAAACCGACAATACGTACATCCCGCACCCAACTTGTTTCCTTCGTACCCTTTCTCTTCTCTAAGAAGCTATCGAACAAAAATATCTGAGGCAAGTTTTAATACTTCGAAGTATCGCGTCTCCTTCCATTTCTCTCAGAACAAATTAACTTCAACAAAACAAAAAAATGGCTGAAGGAAGTAATTCCCGCATTCGAAATTTATACCCTCCTCTCCTCTTCAAATCAAATCCCTTAGCTCTATGCTCAAAGCCTAATCGAACTCACGGAAAATAATTGAAGCCAAATCGAATCGCGACCTCAATTCGTTTTTGGGGTTAGGGTTCTTTGTTCAAGGCGCTGCTGTCAGGGAAGCTTCGCGATCGGGGTCGACGAGGGCAAGAGGGTAGTCGCGACTCGAAGTCGATCGTGTGTTGGTCGTTCTAGGGTTTCGTAAATCAACGCCTTCGAAATCTCATCGCTGCATACTTGGCTATTCCATCAGCCATCGCGGCTCATCCTTGCCTCCTACGCGATATTTCTGCTGCTGATTCGAAGTTCTGCTACAGTCTCTTTACTGCCACTGCTAATTAATTTCGACTTGAGGTGATGATATGGCCGGTGCATAGTCGCGAAGTGTTTTGTATTCGGTCGTTCTAGGGTTTCGAGATGGAGATCGGTGATGCAGTTGAGGCGTGGGCTGGAGGACGTGCGCGACCCGAGAAGATAGGATGGAGGGCTCGCATGGGCTTGTTGGACAAAGGAGATGGTGAAGATGGGTTCTTCGGGGCAGTGGTCTCGTACAGGAATTAGGAGCCGTAGCTCATTGGATTTGGTTTCCAGAACGAATTAAGGTAACTCAAATTTTTGATTTAATGTTACTCAAGTGAAAAAAAAGAGATTATCAGTTTAAACTAAATTTCTTAGTTAATTAAATTAATAAAGGGTAATAATTGTTCGGTTAATTCAAGTGTAATAAACTATTAGTTAATCCAATTAAAATTTATCAAACGAAGATTTATCGTTCAAACTGTTCGAATATTGATAAAGCATCCAATGTTTTTACAAGGGCAAAAATCAGGAAACAAAATCGAGATTGAAGTGGATTGCAAATTTAAGGGGACAAAGGTGAGTTAATCTCACTCAGTTAAATTTAAATTTAAATGGTTAAATTTAAATAATTTATTGAATGGTTGATTTGATTGATGTGATATATATAGTAGTATATACCAATATATATATATATATTGGCATATGTATATATTGGAGTTGTTGATATTCCCGCATTATATGGCAGATGAGACCCTATGCGCCGCATAATAGCGGATGATATTTTATAAAACCCATATACCGCGATATTCCACCTCGAAGTGGAATTGGTATTGTGCTAACATCTGTGGATGTAGGAGAACAGGTTGGAGGGATCCGACTGGATTCCTTAAAATATTTAATTTTGTTAAATATTCTGTGATATGATTGTTGATATCCTGTGATGATTTATATTGGATAATCTAGTTGGATTGAATTTCCCAGTATAATGAGTTATCAAAAGCAATTGAATTGGATTTTTGGAAAGAAATAAAAGAGTAAAATTAAGTTAAGTAATTTTAGTGAATTCGAATAAATTAAATATGGAAAAGAAATTTTTTGAATAAATAGAGAAATATTGAATTTAAAGAAAACTTATGTGATGTTATTTAAAGGGATAAAAATTTATTTTAATTCAATGTTTAAATGTAATTAAAAAGAAAGAAGGAATTTGGGAAATCTGAAACTTGTGTTTCGTTTTAAAGATTTTAAATCATAATGAGAAATAAAACCTGGAAGTTAATGAATTTGGAAATAAATGGATTAAGTAAAGAAATTTATTTCAAAGTAAAATAAATTGGGAAATCAATTATAAATTTGATTTAAATACTTTGGGATTTGGAATTTAAAGAGAAATGAGATTTTGGAGATATAAACTGGGTTTATAAAGTAAAATAAAATATCAGTGGATATTTGAAAATATAAATTCAAGGTGGGAATTTATAAAGGGATATGAATTGGTTTAAAAATAAATGTTGATTTATTTTTAAAAGATGTGAAGAGAAGTGTATTTCCTTGGATTGCCAAGTACGTTTTTCAAAGCAATTTTAAATATAAGTTAAAAGTTTTAATATGTTTTAAAAAGCATATTTTAGAAAATTGATTATTTCTAAATGTTAAAATTTTAAAGTAAGTATTTTTCAAAAATCTATTATTGTAGTAATTATATAAAAGTGATTGGGTTTTATGTTTTAAAAAGAGAAAGTTGGATTATATTTATAAAATGGTTTTATTTTAAATATTCTCAAAGTATATATTTTAGCAAAGTATTAAAGGTAGTTTTAAACTTCGATGTTATAAAGTATATTTATAATAAAGTGTTTTTAAATTATTTTAAAATCTAAAAATATTTTGTACTTGGTGTTTCAGAGGAAATAAATATTTGGGGATGTATTCCGTAAGCGGGAATTGTTTTAAAATTGTTTTCAAATGAGTTCGAAAATTCAGAAATTTATCTTGGAAAGATATTTGAGGTTAATAAATAATAAATAATGTGGGAAATTATTTATTTTGTGATGGTTGCTTGTGGATGTTGATTGATAGTTAAATAACCGACTATCAATATTGGCCAAATGCGCTAATCGTTTCGAAGAGACCGGGATCGAGATTAATTTCTCGAAAACCACTTCGATCCGGTTTGTACGTTTCGTGGGAACGAGTTCGGAGTCGAAGATGGAGCAGTGAAGTGCAAGGGCTAGTCGCTACTAATCCTGAGGATATTTCCAAAATGGATGTAGTAGGAATAGTGCCTTCGGTTCCGTTCGAACCCGGGACGGACTTGTATGGACGAATGCTTGCGAAACATCGTCAGGTGGACGATGGGCATTCTAAGGGATATGTTCTGAAAATGTATCGTTTAACCTCGAACCTCATCAACCGAGAATGACTGAAAATCAGGGGTTATGCAGCAAGGCTTCGTGGGTAGCCCCCACTTGAGAGTAAGGTCATCCCTGTCTAGATGTCCCTTTTATTTCGGCTTAGTGTTGCGGTTGCTGATCCCAACCGTGGGGTGATCTTATTTGGAATTATCCAGTAAGGGATGATTCCGGCCTTGTGTTGCAGGGGAGCGGGCGTACTCCTCGGTACTGTGATCTAGGCCACGTACTGTGATAGGTGGTACCCCAGTGCCTAGTCATTCGTTGGAAATCCATTCTCCCTACGTGCCTGTACGGTTTTGATTATGCCCAACTATTGTTGAAATGTGAGATGCAAGCATTTCAGCTAGATTCTATTTTACTTTCTGTAGACACTATTATAATATCAGAGGATTTTGATATAAAGTGTTTAGCTATCGTAAGGTAAAAACCCGACATGTTTATTTGTGGCGTGGTCTTACGAGATGCTTTTGTTTTCAAAAGATTTTGAAACTTTAATAATCAAATTGAGTGTGATTTTCTCACGCTGGTATTCCAGACTGACTCGGGTATTGTTTTATATGATGCTCGGGTCAGACCGAGGTAAACAGGTTCAGGTTATAGCTGTGGAGCTCAGGAGACGAGGTGGATGCCGATACGTACTCCCGTACTTGCTATTATTTTTCCACTGTGTATTCAGTTGTATGTTATGGTTGTTGATGTACTCTGATGATATATTGTATAAACAGATATAGTTTTTGATTTGTGTAAAGATCTGTTGATATATATTATATTTTATTCCGCTACGATGGTTAGATTCTGATGTTGTTTTCTATTTTTCTTCTTCGACCTCTTCTTCTTTAGCACAAAGGGTTCGATTTTCCGGGTCTGGAAAGTCGGGTCGTTACATCAAGCGACCTAGTGGTTGCGACTTAGAGGTGTTCACGTGTTAGCATTAAACAAGGCCAAACGACCTAGTAGAAAACAAGGTCTAACGACCTATCACCAAAGTGCCGAGCGACCTAGCGGCACAATGCCAAGCGACCTAGGTGAGCGACCTAAGCATAAGGCGCGACCTATAATGTTTGAGCGACCTAACTAGGCGAGCGACCTAAGGGATAAACAAGTCGAGCGACCTAACTCATGGCCGAGCTAAACAGTGGAATGGCAAAACAGGGGCGAGCGACCTAAGGGACTCGCGACCTAAGGGGTACGCGACCTAAAGAGTCAAAGGTCTAACGACCTAGTGGCCTTGCGACCTAAGTAGGATGGCCCCGCGACCTAAAGTATTAACACGTGAGCGACCTAACGTTATAAAGGCCAAACGACCTAATGCTTAACTCGCGAGCGACCTAGTTGACGAAAGACCTAAGCTGCAGAGAGGATTTAAGGCCAGACGAGTTAATTCCCATCGACCTATCATACGAGCGACCCAGCGACCTAACTCCAGGCGAGCGACCTAGCGACCTAACTCCAGGCGAGCGACCTAAGGCCAGAGCGAAAATCTGCAGACAGAGGCTTCGAGACAGTGTGACCTAAGGCCCAGACTTTGCCAAAAACGCTGAAAAATTGGGTTTCTCACCAATTCAATCCAAGCCATAAGCAAATGTACATGCTAATGCGATAGGGAATCATTCCCAACAGCCCAATGACAGTTATAGGCAAGATGTAAGATAAAAATCTCATCTTTTCACTAAAATGGATGAAGATGAAGCTTGAGAGTTAAGCAAGAACAACCACAAGCTTGAATCTATGTTCTTCACTTGAATTTGGAGTAGATGTTGGATTAGCAATGAAGAAGAAGACTTTGGAGTTTTAATTTCCTATTCCATCCACCATTTTTGATAAAGCTTCAATGTTTATGCAAGTAGAGATGAAGTAATGAAGGGAAGGAAGGGGTTGGGCTGAGTTAACAAGTGGTTCAGCCCAAACTAAAGGTCCAAAGTAAAAAGTGACGAAAATTCCGCTATCTCCAAACATATCAAAGTTTACACTTAAAAAGATCGCAAATGTCATTTTGAACTCAACGGGAGTGGTCTCAAGTTCTAATTTGACTGTATGCAAAAAGTAGCTTTTCGGACCAAAATCCGATTAACGATAAAATATTTAAATATAAAATCGATAAATATGCGGGTTGTTACAATTCATCTGTAAAATTTCTTGCTTCGTTTATAAATACCATTTAAATTTTTTAGATAACATCTTTATAAATATATGTAAACTATTTGAAAACGATTATTTACATCATTACTTATATTTAAAAAGAAGTTATTGAAAACCTTAAATCCATCATTTATAAATTTTATTAGTTTTAAATCTCAAAATTCTTTTAAACATCATTAATAAGTCAATAATCATTAACTTTAAATATGTTTTATTTAATTAATAACTTATCATAATATTTAACACTAATAATTTACTATTAAACCATGTTATACATAAATAAACAATACTTTAAATATTTTAAAGTATTTAGAAATGAAAAAATGACCAAAATATCTTTTATATAATACTTTATCAAAATACTTTTATAACTCGATGTTTTAACAAGTTTATCCTCGTTCTTGCAGACTCTGGTCGTACGTTGATTAGGCGTAAGACTAGAAATATCCAAGTACTTATTAGACTTGTTTCAACACCTGGTGAAAAATACTTAAAAACAGGTATGAGAAGTACCGCTTAAAATCTAATGTCAAATGACGATGTTACGATAGCAGTGGCCCGTTGCTGATCCAGTGTTTACGCAATAGACACAAAACTTTCTAGAAGATCCTTCCACCTTCCGGATTCCAGAAAAATATCGTAGCCATTTCGTAAACAAGGGACCATCGACCCCTGCTGCAGTGGTAACTGATGATTCAATGATTTACACAATGGATGCACTTCCTTTTCGGAAGATCCGTAAACAACAGATCCCAGGATCGAAAGCGCCTCCATTTCATAAACTAAAGAACCATTGTAACAACCCGCATATTTTACGATTGAATATTTAAATATATTTTTTATTTAAATATTTCATCGTTAGTCGGATTATATTCCAAAAAAGCTACTTTTTGCAAACAGTCAAATTAGGACTCGAGACCACCCACATTGAGTTCAAAATGACATTTGCGACCTTTTTGAGTATAAACATTGATATGTTTGGAGTTAGTGGAATTTTTCTACTTTTTCACTTTGGGCTTTGGTTTGGGTTTCAGCCCTATATCCTAACTCAAACACTTAGCTCCACCCCCACTTATCTTCATTCACTTCATTTTCCTAACACTTTCAAGCTCTAGATAAAAATGGTGGAGGATAAAAAGAATTAGAATTCCTAAGCCCTAGTTCTATTTGCAAATCAAGTTCTAGCTCCAAATTCAAAGAAGAAGCTTTGGTAAGCCTTCTCTTCATCTTCTCCAACTCGTTCTCTTTTCAATCTCAGAAATTCCTAAACCTAACTTAGGAAATGTTTCTCTTTTAAGCTTAGATTCAAGCTTGTTGAGTTAGAATTGAAGAGTGATTGTTCTTGTCATTGCTCTATAGCTTCTTCTTCCTTGTTTCGTGTAAAAAGGTGAGATTTTTATCTCACATCTTAGTCTATAATTATCTTTGAGTGTTAGGTATGAATTCCTAACTCTTATTCATGTGCATTTTCTTTGATTTGGATTGGTTTTTGAGAATATTCCAATTTTTGGTGTTTCGAAGTTAAATCTTTAAAAATCATAGCTTTGGTGTTTGATCATGATTTTGTGGTGCATCGGAGAGCCTATAGGGCCGGGTAGTCGACAGGCATAAATCCTTAGCGCATTGCTCGTCCGGTTGCGAAGTGGTAGAGTTTGCTCTTCATTTAGTTAGGCTTGAAAGTGCATGAAACAGGTTCCGGTTGTTAACCCCTCTTCGACTCACGACCTAGCAGCATGCCGAGTTAGGAGCCTGCCGACTTAAGAAGGTATGCCGAGTTAAGGTGCTTGCCGACCTAAGAAAGAAGACGACCTAACAACTCAACAGGCTCCGACCTAAGGAAAGCTCTGACCCAACAGTTGCCGATCTAACTACTGAGAAGAGCTGCCGACTTAAGAGTTGTGCCGACTTAGGAGTCTGCCGATTAAGAAGATCTGTGACTCAGGAGTTAAGACCGAGCTAAGAAGGATGCCGAGTTAGGAGCC
This sequence comes from Allium fistulosum, assembly GCA_030737815.1. Taxonomy (NCBI): domain Eukaryota; kingdom Viridiplantae; phylum Streptophyta; class Magnoliopsida; order Asparagales; family Amaryllidaceae; genus Allium; species Allium fistulosum. The sequence goes on from CM060906.1 coordinate 1,045,207,730, forward strand.
TGCCGACCTAGCAAATTGTGAGTTAGCAAGGCCTGCCGAGTTAACAGATTGCCGACTTATGGGAACTTGCAGACTTAACGAGTTAAAAAGTTTAACGACTTATGACTTAACTTGCCCAGCGACCTAAGGCTACAGGAATGTCACGACCTAAGGGGAGTCGCGACCTAAGGAAGCTTGCGACCTAAAGACTCCGCGACCTAGTAGTACTGCGAACTAAAGGTTACGACCTAAGGAAGATTCCGAGTTACGAAATGCTCCGATTTAAGGAGGTTCCGACCTAACGAGTCACCGACTGATCTTAAGTCTTCAGCGACCTATCATAAACCGGCAGCGACCTATACTAAGTCGGCGACGACTTAAAGACTTAGAGAAATTTCCTGAGTCCAGATCAGCTCCTATAAATACCCCATTACTTCCAACATGGAGAGGACTGGGGGGGGCCATTCATTTCTCCAAGCGCCGTTACGCTGTGGAAGCCTCCTCTCATTCAGCAATCAAAGATCTTCAAGCATTCGAGACACTACAACGATCTTCGAGAAGAGCTCCTAACATCCAACGCGGATTCGTCGAGTTTCATCATTAAAGATCGAGCTAGTAGTCAAGAGTGATTTCATGATCAAATTGTATTGTATTTAGAGAGATATTGTATCGAATTGTAATCAAATCAGCAATAAAAGACTATAAAGTGGATGTAGGCTCAATTACGGGCCGAACCACTATAAATCTGTTGTTCATTTACTGTTTTTCTGCTATTCTCAGCTAATATTTTTGTTCCCGTACCAACGGGTGGTGCTTTCACAAGTTTATTACACACACCGGGTGTTAGCGTTCATTTTTTACCGTTAACATTTTGGTGCTTTCATTGAGAGTTGAACTCAGGCAATCATCCACCGTTGCTTCGCAAAGATTCATAAAAAGAACTTCTCTTTAAAGACCAGATCTGAAATAATGGCTCCTGGAAGAAGAGGTAGACCTATCAGATCCGGAAACGCTCACGAAGGAACTTCCGTTTCCCCAATAACAGACCAAGCAACTCCAACCGTTGGGGTCACCAGGGCTGAATTGGATGACGTAGTTTCTGGATTATATCAACAAATTGAAACTCAAAACGCTTTGATGATGGATAGATTAATTGCTCTGCTCGGGGCAAATCGTCAACCAGAAAACCGTCGAACTACTCTTCCTGAAATGCCACCTTTCCAAGCTGATGGTTCTATGCCGCAACCAACTTGTCATGAGCAGATGCCCGGGCAGAATTCCGAGGGAAGAACTAATACTTGCCCGGAGGTGTCTTTGAACAATAAGGAGTACCTGTCTGAAATGGTTGGCCGCATCATGAAAGAGAGCATGCAAAGGGAAGAGAATGAGGCTGACTGGGGATTTGCGCCGAGCAGAACTCCGTTTACTGAAAGGATCCTAAGAGCGGAGTTTCCAAGGAAATTTGCACCTCCTACTATCCAAGCCTATAGGGGAACCAGTGACCCTAATCATTTCCTCTACAAGTACGATTGGCATATGACTGGTGCAAGAGCATCAGACGAGATCAAGTGTCGATACTTTCCGGTATACCTAGAAGGGGTGGCTTTACTTTGGTTCACAAAGCTTCCAGTTCGGTCTGTAGATAAATTCTCCGACTTAACGCAAAAGTTTAAAGAACAGTTCAGATTGTATGCTTCAAAAGCTAAGGATATAATGTCACTGTCTAACCTTGAACAAGCGCCCGGAGAATCAATCAAATCTTTCTTGAGCCGTTTCAATATAGCTTTAGCCGAAGTAGAAAATGCAGAACCACGTATGATCCTGACTTATTTGATGAGAGCCATTGATAAATCGAGTGAATTTGGGATATGGTTAAAGATGAAAGAACCAAACTCACTTGATAAATTTTATAAAAAGGCCGATGAGTTCATTCGCCTTGAAAGCCTTTCTGCAACGTCAAAGGTGGTTACTGCCCAGACTAATAATGACAATGTCCCACCTAAGAAAAGAGAATCTGAAAGTCAGAAAAGGGAGAATGAAGGAGGAAAAAGCCAGAGAAATGAAAAGAAACCTCGCCGCTTTAATCCTTCGGACTTTACTCCTTTGACCGATACACCAAGAAATATCTTTTTTGCAACAAAAGACGTTGTCAGGTATCCTAAGCCACCTGAGATGACAAGAGGGGCAAAGCGTAATGGAAAATTCTGCCAATTTCACAATCAACCTGGCCATGACACTAACGAATGTCGCCAATTAAAGAAGGTGATTGAAGAATTGCTAGAGCAGGGTAAACTCCAACAATACGTTAAGAGAAGCGGAACCAATCCAACCTCATCCACTCGGGATCAACAACACCCTACCCATCAATCCGATTCTCACAACAACACTGCAGTGCAAGATTCAGAAAAGCTTGTCATTAATGCTATCACGGGGGGACCATACCCAGCAAGCAGAAGTTGGGATGACTACTAATCACTCACGAAACTGCGACTGGGGCATCTCTCGCTTTCTCTGACATGAAAATCCAAAAGCTATGAATCAAGCACAAATGGAAATCCAGCTTGGAGATTCTGAAACAGCAATAACTAGCATTCATTTTTACTTAACAGCATAGCTTAAATTTGTAAAGATAATGATGGATGTGTAACTTCTGCATTGTAAACCGCTGAGAAATCAGCGTGATTCAATAATAAAGAATCATGCATTGTGTTTTCTATTATAAAATGCCTGTTATATTTCGATGAGTAAATACTCTAAATGTATTGCTAAAATATCGATTTAATACTGTAGGTCATTAAAGCAAAGCTCACCCATCGCAAAGCTAAGCGGGCCTTGCAAACCATTTATTAAAGCAAATTCCAAGCAACAAAAAATTTCAAACTCAAATCCCATACAAGAGGAACTTCACATAAAAAGTTGACGGCTCCACTGTGTCAAGCCCTCGTTAACTGGTTGCGATCGTTGATATAAAAAGGCATCCAACCAAATAACTTGCGTTTACTCTGTGGAGTCATTCAACAGTGAAGTCTACTTCTTCAGATAAAGAAATTCACTTGCAAAAGAAAGAGACACGCGCTTGGAAATGATGATAAAGGATCGCAGATTGGTGGATGATGGTACAACATGAGCAGGCAGACATGGAAGCAGCCAAAGGAAGGTATGCCTCTCAACAGGAAAGCAGGTAGATCCACTAAAGGGATAACTTCCCAAGCAGAAGGAATAAGACCCTCACTGGCTGATTGTGATGCATCCAATCAGGCAGCTTGTGTCCATCCCATGGATCTACTTGCACCTAAGACGCAACCTTCCTGGCACGCCAACCAATTGATGCTCCTTCCCAAGGATCAACAAAGCCCTCTAACCAGGCACGCCAATAAATGGAGAACTTTCCTCAATCAAAAAGATCGGTGGGACTACCAAAGGGGCACCTTGTTAATTGATTGCAATCGTTTGTACAAACAAACATCCAATCAAACAACTTACGCTTGTCCCGTAGACCCCTCCGACCATGAGAAAGTAACTTCCAGGCAATCACAAGACCTCTTCGGAGGCACAAGCCCTTTTCGGAGGCACAAGCCCTCTTCGGAGGCACAAGCCCTTTTCGGAGGCACAAGCCCTCTTCGGAGGCACAAGACCTTTTTGGAGGCACAAGCCATCTTCGGAGGCAAAAGCCCTTTTCGGAGGCACATTTCACCCGTGTAGAAGTGCAAAATGCTTCTCTTCGGAGACCCACTTCACCAGAGATGAAATACCAAAATTGCTTCTCTTCGGAGACCAAAACTGCTTCTCTTCGGAGACCAAAACTGCTTCTCTTCGGAGACCAAAACTGCTTCTCTTCGGAGACTAAAATCGCTTCTCTTCGGAGACCAAAAGACCTCTTCAGAGGCGTACTTCACCTTGCTTGAAGTACCAAAAATAAACCCTTTATCGGGGCACGAAAATCAAAACCTTCTTCAGAAGCTCATTTCACTGTACAGGAAAATTCACTTTCAAACAAATAAAAGTGATCATTCCCAAAAGTCGAAGTTTTCTTCAGGAAGAAAAAGAAAATAAAAATTTCTCCAAAGACAAGATATACTCTATTAAAAGCAGAATAATTCTTCCCTGAAAAAGTGGAAAGTTATTCTCTAAAATAAGAGTATCGGTCTTGTGAAATCAAGAAATATTATAATATACTTGTGGTATGGGGGCAACATTATACAATTCAGTTACATTAATGAAAGTAATATACAAGCAACATACCACAAGTTCATTGCAATATCACGTAATAAAGATGTGGAGTAAGTGCGTTCTTAAAACACAGACCAAAAATTTGTACAAGCGAAAAGAATCATTTACTCTACACTTCAAATGAAAAACAGATGTATTCCTACATACACAAGGATTTGTACAAGAAAAATATCTATTTATTTCAACACTATGAGAAATTTTTACATTGTACAGGTTACAAAAAGAAGCGGAGACCGGAATCCGCACAATCCCCGGTCAATACAAAAAGCAGAAAATGCAAAATCAAACTCATTTCCCCTTCTTCCCACCCTTGGAACTTTTACCCGGCCTGGTAATTAGCTTCGTAGGCCGCGTTGGAGAAGAAGGAGAAAGAGACTCAGCCGGATCAATCTCTGCCTCATCTCCAGCAGCAGTAGAATTCTTCTTTCCTTTCTTCGAAACCACACGTTTCCCCTTCTTCTTGGAAGAAGATTCACTCCCCGGAGTAAGAAATGTAGAAAGTTTTGTGTCATAGTCGAAAGACCGCTTCGGGGTCTTCTCGCTATCTTCCAGATCTTCTGCTTTCTGTTCTTCGGAAGCAGATGGTTCGTCCAAACCTTGAAGGGCTGCTATCGGTTCTTCCTGTGAACCTGGTTGAGAAGCTGGAAGAGGAGTAACTTGAGAAGAAGGAATGGCAGCTGAAGAAGGAAGAATTGGTGCAGTTTCCGGCGCGACTACTGCATAATAAAAGAAATCAAAATTAGTATTCCTCGAGAAAAAAGAAGACCGTGAATCGTCAAAGTTACCTGGAGAAGCCGGTTTGGCAAGGTCAATCTCAAATTCCCGAGCCTGAAAGTCCTTCATTGCCTCCTCTTCTGTAGGAGTGGTCACAACTGGAGGTGAAGGATGAGAGCTGGAATCCATAATGTTTGCATCAGCCGAAGTGGAAGCATGAACAGGGGCAGTTAAAAGAGCTTCCTCTTTCGAGAGTTCTTCTCCCAATGATTCAGCCCGTGCCCTGGCAAGCTGCTCCTTCCCTCTAACCAGAGCGGCGCGAGCCTCATCATCAAGATAGCGAGCCTCAAATTTTGCTTCCTCAAATTTTGCTTCATCATAGCCGGCACCTTTAAACATATCAAGCGCGGCTTCCCACACTTCAGCCAGAGTGATTTCATAATCTGGACCCAGAAAAGCAAGGCTCCCACGACCCAGAACGCAGTGTAAATAAAAGTCGAATAAGGTAGAACTGATGCTTGCTTTCGTCGCCTCATGTGACTGTTCAATCGCTTCTTTTTCGGCAACAGCAGCAACCCTACCAGTAATAGCCTCATCACGAGCTGCCTCAGCTTTAGCAAGTCGAGACTTTAGTAACTCAATTTCCATGTTCTGGGATGTGACCTTTTCCCGCAGTTCGGCGTTTTCTGCGCGGTACTTCTCTTTAACGTGCTGTTCGGCGGCAAGCTTCATTTCTACATCTCTTTGTGCAGCGTGTGCGTCCCGCACCTGCTTCTGGAAGACTTCTTCTTTTTGAGTATATGATGCAGAAGAAGAGGCGAGATTTTCCTTAAGCTGCTTAACTTCAGACGCAAGCTTTGCATTGTCGTCTGCAATACTCGTCATTTCCGCATCATGCTGCTTACGCCATTTGTCCCATTCTGCTTTATCATTCTCCATCGTCATCATTGCCTCAAGGTTAAGGTGGTTGACCCTTTGAAGTTCATCAACCAACTTCTGCCATCCAGACATTCTTTCAATATCAAGCTTGACGGCGTCGACATTTCTCAGCATTGCCTGCTTATCAATGGGAACCAAATCTAAGTCAAAGCGGACTCCTCTTAGACACCAATTCGGAAATCGGCTCTGAAGCGTTGGAGGGCCGTCTTTAGCTTGATATTGTGGCCTGTTAATGATGGTTTGAATGTCAGTTTCCTTTAGAGGAGGAGAACCGGCCGGAATGTCAGAAGAAATGGGAGCATTGGTCTTTTCAGAAATAGCAGACGGTCACTTGGCTTGGACCGTTTGCTCGATTCATCAGTAATTTGAGTCTTCCCTTTGTCATCATAAGTTTTTCGTTTATGAGAATCGTAAGTTTTGTAGGAAGAATCGTATCGATCAGCATCCCTTCTTCTCTGCCGCTGCTCATAGTCCCATTTTTCTTGAGCCTTCCTTTGGGCCCGTTCCTCATCTGTCTCTCTCTGGTCACCAAGATATTTCCTGAAGTCATAGGATCCACGGCCTCCATGGCGCTGAAATGAGCCATAATATGAGCCGGAGCGTCCCATCGGAGAATCTGAAAACAGGAAAGAAGTAAAGTTTAGAAATTTCCAGAAGGAAAAAGTAAATGCTTATAAGTGCAGAAAAATCCTAAGTGTGTGCGGCGTGCGAACTACGCGCGTCAAACTACAAACCACGCTTTAGTACAGGAACGGAGACGACAGGTGTTGAAGGTGTCGAGATTTGTTTCAAAGAGGAAGTCGCTTCAATGACGGGAGAGTTTGTCTTTGGAATATTATCCTTGAAAAGCTCCTGAGAAGTAATCATAATGTCACTCAAGCCATCAAAGGTGTCATCGCCCAAGTGTTCGGCAGATTTCTCCTTCTCAACTTCCACATCAGTTGATTTTTCAGAAGCTCGAAGATTCTCTTCTTCCTCAATGATTGGGGGAAGTGCCGACTTGCCAGCTAACCCTACAACATCAGTGGATCCAGAACACTTTATCAAAGCAGCATCCATGACAAGTGTTTTTGATGCAACTTCTTCCGCAGAAACTGGGGCATTTGACGCCTCTGCTTGAGAACCCGAAGCAGCCGATGTTTCCGCATCAGAGCTAGGAATTTCATGAATTCGAGTCGACCTGGAAGGGTGTAGAAGCCCAAATTGGTGCAAAAGCTCATCATCTAATAGAAACTGGATACTCCTCTCCTCCACAGGCACCGCCATAAGCCTCTCGAAAGTCACTTTGTGACTGAGATTTTTAGAAGGAGAAGGAAGTGCTAAAAAAAAAAAAATCGAAGTTAGCACTTGATAATCCGAACTTCGGTAAGTTTGAAGGAACATAAGAGACAAGTGCAAGTGATCTTACTCCCTATTCTCCAAATAGCATAAAACCCAGGAGGACAGCGGACATAAAAGAACGGGCTCAGGAAACTGTGAACACTTTCAGGGAGACCGGTGATCAACTTACGATTCCTCGCACTCCTTACGACTATGATGGAGGGATGATCTTTATTCTTGGCAAAGGTGCAAAGATAGCGAATTTCTCCGAAGGTAGGAAAGCGGCCCAGCGTTCTCCTAAAAAGCACGCATAGTCCCAGCAAGATGGCGTAGCCATTGGGATGTAACTAAAAAGGGGAGATAGATAGTTGGAGAAGAAGTTCTCGAATGCAGTCATTGAATGGGGGAATAGCTCCGCTTAAGCACATTTGGCGGTTAACTGCAACGAAGCCACAAGGCGGCCTGTCAGCAGTATCATTTGTTTCGGGAAGCAAAGCGTCAGCTTCAGCAATGCCAAACTGGATGCATAGCTGACGAAAGGCTTTATGGCTCAAGGTAGTAGGAGTCCTCTCTGGAGGATCGTTCAGCGGGATAGCAACTGGAAATACATCTTCAGCTTGCTCTGTTCCTTCTTGTGGAGAAGACATTCTACACAATCAGCTGAATGTTCAAATGTGAAGGTGCACGTTCCCTAAAAGTGTGAAGTGTTGTGCAAAAACTAATGAAAATAAAAGACAAGCATAACTGGAATTAAATTAGTTGATAATCAATCGATTACAGAATTTCAGAACTTGTCAATGATCAAGTGCAGTGTTAATACAGACAAGTCAGTTTCATTTGACTATTATGATTTTGTTTTAATACTTCACTTGAATTGGTTATTGTACAGCATCTCATTCATATTCACTTAATTTAACTTTCTCTTTACCAACTAATCTGTCATTCGATATGGGCAGTCAGTGACAGTATATTCGTCCCAGTATTCTGTGAATGATTGTTTTAAGCAGGATTGTTAGTTTGCAAAATTGAAGCAATCCGTAAAAAGAAATACATGCAATATGGTTTATAGTTCAACAGTTCAAAGTCCAGGCAAAGTTTAAAAGTCATCTGCTTAGTTTGCTGAAAACCCAAGTATTAACTCGGTGACGACTTAAGAGATTCCCTATGGGTCTAGGTCGGCAGTCCCCGAGTCTTAGGTCGAATAAAGGAACAAAAAATTAGTTCGAGGCAACCAGAAATTCTCTAAGTCCTAACTCGGCTGCGACCTAAAGCCCAACAAGTTCTAGGTCGGTCACGACCTAATTCAAGAAGCTGTGTGATAAGTTAAGTCGGGCTGCGTGCAAAAGGTCTCAAGTCAGAACGGCATGAATGTCTAAGTCCTAGCTCGGCCACGACCTAAGGCTTATGTCGGCAAATAGTTAAGTCGCAAGGAAAACTGGGCTGCTGAGATAGTTAGGTCGCATGAATGTTTTGAGTCGTCTCAAGCTACTTCTCCTCCACCATAAATTTCACCTCCTTCCACCAATCAACTCGAATTTCACCGTTCCCTTCATATCACAAAGTCGCTGGAACAACAATTCAACACATCTCCGATCTGTCATAAACCTGACCTACTGTCATGCGTTCGTAAATCACATCAACAACTAGTGACGATAAAAAATTGATCACAGCACGATTCAAAGTGAAGCGCGACGTATGATTCCGGTTCGGGGCTCGGAGGTTAGAATTCAGGGTTTAATGGCGAACGTGAAGTGAAAAAGGATCGAAAACGCTTACGCAATTGGATAGCAAGGGTGAATCGCTGGGTGATGGACTTGAATTTGTATTCGAAATTGAAGAACTTTGTTAATGGCGGCACAGGAAGTTGGAACAGGTGAAGGAAGAGAAGGGACGGCTTAAGCTATTTACTCACTGGGGCAGTGAAAGACGAATCGACACACGGTGTACGACCTAAGGCATTTGTTAAGTCGGCACCGACCTAACCAAAGAGTTAAGAGAATCGAAGCATACGACCTATGGCTTAGGCATATACTTCGAGGGGCAAATGTTAACCCCTCTTCGACTCACGACCTAGCAGCATGCCGAGTTAGGAGCCTGCCGACTTAAGAAGGTATGCCGAGTTAAGGTGCTTGCCGACCTAAGAAAGAAGACGACCTAACAACTCAACAGGCTCCGACCTAAGGAAAGCTCTGACCCAACAGTTGCCGATCTAACTACTGAGAAGAGCTGCCGACTTAAGAGTTGTGCCGACTTAGGAGTCTGCCGACTTAAGAAGATCTGTGACTCAGGAGTTAAGACCGAGCTAAGAAGGATGCCGAGTTAGGAGCCTGCCGACCTAGCAAATTGTGAGTTAGCAAGGCCTGCCGAGTTAACAGATTGCCGACTTATGGGAACTTGCAGACTTAACGAGTTAAAAAGTTTAACGACTTATGACTTAACTTGCCCAGCGACCTAAGGCTACAGGAATGTCACGACCTAAGGGGAGTCGCGACCTAAGGAAGCTTGCGACCTAAAGACTCCGCGACCTAGTAGTACTGCGAACTAAAGGTTACGACCTAAGGAAGATTCCGAGTTACGAAATGCTCCGATTTAAGGAGGTTCCGACCTAACGAGTCACCGACTGATCTTAAGTCTTCAGCGACCTATCATAAACCGGCAGCGACCTATACTAAGTCGGCGACGACTTAAAGACTTAGAGAAATTTCCTGAGTCCAGATCAGCTCCTATAAATACCCCATTACTTCCAACATGGAGAGGACTGGGGGGGGCCATTCATTTCTCCAAGCGCCGTTACGCTGTGGAAGCCTCCTCTCATTCAGCAATCAAAGATCTTCAAGCATTCGAGACACTACAACGATCTTCGAGAAGAGCTCCTAACATCCAACGCGGATTCGTCGAGTTTCATCATTAAAGATCGAGCTAGTAGTCAAGAGTGATTTCATGATCAAATTGTATTGTATTTAGAGAGATATTGTATCGAATTGTAATCAAATCAGCAATAAAAGACTATAAAGTGGATGTAGGCTCAATTACGGGCCGAACCACTATAAATCTGTTGTTCATTTACTGTTTTTCTGCTATTCTCAGCTAATATTTTTGTTCCCGTACCAACGGGTGGTGCTTTCACAAGTTTATTACACACACCGGGTGTTAGCGTTCATTTTTTACCGTTAACACCGGTCGACCGAAATTCCTGTCCGGTCGACCGACTGACTACTAGAGCACTTCTTTGGCACTGGTCCGGTCGACTGGCATACTGAGTCCGGTCGACCGACCAGCATCCCATGGATTTTTCGGGTCTGAGTTCGGTCGACCGAACTCAGTGAGTCAACCGACCGACGTGCTCCTATTTGCCTATTATGCCTATTTCTGTCTATTTCGCTTGGTTTCCAAATTTAATCGATTCATGTTGATTCCCATTTGTTGTTATCATCTATTATTGACGTTGATGACTTCTTCTTCGGGATTTTTGAGAATATTCATTTTGATGGATTCGGCATCGATTTCTTGGGATTTTATTCACGTCTTCGAATGTGAATCTTGATGACTGGTTGTTTCTACAATCGTTTTTGTGATTTGTCATTTTAAAATTATAAAGGTTTTTATACTAGTAGTAAATATTCAAACTCTTTTACAAAGATGATTTCAACTCTATTTTTAAACATAAAGCTTGTTTTCAAAACCGTTTTCCAATCTATTAGTATATACAAACCTTTACCTCATTCGTATGAGAAAATATAATTAAATGGCTTAGCAAAACAAGTGGTATGAAACGCTTGCGTTTACTTCATCGGTTAATTTTTGGACTTGTTCGATTGAAACTCTTGTGACAATTTTCGAGTGGAAATCTACAATTTGTTCGTAAATATTTAAGTTAAGCTAGTGGTTATGGGACATGAAGTTAAACTCATATATTTACTAGCTTAGTGTAATTCACACTTTTTGTTGATCGATGATGATCATTTAGTGATTTAGACTAGCGATGTGCGATGTCTATTTGTCCACGAGGGAGACTAAACCCCGTTTCTGTGGAACTTCGGTTCAATTTGGCGGGGTAGCGACCCGTGGTCTTCGGACCATTTGTGGAGCTTCGGCTCAATTTTTATGGTTAGCGACCATGGAATAGCGTTCCATTTGTGATACACGTGTTGGTGAGTTTTCATGCTCCCGTTTGTGATAGGCCTCCCCCCCTTTTTGATTTCTGGATTTCTATTTGATGATTTATAGAATTTGTGTGTTTCGCCTCTTTATGTGATTGGCAATCATATGTTTGTCAATATTTGTGGTATGGTGAATAAAATAAAGAATATGACATTCTTTTTGGTGCTTTGAGATTTATGAGATGTTGTATGATTTTTTGTTGTTTATATCATATTCGTTCTAGTGTGACAATATCATTATCATATGTTCTTATTATATCTCTGATTATATCTCATTCCTTTATCTGATATTTATAGCTAGACTGATCCGTTTATTATTTTCTTATTAAATAATACTCGGGTCAGACCGAGATGTTACAGGTGCTCCTGCTTGACTCCTTATCTAGGATCATCTTTTGACTTTCTTCTAACTACATTATATTTGTAGTTTTTGTGTTATACATTCGAGATATAGACTCCATGATGTATGCTTATTCTTTTGTCCAGCACTTGTATCTATTCTTTTGTGATATTGTGGATCTTGTTTGACCACTACTCTGACGTACACCTTTTTGGTGTTATATATTCATATATGTTTCTGCCTTTGTGATATGAACGTCTGTGACTGATTTATGTTATGTTTATTTCTATGTTTGTTTCCGAAGGTCCACTTAGCCACTGTGTAGTAGCTTTGAGTTTGTGTCGGTATGTCGGATTTTTCCCTAAAATGAAATGCATGTTGTACTATCTGACATATCGGTGCTCGCATAAGGCAATTGCACAGATGGTCGCTCCTCAACAGCCTTATTCTTCGCGCTAGTTGACAGCATTACCCAGTAGTGTTCTTGGCTAGCGTGAGCATAGAGGTGGGGCGTCACAGCTTGGTATCAAAGCCAAACTTTGGAACAATGTAGAATAATCTAGCAAGGATCATTGTCCTAAGTCTTTCTTAGGAATCATGCCATAGGATCTACTTCGAGTCATTGAACCCGTTCTATCCTATTTCTTTTTATGATGTCTTGTTTTATCAATCAAGTTTTTTTTATATTCATTCTGAGATTAATCTTTTTCTCTTTTCTTTCTTTCTTAAAGAAGAGAAATGGTTAGACCTGGCCGTCCCAGCGCCGGTCAATCTAGTGCTACTCCCCAGGATGGAGTATTCATGTCTGCTTAGCAACTTCTCGATCTTGTAAGAAATGCTCAAGCTATCGGACCTATTCCTGAGCCCACACATCCTAAGTCTGGGTTTGCACACTTGTGCAGTGACTATACGAATTTGGGTGGGAAGCCATTCAAAGGTTCCGAGAGCGTTATAGAAGTCCAAGCTTGGCTTCGATCATGCGACCGTATCTTTTCTCGCATGAATCTTATTGATCTTCATCGAGTCCAAGTGGCTTCTAGTATGCTCCAAGAAAGAGCATTAGACTGGTACGAACTTCTGATCTCCGAAATTATTGAAGCGGACCTTACTTGGGAGCAATTCCAGGAAAGGTTCGTATTAAAATTTGTACCGGAAGCCGAAAAAGTATCTTTAGCCCGACGCTTCATAGACCTTGTTCAAGGTGAATCTTTCGTGACGGACTACGTCGCTTCTTTCGAATCTCTATCAAAATATGGGGTCGAGTATATTAATACCCCATTGAAGAAAAACTAGAGATTTGTTTATGGCTTGAACAAGAGCCTCAAAAAGCCATTACTTGTGAAATTAGAAGTTTCTTTTGATCAACTTGTTGATATTGCTCTTCGGCTCGAAGAGGCAGATAGAGATAGTGAGGCCGAGGCCAAACCAAACATCAACAAGAAGAGACCTTTTAAATTCAAGCCTAATCCCAACAAAAAGGGAAAGCAAGCAACACCAATAGCAAATGCTCCTACCTTCCGCCGTGGAGAATGTTACAATTGTGGTTCTAAGGACCATTATGCAAACAAGTGCCCGAAGCCTCTTTTTTGCCGATATTGCAAGAGTTCGGGCCATACTTTATCTTTGTGTCCCAAACTTCAAGGCAAGAAGGAGGGCAAGCTTAATGTTGTACAAGCCCCTTCTAACACTTCTCGTGGTCAAGGTATTTCTCATTCTATCCTTGATGGTATTATTATATTTCGTGATCTACATATTCGAGTTCTTTTTGATACGGGTGCATCTCACTCTTTTATATCAAAAGAACTTGTTGATGCTTTGTCTTTGGATGTTATTGGCTTGATGACTTCTTTGAGAATTGCGAATCCGGTCGGCGGATCCGCAACACTCAGTTTATTATGTAAAGATGTCAAAATTATTTTATGTGATTACTCTTTCCGTGCCGATTTGCATGTTATGCGTTACCTTGGTTTCGAAATGATTTTGGGAATGGATTGGCTTAACCGTTATGAAGCCCATATCTTATGTCCGGAGCGGACAATATATCTTCGGCATCCTCAATCTGTTAAGCAGATTTCTCTCATTCTGAAAGATTCAGATTCCAATTCGAAAGCATCCTTGTATTCTCTAAATCCACATGATGACGATAATGATGACGAGGAAGATGTCATTTCTCTCATTCACATTGTTTGTGAATTTACCGACATATTTGAGCCCGTTCTAGGATTACCACCTAAGCGAGCAATCAGTTCCGAATTAATCTAGTCCCTGGAGCTCTACCTATTACTCGTCCTCCTTACCGCATGTCAAATAAAGAAAATGAGGAGATGCGCAAACAATTATCCGAATTGGAAGCGAAGCAATTTATTCAATCTAGTTCCTCTCCATGGGGAGCTTCAGCTATTTTTATGAAGAAATCTGATGGTACACTTAGGCTTTGCGTTGACTACCGCAAGCTTAACGATCTCACCATCAAGAATAAATATCCCTTGCCTCGGATTGATGATTTATTCGATCAACTTAGTGGTGCTAAGGTCTTTTCATAGTTAGACTTAGCAGCCGGTTTTCATCAGCTTCGTATTGCAGAGGATAACATTCCTTTGACATCGTTCCGTACACGTTATGGATCTTATGAATGGCTTGTTATGCCATTTGGTTTGACGAACGCTCCAGCTTATTTCGTCGACCTTATGAATCGAGTTTTTAAAGACTTCCTTGATCGATTTGTTCTCATCTTTATAGATGATATTCTTATTTATTCTAAAACCGAGGAGGAGCATGAAAATCATCTTCGTATTGTATTGGAAACTCTTAGGAGCAACCAATTGAAAGCGAAATTTTCTAAATGCCACTTTTGGCAATCTCGTGTGAAATTTTTGGGACATATCATTTCTGAATCCGGAATTTTCGTGGATCCTTCAAAGATTGAAGCGATTCAAAATTGGAAGAGACCGGAGAGTGTGACGGAAATTCGCAGCTTTCTCGGATTGGCGTGCTATTACCGTCAGTTCATAAAAGACTTTTCTAAGATTTCTGTACCTCTTACTAGTTTGACAAAGAAGGGAATTAAATACATTTGGTCAGACAAATGTGAAGCTTCTTTTCAGAAATTAAAAGAACTCCTTTTTGATGCTCCTATTCTTGTGATTCCCGATGGGAACCAAGATTTTATTGTTTATACCGATGCTAGTCGTGTTGGTTTGGGAGCCATTCTCATGCAAAAGGAACGTGTTATTGCTTATGCTTCTAGGCAATTAAAGCCTGCCGAGACTAGATATGCCACTCATGATTTAGAGCTCGCGGCTATTGTTTTCGCCCTTAGAATTTGGCGCCATTATCTTTTGGGAGAGAAATTTGTTCTCTACACCGATCACAAATCTTTGAAGTATTTATTTTCTCAAAAGGACCTTAATTTGCGTCAACAACGTTGGCTCGAGTTCCTGGCATCTTATGATCTTGATATTCTTTATACTCCCGGAAAAATCCTGTTGCCGACGCCCTTAGCCGAAAGCAGCAAGCGGTTGTTTCTATGATGATATCCGAATGGAACGATCTCGAGACTTTGTCTACTTGTGAGATTCGAGATCGTGAATCCGATTTATGTTCATCTCTTGTTTTATGTAGCCTTAAGGCTCATCCTTCTCTTTTAGACCGCATTCTTGAAGCTCAAATGCATGATCCCGAATTGGTTCTTCTTAGCCAAAGTTGTGGGGATAAAATTGATATTGAAAGGTTGAAAGACTTTGATATTGATGCTCGTGGCGGTATTCAAAAATTTGGTAGACTTATTGTGCCAAATATTATTGATCTTCATAAAGATATTTTAGAAGATTCTCATCGTTCTAAATTTACCATTCATCCCGGTAGTAGTAAAATGTACGCGGATATGAAGCGACTTAATTATTGGGAGAGAATGAAATCTGATATTGCTAACTTTGTTAAGCGTTGCATGACTTGCCAACTTGTCAAGGTCGAGCATCAAAGGCCAGGTGGGTTATTGCAACCATTGGAAATTCCAATATGGAAGTGGGATCAAATTTCCATGGACTTTATTGACTGTCTTCCCCGTTCTCGTTCTGGCCATGATAGCCTATGGGTGATAGTAGATAGACTTACAAAATCCGCCCATTTTATTCCCGTTCGGTCCAATCGGATCGTACCTATTTTGGCCAAACTCTTTGTCAAGGAAATCGTTAGATTGCATTTCCTACTTCTATTGTTAGCGATCGTGATCCATTATTTACTAGTGGATTTTGGAAAGGTCTTCAAAAAGCTTTGGGAACAAAGCTTAATTTTAGCACCACTTATCATCCGCAGTCCGATGGACAAACCGAGCGTGTGAATCAAACTCTTGAAGATCTTCTTCGTGCTTGTGTTCTTGACTTTGGTGGAAGTTGGGAAGATCATATTTCTCTTGTTGAATTTTCCTATAATAATAGCTTCCAATCTAGTATTGGTATGACACCTTTCGAGGCACTATACGGAAGGCCATGCCGATCTCCTTCATGTTGGCTTGAAGCCGGTGAGAAGCTGGTTTTAGGACCAGATTTTATTCGTGATGCCATAGAAAAGATTGACCTTATTCGTCATAGGAGGAAAGAAGCTCAAAGTAGACAAAAATCCTATGTCGATAACTGAAGAAGGAAATTAGAATTTTTTGTGGGAGATTTTGTGTTTATTCGTGTTTCTCCTATGAAGGGTGTTGTGCGTTGCAGTCGATCGGGAAAATTAGCACCTCGATATATTGGCCCATTTCCCATCACCGAACGCATTGGTGCCATGGCTTATCGCCTTTTATTACCGGCTCAGTTTTCTGCTATTCATGACGTGTTTCACGTCTCTCAACTATGGAAATACCTTTAAGATTCCGACACTATTCTTGAGCCCGGTGTTGTTGAAGAAATTGAAGTTTCGCCTAATTTGACTTATGAGCAACAACCTATCCGTATCATCGCTTCAGAGATTAAACGCCTTCGAAATAAAGATGTTCCTCTTGTGAAAGTTCAGTGGTCCTCAAATCCTAAGGATTGCTCTTGGGAATCCAGAGAATTCATCGAGCGAACACATCCGGATTTGCTCTCTCGTGCTCCTTAAGGTGAACTTCTTATTTCAAAAAGATTTCTTTTGTGTTGATATGCTTCTATGGTTGTCACTTTTTGTTTAATTATTCCTTAAGATTGCGAGGATGCAAATTCTTTAAGGAGGGGAGTCTGTAATAACCCGCATATTTTACGATTGAATATTTAAATATATTTTTTATTTAACTATTTCATCGTTAGTCGGATTATATTCCAAAAAAGCTACTTTTTACAAACAGTCAAATTAGGACTCGGGACCACCCCCATTGAGGTCAAAATGACGTTTGCGACCTTTTTGAGTATAAACATTGATATGTTTGGAGTTAGTGGAATTTTGCTACTTTTTCACTTTGGGCTTTGGTTTGGGTTTCAGCCCTATATCCTAACTCAAACCCTTAGCTCCACCCCCACTTATCTTCATTCACTTCATTTTCCTAACACTTTCAAGCTCTAGATAAAAATGGTGGAGGAGAAAAAGAATTAGAATTCCTAAGCCCTAGTTCCATTAGCAAATCAAGTTCTAGCTCCAAATTCAAAGAAGAAGCTTTGGTAAGCCTTCTCTTCATCTTCTCCAACTCGTTCTCTTTTCAATCTCAGAAATTCCTAAACCTAACTTAGGAAATGTTTCTCTTTTAAGCTTAGATTCAAGCTTGTTGAGTTGGAATTGAAGAGTGATTGTTCTTGTCATTGCTCTATAGCTTCTTCTTCCTTGTTTCGTGCAAAAAGGTGAGATTTTTATCTCACATCTTAGTCTATAATTATTTTTGAGTGTTAGGTATGAATTCCTAACTCTTATTCATGTGCATTTGCTTTGATTTGGATTGGTTTTTGTGAATATTCCATTTTTTGGTGTTTCAAAGTTAAATCTTTAAAAATCATAGCTTTGGTGTTTGATCATGATTTTGTGGTGCATCGGAGAGCCTATAGGGCCGGGTAGTCGACAGGCATAAATCCTTAGCGCCATTGCTCGTCCGGTTGCGAAGTGGTAGAGTTTGCTCTTCATTTAGTTAGGCTTGGAAGTGCAGGAAACAGGTTTCGGTCGACCGAAATTCCTGTCCGGTCGACCGACCTGCTACCAGAGCACTTCTCTGGCACTGGTCCGGTCGACTGGCATACTGAGTCCGGTCGACTGACCAGCATCTCGCGGATTTTTCGAGTCTGAGTTCGGTCGACCGAACTCAGTGAGTCAGCTGACCGACCTGCTCCTATTTGCCTATTATGGCTATTTCTGCCTATTTCGCTTGGTTTCCAAATTTAATCGATTCATGTTGATTCCCATTTGTTGTTATCATCTTTTATTGACGTTGATGACTTCTTCTTCTGGATTTTTGAGAATATTCATTTTGATGGATTCGACATCGATTTCTTGGGATTTTATTTACGTCTTCGAATGTGAATCTTGATGATTGGTTGTTTCTACAATCGTTTTTGTGATTTGTCATTTTAAAATTATAAAAGTTTTTATACTAGTAGTAAATATTCAAACTCTTTTAAAAAGATGATTTCAACTCTATTGTTAAACATAAAGCTTGTTTTCAAAACCGTTTTCCAATCTATTAGTATATACAAACCTTTACCTCATTCGTATGAGAAAATATAATTAAACGGCTTAGCAAAACAAGTGGTATGAAACGCTTGCGTTTACTTCGTCGGTTATTTTTTGGACTTGTTCGATTGAAACTCTTGTGACAATTTTCGAGTGGAAATCTACAATTTGTTCGTAAATATTTAAGTTAAGCTAGTGGTTATGGGACATGAAGCTAAACTCATATATTTACTAGCTTAGTGTAATTCACACTTTTTGTTGATCGATGATGATCATTTAGTGATTTAGACTAGCGATGTGCGATGTCTATTTGTCTACGAGGGAGACTAAACCCCGTTTCTGTGGAACTTCGGTTCAATTTGGCGGGGTAGCGACCCGTGGTCTTCGGACCATTTGTGGAGCTTCGGCTCAATTTTTATGGTTAGCGACCATGGAATAGCGTTCCATTTGTGATACACGTGTTGGTGAGTTTTCATGCTCCCGTTTGTGATAGGCCTCCCCCCTTTTTGATTTCTGGATTTCTATTTGATGATTTATAGAATTTGTGTGTTTCACCTCTTTATGTGATTGGCAATCATATGTTTGTCTATATTTGTGGTATGGTGAATAAAATAAAGAATATGACATTCTTTTTGGTGCTTTGAGATTTATGAGATGTTGTATGATTTTTTCGTTGTTTATATCATATTCGTTCTAGTGTGACAATATCATTATCATACGTTCTTATTATATCTCTGCTTATATCTCATTCCTTTATCTGATATTTATAGCTAGACTGGTCCGTTTATTATTTTCTTATTAAATAATACTCGGGTCAGACCGAGATGTTACAGGTGCTCCTGCTTGACTCCTTATCTGGGATCATCTTCTGACTTTTTTCTAACTACATTATATTTGTAGTTTTTGTGTTATACATTCGAGATATAGACTCCATGATGTATACTTATTCTTTTATCCAGCACTTGTATCTATTCTTTTGTGATATTGTGGATCTTGTTTGACCACTACTCTGATGTACACCTTTTTGGTGTTATATATTCATATCTGTTTCCGCCTTTGTGATATGAACGCCTGTGACTGATTTATGTTATGTTTATTTCTATGTTTGTTTTCGAAGGTCCACTTAGCCACTGTGTAGTAGCTTTGAGTTTGTGTCGGTATGTCGGATTTCCTCCTGAAATGAAATGCATGTTGTACTATCTGACATATCGGTGCTCGCACAAGGCAATTGTACAGATGGTCGCTCCTCAACAGCCTTATTCTTCACGCTAGTTGACAGCTTTACCCAGTAGTGTTCTTGGCTAGCGTGAGCATAGAGGTGGGGCGTCACAACCATCTACCCTGGAAAAAAAATCGAGGAACTCATGAGTTTAAGTCCGGACAACCATATCGGTTCGAATCCATTTCCGAATTCACCTAAGTATATTAGGGTTTATCGGTCGAATCCATTCCTGGATTCCCCAAGTCCATCTGGGTCGAAACATATCATACTATACTTCTTCGCGGAGGGTACTTCCCCATACCTCTTACTTCAAAATATAACATACCATATACAGCACCCTTTCAAAATCATAGCTTCAAATATCGCACTTATATAAATTCCATTATACATAATATTTCATTTTCAGATAAAGTACTTTTCAAAATCAATAATCTCGAATATATCAAATCATTCTTATATAAATTCCGTTGTATATAAAATTTATCTTTTCAGATCGAATATCTTCCAAAATCAACAGTTTTCAATATCACCTTATGCTTATATAAATTCCGTCTTATACAAGAATCAAAATTTTTCCAAAATCAATTTCGCTGTATGAAAAGTCATATAGGATTGAACATCTTTGCTTTATAAAAGATTTTGAATTTAGAATAGTTTTGTATATAAAATCTTTTTGTGAAATAGTTTTGTATATAAAATAGTTTTGTAAAATAGTTTGTAAATGAAATAGTTTGTAAAACAGTTTTGTAAATAAAATAGTTTGTAAAACAGTTTTGTAAATAAAATAGTTTGTAAATAAAATAATTTGTAAAATAGTTTTGTAAATAAAATAGTTTTGTAAGTAAAATAGTTTGTAAAATAGTTTTGTAAATAAAATAGAGTAAGATAGTTTGTATAAGAAAAATAAAAGAAAATAGTTTTGTAAAATGGTTTTAAATTAATAGTAGTTTTGCATACAAGAAAATTTCCAATTTAAATTACAAAGATATTCAACCCAACAACTTTCAATTTCAGCGTCAAAGCATATCAATAATAATAGAACATAAGATGTACATATGTCATCATTTCACAAAATCACATTAGATCGCTCGCTCGATTACACAAGTTCGCTTTCGAACTAGTATTTTTCATTCGACTTCCCTAATGCGGACTTCGATAAGGTTTCTGGACTAGAAACCATCATTCTCCTTGCATCGCCATATACAATGATAGAAAATTCTAGAATCAAATCAAAACTCCATATCAAATATTTGCCATCAAGAATCGAAAGAAAAATCCTAACATGAAGTGGTGTAATTCACATAGAACTTGTGTGCTCAAATCCGGATCAAATTAATTTTGCGAATAAAATAATATACATACAACTTACATAATTATTATAATTTGTGTCATCACAATTACATTTCAATTAAATTTATTTTTAATCTCATTGATTAACACAAATATCACTTCATACTTTAATATTTGTTTCACCGAATTTCTCCATTTAAAATAAAACATTAATATATTCATTCTCATAATATTGCTTATATTTCTCTTTAATTTAAATTACATTCATTTCACATGTAATATTTCTCATTTAATTTTACATTTATTTGCAAATCATTTCATAAGGAATTTTCTTAAGTTTATAACCAATTTATAAAAGCTTAATTCATTTTTTATAAGACATTGTTCGAGTTTAAAGTTATCACAACTTTATTTATAACCATTTATTGCAACATCCATTTATATCATAACAATTTACAAGTCATAGCTTTATTTATAACCATTTCACTTTTAATTCATATTTGCTTATCCCATTTAGTTTCACCTTTATCTTTCAATTTATTTATGATACATTTCATAAATTTTAATTAAGTTTATAAACTGTTAGTCCTTGAAAAGAATGGTTTTGATGACAACAACCTTAGGACTTGTTATAAAATATAAATACTAACATTATAGTCTAGATATATATGTATATGCAGGATATAAACAAGCAAGTACTGAGAATGAAGACTGTACAGTATAGAGACTCAAGATCGAAGATATCAAGATATCAAGAGTTCAAGATTTCAATAGTACAGGACAAGTTTCGAGTCTAGAATTATGTTAAAACTCCTAGAAAAGCACTGACATCTTAAAATCCATTTTATTCGTGGAATGGAATCCACTTCGAGCCTATTAAAGGGATGGAACCCTAAGTAGGATGGAACCTACGAAAAATCTAGTGGAACATCGCTTTGTATCCACTAACTTTTATTCAAATGTTTTACAAAATTATATCTTGTTTTCAAACTGATTTCAAAATCTTCCTTTTTAAATCAAAAACATCTATCGTGGTTTTAAATACTTTTAGCCTCAAAATAATCTTTATTTTCAATATCAAAATTATCCTTGGTTCTAAACTATCTTTAATTATAATGTACTTAACTTTTAATATTTATATTTAAGATTTAAATATGAAATTATAGTAAAATTTTATATATACCAAAATATTATTCTCTATACTTATTTATGTATTTTAAACTATAGTATATTTATAAAGTTTAAAATAGTTTTAATATAAGATAGAAGTTATTTTCAAAAGAAAAACAAATTATCAAAAATACCTTAGGCATGTCGACAACCCCTAGGTACCCATGTCGACATGATGGCAGTTGATTCCAAAAGTTTGAATTTCAAAGGAAGTGTCTATTCGTCATATCCTTTCCCGAATGGACATGGCTGTTGTTCTACTATAAATAGGGGATGTTTTAAACGAATTTATATTCATAATTTTATGATTTCACTCCTTTTCTTCTTCCACATTTCTTTATATACATTTTTACTATTACTCTGCCAAAATCTCCATTAAATCTAACTAGATCATCTCTGGTTTGATTCTCTATCACTATCTCAACAAGATCCCAGTGCTATTCAGAGTTATAGGCTTCTTTGTAATCAATCGAGCGAGAAAAGATGTAAGTGTAGCCTGGAAAATCAATCAAGTGAGAGAAGGTGTGATTGTAGCCTAGGAAATCAATTGGGTGAACTTGTTGTCCGTAAAATCAAGTATCTCTACCCAGAGGATTGTGAATCTGGAGTGGTGTACCTCGTGGCCTTGAAATCGAGGGTGTAATTATAAGAATTGATTTTGAAAGAAAATCTGTACTTGTGTTGCGTGACTGGATGTAGGGTAACTCCGAACCAGCATAAAATTCGGTGTGTTCTTTCCTTTATTGCTTTTACTTTATATTTGCATCTGTGTTTGATTCTGTGATCATATATGTGTCTGAATATTGCATACATTTATGTTCAAATTAATATAAACTCAAAAAGAATTAGTAATTCCTTATTACACTATTCACCCCCCATCTAGTGTTAATTCTAGCCTTAAGATCCATAATCCGCATTTCTCACATAAACATATTTTTTCCAATTTAATCTCATTTACAACATTTTCTTAATCACAATTTCAATTTAAACATCCCAAGGCTTAAAGTTCACACTTGTATATTATTACATTACACGTCAAGAATGTATACAACAATTCTATTCATTTATTAGACATAGATATAACAATTAAACCTTGTTTCACTTGCTTTCAAATTAAGGTTATCAAATTCAAATGCAAAATTCAACACAATTTCTAAGTTTAAACTCATATATTAATTCAGAAGGTTTCGATTATCCAAAATATCCAGATATTCCATTTTATTTCAAAAATTGAAACTACCGGTCAACAAACAACAAAATTCACAACAACATTTCAATTTCATAAACAAATATCCTAATTATTCATTTTATTATCTTTGATACACCATTATTAAACTAGTGTTTAGTCCATTAGTTCAATCAACAATAATTAACCAATGCTTATAAACTGACAAAAACTCAACTAATCAACAATAAATGATAATAACTAAATATTACCATTTCATAAACCAGACACATTACAAATAACTATATTAGTTATAAAATTTTGTTCCTTTATATATATATCGTATAATATTAGGAAAAATAATTTCATTTCAAAACTTATATAAAACATTTTTATAACACTAACAAATACACGCTCTCATATATACACTCAGACAACTCATTCTAGGGTATTACTACCCTATCCAATGAGTTAACCCCAACAGGCTAAGGTATGTCTAAACCAAAGCTCTAATACCAACTATAATGACCCACCATTTTGGACGGTTCAAATCGACAATAAACCACACATGTCAAACTCAAACCATTCAAAAGGGAGGATTGTAAATGGGGTAAATAAGAAGAAAAAAAGGAAACAAAAAGAAACCAAAATGCAGAATCTCGCAGCGAAACGACAAAATATAAGAATCAAATAAACAGTTCATGAAGCTGTTTTACAAATAACATTTGATTACACTTTTACAATTCAAATCAGAGTTATACATACATCAGAAATAAACAAATAATGCAGCGGAACACAGAATGCGGTGGAATAATAAATAGCAATAATATACTGAATCTTCATCTTCGTCCTCTAGAAAATAGTCTTTAATACACTAAAAAGCTCAGACTGACCCGAGCGTAATGAAAAGACAAAAACTCGAGTCAGAACTAAAAGATCTTATGTAAGTCAAATCAAAACAAGTAAAATAGAAATATTTGTGCAATGGTTTCATAGATGTTACGAGATTTCATCTCCTATTAAGTGTACAAAGTGAATACAATCATTTAAAGGGTTTCAAATAATTTGAAATATCAATCTTAATCATCTAATTAGAACAAATCCGAAGTTTGAATTAACTTAAACCCTTCAAATAATTCAATTTCAAATAAAATTCCAAATTCAAAAAATTATATGGGTATATGTCATTTCAACCAGTATCAAAACTCAACATTTCCAAATCAATAAAAACCGCTCTTGTTTATAATTTCAACCCATAACGATTTTCCCTTAATCTATAAGATAGTTCAGGTATGTATCATTTCAACCCATAGGGATAACAGAGATATTGTAACGACCTAGAATTTCTGTCAATTAAAATTTGAATATTTAATTGATTTTAAATATTAACAAGTGGAATTAATAAGTCGAATAATTTATTTTTCGAATATCTGGATTTAATTGGATAATTAAATCGATAATTTAATAGTTGAAATTCCAGAAATAATTGAAAATTGGGTTTAATGTGATTGAAAATGATTTATAAAGTTATATTAAATCATGTTGAAGTTATAGTGATGTTATGGAACTGTTAAAATTGAATTTAAAGTTAATCTGTGAAAATTGAATATTTTAATATTTAATCGACTAGTGAAATTAGCCATTTTTGGGACAGTCTCAGAATTGGAAGAAACTAGTTCCATTGGATCCGTAATAGTTTGATTATTATCGGATTTCAATTTTCATAGCAATCGGAGTTGTCGTTTGACTGTGGCAGCTCGAAACGCATCGAAATTGTTTTAATATCAATTTGGCGAGTTAAAATAGTCATTTTTCAAACAGTGTCGGATTTCGACGAAACCAGTTTCATTGGATCCATAATGTGATATTATTGTATGGTTTCAAATTTCGTGTCAATCGGATTTATCATTTGTCCGGGGCAAGCCAAAACGCCTAGAAATCGGTTTAAATCGGTTTAATTTAAAATCGATCGTTTAATTCCGTAACTCGCACAGATGACTGAATTAGTTCTCGAAACACGTTTCATTGTGTTCGAAACGTGGGTTAAACCTTACGAACGCCAGGCGGCACGTGTGATTTGGAGATCGTTTGAAAAAGTCGTTTTCAAATGAATTTAATATTAATTTAATACGTATATATATATACACGTTCACAAGAGTAAACCCTAACCCTCTCTTCTTCAGCCGCCACCTGCAGTTTTATTGGCCAGAAATTCGCACACTTCCTCCCTCATTTTCTCCAAATCCTTCGACAATTAGCTTAACCTTCCAACTAGAAAAACGTAGAGCTCGTCGAGAGCTACGTATCCAACGGGTATGATCGTATTTGGAGCGGCCAATCAACGACAATCGTCATCCAAAGGCCGTACGTTCAAACGCGTGGTTTGAGGCCAAGACTTGACGAGCTCGACGAGATTCTCGGTGATGGTAGAGCACGCGAGGGGCTTCAAAACGAGGGGCATTGATCTTGGCGAAGTCGAGCAAATGAGGTTGCGTGATTAGGTTAAAGTGGCGGCCGGTTGGGTAATTCGCGTGCGAATGGAACGATGGAGGAAGAAGACGCGTGCAATGGTTCAGATCTGATGAGCAAAATGAACGGCCAGATGGGTGGGGTTTTAAAATGAAATTGATTTGTAAATTAAATTTTATTTTAAATTGTATAAACTTTAAAACCCCATAACTTTGTCATACAAGGTCGAAAAATTACGAAACAACTTGCGTTGGCTTCGTTTTGTCGAGCACTACGCAACAGAACTGAATTGGAGGTGATCGGAGTCAGTGAAGATTTTGAGTGAAATTAAACGTCTGTTTAATTTATTCGAAATAAAAAGCTGGAACGGAATTGAAAGCAAAGGTGAGAACTCCTCACTCAATCGAATCTTTTGTTTCGATTTAAATCTTAAATAGTTAGATTTAAAATTGCTTGATTGTGTGGATTGAATGATGATTGCTATTTATTGTGATAAATAGACATTATACGCCGTTATTAAGCGGAGGTTATTTATTAAAAACATATACCACGATAATTTCACATTGAAGTGGAATTGGTATTATATATGTATATAGCAATATATATATATATATATATATATTGGAATATGTATATATTGGAGTTGATTTCCCGCATTGTATAGCGGATGAGACCCTATTGCGCCGCATAATAGCGGATAATATTTATAAATCCCATATACCGCGATAATTTCACATTGATGTGAAATTGGTATGTGCTAACATCTGTGGATGCAGGGAAACAGGTTGGAGGGATCCAACTGGATTCCTCACCGTAGTGATTTATTTACAGATATTGTTGTATATTCTGTTATCATATGATGATATATGATGTTTGGATGCTGTGATTGACTATTTGGTGCTGTTGCATCATCGGATCCATTTTTGAAGTTTAAGATAACGATTTTGATTTTAAAGGGATTTTTAAAGTGATTTTTGAAAGCATACGTTTTATAGAATTCGTTTATTTAAATTGAGATTTTTGGAATAATTATAAATGTAACGACCCGTAAATTTCAACTGTTTTAATAACAAAATTAGTTGAAATTTTGCGAAATTTTAAACGATAAAATTTTGAAATAAAAACTTATTATTTGGAATACGTCTAGTTAAACATAGCGACTGGTAAATTTTCGTCCGAAAATATGAAAGTTTATTTCACGCGTAAATTCACTTCAATTTAGTCAGTTAAAAAGCGATGAAAATAAAATGTTTTTGAAACCTAAATATTTTTACATAGAAAAATTCTAAACCATCTTCTGAGCAAGATTTCAGTTTGTAGTTTTTCCAAATTTTGACCGTTATTGCTCCGTCGATCTTATTTTCAACGGAATAGCAGCATTTTGGTACCGATATCGACTTTTGATCGGATGGTCGTACCACTGATATCTTTATACCATTTTTATCGTCTCGTTGTGCTGATCTCTACGGTATGCTTAATTCTGTGTTTCGAAGTCCTATACACAGCAGATACCGTAAAACGGTCAACCGTATCGGTTCTAAAAAAATTAGCTTTTAAATTTCTCGTGACCATTCTATTTCCAACGTGCATCAACTGAATAGTCATTTGCCTTTTTCTATTCCAATGGTGCTTTTATTATTTCACTATTCAATGTGTACGTTGGTTGTGTGGCCTATACCTCTTCCATTCCCACTTTGGCTTCGTGAAGAGCATTCTACAGTTTACATTTATTTTTCCTAAAAACTTTGTATTGAAACATACTTGTTCACCTCTCTCCTGCCGATCTGAACTAGACAACCTACCCCCTCATCAAACACCACCGCTCCATACCAACAGCAACCGCCTGGCCTCACCTCCGAGCCCTCCACGTACACGCGACCACCACCTCCGACAGCTCGCATCTCCCGCCGCCACCCTAGATCGCCGAACTCATGAAACCCAGCAGCCTCCCACAACTCCTTCCTTCCGGCCTTCCACTTTTCTCAACTGCCACCGCCATTCACGCAAGCAGCTGCCACCGCATTTCCTTCTCCCCTCCGCCCTCCGCCGGGCCGAGCTTCTCAACCCAACGCTAACCCAGCTCGCCGAGAATTCCACCCACAAACGTGACCGAGCACCCCATGCCATGCGTACACCACACCACAAGCCACCCACTTCCTCTCCACGTCGGCGTCCCTCCTGCGCATTCAATCTTCCAACCGACCCGCCACCAGCCACCACAGCCGGCCCATCTCCACATCGTCCGCTTCAGCCAAGGCCACTACCTCCTTAGATCTGATCTCGTCTCTCACCTGTAGCCTCTGTAACGACCCGGAATTTTCGATCCCGAAAATTCCAAATAGTTAGGAAAAGAAGAAAAAGATAGAAGAAGAAGAAACAGAAACACACCACAAATTCTCACATTCGCAGCGGATCAAAATATAATAACAAATAATAACAGTTTACAAAGAATACTATATCTGTCAATTTACATTTATAATACATCAGAGTTACTCTCATACACAACACTGAGCATATACAAATCAAATATATCTCAGATAAACAGAAATAATAGTCACAGCGGAACACTCCATACGTCCTGCCATCCAGCTCGCCATCCCTGAGCTCCCGAACGTCCTTACCTGAAAATCCGTAATACTCGGTTTGACCCGAGCATTACATCAAAGTAACACCCGGGTCAGGCTGGAAACCAGCGTGAGTAAACCCATATAATTTAAAATACTAAGTCCAATTTAAAAGGAAACCCGGGTAACTCGTACTTCACTCTGAGTTCATTACTTATTATGCTCAACACTTATTTCACGACTCAAATACTAAGTATTTTAACTTAGTTCAAAGGTTCAGATTATCCCATTTCAACCAATTGACACCACATATCAATTTATAAAGAATCGAAGTGGTTTCGGGTATTAATTAATACCCGACTCCTGTCTCTTCGAATCCAGTGTCATCTTAATCCAAGTTATCCAAATGAGATACAATTCAAACTTTAAATACAGGGTGTCACTGTCAAAACCCAAACATAGTATATCACATAGCATTCCATATCGCATACCAGAGACATCATCAAATCTAAGGCATACTACATCATTCAATTATTCAAAGCAAGATTATTCAACCATACCGTCTTTGATTAATTTAATTAACCACAAATGAATTAAGTTAATTACTTCGTTTTCTTTAAAATCCTTAACATTAGTTAATTACAACCCAATTAATTAATGATCCCTTAATTATCCGTCTCAATTAGTCATCCTTGATTAATTACTCGTAAATTACATTAAGCAATTAGCCTTTAATTAATTTCAGAAATTAATTATCCTTAATCATCCTCTTTATTAAGTAATTTTCCATTAATTTCTTATACTAAGTAGCCACTTAATTAATTTCATTAAGTACTTAATCATTTTCACCAGTGATCATTTTAAAACTTACTAAACTAATTAAATTCCTTTAATTAGTTTCCATGGACTTATTTCCTTTAAATCACTCGTTAATGATCCTTAAATTACTTATGCTCATTAACTATTCATTAATTACTTTTATAAAGTAATTATACTATATTGACTGCATTAAGTGATTTACCTTTAATTAATTCCACTAAATTTTTTTTCAATACTTTAATTAAATAATTTTCCTTAAACCTATTTAATTACGTTATCCCGTTTATTTAAAATAAACCTTTTAAGGGTTATAAATATTGAAATTCTTAAACTCATAGTAATTCTATTCTCATCCTCAATAGATTCCAACCCTTAATTATTTTAAATTGAAATGATTGATAACTTGTTTATACTCGATCAAGTTTGCTTAAAAATTTGTTAACATATCAAGGAACCCGAGCCAATCTACGTTTTACTCGAACAAATACTCGAGTCTCCTCATCCTTTCCCCGTCATCAGTTTTTTTCTTCATCACTTAATAAAAATTTGAACTGTTAAAACTTCAATCTGATACACGATCACCCTGCTAACACACTCGAAGTATCACTCGAGACTAACCAGATTTAACTCGAGCTTAAACCCGAGAAGATCACTCACAAGACAAACTGATACACTGACATATCGTACACCTGCACCGACCATCCACGATGATCCGGCCTCCACGTTCGCCTCCGACAAGTCGCCCATGACCACCGCAAAACATCTGACCACTCAGAAGAAAGAAATTCGAAGGCACACAAAAACGAACAGTTCGAACAAAATCAGGGACAAGGTCGATCACCAAGAACCGCCTCGCGACGCCTCCACCGATCACCAGGAATCTCGACATCCTGTCTAGAGACTCGTCGTCGACCCACGCTGCTGTTCCACCCACCCTTACTAATCCCGATACACCATAGTCGGAGAAATCGACTCGAACCCAACCTCATCTCAAACCACCACTCAAACCCTAAATCTCTTCCGCCCCTCCACCACAACGTCAGAGAATTTGAACTACCATTTTTGCCAAACTCCTCGACCTATAAGCCCGCTTCAGCAACAAGCTCGACACTTCCAGCACCTTTGATCATCGACAATTGACCAATACCCAGATTCTGATCAACTAGGATTTCCTACCTAGAAACTTACTTAAAAATCTTGATATGATTTCCAAAATTCATAGTTTTACAAGACGAATAAGATTATATAAGTGAAACTCGTAATTGACACATCTAATTTTTCTGATATATTATCATTTTACTGTGATATTCACTTTACCAGATAATTTCTTGATAATACTATTTGTCAACATTTTTAAAATTTATATTACGCCATCACCATCAGATTTTCTTTAAACACCATGTGCTAAAAATTATCAGAGAAGAAGAACTTGATTTCCCTTGAACATATTTTAGTCTGTAGAACTAAGAACAGAGCATATCACTTTCCCAGATATTCATGCAACCATCTACATACACACAATGTATTTCATATCATGGTTTCAATCACATGAATCAGAGATGAACATCCAACTAAATATATACTTAAACTTTTTTTTTTAAAGTTGTGATATTACTCACCTGTAAACAAATTGTTGAACAGAGAGCAGATTTCCAGGTTTTGGAAAGAAAGTATATGCCTGATCCTCATTTTAATCTTCTGCTTTGCTTAAGTTGGATTGATAAATTTGAGTTGTTGATTAACTTCAGTTGTAAGGCCTTAATGTTTATTTATTTTCTTCTCTGGTAAGCTAAATTTGGATTCACGAAAATAGTGTAAGAGGATTGTATATATGCAGAACAAAGTTCAGGTTGATAATTTGGTTAGTACAAGATTTTCTTGTTTTGGGTCAGAGATTTTTATATATATGGAGGCTGAAAATCACATTTTATACACTCGAAATGACTTTGTATGCTGCTAATAAATGAGAGCATTGAATGCTATTGTACTTTATGTCTCATTTTACACATATCTTATATTTTCTTTTCTATTTGCCTGGCTTAATCTACAAGCTTCATGCATATAAAATTTTATTTTGCTTTTAAATCTTATTATACTTAGGTCTGCATGCTTTCCCATATTCGAATCATTATTTGTTTTCATGCTTACTTAGTTCTTACTTGCCTTTGATTCTCTGTTCAATTGGCTATACATGTATATATTTGAAGCTGGGAATCTTCTTATGTATTTTACAACATATGTTACTGATTTGATAATAGAATGAAATGAATGTTGTTTTTAATATATTGTTTGATTATTTGGTATACTTGTTTTATTATTTACAAACTATAAAATTCACTTATGTAAACTTTTACTCGTATTACCGTATTGTATTCCTATATAAATACTTTTATATTTTTCCTTATGATATCATTTAAAATAAATTACACATTTATAAATTTGAAACGATTCATAAAAGAAATTATATTTTTATTAATAATTATAAAATCCAAACCAAAGTTAGAATAAGCTTTTAAAACAACTTAAAACATTTATCTAAAGTACTTAAAACAATATATTTATTTGTTTGACTAATCAATATCAATATTTCAATGATTTAATTCCATTAATTTCTAATTAACAATCGTTAAAAATCTGGGTCATCACATTCTTCCCCCCTTTAGAACTTTTCGTCCTCGAAAAGAAACGAAGCTAGAGTTATTAAAATGCTTAAAATCAAATAAATTTTCTTTGATCATCTTTAAACTAATTAATAAAAATCTAGATAATATTACTAAAATAGTATTTATGCAAATACTTTTATAACTCGATGTTTCAACAAGTCCATCCTTGTTCTCACAGAAATTCGGTCATACGTTGATCAAGCGTAGGACTGAAAATCTATAAGTACTTGGTAAACTCATTTCCAACACCTAGTGAAAATACTTTGAAAAATAATTTTATTGAAAATATAGAAACAGTTTTGAAAATAGAGGAAATATCTTTGGTGAGAATGCTCTGGAGATCATCACTCCCATCCATGGTCACAGTTACATCACGGGTTACGTTGCCATCGCAGCAAAAGTCCATGTAACTGATTATACCATAGAACACACGACAGATCGCAGTTACATCCAGGGTTACGTTGCCATCGCAGCAATAGTCCATGTAACTGTTGGCTCTCAGTGGCGCACACGATTTTCGCTGTCAAAATGAAACTTCTCCACTCCTACATAGGTCTCAGTCTACCGATATAAAATCAACGCAGACTATTGGCTCTCAGCGGCACACAAGACTTTCGCTATGTTACCATAGTGTCGCAGTCTACCGATGTAAAATCAAACGTAGACTGTTGGCTCTCAGCGGCACACACGACTTTCGCTATGGTCTGCAGTAGATCGTAGTGACATCGAGTTATACTGTCGTCACAGCATAACCCAAATGCCTCTGTGGGCACCAGCCCCTCGACTTTCGCTACACAAATAATCCTCAGGAACTAGTTTTGTCTGGACTCCTCACAGGATCAACTTTAGAAACCCCCTCTTGGGGCTCAAGGCAGTACCACCCAGTGGCACTCCTGAGAAGTTCATTTCAAGGGAGCGCCTTTTTCCCCAGAGCAAATCTCAAAACACTTTATACTATACACATATAGTATTTTCCAAATCATACCCCTAGTATGAATCTCATATAAATGCTTTTACACAAAATCGATTCTCAAAATCGATAATTCACAAATCAGGCTTTCCCAAATCCCAATATTGATTTTATCCAAAAATCAAAAGCCTTTTCCAAATCCAAAGGTTCCCAAAACCTTTTTCTCAAAACCATTTCCATAAAATCTTTTATATATATATTCATATATATAATTTTCTTGGGAAATCTTTAAATCACTTTATACTTATATAAGTTTTCTTTGTATACTTCAAAACTTTCAAAAACCCTTTTCTTCTGGCAATGGATTCAATAAGGGGAGTTTTATCATATATAACAAAGATACATAACTTTGTTTATTCCCAATCAAATATTCAAATTTGATTACTTTATAAAGTCACTTGCTAAATTTCTTACTTTTATTATAAAGTAAACTTTAACTCAGAAAAATATTCAATTTCCACTTTATTTCCATAAAGTTAATTTCTACCATAGAAATATAAATTTTAAATTTATTTTATTTTAGTTCCTCATATATTCACAAATATATTTTCCATTTCAAAAATCATCTTATAACCTTTTATCTACAACTTCAAAATCAAATTTCCACCTTTATTCATTGTCAATTTCTCAAAATTATACTTTCAATTTCAAAAATCTTTTCAGTTTTTATCCACAAATTTTCAATGCCAATTTCATTCAAACCCGTACGATGTCCCCATATCATTCGTACGCAATACCAATCTGATCGCTCACTCGATCACACAATTTCACTTCCGAACTAGTATCGTCCATCCGACTTCCTAGTGCGGACTCAGATCTGGTTTCTTGATCAGAAACCGCCATTCTCCTTGCATAGTCACAACTATGATAGAGAATATCCAGAACCAATCAAAAATCCATATCCAGGTTCGCCGTTGAAAATCGAGCGAAAAATCCCAACTCGGATCGATAATACTATCTCGAAATTCTGTGCTCGAATCTGGATCAAATCACTATGCGAATAGAATAATATACGTACATCCTACGTATTTATCTTCATTGGTTATCAGTCCAATCAATTTTTCTCTATTCACATTCACTTTGATTTTATTCACTTATTCACATTTGCCTTAATCCCCATTCGGATTATCACTTCAATTCTTATCTCAGTTGGGTATTTAATCAATAACAGTTTGATCTCCGACCAGCTTAAATTTAGAAATATAGCTTGAATTTTTTTTAAAATAGATAAGTAGTTGAAAAATAATTATTAATTTGTAAAATAGCTGTAAAATAGTTAAGTAACTGTAAAATAATTAGAAAATAGTAATTACTTATAAATAGTTGAAAAACAGTAATCAGATTATAAAGTAGTAGAAAAATAGTAATTAGTTTATAAAACAGTTGTAAAATAGCTAAATAGTTCCAAAGTAATTGTAAAACAGGTTTAAGATAGTTTTAGGTTTAAAAAGAATAGTTGTGTAGTAAATAGTTTGGAAAAATAGGTTTATATTAAATAATTTATTTTGAAAATAGTCCAGAGTCAAACTGTTTAATACCCCATCTCCATTTCCATAAATTCAATTTAAATTTCCAGTTACATTTAAATTGACTCAATCCCAATTTGAATAACTTCAATTTTATTACAAATTAATCCGATTCAAATTTCTCATTTTATACTTATCCATCATAAATCATAATTCCCATTAGTTCAAATCAAATTCAGTTTGAACTAATTCAATTTAAATCTCAATTTCAAACCATCTCGAATTATATAAATTCGAGTTAAATTTTCAAATGTTGATTTATTCCCTTAATCCAATTAACATTTATCTTCAAATCAATATCTTTAAACAATTTAATTTCTGAGTTCAATCCTCAAAATTCCATTTTAAATTATCTTCACTTAACTTATTTCAAAGTTCAAATAATAATTCAAACCCCCTTTTAAACAATTAAATCTTTGAATTTCAATTTATTACCCAAATTCAATCTTGGAACCAATCCTTAATCATTTCAGTTCACATGTTCATTTTAAACATTCAAATCTTAATGTTCAAAGTGATCCCATTTTCTCAAGTTTAATTTTTATCTTTAAAATCAAAATTACTTAAGTAATTTCAAATTAAAGTTTAATTCCATTTAATTCCAATATTGGGATAGATATTACCCAATCTATCATCCAATTTATTTAAAACATTCATCATCCACTACTCATTCCAGATCTCAATCCTATCTGAGACCACATATAGTTCCCTACCAAATCAACCCATTTAACTTTCCTAAGTTAAATTCAATTTCATCTTAAAATTTCCAATTCAAGTTGTTTGTTAACTTATTTAACTTTCCCAAAGTTAAATTCAATTTACTTAATCCAGCCAACCTTACCAAATTTGAATTCCCATTCAAATTTTAAACTTTACATTAATAATCTTATAAGTTCAAAACTTATCGCCTTGGGTATCACATCCCATCCAAATTTAAAACTCAACATTTAGAGTTTATTTCAAACAATCTTTGTAACTATGTATACATATTTATTTCTTAGCCCACCAGGCTATACTTAAAAATTTAAACCACCTTTGGTTTTTAATTTAAGACAGATCTCTTTTTAAGTTTTCAAACAACTCCTTATTTTAAAATAAGATCACATTCAAGTATATTCTAACAATATTATTTATTCTTTTCTTTTAACACTTTGAAACAATTCAAATGTTTCTAAACTTAGGTTTAAAATTCACAATTTAAATCTGTTCTAACTTACAAGTTATACTCATCTAAGTTTATATCCTTAACACATTTTATTTTGCTTACTCATTAACACACATTCCATTATTAAATACAACAACCATTTATGATAATAACCAAGATTATCATATCAGGAAACCAATTCATTATCATCTTTATTCTGAAAACATTTTTACAAATTCAGGATTTTAATTTCAGTTTGGATCCTTTTCAATATTTATCTTTATTCGATTACAATTTGGTTGTATTACTATTAACTCTTAATTCTCATTATTCTATTTGATTCCAATGATTTAACACCAATTACCTTAATATTTATTAAAAGGAATATTGCTTTATATATATCAAAATATATCCTTACTTAAAATCATTTAAAATCTTTATATAAGAAAATAACAAGTACGCTCTCATATATATATATACACTTAACTCATTCCAGGGTACTATTGTCCCTATCCTTATGAGTACACCCACCAGAGCCAAGGTTCTCGCTTAACCTTCGCTCTGATACCAACTGTAACGACCCGGAATTTTCGATCCCGAAAATTCCAGATAGTTAGGAAAAGAAGAAAAAGATAGAAGAAGAAGAAACAGAAACACACCACAAATTCTCACATTCGCAGCGGATCAAAATATAATAACAAATAATAACAGTTTACAAAGAATACTA
The DNA here is from genome assembly GCA_030737815.1 of Allium fistulosum. Classification (NCBI taxonomy): domain Eukaryota; kingdom Viridiplantae; phylum Streptophyta; class Magnoliopsida; order Asparagales; family Amaryllidaceae; genus Allium; species Allium fistulosum. The sequence goes on from CM060906.1 coordinate 1,045,243,762, forward strand.
TATCTGTCAATTTACATTTATAATACATCAGAGTTACTCTCATACACAACACTGAGCATATACAAATCAAATATATCTCAGATAAACAGAAATAATAGTCACAGCGGAACACTCCATACGTCCTGCCATCCAGCTCGCCATCCCTGAGCTCCCGAACGTCCTTACCTGAAAATCCGTAATACTCGGTCTGACCCGAGGATTACATCAAAGTAACACCCGGGTCAGGCTGGAAACCAGCGTGAGTAAACCCATATAATTTAAAATACTAAGTCCAATTTAAAAGGAAACCCGGGTAACTCGTACTTCACTCTGAGTTCATTACTTATTATGCTCAACACTTATTTCACGACTCAAATACTAAGTATTTTAACTTAGTTCAAAGGTTCAGATTATCCCATTTCAACCAATTGACACCACATATCAATTTATAAAGAATCGAAGTGGTTTTGGGTATTAATTAATACCCGACTCCTGTCTCTTCGAATCCAGTGTCATCTTAATCCAAGTTATCCAAATGAGATACAATTCAAACTTTAAATACAGGGTGTCACTGTCAAAACCCAAACATAGTATATCACATAGCATTCCATATCGCATACCAGAGACATCATCAAATCTAAGGCATACTATATCATTCAATTATTCAAAGCAAGATTATTCAACCATACCGTCTCTGATTAATTTAATTAACCACAAATGAATTAAGTTAATTACTTCGTTTTCTTTAAAATCCTTGACATTAGTTAATTACAACCCAATTAATTAATGATCCCTTAATTATCCGTCTCAATTAGTCATCCTTGATTAATTACTCGTAAATTACATTAAGCAATTAGCCTTTAATTAATTTCAGAAATTAATTATCCTTAATCATCCTCTTTATTAAGTAATTTTCCATTAATTTCTTATACTAAGTAGCCACTTAATTAATTTCATTAAGTACTTAATCATTTTCACCAGTGATCATTTTAAAACTTACTAAACTAATTAAATTCCTTTAATTAGTTTCCATGGACTTATTTCCTTTAAATCACTCGTTAATGATCCTTAAATTACTTATGCTCATTAACTATTCATTAATTACTTTTATAAAGTAATTATACTATATTGACTGCATTAAGTGATTTACCTTTAATTAATTCCACTAAATTTTTTTTCAATACTTTAATTAAATAATTTTCCTTAAACCTATTTAATTACGTTATCCCGTTTATTTAAAATAAACCTTTTAAGGGTTATAAATATTGAAATTCTTAAACTCATAGTAATTCTATTCTCATCCTCAATAGATTCCAACCCTTAATTATTTTAAATTGAAATGATTGATAACTTGTTTATACTCGATCAAGTTTGCTTAAAAATTTGTTAACATATCAAGGAACCCGAGCCAATCTACGTTTTACTCGAACAAATACTCGAGTCTCCTCATCCTTTCCCCGTCATCAGTTTTTTTCTTCATCACTTAATAAAAATTTGAACTGTTAAAACTTCAATCTGATACACGATCACCCTGCTAACACACTCGAAGTATCACTCGAGACTAACCAGATTTAACTCGAGCTTAAACCCGAGAAGATCACTCACAAGACAAACTGATACACTGACATATCGTACACTTGCACCGACCATCCACGATGATCCGGCCTCCACGTTCGCCTCCGACAAGTCGCCCATGACCACCGCAAAACATCTGACCACTCAGAAGAAAGAAATTCGAAGGCACACAAAAACGAACAGTTCGAACAAAATCAGGGACAAGGTCGATCAACAAGAACCGCCTCGCGACGCCTCCACCGATCACCAGGAATCTCGACATCCTGTCTAGAGACTCGTCGTCGACCCACGCTGCTGTTCCACCCACCCTTACTAATCCCGATACACCATAGTCGGAGAAATCGACTCGAACCCAACCTCATCTCAAACCACCACTCAAACCCTAAATCTCTTCCGCCCCTCCACCACAACGTCAGAGAATTTGAACTACCATTTTTGCCAAACTCCTCGACCTATAAGCCCGCTTCAGCAACAAGCTCGACACTTCCAGCACCTTTGATCATCGACAATTGACCAATACCCAGATTCTGATCAACTAGGATTTCCTACCTAGAAACTTACTTAAAAATCTTGATATGATTTCCAAAATTCATAGTTTTACAAGACGAATAAGATTATATAAGTGAAACTCGTAATTGACACATCTAATTTTTCTGATATATTATCATTTTACTGTGATATTCACTTTACCAGATAATTTCTTGATAATACTATTTGTCAACATTTTTAAAATTTATATTACGCCATCACCATCAGATTTTCTTTAAACACCATGTGCTAAAAATTATCAGAGAAGAAGAACTTGATTTCCCTTGAACATATTTTAGTCTGTAGAACTAAGAACAGAGCATATCACTTTCCCAGATATTCATGCAACCATCTACATACACACAATGTATTTCATATCATGGTTTCAATCACATGAATCAGAGATGAACATCCAACTAAATATATACTTAAACTTTTTTTTTTAAAGTTGTGATATTACTCACCTGTAAACAAATTGTTGAACAGAGAGCAGATTTCCAGGTTTTGGAAAGAAAGTATATGCCTGATCCTCATTTTAATCTTCTGCTTTGCTTAAGTTGGATTGATAAATTTGAGTTGTTGATTAACTTCAGTTGTAAGGCCTTAATGTTTATTTATTTTCTTCTCTGGTAAGCTAAATTTGGATTCACGAAAATAGTGTAAGAGGATTGTATATATGCAGAACAAAGTTCAGGTTGATAATTTGGTTAGTACAAGATTTTCTTGTTTTGGGTCAGAGATTTTTATATATATGGAGGCTGAAAATCACATTTTATACACTCGAAATGACTTTGTATGCTGCTAATAAATGAGAGCATTGAATGCTATTGTACTTTATGTCTCATTTTACACATATCTTATATTTTCTTTTCTATTTGCCTGGCTTAATCTACAAGCTTCATGCATATAAAATTTTATTTTGCTTTTAAATCTTATTATACTTAGGTCTGCATGCTTTCCCATATTCGAATCATTATTTGTTTTCATGCTTACTTAGTTCTTACTTGCCTTTGATTCTCTGTTCAATTGGCTATACAGGTATATATTTGAAGCTTGGAATCTTCTTATGTATTTTACAACATATGTTACTGATTTGATAATAGAATGAAATGAATGTTGTTTTTAATATATTGTTTGATTATTTGGTATACTTGTTTTATTATTTACAAACTATAAAATTCACTTATGTAAACTTTTACTCGTATTACCGTATTGTATTCCTATATGAATACTTTTATATTTTTCCTTATGATATTATTTAAAATAAATTACACATTTATAAATTTGAAACGATTCATAAAAGAAATTATATTTTTATTAATAATTATAAAATCCAAACCAAAGTTAGAATAAGCTTTTAAAACAACTTAAAACATTTATCTAAAGTATTTAAAATAATATATTTATTTGTTTGACTAATCAATATCAATATTTCAATGATTTAATTCCATTAATTTCTAATTAACAATCGTTAAAAATCTGGGTCATCACAGCCTCCCTCTGCCACGACCGAACTGACCTGACCCGTCCACCCTCGCGTGCTCGCTGCTGCCAATCGATGCCGTTTACCTGCCTTTTTCCGGCCCTTCCTATTCTAATGTACGTGTTCCTTTGTATTTACATCAAGTTATTCAGCCTAGGCACTCATATTCACTTGTACAATTCTTTTTTGTACAAGTAAATTCTACTCTGCTAGTTCATATTGGTTCTGTTTGTATGTAATATGTTTAACGTGACTACCTAGTTTTATATGACTGTTATCTATTAACTACTAGTGTAAATCGTTTATATTTATATTTTACGTTTCACTCGCTGTTAAGTATTTCCTATACAACATAAGTTTATATATTGTTGTATATTCTATTTCATTATGGTATATCATAGTATAAGTTTTAGTAGGATGAGTTTTATTGTATGAAGTATAATGTTTATATGAACTGCTACAGACCTTTTTAAGTAAGTTATACATATATATACATTGCTATGCAAGTATTGTTTGTTAGTATATTACATATATATTAGTGGTCAGTGGAGATTTTGGGCATGTCAACATGAATATTCGGCTTAATATTTGTTTACATGCATGTGGTCTGTATGAACAAGTAGATGCATATTTGAATAAAACAAGTTATAGAAGAAAATAAGCATTTTTATGTGATTTCAACATTTGTTTGTACAATGTATACATATATAGTGGTATATACGTATGTATATGATTTTAGATTGTGGTTTATATACATGTTTGTCGAAGTGGGTATATTTCCTGTAGAATTTTGTTCATTTGGCCGTGTATATATGTTTTGTATATATATATAAAAATTTATACCAGTAGTTTATTTCATGATGTATATATATGTTTGGCCAGATATTTATTTTGTGCATATTTTATAGACCGCGTCTGCATATGTTGACTAGTGTATAATGTTATGAGGTCTTCTAGTGAATAAAAAAATATTATATATATATACATCTGTTAATTTTAATATATGTGTTTTGGTTAAAACAATGATTTGACATATATATATATACTTAGTTAACATGTGTTTAGATTAAAGTGTAAATAAATATAATACATGTATATTTAATTTAAAATATGTTTGAATTTTTAATTTTTATTTTATCTATATATATAGTCATATATAGTTGTATATAAGCTCACTTATCCTATTTGTCTTCCTCGATCCAATCCTGATTTGAATTCGTCTATTCATGTTCTCAGCTTTGATCAATGAATTCGTGCCAATCTAGCGTTGCTCTGGAATTCGTGCTTGGATCCGTAACTCATTCCATTGTCTATTTTCTCTAGCCTCGAAAGGTGAGCACTCACTCACGATTAACGTTCTTTTATTTATTAGATTTGATTTCAATTGAAACAACAATTGAAATATGCTGCTGTTAGTTAATTACACTGTTATATATGTTATTACCTGTATCAGTTCACCTGTGACATCTGACACCATTATCTGTTAATTATTTATGCGATGATAATATAGTTTGGCTGATAATTGATTGATTGTTGATGTTTTATTGGACGTTAAGTGTTAATGTTAAAATGATAAATAGTATGCAATTGAAATTGATATAGGATAGTTAAATGTTAAATTTGATTTAATGACATTGTTTAATATGACCCCTTTAACTGTTGAATTTATTGACACGTAGGATTTGTTTAATTACATTTTGAACCACTGAATGTATGTTGTTAAATTGATGATATATGAAATTGTAAATAGATGACAAGCGAAACTGTAATGTAATAATCTTTAATCTGCATGAAATGATAGTGTAGATTCTAGAAATAATTATATTAATTCGTACAAATAACAATGCGAATTAATACGGTTATTTCGGGATTATTTGAATTGATTATTGGATGGATATTGATTGTTGTTATTGCTTGTTTATTTACTTTGACACCATCCCTGTTATCACACTGCAAGTTCCCTTTGCTATGTTTTGATTTTGAATTGAATTGGAATCGGGTTGAAATGATAAATACCCAAATTGAATTTTTACCTAGGATAGGAAATTAAATAAAACCCGATTGGTCAATAATTTGATTTAAAAATAAAATGAAGATTTTATTTGAATAAATAATATGGTTTTGATACGAAGTTGGAAATTGAATTTAATGAAATTTAAAACGTGAATATTTAATAATCTGAAATGAAATATTAATAAAGAAATTGATGAAAGAAGGTTGTTTAATTTGGGAAATGATTGAATTAAGTTTGAAATTATAATTAAGTTTGAAATTATTAAACTTTGAAATTATTTAATAATTAAGTTTTGAATTATTTAATAATTAAATAAGATTGAATTATTTAATGATTAAATTAAATTGAATTTGTGAATAAGTGAATTTTACTTCGTAAATAATTGAAATTGAGTTTCTTGATTAAGTAAGTTTTTGGAAAATTATTTAAGTAAGTAAATAAGTGAAATTGAATTTCTTTAACAAGAAATGAAAATGTGATATTTTGGAATGAATGTAAGACTTGTAATTGAAAGAAATGATTTGACGAATTTAATTTAACTCAAAATTGTAAGTTTTGTTTTAATGAAGTTGAACTTAAGAAATTGATTTAATGAATTGGAAATTTAATAGAAATTGTTTTGAATGATAAAGTAACTTAACAAATATTGAATGAAATCGATAAATGAATTTGGAATTGATTTGAAAGTTAAATCAAATTAATTTAAATGATTTCAAAATGAAACTTATATACGAACTTGAATCAATATTTGAATTGTTAAATAGAATTTGAAATTGAATTATAGGATTTTGAAATGAATTTGGAAGTTGAAACGTAAATTTTGGAAATTGGTTTAGAAAGACAAATGAAATGTTGATTTGCGAATTGAAATTGAAATTGAATTTGATTTGGTTTTTGAAATATATAAACGACCAATCGGTGTAATAATTACAAAAGTTATTAAAGAGACCGGAATTCGGTTATGGGTATACTCTCTATCTAAACCGAAAACCACTTTAATAACTATGCGCGGAGTGATGATCCAGAATGAAGTGGTTGGAATGATGTACGTGTTGACTGAAGAAAGAGAACGATAATGGATAGCCTTGACACTTGTGTCAAATTGGAAATGACTAAAACAGGAGCTGTGCCGGGCCAATGGAGGATTGATACCTCAAGTGGACACACTTCTTCAAACTACTTATACTTGTTGTCGATTGGTGCACCCTTGATTTTGGGAGTGTTGTTTCACGGTGTTGCGGGCGCTGCGGCGTTGCGTTCTCACCAGTCCGGATCAGGCGAACGGTAGTATCACTACCTTGGGTATAGCCTCATGTGCCTTGTCATACTTGTATTCCATTTATGCGCGACCACTACGATTTTGATTTGTACCTTTAGTATATGGATTGCCCTCTGGTGACTTCCGGTTTTGGGGAAACTACGGTCTTGTATATGCTTTTGGGAATAAAAATGTGTTAAGGGTGGAATGGGCCATGACTTAACGCTATTTTGATATCTTTTTATATTACCGATAGACATTATCTACTTATCGTACACTACTACATAGTAGATAGTTTAACGGATCCTTAAAGGATGGTTATTCCAAACATCCTTTGAGTTACTTGTATTTCAATTGCTATTTCACTTGAGTTGGATTTATTAATATAAGAATGTTAATCCTGACTCGAGTGTTTTGTGTTTTGCTTTACGCTCGGGTCAGACTGAGTGGTTCAGCTTTCGAGACTCACCTTTGGAGTTGGAGCTTCGCTTGGAGATCCAGCTATCTATCCAGCTTTCAGATATTCGATGATTCCAGTGATGTATTCTGATTTGTATCTGATGTATCGTATTACTCTTCTGTTGTAAACTCTGATGTATTTTATATATTCATATAGTAGCTTCATGAACTACTATCTCTTTTATTTCCGCTGCAATTATTACTCTGTGTCTGTGATCTGTGATTATTTATTTACTGTATATGTTCAGTTTTGCCAAATTTAAATTAACAACGCGGTATTTTGAGCAATTCAACTCCGGCATGAGTGTCTACTTATATACTTATAATGGATGCGAATGGTTCGAAAATGGCGGGTCGTTACAGTTGGTATCAGAGCTTTGGTAGCTCTAGGCAAAACTTAACATATAGGGTAAATGTATTTATAGAATCACTCTCATTCGAGTTTCAATCTCTTCCCTTGACTCAATTCCTTTGAATTTTGGAACGTTTCCCTCGGTTCCGAAATTCATTCGTGTCCTTCACTATTCGTCTTCTTTCAATTCTGGAGCACCCCATAACTCCATTTTTAATGATATCTATAATAGATCGGCGGTCCCGCCAATTGTCGAATGATTCGCAAAGGAGCAAAACTCCTTACAATTGGCATTGATTTATCGGAGATTTCTGTATCCTCGGTTTACGATGCTATCTATCTCTTGCTATACCTGAATTTTATTTCTTGAGATCGAATGTTGATTTACCTCGAAATTCTACAACGATCTTATTCTTGAAGTCACGGTTGACCCGGTTAAGGTTGCCCGCGATTTATATAAACTTATCCATCGCCTTATTTTGTTATTTAATTATCTCGTCTTTGTTCAAACCTATCTTCGAATCAAAATTCTCTTTGATTTGAGTCTATCAAAAATTTGAATCTCTATCCTTGCTTTGAAATCCATTATTGTATCGTCGAGCGAGAGAGTGTATTTGTAAATTAAAATTTAAAATGTTTTAATATACATTGTGTTGTTTGAGTTGTTGATGTTGATTTGGGTTTTCGATCGATTCGTCTGATCAACGCTATCGATAGGATTTCCAAAACACTTGAGCAGAGCAAACTGACACAATATCGTTTTCAAATTTGGTAAATAAAATAAGAGTTTTTGTATGATTACATTATATATAAATATAAGTTTTCTGAAATTAAATTGTTAATGAATTGTTGTCAGAAATAATAATATTTGATTTTCATTTATTGTTTTGTAAACCATTGATTATTGCATAATATAAATAAAGGTATTTATGAAACTTGGTTATAATTTGATTTGGGATTTGAAAGGAATTTAAATAAAAATTTGAGAATTTAATTTCTGGTGATTTCAAACTTTGATTTGAAAGTTTTAAGGTGTATAGTTTTAAATATTTTCAAATTGAAATCATTTCAAAGAATTTTAAATGTTTGAATCAGTGCTCTCCTATTTTGTCGCTGGGAATTAATTTCGGTGATGACGGCCGCATCATCGACATTCATTTTCAAGTTTCGAAGCGGAGATACTATTCTGTAGCTTTGCTACGGTTTTGTTTTGAAAAAAAATTTTGATTTGAATTTCTTCAGTATAATTTGATTTATATATATATGAGTATCTTATTTTAAATTTAATTTGATTTGATATAAATATATTATATATATCTCTAAATTGTTTAAGGTTAATCGGAAATCCAATTCTTAAATTTTGTTAAAGGATGATTTTAATTATAAATAAAACAAAAATTTTGGAATAAATATGTAAACTTGAATAATTGAATTGGGAAAATTTTATTTGTATATTTTTCAACTGCATTCTAATACAACTTACCTAAATCATTCAGAAGTTGAATATGTAATTGGATAATATATAAGATGAATTGAATTTTATAAATAAATTTGAGTGTTTATAATAAATGTTATACACTAAATTTTGATTTTAAAGATGTTAATAGAGTTAGATAGGATAATAAGTAAACTTAGTAAATAATGAAATAAATTTGTTTTGAAAGAATTAAAAATTTGGTTTGAAAGAATTAATAAATTGAAATTTGATCAACATATGAAAATATCTTGAATTTGAAAGCAATTAGTAAATATAAATTAATTTAAATCGAAACTTTTATGTTTTAAATTAATTTATATGAGTTAAATATATGTGAGTAGATATATTAAGTAGAATAAATTTAACAATAATTTGGAATAAAGAAGAATTTAAAATTGTTGAAGAAAATATGATTATAATAAAAGACTACTCAAATTTATGGTTTTAGAAATTGTAAATTGAAGATAATTGGATAATAAGATAATGAATTTAGAAATAGTTGAGATTGATTTTAGTGAAATCAAATGGATTAAATCAATTATTGAATATCAATTAATTTAAATTTGAATTTATATGGTTTAAATTAATTGTTATTTTGTATTTCAAATCTATTTTTTTTCTGGTTGTTTCTATTCTCCTACCTCGTTCCTTTTCGGGGACGAAAAGTTTTGAGTGGGGGAGAGTGTAACGACCTGTAAATTTCAACTGTTTTAATAACGTACTTAGTTGAAATTTTGCGAAATTTTAAACGATAAAATTTTGAAATAAAAACTTATTATTTGGAATACGTCTAGTTAAACATAGCGACTGGTAAATTTTCGTCCGAAAATATGAAAGTTTATTTCGCGCGTAAATTCACTTCAATTTAGTCAGTTAAAAAGCGATGAAAATAAAATGTTTTTGAAACCTAAATATTTTTACATAGAAAAATTCTAAACTATCTTCTGAGCAAGATTTCAGTTTGTAGTTTTTCCAAATTTTGACTGTTATTGCTCCGTCGATCTTATTTTCAACGGAATAGCAGCATTTTGGTACCGATATCGACTTTTGATCGGATGGTCGTACCACTGATATCTTTATACCATTTTTATCGTCTCGTTGTGCTGATCTCTACGGTATGCTTAATTCTGTGTTTTGAAGTCCTATACACAGCAGATACCGTAAAACGGTCAACCGTATCGGTTCTAAAAAAATTAGCTTTTAAATTTCTCGTGACCATTCTATTTCCAACGTGCATCAACTGAATAGTCATTTGCCTTTTTCTATTCCAATGGTGCTTTTATTATTTCACTATTCAATGTGTACGTTGGTTGTGTGGCCTATACCTCTTCCATTCCCACTTTGGCTTCGTGAAGAGCATTCTACAGTTTACATTTATTTTTCCTAAAAACTTTGTATTGAAACATACTTGTTCACCTCTCTCCTGCCGATCTGAACTAGACAACCTACCCCCTCATCAAACACCACCGCTCCATACCAACAGCAACCGCCTGGCCTCACCTCCGAGCCCTCCACGTACACGCGACCACCACATCCGACAGCTCGCATCTCCCGCCGCCACCCTAGATCGCCGAACTCATGAAACCCAGCAGCCTCCCACAACTCCTTCCTTCCGGCCTTCCACTTTTCTCAACCGCCACCGCCATTCACGCAAGCAGCTGCCACCGCATTTCCTTCTCCCCTCCGCCCTCCGCCGGGCCGAGCTTCTCAACCCAACGCTAATCCAGCTCGCCGAGAATTCCACCCACAAACGTGACCGAGCACCCCATGCCATGCGTACACCACACCACAAGCCACCCACTTCCTCTCCACGTCGGAGTCCCTCCTGCGCATTCAATCTTCCAACCGACCCGCCACCAGCCACCACAGCCGGCCCATCTCCACATCGTCCGCTTCACCCAAGGCCACTACCTCCTTAGATCTGATCTCGTCTCTCACCTGTAGCCTCCCTCTGCCACGATCGAACTGACCTGACCCGTCCACCCTCGCGTGCTCGCTGCTGCCAATTGATGTCGTTTACCTGCCTTTTTCCGGCCCTTCCTATTCTAATGTACGTGTTCCTTTGTATTTACATCAAGTTATTCAGCCTAGGCACTCATATTCACTTGTACAATTCTTTTTTGTACAAGTAAATTCTACTCTGCTAGTTCATATTGGTTTTGTTTGTATGTAATATGTTTAACGTGACTACCTAGTTTTATATGACTGTTATCTATTAACTACTAGTGTAAATCGTTTATATTTATATTTTACGTTTCACTCGCTGTTAAGTATTTCCTATACAGCAGAAGTTTATATATTGTTGTATATTCTATTTCATTATGGTATATCATAGTATAAGTTTTAGTAGGATGAGTTTTATTGTATGAAGTATAATGTTTATATGAACTGCTACAGACCTTTTTAAGTAAGTTATACATATATATACACTGCTATGCAAGTATTGTTTGTTAGTATATTACATATATATTAGTGGTCAGTGGAGATTTTGGGCATGTCAACATGAATATTCGGCTTAATATTTGTTTACATGCATGTGGTCTGTATGAACAAGTAGATGCATATTTGAATAAAACAAGTTATAGAAGAAAATAAGCATTTTTATGTGATTTCAACATTTGTTTGTACAATGTATACATATATAGTGGTATATACGTATGTATATGATTTTAGATTGTGGTTTATATACATGTTTGTCGAAGTGGGTATATTTCCTGTAGAATTTTGTTCATTTGGCCGTGTATATATGTTTTGTATATATATATAAAAATTTATACCAGTAGTTTATTTCATGATGTATATATATGTTTGGCCAGATATTTATTTTGTGCATATTTTATAGACCGCGTCTGCATATGTTGACTAGTGTATAATGTTATGAGGTCTTCTAGTGAATAAAAAAATATTATATATATATACATCTGTTAATTTTAATATATGTGTTTTGGTTAAAACAATGATTTGACATATATATATATACTTAGTTAACATGTGTTTAGATTAAAGTGTAAATAAATATAATACATGTATATTTAATTTAAAATATGTTTGAATTTTTAATTTTTATTTTATCTATATATATAGTCATATATAGTTGTATATAAGCTCACTTATCCTATTTGTCTTCCTCGATCCAATCCTGATTTGAATTTGTCTATTCATGTTCTCAGCTTTGATCAATGAATTCGTGCCAATCTAGCGTTGCTCTGGAATTCGTGCTTGGATCCGTAACTCATTCCATTATCTATTTTCTCTAGCCTCGAAAGGTGAGCACTCACTCACGATTAACGTTCTTTTATTTATTAGATTTGATTTCAATTGAAACAACAATTGAAATATGCTGCTGTTAGTTAATTACACTGTTATATATGCTATTACCTGTATCAGTTCACCTGTGACATCTGACACCATTATCTGTTAATTATTTATGCGATGATAATATAGTTTGGCTGATAATTGATTGATTGTTGATGTTTTATTGGACGTTAAGTGTTAATGTTAAAATGATAAATAGTATGCAATTGAAATTGATATAGGATAGTTAAATGTTAAATTTGATTTAATGACATTGTTTAATATGACCCCTTTAACTGTTGAATTTATTGACACGTAGGATTTGTTTAATTACATTTTGAACCACTGAATGTATGTTGTTAAATTGATGATATATGAAATTGTAAATAGATGACAAGCGAAACTGTAATGTAATAATCTTTAATCTGCATGAAATGATAGTGTAGATTCTAGAAATAATTATATTAATTCGTACAAATAACAATGCGAATTAATACGGTTATTTCGGGATTATTTGAATTGATTATTGGATGGATATTGATTGTTGTTATTGCTTGTTTATTTACTTTGACACCATCCCTGTTATCACACTGCAAGTTCCCTTTGCTATGTTCTGATTTTGAATTGAATTGGAATCGGGTTGAAATGATAAATACCCAAATTGAATTTTTACCTAGGATAGGAAATTAAATAAAACCCGATTGGTCAATAATTTGATTTAAAAATAAAATGAAGATTTTATTTGAATAAATAATATGGTTTTGATACGAAGTTGAAAATTGAATTTAATGAAATTTAAAACGTGAATATTTAATAATCTAAAATGAAATATTAATAAAGAAATTGATGAAAGAAGGTTGTTTAATTTGAGAAATGATTGAATTAAGTTTGAAATTATAATTAAGTTTGAAATTATTAAACTTTGAAATTATTTAATAATTAAGTTTTGAATTATTTAATAATTAAATAAGATTGAATTATTTAATGATTAAATTAAATTGAATTTGTGAATAAGTGAATTTTACTTCGTAAATAATTGAAATTGAGTTTCTTGATTAAGTAAGTTTTTGGAAAATTATTTAAGTAAGTAAATAAGTGAAATTGAATTTCTTTAACAAGAAATGAAAATGTGATATTTTGGAATGAATGTAAGACTTGTAATTGAAAGAAATGATTTGACGAATTTAATTTAACTCAAAATTGTAAGTTTTGTTTTAATGAAGTTGAACTTAAGAAATTGATTTAATGAATTGGAAATTTAATAGAAATTGTTTTGAATGATAAAGTAACTTAACAAATATTGAATGAAATCGATAAATGAATTTGGAATTGATTTGAAAGTTAAATCAAATTAATTTAAATGATTTCAAAATGAAACTTATATACGAACTTGAATCAATATTTGAATTGTTAAATAGAATTTGAAATTGAATTATAGGATTTTGAAATGAATTTGGAAGTTGAAACGTAAATTTTGGAAATTGGTTTAGAAAGACAAATGAAATGTTGATTTGCGAATTGAAATTGAAATTGAATTTGATTTGGTTTTTGAAATATATAAACGACCAATCGGTGTAATAATTACGAAAGTTATTAAAGAGATCGGAATTCGGTTATGGGTATATCTCTATCTAAACCAAAAACCACTTTAATAACTATGCACGGAGTGATGATCCAGAATGAAGTGGTTGGAATGATATACGTGTTGACTGAAGAAAGAGAACGATAATGGATAGCCTTGACACTTGTGTCAAATTGGAAATGACTAAAACAGGAGCTGTGCCGGGCCAATGGAGGATTGATACCTCAAGTGGACACACTTCTTCGAACTACTTATACTTGTTGTCGATTGGTGCACCCTTGATTTTGGGAGTGTTGTTTCACGGTGTTGCGGGCGCTGCGGCGTTGCGTTCTCACCAGTCCGGATCAGGCGAACGGTAGTATCACTACCTTGGGTATAGCCTCATGTGCCTTGTCATACTTGTATTCCATTTATGCGCGACCACTACGATTTTGATTTGTACCTTTAGTATATGGATTGCCCTCTGGTGACTTCCGGTTTTGGGGAAACTACGGTCTTGTATATGCTTTTGGGAATAAAAATATGTTAAGGGTGGAATGGGCCATGACTTAACGCTATTTTGATATCTTTTTATATTACTGATAGACATTATCTACTTATCGTACACTACTACATAGTAGATAGTTTAACGGATCCTTAAAGGATGGTTATTCCAAACATCCTTTGAGTTACTTGTATTTCAATTGCTACTTCACTTGAGTTGGATTTATTAATATAAGAATGTTAATCCTGACTCGAGTGTTTTGTGTTTTGCTTTACGCTCGGGTCAGACTGAGTGGTTCAGCTTTCGAGACTCACCTTTGGAGTTGGAGCTTCGCTTGGAGATCCAGCTATCTATCCAGCTTTCAGATATTCGATGATTCCAGTGATGTATTCTGATTTGTATCTGATGTATCGTATTACTCTTCTGTTGTAAACTCTGATGTATTTTATATATTCATATAGTAGCTTCATGAACTACTATCTCTTTTATTTCCACTGCAATTATTACTCTGTGTTTGTGATCTGTGATTATTTATTTACTGTATATGTTCAGTTTTGCCAAATTTAAATTAACAACGCGGTATTTTGAGCAATTCAACTCCGGCATGAGTGTCTACTTATATACTTATAATGGATGCGAATGGTTCGAAAATGGCGGGTCGTTACAATAAACGGTTTATATAAAAGATTTATAAAATTGATATTTATAAATTAAAATATTGTAATTATAAAATGAGTTTTTATAAGTGTTAAAAGAAAGTATAAATGGATTTCATAAGTGCATGAAATTAATAGATTTATAATGTGAAGTTATAAAATGAATAGATTTTTGTAAAATAAAGGATTTATAAGTAATTAACTTATAAATTAGATTTTTGGTATAAAATTGAGTTATAAATCGAATTTGTTAATTCAAGGATTTTTATAAATCGAAGTTTTTATAAATAGAATTGGAATTTATAAACATTGTTTTATAAATCCGAAATCACTTATTTTGATAAGTGAATTATAGAAGTTAATTAAAGGAATTACATCCATGATTTTAGACAGTGGATAATCCTTTAAATAAATATGTAGAAACATTGAATTAGTATATTCACGATTTTGGACAGTGAATATATTATTAGATAAAATGGATATGTTTTGGAGAAATGATATTACGAAATAAAGTAATTGTTTTAAAAGATGTTTTAAAACGTGTTAAGTATCGAAAACATAGATTTCAACAATTATTGTTGAAATAGACGTTTCGAGGAATAAGGAAATGGTGGACTATAACACAGTTGTTATAGTAAATGGTTTCCGAAAGGAAATGTTTTATATAGTATTGGGATTTATATATATCTATCTAAATTTCGAATCCCTATACTAGTGATTTTGAGTTGTCGTAACAATGTTTTACGTAACATTCGTTTTGACTCAAATAGATGTGTTTAAGAAAATGATTTTCTTAAAGAATGAAATATATACTTAATTTTGATTTAAGTATATTGAATATTTTCAAATGTTGAAAATAAATGGATTTGTGAATTACCTATTATTAGATAGGTATGGAAATGTTTTTCCAATATGAAGTGAAATGTTTTGAGATTTTATCTTCAAAGATAAATTGAAATGTGGAAATTGGTTTGAAATTGCTTTCAAATAGTTGAAGTGTGGAAATTATATATCTTGTAAAGATATTTTTGGAAGATAAATAATTTGGAAAATTATTTGGAATCTGATGATGCTGTGCAGACCTATTGATAGTTAAATAACCGACTATCAATAATTACCTTGAACGGGTATTTGTTGTGATTTGCTTGAATTTGAATGCCACACTTATTTTTGAATAAGCGCTCACTATTTGGGTTAGCCGGGAAAGGACCTTTGTGTCGTATAACCCATTCTGAATTAGTGATACGACGATATGGATCGTATTGAAGACCGGTGGTGAAGACCGGGTATTTGTGAAAACGATAGGATGTCCTATCGATTGTCTCTGCACCGTTAGCTACGGTATTGAGATTTCCTTTGTGATGGGAAGTTTTATCGGGATTGTGAATACCCGGATTGCAAGGGCTTCTTTGGAAGTGCCTTCGGTTCTGTTCGAACCCGGAACAGACTTGTATGGTTACATGTCTGACATTACATTTTGAGATGTAAAGCTGATTTCTTTCAAATACATTTCTGTTGTTGGCGGAGAATTTATTCTCTTAGCTTAACACCCTTCTCTGAGACGTACGAGCTCAGAGGTTATGTAGTTGAAATTTATCAGCGATATATTCCCAATTTGGTAATGTGACATGCTGAGTGTTGCTGTGAAATGATCATTGTTTGATCATTTGTGATATGATCATTTGTTTGATCATTTATCTTTGTGATCATTACTTTGATCATTTGTTTGACCCAAAGCATAGCTTTTGTATAAAGCGTAGCTTTGTGGACGAGACTTCGTCAGGGCCTCACAACCCGGAAATGGTCAAAATAGGAATGTTGCGGCAAGGTTATGAGGGTCGTGCCCTTTAGGGTATGTCATTTCCTTCTGGAAAGGGGTGGTATCATGGTATGGAGCCCAGATACTTACTCATGTGGACACACTTTATTTATTATGTGTGATGATGTTACCGAGCGCTCGGATAAAGGTCCCAGAGGACCGGGGAATGGCATATTCGTGAGTTACCTAGTTACAGGGGTAACCCGGCTTTGTTGGCAGAGAGCAGTTTGTCTCTCGGGACGTCTAGCCAGAGGCGATCCCATTCGGCAGTAGGAAAGGAAGTTCCTTAGCCTGACCATTTATTGGAAAATCCAAAGAAACAATACGAACCTTGTACGGTTTTAGTTGTATAACCTGCTATGGAATGTGGCGGTAACCTGCTATTGAACATAGTAGCTATAGTAGGCATAAGTGTGGAATGCCTATGCTGGCTAAGATTAATATTATACTTTCGAAATGTTTTCTGCACTATGCACTAATAATAATAATCAAATGATTTTGCGTAGTAAGCATGTTTGATTATCATAAGAAGAAATCTCCTCCAATTCTGCGTTTGCATTATGTGTGTGGCGGGAGGTCTTATGGTAGTTTCATTTTCCAAAAGCATTGCGGGTTTCAATGTTAAAATTCTATTGTTGTTTGTTTCTAAAGATAAACTGTTTTAGTTCTCACACCAGTCACCATGACTGACCTGGAGTTTATTGTTTCCTTCCTAAACTCTGGGTGCCTACCAATTTCCACATGGGCAGTCTAGAGTCAGGTTACCAGGTCATTCTGGATTTAGGAGATGCTTTGGAGCTCACTGGTTAGCTGGATGGCGAGACGTACCACTTGTATATGATATTATTTATTCCGTTGTGTATTCTGTATATGGACAAGTTCATATAACTGTCCAGTGTTGTATTGTTGTTGTAAACTCTGATGATGATGTAATGTATAAAATGACATAGTTCTTTGATTTAAAGATTATTCATTTATCTATTATATGTTGTTCCGCTGCGAATGTGAGATTCTGATATTGTTTTTGTTTCTGTTGTTTCTTCTTTCTTTTTCTTCTGTTTTCTTCTACCTCTTATTATTCTCCATAACAATTCGGTTTTTCGGCATTCGATTGTTCGGCAGTTGATACAGTGAATGTATTAATGTCGATTTTCGAGCGACGAAAAGTCTAATCGTTACAGATATAGACATAAATAACATCCAATCATCCAAAATATCAACCAATAACATCCATCCAATCACCCAAATATCAATAATTGAACATACATCACAATCATCATTGAAATCAACCAATAACAACCAACAATTTACTGGTTATCATTAATAAGTATTTAATTGGCAAACTAAATTTCAATATTAAATTAAATGACAATCAAATTCAATAAAA
Organism: Allium fistulosum; assembly: GCA_030737815.1. Taxonomy (NCBI): domain Eukaryota; kingdom Viridiplantae; phylum Streptophyta; class Magnoliopsida; order Asparagales; family Amaryllidaceae; genus Allium; species Allium fistulosum. The sequence goes on from CM060906.1 coordinate 1,045,262,109, forward strand.
GTCAGATTTAACTTGAATGACAATTTAAAATATACTAAACAACAACCAATAATTTCTAATCACATCATAAATTCAGTTTAACTAACATAAGAAAATCTAGTAGTTGTGAGTGTTTGCTCACCTTTCGTGGCTACGAAGGTGATGAAAAAATGGAGCAATATGGAGATTCCTAGCAAAGATCCAAATGCAAAGTTAATCCAACAAAGCTTAGACACGAACACAAATCAATAAACAAGTTTCAACTACTTCCAACTTTCAAACAACCCAAGATCCAAACTACGGACAAACCTGAAACTATGTCATCTTTAAGAAAATATTCGGACCTGAATCTGTAAAAGTGACTAACTAGAAAGTTGTTGCAAATTCTTTTCTCTCCACTTTGAATAAAAGAATCACTTAAAAATCTTTGGCCTTGACGAAGTTATGGTCAAAACAAATAGAGGTGTTTTCTGAGTTGAAAATCCAAGTTCAAAAATACTTCGAAAATATTTGAGTTTTTGGCATAGCAAATTAAGGAATTTGAAGAACTGATCTAAAAGAAAGTTGAAGCCATTGGAAGAATAAATGATTTGAAAAGAAAGAATCACATAATTTGATTCATTCCTAAAGGAGATATGATTGATACAATATGGGGTATTTTCGGCCAAAACTGGACCCGAGAAAAGACTTGAAAAATAGAGTTTTTGATATAGAGATATTCAGAATGTGTAACGACCCCGGATTTTTTATATATTTAAATTGATAATTAATTTAATTTTTGAATAAAAAATTGTAAAATTAATTGTAAATTGATGCGAGTTTCCCCAATTCAAATAGAATATATATTAAATCATATGAATTTAAAATTTGTATATACGTGATTTGGATTTAAATTTCAAGTAAATGGTTTAATAATAATTTATAATGATAAAATTTGGGATTGATGGTCTATATTAGAAATAGATGTATATAAGATAAATTATAAAAATATAAAGTAAACGAATTAGTTAAATTAAACAACATATTAAATATAGAAATTCATTTATATTATAAAATAATAAGACTAAAGAAAAGAAAGAAATACATTCAAATATGAACAAGGATAAGTATGTAGGTTGAGAAAGGGAAATAAGACAAATGACAATTAAAACAACATCATCTTTAGTACACAATAGATTTTTTTCCAGCCTAGTTAACAAACAAAGTAAGAAATATATATATCTAGAAGCTTGCAAAAGAAGACACCCAAGATTATACTCATACATGTACAACCGAAATAAAGGAAAAAGAATAAGTAGGTTGTACAAAGGTGATTAATGCTAGCCAAAATTTTATCACCTCAGCGACCAAAGCTAAAAAAATATCTGTCCTATATTTGTACTAAAAGAAATATCACCTGTACAAAATAAATTATCACCTAGTGAACTTTCTTTTCTATATCCATCATCTTCATTTCAGTCTCGTTCATTCTAGGCTGTGCAAATCTGAAGTAAATAACATCATTTAAACTTAAACAAAATACAACCTAAACAACAACCCAGATCAATTAGAGAATCAAAAAAGAAGGTTTCACTTGCAATTTTCAAAGCCTGTTTCAAGCATAAAAGGGAAACTCTGTTTCTTCTGGAACCAAGTGAGTAACATTTCATTTAAAATCTTAAACTTAATCTGGGTGCATGCTATTCCCTGGAACAAATGTGTTTATATGAAATTCTCTAGCATTTTTCATAAATGTGTATAAAGTGTATATACTGTTGAGTATTAGTGTTTGCTATTTGTTCCCAGGCTCAAGTTTTTAATTTGAAATTTATATTTTCTTGATCTAATGACTGATGGAACTTAGGACTTAAACAAAATTTGTTTGTTCAGTAACAAAGTAAGTTTAAAACTTTAAATTATGCAATATAAACTTGAATTGGCCCTGGAAAATTAAAACAACTGAGCAAGTTCAAACATACATGAAATTTCTATCATCCTGTTTCCTGGATTCAAGAATATAAATTGAATCTAAAAACCAAAACATGATTTTTAAAGTTGGAATCACAATTTTTAGAGATGTATAGGACTAGCAGTTCGAGTTGAACTGAAATTGACGTTTTGGGTTCACTCTGGCGATCAAGTTGATCAGAAGGCATGGGGTCTTGCCTGGAGATGGAGAAATGATTGGAGATTGAAGGAAAAATATCAGGTCGGTGTTCAGAGCACTGTGGCAACGGCGGCGAGCGATTGTAATTCGTAAACCTAGTTTTGTGGAGGTCAGGTTTTGTGATCACCGCAACCCCTCTGAGTGATCGAGTGGCTTGGCATTTTGGGAAATGGCAGCGTGGGGTCTCGGCATGGCGTGGCCAGAGGTGCAGCAGCTCCGATGATCGGAGACGTGGATGCAAGTGGTTTCCTGATTTGGGATGTGTTGCAGCTTTCATCTGGGTTGCTCAATTTTGATTTGAGGCTTGAACAAGTGTTTTGGTGATCGGGATGGGATGCTGGGATGTTGTGTGACGTGTAGGAAGGATGATCGAAGGCCGAAGGTGGCTCTGGTGGGGTGCATGTGCACGATGGATTTTGGCGTGTGTCTGTTGTTTGGATAATGGGTTGACTCGAAGTAAGGGTCGAGTGTTAGGGGTAGTAGCTCGAGTTTGCACTCGAGTAGATTGTGGGTGATAGCAGCTTACAGTTTTTCAACTTGAAAATAAATCTAAGCTTTTGCAAATAGAAGGGTTGAAGAAACTCGAAGCCAGTCTCGAGTAGCCTTCGGGTTGAACCCGAAGAACATATTTAAACTAGATTTTTTTTAAAAAAGAAAAGAAAAAAAGTTGAATTTAAATAGATTTGGTTTAAAAATTCTTCCTATATAAATTTCTTTGTATAAAATAAATTTTCTTTAAATTTGGATTAAGAGGTTTGTAAATTGTTTAAAATTTTGATAATTTAAATCATTTTAAATCTTAATTAGAAATGGAATTTTAAAGGTGTAATGTTTAATGCATTGTTAACGATAGTTAAGTCATTAATAAAGGAAATAATTTATCTAAAGGAAAATTAAGATTAAATGATTGAGATTCATTAAATTAATAAGGAAATTAAGGGTAATTGATAAATTTAATTAATTAATGATTTAGTATTAATTAATTAGTAATTGGGTTTTAAATTAATTAATTAAGGATTAATTACTTAATTAATTAAGTTTGTTAATTGCTTAATGAAATTAAAGAATAATTTATCAAGGAGAATTAATTAAGATGGATGATTATGGTATGATAAATTTATTTGTTATATAATTAATTAACAAGCAGGATTTAAAAGAAATTAAAGTAATTGATTTAATACAATTTAGATGGTATGGTTGATTAATCTTACTTATGGATGACTATATTCTATTGAATGCTGTGAATTGTCCGATATCCCTACTATGTGATGCTGTGTGATATGAATTGTTTTAATTCAAGCTATGATGAATGTAATTTATTTTATCTGTGATTTATCCGTGGATCTGTGAATAAGGATAAGCGTTATAGTTTATACCGCTTATCAAATATATTGCTGTATTTTAATATGTGATGATTGAATGATGTTGCACTATATTGTGTTAAAACCCCTGGACTACACTTTTACACACACAAATATGGATTTCACGAGGAAATCGGTTAAGTCACAGATAATTTAAATTTAATGTTTTTGAAATTGAAATTTTAATTTCAATTGATTTTGGAAATGAATTTGGGTTAAATGTTAAAGCTTTTGAAAAGGAGTTTTTAAGATAAAAGTTATTTTGAATAACTTGGTAAAGTTTCCAATTTGAATGATTTGATTTAAATTTGAATTCAATATTTGGAATTGAATTCAATGATTTGGAAATTATGGTCTAAAAAGACCATACCAGTTATAAATGTGTTTTATATGGATATTTAACCATTTAAAAGTATGGTTTCGGAAATTTAATCCAAGTTTATCTTGAATGGTTTTAACTTATGTAAATTGTAATTAGTTTTCCAGAATGGAAACTAATTGTTTCAAATGATAAAAGCTTTCATATAAGAAATGAAATTCCAATTTAAATTAAAGGAATTTCAAGTTTCAATTGAAATGGAAATTGATTTGGGAAAATCTATGAATAGATTTTTGTGAAACTGGGTGAACTTTGTGAATTGAATCTGTTTATTTTTGACAGATTTAAAATGGTGATTTGTTTAAACCATTCGAAACGGAATTGTTTTGAAAGCTATGAGTTAAATCTTTGTTTTAAAGATTGGACGAGTTAATCCAATTGAAATGGAAATTGATTTGAAAATCTATGAATAGATCTTTGTGAAACTGGGTGAACTTTATGAATTGAATCATTTTGTAAAAGATTGGGAATGGTAATGTGTTTAAACCATTTGAAAGAAAAGTTTTGGGTAATAAGTTGTGACTTAATGAAAATCCCAATATCCATATGTTTTTAATATTGCGCTCACTATTCAGTTTAGCCGGGAGAGGACTTTGTGTCATATAACCCATTCCGAATAATGATACGACGTTATAGATAGCATTTGAAGATCGGTGGTGAAGACCAGATATTTTCGAAAACGAAAGGACAACTCGTCGAATGTCTCTGCATCGACTGGTCCCCGATATAGAGATTGTTGAAACTTCGTGTTTACGGTATTTCGTAAATGCGATATTTTGACTATAACAACTATACAATCATGTATATACTAACTTGTTTTTGCAGGGATTATCTATGACGAGATTCGACTAAGTATAAATTTATATAAGATTGCTTCGAGTCCTTGGCTAGAAGTTAAAATTTGTTAAAATCTCTCATATATGATATATGCTACATCTCATTATCAGTGCATTGGCATACATTTTATTTTAAGGCAAAATCTGATTTTCATGTTACATTCAGACGTCTGAATGATCCAATTCAGACGTCTGAATCTGGAAATTTAAATGTTGTAAAATACAATATTCAGACATCTGAATTGGATAGTTCAGACGTTTAAATCTGGCAATTTTTTGCCTATTTTCTTTCTGATCTAAATCCGTTGCGTTTCAGAAGTCTGAAATTTTAAATTCAGAAGTCTGAATGTTTACAACGACTAGTTTTTTGAAAAGGCACTTTCATTCGTGAAGAGTTGCAAACTTTAATCTAACAGATATGATCATAACTCTTGATGATAACTCTTCACGAACAATTGCAACTATTTGTTATCTATATAAACATGTTAGAATCAAGTTTTCAATAACAATTCAATTGATTATTATTCTACTCTCTGAATTCTTGATTCTAATACACTTGTGCTTTCAACTTCATTCAAATTCACTTTCTTACTTCCTTATTCTTCACGCATTCACATATATATCATAAAGGAGAAGATTATAGGAAGGGTGTACTATAATTGGCAAATTCGTGTTACTCAAGAACACATAGTGTCAAGAAATATTGTTCTATATAAGTCCCGTTCTACTGCTCGGGCAAAGTGAAGTCCTCTTCGGCTGTTGAGGCGAAATCCTATTCTGTTGCTCAGGTCCCTGTTCGGCTGTTCAGGGTTTATAGACCTGTTCCTCCGGGTTAAGTGAGGGTTGTTGTTAGTTGAAATTATAGAAGGAGTCTGGGACTGGACGTAGAACGGGAAGTTCGAACTAGTATAAAAATTCCTAGTGTGCTCGTTTATTATTTACTATTATCTGCTGATTATTCTATTATTCCGCACTACTTTTATACTATTCCATATTACACGATCCTATAGTTACTTTCATTTGGTATCAAAGCAAGGTTTCTTATAACCGTCACAAAGTTATCTGATACTTTGCTAATATGGAAAATAACACCAGTACTAGCACTGTCACTAACACTAGTTTTATAGAAGGTCAATCTACTGGACGACCACCACTATTCAATGGCATGAATTACAACTATTGGGCTACACGAATGCATATTTATATGCAAGCAAATAGTTTTGATTCATGGAATGTTACACAAACAGAATACACTACACCCACTACTACTTATGCAGAATGGACTACTGCTCAAAAGACAGAAGCCACTGCTAATGCTAAAGCTATGAACATGCTATTTTGTGCCTTAGATAGAAATTAATTTAATAGGATTAGTATGTGCAAAACTGCTTATGAAATCTGGAGAACTCTTAAAGTCACACATGAAGGTACTAACAAAGTTAAGCAAAGTAAAATATCCATGCTCAAAAGTCAGTTTCAAAATTTCAAAATGAAGCAGGATGAGTCCATAAATGATATGTACTCTTGATTTCAAGATATCTATCATTCATTACTAGGACTAGGACAAACATTTACGGATTTTGATATTATCTCAAAACTATTAAACTCTTTAACTGATGATTGGGAAAGAAAGGTCTTAGCTATTGAAGAAGCCAATGATCTTTCCACCATGAAACCAGAAGAGTTAATAGGAAATTTAATGTCCTATGAAGTTAATATGCAGGCTAAAAGAGTACAGGCTCAAGACAAAAAGAATGTAGATTTCCATGCTGAAAAGGAAGAAGAATCAGATTCAGATGAAGAAGACTTAGCTTTTATAGCCAAAAACTTCAAAAAGTTTTTGAAATACATAAAAGGGAACAAAAACAATAACAAACGGGTTTTTAACAAACCGTCAACTTCTGTATTAGAATGCTATAACTGCCATAAGAAAGGTCATTTTCAGAAAGATTATCCAGATCAGAAAAAATCATTCAATAACAAAAATAAGAAGGACAAATTCAAGAAAAGGGCATTCTCGGTCACATGGGATGATTCAGATTCTTCATCCTCTGATAATAGCAGTGACAACGAAAATGAGCAAGCAAATGTTTGCTTTATGGCAAAGGAGAATGAGGTTAGTGATCTAACTTTTGATGATATGATTGAAATTAATTCTGAACTTCTTGACACTTTAAAAAATCTCAAAAGAAAATATGAAGAAGCTTTAGAAAATCAAAATAGAGCAGAATTTGAAAGAGATATGTTAAAAGATGAAAAGAAAATATTAGGAGAAGAACTTGAGAAAATTCAAGAATCAACTTCTGATAATTCTCATTTAGCACTATTAAGTCAAGAAATAGAAACTCGGAAAGTTAAGAATGATACTCTAGCCTCTGAAAATCACGAGCTTAAAACAAAAATCAAAATGATAGAGTTAGAAAACACCGGTATTAGAACTAAGCTAGACAATATCACCAAGAATGTTTCAAATTTCAATAAAGGTAGAGAAAATTTGTCTAGAATTATTGAATGTTCTCAACCAATATCTAACAAAAATGGATTAGGTTATGTTAAGAAATCACAAGCTCCATCTACAAAAGAAAATAAAAGGAGAAATGTTTCTAAAACTATACATTATATGGAACATTCAAAGAGGAGAACCAACATAAAAAACATAAAAATATGGATTCCTATAACAAACAATATTTTGATTAGGAAAAGACATATAAATTCCTTCATTGAATCTGTGCATAAAAATACAAACTATATTTATAAAGGGAATACTGAATCCTCTTGGGTTTGGTTTCCTAAGACCTAACTCTTAGGACCCTAATGAAAAGGTGGGTACCAATGTCTTCACTTATATTTTTTGCAGGTACCACCAAATAAAAGAGGAAAATGGATACTAGACAGTGGATGCTCAAAACATATGACAGGAAACAAAGAAATGCTAATAAATATCGTCTACTCAAATGGAGGTTCTATCACCTTTGGAGATAATTCAAAGGGATACATCATCGGCAAAGGCGATGTGAGCAATGTCGGTACATCTAATTTACCTCTTATCTCTAATGTTTTATTAGTTAAGAATTTAAAACATAATCTATTAAGTATTAGCCAATTGTGTGACAAGGGATTTAAAATCAATTTTTCTGAAGATAAATGTAGCATTTTTGATCACAATAACAATCTTATTTTTGAAGGTTTTAGAGATAAAAATATTTATGTTTTAAACATGAATATAAATTATAATTCAAATATGTGCATACTAGCCAAAGAAAATGATCCTTGGTTATGGCACAACAGATTTTGTCATATAAATTTTAGAGCCATATCAAAATTATCTAAAAATAATATAGTAAGGGGTTTACCAAAAATGAATTTCAAAGCAGATAATCTTTGTGATGCTTGTCAATTTGGGAAAGTATCAAAATCATCTTTTAAATCTAAGAAAATTATTTCTACAATGCAACCATTGGAGTTATTACACTTAGATCTATTTGGTCGAACTCAGGTTCAATCTATTAATCATAATAGATATGTGTTTGTAATTGTAGATGATTTTTCAAGATATACCTGGACCATATTTTTGACAAATAAAAATGATACTTTTGAAAATTTCAAAATTTTTGCAAAAAGAATTCAAAATCTTAAGGATTTAAAAATTAAAGCTATTAGAAGTGATCACGGAGGTGAGTTCGAAAATAAAGCTTTTGAACATTATTGTGATAAAAAGGGTATTTATCATAATTTTTCTTTCCCTAGAACACCACAACAAAATGGTGTTGTAGAATGTGCAAGAACTTTATAAAATGGTAGCACATTATCAAAACAGTTCTCGGCAGAAGCTGTAACAACTGCTTGTTATGTTTTGAATCGTGTTTCCATCCGACCACTAACAAAGCACACCTCATATGAACTTCTAAATGGTAGAAAACCAAATATTTCTTATTTTAGAACATTTGGCTCAAAATGTTTTATTTTAAAATATCTAAAAATCAGGCTAAGCTAAAAACCAAGATTGATTGATTCGAAAAGCAAACCAATTGGAAATTTAACTCCATTCGTGGTTTCCTTAATAAAATCTGGGAACGTATTGGTTGCTCTACTTCTACTTCTACCGAGGCTTTTGATCCCGCACCCTTTCAATGGTCTTCAAGCTCCGGTACTGATAATAATGGGGATGATGATGATGATGATAGTAATGAAGGTGAACCTAGTGCTTCTTTTTAATTGGTGGTGGTATGGATCTTTTATCTCATAACTATTTCTTTTGTTTTGAACCATGATTTTCTGTTCTAATGATTTGCTATGAACTTTTTTTAGTACTCCAACTATGTGTTTTTGGTATGTAACTAAACTATATGCTACTACCTATCTGTTATATGTACCTTATGATGATTTTGTTAAATATTTTGCTCTCCTACTCTCGTCTGAGTTATGTAACATCTGTGATATGCATCATTTTTTATTACTTTTTGTCGATGTCAAAGGGGGAGAAATATTTCCTATCGACAGGGGGAGCTTATATTAAGGGGGAGTAGTTTATATAGTTGTCATCGTCAAAAAGGGGGAGAATGTTGAAACTTCGTGTTTACGGTATTTTGTAAATACGATATTTTGACTATGACAACTATACAATCATGTATATACTAACTTGTTTTTGCAGGGATTATCTATGACGAGATTCGACTAAGTATAAATTTATATAAGATTGCTTCGAGTCGTTGTTTAGAAGTTAAAATATGTTAAAATCTCTCCTATATGATATATGCTACATCTCATTATCAGTGCATTGGCATACATTTTATTTTAAGGCAAAATCTGATTTTCATGTTACATTCAGACGTCTAAATGATCCAATTCAGACATCTGAATCTGAAAATTTGAATGTTGTAAAATACAATATTCAGACGTCTGAATTGGATAGTTCAGACGTCTGAATCTGGCAAATTTTTTCCTATTTTCTTTCTGGTCTAAATCCGTTGCGTTTCAGAAGTCTGAAATTTTAAATTCAGAAGTCTGAATGTTTGCAACGGCTAGTTTTTTGAAAAGGCACTTTCATTTGTGAAGAGTTGCAAACTGTAATCCAACAGATATGATCATAACTCTTGATGATAACTCTTCACGAACAATTACAACTATTTGTTATCTATATAAACACATTAGAATCAAGTTTTCAATAACAATTCAATTGATTATTATTCTACTCTCTGAATTCTTGATTCTAATGCACTTGTGCTTTCAACTTCATTCAAATTCACTTTCTTACTTCCTTATTCTTCACGCATTCACATATATATCATAAAGGAGAAGAATATAGGAAGGGTGTACTATAATTGGCAAATTCGTGTTACTCAAGAACACATAGTGTCAAGAAATATTGTTCTCTATAAGTCTCGTTCTACTGCTCGGGCAAAGTGAAGTCCTCTTCGGCTGTTGAGGCGAAATCCTGTTCTGTTGCTCAGGTCCCTGTTCGGCTGTTCAAGGTTGTATAGACCTGTTCCTCTGGGTTAAGTGAGGGTTGTTGTTAGTTGAAATTCCAGAAGGAGTCTGGGACTGGACGTAGAACGGGAAGTTCGAACCAGTATAAAAATTTCTGGTGTGCTCGTTTATTATTTACTATTATCTGCTGATTATTCTATTATTCCGCACTACTTTTATATTATTCCATATTACACGATCCTATAGTTACTTTCAGAGATTTGATCACCCTTTGTGATGGGAAGTCCGGACGTGATTAGGAATTATCCGGATTTGCAAGGGCTTCTTTCGAAGTGCCTTCGGTCCTTTTCGAACCCGGAACAGACTTGTATGGTTGTATGTCTGACACTACACTTTGAGATATAAAGCTGATTTCTTTCAAATACATTTCTGTTTAGTGGCGGAGATTTATTCTCTTAGCTTAACACCCTTCTCTGAGACGTACAAGCTTATAGGTTATGTAGTTGAAGGTTATCAGTGATATACTCCCAATTTGGTAGTGTGGCATGCTGAGTGCTGCTGTGTGCTGATCATTTGTTAATCAAAGCATGGCTTTCATGTAAAGCGTAGCTTTATGGACGAGACCTCATCGAGCCTCACAAACCGGTAATGGTCGAAACAGGAAAGATGCGGCAAGGTTTCAGGGGTACCACCCCTAGGGTATGTCCATTCCTTTTGGAAAAAGGTGGTATCATGGTATGGAGTCCAAATATTTACCTGTGTGGTTGCTCCAATCTCATTTACTGTGTGATTGTTGCTGTGTGATCGAGGCGCCTCGGATAAAGGTCGCAAACGACCGAGGGTGGAATATCTCAGGTTTACTACCCGGGAAGGGGGTAACCGGCCTTGTGTTGGTAGAGAGCCAGGTGGTTCTCGGGGCGTCACTCCAGAGGCATTCCCATGTGGCGTAGAAAGTTCCTTAGCCTGACCATTTGTTGGAAAATTCAAAGAAACAATACGAGCCTTGTACGATTTTAGTTGTATAACCTGCTATGGAATGTGGCGGTAACCTGCTATTGAACATAGTAGCTATAGTAGGCATACGACGAAATGTGGTATGCTGGCTAAGATTAATATTATACTTTTGAAATGTTTTCTGCACTATGCACTATTAATAATATCAAAAGGATTTTGCATAGTAAGCATGTTTGACTATCATAAGAAGAAATCTCCTCCAAGTCTGCGATTGCATTGTGTGTGGTGGGAGGTCTTATGGTAGTTTCATTTTCAAAAAGCTTTGCGGATTTCGATGTTAAATTTCTTTTGTTGTTTGTTTAAAGATAAACTGTTTTTGTTACTCACACCAGTCCCATGACTGACTCAGAGTTTATTGTTCCCTTCCTAAACTCTGGGTGTCCACAATTTTCCACACGGGTGTTAGTCCATGAGATGATGGTTTTGATGACAACAACCTTAGAATAGATTATAAAATATAAATACTAACATTACAAGTTTAGATATATATGTATATGCAGGATCTAACCATCCAGGTATCAAGAATGAAGACTGTACAGTATAGAGATTCAAGATATAGAGATAGAAGACTCATGAGTATCAAGAATTTCAAGAGTTCAAGATTCCAAGATAAGTTATATAGTTAGGAATATTGTTAAAACTCATAGAAAGGCACTGACATCTTAATATCTATTTTATTCGTGGAATGGAATCCACTTCGTGCTCGTTAAAGGGATGGAACCCTAAGTAGGATGGAACCTACGAAAATCTAGTGGGACATTGTTTTGTATCCACTAATTTTAATTCAAATGATTTTACAAAATTATCTTGTTTTCAAAATGATTTCAAAACTTTCCTTTTTAAAAAAGATTCAAAACTCTCTATCCTGATTTTAAATAATTTTAGCCTCAAAAACATCTTTAATTTCAAAGTCAAATTACTCCTGATTTTAAACTATCTTCAAATAATATATTTAACTTTTAAATATTTATACTTAGATTTGAATATAAAATTATAGTTAAATTATGTATATATTGTTCTTTATATTTACTTATGTATTTTAACTATAGTTAAGTATATTTATAAAGTTTAAAATAATTTTAATATAAGATAGAGGTTATTTTCAAAGAAAATCAAAACACCAAAAATCCCTTTGGGATGTCGACATGCCCAAGTACCCCATGTCGACATAGTGTCAGTTGGTTTCAAAATTCAAATTTCAAAAGAAGTGTCTATTCACCATAATTCTTCATGAATGGTCATGGCTGTTGCTCTTCTATAAATAGGGGTCAGTTTCAACGAATTTTTAATCACTTTTTTCTGGTTTTCACTTCTCTTCTTCTTCCACATTTCTTAATACAAAATTATACCATTACTCTGCTGAAACCAACATCGAATCATACTCGATTACTTCTAGTGTGATTCTCCATCACTATCTCTACAAGATCCAAGTGCTAATCTGAGTTATAGACTTTTTGTAATCAATCGAGCGAGAGAAGGTGTGATTGTAGCCCTGGAAATCAATTGGGTGAACTTGTTGCCCCGAAAATCAAGTATCTCTACCCAGAGGATTGTTATTCTGGAGGGTGTACCTCGTAGCCTTAAAACCGAGGGTTGTAATTGTTGAATTGGTTTTGAAAGGAAATCCGTACTTAGTTGTGCGAGACTGGATGTAGGGTAACTCCGAACCAGTATAAAATCCGGTGTGTTCTTTCCTTTACTGCTTTTACTTTATATTTGCATCTGTGTTTGATTTTGTGTTCATATCTATGTCTGATTAGTGCATACATTGGTAAAAAATTAAGATAAACTCAAAAAGATTAACAAATTTCTTAAAACACTATTCATCCCCTCTTAGTGTTAATTCTAGCCTTAATATCCTTAATCCGCATTTCTTACAACGGGCAGTCTAGAGTTGGGTTTTTCAGATAGTCAGGTTTAGTATACTAGTTGGAGCTAGTTCAGTTTTTGGAGTTCACGACTGACGTTGCTTATCTTAGTGAGATGTGATGGTGGTTCGAGCTTGATGTTGGAGTTGTTGGTCTCCTTCTCTTTTGCAGATTATTTGGAGTCATCACTTCTGTTTTCCGCTGTATCATCTTTATTTATCTCTGACATTCTTGTATCATATTGATATCATTGTTGTATATCTTTCTGGATATTGTATTCATTGGAATTGTATATGATATCATTCTTTCTTTCTTCCGCTGTGTTGTTATACTTACTGTGTTATAAGCTCCGGCACGAGTCGAATTTCAACGATTGAATCTGCGACATTCGAGTACAAGTGAAGTACGAGTGTCGATTTTCGAACGCTGAAATTTGGATCGTGACAGAATGCGAAGAAGGGTTCAATAATAAAGTTGTTCCCATTGAAATTATACACGGTTTCAAAAATAATATATTTGATTTGGAGTAGTTTAGTATAATATAGAAGCTATGAAAATAAGGAGAAGAAAGAGGGGAAAATGGAAGGGAAAAAGAAGAAAGAAGAGGAGAGGGAAGGTGGGGCTTTGGCCATGGGTTACTACCATGGGTTGTGGGTGGTGATGGAGATGGGTAGCGGCAAGAGGAGAGAGGTAGGCTAGGGTTTTGAAGGAGGAAGGATGAAATTTGATTTGGAGATTTAGGAGTTTTGGGGTTTGGAGTTTTCTGTAGATTTGAGCAAGAAGAAGAAGAGTACGCAGAAAGTTTCTCAAATGAGAAATTTCTATATGTACTTGGTTTTAGTCAGATAGGAAATAGAAGATCAATGGGTGGGAAAAGAAAGGATTCAAAGTCTCTTACGGTTTCTAGGGTCTCTTACGGTTTCTAGGGTCTCTTGGTTTACTAAGGAGCCCATTAGTCTAAATCAAACCCAATAAGACTTAGCCCAAAAAAAAAGAACACAAATATACACTGCAAATGAAAGAAATAAGCCGCAGGTTATTTAATAATTATGAAATGAAGGTGGAGAGACAAAAATAAATATCATGGTTTATTTTGAAAGCTTCAGGCATTAATAATGCATAAAGAAATGTACGTAGGAAAGGAAAAGTTTGCAAACCAAAGAAAAATGAAATTTTGTATACGCGAAAATGAGGCGGCAAGAATTAAATACAACCTAAAAGAAAAGGCTCAGGTATTAAACAGAAGGAGAAATGAACGGATCAAGTATTAATAATGAGATAACTATTTTAAAACGTACATGCAACAATTAATAACAAAAGAAATGAAGGGACCATGTACATCACACAACCTTTTGAAATTCAATTTGTGAAACGTAACCAAATTAACTTCATTAACTCAAATAATATTCAAATTTGTACGCATTTAGTTTTTTCATCTATGCATAATAAATAAAATTACTTAATTAAAAAATGAAAACATTTAATCTGGTTTACCCAAAATGATCTTTTATTTCCATTAAAACATCCTTTCCGTTTAACACAAAAGGTGTGTTTCTTTTATTAAATCTATTAATTGCAATCAACGTTTTCTTTCCTTCTAATTGAAATATTTCAATAACATTAACTGCAATTACTTACAAAGTTAAATTTCAAAACGGACAACTAAAATGGATGAAAATTAGAATAATTGTTTCTTTTAGTCATTTAAACACCTTTATAAATTTGTTGTTTATACAGCAGAGTAATAAATAACTTACTTAAATAAATTATTTTCCTACTCTTGTAATCCATCTGTATGCTAAAACACAGTTCAAATATACATATATTTCTTCCTTTAAATCAATCATTCTATTCTTTATTTTAATGAAATTAAATCTACATTCACAAATGAAACATTCATTTTATTTGATATAAATGTTCTTTTCATTAAAAACTTTTCTTATATTTTCACAAAATATAAGCTACGTTTAATTACACATATTAATTTACAATTTGGTGTCCTCTCTACCATTAATTGAAATTATTCAATTACATTAATTTCAATTGTTTACAAAGGTGCATTTCAAAATGGAAAAAATAAATGTAATGAGAAATCGAACAATTATTTCCCATCTAATTGTAAGTTAAACATATTTATACACTATTGGATACAAACAGGAATTATACATTTCTTACTAAATAATAGTTTCCCGTCTCTGCAATCAATCTTTCAGCTACCAAACATTTCAACTAAATAAATATATGATTTCTTCTTTAATAAAGAAACATTTATTATTCTTTATTAACATTTATTATTCCAATCAATTGGAAATTTACATTCAGACAATTGTTAATTTCAGTCAAACCAATGTTATTAAAATACACACTAGTATTTGTTATCATCCTTACATTATTGCACATGTTTCATTAATAATTTTTTTACTTAAGCTCATAACTTGTATTATAATTTAATTTGTATTAGTAAAATCTTAATTTTTTTTATTCCTAACAATTTTATTCAAAAATCTTATTTAATTTAATATTTTTAAATGTTTAAAAATACGGGTCGTTACACTACCTTTACCCCCACTTCATTATTGTTAATGCTACTCCAATTATTGAGTATTTTTTGACAGAAATACTCTATATTATTATCACTTAGCTTATTTTCTACTATTACAACAATAATAACTTTATATTTCCTTATCATATTAAGTACCTCATTTTGCTTTCATAGGGCATTCATCCCCTATATGATCCATGTAATTAATGACATTATAATGTAAGAGATAAAGAGTTTATTTTCTCATACATGAACCTATGGTACTTTTACCTCTCTTCTTGCACTCTATTCATCTAGTTTTCTGCTTCTTTGTTAAGTCTTTGAATTCTGAATTGTCCGAAATGTACTTTTGCTTGAAATTATCGAGTTCCTTCATCTTGCATCTAGTCCATTTACCACTGTTTATAGAATGCAGAATAATTGCCTATTGATCAGGGTTGCATGGATCAGTGTTGGTGCTAGCTTGACTAACATCTTTTGATGCTTCAGCTACCTCAGAATACACTACAAGGTCTGTCATATTATGATCTGTTGTAGTTCCTTTACTTGATTCATTGTAATGTTGTAATGGCTTGTAATAAACAAGGGTCTGGTACCGTGGGGATATCGAACACAAAGAACTGCGTATTTTTTTGTTCGCCCCATTCTCGTCTAATTCTTGTGTTGCTTTAATAGTTTAGTTGCTGCTCTTGTGGGGATAATTTATCTTCAATAATGATATGAGTTTCTTGCTCGTTAAGTTGTGCATCCCCTTCATTTTCTTTAATACTTTTACCTATTGCTGTTGAACTTTCAGTAATGACTCCTGCATTGTGATCGAACTGAATGTCCATTGCTTTATTTTCTTGGTTCTTGATCATGAGTGGGCTTATTATTATCTTAATTTTCTTGCACGCTTTTATCCTTACGAACTTATGCTTTCTTTGAATTTCATTGGTTCCTATGGTGCCCAAAACGTGTGCAAATATCGTAACTAGGTGGAACCCATTCGTATTCCACCTTCTGCACTATGCTTTCACCATTGTATAATGTTAGATTTATTTCTTTTGGCAATTCTTCACTTGCGCTCACCTCTACTAGAATTCATGTAAATTCAATCTCGTTTTCTTTGCTGTGGCTGCATCACATTTAATTGGTTTTTCTATTATGTTAATCACGACACTGAATGCCTCCTAGTCCAAATGTTTTACATCTACATTTGGCAGTTTGATATAAATTGGCATAGTTGTCAATAGATCTCCGTCCAGTTGATGCTGCTAGACCACCTTCTCATAATGATGAGTCTTCCATCGTAAAAATAGGGATTACTTATGAGGATTCTTTGGCAATTCGATGACTCTTTTAAAGTTGATCGAGAAAAACCCATTTTCAATGGAATATACCTCAAACTTCCCTTGTGACTTCCAAACTCTTTGTATGTACGCTTTAAAATATAAAAAAAAAATAAGGTTTGCACCTACTACATAAGCCAAAATTATATTTTTCCAATGCTCTTATGTTCCTTTACATACCAATTCTTTGATAATACCAAAATTTTTGTCACTTGTTTTTATGGTAGGAATGTATTCCATATTGCATTCACCGTTTCTTGATCTTCTTGCTTCCCTGCAATAATCTCTTTTCACGTTTTCATCCCTTAGGCCCTGTTAAGTGAGAATATAACTGGCTTTCTAACATTATCGGCTGCTTCTCTGTTTTGGGTTGTAATAATTTGAGATCCTTGGGGTCTTGGATCCCTTCCCTTATCAACATACCCCTTGATTTTGTTCAAAACCGTCGGTGGCTCCTCCTCGACGGACCTTCGATGGGTGGAAGTGGTCTTCTTACGGTTTTATACTAGTTGAAAATCATCATAGAATCCTCCTTAAGATGAAGATTTGATATACGATGTAGAATCGGGAGACATATCTAAGTTCTTGTTGGGAATTGATGGAGAATTTTCAAGAGGTGTGTTTTCCTCTATGGCCAAGGAGGAAGCTTAAATTCTTTTCTTATTGCTTTTGCTTCTATTAACTATAGTTAAAAATTAAAAGATTTTGATTTATGAATTACTTACTATGTGTGTTACTTAGTTGTTGCATATAATTATCGCTTGGTTTAGACAATTTAGACAAAGTACCTACGGATGCACTCTCCGAGTACTTGTAATTCACATTATTTAATAGTGCTTATATCCATATGCCACAGACATCAATGGTTGGAGCGACGCTTGGTGTATATGTTAGTGCCTACTAATTCTTCTAGTATAGAATTCAAAGTTGTACTTAAGTTATCCGCATCTAAAATTATTTTGTATATCTGATATCCACATCCATAAGAACAGATATCAAATATTATCATATCCGCTAATTATCTTATCCGTCAACAATTGATAAATCAAAAGACATAACTAAAAAAAAATTAATTCAACAATTTTTTTTTTCAATTCTAACGGTTATAAAAGCATCCAAAATCAACAAATTATAAAAGCACTCAAAATCAACACATATCAACAAAAACGATCATAATGAAATCTTTTAAGCAATTAACATGCATTAAATTAGATGCATATAACATAAACTATTAACCAAATAAACAATAAATATGCATCTTATTTTAAAATACACATAACATAAACTATAATCTTAACAAAAACCAAACAGATAATTTTGAATGCCATCAGGACATCTACATCTTCAAATATGGAGGTAGACGAATATCTATAACATAACAGGCTTATTAACTGGTGAGAGAACTTCAATTTCAAAAAACTACAGTAACTTAATCATCGCACACATATTTGTAACACAGGTTCATTCACTAGTTGCAGACATGATGAAGTGAAGAAAAGAAAAAAAAAATCACTCCAACACAGCTGAACACAATAGTAACAGTTTACCCAAATAAATATAGGATTAAATCTAAAAATCAACAACGTAAACTGGCACAGTAACACAGTAACAATGATTGAATAAAGCAAATCTCAATAACTGAACTCCTAACAAAAATGGTATACATTCGGATGCAGTCAATAACTGTATATCATATTTATCCCTTCGCAGTTTGTGGAGAGAGCACAGGCTTTTCACACAGATAAATTGCAATTTGATCGATTTATTTCACCAAGCCTTCTGCGCTTTGACAAAGCCCAATCCTCTTGATTGAAATTTTCTTCCAGAGCCTAAAATCATAATATTATTCATTAGAATCGTAAATTTAAGCATTTCAGATCTATCTCAAAACCAATCCAGTATATAAACACCACTTGTAAATCCAAATATATCCATTCATGTAGTGAAAAAAGAAGCTAACGCAAATATTTCCCTTTTAACATATAAACTCAAAAAAGTATAATAAAGTACCTCCACCGTTACCGCATGACCTAGCCATTACAGCCAGTTCAGGAGTCACCATCTGTCCGGCTTCTTCTAGAATCTTGACAAGTTTCTTTGAATGCTTAGAATTTGCTTCTGTGAAGAATGTGTATGCAGTGCCTTCAGCACCTCCACGTCCAGTTCGTCCTATCCTATGCACATAATCCTCAATGCATGTTGGGAAGTCGTAGTTGATTACACATTTAACATCCTTCACATCTGTCACCAATCATATCGAAACAATGAACAAATAGTGCTTTAAATTGTTAGTATATGTAATGTAAGCTTTTTTATTTTGGGTTGAATTGCTTTCTCCAGAAGGATGAGATCACAGGACGCTATCCTTTTTTAGTTTCTGTAACCACCGTCATTCTCAGAGCCTATCATAATAATGATGCATAAATAATCAAGAATAGTGAAGCAGCCTTCTCGGTATAACTATAGGTGCAGTGATAGAATACCATAAAAAAGGCACGGACATGCATCGCAGTTAGAGTTGACAGGGCTGGCTTTGGAATTTGAAAATCATTTCATATAATTGTGGTCAGGTGGTGGGAAAATAACGTCAATTGTTACTTAAACATATGGCTGGATGAACAAAGTCACAGAATCATAACCACACTTCATCCGATGTGTATTACACATATTTACTTGCTAATAGCATATACTTGCAGTATATAACTATAACATGCATTTGAGATTTATGTTGTTTCCACGCTTCATGTCCAACAGTTGTGAGGTGCCTCTGCTGAAGTATGGTAAAATAGGACATGGTAGAAAAGGTATTTGCTACAGCAAGTACAAAAACATTGCCAATGATACCAGTAATGGATTACATATGAGATTGGTATAAATTCCATATATCATTAAGAAAATATAATATATACGCAAGACTAAAAGAACTTTCCTAGTGTTTGTTTCACTTTGTGATATGATAATACTCAGTTGAAAGTTTCTTAGTAAACTGTCACTTTAACAGCGGTCCGCGGCTAAAGGTATGCAAATGGACAGGTGAATGCAAGTTTGGGTTTCCTCACACATAAAATATAAATTAAATTGATGGGATTGGACCTCACTAACGCCACCAACCCAAATTCACTTTAGTTAGAAAAAAAGAAGGAAACCCATCATCATACCATCCTTGAGATTAAAAATTACCCAGGAATTCAAGACTAAAAACACAAAGAATTCATACCAAGACCACGGGCAGCAACATCAGTTGCAGCCATTATTGGACTATTGCCATTTCTGAAAGCTGCCAGAACCCGGTCTCTTTCTGATTGTTCTTTATCGCCATGAATAGATAATGCAGACCATCCATTCATTCTGAGCTTCCTAGTAACCTGATCACAGCCTTTTTTAGTTTGGTGGAATACCAGAATTCGACTTCCATCCACCATCTCCCCCAATAATTTCACCAGCCTTTTATAGATGAAAAAAACAGGAAAATTAAATAATTTGTATCAACACATTAATCATGTGTGGCTGCCAACTACATTTTCCTTACCTTGCATATTTCTGGTTATCTGACATAATTTCTACAATTTGGTTTATCGACTGATTGGCTTTCAAGTTAGGTGATCCAATAGTTACCTATGAATGATAAAATGATTGATTCATTGAATAAATTTCTTACTCTGAGAGTTCCACAACAAACATGAGAACATTAAGACATAGCATGTGTTTTTAAGCTTTGAAATTATTCTCACCCTGTATGGATCTCGCAGAAACTGTCTTGCCAAATTCTGAACTTCTTTTGGCCATGTAGCACTCCAGTATAATGTTTGCCTATCAGGACGAATCTACAAAATATATTTATTTCCTTCCAATTAACGTTCAGAGATATCTATTTTACCTTCTTAGTAATGGATTAAAGGACAAGGTAGAGGGTAGAGCATGGTTGGTCATGTAAGTCGGCTTCCACCGACAAGGTCAAAGGTTTGATCCACACTAGCTACATCATTCATGTGATTTACCTAGAGTACATGCTGAGAGTAAAAGCAAAGATTGGTTTTTGGAGTTTCAAAAGAAAAAAGGCTTAAAAGAAGCAGGTAAATGAACATGTATGTCCTTTATACATAACTTTAGATTCCCCTAAAAGGTTCAAATAAAATGGAAAACAAAAACTAGATATACATGAACTAGTAACACAAGATTACATACATACATACATTAACACACACACATCATTTTTTTGGCCACCAAACTTTTAGAGTATAACAAACCTTGATGCTAACGATTATTATATCAAACCAAAGAAAACTACAAAATTCATGTATGCAACAAGTTCTACGCTAGCTTAACCATTTAAATACAAAGGAATTTGCCAATGCACATTGAGGATTAGTTTTAACAAAACTCCCAATACAAAATAAGGATCCAACAAACTATGTTGTCGGTTAACAAAAGCACATGAATAGAACAGGAGTAGGGTACCTGCTTTTTTTATAGATGCATGGCCATGCTAATATCTAAAAAAAAGATACTAGAGATACTATTTTAAACCCATATCCAACCTCCATACCTGAGAAACAATTTTTCGTATCTGAGGTTCAAACCCCATATCCAACATTCGATCAGCTTCATCCAAGACTAGGTATGTCACTCTTTGCAAATTCGTGATGCCAGCTTCCAACATATCAATCAGACGACCCGGTGTAGCTATGACAATTTCAGCCCCTGCATAACAAAACAAAGGTCACGTCTTATCAGAGCAAACATGCAGAAAATGTTGTTTGAAGCCAAAAGGTGAAACATACCTGTTTTAAGTTCACGGATCTGTGGACCTTTAGGTGTACCCCCATAAACACAGGTGCTTCTTACAGTTGTGTGGCCACCAAATTTACGTGATTCTTCCTGTATCTGAACAGCCAGCTCTCTAGTTGGTGCTAAGATGAGGACGATAGGACCATGACCTGAGGCTAAACAATAAATACTGGAATGCATTAGTTATATCAAGAAAAAAAATTATGCATTCAACAATGACTGAACTAGTCTTTGTTGGTCACTTGCAAGCTACCATTCAAGTTCGAACTTGCATTAAATTTAATAGACAGAAGTGAATGAATGATATAATTCAACTATAATCTTAGAGACTAACCTAATTTTGGCTGAGCATTAACATGCACCAAAGCCGGGAGGACGTATGATAAAGTTTTCCCAGAACCAGTCTGAGCAATACCAATCAAATCTCTTCCCTTAAGAGCCATAGGCCAACCCTGAGACTGAATTGGTGTTGGTTCAGTAAATCCACATTTTTCTATTGCCTGAAGGCAGTATGCTGCAGATCAAAAAATTAACAGTTCAGTACATGCAAGATGTGATTGGCATAATAGTAACTACGAACAAACAATGTGTCAAACTAGAGAAACGTTTAAAATATTTTTTTGCTAAGGCCAAATTAATTAAGTTGCAAGCTATTCAACAAAACCAATCCCAAAGAGAAAGCAACAAAACAAAAATGAAAAGCACTCAATATAAAAATCAAGAGCATCCCCAATAGGTGTAGCAAGTGAGCATTAATACTCACTTGAGTATTAATGCTAACTTGCTATCCATACAAGGGTAGTATATATGGGTTTATCCCTCAAAAAAGTTGCTACGAAGTAGCAGCAATCAACTATCTAGTCGAAAGCACCTACCCAATGTTCAGAACATAAGGCATGCACTTGCCAAATGTTCAGAACATCAGGTAAGTGGAATATACTTTGAGCATGCTAATTTTGCTTCAGTATGGGTCCGCATACATCACCTTTATTTCACTCAGGCAACTTCTATTCAAACCCCAACTTTTTCCTTTAACACCCCAGTCAAACAACAAAAAATTAAATGGACAAAAATACCATCATCTTCTCCAAGGTTATCAAAATGGGATTCAAATCGTAAATCGTAAAGTTCAAATTTTAAATCGAAATGGGATTTAAATCATAAATCGTAGATTCAAAAGGTACATATTTTAAAGTTTGTACATACTTTGGAATTGATTATGATGTTTAAACTTTTACATCTAAACTTAAAAACTAGTTTTTTCTTTTGTTTCATTTTTATTTTGTTTAGAAAACACTAGAATTAGTGGGTTCAAATAAGCTTATTGAATATATAAATATGTATTGAATGATTTTTCTCAACTGCGGTTTCAAATGAGGTTGAATCGGAATATAAATTGAATCGGAAGGAGAGGGATCCGATCCAAAACGGGATTTAAATCGTAAGATTTTAAGATTTTTGATAACAATGATCTTCTCCAAGCAATCATCACTAAGATTTAAATCCAACATCTTTTTTCCATCAAAACCTAACCATTACCTCACCAACCATGTCCTCAAACCGAAACCACTAAAAACCACAGACCTCCTATTCACATGCCTACTCCACTGCTAGCCTGTAAACCTAACCCTTATAGTCCAAAATTATAATTTCAAACAATTCATTCCATTACCATACTTTAAACAACAAAAATTACCGGTAAACTTATCAAACAAAATAAACATTTACATAATCAACACCGAATTGTTTTTCAAGAATTTGAAAACTGAACAATGTCTAGGTTTTTTTATGTAGTAAAAGAAGATCATGAGTTAGAAAAGATGTAACTATTTGTGGGCATTTTTGTCAGTACTGGGGTGTGAACGGCAAGCAGTGGGGTTTTATCTTATTTCAAGTTGTATAGGGGGTGAAGAGCAAAATGTGGGGTTTCAATAGAATTAGCCTTTCACTAACTTTGCTGGATTACACTAACCTAAGTTATATATGGGTAAGCTCTTCTATAAGCTACGCCCGAACAGGGCTGCAAATTATCCGGTGTTGCTACCATACTGCTAGGGATGCTCTAAATAACTAAACCATGTATCCATGGCTAAGTTTCTTTTGCTTACAACTTGTCCATATTGGACCTACGTCCATGTTCTATGGTCACACTACCACAGCTATGCATAGTAAAATTAAGATCGCTATCATAATACAAGTGATTACTTAAATCAAATACACATCAGACATTTTACCTGGGAAATTTGCCTCGCTAAATGATTTAATCGGCCTAGGAACATCTTTCCCTTCAACAGAGATATCTCTCTTTTTCCTATATTCCATCACCTCCTGCTCAGACATAGCCAAAACACCAGCGGACTCCTTGTAAAAATTCTTCTCAAATGGAACCAATCCTAAAAAGCTCTGCTTTGGCAAAACAATATTATTCAGATCGGCTCTTCCTCCACCTCTGCCTCTTCCTCCGCCTCCGGAAAACCTTCCACCACCGCGTCCACGGCCGGAATCAAAACCCCTCCCACCACCACGACCAGAACCGAATCCTCTTCCGCCTCCCGATGAGAAATCGGTGCGTCTGTTGGCGTAAGATTGAGGATCAGCATATCGGTTGTCATATACAGTCATGGTGATTTAAGTTTGGAAAAAAAGGGTAAATGTTAGGGTTTGGGAGGGGTTTGATTGACAATGAGTTGGCGGCTAGTGCGTCAAATATATAGGCAAGAGGTGGTGCACTGTGTGTACACGGTGAAGAGTGCATCAAACAATTGGACTTTGCAAGCCCATTAAGCGCTGTGGCAGGTCTGTAATGTTATATGTACTGGTTGGGCCTTATGCGTGATGAAATGTTAGGCTTTTAGACATGAATATAAAAGATATATAGGAATATTAATTTGTTTGAATAATTTATTTTAACAAATAGTTTGTAAGTGGTATTTAAAAAAATTCGGCTTTTAAGACTGTTTATTGATGGCGGGAAAAATTTATTATACTACCTCAAAACTAAACTTAAAAAAAACACACACACAAAAATTCTGCAGTTCACTTATCATTAATCATTAGCTATTCTTTTGAGATAATTAAACAAAAGAAATGAGTATGTGTACATTCAACTTATATTTTGTTGAAAACATGATGAACTGGTCCTCTCTTAGCATCTTTATGTTCCTCGTCCTTAACTCCCCATTAGTCGATATAACGACCCACACTCGCATATAGTTACATAGGTAAAATATGATTACATAACCAGACGACCTTAAAGCGAGTTAAAACTTTGGGAAATAGTGTAATTTGAAAATTTTGGACTTTATGTGAAAATGTGAATATTTTCGGGATTGAAACCATATAAAGGCGACAACTTTTGATATGAGTAGAATGAAGGGTAGATTCTTTTTTCAAATGAAAGAATTAGTAGCGTTAACTAGGTTTTTAACTCATCAGAATTCAATAAAGTTAGAACATTCAGACTATGCCAGAATAACTCGAGACTTAACCAAAACAACCAAGCGAACAAGTCAATAGGACTTAAGGAAAATCAACCAATAAAATACTAAATAAATGGATCGCCGACGATCCATACGGAAGCATCATGAGTCGCAAAAACCTCTTGCATCATGATTCATTGCATTTCTAAGCACGCTTGCCAAGTTTCATAACATGCCAAACAGTCTAGCTCGAGAAGACTCATCTGGTTCAAGTTGTTTGGCCAAAAGCAGCTAACTTAAAATGAACCTAGAGAACTCATACAGAGTCAGATTGACTTGAAATTTTGGAAGAACACTTGGAAAACATAAAAGAAGGGGCACATACAAAATGGGATCATTTGGAGGTTGTTTGATGGATCGCTAGCGACCTAACTAGATGGATCGCTAACGATCCATGTAGACTGGGCCCCACCATCTGAAATTTTTAGGGTAGGTCCCAGACACTCTCTAAAGTGTACCTACAAAGTTTCGTTTGATTTCGTTTAGTTTTGAGCGAGCTATGGATGATTCTTATGGACCAGATGACCCATGAAGACGGATGATCAAACAAACACCAAATGACTTGATATTTGGACAGTGCATTCAAATAGATGAAAGGAAGGCAACCCAAAAGGGTAGACTCAAAAATAGTCTAAGGGCATGGTTCACTAGCGATCCATCATGTTAGCTCGGGTCGCCTTGAGTTTTTTTGGACTTCTTCCTAGCACTGAGTAGAGGCTTCTAACAAGTCAGCTTTGGCCCAACTGCTTTCCTACCCCTATAAATACAATCATACCTGCAACTAAAGATGAATCTTTTCCGAAGAGAGAGCCATCATTACTCTACCGAATTTCTTCACTTCTTCAACTTTCTTCTCCCTCACAACAGTCATCAAGGGGTTACTGTGATTCTCCAGTCAACTCTTGTACTTGTGACTTATTCTAACTCATTGTAATTTAGATCTAAGAACTAACTAGTTGATATTCAGAGAGATTCAACTAGTATAATCATAATAAAGATTGATTAAAGTAGGCGTAGGCCAGAGTCAGCCGAACCACGATAAAAATTCCGTGTCTCTTTTGTTACTTCATCTTTTTATTTGTTGTTTATCTGAGATTTGTGCCGCTGATTATCGGCACTGGTGCTTTCACACTCGATCCAGGGTGTTGGTTCATTTTTTGGGTTAACATTTTGGTGCTTTCACTGAGAACCTTGAATGAGATTTGAAGAATTGAAGTTTGAATCTAAGATTTAGAGAAGACGAGTAGGCCTAATAATAGATTTAGAGCTATAACAAGTTAACCGAAGCCTAGGGGCAGCTAGGAGGCGTCCTTAAATTCTCATCAACCCAACTATGTGATTAGAGAGGAGATAGAAAGGATGATGAAAGAGATGCATGATGGAATTTTAGTTAGACAATAGGAGATGATGGATGGATTCTTCCAAAGGATGGAGCAGCAAAGGATGGCTCGATCTGCAGGGAATAGAAATCAAATTCCAAGGAACAACGCGAGAGCTGCCAGAGTTGGATCGGAACAAGATGGAGTCTTGCCCCTACGCCCAGAGCAACCAATACTTGGGGGCAACGCTGGAATTAACATGGGAATCAATCCCAATGCCGGAGTGACTGTTGAAACACCAAGAACTGGTGGTACGGGAGCTAATCCAAATACTAGGATGCAACCAACATAAGAATATGTACCGGAACTTTCTCGAAGGAACGTAGGTCTGCATGAAGCTAGAGTTATGAATCAGAACACAGGCATGTGACCGAAAGAGTTCATCCTGGGATACCCACATCGGAACATGGGGCAAAGTATTGCTTTAGGACGGAGACCTTCATTGGACGGTGAGAATTGAATTGCTACAAAGGTTCATTAGAGAAGGACCCCCAGATCAAGGTCTGGAAGACATGAATAGGAATCTGTTTATTGCTAATATCCTAAATGCGAGAAATCTTGCATATTTCAAGCTTCCAACGTTGGAAATGTATGATGGGAAGGCAGATCTGATGATTCATATGATGAGATACATCCAATATATGGAGGTGTTGGGTGCTTCTGAGGAGGTAATGGGGCGGTGCTTCCCATTATACTTAACGAATTTGGCTGCAATGTGGTTCAGACTGTTGGAAAATGGGTCCACAAGCACATGGACCGACTTAGTGAGCAAGTTCTTGAGACAGTCCAGAGTTCATGTCTCACAACTAAGAAATATACTTACGCTCTCAAATGTAAAACAAAGGCCTGAAGAGTCCTTAAGAAATTATTTAACAAGGTTCAATGCGGCGGCAGTTGTGATCGACAAGCCGGATCCATCATTTATCCTAATGGCAGTAGTATCTGGAGTCGTGAGTAAGACTGATTTCAAAGCTGCATTGAAAAGGGATCCACCGATGGATCTTGTGGAATTCTACTACGAAGCTGAGAGATATTTGCGTCAGGAAGACATTGAAATCGAGGACAAAGAGTGGATGCTGAAATAAATGTCGTGGAGGACATGGACCGTCCGGAGCTAAAATTGGAAAAGACAAAGGGAAAAGTAAAAACAGATGACGACTTCGAGGAGCCGAAAAGGCAAAGGAAGGAGCCGAGATTCTCTTCATACACTGACCTGACTGAAACCCCGGAGAGGATATACTTGGATACTATAGGGCAGAACCTCTACCGGAGGCCACCCAGGAGGGATCCCACTGATCGAGAGAAAAGATATGGAAAGTTTTGCATCTTCCATGAGCTGAATGGGCATGAAACGAATGAGTGTCGACACCTTCGTGATTTGATAAAAGAACTGGTTCGGAACAACCAGCCGCCACAATATGTGACAAACAGAACCGCGGTAGAATTGCAAGAACAAGCACCATCCGCAACAAATGCATCAAGAAACGCGTAGGGATTTGAGCCAAGACAAATTATCCCATGATTGGTGTAGATGGGAGTCGGATTCGGCTCCCATACTTTGCTTTTTCGTTTCTTTTTCTGCACTTTTCTTTTGGTATTTAGATAATAATAACCTCAGACTGCTTACACGTGTACGGGATCCTAAACGGTCCCCAGGCACGCTCTGAGTCGGATGCCTGAGATGACTATTTAGGACAATAATAACATCGGACCGCTTACACATGTGTGAGACCTAGATTAGTCTCTAGGCACGCTCCGAGTCGAATCTTCGAGGTGGACATTTAGGATTTATGCTTGTTTTGATTCCTGTTTGTTTGATTTCTGCTTGTTTGTTTAGATTTGAATATTTAAAATTTGAAAAATTCACATTGATTATGATGACTAATATTGATCGCCTTAGAGTCCCTCCACGGGACCGGGGTGCAAGGTGTAAGTCCCTTTGCCAGAGAGTGAGTGGATTGTTGATTCATGAGTTTTGATTCATGACACAAGCTTCAGAGATCATACGACGAGAATACTATATGAAAGCGACAAAAAGAGAATAAGTGCATATTGTGCACTACAAAGGAGACAATACTACAATTCAGAGATTAGTATGGATATTTTATTTTATCGAGTCTTAGAATATTGTTAAAATCATTCCTCAAATAGTCACACACGCACACAAAACATTTTATATTAAAACTGTGTTCACTGTGCAAATAACACCAGGTCGGTCGACCGACCAGGATCCTCGGTCGATCGACCGTGTATCATATGCACAACTACTTTCTGTTTTGTATTCGTTTTCAAACTCAGCTGACCGGCCAGGTTTTCCGGTCGACCGACCAGAGAATAACGGGTAGTTTACTGAAGAGATGCGATCATTTCATAAAGAGGAATGTCCTCTATTTCAAGAGGTATGGACACAACTGTTAACTAAAACTCTTCATAAAAGATTACAACTCTTCTACAACTATATAAACATATTCAATTCACTTCTACAATCACCGATTCTTGTTTATATTTCTGAGATCTAATCTCTATTCATTTCTGCAAATAAAAGTTTTCATTCTTAATTAATATCACTAGAATCCTTGTTTTAATTCATATATACTTCGATTCTACGTGATTATCTTCCTTCTAAATCTTCACACACATACATACTCTTGAGGATTTGATTATAGGAAAATTGTACTATCAAAAGACTATCAGTGTTATTTAGAACACATTCGTCAACAAACATTTTGTATTAAGTTGAAGTCCTCTTCGGCTGTTGAGGCGGAAAAATTCCTGTTCGGCTGCTCAGGTGTCGTATACCTATTCCTCCGGGTTAAGTGAGGGGTTTAGTTTAAATCCAGAGGGTATTCTGGGACTGGACATAGAATGGGAAGTTCGAACCAGTATAAAAATTCCTGGTGTGCTTACTTTAATTTTTACTTTACTGTTATTACCAGTTTCCGCATTAATATACCATATTACACGATCCTTAGTACTACACGTACACTTTCATTTGGTATCAGAGCAAGGTCATCTTATAACCATCACAAAGTTATTTGATATTTACTTATTTTTAGTAATATGGCAACCACACAAATTAACGATGTTAACACTCACACTAATTCTAGTTTCACAGAAGGTCAATCGACTTCACGACCTCCACTTTTCAATGGTATAAATTACAATTATTGGTCAACTAGAATGAGAATCTATATGCAATCAAGTGGATTTGATATCTGGAATATTATACAAAGAGAATACACAATTCCTACTGGAGAATACTCAACTTGGAGTAACACACAAAAACTAGATGCTACATCAAATGCTAAGGCTATGAATATTTTATTTTGTGCATTAGATAGAAATGAATTCAATAGAGTTAGCATGTGCACTTCCGGTTATGAAATTTGGAGAACTCTTAAAGTTTCACATGAAGGAACGAACAAAGTTAAATTGAGCAAAATTTCTATGTTGAAACATCAATTTGAAAATTTTAAAATGAGGCCAAATGAATCTATAAATGACATGTGCTCTAGATTTCAGGATATTTATCATGCTTTATTATCACTAGAACAAAAGTTTACTGATTTTGATGTTGTTACAAAAATCTTAAATTCTTTAACGGACGAATGGGAACGAAAAGTCCTAGCTATTGAAGAAGCGACTGATTTGTCAACATTAAAACCAGAAGAATTGATAGGTAATTTAATGTCCTACGAAGTAAATTTGCAGGCAAAATGAAATGGTGCACAAGAAAAGAAAAATGTGGCATTCCAAGCAGAAAAAGATGATTCCGACTCAGATAATGAAGATATGGCAATGATCGCTAAAAATTTCAAAATTTTTTTGAAATTCAACAGAAACAAATTCAAGGGAAACAAAAATAATTCCAACAACAATTCCAATAGCAGCAAACCATCATCTTCAACAATGGAATGTTATGAATGTCATAAGAAAGGACACATGAAGAAAGATTGTCCAGATCGTAAAAAGAATAATTTCAAGAAGGATAAAACCAAACGAAAAGCTTTTTTAGTCACTTGGGACGACACTGACTCATCATCCTCATCAGAGAGTGAAAGTGATAATGAACAAGCAAATGTATGCTTCATGGCTTCGTCAGACGATGTAAGTGATTTTACTTTTGAAGATTTAATTGAAATAAATTCTGAATTGGTAAATTTAACAAAACAACTTAAAAAGAAAAATAAGGAGTTGCAAAGAAAGTTAGATAGAACAGTTTTAGAAGTAGATATGTTAAAAGATGAGAAGGTAATATTGGAAGAAGAACTTGAAATTTCTCAACAATCAAATTCTAACTTATCTTCTCAAATTACGTCAATATCTGAGGAACTAGAAATTCAGAAAAATAAAAATGATGTTTTACTTTTCGAAAATAATAGTTTAATATCTAAGATTAAGGATTTAGAGTTAGAAAAATCTAGTCTTAAAATAAAATTTTATGATATTTCTAAAAATGTTTCTAATTTCAATAAAGGAAGAGAAAATCTTTCTAGTATACTAGAAAACTCTCAAACTTCTAACAATAAATCTGAACTAGGATTTAAGAAACAAAATAATTTTGCTAAAAGTAAAATTAATAATAAAATTAAGAAAGATATTAAGAAAACAGTTTATTCAAATACTAAAACTATTAAGATATGGATTCCAAAAACAAATAATATATTAATAAGAAATAAACATATCAAAAGTTTTATGGAAACTGTTCATAATAACAAAAATTATGTCTATAAAGGGAATTCTGAACCCGTAAGGGTTTGGCTTCCTAAGATCTAACTCTTAGGACCCTAAAAAGATTGGGTACCAACTTTTTATAAACTTTTTGCAGGTACCACATAAGAAGAGAGGAAAATGGATTTTAGATAGCGGTTGCTCAAAACACATGACTGGAAACAAAGAAATGTTGTCAAACATTATATACTCAAATGGAGGAGCAGTCACCTTTGGAGATAACTCAAAAGGATATATCATCGGCAAAGGCAATGTCAATAGCAACGGTACATCTAATTTACCTCTCATTACTGATGTTTTATTAGTTAAAAATTTAAAACATAATTTATTAAGTATTAGTCAACTTTGCGATCAAGGTTTTAATATAACTTTCTCAGAAAATAAATGTAACATTTTTGATAAAAATCATAACATTATTTTCGAAGGAAAAAGAGATAAAAATATTTACATCTTAAATATGAACGTTAATAATAATTCAAATTTGTGTCTAGTGGCTAAAGAAAACGATTCTTGTCTTTGGCACAAAAGATTTTGTCACATTAATTTTAATACCATCAACAAACTATCTAAAAATAAATTAGTTAAAGGGTTACCCAATATAAAATTCGAAACTAACATATTTTGTGATGCATGCAAATTAGGAAAATTAACAAAATCTTCTTTTAAATCAAAGAAAGTAATATCTACAGAACAACCACTTGAACTTTTACACATGGATCTTTTTGGTCCAACTCAAGTGCAATCTATTAATCACAATAGATATGTTTTTGTTATTGTAGATGATTTCTCTAGATATACTTGGATTTTCTTTTTGAAAAATAAAAGTGATACTTTTGATAATTTTAAAGTTTTTGTTAAAAGAATTCAAAATATTAAAACATTGAAAATTAAAAATATAAGAAGTGATCATGGAGGCGAATTTGAAAATGAAGTTTTTGAACAATTTTGTAACAAGAAAGGTATTAACCATAATTTTTCGTTTCCTAGAACACCACAACAAAATGGAGTTGTAGAAAGGAAAAATAGAACGTTACAAGAATGTGCAAGAACTTTACTAAATGGAACAACTTTATCGAAACATTTTTGGGCAGAAGCTGTAGCTACTGCTTGTTATGTACTGAATCGCGTTTCTATTCGACCATTAATTAAAAATACCCCATATGAACTTCTAAATGGAAGAAAACCAAATATTTCATATCTAAAAGTTTTTGGTTCCAAATGTTTTATTTTAAATACTAAAGATCAACTAGGCAAATTCGATCCAAAATCCGATGAAGGTATATTCGTTGGATATTCGGAACGAAGCAAGGCTTACCGAATTTATAATAAACGAACTCAAATTATTGAAGAAAGTTTACATGTTTCTTTCAACGAAAATTTTAAAAATATAAATCCAAGTGTTACTATTGATTCTGATGATGAATCTACTCAGAATGAAAATAATAATACAAATGAAAATCTTGATATTCATGAAACCAATACAAACGTGACTTCTAATATAATAAAATCTCCACCTAGAATTTTAAGAGATCATCCTGTGCAAAATATAATTGGAGAAGTTAATACAAATGTTAAAACCAGACATCAATTAAATCAAGTTGGTCATGTAGCTTTTCTCTCTAACATAGAACCTAAGAATATAAAAGAAGCTTCAACTGATGACTACTGGATACTTGCCATGCAAGAAGAATTAAATCAATTCGAACGAAACGAAGTTTGGAAACTCGTTCCTAGATCCAGTGATCAATCAGTCATCGGTACTAAATGGGTTTTCAAAAATAAAGCAGATGAACTAGGAAATATAACAAGGAATAAAGCTAGATTAGTTGCACAAGGATATAATCAAGAAGAAGGAATTGATTACGAAGAGACGTTTGCTCCAGTCGCCCGACTTGAAGCAATACGAATATTATTAGCTTACGCGTGTTTTCATAATTTTAAACTATATCAAATGGATGTTAAAAGTGTATTTTTAAATGGATTCATAAAAGAAAATGTTTTTGTTGAACAACCACCTTTGTTCAATCATGAAAAATTTCCGGATCATGTATATAAACTTAAAAAGGCGTTATACAGTTTAAAACAAGCACCACGTGCTTGATATGATCGTCTTAAAGGTTATTTATTAGAATTTGGTTTTGAAATCGGTAAAGTAGATCAAACACTCTTTATTAAGAAAACTAATAAAGATATTTTAATAATTCAAATATATGTTGACGATATTATTTTCGGTTCGACAAATGAAAAATTATGTCAAGAATTTTCAACTATAATGACAAATGAATTTGAAATGTCTCATATGGGAGAATTGTCATATTTTCTTGGATTACAAATTAAACAAATTGAAAATGGAATTTTTATTAATCAAGAAAAATATTGTTATAATTTAATCAAATGTTTTGGTCTGGAAAACACTGCTGCCAAACCAACTCCTATGAGTACAACGATTCATCTCGATAGAGATGAAGATGGCAAAAGTGTTGATCAAAAGTTATATCGTAGTATGATAGGTTCTTTACTTTCAGCGAGTCGACCCGATATTATGATGAGTGTTTGTTTATGTGCTCGATTTCAAGCAAATCCCAAAGAATCACATATGAGAGCAGTTAAACGCATTATTCGTTATCTAACTAAAACCAAAGATTTTGGACTATTTTATCCGAAAGAATGTCCTTTCGAATTAGTTTCCTATAGTGATGCTGATTTTGGAGGAAGTCGGACGGATCGAAAAATTACGAGCGGAACGTGTCACTTCATTGGACGTTCCTTAGTTTCTTGGTTTAGTAAGAAACAAAACTGTGTTTCTTTATCAACGTGTGAAGCAGAATATATATCTGCTGCTTTGGCATGTGCGCAAGTCGTATATATGCAACAGACACTACAAGATTTTAATTGTCATCTTGAAAAATCAATAATTTATTGTGATAATACTAGTGCAATAAATCTTTCTAAAAATCCGATCAATCACTCATGAACAAAACACATTGATATTTGTCATCACTTTCTTCGTGATTGTTTGGAAAAAGGATTAATAAATATAGAATTTATCAATACTGAAAATCAAATAGCTGACATTTTTACTAAACCGCTAAATGAAAATACTTTTATAAAACTAAGACGTGATTTAGGTATAATGTCGTTTAAAGACATATAAATAAAAATATGTAAAAATATGGAAAAACAAAAAATTATTTTATTTCTGACCAAAGCGGAACTCGAACTCATGACCTTTGATTTATATGTTAGATGTTGTATTATAGCCACTTGAGCTATGGGTGTTTCTTGTTCCAGCTCTATTTACAATCTGTACCATTAACCTTAATTTCAGAACAAACTATTTTTGACTCTAAAGCATTCTATATCATACAATTACAAACAGTTTTTGTTTAAAAAGTTCTGTGATTAAAATTAAAATTTGTTTTAAACCACTATTTTTTTAGAAAATAAATGGTTATATATATTTACTATGTTTATTGAATAGAACATATAATACAAAAATCTTCTTACAAAACAAAACTTGAAACAAAAATGTCTTCTAACAATGACGTCTACAATTCTGAAAATTCTCATCTTTCATTCACATCTCCGGACGACGACTGTTCTGATCGCATCCCCGAAAATGGTCCCTATCCTACTTTTCCAATGCCTAGCCGTGTTCTAGAATTATCCTCTCCAGATAATGACCCCCGACACAGGTGGAAACCATGGGAAGACTCCCATACAGGCTATACACCTGATAAAAAGAAAGGGAAAAATGCAATGGTAGTATCTCCATCAACCAAACAAAAGATTGATGAAATACATCACTACCAACAACAGCAAATGAATATGCAACGGAAACTTTATTACGAACAAAAAGTCACGGCAAGACGTTTAAGTTTTCTTGAAAAGATTGCCATGAAAATTTGTTCATCTAAGAAGGATGATGTTGCTGAACCTTCTTACAGAACTCCATCTCCTTCTGACCATGTTCAAACTCCAATAGCTCCAATATGGTCACCGGTAGAAAATGTTCCGTCTCCAAATTCATGGGAACGTAGATGCTGATGAACCTTGGCTATAATTAAATAATATATATGCTATTATTTTGAATAAGATGTATAGATATAAATGATGTAATAATATAATTATATTTCTATAATTTTTTTTTAAAATCAGCATAAATTTGTCTATTCACATGCCTCGGTCGACTGGAGAGACTGAGTCGGTCAACCGAAGATATCCCGAGAAGTTAAAAAAAAACAGATTTCTGTCAAGTCGGTCGACCGAACCACCTGATTCGGTCAGCCGAACTTGTTTCCCGAAAAATATTAGAACAATTTTTAAGTCGGTCAACCGAGCACCCTGCACCAGTCGACCGAAGCTCTTCCCGAAAGTTTCAGCACTATTGTGAACCACAAGTCGGTCGACCGACCCAGGTATTTCAGCCGACCGAACGTGCTATTCTGCTGAAATTACCTACATATTTTAACCCATCCATTCACCTTTTTATCTCACCTCTTCACTTTTACTCTCCCAAAACAGATTTTAACCCTAGCCCCCATTACAACATCCCCAAAATTTTTTCAAATTCTTCAAAGAAAAAATGGCCCCTAGGAAGAAATCTAAGACTACTGCTGGCTCATCTTCATCAACTCCTGTAGATTCTCAAATTGCTTCTTGGCTAGTAAGTGACAAAGCTTTAGAAAGATGGATAAGGCTTCAAGATGCCAAAATCTTTGAGGAGTCCTTTGTAAGTTATCCTGATTTTACCTCCTACGGTGTTGAAAATGCCGCTCTTGAAAGTGGTCTTGATGCATTTCTTGACCATACGAAAAACAACTTGAAAATTAATCATATAATGGTCAAGTTATTCCTAGCAAATCTCAACCTTGTAAATCCACCGAGAAACACTGAAAATTGTGTTTGGACATCGGTTTGTGGCACTTCGATTTTTCTCTCCATTGATCGAATGAATCATATTTTAAATGCTCGACCAGGTGGAATTTCGTTACATGATGTAGACTGTAATACATCGACCCGTGATCGTCTAAGTCATCTATTTTTTGAAGATGACGCTACCGATTTAAGGCAAACTTCATCTCTCCGACCTAAAGCCCGACTCTTTCATCGATTCATGATGAAGTCTATTGTTCCAAGAGGAGGGTCATACCACTTAGTATATCCCGAAAACTTCAAGGCGTTATATGCTATGTGTGGAAATATTCGAGTAAATTGGACACAACTTCTTATGGATGAATTCCTTACGTTCAACCAAGGAAAGATGCTACATATTTATTATGGAGAATACATAATGCGGTTGATTAATAACTTTGTCACCCATGCTCCAGAATCCGAAACATCCAAAGTTCGTACCTTTGACTCACGAACCATAAAACTAATGAAGTTACCTGATGCACCGTCCCAAATTACAACTTTTCAGCAATGGCGTAATGCTCCGCAAGAACAACTACGTCGCAGCTATTCTACACCTCAACCATCCACTCATACTACAGAACGTATAACTCGTCAAACCTCAATTCAACGACCACCTCCCGGTACTAGCACAGCGGCTGCCATTGATATTTTGGCTCAAAATCAACTAGCTTTGGATTCTCGCCTTCGAAAAATTGATGGGCGTTTCAAGAAGATCAAAGGCTTCTTCGTAAATTTATGGGATGCCTTATCATGTATTTCTGAAGCCGGTGCTTCATTTGTTGCTCCTGGAAAAAGACCAGCACCAAATTTCTCTTGGTCTACATCCGATAACACAAGTTCCAGCACATCAGCAACTCCCGCACCTACCACTCAAAGACGGGGTAAGGAACCGGCTCCTCTCGATGAAAATATTCGTCCAGAAGAGTGGGATACCGACGATGATGAGGAGTAATTGTAGTATTTTACAATTTATTTACCTTCAAAAATTTCTGTTCTTGCACTCTATTTTTTTAATTATTGTTATGTACTAAGCAAACATCTTTAAATTATTTCTATTTAGGCTTAAATATGTACTATGTAAATTTAAATGTTTCGCATTACTTTAATATATTATAAGTATTCCTTTTTCTCGATGACAAAGGGGGAGAAATGTATGCAAACTAACGAATTTTTGCAGAAAAGTCGCCATATATTCAGGGGGAGAATTATAATATATATGTCAATATTACTTCGTCACATAAGTATTGTCATCAATCAAAAAGGGGGAGAATTTT
Organism: Allium fistulosum; assembly: GCA_030737815.1. NCBI lineage: Eukaryota > Viridiplantae > Streptophyta > Magnoliopsida > Asparagales > Amaryllidaceae > Allium > Allium fistulosum. The sequence goes on from CM060906.1 coordinate 1,045,299,560, forward strand.
GATTCATGAATTTTGATTCATGACACAAGCTTCAGAGATCATACGACGAGAATACTATATGAAAGCGACAAAAAGAGAATAAATGCATATTGTGCACTACAAAGGAGACAATACTACAATTCAGAGATTAGTATGGATATTTTATTTTATTGAGTCTTAGAATATTGTTAAAATCATTCCTCAAATAGTCACACACGCACACAAAACATTTTATATTAAAACTGTGTTCACTGTGCAAATAACACCAGGTCGGCCGACCGACCAGGATCCTCGGTCGACCGACCGTGTATCATATGCACAACTACTTTCTGTTTTGTATACGTTTTCAAACTCAGCTGACCGGCCAGGTTTTCCGGTCGACCTACCAGAGAATAACGGCTAGTTTACTGAAGAGATGCGATCATTTCATGAAGAGGAATGTCCTCTATTTCAAGAGGTATGGACACAACTGTTAACTAAAACTCTTCATAAAAGGTTACAACTCTTCTACAACTATATAAACATATTCAATTCACTTCTACAATCACCGATTCTTGTTTATATTTCTGAAATCTAATCTCTATTCATTTCTGCAAATAAAAGTTTTCATTCTTAATTAATATCACTAGAATCCTTGTTTTAATTCATATATACTTCGATTCTACGTGATTATCTTCCTTCTAAATCTTCACACACATACATACTCTTGAGGATTTGATTATAGGAAAATTGTACTATCAAAAGACTATCAGTGTTATTTAGAACACATTCGTCAACAAACATTTTGTATTAAGTTGAAGTCCTCTTCGGCTGTTGAGGCGGAAAAATTCCTGTTCGGCTGCTCAGGTGTCGTATACCTATTCCTCCGGGTTAAGTGAGGGGTTTAGTTTAAATCCAGAGGGTATTCTGGGACTGGACGTAGAACGGGAAGTTCGAACCAGTATAAAAATTCCTGGTGTGCTTACTTTAATTTTTACTTTACTGTTATTACCAGTTTCCGCATTAATATACCATATTACACGATCCTTAGTACTACACGTACACTTTCATGGATGGACTTGTACAATATTGATCGCCTTAGAGTCTTAACCGAAGAGATGGGATCGAAGTGCAAGAAGTAAGTCCTCTCATCAATGTGCAAGAAGTAATGGGCTTACTTAATCCCCTTAACTTAACAAACAAATGATCCGAAGAGATCGTCCCCTTAACTTAAAACATTCGACGATCCAAAGAGATCGCGCATTAAACTAAACATTAAACGATCCAGAGAGATTGCGCATTAAACTTAAACGATCAGGAGAGATCGAGCCTTAAAAACAAGTTTGATTTAATAAAAGGATTTGAATGCCTTATAAATAGAATAAAACTGATAAATCTGGATGAATACGGGATAATTTTGATATATGATGTGATTTTGATATATGATGTGACAACTCTTAATGAGAAGCAAAAATTGATAGTGATGTAAATCCCGAATGAACATGGGACAATTAGAGATATGTGATGTAAATGGAGAAATGTGATGTAATTGGAGATATGTGATTTAATTAGAGATATGTGATATAATAACTCCAAATGAAATCAGAATGATTGTGATGTATAGATTACACTTAGGCAGAGTCTAGAGTCTTAGGATATAGCAGATTTGGAACAACTTATGATTGGCAAGAGAAGCCAAAGGAACTGGACGATTCACCAAGGCTAAAGCAGTTGGGAAGCTCAATTATCAAAGACTGGAGACATGAACTTGTTCTTAAGCAAAACACACTTTTCATTCAAAAGGCATACTTCAAGGGGCAGGTGCTAACTGGGTTTTTAACCCATCATAATTCAAAAGGAGTTAGAACATTCAGACTATGCCAGAATAATCGAGACTCAACCAAAACAACCAAGCGAACAAGTCAATAGGATTCAAGGAAAATTGACCAATAAAATACTAAGTCGATGGATCGCCATCGATCCATAGGGAAGCATCATGAGTTGCCCATACCTTCTGCATCATGATTCATTACCATTTCGAAGCACGCTTACCAAGTTTCATAGCATGATGAACAATCTAGCTCGAGAAGTGAAGACTCGTCTGATTTAAGTTGTTTGACCAAAAGCAGCTAACTTAAAATGGACATAGAGAACTCATACGGAGTCAGATTGACTTGACATTTTGGGATAACACTTAGAAGATATAAAAGAATGCTCATAGAAAAAATGGGATCATTTGGAGGTTGTTTGATGGATCGGTAGTGACCTAACTAGATGGATCGCTAACGATCCAAGTAGATTGGGCCCCACCACCTGAAATTTTTAGTGTAGGTCTCAGACACCTTCTAGAGTGTACCTGCCAAATTTTGTTCGATTTTGTTAAGTTTTGAGTGAGTTATGGATGATTCTTCTGGACTAGATGACCCATGAAGATGGATGATCAAGTAAACACCAAATGACTTGATATTTGGACAAGGCATTCAAATAGATGAAAGAAAGACAACCCAAAAGGGTAGACTCAAAAATAGTCTAAGGGCATGGATCGCTAGCGATCCATCATGTTAGCTTGGGTCGCCTTGATTTTTTCTCGACTTCTTCCTAGCACCGAGTAGTGGCTTCTGACAAGTCGGCTTTGGCCCAACTGATTTCCTACCTCTATAAATACAATCCTACTTGCAATTAGAGATGGATCTTTTCCGGGGAGAGAGCCACCATTACTCTACTGGAATTCCTTCACTTCTTCAACTTTCTTCTCTTTCACAACAGTCGTCAAAGGGGTTATTGTGATTCTCCAGTCAACCCTTGTACTTGTGACTTATTCTAACTCATTGTAATTTAAATCAAAGGACTAACTAGTTTATATTCAGAGAGATTTAACTAGTATAATCATAATAAAGATTGATTAAAGTGGACGTAAGCCAGAGTCAGCCAAACCACTATAAAAATTATGTGTCCCTTTTCTTATTTCTACTTTTTATTTGTTGTTTATTTGAGATTTGTGATGTTGATTATCGACACTGGTGATTTCGCACTCGATCCAGGATGTCGATCTATTTTCTGGGTTAACAAGTAGTTTCCCTTTTAGTAAAGTGATCGTAATAACAGTTTGGTCTAGCCATTAAGATTTATGATAGTTTAAAGATTTCGGCCTAACCAAGGTAATTTGTAGTTAAGCTCAATGTCCAATAATCTTTCCATGTCTGTTAATTTTGGATTTTAAGGGTAGATAAGAGTTAGAGCAGCCACTATTTCATTTTATTTCAGATCTAAAAACATCTTTGAACATCCATAACATTTCTTTCTCCAGATCAACCAAAAACCTTACTATTTTGAGGGATGTTGATATATTGATAGGTCAAAGCATAGAGACATCATCCGAGAACTACAAATCAACATTTTGAGAAGTGATTTCCATCACTTTTTACGTCCATATCAGATTTACTTTCAATTGGATCTTATTTAGCAATTTAATCATCGTTTGGCGAGTGGTTTACAACCTCCTATTCATATAAGTTTTCATATATATTTTAAAAATGTTTTTGATCTACTTGTCAACCAAAAAACTATATTTTGATTTCTAACTTAATTTGGAAACGATACTAAAATTATGTTTTTATGGTTTTAAATGTATTTAAACATGTGTTTGAATGAGATGGGATATACATGTAGATTGGGTATATGTTGAAATGCTCGAATGGCATGTTATGCTTGACTTGATGTTGTATGTTTTGATTACATGTATGTTTGAATAAATGAATACATGTAATTTGAGTGATTTAGGGTGATGTAACGATGTGGTTGGAGAACTCTCATGTGCATAGAGTTAACCATATATGACGAGCTCTTTGATGATTAACCAAAAAGGTAGAGTTCGGATCCTAGAGCACTTCAATGGACTAACTTTGGAGACAAGAGCTAATCGTTAAAGTTTTGGAGTCTGCACATAGATTGAAACAGCAAGGTGAAAGAAGGATCGATTGCTAAAAATGGACCAGGAAAACTTAGTGAAGATTTCACTAGGTTATGGATCGGTATAGATCCATATCAATTGGTACTAAACTATATGGATAAGTGGAGAGCTTGGCATATGATCTAGAGAGAAGGGATCAACTACAAGCGATGTTGGAGGATATTTGGCTAAGTGTATGGATCGATATTGAGGGATCGCTACCAATCAATTTTTGGTTCTAACATGGGTATTTTGGAATTGGTAGACCTTACAAAGTTTTAAAGGCAGAAATCGACTAAGTAATGGAGCAGTACCGATCCATCATTGATCGATGGTGACCATGGAGGAAATGTTGGTTGGAGCATCCGGAGTCGTCCAAGTAGGCAATTCTACATGGAGATGACTTGAGGAGCACGAAAAAGGTCCTACTATTAGTATGCATGACAAGGGAGCGTTGATGACCAAAGGTCTGATGTATACTTGTAAAGAAGGAGTAGGTGGTTACTTAGGTTCATCTTGGTAGATCTGTATCTCTTGATCATATAAGTGGGTCTAGGTTCCCAACCACTTGAGTGGGCTGAGATTCAAGCATTGATGAAGCCTCAACATGAATAGTCATTGACCTTTTGACGATGGTCAAATATGTCATCTTATATCCAAGAGCATTGTGAATATGAGAGATTCTTGATTGATGGTTGTTACAGTTGTCTTTGTTGATGTTAGGTATCATCGAATTTAATACCCGATGCCTTAACACATACCAAGATAGAGTGACATACCTTCTGTTGGGTCCATCTCATTTTAGCAGCGGGGGAAATAGGTAAATTTCATAAAAATCTCGTTGTCTTTGTTGATGTTAGGTATAATCGAATTTAATACCCGACGCCTTAACACATACCGAGATAGAGTGACATGCCTTCTATTGTGTCCGTCTCATTTTAGCAGCAGGTGAAATGGGTAAATTTAATAAAAAAATCCCTATTTGAATTTTAATAGGCTTATGCAATATATTAAATGGCGTTAGATTTGATTTATTTATTAAATAAAATCATAATTTATTTTCAAATATTACATATTTATTTAATGTATCAATTAAATTCATTTAATATTTATATTGTATATCTAATATATTCATAAACTAACATGATAAAATAATAATAAATAAGCATGTGTATATATGTATGTATATACATACATATAGATACATAGATTTATATTTATTACACACACACACACACATACATATTACACATACATATACATGTGATAAATTCACGTGCATATTAAGAATGTAAATGCCTACGTATATACATATGTTTGAATATACTACAATATATGCATAAGGTTTGTATACACATATTAATAGTACCTCGTACACACACACACACACGCACACACACATACGCACACACACACACATACTACAATATATAAGGTTTGTATACACATCTTATATATATATATATATGAGCGTTCAATGGCACCTCTATTTTGCAGCACTCTTGTAGCCTCTTGATTTCTACCATACATTCTGATTTAACTAACAGTACTTTATCTCTCTTCCACGTTATATTGTTATTTAAATCAGAATATGTGGTGGAAATCAGAGGGCCACAAGGGTGCTACAAAATTGGAGTGCCATTGAACGCGCCTCGCGCATACGTGCGCACACGCACATACATGGCCGACATTAGGCATGGGCTAGTCGAACGATGGCCCGAGGCCCAATTTGGGGGGGGGGGCAAAATTTTGACCCATTTTTTGAAAATACTAATAAATATATTTACTTAACTTACTTGTTCAATTGTCTATTATAGATTAGCGTTAATTCTTGTGTTTCATGTATTGAGTGGTATAGGATTAAGTCCTACCATTGACATTTGTCATGTATTGTTTTGTACTTGCAAAGCAAGGCCTAATCCAAAATTTAATTTTGTGCAATAATTGCCTAGAGCCCAATAGTACGTGGGTCCAATCTAAAATTAATTTTGTGCAATACTTGCCCAGGGCCTAAATTTACATGGGAACGGTCCTGCATACACACACACATGTTATTACAAAATTAACTTTATGTAAAATATGTATAAGATTTATTAAGAGAGATAACTCTTATAATTGCTTATTAAATGCCAAATCAAAAATCTTCAACTCTCTTTTAATGGATCTTTAAATGCCAAACGAAGAACTCTTCAATTCCCATTTAGATCAACGATGGACCTAATTTTATTTATTACATATGTGTGTTGTATATCAAATCGCGCACACACACACACACATATATAATTTACATATTTAAATCATATGATTGTGTGTATATATAAGGTAATTGTAATTATTAAACTAAGTATATATTTTAAATCTAATTTTACATTATGAAATAGTATATATTTAAATGTTATACATGGTCGAAATAATTAATTATTTATATACATACACATACAAAAATAAAAGATAATTTGTATAATCAACATGGTTAACATAAATCAATGCAAAAACATAACTAATATTATTTTATTTTTCAGCAAGGCTAGCCGGCTTTATAGTGGGCCGTGCCACTATATATAAAATGAACAAACAGGTGCTCTGCACATGCACAGAACAACTAAACGGGCAACAAGCCCAAAACGAAAATAAAAAGAAAGCACAGGAGCTAGACAAAAATGCCTAAACTACTAACACAGCATGACTAAGCTTCCTCGGAAGAGGGAGAACAATCACGACCATCAACCAGAGATGGACCAGTAACATGAGAAAATTCTGCGAAAAGAGCAGCTAGATGTGGGTCATAACCAACAGAGACAGGAGAGTAAATAAATTTCCTATCCCAAGTGACATCATAAAACTTACTTTTGTTCTCCTCACCAATCGCACCATCCCTAGTAAGGCACAAACCATCTCCCTCAATATGGTAGATAAGAAACTGGCTCTCACCCCCATCTTCATGATAAAAGCATAAAAGGTGTCTCTCTTAGGAGAATATCTCATATCAGAAGGTACATGAATCCAAGCACGTTCATCAGAATTCCAAGAAATGATATCAGACGAGGTAGCTGAAGGGATCTCCTCCAAGACCGAAGGAGGAGAAACAGTAGAAGGAGCTTGTACTGGCGGAGAAGAAGAAGTAGCCACACAAACCGGAGCAACAACAGGAGTATCCACAGAGGGTGCAACAGCAATGGGAGCTTGTAACAACAAAAGGGACAACATGAGAGACCTTCGGAACCCACTTCCGAAGAGGAGGATGAGGAAGAGGTAACCGTTCAGCTAGGGGAACAGACGATGAAGAACAAGAATCTGCAAGATGGCCAAAGGACTGACAAGACGAACAAATCTCAGGTTTCCAACTATAACAAACTCCGACCTCAGCAACGTGACACTCATCTAATCTGACCTTCAAAACGTTAGGCAGAGGTTTGTTAGGAGTAATCTTGATTAGAGCTTTGGCATAGACTAGCTTCTTTTTGGCCACAATATTTGCATCATAACATATCACCTTACCCACAAGACCAGCTAGCCAGTCGATCCCGATAAGAGGCTAGAGAACAGAAGGAATATGCGAAAAGTGGGCCCAGAAAGGAATAGATAGAACTTGCTCCTTCGCTCGATCCACAAAAGGACTCCAAGTAGTAATAATAAAAGGCTTACCATCAATAAGAATGGGGTCGGCCTCAAGAATACGAAGCCTTTCATCACTACGCGAAAACTTAAAATTGAACATTCGTTATCAAAGTGAACACTCAGACCACCCCTAGGCTTCCACGCAGAGTTGCACCTCGCCTTAACAATATGATAGAACATAACTAATATTATTACATGCACACATATATATTATTTTGAATTTCATATATGAAACAACATTTACATCAAATCAAAGTTAGTGGAAACAAAATATTTTACATATGCGGTATATTACACAAAAAATAAGCACATCATTGGTTTGCAGTTTTAATTTATAGTTTTAAACAAGATAGATTTGAATTTAAATCATAATTATTGAACAAATTTATATATGAGATTGGCAATATTCATACATATAAACATTTGGGGTTAAGGGACATATGTGAAATAAGATATGAAATTATACCTTAAAGATCCAGCCAAATTATGACAAGTCGATTTGAGAGTAGACTCCTTGATTCCTTGAACCACCACTCTATGTTGCAACAGTCGAATGAACCACCATGATTGTTTTTTTATGTTTGTTTGGGTGGAAAATAATTTTGACCATTGGAGAAAGGAAGAAAGGAGTGGCGGCCAGGAAAGAGTAAAAAGGAAGAAGGATTTGAAAATTAGATCTTAATTAATGAAGAAGGTTTTGCTTTTATGGAGAGGATAAAACATTTCTCATTCCTCTCTTTTAAAAGCTTCTTCTTTACTCCCCATTTAAATCTAAATCAAATACTTATACTGTCTATTTCTCTTATAGTCGACTATGCTTTTGCCCCATGTGGACCAAAAGTCCCAAATCCTGTTTATGTAGTTAAATATATTTAAAGACTTTGTGTGTGTATCAACATCCTATATCAATACGTGCATATAAAATTTTATATCACATCCAAATAGTTACCAAATTACTAATTGTAATGACCCGACTTTTCGACCATCGAATGTTGACACTAAATACATCCACGATATTCATGTGTCGAACACCCAAGTGTTGGAAAGACGGAAAGTTAGGGTAAAAAAAAGAAATAGAACAAGAAATAAAGAACACAATACCAAAATCTCATGACAGAGTGATAATATATAATATTGAAATAGTACAAACGGTTACTGTGAATATAGAAATTTCAAAGTTACAAAACCTAAGTAATATCATTAGCCTAGATAGTTATAACTGCATGTCCTTACAATGGAAATAAAATAGATAGATAATGGAAGCCTCTAGCTCGTCTTCTGAACTCTAAAGCATCTAAAGTAAAACCTGCCATACTCAGCCTACTCGAAGGAGTACGCGAGGATTTTAGAGAAAACAAAAATCAAGTGTCGGATATAAGTCTGGTATGAGAAAACTCGAGAGACATGAATATATGTAACAGTAACTATTGAGACCGTACATATTCCCGTAACAGTTTTCCCCTCAAAAGAAACCAACTATTCATTAAGTTTAATATAGTGATATGATAGATAATATTTAGAGTGTATGATATAATCATATCAAATAGCTGTGGTGCTTACATTGGTCACAACACAACATATTTAGGTTACATTTAAAACTCCTAAGGTACGTTTGCATAATTGATTTTTCCATGGAGAAGTCTTTGATAGACTTCGAATCCAATCTTCTGCACAAGAGTCAGAAAGAACCTTCCGAGCATTGTATATCTCTAGATAAAATATACCATTTAGGTAAACACAAGCGATCCAACGTCTGAACATAAACATGAACAATGTTAACCAAATATCATCAACACCCTTCGGCCAACAATTGATAAGTATCTCTAGATATGGAGTTGATAATACCCTGACATGGGTCACTAACCCAAGGTTGTGAGACCTACTCTGTTTTTAGCCAGTTCCGATGTCGATGTTACGTTCAGCATCTTTCACACGAGTGTTCATTACTCGAACAAAATTCGAATCCCCAAATGGATTTCTATATCTCGAACAGATCACAAATCACTACATGGATTTGAGCATCTTGAATAGATCTCGTATCTCCACATAGATTCCCTCTTTCAACCGTTTCCAAAACATAGAACTTGTATACTAGTTTTGAAGTGGTATTCGATAAGTAAAACACTTACCAATCCCAGACTCTTCAAAACCAATCGATGAATTTCCAACTAACTCATATCCGATTCTTTCTGAAGTAAGTGAAAGGTAGTGGCATTTCGTACCAATACTCCTCCTCGGGGGTTCTTATTGGTATAAAATCACGAACCCTTTCGATTACTTCCTAAGTTACTATTAGGTCAAGTTTGATAATCGACTAATCGATTATCTAGTCAAAACACTTGCTTATAAAAATCATGATTTGTACGCTTAACTCGTTTTCGACATTCCAACTTAACCATTCCTCACCCAAGAGTGAAGCCAAGTAAGTTTGAGCACTAGTCACTTCAAGCCTTGCCAAGACACTTCATTCTTGAATCTTACAAACAGATAAGTCTACCTCGTCGGCTTTTAGTGTTAAGTATAATATTAATGATTTCCATAAACAAGAAGAAATTAACACGATTAACACGTTTCCAACATTTTTCGGCTTATTATTCCTCGATCAACTGGGAAGCCTGGTAGGTTAGAGCTCCATTGCTCCGTCCTTACTCGACATCAATCTTAACTCTCACAAATAAATAAGACCTACTTCGTTGGCTTTTAGTGTTAAGCATAGTTAATTACTTTTCAAATAAGTAATCAAATAATTAACCATTTAGCCACTAAGCAGTTCTAACTCCTTTTCGAAAACATATGTATATACTTTTAAAATACTTGAAAATACTTATAATAGGTTTTAAAACATTTATCCAAAATATTACTTAAAATAACAAGTTCATAAAATTCTTTAAAACTTAAAAAGAACATGTTTTTAACAAAATATCTCTTAATTAAAAATTCACAGCTAATTCTTAAATATTCATAAAGACCTCAAGCCACGTATAAAATGCTCTAACAATAGTTAGTAAACACTTGTAAAAAGAATGAGACAAAATACTTAAATATCTTTTCAAACCTTTTAAGTCTAAATGGGACAATTTTGCACAAGTGTAGTTTTGGTCGTTTTCAAGATGTTACTTAATTTTTTACTATCCAAGCTTTTAACAACAACAAATATACATATAATACATTATAAATATACTAAGAAACTTCTAAGGATCTCTCTACAAAGTTCCAAAGAAATTGCCAAAAACAAGGCAATTCCGAACTGCATGTATAGAGACTATCGCTACAAGTGCACTTTCAAATCCGAGTTGTATTCAAGCCTATGTCCAACTACAACCTATGTGCTTTGTTCCAAGACCTTGCTATATGTCATACAAGTCCATTCAAGTTCGTTCAAGTTTGTTTAAGTCCATACATATGTCACTTGTTTTCAAAGTAAGAATCAAAATCAATGTTTTCACATACGTCCATATTAATTCAACAATATTAATACAATTAACATCATATATATATATATATATATATGTGTGTGTGTGTGTGTGATATTTTCTAATCAAAATGGTGGGTTAGCTCACCTATTATCTAACAAACAACCAGGATTCAAGAACCCATCTCCAAACCCAAGCTAACAACCTCCTTTTCCTCCTTCTCTTTCCTTGTTTTAGTTGCTTTCTAGCCTACAAACTCCCTTAAAGCTCATGGCCTTCAAGTGGTGGAGGAGACGTGCTTCACTTTTACATCTTCTAACTAGGTAGAAGGTTTTTTTATGTAGTGGTAAGGCTTCAGTCCAAGTTTGAAGTGATTTGGATTTGATTTGCAAATAATTTGCTTTAGGAAATTATTATGAAGTAAAGAAGACATGGATTTTCACTCTTAAGCTTTGTAAATTTTCGTGAATGATAATTAAGGGTATGCCCCTCCTTATATAGACTTAGAATGGTGTTGCTTAAGCTCTCACTCAACCCACTACCATGCCATGGAAGCTTCACCTTCGATCACTTCTCCTTTATCATCCCTTAACCCTTCAACATTTCCATTTATGTTCATTTCCTAAATATCTTCCCTTTGCCTCATGCATGACATCATCCATAAAGTTTATTTCCATAAATGGATTTTTTTTCTTCACTTTATTGATTTCCTAGGTAAATAAGTGTATGAAAAGTAAGTGTATGAAAAGAAAATCTGAATAGCTTCTGACGGTTAAAAAATTGTTTATCGATAAATCGATTTTCGGTCACATTATCGATATTTCTCCAATGAATATATTTTTTGTAAAAAAATTTCAAAAACAAGTTTCTTATCATTATCTATTAATTATATGATGTTTAATAAGGTTATAAAATCATATTTTTAACACTTAATTATATTTCAAAACGTTTCGATATTCGAAGTTGAAATAACTGAATTCCATGGTTGTTGCATTCTCTGTTACTTAGAACATTTCATTCTCGAAATTCAAATAAGAACGATAATAAAAGAAGATAGAAGAATAAGGTGTATATATAGCGTACTTCTGAAACTATATACAAACTAAAATGCCATCTAAAATGCATACTAAGTGACTCCACCACAAGTGGTGAGTACACTACAAAAGATACATGATACTGAGATAAGAATCTCTAGTCTAAGTAAAAATCCGAATAGGATCCCTTCAAATTATCCTCTGTTTCCCACGTACAATCCCAAGCATCCTCGCTCCACTGTACATTGATTAACTTTACAACCTTAGTCCTTAATTTCTTCGTATCTCTATCAACAACAGGCTGTCTGAATACAATTAATTTGTCTCAATATCCAAGTCCTTCTGCTGCGAAACTTCCACTATCATCGAAGGAGCATGCACAAACTTACACGAATATGACACATGAAATACATTGTATACACCTGATAGTTTAATCGGTAACTCGACTCTATATGTGAGTGTACCAATCCTCTTAAGAATCGGGAATGGTCCTATATATCGAGGAGCCAACTTTCTAGCCCTTCCAAACTGGACTACACTTCTCATCGGAGAAACCTTTACAAACATAAAGTCTCCAACCGAGAACTACAAGTCTCCATGCCTCTCATCTGCATAGTTTTTCTGTCAATTTTGTGCTTCCTTGATTCACTTCTGAATCTCTATAACCTTATCTGGTGCCTCTCGAATCATATCTGGCCCAAGCATAAGATGATCTCCAAGTTCTCCCCAACACGATGGAGATTTGCAAGGCTTCCCATATAACGTTTCAAATGGTGTCATTCGATACTAGCCTGATAATTGTTGTTGTGTGAAAACTCAACAAATGGTAAGTTTTTTCCCCACGAACCTCCAAAATCCAAAATGCATGCTCTAAGCAAGTCCTCCAATACTCGGTTCACCCTTTCCATTTGTCTACAGATGGTAAGCGGTACTCAAACTAAGCTGATCCTTAAGGCCTCATGCAAACCCTTCCAGAATTGGCTTGTGAATATCGGATCTCTACCGATCACGATATCACATTGTGCAATGTGATGATTTCCTTAACATATAACTTACCCAAACTAGAAGTTGTTCTCGTGATCTTAACAGGTAAGAAGTGCGCGCTTTTGGTCAATCGATCCAAAATAACCTGCACACCTTCATTACCCTCCTCAACCTAGGCAATCCGTTGATGAAGTCCATAGAAATTTGCTCCCACTTCCACTTAGGAATCTCAAGTAGCTGAAGAAGTCCATCCATCTTATGGTGACTACCTTTCACCCGTTGGTAGTTTAGCGCACCTGCTTACAAAGATAGAAACATCCCTCTTCATGCTCTCCCACCAGAACGTCCTCTTTATGTCTTGATATATTTTAGTGACCCCAGGATGTATTGTAAATCTAGAATGGTGACTCTCTTCTAGAACTTCCTGCTTAATCCCATCAACATTTAGGACACATAACTTACCATTCATTCTCAAAATGCCATAGCCATCCACCTCGAATCCCGGCCGCCTCTCTGATGCCTCATTCTAGCTTACATTTTTAACTGCCTTAGAAAAATGAAGATCTTTAAGTTGATTGTCTTCGATACGACCGATCAGAGTCGGAGGAACCTCAACATTTGCCATAACTACATACTCCTACCGAGCGCATCAGCTACAACATTTGCTTTCCTCGGTATATATAATATATCTAGATCATAGGCCGCAAGAAACTCTAACCACCTTTGCTGCCTCATGTTTAAGTCTTTTTACGTGAAAAAATACTTCAAAGATTTATGGTTTGTATATAACTCGAACCTTTCACCTATTAAATCATGCCTCCATATATTTAACGCAAATACCACTGCTAATAACTCCAAGTCATGAGTTGCATACCTTGCTTCATGCGGTTTGAGCCGCCGACTCGCATAAGCAATAACCCTTCCATGCTATATCAACACAGCACCTAGACATGTTCCACACGCATAAGTGTAAACAGTCAAACCCCACCTCCATCTGGTACAGTAAGAACAGGAGCACTAATCAACTTTTCCTTTAACTCTACGAATGCTTGCTTGCATTTATCGGTCCATACAAATTTGACATCTTTCTTCGTCAAATTTGTTAAGCGAGAGGCAATCTTTAAGAAATTCTATATGAATCTCCTATAATAACCTACTAGACCCATAAAGCTCCTAATATCAATTACGCTTTCTGGCCTCTTCCAGTCCTGAACGGTCACAACCTCAGCAGGATCAATCGAAATTCCCCATGTCGAAACAACATGACCTAAAAACTAACTTATGAATGACAAAAATGACATTTCAAGAACTTAGCCTTCAGTACATGCCCTCTTAGTGTTTCTAGAATAATCCTTAGATGGCACGAATGTTCCTCCTCGATCTAGGAATAAAACAGAATATCATCGATAAACATAAGGACAAACTTATTAAACACATCTCAGAAAGCCCGATTCATTAGGTCCACGAAATATGCTGGAGCATTAGTTAGGTCGAACGACATAACTAACCACTCATAAAATTAGTTGGATCTAAAAGCGGTCAAGGGAACACTCTCCTCTGCTACCCTCAACTGATGGAACTCTACAGCAAGATCAAGCCGAGAAAACACTCGAGCTCCATGAAGCCGATCGAACAAGTCATCAAGCATAGGCAAATAATACTAGTTTCCAACAGTTTGTTTGTTGAGCTTGCGATAATCTACACATAGTCTTAAGGAATCGTCCGTGTTCATAGCAAAGACGATGGGCACTCCCCAACTCGAACAACTCGGTCGGATCAAACCCTTTTGCAACAAATAACTAACCAGATTTGTCAGCTCTGACCTCTTCTTCAGGGCAAGTCTCCGAATGGGCAACATGGTAGGTTTTGTATCCTTTATTAAATCGATGCGAAATTCTATCTCTCGGTGAGGTGGTAAAGTTGACACCTCTTTAAAGACATCCTCGAACTCCCGAACAACCATGATCGAACCTATCTCCTCTTTCGCCACATCCAGAGAATAAAGAAAACTAGTCATAAGTGAGATAGGCCCTTCACAATAATGACACCATTCGCTCAATACAATATAGGATAACATTATTCTATGACAATCAATCCATCCCGAGCAGAACATCAAAACCTATAAAGCCCAGAACATACATATCGATAGAGAAGAGTTGGTCGAAGAAAGAAATCGGGACTCCTAAATAGATCAAGCTAAGATTGGCCGAGCCCCCAACAGGGTTCGACGCACAAATAGAATCTAAAGCTATATCTGGCTCAAGTTTCAATCTATCAACAAGAGTACGAGAAATGAAACTAAGAGAAGCACCAGTATCAAATAAGACACGAACGGGAATGCCAAAAATAGATAGAATACCTTCCAGAACTTGTTTCCCCTTTAAAGCTGTAGAAGTGGAAGGTGCTGAAGCTAGTGCGAAAGCTCAAGGCCATTCCCCCTTTTGGAGCATCGGACACTCCCTAGCAAAATGGCCTAGCCGGTGGTAATTATAGCAGCTCCTTGGTGCAAACTGGACCTTGGCCATCTGTGACTCTAACTTAGGTACCTTAGCAATAGGTGCCTTAACTAATGGCGCTTTCACCACTTGTCTTCCCCTACCTGACCTATAATTTACAGCAAAGTGCCCTTTCTTTCCACACTTATGAAAAACTACCTCTGAAATATCTCTCAATGGCTGAAACTTTCGCTTGTTGTCCCCAGCAGGTGCAGCAATAGATGGCTTCGATGCTAAGCTCTCAAACCTCAACCCCATATTCACCAAATTCACACAAGACACCAAGATGTGATTTGTCATATTACCCTTAAATTTTGGGTGCATCTCTACGACGAACATCTTATTCCTCTTTAATGACGTATCTACCAAACCAGGTTGAACCGATATATGGCAGGTGAATCGGTTATCATACTCCGCCATTGTCATGGCTCCCCGCTTCAAGTCGAGGAAGCTCCTAAACAACAAATTCTTCCTGACTTACGGGACAAACTTCATCTCAAATCCCTCCTTAAATTGGGCTCAAGAGATGTCATTCTCTTGGACATCAACAGCGATAAAACTTCACCAATCCATGGCTGCATCCTTCAGATGCCATTACGCCAACTGATGCTTCGTCGCTTCATCCAGCTCCATATCCCCAAATATTCGATCACATAATTTGACCCAAGTCTGGATTTCTATGATCATCTCCTTACCACCAAACCTTTTATCTCCTAGCCTCTCATAATCGCGGCAGAGCTAAGCAAAATTCAATCGAGACCCGACCTGCACGACCTCCTCTATAATATCTACCCTGATAGAGTTAGGGGTACGCCCTTGGGGCAGTTATGTAATTTGTTACATATATCTAACTTGATGACCATTCTTGTTCGAAATAAATGTGTTTTCTTTCAATTATATACTTGATATAATGTAGTTATATTAATTAATTAATTTAATTAAAAATATATTTAATAGAAAATTGATAACGATATGTTTTATGATAGTAGTTACAAAGTGTTGTAATCGTAAGTAATTCATCAAATGAAAACAAATATACCATTTTAAATATTCCTAGTTAAGATGTATCGAGATTGGATATCGATACATCCATTGAGACTAGAGTACGTAATGCTCTCCAAATGTTAGGTAGTGTATTATTCATGACTGATGGGGGCGCTAAGGGATTACGTATTCAATTCCGATTTCAATTCGAACTAACTTTGATTCCAATTTTAATTCAAATCGATTTCAATTTCGATTTCAACTTAATTCAATTCCACTGCCAATTCCAATTAATTTCAATTCATATCAATTTCGAGTTCAATCTAAAAATATCGATTTAAATCATTTAATTTAAATTAAACTTCAATGTTCGAATTTTAGATTCAAGTCTTTAGAATAATTCAATTCCGAGCTCAAATTTGAAATATCGATTTAAATTACCTTTACTTAAATAACTTCGTAGTTCAAGTAAATTTCAAATCTTTTTAAACAATTCAAATTTGTTAATTCAAATCATATTTCCATCAAGACTTCAAATTCCAATTAAATTCTTTAAACTAATTCTTTTAACTAAAACTTAATTTCAACATTTCAACTCGAGTTCGAAAAAAATATATTAATTTCATATTTCGATTCAATTTTATTTTCATAAAACAAAATCATTTGAAATAATTCAAATCCAAGAATTTAAAATTATTTAATTTAACCAATCCAGTGTCCGTATATAATTTTCTATCCTATGGCCAAGTGAATAATTATTTTGATTTAATTTCAGGAATGGATATATACCATTTCAATCCAAATGACAGTGTCATAGGTATATATCATTTCAACCTATTTTTTAATTTTATTTAAAATAATTCAAATAACCATTATATATTGCCAAATGATATCCATGGTGATAACGGAATATATATAAAATAAATAAACATCCAACCATCCAATATATCAACCGATAGCATTCAATTTCAATCAACATCCAAATCAGCCAATCATTCACAACAATTACATAGTTATCAATGTCCGGTATTTCACTGGCAATTAAATTCCAATTTCAAATTTAACTGTTAATTTTTAATTCTACAATCAATTCATATGTCAATTCCATTTCAAACAAGAGTCAATAAAATTAATAACTTCACGATTTCAATTTAACGAACATAAAAATATTAGAGTACATCGTGAGCATTAAAACACCAACCTTTGTTCGAATCTGAAAATTCGACTGAAGCGAATTGCAACAATTTCAACTCCATAGCGTAGACAATGCTAATATGATTACAACGCAATTCGTTTCGTCCGAATTGGACCTCGTATGAGAAAGATATTTAATAATTAATATAACGATTTCAATTAACATATAAATTAACAAAATAATTAAAACTTAAAACAAAACCTCTATGCTGCACCCCTCCTAAGCACGCACTTCCTCTCCTTTCTTCCAGATCGCATCATCGCGGCATTTTTTTTATATATAGATCGATCGTCAGCCGAGCTCGCCGCCTAGCCAGCAGCCACGACCGTTCATCGTGTGACGCCCATCACCTCCAAGCGCTCGCGTGCGCGTACGCATCACCACCTCGCAGAAACCCTAAACTGCCAATGTCGACCCTTTAGTTCGCCTCCAGGCCGCGACTCCTGTCAGGCCGCGCTCACGTCCACCTCCTCGATCGTGACTTATTCTATTTTTTTTAAAATCAAGCAGCAGTTTTTTTGTATGATGGCTGCGATTTGAAATAAGGAAGAGGGAGGTACGGGAATAGACATAAGACAGTGGGGTGTACATATTGTCGAGGAAAGATGGGAAAGGAAATATAAAATATTATATTAGAAAATATCTAACCAATTTGCCCACAAAAATTCCAAATTCCAAATGACTCGTGCCGCCTGGCGTTCATAATGTTTTACCCCCATTTCAAACACAATGGATCTAGTTTTGAGGCCTAACTCGATCATATTCAGAAGATAGCTTTTCAAATCAATTTATTTAATTAAACTCTAAAATTAAATTCTACGCGTTTCAAGCTCACACGACCAAACGATAAGTCTGATCGCTACGAAACTTGAAATCCTATAATAATTCACTATTACGGTTCCGATGAAACTAGTCTCGTCGAAATCCGAGATAGTGGCCAAAATGGCTATTTTTACCCGTTAATTATAATATAAATTTCAATTTCTAATTATTCACTTTTAAATCCAATTTAAATGTTAATAATCTTCATTCATATCTAAATAAAATTTAAGTCAATTTCCGATATCATTTCTATTCACATTAATTCAAGATTCAATTACTTAAACAATTTTCAATATTAAATTTAAACAATTTAATTATTCAATGAATTACGTTATTTCAAATATAAGTCTTTTAACTTATAAAATTTACCTTTAAAATGAATTCAAATAATAAACAACTACTTTCACTTTACAGTAATTCATTATTTATTATTCAATTCTTGTTATTGATTATAACCACATTAAATACATAGAATTTCATTTCAATATTTATTATTGCCAAAATC
This sequence comes from Allium fistulosum, assembly GCA_030737815.1. Taxonomy (NCBI): domain Eukaryota; kingdom Viridiplantae; phylum Streptophyta; class Magnoliopsida; order Asparagales; family Amaryllidaceae; genus Allium; species Allium fistulosum. Next base: position 1,045,318,517 of record CM060906.1, read on the forward strand.
ATCGAAATTGATTATCTTAAATTTTTATTAAAGTTCATATTCAATAACTACACTAATACATCATTAATTTTTTTATTTTTAACCAATTTTATTCAATATTCATATTAAATTTAATAATTTAAAATAGTTAAAAACATGGGTCGTTACATAAACCATAAGTAAACAACACACTGCTGATGGTTAACGATGTACTTATGTTAAACTTAGCTTTAGTTATTCTAATACTCGACATTGGATTTATAAATGATGTCATTTATAGTATACATAAAAGATGTTGGAAAGTTCCTAAATGACACACAAGGACACCTTATTAATTTTTTTAATGCGAAACAGGCAAGATGGATTACTTATGTTTTAGTAGTAGGAATTATCATACATGTTATGTTGTCTATAATATCGTGATTTATTTATGTATTTGATACATGAAGCAAATACCAAATCCATATTGAAATCACTAAATGGTTGTTTGAAGCGTTCTCGTGTATTTATAAGATACTAGAGAATAGTTTACAGAAACAACAAACTCCTTATGAAGGAGTGTTCGGACTTAAACTTCATAAGTGATATTGAGTATAATATGTCAATAATAAATTCAAGTTAAGAATCTTTATGTTGTAAACGTTCCAAATGAAAGACTATGGCTGATTTAATGGAAAAGACTAAGTACATTGCCTTGAATAACGCTGCAATAAAAGCAATGTATATAAATATAAATGCATAAATTTACAACTGAGCTAAGGGTGATTCCAAATATTGAGAATCCTATAACATTGATGTATGATCACAATGTCGTGATATAGTTTGTAACAGAACTTATAGCTCACTAGAAGTCGAGAGACATACTTCAAATTATTCCACATGATAAAACAGTTTATCACCACCGAAGAGAGTTGATTGACATAGTAGATAATCGAAACATAATAGCATACCCTTTCACTAAGGGACCGACCCAATTGGTTTTGAGAAAACCGATTGGAGAAGTTGGAATAAGATTCCATAATCGACCCTAAGTGAAAGTGGGAGATTGATAAAGTTAAGGGTATAGCCTAGGGGCAATTATGTAATTTGTTACATATATTTAACTTGATGACCAATCTTATTTGAAATTAAGGTATTTTATTTCTATTATATGCTTGATATAATGTGGTTTGATTAATTAATTAATTTTGATTAAAAATATATTTAATAGAAAATCCATAAATGGTATGTTTTGTGGTAGTAGTTACGAAGTGTTGTAATCGTGAGTAATTTATCACAATGAAAACAAATAATCCATTTTAAATATTCCTAATCAAGATGTATTGAGATTGGATATCGATACATCCGTTGAGAATAGAATATGTAATGCTCTCCAAATGTTGGGCAGTGTGTTAGTCATGACTGTTGGGGATACCAAGTGGTTACGTACTGAAGTTATTAGATAACCATGGACACTGATAGTTTTCGATTGGTTAATATAACTAAGGTTAAGTAGAGAATATCGATATGACTAATTTACACAGTTCTCTCGACTTGAAAATATTGTTGATCTTCAATGTGGAAGCTCCGCTTTGATTATAGTTAAATCGTGGCATGACATCCATCAAACGACTATAGTTGGGTCGAGTAGAAGCATTAGAAGTGAAACACTATTCAAGAGAGGATTTGTCTTCTAAGCTATATGAGGTTAGTATCACGATCAACTGAAGTCAACTAAAAGTCAAAGTCTTTGACCAGAGCATTTCAGTTAATAATGATTGTTATTATTGAACCAAGGATTTGTGTTTGGACTATAAAGGTTAATGTGGACGATAATGGAATTTTGACCATTACCAAATTCCATAAGTTCTAATGTAATATAGTTTTGACGAAGAGAATTGGTGTAATTAATTGTCACTATCGGAAACTGCTTATAATAAGTAAAATTGGATTAAAAGACGTGTAAGCGATAAATTCAGCCAAAATGTCACACCTCCTAAGTGACGTGTGAATGCTAATGTTCGAATAGTTCGATATTAATCACTGATTGAATTTACACCTTTGAGTCGCATAACCGTAATGATGAATTCTCTAAAAAGCACATTATTTGATTAATTTATAAAATGTTGTAAATTGATTAAATTAATTGATATTTGAGAAATATTAATTATTATTTATTTGATGTTTGAAAGTTATTTGTAATTATTTTAATGCATTTATAAAAGTTATATTTGCACGCATTGATATACGATATCGATGTAATTTAAAGATAATTGCATGAAATGATTTGTGAAAATTTTATGTCATTTGATGACATGATTTATGGAAATTTTATGTTATTGATGACATGATTTATGTAAATTTTATGACATTTGATGACGTATCATGTGAAATGAAAGAACTGGAAAGAGGGAAACAATCAAGGGAATTAATTAGGGAAATTTTAATTAAAGAATGAGAACAGTTTCATTTTCAAATAATACATATTCTCTAATTCATTATGTATGTACAATTCATTCTTTCTCATTCATTTTTTTCTTTCTCTCCTCCTAACTTTTAACGACAAAAAAAACAAGAAATCAAATTTCCAAAAAAATCTTTCAATTCTAAATAAAATATCAAATAAAACAAACAAAAATGGTTCATCCATCTCTTGCAAGGATGTGATGGAGGTCTTGAAGATCTGGGAGATATTATCATTCAAGGTATAATTTTTAAGTAGAATCCTAAGGTGAACCTCTAATTTATTTATGTATATGTTTTATCCTTCATGTGTTTGGACATGAATGGTTCATTGCGTGCATAATAGATTAATTTTAGGGTACTTTTGGCACAGGTCCTTATTAAGATTCAAAATACACGAAAAGTCCTTCACTAAATTTCAGTGTAAATTAGGTCCCTGTTTTTTATTCACGATTATTGCAGAGCATGATGCAACTTTTCATAAAAGTTGCTGACATTTCCGCAACTTTTCTGTACACTGTGAACATAGTGTATGAAAGTTGCTGAAATATCAGCACTTATTTATAAAAGTTGCTGACATTTCAGCAACATTTATGTACACTGTGAACACAGTGTATGAAAGTTGCTGAAATATCAGCACTTATTTATAAAAGTTGCCGACATTTCAATAATAATTTTTCTTTGTTTCTAGAAAATAGGGACCGGATTTACAAAAGTTGCTGAAATATCAGCACTTATTTATAAAAGTTGCTGACAATTCAGCAATAATTTTTCTTTGTTTCTAGAAAATAGAGATCAGATTTACAATTAAACTTTGACAAGGACCCGCTTTACAATATGAAAGTATGATAGAGATGCCTCGCTAATTTCCACTTAATTTTAAACATGTGAATGAAAACCCCTTTTCTCAACTAATAACTTGTTTATTATTTGATTTAACTCAGATCTGCACATGTTTTTCACTCTTTGTTTATTTATGTTAATTATTGTTAATATTGTTTATGATTTAGTTCCCTTTTTATCACATCTTCTTTAATGATATATGTTTAGAATATCAATTGATTTACATCTATTTTACGCTATTCCATTTTGATTGCATGTCCATATTCTTAGCATTCATGTTGTGAAATATTACATCTCATTTAATTTGTTGTTCATGTTGTTTTTATAGTTCAAATCTGAAATTTTACTATGAATTTATATGTGCCTAAATTGTCCCATTTATTTCTGTTTGATATCATTTATTTATATCATTTTACTTTATTTTAACTTATATAAATTACATATGTTGTCTATTTTAAATCATCTGAGAATTGAATATGATTTATGTTTAATTTTTTTGTTATTGTATTCTTTTGTTAAAAAAAACATAATTGGACTTTTGTGTAAATTTGTTAACTTCTAATTCTAATACATAATAAATCAAAACTTCACATATTCATTTGTTATTTCAATTTTTCAACTAGCTTGCAATTAATTACATATATGAGTGAATGTGTTGTTTTAATTCAAGGTTTAAAAATGTACTTTTATGTACAATCACAATTTTAATCTTAAAGTTCTTCCTAAATTGAAGCTTGATTATATTTGTTAATTCAAAATTTCAAATTTAGATAATGGTCAAAATTTATTTTATATTCATATATGATTTAGAGTTTAATAACTAACTTGAATTGACATTGATTAAATGAGCAAAGGAAAGAGGAAAATGCTTTATCTTTCCTTTTTCATAAATGTCCACCTTAATCTCTTAACTGTCCCTTTTGTTAATATAACTTAACTTTTGTCTGTTAGTAAAATATCTTTCAATATATCATGCATTAGTGTAAATTTAACTTATATATATGTATTTATTTATACATACATATATTATTATCACTTGCATGTTTTAAAATAAATTTTGGACAACAAAGGCGTGTATTAATTCTGTAATAATTGTCATTAATTTACCACTTAACCTAATTAAAGAGAAGGAGAAATGAAAGGTTTGCCTCTCTACATTTATGGTCCATCTTTCCCTAATTAATTATTTATGTTAAGAGAAAGAAATAAAATGTTTCTTTCTCTAACCTTTTACATGTTTATTTGCATACTTTTATGTACCGCTCATATGCTGTCCTTATCATTCAAACACATGAATGTATTTGATACATTCATCATATTACATATTTATTTGAATTAAATTTAAAACTCCTTTAATTACCAAATAAAATAAAATAAAATAAAGATTTTATTTAAAAGAAAATGTAGATAAGATCTAAATGTATTTAGATAGAATCTAAATATATTTAGACTTCATAGACCCATCAATGATCCAAAATAGTAATTTTTTTAAAAAATTCACATATTTTTTCCACCGCGGGCTAGTCTAGTTCCAACACACCCTTGGTTCCCCGATTGGAGCAACATTCCTTGGTGCTCGATCTCTACCATTTGTGATAGTGCTACCCCGACCACCTCTACCTCTACCTCCTCGAGAACTGACAGCTCTAGTACTCATGATGTACAACTGAACATAGTAGAATATATTTAGGATATGAAATGTTAGAGTTATTTGATAGGAAGATATTATTCCTAAGGAAAGTTGAAAAAAGGATGTAGTTTATAAAAAATAAAAATATGCTCTTGTATACACTCGATTCATTCTAGGGTGTCGCTTACCCTATCTCTAATGAGCCATACCTAACCAAAACCAAGGTGTTCGCTCAGCCTTGGGCTCTGATATATGAATATATGTAACAGTAACTATTGAGATCGTATGGAATCCCATAACAGTTTTCCCCTAAAAAAAACCAACCATTCATTAAGTTCAATATATTGATATGATAGATAACGTATAGAGTGTAGAATATAATCATATCAAATAGTTGTGTTGCTTACATTGATCACACCACAACATATTTATGTTACATTAAAAACCACTAAAGTACATTTGCATAATGGAGTTTTCCATGGAGAGTCTTCGATCGACGCCAAATCCAATCTCCTGCATAAGGGTCAGAAAGTACATTCCGAGCGTCATATATCTCTAGATAAAATATACCATTTAGGTAAACACAAGCGGCCCAGCGTCCGAACATAAACATGAACAACGTGAACCAAATATCATCAACTCCTACTGGCCAACAACCGATAAGCATATCTAGATATGGAATTGATAATACCTTGACATGGGTCGCTAACCCCAGGTTGTGAGACCTACTCTGTTTTTAGCCATTTCTAATGTGAGGTTACATTCGACATCTTTCACACGAGTGTTCGTTACTCGAATATAATTCGAATCTCCAAATGGATTTCCATATCTTGAACAGATCACGAATCACTATAAGGATTCGAACATATTGAACAGATCTCGAATCTCTACATAGGTTCCCTTTATCAATCGCTTCCAAAACATAGAACTCGTATACTAGTTTTGAAGTGGCATTCGATAAGTAAAACACTTACCAATTTTGGACAGTTCAAAACCAATCGATTAATTTTCAACTAACTCTTCTCCGGTTCTTTCATAAGTAAGTGAAAGATAGAGGCGATTCGTAACAATACCCCTCCCCGGAGGTTCTTATTGGTATAAAATTGCAAACCCTTTTGATTACTTCCTAAGTTACTATTAGGTCAAGTTCGATAATTGACTAATTGATTATCTAGTCAAAACACTTGCATATACAAATCATGATTCGTACGCTTAACTCGTTTTCGACATTCCAACTTAATTATTCCTTGCCCAAGAGTGAAGCCAGTAAGTGAGCTCTGGTTGCTTCAAACATTGCCTAAACACTTCATTCTTGAATCTTACAAATAGATAAGTCTACCTCGTCAACTTTTAGTGTTAAATATAGTATTAATGATTTCCATAAACAAGAACAACTCAACACGATTAACACGTTTTCGACATTTCCGACTTGATATTCCTCTGTCAAGAAGGAAGCTCGGTAGGTTAGAGCTCTATTGCTCCGTTCCTAGTCGACATCAATCTTAACTCTCACAAATAAATAAGCCTTACTTCGTCGGCTTTTAGTGTTAAGCATAGTTAATTACTTTTCAAACAAGTAATCAAATAATTAACCATTTAGCCACTAAGCAATTCTAACCCCATTTTGAAAACATTTGTATATACTTTTAAAGTACTTGAAAATACTTATAATATGTTTTAAAACATTTATCCAAAATAGTACGACAAAATAACAAGTTTATAAAATTCTTTTAATATTTAAAAAGAACATGTTTTTAACAAAATATCTCTTTATTAAAAATTCACAACTAATTTTTAAAAATTCATAAAGACCTCAAACCACTTTTAAAATACTCCAACAATAGCTAGTAAACACTTGTAAAAAGAATGAAACAAAATACTAAACTAAAATATCTTTTCAAACCTTTTGAGTCCAAAAATCAAGTCTAAACGAGGCAGCTTTACACAAATGCAGTTTTGGTCATTTTTGAGATGTTACCTAACTTTTTACTATCCAAGCTTTTAATATTAACAAACATACAAATAAAACATCATAAATGTGTTGATTAACCCCTAAGGATCTTTCTACAAAGTTCCATAGAAATTGCCAAAAACAAGGCAATTCCGAACTGCATCTATAGCCACTGTCGTTATAAGTGCACTTTCAAATCCGAGTTGTATTCAAGCTTATGTCTAACTACAACCTCTGTGCTTTGTTCCAAAACCTTTCTATATGTCATACAAGTCCATACATATGTCACTTGCTTTCAAACCAAGAATCAAAATCAATGTTTTCATGTATGTCCATATTAATTCAACAACATTAATAGAATCAAACATCATCATATATATGTAATATTTTTCAATCAAAATGGTGAATTAGGTCACCTTTTATCCAACAAACAACTCAAATTCAAGAACCCAAGTCCAAACCCAAGCTAGCAACCTCCTTTTCCTCCTCTTTCCTTGTTTCACTTGCTTTCTACCATCCAGACTCCCTTTAAAGCTCACGACCTTCAAGTGGTGGAGGAGATGTGCTTCACTTTTTAACTTCTAACTAGGTAGAAGGTTTTGTTATGTGGTGGTAAGGCTTCACTCCAAGTTTGAAGTGGTTTGGATTTTATTTGCAAATAATTTGCATTAGGAAATTATTATGAAGAAGAAGAAGATATGGATTTTCACTCTTAAGCTTTGTAAATTTTTGTAAATGGTAACTAAGGATATGACCCTTCTTATATAGGCTTAGGAATGGTGTTGCTTAATCTCTCACTCACCCCTCCATCATGCCATGGAAACTTCACCTCCCATCACTTCTCCTTTATCATCCCTTAAGCATTTCCATTTATGTTCATTTCCTAAATATCTTCCTTTACCTCACGCATGACATAATCCATAAAGTTTATTTCCATAAATGGAATTTTTTTTACTTTGCTTTATTGATTTCCTAAGCAAATAAGTGTATGTAAAAAAAATCTGACAACTTTTGACGGTTGAAAAGCTGTTTATCGATAAACCGATTTTCAGTCACATTATCAATATTTTTCCAAAGAATATATTTTTGTAAACAAGTTTCTAATCATTATCTATTAATTAAATGATATTTAACAAGGTTATAAAATCATATTTATAACACTTAAGTAAATTTCAAAACGTTTCGATATTCGAAGATGAAGTGTTCGAATTTCAGGGTCGCTACACTAATAGTACCCAAAACATTTCTAGAAGCCACCTCGCTTATTAATAACACCCCAAACATTAAATATAATAATAATAATTATTATTATTTAAATATTAATTAATTAAATTAATTTATAACAATTATAAACCATTTAAATCATATGGTTTTTTAGAGAATTCACAAATACAATTGTGAGGCCTAGGATGTGAATTCAAACAGCAATTAACATTGAATAATTCAAATATTGGTGTTCACACATCACCTTAGCTAGTGGTGTGAGTTTTTGGCCGAATTCATCATTTACACTTTTTTTGGTAAAGTTATATTATACATAACTTTAAGTGATACCAATAACGATAATAATTTACAAGCTTTCTCTTCATCAGCACTATATCACTTAAGGATGTATGGAATTTGGTATTTATTAAAACTCCAATATTATCCACACTCAACTTGATCGGTCCATAAACAAAGTCTTTAGTTCAATAATAACATTTATTATTAATCGTTCTACTTTAGCCAAAGATTTTGACTTTGAGTTGACTACAATTGATCATGATACTAACCTCATACAACCGAGGAGACGAATTTCCTGTTGAATAGTGCTTCACTTTCAATGCTTCGACTCAGACCCAACCATAGCCTTTCAATAGATGTCATTTCATGATTTAACTATAAACAAAGTGGAGTATCCACATTTAAGTTATGTAGTATTCTCAAGTCAAGAGAACCATGTAACACCGCCACATTGAGTTTTCCCGTTTGATCTAGTTGTTATCGACCGGTAGGAAACTCTTGGATGAGTCATTCTATAATTTTCCAATATTTACATATACGTAACCCCTTGATGTCCCCAATGGCTTTAAGTAATACGCTACCCAACATTTGAAGAGCGATACACACTCTGGTCTTAACTAATGAATCAATATTCTTTCTCAAAACATCTTGACCATGAATATTTAAAACAAAATGTTATTTCACATTATGATTAATTACTTAGGATCGCAACTATTTGGAACTACAATCACGCCACTTTTATTTAAGGATTTTCTTATTAATATACCTTAAATTAATTACTTGATTAATTATGCCACAATATAACAAAGTATATATAAGAAAACAAAACTTTGATTACAAACATGATTGATTGTAGAGTTAGATATATGTGACAAATTATGTAATTGCCCCTGGGGGATACCATTAACTCTCTCAATCTCTCACTTGCACTTGAGGTCAATTATGGAATCTTAACCAATTTCTTCGATTAATTTTCTCAAAACCGAGCTTAAGGTAGTCCCTTAATGAACGAATCTGCTATATTGTTTATTATCTACTCTGTCAACCAACATCTCTCCGCAGTTGATAAAATGCCTTTATCACACGGAACTTTCAGATTACATATCTATGAATCTTATGAGCCCTTGGTTCTTTCATGATCAATATCGCGACATTATTTTTACAAAACAACGTAATCGAATTATCAACATTTGAAAAGTAGACATCATAGTATATATGATAACACTACACAAAATCAGTAATTTTGCAACATTTATAATTTTCAATTTCTAACACTCAAAAATGTTACAAACTACTAATAGTAAAAAAGTGTTGGTAAAAATATATAATCTGCTGTATAAATTTTGCAACGCATTTGTTGTAATTTGCGACACAAACAAGTATTACAATAGTTGGTAAATACATAAATAATTCATTAACTCTTGCACTCTTTTGTAATTTCGTACATATGTTTTATTTTGTCACAGTTACCCATTCCCTTTCTCGTTATCGACCAAAATATTTTAATTTCATCATTTCGGTTTCTGTTATCAAGCAGCTCTTGACATCAACGATGCGATGAAGTAGACCTCCAAGCGACATCTATGGCTCATTTGATCCTTCTTACGGCCTGTCCTTCAGCCGACATCAACCGACTATCGACATCGTTGGCTCAGCATGCAAATTTATATTTGGCTTGTCATCTCTCCAGGCGCCATCGATCAGACATCAATGGCTCAACATCGTGACTTCAAGTTCGGCTCAACATCGTGACTATTTGATTATCTAATGTTCTTCTTCCTTTTCATTTGGGTTCATCGCTGTCCATCCTAAAATGGTTTTCTTTGTTGCTAACTGATGTGGAAGTTAATTTCATGCTCCATTTTAAGTCGATTGTGTTGGATGTTGTTTTAATGAGTTTGTGAATGCTTAAGATCAGATTTACACAATTTTTCCACATATTTATAGATGCACATATTCTTTAACTCAAAGAAACCATCACATCATCAAGCTCTATAATATTCCAGTTATGTTTTTATTGTGCGGGATTTGTTCATCTACCTTCCAATTCCACTAGGGATGCTATGATTTTCATAATTTTTAAGAAGCCATTACCTTCAACTCCCATATTGTAGAGGAGTGGGCGTTTATATTGATCAGATTATGATGGATGAGCTTGCCGCACTACATAGAAAACTTTTTTAAGTCCATGTTTTTACACCGTTTAGACTTCTAATACTAATTTTCATTTGATGATTTTTCTTTTTTATGACCAAATACTGTTAGATGATATCATCCTTTGGTAATGATTTTGTTGGAATTGATTATTTAGCAACCACCCATCCTTCGGTTGAGTATTCCATTCTGATTTTGTGGCTGTTGAGAGTTGCCTAAAAATAGTGATTAACTTTGTTCCTTAGCTAGTAAGTATAAGTTGGATCAAACAATGAAATAAATCACAAATGAAATGCTTATAAATGTGCAAATACAGTTTTTATATGTTGTCAAGTTGTTGATAAATCAAGAGCGGGATATAATACAATGTATGCAAGTTCATAATTTAGGCTCAAGCAAGAAAAAACTGAGATTAGCATGGACAAATGAAGGTTGTTATCAAAGTGTTTCAGGTACAAACTGTGCATCATGTATTAATATGATTTACACACACACATCATATAGTTTATTTCTACAAATCAAAAGGTGTTCACTACTGCTTTAGAAATATTTGTTGTTTTTGAAAATATCGTTCGTATATCATAGTTTCTGAATTATCTATTTGGACGTTTATATAAGTTTTATTTTATTAATTTTTGTAGCATCATTCAGCTATTGTTAGCACTATATGAGAGAAGTTCGATGGAATTATTTAGGATCAGCCGGACTTCTCTCATGATAACTTAATATAACTATTAACTAAATATATTGGATAGTTATATTTATCTTCATTGTGTTCATTATAGACTTTTTGTACACTCAAGCTAACAAAATCATTAGCCAATGTCTTCTATGGCCAAAAGCTTCAAAGTGTTGGAGTTTTCTTTATACTGACACAAAGAAAACCTGAAACATATTTTTTCGGTTGTTTAACTAGCAATATATTCTTGTTAGAGAAATGTGTACAAGCTGTTGCATTCTTTTCTCAACTTTGTCAGTCTTAATTAATAATTAGAGTAATGGTAGCCACATCAAAATCAATTACTGATCCATCTGATGTAGTTCTTTCAAGTAAAATATGAGAGTAAGGTTTGTGTTCTATATTGATAACAAATAAAACTAAGAATATTGCCATGTTAGTTATGAGAAGATTGAAGTGCTTATAATTAATGGAAAGTGCAACTTAGAAGATTGAAATTGAATAAGTATTTCACTCTTGATATCATGTTCACAGTAGAAAACATTCCATAGAACAATTATTATGTAAACATTGATAGTGCATTGTTTTAACTAAGGGAAACACATTGTTCATGAGTTACTAATTTTCATACAACTGTATTACCTTTGCAACTGTAATTAGCTAAATTATTAGTGGTATATGCATGTTCCATATTTTAGTGATTGTCAAGTCATGCTATTTTTTGTGGTAACAATTTTGACATACTTTAGTTAATACTGGTGAATATAGTAATAAGAATATAAAGAACGTTACATTTTCTAATCGTTTGTTGTTCATTAAGTTAATTTTTTATATATTTTGAAATAGCTAAATTTGAGTTTGTTTTATATTTAAATTTGTGAAGATGAATAATGCAACAGTTGAGGCTTGAAAAATAGGGTCAAAATTGTTTTATTTTCACTTCAATAGAACTGTATGACGTTGAATTGAAAATATAAGAGGTAATTATCATCATAGATAACTGAAATAAATCATGTTCATTGAGGAATATGTATGGAAGCAATTATTTAAATACTATCGTTAAAATAATTTGGTTGTAGCTCAATTGTAGTCAGGATGAAGAAGTAGGTAACCAATTATTTTCCTCTTTTATTTCATTTTGAAAAAAGACTACCAAAGTTCTTAGTGAATTTTCAGGTTTGAGTATAGAATACGATACAGAAAAATCTTATCGAATGTAAACTATAAAAAAATGTTTTGTGAAATCGTACTAGGCTGTTAGTTAGGCCATGAACCAACCTTAACGTTTTGATATGTTGAATCAATTTTGTACTAAACAATAAGGACTCTCAATGGGTCGGATCGGGTCGGGTTCAGGTTGATTTTAAGTAGATCGGGTCAACCCGTTTATTAAACAGATAAAAATAACTCAATCCGAACACGACCCGATTATAAACGGATTGACCCGACCCGACACGTGTAACCCTGTTATAAACGGGTCGGGCAGGTTGGATCGTAAACGAGTCGTAAACAGGTCGGGTCAACCCGTATAAGATATAAACGGATTATAAACGGATCAAATTTGAATTCATGGATCGGGTTGGGGTTATAATTAGGTCGTGTTAATCCATATAAGTATAAACGGGTCAAATTTGGGTTCACGGATCAACTCGAAATCCACCCGTTTATAAACATATCAAATTCGGGTTGACCTGAAAATGATCCATCCACTTAAACGGGTCGGGTTAATCTGATAATTTCGTGGAATCTTCAAATCGTGTTTCGAGTGGTACTGAAAATTGACAGCCCTAAAATAAATATTAAAGGTTCAGTTGTGTGCTATTCATTTGAGTACTGCATATTTGCATTGCACAAATAATTTATCCATCTCCTACTTTGTACCTACACATGAATACTCTTTTGATATTTTAATGATACTAAAGCTAACAAGTTGTTGGAGAGGTAGTAACCCGTAGTTTATATATGTACGTATTGCTCCCGCATATTTATATATGTATACACTATGTGTATGTATGCCTGTGAAAGAGAAACATATTTCTGCAGATCTTTAAGCTGGCTACAGTAAAGAGCATTATTAGAAATAGGCATCTCTGTTTTATTTGTACCATCTGGATTGACTACTCTTATTAGTACACCTCTTTCCCTAAGTACCCTGTGTCCTGATTTTCGGTCCGCACATTCCACACACCTACATTGTCCAACAACACTAGAACAGTTGTCCATGCACCTGGATATACCTGATAGGACCATATACAACATTATATAGATTATGCCTACTGATTGTTTGTGAAATCAGTACAGATACGACTTACAATAAATTAAGGTGATAGAAAATGCATGTGCTAATTACTAGTATGTTATTATTTTTTAAGAACCAAGAAATCAATATTCAGTTGCAAACTCTAAAATATACGTGCTTGCCTCTAGCATGCAGTCAGATAAAGAATCTCTTATCATAATCAAGATTTTAAACTTGCATGCCTTACTTCTCAACTTTTGAACCAGCTACTTTCTTGCTAACTAATGCTCCGTTTGGTTTCGTTTTGAGTTTTATGTTTTGCGTTTTCAACGAACACTACAAAATACAAGAAAATGTGAAATTTTTTTTACAATTCTTAGCCATCGCCATGATGGACAGGAAATGAAGGAGATGAATTATTTTCCATCCTTTTGTTATGTCTCAAAACACGAAAAATCAAATAAACTTGTTTTCTATTTTCTATGTTGGTTTCATTTTTCAAAATTGTCTGTTTTTCAACAATACATAATAAATGCAAATTTTTGTTTAGACGAAAACACAAAACTAAAAGTAGCAAACCAAACGGGGCTAAGATTTTCAAATTCAACCAAAACAAGAAATAAAAAATAAGCAGAGTAATGGCGAGCTGCTCTAATCAGAATTCAAGGGCCGCTAAGTCTATCACACCCGAGCCTCCTCCTCTCAATTCCCCTTTTTCTTCAACCCTCATGGAGTTGCAACCTGAAATCGACAGTGAGGGATTCCAACTAGTGAGGAATCGCCGAAACAGGGAGAAAAAACTTCATCAACCAAATCCAATTACATATCATACCAAGATTCAATCGAAATCGTATAATAATGGCTACAGAAGTGCAAGAATCAACAATTTCAAGTCCAATTCAAATCAAAATTCGTATAACATCCACAATTATGCAGCCACATTACAGAAGAATCATGATATCAATGGTGCAGTTGCAATTCAGAGTTGCAGTAAAGGGTCTCTCCCACATAAAGCATCTTCTTGGGCAGATTTAACCAGAGAAGGTGGTCTTAGTCATGAATTTGATCTGAAATACCAAGCACCTATAACCATTAATATCAAGAAAATGGTTGTTATGAAAGAAGGTGTTAGTAAAAGCACATAGACCAAGTGGGGCTGCTCGGTGATAACATACGTTTATGGTAGTAGGCATTTTTATCATCATTTTAAAGCATTTGTGCAATGAACTTGGAATCCCACAGGTAACTTTGAATTCTTTACAAGAAACAACGGATTTTTTATTATTAAATTTGCGGTTGAAAGTGATTGTGAAAAAGAAATCAATGGAGGACCATACTTCATCAATGGAAAATTAATCATTTTGAAAAGATGGAGCAACAAAATTGCATTTGACAGAGATCTGCTATCCACCATACCAGTTTGGATTCGGCTGCCTGAATTAAGTTTAAAATTGTGGGATAAAGAAGCTTTTGGGGCTATAGCAAGTGTAGTTAGGGATCCTTTAAAACTTGATGAATCAACAACAAAAGAAACAAGACTAAGCTATGCAAGAATTCTCGTTGAAATCAAAGCAAATTCAGAGCTTCCTGAAGAAGCATATATAACAATGCATGATGAAGAAATTATAGTTCAGAGAATTGAATACGAATGGATCCCGCCAATGTGTACAAATTGTAAATGTTTTGGGCATTCAACTGAAAACTGTACTACTAAAAAGATCTGGAAAGAAAAACAGAAAGAATCTTCGAGCAATAAAGAAAAGGTCTTTGGTATAGAGCAAAATCAAGAAACTATCAAAGAATCAGTTATTAATGGCAATCAGCATGATGAGATTCAAGAACTTCGCGCTCTTGGAAGTTCTCTAACAGGGAAAATCAAATTCTTTGAAAATATTAATAATAAAGGTTGCATTAAGGAACTGGTTACAAATATAAATGATTCTGAAGTTTCCAAACAAATGGTCGATCTGCGAATACAGGAATTACTAGACCAAATAATGTCAGAAAACACAAAGGAATACCCAAAACAAATGAAGCAAATTGGAAATGATATTTCTTCTACTGCTAAGGAATCAAGCATGGATCATGGTGCACTGCACTCCCCTGATGATGATACCAATGAAAAAGAAAATGAAATTATGGTAGAGAGCATAGTTACAAATAAAATATCCACTAAAACTGCGGACAGAAAAGAATGCTCTAAAAATGCCACAGATTCAAGCAGCTTTCACAAATGAATTTTAGAAGATTTAGTTCAAAAAGCCATGAAACTGATTCCAAATTCATTTTCTCCAGCAAAGAAGAAAAATAAAGAAAAGAAGAAAAACAAAATCAAAAACCTGCAGGAAATATTATCTCAAGGAAATGAAGAAAAATGGGAAAATGATGAATTCCAGGAAAAATATATAATGAGAAATCCAAGGTGGTTTGAACATCTAAAAATCCAAGACAGAAAATCACTAAAAAGAAAAGGGCACAAAAGTTCAGATTACTTAGAAGAGAAAAGGGGCAAAGAAAAGCTGGAGGAATTCAATCCCAGTCTTTCTATATGAAAGCAGAGATATCCTTAGCATATCCTTTATAATTAAATATCTTTATTATGTCGATTATTACTTGGAATGTTAGAGGTTTAAACTCTCCTGAAAGAAAATTAGATCTAACCAATTTAATTCTCACAAAAAGACCAAATATAGTAGGTATTCTTGAACATAAACTAGAGGATTCAAAAATATGTAATTTACATGTTAGCTACTTTAAAGAATGGGGTGTTATTAATAAAAATATTATGGGGGGAAATGGTAGAATAATGGTTATCTGGGACCCAAATATTTGGAGTCTTAGTCATCATTTTCTAAACTTTCAATTTATTCATTGTAAATTCATAAATAAGGGTGGATTTCAAATAGAAATCACTTTTGTCTATGCTTCAAATAGTGAAAAAGAAAGAAAATTTCTATGTAATGATCTTGAGTCTTTAAACTATAACATGTTAAAACCTTGGATCATCATTGGGGACTTTAATGCTGTTTTCCATTCTTTTGTAAAGAGAGGTGGAGTTCCCATTTCATTTAGTAATCTAGAATTTTTTAATAATTTTTTGCTTAAAACAGGTTTAATTGAGCCCACAATTAGTGGGAATCAATTCACCTGGAAATCAGGTGAATATAGGAATATCCACTGCAAACTTGACAGAATTCTTATTAATCATATGTTTGATAATGCATTTTCAAATTTCCAATGTTCTACTCTTCCTCAAGCCACTAGCGATCATACCCCTTTACAAATTATTTTCTCTGGCTCTGTTAATAATAGAAAAAATATCCCTTTTAGGTTTGTCAATGGGTGGACATATGATAAGAGTTATATGGATAGTGTTAAAAACATTATACTTATTTATAAACATGGTTCTGCTCAAAATAAGTTTAAAAGCATATTAAAGAATATCAAAGAAAAGTTAAAAACATGGAACAAAAACAGGAATAGAGATGATATTAAACTCATTAGAAAAGAATGCGAGTCACTCCAAAACATTATTGATTTTGATAGCTCAGACAAATCTACGGTTAATCAGTTTTTTCAAATTCAAGATAAATTAAGTAAGAGTTTGCATGTGCAAGCTATCAACATGAGACAGCAAGCCAAGGTAGATTGGCTTACTAAAGGTGATGAATCTAGTAAATTTTTCTATGCCAAGATGTCTAATAGGAAAAAAATCAATGACATAGGAAAATTGCTAGATAATAATGGAGTTACCTTGAATGATGTCTCAAATATAGAGAAAATGGTTATTAAGTACTTTACTGATCTTTACAATTCTAATTCTTATAAGAAGGATTTCCCAAATTTTGAAACAAAATTTTTACTTAATGAAAACAGCAGTGATATTCTACTTGCCCCTATGGAAAGAAAGAAATGCTAGGCTGCATTCAAAAAAGAAAACTAATGCCATTCAACTATGGGAATGCATAGAAACAAAATTTCATATTCTAAATCGCAAAGCAAGCAAAAATAATTCAACATATTGTCAGCTCAACTTAGATGCTAATGAACAAGATGAATTTGAAAACAGAGTGGAATCATACTTACAGAAGGGGAAATTCAATAACGACATACCCCAGGGTAGTCACTTTCAAACTAATAATCTATGGCCTCACGATTTTTCGAGGAGGGAAGCTAGCAACCTCATTAGCTCATTTGCAGGAGGCGGCCATTCCAAATCTAATACCAGGAGTGACTCCTGCAAGGGAAGTAATAGTTTAAATATTACTCATTAAATTGCAATCAAGTTAATTTCACTGATAGTATGTTACCTGATATTAGCAGGAGCTACCGTGCTTCAAGCAAGGAATCAATGAAGCAGAAGCCCCTCCTGTATCAAAATAAATCAAAGCATTCAGACCATAACTTGTAAAGAATTGGTGATCATAATTACATCAGCAAGCTCAACGACAATATTTATCACTTATCTGTATGAGAAAAGGGTGAAAGCAGCAAGGGTTGCAATAAAGCAGACCACTGGATTGCCAACAAAAATGAAAGTAACAAGCCGCGCTGCAATTTAGATCTTCTGGATGAACCAAAAAATCAAAACAGCAGCAAAAATGGCAATTGGAACCACAAAGGAAGTGCCTTCATCAACAAAAGTGAAGATCAGAAGAAAAGCAACACCCTTTATGATAAATCAAGGAATTACTTTGATACAGAGGACAGATCTACTATTTTCATTAACATATCTACCTCGAGGAACTCTGAGAACAGACTAAATGAGAATACGAAAGTCTGGGAGCCACCATGATCCAACAAAGTAATGCTGGAGCACAGAATAATCCGGCAGCTAATACTTCATCAAAGAGCTGATCAATTTTTGGCAAGGAAGGAGCATGGAGACGAGATCGTCGCCATTATTTTATTTTCTGTGAGAATAAAGTTTCGGCTAGGGTTTAGATTGGTGTAAAAGATGTATGGGTATTTAACCCTAGCGGGCCGGGTATTTGTAATAACTGATGGGCTTACCCATCTTAACTCATTTTCAAAAAAAAAACTTTTGAACCAGCCGAATATTAACGAGTACTTTATAAGCTAGATTCAGTACTCAGCAATTGCATATCCATCCATGTGATAACAAAAAACGCATAAGGTCAGACGGATCTGAATATTGTGCTTGATAGCCTGGATGGAGTGAAACCAAAGGTTGAGCCTTTCCATTATAAGCCCTTGGATAAAATAATCGTCATGTTAGTTATTTAAAGTTAAGAATGACTTACTGCTTTATATGTAAATCACAAATAAAACTCGAGAATCAATACATTCATAAAGAATCTTCTCATTGCATTCTTAAAATATATAGTTATAATAAAGTGGAAATTAGCCACAAGGGCCTCTTTAGCTAGTGCAATTAGTTTCTAGGACGCACAACTGAAATAATTACTTTTAAGGACAAAATGTAAAATAATTAGTTTCTAAGGCCTAAAAACCTATGAAATTATGTCCTTGAAAGTAATTGGACTGCTGACTTCGTTCTTAAAAGTAATTATTCTGCCGACTTTGGCCTTGAAATTAATTTCTATGGATGTGTGTCCTAGAAACTAATTGGACTGCAAAGTTTGTCCTTCTAGTGAAATGCCCCTATAATAAATAACTAATTTTAAATTATTAATCATTAATTATAAATTATTATTTATAAGTTATTAATTATAAACCGTTAAATATTAAGTATATATTCATATTTTTACATTATTATTATTATAAATTATTGATTATAATTTATTAACTATTTATAATTAATTAAATAAGTTATTAATTATAAAAAATAACCATTTATTATAAACTATTTCACTACAAAAAAACGGTTCGTATAGCGTCGGATAGGGGCAACGGCTAAAAAAAACGGCCGTCGCTAGCCGTCGCTCGACCTGTATATCAGTCAAACCCGAGCCTTCTCCTTCCCCATTCTGCATAACGAAAAAAAGAAGAACCCCCCCCCCCCCCCGTCGCCCCCCCGTCGTCCCGCCGATTCGGTACTCAAACATTCGCTCCCTACCTCCCAAATTGATCCGGTATGTGTTCTAACCCTATTTTCTATTCAATTAGGGTTTATTTGCATGTTTATTGGATTTAAAAATTGGTTGTTAATGGCATGTTTATGGGTTTGAGATGGGTAGTTATGTGGTATATGTATGGTGATAGTTGTATTGTAGGTTGATTTGAGAATAAAATCATTTTATTTCGACGTTGAAAACGATGATTAACGCATACTATTATGACGTTGGTTATTGTAGAATTAATGATTGGTGATGTGATTTGGATTAAGATGGTGATAACATGTTTAAGATGCTTATTGATAAGTTTATGCAATGTCGGTTGTCGATTAGGTGAAAATTTAATTATTTAGCATGCGTTAGTTATAAGTGTAAGTACACTACAACTGTGTATTTTGTTCAAATATATCATTTATGCTCACTTGCAATGGCCATGCTAAAGTACTCATAGCCTAAAAGAATTACAATGATTCACTTTTGTCTCATTGTGGAATTTCCAATTAAACGTATATAGTTTAAAATAAAAATAATTCAATTTATTATAAGTGCTAACTTCTAATTTGATTTAAAAAAATTCGTTATTTAAAATTTGACTTAGTTAGCCAAATTTTAAAGTATGTGTTAAAATGTGAAATTTACTTGACAAATATTTATTGAACGTATTATTAAAATTTTTATAGTTGTTAAAATATAAATTAGAAAATTTGTTTTATTTGTGTGAACCCCTTAGACAATTTTTGGCCCCGTCTGACAAGTGTTGTATATGATCGTTATATGGATGTTCGTTTTTACACAGAACGGACATCTGTATTCATCTGATACAATATTTGTTGGATTTGTCCCAGTATTGGACAAGTTACAAACACAATAACGTAATCGCAGTTTATAAATCATTTCAGTTTAAACGGTTAACGAAATTTCGATGGCACTTCCTTTTTTTCCCTATGTACATGCATTTGTGTACGATACAGAGAATAAAGGGAAGTGCTGCCGAAATTTTGTTGAATCGTTTAATCTGAAATGATTTATAAAATATGATTACGTTATTGTGTTTGTAATGGGAAGTAGGATGACCGACCGTTAAACAAGTATTAACAAGTGTTGTATATGATCTGTATTTTATAAAACAATCAAATAATTTATTAAGTGCAATTTACTAAAGTAATAAAATTTAAAAGTTAGTTTAAAACTAATAAATTTGTTCAGTCTAATTTATTAAAGTTTGTTTAAAATTTACTAAAGTTAGTTTAAAATTTACCAAATTAATAAAGTTAGTCTAGTTTACCAAATTATTAAATTTACTAAGCAAGCATTACAAGTTTATTTTGCTCTGTATCCATCCTTAAAAAAAGATAAAGCAGACTGGTGGGCTGTTTTTAAAACAAAGGCAAGATTTACATTTGATGGAAATAATATTCCAGATGAAGTACGGAAGGGAGCCTACAATGGCTGAGGTTTTTAGAGCCACACACGCAGTTGAGTCTGTTAATGATGAGGGGAATGCGACCTATGATTGGACCGACAGCAAAGCTGAAGCAGCGATGGTAAATATGCTAACTTGTGATTCAAATTGTATATATGTAAATTGTATACCAATTATTTCAAAATTATGTTTGTAATTGCAGGGGCGATATGAAGCGAAGGCATCGGCATTGACACAGGCGAGTGAAAGAGCAGAGCTTACAGTTGAGGAGTCCAACAGGATTTGGGATTCTGTTATTACACCGCCTACTCGAAATAGGCGTTATGGTTTCGGCAATCAGGAGGTAAACCATTTCACTAACTTCATATTAAAAGATCCATATTATTCCCACATCAATACAAATTTCCCTCCAATGCTGTGAAGTACTAGCTTATTTTAGCCCAATCAAGTACATTTATTTAAATATGATACAATTGCATATCTAGATCTCATATCAATCAATAAATTTATAATAATTATGATACAATTGCTCACATTCAACTTTATAGTCCAATTACACATACTTTGGCATACTAATTATTATTGTTATCGACACATACTTTATAGTCCAAATACACATAATAATTATTATTGTTATAATTTGACAACAGTCAAAGCATATAACTTCATATTAAAAGATCCACATTATTCTCACATCAAAAGAAATATTTATATACTATCCAATTCATTCAAAATTCATGTGAAATGCTATCGTATTAACTTCAGTTATTTCACAGGCTATTAATTTTCAAAGAACTTATAGCAAATCGATGGAGGAGGAGCGTATTGCTCAGATGCAGAGGCAGCTGGATGAGCTCAACGATTGGCGAAAGAGCCAACTGGCACAACAGATAGATGAGCGCATTGCAGCATTTTATCAGGAGCACGGCTCTATGTCCGGGGAGCAGGGAGATGGATCTGATGATGCCGAGGATGATGATGCATAGTTTTACTATTCTTATGGGTATGTATTTATGTACATATTTAGACTAGATTTGATACTTGGGCTTGGATACTTGGTATTTTGGATGATGTTTGGATTTGGTTATATTTGGATTTGATCCTTGTACCTTGATACTTGGTTTGGTTTTGTATACTATGTTGGTTTGGTTGGTTTTTGTGTTTTTTTGGTTATATTGTTGAATATTGATGTTGTGGGTATTGTTGAGATGTGTTATTGTTGATATTATTGAGGTTTGAGATGAGGTTTGAGGTTTGGAATGAGGTTTGATGGAAGAATAGCTGCTGTGTGCACAACAGGTTTTGCCTAGAAAAGCGACGGCTAGTAACGGCTTTCTGGACCAAAAAAAGCGACGGCTCGCGACGGCTAGTAACGGCAAGTAACAGACTTTTGGGGAACAAACTAACTGCCATGTGGTGCTGACACGTGTAAGCTGCCGTCGCTTGCCGTTGCTATCTTAGCGACGGAGCCGTCGCTTCTGCCGTTGCTTTTCCTGGTGGCAACGGATTGAATAGCGACGGTCATTAGCGACGGCAAGCGACGGCCACCGACGCATTTTTGCCGTCGCTATACGCTGCCTTTGTTGTAGTGTTTATTTATATAACTATATAAGTTATCATTTATAAATTATTAGTTAAAATTATCATTTATAAATTATTGATTATCAAATTAATAGTTATTAATTATAAATTACTAATTATTAACTATTATAATATTTTAAACAATTGTAAATATATTCAAAAAGTAACGCTAATTCAGTCTTTTCTTGTAATAGATGTTTCGTCGAAGAGTGTTATGGGATCCTTTAATTACAACCTATGAGTAAAACAACTTCTAAAAAAGTTATTATAAATTAATATTCATAATGTTTACAAGCGATAGGTCTTTAAATTGAGGCATGTTAGAATATAGCTAATGTTCACACGATGAGGATGCAATAGAAGGACATTGACGATTTTACTTGTGGTTTTGTTTCCTATTATTCAACTAATGATAGTTGTCATTACTACTTTATCTATAAATGCATGTTTTATCATTGTTTTCGTTTTGAATACTTTTGTCACTATGTATCTGCATTTTGTTAAGTCTCATTACTATACATTAAATAACTATATCCAAACATATGTTAACATAAAGTTTTGCACTCTATAAACATTAAAACTTTTGAGCAATATTCATGGTATCCATTATTTGATTAAATAAACTTATAAGCAGTAAACATATTATATATATTGTGATAACATGCAGTGTTTGGCCTTCAGTTTCAATGAAAATATGCACCAAATAATAGCTATTTTTTTTCAAACATGTAACAATTTGTTGGCTTGTATATCTTGTAGATTGCTCTATAAATGGACTGAGAGAGCACCAAAGAATTTAGTGTGCAGGCTACGAAACTGTTGCGAGGTGCAAAATAACATGGATCGGAAGTGGCTGCAATAGAGAAGGTGTAGGCATTGAAGGAGTGAGCGAAGGTGCATGCTTTGAAGCTGAACGTGGATGCATGCACAGGTAAGAGCTACATAATGAGTGAGTTTTATGACTCTGCATACTGAGTGGCCTAACGGAGCTTTTGTGCAGTCTACTCTTCAGCTGCAAATTACCTAACAAAAAAGGGAGAGCAGCACGGGACTAACAAAGCAGTCGGAGAATCAGGACAGTTGCCCCAGTCTGAGTTAGGGTGAAGACAACTACTTGGTAAGGGTTGGAAAAGGCTGCTGCAATAGGAGAGGACGCTGGAGCTGCTGTGTGGGTACTCTGCAGCACGAGAGCCTGAATGACTTCATGAAGGACAAAGCAGCGTTAATGCTCCAACATGTAAGACATGGTCAGACCATCATAGAGTTTGAATTTCAGGGAAAGAAAAGCTGTTGAATGCAGAAGTGGCATTGCAACAAAATATACTAATCCATAGCACTAATCCATAGCCTTTCCGCTTGGTATGCTATTAAAAGTATAAAATAATAATTCTCAACGCTATTTTATGAACAGGCGGGAACAAATTCTTTAGGCCGTGATATCATGTGTTTTTGGGCCTCCCCTCTCACTATTTTAAAGATGCGGTACTCCTATAAAAACCCTAAATCACGCAGCTTCGTCTCCTTATTTTAAAATCTTCACTTCATCTCCCTGAATCACGCATAGAAATCCAATGCCCCTTCCAATCTGAAGAACCGTTCTTCACTTCGTCTCCCTACATCGCGTACAGTAAATCCAGCACCCCTCCAATCTGAAGAACCACCATCAAAGGTACTACAATTTTTTTCTTCGCTTTAAATTTTACGCGTTATTGTTTGTCTTCATCGATTGTTCTTCGTCTTGTAGTAGATAATGATTTATCTATATTTTTATGGATATATAAGCTTAGTTTCTTTGGTGATATTTGGGCTTGACTATGGTTATTTACCATCGTTTAATTTTCAGTCAATAGGTTTATAAGATGAACAATAAGGGAGGAAGCTGAAAGCAGCATATTTAGATGCCATAATCTCTTCTTAACTTGCCTGTTATTGCTTTTTTGATATTAATGGGCTATTGGGTTTATTTGGATGTATAGTAGTGAGTTAATGGGCTTATTTGATCAATGCTATGTTGCTCTATATAACTTACCTGCTATTGCTTTTTGGTACATGTATGATGTTTCAAACATTTCTTGTTCAGAATTCATTGGACCAGGAGGAGAATAATCCTGTATTAGCTAAGGAAAAAAATAACACTTTTAAAGTCATTTAAAGTTACAGTATTATGACTTAAGAAGATATTCAAATTCCATCAATTTTTTCAACATGGAATTTTTCTTATACTTTTGAAGTCCACAGGAACTTCTTAGTTTGTTTGATATTATATATTTTTTGGATACAAGGCTTACGAAACATTTAAGGTGCAAGAGACGCTTCATGTCAGAGTCCAACTGTGATGTAGTAGGCTATACCAAGAGCTGAATATGGTTCTGTTGGAAATGTTTTTACTTATGAATGAATTCTTAAAAATTTGACTAAGTATGATATGGCTCCTATGGAAATATGAATAGTCACACATTGTGGGATTATATAGAAGAATCAAGTATTTATACTTGATTCTTTGAAGCTAAGTTGGGCCCTTTGGGCACCCAATGATGCTCTTTTGTGAGGAGGGAGACCATGCTTGACCACCACACGCGCGCGACCGACTCGACCCGATCCGGGCCGGGTTCGGGCTTGTAGTGGTGTAATACTTATATTTTTGGTATAAATTTATTTACCGTTTTCTGACCGGGCTGGAACGGTAAGAAGCCCGTATTGAAGAACGTTTATTTATTTTTTGACACGGTATTTCTCAGATCCGTTTTTCAAGACCACGTATCCTCCCATTCAGCAACGTTCTTTTGCTCTTCCGTCTTCTTAACAGATACGAAGACGAAAATAAAAAGAACAACATTTTTTTCCCTTTAAAAAATTATCGAGGCAACGAGTTTTTTGAGTGCAACCAGAATCGCTTCGTCCGTGCAAACGAACCGATACCACAAAACTTGAGAGAGGCTGTTTTATCCTAGAGGCGGCGGTGATAGAGACGAACTGCTTGCACCTTTGAGCAGATCGCCGAAACGTCTTCAAGAGAGTGACTTGTCCACGACTCAGCCGAAAATAGCCATTGTTTCCAACAAATTTGAAGACGTGCCCACATCAATGGCTTCCGCTGCAGATCTAGATCCTACTGCTCCCGCTTCGTTCTTCCAGGTCCCCATGATCTCTGCTGCCCCATTCAGATTCGAGGGCCTCCACTTCAAACGCTGGAGACAGAAGATGGAGTTCTTCCTAACAACCAGAAAAGTGGTGGCTGTGCTAACAACCGACAAACCGCACTTACCTGATAGACCAGACGAAGCAGACGCTGATCAGATGCGAGCCTGGACAGAAAAATCAAAGGAGTTGCACACCTGGACAGAACAAGATTACATGTGCCGAAACTACATACTCAACGGCCTCAGTGATGACCTCTACGACTACTACAACTCTGACAAGTCAGCCAAAGAGATCTAGGAAGCGCTACAAAAGAAGTATGACACTGAGGAGGCTGGAGCGAAGAAGTATGCAGTCAGCCGCTACCTCAAATACCAGATGACAGATGACAGGTCAGTAGAGATACAATCTCATGAGCTACAAAAAATTGCTCATGAGATCATCTCCGAAGGTATGACTTTGGACGAACAATTTCAGATTGCTGTTATTATTGATAAATTGCCCCCAGGTTGGAAAGATTTTAAGAATGTGCTTAGGCACAAGACTAAGGAATTTTCCTTAGAGAGCTTGATTACTCGCCTCCGTATTGAGGAGGAGGCTCGTAAGCAGGACCAGAAAGAGGAAGTGCTTGTTGTCACAAACAACAACACTAAAAGGTCCAAGCCCGCGGTTCTGAAACCGAATCCGAAAAACTTTAAGAATCAGAACCGCAACCGCAACAAACAGAATTGGAACCCGCAAGGGAACCAAAAGGCACAGCAAAAACCGACCCAAAAGAATGATTCTGGACAGTTGTTTCTGTGTTACAACTGTGGAAAACCAGGTCATATGGCACGCAAGTGTAGGAACAGACCAGGCCCTGCACCGCAGGCTAACCTGACTGAGGAGCCTCTTACGGCTATGATTTCTGAGATTCACCTAGTTGGTGGATCAGAGGGTTGGTGGGTAGATACTGGTGCATCCCGCCATGTCTGCTATGATCGTGCTATGTTTAGCACATACACAGCTGCTGATGATCAGAAAGTGCTACTGGGAGATTCTCACACCACTACTGTTGCTGGCATTGGAAATGTGGAAATAAAGTTTACCTCTGGAAAGACAGTTATTTTGAAAGATGTAATGCATACTACAGAGATGAGAAAGAACTTGGTTTCTGGTTTTCTCCTTAATAAGGCTGGTTTTACTCAAGTTATAGGGGCTGATTTGTACACTTTGACTCATAAGGGGATGTTTGTAGGGAAGGGTTATGCTTGTGAGGGTATGTTTAAACTGAATGTTGAATCTAATAAAGTAACCAGTTCTGCTTATATGTTATGTGATTTTAATATCTGGCACTCTCGATTATGTCATGTTAACAAACGCATTATTCATAATATGAGCATCTTAGATTTGATTCCTAAAATGTCACAATCTGAATTTGATAAGTGTGAATTCTGTAGTCAAGCAAAAATCACTAAGAAACCCCATAAATCAGTTGATAGAAACTCTGAACCTTTAGATTTAATTCATTCTGACATATGTGAGCTTGATGGCACTTTGACTAGACACGGACACCGTTACTTTATCACTTTATTGATGATGGCTCTGATTTCACTTATGTATATCTTATGAAAAATAAAAGTGATGCATTTGATATGTTCAAATTATTTAAAACTGAACTCGAGAATCAATCTAATAAGAAAATTAAGAGACTTCGTAGTGATAGAGGAACTGAATATGAGTCTAGTCCTTTTCTTGATTTTTATAAATTGCATGGTATAATTCATGAGAGAACTGCACCTTATTCACCTGAAATGAATGGTAAAGCTGAAAGAAAAAATAGGACCTTTACTGAATTAGTTGTAGCTATTTTATTAAATTCGGGTGCAGCAAAACATTGGTGGGGGGATATTTTATTGACTGTATGCTATGTATTGAATAGAATCCCTAAATCAAAAAGTAAGATTTCACCTTTTGAAATTTTAAGAAATTATAAACCAAATGTATCTTACTTTAGAACTTGGGGATGTTTGGCATATGTTCGTATACCTGACCCTAAGAGAATAAAATTAGCTAGTAGAGCATATGAATGTGTATTTATTGGCTATGCTGTTAACAGCAAAGCATATAGATTTTATAACCTGAATACACATAATATAGTAGAATCTAATGATGCTGATTTTTATGAAACTAAGTTTCCTTTTAAATTAAGGAATAGTGGGGGCACGTCAAATAACATCGTGCCTATTAGAACAGAACTTAATGAATCTTCTGAAATTGAACCTAGAAGAAGTAAAAGAGCAAGAGTTGATAAAGACTTTGACTCAGACTTTTGCATTTTTTCTATAGAGGAGGATCCCACAAACCTCCAAGAAGCCTTATCTTCATTAGATGCCGATTTTTGGCAAGAGGCTATAAATGATGAGATGGATTCCTTGGAATCCAATAAGACTTGGCACTTAGTAGATTTACCACCTGGTTGTAAGTCTATAGGCTGTAAATGGGTACTTAAAAAGAAACTAAAACCTGATGGCACAGTTGATAAATATAAAGCCCGTTTGGTAGCTAAAGGTTTTAGGCAAAGAGAAAATGTAGACTTTTTTGATACTTTTTCACCCGTAACTAGAATCACATCCATTCGAGTACTAATTTCATTAGCATCTATTCATAATTTAATTATACACCAAATGGATGTTAAAACTGCTTTTTTAAATGGTGAATTAGAAGAGGAAATTTATATGGACCAACCGGAAGGTTTTGTAATTCATGGTCAAGAACATAAAGTTTGCAAATTAGATAAATCTTTATATGGTTTAAAACAAGCACCTAAACAATGGCATGAAAAATTTGATAACTTAATAATCTCAAATGGTTTCAAAGTTAATGAAAGTGACAAATGCATTTATTATAAATCTGAAAATGACATTTGCACTATAATATGTTTATATGTAGATGATCTACTTATTTTTGGATCAAACATTCATGCCATAAACACTGTTAAATCTTTGTTAAGTGCCAACTTTGATATGAAAGATCTAGGTGAAGCAAGTGTAATCCTTGGTATTAAGATTACTAGGTCTGATAAGGGACTTTCTTTGGATCAATCTCATTATATTGAGAAGATCTTAAAGAAATACAATTACTTTGACTGTAAACCTGCATGTACACCATATGATTCTAGTGTAAAGCTATTCAAGAACACTGGTGAAGGTGTAAGACAGTCTGATTATGCGAGCATCATTGGCAGCCTTAGGTATGCCACTGATTGTACTAGACCCGACATTGCCTATGTCGTGGGATTATTATGCAGGTTTACTAGTAGACCTGGTATAGAGCATTGACATGCTATTGAGAGGGTCATGAGATACCTAAAACGAACCATGAACCTAGGGTTACATTATGAAAAGTTTCCAGCTGTGCTTGAAGGTTACACCGATGCAGACTGGAATACTTTATCTGATGATTCAAAAGCAACTAGTGGCTATATATTTAGCATTGCTGGAGGAGCTGTTTCTTGGAAATCCAAGAAACAGACAATTTTGGCTCAGTCTACTATGGAGTCTGAGATGATAGCACTAGCTACAGCTAGTGAAGAAGCAGAGTATTTAAGAAATCTGCTAGTTGAGATTCCCTTATGGGAAAAACCGATACCAGCTGTGTTGATTCATTGCGATA
Source organism: Allium fistulosum (assembly GCA_030737815.1). Taxonomy (NCBI): domain Eukaryota; kingdom Viridiplantae; phylum Streptophyta; class Magnoliopsida; order Asparagales; family Amaryllidaceae; genus Allium; species Allium fistulosum. Next base: position 1,045,347,771 of record CM060906.1, read on the forward strand.
GTACCGCGGCTATTGCAAAAGTACAGAACCGTTATTATAATGGTAAGAGACGACAGATACGTCGTAAGCACAACACTGTTAGAGAGCTACTCTCTTCAGGAGCTGTTAGAGTGGATCACATACGCAGTGAGGAGAATTTGGCAGATCCTTTGACGAAAGGACTGGCCAGAGAGAAAGTCTTTACAACTTCTAGAAAAATGGGACTATTGCCCTTAGATTGTTGAGTCACGCACAATAGTAACCCGACCTACTGACTGGAGATCCCAAGAACTAGGTTCAATGGGTAAGAACAAGTTGTGTAGTGATATGAGTTGAATATGCTATTTTTCATGTATATAAAAGCATATATTCCTGAAGTGATTAGAGGTTGAGTTAATAGAAACTCTTAATGAGATCTATACTCCATTTGGAGTGGAGTACCTACCTTCAGGAGTACTCTTGATAGACTCACCTGTGTGAATGTGGAAATTTGGCCGTTTCCTATGGAGTTTTTGGGCAAAACTCCTAGAGCATTCACTAAACTGGGATGGACGTGCATGGCCATAAATGCACGGGCTTACTTGATTGCACTCTAGAAAGATTGTGTGTGGTCTGATGTCAGGAATAGAGTTCAAGACCACGTGTCACTCTAGTAAAAACTGAATCTTATCCACTATGTAAAGGTTCAAGTCGAAAGACACCTTTGTTTATGCACAATCTTATGGTTTTCAGAAATTGCTCGAAATAAGTTTTAAAAATTCAAGTGGGGGATTGTTGGAAATGTTTTTACTTATGAATGAATTCTTAAAAATTTGACTAAGTATGATATGGCTCCTATGGGAATATGAATAGTCCCACATTGTGGGATTATATAGAAGAATCAAGTATTTATACTTGATTCTTTGAAGCTAAGTTGGGCCCTTTGGGCACCCAATGATGCTCTTTTGTGAGGAGGGAGACCATGCTTGACCACCACGCGCGCGACCGACCGACTCGACTCGACCCGACCCGGACCGGGCCGAGCTCGGGTTCGGGCTTGTAGTGGTGTAATACTTATATTTTTGGTATAAATTTATTTACCGTTTTCTGACCGGGCTGGAACGGTAAGAAGCCCGTATTGAAGAACGTTATGCAACGTTTATTTATTTTTTGACACGGTATTTCTCAGATCCATTTTTCAAGACCACGTATCCCCCCATTCAGCAACGTTCTTTTGCTCTTCCGTCTTCTTAACAGATACGAAGACGAAAATAAAAAGAACAACATTTTTTTCCCTTTAAAAAATTATCGAGCAACGAGTTTTTTGAGTGCAACCAGAATCGCTTCGTCCGTGCAAACGAACCGATACCACAAAACTTGAGAGAGGCTGTTTTATCCTAGAGGCAGCGGTGATAGAGACGAACTGCTTGCACCTTTGAGCAGATTGCCGAAACGTCTTCAAGAGAGTGACTTGTCCACGACTCAGCTGAAAATAGCCATTGTTTCCAACAGGTTCCTTTGTCTGCTTGTTCTGCCTTGTTAAACGCGTTAACACACAGCCATATTATTTTGTAATTTCTTCGATGAGCTATTTATTGTACTATCTTTAACTTGTGTGAACAAATCATTCTTCCTGCTATGTTACCTGTCATGTATATGAGTTATTCTACACAATCATGTTGAATACAGTTATCACTTTGACTTGTTAAACGCATCAACTCTTTTTGTAACTGCTTCTAGACTTCTAGTGTGTGTGTGGGGGGGGGGGGGGGGGGGGTGTTTTATGCTATTTGATATTTTATTTCAATTTTTCACAGGCTACTAGAGGCTTGGCCAATTTAGCTGCTCATGAAGATAACAATGGCAACAATGCTTGCTGCTGTCGGTCAAGAAGAATGTGGTCTTGAGGCACTGCTGCAGCTAACTTTTCTCTAAATGAAGGTGTAAGGTACTTTTATCGAATGCTTTACCCTCCACTGTTCTAACCTAAGTTCAAATGTAAATCTTCATCAATTTTGATCAAAATTTATGTCTTTGCCCCTGAAGTGATTGTTAAGCTACACAGATATCTGTTGTAAAAATACTAAACCGCCTTTTGTTTTGCACTGAATGTTACCCACCTTTAAAAAAGGACATAATTAACAAATTTTATGTGTGCATCGATTATTTGTCTCCTGTCACAGTAGAAAAACTAATACTCACTCATTAGTACACCTAAATCGTTCACTTTTATACTTTATCAATAATAAATTTGGATTATTTTAAACACCCTACGTACTCTCCCGTATATTAACTCTATTCTACTGTCATATGTATGCATGCAAATGAATACAAGAAGCTGCTGGTGCACTCTAGAAACTTATTTTTCGATGACAGAAATCAAGAATCCGTTGCTGCTTGTGGTGGAGTTGATGCACTGGTAGGCCTTTAGACCATTGTTATTATTTCTTTTTCATTAATATACTTCTGATTTAACATTTATATTATCAAAATTTTCTTTGATGTGGTTGCTCTTCTTTCTACAACACAATTTATCTTCTGAACTTAGTTAATTCTGTCAATTGATACCTTGAAATATCTGAAATCCGTATGCATCTGCATTCAAAAAATGAACATAAGAATTGGAATAATTTTCCCCAATGTTTACCATTTTTAATAAGAATTTACTGTTGCTTTTAACACATATGTCAAAACTGCGTGCCCAGTCATGCTGCCTTTCACAATTTTTTCCGCCTTTCTTTACCATTTTTATTTACATTTTTAAGGTTATATTTCTGAGTGTTTTTCATTTACCATTTATGGTGACAAATTAGTTTATTTAAAGAGAGAATTTTCTTAATATCTCTTGCCATTTATTTGCAGAGTGCTGTAAATTTGCGTTGCTATTTTTCGATAGTCATAAAAGTGAAATGATGTTTTCCAAGGTCCGCTTGTTGGAATTTAGTTTCCTCTTAGAAACCATTTTGTATGCACATGGTGTAAAATAATTTTGCAAGTGCAATCATAAGCAGTAACTGTATCTTGTCAACTCCACAATTCCCTCTTTTGCTTCTAGATTTTCATTGCATTTCGGTATATAATGATTCTTTTCTCATTATATTTTTTGACTTTTATGCCTTTTTAGCATCGTGATTGGACGAGAAGGTGGGATTGCACCTCTAATTGCACTGGCACATTCCAACGCTGCAGTAAGCTCCCTTGCTGTCTTATTTCATTTACCATGGCACATTAATTCACTTTCTTTTTTAAAACTAAAATATAATTTGCCACATAATAAGCTTACATAACATGTGATTAGTAAAAATATCAATATTGTGCCACATAATTTGTATACTTGGGCTGACAATTGAGAGGAATATTTGTTGATATCACTTGAGCGTGTCATTTCCTCAAAGGGTAGTCGATGTATAGTAGAAGATCTAATCATAAAGGACCAAATAATGGAGAGAGTATCAAAAAGCATATCTTTCATACATACGTATTATGAGAATTTCATTACAATTTGATATTATAGGATGTTCATCAGATTGTTACTGGAGCATTGTGGAATCTCTCATTCAATTCGGGCAACACTCTCTGTAGATGGGGGTGTTCATGCTCTTGTTCATATATGTTCGTCATCTCATTAAAAAATGGCTCAGTTCATGGCTGCAGTGACACTTTCTTACATGTTTGATGGAAGGTAATGTATAAGTATATTAAAAAACGAAATTTTCCATTGTCAATGTGTAATATATGCAACTCTCTGTTCACATGATTTTCAAGTGTTAATTGCAGCATGCAAGTGCTGGCAATTGCAATGGAGATTGGTTTCTTTGGAGTTCAATAAATAAAACATGAAAATGCATTCATTATTTAGTATTATTACCCGACCCAACCAAAACTCATGGGATCACACTATCTTTATGCTAGTGAAATCTCTTTCTTCATGCCTAAATGATAATTTATCAAGTGGCGCTTTATTTTTGTTTGTTAACCTCTGATCTCGATTGATCAAATTACTTCGTTTTTTCTTCTATGTAGAATGGATGAAGTAGCGGTTGTGACTTGTGAGAACTTCATGTGGAGGAGGGTCAAAGAATATTAGCTTTGATGGTTCAAGAAGGTTGGCACTGAAGCATATTGAAGCTTTTGTGTCAAACATTCGCAAATCCACAATTTTTTAGTGCTGCTGCATCCTCCTCAGCACCTACTTCTTTAACAGTAGTGACTGTGTTATTACGACTACACCCAAGACCACTCGAATACAATCGCAACACGCAACGCGGAAAAGCCAAATCGTGCTAGATAGTGCAAAACAACCAAACACTCGAATAATTCAATAAAACCAAATCCGAACACGATCACAACACCAATACAAGCAATATATGAATGCAATAACAATAAGTAAATCACACACGATTTTATAGTGGTTCCACTAACGTTGTGTTAGTGTACATCCACTTGAGAGAGCTTTTATTATATCACCAATAGAAAGAGTACAAGAGATTGTTTACAATGATCTATTCAATAAGAATCAATGTTTGTGGAGATTAGAATTGAAGAAATAGAGTTTGCCTAAACCCTAGATTTAGAGGATAAAACCCTTGATTTGGAATTAGATTAGGTCTCTTCTTTCTATCAGACCTGAAGAGAGTATATATACTAATAGAGAAAACCTAGGCGAAAGACCACTTTGCCCTTCACAAATCACAAAACAGCTCAGAAAATCCGGCCCAGGAAAAAAACAGATTTATATCGCCTCAGACGTCTGACCTCTGGCCTCAGACGTCTGAGCCAGGTTCAAACAGGCTGAAACAGACAGGCCCAGACGTCTGGCCAGAGGGACCAGACGTCTGCAGGAACACTCGGGAACCAGCCTGAACCTCGTCAGACGTCTGGCCCTCTCAGCCAGACATCTGACCCCTAACAGAAAAACAGCCCAGCTTCTTTCCCTCCTATCTTCTTCCTCCGGACTCCGATTTGCGAACCGTTTTCTCCGATACGAAGCTACTTCCATCCTCTTCAATTCTCCTATATATTGTGTCGCCAAATTTCAACACTCCACCTCGACACTATATCCATCTCCAACACCAATGGTACCATACCATCAACAACCGATAGCTCCAACTACCAACACTTCTACCTTCAACCAAACGTGAATGTTTACCCAACGGGTTCCGGCAAAGCCACCCCCCATTGCACTCCATCAACGAGTTCAGGCACAAAGCCCCCACCCGCCAACGAAATGTTGAAAACATTCAAACACCGTCTCACCAAGGACAAGAGCACTAGGAGTGTACACTAGCACTATACCAAGAAGATAGAACGACAATCTCATACCAATACTCTTCCACATCTACAACCAAGCTACTCTCTCACCCATGCCACCTAGTGGCACCTAGCACTTATCCAAGCGAATCAAGTCCGAGCAATGCTCGAACTTCCCAATCGGCAATGCCTTAGTGAACATATCCGCCGCGTTCTCCTTTGTGTGCACCTTCCGAAGACATACTTGCTTATCCTCATCCATGGCTACCAAGAATGACTCCCTCACTTCTATATGCTTAGTCCGTGAGCTAAACGCCAAATTCTCCGCCAAGTGAATAGCACTTTGGCTATCACATTGAACATCGATGCTATCGTGTTCAATACCCAAGTCACACAACAATCGCTTCAAATAGAGTGCTTCCTTAGCCGCCTCCACCGCGGCTATCAACTCCGCCTCCGTAGTGGATAAAGCTACTACGGTTTGCAATCTCGATCTCCAACTTATGGCCGTACCACCTAGTGTGAAGACATAACCGGAAGTTGACTTTCTCCTATCTCTATCACCGGCGTAGTCCGAATCACAATAACCAACCAATTTGCAACTCCTTTTCCCACTACCGCCAAAAACAAGACCATGAGATGACGTACCCCTAAGGTATCTCAATATAAGCTTCACGGCTTCCCAATGCGATTTTCCCGGGTTAGACATAAAACGACTAACCACCCCGACGGCATTTGCAATATCGGGTCTTGTACACACCATAGCATACATCAAACTACCAACCGCACTTGCATATGGCACCTTTGCCATATAAGCCTTGTCTTTCTCCAAGATAGGTGAATCCTTACTCGAAAGCTTCACGTGCAAAGGTAATGGTGTAGTTGACACCTTTGCATTCTCCATGCTAAACCGGCAAAGCACCTTCTTTATGTACTCCTTTTGAGTCAATTTCAACTCAAAACGCTTTCGGTCCCTTTCAATCTCCATGCCCAATATCCTCTTTGCTTCTCCAAGGTCTTTCATTTCGAATTCCGACTTTAATTGCAATTTCAACTTGTTGATTTCATTCTTGTCCTTCGAAGCAATGAGCATGTCGTCCACATACAAGAGCAAGTACACCCAACAATCATTTCCCAACTTCTTGAAATAAACACAAGCATCTTTGATGCTCCTATCAAAGCCACTTTCAAGCATAAAATGATCAAATCTCTTGTACCATTGCCTAGGTGATTGCTTCAACCCATATAGCGATTTCTTCAACTTGCACACCATATTTGACTTACCATTTACAACAAACCCTTGCGGTTGCTCCATGTAAATGTCTTCATCCAAGTCACCATGCAAGAAGGCGGTCTTCACATCAAGTTGCTCCAACTCCAAGTCGTGAATAGCAACTATGGCAAGTAATATCCGGATAGAAGTGTGACGCACAACCGGTGCGAATATCTCATCATACTCCTTTCCTTTCCTTTGTGCAAACCCCTTAGCCACTAACCTAGCTTTGTATCTTCCATCGTCCTTCACCTTGTAAATCCATTTGCACCCAATAGCACGGTTTCCTTTAGGAAGTGGAACCAAACTCCAAGTTTGATTCTTCATCAATGATTGCATCTCTTCCTCCATGGCACAAATCCACTTCGAGCTATCACTCGAATTCATGACGTCTTCAAGGTCCATAGGCTCATCTTGGACTACATTGAGAGCATAGTTCAACCTATCACAAAAGCTAAGATAGTTCCAATCACCATATCTTTCGGGTGGCCTTATAGCACGACGACCAACCCGAGTAGCAATATTATCACCCAAACTCCTTTCGGCTCCACCTTGAACCGAATCTTCTCTAGGTTCGTGTACATCACCAACACTACTAGAGGCACCTTGTGGACTATGTGATGTATCATCAACCGCTTTCTCCTCACAAGCATCTTCAACTAATCTACTCTCTCTACTACTTGGACAAAATGTGGTAATAACTTCCTTCCCCTTCGATTCATCACGAACTAAGACCGGAATATTCGATGAGCTCTCATTCTCCTTGAACAATGCCGACTCATCAAAAGTAACATGACGAGAGTTTATTACCTTCTTCGTTTCCGGATTCCAAATCCGATAGCCTTTCACTCCATCCGTATAGCCAAGCAAAATCCCCTTGAAAGCTCTAGGTTCAAGCTTATCATTTCCCGGATCATGCACATAAACCGGACTTCCAAAGACACGAAGATAGCTCAAGTCAATACTCTTTCCCTTCCACACTTCCTCCGGAATTTTGTTATCAATAGCCGAGCACGGAATTCGATTAATAATATGCACCGCGGTTGACAAAGCTTCGGCCCAAAATCCCTTAGACAAACCCGATGTCAATCTCAAGCATCGAGCTTTCTCTAATAGAGTACGATTCATCCTCTCCGCAACACCATTTGATTGCGGATCTCCCGGTGTAGTAAAATGTCTCCGAATGCCATGATGCTTGCAATACTCCAAGAATTCTCCAGAAACATATTCTCCGCCATTGTCGGACCTAAGAACCTTCAAAGACTTGCCACTCTCGTTCTCAACAAGAGCCTTCCATACTTTGAACTTAGCAAATGCCTCCGACTTAGCCTTCATTACATACACCCAAACTTTACGAGAAAAATCATCAATAAAAGAAATATAATACCTTGCTCCACCTAAAGAAGCAACCGGTGCCGGTCCCCAAACATCCGTATGCACATACTCAAGAACGCTTCTTGAATCATGTTTTCCTTCACCGAATGAAACCTTTGTTTGCTTCCCCATGACACACTCTTCGCAAAACTCTAGCTTGTTGAAACTCTCACCACCAATCATCTCCCTTTTCCGAAGAATATCCAAACTCCTCTCCGAGACATGTCCTAACCTCAAATGCCACAATCTAGTTGCATCTAAGTCGCGAGAACTATCAACCCCAATGCTAGCTTCACCTTCTATGGTCACACCTTGAAGCAAATATATACCATGAGCCCTAGCACCTTTCATAACCACAAGCGCCCCCTTCGAAACCCTTAATCCATCTCTCTCAATAGTGATCTTACATCCCAAAGAATCTAATTGCCCCAAAGAGATAAGGGACTTCCTAAGTCCCGGAACATAGCGCACATTAGTGAGAGTACGAACTACTCCGTCAAACATCCTAATTTGCACGGAACCAATGCCCTTCGACTTACAAATAGCACCATTTCCCATAACAATCGAATTTCCCTCTCTAGCTTCGAAAGAAGAAAAACAATTCCTATTCGGCGTCATATGATAAGACGCCCCCGAATCGAGAACCCATTCGCTACCCGAAACATTTGATGCTACCGCCGTCAACACATCTACGTCTTCCTCACCAACACCTCTCTCCACCGCGACCGATGAAGATGCTATTTCCTTCTTGGCCTTCTCCTTGTCCGGACACTCATTCTTCCAATGACCGGGCTTCTTACAAATATAGCACTTGCCTTTCTTTTCCTTCGACTTTCCTCTCCAACCGGGATTCCTAGATTTGGAACGCCCCCGATTCTCCTTCTTCGCATATCTCTCCTTCTCCACAAACAAACCTTGACCATTACCGGCACTACCACCACCAACACTCAACTCCTTCATTTGATCTCTCAACTCCTCACTAAGAAGACCCGTCTTGACATCATCTAACGTCAATGTATCCCGGCTATAGATCAAGCTATTAGAGAAACCCGTATAACGGTCCGGCAATGAACATAACAATATCATCGCCTTTTGCTCTTCCTCAATCTTCAAATCTACCGCCTTCATCTTCATTAGCAAATCATCAAACACATTCAAGTGTGCCTTAAGCGAACTCCCCTCTTTCATCTTATACGTGAAAAACGTTCGCAACAAGATCAAACGATTAGTTAGAGACTTCTTCATATACAACTCCTCTAACTTGTCCCAAATGCCCTTAGCGGTGGTCTCACCACTAATTTCGGAGATCACATTCTCTCCCATAGCAAGTTGAAGTGTAGTAAATGCCCACTCTTCCATTTCTTCTCTCTCGACATCCGAGATGTCCGCCGGCAACAAATGTGTATCAAACACTACCCTATGAACTCGATTTCTTCTTAAAACCGCTTTCATCTTCCATTGCCACTTTTCAAAATCATTATCGCCATTCCACTTGTCGATAACCAATTGCGATCCCGACGCCACATACGAACCACGTACATACGGCGCTATACTACTTGGACCAACCATTGAATTTTCAGAGGTATCCGTTTCCGGCATTTCAACAACCACCTAGCAACACCAAAGCTTTGATACCAAATGTTATTACGACTACACCCAAGACCACTCGAATACAATCGCAACACGCAACGCGGAAAAGCCAAATCGTGCTAGATAGTGCAAAACAACCAAACACTCGAATAATTCAATAAAACCAAATCCGAACACGATCACAACACCAATACAAGCAATATATGAATGCAATAACAATAAGTAAATCACACACGATTTTATAGTGGTTCCACTAACGTTGTGTTAGTGTACATCCACTTGAGAGAGCTTTTATTATATCACCAATAGAAAGAGTACAAGAGATTGTTTACAATGATCTATTCAATAAGAATCAATGTTTGTGGAGATTAGAATTGAAGAAATAGAGTTTGCCTAAACCCTAGATTTAGAGGATAAAACCCTTGATTTGGAATTAGATTAGGTCTCTTCTTTCTATCAGACCTGAAGAGAGTATATATACTAATAGAGAAAACCTAGGCGAAAGACCACTTTGCCCTTCACAAATCACAAAACAGCTCAGAAAATCCGGCCCAGGAAAAAAACAGATTTATACCGCCTCAGACGTCTGACCTCTGGCCTCAGACGTCTGAGCCAGGTTCAAACAGGCTGAAACAGACAGGCCCAGACGTCTGGCCAGAGGGACCAGACGTCTGCAGGAACACTCGGGAACCAGCCTGAACCTCGTCAGACGTCTGGCCCTCTCAGCCAGACATCTGACCCCTAACAGAAAAACAGCCCAGCTTCTTTCCCTCCTATCTTCTTCCTCCGGACTCCGATTTGCGAACCGTTTTCTCCGATACGAAGCTACTTCCATCCTCTTCAATTCTCCTATATATTGTGTCGCCAAATTTCAACAGACTGAAGTTGCACATATACAAGAAGCAGGACAACTCAGATGCAGGTGCTTCTTCTCCTGAAATGATTTTTTGCTTGAATTATGATGTGTTAATTGTCTCCATGGCAGTTATATTTCTAGGGATTTTTTGTGTGGCCTCCTTTGTGTTCTAATTAAAAAATGTATATAGTTTACATTTTTTTATTTATACTAGTAAACAGACACACACAATGTGCTTAAAGTTAAATTATTTGCATAGGTTATTCTAATTTGCATCACTTACATCATATTAAAGAGCAAGTAATAATCAGCAAAATGCATTGGAAGGTTGAATTAACAACATAAATTGGTAGTTTATGTTTCAAAAAGAGTAATCTTGGAATTCAAAAAGACCTTGAACCTTATACAATTCGTTGCCTTTGTTAACGGTAGAGATATGTTTCCATTTTCAGTACATTATTTGTCTTACCATCTTATGAACTCTTTCATCCATATAACGTTAACTTTAATTGAATTTAAAGATAATAGTTAAGATAGTAAATTACGGAAAAAAGAATTCATGTAATCAACTTCAATCCTTCAGGTGTAAGGCAATTGCCTCAGTTAGACAACGACTATCCGCCGTAGCATGAGGTATACTATTTGTGTACTACACGTACTGGTGACATCAAGACAGCCGCTAATTATAGTATAAACTACGTACATAGCTTAATGTCAAAAGCTTTATATTGAGACTATATGTATATGGTTGTGTTTTATCCACTCTTTAACTACATCTCTAGGGTCGAATCTTTTACTATATTTGTTTGTAGGATTTAACTATAATTACATCTTCTGCTATAAGATTTGATATGCTGCTTCTTTTATAGGATGAATAATAAACTAACTTAAAGAGAAGATTAGGATTTTTTTCTACTTCGGACGATATTTATTTGTGCAATTTGATAACAATCAAGCAATCGCATAATTATTAACCAACAAAATAAATTGGCCTCTTCAACCATGTAATTTTCCTCCACATATGATTTATTTCTCTCCAGCGGGTTCACATTTGAATAAGAATTCAGCTGAAATTTATCGCCCTTTTTCCCCCTAAATTATACTTGCATCGACCTCCCCTGATTTTTACAGTCCCTTCGCCTTCATCAAACAGGAGAATATTGGTGCAATATGAAGGCCACACTGGTGCTACCTTTTTATTCCCTTTTAATATGCATTCATCAGGTTTCAAGTTTATTCTTTCTTTCATGTACTACTTATGTTGCCATATATATATACATATTGTATTCAACTAACTTATCTTTGCAATTAAAATAAAAAGGTAGTTTCGAATGTTAATAGTTTCCATTCGGTCCTAATATATCATAAACTTGATATATTCCTACCTGCACAATTGATATGGTGATTTCCTGAAGATGTTTCTTACTCCAAACTCCAAAGTCCGTAAAACAAGCAACTTAACTTGAGATTGGATGTAACTACTGTACAAGTATTAATTCCTTACAAATTCATTTCAAAAATGTTACTCAATATTTTTGACAGATGAGAGGTATCATATATTTTTCCTTTACATATTATTTTCCTTACAAATGAAATATTATACTTTGTACGACGTGCAGCTCCTGTAAGTTGCAATCAGTGAAGAAGATAGGCCAATAGAGTTTGTTCTCATTGATGAAGCTGCACAGCTAAAAGAGCGTGAGTTATTGATTCCTTTTCTGACTCATGGTTTGAGACATGTTGTTCTTATAAGCAACGAGTACATATGCACGTCCAAGTGGGCCTGCATTTAACCACAATGTGCATGCATTTTTATTTGTATCTGTGAAAGTAGATTTGATAGTAGCATCTCCACATTTGAACGCCGCTTAGACAGAAACCGCTATTTTTTTTGTTCTGACTGCAATAACTTCTTCATACTAACTCGGAATCAGGCAAAACTTTGACCGATGAATTTCCATCTAAATTACGGACAATATGGAATACTTGGATACTTCATCTTGTGAACGCACACTGTAGTTCTCCATTGGCAGTGACAGTTGTACTTAGAAAATAACAGGATACCACATCTCCATATTTGAACTCCGCCTAGTGCAGAAGCCGCTATTTTTTTTGTTTAGACTGCAATATTTTCTTCATACTAACTCGGAATCCGGCGAGACTTCGACCGATTAACTTCCACCTAAATTACAGACAATATGAAACACTCGAATACTTCATCTTGTGAACGCACACTGTAGTTCTCCATGGGCACTGACAGTTGTACTTAAGAAATAACAGGATACCACATCTCCATATTTGAACTCCGCCTAGAGTAGAAGCCGCTATTTTTTTGTTCAGACTGCAATAACTTTTTCATACTTACTCGGAATTAGGCGATACTTCGACCGATGAACTCCCACATAAATTACGGACAATATGGCATAGTTGGATACTTCATCTTGTGAACGCAAACTGTAGTACTCCATGGTGACTGACAGTTGTACTTAGAAAATAACATACTATATCCCCACTTCAACGCTCACTGTAGTTCTCCATGGTGACTAATAGTTGTACTTAGAAAATAACAGACTACATCCTCATATTTGAACTTTGCCTAGGAAAAAGCCGCTATTTTTTTGTTCAGACTGCAATAACTTCTTCATACTAACTCGGAATCAGACAAAACTTCGACCGATGAACTCGCACCTAAATTACGAACAATATAGTACACTTGGATACTTCATCTTGTGAACGAACACTGTAGTTCTTCGTAGGGACTGACAAATTACTTAGAAAATAACATGCTACCACATCCCCATATTTGAACTCCGCCTAGTGCAGAAACCGCTATTTTTTTGTTCAGTCTGTAATAACTTCTTCATACTAATTCGGAACCCGGCGAGACTTCGACCGATTAACTCCCACCTAAATTACGGACAATATGGAACACTTGTATACTTCATCTTATGAACGCACACTATAGTTCTCCATGGGGACTGACAGTTGTACTTAGAAAATAAGAGGCTACCACATCCCTATATTTGAACTCTGTCTAGTGCAGAAGCCGCTATTTTTTTTGTTCAGACTGCAATATTTTCTTCATACTAACTCGGAATCCGGCGAGACTTCGATCGATTAACTCTCACCTAAATTACGGACAATAGGAAACACTCAGATACTTCATCTTGTGAACGTACACTGTAGTTTTCCATGGGGACTGACAATGGTACTTAGAAAATAACAGGCTATATTTCCATATTTGAATACTATTTCTCTATAAGATAAGATGTAAAAGGGTATATTTGGAATTTCAAAAAGACACTGAGTAAATCTATTCAATGAATTCTCTTTATTAGTAGTAAAGATAAAGATAGAGTGAACGATTTCTATTATTATAATGAGAGGTATTTCTGGTATTTCAAAAAGACACGGTTGGATTCTTATTAAAGGAATTCTCATTATTAGTAGTAAAGATGAGTGTCAGTTGCCTGCTATGGTTCAAAGTAAGGTTTGAAAACATTTTTCCTTTTTCACCTTGTCATGGGTTTACAAAAATCTTGATTCTTTTTATGGCTGAAGCACACTATTTCATGTTTCATTATAGGCAGCAAACAGTTATGCGTTCAACAATTTTTATTTTTTCTTCAATGTTTTAGGTATCGGAAAATGCATTATTTGGGAGAAGTCTTTTAGTTTGTGAATTAATAAAATGATTGAAGCTTCGTGTGCGCGCGTGCGCTATTGAGATTAAGAATAAATTATTTGCTCTTTTAATCAATAAGGATAAAGGCATTATTGTCAGCCTAATTTATACTATACTGTAAAGTCTCTATTTAGTATTTTACAGATATTATCTAATATATTATGTAAATGTGATTGATTTATCTTCTTATTTAAACTTCAGGAAGCCTTTTGACATTTCACATTTGTATCTTTATCTTGATGCAGGAAAATATTTTGGTGAATCTACATTGCTTGGTTTTACCGCCTCTACTATCGAAGTGTTGATTTAGACAATTTATATAATTTGACTTGTATGTACTCTTTATGTATTAAATATTATGCACAAATATTACTATGTATGCACAAATAGTTTTGACGGTACACATTTGATAAATATTGTATTCTCATGTATGGTTCTTGAATTTATTCAATTGTTATTTGAATTTATTTCATATATATGTGTGCGCGCGCGCTCTTGCGCATGTGCTTTCATACGAATGAGCGCGTGAAATGCAATGAAGAAACATGCTACATACGCGCGCGCGTGCACTCATACGAATGGGGGTGTGAATTGATAAATTTTGTATTCTCATGTATGGTTCTTGAATTTATTCAATTGTTATTTGAATTTATTTCATATATATGTGTATGCGCGCGCTCTTGTGCACGTGCTCTCATACGAATGAGCGCGTGAAATGCAATGAAGAAACATGCTGCATACACACACACATATACATATACATACATACATATACATATATATATGCGCGCGCACGTGCGCTCATACGAATGGGGGTGTGAAATGCAATGAAGAAACATGCTATAGAAATTATGTATTATCTACTAATTGAAAGTTAGCGTTTTTAATCGCCACATTAAATAAACGATAGCAGTTAGCAAACAGTATAAAAGGTAACTTTTCATAGTGTTTAGACAACCTTATATAAAGAGGTGAACTTTTCATAGCGTTTGTTTACCATAGCTTGTTATAAACGCCATCAAAACCGGTAACTTTTTTACAATTTATATAGCGTTTGCTTCATCGCAGAATTGAAATGCTATGCAAAGTCCATTTTCCGTAAACGTTATTTTTTCCACTATAAAATGTTTCAGATCTATTATAGCATGTCGTTAGCGTTCTCTACAATGCTATAAAAACATATTAAAGCGTTTATTAAACACTATTAAAAGTAAGTTATGTTGTAGTGTAGGCAGAAAGCATGACTATTGAGTTCTATATATCACTAGTAAGACTTTATTTTGCATTTTGTAATTTGGATATGCCATTGTTGTATTTTGAAATTAGAAAGTTTGTAGCCTATATTGTAGTATTATCCAAATAAGACATTGGTATTTGTGATGTGGAAATCATTATTCATACTCTATTCGCGGAACAGTTTAAACTTTGCATTGAACAAATATGATGAATTATATGTGTTTTGGAAATCATTGTTTATGTTATGTTGTACTTCATTTGTTTTAAGAATTTTAATATTAAAAGTGCATGAAATTGTGTGAAATCGTAATTTCTATTATAACACAAGTGTTACCAATATTTGGATTAGCAACGTTTATAAGTGTTACTACGGTGATGATATTGGCACTTATAAGTGTTACGATAGATCTCCAATAACACTCGCAAATGTTCCTAAATAAACGTTTCCCAATGTTTATAAGTGTTACAAAATAATACAGTAGCAACGCTTATAAACGTTACAAATATGTAATTTGGGGACACTTATAAGTGTTACAAATTTGGTCATTCCATCGCTTACTTGCCTTTGGTAACACTTAAAAAGTGTTACAAAAATTATCCTAACACTCATTTGCTCCACATTAAAATTTTAGTGTGGTGTCTGTGTATATCGTTAGGGATAATCCCAACATCCTTCTATACTGACTATAAATAATATTATTTTAAAGTCCAATATCAATAGTTGAACAACGAAACTGAAACTGATTTTAATAGCAATCAGTAGCATGTTATTTACTTATAGTTTTAAAAATATTTTAGTACCTTTTAAAATTCTTCCATATAGGCACACGTTTCCACTTTAATTTTGTTGAAAATCAAACTATTAGATTTCTCTATCAAAATATTTGCTTAATTTTGATGCATGTTGAATGATACTAATGTATCGATTCTTGGATTATATCTACTATTGATAAACTCGGTTATCCCTCTCACTAACTTCGTGACATTTTGATTATTATGTGTAAATAGTCTATTCTACATCATTATTCAAATTTCTATTTCAACATAGATGTGCCAAAATTCAAAGTCATATTGGAAGATAATTTTATGAATTAACTCAAGCTTATTGACTAATGAACCTATTGTGCTAATTTCAAAAATTGAAATTTACGAAGTTATTCACATCAATGTCGCTTATTGTATTACAACTGCACCGGTCTTCCTTCTGAAGACACATATGTAGACGATGGATCATATCCCTTCGGGTACGACTACCAAAATCGTATTTTGAAATATATTTGGAATCCATTTTGGATTTTAAGCATCGTGCCATGTGGCAGGGTCTATACTTTTAAGGCTTATCGGCAACTGAGGAAATTGTTAAAACTAACAATTCTTCTTATCAATATTATTTCAAAACTCATAATTTCTCTTTGGTATACGAGAATTCTTATTAGACATTCTAATAGAGTTGCATTTATTTTAGGCTTGGTTAATTTTATTTCATCCTATGCAATTAGTTTCTATGTAAGAGTCTTTAGATCGTATCCAAGTCCATTGTACTGCCACTAATTTCTATTGTTTATTGGTCCCAGACTCCTTTAGGGCAGTCTACATAAGATACCTCCTGAGAAAATCTTACGTGATGCATCTCGACTGACACAACATTGTATTTCTTGAAACAACGACTGTTTCTCAATGTGACAGAGTATGCATTTAAAACATTTTATGAAATGTCTTTATACTGACATAAAACTGAATTAGTTTTGGGTTTACGAAACTTATGTTCGTAATATAAATTAGCCAACCATGCATCTTAAACTATTTAAGATTGAGTTTTCTTTATCTATTTATATCTTATATAGTTTCGTAAGTAGTGATTTATATGAAACTAAATTTTACGGATGTGCTTACTCTTAAGTACATATCCTTATAGAAAGATGTTAACTCAACATCACTATCATCAATCATACTTTGTCCAACAAAGTTTGATTGCTCCTCGTCGATACATCATTATGTATTATAAGGAAGAATGACATTGATACTGACATATCCGATCAAATCAAATTGTTTTATTTTCTTTGCATGTTACGTTTTCTGCTTCTATTTTATATTCTATGAACTTATCATAGATATACTATTTATGTAAAAAATACACATATTCAGATCTAGGATAATTCATTAGTAAATTCAATGAAGTAGTGGGTCCAATTTGGTATCATTAGACCCTCGACTGAGTATATCCTTATGTATAAATCTGAAAAGTTCATTAACTCTTTTATCACTCTTACCAAATGAGTGCTTTGCCCTTAATCTTTTAAGATACAATTCACCAATTCTATATGAATCATAATCATATGATTAAAGAATTATTTCTTACGGATATGGTTTAGTCCATAATTCCAAAATAATTGTAGAAAATTTTGGAACTTATGTATTTTCTATAGCCAATGCATAACTATTATTGTAAAAACAAATACCATTATTATAATAGATTTATTTTATAACATAATATTCATATCAAAATAAAACTATATCTATTTTCAGTTAATACTGAAAATAGGTATTATTTCATAGATAATATTTGGTATATGTAACACCCCTAATTTTTATAGCACATTATTCTAAATATTTAATTAAAGGAAAGTTAAATAAATAATGTAGCGAGATAGGTAAGTATAGGATTGGCCATATTAATTAATCTAGCCTTAATTACATGATAAAGGTATTATTTTATTAAGATAAAGAGAATAAATTAAATCTAATCTAAGGATGATAAATAAGGAACGAATAATATTATATCATTCTCTCCCTCCCCACTTATTCACTTTCATTCTCTCAAACAAACACAAGCACAGTCAGCCACCATTAGCATTGTCGTCTCCAATCAATATAAAAGAAGAGGGAAAAGACTAAGAAAAGAAGAAGCTCAAGGTAAATCTCATCACTACATCAACCTTAAGGTAAATAATATTTTCATCTCTTATATGTTTGTTTTGTTTAATTCATATGTAATATGGAACCCGAATTTTTGTGTTGTGAATCATGCATATGGCTTTGATAATCATTTATACGAATTATGGTATCATTTGTTAATTTCTTGGAATTTTCCTAAAGATATTGTAACTAAAAAAACATCGATTTTGATCTCCAAATGCTATAAATTTTTGATATGGTGTTGGTAACATTATTTTGGATATGAGTTTTAAATTTCATAATTTTTTAAAATTTATGAATTAGTAATGAATTTTCTGAGCTGAAAAATAGGTTATTTAGGATTTTAATTATTAAAATGACAAATAATTATTTTGCTTTAAAAAATTTGTATATGACAAAAGAAGGTATTTCATATTTTAGGAAATTTTTGAAGTTTTTTCCCATGCATTTTGAATTACCATGATTTATTTAGTAAAGGAAGGATTTAATTGTTATCCCGCCTTATGGCAAGGCCGTGATACCAAGGAATTGGTCGGAAAATAAAGACGGTCTATTTTGGAGATCAATTGTACATAGGTTTACTATGGACACTGACAAACTTTGCCCGAGTCCGGATCAAGCTACAATTGATATGACACGACAAGTAAAGCTACAGAAGCCAACATTTCAAATTTCAAGTCGATCGAAGTTCGTATGCTCATGTTATGGGTCGATCAAATTCTGGGAGAAGAGCGTTCTGTTCGCATCGGTTCATTTTGCATCCATCGGTAGACAAGCTTCTCTTTCTACCCATCCAGGCAAACCCGCTTCGTATCCATCCAAACTCACCCACTTCGTGTCCATCTATAGTAACATGTGAGTCCACTTCGTATCGATCCACTGCTAAACATGCTTCATATCGATCGGCCACAGATCGATACGAAATCAACACCCCAACCAATAAGCGATACGAAATGGCCTCTAAGTTATCGATACGAAGAATTTAAGTTTGTATCGATACGAAGCAATTATAAATGATCGATACGAAGTTGGGTGCGAGGGATCGATGCGAAGTTGAGTGCAATAAGCGATACGAAGGGAATATCCTGGGTCGGTACGAACGAGGCACATTCAAGTGGAAGACTCGATCACTCGTCATAAAAAGTGGATCGATCCAAAAAGTTAGTGCCATGTCATTAGGCATCACGTGCCCAGAAGCGATGTGAACAGATCGATGCAAACAGAAGCGATGCGAACTCAGCAGCCTTCAACAAATCCAAACTTGCATCGATCATAACTCAAAATCTACAAGTCCAAATACCACCAAATTTTCACAGAAGCTTGCGTGCAACCTCAAGAATGTTCATGATCAATCTCAACTCGATTGGGCCAAATCTTGATCGATGCGAAATCCATTCGTATCGATCACGGATCGAGTTCAAACGACCGAGGATCGATCGCGTGGGCCCACCAACATGAGAGAAGAGGTCTTCCGGGATCTGAGCGAGATATTTGCTACCTACGCCTATAAATTGTAGGATCTAGATTAACCCTAGAGGAGGGGGGGTGAATAGGGTTATAGCAAATTTTCACGAATTTACTGAATTAAACACGATAACAAACTGCAGAGAAGTAAATATGCTGAAAAGTAATCACACACAAAATTTACCCAGCTTCGGCAACCCCTGCCTACTGCTGCATTCCCAGATTTCTATTAGAATTAAACAGTCTCCCGCTTACAAACACTCTAACAGACTCGCACACCCTGCTACCGCCTATAGAGTTTTGCAAACTCGCACACCCTGCTTACTGAACTAATCCTAACTAGACAATCTGACACAACCTAAAACCTAGGTGGTGATTTACCCAAATTTGTTTCAAAAAGTACAGAATTTCAATTTAAAAACAAATTAAAAACAAAACTCTAATTTATAATTTCTAAAGCCCAAAGCAAATAAAGGACCGGCCCAAATAAGTAATGAATATCCCTTTCTCTTTTCTTTGGCCCGTTCCTTTTCTCGTATGTGATAATGGCTGCTTAGACTTGTGAAAAATGGTGGCTTCCTCGTTCGTTCCTCTTTGCACTCTGAAATTAGGGCTTGTATCTCGAAGCTCCTGATTCGATTTGATCGATTCTCTGATTTGCGTGTTGCCTTGCTCGACCGAATGTATTGCTCATGAAATTAGGGATTTTTCCTGGTTCCTTCGAGTTGATCGAATTCGACTTTTCTTCTGGTATGTTCTTCGTTCCTTTTGCTTTATCGATTGATTGCTTGAATTCGATGATTTAAATGCCAGTGATGATTGGGTTTTTATAGGGTTCGATCCCGTGAGTTTTCGTTCGTATATACGTGTTTGAATTTGTCAATTTTCTTTGATCGGCCATTCGATTATTGTTGGATGTTGAGATGATTTTTTGACTGCTTCAAATCACGTATATTTTTGTTGCTAGATTCCCACGTCATTGAAATTTAACTCGTGATTTTTCTGACTTGTTCGACTTCGTGATTGCCACGGCTTTGGTTTCGATCACTTGGTCATCACGTTGTTGACTTTGACCATTTCTGAATTCATGAATTTCTAGCTTCAGTATAGTCTTCATTGCATATAGATAATCTCGAGTTCATCCCTGTCTTTGGCTTCGATGTTTTCTGACTTTGGTTCGATTTCTTGTTTTCCACTGCTTGATGATTATGTTGTTACGATTTTAGCTTTAACTTGCACTTCACCTTGCCACTGATGTTCACTGGTCTGTGTATATGCACAATTTCACTTTGTAGCTCTGTAGTTTATGGTTCAGGTTGCATAGCATATTGATATTCATGTCTTGATCGAGTTCATTGCTGTATACTTGTTGTATTATTTGTTGCCAGTTGCTGAGTCTTGACATTCATGTCTTGGTTCACTCTGTCCTTTTAGCATGTATTTTGTTCTGTGCATTCTTGTAGTCTTTTGTGTATTGTTCATCATGTAGTCTTGATACTTGCATGTCGTATCTGGTTGTTCACTGGTCTTCAAGACATGATTATATTTGTGGTTGCATTGAGACTCACTGCACTTGTTTGCTTCCCTGACCTGTCACATACATTTATGCTTGTTGTAGATATTTGCTTTTGCCTTGAGCATTTCACTGTGGCTTTGGCTCTCGATACTTCATATATATATACACACACTAAGTAGAAGCAAACATAGCAAAGCATACAATTTAAGGTAAAGCAATTATCACTCGAGTCAAGGGCGATGTTTTCCAAGTACAAACCCCCAAGGCCTAAACCAAGATCAGATAAGCACCCAGAAAATACCGCTCTTGAGTCCGAATGACGATACAACCAAACATCCATGACTCTGGCTATCACTGTTATCATTGCTTCGATATCATCGTTAATCGAATGACCGGCTCATTCTTTCATCCGTCCGTCAAGGGCTAATGGAAACCCCGGTTCTAGACATAACTCTGCACGTCATCGTGACCCGTGCCTAGGACTATCGAATCTGCCCAGAGTACTTGACTACCCAATCAGTAGCCTTCAGGGACTATCGAATCTGCCCAACGTACTCTTGCTTTGAGCATGCTAGAACCTTCAACAACGATGATACCTCAGCCTTCTAGTCATCCTCCTCGACGACTATTTCCATACTAGCTCAAGCGCCTCTCAAGCAAACCATTATCCTCTAACTCGAACCATATCACCGAGTTAACAACTTGCTTGGAATGATCCCGCCTGGATTAGACCAAGACTATCTCATATCATGCTTCGCTTCATCATCATCATAGCAAAGCTTCATCTCAACATCATCATCAAATCTATTCATATGAGCTTCATCATCCACTACATATGCCACGAGCAGCTTTCCCAATTCAAGAGCCTTTCCCTTAGCTTTCGAATCATCTTCGGTCTAAATCAAATCAACAATCATCTAATTCATAGCAATCAATCAAGTCAAACATTAATCCAAGTAATCAAGTATTCAAATATGATCTAAATAGACAATTATAACAATAAATGGCAATTTCGTAATTAAAGAGTCGAAAGTCTAATAAGCATGAAAACATGAGCAATGTCTCTATAATCTTGATGAATGAACTTGCATAGGTTAACATGTAGTAAAATGGATGTCAAATCATCATGAGCAATGGATCTGTATGGGTCTACACACATATGACTAGGAAAATGCATGGAAATCTCTACTTTAACACCCAAATCAAGCCAACGATCCGATATACTCCTTTGGATCCGTGTGAGAGATAATCACCACTCACCAAATCACCTAAACAACCCTGAATCAACACGCTTCAGATCTGGACAGCGAAGGATCTAGCTTGATCTATCACGAATCCGCTTCAAACGATGAAATCTCTCTTCGAAGAATGTAGATCTTCAATCTAAGCTCTTCGATCTTCGATTTGATCTTCGATATGGATGGAAGGAATCACTAGATTAGAATGGAGAAAAGAAGTGAAGAAGTGTAGAAGTCGAGCTCTCAAAATGGCAGCACTTCGTCGCTTCGAAATCCGGATCCCAAAAAATGGAGCAAAGCCCTCCTATTTATAGCCGAAAACTTAGGTCGTCTGCCTCTATAAGTCGTCTCCGACTTATCCCTATCTCCGACCTACACCCCAAACGACCTACGACCTAACAACAGCTCCGACTCAACAACCCCAAGTCTCTACGACTTACGACTTAACTCCCACCGACCTAAAGTCTTCGACCTAACACGTGATACGACTTAGCATATGCGCGCATCCTCGCGTCCTACGACTTAACAGATTTGCCGACCTAGCAAAGTTACAACCTAACCAAGATCCGACTTAACTGGGTTACGACTCAACTCCTAAGTCGTCTACGACTTAACGTATGCAGCAACCTACGACCTAAGCCCATGCGCACTCACGACCAACCGGACCCATCTGTCTACGACTTAATGCGCGCGCGACTTAACACATGCGACCTAGCGACTTAACAACAGTCGCGACTTACGACTTAACGAATGCGCGACCTCACTTCTGCGCGACTTAACTTCCTAACTCATCCACGACCTAACCCTAAGGCCGAAAACTCCCTTAAGTCGCTCTATTCCTTAACTCGCTAACTCGTTTAGTCTTTAGGTCGCTAACTTTTCTTAAGTCGCTCACGACTTATCACTTAGGTCATTAACAACCTATGATGATGCAACTGGTAAGTTGGAGCTAAAGCTCCCTAAGTCGCACACGACTTACTACATGTCTTAGGTCGTTTACGACCTAGGACTTACACGTATCTCTGCTAAAAAAAAATCTGAAACGACCTAACAATGCTAAGAATTCCAGATTCTTACAAACTTTTCGATCCGTAAAAATACGGGTCGTTACATGAGTCATGATAGCAGTGACTTGACCTCTATTGCCCTGTGTTGAATCCAGCTTAAACGCTCAGGTTTGACCTTGTGCTTGTGATGTGACTTTATTTATTTTGCACTTGAGTTGAAACCGATTTTTGGTTTGGGTTTGATCTGTGCTCACCTGTCCCTGTTACTATATCAAGTGTATATACATATATCGGTGTGCACGGCCTTGTGGCATGTACAGTGATACACTGTGCATGTCACAAGTTGTTCGTGTGTGACAAATTCAGAATTAAATGATGACGAACAGCCTAAATAACTGAGGCAAATGTTATTTTCAAAAAACACATTTTATTTTATATTGCAAAAATATTTTATTTTCAATTTTACTGCGTCAGTATGCATTTTTGCAGATTGCTCAGATGCTGGATTCACATTGGAATGAAGTTGAAGATAAATACGAGTGTGAGTGATATGTAGTGAGGAATTGATGTAACTATGAAATTGTGAAGTAATTGTATTGTGACTGAATCTGTATAGTTGTAGTGAGAGCTTGAAATTGTACTATCAAAATTGTAATAAATATTTGTTTGAATAAAATATTCGTTTGAATTCCAATTCTGTGTTATTTATTTTATTCAGCAAATATTTATTTTATCTGTGAAAAATAAAATAGTACAATATCAAATACATTTAAATGAATGTATATATGTTTATTATCATCAAACAAAAATCATATACATGCATATTCAATAATCTACCCCTTTTGATGATAACAAACATATATTTAAGATTTTGACTATTTTAAATGTATTTGATTATTCAATTTGCTCCCCCTATTTAAATGCTCTCTTTCTACACAATACTCCCCCTACTTATATGCATGAGAATAAAAAATTCAAATGAGCTTTATTTTCAAAATCTTAACCTTTCTCTCCCCCTTTTGTTATCAGCAAAAGAATAATAGTAATAGAAAAATAGAGATATAGTGATAGACATTAATACAATATTAAAGCTCAATCGAGCGTAAATATTAATTTCAATAAGAAAATCAAACAAAAATCATAAATACTTTAATTGACGCATATTCCACTTTAGAATGATAGGATGATATCATCAAATAAAACCATATAGTTGTGTCTATTTGGTATATTTATATCATGAATTTGAATATCTACTAACCATGCATAACTGTTAGGACTTTTAAATGAGATTAGTAGTATTCCAATTTTTTTTTAAAAAATAAATGAATTCAAGTATCTTCTAACCACGCATAACCGTGAGGACTTTTAAATGGGATTAGAATCAACTTGTCTATTTAATCAATTAATTTTGATCTGCGTTCCATACATGCATAACCGTGAGGACTTTTAAATGAGCATGGAAGCACATAATCAAAAATCCAAGTAATTCACCCATGCATAACCGTGAGGACTTTTAAATGAGAGTGAATATTTTGGATATTATTATTTATTGTTAGAAATATAATAAAATTGAAGCACAAATGATTTCCCATTTAAACTACCACATATTGACATACTATATTGACTTTTGATGAGTGATGGTTGATAGAAAAATGATAGAAATAGAAATGATCATGGAATATTTATCAACAAAAAGTTTTTATAACTCTTGTTTAAATTTCTAAAGAAATTTTCTAATTATACTTTCTCAAGTCATAATATATGATTAATATCAACACTCATCTTATTTTCAATCACTATCTATCTTTTTAGATAATTATTAGGGGGTCAGATCAGTTAAAATCAATTTCAAAAATAGTTATAAAATCAAATTTTCTTAAATAACTAATCTGATACAAGGTCAACAGAAATTATTTTCTAGAAGGGGTTTTTAAGAAAAATTTCTGCTAAAAATAGAGATTATTTCAAGTGAAAAATATGCAGATATTTTCTTTGAAAAATGATGCAGCAAATGAATGTCTTGAAATATAATCACGTTCCACTAGTAATTTTTCTATCAACTATATTACCAGTGTGATCTGCATCTGACTTTAAATTTCACTCAATATTCACTCGTTGGATGTCATAGACCAGATTGTGAAATTTCAACAAACTATCTCAGAATTATTTTCAACAATTTTTAAACGAAATTTTCTTGACTTTGAATTGAAGTCGTGTTAACCATCAAACAAATATCATAGTGTCAGATTTAGAAACCGTAGGATCAACAGTCATTAAACCATCATCATTATTTCAAAACAATTTCTTGAAGTTGCACCAATTTCATAAAGTTTCAACAATTTTAGCAATTTCTTAAAAACCTTTTTATAGCATGAGTAACCAGTAATCAATCAACATCATAAATTGACCAAACAGATTAAGTTCAATGATGAAAAAAAATGGTTGGTTAACATTTAAGCACAAATCAAAGTCATAGATAAGAACAAGTCATGTAAGATCATATCAAGTTAGTTAGAATCTGTCAACCATCATAATTACTTCAAGTAATTCTATTTAAAGATGATTGGTTAATAAAAAATCAGAATTAACATCATCAATCATAACTGGCTGATTTAATTTAAATTATGGTGCAGATTTTCACATTTTATCTATCGTTTGAAAATAAATACAATTACCTGTTTTACATGTACGATAAACTTTCGTTGTTTGCCCATTGTGGACCTGTCACCTTTATACTAGGCTAAGGAACGTTGATTTGTCACCCGTTGTGTGTCTGGAACAGCCAGAATCCAGATAACACTAATGTTGTTCCTTAGCCTGCCACCATACCTACACGGTAAAAGATTTTTGTGACCTATTTGTTTTTATAGGTCCATGGTTGTCAGTGGCAGAATAATTTGATGAATATGTTTGAGTAGACCCAAAACTATTAATATATGTTCCTTTTGGCACCCAAACTTGTTTTGTCCTTTTATTCTTGTTCCAATAGACATGAAATTTGTTTGTAGAATTCTTAGGAACCCAAACTTGTATAAATTTTGTGTTCTTGTTCCTATGACTATAACTTTCAGCACGATGTCCAATTATTCCACATCTAGCAAAGACACTCTTACCTTTTGCATTATCATCAACTTGTGTTTTCCCAAAACCTAGTCCTTTTCTGTTGTTAGCAAAAAGTTGATTTTCCAATAACATGTTGAATGATTTTTCTCCTCTTGAAAAGTTATTCAGAGTTTTCTCAAGATTTTGGACTTTGGTTTTTAGTATTGTGTTTTCAGTCACAAGTGAGGTGCATCTATTTATAAAATCCTTTCTCCTAGTGTCAATGGTTTCCTTAAGACTCAAGTTTTCTTTTTCAAGATTCTCAAAGATATTATTAAGCTTTGATAATTCTGAATCTAAAATTTTGCATTTTTTATAGTCTAGGTTTTGAATATTTTCAAGTTCAGTTTCTAACCTAGTATTCTCATGGAAAAGTTCTCTCCTATCAGATTTCAGTTTTTCAATTTTAGAATCAAGAGTATCAATTGTTTTAGTAAGATCACAACACATCAAAACAAGTTCTTTATAAGAATAGTCACTTACCTCACTAGATTCCTCCGAGCTTTTTTCTGAATCTGATTTTGTCATAAGACACAAATTAGCCTCCTCTGAGCTATTATTCGAAACTTCCTCTCCTTCTTCATCATCCCAAGTCGCTGCAAAGGCCTTCTTCTTCTTTTTCTTTCCTTTGTTGTTTTTGAGAAGCGGACAGTTTTGTTTGAAGTGGCCAGGCTTATTGCAGTTATAGCAAGTCAATTCATTATCGGAATTGTCAGAATCTTTTGACCTATTACCATTTGTTTTCTTCTTGCGTGGCCCGAATCTTGACCATTTTCTAAGATTATTGACAGCCATTGCAAGCTCTTCAATTGGACCTTCTTCTTCTTCATCGCTCTCTTCTTTGCTCTTTAAGGCAATCGTCTTCTTCTTTGATTCGGAGTTGTTGCGTTCCTCCTTTGTTTTTAGCTCAAGCTCATATGTCATCAAGTTGCCGATCAACTCCTCCACGCTTAGTTTACTCAAATCTTTCGATTCTTGTATTGCCGTGACTTTTGCCTCAAAGTTCATTGGTAAGACTCGTAGCACCTTCCTCACAAGCTCTACCTCAGTGAATACCTTCCCAAGCGCTCTAGCATTGTACACCAAAGTTGAAAAGCGTCCAAACATGTCCTTTATGCTCTCACCTTTGTCCATCACAAAATTCTCGTATTCATTGTTGAATAGGGCTAGACGAGACTCCTTGACTTGAGAAGTTCCTTTATGTGTCACCTCCAAGGTATGCCAAATTTCCTGCGCAGTTGTACAATGAGAAATTCTATTAAATTCATTCTTATCAAGAGCACAGATCAAAGCATTCATGGCTTTAGCATTTGTAGTTTTTAATTTCTTATCGTTAGCGTCCCACCTATCCTTAGGTTTAGGAATCTCAGTATCACCAACAGTTATAGTGGGAGATTTATAACTAGTTTCAATAATGTCCCAAACATCATAATCAACAGAACTAAGATAAATACCCATCCTAACTTTCCAATAAGCATAATCATTCCCATTAAACATGGGTGGCCTAACAATAGATTGCCCCTCAGAAAAAGCATTATTTGGTGGATTCATGAC
Organism: Allium fistulosum; assembly: GCA_030737815.1. Classification (NCBI taxonomy): domain Eukaryota; kingdom Viridiplantae; phylum Streptophyta; class Magnoliopsida; order Asparagales; family Amaryllidaceae; genus Allium; species Allium fistulosum. The sequence goes on from CM060906.1 coordinate 1,045,375,790, forward strand.
TTTAGAGTTAAAGAAAAATACCGGGCTCTGATACCACTTGTAGGATCTAGATTAACCCTAGAGGGGGGGTGAATAGGGTTATAGCAAATTTTCACGAATTTACTGAATTAAACACGATAACAAATTGCAGAGAAGTAAATATGCTGAAAAGTAAATCACACACAAAATTTACCCAGCTTCGGCAACCCCTGCCTACTGCTGCATTTCCAGATTTCTATTAGAATTAAACAGTCTCCCGCTTACAAACACTCTAACAGACTCGCACACCCTGATACCGCCTATAGAGTTTTGCAAACTCACACACCCTGCTTACTGAACTAATCCTAACTTGACAATCTGACACAACCTAAAACCTAGGTGGTGATTTACCCAAATTTGTTTCGAAAAGTACAGAATTTAAATTTAAAAACAAATTAAAAAAAAACCCTAATTTATAATTTCTAAAGCCCAAAGCAAATAAAGGACCGGTCCAAATAACTAATGAATATCCCTTTCTCTTTTCTTTGGCCCGTTCATTTTCTCGTATGTGATAATGGCTGCTTAGACTTGTGAAAAATGGTGGCTTCCTCATTCGTTCCTCTTTGCGCTCTGAAATTAGGGCTTGTATCTCGAAGCTCCTGATTCGATTTGATCGATTCTCTGATTTGCGTGTTGCCTTGCTCGACCGAATGTATTGCTCGTGAAATTAGGGATTTTGCCTGGTTGCTTCGAGTTGATCGAATTCGACTTTTCTTCTGGTATGTTCTTCGTTCCTTTTGCTTTCTCGATTGATTGCTTGAATTCGATGATTTAAATGCCAATGATGATTGGGTTTTTATAGGGTTCGATCCCTTGAGTTTTCGTTCGTATATACGTGTTTGAATTTGTCAATTTTCTTTGATCGGCCGTTCGATTATTGTTGGATGTTGAGATGATTTTTTGACTGCTTCAAATCACATATATTTTTGTTGCTAGATTCCCACGTCATTGAAATTTAACTCGTGATTTTTCTGACTTGTTCGACTTCGTGATTGCCACAGCTTTGGTTTCGATCACTTGGTCATCACGTTGTTGACTTTGACCATTTCTGAATTCATGAATTTCTGGCTTCAGTATAGTCTTCATTGCATATAGATAATCTCGAGTTCATCCCTGTCTTTGGCTTCGATGTTTTCTGACTTTGGTTCGATTTCTTGTTTTCCACTGCTTGATGATTATGTTGTGACGATTTTGGCTTTAACTTGCACTTCACCTTGCCACTGATGTTCACTGGTCTGTGTATATGCACAGTTTCACTTTGTAGCTCTGTAGTTTATGGTTCAGGTTGCATAGCATATTGATATTCATGTCTTGATCGAGTTCATTGCTGTATACTTGCTGTTGTATTATTTGTTGCCAGTTGCTGAGTCTTGACATTCATGTCTTGGTTCACTCTGTCCTTTTAGCATGTATTCTGTTCTATGCATTCTTGTAGTCTTTTGTGTATTGTTCATCATGTAGCCTTGATACTTGCATGTCATATCTGGTTGTTCACTGGTCTTCAAGACATGATTATATTTGTGGTTGCATTGAGACTCACTGCACTTGTTTGCTTCCCTGACCTGTCACATACATTTATGCTTGTTGTAGATATTTGCTTTTGCCTTGAGCATTTCACTGTGGCTTTGGCTCTCGATACTTCATATATATATATATTCATGTATGTATATATATGTGACTGTTTCATGGTTCTCTGTAGTGTTGCAGTTTGGTCTGCATTGCATTGTCTACTGCTATGTATTTCATTGTTTTATTCATGAGTTTGCATATCTGGTGTTTTGAATCTATGTTGACTCGTTCGACTTGTGCACTACTTTGATTCCTTACTGTTGGTTTTCATTGTGACTTCACCTTGAACCAAATGTGTAGTTGATGTGCATGCTTTGAACTTGTATTCTGTTGGCACTGCTTATTGGTCTTGATTTCATTGGTGTCATTGGTGCATTTGTGTGCATTGTTATTTGTAGTTACACTTCACTATTTAATATGCTGCATCACTTGTATACCATCTGAAGCTTGACATGTTAGCTTGTAGTTCATGTGTTCACTCTGATGTATAAGCATTTGCCACTGTTTGTTCTTCATGTAGCTTGTTGTACTTCATTGTTGTATTGAGTTGAGTCATGATAGCAGTGACTTGACCTCTATTGCCCTGTGTTGAATCCAGCTTAAACGCTCAGGTTTGACCTTGTGCTTGTGATGTGACTTTATTTATTTTGCACTTGAGTTGAAATCGATTTTTGGTTTGGGTTTGACCTGTGCTCACCTGTCCCTATTACTATATCAAGTGTATATACATATATCGGTGTGCACGGCCTTGTGGCATGTATAGTGATACACTGTGCATGTCACAAGTTGTTCGTGTGTGACAAATTCAGAATTAAATGATGACGAACAACCCAAATAACTGAGGCAAATGTTATTTTCAAAAAACACATTTTATTTTATATTGCAAAAATATTTTATTTTCAATTTTACTACATCAGTATGTATTTTTGCAGATTGCTCAGATGCTGGATTCACATTGGAATGAAGTTGAAGATAAATACGAGTGTGAGTGATATGTAGTGAGGAATTGATGTAACTATGAAATTGTGATGTAATTGTATTGTGACTGAAACTGTATAGTTGTAGTGAGAGCTTGAAATTGTACTATCAAAATTGTAATAAATATTTGTTTGAATTCCAATTCTGTGTTATTTATTTTATTCAGCAAATATTTATTTTATCTGTGAAAAATAAAATAGTACAATATCAAATACATTTAAATGAATGCATATATGTTTATTATCATCAAACAAAAATCATATACATGCATATTCAACATAAATAGCAGCCCAGGACCTACTAAAAAGGGACTTTTTTGGCTCTTCTACGTCCAGAATCTATCGAAATCACTATTGTACTCGAATTTTACTGTTGTAACTCATTGTAACCAGCAAGCAAAAATCAATAAAAGTCATCCAATTCATAGTGGACGTAGGCCATACGCCGAACTACTCTAAATCTGTGTGTTTCTGTGTGATTTTCTTGTTTATCGATTGGTGTGTTTGTTAGATCTTCCTCATTTTCCATTTATATTCTTCATTTTATCTCTTCAAAAACATCCGATGAGTGTTGTGCCCAATTTTGGTACAAACACTTTGGTTCTTTCACTGAGAAAACCTAGTTTTGCTCCTGCTCGTTGGATCTACTACTGATATCAAATTGCAAGAATCTAAGGAGAAGACCCAAATTTCATGTCTAGAAGTTCTTCCATCCTATTCAGATTTGTAACAAGTCTAGGACAGAGCTTCGCTATCCACCATGGTCAACACTAGGACTACATCAATAGCTGCAGATCCAGAAGGATTGGACAGACAGAACCCCGCATAACTTCCTCCTACCGATCAGAATGCTGCCGGACCTTCAGATCCGCAAGGCCCTGTCACTAAAGAAGAGTTTCAACTGTTAATGCAAGAGCTGACACAGAGTCGTCAACAGCTTACTCAGCAACTCCGTGCCAATGTGGAATTGACCAATCAACTGAATCGTCAGAGACGAAGGAGATCCAGAAGGGATCAGGCTTCCTATTCATCCACTGAAAGTTCAGCCTCTTCTAACTTTAATTACAGATCCACGCGCCTACGACTGGATGGAAGCTATACACAGGCTACAGAACATCATCGCACCTTGAGTCTAGGGCAACCGAGAGTTGGCCCATCGACTAGCCATCAGACCAGACCCTCTTCCCGAGGAGGTACTGCTCCCTATCACACCACTGACAACCACACTACCACCACTGCTACTGAGTTGGAAGTTGATGCTCGGAACCGAACGGATCCGACCCACCGTCAACGCAACTATACTCCTGAGCCTTATGTCCTAGAAGACCTAGAGCCAAGGAGGCGAGACATGGACCGTCGACTGCGACCGGCCCATCCTCGCATTGTGGAACCTGACCATACCTTGGCTCAGCATGCCCAGAACGTCCAAATGCCGGTTATCCCAACAATGATCCATCAAATGATCCGCGAAAGACAGGGCCTCACCAATGATGACTAGGGAATCTCCCGAAGTCATATCCCTTTCACTGATGACATCCTTTAAGCTGAACCGCCTCGGCGATTCAGAATGCCGACTCTACCCATTTATGAAGGGAGCTCTGATCCCAACCAGCACATTCTAAAGTACGAATGGTTAATGAATGCCGCACGAGCTAATGATGCGGTCAAACGACGAAGTTTCCTGATCTCCTAGGGGCATAGCAACTATGTGGTTTACTCGTTTACCACCTCGATCTATTTCATGTTTTGACCAGTTGGCAATGAAATTTGTTGAACAGTTCCGCATGCATGTCACAAGGCCGAAAGATGTTAATATCTTGTTTAGCATCACTCAAGCTCCCGGAGAGACACTTAGACGTTATTTGGAGAGGTTTCACATTGCATGCGCTGAGATTAGTAATCCCAATGATAACTCAATTCTGATGGCACTAACTAAGGGAATCGATCCTGATTCTGAATTTAGCAATTGGTTGGCCGGAAAACCTCCTGCGTTATTGGACCGTTTCTATTCCAAGGCAGCCCAGTTTTTGAGAAGGGAGGATGCGAAACAATCTAGGAAAAAGGATGATGCAGGGCCTAGTGTGGAAGGAATCCAAAGCAATGTTGCTGTTAAACAAACCGGGGAGAGTTCCGGAAAGGTGCAATTGAACATACAGAATAAACAAAATCAATAGAAAGGCAATGGAAATCAAAATAGGAAACAAGATCAGAATCGTGGGACACGACGTAGGGCTCCTATGTTTGACAATTATTCTCCTTTGAATGCGTCGCTGGAGAATGTGTACTTGCAGACCTGCAAAACTATTCAATATAAGAAACCTGCTCTGAAGCAATCATCCGAAAACAGATTCAAACGGGGAAATTTTTCAGATTTCATGATAGCTATGGCCATAACACGAATGAGTGCCGTCATTTGCAGGATATTATTGAGAAGTTGATACGAGAGAGAAAGTTGGAGCAGTTTGTGCAGGCACCGCATTCAGGAGGTGTGGGCCCATCGAATAAGAACCATATACCAAAAGCAGGCGAGATCGGACGAACCCACTCGTACCGGCGGGAGGTTGGTGATTAATACTATTAGTGGGGGTCCTCATCCAGCAGACCGAAGCTGGAAGGAAATGGAGTCGTATGCCAGTTCTATTAGGCATGCGAGCTTCGAATGTTGTAGTAATTTGGAAGACGGGGCTCCGGCCAAGCAACAGAAAACGATGACAGCCGACATCGTATTTCGAGACAGGGATGCTGACAGGGTCGAAGCCCCAACCAATGATCCACTTTTCATATCAGCTCAAGTAGGTCCTGCCTGGATGAAGAGGATCTTGGTAGACAGTGGAAATTCAGTAAACATATTGTTTAAGCAAGCTTATGATCAGATGAAAATGGAGACAAAAGACTTGAAGCCTTGTCAGTCTCATATTCATGGCTTCAATGGAAGCGCAACTATACCCACTAGAGTGGTGGAACTACCAGTGGAGTTGGGAAGTGAAGAATGACGGAGAATCCAGATATTACAGTTTGTTGTATTGGACATAGACTCGCCATATAATGCTTTCTTGGGCCGACTGGCCCTAGCTGAGTTCAGGGCTGCCATTGTCCCTTGGTGTCTGACTTTAAAATTCCCTACCGACAATGGAGTTGGAGTCGTTCAGGGAGACCAGGCTACTGGACGAGCCTGTTATGTTGCTGAGCTGTGGGAGGCGTAGCGAAAAGAAAAAGGAAAGGGCGTAGAGGAATATCTCTGCGTCTGCTTTGCGGAAAATTGATAGCTAATGCCTAGGCCTAGGCCCGGGCACCCCAACCAATTCCCAAGGGATCTTGATCCGTGAGATACCGAAAGTGAAGACAAAAGTAAAGACAGTCAAGCTTCCCCGACCGAGCTGACGATCGATGTTCCGATCGATGATAATGACGACTCTAAAATGATAAAGATTGGATCTCAGCTAAGCCAACAGATGCATGAGGAATTGGTTGAATTTCTTTGGGCGAACCTCGACGTGTTTGCTTGGATACATTCTGACATGTGTGGAATCTCCCCGTACATCGCGAGCCACACATTGAATATTGACCCGCAACATGTCACGGTCAAACAAAAAAGGCGTGATATGGATCCAGAGAGATCTGCTGCCCTTAAGGAAGAGGTAGATAAGCTCAAATCGAACGGGTTTATCCGAGATGCATTATATCCGGAATGGGTGTCCAATCACGTACTTGTCCGAAAGCCAAACGGGAAATGGAGAACGTGCGTTGATTACTCAGACTTGAACAAAGCTTGCCCTAAAGACAGTTTTCCACTTCCCCGAATCGACTAGCTCATAAACTCAACAGCTGGACATAAACTCTTATCCTTCATGGATGCGTATTCTGGCTACAATCAGATACCCATGCACTTGCCCGATCAGGAGCATACTAGTTTCGTCACCGATCTGGGACTTTACTGCTACAAAGTCATGCCGTTTGGACTCTAGAACGCTGGAGCAACTTACCAACGGTTAGTTAATCGAATGCTCGCTAAAAAGATTGGAAAAACCATGGAGGTATATGTGGACGACATGCTTGTGAAGTCACGGTTCTCCACTGATCATATAAAAGACCTGGAATCGATGTTTAACATCCTCCGAGAGTATAGAATGAAGCTCAACCCATTAAAATGTCACTTTGGGGTCGCGTATGGAAAATTCCTTGGATTTATCGTCAATGCTCGAAGAATTGAAGCAAATCCCGAGAAGATATGGGCAATCAGAAATCTTGAGACTCCAAGAACTATAAAGCAAGTTCAGAGCCTCAATGAAAAGGTAGCAGCACTGAGCAGGTTCATTTCAAAATCCACCGACAAATGCATTCCCTTCTTCGACCTGATCAGGAAAGGGAAACACAATTTTGAATGGACTACAGAATACGAGTACACATTCCGAGCACTGGTTCAACACCTATCCACACCACCCATTCTGTCAAAGCCTATTGATCACGAGAGATTGTACATCTACTTGGCGGTGTTAGAAAACGCGATCAACGCTACCCTAATTCAGGAGGAAGACCGGATACAACGACCTGTCTATTACATTAGTAAACAACTAACTAGAGCAGAGAGAAATTATCCGAAGTTGGAAAAGTTGGTTTATTGTCTTATCATTGCCTCAAGGAAGCTCCGTCTATATTTCCAGGCTCATCCCATCACCGTCTACACCGACTAGCTGTTACGACAGGTTCTTATGCGGCCTGAGACGTCTAGTGGGTTGCTCAAGTGGAATATCAAGCTGAGTCAGTTCGACGTCGCCTACACACCAATGCGAGCCATTCAAGGACAAGTCCTAGCAGATTTCATCGTTGAGTCCACTATCCCGGAGGACTTGCCCGAAACTAGTGAATCTCCTAAATATGTCTGGAAGCTACATACTGATGGTGCATCAAATGATCGCTACTCAAGTGCCAGAGTCTTACTTTAAACTCCTGAAGGCCGATCTATATGCTATGCCTTAAAGTTTGATTTCTGTGCAACAAACAACGAGGCCGAATATGAAGCCCTGCTCATCGGATTGAGACTTGCTAGAGATTTAAGAATCATTGCGGTGGAGATTTATTGTGATTCACAATTGGTCGTGTGTCAAGTTCAGGGGGAGTACCAAGCCAAAGACCGAAGACTAGCTGCTTACCTTGCTCGGGTTCAGGAAATATTGAATCAGTTCGATTATTATGCCATCTACTGCATACCTCGAGAGCGCAATCAGAAAGCCGATTCGTTAGCAAAGTTAGCTAGTACAAGTGAGGCACAGAAAATGGGAATCGATCCTGTGGAAACATTACCTTCCCCGAGCATCGATCTGTTGGAAACAGATTGGGTATTTGAGGTCATTCCCGACAAGGAGTCATGGATTACTCCGTTCAGAAACTATCTTGAGCATGGGACCCTGCCAGAGCGCAGGAGTAAAAAGAGACAAGTTCTTCAAAAAGCTTTGCGGTTCACTATTCAGAATGGAGTCATGTATAGAAGAGGGTACTCCGTTCCTCTACTACGGTGTATCGCCCACGATGAAATCAAACGAGTATTGCATGACATACATGAAGGAGAATGTGAGGATCACACCAGGGGGCAAGCTCTTGCCAAGAAAGTGCTCCGATATAGATACTATTGGCCGACTGTAAATCGCGATGCATCAGACTAAGCCAGAAAATGTGACAGATGTCAAAAACACACTCGAATTCCTAGAGCCCCGCCTATCAAAATAACTCAGATGGTCAGTCCATGGCCGTTTGCAGTATGAGGCATTGACATCATTGGTTCTCTACCTCTAGCCAAAGGTGGTGCGAAGTACGCCATCGTCGCAGTTGATTACTTCACCAAGTGGGCGGAAGCTGAACCCCTTGCTACAATCACAACAAAGAAAGTGATCAACTTTGTAGTACTCAACATTATCTGTCAATTTGGTCTCTCACATACCATCATCACCGACAACGGAGGCCAATTCGACAGTGTTGAATTTAAGAATTTCTGTCATTGTTTCCACATCAGAAGAAATTCTCTGCAGTTGCACACCGTCAAGCAAATGGACAGGTTAAAGCTGTTAATAAAGTTATAAAGTCCATTCTGAAGAAACGACTCGAAAAAGCCGGGGCAAATAGGTCAATGAACTTCCTATGGCCCTATGGGCTTATCGAACAACCCACAAGTCCACCACCGGCCACACTCCATTCTCTCTTTCCTACGGTTCAGAAGTCGTTATTCTAGTCGAGATGGAAGTACCTTCTCATCGTGTGACTTATTATGGTCCGAAAACGAATGCTATATTACTTGCCGAATCTCTGGATTTATTGGATAAGAAGCGAGAAGAGGCTGATTTGAGGGCAACCACATACCGATGTCGAGTCGCCCGATTATACAATGCCAAGGTCCGACCCCGAACCTTTGGACTCGGCGATCTCATCTTTAAGAGAATTTACTCGGTTCCTTCACATATGAAGCCAACATGGGAAGGGCCGTATGTCATCGAACGAAAGCTCAGAGACGGCACATTCAAATTATCGACCGTTGATGGTCTTACTCTGCCGAGAGCCTGAAACAGCGAGAGTCTTTGTCGCTATTACACGTAACAGGCTCTATTTATTTATTCAGTCTACTTTTCATTTGTAATTTATTTATGCATTTCGAAATTTGAATTTGTAATAAGGCAACTGACTATGCCATATTTTTTTATTTCAGCAATAAAATGCAATCTCTTCAATTCAAAGCAGTGATTTCTAAATGCATCATACGACCATCACAATGCACAGAGAGCTAAGTTCCATCCTACGGTGGGACTTATTCAAATAGGGAGTGACTGTGATATGACCGGTCACTCGCTAAGTGAAACCCGAGCTCGGGGGCAAGTCATCACACTGAAGCCAAAAAGGGATTGATACACGACAATCCTCTAACTAACTCCAGATTCCCAGAGTGTGAACTGGAGTATAAACTTGCAAATGCGAGCTCGAAGAGGGTGGATCCGTCCACCCAATGACTTCGCTCGTGTTTAAACAAAGTTTGAGGAGGATGAACCCGTCCATCTAACGACCTCACTTGTTAACTCAGGGTGGATATGATCCGACCATCCACGATCCTGATACATTTGTCGTTCCCGGAGTGCGAACAAAATTCGAAAACTCACAACAGATGTGACTGACCATCTGTCAACTAACTCCAGAATCCCAGAGCATTGACTGGAGTATAAACATTTACTAACTCTAAGTCCCCAGAGCGTGGACCAGAGTATAAACAACGACTAACTCTAAATCCCCGGAGTGCGGATTGAAGTTTAAACACAAACCGGGTGTGAATCAACCACCCGTAGGACAACTCCGAGCCCCCGGAGTGCGGGTCGGAGTATGAGCGCAAAGTGGGCGTGACTGACCACCCACGAATCAATCTAAGTCCCTAGAGTGCGGACAAAATTCTGAATATCAAACGGGTGTGACTGACCACCCATAAAATAACTTAAGTCCCCAGAGCATGGATGTATCTCCAAACCTTAAGCGGGTGTGACCGACCGCCGTCCTACAAGTGCAATCGTTAGAGTGTGGATGCGATCACCAACAGATGAGCAAGTGTGATTTGACCACCTGAACTCGTCTTTTTTTAGTCTTGCTTCAGTAAAATTAAGCTCGATGTATTAAAGACAAACAACGATTGGGAACCAATCTTTTCAACTTATCCCTGGAACTAGGGGCAGAACTTAAGTGTCAGCCACTGATTGAGACAGTGCAATATCTGAATTCGACTTAACGCTCGATCACGATCCGAAGTCGTAGCTCCGAAACTTAGCGACTAAACCCGGGTCTGATTCAAAGCCTAAAACTTCACAAGTGTATTGAACGGAAGTTCGAGCCCTGAAATACTTTAACAACTGAACACAAACTGAGCTAAAGATAAAACAGAATTTTATTTCAACTATTCTGTGGAAGAAAAGGATAAGTACAAAATTACACCAAAAATCCTACTAGTAGGGGCCGAACCCGCATCTATACACGGCCTACAAAAAGAAAAAGTAGATTCCTATATATCTATCAAAAATGAGATAAAAAGACATGCCTATTCTTTCACTCTCTTCTTCTTCCCCCTCGGCATTGACCCGTTGGAGCTACCGCTTGGACGCCTCTTTGAGCCCTTGCCTTTTAGCGGTTGATCTCCAATCGGGGGCATTATGGTAACTTCCTCCTCCGAACTCACATGGATTGGAATGCTTCCTGAAGGCGGAGTCGGAGGGACATGATCAATGTTAGAAGATAGAGGGGCCACACTTGTGTCAATGACCGTGCCACTAGGAGAAATCATTCGTAAAGGAGCCGGACCAGGGCTCACCATCCCACCTCCAAAGCTACTAGCTCGTGCAGCTGCTTCCATCTCGGCGTTAATTTCAGCCAGTATCTCCTCTTCATGAATTGTTTGGGAATTGCCGGGAATACTGGCAGTTGGGCTCGAAGAGCTGGTCACTGGTGCGCCTCCACCCATGACAAATGGTAGATCAACAAAAGGGTCACTGTGATGACCGAGAAGTTCCTCCATCATCCGTTCATCAAAAGCAAGCGTGCTCCCCTATGCACCGTCGGTTGGTGCAGTAGCCGTTGTAGTAATCGCTTCTGTAATAAGGGCCTCCTGCGCGTGGTGCGACTCTTGGGTTACAGGGGCATGGTCGATGTAGCTCCTATCACCGAATAGAGACAAAGAAAAAGAGTTAGCGATTACTTCAATCAACGTTTCTAGCTTTGAATGAACATAAAAAATGTTCAGAGTACCTTCCTTAGATTGGCTCATGGGTGGCGGAGCAGCTTCAGAAACATGCTCGCAAGCTGGAGACAACTGCGGTTGATCGGGATTATACGTAGGAACAGACTAAGGATCAACCATAGGAATAGACTCAGGTAGGGTTGGCACAAGAGTTTCAGAACCTGCATCATGGAGCTCAACACCAGAACCCTCTCCAGTCTCCAAGTGCTGGGTACCGAGGTTCTCCTTTTTATATGTAATAGTGATGTCATGGAGAACACTCCTCTCGTCTTCGTTCAGCACCTGGTTCTCCAGTTCAAATTCATCAATAGATTCGGTTTGATTCTCAGCTTTCTCATCTTCCACCAAGCGGCGCCAAGCATTGTATAAGTGTGAAGGATAGTTATCAAGCCAGGTCAGATTTCGATGCTTCAAGACGTTGGTGTTATATATGATAAGAAGATCTACGATGTCGGTCTCCAACCTGGTCTCCGCAGCTTTCACCTCATTCTCAACCCTAATTTCCGTTTCCTGGACTTTGAGTGCTGCCGCATCCCTTTCATCCCGAAGCACCATAGCTTGTTCACACGCTTCCTGAGCTGCTTTGTTTGCATCGTCTTTCTCCTTGACGATTTCAGCAAATTTGGCCTTAAGCTCCTCAAGCTCCTTCAACGCAGCATCCCTTTCGACAATAACAGTGGTGTTTCGATGGCCCATCTCCTCAACCAAGGAAAAATGCGTCCGTCGCATCCTTTCCATAGACCGATTTGCCTCGTCGGCTTTCTTATTGGCCTCTATTTCTGATTTCTTGGAAGATTCTGCCTCATTGTTAAGCACTTGTATTATGCGGTCCTTTTGAGTGAGATCAACTTCTAATTTTTAAATTGTCTTTGCCTGCTCAAAGGCCACTGCTGATGCCTTATCCGCAGTCTACATCCACTCCCTATATTGGCTGTAAACATCATGGATGTAATCATGCATAGTTTGTTCCACCTCAACTAGAATTCTCTTTAAATGCGGAGGGAAGATGAAGCCATTGAAATAAATGTTTGGAAAGTCTTTTTTCAACTGGGCGATTCTGATCGCTCCTTCGCCAGTGGGCTCAGTGACAACTTGCTTAATGGTGGTGGGAGTTTCAGCCTCGGTCTTACGGCGTTGTAAATCGGACCTTGGAACTTGAGAAGACGGTTTTTGGCATGGAGGCTTCAAGGGTTGTTTTCCATGACCGGAGGGTTGTGTTGGAGGTCGAGGAGCTGGAGAGCGTGATCGGGATCGATGTCTATATTCTCTATTTCTATCCCTCTCCCTTTTATAATGCTCCTGGCTAGAATAACTGCGATCGCGGTCTCTATCGGCTTCCCTTTTGCGGGACTCATAATATGAACTGGATGACTGGCGTGCCAAGTGAAGGCTTCCTAGCATGGATTCTCGCATTGTTATCGTATCTATAAAATAGGAATAAAAGCAGAATCGGTAATCTCCAGAAATGAACAACTTATGATTGGAAATCGTGTAGTGCCGTAAAGTGTATGTATGCATGTGCTAAACCTCCCGACCAACCGGTTATGTCGGCCACACTCATAGGAAGTGAACTGCTTAAATCTAAAGTGCTTTGAAGTCCTTCCAATCCAGTGTCGTGTTGGAGCGACACATAGTCCGGAATTGGAATGTCGGTGAGCCCTTCAAAAGGATTCTCCATCTGTGGGGGAGGAGCCTCCGAGAGAATAACACCGGTGGCCGATAGAGACATGACCATGGATTTCCATCTTAAAGACTTATGACGTTATGAGAAACTGCCTTGCCTTTCCTCCTTCCCTCTAAATCCCGAAAACTATCTGGGGACCCGGCTACGGGCTCGTCTTCAGTGGGTATATCTCCTTCATTGCCCTCCTTAGCTATTACAACCCCGGGCGCTTTACGTTTCACCCGCCTTGCTGAGGCTATCCTAAGTGGTCCCTCAAGTCTTATGCTTTGGTCTTGGTCAATTAGCTCAACGACCCTCAAATTTTCATCTGTCAGCACCGAGTCAATCTCTCTCATCTCACCAGGCACCTCCTGAAGAATCTGTACTATTTCTTTAAAGTGGGCACCTTCGGGTTGCAGAATTGCGGCTGTAAAGGAAAGAAAATATTAGGTTCAATGTCGATTACAATTATCTTGCTAGTCACTAGAGAAATTGCGGCACTTACGTCTAACTAACCACCGTCTGACAAACCCTGGAGGGCATCGAACATAGAACCACTCCGTCTTGAAGTACCTGAGCCTGGTCCAGGATCCGTCACCACTTGGCAATTTTTGACTGCCTCTAGGAATGTGAATGAGGGATTATCTCCCCGACTCTTGACGTTGAACAAGAATCTGACTTCTTTCGGAGTCGGGGGTCGAAAGAGATGCTCCATAAAAATGATGAATAGACTGTTCAACAATGCATATTCGTTTGGATGTAACTGTGATGGAGCAATTCCAAAGAAAGCTAACACTTCTCGAATATATTGGTTAGATGGAGGAAGCGTTCCAGCTGTGCATGAATGTCCATTAAAAGCGGTGAATCCTTCTGGGGGAAGGTGTGGCCTGTCATTCGGTCCTGGTAGCAGAACGTCATCTAGTGGTAGACCATGTCTTAAGCAGATTCTCCCTAACATATCTTCAGAGATGTTGGATGGTACAGAATCTTGGGGATTCGCAATAAATACTGCTCATGGCAGCTCATTTGGAGCTGGAATTATGACTTCGGCCGCGATGGCCGGCATCTCTATTGTCGGAGGAGGTGAATTTTGAGTCTCCTGCTGATGTGCACTCCCGGGTTCCATAGCTAATCAACTCATCAAAAACCATCATTAGGTAACAATAATCCCGTGTGTTCCCCAGTGTGAAATGCATGAATGTGTTATGCAGTGCAGTGTGGTGAGTTACTTGAGAAATACTATAAGATATAGAAGAATGTTTGAACGACAAGACTTTGAAATTCTATCGGAGTGACCGTCATAGCTGACCGTCACAGCCGTACCTTCCTGACTTCGGAAATCGATCCAAGTTAAAATTTGTTAAATTTTGTCAAGTTACAGTTCCATCGACGAGCTTCAAAAGGCGGTTAAATATGTAGTGAAACTATTAAGTCAAATTATGTAAGGCAGAAGCTCGTCGGAGTTAAATGTTCAAGTATGCAAAGGATTTCATCTTCGTCAAGTTAAAGCTTAGATCGATCCCCAAATGGATAATTTGTACTGATTACCCATAAAGTTAGCTCATATCGCTCGCCAACAGCATAGTTCGTATCCATCGGAGGAGGCAAGGATTCGTATCGATCGTGGAACAATGCTGCGTATCGACCATATGAAAGTCGTTTCGTATCGATGTGAAATTCCCTTTACTTCGTATCGATCACTAGACCTTGGATTTCGTATCGATTGCCCTAGATCGATACAAAGCCATCATTAGTTGATTGATACGAAAGCCCACCATCTATCAATACAAAACGCTTCTATCGTTCGATACAAAGTCCTACTGCATCCAGATCACTCCAAATTGTATCCCTTATCCAAGACCAATACGAGATGCTTCATTTCGTATCCATCTACATTTCATCTTCTCCGGTCGACTCAAGTAGCACAAGAACCATCTCCTCCTTCCTCGACCTTACTCCGACCATCTCCGGCCTCCTCTTCACCAAAATTGATCGCAAATGCGAATGGAATGACGTTAAAGCTCAAGTCTTGTCGTTTCTAATGAGATATTGTCGGTTAATTACCTAATTTAGGCAGCTAATTCGAAGAATTAAGGAGTTAAGTAATTTGGGAACGAAGACAGTTTCTTTCTCTTGGCCGTGCAATCGATACGAAGAGCTGGAAACAAATGAGTAAGTAAATTTTTTCTAAGTAAAAAATCACGTATATACATGAAAGATGAATGTCGATTCATATCCCAGTACAAACTGACCGGTTGAAGAGGTCTACACCATAACCGATACGAAGTAACCAGTTCGTATCCATTGGCCATCGATTCAGGAACCTCCTTCGCATCCATTAACGACCGATCTGAGGTGAAGCTTTTCGTATCCATCATCCATTTATCGATACAAAGATGATCACTCCGAATCCATCACTTTGAAACCCACAAAAATTCGAACCCATCGATACGAAATATTTCAGGGAACTTCCGGTAGTCATCGATACGAAGGCAATTTTTCAACTTTTCACATCGATCCAAGAGAGGATCGATACAAATAAATATTCCAAAACAACCGTCAATCGTTGTTACAACTCGAATTTTATATCGATTCAGGAGAGAATCGATACGGAATTCGATACAAGAAAACTGACAATGACTCGTGAACGTACGAACGTTAAGGAGGGTCAGTTCAGCATACATTTTATGTGCAACGAATTAATATTCAATTTTCAAAATTCACAGGAGTTTAATGGTCACCTGGTGACAATTACAACAACGAACAATAGTTTGCTATTCTTCAATACTCAATTACAACATTGCATAATACAACAATTGGTGATTAGCAATTCGCTATTTGTATTACTAAAGATCAATCAGAGGTTACATCTTTCGACAAAAAAAACAACCGTTCGACAAGTCAGATAAATTTTTTAGAATGAAGATTGTAGCTTTTCAAAGCACGTCATGTCCTCACAAGACGTACTTTGGGGGGCAAATGTGGCAAGGCCGGGATACCAAGGAATTGGTTGGAAAATAAAGACGGTCTATTCTGGAGATCGATTGTACATAGGTTTACTATGGATACTGACAAAATTTTCCCGAGTCTGGATCAAGCTATAATTGATAGGACATGACACGTAAAGCTACAGAAGCCAACATTTCAAATTTCAAGTCAATTGGAGTTCGTATGCTCAAGTTATGGGTCGATCAAATTCTGGGAGAAGAGCGTTCTGTTCGTATCCTTCTGTTCACATCGGTTCATTTCGCATCCATCGGTAGACAAGCTTCTCTTCGTACCCATCCAGGCAAACCCACTTCGTATCCATCCAAACTCACCCACTTTGCGTCCATCTGCAGTAACACGTGAATCCACTTCATATCGATCCACTGCTAAACATGCTTCATATCGATCGGCCATAGATCGATACGAAATCAACGCCCCAACCAATAAGCGATACGAAATGGCCTCTGAGTTATCGATACGAAGAATGTAAGTTCGTATCGATACGAAGCAATTGTAAAGGATCGATACAAAGTTGGGTGCGAGGGATCGATGCGAAGTTGAGTGCAATAAGCGATACGAAGGGAATATCCTGGGTTGGTATGAATGAGGCACATTCAAGTGGAAAACTCGGTCACTCGGCATAAAAAGTGGATCGATCCAAAAAGTTAGCGCTACGCCATCAGGCATCACGTGCCCAGAAGCGATGCGAACAGATCGATGCAAACCGAAGCGATGCGAACTCAACAGCCTTCAACAAATCCAAACTTGCATCGATCATAACTCAAAATCTACAAGTCCAAATGCCACCAAATTTTTACAGGAGCTTGCGTGCAACCTCAAGAATGTTCATGATCGATCTCAACTCGATTGGGCCAAATCTTGATCGATGCAAAATCCATTCGTATCGATCACGGATCGAGTTCAAACGACCGAGGATCGATTGCGTGGGCCCACCCACGTGAGGGAAGAGGTCTTCCGGGATCTGAGTGAGATATTTGCTGCCTATATCTATAAATAGCAGCCCAGGACCTACTGAAAAGGGACTTTTTTGGCTTTTCTACATCCAAACTCTGTCGAAATCACTATTGTACTCGAATTTTACTGTTGTAACTCGTTGTAACCAGTAAACAAAAATCAATAAAAGTCAGCCAATTCATAGTGGATGTAGGCCATACGCTAAACCACTCTAAATCTGTGTGTTTCTGTGTGATTTTATTGTTTATCGATTGGTGTGTTTGTTAGATCTTCCTCATTTTCCATTTATATTCTTCATTTTATCTCTTCAAACACATCCGAAGAGTGTTGTGCCTAATTTTGGTACAAACATTAATTATTAAGGTTGATAATTAAATAATTATGGTATATAATCAAGGTTTTGTAAAGAAAAGAGAAAATTATTCTTTGATTTTGTAGTAAGATTTCTGAAAAGATTTGTTCAACCAATGAAAATTTGATAAGGATATGATTTGGTAAAAAATTATCACTTTTAAAGGAAATAAATCAATTTTGCAGGTATTTATGAAAATACCATTTTTAACCTGCGATGGCTATCTCAACCTTTGATAGCTATTATCAACATGCAGTAGCTATTTAATTGTCAACATGCAATAGCTACCGGTTTATTCATGCTGGTATTTAAACTGCGATAGCTTTAAAAGTTGGAGATGCAATAACATCATATATTCAACCTTCGATAGCTTTTAACAATTAGAGATGCGATAACATCATATTTTTAGCATGCGATCACTTAATGTTTTGAATATGCGATAGCTATGCATTTTTGAACATGCAATAATTTAGTGCTTCCAACCTATATGATAACTATGCATTTTTCAATATACGATAGCTCTGAGTTTTTCAACTTGCGTTAATTTTGAGTTTTTAACATGCGATAGCTTGTTTGTTATATTCAATAGTTTGTTAGTTGATGTATGATGGCTTTGTTAACATGTGATGGCTACATATGTATTTTTACATGCGAAAGCTTTAGTTTTTGAAGTGAGACGACACATACTTTGACATGCAATAACATATGGATTCTGAAGTGCAGTAGCAAAAGTTTTCAATGTGTGATAGCACAAGTATTAAAAAGTAACATAGCCTATTTGTAGACACATAATAGTTTTAAACTCTATACTGGGCTATGTTTTCCGTGAATAAAAATATAGATTTTGTAAAGTACTTTGATAAGGTTTTTAAAAGGAAAGAAAAGATATTTTAGCACATTTTAAAGAGTTTTGTGAATGAAATTATTACTTAATTACATGTAATATTTGTGTATAAAATGGCTATCATATGAACATATGTTTGTGATGGATGATGTTACTATATGTTCAATTTTTTATCTTGATCAGTTATATTGCATATGATAATTATTAACATGTTGACATATATGTTATCACCCAACATTCGTAACCTTGGGAATGGGGAAATGATAACCGATTATTGTTGTTTCGGTAGTGGGTATGGTCAGACTAAAATCTTAAGTGAGTAGAATTGCATATAGGAGATCATAAAGGTCAAATTGTGTTACGAAGCTTAAACTGATCAAAAGACAAGACTCATTGACATTTTAAAACCAGATTTAAGGGTGGAGACTGGGGTAGAGTTGCGCCCTACCTTCTAACCATTAAGCCTCAAACTGGTCAGGTCTGCGATTCCAATGCGTAGGGCTTTGCTAATATCGAAGCTAAAGTTTGATTATGCATCCCGAAGAACTCGTAGTAGGACGCTTACCTATATTTTCTCCTACCATATTTAGAAGACCGTTGATATTTTTCTCTTACCTAACTCAAGAGACTAGTATTATTCTCTTCTAAATAGGCTAAAAGATTGTGGGATTATCTGGTATTTTTTGCATGAGTCAGCCAGATATGTTTTAATTGGCATTTGAAAACTAATAGGTTCATAGTGACCCTAGGAATACTATATCCTCGAATGGTCTATTTATGGAATTAGGTAATTATGGAAATGTGTGACCTTTTGACCTTAGTGGATGATAGACTATTTATTTCGATCCATCATGCATGATTTTGATGTTATGATTATGTTTTAATCATTTTGGTTGCAGGATATGTTACGATTGACATATTGTTTGATAAGATATTAGTGAGGGGAAACTCATTCCATGCTTTAGCGGCACGATCTCACTAATTATCCTTTTAGTTTGAGATAAAATAATATTATTTACACAAGACTTTTTGTTTGATACAATGTTTTTGATTTCCCTCTAAACTCTCGGATACTCAATTGAAATTAGGTAGGTTGAGAGCAGGGTTTTTCAAGTTTAGACGAATAAGCTTCTGGAGATGTGCAGGAGGTAGTTACTATTCGAGTTTATTTTCGTTGTGTTATTTAATTGCTTATTGTTATCTGATTGTATGTAATGATAGGTTTTATAACTGTCAAGTGTTTAAGACTTTGATTATCCAAGGGGGCTTCTTCATATGTCGCTCATTGAATTATATTGTATCTATCATTTTTTTGAATGATGGAATCATGGGGTTATGTAATTGAAATGTAACGAATTTGCAGATGAGCAAACAAAAACATTTTGTTAAAATTTGTAAATTCTTGTGCTCTTGATGTTAGTGATACAATAACCGATCTCATTTTGTCATTGGAAAACAACGTTAAGGATGACTATTACACTATTAATATCTATTTTCAAACCTCAGAATGTGGGATGTTACAACCTAGTATTAGAGCATAAGTTTACATAATACTTAATAGATTTTTTTATAAAATATATCCCAAATAAAATAAAAATAGTAAGTTGGGGAATGGGATAGCATTGTAGTAACATACTTGTTATTTGATACACACACACACTCTCCTCTTTGTCTTTGACCATTCTTCTATATCTCATGGAGACTCGTATGCAGATTATGAGAAATGGTATCAAAATTGGAAGACTAAACTTGGAAGGCAGAAGCAGCATAACTAATGAAAATGTTCAGGCCAATGCCATAAATGCTGACAGAACCACACCAGTGCCAATGCTAACACTAAAGTGCTTGCTGGAGCCAAACTTATTGATATAGGCACCATGTATCAGTTCTTCGTTAATATGATGGAAGCCGGAACAGTAGCTGGGTTGACTAGAGGAAATACTAGTAATGCATGAATGTTATACTGAAAGTGGTTGCTCGTAACAACTATGCTGCATTAAGTTAGGATTTT
The DNA here is from genome assembly GCA_030737815.1 of Allium fistulosum. Taxonomy (NCBI): domain Eukaryota; kingdom Viridiplantae; phylum Streptophyta; class Magnoliopsida; order Asparagales; family Amaryllidaceae; genus Allium; species Allium fistulosum. The sequence continues at coordinate 1,045,395,942 of CM060906.1, forward strand.
ACCAATCTTGGAGGAAAACCATTCTAGGGGTGGAGACTGTCATCAAAGTGGATGATTAGATTCTTCAATGGAAAGGATTTTTGCTGACTTTAGGCCGATCGATGATCGGAAAAGGAGATTGGCTTCAAGGTAGTTGCAAAGAGCTGCTATGTATTTGGTGGAATAGTGTTACTCTAGGAATACCGGAGGAGGAGCTTGCTTGGACTGACTTCAGGTAAAGGTTTGAGGAGAGGTTTTTGTCTAAAGCTTCTAAGTTGACTTTATTTAGAAAGTTTGCGGAGTTTGTGACGACCCACATTTCAGAAGGTTTAAATTGACAATAATCCACACATGTCTAACTTAAAAAATCCGGAATATAGATAACCAATGGGGTTAATTAAATAAAATAAGGAAAGAAGAAGAAATCAAACACAGAATCTCGCAGCGGAATGATAAAATATAATAATCAAATAAACAGTTCATGAAGCTGTTTATATTATACATTTGATTATAATTTATACAATATTTATTAGAATTATATATACAATTAGGATAAAAAAAATGCAGCAGACAACATGATGCAGGAATACTAATAGTAATAATATACCAAATCTTCGTCTTCGTCCTCCAGAATAAATCTTCAATAAGCTGAAAACTTAGGGCTGACCCTAGCGTAATGAAAAGACAAAACACTCGAGTCAGGACTAAAATATTCTTATGTGAGTCAAATCGATATCACATATAACATGAGTGCCGTGGCGTCAGAGATGTTTATGGGGTTTTACATCTCCTATCCGTGTATAACATGCGTGCAAAAACTCAAGAGATGTTACAGGATTTTCCATCTCTTAAGGATCCATCAAATTATTTATATATAGCAGAATACGCTATATATATAATGTCTAATCGGTTAAATAAATATTTTTCTTAGCGCTAAGGCTTTACATTGATCCTCCTTAACGCGTTTTTAAGCATTGTCGTACAATTTGCATATAAAACACCAGTAAACCCGTCAGTGGATAGGGATACGCCGTGATACGACAACACTAAACCAAAATCGTAGTGGTCTCGAATAAGGATAAAAGTATGACAAGGCACGTGAGGCAATGCCCAAGGTAGCATAATACTATTTTACCCTTCCCGACTGGTGGTAACCCCTAACGGCCCACCGCGTCGAACACTTGCAAAATCCGAGGGTGCGCACCAATCAATAACAATGTCATGATACTAATACGAAGAAGTGTGTCAGCTAGAGGTAGCTAACCTCATTGGCCGGTACGACTCCTATTTTAGTCATTTCAAATTGACACAAGTGTTAGGCCAATCCATCATCATTCTCTTTCTTCAAATCCAGCAAACGACGCCAAATCCAACCACTTCGTTCTGGAGTCTCCTCCGCGTACACAGTTGTTAAAGTGGTTCCAATATTGACAGAGGGTATACCAATAAGAGGCCCCGGTCTCTTTAACATCCAAACGTCGTTTTACACACCGGTTGGTACTTTTCCATTTCAAAAACAATTCATATTTGATATCAAAATATCATATTCGCTTCAAAATCAAATTCATTTCGAAATCATCATATTTACTCAAAATATACTATTTCGATTTAAAATCATGTTCGTCTTAATATCTTGATTTCAGTTCCAATTCAACATTGCTTCGAATTTTCATTTGGGTTATAACTTCAATTTAACCCAATTCGTATTTAAATCCATGATTTAAATATAAACCTTCTAGCCTTTGACCAGTTTGAATTTTAGAAAAATAGTTTGAAAATTTAAATTGTTTAAAAATAGTTTAATAATTAAAATAGTTTGATATAAAATGATTTAAGTATTTAAAATGTTTTATAAGGTAAAATAGTTTGGAAAATCAAAATAAAATTGAATAAGTAAAAAGGTAGATTTTAAATAGTTTATATTAAAATAATTTATTTGGAAATAGTTTCATAGTCAAACTGATTTAATTCCAAATTTCCCAATTCAAATCATTTTCAATTTCCATTTCCATTTAAATCGCTTCAATTCCGATTTCAATTCGAATTAACTTCGATTCCAATTTTAATTCAAATCAATTTCAATTCCAAATTAATCCAATTTCGATTTCAATTCCAACTAATTTCAATTCTATTCCAATTTGAATTAATTCCATTTCAATTCTCAATTTTAAACCATTTTGATTTATATAAATTTGAGTTCGGTTTCAGAATATCGATTTAAATCACTTAAATTAAATTTAACTTCAATATTCAATTTAAGATTCAAATCTTTAAAAATAATTCAATTCCGAGCCCAAATTTCAAAATATCCATTTAAATTACTTTTACTTGGATTTATTTCAAAGTTCGAGTAAGAGTTCAAATCTTTTTAAAACAAATCAATTTCCGGAATTCAAGTGGTTTCTCAACTATAACTTCAAAATTTCAAACCCGATTCTTTAAACAATTTCGCTTGACAAGTTCATTTTTAACATTCAAGCTCGAGTTCAAAAATGATTCCATTTCCATAAATTCTATTTTATTTCTTAAACTCAAAATCATTTAAATAATTTCAAATCAAATTTTTTAAAATCATTTAATTTAACCAATCTGTTGTCCGTATATAATTTTCTATCCTATGGCCAAGTGAATCCATTATTTCAATTTAATTTCAGGGATGGATATATATCATTTCCATCCAAAATAAATGTCATAGGTATATATCATTTCAACCTGTTTCTTAATTTATTTGAAATAATTTGATTTACAATTTTATATAGTGTAAATAATATACAAGATGATAACAAGATATATCAAAATAAATAAACATCCAAAACATCAATCAATAACATCCATCACAATCAACATCCAAATCAGCCAATAGTTCACAACAATTTCATAGTTATTAATATCAGGTAATTTACTGGCAATTAAATTCCATTTCAAATTTAACTGTTAATTTTAATACATACAGTCAATTCATATGTCAATTTCATTTTCAAATAACAGTAAATAAAATTAGATAACTCCACGATTCAATTATAACAAACATAAAAATATAATAGTACGTCGTGAGTGTTAAAAACACTCACCTTTTATTTGAACTAAAAATATTTCAGCTTCAAATAAAATTCCAATCTAATTTCATGCTGTAGATGACGTCGCTATGGTCACAACACAATTCGTTTCACTCGAAACGGTCCTCGTACGAACAACATACGGATAAATTAGCATTCGATTTTAATTAAAGCTAATTAACAAACTTAGCTAACTAATCTAATTAAAATTTAATACAAACCTCACAGCACTTCCGTTTGTTCCTCACGCAAGGTCGCTGTAGCACGTTCCTCATCTTCTTCCTAAATCGCGATTCGACCTCTCCGCATATTTTTTTTATTGCACTCGAACAAATCGCCAGAGCATAGGGAGCCTTTGCCAACCTTCCCCTAGACCGCCACTGCTTGATCTCCGCCAACCCTAACACATGCCAGAAAATGCCAGCCAAAGTCGCGAATGCCTCACCGCGCTAAGCCTCTGACCACCCTCGTGTGCCGCTCGTGAACGAGCATCGATGCAGCGCTCGAACCCTAATCGCGACTACTCTCCACGCAGATCTCGTTCGCGATGCCCTTCTTCCCAGGTTGCCTCGCACCCTTCGTTCGTTCGTTCTTTTTTTTCCCTCTCGATTGATCTGAACGTTAGAAGTGAGGGGAAGGAAGCGTACGAGAGAGACAAAATGGGTAGATGTGTGTGGGCTATGAGATGGTGGCTTGTGGGCTATGAAATGAAATGTTAGGGAAAGGAAAAATATCTATATTATTATAATTTACAATATCAAGCTATATAATTTCAACCCTAAACAAAGCGTGCCGCTTGACATTTGTAACAACCCGCATATTTGTCGATTTTATATTTAAATATTTCGTCGTTCGTCGGATTTTGGTCCGAAAAGCTACTTTTTGCAAACAGTCGAATTGGGACTCGAGACCACCTCCATTGAGTTCAAAATGTCGTTTGCGATCTTTTTGAGTGTAAGCTTCGATATGTTTGGAGTTAGGAGAATTTTGCCACTTTTCACTTAGGGCTTTGGGTTGGGTTTCAGCCCAATAACCCCACTTAACCTCCTACCTCTCTAACTCTTCACCCATTCACTCCCATTTCATTTCATTTCCTCAAGCAAACTGAAAATGGTGGAGAGGAAGAGGAATTAGAAATTACAAAACCCTAGTTCCATTTGCAAACTCTTGTTCTAGCTCCAAATTCAAAGAGAACCCATTGGTAAGCTTCATCTCCTTCTTCTCCAACACATTCTCCTTTCAATCTCAGAAATTTCCTAAACCTAAATTCGGGAAATGTTTCTCTTTTAGCTTAGATTCAAGCTTGTTAAGTTGGAATTGAAGAGTGATTGCCCTTGCCATCGCTTCAAAGCTCCTTCTTCATTGTTTTTGTGAAAAGGTGAGATTTTTATCTCACATCTAAGTCAATAATTATCTTCGATTGTTAGGTATGAATTCCTAACACTTATCCTTGTGCAATTCCTTAGTCGTTGTTGCTCGACCGATCGTTATCGATGTCGTTTGGCCATTTTTGGCCTAGGTTCAGGGAATGCCCTGAATAACAGTTTCAGCCGTCTGAACGTATGGTTCAGACGTCTGAATGGAATACTGGGAATTTTCTTCTCCCAGCATTCAGACGTCTGAATCAAAATTTCAGACGTCTGAATTGGTTCGTTTTGGACCAGAAAAGAAATAGGCTAAAAAGTGCCTATTTCAGACGTCTGAAGTCTAGGATTCAGACGTCTGAATTCTGTTCTGGAAAATAGTTTATTTTCCAGATTCAGACGTCTGAATTCTTGACCTCAGACGTCTGAATCTGCTGTGTTTTGCCTATTTGCCTTTGTAGCTTGAATATCCAACTCTAATCAAGTCGGGTTGATTCCCTTTTTGTTGTTATCATTTATTATCGGCCACTTTGTTAAGTCGCCCACCTTTTTAAACTTAGGTCGCTTGTCTTCACTAAGTCGTTCGAACCCCGTATAACTCTGCGTAGGCAATCTTATCCGAAAACCATTCAACGGAACTTCTTACTTTGATGGTTTTGGGAAATGATTTCTTTGGATTTTATTCACGCCTTCGAATGTTAACTTTTATAATTGATTGTTTCTACAATCACTTCTATGACTTGTCACTTTAAAAATATAAAGGTTTCAATACTAGTAGTAAATATCAAAACTCTTTCATCAAAAGGATTTCAACTCTATTTTCAATATCAAACTCGTTTATAAAACTGTTTTCCAATCTACTAGTATATATAAGCCTTTACTTCACTCGAATGAGAAATCGACTTAAACGACTTAGTAAAACGAGTGGTATGAAACGCTTGCGTTCACTTCATCGGTTAGCTCTTGGACTTGTTTGACTGAACCCTTTTCGTGACAATTTCCTAGTGAAGATTTGCAGCTTGTTCGTAAATATTTAAGTTAAGCAAGTGGTTATGGGACATGAAGCTAAACTCATATATTTACTAGCTTGGTGTGATTGACACTTCTCGCTGATCATGACGATCATTTTTATGATTTAGACTAGCAATGTTGCCTTTCTCGTCCGTGTGTTCGGACTTGCCTTTCTCGTCCGTGTGTTCGGACTTGCCTTTCTCGTCCGTGTGTTCGGACTTTCCTTTCTCGTCCGTGTGTTCGGACTTGCCTTTCTCGTCCGTGTGTTCGGACTTGCCTTTCTCGTCCGTGTGTTCGGACTTGCCTTTCTCGTCCGTGTGTTCGGACTTGCCTTTCTCGTCCGTGTGTTCGGACTTGCCTTTCTCGTCCGTGTGTTCGGACTTGCCTTCCTCGTCCGTGTGTTCGGACTTGCCTTCCTCGTCCGTGTGTTCGGACTTGCCTTCCTCGTCCGTGTGTTCGGACTTGCCTTCGGGCCATCCGTGTGTTCGGAAAATTAAATGGATAGCTTTCATGAGATAGCTTCTCGTCCGTGTGCTCGGACTTCCCCCTTTTTGTGATTTCTAGATTTCGTGTGTTGATTTCTGAATTTAATGTTTCACCAACTTTTACAATTGGCATTAATATGTATGTCATTTATTGTGGCTTGGTGAATTAAATAAAGAGTATGACATTATTTTTAATCTTTGAGAAGATTCTTGTGGTATTGATTAATCTCTTGTTGATTTTCAATTACGTACTTATCACAGTACGCTATTATGGTTATGATACGTTTTTGTCATATCTCTTATTCTATATCACTTTATCTGATATTTATAGCTAGACTGATCCGTTTATTATTTTCTTATAAATAATACTCGGGTCAGACTGAGATTTTACAGGTGCTTCCTCATGACTTCCTATCTGGAGCCATCATCCGACTTTTTGGCTAACTACTCTAGTTTAGTAGTTTTTGTCGTATACATTTGAGATTGAGACACCTTGATGTATACATATTCTGTTGTCTTGCACTTGTATCTTTTATTTTGTGTTATTGTGGATCTTATTTGACCACTACTCTGATGTACACTTTCATGTGTTGTATATTTATTCATATCTATTTCCGCCTCTGTGATATGAATTGTCTGTGACTGATTTATGTTACGTTTACTTCTATATTTGTTTCCGAAGATTATATATATATAGCCACCGTGTGATAGCTTTGTGTTTGTGTCGGTATGTCGGATTTCCTCCTTAAAGATATGCATTCTATTCTATCTGACATATCGGTGCTCGCACAAAGAAGTTACATGGATGGTCGCTCCTCAACAGCCTTATTCTCTATGCTAATTTACAGCACTACACCGTAGTGTTCTTGGTTAGCGTGGGTATAGAGGTGGGGCGTCACAACATTCATAATATGTTATCCCCATTTCGAACACAATGGAACTAGTCCCGAGGCCTAAGTCGATCGTATTCAGAATATAGCTTTTTGAAATCAATTTATTTTAATCGAATTCCTTAAATTAATTTCTACGCGTTTCAAGCTCTTACGGCCAAAACGACAAGTCTGATCGCTACGAAATTTGAAATCCTATAATAATTCACCATTTCGGATCCGATGAAACTGGTTTCATCGAAATCCGAGACAGTGGCCAAAATGGTTGTTTTTAACTCATTAATTAAAATAAGAAACTTCAAAAATCAATTAAACCACTTTAAATTCAATTTTAAAAGTTAATAATCTTCATTCATATTTAAATAAAATTTAAATCAATTTTCGATACCATTTTCATTCACATAAATTAAAGATTCAATTATTTAAATAATTCCAATATTAAATTTAAACAATTTAATTATCCGATAAATTACAATAATAAGTCATTAAATTTTATATTTAACCATTTTATTCAATAATTATATCAAATTCTATAATTTAAAATAGTTAAAAATACGGGTCGTTATAGAGTTGGAGCAAGGAGATATGATTGTGCTGGATTATGCAACCAAGCTTGATGAGCAGTCAAGGAATGGGCATGCCATCATTATAATCTATCTAAGAAGAACAAGAAGATCATTAGAGAATCGAAGCTAGAGATTGCTAGGGCAACTATGTCGCACCTTAGGGATCCATTTAACGTTGTTGTGGACATGGCTCCGAGGAATGAAGATGTAGTTACATCTTTGGGGAAGAACAAGCTTGTGGAGACTATGGATTTCCAAGGCAAGAACAAGAATTTTTTGACAAGGAAGCTCAGAAGAGTGGAGTTCCAAAGAAAGGAAAGTCTGAAGTGATTTGTTATAAATGTGATAAGAAAGGGCATTATGCTAATGAGTATGGTAAGAAGGTTGCTGATAAAAAAGGAGCGTGATGCTATAATTGCAACAAGATGAGGCATTTCAAGAGGGAGTGTCTTGGACCGATCAAAGCTGAAAAAGGAAAAGCTATTGCTTTGGAACACAACTTATGAACCAATTGCTGAGGAGAATGGAAAGGTTGTGTTAGGAGGTACACTTCTTATACATAACATACCCGTTAAAATATTATTTAGATACTAGACCATCACATTGTTTTATTTCTTGATGTTTATTTAGATAAGCTAAACCTTGAACCGACATATCTTATAACCCCTACAAGGGTTGTGAATCCGATAGGCGACTAGGCAACCATTTGGAATGACATGTGACCATGTAGAATTTGAATTAGGTCATAAACTTGCATGCAACTTGCATGTGTTTGACTTTGTGGATTTTGGGATAATTTTGGCTATGTATTGGTTAAGCTAATATGATGCTAGATATTTTACTAAGATAGAATGATATCCTTAAGACACTCTGATTGTCGTGATCAAATTATATACTCAGTAGAAGAATCGGGTTTCAATGTATGTTCATTGTTGGGTGCTATGGAAGGCACGTAGGATGAAATAAATTGGGTTTTTACAATAAGAGTATCCTATTATTTTTGAACTAGTTACGGGAATACTACCGAAACGTGCCATAGAGTTTCGAATAGATCTCTACCAGGAGCTGAACCCATAAGTAGACCACCTAGAAAAATGACACCTATCGAGACGAAGGAGTTAACGATGCAACCAGTGGATTTGGAAGGGAAGTATTTTATTAAACCAAGCAGTACACCTTAGGGACATGCAATGGTGTTCGTGAAGAAGTAAATAGGTCATTGAGGTTGTGTACTGATTATATAAAGTTAAATGAGAAGACGATAAAGAACCGATATTCTTTGCCAAGAATAAATGAGTTGTTCGACCAATCGAGTGATGCCCATGTGTTCTCATAATTGGACTTAGTAACAAATTTCCATCAATTTAAATTAGTGAAGGAAAGTATATCTGAACGACAGATGGTTCATATGAATGGTTTGTCATGTCATTTGACTGACTAACGCACATGCTTTCTTTGTAGAATTGATGAATTAAATCTTTCAAGAGTATTTGGATAGATTTGTGTTGGTGTTTATTGATGACATCTTGAAAAATTCTAAAAATGAATAGGATCATGAGGTTTATCTTAGAATAGTGCTAGAGACATTGACTCAGCATCAGCTAAAGGCAACGTTTTCAAAATCTCATTTTTAGGAAAGAGAAGTGAAGTTTCTTGGACATGTAATTTTGGAGAATGGATTGTCTACGGATCCATCGAAGATCGAAGCTATTAATAGTTGAAGAGGACAAGAGACCATAACTGAGATTAGAGGTTTCTTGGGGTTGGCTGGCTACTATCGGAGGTTTGTTAAAGATTGCTCTCATATAACAGCATTGATGACTAAATTAACAAGGAAAGATGTAAAGTTTGTTTGGACCGATAAATGTGAAGGAGCATACCAGAAGCTAAAACATTTATTTATCAATGCTTATGTGTTAGTTGTTCCAGATGGGAATGAAGATTTGGTGGTGTATACTAATGCATGCGGAACTGGGTTGGGAGCTATATTGATGCAAAGAGGTAGAGTCATTATCTTTGCTTCTCGATAGCTTCGACCACATGAAGTTCGTTATCATACTCATGACTTAGAGTGGTAGTAGTAATCTTTTCATTGAAGATGTTGATGCACTATGTTTTGGGAGAGCAATTCGAATTGTTTACAAATTATAAGTCCTTAAGGTATTTATTCTCCTTGAAGAAGTTGAATATGCAACAGTAAAGATAGCTAGAGTTTTCGACAACGTATGACTTTGGGATTGAGTATACACTTAGGAAAGAAAATAAAGTTGCTGATGCAATTAGTAGAAAACAATAGAATGTGGTATTGAAAAAGTTAGCAGAATGAAACGATTTAGATGCATTGGCTTCTTGTGAAGTTGAAATGGGGTCGATGGCCAGCTCTAGTCTGAGCAGCATAGTGCTCTCTTTTTTAGAAGTTCAACTAGTATTGATCGAAAGAATTGCTACGAAGTAAAGAGATGATCCAGTAATAGAGAAACAAATGAAGAGACTAGAAGCGGGAAATGAATTGATGATTTGATAGACTTTGCACTTGACTAAAGAGGTTGGTTGAGAAAGAATGGACGATTATGTGTTTCGAATGTGGATAATCTGGGGAAACAAGTTCTTATAGAATTTCATCGATTGAAGTTTACCATTCTTCCCAAAGGTACAAAGATGTACCAAGATATAAAGAGAAGTTTCTTCTAGGAAAGAATGAAGAGAGATGTAGGCCTACCGGTGAAGCAATGTATGAACTGCCAACAAGTAAAAGCTAAGAATCAAAAACAAAGTGGAGTACTTCATCCTTTAGCAGTACCACCATGGAAATGAGATTCTATATCGATGAATTTTATCAATGGTTATCTGGGACATAGTTGATAGACTGACCAAGAGTGCACACGTTATCCTTGTATAGTCGACAAGGAAGGAAATTAGCTTGGCAAAATTATTCACGAAGAATGTTGTGAGACTTCATGGAATACCAAGTAGCATAGTAAGTGATAGAAATCCTTTGTTTTCTAGTGAATTCTGGAAGTGCTTAAAGAATGTATTAGGTACCATGCTAAAGAAGAGTACCGCTTACTAGCCCCAGATTGATGGTTAAATGGAAACGATTAACAAGGTACTGGAAGATTTATTGAGAGCTTGTGTATTATACTTTGGAGGCTCATGGTAAGATCATTTACACTTAATCGAGTTTTCCTATCAAACTAGTATAGGAATGACACATTTCGAAGCACTCTATGGAAAGCCATGCAATTCTCCAGCATGTTGGTTGGAGATCGACGATAGACCAATGCTTAGTCTGGATTGGGTAAAAGAAAATACAGAAAAGATCAAGTTGATCCGTGTAAGGATGAACAAAGCTCAATCTAGGAAGAAAAGTTTTGCAGATAAGAGGAGTAAAGACTTAGAATTCTCAGTTGGAGTTTTTGTTTTCATAAAAGTATCACCAATGAAGGATATTATACATTTTGAAAAGATGGAAAAGTTGGCACAATTATATGTTGGTATGTTTCCTATTATAGATAGAGAGATGGTAAACTCGCATATCGTACTGAGTTACCGAACACTTTGGCATGAGTCCATAATGTTTTTCACATTTCTCATCTGAGAAAGTATGTCGTGATCCAAAGACTACTATTGAGCCAACGGTTTTGGAGTGTTTAATAGTGGAGCCCAATATAATCATTTGATGACCTATTCGTATAGTGGATAGAGAAACAAAGGAACTTAGAAATAAGACAGTCAAGTTAGTAAAGGTCCAATGGAGTGATGATGAACAAGACTGTACTTGGGAGACTTATGATAGGATTATAGAGACTCATTTTGAGTTATTTTGATGTATGTTCAATATTGTTATACAGACTTTTGACTAGCATTTTTGCTAGTGTTACTGATTTTATGTGCTTGTCACACATGCTTGCATAACTGATATGCTTGTTGTTTTACCTTATTGGAACTTCGAGGAAGAAATATTTATAAGGAGGGGAGCCTATAACACCCTTAATTTTTGTAGCACACTATTTTGGATATTTAACTAAAGGAAAATCAAAAAATAATAATATGGGTAAGTTAGGTAGTATAGGATTTGCTAAAATAATTAATCCACCCTTAATAACATAGTAAAGGTGATGGTTTTATTAAGAGGAAGAAGATAAAATTAAATCTAATCGAAGGAGGGTAAACAAGGAATGATTAATATTATATCATTCTCTTTGTCTTTGCTTATTCATTCATTTTCATTCTCTCAAACCAAAACACATGTAAGGAAGGCCACCATTAACATTATCATCTCATATCCAACACAAAAGAGGAAAACTATTAACAAAAGAAGATGGTTAAGACAAATCCCATCATTACATCAAGGTTAAGGTGAATAATATTGCCACCTCTTGTATGTTTGTTTTGTTTAATTTGGGTTTGATATGAAGCCTAAATTTTCATGTTGTGAAATCATGCATATGGCTTGGATAATCATTTATATGAGTTATGGTTATCATTTGTTAATTTTGTGGAATTTTCCTATAAGGATTTTGAGTAAAAAAACCATGGTGTTTGACCTCCAAATGCTTTGAATTTTTGATAATGTTGGGAATATTATTTTGGAGATGGGTTTTAAATTTTGTAATTGTCTGAAATTTTATGAATTTTTTAAGTTGGGAAAATTGTTATTTTTGAATTTTAATTATTAAAAATATGAGAAATAATTATTTTGTTCTGAAATTTTTATATGTGATAAAAGAAGGTATGGATTTTAGTGATTTTTTGCAGATTTTTCCCATACATTTTCGAATTACTATGAATTACTTAGTAAAGGAAGGATTTAATTTTTAAGGTTGATATTTAATTAATTATGGTATATAATCAAGGTTTTGTAAAGACAAGAGAAATTTTCTCTTTGATTTTGCTACAAGATTTTTGAAATTTTTTGTTTAACCAAAGAAAATTTGACAAGGATATTGGTTTGGTAAAAGTTATTGTTTATAAAGGAAATAAATCAGTTTTGTAGATATTAACAAAAATGTCGTTTTTAACCTATGATAGCCATCTCAACCTTTGATAGTTATTGACAACATGCGATAACTACTGGTTTTTTCAACATGCAACAACCTTGGTTTTAAAAATGCAATAGCTTTAAAAGTTATAAATGCAATAACATCATATTTTCAATCTTCGATAGTTTTTAAAAGTTAGAATTGCGATAACATCATATTTTCAACCATCGACGGCTATATGTTTAAACATGCGATAGCTTAATGTTTTCAACCAGTGATAGTGTAACGACCCGTAAATTTCAACTGTTTTAATAACGTAATTAGTTGAAATTTTGTGAAAATTTAAACGATAAAATTTTGAAATAAAAATTTAATATTTGGAATACGTCTAGTTAAACATAGCAACTGGTAAATTTTCGTCCGAAAATACGAAAGTTTATTTCGCGCGTAAATTTACTTCATTTTAATCAGTTAAAAAGCGTTGAAAATAAAATGTTTTCGAAACCAAATTATTTTTACATAGAAAAATTCTAAACCATCTTCTGAGCAAAATATCAGTTCGTCATTTTTCCAAATTCGGACATCTATTGCTTCGTCGTTCTTATTTTCTGGAAAATAGCAGCATTCTGGTACCGATATCGATTTTTATCGGATGATCGTACCACTGATATCTGTATACCGTTTTGATCGTCTCGTCGTACTGTTCTCCGCAGTATATTCGTTTGTGTGTTTTGTTGTCCGGCGGATGGCAAAATCCGTAAAATGTCGGATCGTATCGGTACTCATTCGAGTCTCTTTGTTTCCCGGAACCATTCAATTGTCTAACGTATAATTTCAATAGACATTCGTTATAAATACTTTCTGAGATTATCACCTGACCTTCACGATTCCCGTCAATTTACTTTGTGACTTCCTTATTCCACTAGTTTCAAAACTTATGTTCGTTCGTTTCTCACTGTCTTCTTGGCCTTGTTCTGAATAAAATATATAATACACCAATATTACTTTCAATTCACTGTTCGTTGCTCACAATTATTCACTCCCTCTCCTAGAGCCATTGCTCTCCCACCCTCGTCCCTGTAGGAATACAATACGTCTTGTATATATGTAACATGGCCTCCCAACCATTCCATTTTTCCCACTACCCTCTTTACCGCCGAACAAGGCATCCGTCACCCTTCGCCTTCTTTCCCAACCGCCTCCGACCTCATGCCGCCACCATCGCACCCACTGAGTATCGCCGGCATCCAAGCGTCGAACCCCACGCGGTCCGTGCTCCCCTCGCCGTACTGTTCACCTCCACCATGCGACAACAGCCTCCTCATCCACCCGCAAACCACCATGCCATGTTCCTTCTATCTCCACTACATCCTTTCCTCCCTGACCGAGCAGCAACCCCGCACCCAACTCCAAAGCTCCACCTCGCTCTTCCACGTGAGTCAATTCCGGCATCGCCTCATTTCCCGAGCATGAGTCAACCTTTGGCCGTACCTCTTCCTGTCGATATATGTAAGTCATTGGCGGTTATATTTTACTTACTTAAACTATAATAATCTGTAGTTATATTTATATAAAGTTATATAGGTTAGTTGATATATAAACTTATTGGTATAGGCAGTACGTAAGTGGGGATATATGTGTTTAGCAAATGTGTTATGTTCAAAATCTATTTTCAATGTTTATATATATATAAAGATTTCGTTTTTATGCATTTTATAAAGTTGAGTTGAATTTGTGACAGTATTTATATTACTATACATACATTATATTGGAGTCTAAGAAATAATTCGAGTAGTTGTACGTTAGGAATAGCAACTGTCGGTTGTGAGTTCAATCCATAATGGTTACCGTGAAAAAAAAAAAATTTATGTATAGTTTGCTGTATAAATTTTTAAAGTGAGTTTGGGCATACACATTTTAGTTGCATTTTGTTATGTATCTCAGTTTGAGATATTGTTTATAATATAATATATATAAGGAGTATATGTTGAGAATAGTTATATATAAAGTTTGGGCCTCTCGAGTTGTTATAGGCGAGCCGTCATCTATTAGTTTAGCTTAGGGGTTAGACACCACTTATTTTGAAAAGGTTCTGTCATACATATTTGATTTTATAATAATAAATATTGATTTTAAATGATATAAGTATAAGTGTACATGCGAGATATTTATATAGGTTGTATAGAAGTTTAAATAAAATATTGAATCTGTATTGTTAGGTGTGTATATATGGATTTTGAAAATTATGTGTTCATTTTAAATTATAAGTTGTATAAGGTATGTATATAGTATATATAGTTATATATATGTTCATTTATACCATCTACTTTCGTCAATTCGGTTTTTGATTTGTTTTCGTCTATTCGTATTATCAGCTTATCCGTTGAACTCGGGCCAATCTAGCTTTGCTTTGAAATCCACGACTGGATCCGTAGCTCTGTTCATTTTCAAATTCCTCTAGCCTCGAAAGGTGAGCACTCACTCACGATTAACGTTCTTTTATTTATTAAATTTGATTTCAATTGAAACGACAATTGAAATAGGCTGCTGTTAGTTAATTACACTGTTTTATATGCTATTACCTGTATCAGTTCACCTATGACATCTGACACCTTTATCTGTTAATTATTTAGGCAATGATAATACAGTTTGGCTGAAATTGATTGATTGTTGATGTTTATATTGGACGTTAAATTGTTAATGTTAAAATGATAAATAGTATGAAATTGAACTTGATATAGGATAATTAAATGTTAAATTTGATTAACTGACATTTGTATAATGTGACCCCTTTAACTGTTGAATTTATTGACACGTAGGATTTGTTTAATTACATCTTGAACCACTGAATGTATGTTGTTAAATTGATGATGGATGAAATTGTAAATATATGACAAGTGAAAAACCGTAATGTAATAATCTTTAATCTACATGAAATGATAGTGTAGATTCTAGAAATAATTATATTAATTCGTACAAATAACAATACGAATTAATACGGTTATTTCGGGATTATTTGAATTGATTATGTGATTGTTATTGATTGTTGTTATTGCTTGTTTATTTACTTTGACACCATCCCTGTTATCACACTGCAAGTTCCCTTTACTATGCTTTGATTTTGGAATTGAATTGGAATCGGGTTGAAATGATAAATACCCAAATTGAACTTTGACCTAGGATAGGAAATTAAATAAAACCCGATTGGTCAATAATTTGATTTAAAATAAAACGAAGATTTTATTTGAATAAATAATATGGTTTTGAAATGAAGTTGAAATTTGAATTTTTAATGAAAGGAAAATGTTAATATTTAAAAATCTGAAACAAAATATTAAAAAATGAAATTGATGAAAGAACGATGTTTAATTTGAGAAATGATTGAATTAAGTTTGAAATGATTTAATAATTAAGTTTGAAATTATAATTAAGTTTGAAATTATTAAACTTTGAAATTATTTAATAATTAAGTTTTGAACTATTTAATAATGAATTATTAAATGATTAAATTGAATTGAAATTCTTAAATAAGAAAATTGAACCTTTGAATAAGTGAATTTTACTTCGTAAAGAATTGAAATTGAGTTTTCTTTATTAATTAAGTTTTGGAAAATTATTTAAGGAAGTAAATAAGTGAAATTGGATTTCTTTAACAAAAATGAAATGTGATAATTTGGAATTAATGTAAGAATTGAAATTGGAGAATTGATTTGACGAATTTAGTTTAATTCAAAATTGTAAGTTTTGTTTTAATGAAGCTGAACTTAAGAATTGATTAAATGAATTGGAAATTTAATAGAAATTGTTTTGAATGAAAAGTAACTTAACGAATATTGAATGGAATCGATAAATGAATTTAAATTGATTTGAATGTTAAATTAAATTAATTTAAATGTTTTCGAAATGAAACTTATATACGAATTTGAATCAATATTTGAATTGTTTTAAATAAAGTTTGAAATTGAATTATAAGATTTTGAAATGGTAAGTTGGAAGTTTTGAAACGAAATTTGGAAATTGTTTTAGAAAGACAAATGAAATGTTGATTTACGAATTCTATTTGAAATTGAAATTGATTTGGTTTTTTTGAAATATATAAACGACCAATCGGTGTAATAATTACGGAAGTTATTAAAGAGACCGGGATCGGTAATGGATATACTCTCTATCTGAACCGAAACCACTTTAATAACTATATGCGGAGTGTCGATCCAGAACGAAGTGGATGGTTTGATGAACGCGTTGACTGAAGAAAGAGAACGATTTTGGATGACCCCTGACATGACTAAAACAGGAGCCGCGCCGGGCCATTGAGGTTCGCCACCTCTAGCGGACACACTTCTTCGTTACCATATCTATTACTTTTGTGATTCGATTTGGGTGCACCCCTCGATTATGGGAGTGTTGTTTCGCGGTGTTAAGGTAGTAGCTGCTATGCTCAACATCAGTCCGGATCACGCAACTACTAGTATCCTAGTTAGTATCGCCTCATGTACCTTGTCATACTGATTATCCTATTCGCGACCACTACGATTCTGATTTGTACCTTTAGTATATGGATTGCCCTCTGGTGACTTCCAGTTTTGGGGAAACTACGGTCTTGTATATGCTTTTGGGAATAAACAGGTTAAGAGGTGTATGGGCCCTGCTTAACCCTACTTTGATATCTTTATATTACTGATAGACATTATCTACTTAGCGTACATTATTACCTAGTAGATAGTTTAACGGATCCTTAAAGAATGGTTATTCCAAACTTCCTTTGAGTTACTTGTATTTCGATTGCTATTTCACTTGAGTTGGATTTATTAATATAAGAATGTTAATCCTGACTCGAGTGTCTTGTGTTTTTGCTTTACGCTCGGGTCAGACTGAGTAGTTCAGCTTTCGAGACTCACCTTTGGAGTTGGAGCTTCGCTTGGAGATCCAGCTATTTATCCAGCTTTCAGATATTCGATGATTCCAGTGATGTATTCTGATTTGTATCTGTTACTCTTCCGTTGTATCTGGTTTAACTCAGATGTATCATATTACTCTTCTGTTGTAAACTCTGATGTATTTTATATATTCATATAGTAGCTTCATGAACTACTATCTTTTTTATTTCCGCTGCAACTTATTACTCTGTGTCTGTGATCTGTGATTATTTTATTTACTGTATATGTTCAGTTTTGCCAATTTAAATTAACAACGCGGTATTTTGAGCAATTCAACTCCGGCATGAGTGTCTACCTATACACTTATAATGGATGCGAATGGTCCGAAATTCCGGGTCGTTACAGTTGGTATCAGAGCTTTGGTAGCTCTAGGCAAAACTGAACATATAGGGTAAATATATTTACAGAATCACTCTCATTCGAGTTTCAATCTCTCCCTTGACTCAATTCCTTTGAATTTTGGAACGTTCCCCTCGGTTCCGGAATTCATTATCCTTCACTATTCATCTTCTTTCAATTCTGGAGCACCCCATAACTCCACTTTGAATGATATCTATAATAGATCGGCGGTCTCGCCAACCTTCGAATGATTCGTGAAGGAGCAAAACTCCTTTACAGCTGGCATTTATTTACCGGAGATTTCTGTATCCTCGGTTTACGATGCTATCTTTCTCCTACTATACCTGAATTCCATCTCTTAAGATCGAGTGTTGATTTACCTCGGAAGTCAGCATCGATCCTATTTTTGAAGTTACGGACGACCGGTTAAGGTTGCCCGCGATTTATATAAACTTATCCATCGCCTTATTTTTTATTTAATTATCTCGTCTTTGTTCAAACCTATATTCGAATCGAAATTCTCTTTGATTTGAGTCTATCAGAAAAATTTGAATCCCTATCCTTATTTTGAAAATCCATTCCTGTATCGTCGAGCAAAGAAATGTATTTCTAAATTTATATTAAAAATGTTGTTTTCAAATTTGATAAACAAAATAGTTTTGAATGATTATATTATATATAAATATAAGTTTTTGAAATTAAATTGTTAATGAATTTGTTGTCTGAAATAATAATATTTGATTTTCATTTATTGTTTTGTAAACCATTGACTATTGCATAATATAAATAAATGAATTTATAAACTTGGTTATAAATTGATTTGGAATTTGAAATGAATTTAATTCAGAAATTTGAGAATTTATTAGTTTCCGGTGATTTCGAACTTTGTTTCTTTTAAAATTTTTTTTTAGTATATATTATTGGAAGTATTTTCGAATAGAAATCGTTTCCAAAGAATTTTAAAATGTTGAAATCAGTGTTCTTCTCTTTGTCGCTGGAAAATAATTTCGGTGATGGCGGCCGCATCATCGACATTCATTTTCGAGTTTCGAAGTGGAGAAACCATTCTGTAGCTTTGCTACAGATTTGTTTTGAGAAAAAAAATATTTTGATTTGAATTTCTTCAGTATAATTTGATTTATATATATATATATAGGTATCTTATTTTAAAATTTAATTCGATTTGATAAAAATATATTATATATATCTCTAAATTGTTTAAGTTAATCGGAAATCTAATTCTAAAATTTTGTTAAAGGATGATTTTAATTATAAATAAAACCAAAAATTTGGATTTAATATTTAAACTTGAATAATTGAATTGGGAAAATTTTATGTGTATATTGCTCAACTGCATTCTAATACAACTTACCTAAATCATGAATATGTAATTGGATAATATACAATATAAAATGGTTTCATAAATAAAATTTGAG
This sequence comes from Allium fistulosum, assembly GCA_030737815.1. Classification (NCBI taxonomy): domain Eukaryota; kingdom Viridiplantae; phylum Streptophyta; class Magnoliopsida; order Asparagales; family Amaryllidaceae; genus Allium; species Allium fistulosum. The sequence continues at coordinate 1,045,414,987 of CM060906.1, forward strand.
TGTTTATAATAAACGTTATATACTAAATTTTGATTTTAAAGATGTTAATAGAATTAGATAGGATAATAAGTAAACTCAGTAAATAATGAAATAAATTTGTTTTGAAAGAATTCAAAATTTGGTTTGAAAGAATTAATAAATTGGAATTTGATCAACATATGAAAATACCTTGAAATTTAAAAGAAATTAATAGATGTAAATTAATTTAAATCGAAACTTTTATGGTTTAAATTAATTTATATGGGTTAAATATATGTGATTAGATATATCAAGTAGAAAATTTTAACAATAATTTGGAAAAAGAAGAATTTAAATTGTGAAAATAAAATATGATTATAATAAAGGATTATTCAAATTTATGGTTTTAGAAATTGTAAATTGAGGATAATTGGATAATAAGATAATGAATTTAGAAATAGTTGGGATTGATTTTAGTAAAAACAAATGGATTAAATCAATTATTGAATATCAATTAATTTAGATTTGAATTTACATGGTTTAAATTAATTGTTATTTTGTATTTCAAATCTGTTTTTCTTTTTGGTTGTTTCTATTCTCCTACCTCGTTCCTTTTCGGGGACGAAAAGTTTTGAGTGGGGGAGAGTGTAACGACCCGTAAATTTCAACTATTTTAATAACGTAATTAGTTGAAATTTTGTGAAAATTTAAACGATAAAATTTTGAAATAAAAATTTAATATTTGGAATACGTCTAGTTAAACATAGCAACTGGTAAATTTTCGTCCGAAAATACGAAAGTTTATTTCGCGCGTAAATTTACTTCATTTTAATCAGTTAAAAAGCGTTGAAAATAAAATGTTTTCGAAACCAAATTATTTTTACATAGAAAATTCTAAACCATCTTCTGAGCAAAATATCAGTTCGTCATTTTTCCAAATTCGGACATCTATTGCTCCGTCGTTCTTATTTTCTGGAAAATAGCAGCATTCTGGTACCGATATCGATTTTTATCGGATGATCGTACCACTGATATCTGTATACCGTTTTGATCGTCTCGTCGTACTGTTCTCCGCAGTATATTCGTTTGTGTGTTTTGTTGTCCGGCGGATGGCAAAATCCGTAAAATGTCGGATCGTATCGGTACTCATTCGAGTCTCTTTGTTTCCCGGAACCATTCAATTGTCTAACGTATAATTTCAATAGACATTCGTTATAAATACTTTCTGAGATTATCACCTGACCTTCACGATTCCCGTCAATTTACTTTGTGAATTCCTTATTCCACTAGTTTCAAAACTTATGTTCGTTCGTTTCTCACTGTCTTCTTGGCCTTGTTCTGAATAAAATATATAATACACCAATATTACTTTCAATTCACTGTTCGTTGCTCACAATTATTCACTCCCTCTCCTAGAGCCATTGCTCTCCCACCCTCGTCCCTGTAGGAATACAATACGTCTTGTATATATGTAACATGGCCTCCCAACCATTCCATTTTTCCCACTACCCTCTTTACCGCCGAACAAGGCATCCGTCACCCTTCGCCTTCTTTCCCAACCGCCTCCGACCTCATGCCGCCACCATCGCACCCACTGAGTATCGCCGGCATCCAAGCGTCGAACCCCACGCGGTCCGTGCTCCCCTCGCCGTACTGTTCACCTCCACCATGCGACAACAGCCTCCTCATCCACCCGCAAACCACCATGCCATGTTCCTTCTATCTCCACTACATCCTTTCCTCCCTGACCGAGCAGCAACCCCGCACCCAACTCCAAAGCTCCACCTCGCTCTTCCACGTGAGTCAATTCCGGCATCGCCTCATTTCCCGAGCATGAGTCAACCTTTGGCCGTACCTCTTCCTGTCGATATATGTAAGTCATTGGCGGTTATATTTTACTTACTTAAACTATAATAATCTGTAGTTATATTTATATAAAGTTATATAGGTTAGTTGATATATAAACTTATTGGTATAGGCAGTACGTAAGTGGGGATATATGTGTTTAGCAAATGTGTTATGTTCAAAATCTATTTTCAATGTTTATATATATATAAAGATTTCGTTTTTATGCATTTTATAAAGTTGAGTTGAATTTGTGACAGTATTTATATTACTATACATACATTATATTGGAGTCTAAGAAATAATTCGAGTAGTTGTACGTTAGGAATAGCAACTGTCGGTTGTGAGTTCAATCCATAATGGTTACCGTGAAAAAAAAAAAAAATTTATGTATAGTTTGCTGTATAAATTTTTAAAGTGAGTTTGGGCATACACATTTTAGTTGCATTTTGTTATGTATCTCAGTTTGAGATATTGTTTATAATATAATATATATAAGGAGTATATGTTGAGAATAGTTATATATAAAGTTTGGGCCTCTCGAGTTGTTATAGGCGAGCCGTCATCTATTAGTTTAGCTTAGGGGTTAGACACCACTTATTTTGAAAAGGTTCTGTCATACATATTTGATTTTATAATAATAAATATTGATTTTAAATGATATAAGTATAAGTGTACATGCGAGATATTTATATAGGTTGTATAGAAGTTTAAATAAAATATTGAATCTGTATTGTTAGGTGTGTATATATGGATTTTGAAAATTATGTGTTCATTTTAAATTATAAGTTGTATAAGGTATGTATATAGTATATATAGTTATATATATGTTCATTTATACCATCTACTTTCGTCAATTCGGTTTTTGATTTGTTTTCGTCTATTCGTATTATCAGCTTATCCGTTGAACTCGGGCCAATCTAGCTTTGCTTTGAAATCCACGACTGGATCCGTAGCTCTGTTCATTTTCAAATTCCTCTAGCCTCGAAAGGTGAGCACTCACTCACGATTAACGTTCTTTTATTTATTAAATTTGATTTCAATTGAAACGACAATTGAAATAGGCTGCTGTTAGTTAATTACACTGTTTTATATGCTATTACCTGTATCAGTTCACCTATGACATCTGACACCTTTATCTGTTAATTATTTAGGCAATGATAATACAGTTTGGCTGAAATTGATTGATTGTTGATGTTTATATTGGACGTTAAATTGTTAATGTTAAAATGATAAATAGTATGAAATTGAACTTGATATAGGATAATTAAATGTTAAATTTGATTAACTGACATTTGTATAATGTGACCCCTTTAACTGTTGAATTTATTGACACGTAGGATTTGTTTAATTACATCTTGAACCACTGAATGTATGTTGTTAAATTGATGATGGATGAAATTGTAAATATATGACAAGTGAAAAACCGTAATGTAATAATCTTTAATCTAAATGAAATGATAGTGTAGATTCTAGAAATAATTATATTAATTCGTACAAATAACAATACGAATTAATACGGTTATTTCGGGATTATTTGAATTGATTATGTGATTGTTATTGATTGTTGTTATTGCTTGTTTATTTACTTTGACACCATCCCTGTTATCACACTGCAAGTTCCCTTTACTATGCTTTGATTTTGGAATTGAATTGGAATCGGGTTGAAATGATAAATACCCAAATTGAACTTTGACCTAGGATAGGAAATTAAATAAAACCCGATTGGTCAATAATTTGATTTAAAATAAAACGAAGATTTTATTTGAATAAATAATATGGTTTTGAAATGAAGTTGAAATTTGAATTTTTAATGAAAGGAAAATGTTAATATTTAAAAATCTGAAACAAAATATTAAAAAATGAAATTGATGAAAGAACGATGTTTAATTTGAGAAATGATTGAATTAAGTTTGAAATGATTTAATAATTAAGTTTGAAATTATAATTAAGTTTGAAATTATTAAACTTTGAAATTATTTAATAATTAAGTTTTGAACTATTTAATAATGAATTATTAAATGATTAAATTGAATTGAAATTCTTAAATAAGAAAATTGAACCTTTGAATAAGTGAATTTTACTTCGTAAAGAATTGAAATTGAGTTTTCTTTATTAATTAAGTTTTGGAAAATTATTTAAGGAAGTAAATAAGTGAAATTGGATTTCTTTAACAAAAATGAAATGTGATAATTTGGAATTAATGTAAGAATTGAAATTGGAGAATTGATTTGACGAATTTAGTTTAATTCAAAATTGTAAGTTTTGTTTTAATGAAGCTGAACTTAAGAATTGATTAAATGAATTGGAAATTTAATAGAAATTGTTTTGAATGAAAAGTAACTTAACGAATATTGAATGGAATCGATAAATGAATTTAAATTGATTTGAATGTTAAATTAAATTAATTTAAATGTTTTCAAAATGAAACTTATATACGAATTTGAATCAATATTTGAATTGTTTTAAATAAAGTTTGAAATTGAATTATAAGATTTTGAAATGGTAAGTTGGAAGTTTTGAAACGAAATTTGGAAATTGTTTTAGAAAGACAAATGAAATGTTGATTTACGAATTCTATTTGAAATTGAAATTGATTTGGTTTTTTTGAAATATATAAACGACCAATCGGTGTAATAATTACGGAAGTTATTAAAGAGACCGGGATCGGTAATGGATATACTCTCTATCTGAACCGAAACCACTTTAATAACTATATGCGGAGTGTCGATTCAGAACGAAGTGGATGGTTTGATGAACGCGTTGACTGAAGAAAGAGAACGATTTTGGATGACCCCTGACATGACTAAAACAGGAGCCGCGCCGGGCCATTGAGGTTCGCCACCTCTAGCGGACACACTTCTTCGTTACCATATCTATTACTTTTGTGATTCGATTTGGGTGCACCCCTCGATTATGGGAGTGTTGTTTCGCGGTGTTAAGGTAGTAGCTGCTATGCTCAACATCAGTCCGGATCACGCAACTACTAGTATCCTAGTTGGTATCGCCTCATGTACCTTGTCATACTGATTATCCTATTCGCGACCACTACGATTCTGATTTGTACCTTTAGTATATGGATTGCCCTCTGGTGACTTCCGGTTTTGGGGAAACTACGGTCTTGTATATGCTTTTGGGAATAAACAGGTTAAGAGGTGTATGGGCCCTGCTTAACCCTACTTTGATATCTTTATATTACTGATAGACATTATCTACTTAGCGTACATTACTACCTAGTAGATAGTTTAACGGATCCTTAAAGAATGGTTATTCCAAACTTCCTTTGAGTTACTTGTATTTCGATTGCTATTTCACTTGAGTTGGATTTATTAATATAAGAATGTTAATCCTGACTCGAGTATCTTGTGTTTTTGCTTTACGCTCGGGTCAGACTGAGTAGTTCAGCTTTCGAGACTCACCTTTGGAGTTGGAGCTTCGCTTGGAGATCCAGCTATTTATCCAGCTTTCAGATATTCGATGATTCCAGTGATGTATTCTGATTTGTATCTGTTACTCTTCCGTTGTATCTGGTTTAACTCAGATGTATCATATTACTCTTCTGTTGTAAACTCTGATGTATTTTATATATTCATATAGTAGCTTCATGAACTACTATCTTTTTTATTTCCGCTGCAACTTATTACTCTGTGTCTGTGATCTGTGATTATTTTATTTACTGTATATGTTCAGTTTTGCCAATTTAAATTAACAACGCGGTATTTTGAGCAATTCAACTCCGGCATGAGTGTCTACCTATACACTTATAATGGATGCGAATGGTCCGAAATTCCGGGTCGTTACAGTTGGTATCAGAGCTTTGGTAGCTCTAGGCAAAACTGAACATATAGGGTAAATATATTTACAGAATCACTCTCATTCGAGTTTCAATCTCTCCCTTGACTCAATTCCTTTGAATTTTGGAACGTTCCCCTCGGTTCCGGAATTCATTATCCTTCACTATTCATCTTCTTTCAATTCTGGAGCACCCCATAACTCCACTTTGAATGATATCTATAATAGATCGGCGGTCTCGCCAACCTTCGAATGATTCGTGAAGGAGAAAAACTCCTTTACAGCTGGCATTTATTTACCGGAGATTTCTGTATCCTCGGTTTACGATGCTATCTTTCTCCTACTATACCTGAATTCCATCTCTTAAGATCGAGTGTTGATTTACCTCGGAAGTCAGCATCGATCCTATTTTTGAAGTTACGGACGACCGGTTAAGGTTGCCCGCGATTTATATAAACTTATCCATCGCCTTATTTTTTATTTAATTATCTCGTCTTTGTTCAAACCTATATTCGAATCGAAATTCTCTTTGATTTGAGTCTATCAGAAAAATTTGAATCCCTATCCTTATTTTGAAAATCCATTCCTGTATCGTCGAGCAAAGAAATGTATTTCTAAATTTATATTAAATATGTTGTTTTCAAATTTGATAAACAAAATAGTTTTGAATGATTATATTATATATAAATATAAGTTTTTGAAATTAAATTGTTAATGAATTTGTTGTCTGAAATAATAATATTTGATTTTCATTTATTGTTTTGTAAACCATTGACTATTGCATAATATAAATAAATGAATTTATAAACTTGGTTATAAATTGATTTGGAATTTGAAATGAATTTAATTCAGAAATTTGAGAATTTATTAGTTTCCGGTGATTTCGAACTTTGTTTCTTTTAAAATTTTTTTTTAGTATATATTATTGGAAGTATTTTCGAATAGAAATCGTTTCCAAAGAATTTTAAAATGTTGAAATCAGTGTTCTTCTCTTTGTCGCTGGAAAATAATTTCGGTGAAGGCGGCCGCATCATCGACATTCATTTTCGAGTTTCGAAGTGGAGAAACCATTCTGTAGCTTTGCTACAGATTTGTTTTGAGAAAAAAAATATTTTGATTTGAATTTCTTCAGTATAATTTGATTTATATATATATATAGGTATCTTATTTTAAAATTTAATTCGATTTGATAAAAATATATTATATATATCTCTAAATTGTTTAAGTTAATCGGAAATCTAATTCTAAAATTTTGTTAAAGGATGATTTTAATTATAAATAAAACCAAAAATTTGGATTTAATATTTAAACTTGAATAATTGAATTGGGAAAATTTTATGTGTATATTGCTCAACTGCATTCTAATACAACTTACCTAAATCATGAATATGTAATTGGATAATATACAATATAAAATGGTTTCATAAATAAAATTTGAGTGTTTATAATAAACGTTATATACTAAATTTTGATTTTAAAGATGTTAATAGAATTAGATAGGATAATAAGTAAACTCAGTAAATAATGAAATAAATTTGTTTTGAAAGAATTCAAAATTTGGTTTGAAAGAATTAATAAATTGGAATTTGATCAACATATGAAAATACCTTGAAATTTAAAAGAAATTAATAGATGTAAATTAATTTAAATCGAAACTTTTATGGTTTAAATTAATTTATATGGGTTAAATATATGTGATTAGATATATCAAGTAGAAAATTTTAACAATAATTTGGAAAAAGAATAATTTAAATTGTGAAAATAAAATATGATTATAATAAAGGATTATTCAAATTTATGGTTTTAGAAATTGTAAATTGAGGATAATTGGATAATAAGATAATGAATTTAGAAATAGTTGGGATTGATTTTAGTAAAAACAAATGGATTAAATCAATTATTGAATATCAATTAATTTAGATTTGAATTTACATGGTTTAAATTAATTGTTATTTTGTATTTCAAATCTGTTTTTCTTTTTGGTTGTTTCTATTCTCCTACCTCGTTCCTTTTCGGGGACGAAAAGTTTTGAGTGGGGGAGAGTGTAACGACCCGTAAATTTCAACTATTTTAATAACGTAATTAGTTGAAATTTTGTGAAAATTTAAACGATAAAATTTTGAAATAAAAATTTAATATTTGGAATACGTCTAGTTAAACATAGCAACTGGTAAATTTTCGTCCGAAAATACGAAAGTTTATTTCGCGCGTAAATTTACTTCATTTTAATCAGTTAAAAAGCGTTGAAAATAAAATGTTTTCGAAACCAAATTATTTTTACATAGAAAATTCTAAACCATCTTCTGAGCAAAATATCAGTTCGTCATTTTTCCAAATTCGGACATCTATTGCTCCGTCGTTCTTATTTTCTGGAAAATAGCAGCATTCTGGTACCGATATCGATTTTTATCGGATGATCGTACCACTGATATCTGTATACCGTTTTGATCGTCTCGTCGTACTGTTCTCCGCAGTATATTCGTTTGTGTGTTTTGTTGTCCGGCGGATGGCAAAATCCGTAAAATGTCGGATCGTATCGGTACTCATTCGAGTCTCTTTGTTTCCCGGAACCATTCAATTGTCTAACGTATAATTTCAATAGACATTCGTTATAAATACTTTCTGAGATTATCACCTGACCTTCACGATTCCCGTCAATTTACTTTGTGACTTCCTTATTCCACTAGTTTCAAAACTTATGTTCGTTCGTTTCTCACTGTCTTCTTGGCCTTGTTCTGAATAAAATATATAATACACCAATATTACTTTCAATTCACTGTTCGTTGCTCACAATTATTCACTCCCTCTCCTAGAGCCATTGCTCTCCCACCCTCGTCCCTGTAGGAATACAATACGTCTTGTATATATGTAACATGGCCTCCCAACCATTCCATTTTTCCCACTACCCTCTTTACCGCCGAACAAGGCATCTGTCACCCTTCGCCTTCTTTCCCAACCGCCTCCGACCTCATGCCGCCACCATCGCACCCACTGAGTATCGCCGGCATCCAAGCGTCGAACCCCACGCGGTCCGTGCTCCCCTCGCCGTACTGTTCACCTCCACCATGCGACAACAGCCTCCTCATCCACCCGCAAACCACCATGCCATGTTCCTTCTATCTCCACTACATCCTTTCCTCCCTGACCGAGCAGCAACCCCGCACCCAACTCCAAAGCTCCACCTCGCTCTTCCACGTGAGTCAATTCCGGCATCGCCTCATTTCCCGAGCATGAGTCAACCTTTGGCCGTACCTCTTCCTGTCGATATATGTAAGTCATTGGCGGTTATATTTTACTTACTTAAACTATAATAATCTGTAGTTATATTTATATAAAGTTATATAGGTTAGTTGATATATAAACTTATTGGTATAGGCAGTACGTAAGTGGGGATATATGTGTTTAGCAAATGTGTTATGTTCAAAATCTATTTTCAATGTTTATATATATATAAAGATTTCGTTTTTATGCATTTTATAAAGTTGAGTTGAATTTGTGACAGTATTTATATTACTATACATACATTATATTGGAGTCTAAGAAATAATTCGAGTAGTTGTACGTTAGGAATAGCAACTGTCGGTTGTGAGTTCAATCCATAATGGTTACCGTGAAAAAAAAAAAATTTATGTATAGTTTGCTGTATAAATTTTTAAAGTGAGTTTGGGCATACACATTTTAGTTGCATTTTGTTATGTATCTCAGTTTGAGATATTGTTTATAATATAATATATATAAGGAGTATATGTTGAGAATAGTTATATATAAAGTTTGGGCCTCTCGAGTTGTTATAGGCGAGCCGTCATCTATTAGTTTAGCTTAGGGGTTAGACACCACTTATTTTGAAAAGGTTCTGTCATACATATTTGATTTTATAATAATAAATATTGATTTTAAATGATATAAGTATAAGTGTACATGCGAGATATTTATATAGGTTGTATAGAAGTTTAAATAAAATATTGAATCTGTATTGTTAGGTGTGTATATATGGATTTTGAAAATTATGTGTTCATTTTAAATTATAAGTTGTATAAGGTATGTATATAGTATATATAGTTATATATATGTTCATTTATACCATCTACTTTCGTCAATTCGGTTTTTGATTTGTTTTCGTCTATTCCTATTATCAGCTTATCCGTTGAACTCGGGCCAATCTAGCTTTGCTTTGAAATCCACGACTGGATCCGTAGCTCTGTTCATTTTCAAATTCCTCTAGCCTCGAAAGGTGAGCACTCACTCACGATTAACGTTCTTTTATTTATTAAATTTGATTTCAATTGAAACGACAATTGAAATAGGCTGCTGTTAGTTAATTACACTGTTTTATATGCTATTACCTGTATCAGTTCACCTATGACATCTGACACCTTTATCTGTTAATTATTTAGGCAATGATAATACAGTTTGGCTGAAATTGATTGATTGTTGATGTTTATATTGGACGTTAAATTGTTAATGTTAAAATGATAAATAGTATGAAATTGAACTTGATATAGGATAATTAAATGTTAAATTTGATTAACTGACATTTGTATAATGTGACCCCTTTAACTGTTGAATTTATTGACACGTAGGATTTGTTTAATTACATCTTGAACCACTGAATGTATGTTGTTAAATTGATGATGGATGAAATTGTAAATATATGACAAGTGAAAAACCGTAATGTAATAATCTTTAATCTACATGAAATGATAGTGTAGATTCTAGAAATAATTATATTAATTCGTACAAATAACAATACGAATTAATACGGTTATTTCGGGATTCTTTGAATTGATTATGTGATTGTTATTGATTGTTGTTATTGCTTGTTTATTTACTTTGACACCATCCCTGTTATCACACTGCAAGTTCCCTTTACTATGCTTTGATTTTGGAATTGAATTGGAATCGGGTTGAAATGATAAATACCCAAATTGAACTTTGACCTAGGATAGGAAATTAAATAAAACCCGATTGGTCAATAATTTGATTTAAAATAAAACGAAGATTTTATTTGAATAAATAATATGGTTTTGAAATGAAGTTGAAATTTGAATTTTTAATGAAAGGAAAATGTTAATATTTAAAAATCTGAAACAAAATATTAAAAAATGAAATTGATGAAAGAACGATGTTTAATTTGAGAAATGATTGAATTAAGTTTGAAATGATTTAATAATTAAGTTTGAAATTATAATTAAGTTTGAAATTATTAAACTTTGAAATTATTTAATAATTAAGTTTTGAACTATTTAATAATGAATTATTAAATGATTAAATTGAATTGAAATTCTTAAATAAGAAAATTGAACCTTTGAATAAGTGAATTTTACTTCGTAAAGAATTGAAATTGAGTTTTCTTTATTAATTAAGTTTTGGAAAATTATTTAAGGAAGTAAATAAGTGAAATTGGATTTCTTTAACAAAAATGAAATGTGATAATTTGGAATTAATGTAAGAATTGAAATTGGAGAATTGATTTGACGAATTTAGTTTAATTCAAAATTGTAAGTTTTGTTTTAATGAAGCTGAACTTAAGAATTGATTAAATGAATTGGAAATTTAATAGAAATTGTTTTGAATGAAAAGTAACTTAACGAATATTGAATGGAATCGATAAATGAATTTAAATTGATTTGAATGTTAAATTAAATTAATTTAAATGTTTTCGAAATGAAACTTATATACGAATTTGAATCAATATTTGAATTGTTTTAAATAAAGTTTGAAATTGAATTATAAGATTTTGAAATGGTAAGTTGGAAGTTTTGAAACGAAATTTGGAAATTGTTTTAGAAAGACAAATGAAATGTTGATTTACGAATTCTATTTGAAATTGAAATTGATTTGGTTTTTTTGAAATATATAAACGACCAATCGGTGTAATAATTACGGAAGTTATTAAAGAGACCGGGATCGGTAATGGATATACTCTCTATCTGAACCGAAACCACTTTAATAACTATACGCGGAGTGTCGATCCAGAACGAAGTGGATGGTTTGATGAACGCGTTGACTGAAGAAAGAGAACGATTTTGGATGACCCCTGACATGACTAAAACAGGAGCCGCGCCGGGCCATTGAGGTTCGCCACCTCTAGCAGACACACTTCTTCGTTACCATATCTATTACTTTTGTGATTCGATTTGGGTGCACCCCTCGATTATGGGAGTGTTGTTTCGCGGTGTTGAGGTAGTAGCTGCTATGCTCAACATCAGTCCGGATCACGCAACTACTAGTATCCTAGTTGGTATCGCCTCATGTACCTTGTCATACTGATTATCCTATTCGCGACCACTACGATTCTGATTTGTACCTTTAGTATATGGATTGCCCTCTGGTGACTTTCGGTTTTGGGAAACTACGGTCTTGTATATGCTTTTGGGAATAAACAGGTTAAGAGGTGTATGGGCCCTGCTTAACCCTACTTTGATATCTTTATATTACTGATAGACATTATCTACTTAGCGTACATTACTACCTAGTAGATAGTTTAACGGATCCTTAAAGAATGGTTATTCCAAACATCCTTTGAGTTACTTGTATTTCGATTGCTATTTCACTTGAGTTGGATTTATTAATATAAGAATGTTAATCCTGACTCGAGTGTCTTGTGTTTTTGCTTTACGCTCGGGTCAGACTGAGTAGTTCAGCTTTCGAGACTCACCTTTGGAGTTGGAGCTTCGCTTGGAGATCCAGCTATTTATCCAGCTTTCAGATATTCGATGATTCCAGTGATGTATTCTGATTTGTATCTGTTACTCTTCCGTTGTATCTGGTTTAACTCAGATGTATCATATTACTCTTCTGTTGTAAACTCTGATGTATTTTATATATTCATATAGTAGCTTCATGAACTACTATCTTTTTTATTTCCGCTGCAACTTATTACTCTGTGTCTGTGATCTGTGATTATTTTATTTACTGTATATGTTCAGTTTTGCCAATTTAAATTAACAACGCGGTATTTTGAGCAATTCAACTCCGGCATGAGTGTCTACCTATACACTTATAATGGATGCGAATGGTCCGAAATTCCGGGTCGTTACAGATAGCTATGTATTTTTCATCATGCGATAGTTAGTGCTTTCAACCTACGATAGCTATGCATTTTTCAACATACGATAGCTTTGAGTTTTTCAACATGCAATAGCTTTGAGTTTTTAACATGCGATAGCTTGTTTGGTTGATATTCGATAGCTTGGTCGGTTAATGTTTAATAGCTTTGTTAACATGTGATGGCTACCTGCATGTGGACATGGAGTAGCTTTAGTTTTTGAAGGGCAATAACACAAACTTTTGACACGTGATGGCGTATGGATTTTGAAGTGCGGTAGCATAAGTATTCAATGTACGATAGAATAAGCGTTTGTTAAGTAAGATAATCTTGTTGACGTACAATAGTTTTTAACTCTATATTGGGCTATGTTTTCCTTGACCAAAAATATAGTTTTTGTAAAGTATCTTGACAAGATTTTTAAAAGGAAAGAACAGATATTTTAACACATTTTACAGAGTTTTGCGGAGGAAATCATTACTTAGTTCGAAGTAATTTTTGTGTATAAAATGACTATCATATGAGCATATGTTTATGTTGGATGATGATCATAAATGTTCAATTTTGCATCTTGATCAGTTATATTGCATATGTTAATTATTGGCATGCTCACTTATATGTTATCACCCAACATTCAAAACCTTAGGAATGGGGAATTGATGATTGATTAGGGTTGTTCTAGTGGTGGGTATGGTCAGACTAAACTCTTGAGTGAGTAGAATTGCATCCACGTAAGCCTGAAGATAAAATTGTGTTAGGATGCCCGAACTGATCAAAATAAAGGATCATTGATATTTTAAAACCAGATTTAAAGGTGGGGACTAGGGTAGGGTTGCTCTCTACCTTCCAACCATTAAGCCCCTAGTTGGTCAGGTCTGCGATTCCAGTGCGTAGGGCTTTGCCGATATTGAGGCTAAAAATTATAGTTTGCTTCCAAGGGAACTCGTAGCAAAGACGCTTACCTATATTTTCTCTTACCGTATTTTGGAGATCGTTGTTATTTTCTCCTACCATATTTAGGAGACCATTCATTTTTTCTCCTATCGAACTTAGGAGAACATTGTTATTGCAACAACCCGAATTCCAGTGGATCCGGATTTTTCACAAAAATGCTAAAATCCAAGCCCACTGAAGCCCGAGTTGGGTATCTGGTATCCTGCAAATAGGCAAAGATAAATATATCAGAGCTCAAATAAATATCTCACAACAGAACTGACTAAAATATAATAGTAAGTAAATACTCACCAAGGTAATAACACTTTCTAAACAAGTGTCACAAAGCTGGAAAATCCCTGCCATCTATCTAACCTGTGGGATGATATGAGGAGGGGTCAGAACTAAAGTTCTGGTGAAGGGACAAATTATACACTTCTAAGCATAATTCTACATATACCGTTCTATTTCCATTTTCGTTATATTAGGTTTATTGGGTTTATAATACTCTTGCCTCTGTGCATGAATCGTACCCATCTACTCCTAGTAGATTAAGACCTAATAACCAATATATATATATATATATATTTATATATATATATATATGTAGCTACACACCCGAAGATCGCATCGGTCCTAGGTACTTCCTATAGTACCTTTAGTATCCTCCTTGAAAAGGACTCTATCGTCTCGCTACTAGAGCGTACTGTAACTACATCTATAAAGGACAGCTTCAAGAGGCCTACAATACAGATGTTCCGTCGTCTACTATGAAAACGTGAAACTGAATCCGCACTAGCTTATACTAATGCTCGGATATCCACAATGTACCACCCAGTGCGTACCTTGAGGACTACACGTAATCATTATGTCTACTCCCTGAATTCTGCCAACAAGATCTACCTTGTACGAAACTCAGTCGGGGATTTTCTAAATCTGTAAAGGTCCGCTTCGTTAGGCCTACAATACAGATATTCTACTTGGTCTGTCTCTTTTCTCATTGTGGCTATGGCCCCACGCAGCCCCCCTCAACTAATCGAAAGACCTTTCAAGAGCTAAGTGGCTATGCCCTACTGCAAACAATCTAAACATCCAATTGGATGTGCCCCTCATCCCATGTCTCGCTAGTGAAAGAATCATTAGCCTGCTAGTTTAACTCTAGTCTTTCCCGAACTCACTTTGACTGATGATGGTTGATCTCCGCATGCGACTATCCTTTTGGGTCCTGCCCACTATAACCTACTCGCAAACTAGAGTACTGTGTCATACGAATATCCTACTCCATTATCAACCTTTTGACTGCCTACAAAGGTCCGCTTCGTTAGGCCTGCAACGCAAAAGCAGTCAAGGCATACTCTCTTGATGGAACACCTACAGGCCTGCCTCCGGGGGTGCAGCTTCGTTAGGCCTACCCCAGAGGGCCATCCTAGAGTATCCTCACAACCTGTTAAAGTCTCGCACTTCCTTCTAACCCAAAATAACTAAGTTGGACGTGCTCTTTCTATACTAAAAATTTGCGATAAACTGCTTCGTTAGGCTCTTTATCCAGATTCTCTTTAGGGCTACTCCAAACGCACCTTACCATTTTATTAGACCCTACGTCTAATCTTTTATTATGCGTTTAGTTTACTTTTCTTATTCTGTTGGCTACTTATTTACCCTAATCAGCATGTTCAGCCCCACCCATGTGTGAGACCATCAGTCCTAGACCTGAAAGGAAATGCTGTCGGTACGGGCCACTTCTATTATTTTTGCTTATTAACTTAATCCAAGATCTAAGTTTGATAAAATAAGCCTCTTCTATTTCTTTCTTTCCAATTATAACCTACGTGTTACAATTATACTTGCAATTATCACTTTTATATTCTTTTCTTTCTTTTATAACCTACATGTTATAAATGTAATTGGAAGTGTCTCTTTCTATTCTAGTCTGTCTTCTTTTATTATGATATTAATTTTTTTTAGTTCTCTTATATTATATAATAGTCTTAACTTGGGATTACGTCCAACTGTCATAAGTTACTTATCATAATAACTGCTTTACTTTTTTACTCTATTATCTGCGCAATAAATGCAGATCTAATCACATTTTGTGTTTATTGTTTCTACTCTTGTCAAGTAATTAACTTGATTATTTCCTCTTCTTTAATTTCTTTAACGCTTCACGTTATTCTCTTTTATTCTAGGAAGTAGTTCTATTCTATTTGGTTGGTTACAAAAACTGTGCTAAAAATCCATTTCCATATTTTAATACTAAATAATGCTATAAACAATAACTCGTAACTGCAAGATATTTCTTTTATCGTTTCTTTAATTATTGGGTAATGCAGAATACAGTAATGTCTCTATTTTGCTCTAATTCCATTTTCCTTGCTTTTATTCTTGCAATTACGTTTATCGTTATTCTTACAATATTAAACTATGGAAATGTATTCCCTTTTCTAAACCAACCAACTAATCTATCACTAACTTCCAAATAAAGTTACTAGATTTTCCCCTTTTTAATTCATTTCTCCTGTTTTAACATAATTTACTGTAAATTTCTCGCTTTTAGACTTATGTCTTTCTCTATAATTTTTAAGCCTAATATTACTTATATTTAATTAAATTCCTTTCTTTTCCATATAAATAACATTTAATTATAAGTACACTTCTCTTATAAAATTTACAGTTTCAACATAACTAACTAGTAGAACTAATAACTGAAATAAATGCTGAATTAAATATTTAACCGGAATCTAACGATATTATATACCATAAACATAAAAGAGATATAATTTAAATCCACTCACCTGTCGTCCTTAGCTTTAATCCATGGCCTTCCTGGATCCCCTTCTAAGGTGTCTAATATTTTTAATAAAAAGATATTCTCCCTAAAAATATTTTCTATTTAGGGTTTAGCCTCAGGCAATGAACCCAATTGGGAGAAAATCTGATTGTGAGAAAATAGCTAGGCCTAAGGTTCTATTTATAGTGGAGTTTGGGAATCCCAGAACGTCAGATTTTTGGATTGAATCTGGTGCAACCACGTCACAGGCTCGCTGCGAATCGTTGGATCCAGAAAACAATGCCTCAGATTGCACAAAAATCAGATTACAAGACTTCGGCACGTCCCTCAACGATTTCTCGTCCAGGGCAACAGGCGGGTCGACCCCCGTGCTTTGTGGGTCGACCCGTAGGGTCTTACTTTTTTTTTTCGTTTTCTGATTTCTTATTCTTCTCATAACTTCTTCATATTAACTTGGATTTCGATAAGTTATATATGGAAATTGATCAGAAAATTGCCGCAGACACAATGGTATAAGTTTCGAGGCCATATTCTGACAATTCCAAAAATGCTTATTTTCACCATTCATTGTTATTTGATTATTTAATTATCTAAAAATGCAGGGTGTTATAGTTATTCTCTTATAAATGAACTTGAAGACTATGGGATTATCTGGTGTATTTTTTTTGAGTCATCCTGATAGTTTTTAGTTGGCCCATGAAAACTAATAGGCTCATAGTGACCTTAGGAAAACTGTCATTAAATGAACTATTTTATGGGATTAGGTGATTATAGGAATTTGTGACCCTTTGACCATAATTAGCGATGGACTATTTATTTTGACCCGTTATGCATGATATTGATGTTATGATTAAGTTCAAATCATTTTATTTATGGTTGACATATTGTTAGATTAGATATTAGTGAAGGGAAACCCGTTTCATGCTTCAACGGTAGGTCTCACTAGTTATCATTTTGGTTTGAGATGGAATAATATTGTTCACACCAGACTTTTTGTCTGACCTAAAGTTTTTACTTTTCTCTTAAACTCTAGGCCACTCAATTGAAATTGGGTAGGCCGAGAGCATGGTTTTTTAGGTTTGAATGAATAAGCTTCTGAGGACGTGCAAAAGGCAAGCTACCATCAAAGTTTATTTCTGTTGTTAAGTTTAACTGCTTATTATTGTTTTATTGTATCTAATGATGAGTTTTATAACCATTAAATAATTAAGACTCCGATCTTTTAAGAGGGGCATCTTCATATGTTGCTCTTGAAATTATATTTGTATTTACCATATTTTATCCAAATGATGGAATCATGAGGTTTTGTAATTGGAATGTAATGAATTTGCAAATGAACGAATACAAATATTTTGTCAATATTTGTAAATTCTTCTAATCTTGATGTTAATGATACAGTAACTAATCTCATTTTTGAAGGAACGGTGCAGGGTCGTAGCGGGTTAAATGGATGAATTTCAAAAAACATCCAATTATGAAGTCTAATTGAGTTTAGATCCAATAAAAATATTTTAAATAAAATCTTATTTTTTTTAAAGAGGCTTACCTAATTTAAATTAATTATATTATTATTAGCGTATCAAATACACTCATATGTGCATAATGCACATGCAATATGTATGTATTAGGTATATGGTTAATGTGTACGTGCATAGGTGTTGGGTTTACATCACAATGGAAAATTTGGCCCTTTATATGCACATTGCTGTCCAAAACAATTTTAAAGCATGTGCGCGTGTGCACACACATGTGTGTGTATATTTATTTAAATTTTATTTTTTTAAATCAAATCATTTTAACAAAGTCAATAATTTTGAAGTTCAAAATCCTTTTCAAAATATCAAATTTTAATAAAATTTTTTAAAAACCAGATCTTGATATATAAATTTAAAATAAAGCGTATATATAATATTAAAAAATTTAAATAAAATATCATAATATTTTAAACAACATATAATTTATTAAAATTATATATATATATATATATAACATTATATGGAGTTACACTAAAATAATCATTAGTGTGTGTGTGTATATTCCTTTCAGCATAATTTAAAAAAATCCATATTATTAAATCAAATTATAATTTTTTTATAGAATCAAAGTATTTATTTTTAAATATATATACGTATTGATAAAATAATGTTACTTTAAAACAGTTTTAAATATATTTAAAATATATAAAATTATGTTTTGAAATTCATTTTGCTATCGAATGTAGTTTTATACACATAATATTTTAAATTGATTATATATGTATGTATGTATAAAATTATATTTGCATTAAAAATAATTTTAACTTATTTTAAAAATTGTTTTAACGTTTTAAAATTAAAATATAATCATATAAAATCTATACATTTGAATATTAAAAAATCAGTTTAACCAAAGATATAATATATAAATAGTAAAACTAACAGATATGAATAAATGAATAATTATATAAAAGTATATTGATAAGGGGACACCGGCTTTGCATAAATTCATTCAAATAATATTATAGGTGTAAACTAACAGGATATAATATAAATCATATACAAAGGGATTATACCCTATTGAATGTCATCTGTGAATGTACTTTGATTGAATGAACAATTCCTAGATTCGACTAGAATTCGTCTTCAAATGTTGCAAAGATCCTGAGTACCACATCTTGAATATTATTTGATCCTGATGGGAACCTTTAATTTTTGGCTAAGGGTGGAAGTCTACATGGCCATGATTAGGGCTGTCAATTTCCAGCATGACCCGAAACACGACCCGAAACCCGCACAGAAATTAGCGGGTTGACCCGACACGTTTAAAACGGCAGGTCATTTTTGGATCAACCCGTTAGAAACCGTTTAATAAACGAGTGGGTTTAGGGTTGACCCATGAACCCGAATTTGACCCGACTAACCCATTTATGGGCTCGGTATTGTTGTATAATTCTCATTTTAGCTTGCACAAGAATGGTATTGTTATTATTCACTTATTCCTACACATTTGCACTTAACAACTTTTCATGCCCATTCCCATGTTTTCATGCCCATTCCCACTTAACAACTTCCCAAATTTTCATACCCATCTTAGCTTGCAATAAAAGAACGAAAACAATACCTTTCTTTTTCTCTAACATTCTCATCTTAGCTTGCAAAAGAAGGGTATTGTTGTCATTCACTTATTCCTACACATTCGCATTTAACAACTTCCCACATTTTCATGCCCATTCCCATTTCTTTATATAAATATTTTCCTTAACGGGTTACACAAATCAACCCGAAACCCACCCAATATATAATCAGGTCACCCCGAAACCCGCCCGTTTAATAAATGGGTTGACCCGACCCGTTTAAAAATCAACCCACACCCGAGTTGACCCGACCCAAACCCATCCCAACCCGACCCATAGACAAGCCTAGCCATGATGGAGGTAAGAGATAGGAGAAAAAGATGACAAATAGCGAGGGTTAAGGTGGATTTTATAGAGAGATCTAAGGAGAACTATTCTCCATAATTTTTTAATCCACCTTTTACCAAATTCCCAATCAAAATTCAAAACTTGTACCTCTCCTTTGAACCATTCATAGCTAGTCATGCATAGGGCATTTTGGGCCTCTATTCACCTCAAACCTGTTTAGTAATTGGTTACAATTAAATCCAATTAAAATGCGTATCGATATCGTATATCGATTTGTACATATATAACTTTTATATACACATCCAGTTAATTACTAATGGCACATAGAAAATTATTAATGACACCGGTACATTAAATTAATAAAGACTTAACATTTCATAAATATTAATTAATTTACAGTAATTATAAATTAATTAAATCGAGTGGTATTTCAAAGTATTTATCAATACAGTTGTGCGGTTCATGGATGTGAATTCAGTCAGTGATTAATATCGAACTATACATTGCTTATATGTCTTTATCTATAAAATCCAATTTCTCAATTCATGTGATATCTTGTAGTTACACCAATTCTCTTTATCAAAATTATATCACTTTAGGACTTATGGAATTTGATTTTGACCAAATTCCAATATCATCCACATTCAACTCGATTAATCCATACAAAAACTCCTTGGTTCAATAATAACAATCATTGATAACCATACTGCTTTAGCCAAAGACTTTGACTTTGAGTTAACTACAATTGACCTTGATACTAACATTATATAACCGAGTGGACAAATTTCCTATTGTATAGTGTTTCACTTTCAATGCTTCAACTCAGACCTAATTATGGTCGCTCGATAGTCTCCATGCCACGATTTAATTATATTCAAAGTGGAGCATCCAAATGAAGTTCAATTGTATTCTCAAGTCAAGAAAACTGTGTAATATCATCACTTTGAGATTCTCTATTTGACCTTATTTATATTAACCAATAGAAAACTCTCAAGTGATTCATTCCATAGTTATTCAATAACTGTAACGACTCGCCTTTTCGACTCCCAAATATCGACACTAATACATCCATGGTATTCTTGTGCCAAACACTTAAATGCCGGAAATACGAATTGTTAGGGTGAAATAAAAGAAAAGAAATAGAATAAGGAAGAAGGAACACGGTCTCAGAATCTCACAATGGAACGATCATATATAATATCAAAAGACAATATAAACTGTCATAAGATACTAAGTTTTTTAGAGTTACAGTAATCAACCCGGATAGTTATAATAACCCGTCCCCACAAATGCTGATGATATAATAGTAATGTAGCAAAAATAAATACTACGGTAGGAAATCATCCAGCTCATCTTTAGAACCTCCAAAGGGTCCACGGCTAAATTTGGAAATATACACGGGACGAACTCGAGCATTATAAGAAAATAACACCCAGATCGGTTCGGTAAATCAACGTAAGAAACTCAAGAAATGTGAGGGACATGAAATGGTAACTATTGAGACCGTATGAGTTCCCAAAATGGTTTCTCCTTCAAAGAAACTAACCATTTATTATGTTTAACATATAATGATATGATAGATAATTTCTAGAATATAGCACATAATCATATTAAATATTTGCTATATGAACACCAAAACAATAATAGGTATACAATCAATACCACTAAGGTGCATTCACATAATGGATTTTCCACGGAGATATCTTCGAAGAAGCCGAATCCAAACTCCATGATAAGGATCAAAAACTACCTTTCGAGCAACGTATATCTCTATATAGGATATACTTTAAGGTAAACATTACTGGACCACCCTCGGTGTGTGATCCGAGCTATACCAACTCCCGCTAACAGCAATCGATAAGCATCCGTAGAGATGGAGTTGATTTACATTTGAGGTTTCTAAACCCCCCTGGTCAACCTTCTCTGTTTTATGTTATTTCCTGATGTCAAGGCCACGTTCGGCATCTTTCACACAAGTCTTCATCACTCGAACATAACACGGATTCCCAAATGGATTCCTTTATCTCAAAAAGATCACAAATCGCTACATGGATTCAAGCATCTTGAACAAAGCTTGAACCTCCATATAGGTTCCCCGCATAAGTCCTCCGATGAATGCTAATGTTGTCCTCTCCCTTAGAATACTCCTCAAGATAGACAGTCCCACACGATAACATCGTTTGAAATGTTAACGCTGACCTCCCCCTTAGACTTAACCATAGGATTGAAAGGTCAACTCTATAACATTCCAATTCACAACCGCTTCCAGAACATAGATCGCGTATACGGTTTTGAAGTGGTTTAGGGTTCGAGTCATCTCATATAAGTACACCCTTCCCACTTATCGGATTCTCCAAAACCAATTGATGAATTTTCGATAAACTCAACTCCAGTTCTTTCGAAAATAAACAAACAATACATAAGAGCAGAGATCGCCTCCTAACTGTTTAAGCAGATGGATTTTCTAAAAGAGCAAGACGAGTGTGTACGTGCAATATAACATCTCCGAAAATAATTGTACCATATAGCACTCATATTTCTTCTAGATATTTCCAAAGTTATATTTGGACAATTTCGATAGTCGACTAATCGACTATCTAGCACAAGATGTGTGTTTATAAATGGAAACCAAGTCTAGCATACTTTCCATAAACAAATGAACATACAAAACACTATTAAGTCACACAAAGTACGATCAAGCCACACAAAGTTTGGTTAAGCTACTTAAGCAACTCCTGATTCTTTTTATTTAATTAATCCTTTTATTAATTCAAAAATCCTTTATTAGTAAACTTCTTTTAACTGATAAACTTCTATCTTTTTCAAAAAGATTCCATACTTATATTTCCTTCAAAACATCCATTTTAAGGATCTAAGTACTTTCGCAAATCCATTCGATAGGTTTAAGACTAATGTTACTTAAAACATTGTCACTACAAACCCAAAACCATTTTTGTAACAACCCGGGAGTTTGTAATTTTGAATCATCGTCAAAATGACGATTTAAATTGTTTGACAATTGCAGTTGGAAAATTATTCGGAGTTGAAGTTCTTTTATGATTTGGTAGGAGATGTGGGCTTTAAAGTTTTATATAGTAGTCCATAATTGCTTTTGTTATTGTGTAGTGATAAATATTCAAAGTGATGGTCGTTCCTTTCTCATACTAATAACCCGACTCGATCTCCCCCTTTCATTCTTTTTCGTTTGAAACTAAGACAAAAACAAACCCTAAAAACCAAATTGAACGAGAATAAAATAATGGCGGCTTCAAATTCCTTCGTTCGATCGTTCGTTTCAAAAATTAGGGCTGATGGAACTCGATCGCGCTCGTCTTCTTGAGGGCCACGGCATCGACCCTTCTCCAATTCGAACGCTGCTCCTCGATATATTGAGCCACCTTCGCTTCGATCGCTAAGGATTTAGCTTCACGGCCTCGTCGAGAAATGGTGAGTAAAACTCACATCTAATTCAATCGACAGTTTTTATATGACTTGAGATCTTGATTTCGTTTATATGGAGTAGAAACCCCTGATTTTTCGTTCGTATAATTATTGGAATTGTCTATTGATTTTCGGGTTCACTTGTTTCTTTTTGAAGTTCTGGCAATTGATTTTGTTTCTTTGTTGACTTTGACATTGCTGGACCTCGAACTGTTGAGCTTTGTTCGAACCTACCACCACCGTTGCATTGATATTGCTGTGCCCATCTATGTGTTTATATTTGTAGGATTTTCGACTTGTCTTCCGTTTGATTTTGACCTTCGGGGTTAAAACTTGCTACTGTTGATTTCCTTGTGACATCTTTGTTGAGTCTGGGTATTCTTGTTTTTCCAGACTTGATACTCTTGCCCATTTCACCGCTTTCCTGTGTGTACTTGCTATCATGTTTACCTTTGCATTGTATACATACATTCATGTATGTATATAACTGTATGACCATTCAAAGATTGACATGTTCACTTGTAGTTCATGGGTATTGTAGCTTTGATTATATTTGATGATGATTTCTGGCATTCGACCTCGGCCATATTTGTAGTACTTGAACTAGTTCGCTTCAGAGATTTATAGTGTTATGTTGTTTAATTACAGTACAATGGTTGTTGAACTTTGAGTATGTTCATACCTGACTTGTTCGAATTTGCACTGTTCTTCCACTTCACTCGATGTTAACTGCATTCACTTCTGTTACCCTATTTGGTTGCATATACATTGCAATGTGCATCCAAGTTGATATTGGTACCTCACTGTTCTGTCTGCATTTATTTGAGATGCATTTTGTTCATGCTGGTGTTTTGAGTTTCACTGTGGCACTTCTCTTTGCAGTGAGCTCTGTTGTGGTTTCTTTGTTGTTGGTAGTTGTCATGTGAGATAGCTGTTTTGATTCATTCCATTTCATCTATACTTTGTAGTTGTATATATTGACACATTCACTTGTAGTCTGTTTGGATATTGATCTGCATTTATGTACTGCATGTTTGCAGTTTTTAGTTTGCATTCATGTTCTGCTCACTTGACCATTTGTATACATACATTCATGCATGTATACAGATGTATATTCACTGTTACACATTCATGTGCTTGCTGTCTTGTATACTGGCACCATGGTTGTATTGGAACTTGCATATGCATTTGTTGAGTTGTTCACTGATGCAATACTTGTCGCCATTCACCAAATAGTAGTAGCATTCCTGTATATGCTCCGAGTCATTGTAGCAGTGACTTGAACCTTTTAGCTTCTGGTTTCACGTACTTCATTGAGTCTCATTGGTATTATTTGTGTACCTTGTTATCAGCAGTTACCTAGTCTACCTGAAATCACATAGTTTTGAATGTGATCATAATTGTCTGCACTTGCATGGTCTTTGTAGTTTCACTTGGTTTGAATTTGTGGTCTTGCTAGCATGTCTGCACTGCCTGTTATTTTGATCAGTGGCTTTTGAGTTACTTGTTATATACATGTTGGCTTTGGTATCACCCTGTTTCACTGGTACATGTGCCTTTGTGGTCTTCACTTTTGTATAATCTGCACATGTTACTTGTATCCTTCGTCCTGCCGTCACCCATATGTTCCTTTGGTACGTTGTCCTTGTTAGAACCTTGGCCTTTGTGCATTCATTTTGTTGCAGTTTGCCCCTTTATTCAGTTGTGACTGCAGTTGGTTTTATATGCAGTTTTGTTCTTGTTGTTTTGCATTGCACTAATGCATTTGGGTCTGTTTTCAAATTTACTTGAGTTGAACCCGACTTCGGGGTTTGACCTTGTGATCATTTGTGACTTTCACTGATCTTTTGTGTACCTCTTGCGATAGTGGCGAGGCAGTACACGCGTGCGTGTACTGCAGCCCTATCAGTTTTGGCAGTTTTAAATTGATGTTTCGATTTGTTGAATTGTTTCGCTGGTTAATTTCACTGTTTTGGGAGTTGTATTCCGATTTGGATTATTGATTTATCGTTTAACACTATTTAGTGTTATATTTTCCGTTATCCAATTCTCGTATCGAGAGTTGGATATACGAGATTTCTGTGATTTTCATCTATTTGACTATCTGATTATTATTGCTGCTATGCACTAATAACTGAGTTTGAATTAGACTGACCCGTGTATTATTTTCTTTTGAATGTAATACTCGGGTCAGACCCGAGTATTTCAGGTAGTAGATTTCCTTCTTTAAGTTGCTGTTCGGGATTTGAAGACTTTTCATATCTTCTGAAGTTGTCAGTGTCATTTTGTAGTAGTCGTGTCATTGTATAGAACGATATGTATTCATGTATATTAGTCGATAATGTACTTGTATATATAACTTCTAGAGTCGACGGTTGTAGTTGTATCATATGTATCGTGTCAACTATGTTGTAACTGACATCGGTTATATATATATGAGATTTTTGTTAATCTGTGTTCCGCATTTATATTATCTGTGTTATTGTTATATCTAATGTCCTAAACTATTATGAACTATCGTAGTTTGTTTTATACTGATAATTGGGTGTGTCGATGGGAGTAAATAAATAATAGATGAAAAATAAAAAGTATATACCACTCCTATCGAGATAACCAATATTAGTATGAAGCCAACTACGGATGGTCGCTCCTATCCAGCCTTATTCTTCGTAATAATAGACAGTATTTCTTTTAATACTCTTTGTTATTATGAGCATAGAGGTGGGGCGTCACAGTTGGTATCAGAGCTTGGGGTTTGCGGACATAATATAAAACATAACTTGGATGGAACATATGTTACAACTATTGGTCGATGTTTTATTGTGCTTAAGTCAAAACTAAAGTTTTGAAATTTGGATGAAATTTTTAAATAACTTTATTTAAAAATAATAGTGAAATTGTGTTCTGATGATTTGATTGATTTGTGTTCTGTTTATCAGAGTGCGCAGCGGAAACAGTGCAACTGTCTTCGCTGAGTACAACTGATAATCTTTTTGGATTTACAAATCGAAATACGAAATTGATATGAATTTCATTTGTTGTTTACATAGCTGTAATTATTTTGTTTCTTTGAGAATTTCGAATCCGAATTGAGGATTCGAAGAAATTACAGTTATGTGATTTGTTGAAATTTCCGCTGGCTTTCTTTCGTACTAATCATCTATTGATTAGCTTTTGTTGTTTTGAGTTGTCTTCATTGAAGATACACTCTAATGGTTTTCTTGTTTATATTGTAATGTGCGTGCAAATGAATTGCACGTTACTGCATTTATTTTACGTTGAACCGATGCTTGGTTATGAAACGTATTTTGTTGCCGTTATTTTTATAACGGGATTTTTACACCAATGCTAAATTTTTGAAGCAAGGTGTTTTGTTGGCATTTTGATGAATGAAAGTTCACTGATATTGCATTTTGATGTAAATTATTTTGTTGAGGTTCTGACGTTTTAAAATTTCTGTGGCTTTGACTTCAGTAACTGTCAAATTTTAAAAGTGGATTTTCAAGCGGTTATACCGCAATGCTAATTTGTGACCGTATTTACGGTATTTTGAGAAGTACAATTTCCTTATCGAAATTGTTACTAATTTGCTGCTTTAATCACGTGATTGGAAAATCGTTTTTAAAATGAAAATTGTTTTATAAATTTTGAACAGTTTGCGTTTTCAAAAGAATGAGGAAACGACTTAAACGATTCAGCAAAATCGAGGATTATGACCCCTTTCTTTTACTGTTTCGTTTAACTCCGGACTTGTCCAGTTGAGAATGTGAATTGTTATTTTTACAAAATAAATAAAATTGTTTTCAGAAATTTTAACAGTTTGCGCTTTCAAAAGAATGAGGAAGCGATTTAAACGTTTCAGCAAAATCGAGGACTATGACCCCTTTCTTTTACTGATTCGTTTAATTCCGGACTTGTCCGTTTGAGAATGTGAAGGGTATTTTTACAAAATACACAATTTTGCACTTTCATGGAAACGATGAAGTGATTTAAACGATTTAGCAAAAGTGCGGAGTATGGAACCACACTTTTACTATTTCGGTTAATTCCGGACTCGTTAATTGAATATCTGTTGTTTTGATGATTCTACACTTTCAAGGAAACGATGAAGAGAATTAAACAATTTAGTAAAACTCGTGGTTATGGGACATGTGCGTTTACTATTTTGGTTAATTCCGGACTCGTTAATTGAAATATTTGATGTTTTCGTGTGCTTTCGAGCCACTATGTTGGACCTTCGGGTCATATGTTGGACCTTCGGGTCAAATACCAGTACTAGACCTTCGGGTCATATGTTGGACCTTCGGGTCATTTGTTGGGCGCCAAAAATTATGTTGAGTACTTGGTAGGCTTCGGCCATATGTTGTTGCACGTGCGGCGAATTAAAAACTCGCCATCTGATGGGATCGATCCAAGC
Organism: Allium fistulosum; assembly: GCA_030737815.1. Taxonomy (NCBI): domain Eukaryota; kingdom Viridiplantae; phylum Streptophyta; class Magnoliopsida; order Asparagales; family Amaryllidaceae; genus Allium; species Allium fistulosum. The sequence continues at coordinate 1,045,442,609 of CM060906.1, forward strand.
TTTTATGTTGATTTTCTAGTCTTCTTAATTGATTTCTAGATATTTGTTGTTTCCAATTATCTGCAGGTAATTGGATATTTGTTGATATGAGTTCTGATTATCGTTTTTGATAATCAGATATTTGTTGTTTCTAATTATCGCTTGTGATAATTAGATATTTGTTGATATGAGTTCTGATTATCGTTTTTGATAATCAGATATTTGTTGTTTCTAATTATCGCTTGTGATAATTAGATATGTTGATATGAGTTCTGATTATCGTTTTTGATAATCAGATATTTGTTGTTTCTAATTATCGCTTGTGATAATTAGATATTTGTTGATATGAGTTCTGATTATCGTTTTTGATAATCAGATAATTGTTGTTTTGAATTATCGCTCTAGATAATTAAATATTTGCTGATTTCGAATTTAATTATCGCTTTAGATAATTAAATATTTGTTGATTTTAGATTTAATTATCGCCTGAGATAATTAAATAATTGTTGATTTGAGATTTAATTATCGCTCTAGATAATTAAATATTTGCTGATTTCGAATTTAATTATCGCTTTAGATAATTAAATATTTGTTGATTTTAGATTTAATTATCGCCTGAGATAATTAAATAATTGTTGATTTGAGATTTAATTATCGCTCTAGATAATTAAATATTTGCTGATTTCGAATTTAATTATCGCTTTAGATAATTAAATATTTGTTGATTTTAGATTTAATTATCGCTTGAGATGATTAAATATTTGTTGATTTTAGATTTAATTATCGCTTGAGATGATTAAATATTTGTTGATTTGAAATTTAATTATCGCTTTAGATAATTAAATATCGATTGAATTTGAAATTTGATTATCGCTTGTGATAATCGAATATTTGTTGATTTGAGAAATTTGATTATCGTTTTTGATAATTGAATATTTGTTTTCTGACTATCGTTTGAGATAATCAGATATTTGATCTGTCTTCTGATTATCGTTTGAGATAAGTAAATATTTGCGATTTGAAAATTCAATTATCATTTTTGATGATTGAATATTTGCGATTTTTGAAATTTGAGCTTCGTCTTTTTTTTTCTCTGGCGATTCAGGTGAGTAAATTTGATTTACTCGCATTCAATTCATGCTCTGTATGTGATCTCTGCTCTGTTTTTCCTTCTCTTTTAGTTGCTGGAACTCGATTGTTCTTGCTTTTGTTAGTCGTCTGATTTTGATCCCTGATTCCCACGATGTTGATTCTTTTGATTTGAAGCAGTCGAACCTTTTGATTTCTTATCTAATACTTCCCCGCTGACACTTGCTTTGCTTATACATTCGACATTGCCATGCTCTTTTGGTTGTTACCTTTTATCCATTTATTCCCTATGATTGCGTGGACGCAATTTTTATAAGGAGGGGAGTCTGTAACAACCCGGGAGTTTGTAATTTTGAATCATCGTCAAAATGACGATTTAAATTGTTTGACAATTGCAGTTGGAAAATTATTCGGAGTTGAAGTTCTTTTATGATTTGGTAGGAGATGTGGGCTTTAAAGTTTTATATAGTAGTCCATAATTGCTTTTGTTATTGTGTAGTGATAAATATTCAAAGTGATGGTCGTTCCTTTCTCATACTAATAACCCGACTCGATCTCCCCCTTTCATTCTTTTTCGTTTGAAACTAAGACAAAAACAAACCCTAAAAACCAAATTGAACGAGAATAAAATAATGGCGGCTTCAAATTCCTTCGTTCGATCGTTCGTTTCAAAAATTAGGGCTGATGGAACTCGATCGCGCTCGTCTTCTTGAGGGCCACGGCATCGACCCTTCTCCAATTCGAACGCTGCTCCTCGATATATTAAGCCGCCTTCGCTTCGATCGCTAAGGATTTAGCTTCACGGCCTCGTCGAGAAATGGTGAGTAAAACTCACATCTAATTCAATCGACAGTTTTTATATGACTTGAGATCTTGATTTCGTTTATATGGAGTAGAAACCCCTGATTTTTCGTTCGTATAATTATTGGAATTGTCTATTGATTTTCGGGTTCACTTGTTTCTTTTTGAAGTTCTGGCAATTGATTTTGTTTCTTTGTTGACTTTGACATTGCTGGACCTCGAACTGTTGAGCTTTGTTCGAACCTACCACCACCGTTGCATTGATATTGCTGTGCCCATCTATGTGTTTATATCTGTAGGATTTTCGACTTGTCTTCCGTTTGATTTTGACCTTCGGGGTTAAAACTTGCTACTGTTGATTTCCTTGTGACATCTTTGTTGAGTCTGGGTATTCTTGTTTTTCCAGACTTGATACTCTTGCCCATTTCACCGCTTTCCTGTGTGTACTTGCTATCATGTTTACCTTTGCATTGTATACATACATTCATGTATGTATATAACTGTATGACCATTCAAAGATTGACATGTTCACTTGTAGTTCATGGGTATTGTAGCTTTGATTATATTTGATGATGATTTCTGGCATTCGACCTCGGCCATATTTGTAGTACTTGAACTAGTTCGCTTCAGAGATTTATAGTGTTATGTTGTTTAATTACAGTACAATGGTTGTTGAACTTTGAGTATGTTCATACCTGACTTGTTCGAATTTGCACTGTTCTTCCACTTCACTCGATGTTAACTGCATTCACTTCTGTTACCCTATTTGGTTGCATATACATTGCAATGTGCATCCAAGTTGATATTGGTACCTCACTGTTCTGTCTGCATTTATTTGAGATGCATTTTGTTCATGCTGGTGTTTTGAGTTTCACTGTGGCACTTCTCTTTGCAGTGAGCTCTGTTGTGGTTTCTTTGTTGTTGGTAGTTGTCATGTGAGATAGCTGTTTTGATTCATTCCATTTCATCTATACTTTGTAGTTGTATATATTGACACATTCACTTGTAGTCTGTTTGGATATTGATCTGCATTTATGTACTGCATGTTTGCAGTTTTTAGTTTGCATTCATGTTCTGCTCACTTGACCATTTGTATACATACATTCATGCATGTATACAGATGTATATTCACTGTTACACATTCATGTGCTTGCTGTCTTGTATACTGGCACCATGGTTGTATTGGAACTTGCATATGCATTTGTTGAGTTGTTCACTGATGCAATACTTGTCACCATTCACCAAATAGTAGTAGCATTCCTGTATATGCTCCGAGTCATTGTAGCAGTGACTTGAACCTTTTAGCTTCTGGTTTCACGTACTTCATTGAGTCTCATTGGTATTATTTGTGTACCTTGTTATCAGCAGTTACCTAGTCTACCTGAAATCACATAGTTTTGAATGTGATCATAATTGTCTGCACTTGCATGGTCTTTGTAGTTTCACTTGGTTTGAATTTGTGGTCTTGCTAGCATGTCTGCACTGCCTGTTATTTTGATCAGTGGCTTTTGAGTTACTTGTTATATACATGTTGGCTTTGGTATCACCCTGTTTCACTGGTACATGTGCCTTTGTGGTCTTCACTTTTGTATAATCTGCACATGTTACTTGTATCCTTCGTCCTGCCGTCACCCATATGTTCCTTTGGTACGTTGTCCTTGTTAGAACCTTGGCCTTTGTGCATTCATTTTGTTGCAGTTTGCCCCTTTATTCAGTTGTGATTGCAGTTGGTTTTATATGCAGTTTTGTTCTTGTTGTTTTGCATTGCATTAATGCATTTGGGTCTGTTTTCAAATTTACTTGAGTTGAACCCGACTTTGGGGTTTGACCTTGTGATCATTTGTGACTTTCACTGAGCTTTTGTGTACCTCTTGCGATAGTGGCGAGGCAGTACACGCGTGCGTGTACTGCAGCCCTATCAGTTTTGGCAGTTTTAAATTGATGTTTTGATTTGTTGAATTGTTTCGCTGGTTAATTTCACTGTTTTGGGAGTTGTATTCCGATTTGGATTATTGATTTATCGTTTAACACTATTTAGTGTTATATTTGCTGTTATCCAATTCTCGTATCGAGAGTTGGATATACGAGATTTCTGTGATTTTCGTCTATTTGACTATCTGATTATTATTGCTGCTATGCACTAATAACTGAGTTTGAATTAGACTGACCCGTGTATTATTTTCTTTTGAATGTAATACTCGGGTCAGACCCGAGTATTTCAGGTAGTAGATTTCCTTCTTTAAGTTGCTGTTCGGGATTTGAAGACTTTTCATATCTTTTGAAGTTGTCAGTGTCATTTTGTAGTAGTCGTGTCATTGTATAGAACGATATGTATTCATGTATATTAGTCGATAATGTACTTGTATATATAACTTCTAGAGTCGACGGTTGTAGTTGTATCATATGTATCGTGTCAACTATGTTGTAACTGACATCGGTTATATATATATGAGATTTTTGTTAATCTGTGTTCCGCATTTATATTATCTGTGTTATTGTTATATCTAATGTCCTAAACTATTATGAACTATCGTAGTTTGTTTTATACTGATAATTGGGTGTGTCGATGGGAGTAAATAAATAATAGATGAAAAATAAAAAGTATATACCACTCCTATCGAGATAACCAATATTAGTATGAAGCCAACTACGGATGGTCGCTCCTATCCAGCCTTATTCTTCGTAATAATAGACAGTATTTCTTTTAATACTCTTTGTTATTATGAGCATAGAGGTGGGGCGTCACAATTTTACTTGTGCTTATCTTTAAATCATTCTTTTAAAGATCTATTTACATCCATAAGTATAATAAAAAAGGGTTAAAGACGAATGCTATTAAAACATTATCACGACAAACCCAAAACCATTCCATACTTATATTATCTTTAAAACATTTGTTTCAAAGATCTAAGTTCATATTCGGTCAAGTTCAACATTTGACAAGTTAACTATCAAGTTCCAAAAGTGATTGTTTATATAAATCACGATTAGTACGTTTTACTCATTTCGAACATTCCCAACTTAACCATTCCTTGTTCAAGAGTGAAGCCAGATAAGCTAGAAGCCTTGCCTAGACACTGCATTCTTAAATCTCACAAATGGATAGATCTACCTCATCGACTTTTAAAATCAACACGATTAACACCTGTTCGACATTTCCAACTTACCGTTCCTCGGTCAAGAGGGAAGCCCGGTAGGTTAGAGCTCCATTGCTCCGTCCCTACTCGACATCAAGCTTAACTGCCACAAATAGATAAATCTTACTTTATTGGCTTTTAGTGTTAAGCATAGCTAATTACTTTTCAGATAAGCAATTAAACAATCAACCATTTGGCTATTTAGCAATTCTAGCCCCTTTCTAAACTTTTTTTTATACTTTCAAAACCCTTTGAAAAATGATATATATATATTTATAGTAACTTGTTTACTAAAACTTTAAATAAACCATTTCAAATGATATTTTATTCCATAAGATATAAAATAATCAACATATTTTCTAAAGACTATATATACTTAAAAATGCTTTTAAAATCCTTTATAATACTCATAATAGGTTTTAAAACATTTTCTCAAAATATTACTTGAAAATAACCAGTTTATAGAATCCTTAAAAACTTCAAAAACAACATGTTTTATATATATTTTAACAAAATATATCTTCTTTAAAAATTCAAAACTAATTCTTAAAAATTCATAAAGATCTCAAACCACTTTAAAAATAATCTAATAAGATCAATTAAACCCTTGTGAAAAGAATGAAACAAAATACTTAAATCTAAATACCTTTTCAAACATTTAAAGTCCAAAAATCAAGGCTAAACGGGGTAGTTTTCACTAGTGATGTTTTGGCCACTTTTCAAGATGTTGCTTAACATTTTATTATTACATCTTTTAAAAACAACAAAAATATATATAAGACATTATAAATATGGTGAGAAACTCCAAAGAATCTCTCTATAAAGTTCCATAGCAATCGCCAAAAACAATGCAATTCACAATTGCATCTATAGCGACTATCGCTATAAATGCACTTTCAAATCCGAGTCCGATCTAAACCAAAGTCCACCTATAACCTTTGTTCTTTGTTCATGGTCTTGTCATATGTCATACAAGTCCATTCAAGGCCATTCCAAATTCCAAATTCATTAAAGTCCATGTACATGGATTACATATGTCACTCACTTTTAAAGTAAGAATTTCTAGCCATTGATTTTATCATTCTAAGCTTTGTAAATTTTGTGATTTATTCCTAAGGGTGTACCCCTCCTTATATTAGCTTAGAAATGTGATGAGAAAAGACCAAAAATTCCTCAAAATCCTACTAGCATTAATTACTTCTACCATGACTACTTTATTTCACATAAGCTTAAGGGTTAAGGATTTTCTTATTTGCTCATTTTTCTTTTTTGATCATTTTAAAATATTTTATCCTCTCTCTACATGACATCATCACAATTAGTTAGCCATAAACATGAAAATATTTTTATTTGCTAATTATATCCTTAATGATTAATTAGACATGCACAAAAAGTTTGAACAACTTTTATTTATCGATAAAATGATTTTCGGTCACATTATCGATATTTTCCAAAGAATATATTTTTGTAAACATTTTTCCAGAATTTTTTTACCATCGTTGCTTATGATTTAAAAGAGGGTTAAAAGGCTTATTAAATCATTTTAATAATATTTAATCCAAGAATCAAATATTTAAATTATTCAGATATTTAAATACGAAGTGTCCAAAATTCTAGATCATTACATTCTCCCCTACTTAGAATATTTCGTCCTTGAAATCCCAACACATGCAACCAAAAAAATAATAACACATCAATACCTAATAGTATGCAATCTTTAGCAAACAAAACTCACAGTTCGCTCAAGTTTAGAACCTTTTCATCGCACAAGGATGATAAACGATTTACTAAGCGTACCTTACGCTTAACAGCCTCAGGTTATTACTTAGTCGACGATTTACAATACCACATAACAAATCAAAGAGTTATCTATGATGCACATATATCATCCGTACATATTATCAATACTGATCACTTGCTCGATCACATAGATCTCACTTCCTAACTAGTAAAGATCACTTGACCTCTCTAGTGCGGACTCCGATTAGGTTCCTTGATTAGAAATCTTTGTTCTCCTTACATAGCCTTATAACATGATAAAAAACTTAGGAATCATATCAAGAATCCTTATCAAGTGCTCGCCGCCAAGAATCAAGTGAAAAATGCTTGTTCTGATTGGTGTAAACCACCTCGAAATCATGTACTAGAATACTGGATCAAGGATAGTCATGCGAATAAATTGATCTACATAAAACTTACGTATTTATCCTATTAGTTTCTTAAATACACCAATTCCTTTTCAATCACATTCACTTACTTAGTATATCTCTTGAATACTAAATTATTTATGCCTCATTTCACAAATCATACTTTAAGTTTATCAACATTTTACAACTTAAGTACATACTCAAATTGTAATGACCCGCACTTCCATATAGTTTAGGTTGACAATAAGCCACAAATATCCAACCCAAATTGAATGAAAAGGTAGATGGCTAAGGGCAAAAAGAAAAAGAAGATAGAATAGATTCTCACATGAATGGAATAACATATTATTTCAATAATCTTTATAACGGAAAAACTTGTAAATACATATATTAGAGTCTATTCTAAGCTCAGCCTGGACAGTTATAAATACTTGTCCTTACAAATGTTGAGAAACAACAAACATAGCTGAAAAGTAAACTACTTCCATACATTGATGAAGATCTCCAGCTCTCTTCTGGAAACTCCAAGCGTGTTCAGCTAATCCTGAAACTACTCGGATCTGACCCGAGTAATAAAAATACCCGGACAAGTCTTAGCAAACTAACGTAAGACATGAATTATAAATATATATGATAGTGTCATAGATCAACTTTAATGTCGAACAAAACCTTTGGAAAGAAGAGTATCTCATAAGACTATGCTGCACATAAACACGGACGGGTTTTTACCTTATGATAACTAAAATATTTTTATTAAATAATTTGATATTATTTTTAATGACATTGTTTTGAAAATCCTTTCAAATAACATATTAAAATAGTCAGAATTGTTACATTTGTTAAATTCAACGGCATATTTAGGTATATAATCAAGTCCGTTAAAGGCACGTATTAAAGAATAGATTCCAGCAATGACATTATAAGGGACTACCTTCAATACACTACATCTCTAGAGAAATGTACTGAGGCACAGCCCCGCCGCCCTCTACCAACACAGAACCGGCCTACCTCTACCATAAATAGTACCGAATATGTCATCACCACAGTCATTCCCGATCTATCTGTGGCTACATCATACATAATAAACCTGATATATAGAGGAAAATATAGAAAGGTGATGATCATCTCCTAATGGGTACAGCCTACATATCCCTGCCGCATCTACCCTGTTTTGCCGTTACTGATGTGTGAGGCTTGAGGTTACGTTTTACCTTTCCTAAAACATCAAATCCCACTTTGAAAGCCACATTACCATTTCCAATGACACACTAATTGGTTTCCAGAAAAGTACAACCCCCAAGTTCATATGCCTCAAGGAAGGGTGTTAAGTACAAGAGGGGTTACCTCCTACTCCACCAAATAGATGTAACGTGGTCTTAGAAATGCAATGTTAGACATTCGTCCATACAAGTTGTCCAGGAAAAGGACAAACTGAAAGTACTCATGTTACATCTTGTTTGGGAATCATCCTTAGGATTAGCAGCGAGCATTCCTTGCATTGAAGATTTCAAAATGAAGGTACTACTACCACCATATGTATATAATATGGGAATCACGAGGTTAGTGGCAAGCAGCTCTACATTATGAAGATCTCCATCTTCAAAATCATTGTCTTCAACACATCTTCACTTTTGAATGTGTATATTAGTTCGAAGTGGTTTTCAGATAGGAATCACCCAAATCTGATCCCATTTTCTTCGAACCAATTATCGGTAGAAAAGATGTTAAGTATGTCGGTGATTTGTGATCATCATTCAATCAATTAATATCTTTATATCCAGTAAAATATCTTTAGAGATATATTTTAAATGATTTCTTCTTGGTATATACAGGTTTGTTAAGCCTTTTTTTAATTTGGAAATACCAAATCATTTTCTTTAAATTACTTAAGAAAAGTATTTCCATCTTCTATTATTGGTATAATTTCAATCTAAATGGAGATTACTTATTTCCAAAACATATATTTTAATGCGTTAAAAACAATGTTATTAAGACATTGTTTACTGTATGTTTGCACAAAAAATGGACAAACACCTCAAAGTCGTATAATTTAGTAGATCTTATGTTGTTTTTAGTGATTTTGGAGATTTATGCAAATATATGAAAAGCAGGGGCTTAATTGTAAAAAGACACGCAGATTTATAGTGGTTCAGCCAGAATGTGCCTACGTCCACTTTGTATGTTATTTCTCTTCTCTTCTATTGATTACAAGTACAAAGCTTTGATACAAGTAAAAGAAAGTTGTTTGAAAGTTCTATCCGTGCTTGAGCTCTCAAACTTGTCCCCATTGTTGTACCCCTGCCCCTCTATTTATAGAGTGAGGCTGGGGATAGGGGTCTTGGAGGTATACAGCAGCTGGTGGGCCTGGGCTGCTACAATCTGGCCTGATAGGACTTTGGTTCGGTGGTTGGAGGCGAGGCTTGGTCCGGCAACGAGTTGGTTCGGTGGTGGGAGGCGAGGTTTGGACCGGCAATGAGTTGGACCGGCAACGAGCTGGTTCGGCAGGGGACTTGGACCGGCAATGGGTTGGTTCGGCAGGAGACCTGGACCGGCAATGGGTTGGTTCGGCAGGAGACCTGGACCGGCAATGGGTTGGTTCGGTTGGAAGGCTTTAATTCGGTGGGAGACATCTGGGTGGTCCGGCATGTCTGGTTCGGGGAGACCGGATGAAAACATCTCCAACACTTGCCCCCCAAAGTGGGGTACGTGCTTATAGGTGCCGCGCTTTGTTCCAGCTGAGTCATTGTATTCGGCCTGAGGACCGAACTACCTGGTCCGGCTATTAAACCTTGCTTTATAAATAGGGGTCTCTAACCTTCATATTTCCTTACCAACTGTGATAGCCGAATCGATTATTCGAACTGCCGAATCAGGTGAGCTTGCTTTCTGCCGAATGAACTTCTAGGACTAGGCTACCGAATGAATTCTCATATTGAGATGCCGAATGAGCCATTGATTGGCTTGACCGAATGAACTCCCATACTGGGATGCCGAATGAGCCATTGATTGGCTTGACCGAATGAATTCCCATACTGGGATGCCGAATGAGCCATTGATTGGCTTGACCGAATGAACTCCCATACTGGGATGCCGAATGAGCCATTGATTGGCTTGACCGAATGAACTCAGGGATCTTGAATTCCGAATGAAAAAAATGATACTGAATATGTTTTTACTGAATGACGTCATATACTTGTTTACATCCTCTGTTCTAACAATGTGTTTTTCCGGTATTGTAGATAATGTCTCGCAAAGTAGAAACTCGATCAGACAAGAAGAGATCCGGGGGTGAAGGAGAGTCCTCGGCCGTGCCCCCAGCTCAATCAGGATTGGAGCGTCATGGGCCCGCCCCGAGGTCATTAGTGGATGGATATGGTCCCCAGGAGCTATTGGATTCCCCGCCTGACTGCTTTCCTAGCTCTCTCAAAGAGGAGCAACTCGATGTTATATCTCGTTCCTTTGGGATTGATAGAGCCCTCATGCTGCTGCCGGGCCCAGGAGTCATGCCATACAGTCCTCCCGAAGGATACTTTGCTTATAGTAGGTACCATTGCATGTGTGGTGCTATCCCGCCTCTCAATGCTTGGGTAGTCAGCTTCCTCACGTACCTGAAGGTGGTCCCATTCCAGCTTCAGCCCAACTCTTATGCCATACTGGTGAGCCTTTTCGTTATTTTTCGGAGGAAGTATGGTCGCGCTCCCTCCAACCGGGAGATCCGGTACTTGTATAATTTAAGGGGCTACAAGAAGGGGTCCCCATATATTAGCTTGGAATCTGCTGTGACCTTCAAGCCGGTCCTGGACCTGTACTCTAAATTCAGCATGTTCAAGAAAGAGTGGTTCTTTGTTAGGGACGACTCCGTCTCCATCCGGCGCTTTACCTCTGGATGTAAGTTGATGCTTTAACTTATAATTCTTATTCCGATTGCGATGCTTCTTCTCATACTTTCTCATTTTTGCTAGCGACAGGTGGCTTTCCGGTTGTGGAGACTGACCGCCTGGTTCAGACGGCGGCGGAGATAGAAGCCATTCTTGGGAAATACAGATCATCTGCCTACTTGATTAGAAATGCGATTCTTCTGGAATATAACTTGATCCTTCCGCAGCAGTCTGTAGTTAAGTTGAGGGAAACGGCAGAAGAGAGGGCGGCTGCTCAGGCTAAGGGAGGCGTTGCGGCAGAGGGTGGAAAGAGAAAACCATTCACGAAACCTCCAGCCGTCGGAGGTAAGAAACTTAAGAGGTCGGACGGTCCTTCTCCCAGCAATTGTCCACTTACTCAGGGGGAGATAGATGCGGAGGAAGAAAGAGGTGAAGCTGAGGGCGGAAGTGACGTTGAGCGTCTTGGTGATGATGGTGGCGATGGACAGGGTGGTGATGGTTCCAGGGTTTTGTCTTCTGGGCAAGTAGGCGAAGTGCAAGAGTGGACGGATGATGCTTTCCGCCAAGCTTTTGAGGGGTTGGATGACGATCCGGCTTTGGTAGAGAAGACCGGGAAGGCGGACAAAGCCGGGACTGGTGCAAGTGAGTCTTCTCCGACTATTCCGGCCAAGGTGGCTCTAACGACTCAAGGTGAACTCTTGACCCCTGCATGCTTCGCTAATGATAGGGACTTAGGAATATTTTATGACCCGCTCCCGTCCTGGAATGAAATCCAGGACTTATTGCAGTACCCCACTCCTCCCCAGGGTTTGTACAACCACAGCTGTGTTTCTTTTCCTTTTCTAACTTGTAATTTACCGCGTTTCTTGAATCATATAGTAATGTAAGATTGTGACACTTGTTCTTTATATCAGGAGCAGGCAAGACGCCCAAAGCTTCAGACCTTCGACACAGGCTCGAGCAATATAAACTTTCCAAAATTTCTGCTAAGCCGAAGCCCTCAACCCAACGCTCCGGGGATGTAGTCGGATACCGTCCTCTTCTTGGGGTCATCGAAGAGGGTATTCAGCAGAGGAAGAGGAGTCATCCTTTATCCGAAACTTCGCTCGGTCCTCAGCCTCCGGCTCAGCCTATTCATGATATTACCGAGGAGGGTAGCGAGTTTGTACCTTCTCCACACCCGTCCGGAAACCCTTCTGTTATTCATATCGACCGTCCCGACTTGGCCCGTAATCCATTCGCGGGTCATCCTGATCTGGATCCAGGTTCTCACGATATTACTTTTGACGAAGTCACTGGTGAACACCTTCTCCCCCGTAACCCCATGGTACGAGTACTTGATGAAGCCAAGTCCTTAGATCTCGATCTACTCACCACTCGTATAGTCACTATGGGAGACGAGGCCAAAGCTAACATTGATCGGGTGGCAGAGGAGACCAAAAAGCTGATGGGGCATCATGCTCGGCTGGTTAAGGCCGGAGAGGAGATTGGGAGCGCCAATATCCGACTTCGATTGGTGGTTTCGGATCAGGCTAAGCAGCTTGCGGATCAGGCCATCCAGATTTCTCAGCATGAGGCTGCTACTGGGCGATTAAGGAAAACCATGGAAGAGGCCAGTCGGGCCGAATTGCGGAAAATGGAAGCTGCTTGCAAAGAGCGGATTGACATGGCTATTGCCACGGTGGACGAGGTTCGGAGAGAGGATCTCGAGCAGGTGGAGGAATTGTCCGAGAAACTTGAGGCTGCAGAACTTGCCCAAGCTAAGTTGAGGGAAGAGATGGAGGTGATGCGGAGGTCCCTTCAGGCTGATTGCTCGAGATACAGACTCGAGAGAGATGCTGCCGTCGAAAGGTTGTCGGCCTCCGATGCCCGGATGAGGGAGTTTGAGGAGAACGAGGGAATGATGGATGACATGCTCCAGGACATGTATTTCCGGACCTGGAAGCAGGGCAATTTCTCTTGGATGGATGATTATCCCAGGGTCATGGCCAAGACCTATCTTCGGGCTTTGGAGGAGGCTAAGGCTGATGCAGATAAAGAGGGTGGAACGGTCTTCAGTATGGATGTGGTCACTGCCCAGTTCACCAAGGAGGAGAAAGTGGCGGTAAAGGAGGGTATGCGGCTGCTTGCTGCTGAAGAGGCAGGTGTGCAGGTAGAGGATGACGACCAGGACGGTCAAGAAGCAGGTGCTGGTAAGTTTTCCTTTCTAGTCTTTCTGTTAACTTGGTTACTCATCACTAATGAATCCTTTTCATGACCGGACAGGCGGGCAAAAGAGCAAGGACAAGACTTCGATGTAACCGGCTCCCTGATTGGACCTGGAAAATTCTTTTTGTAGGCTTGGCAGTGTTGTATCTGTTAGTCTTAAGATAGTAGAGTAACTTCTAAGTTGTAATTCTTACTACTTGTAATAATCAACATTATTCTTGACGTGTAATTTTTTAACTTAAGCTGATTTTGTCGTTTCTTGAATATTTGTTGCTATTTCGACATATCGTATGAGAAATGTAGCTATGTATATTCTTGTAATTAAATTGTGTTTGATGTCAGATTCTGGTTTTAAATCATAGTCTCATGACTTGCAATGTTAGCGTGTGGTGTGAAAAAATTAAATTACAGTCATGCATCTGCACATAAAAGAAGAAAATACCGCCTTTCATGTTCTGTTTGTAAATGGCAGTTTCGAATATCTTGTATGACCGAGCATGGAAAGAAGTTGAATGCCCTGCCATCTGATTGTGAATCTCTGCATTCATTGGCGGGTACTTCTTACCCTGCATCCTATACTTTATGGTTTGTTATAGAGGATAGGAGGAAAGTTTTTTAAGTAAAATTGAAATACGTGAAATAGTAAAACTTCCAGTCACGGAAGGCCTTCGATGTGCTTAAGTTCGTGGCAAACGGGTTTTGTAGTCACTTTCCCTAGCTGTGGGTCTTGGAGACATTTGTCACCCATCTTACGCCTCCGCGGGGAGTTAATTCTTTTTTACCACAGCCGCACTTAAGACACACCGGAGCCGAGATCGCGCACAATAACTACCCGGGCCATTATGGCCCGTACTCATGGGTATTATTCGACTTACTGTGGCCGGCTAGCGTGGGTGCCGATCGTCAACTGTGAACTGCCCCTGGCTGGCCACACCTTATGTTGGGGCTTATAATCGGTTCACAGTTGCCGGCGAGCCTAACGCCGTAATGAGCTGCCTCGGCTATAGTCGGCCTTCTCGGTGGCTTATAATCGGCTCATTACAGTTGGCTTTAAGGGCCGTCGCGAGCAATGAGTTAACCCGCAGCAGAGGGATGCTGGAGCAAAAGTGTCTCATTGACGAGGGCATAGATTCGCATAGTACCTGTTGTGTCTTGTCCACGTGAAGTTGCATTGTGGAGTGCTTTGAATAGAAATGCTATATGCTCAGGATTTCGTTCAACAGAAAAGGATAAAGGTAACAAGCAGCCAAGATACAAAGGAACAAGTTAAAAAAGAGACAAGGCTTTTTTAAAGTGGTTCGGCACGAAAAAATGCCTACGTCCACTGATTCTCTTTGTTAATTCACTTCATATGGGCAATACAAGTTAAGAAAAGTATCGACGGAGGTGTTGGATGTTCCATGCCCTCTGGAACACCTCTCCGTCCACTGTTGACAAAATATAGGCTCCGTTGTGGAGATCTTTATGAATTACATATGGTCCATCCCAGATTGGGTCTAGTGCTCCGGGGCGAGGGAAGATTCGCTTGAGGACAAGATCCCCTTCTCGTAAGGTACGATGCTTAACTTTGGAGTTGTATTGTGCTGCCACCTTTTGTTTGTGGGCTGCTGTTTTTAGGACTGCATCATTCCTTCTCTCCTCGACTAGATCCAAAGACATGTTGAGGAGCTCTTCGTTCTCTTCTGGGTTATAGTGGATCCTACGGTGGGAAGGCACAATGGTTTCAACTGGGAGCATAGCCTCCGATCCGTATGCCAAAGAGAAAGGAGTGTGCCCTGTTGATGTTCTGAAAGATGTGCGGTAGGCCCATAGTGCCGTAGGGAGTTCATCCACCCAAGCGCCCTTTGACTTTTCGAGCTTCTTTTTGATCAGAGTTTTCAGAATTTTGTTGACTGCTTCGACTTGTCCGTTTGCTTGGGGATATGCTACGGATGAGAAGCTTTTGTGAATTCCGTGTTCTTGGCACCAGTTGGCGAATTCCTCGTTGTCAAACTGAAGTCCATTGTCTGATATGATTTTTAGTGGGACTCCGTACCCATTTGGTGAAATAGTCGACGGCTACTATAGCATATTTGGCGCCGCCTCGACCCATTGGCAGTTCACCGATTAAATCAATTCCCCATACTGCAAAGGGCCAAGGGCTGGTCATCTGAGTAATCTCGGTTGTTGGTAGCCGAGGGATCTTAGCAAACTTTTGGCATCTGTCACACTTCTTGACGAAATCTAAGGCGTCCTTGCTTAAGGTGGGCCAGAAATATCCGTATCGGAGTATCTTTTTTGCTAATGTTTGCCCTCCGGTGTGATCTCCGCAGCTTCCTTGATGAATGTTGGATAAGATTTCCTTGGCTTCCCTTCTGGCGACACACCTTAACAATGGGTTAGAGAACCCGCGCCGGTAGAGGATGTCTCCTTGTATTGTGTAGCGGGACGCTTTCCTCAAGATTTTCTTGACTTCGTTACGCCCGTCGGGTAGTGTGCCATTTTGTAGGTAGTCTCGGATGGGAGTCATCCAAGTTGCTTCTTCGGTTGCAGCTATCAGATTCACTTGCTCAAAACTTGGGATCGTTTGCTTTGAGACAGTTACTGCCCCGAAGATGGCGACGTCTCTCATACTTGCTTGCTTTGCCAATTCGTCGGCCTCTTGGTTCTCTTCCCGAGGGATGTGTTTGACTAAGTAGTGGTCCAATCGGCTGAGAAGTAACTTGGTCTTCTTTAGATATGCTATGAGTCGTTCTTCTCGAGCTTGGAATTCCCCTAGTATTTGATTAATAATAAGCTGAGAATCGCTGTGAAGACACAAAGAATTGGCTCCGATCTCGATAGCAATTTCTAATCCGGCTATTACTGCTTCGTATTCTGCATCGTTGTTGGTGGCAGCGAACTCTAACCTTATAGCATAGTGTAGTTTATTTCCCCTGGGAGTGATTATTACCACACCTGCTCCCGAGCCTTGTTCGTTAGATGCACCGTCCACAAAGAGATTCCACTTGATATCTTCTGTTATCTCCAGTTGCTCCTTATCCTCGTTGGTAGTGAATTCTGCAATGAAATCAGCCATGGCTTGCCCCTTGATGGCGGTGCGAGGGTGATAGGTGATGTCATATTGACTCAGCTCAATACACCATTTAAGTAGTCGCCCGGAAGTGTCGGGACGATGGAGTACCTGCCTCAGTGGTTGATCGGTCGGAACTTTGATGGAATGGGATTGGAAGTAGTGACGTAGCTTTCGTGAAGTGATTAGTAAACAGTATGCTAATTTTTCAAGCTTAGGATATCTGACTTCTGCCCCAGTAAACCTTTTACTGACGAAGTAAACTGGTCGTTGCGTGCGGTTATCTTCCCTTACCAAGGCAGCGCTTAGAGCGTGAGATGACACAGCAAGGTATAGGTATAATTCTTCGCCTTCGCTTGGGGTCGAGAGTACTGGTGGTTTCTGGAGGTGTTCGATTAGGTTAAGGAAAGCGGTCAAGCATTCGTCTGTCCATTCGAACTTTCCTTTATCTTTCTTTAGAGCTTCGAAAAAGGGGACGCACTTGTCCGTTGCTTTGGAGATGAATCGGCTTAGGGCAGCCACTTTTCCATTTAGGCTTTGCATTTCCTTTCGGGTGGAAGGTATCTTGATGTCCCTTAATGCTCGGACTTGTTCAGGGTTTGCTTCTATCCCTCGGGCATGGACGATGAATCCTAAGAATTTTCCCGATGACACTCCGAAGGAGCACTTTAGTGGATTCAACTTCATTCCATACTATCGAAGTACCTGGAACATTTCGCCTAGGTGGCTTACGTGATCTTTGGCTTTCCGTGATTTTACCAGCATGTCGTCTACATATACTTCCATTGTTCGTCCTATTAGCCCTGCGAACATCTTGTTGACGAGGCGCTGGTAGGTGGCTCCTGCATTTTTAAGTCCGAAGGGCATCACTTTGTAGCAGTACAAACCCCAGTCGGTGATGAAACTAGTGTGGTCTTGGTCGGGAGCATGCATAGGAATTTGGTTATATCCTGAGTATGCATCCATAAAAGACAGGAGTTCGTGCCCGGCTGTGCTGTCTACAAGTTGATCGATTCTGGGAAGCGGGAAGCAATCCTTTGGGCAGGCGTCGTTTAGGTTGGAGAAGTCAATGCAGGTCCGCCACTTCCCATTAGCCTTCTTTACTAGTACCGGGTTGGCGATCCATTCTGGGTAAATAGCTTCTCATATGAAGTCATTGGCGAGTAGATTCTTTACTTCTTCATCGAGGGCTGCTGATCGCTCTGCCCCCATACTCCTCTTTTTTTGTTTTACAGGCGCCTTGGTAGGATCAATTTTTAATACGTGGCATGCTATGTTGGGGGATATTCCGGTCATGTCAGCGTGTGACCAAGCGAACACATCCAGGTTGTGGCGGAGAAAATCAATGAGTTGTTCCTTCAATTCAGTTTTTAGCTGCGACCCAATTTTCAGTAACCTACTTGAGTCGTGCTTGTCTACAGATATAAACTCCATAGCCTCTACAGGCTCGGCGGTGGCCTCCTCCTCTTTGTCCCTAGGGTCTAATTCATTGAAAGGGTCGCTGGTGTATCGTAGAGGAGGGGCTTTCTTTAGTTGCTATGCTTCAAGGCTTTTTGTGCAGAGGGCAATCTCTACACCTTTCCCTTTATCTCTCCTGTGGTTGTTGCGAAGTTCGGTTACATAGCAGTCTCGTGCAATATCTTGGTCTCCTTCCACTTCCCCTACCCCACTGTCTGTTGGAAATTTCATTTTCAGGCACCACGGGGCTAGGACAATCTGGAAGTCAGATAGGGCTGGTCTTCCTAGGAAGGCGTTGTAGGCCGAATGGTTTTCTATCAGCACAAACGTCTGTTTCCTTACAACGGAGCGGGGATGGCTTCCAATTTCAACGAAGAGGTCCAGCTGCCCGATGGGCATTTTCGCATCTCCAGTGAAACCGTGTAGCGGTTTATCGCAGGGAGATACATCCTTCATTGATAGCCTCATTTTGTCGAATGCGTGTTTGAACAGGATATTTACAGAGCTCCCAATGTCTACCAGGATTCGGTAAACTTCGGCGGGACCGAGTCGGGCAGAGATAACCATGGGATCCATGTGAGGGTACTGTCTTCCTTCTAGGTCGCGTTTACTGAATGTGATGTCATCACTTTCTTTCCGCTTTGGGTGGCGCTCTTCCATAACCGTATTGACACAGTCTCTATTGTCTCTGAGCGACTTCCCATATCTTTCCATCTCTTTCCAACTTCTGTCTGCGATGTGCGGACCTCCTGAGATGGTATGGACCACTATCTTCTCTTGACTAGAGCTGCTAGCGTTGCGGTCGCCTCTGCCGGTCCCTGGTGAGGGTAGCCTTGGGTTTTCATTGGCAGGAGCTGGAGTCCTGTCGTGACTTTTTACATAGCGTTCCAGTTTCTTTCTTCTGATGTGTTCCTCAATCAGATCTCGGAGATGATGGCATTCGTTGGTATCATGTCCGTGGGATTCGTGGAAGCGGCAGAATTTTCCAGATTTCTGTGCGCTATCTGATTCCTTCTTGTATGGTGGGCGTTTGTATCTAACTTCGCCTTGGGTGGCAAGGAAGATATTTTCGACGGTCTCGTTCAAAGGGGTGTAAGAGTCGAATCTTGGTCCTGGTCGATATAGGCGTTTTTCTACTTTCTTGCCCCCAGCATTGTCTCTGGAATCATTTCTTCGAGCGTCCCTCGCCACAGCAGGGGCGTTGCCATGGGTCGTCTTACTTTGCTGTCCTGACTGCCCCTCAATGGCAGCATCCTCAAGCCTCATGTATTTCCCGGCTTCATGGAAGAAATCGGGTAAAGTAGCTGGTTTTTCTTTTGTCAATCTTCTAGCAAATTTAGTGTCCGGATGCACCCCACTGCAGAGGGCCATCAGGATAAGCTTCTCATCGGCGTCTTGAACTGCGGCTGCTGCGGCGTTGAATCTGGTTAGGTATTGCTGCAGCTTTTCTCCAGGTTTCTGTTTGACGCTGGATAAGGAATAAGCGTCCTTAGGTTGCTCCACATGAATGCAGAACTGACTGATAAATTTTTCTTTCAACATTCCCATGAGCTGATGGAACCTTGGGGTAGATGACAGAACCAGGAGGTAGCAAGATCTGCTAAGAAGAGCGGAAAGCATTTGCACAGTACTCCCTCTGTTGCTCCACTCATGAGCATATGCTGTGTGTATCTCTGTAAGTGTACAACGGGATCGGAGGTTCCTTTGTAGGGTTCCATTGTTGGCATCTTCCATTCTCGGGGGGTGATAGCAACTTCGATATTGCGGGCGAAAGGGCTGGTTACCCTAGCGCCTATCCCTCGATCTCTTTGCTCCCGTTGGACACACTCTCTGAATAAGCGCGCCATCCTTTCATCAGAATTTGGAGCAGACAGAAATGAGTTTGGTTCTGTTCTGTGAGGTTGATTCCGTCCAGACAACCTGTAGGGATGGTATCGCCTATCATTCCTCATATTTTCCAGTGGCTGCCTTTGATCTTCTGGGAGCATGCTTGGGTCAGCTACAGTTGGCCCTTGCCTTGATCTTCCCCTGTTGGGTTCTGATCTAAGCACTTCCTCGGGTCCAACTTCGGGCTGAACTCTAGCTCGGCCCCGTTCACTGTTGTTTCTGTGGTTAGGCAGCATGACAGGCTCAGCTGCAGTTGACCTTCGCCCGGTACCTTCCCCGTTGGGTTCGGTACCGAACGTTTCCTCAGGCCTAACTTCGGGCTGAGCTCGGTCTCGGCCCCTACCATGGCTACTTCTGCCGTTAGCTCCTTCGAAGAAGGAAGATCTTTGCTGTCTCTGAGATCCTCCAGACTGGGACTCGCCCCATGATTCAGTGTTGCGGTTTGATTCTTCAGCGTCCCTCAAGCGTGACATGAGATGGTCCACCAAGGCTTCCTGCTGGGACGTGAAGCGGTTAGTTACTTCAACAACAACTCTGTCCAAATCTGCCCTAGTAATTGCTGCAGTCTGTTCTGTGGCAGGAGTGGTTGGGTTAGCCTGTCCTTCATTTGTTACCGTTGCTGGAGGAGGACGATTTACTTGATTCGCGATAGCTGGATCAGGAAGGCTACTGGATGCGATGTTTTTTCCTTTGTTAACATCTTTTCTCTGTTTGGGAGGCATGTTTTCCAAGTGGCGGACGATGCTGTTAGGAAAACTCGTTAAGTAGATGAAGCTGAAGCTTCGAGTTTCTAATTCTCTCTCAATGAAAGCACCAAAAATGTTTGCACAAAAAATGGACAAACACCTCAAAGTCGTATAATTTAGTAGATCTTATGTTGTTTTTAGTGATTTTGGAGATTTATGCAAATATATGAAAAGCAGGGGCTTAATTGTAAAAAGACACGCAGATTTATAGTGGTTCAGCCAGAATGTGCCTACGTCCACTTTGTATGTTATTTCTCTTCTCTTCTATTGATTACAAGTACAAAGCTTTGATACAAGTAAAAGAAAGTTGTTTGAAAGTTCTATCCGTGCTTGAGCTCTCAAACTTGTCCCCATTGTTGTACCCCTGCCCCTCTATTTATAGAGTGAGGCTGGGGGTAGGGGTCTTGGAGGTATACAGCAGCTGGTGGGCCTGGGCTGCTACAATCTGGCCTGATAGGACTTTGGTTCGGTGGTTGGAGGCGAGGCTTGGTCCGGCAACGAGTTGGTTCGGTGGTGGGAGGCGAGGTTTGGACCGGCAATGAGTTG
Organism: Allium fistulosum; assembly: GCA_030737815.1. Taxonomy (NCBI): domain Eukaryota; kingdom Viridiplantae; phylum Streptophyta; class Magnoliopsida; order Asparagales; family Amaryllidaceae; genus Allium; species Allium fistulosum. The sequence continues at coordinate 1,045,463,537 of CM060906.1, forward strand.
GACCGGCAACGAGCTGGTTCGGCAGGGGACTTGGACCGGCAATGGGTTGGTTCGGCAGGAGACCTGGACCGGCAATGGGTTGGTTCGGCAGGAGACCTGGACCGGCAATGGGTTGGTTCGGTTGGAAGGCTTTAATTCGGTGGGAGACATCTGGGTGGTCCGGCATGTCTGGTTCGGGGAGACCGGATGAAAACATCTCCAACACTGTATACCCAAACCAATTAGTACTAAGTAAAAAGGATTCATAGATTTTAGTTTAGTTATACTCAATACTAATTTCCATATTTAACTTTTATTGTTCGTCGAATAATGGTGAAATCATCTTTTAAATTCACATGGATAGTATGGGTCCCCCTCAGAATTTAATATAGAGTTTAACTAGAACGTTCTCTTTACAATCAAAATTCTATTTTAAATCTTATTTAACTTTTGAAAAGAAAACTCTCAAACTCTTTTCTTTTATCTTAGAAAAATGCGGTCTGAGTAAATCAAATTAACTATTCCCTCCATAAGGCTAGTTCGAATAGCTGAGGGGAGCAGACAACTAGTTTCCCAAACTCCAGCCTAGAGACTACCTCTTTGTCACCCATAACACGGTCAAGTTATTTAATTGACTCTAAACCTTTAAAATAATTGTATGGTTATTTGGAAAACATTTCCTAAAGATTCGGGAAGAGAAATCCAAGTTTAAATCATTTATGCAAAAATTACCACATTCAGTTGTTAAATTGCTGGTGAATAGCGATTTTACAGCCTTGTAGATCAAAACACTTATTCCATTATATATTTATGTCCATTTTTATAACTCAAATCCCTTTTAAAACATTTTAATGTATTTATAGAATTTATTTCATATTTTTAAGATTAAAAATATCCATTTTTGAAGTGTTGAAACCAATATTTTTCGAACTGCTAAAACGCGGCGATTTTGAAAACTTGATTTGGACATATTTCAAACTTTACTAAATGAAATCTTGATTTTTCTTTTCCATTTGAAAACTATAGTTATAAGGGTCCGAAAAATTCTTATTCCATATAATTCCAACTAATATTCCATTCTATACACGGATTTAACCTTTTAAGGGGCAAAATCACGAACTACTGTTATGCGACGCGCTTATTTTGACTCTATTTTCAAAAAAAATCAAAATTTTTCGAAATGATTTTTAATGTTTACAAAACATTTTTAGACCATTTTATCTATTTTTAAAGAAGTTAAAAATGCTGTATATACCATTATAATTCATAAAGGAAAGTGATTCCTTTGTGTAAATTCGACGTGTATTTTACCATGAATAATTTCCATACCAAGCAAGCATATTATCAATCAATCATCAAATAATCAATCATTTTAGTATCTAAACTATGCTAATAAACTAAGTATACTTTCATAGCACAAATCATAGATAATTTTAGGATAAATTTAAATAAGATGGAAGTAGCTTTCTTACTTTCACGCTATCCGACTATAAATATTTTTTAATCGAAGAAACAATCCCTTTCTCAGCATTGAAGTTTATGGAACTTCCCCCCAGACCTTAGTGATGCTCAGCCAAGCTTGTGTGAAGGTGGAAGCCCGGCTTTGACATGGTGAAGGTTTGGGTCGTGCACTTTAGTGATGAAAATGTGGAGTTTGGCTAACATTTTGAAGCGATTTGATATCATATGTGTATGGAAACAATTTTAGCATAACTTCGACGCGGTGTTGAAATATCTTTTTCACTATTTGGGAAACCATCGAAGAAGAAGAAGGTGAGAAGTGAATTTGTGAAGAAAGGAAGAGGATATGCATGTGTATTTATAGGACAGAAATTCTTATGCATGGAATTACCAAAATGCCCCTCTCCTCCAATCATAGCTTCGATCGAACCCCCCGTCCATGTGCCTTCCATCACTCCATGATGTCTTAGGTGTGTAGGCGTGTAAGTGATGGTGAGTTGATTTTAAGTTTGCTTTTTCATTTTAACTTTTGTGAAAAATATCTTCCTTCCTTGCTTTTACTAATAACATATAGTTCTAATTAATTATGGTTAACTTATGTGTTATTAATTTTTTATACGTGCATATATATGTCATTTTAACTTTTAACATTACAACATTCAAATATAACTTTTTTTTGTTAAATCGTTGAAAATCCGAAATCTGAATCCCGGTAATATTTTTAGTTTTTATCAAACTATTTATTTATGTAAACAAACTCAAAAATAAATTTCTTATCATTTTTAAATAATTAAAAAAATATTATTTAATCTATAAAACTATTTTAAATAATATAAAAATCCATTCATAAAAAAAAATACGATGTCGAACTGCCAGAATGGGACGAAGTTTATATATCTTTATAAAATAAGTTTATATATTTATATAACAATTATAAGTCACTTATTATCATTATATAATAATTAAAGTGAATTATTTGTCATTTAAAACAATTATCTGAATATTTAAAATTAATTAAAATTTTCAATTCAAATTATAAAATTATGGGTCGTTACACATGTAATACTCCATTACATCCTAAGAGTCTATGCAACCATCAAATTTGATAACAAGTATGTTTAACAAATTTAAGCCCGTTTTAACTTGCTATCTTTCAATTCAAGTGTTATATAAACTCAACTTTATATTTTTAAAAACATTTAACTACAAGTTCTAAAACAATTCAGAAGTTCTCAACTATCCAAAATCGCCAAAAACCCCATTTCATTTTAACAAATGAAAACTACCTAACAACATATTATATCATGATGCACATCCATACTTTCCTAATGCATCGGCTACACATGTCCATGAAATAAATTAATAAGAAAACTTTAGAACTAAACACCGGTTTTTATTTCAAATCATTTTGAAATAATATATACATATAACTTTTGTATATCAAATCATACTTTAGGATTAAATCAAAATCTTTTTTACTAAAATAAATTTGTAGCATCCCATACTTAGTGTGACGCCCCACCTCTATACCCACGCTAGCCAAGAACACTACGGTGTAATGCTGTCAACTAGCACGGAGAATAAGGCTGTTGAGGAGCGACCATCCATGTAACTTCTTTGAGCGAGCACCGATATGTCAGATAGTATAGCATGAACTTCATTTAAGGAGGAAATCCGACATACTGATACAAACCCAAAGCTATCACATGGTGGCTATATAAAATCTTCGGAAACAAATATAGAAATAAACGTAACACAAATCAGTCACAGACAATTCATATCACAAAGGCGGAAATAGATATGAATATAACACATGAAAGTGTACATCAGAGTAGTGGTCAAATAAGATACACAATAACACAAAAGAATAGATACAAGTGCAAGACAATAGAATACGTATACATCAAGGAGTCTCATCTCAAATGCATACAACAAAAACTACTAAACTAGAGTAGTTAGCCAAAAGTCAGAAGATGGCTCCAGATAAGAAGTCATGAGGAAGCACCTGTAAAATCTCAGTCTGACCCTAGTATTATTTAAGAAGAAAATAATAAATGGACCAGTCTAGCTATAAATATCAGATCAAGTGATATAGAATAAGAGATATAACAAAAACGTATGATAACTATAAAGTCATACTGTGATAAGTATCTAATCGAAAATCAATCCAGAGATTAATCAATATCACAAGAATCTTCTCAAAGATAAAATAGGGTATCATACCCTAAACTTGTATTCAAAACAAGTCAATAACACATAAATTCACCAATGCACAAAAACTGATATCATATCAATGAAAATCATGAAAGTTGGTGAAGCACAAAATTCCAGAAATCATCACCAGAAATCCAGAAAACACATAAAAAAAGGGGGGAGGCCTAACACATGAATGGGAGCATGAAAACTCACCTACGCGTATCACACAGGACGAGAAGCTATCTCATGGAAGCTATCCATTAAATTTCCACACAGAAATGGCCCGAAGACCGTAGGGTGCTACCCTACATATGTGATGGCGAACCATCACATAAACGAGGTATAGTCTCCCTCGCAGACAAAGAGACATCGCTCAATCGCTAGTCAAAATCACAAAAATGATCGTCATGATCATCAAGAAGTGTCGATTACACTAAGCTAGTAAATATAAGAGTTTAGCTTCATGTCCCATAACCACTTGCTTAACTCAAATATTTACGAACAGATTGTAGATCTGCACTAGAAAATTGTCACAAGAGTTTCAATATGTGTGAATCGAAATCACACCAATGAGGTATAGACTAACCTTGAAGATAAAGAGATATGTGTGAATCGAAATCACACAAATGGTGTCTAGTCTAACCTCGCAAACAAAGAGACATCGCTCAATCACTAGTCTAAATCACAAGAATGATCATCATGATCATAAGGAAGTGTCGATTACACTAAGCTAGTAAATATAAGAGTTTAGCTTCATGTCCCATAACCACTTGCTTAACTCAAATATTTACGAACAGATTGTAGATCTGCACTAGAAAATTGTCATAAGAGATTCAATCGAATGAGTCCAAAAATTAACCGACGAAGTAAATGCAAGCGTTTCATACCACTTGTTTTGCTAAGCCGTTTAATTATATTTTCTCATACGAATGAGGTAAAGGCTTGTATATACTAGTAGATTGGAAAACAGTTTTATAAACGAGTTTGATATTGAAAATAGAGTTGAAATCGTTTTGATGAAAGAGTTTTGATATTTACTACTAGTATTGAAACCTTTTTATTTTTAAAGTGACAAATCATAGAAGTGATTGTAGAAACAATCAATCATAAAAATTCACGTTCGGAGACGTGAGTAAAGTTCAAAGAAATCAATCCCCAAAACCATCAAAGTAGGAAGTTCTGTTGAATGTTTTTCAGATAAGATCGCCTACGCAGAGGTGTACGGTGGGGTGCGAGGCAGCGCCCCGTCAAAATGGTACGACTTAGTGAAGACAAGAGAGGCGAGCGACATTCTCAAAAATCCCGAGAAGAAGTCATCAATGAAGAAAATAAATGATAACGACGAATCGGATAACCTTGATCCGATAGAAATTGAAATCCCGAGCTAAATAGGCAAAAGCATTCGAAATAGAGCAGGTCACAGGCTCCAAACGTCTGGGGTAAATGCTCAGACGTCTGCAGCAAGTTTCGGAAACTTCCTGAAACAGACTCCAGACGTCTGAGCCTACCTGCAGACGTCTGGTGTCGAGCTGAAACTGTTTTTCAGCCAAGTGGGAGAGAAATCTCCCACACTTTCACCCGAGTCGAGCAATGGAGTTAGGGGTTTTTGTCAATCGGTAATACGGCCCTATAGGCTCTCCGATTCACAACCAAAAACATGTTCATAATTCAAAGCAAGGAGTTTCAAAGTTTTGAATTCAAAACATCAAAAATTGAAATGTTCGCCAAAGTAATTCAAACCAAAAGCAATTGAACATGAAATATTGTTAGGAATTCATACCCAACATCAAAGATGATTATAGTCATAGATGTGAGATAAAAATCTCACCTTTGAACCCAAAAACAATGAAGAAGAGGCTTGAAAACAAAGGAGAATCAACCACTCTTCAAACTCAACTCTAGGAGCTTGAATCTAAGCTCAAAAGAAGAACATTTCCAAAGTTAGGTTTAGGAAATTTTTGAATTTAAAGAGAGGTTGAGTTGGAGAAGAAGATGGAGATACTTACCAATAGCTTCTCTTTGAATTTGGAGCTAAACTTGGAATTGCAAATGAAAACTAGGGTTTTGGAGTTTTAATTTCCCATTCCACTCACCATTAATCTCTTTAGAACTGAAGTGAAGAGGGGGAGGGAGTGAATGAAGAGGGGGTTTCAGTTTGGAGTGTTAAGTTAAAACATAGGGTTGAACCAAACCCAAACCCAAAGTGAAAATGATCAAATTTTTGACTAGCTCCAAACATATCAAAGTTTATACTCAAAAAGATCGCAAACGACATTTTGAACTCAATGGAGGTAGTCTCGAGTCCTAATTTGACCGTATGCAAAAATTAGCTTTTCGGACTAACATCCGATTAACGATTTAAATATTAAAATATAAAAATCGATAAATATGCGGGTTGTTACACTTAGAAACTCGAAAATAAATGCCGATGATGTTGAAATCATCACCAAAATTATTTTCAAGTGACAGGAGTGAGTTCAGTACATCCAATCCATATCTTTCGGACTTACCCAAAATCATTTCAAAATGGTATCCAATACTTCATAAATATTACTGAGTAACATGATCTTAATTTCATAAACCAGTTTCCCTAAATACTTACTTTCAAATAATACTACCATTATTTTTTCCAAATTTTTGAAAAACATTTTCAAACACACCGGCATTTAAGTTCTCAAAATATCAGTTAAATTCTTTTTGTTTATAATTATGTTTTATAAACCATACTTATATAAAATTACTTTCTTATATAAATTTGCTTCCTTATCTAAATCATTTCACAAAAGTATATCTTTGTTTAGACTATAATAATTAACTCTTGTTAAAATTCAATTTTAACCAAACATTATCATCAAACGCCTTATAGTCAAACCGTGAAACTTAATTTACAAGGTGTTCATATTTAATGTTCCCATTACTTTACTATCTACCCAACCTATGTTGTAAAAATGTAATTTTCTTATAAATCAACAAATTATAGTAATTGCTCATAAACTGGTCGAGCTTAACTAATCAAACAATAAATGATAATAATTGAATATTATCATTTCCTAACAAACAACAATATCGTAAAAAACTATATTTATTTATGAAAATTATATATTTTTAATAAAATATATTCCTAGGTAAAATTATTTCATTTACCAATTTAGAGAACAATACTGTGCCGGTTTGCACTGTTCAAGTGTTTAGAAACCCCTATCGATAACGTTGATCAGGCGCATCTGCCAAAATTCAAAAATTACTCAAAAGACCAATTAACACAATATGAAACATCTTTATAGTACTAACAAATGCGCTCTCATATGTATAATACTCTCAACTCATGCTGGGGCATTCCATTACCCCATCTCTTAATGAGTCATACCCAACAACGCTAAGGTTCTCGCTTAACCTTCAGCTCTGATACCAGCTGTAATGACTTGCCTTTTCGACCCCCAAATGTCGAAACTAATACATCTACGGTATTCATGTGACGAATAATCAAGTGTCGGAAAGATAAATTGTTAGGGTGAAATAAAAGAAAAGGAAATAGAACAAGGAAGAAGGAACACAACCTTAGAATCTCACAACAAAACTATCATATATAATATCAAAAGATAGTATAAACTGTCATTCTAAGATAATTTTTTTTCAAAGTTACAGTAATCAGCCTGGACAGTTATAATAAGTAGTCCTCACAAATGCTGATGATACAATAGTAATGCAATGGAAATAAATACTATGGCATCCAGTTCATCTCTAGAAGCTCCAAAGCGTCCATGGCTAAATTTGGAAATATATATAGGGTTGACCCAAGCATTATAGGAAAATAACACTCCAATCAGTCTGGTAAACCAATGTGAGAAACTCAAGAAATATGAATGACATGAAATGGTAACTATTGAAACCATATGAATTCTCGAAATGGTTTTTTCCTCAAAGAAACCAACCATTTATTAAGTTTAACATATAGTGATATGATAGATAATGTCTAGAGTGTAGCACATAAGTCATATCAAATAGTTGTTATGTGAACGCCACAACAATAATAGGTATACAATCAATACGCTACGGCTTGTTCACATAATGGATTTTCCACGAAGATCTCTTCGAGGAAGGCGAATCCGAACTCCATGATAAGGATCAGAAACTACCTTCCGAGCAACGTATATATCTATATGGGATATACTCTAAGGCAAACATAATTGGACCACCCTCGGTGTGTGATCCGAGCCATAAAACTACCGCTAGCAATAATCGATAAGCATCTTTAGAATTGGAGTTGATATACCCTTGAGCTTGCTAAACCCCCTTGGCCACGCCCCTTCTATGTTTTCTATCATTTCTCGATGTCGAGGCTATTTTCGACACCTTTCACATGAATCTTCGTCAATCGAATAGAACATGTCCCCAAATGGATTCCTCTATCTCGAACAGATCACAAATCACTACATGGATTTGGGCATCTTGAATAGTGCTCGAACCTCCATATAGGTTCCTCGCATAAGTCCTCCAACGAATGCTAACACTGTCCTCTCTCCTGGAATACTTCTCAAGATAGATAGTCCCAAACGATAGCATTGTTTGTTAATGTTGACCTCTTTCTTGGACTTAACCTTAGGATTGATAGTTCAACTCTATAACATTCCACATCACAACTGCTTCCAGAATATAGATTGCGTATATGGTTTTAAAGTGTTTTCGGGTTCGAGTCATCTCATATAAGTACACTCTTCCCACTTACCGGACTCTCCAGATGAATCGATGAATTTTCTGGAAACTCAACTCTGGTTCTTTTGGAAATAAACAGACAATACATAAGAGTGGAGATCACCTCTTAACCTTTTAAGTGGACGGATTTCCTTATCATTTGTCCTTGAAGAGCAAGACGAGTACAATGTAGCATCTCCAAAGATAACTGTACCATATAGCACTCGTGTTTCTTCTAGATATTTCCAAAATTATATTTGTACGATTTCGATAATCGACTAGTTGCCTATCTGATCAAGATGTGTGTTTATAAATGGAAATCAAGTCTAGTGTACTTTCCATAAACAAATGAATATACAAAACACTATCAAGTCACACAAAGTACGATCAAGCCATATAGAGTTTGTTAAGCTACTTAAGCAATTCCTAATTCCTTTTATTTAATTAATCCTTTTATTAATTAAAAACTCCTTTATCAGTAAACTTCTTTTATCAGATAAACTTCTATCTTTTTCCAAAAGATTCCATACTTATAATTTCCTTCAGAATATCCATTTTAAGGATCTAAGTACTTCCTCAAATCCATTCAATAGGTTTAAGACTAATGTTACTTAAAACATTGTCGCTACAAACCCAAAACTATTTTGCTTGTGCTTATCTTTAAAATTCTTTTAAAGATCTATTTACATCCATAAGGCATAATAAATAAGGTTAAATACGAATGCTATTAACACATTGTCACAACAAACCCAAAATCATTCCATACATGTACTATCTTTAAAACATTTGTTTCAAAGATCTAAGTTATTTGGTCAAGTCCTACATTGACAAGTTAACTATCAAGTTCCAAAAATGATTACTTACAGAAATCACAATTCGTATGTTTAACTCATTTTCGACATTCCAACTTAACCATTCCCTGTTCAAGAGTGAAGGCAGGTTAGTTAGAGCACTGATTGCATCAAAGCCTTGCCCAGACACTTCGTTCTTAAATCTCACAAATGGATTAGTCTACCTTATCAGCTTTTAGTGTTAAGTATAGTATTAATGATTTCAATAAACAATAAGAAATCAACACGATTAACATGTTTCTGACATTTTCCAACTTACTCTTCCTCGGTCAAGAGAGAAGCCCGGTAGGTTAGAGCTCTATTGCTTCGTCCCTACTCGACATCAATCTTAACTCTCACAAATAGATAAGCCTTTAGTTCATTGGCTTTTAGTGTTAAGCATGTTTAATTTCTTTTTAGTTAAGTAATTAAAAAATTAATCGTTTGGCCATTTAGCATTTCTATCCCCTTTCTAAACCTTTTATTTGTACTTTCAAAATCCTTTTAAAAATGATATATATATATATATATACGTATGTATGTATGTATGTATAGTAACTTGTTTACCAAAACCTTAAATAAAACATTTAAAAGGTATTTTATTCGATAAGGTATAAAATAGTCAACATATTTTCTAAAAACTATATATACTTAAAAATGCTTTTAAAATCCTTTATAATACTTATAATAGGTATTAAAACATGCACTCAAAATATTACTTGAAAATACCAAGTTTATAAAATCCTTAAAAAATTTAAAAAGACATGTTTTATATATATTTTAACAAAATATCTCTTCTTTAAAAATTCACAACTAATTCTTAAAAATTTATAATGATCTCAAACCACTTTTAAAATACTCTAATAAGAGTTCTAATAAGAGTTTTCAAACCCTTGTAAAAATAATGAAGCAAAATAATTTTATATTAATACAATTTCTATATTATGCTTTCATAGAAACAACTTTCTATATGAAACTCGAAGAATAAACTTTCACAGAAATAACTTTCTATATGAAAATATGCTTGGAATAGAAATCAAATTTATCATGCCATATTATTTATTTTTAAGTATTTAATACAATTCTTATTTCCATTGTCCCTTCATGAAGCAATGGTGATCATTCACTCTCTTCATCCCATTACCACGTCTTTACAAAATTGCATTCGGTCATTCTTAATATTTAAGATATCGCATAAATTGCACTACGTAAACTGATCGAAATGATAATTTAGTGATCGAATTCCTAGCTATATCTTGTAGCTCTTAGTCTAGTGCTACTTCTAACACAATTATATCCATCTTATAATCAATCGAATTGAATACACGATATTACATTATGGTTTACTAGCTTATTTCGAATGAACTAATTTCATCGAAGTTTGGTACATTATGAATCGTGATTATTCATCATATAACATTTATATATGATCTCATATGGACCAAATATCCATTTTCTTGTATTGTTTTTAGGGTTCAAAACCCATAGAAGACAATACACAGTCTCTGTCAAATAAAACACCAAAGTGGCCGAGGCACTAATGTTTTAGTAGTTGAATAAATTGGCTCTTGCATGGGTTTTGAAGTGATAACATGCAAAAAGATTTATTGGTAGGTATATTTTATATTTCTATGCCTATCTTAATTCAGTTCATTTGTATATTTTAATTGATAAACATTTTATCAATTATATTAGTTGAACAAATTTATCTTAATAGATTATTTTAACTTTATATAACGTATATTTTTACAACATTAGAAAGGTTAGATGGAATCATTTTATTTTTCTAATAAGGCTCCCACTAGATTTTTATGTTTCTTAAAATCTTAAGAAAAACACAGAATTTTTTCGACTGCTCTATTTAGTATTAGGACTCACTTGCCTTGGGATTTCGACCTTGATTTTGCTCAACAAATCAAAAGAAATTATTCACTCGTACCTAACATTTTGTAGTAGCCTAAGTATAATATATGTACCTTGAGGTTGCTTAATAAATACATACACGTATCTCACCACGTCTAACAATATATTAATAATAGTACACATAACATCTCCGGCTTGAGTTTTCTAAATAACTAAAGAGTGTGCAAGTAATTTATTAACATGTAAATGGCGGAGGACAACATTTATATTAGTGATTCACAACTTTTAATAGGTTTATTTAGGTTATACTGATTTAAGGAATAATGTATTTTCTAAGAAATACCCTCGTGATTCAAGTGTCCGACGCATCTGAAATCATGGTATACATACTATACTTATGCATTTATTTTTCCACTCTATTTAATCAAATCATATATAATTCAATTTTAATTTTAAATTATTAAATTATGTTTAGTTAACATAATTAACTATTTAATTAACATTTGAATTAATTAAATTTAAATTTCAAAATTTTAATTACATTCATCCTTAATGAATACCGACCATGAAATTTACAGCAATTATATATATATATACATATATCAATATACATACATACATATATATATATTATTTATTAATTAACATTCAAAATTTTAATTAATTAAAACAATTGCAATTAAATTAAAATTTATAATTTATAATTTCGAAAATTTTATTATTATTTACCTTAAACATTTTAAGACAAACACACATATATCATTATAAATGTTTTAATTTAATAGTTTACTTTTATTTATTTATTTATTTAATCTAATAAATTAAATAATTAAAATAAAATTTTTGGAAATAATTTTATTTACCTTTCTAGACACCCTACTATATATGTAGGCTTTAATAATTTAGCCTTAACATTGATAATTTAAACCGCATAGTGTATTAGGCTCTGATACTATTGAAGGAACCAGGTCAGTTGCAGTGGGTTAAATGTGTGAATTTTAATTTTTTTTCTTGGATCTTTTTTGGCCCTATGAACTTTAATTGATTTTAGATCCAATCCAACATTGTTTTAAATAAAATCTTATTTTATTAGATTCGTTTAAGAGAGTTTTATCTAATTTAAATTAATTATACTATTATGAGCGTATCAAATACACTCAATTGTGTATAGTGCACGTGCAACATGTATGTATTATGTGCATGGTTAATGTGTACTTGTTTAGGAATTGGGATTTATACCACAATAGACACATTGGCCCTTTATATGCATATTATTATCCAAGCCAATTTTAAATTATACACGCACACACACATACAGTAAAATACATACATACATACATATATATATTTTAGAAAAATAAATAATTTGACAAAGTTGAAAATTTTGAAGTTCAAAATCCTTTTCAAAATATCTAATTTTTTTACTTAGTAAATCAGTTTAAAAACCAGATCTAGATCTATAAATCTAAAATAAAACATACATATAATATATTAAAATAATTAAATATGATATCATAATGTAGTAAACAACATATAATTTACGAGAATAATAGAATATATATCATGATATTTAATTTTTACAATAAAATAATTATTAATATATATATATATATATATATGATCCTTTGGGCATAATATAAAATATAAATTCTTATATACATATTAATAAAACGATGTTACATTAAAACAAGTTATAAATATATGTACTTATAAATATGATATAAAATCATGTTTTGAATTTTTTTGGTGCTGCAAGTAGTTTGATACAGAAAATATTTTAAAATGATTATATATATATATGTATGCACTTATAAATTTGCATTTAAAAAAAGTTAATTTAAAAGTAGTTTTAATGTTTTACAAATTTAGAAATAATTTATATGAATTTTTTATATTATAATATAAAATTTTCTTTTTAAATTTGAGAAAAGATAAAATATATAGACAGTAAACTAGCAGATCTAAATAAATGTATAATTGTATAAAAGTATACCGATAAAGGGATAACAACTAAGCATATAAATTCGTTCAAATAATATTACATACTAAACTAACATGATGTAATATAAATCATAAACAAAGGAACATCTTCAGCTCTAGATTCAAGCTCCATCACAATGCTCCAAGTTAAACCTGATTACTTGGCTGCTCAGAAAAATAGGGAACCCGAAGTTTAAGGGAAAAGAAAATACACTCCAGATCAGTCATGAACTAGCGCGAGAAACTCAAAATATAGATATTTGAAAACAAAGGGTATCTCATAAGACCACGCTGCACATAAACAAGGAACGGTTTTTACGTTATGATAACCAAAAATCTTTACTACACAAAGTCTAGGAATATAAATTTTAATGATATTCTTTTGAAAAACACTTTTCAATTAAACTTATATAATCTTAGCTCAAATTGTTATATTGATAAAATTCTAGCATAATAGGTTCTACAATCAAGTCCGAAGGCACTTATTGGAGAATGGATTTCCATACAATGGCAAGGTAAGGAATTACCTTCCATATAGTACATCTCTAGAGGGATATACTAAGGATTAACACCTTTGAAACCTCTGCATTTAGCAAGACTGGCCTACCGACAAACCCATCTGGTGGCAGATAGAACCGAATATGACATCACTTCGATCGTTCTCGGCCTATCCGAGAGCTCTCAAAGCATACACAACATACCCGATATATAGAGGGTAATATAGAAAGGTGATGACCATACCCTAATGGTTGCAAACCACATAGCCTTATGACATGCCTTATTTAAGCCATTTTTCGGTGATGAGGCCCGAGGTAATGATTACCTTTCACATAGCACATTCCACTTTGAATGCCACATTGCCGATTCAATCACACACTATTAATTTCCACAAATGTACAACCTCTGAGCTCGTACGTCTCAGAGAAGGGTGTTAAGTATAAGAGAGTTACCCCCTACACCACCAAATGGATGTACATTTTTAAAAAATCAACATACATATATTTTAAAAATGCAATTTCTGACATTCGTCCATACAAGTTGTCCAGGAACAGGACAAACCGAAGGAACTCTCCTACTACATCTTATCGGGAATCACCCCTAGGATAAGTAGCGAGCAACCCTTGCATCAAAGATCAAATAAAGATACTACTGCCACATATATATATATATATATGATATGGGAAATTTCCCCTAAGGGTGAGTGACAAGCAGCCTTACATTCCATCTTCTAAATTATTATCATTCCATGTCTTCACCTTCGAACGCATATATTGGTTCAAAGTGGGTTTCAGATAGGAATCGCCTAAATCTGATCCTGGTTCCTTCAAACCAATCATCGATAAAAAGATGTTAAGTAAATAGGTGCTTATTTGAATAATTACTTTTACTTTATCAAAAAATATCTTCTAGAGATATATATCTTTAAAACATTTCTTTTCGGTCCGAAATCATTAAACCTCTCTTTAACTTTGGAAATACCAAAATAAAAATTATCTCTCATAAATCACGTTGCAAAAACTTATTGAGTAAAAGGGGCAATAGAAATTATACTATTCTACTCAACATCATATTTTGTATTCAACCTTTACTTTCCGTCGAATAATGGTGAAATCACCTTTCAAATTCACACAGATAGTACGTCCCTCCTTGGAATTTAATACCAAGTATAAGCAGATTATTTATATACAATCCAAGTTGTATTAAATTTGGAAAAAACTAAATCTTTTATACTTTCCTCATTTCCTACATTTCGACCTTATCTACTCCTCGCCCAAAAAAGAGGCTAGGGGAGCCATGGCACTGGTTACTCCTGAAAATCTCCTTAGTTTAAGCAAGTCACATTCGGATCTCACGAATAGAAAAATCCAGTATACCCATTGGCTTTTAGAGCAAGATTAAATCACTTAATTATAACATCTTTTCTTTAGATCATTTATTTAAACTCTTTAAAATAAATTAAAAAACCTCCACATTATCTTTAAAATACTCAATTATTTATTTGAAAATATTTATAAAAGATTTAGGAAGGAATACGTAAGTTTAAAGCCATATTTCAAAAGTAATTATAATGTGATGCAAATATTACTTTAAAAGCTTATTTGATAAAAATAACTTTTCAATCATTTAGAACTCCATTTTTATAACTCAAATATCTTTTAAAACATCTTAAAATATTTATAGAATTTATTCCATGTTTTTGAAGAATTAAAAATATCCATTTTAAAGAATTTATCACTTTGGTTTTCGAACTCAAACCGTGATTATTTTGAAACTTGATTTGCTCATATTTCAAAATCTACTAAACAAAATCTTGATCATTTTCTTTTGTTTGAAAACTATGATTATAAGAGTTCAAAAAATTCTTATTCCAAAGAATTCCGAATCTGAATCCATTGTATAAATGGATTTAACTTTTTTCGATGCGAAACCGCGAACTACTGTTACGCGACGCACCTATTTTATCTCAATTTTCATACTCTTTCGAAACTTTGTCAAAACACTTTTAAATGTTTATAAAATATTTCTAAATCATTTTAAACCATTTGTAAAGAGGTTTAACAATCTTATATACACAATTTCATTTATTAAAGGAAAGTAATTTTCTTTGTGATATTCCACGTGTATTAAACGTGAATTGTTTACACATCCAAACAAACATCTTATCATATCCAAACATGGTTCACAATCATCACAACCAAGCATAGCCAAACACATATATCATCCAAAATATTATATTATAAATAGAGTTTCTCACCTCTATTGGTTTCTGACTTTACGAAAATTCGCTACAGCTTCGCTACGATCGAATCAAAGCCTATGAAATCGAGTCTTGGACCTTTGATAGCCATGACCTAAGCTTGGAAGTGTAGGTGGGCTCGACCTTGGGTGGTAGGAGGTGTAGCCATGGGTTTAGAGTGGAGGAAGGATTGATTTGCCTTGGTTTTGAAGTGGATTGCTAATGCATATATACTTATAATTTTTTTCTTCTTTTTGCTAATTTTTCTCCATAATTTTCCTAAGGTAGGAAGCAATTAGAGTAGAGTATAAAGAGGTGAAAAAGCTTAGGAAAATGAAGAGGAAAATGTGAATGGAAGTGAAGATGGATGGTGGGTATTTATAGGCAAAAATGCAAACTTAAAATATCATGATACTTATGTACACACACATCACCATTTTATCACCACCACACCCTCCTCCTCCATCACCATGCATGATTGAACACTCCCCCCATATAGCTCAATGTGTATAACGGTCCATAATTTAATCGCTATTTAAATGAATATTTAATTATATTTAAATAATTTGTAAATGGACTTTTATTAACAAATAAAACTATTTTAAATAATAACTAATGAGGATAAAATCATTTTCAAAGTTTTACCAATATATATAGTTTATAGAGAAATAGAAAATGTGATCGAAAATTAGTTTCCAAAATATCAATTTTTCATTGGTTAAAAGTTATTCGAAATGTCATAACACTATTTTAAAACACATATGCACACACAACAAACTATTTATAGATGATAAATACATATGTACATGTGCATGTATATGCTCTCTTTTAAGTGTGTGTATATATATAAGGATAAAAGAAAATAATTTTATAAAGGAAAAAATAAATATATACACATATATAAAATACACATTTTCAATAATAGTAGACATGATATGGCATGAATAATTGAAAGTACGAGGTTAGGGAGTACAATGAACGGAATTTAGGGGGGAGGAAGGTACGGATGTGCATGCATATACCTATTTAAATATAAATCACTTTATATTATTTTAATATCATGTTGTTTGGATGATATATGATTGCAAGTTGGTTGTTTAGTATAAATTTGTGATTTGGATAATATGTTGATACATTTGGATATGTATATGGATATGGATATGTGAGTTTGGTTTATGATATGATGGTGGTATTGTTTGTGAAACAAAAACAAGTATGTTGTGAAATGGTTGTGAAAACTAGTGCCTTAAAAAGTCGCAAAGGACTCGAGATCCGAATTAAAAACGAAAGCTCTTTTTTTACTTTTTAAATTTGAAAATGTTTTCCAAGTTTTAACCTTTGTTTAAAGAATTTAAAACTTTTCCATTTGTGTTTTCAAAGATGCAGTAGCTAGAGTTAAGTGGGATTTTCACCTAGAAATCAATTCTAGCGATTTGCGTTATAGCAATAGTCGTTATAGATGCAGTTCTAGAAATTTTACGATTTCAACTTTTTAAGTGTTTCTTTTGGATTGTTTTTGAAAACTCATTTCAAAATAATTAAGTAAGTCAAAAGTTTAAGTTTTAATTATTTAATAATTTATTTAATTTATTTATTAATTAGGGTAATTATTATTTAATTAAGTAATTAAGTAATTAGTTTAAGTAATTTGAGATTAAGAAATTTTTAACTAAGTTAATTATTTTTAATTAAGTAAGTTTTAAATAATGATTAGTTAGGATAAAAGAAAATTAATTTTTATTTAATCAAGTTTATTTTAATTAATTATTTGATTAGAGTTAATTAATTAGTAAATTATTATTTAATAAAAGGTTAATTATCCACTTAATTAAGGTTTAATTTCTTAAATAAATGTTATTTAATTAAAGTAAAATTAAGGTTTAATTAAAATAAAATTAGGATCATTAATGATTTAATTATTAATTAAGGTTTAATTGAGTTTTAAACTTATGATTTAATTTAAGTTTATTTATTTTAAAGTTTCTTTTAAAACCCTATCGGTTATTTATTTTTAACCAAGTTTCTTGTTTAAGTGATTTTTTTCAAACCCAAGGATCTCTTGTCCATGCTATTAAATAGCCAAATGAATTAAAGTAGTTGTAATAAAATGACGACGCATTTTATTGACAGTAATTCGACTTGTACTTATCATAAAATACCGCACTTCGGAACCGTGATGAATACGAGGGGGTTAATTTCGATAAGCGGGTCATGATAATCTAAGCATATGGAACGTATGTTCATATGTAATCTTTACACCGTGATAGTGGGATAGTCCACTATAAACAACTTGATCTTTTAAAATTATATTTGGAGAGATTGGGATCAAATATTAGTTGTTATCCGAAAACCACTTCGAACCAACATAAACGTTCAAATTGGAAATAGTAAAGGCAAGGTCCAAGATGAAGACTTTGAAGTGCAAGGGCTATTTGCTACTAACCCTGAGGGTGATTCCAAAATGGGTATAGTGGTGATAGTGCCTTCGGTTCGTTCATCTCCTGAATGACTTGTATGGATGAGTGCTGATATTGTGTCAACATATGGAAGGCAAAGTTAGCATTCCATGTGGCAATGCTATAATAAAGGTAAACATAGCCTCAGGCCTCATCAATCAGGAATGACTAAAATAGGGGAGGTGCAGCAAGACTAGGTAGGTCGCTCCCATGTGGGTAAGGTCATCCCTATCTAGAGTCCCTATTATTAACTCATTTATGCTTCGGTATGATTGTTGATCCCAACCGAGGGGTGATCTTATTCGGTACTATCCAGTAATGGGTAGGCTAGCCTTGTGTTGGCAGGGGTCGATAGGTTCGACCTTGGTATTATTTTATCTAAAGATGCACCATGACAGGCGGTACCTCAATAGCCAGTCTTTGTATGGAATCCATTCTCCAATAAATGCCTTCGGTCTTAGTTGTATACCTATTATGCTGGAATTAATGTAACAATTTCGGCTATGTTAATTATTTACTTTAAAACCCTAGACATTATGATAATATCACTTGATTTCTATACAAAGTGTTTTGGTTAACGTAAGGCAAAACCCCGTCCGTGTTTATGTGTGGCGTGGCCTTACGAGGTACCTTTGATTTTCAAAGTGTTTTTTAGAAGTAAAATTGAGTTATTTGAGTTTACACACACCAAACCCATGTCTGACCAGAGTTTTATTTTTTTCTTAAAACTCTTGGGTACTCAATTTTTATGAGTAGCCAGGGGTTTCTTATGGAAACATTTTGAAGGAGCTGGAGCAGGTGTCTTCACCGTTAGCTAGTTATCATTTATTTCCACTACGTTTATGTATGATCTATGTAGTTTGTGATGTACATGTAGTTATAGTTGTCCGGTTGAAGTTATAATGTAATGACTCTGATGTATTACTATTATTATGGAAGTGACAATGTAATATCCTATATTATCTATTATATGTTATTCTGATTCGTGATGATATTCTATGATTGTGTAGTTTCTTCTTATCTTTCCTTTTCTTTTACCCTTAATGGCTCGTCTTTCGGAGCTAGAAAGGCGGTCATTACAATTTTGGTATCAGAGCCTAGGTTGACCGAACACTTAGGCTTTGGGTTAAGGTCAACTTCGAGAGTGCGTATTTGTAATTTCTATTTGTGTGTGTGTATATATATATATCTCTTATAGATAGATCAGCTTGATAGGTTTGATTTGTACCCTTCTTTCCATATTTATCTCATCTAAGTATTCAAAGAATTATCTTACTATATCTAGGTAGTAAGACATGAGTAACAGAGGTAGACGAGGTAGGGGAGCAGGTAGCACTACAACTACAAATGGTCGAACCTCAAATCCTGGAGAAGTTCGGATTATCAAAGAGGCAGCACCAGAGCAGCCGTGAGAAAATTTCACAACCTTATGCAAGGATTACACCAACCTCGAAGGTAGACCATTTAAGGGGACCAAGTCTATCATGGAAGTGCATGCTTGGTTGTGATCTTGCAAAAATATTTTAAAGGTCTTGGTTTATCAGATGAGCAGAAAAGATTCTTAGCAGTGTGGCAACTACAAGAGGGAGCAGTAGCTTGGTGGGATTCCCTTACTACAAATATTCAAGAAGAAGAGTTTTCATGAGCCCGATTTAAAGAAGTTTTTAAGGACCAATTTTTGCCAACAACAGGAAGGACAAGGATGTACCATAACTTCATGGACTTGAAGCAAGGAGATCTGTCTATAACAGAGTATGAGATGAAGTTCAATGAGTTATCTTGTTTAGGGCCAAAATTGATCAACGCTCCATTAAAGAAGAATGAGATGTTTGTTTTGGGTAGGAGGGAAGAGTATCATGAGAAAGTGACTGCTCATATTAAAGGTACTTTTGTGAAGGGAAGGGAAAATGCATCCTTGAAGGTACCTTGCTTATTAATGGGATTTTTGTTTGAGCATTATTTGATGCTAGTGCCCTCATAGATTTATCTCGTGTGAATCAGTAGGTAAATTTCATCTTATTCCTAATATTATAGAAAACCCTATGTGTGTGCCTAACCCCATAGGTGGTGTAACCTATTTGAATATGATTTGTGAAGATGTGACAATTTCCTACCTTTCTCATCACATTTCTTGTGACTCGCATGTTTTAGACTTTAAAGGAATTGACATTATTCTTGGTATGGATTGGTTATCGAAGTATGGAGCTATTTTAGATTGTGCTGAAAGGACTGTATCATTAGAAACTAAGTTGGGAAGAATTGCTAAAATACCATGCAAGAATCATAATATTAATTTGTGTAGTTTCTTGTATGCCCTAGAATCATCCTAAGATGAGCTAAGTTCCGTAGAAGTGATTAAGAATATTCCCGATGTGTTTGAAGAAGTTAATAGCTTACCCCCGCACTGAGAGATAGAGTTCCGTATTGATTTGGTCCCTAGTGCTAGACCTGTGGTTCAACCTAAGCGACGGATGGCCCCGAAAGAGTAGAATAATTTAGAAAAGCAAACCAATGACCTGTTAAGAAGAGGGTTGATTAGACCCAGTCATTTGAGTTGGAAATCAGCTGTGGTGTTTGTGGCTAAGTCTGATGGATCTTTAAGGTTGTACTGGATTATAGGGAGTTGAATAAGCTGACCTTTAGGAACAAGTATCCCTTACCCCCCATCGATGATCTTTTTGATCAACTTCATGGAGATACAGTATATTCTCAAATGGATCTAGCTACTTGATTCCATCAATTGAGGGTTGCTGAAGATAGTATACCCTTAACTGCTTTTAGAGGCCCTAACTATATCTTTGAATGGTTAGTAATGCCTTTCGGGCTAACCAAAGCACCTGCATATTTTGTAGATCTCATGGACCGTGTTTTCCGAGATGTTCTTAATAAATTTATGTTAGTTTACATCAATGACATCCTTATCCACTCTAAATCTGAGGAGGAGCATAAACATCATATGGAATTGGTGTTGGAGACATTAAGGATACATGTCCTGAAGGCGAAATTTTCTAAGTGCCATTTTTGGAAATCAGAGATAAGATTCTTAGGGCATATTGTGACAGGAGAAGGTATTTCAGTGGATCCAGTGAAGGTGGAAGCTGTTCAGGAATGGAAGCAACCTTGGACTCATACCGATGTCCGTAGTTTCTTAGATTTGGCTGGATACTGTAAGAGGTTTATTCAAGATTATTCCAAGATTTCCTCCCATTTAACTAAGCTGACTAAGAAGGAGGAGAAGTTTGTATGGACTCCAAAGTGTGATGAGGCATTTTTGGAATTGAAGAAGAGATTGACCAATGCACCAGTTTTGGCTATTCCAGACGAAAATAGTTTGTTTATGGTTTACACAGTTGTGTGTAGTAGAACTTGGTGGTGTTCTGATGCAGCGTGGTAAAGTGATTGCGTATGCAAGCAGGCAGTTGAAGTCTTACGAGAAGAACTATGCTACGTATGACCCGGAGTTGCTAGCTATTGTCTTTGCATTGAAAATGTAGGAAACACTACTTGCTGGATAAGGATCCTTTTATTGCTCTTAGTTTCTTTCTAATCTTTAGAGATTTTAGGAGTAAATTTTCTTTCTTTAATTAGGTGAAAAATTCGAGCTCTTCACAGATCATAAATCCCTGAAGTGTCTTTTTACTCAAAAGGATCTGAACCTAAGGCAACAGAGGTAGTTAGAGTTTCTAGTGACTTATGACTTGGATATTCTTTATACGCCAGGAAAGGCTAATGTTGTAGTGGATGCCTTGAGTAGGAATGTTGTTTTGACTCTTTTGGAGGTTACCCCGACTCTCCTAGAAAGAACAGTGAGCAAGCAAAGAGAGGACAAAAGCTTAGTGGCGATCATCAGGAAGATTGAGGAGGGATAGTGTATAAGTTTTAAGATTAATAATCGAGGAGTTTTATGGATGAATGGACGGATCTGTGTACCGAAAGTCAATGTTCTTAGGTAGGAAGTTAGTTAGAATGTCATCGTTCTAAGTTGAGTATCCATCCAGGTGTCTCAAAGATGCATATGGACATGAAACAGATGTTTTGGTGGAAGGGAATGAGGAGAGATATCTCTATCTTTGTTAGCAGGTGTTCGTGCTGTCAACAAATCAAGGGTGATCATCAAAAGACAGCCTGATTATTAAAACCCTTGGACATACCTGATTGGAAATAGGAAATGATATCAATGGATTTTATCGATGGTTTACCCAGAACTAGAAAAGGAAATGAGGGAGTATGGGTTATTGTTGATCGGCTAACGAAGAGTGCACATTTTATTCCGGTGAAACCAACAAGGAGAACTGCATCTTTAGCTGAAGTTTTTATGAGAGAGATAGTTAGGTTGCATGGAGTTCCTGTGAGTATAGTAAGTGATCGAGACCTCATATTTACTAGTCAATTTTAGGAAGCATTGCAAATGACCCTTGGTACAAAGTTGAGCTTAAGCACAACATATCACCTCCAAATAGATGGAAAGACGAAGTGAGTAAATTAGATTTTAGAGGATCTCTTGAGGGCGTGTATTTTGGATTTTGGCGGATCATGGGAGGATCATTTACATTTTTTGAGTTCTCCTACAATAATAACTTCCAAGAAAGTATCGGAATGGATACATATGAAGCCCTATATGGAAGACCGTGCAAGTCACTAGCATGTTGGGTTGAGATGGGAGATAGATTAGTTCTTGGATCGAATATGATCCGAGAGGCTACCGAGAAGGTTGTAGTGATTATGAAAAGAATGAAGGAAGCCCAAGATAGCCAAAGAGTTATGCGGATAGGAGGCGAAGAGATTTGGAATTTGAGGTTGAGGACTTGGTGTTCCTAAAGATTTCACTAATAAGAGGAGTTGTTAGATTTGGAAAAGCTGGGAAGTTAGCTCCAAGGTATGTTGGACCTTCCTGTATTCTTGAGAGAATCAGATTGCTTGCTTATAGGGTCGAGTTGCCAGAGAGATTAGCGGCAGTTCATAATGTGTTCCATGTGTCTCATTGAGAAAATATGTTCATGACCCATCTTTGATCTTGGAGCCATCGTTTCAGGAGGAATTGGAAATAGAATCAAACATGACAGTAGTTAGAAATCTAGTTTATGTTGTGGATCAGGATGAAAAGAGGTCACGTAACAAGGTGGTGCGACTAGTTATGATTCAGTGGAGCGAGGATCCAAGGGACTGCACTTGGGAGATGGTGGATCGTCTGAGAGAAGCCTATCCCGAGTTAATATTAAGATACCTAGGAGTAGGTTGTATGTATAGTGTATGTTTGTTTGCTATGGATGCTAGTGTATGTATTGGTATGTACTTATGATATAAATATATAGCTTTTTGCATAGTTTGAATTATCTCCTTGTTTGCTATGACGAAATTCTTTTAAGGGGGGGAGAGTGTAACGACCCGGAATCTAATCGCTATTTAAATGAATATTTAGTTTTATTTTAAATAATTTATAAATGGATTTATATTAACAAATAAAACTATTTTAAATAATAAATAATGAGGATAAAATCATTTTCAAAATTTGCTTACCAATATATATAGTTTATAGAGAAATAGAAAACGTGATCGGAAATTATTTTCCGAAATATCGATTTTTCATTGGTTAAAAGTTATTTGAAATGTCATAACACTATTTTAAAACACATATGCACACACTACAAACTATTTATACATGATAAATACATATGTACATGTGCATGTATATGCTCTCTTGTAAGTGTATATATACAAGGATAAAAGAAAATAATTTTATAAAGGAAAATATATATATATATATATACGTATATAAAACACACATTTTCAAGACTAGTACACATGATATGGCATGAATAGTTGAAAGTAAGAGGGAGTACAATGCACAGAATTTAGGGGGGAGGAGGGTATGGATGCGCATGCATATACATATTTAAACATAAATCACTTTATATTATTTTAATTAAATCCTAAACCTATATATAGCCTTTTATCTTCATGTTTCTCATTTTCAACCTCCTTCTTCATTTCAAAATCCTAAGAGCTCAAGAAACTTAGCCATGGCCTCCTCTTCATAAATTCTAAAGCAAGAAATATCACTTCTTTCACTAAAAATCACCACTTCATTTCACAAAACCACTTCTACAAACCATTCAACACCTCCTCTTCCAAGCTACAACACTCCATCCACCCAAAACCATAAGGGCTGAGCCTAAACTAGTCAAGGTCGAGCCCAATTAGCCTAGGTCGGGCCTATCTTATAGGTCCAATGTGATATCCCGGGATTTTGGGCAATATGAATTTAATAATCTATATTAATAATTAAATTGATTTGGTAATTTTCTGTTATAATTTTAATTTAAATTGGTAATTTAATCTTTTAAAGGCTAATAAATATTTAATCTGGAAATATTTAAATTGTTAATATTAGGTCTTTTCTAACAATTTAAAATTGGTAAGATTTATCTTCCAAGCTAATAAAATTATATTCTATTTATAATATATATATTAGTATATATATATTGTAAATAGGAAATCTTTGATTTAAATTTAAATAATAAAAAGATATGATTTCAAATTATAACATATATGTATTTATATATTGTGATTGGAAGCTTTGTTTTAAATTCAATAATTTCAAAAGCTAATTAAGGTTAATTCCATATTTTTCAAAACATAAGATAAATATTTATTTTATAAATGTGATAGCTTAAATAAGATTTAATAAAAGATTTATTTTGTTTTTTTTTTTTCAAAAAGTACTTAATCTAAAATGGATTTAAAATGGTTTGTAAATATAAATAAATAATAATTCACATTTACATAAATAGAAAAACATAATTACTTTTATTAATAAGGGTTTAGACATAATTTTGCTTGTTTTTAACACTTGCAAGATAAGGGATTCATGCATGTACATTTGTCTAATTTGTAATAAAACAAGTGGCAATATTATCTTCATTTAAAAATTTAAGTTTATAAATTATGTAGTGGTAAAGAGAAATCTGGTTTTTCATTTTCAGTTCAAAACATTTTTCTCAGTCTTTCTTTCTTCTTCTTATAAACTAAAAACTGAAACCCCAAAAATCAAAAGAAGTAAATCAAATTTCAACAGCCTGTAACAATTCTCAAAGCAGATGAAGATAAAAATCTAGAATTCAAACCTGCATTTCAAATGAAGATCAGCAGCAGTTTAAAATCATCAAAATTAACAAGCATGCAAGGATTCAATTTCAACAGCAAGGCAATTTAAAACAACTCAGATTTTAAAACCTGGGTGTTCTCTGTTATTTTTAAGGTGAGTAAATTTTCTTTTAAAAACTGTTTTAAAACTGTTCTTATGTTGGTACATGTGATAATATGTATAAGAATGTTGTAGTATGGTTGCATAAATGTTTTTATCTGAAATATGAATTAAACTGCTATGAACATCTATGTGTAGGATGATCTTCCTTTGATATTGGTATTCACAGACTAGAATATATGTTCTCTGTCCTCTGCTTTAAACTAGTGAGCAAACTTTATTTTTAAAACCCGATCTTCTTGACTCTTATGCCTGTGATGATGATGATTTGGAAATGTGTTTATACAGATGAAAATGTATTGAATGTATATATAAAAAGATATAGGCATGCATGTTTGAATACATGTACATATAGATACCTCTGTTAAAAACATACAGACTTTAAACAATTTCTAAATTTAATTCCTCTTCTTCCAATCCTTTATAGGATATGATCTCTGAATGAAATGTGTTAGTATTACCCAGAATTCATTTTTAAAAATGATTTCAAGTAATTATATTAAGCAATTAATTTTAAAAATAAGGTATCACAGTGATAATCAATATTAGTCAAAAAAAAAATCAAATGATTTAATCTCACGTTTTGATTCTATAATCTGATTAGTGTTTGCAAGAAATGAATTTAGAAAGAAGAATCATGATTTTTAGATAGGTAATTGTTTAAGAAATCAGGGTTGTTAAATTTTGGGTTGAATGCCGATTTCTGATGATCGACGTAGTAAAGTTGGTCGAGTTTTGGGTCGGAGGTGGCCGAAGTGTTGTCGGTCTTAGGAAAAATAATGGGGTATTTTTCTGGTGATTGTGGTGGCCATGGAGAATCGAAGTAGGGTTTGAAGAGTAGTTTGGTCGAGGTTGTGTTTGAGGTGTTTTCGTCACCATGGGGAGGTCGGAGTGGATCGCGATGGGGGGGATCAAAGCCAAGGTTCGTGGCGAAGCTTCAGGCGGAGACTCATGATCTCTGATGGTCGGAGACATCGAGACGAGCAGGATTTGATCATAGCTTCTGTCCAGTTTCGTTCCTGTAGGTCGAATTCGTATTCGCGATCGTTGTTAGGCTCGGGGTGGTCGGAATCGTGTGAGAGGATAGTGGTCGTCTTGCTGGCATAGTCATCAATGGTCAGAGCAGTGTGGATGAGGCATGCATGTGCACAAGTTCTCCAGTGGGTCGGTGTTGCTGTGAGTTTTGGGAGCTTCGGGGAAGACGAGTTCGACTCGGTGATATGTTCGAGCATTTGGAGATACGACTCGAAGCAGAGACGTGTGTGAGTTTCTTCGCGAGTGACTCGGGGAAGAAGCGTGTTTGGCTCGGGTTGTTTTAATTCAAGTAACCAGGTTTTGAATTTTTAAAGTAAATCATATCTTAGTTTTAAAATTTAAAGCATGAACAAGTTTTAAGTATTTAAAACAAGTTTTAAATAAATAATTGTTTAATTTGATTAAACATGTTTGAAATGGTTTTCAAAGATATTGAAATTAAATGTTTGTATAGCTTTGTTTAAAGTAAATTATATTTCAAAATTGATTTCTAAATTTGGTTTTAATGAAGTAAATGATTTGAGTAAGTATTTAATATAAATACAGGTTTATTCTTAATTTGTTATGTTGAGATTAATTAAGGATAATTAATTAATAAATTAAATTAAAAGTTAATTACTTATTTGTAATTAAGGATAATTACTAAATGAAGTAATTAGTGGAAATAAAGGTAATTGAGAAATAAATTAATTAAAGATTAAGTGATGATTAATTGATTAATTAATTAATTAATTTTAGATTAATTAATTAGTCTAATTAATTAAGATAATCAATTATGATTAATTAAGTATAATTAATTAGTAAAGTAATTAATGGATAATTACTGAATGTAATTAAGAAAAGAGAAATTACTTATGAAAGTAATTAAATGTAATTGATTAAGGGTTAATCACTTGATATTATTAATTAAAGAATTAATTAATATAATTGATTTGAAGTTAATTAATTAAAGAGTAATTAATTAATTAAAGAGTTAAGGTTAATTAATAATGTGATTAATTACTTAATAAGGTAATTAATTAAATGAGTAATTAATTAATTAAGGATTAATATAATTAATTAAGAAATTATAATTAATTAAGATAAGTAATTAAAAGTTATTAATTACTGTTTATGATTAATGAGATGATTAATTATAAATTAATTATTTAATTAATTAAAAGGTTAATTAATTAAAAGGATTATTTAAGTAATGAATTAATCAAGATTGATTAATAAAAATAATTAATTAAAGTATGATTAATTGATTATAATTAATTAAGTTTTAATGTAATTAATTATAGTTTATTAATTAATGAAGGATCATTAATTATTTAATGATAGTAATTAAAGATTAATTACTGTAAATGGTTAAGAATAATTACTTGAATGTAATTAAAGTATAAATTAATCAAGGAAGATTAATTAGGAAAGATCATTAAGAAATGATTTATTAATTAATTTGTAATTAATTAATGTTAGTAAGTAGGATTAAGATAATCCAAGTGATTAAAGGATAGTAATTAATTTAATCAAAGGTTAATTAAATTGATATGGAGTTAATCAATTCTGCTTTTGAATGATCGGTTAATATTGGATGATTGATATTGGGTGTGGTTGATATTGGATGATTTGGATATCTCTGATATATGTGATATGCTGCTTTGTGAGATGAATGTTTGATATGAATTATCTATTGTGATAATGTGATTTATCTATCTATTTATATCATCCTGAATATAAGTTTAAATGTTTAAAACCTTTAAACAACTTGGCCTTAAAAGATACGTTTTGGATTTCGATGAGACCGGGATCGGGTTTCCGTATACCGGAATTCCAGGTCTGGAGACCCGAATACCACATCGATCCAAATTAACGATAGGTCGTGAATCTCAAGTGAAGATGAAGATTTAGAGTGCAAGGGTTATTGTCGTTAACTCTGAGGGTGATTCCAAAACGAGTGTAACGAGATAATGCCTTCGGTTTCGTTCGAACCCGGAACGAACTTGTATGGATTGAATGCTTTCAGCACATCGTCAGGCGGACGATGAGCATTCTAAGTGATATGTTCTGATTAAAGGTAATCGTAACCTCAAGCCTCATCAACCGGGAATGGCTAAAACAGGGGAGGTGCAGCAAGGCTTCGTGGGTAGCACCCACTGAGAGCAAGATAGATCCCTGTCTAGAGGTCCCTTTTCTTTTATTCGGCTTAGTGTGTGGTTGGTCGCGCCAACTACGGGATTGTCTTGTTCGGGATTATCCAGTAAGGGATGGTTCCGGCTTTGTGTTGCAGGGGAGCGGGCGTACTCCTCGGTACGGTGATCTAGGCCATGTACTGTGACGGGCGGTACCCCAGTAGCCCTGCCATTGTATGGAATCCAAAATCCAATAAGTGCCGTACGATTTAGTTGTGCCCAACTATGTTGGAACGTGAGATGTAAGCATTCCAGCTATTTCTGTATTTTACTTGAAAACCCTAGACCCTATTATAATATAACTGGATTTCCTATCAAATGTTTTAGTTAGCGTAAGGTAAAAACTTACCCATGTTTATGTGTGGGGAGTCTTACGTGATACTTTTGTTTTCAAAGGTTTTCAAAGTTAAGCAATTTAAACCGTTTACTCACACCAGACCCATGTCTGACCCAAGTGTTTATTTTCTGTTTTATTAAACTCTTGGGTACTCAATATTGTATTGAGTAGTCGAGGGATTCAGGTTAGTCTTGACGAATCTTTGGAGGAGCAATGGAGCAGGAGGCTTCAGCGTTCGTAGATATAGTATTCCGCTGTGTTAGTCTGTATGAGTCATTTGTTGAGTGTATTTGAGTTGTAATGACTAGACAGATGTTTATAACTGTCTAGTATGTGTTGTATAAGCTGTGTATCTCTGATGTATATGATACAATGTAATATCTTATTTGATTAATATAATTTATTCGTTCCGCTGTTTAGATTCTGATGTGTTTCTTTCTTCTTCTCTATCTTTTCTCTTTTCTATCCCTTTCTTTCTTCTTGATGATGCGTCTTTCTGGGCAGAGAAGGGCGGGTCGTTACATTTGGTATCAGAGCAGTAGGTTGAGTGAATACCTAGGCTCTGAAGTGGTGTCTATCTTGAGAGCGCGTAATTGTTAGTTATATAAAAATGATTTTATATTGTGTTAATTGATCGGTTGAGTGGTATATGGATTCTGGTCAATACGAGTAGCTAACGTTATTGATAGGGATCTCTAAACACTTGAACCAGGCCAACAGACACAATATTGTTTTAAAAAGGTAAATGAAATAATTTTACCCAGAAATAATTTCTATATAAAAAGTATCATTTTAAATATATATATATTTCTACCTATTTGTTGGGTTACCTGTTCGGGTTTTCCAATATAAGTTATAAAGGTAGATAAGGTGGTAGTGTGAGTAACACAACTACCAATAGTTAGAATTTGAGTGTTGAGGTTGGAAGTATATCTGACGAGACTGTAGACCTAATACTGTCTCGAGTGAACTTTGTTGTGGTGTAAAGATTTCACCGATCTCTGAAGGAAACCAGTTATGGTTTAGAGTTTATCTTTGAAGTTGGATGAATAGAGTAGATCTATTGGATGAGCTGAAGAGAGTGATGGTATTTTGGTAACCTCAGGAAGTAGTAGCTGTGTGATGAGACACGGTGGCTATGGACGTTTCTGAAGATGTTTCTTCTGGAGCAAGTTTGAAGAAGTATGTCTGCATCGGTGATGAGACTATGTTTCAGTAGGATGTTTGTGTTTGGTTTGAGGTCCGAGTTTCTCAAGAAGTTTTGGATAAAAGTCTTTGGCGTCAGTGGCAGCATTGCAGCTCGAAGTGTTGTGGGTGTGTCAGCAGGAAGTTTTCCGGCTGAGCAGTTTTCTAGTGGTGAAGTCCAGAAGCAGCAGAGTGGATCCATTTCTTCGATGGATTGGTTAGTTAGGCATAAGCTGTTCTGATTTGTAAAGAGAGAACAATATCTTTTGGAAATTAGGTTGGGCTGATCGCAAAAGTGACTTGCGATAGTTCGAGTGTTCTCATGGGTTATTGGAGATTGAGATTCCGTATCGACTTGATTCGTGGAGTTACCGGTAGTTCAGTTAGTAGAAGGATGTCTCCTAGAGAAGAATTTGGTGAAGCAGCTCAGGATTCTTTGAAGAAGGATTGATCAGTCCTAATTTTCTGAGGGGATTCTACTGGGATGTTTTTGACCAAGTGGAATGGTTCACTAAGATTTTATGGTATGGTGAACTTTGGATGATCAAGTTTGTGCTCGAGTTTCTCCGATGGCATTCTCATCTGTTCCAGATCAGAGTTGTGCAGCAGAAGCAAGATAGCAGCTATTCTAGAGTAGGAGCAACCGGGAGTTGTGATTTTATTGGAGTAGAGTATTTCTTTAGGAAATTCAAGTGTATCTCTAAGTGTGAAGGAATTTTCAGGATTTGGAGGTAAGGTTGTCAAGTGCAACTGATTTGGCTATTTCAGATAGGAGAAGTAGTTCGAAGTGCTCT
Organism: Allium fistulosum; assembly: GCA_030737815.1. Lineage (NCBI taxonomy): Eukaryota > Viridiplantae > Streptophyta > Magnoliopsida > Asparagales > Amaryllidaceae > Allium > Allium fistulosum. The sequence goes on from CM060906.1 coordinate 1,045,494,520, forward strand.
AATGATTGTGGAGTAGAGTTGTGTTCTGGATTTCGGTGAATTTTTGGAGAACCATTTTGTTGAGTAGGATCCGGAAATTAGTTTGATGTTGGTCCAGTCTGTTCCAAGAAACATCAGCAAAGGCTAAGCTGATCAGGAAGGATGAAGTGACTCAGGATCGTCAAGAGAGTTATGCAGTTAAGAATTGATGGAATTTTGAAGTTGAAGTTGAAATTTGGATATTGTTTAAGTTTTCTCCAATCAAAGGAGATATAAGATTTGATAAGATTGGAGTGCAAGCTCCGAAAGTATTATGAGATTTTTCTGTGTTCTCAAGAGGATTAGTTCTTTGATATATAGAATTGAGTTGCCAGTTCGGATAATTGGAATTCATTTTACTTCACATATCTCTGAGGAATATGTGTATGATTCATCGAGTGATGAAATCAGCAGTTCAGAAGGATTTGGTAGTTGGGATGGTTTTGAGTTTAGTCTGATATCTTGTTCAGATTTGTGATCTAGATGGGAAGGAGTTCTAGATTTTTGTAGATAATTAGTTAAGATCCTGTAGAACGAGTATCTCAATATATATACTTGGGGAAACTTGAGGAAATTCTATCCAGAATTTTGTCTGGATAGTTAAATTTGTTTGATTAAATTGTTTGCTATGGTTGTTAGAATATGATTGATATGTATGGTTGCTGTTTGAAATTAAAATTAAAATTTTACTGGGTTATTAAATTATCTTTGCTTTTAAATTTCGAGGACGAAATTATTTTAAGAGGGGAGGAATGTGATATCCCGGGATTTTGGGCAATATGAATTTAATAATCTATATTAATAATTAAATTGATTTGGTAATTTTCTGTTATAATTTTAATTTAAATTGGTAATTTAATCTTTTAAAGGCTAATAAATATTTAATCTGGAAATATTTAAATTGTTAATATTAGGTCTTTTCTAACAATTTAAAATTGGTAAGATTTATCTTCCAAAGCTAATAAAATTATATTCTATTTATAATATATATATTAGTATATATATATTGTAAATAGGAAATCTTTGATTTAAATTTAAATAATAAAAAGATATGATTTCAAATTATAACATATATGTATTTATATATTGTGATTGGAAGCTTTGTTTTAAATTCAATAATTTCAAAAGCTAATTAAGGTTAATTCCATATTTTTCAAAACATAAGATAAATATTTATTTTATAAATGTGATAGCTTAAATAAGATTTAATAAAAGATTTATTTTGTTTTTTTTTCCAAAAAGTACTTAATCTAAAATGGATTTAAAATGGTTTGTAAATATAAATAAATAATAATTCACATTTACATAAATAGAAAAACATAATTACTTTTATTAATAAGGGTTTAGACATAATTTTGCTTGTTTTTAACACTTGCAAGATAAGGGATTCATGCATGTACATTTGTCTAATTTGTAATAAAACAAGTGGCAATATTATCTTCATTTAAAAATTTAAGTTTATAAATTATGTAGTGGTAAAGAGAAATCTGGTTTTTCATTTTCAGTTCAAAACATTTTTCTCAGTCTTTCTTTCTTCTTCTTATAAACTAAAAACTGAAACCCCAAAAATCAAAAGAAGTAAATCAAATTTCAACAGCCTGTAACAATTCTCAAAGCAGATGAAGATAAAAATCTAGAATTCAAACCTGCATTTCAAATGAAGATCAGCAGCAGTTTAAAATCATCAAAATTAACAAGCATGCAAGGATTCAATTTCAACAACAAGGCAATTTAAAACAACTCAGATTTTAAAACCTGGGTGTTCTCTGTTATTTTTAAGGTGAGTAAATTTTCTTTTAAAAACTGTTTTAAAACTGTTCTTATGTTGGTACATGTGATAATATGTATAAGAATGTTGTAGTATGGTTGCATAAATGTTTTTATCTGAAATATGAATTAAACTGCTATGAACATCTATGTGTAGGATGATCTTCCTTTGATATTAGTATTCACAGACTAGAATATATGTTCTCTGTCCTCTGCTTTAAACTAGTGAGCAAACTTTATTTTTAAAACCCGATCTTCTTGACTCTTATGCCTGTGATGATGATGATTTGGAAATGTGTTTATACAGATGAAAATGTATTGAATGTATATATAAAAAGATATAGGCATGCATGTTTGAATACATGTACATATAGATACCTCTGTTAAAAACATACAGACTTTAAACAATTTCGAAATTTAATTCCTCTTCTTCCAATCCTTTATAGGATATGATCTCTGAATGAAATGTGTTAGTATTACCCAGAATTCATTTTTAAAAATGATTTCAAGTAATTATATTAAGCAATTAATTTTAAAAATAAGGTATCACAGTGATAATCAATATTAGTCAAAAAAAAAATCAAATGATTTAATCTCACGTTTTGATTCTATAATCTGATTAGTGTTTGCAAGAAATGAATTTAGAAAGAAGAATCATGATTTTTAGATAGGTAATTGTTTAAGAAATCAGGGTTGTTAAATTTTGGGTTGAATGCCGATTTCTGATGATCGACGTAGTAAAGTTGGTCGAGTTTTGGGTCGGAGGTGGCCGAAGTGTTGTCGGTCTCAGGAAAAATAATGGGGTATTTTTCTGGTGATTGTGGTGGCCATGGAGAATCGAAGTAGGGTTTGAAGAGTAGTTTGGTCGAGGTTGTGTTTGAGGTGTTTTCGTCACCGTGGGGAGGTCGGAGTGGATCGCGATGGGGGGGATCAAAGCCAAGGTTCGTGGCGAAGCTTCAGGCGGAGACTCATGATCTCTGATGGTCGGAGACATCGAGACGAGCAGGATTTGATCATAGCTTCTGTCCAGTTTCGTTCCTGTAGGTCGAATTCGTATTCGCGATCGTTGTTAGGCTCGGGGTGGTCAGAATCGTGTGAGAGGATAGTGGTCGTCTTGCTGGCATAGTCATCAATGGTCAGAGCAGTGTGGATGAGGCGTGCATGTGCACAAGTTCTCCAGTGGGTCGGTGTTGCTGTGAGTTTTGGGAGCTTCGGGGAAGACGAGTTCGACTCGGTGATATGTTCGAGCATTTGGAGATACGACTCGAAGCAGAGACGTGTGTGAGTTTCTTCGCGAGTGACTCGGGGAAGAAGCGTGTTTGGCTCGGGTTGTTTTAATTCAAGTAACCAGGTTTTGAATTTTTAAAGTAAATCATATCTTAGTTTTAAAATTTAAAGCATGAACAAGTTTTAAGTATTTAAAACAAGTTTTAAATAAATAATTGTTTAATTTGATTAAACATGTTTGAAATGGTTTTCAAAGATATTGAAATTAAATGTTTGTATAGCTTTGTTTAAAGTAAATTATATTTCAAAATTGATTTCTAAATTTGGTTTTAATGAAGTAAATGATTTGAGTAAGTATTTAATATAAATACAGGTTTATTCTTAATTTGTTATGTTGAGATTAATTAAGGATAATTAATTAATAAATTAAATTAAAAGTTAATTACTTATTTGTAATTAAGGATAATTACTAAATGAAGTAATTAGTGGAAATAAAGGTAATTGAGAAATAAATTAATTAAAGATTAAGTGATGATTAATTGATTAATTAATTAATTAATTTTAGATTAATTAATTAGTCTAATTAATTAAGATAATCAATTATGATTAATTAAGTATAATTAATTAGTAAAGTAATTAATGGATAATTACTGAATGTAATTAAGAAAAGAGAAATTACTTATGAAAGTAATTAAATGTAATTGATTAAGGGTTAATCACTTGATATTATTAATTAAAGAATTAATTAATATAATTGATTTGAAGTTAATTAATTAAAGAGTAATTAATTAATTAAAGAGTTAAGGTTAATTAATAATGTGATTAATTACTTAATAAGGTAATTAATTAAATGAGTAATTAATTAATTAAGGATTAATATAATTAATTAAGAAATTATAATTAATTAAGATAAGTAATTAAAAGTTATTAATTACTGTTTATGATTAATGAGATGATTAATTATAAATTAATTATTTAATTAATTAAAAGGTTAATTAATTAAAAGGATTATTTAAGTAATGAATTAATCAAGATTGATTAATAAAAATAATTAATTAAAGTATGATTAATTGATTATAATTAATTAAGTTTTAATGTAATTAATTATAGTTTATTAATTAATGAAGTATCATTAATTATTTAATGATAGTAATTAAAGATTAATTACTGTAAATGGTTAAGAATAATTACTTGAATGTAATTAAAGTATAAATTAATCAAGGAAGATTAATTAGGAAAGATCATTAAGAAATGATTTATTAATTAATTTGTAATTAATTAATGTTAGTAAGTAGGATTAAGATAATCCAAGTGATTAAAGGATAGTAATTAATTTAATCAAAGGTTAATTAAATTGATATGGAGTTAATCAATTCTGCTTTTGAATGATCGGTTAATATTGGATGATTGATATTGGGTGTGGTTGATATTGGATGATTTGGATATCTCTGATATATGTGATATGCTGCTTTGTGAGATGAATGTTTGATATGAATTATCTATTGTGATAATGTGATTTATCTATCTATTTATATCATCCTGAATATAAGTTTAAATGTTTAAAACCTTTAAACAACTTGGCCTTAAAAGATACGTTTTGGATTTCGATGAGACCGGGATCGGGTTTCCGTATACCGGAATTCCAGGTCTGGAGACCCGAATACCACATCGATCCAAATTAACGATAGGTCGTGAATCTCAAGTGAAGATGAAGATTTAGAGTGCAAGGGTTATTGTCGTTAACTCTGAGGGTGATTCCAAAACGAGTGTAACGAGATAATGCCTTCGGTTTCGTTCGAACCCGGAACGAACTTGTATGGATTGAATGCTTTCAGCACATCGTCAGGCGGACGATGAGCATTCTAAGTGATATGTTCTGATTAAAGGTAATCGTAACCTCAAGCCTCATCAACCGGGAATGGCTAAAACAGGGGAGGTGCAGCAAGGCTTCGTGGGTAGCACCCACTGAGAGCAAGATAGATCCCTGTCTAGAGGTCTCTTTTCTTTTATTCGGCTTAGTGTGTGGTTGGTCGCGCCAACTACGGGATTGTCTTGTTCGGGATTATCCAGTAAGGGATGGTTCCGGCTTTGTGTTGCAGGGGAGCGGGCGTACTCCTCGGTACGGTGATCTAGGCCACGTACTGTGACGGGCGGTACCCCAGTAGCCCTGCCATTGTATGGAATCCAAAATCCAATAAGTGCCGTACGATTTAGTTGTGCCCAACTATGTTGGAACGTGAGATGTAAGCATTCCAGCTATTTCTGTATTTTACTTGAAAACCCTAGACCCTATTATAATATAACTGGATTTCCTATCAAATGTTTTAGTTAGCGTAAGGTAAAAACTTACCCATGTTTATGTGTGGGGAGTCTTACGTGATACTTTTGTTTTCAAAGGTTTTCAAAGTTAAGCAATTTAAACCGTTTACTCACACCAGACCCATGTCTGACCCAAGTGTTTATTTTCTGTTTTATTAAACTCTTGGGTACTCAATATTGTATTGAGTAGTCGAGGGATTCAGGTTAGTCTTGACGAATCTTTGGAGGAGCAATGGAGCAGGAGGCTTCAGCGTTCGTAGATATAGTATTCCGCTGTGTTAGTCTGTATGAGTCATTTGTTGAGTGTATTTGAGTTGTAATGACTAGACAGATGTTTATAACTGTCTAGTATGTGTTGTATAAGCCGTGTATCTCTGATGTATATGATACAATGTAATATCTTATTTGATTAATATAATTTATTCGTTCCGCTGTTTAGATTCTGATGTGTTTCTTTCTTCTTCTCTATCTTTTCTCTTTTCTATCCCTTTCTTTCTTCTTGATGATACGACTTTTTGGGGAGAAAAAGTCGGGTCGTTACATCCAAGCACCCAAAAGCTCCATATTTGCAAATTTTCTAAAGCGTTTTTAAGTTCTGAAAAAAAGTTCGCTTTGATTTAGAAAGGTTTCGGTGAGTAAAACTAATATTTTTGAAAAATAAAACAACTTGTTTTAATGATCTATATGTTGTGAAATTATAGTGTTTGTCAGGTTGGAATATCATGTTGTTTGAGTGATATATGATTGCAAGTTGGTTGTTTGGTATAGATTTGTGATTTGGATAATATGTTGATATGTTTGGATATGTATATGGATATGGATATGTGAGATTGGTTTGTGATATGATGGTGGTATTGTTTGTGAAAAAAAACCAAGTACATTGTGAAATGGTTGTAAAAACTAGTGCCTTAAAAAGTCGCAAAGCACTTGAGATCCAATTTGAAAACGAAAGATCTTTTTATTAACTTTGAAATTTGAAAATGTTTTCCACATTTTGAACTTTGTTTAAAGATTTCAAAACTTTTCCATTTGTGTTTTCAAAGATGCGGTAGCTAGAGTTAAGTGGGATTTCCGCCTAGAAATCAATTCTAGCGAACGCGCTTATATCGATAGTCGCTATGGATGCAGTTTAGGAAATTTTGCGATTTCAAGTTTTTAAGTGTTTTCTTTTGGATTATTTTTGAAAACTCATTTTAAAATAATTAAGTAAGTCAAAAATTTAATTTTAATTATATAATAATTAATTTAATTAATTTATTAATTAGGGTAATTATTATTTAATTAATTAATTTGAGATTAAGAATTTTTTAACTAAGTTAATTATTTTTAATTAAGTTTTAAATAATGGTTCATTAAGATAAAAGAAAATTAATTTTTATTAAATCAAGTTTATTTTAATTAATTATTTAATTAGAGTTAATTATTATTTAATAAAAGGTTAATGAAATGACCCTCTCTTTTATACCTTAATTTGTAAGGATTTTTTTACATATATATATATATATATTTATTATCATATATACATATATATATATATTTCTGAAGCCTAGAGCCTTTTTTTTCTTTCTATCAAACAACATATATCCTGGATCAAAATCTTAACCAATATAAATATATCAGTGTATACATAAGGATATGCACATACATGTGATGATGCATGTGCCTCTCTTGTTTGAATCAGAGTTCTGGTAAACAAGAGGGTAATTTGATTGATTAAATTTAATCAATCCACACATAGTTCAATTTAATTCATACAATAAAATTCCATCCATATATGTATCAATATGATTTTTATCTCTTGATTCCTTGCTAAATTCTCTATGGATTATAATTCCTAGAAACTAGATAATTGTGTTATGATTATCTATAAATTAATGGTGTAGTGCTTGTGCTCTGGAAAATGATATAAGTTCCCATCATTATCTAAGTTTGATTTTCATATGAAATCTGTTTAGAGTACTAATTCTTTTCTGGAATATTTTTAAGTGAGATATCATATTTCAAAGGCTTAATTCTTTGATGCCAGGATGCTAAACTAAATGAAATGCAAACTTAAGTAGGTTTCCTATATCCATGGGTATCCATAACATGGTTCAACCAGACTCTTTGTTCTGGTGTAACCTATAGGGTCTTGAAAATGTATTTTGATCAAAACATGAGTGAAATGGAATTCAGATTCATGCTAAAAATACAAAGCTAACAGGTGTGTTAATATATGTACAAAACATGTTTAAATGTGCATATATATGCAACTATTATGGACCTTGCTTTCAACTCTTATATTATAGATTCTTCCTTTATTTAAAAATAAGGTATAAAAACATTTGTGTAGAATAAGTTGAATTATAGAAACATTACAGACACATAAATACATTCTCCTCATGCTTATCATCTCTTGTATACATATGTTATGGTAGAAAAATAAAACCATTTAATTTACTGAGACTCAACTATCCAGATTTCCCAAAACTTAACCCTTTTCAAAGACTCAAGATTGACTATACATTTATAAAATGGAACCATCCTATTTATCATAGTATTCTTGCTCAATTCACTTACAAGATTTAGATTGACTTCTTCAACGTATCAGATAATATCCAGATTTATAAATTCCAGTTACAAGTCAATTTCTCAGCAAAATACTTAGCAAAATATCCATCCTATATTCAATACTCAATACAGGTAGCAACTTAAATTATCAATACATGCAGATTTCATCATTTAGGCTCTTATCTAATTAGTTTTAGCATGCTAATATCTTCTTTTCAAAGCCTTGCTCCTACTCCTACTTAGTTGCTGCAGTCCCTGAAAATGCATTTGAAGCTACCCCATATTAAATGAGACACCCCATATGCCATTAGCACACTAGGGTCAGACACATGTCTGGTATGAGAAAATTCACTAAAACAGTATGTAAATCAAATTAAGGTTAAAACATGGATATATGTATATAACTCTGCCTTTAGAAAAACAAGTAATTCATGTGTGCATGTTCTGTGTCAATGTGTAGGTGCACACTTAAGTCTGCCTTTCCAGAAACCTCAAGAAGATATGGTACATCCATACATTCATATAATTTAATCATAAATCAAATAACCATCCATACAAACAGGGAAATCACCAAAATGAATTAAATCATTTATTCATTATTCAGATCTCATCCAGGAAGACTCTAGTTCCTCTTTATATCAACTTCTCCTACATTGATTTATTTATCTATCTTGGTCTCATCTGCAATTAATTGAATCAATGGACACACTGTAATGGACTAATTCACTCCATTACACAAAGATCTCAGGACTTAAACAAGCCATGTGTCAACTTGTATTACTCAAGAAAACAAGTCATTCCTGCAGTGTTCTTGACCCCCATTTCCTAATCAGGTTTAAGTTAATAATAACTCTTTTGATTTTTCATGACTAAACCATTCAGTGATTCATTTCACTAACATAAACATCCATGTCATGGCATCTCATATTATTCATAACCAAACAGAGACAAACATGCAAGCAAACATTGGTGTCTATTTAAATAAGATTCTGCATGATTGTATATATATTCTTGTATTTTAAAAAGGGTATAGGCAACTAACATTGGCTTATGGCTTTTGAGAGAGAGTTTTTCTTTTTGCAAACATCTGTGCTTAAGTTGAACTCAGAATGACCAAGTTTCACTGAATCACAAAATTTATTTGCTATGTGTATGAATATTTATACATTTTCATTGAATCAGGTGCATCAGCACATAGGCAACCCCATTGCACCCCTAATTCCTTTTTGTCTTAAGCCTCATCACTTATACATAAGTATATTGCAGCTCAATCATGTTTATATTTTCTGGGTTGAGCCAAAACCAACACTACTTGCCTATATTCAACATTTTATTCTCTGGGTATTTACTTATATTTCTAAACATTAACATAACAGAGAGATCTGAGTTTATAAAACACATATATACTAATAATACTTAAAACTTTCATATGATAAAACAAGCAGAACAACCAATTAGAAATCAAAACATTTTCATCTCTGAAATCACAGATAAACAATCACATATGAAAATACATTTTTAAGAAAAATAACTTATAAACTGGCTGCCTACATTAGGACTTAGTGCCTTAGATTTTTATGAGTGAGTTTTCTCACCTAGCTCTCTTTCACTTCCTAGTTGATTGGTAAGCTTCTGCCCTCAAACCCTTTTCTTCACTTGATTTATATTTATGTGATATATATATTTTCTCAAGAGTTATCCAGGAAGAAGAGAAGGTTCCTCATATCACTGCCTATTTATGCAGGGTTTTTCTTAGGGTTTAAGGTGTTGGCTAATATCATTTTTGCCCATCAGAAATCATGCCATTTGCATTTTATCTAAACCCACAATTTTACCCTCCCCGGCTTGAGTTTGTGAAGAGAAAAGTGGTTATATCTTTTTGGTTGATTTCAGAAATTTGCTTTTCCAGAAAAAACTTTTTCCTCTTGTCTACTATCATGCTAAAGTGTGACTTGATTTTATTATTTATCAAATATTCTTCCTAATTCTGCCTATACAAAACATTTCTCTGTTATATCTTATTTTTCTATTTTTAGCTTTCATTTAAATAGCATGTACTTCCTTTATTTATTTATAAGAGGATTACCCCTTTTTATATCTTCCTTCTTTCTCTTTCTGCCTATAATTTAAAATATGTTTGTATGTTTTATTTTGCTGATTTGAACTCTAGTATTTTATTAACATGTATATATATAATTATAAGTCTTACTGAAATAATTAGTACACCCATATATGTATTTATACATTATTTTGTACTGACACACATGCACATGTACACTCAAAAATACTTAGTAGCATCCATATATATATATATATATTTATGCATATGGCTTTTAAGGATTTAATCTATATATATATAATATTTCCATACACATCAACATGTGTTTCATTTTTAGCATTCAGGAATTAAGCTTTAGTTCATGTGTATTTCCTGTGCACACATGTACACACATACAGATACACTATATCAATTCCCCTTTAAAATTGGTTTAAAAATTAATTTAAACTTATTTATATTTTTCAAAATAAATTCCTAAAATCTTGGGTCATTACATACACCCCACCTTTTAGAAATTGTGTCCCACAATTTTCCTAAGCTTAAATCAATTTTAAACTTAATTCAGAGAACAAATACATTCTTAACCAAATAGATTTTTAGTTCTATCATAATAACTAAAAATATATGCATCTAAAAAGGAAAACAAATTAAAAATAAAAATTACCTTTAATTTGAAAATAGCTTAGGATAATTCATCCTAACCTTGTCTTCTAATTCCCATGTGCAATCACTAGGATCAAGACTCCACTGTACCTTCATAAGTTTCAGAGATTTATTCCTCAACTTCTTCACATCCTTTGCCAAAATTCCCACTGGATCCTTTTCATAAATCAAATTAGGATTTATTTGCACTTGGGTTGGGGTCTCAAGAATTTCTGCCTTATCATGGACCCATCTTCTCAATTGTGATACTTGAAAAACATCATGCATCCCTTGCATGTTTTCTGGTAATTCCAACTTGTATGCCAAGGAACCAATTCTTTATAGAATTTTGTATGGCCCAATATATCTTGGGGTTAACTTGCCTTGTTTCCCAAACCTCAGTACATTTTTCATAGGTGATATTTTGATGAAAACAAAATTTCCTACTTCATATTCCACCTGCTTCCTTTTCATGTCTGCAAATTTCTTTTGCCTATCTTGAGTTGCTGCCATTCTTCTCCTTACCAACTCAATTTTTTCTTTAGTTTCTTGTATGTACTCAGGCCCTAAAATAGCTCTTTCCCATGCTTCTACCCAACATACAGGTGACAAGCATGGCTTGCCATATAAGGCTTCAAAGGGAGCCATTCCTATGGTGCTTTGATAGCTGTTATTGTATGTAAATTCAGCTAAATGGAGATAGTCTTCCCAGTTACCTCCAAAATCCAGTGCACATGCCCTTAACAAGTCCTCTAAAACCTTGTTCACCACCTCAGTCTGCCCATCTGATTGTGGATGGCAGGAAGTGCTCAAGCATAATTCACTTCCCATGGCTTCTTGAAAACTTCTCCAGAATCTTGAGGTGAAGATGGTATCCCTATCACTCACAATAGTTTTGGGAATACCATGCAATCTTACCACTTCTTTCATAAATAAATGTGCTAACTTTGGTGCATTCCTTTCTGATTTGACTGGGATGAAATGTGCCACTTTAGTTAGCCTATCAACTATCACCCATATGCTTGTGTTTCCTCTTTTAGATCTAGGCAGTCCATCTATGAAATCCATAGATATATCTTCCCATTTCCACTGTGGTATGGTAAGAGGTTGCAACAACCCTGATGGCTTTTGTGTTTCTGCCTTGACTTGTTGGCAACTCATACACTTTGCAACATGTTTGGCTACATCTGATTTCATTCCCTTCCACCAAAAGTCTCTTTTCAAATTTTGATACATCTTTGTACTGCCTGGGTGAATGGAGTACTTACTTCTATGGTATTCATTCAATATTTCCTCCTTCAACTCCATGTTTTCTGGAACACATATTCTATTCTGGTTTCTTAAATAACCATTTTCGTCAATATGGTAATTTGTCACCTCTTCCCTTTTGATATGAGAATTTTCTTATCCAATAAGTTTGTGTCTTGTTCTTGCATTTTACTCACCTTCAAAATTAGTTCAGGTTGAAGTGTCATCAAACTCAACTTCCCTCTATTTTCATGTGCACCATGCACATGTACATCCATGTGCACACAGTCATTCTTCCCAATTTCTAACTCAGCAAGCAAGGAAAAGTCCTTAAATTCTTCTATCAGCATCATAGCTAATTTAGCATGTTGTCTACTTAGAGCATCAACAACTTTGTTTGCTTTACTTGGTGTATAGAGTATGTTCAAATCATAGGCAGCTAAGAACTCCACCCATCTATGTTGCCTCATGTTTAAATCTTTTTGTGAAAATAAATACTTTAAAGACTTGTGGTCAGTGTAAAGTTCAAACTTAGTTCCTAACAAATAATGTCTCCAAAGTTTCAAGGCATACACTACTGCTGCTAGTTCAAGATCATGTGTGGCATACCTTACTTCATGAGGTTTGAGTTGTTTGGATGCATATGCAATGACTTGGCCTTGTTGCATCAACACTGCACCCAAGCCAAACCCACTAGCATCAGTGTATACAACTAATTCTTCATTTCCCTGGGGTACTTTCAAGATTGGAACATTCACCAATGCCTCCTTCAATTGTACAAAAGACTTCTCACACTTCTCTGACCAAACAAAAGCTTGGTTTTTCCTGGTTAGGTTAGTAAGTGGTGTAGAAATTTTTGAGAAATCTTTTATAAATCTCCTATAATATCCTGCCATCCCCATAAATGATCTCACTTCACTCATAGTGCTAGGCCTCTTCCATGCTTGAATAGCCACTACTTTATTGGGGTTCACAGAAATTCCTTTGGCAGAAATGACATGGCCAAGGAAATGTACTTCCTCTTTCCAAAATGCACATTTTGAAAATTTTGCCTTTAAATCTTTTTCCCTCAATCTAGACAAAACCAGGTGCAAATGATTTTTATGTTCTTCCACTGTTTTGGAATTAATTAAAATGTCATCTATAAAAATAAGCACAAATTTGTCTAAATAATCTCTAAAGGTTCTGTTCATTAAATCCACAAAGTATGATGGTGCATTAGTCAAGCCAAATGGCATAACCAAAAATTCATACAACCCATACCTAGTGTTAAAGGCAGTGTACTTAACACTTGACTCCTCCACCTTCATTTGATGAAAACCAGATACTAAATCTAGTCTAGAGAATACTCTTGCCCCAGCTAATTGATCAAAAAGATCATCTATCCTTGGCAATGGATATTTATTTTTAATAGTTACTTTGTTCAATTCTCTATAATCTATACAGAGTCTTAAGGAACCATCTTGTTTCTTAACAAATACCACTGGTGCTCCCCAGCAAGAATTACTTGGTCTTATAAAACCCTTTTCTTCCAATTCCTCTAATTGTTTCTTTAATTCTTTTAGTTCATTTGGCCCCATTCTAGTTGGCTTTTTAATCACTAGGCTTGCTCCTTGAACTAAATGAATTTGGAACTCCACTGGTCTATGGTTTGGAACACCCTTAACCTCCCCAAACACATCCAAGTATTTATTGACTATGGGAATTTCTTCAATAGTAAGTTCACTGGAATCTTTTTCCAAGTCAATTAAATGATATAATTTCCTTTCTTTAGCCACTTCATAGGAAATTATGATTCTCTGGCCCCTAAGATTTTGCAATGATATGGTGGATGATTCTAAGTTAATTATGGCTTTAAATTGCCTTAACCAGTCTACCCCTAATATAACACCTATATTTGGGTAGTTTAAAACATATAAATTGGAAATGAAGATGTTTCCACCTATGTTTAATTCCACATCCACACAAATCATATTTAAAACACTAGAACTCCCCAGTGGACTTTGTATATGCAATGAGGTTTCAACCAATATGCAATTCAATTTTAGCATTTTAACTAGTTCATAAGAAATCAAAGAGTGAGTTGCCCCAGTATCATATACTACTGCTATGGGTATGGTACAAATAAGTAATGTACCTTCCACTTGGCTATGGTTTTCAGCATTAATTTCCATTGTAGACTTGCTTTTGCTCTCCAGGTTTGCTAACTTCCCTTGCTGCTTATACTCAGGACAATTCCTCTTTATATGCCCCTCTTTCCCACATAGATAACACTTGAAAGCTCCTTCTTTCAATTCTGGACATCTTGGTTTGATGTGTCCTTCCTTTCCACATTGATGACACATAATTTTCTTCTTGGTTTCCTTAGCTTTGACATCTCCAGTGCCTTTGTTACTGGCCTCTTCTTTCTTCTTATCATAAGGGTGATATCTCCCCTTGCCCTTCTTAGTGTTATTATTCTTAAAATTTCTGAACTTTTCCCTCTCCTTGTCATGCTGCTCTAACCTCAAAGCCAAGTCTATTACTTGATCAAATGTCCTGTCAGCATAAGGTAACATGGCTCTGCTAAGTCCTGGGTTCAAACCTTTAATATATCTATCATTCTTGGATGCTTCATCTGCCGCTAGCATTGCTCCATATGTGGAAAGCCCCTCAAACTTTTGAGTGTATTCAGTGACAATCAAAGTTCCTTGCCTGAGTCTAATAAATTCTTCTAGTAAAGTGGTCTTAGCTGATGCTGGTGCAAACCTTGCTTCCAACATCTCCTTGAATTGATTCCAAGTGATTTCATTCTCATTTCTCCCTGTAATGATTACTTCCCACCAGCTTAAAGCTGCTCCTTTCAGCTGTCTTGAAGCCACTTTCCTCTTCCTTTGATCATCAAGCTGCATGTCTTTGAAAATCCTTTCCAATGTTCTCAACCATGCTTGAATTTCCATAATACTCTCTGTTCCTTTAAAGCTTTTGCCTCCTAAATGAGTATAAGTCTTGAGTAATTTTGAGAGTTCTTCATGGGGATTTTCTTGCCTTTGCCCTGCCCCATCCCTAAATGCTCTTACCAAATCTTGCAGATTGACCATTGGTGGTGCATTGGAGGATCCTGCTCCCTGATTTGGTGGTCTTCCTACTATAGTTTGCAAATAATAATTTACATAGCTGGTTAGTTTTTTTTAAACTCAAACTTGATCATCCAGTGATCAATCCTTACTTATACTTTGTTTCTTAAGTTTTTAATTTCATAGAAGGATTTGATTTTAATTTTCAACTATGTTTTAGTAACATAGCTCTGATACCAAATGAAATGACCCTCTCTTTTATACCTTAATTTGTAAGGATTTTTTTACATATATATATATATTTATTATCATATATATATATATATATTTCTGAAGCCTAGAGTCATTTTTTTCTTTCTATCAAACAACATATATCCAGGATCAAAATCTTAACCAATATAAATATATCAGTGTATACATAAGGATATGCACATACATGTGATGATGCATGTGCCTCTTTTGTTTGAATCAGAGTTCTGGTAAACAAGAGGGTAATTTGATTGATTAAATTTAATCAATCCACACATAGTTCAATTTAATTCATACAATAAAATTCCATCCATATATGTATCAATATGATTTTTATCTCTTGATTCCTTGCTAAATTCTCTATGGATTATAATTCCTAGAAACCAGATAATTGTTTTATGATTATCTATAAATTAATGGTGTAGTGCTTGTGCTCTGGAAAATGATATAAGTTCCCATCATTATCTATGTTTGATTTTCATATGAAATCTGTTTTGAGTACTAATTCTTTTCTGGAATATTTTTAAGTGAGATATCATATTTCAAAGGCTTAATTCTTTGATGCCAGGATGCTAAGCTAAATGAAATGCAAACTTAAGAGGGTTTCCTGTATCCATGGGTATCCATAACATGGTTGAACCAGACTCTTTGTTCTGGTGTAACCTATAGGGTCTTGAAAATGTATTTTGATCAAAACATGAGTGAAATGGAATTCAGATTCATGCTAAAAATACAAAGGTAACATGTGTGTTAATATCTATACAAAACATGTTTAAATGTTCATATATATGCAACTATTATGGACCTTGCTTTCAACTCTTATATTATAGATTCTTCCTTTATTTAAAAATAAGGTATAAAAACATTTGTGTAGAACAAGTTGAATTATAGAAACATTGCAGACACATAAATACATTCTCCCCATGCTTATCATCTCTTGTATACATATGTCATGGTAGAAAAATAAAACCATTTAATTTATTGAGACTCAACTATCCAGATTTCCCAAAACTTAACCCTTTTCAAAGACTCTAGATTGACTAATACATTTATAAAATGGAACCATCCTATTTATCATAGTATTCTTGCTCAATTCACTTACAAGATTTAGATTGACTTCTTCAACATATCAGATAATATCCAAATTTATAAATTCCAGTTACAAGTCAATTTCTCAGCAAAATACTTAGCAAAATATCCATCCAATATTCAATACTCAATACAGGTAGCAACTTAAATTATCAATACATGCAGATTTCATCATTTAGGCTCTTATCTAATTAGTTTTAGCATGCTAATATCTTCTTTTCAAAGCCTTGCTCCTACTCCTACTTAGTTGCTGCAGTCCCTGAAAATGCATTTGAAGCTGCCCCATATTAAATGAGACACCCCATATGCCATTAGCACACTAGGGTCAGACAC
This sequence comes from Allium fistulosum, assembly GCA_030737815.1. NCBI lineage: Eukaryota > Viridiplantae > Streptophyta > Magnoliopsida > Asparagales > Amaryllidaceae > Allium > Allium fistulosum. The sequence continues at coordinate 1,045,511,077 of CM060906.1, forward strand.
ATGTCTGGTATGAGAAAATTCACTAAAACAGTATGTAAATCAAATTAAGGTTAAAACATGGATATATGTATATAACTCTGCCTTTAGAAAAACAAGTAATTCATGTGTGCATGTTCTGTGTCAGTGTGTAAGTGCACAATTAAGTCTGCCTTTCCAGAAACCTCAAGAAGATATGGTACATCCATACATTCATATAATTTAATCATAAATCAAATAACCATCCATACAAACAGGGAAATCACCAAAATGAATTAAATCATTTATTCATTATTCAGATCTCATCCAGGAAGACTCTAGTTCCTCTTTATATCAACTTCTCCTACATTGATTTATTTATCTATCTTGGTCTCATCTGCAATTAATTGAATCAATGGACACACTGTAATGGACTAATTCACTCCATTACACAAAGATCTCAGGACTTAAACAAGCCATGTGTCAACTTGTATTACTCAAGAAAACAAGTCATTCCTGCAGTGTTCTTGACCCCCATTTCCTAATCAGGTTTAAGTTAATAATAACTCTTTTGATTTTTCATGACTAAACCATTCAGTGATTCATTTCACTAACATAAACATCCATGTCATGGCATCTCATATTATTCATAACCAAACAGAGACAAACAGGCAAGCAAACATTGGTGTCTATTTAAATAAGATTCTGCATGATTGTATATATATTCTTGTATTTTAAAAAGGGTATAGGCAACTAACATTGGCTTATGGCTTTTGAGAGAGAGTTTTTCTTTTTGCAAACATCTGTGCTTAAGTTGAACTCAGAATGACCAAGTTTCACTGAATCACAAAATTTATTTGCTATGTGTATGAATATTTATACATTTTCATTGAATCAGGTGCATCAGCACATAGGCAACCCCATTGCACCCCTAATTCCTTTTTGTCTTAAGCCTCATCACTTATACATAAGTATATTGCAGCTCAATCATGTTTATATTTTCTGGGTTGAGCCAAAACCAACACTACTTGCCTATATTCAACATTTTATTCTCTGGGTATTTACTTATATTTCTAAACATTAACATAACAGAGAGATCTGAGTTTATAAAACACATATATACTAATAATACTTAAAACTTTCATATGATAAAACAAGCAGAACAACCAATTAGAAATCAAAACATTTTCATCTCTGAAATCACAGATAAACAATCACATATGAAAATACATTTTTAAGAAAAATAACTTATAAACTGGCTGCCTACATTAGGACTTAGTGCCTTAGATTTTTATGAGTGAGTTTTCTCACCTAGCTCTCTTTCACTTCCTAGTTGATTGGTAAGCTTCTGCCCTCAAACCCTTTTCTTCACTTGATTTATATTTAGGTGATATATATATTTTCTCAAGAGTTATCTAGGAAGAAGAGAAGGTTCCTCATATCACTGCCTATTTATGCAGGGTTTTTCTTAGGGTTTAAGGTGTTGGCTAATATCATTTTTGCCCATCAGAAATCGTGCCATTTGCATTCTAAACCCACAATTTTACCCTCCCCGGCTTGAGTTTGTGAAGAGAAAAGTGGTTATATCTTTTTAGTTGATTTCAGAAATTTGCTTTTCCGGAAAATACTTTTTCCTCTTGTCTACTATCATGCTAAAAGTGTGACTTGATTTTATTATTTATCAAATATTCTTCCTAATTCTGCCTATACAAAACATTTCTCTGTTATATCTTATTTTTCTATTTTTAGCTTTCATTTAAATAGCATGTACTTCCTTTATTTATTTATAAGAGGAATACCCCTTTTTATATCTTCCTTCTTTCTCTTTCTGCCTATAATTTAAAATATGTTTGTATGTTTTATTTTGCTGATTTGAACTCTAGTATTTTATTAACATGTATATATATAATTATAAATCTTACTGAAATAATTAGTACACCCATATATGTATTTATACATTATTTTGTACTGACACACATGCACATGTACACTCAAAAATACTCAGTAGCATCCATATATATATATATATATTTATGCATATGGCTTTTAAGGATTTAATCTATATATATATATATAATATTTCCATACACATCAACATGTGTTCATTTTTAGCATTCAGGAATTTAGCTTTAGTTCATGTGTATTTCCTGTGCACACATGTACACACATACAGATACACTATATCAAGCTATATCAATTCCCCTTTAAAATTGGTTTAAAAATTATTTTAAACTTATATTTTTCAAAATAAATTCCTAAAATCTTGGGTCATTACAGTTAATTATCCACTTAATTAAGGTTTAATTCCTTAAATAAATGTTATTTAATTAAAGTACAACTAAGGTTTAATTATAAATAAATTTTGGATTATTAATGATTTAATTTTGATTTAATTAAAGATTAATTAAGGTTTAATTAAGGTTTAATTGAGTTTTAAACTTATGATTTAATTTAATTTAATTTATTTTAAAGTTTCTTTTAAAACCCTATTGGTTATTTATTTTTAACCAAGTTTCTTGTTTAAGTTAAACCCAAGGATCTCTTGTCCATGCTATTAAGTAGCCAAATAAATTAAAGAAGTTGTAATAAAATGATGACGCGTTTTATTAAAAGTAAGTTGACTTGTACTTATCACAAAATACCGCACTTCGGAAACGTGATGAATACAAGGGGATTAATTTCGATAAGTGGGTCATGATAATATAAGCATATGGAATGTATGTTCATATGTAAATCTTTACACCCTGATAGTTGGATAGTCCACTATAAACAACTTGACCTTTTAAAATTATCGAACGTTGGTTTGGAGAGACCGAGATTGGATATTAGTTGTTATCCGAAAACCACTTCGAACCAACGTAAACATTCGAATTGGAAATAGTAAAGACAAGGTCCAAGATGAAGACTTTGAAGTGTAAGGGTTGTTTGCTACTAACCTAGAGGGTGATTCCAAAATAGGTGCAGTGGGGATAGTGCCTTCGGTTCGTTCATCTCCTGAACGACTTGTATGGATGAGTGCTGACATTGTGCCAACATATGGAATGTGTATATGGAATCGAGAATGACTAAAACATGGGAGGTGCACCAATGCTAGGTGGTTCGCTCCCATGAGGGTAAGGTCATCCCTATCTAGAGTCCCTATTATTAACTCATTTATGCTTCGGTATGGTTGCTGATCCCAATCGAGGGGTGATCTTATTCAGTACTATCCAGTAAAGGATAGGTCGGTCTTCTGTTGGCAGGGGTCGATAGGTTCAACCTCGGTGTTATTTTATCTAGAGATGCACCGTGACGGACGGTACCCCAGCAGCCCAGTCATTGTATGGAATCCGTTCTCCAATAAGTGCCTTTGGTCTTAGTTGTATACCCATTATGCTAGAATTTAACTAATGTAACAATTTGGGCTATGTGAATTATTTACTTGAAAACCCTAGACATTATGATAATATCACTTGATTTCTATATAAAATGTTTTGGTTATCGTAAGGTAAAAACCCGTCCGTGTTTATGTGCGGCGTGGTCTTACGAGATACATTTGATTTTCAAAGTGTTTTATAAAAGTAAATATTAAGTCGTTTGAGTTTGCTCACACCAGACCCATGTTTGACCTAGAGTTTTATTTTATTTTCTTAAAATTCTTGGGTACTCAAATTTTTAAGAGTATCCAAGTGATCCAGGTTTCTTACGGAAGCATTTTGAAGGAGTTCGAGTAGGCGGCTTCACCGTTAGCTAGTTATTATTTATTTCCACTGTGTTTATGTATGATCTATGTATTTTGTGATGGACATGTAGTTATAACTGTTTGGTTGAAGTTGTAATGTAACGACTCTGATGTATTACTATTATTATGGAAGTACCAATGTAATATCCTATGTTTTCTATTATATGTTCTGATTCGTGGTGAGATTCTGTGATTGTGTAGTTTATTCTTATCTTTCTTTTTCTTCTACCCTTAATGACTTGTCTTGCGGTGCTAGAAAGGCGGTCATTAGATGTGTGTGAGTTGATGTATGTAAAAGTGAAGTGAAATTTTCTTTTTTAAGTATGAAAATATCTTTGATATTTTTGTAATATATATATATGTATGTATATATATATGTATATATATATATGTATATATATACGTATGTATGTATGTATATTGTTTGCGTCAAAAATGGTCACAAACCCCGAATGTTGTGAAAGCACCAGTGTATGAATACAAATCAGCAATATTCAAACACAAATCTCAGATCTAAACAAACAACAAACAGCAATCCAGAAATAATGAACAAAAACACGAGATTTATAGTGGTTCGGCTATCTCCGGCCTACGTCCACTCCAAAGTTTTTATCTTTTATTGATCGATGCTTGAAGATTACAATTTCCTATCGCGTAGTACAACGGATTTTATGATTATAATCTGAATCTAAGGCATCAATGGTGATCTGGAGTAAATCTGGCGGAGTCCGGGCGCTCTTTAGCTCTCAAAATTGTCTTCCCTCCTTTCTGAATGATCTGGGGGTCTATTTATAGGTGCAGGAGGCTGATATTTCGCCTAAATTTAAGGGAGACCAGTTTTGGCACGTGAGGGGGTCCACATGGCTGAAATCTGGAGGTACGGGCCCACATTGGAATCGATTCGACCCTTGGTTCGAATCGATCATGAAAGTGCCCAAACGTGATGAAACTTCGCGTGAACATTCTTCTATGCATACTCAAGCTCCTGTGAAAATTTTATAGCATTTGGACTTGTAGATCGAGTTATAATCGATTCAAGTTGTGGTTTTTCGTGAAGGCTGTTGCGTTCGAATCCATTGGTTCGAATCCACTTCCTTCGACTCGATCGGTCACGTGCGCATCGATGACGTGTTGCGAAATCAAGGGCTGATCCACCTTTTTTGCCGTGTTGAACGCTTCTTTCCTGGATACGCGCTTCGCATCCATACCTCGTGTCCAGTTCACATCCGTGATTCGAAACCATTACTTCGTATCCGTCTCCTTTGACTCGATCAAGTTATGTGCGCGTTTCCCTGATTTGTGCATACTTCCAATTCGTATCCATTGATCTTATTCGTATCGATCCTAGGGGCATGCTTCGAATCGCTCTCGTCGAATCGATGGATTCGAACATACCCTAACCCGATGGATTCGAACTCTCCTTGACCTCATCGATTCGAAGCATTATACTTTTCTCGATTGATTCGAACATGTTGTCCCAGAGCAAATGACTGACTCCATCTTCCTCGATACGAACCATATCGACACGAAGTGTGGTGAGCTTCAATCGATTCGAACCTTCATCGATTCGAACCAGCATCCATCGATTCGAAGTACGAAGATTCGAACCGTGCTTTGTGTATTTTAATCCATTCATATCTTGTGTGTACGAACTCCGATCGTCCTGAAAATTGAAACATAGCCTCTCCTAACCTTGATTGTCATTCCCAATCAATCTTGCCTTGATCGGAGCTCGGCCAAATTTTGACGACATCGATCACAACCTTGTCTCTAATCGACTTCCAATCTTGATGCACATCCCTTCCTGTCGATTTGTTTGATATTCCGGCTTTGACCAAAATGCGGGATAACATTTGCCCCCCAAAACATGCCTTGTGATAAGAAGGCGTGTTTTGAATAGTTCCGTATCCGATATCCAAAGTCCATAGCCACATCATCCAAGTGCATCATCCTTGACTGCTCGGAGTCGATGCCCAACTCCAAACCCAATAACCAAAGCCTTAGCCAAATCCATATCCGTTTGAACCCGACGACCGAATCCTAATCCATCCTTATCCAATAGCCAATAACCGAATCTAGGACCTCTCCGGGTCGATATCCAAGTCCATAACCTCTTTGGGCTCTTGCCAAGCGCAATCCACACCTAACGACCGTGGTCCAGTGTCCCTGGACATTGAGCTAACCTCTCCGGGTTCTTGCCAAGCGCAATCCACACCTGACGACCGTGGTCCAGTGTCCCTGGACGTTGAGCTAACCTCTCCGAGTTCTTGCCAAGCGCAATCCACACTTGACGACCGTGGCCCAGTGTCCCTGGACGTAAGTAATGCCATGGCTTAAGTCCTAAGCCGAATCCTGATCGCTCCGGACCCTTGTTGAGCATAGTCCATACTCAACGACCTGAAACAATAATCGATAATAGGGGGCCTAAGTCCTAGGCCGAATCCTGGTCACTCCGGACCCTTGCCGAGCATAGTCCATACTCGACGGCCTGAATGAGTCACTTTACCGCGTTCGGGCAAAACGACTCACCCCTTGTCAGGCATAATCCATACCTGACGACCGTTTATCAAAAACAAAAAAGAATCCAATCAAGATCCAATCCAAAATCTAAATCAAATCGGAAAACCAGAAATCCATATCAAAAATCGAAACCATCATCCAAAACGGAGAACAATCATCCGAATGAATGCCAAAACCAGAAAAACAAGCAAAATCAGGAGTTCAATCCAAACTCCAAAAACCAAACCAGAAAAACAAGTGTCCAATTCGAAAACAAAAGACAAATTTCGCAAACCATGGCTTCGCATTTTATCATCATTCAGAGCATGCCTAGGGGCTATCTCCGTCCCCATACATGTGTAAATGACTCGGTTGCTTGCCAACGGTTTGTTACTTATTCCATATTATCCTGGTCAATGGATGACCAATCGACCATCATTCCTGGGCCTCGTACCATCATGGCTCGAGGTAGGCAGTGGTTGCTCCTGCTCCACCGCTGCATTCCGTACCCCAACATACTGCCTCAACTGTCCATTCCTCACATGCTCCTCAATTATGTCCTTTAAATGCCTGCAGCTGTTGGTATCATGCCCGTCCAGATCGTGGAAGACACAGTGCCTTCCTGATGCCCTTTCCCGTTCAGATGGCTCTCTTCTAGCCGGCCTTCGGTAAGGAAGGCGATTCCGAGTTTCCATGTATATCCGCTCTAGTGTCTCGTTTAATTCTGTGTATGTGGAAAACTTTGGATCCTTCCATCGCTTCCTAGCTTTTTCAGAATTTTCGTCCAGCTTCCTTTTTCCTTTATCTTTATCCGAGCTTCCGTCGGATGGTCCTCCACCCCCGGTCACATTCACTTCCTTTAGCTTTAAGTCCATACATGCATCTTCTTGCCGAAGGAACCTTTCAGCTTCATGAAAGAATTCCCCGAGATCCAGTGGTGGGTCTCGTACTAAAGATACCTTGAAATCTGAATCCTCTCTGACTCCCGACATTGCTGCCATCAAAACCATTGATGGATCCGGCCGATCCACCGAAGCAACTGCCGCATTGAATCGAGTTAGAAAAGCCCTAAGTGATTCATCCGTCCTTTGTTTCACCGATGTCAGCGTCATCATGTTCTTCGGCCTCTTGATATGAACCCGAAACTGTCCCAAAAACTTATCCACCAATTCCCTCCAAGTCCTGATAGTTCCTTCCTCCAGCTGCCTAAACCACATTGCCGCTAGGTCTGTCAAGTATAAAGGGAAACATCTGGCCATTACTTCCTCCGATGCCCCCAGCACTTCCATGTGTCTAGTGTATCTCATCAAGTGATCAGTCGGGTCAGCCTTTCCATTATATACTTCCACGCTAGGTAACTTGAACTTAGGTGGATTCTGGGCCATCCTGATTTCCCGAGCGAACGGACTCCTGTTCACTCCTTCCAAGTCCCTATTGGTCGAACCTCCACGCATAGTCTTCCTAATGATTTCCATTAATCCAGCATTGCCTGTTAGGTGTTGCCCCCCATGCTCTCGAGGGAACTCCGGCACATATTCTTCATGTGGCTCATTAGCCGCAACGTTGGGTCTAGCCTGCTGAACTCCTTCCAAAGGTCCTTCTGCGTTGGATCCTATGGGCCTGCCCCCAAGCCCTTGTTGATTGCCTTCCGGTTCTGTATTCTGTCCTCCATTGGGTTCCGCAACCCTAGTTCCTTGTTCCACATTTGCAGTCGTTGTAGTTGGTCCAAGGTTCTGTGTTCCTGCAGCTCTCATCTGCTCGAAGAAAGTCTGCATCATATCCTGTTGACTCTTCAGCAACCTCTCATGCAATGAATTTGCCATAGCTTCCATTTCGTCTCTCGTAATGTAAATCGAAGCTTGTCCTTCTCCAGCTCCGGAGGATGCCTCTTGACTTCCTCCCTGTTGGCTTCTCTCAGCTCTTTGTCTTGTTTGTCGAGTCATTGCCGAGTCAATCTGAACCCTTCAAACTTTCAAATCTAAACTTCAATCCGATGTAGCGGGTGCTAGTCCCTCTCAGTGAAAGCACCAAAGTGTTTGCGCCAAAAATGGTCACAAACCCCGAATGTTGTGAAAGCACCAGTGTATGAATACAAATTAGCAATATTCAAACACAAATATCAGATCTAAACAAACCACAAACAGCAATCCAGAAATAATGAACAAAAACACGAGATTTATAGTGGTTCGGCTATCTCCGGCCTACGTCCACTCCAAAGTTTTTATCTTTTATTGATCGATGCTTGAAGATTACAATTTCCTATCACGTAGTACAACGGATTTTATGATTATAATCTGAATCTAAGGCAGCAATGGTGATCTGGAGTAAATCTGGCGGAGTCCGGGCGCTCTTTAGCTCTCAAAATTGTCTGCCCTCCTTTCTGAATGATCTGGGGGTCTATTTATAGGTGCAGGAGGCTGATATTTCGCCTAAATTGAAGGGAGACCAGTTCTGGCACGCGAGGGGGTCCACATGGCCGAAATCTGGAGGTACGGGCCCACATTGGAATCGATTCGACACTTGGTTCGAATCGATCAAGAAAGTGCCCAAACGTGATGAAACTTGGCGTGAACATTCTTCTATGCATACTCAAGCTCCTGTGAAAATTTTATAGCATTTGGACTTATAGATCTCGAGTTATAATCGATTCAAGTTGTGGTTTTTCGTGAAGGCTGTTGCGTTCGAATCCATTGGTTCGAATCCACTTCCTTCGACTCGATCGGTCACGTGCGCATCGATGACGTGTCGCGAAATCCCAGGGCTGATCCACCTTTTTTGCCGTGTTGAACGCTTCTTTCCTGGATACGCGCTTCGCATCCATACCTCGTGTCCAGTTCACATCCGTGATTCGAACCCATTACTTCGTATCCGTCTCCTTTGACTCGATCAAGTTATGTGCACGTTTCCCTGATTTGTGCATACTTCCAATTCGTATCCATTGATCTTATTCGTATCGATCCTAGGGGCATGCTTCGAATCGCTCTCGTCAAATCGATGGATTCGAACATACCCTAACCCGATGGATTCGAACTCTCCTTGACCTCATCGATTCGAAGCATTATACTTTTCTCGATTGATTCGAACATGTTGTCCCAGAGCAAACGACTGACTCCATCTTCCTCGATACGAACCATATCGACACGAAGTGTGGTGAGCTTCAATCGATTCGAACCTTCATCGATTCGAACCAGCATCCATCGATTCGAAGTACGAAGATTCGAACCGTGCTTTGTGTATTTTAATCCATTCATATCTTGTGTGTACGAACTCCGATCGTCCTGAAAATTGAAACATAGCCTCTCCTAACCTTGATTGTCATTCCCAATCAATTTTGCCTTGATCGGAGCTCGGCCAAATTTTGACGACATCGATCACAACCTTGTCTCTAATCGACTTCCAATCCTGATGCATATCCCTTCCTGTCGATTTGTTTGATCTTCCGGCTTTGACCAAAATGTGGGATAACATATATGTATACTTGTATGTATATATATGTTCATGTATATATTAGGATGTGCATGTGTATGTTATATATGTGCATAAGACATATAAACAAGGTTGCAACAATTTTGAACAACTTCCGTTCGTTCAATCATTGTAAATCAAAAAGCCGATTCCAGTAACATTTTCACTTATTAATTAATTTACATATAAATATAAATAAAATTTGAAAACTAATTTCCCATCATTATTAATTAATTAAAAATGATCTCATTTGAATTATAAAACCACATAAATTAATATTAAAAAATTGTTTACAAAAAGTGCTGTTATATCGATAAAGCGATATCAATTTTCCTTATGATTTCAAATCAAATATATATCTTTATAAAACTATTATAAATGATTTAATATCACTTCATAACTAATTAAAATAAATTATCATCATTAAAAAACAATAATTTGAATAATTATAATGATTATTAAATCATTAAATCTCAATTTAAATTCATAAATCAATTACTAAATATGATGCCATTATTGATGATGTCATAAATACATTTTATTTCCCAAAAATAAAATGAACAATTTTTATTTCATATTCTTTTTTAAAAGGATAAATAAGTGTATGTATCCAGCTCCATGCGTGACTTCTGATAATTATAGAGTTGTTTATTGTTAAAATGATTTTCAACCATTTTATCGATATTCCTTCAAAGTTTATATTTCGTAAATACTTATTCAAAATAAGATTATCATCTTTTTTGTTCAAAGCATCATAATATATGTTTAAAAAAACTTATATTTGAATATATAAAAGTAAATATAATTTATCAAATTGATAAATTCTCGGGTCGTTACAAATTCTCATCATCAAATCTATATCACCTTAGGGGTTATTAAATTTGATTTTGGTCAAAATTCCAATATCATCCACATTTAACTCAGTTAATCCAAACACAAAGTCCTTGGTTCAATAATAACGATTATTATTGACCATATTGGCTAGAGATTTTGATTTTGAGTTGACTACAATTTACCATGATACTAACCACATACGACCAAGAAGACGAATTCACTAATAAGTAGGGATTCACTTCCAATGCTTTAACTCAAGTCCAACTATAGTCGCTCAATGGTTGTCATTCCATGATTCAACTATAATTAAAGTGGAGCGCCTACATTGTAGTTCAACTATGAGTTCTTTACAAAAGTGCATTCGCACATCCTTAATATTTTAAGGATATCAAATAGGTTGCACTTAAGTTAATTGATTTAAACTAACATTTCAGTGATTGAACTCCTACGACGACCTTTAGTCCTTGGTGTAGTGTTATTTTCAACACAATAAGATTCTTATTGTATTCAATCCTATTGAATACATGACCTTGCACTATTGTTTACTTGCTCATTTTGAACGAACCAATTTCATCGAGATTTTGTACATTATAATTGCGACCTTTCCCCATACAACATTTGTACGTGATCTAATATGGATTAACTATCCATATTCTTATATTTCTTTAGAATTCAAAATTCAAAAGTGTAACGACCCGCAAAGTTTAATGGTTTTAATAACGTAATTAACTGAATTTTTGTGAAATTTTAAATAATAAAATTTGGAAATGAAAATTTGATATTTGAAATACGTTTATATAAACATAGCAAATGGTAAATTTTCATCTGATAATATGGAAGTTTATTTTGTTGTGTAATTTTATTTAAATTTAAATCAGTTAATATTTGATGATAATAAATATTTTTCAAACTTGAATATTTTTATATAATAAATTTGTAAATCATCTTCTGAGTGAGACGTCATATTTCGTTTCGTCAAATTTAGACCACTATTGCTCCGTTTATCTTATTTTCGGTGTTTTAGCAGCATTTTTCGGTACCGAATATCGACTTTTGATAGGATGGTCGTATCGTTGATATCTGTGCACCGTTTTGATCGCCTCGTCATGCTGATCTTTGCAGTATACTCATTCGTGTATTTTGAAGTCCGGTGCGCGGTGCAATATGCAAAATGCCTACCGTATCGGTTTCGTTTTGAACCTTTTCGAATTCCTTGTCCATACATTATCCACCGTGTTAAACCCAATGGCCACTGGCTATTATTATTCCTTGAATCCAGCTTGCCCCCACTTTGTTCAATAAATTCTGGTTCATGACTTATTGTCTTCTGTGAAATAATAAATTATATAATATTTTGGTTAGTTCATTATCAGCATATTCATATTTTTTTTCTTCCCTGATCCATATCTTGTTCGTCTTCTTCTCTTCCTCCCACTTTCATAGTTGCTGCTTATGAAAAGAAAATATATTTATATATGTAAACTATCGTTCGTATATTATGATGCCAGCTCATCTCCTTCTCCATCTCAGGTCGGCCGCTACCCTCATCCACCATCGCCGTACGCCAACCGCATTCGACCATTCAATGCCCAACCTCCCTCCTCGTGACAGCCAAGCACCCATCGCCTCCCTCCTGCCGCCACCCCTTCCCACTCCATGACCGACTAACCGTTCCGCCTCCCCATTCACCTAGCTCTCCTCCAAATCATCACAGCCGACCCTAAGTAGTACCGCCATCCCTGCCTCACATCACCGTCAAACCGCTTCCCCCTCTCACGGCCTCTGGCCGCACCTCGCTTGCATCACCACTATAGCCGTTTAGCCTCTGCAAGTTTTGTTAATGTTTTAGGTATATATACATATAACAGTTTGTTAATATTTTAAATATATGTTATATGTTAAATTGTATATATATAAGTAGTGAAATTTTATGTCTATTGTATATAGGTTATATGTTATAGTATATAATATTTGCAGCTTTTATATGTATATAATATTGATTTTTAAATGTTATAAGTATATAAGTTATATATTTATGTGATTTATATGTTTATATAAGTTGTATATTAGTATTCATGAGTTGATTTTCTTCCATATATACTATGCATATGTTTTATTGAGATCTGATGAATGTTATAGATATGTATGTAGTAGTATTATACTTGTAACATTATATAAATATTCGATTTTATGCATATATGAAGGTATATATATATATTACTATTGGTTGATGTATAAGTGTCTATATATATATATTATAAAGAAGTTATATATGTTAGTTTATGAAAGTTTTAAACAAGGCATATATATATGTATGAAAAGTATATATTGATAATATGTTTAAAGCGTTAACATTTATGTAGTTACATATATATAGTTTATATACTATTTTACCCGGGTTACATATAAGTAGGTATATATATGAGTATATTATATTATGTAAGTCAACTATATAAGTTACAGTATTTTATTTATATGAGTCTACTGTGTATATATATATTCCTCTTCAGGTTGTATATGATGTATCTTCTATTTCTTATTTATATATAAATGTTTAGATGCTGGTTTCGTGTATTGTTTAAGTACAGATATTTAAAGTATAATATCTATATATTTGGTTTGTGTCAGTGCTGTTTTGTGATTTCATATGTTTGATTGGTTTTGACTATAATACATAGGGATAAAATTTAAAAAGTATATAATATGTTATATTAGTTATATTGATTTTATAATGACTATTGAAATATATATATATATTATGTAGTTATATACATGTTTATACTTTAGTTTATATTAATAAGTGTATATATATATATTGTTATGAGTATTGTTCTAAAATATAATATATATATATATATTCCGTTTATATCAAGCTAATTTGATTTGTTTCATCGATTCCTGTTATCAGCTTTGTCCGTCAAATTCATGTCAATCTTGCTTTGCTTTGCTTTGGGATTCGTGCTTGGATTCGTAACTCATTTCATCGTCTATTCTCTAGCCTCGAAAGTTGAGCAATCACTCACGATTAACATTCTTATATTTATTAAATTTGATTTCACTTAAAACGACAATTGAAATATGCTGCTAAATTAAACTGTTAATTTTATAATTGCTATATATGATATGCTATTATCTGTAATTATTCACCTGTGAGATATGACACCATATCCTATTGTTTACATTTTATTTAATTTATCACTGATGATATATACCTGTTGTTGATATGTTATATTATTTCTCACTTTGCAAGTTCCTTGTTAATTTAGAATTCCATATGGGTTGAAATGATATATACCCGAACGATCTTGTAGAATAAGAGAAAATTGTTATAGGTTGAAATGACAAACCCAAACGATTTTCATTGAATTTGAATTTTGGGATTGCGGGTTGAAATGATATATACCCATAAATATTTAAATTACGGATTAAAATGATAAATATCTGTATCACTTGACCATAGGGCAGAGAATTATATACGGACACCGTTGGTCTATATTTGAAAAATGATTTCCAAATGTTTGAAAGAAAATATATGGTTTTTAATGAATATTGGTTTTTAAAAATATAATATATAAATTCTATTTTAATATATGTGTAAAATTTAGATTTTTAAAATTATATGTTTGGGAAATCTTAAATTTATAAGGTAGTTGAAAATAAAATTTTTAAGATTTTTTTTATAATTTTATAATTTTAAAATTTTAAAATATATATAAAATAAGATTTAATACAAAATACATTTAACAATAAAATTTAACTGAATAAAATTTAATTTTAATTGGTTTATAATATGTTTAAGCATTTATTTAAATTTATATTAATATTTAAAAAAAATAGATTTTTTATAACCTTAATAATAAAGGTTGGGGAGATAAATTAATGTTGACTTAGAATTTAAATTGGTTTAAAATTGAATTTAAATAAGAATTGATTTGAACTTATTGATTTTGAGATTTTGAAAGAGACGATTGATAATTTGATTTGATAAAAAGTGATTAAATGAATATTCTCAATTTTAAATAAAATTGAGACTGAGTATTTAATATTGATTTAAATTTATTTTTTGAGAAAAATATTGATTTAAATTTATAAATTGAGATTTTATTTAATTATTATTAAACTGATTAAGTGAATATTTTCTAATTTGAATAAAATTAAAGTTAAATGTTGAAATCTAAATGAAACTTATATTGAAAATGTTTTGAATATTTAAACTTTGAATCTTATTGGAATTGAAGAGATAGTTCAAACCCAGATTTGAAATCGAAAAATTGAAATGGGTTATTGAGAATTTGAATTGAATCTTTAACCTTTTAAATTGAAAGTGTTGAATTGGAATTGATTTAAATTGAATTTTGAAATTTAAGTTGATTTGAATCGATTTGTAGAATTGGATGAAACAATTCTAATTTGGAAACTATTTCAGTATAATCTCTTTAAATAAATATGAACTATTTTTAATTTACAACTATTTTAATATATAAATTATTTTAATATATAAACTATTTTAATTTATAAATATTTTAATATATATACTATTTTTAATATCTAAACTGTTTAAGTTGGAAGTGTTATGATTACGAAAGTGTTATGATTTCGAAAGTGTTATAATTTTGAAAGTGTTACGGCTTTGGAAATGAATATTATTAAAAGTGAACAATGATATCGAATTTATATGATTTTGAAATGAATATGATATTTTGATATGAAGTATGAACTATTTGGAAGAAGTGACCACGGTGTGAAATAAGCGTTTGGTTGTTAAAGAGACCAGGATCAGATATTGTCATACTCTCTGCCAATACCTAAAACCACTTTAACAACTGTGTACGTGGTGGAGATTCCAGAATGAAGTAGGATGGTTTGGTGACTGTTCTATATGGTATTTGCATAGCCCTGACTCCCGTGAGACGCCTTGATGTGGGTAAAATAGGAGCCATGCCGGGCCAAGTGAGGTCATTCCTCCAATCAGACACATTTCTTCGATACCATTCTATTGCTTTTGTGATTTGACTGGGTGCACCCTTTGATTTGGGAGTGTGTCACGAGGTGGGCGATAGTAGCTGCTATGGGTTACCACCAGTCCAGATCCGCAAACGGTATATCTACCCTAGCATTGCCTCGCGTGCCTTGTCACATGCCCTATCGCACCTTCTACGAGTTTGGTTTGTACCATACCTATGGTGTGCCCTCTGATAGCCCTCCAGTTTACGGAGGAATTACGGTACGGTATAGACTATGGTAATATATAAAAATGTGTTAATGGGGATATGGGTAACGCCTTAACGCTACTTTAATAGTTTACTTTAATACAAACATATTATAATAGCGTATATTACTACATAGTAGATAGTTCCACGGATCCTTGGAGGATGGGTATCCCAAACATCCTTTGAGTTACTTGTATTTCAGTTGACATTTCACTTGAGTTGAATTTACTATATAAGAATGTTAATCCTGACTTGAGTGTTTTGTGTTTTTCTTTATGCTCGGGTCAGACTAACTGTCACAGCATTTGGGACTCAACTTTTGGAGCTTTGGAGCTTTGCTTGAGGATCTATCTATATCTATTCAGCTTTCAGCAATCCAGCTGTATTCAGACTTGTCACCTGTTTGTAATCGAGACTACATTGTATTGAAGATATTCTGTTGTATTTTATTTCAAACTCTGATGTTTATATAGTAGCTTCATGAACTACTATTTATCTATTCCGCTGCTTATTTTTGTAATACTCTGTGTCTGTGATTCTGTGATTGATTTATTTACTGTATGTGCTGAGTTTTTCCAAATATAAAATTAACCATATGATATTTTGAGCAATTCAAGTCCGACATGTGCGGATGCGAATGGTTCGAAATACCAGGTTGTTATAGTTGGTATCAGAGCTCTGGTTTAGGCAAAACTTAGCATATATAGTAAATTTAATTACAGAATCATGTTTCATTCGAGCTTAAATTTCTTCCTCTTTGATTCGAATTTCCTTTGAACTTTGGAGCTTCCCCTCTGTTCTAAAATTCATACTTGTCTCTCCCTATTCGTGTTTTTTTTAATTCTGGAGTATCCCATAACTCCACTTTGGTTGATCTCTTTAATGAGTCGGCGGTCCCCGCCAATCTTTGAATGTTTTGTAAAGGGGTGAGACTCCTTTACAACAGGCATTGATTTACCGGAGATTTCTATATCCTCGGTTTAAATGCTGCTATCTCTTGCTATGCTCAAATACTATTTTCTTACGATCAAATGTCAATTTGCCTCAGAATTCTGCATCGATCTTATTCTTGAAGTCACGGTTGACCCGGTTAAGGTCGCCCATGATTTATATAAGTTTATCCATCTTTTCTCTTTGTTATTTAATTATCTTATCCCCTTTTCGAACCTATTTTCCTTGGTTAGAATTCTCATTATTAGGGTCCCTCTGAATTGAAATCTTTATCCTTGTTTTAAAATCCATTTTTGAACCATCCTGTGAGGGAGTGTATTTGTAATTAATATAAAAATGTTTTATATACTGTGTTGTTTGAATTGTTAAGTTTGATTTGGAGCTTCGATCGATTCGTTTGGCCAACGCTATCGATAGGAATTCCAAAACACTTAAACAGAGCAAACTGATACAATATTGTTTTCAAATTTGGTAGATGAAATAAATTTTGTATAATTTTATTTATATATAAGAGTATAATTTTCTGAAATCAGATAGTTAAATTGAATTGGTTATTAGAAATGATAATATTATATTATCATTTATTGTTTTGACAATATTCCTAAACCATTAACTATTGTTGTATAATTTTATAAAATATAGTTTATAAATCTGACTTGCAAATGAAATGAATTTAATTTAAAATTTTGAGAATTAAAACTTCTGGTGCTCTTTAAAATTTGGTTTCAAAAGTGTTGAAAATAAATTATTTGATGTATTATTGAATGGAAATTGTTTTCAAAGGATTTTTAATGAATTAAATCAGTACTCTCCTCATTTGTCACTGGAGAATAATTTCGGTGATGACTGCAGCATCATCGACATTCATTTTTGAGTCTCGAAGTGGAGAGGCCCTTAGTAGCTTTGCTACACTTTTATTTTGGAAAAAAATGGATTTGATTTTAATTCCTTGTGTATAATTTGATTTATATAATATATATGTATATAATTATTTCAAAATAGTTTGAAGTGAATCCGGAAATTTAGTTCTTAAAACCCTGTGTCAAGAAATGGTTTCAATTATTGAAATAAAGTGAAATTTTTGAATAATTGGAATATCTAAAATGATAAATGAAATTAAACCAACTTTAAATAGTTGAATTTGAATAAAACTTATTTGTATAATATTAAATTGCATCCTAATATAGATAACTTACCTAAAATATTCAAAAATTTAAAATGTTAGGGTAAATATTAAATTTAATGTTATACAAGAGAAAGCTTAAAGTAATAAATTGTTCAAACTAAATCTTGCTTAATAAAAATGTTGTAAATAAAAGGAAAATTTGTATAGTATTTAATTTCACTCAGAACCTTAGTATAACTTACCTAGAAGTAGTTAAGTGTTAATGAGAATAGGTAATTGAATAATATACAATATAAATGTGAGAAATAGGATGTCCAAAAATGATATTTTGTTAAGGAAATTTATAGATAATAAATTGGATAATAAAAAGGAAAATTTATTTGTTGAAAAATATATGGTTATAAAATGTATACACCTAATATATGCTGCAAAATATGTTAAGTGAAATAAATTAAATAAATAAAAAGAGGACTATTTAAGCAAATAAATATGGACTTAAGAATAGTGAACTTGAATTTTTGTGGAATCAACTTAGCTGAAGATAAATGGATAAAATAAATGAGTTAATTTAAAAATGAATTTGTTTGAAAGAAATGTTGATAAAATGAAAGAAAATCAATTTTAAATTGAATGACTAGTTATTAGTTGAATAAAATGGATTAAACCAAATTGTTGAATATTAAATTTTTTTAAATTGAAATCTATATGGCTTTGAATAGGTGAAGTTAAATGTTGAGGTGGAATTAACTATGGTTGATCAAATAGGTTTAATAAATGAGTAAAATAAAACAATTTTTGTTGTGAAATTTTGCAATAACTGTTAATGAATTTGAAACAAATCAATTGAATAAAAATATATGGATATGAAATCAATCAAATGGGAACACAATAAATTTGATTGATTAAATAAAATGAATTGGAATCAATTAATTGAATATAAACCAATTTTAAAATAAATGTAGTTTATATGGTTTTAAATTAATTGTTTTATTTTAAAATTCAAATCTATTTTTCTTTCCGGTTGTTTCTATTCTCCTATCTCCTTCCTTTTCCGGGATGAAAAGTTTTAAGTGGGGGAGAGTGTAATGACCCGTAAATTTTAATGGTTTTAATAACGTAATTAACTGAATTTTTGTGAAATTTTAAATGATAAAATTTGGAAATGAAAATTTGATATTTGAAATACGTCTATATAAACATAGCAAATGGTAAATTTTCATCTGATAATATGGAAGTTTATTTTGTTGTGTAATTTTATTTAAATTTAAATCAGTTAATATTTGATGATAATAAAATATTTTTCAAACCTGAATATTTTTATATAATAAATTTGTAAATTATCTTCTGAGTGAGACGTCATATTTCGTTTCGTCAAATTTGGGCCACTATTGCTCCGTTTATCTTATTTTCGGCGTTTTAACGGCATTTTTCGGTACCAATATCGACTTTTGATAGGATGGTCGTATCGCTGATATCTGTGCACCGTTTTGATCGTCTCGTCATGCCGATCTTCGCAGTATACTCATTCGTGTATTTCGAAGTCCGGTGCGCAGTGCAATATGCAAAACGCCCACCGTATTGGTGCCGTTTTGAACCTTTTTGAATTCCTTGTCCATTCGTTATCCACCATGTTAAACCCAATGGCCACTGGCTATTATTATTCCTTGAATCCAACTTTCTCCCACTTTGTTCAATAAATTCTGGTTCATGACTTATTGTCTTTTGTGAAATAATAAATTATATAATATTTTGGTTAGTTCATTATCAACCTGTTCATATTTTTTTTCTATCCTGATCCATATCTTGTTCGTCTTCTTCTCTTCCTCCCACTTTCATAGTTGCTGCTTATGAAAAGAAAATATATTTATATATGTAAACTATCGTTCATATATTAAGATGCCAGCTCATCTCCTTCTCCATCTCAGGCCGGCCGCTACCCTCATCCACCATCGCCATACGCCAACCGCGTTTGACCATTCAATGCCCAGCCTCCCTCCTCGTGACAGCCAAGCACCCATCGCCTCCCTCCTGCCGCCACCCTTTCCCACTCCATGGCCGACTAACCGTTCCGCCTCCCCATTCACCCAGCTCGCCTCCAAATCATCACAACCAACCCTAAGTAGTGCCGCCATCCCTGCCTCACATCACCGTCGAACCGCTTCCCCCCTCTCATGGCCTCTGGCCACACCTCGCTTGCATAACCACCACAGCTGTTTAGCCTCTACAAGTTTTGTTAATGATTTAGGTATATATACATATAACAGTTTGTTAATATTTTAAATATATGTTAAATAGTATATATATATATAAGAAGTGAAATTTTATGTCTATTGTATATATGTTATATGTTATAGTATATAATATTTGCAGCTTTTATATGTATATAATATTGATTTTTAAATGTTATAAGTATATAAGTTATATATTTATCGAAGTTATACGTTTATATAAGTTGTATATTAGTATTTATGAGTTGATTTTCTTCCATATATACTACGCATATGTTTTATTGAGATCTAATGAATGTTATAGATATGTATGTAGTAGTAATATACTTGTAACAGTATATGAATATTCGATTTCACGCATATATGAAGGTGTATATATATATATTACTATAGGTTGTTGTATATAAGTGTTTATATATATATATTTTTATAAAGAAGTTATCTATGTTAGTTTATGAAAGTTTTAAACAAGGCATATATATATATATGTATATATGTATGAAAAGTATATATTGATAATATGTTTAAAGTGTTAACATTTATGTAGTTACATATATATAGTTTATATACTATTTTACCTAGGTTACATATAAGTAGGTATATATATGAGTATATTATATTATATAAGTCTACTATATAAGTTAGAGTATTTTATTTATATGAGTCTACTGTGTATATATATATATTCCTCTTCAGGTTGTATATGATGTATCTTCTATTTCTTATTTATATATAAATGTTTAGATGCTGGTTTCGTATATTGTTTAGGTAAAGATATTTAAAGTATAATATCTATATATTTGGTTTGTGTCAGTACTATTTTGTGATTTCATATGTCTGATTGGTTTTGACTATAATACATAGGGATAAAATTTAAAAAGTATATAATATGTTATATTAGTTATATTGATTTTATAATGACTATTGAAATATATATATTTTATGTAGTTATATACATGTTTATACTTTAGTTTATATTCATAAGTATATATATATATTATTCTGAGTATTATTTTAAAATATAATATATATTTTTTCTCTTTATATCAAGCTAATTCGATTTGTTTCATCGATTCCTATTATCAGTTTTGTCCGTAAAATTCATGGGTTTGAAAAATGATTTCCATAGGTTTGAAAGAAAATATAAGGGTTTTGATGAATATTGATTTTTAAAAATATAATATATAAATGCTATTTTAATATATGTGTAAAATTTAGATTTTTAAAATTATATGTATGTGAAATTTTAAATTAATAAGTTAGTTTTGAAAATAAAATTTTTAAGCTTTTATTATAATTTTATCATTTTAAAATATATATAAAATAAGATTTAATACAAAATATATTTAACAATAAGATTTAATTTAATAGAATTTAATTTTAATTGGTTTATAATATGTTTAAGCATTTATTTAAATTTATATTAATATTTAAAAAAATAGATTTTTTATAACCTTAATAATAAAGGGTTAGGAGATAAATTAATGTTGACTTGGAATTTAAATTGGTCAAAAATTGAATTTAAATAAGAATTGATTTGAACTTATTGATTTTGAGATTTTGAAAGAGATGGTTGATAATTTGATTTGATAAAAAATGATTAAATGAATATTCTCAATTTTAAATAAAATTGAGACTGAGTATTTAATATTGATTTAAATTTATAAATTGAGATTTTATTTAATTGTTATTAAAATGATTAAGTGAATATTTTCCAATTTGAATAAAATTAAAGTTAAATGTTGAAATCTAAATGAAACATATATTGAAAATGTTTTGAATATTTAAACTTTGAATCTTATTGGAATTGAAGAGATAGTTCAAACCCGGATTTGAAATCGAAAAATTGAAATGGGTTATTGAGAATTTGAATTTAATCTTTAACCTTTTAAATTAAAAGTGTTGAATTGGAATTGATTTAAATTGAATTTTGAAATTTAAGTTGATTTGAATCGATTTGTAGAATTGGATGAAACAATTCTAATTTGGAAACTATTTCAGTATAATCTCTTTAAATAAATATAAACTATTTTTAATTTACAACTATTTTAATATATAAATTATTTTAATATATAAACTATTTTAATTTATAAATGTTTTAATATATATACTATTTTTAATATCTAAACTGTTTAAGTTGGAATTGTTATGATTACGAAAGTGTTATGATTTCGAAAGTGTTATGATTTTGAAAGTGTTACGGTTTTGGAAATGAATATTATTAAAAGTGAATAATGATATCGAATTTATATGATTTTGAAATGAATATGATATTTTGATATGAAGTATGGACTATTTGGAAGAAGTGACCACGGTGTGAAATAAGCGTTTGGTTGTTAAAGAGACCGGGATCGGATATTGTCATACTCTCTGCCAATACCGAAAACCACTTTAACAACTGTGTACGTGGTGGAGATTCTAGAATGAAGTAGGATGGTTTGGTGATGGTTCTATATGGTATTTACATAGCCCTGACTCCCGTGAGTCTGCTTGATGTGGCTAAAACAGGAGCCATGCCGGGCCAAGTGAGGTCATTCCTCCGATCGGACACATTTCTTCGATACCATTCTATTGCTTTTGTGATTTGATTGGGTGCACCCTTTGATTTGGGAGTGTGTCACGAGGTGGGCGGTAGTAGCTGCTATGCGTTACCACCAGTCCGGATCCACAAATGGTATATCTACCCTGGCATTGCCTCACGTGCCTTGTCACATGCCCTATCGCGCCTTCTACAAGTTTGGTTTGTACCATACCTATGGAGTGCCCTCTGATAGCCCTCCAGTTTACGGAGGAATTACGGTACTGTATAGACTATGGGAATATACAAAAATGTGTTAAGGGGGATATGGGTAACGCCTTAACGCTACTTTAATAGTTTACTTTACTACAGACATATTATAATAGCGTATATTACTACATAGTAGATAGTTCCACGGATCCTTAGAGGATGGGTATCCCAAACATCCTTTGAGTTACTTGTATTTCAGTTGACATTTCACTTGAGTTGAATTTACTATATAAGAAAGTTAATCCTGACTCGAGTGTTTTGTGTTTTGCTTTATGCTCAGGTCAGACTGAGTGTCACAGCATTTGGGACTCACCTTTTGGAGCTTTGGAGCTTTGCTTGAGGATCTATCTATATCTATTCAGCTTTCAGATATCCAGTTGTCTTGTTCAGACTTGTCACCTGTTTGTATTCGAGACTACATTGTATTGAAGATATTCTGTTGTATTTTATTTCAAACTCTAATGTTTATATAGTAGCTTCATGAACTACTATTTATCTATTCCACTGCTTATTTTTGTAATACTCTATGTCTGTGATTCTGTGATTAATTTATTTACTGTATATGACGAGTTTTGCCAAATATAAAATTAACAACATGATATTTTGAGCAATTCTAGTTCGAAATGTGCGGATGCGAATGGTTCGAAATAACGGGTCGTTACAAAAAGACTGTATACGGTCTCAAGAAAATAAACATTTACGTGAATGAGGTACAAACGGGTTTGGTAGTTGTATAATCTGAATCAGCGTAGGTCTCGAAGCGACAATATACCAAAAGATTTATTGGTAAGCATATTTTATATTTCTTTGTTAATCCTAATTCAGTCTATTAGTATATTTCAATTGATAAATAATTTTATCAATTGGATTAGTTGCATAAATTTATTGACGTAGATAATTTTAATTTTGTGTAGCATGTGTTCTTACAATATTATAATGATTAAATATGATAGTTTCATTATTCTAACAAGGCTCCCACTAGATTTTTATTTTCCTTAAAACCCTAAGAGAAATGTAGAAATCATTAAGTTTCTCCAATGAGTGTTAGAATTCACTTGCCTTGGGAAATTGGACTTGAGTTTGCTCAACAAATCATAAACCTGTAAACGATGGATAAGTCTATACTGATTATATCATATACAACTCCTAATCATTGTCTTTGCCCTAATCTCGACCTTGACCTTAAGTTTGCTCAACAAATCAAGAGAGGTTTTATTCATTCTTACATATCATTTCTCAATGGCTTAAGTATAATGCATGTTCCTTAAGGTTGCTCAAAAATATAATCATGTACCATACATCGTCTCGAAAATATATTAATAGTATTGCACATAACATCTCTAGCTTGAGTTTGCTTAACAACTAGTGTGTATGCAAGTAATCTATCAATATATAAATAATAGAGAGCAACTCATATTAAACATCCATAATCTTTGATATATTTTGAATGACATCGATTTAGGGAATAATGTATTTATTATGAAATACTCTCGTGACTCAAGTGTCGGACACATCTAAATCATAGTATACTTACCATATATATGTATTTATTCCAAAAATCTATTTTGGGTTTATTTAAGTTTCACTTATATTTTAATTACGCATATTATTATATACGTTTAATTTATTTATAATTATTATAATTTAATTAACTTATATATTATTTATATGTATCTTATTAATTAAATCATATTTAATTAATTTTATTTCTTATTTTAGCTAACTAATTTAATTAAAATTTGTTTTAAAATTTTAGAAATTTTATTTTATTCATCTTAAACTATTTAAGAAGAATATTTAACTATAACCTTTATAGTTATATATATATATATATCAAAACATATAGTTTAATTAAATAAATTTAATCAATTATTATCAAATATCTTATTTATTTAATTAAACATTTTAATTAATTGATCATATTAATTAATATTTATAAAAATTCAAAAATATTAGATTAATTTATTAAAGTAGTTTAGAAATTTTTTAGATTTATTTTATAACATTTATAAAATTTCCTTTTATATGATAAACTTATTATTTAAATTTCAAATATATTTTAAATTTTCAAGTCTTAATTTAAAATTTAGCCCTTGGCTTAAAATAAATTTAAGCTTTATATTTGGACCAATCTTTTGGACTTACTTCACCCATTAAGCCAAGGAGGGGATAATACCTTTTACCCAACCTTAAGCCTAGACATTACTAGTCTTGACACCCATTCGTTAGAAAAATTTATTAGTTGACAATAAATGTTGACTAATAAGATTGTATACACCATACAGGCTCTTATAGCATTGTTGGGTCTGTCCAGATTCAGTAATAGGTTAAATGGGTAAATTTTAAAAAAAGTATATATTTAGATATTAATAAGCATTTGTAATTTATTATCTAGCAATAGATTCAACCTATTTTTTAAATAAATTTATATTTTACTTTAAAATATTTTATACTCATTTGATTAACCGTTGTTTTGAAATTGGGTACTTATATGGTACTACATAGTTATACTACAAGTCTTAGGTAGTATAGAATGCACTGTAAGTCAATAATGTCCAGTGGTTCAAATCACGTGCTACATAGGGTTCGAAACTGTGACCTCATGGACAGATGCAAGTCTTAGGTAGTATAGAATGCACTGCAAGTCAACAATGTCCAGTGGTTCAAATCACTTTCTACATAGGGTTCGAACTGTGACCTCATGGACAAATGCCAGAGCGCTTAACTATTGAGATTGTGGTGCTGGACTCATTTGATAAATCAGACAAATTAAATTTATTTAATATATACTTTGAATATATCTAATATATTCACAATAACATGATAGCATAATAATAAATGAGCAAGTATATAATTATACATATACATATAGATATTGAGATTTATATCGATTTTATATACTTAAATATTATGCTTATATATATATGATAAATTCACATGCATATCAAGAATATAAATTCCTAAACATATGCATATGAATATACAACAATATGTGTGTATGGTTTGTATACACATATTAATAGTACTGTTGGAACTGGGCCAGCCCGTAGAATGGGCCTATGAAGTCTAAATTCATTTAGAACTTTTCTAAATTTATTTTATAAAATCAATATTTTATTTTATTTCATGAGTAAAAGGAGTTTTAAATTTATTTTGAGTTTGGATATATAATAATGAATGTATCAAATGCATTCATGTATGTATAGTGCAAGTGCAATATATGAGTAGTATACAAGGTTAATGTGTACATATACATGTGTTGGGATTTACACCGCAACGAATATATTCACCCTTTATATATGTCTTTGTTGTCCATAGTTTATTTTAAAATTATATAAAATAATAATATATGCATATATTTATAGTTTACTTACATTTACTTATACATAATATGTTAGAAAGTTATTTTATCTAATCAAAAGTTTGTATGTATGTGTGTGTGTGTGTGTATATATATATAAAGGCAATTAATCATGTTAAAGAAAGAAATTAATAAGGAGAATAAAGGGTGGAAAAGTTATTTTATTTCATCAGTTTACTTATATTTACTTATACATAATATGTTGGAAAGTTATTTTACCTAATAAAAAATTTACATATATAAAAGGGTAATCAATCATGTTAACGAAAGAAATTAATAAGGAAAGGAAAAATGGAGAAGTTATCTCATTTCATTAAGTTATCTTTAATGCTATTTCAAAACAATTTGAACACACAAATACATATATGTATGCATGTATGAATAACTGCAAACAATATCTTGAATTAAAATAACACACACACACACACACACACACTTATCTATGTGCATGTTTAAACTTTGTAATCTATTACATGTTTTAAAATTAAAGTAGCAAATTAAAATCTACTTTAAATTAAGAGGGATTCAATGGGTTTATAATTTTTTTCAAACAAGTCTACTTATGTTTTTTTAAATTAAAACAATCTTTAAAAAATATCAATAACAACTAAGATTTTACTCAAAACAACAAATATTTGAAACATGTATTCAATCTCCAAAATGATTTTAAATAATTTACATAATATAGTTAATTTATGTTTGTGTATACAATTAGGCACAAAAATACATCAATAAATTAAATTGGTTTCCAATCCAAATTTGTTAGTTTCTTTATTTGCCTTTTTTTAGAATAATAATTTCTAAAACAATGACAAAATTAGATTGGACAATTAGGCATATATAAATTTGTTGTAAAAGGAATAAGATCTAAACTAGAACATATGATGAAAAGATTGTAGCAAACGTAGGATCTATTTATATAATCATAATGAACATAAAATTAATTAACATATGTCAAATCTTAACTTGGGTCAACATAATTAAAGAATGTTGAGATTATATTTAAATTAATTAATTTAAGTAACATATATATCAGATCAGAACTTTGGGTTAATGTAATGAACAAATGATGAGACAAGCTATAGCATGTAAAGATTTAAACTTCATCAACATGGTGAATATATAATAAGATAAGATTAGAGTTACCTAAAGATGAAGCCTAAGATTTGACCTTGAATGAAGAATAAAACTCCAATGCAATCGAATCAACCTCAAAATTTTGCAAGGATCTAGAGGTAAGCATCACCTCAAAAATTATTAATTTTATTTGAATATTTTTAGGGAATTTCTCCCTTTTTAATCATGGAGGTTATTAAAGGAGAGGAGGAGAGCAAGAGAAAGAAGACAGGATGTATTGTCAGAAAAGAATAATGAATGAATTGAAAAATAGAGGATATGTTTTAAAGGAAACATTGAAACCTTTCAATTTTCCCTTTTAAAACCTTCATATTTAATTCCTTATTAAATCTAATCAAATCCTTTCCCTCCTCTTTACATTTTCGTCAGAAGAAATAGATTTAAAGAGAAAACGAAAGAACCATTTCATAAATGAGATTTAAGTGAGCCATAAAGAGGAGTAAAAGACAGAGATTTAATTCCTTCTTTTAATTGCTCCTTTAGATTTTCAAATTGCATTTGAAAACTCTTTCCTTTACATCACGCATGTGGGCCTCAAAAGAAAATTTCCTAAAATAACTTAGTAATTAATCTATTTAAACCCAGTTAAATATTTTATCGATATTGTGTATCAATACACACGTTTATAACTTTTACATACATACTCTGTTAAATGCTAATGATATTCAAAACAAATCAAATAAAGTTAATATTTCATAAATATTGATTAATTTAATCAATTTACAATTATTATAAATTAATTAAATCATGTGGTTTATTCAAAGTATTCATCATTACAGTTGTGCGACTCAAAAGTTGTAAATTAAGTCAGCGATTAATATCGAACAATTCGAAAATTGACTTTCACATGTCACCTTAGTTAGTGGTGTGACGTAATGGCTTAATTTATTGCTTACGCATCTTTTGGTAAAGTCCAATTTTACTTTTTATAAGTGGTACTCGGTAGTGACAATTATTTCACTGATTCTCTTCGTCAAAACCATACCATATTAGGACTTAAGGAATTTGGTAATGGTCAAAATTCTAAGATCGTCCATATTCAACTTTAAAGTCCAAATACAAAGTCCTTAGTTCAATAATAACAATTATTATTAATCGAAATACTCTGGCCAGATACTTTGACTTTGAGTAGACTTCAATTAGCCGGGATGCTAACCTCATATAACTGAGGAGACGAATCCTCTCTTGAATAGTGTTTTGTTTCCAATGCTTCCATTCAACCTAACTATAGTCGTTCGATGGATGTTGTGCAGGGATTTATAATCAAAGGAAGCTTCTATATAGTAGATCAACGGTATTTCAAATTGAGAGAACTGTGTGATAGAGTTAGGGATATGCCCTAGGGGCAATTATGTAATTTGTTACATATAACTGCAATTATGTAATTTGTTACATATATCAAAGGTGTTTCATTCTATTATATACTTGATATAATGTGGTTATATTAATTAATTAATTTAATTAAAAGTATATTTAATAGAAAATCCATAAATGGTATATTTTATGATAGTAGTTACAAAGTGTTGTAACCGTGAGTAATTTATCACAATAAAATAAATATACTATTTTAAATGTTCCCAGTCAAGATGCATCGAGACTGGATATCGATGTATCCGTTGAGACTAGAGTATGTAACGCTCTCTAAATATTGGGCAGTGTATTACTGATGATTGCTGGAGGCACCTAGGGGTGATGTACTAATAGTTATTGGATAACTATGGAATGACTCACTCGATAGTTTTATGTTGGTTAATATAACTAGGTCAAACAGAAAATATCGATGTGACTGATTTACACAGTTCTCTCGACTTGAGAATACTGTGGAACTTCAATATGAAAGCTCCGCTTTGATTATAGCCAAATCATGGCATGGCGTTCCATCGAGTGACTATAGTAGGGTCGAGTGGAAGTATTGGAAGTGAAGCACTATTCAAGAGAAGATTCGTCTCCTGGGTTACATGAGGTTAATATCATGGTCAACTAAAAGTTGAAGTCTTTGGCCAGAGCATTTTGGTTAATAATAATTGTTATGTTGAACCAAGAAGTTTGTGTTTGGACTATAAAGTTGAATGTGGATTATACTGGAATTTTAACCATTACCAAATTCCAAAAGTCCTAATGTGATATAGTTTTGACGAAGAGAATTGGTGTAAATAATTGTCACTATTAGGTACCGCTTATAATAATTAAGATTTGATTTTACCGAAAAGACCTGTAAGTGATGAATTCAACCAAACTATCATACCACCTGCTAAATGACGTGTGAACATTAATATTTGAAGTGTTCAATATTAATCGTTGACTGAATTCACACCTCTGAGTCGCACAACCGCATTGTGATTTCTCCGAAAACCACGTAATTTAATTAGTTCGTAAAATGTTGCAAACTAATTAAATTAATAAATATTTATGAAATATTAATTATTATTATTTGATGTTTTGAATGTTGTTGGTAATTATTTTAATGCATATATAAAAGTTATATTTGCATATATCGATATGCGATATCGGTATAATTTTAAACATCAAAAACAAATTCAAATCAACATCAAACTAAATTAAAATGGTGGTTCATTCTTCTCTTGCAAAGTGGGATGGTGATTTGTTTGAAATCTGGGGAGAAGCCACAAATCAAGGTGTGATGAAGGGCAAGGTCTATCAGATCTAGAGACTGTTCAATCTGATCTGGTTATTGTTCTATCATTCAATATGTTTCTACATGCTTCATCCTAAGGTAATTATAAGTGTGTATAATTCTATATTTGCATATCTTATAATTTGTTCTTATCCCCTTAATCTCTATCTTTCCCTTATGTTCATACTTGTGAATTTGAATCTTGATTTGAATATCCCCATTCCCTTGCTTGAATCAATTGTTCTCCCATGTTAAAACATAGAATGTTTTCTTTTGTTCACTGCTATTTTGTTATGAATTATAACATCTCATTTTCAGTCTCATGTATGATCATTTGATTAGTTAATTTAACCTAGATCTGGACCCTCTTAGTTTTATTTTCTGTACTCTATATGATTGTTTACAAAGTTTGTTTAATCTAGATCTAGATATTCTTATCTCAAATCTATATATGCCTATGTCGTTTGATTTTGTTGTTTAAAAAAACAGAACATAATTGAACTTTGGATTTTTTTATATTCATAATTCAGTTTTTCATATCAAAAGGTTTGCACTTGAATATTTAGACATGGGTTGCTATGTAATTAAAATTTGGTAATAATCACATTAATTAATCTTTGTCATCCAATTAATATGATGTTTTAATTGCAACGAACCGGATTTTCGACCCTCGAAAATCGACACTAATGCGTCCAATGTATCACATGCCGAACGTTCAAGCGCCGGAAATACCGATTTGTTAGGGTGAAAGAAGAAGGTAAGATAAAAGAATACTAAACAACACAGATTCTCACAACGCGGCAAATAATATATATTACAACAATGATCTTTACAAAAAGAAATATCTTTATTCATATATTATCAGAGTACACTGGGCTTATCCTAAATTTGGATAGTTATAGAAACCTGTCCTTACATTGATAAACATACAGACTCTGTAATACAACAGAAGCAAAATATACGTGAATATGACTTGACCATCCAGCTCTTCTTCAACTCCAAAGTATCCAACTAAACCTGGAAAAACATGCTCGGTCTGACCTAAGCATTACATGGAATAACGCCTGGGTCAGTCTGGTAAACCAGCGTGAGTAAAACTCAATAACAAGTAATAACCAAATTGATTTATACATTTGAAATCCTTCAAACCAATGGTATCTCGTAAGACCACACCGCACATAAAAATGGAAGGGTTTCTATCTTACGATAACCAAAACATTTTATATCAAAATCAGTGATATTATCATAGTGTCTAAGTTTAAAGTATATAGATAGCCGAAATGCTTGCATCTCACATTCCAACATACTAGGATTTACAATCGAAAACGTAAGGCACATATCGGAGAATGGATTCCAACTAATGACTGGGGTACCGCCCGCTACTGTACACCTCTAGAAAAATGTACCGAGGTCGTACCTAATGACCCCTTGCTGGATAGTATCGAATATATCATCACCCCGGTTTCTTTGCAACCTTTAACCGAGCACTTCCACGTACACGAATTCATTGATGATTGTGTATATATCTAGAATGGTGATGATATACCCTAATGGGTGCGACCCACATAGCCCTGCTGCATATCCCCTGTTTTAGTCATTCTCGGTTGATGAGGCTTAAGGCTACGTTTTACCTTTCTGAATAGCAGTCCTTTTTGGAATTTTAACACTGCCCTCTCGGCGGTAATGTAGTGCCAGCATTCATCCATAAAAGTTGTCCAGGATAAAGACAAGCCGAAGGCACTACTTCTACTACATCCATTTTGAAATCACTCTCAGGATTAGTAGCAAGCAATCCTTGTACTTCAATGGCTCCATCTTCGATCCCATGCTTCAAGATGTCTTCATTTCGAAATGCTTGAGTTGGATAAAAGTGGTTTCTAGATAACATATCTAATCCCGGTCTCTTCGAAACAACTTTTGATATTTTTCGGTAAACTCGACCCCGGTTCTTTAGGAAATAAACAGACAAATGACAAGAGCAGAGTTCACCTCCTAACTGTTTGTGGACGGATTTCCTTATCGTCCATCCTAGAAGAACGAAACAAGTTTATACGTAAAATATAACACCTTCGATGGTAACTGTACCATATAATTCTTGTGTTTCTCCTAGATATTTCCAAAGTTACGTTTCGGGTCCACCTTTGATATTCGGTTAGTTAACTATCAAATAAAAAAACATCCAATCATGGTTTAATTTACATATAGGATCCACTAAGCCTTTATTAATTCTCTTTAATTAATAAAACCACTATATAAAATCTGATCAAAAGATCTTTTCAAAACACTATTCCCAAACCCCTTACATTTCCTTTATACTTAGAAACCTTTATATACTTATCTTAACGGTATAAGTATATTACCAAAACATTTTACTTTTCATTCCTTAAAACAAAATCATATACTTACCTTATCAGTATAAGCATATTTACAAACTTTTCAAAGTTTCCTTCTTCCCAAATCTAAACATTTCTTCCAAATAAAACATTCTGCTTATCCTTTATCAAAAATTCCCTTTTAAAAAGCTCATCTCATATTTCAATTAACTTATTACTTTCAAATAAAAGTTATAACCCACTTTTATAAACCGTTTAGTTAATTTATAAACCTCTTTCCAAATCTCTGAAATAATTTATAAACCTTTTTCCTATTTTTAAAACTCTTTATATAAACCTTTCTATACTCCTTTATAAAATATCCTTTATAAATATCATTTAGAAAACATCATTTGTAAAACACCTTAATAACCCTTTTCGTTAGAAAAACCCCTTTATATAAACAAGTTATCGTTTATAAATACCTTTATAAGAATTATTTAACTTGAAAAACCATTTATAAATCCTTAGCCTCAAATTGATTAAAGAAGTAAAGTAAATTCAAACCATATTGTTGGGTGTGTTTCCAACCCCATCGAACCAAAAGAAAAGAGGGAGCCAAGCCTCTCCTCCTCGATGCCGAACCAAGGGCAAAGCCATTGCCACCGATCCAGAACACCACCATTCAAGCACCGGTTCGGCCTCACTACCGGTCCAATCACCACGTCTCCATACCGAACCAACTTACTCCCGGACCGAACCATGCCGAACCACGACTCCAACAACCCACTGCCGAACCAACTATCCCCCCTCACCACCGATCCAACCTCTACCGAACCATCCATCACCGGACCAAACTCCGCTTAGCAACCACCGATCCAACCTCTACCGAACCATCCATCACCGGACCAAACTCCGCTTAGCAACCACCGATCCAACCTCTACCGAACCATCCATCACCGGACCAAACTCCGCTTAGCAACCACCGATCCAACCTCTACCGAACCAGATGTGCCAGGCCAGATTGCTTCAGCCCAGGCCCACCAGCAGCTATATACATCCAAGACCCCTGCCCCCAACCTCACTCTATAAATAGAGGGGCAGGGGTACAACAATGGCGGACAAGTTTGGAGAGCTCAAGCACGGAAGGAACTCTTCAAACAACTTTCTTTTACTTACACCAAAGCTTTGTACTTGTAATCATAAAGAAGAGAAGAGAAATAACATATAAAGTGGACGTAGGCACATTCTGGCTGAACCACTATAAATCTGCGTGTCTTTTTACAGTTTAGCCCCTGCTTTTCATATATTATCATAAATCACCCAAATCACTAAGAACAACATAAGATCTACTAAATCATACAACTTTGAGGTGTTTGTCCATTTTTTTGTGCAAACATTTTTGGTGCTTTCACTGAGAATTAGAAGCTCGAAGCTTCAGCTTCATCTACTTAACAAGTTTTCCTAACAGCCTCGTCCACCACTTGGAAAACATGCCTCCCAAACAGAGAAAAGATGTTAACAAAGGAAAAAACATCGCATCCAGCAGTCTTCCAGATCCAGCTGTCACGAATCAAGTAAATCGTCCTCCTCCAGCAACGGTAACAAATGAAGGACAGGCTAACCCAACCACTTGTCACGACCCGACCTTCTACGCCCAGAAAGTCGTATCGTTTTAAAGAAAAGAAAGAGGTGAGAAAGTAGAAAAGAAGAAAAGAAGAAGAAACAACATCAGAATCTCAACAGCGGAACGAATAAAATATAATATATCACATAGATATTACATAATATCATATACATCAGAGTACACAGATAATACAACACATACTAGACAGTTATAAACACCTGTCTAGTTAATACAACTCACACATCACAGAGATACAACACAGCGGAAATACAGGATAACACTAACACAGCGGAACCACTATATATATCTATACGCTGAAGCCTCCTGCTCCATTGCTCCTCCACAATTCGTCAAAGCTAACCTGAATCCCTTGGCTACCCGTAAAAATTTGGGTACCCGAGAGTTTATGAAAAACAGAGATAAACTTCGGGTCAGACATGGGTCTGGTATGAGTAACAGGTTAAAATTGTTTAACTTTGAAAATCATTTGAAAACAAAAGGTATCACGTAAGACTTCCCACGAATAAATATGGAAAAGTTTTTACCTTACGCTAACCAAATCATTTCTAGGAAATCCAGTGATATTATAATAGGGTCTAGGGTTTTCAAGTAAAATAGAAAATAGCTGAAATTGTTACATCTATTAAATTCCAACATACTAGCCACAACGTGGGTAATACAATCAAAACCGTAGGGTCTCGTAGGGAAATTGGATTTCCAACAATGGCTGGGCTACTGGGGTACCGCCCGTCACAGTACGTGGCCTAGATCACCGTACCGAGGAGTACGCCCGCTCCCCTGCAACACAAAGCCGGAACCATCCCTTACTGGACAGTTCCAAGTAAGATTACCCCACAGTTGCTGCGCACACAACTGCCACTAACCGAATATAAAGGGACCTCTAGACAGGGGTAAACCTTACTCCCCAGTGGGAGCTACCCACGGAGCCTTGCTGCACCTCCCCTGTTTTAGGCATTCCCGGTTGATGAGGCTTGAGGTTACGATTACCTTTAGAGAACACATCTCTTAGAATGCTCATCGTCCACCTGACGATGTTCTGAAAGCATTCGATCCATACAAGTTCGTTCCGGGTTTGAACGAAACCGAAGGCACTATCTCGTTGCACTCATTTTGGAATCACCCTCAGAGTCAACGACCATAGCCCTTGCATTCTGAATCACCATCTCGAACCTATAAGTACTATCTCCGTCAAACTCATTACGGAATCACCCACAGAGTTATACTGACGAATAGTTCTTATACCTCGAGTCTTCACTTGCTCCATTTGAATTTCACGACCTAACGTCAAATTGGGAATCGGTGTGGTTTTCGGACTTCCAAATACGGAAACCCGATCCCGGTCTCACCGAAATCCAAAACGTGTCTTTTAAGGCCAAGTTGTTTTAAAGTTAAAACAATTCAAATTTAATTATCTATATCACATAGATAGATAATGCACAATATCACAGATGGATAATTTCACATATTCTCATAAATGGATAATCTATATCACCATCACATTCAACAAAGCATCCATATCACAAACAGATACTACTCATCTCATCTCTGAGATCACAATCAATCAATCAATGGGATATCAACATCAATCATCATACATAAGCAAGGATAATAATCATATCATTGATAATTAATTTAAAATGAATTAAATTAATTACCTTATCCTTTAATCAATTTAAAGTTAATTAAATTAATTACCACATCATTATTAAACCTGCTTATACTTCTATTAATTAATTATCAATCAATTAATTAATCATCATTCCATTATTCATTTAATTAATCATCCCTGATTAATTTTCTTTAATTACATTTGAGTAATTATCCTCGAATTATTTCACAGATTAATTACTTTAACCAAAATATAGAAATTAATCTTAACATTACTTCATTTCTTAATTAACTAAAGTTAATTACATTACTTAATTAATTATTGATAAATTTCTTCATTTATTAATTCCAAATTAAATCCGTTTAAATCCTCAACATTTAATCATATTAATTAATGATCTCTAATTACGTTTACAAATTTAATTACACCAAAGTAATTAATCTTTAATTTAAATCACAATATTAATCGCCTTTGATTAATCCTAGTCTAGTAATTAACTCCTTTAATTACTTCATTAATTTCCCAATAATTAATTTTCTCTAATTAATCCTTTGATTAATTATACAAAGTAATTATACTCAAATTTCTTTATTTACCACATTATCCCATTAATCACCTCCTATGATTATTCACCAATATCTTCTCTGAGTAATCAACTTATCACATCATCAATTTGATTTATCCAAATTAATTAAAGTAAATTAATTAACCCAAATAAATCAAATTACTCAATTAATTAAAATGAGTAATCAACTCCTTTAATTACTCTCCATTTATTATTATTTATACTTAAAATTAAAATGTTGATTATTACATCAATTTATCCAATCAATTATTAAAATCAATTACATTAAGTAATTATAAAATAATTTAGTTAATGACCTCCATTAACATTTATTCAATTGCTATTCTAAAGTAATTAACTTATATTAATTATCACTATTAAGTTTAATTTATCATTCAAAAATTAATTAAATTTCAATCCATGATTATTAGGACATATTAATTTCTTATCCCGTTATTAGGACTTTAAATTAATGCGGTTTAAACTTGTAATTTCACTTTCTTTTACTTCCATTTAAAATTCCAGTTTAAACTAGTTACTAATTAAATTTCAATCATTTTATAAACTAACTTTTAAACATCTTAAATTACAAATTTAAAAATACTTCGCTATGAAAGATTTTAGATTAAAACCCCTTAAATTCAAATTCTAAATTATTCAAAGTATTTATATTTTAAACTTTTCTTTTTATTTCAAAAATCTAGATTTAATACTTAAATTAAATACAGTTTTAACATTGATTACAAATTAAAACTTAAAAGTTTAAAATTGTTAAAACTGGTACTGTTTCAACCTGGAAATAAAATAACCCGAGTTCTCTTCCGCTTGCTTTGAGAAAAATATAGATTTACCCGAGCCAAAACAAAGATCTACCCGAGTAAATCTTTAGTAAACCCCGTTACAGCTAAAACTGGAAATAACGACCCTACCGAGTTCCCCAAGTTTAACTTCGAGAAAATTATGAAATCACCCGAGCAAATCACGGATCTACTCAAGAAATTCTCGAGTCCACTTCCTGTCATCACAACGAAACACAGCCACCAGAACTCTCGTCTGTGCACGTGCACGCCACCAGCCACCACTTCCGACCAACCGTGACCACTCCCACATATCAACGATCGCTCCCACGTCCTATTCCGGCCTTCAGATCATCTCTTCAGTCCCTCGATCGAATTCGAGTACTTGAGCTCCAAATCGGAACACAGATCCACCTGGCAACACCCCTTGTTCGACGCTCCGATCACCGGAGCACCTGAAATTTTTGGCCACGCCTTCGCCTCTGTCCCCTCTACCAAACCCCAGTCGCGTTCGACACTCGATCCGTTCTTGAGCTCGAACGAGACAAAAGATCGCAGCACTCAAAAATTAGGTTTACACACGAGAAATCATTGCCATCGCCTCCACGTTGATCTTCTGACCCGTTCACCATTTTTCCCAAGCTTCCCCATCGCTCCTCTATCCCTCGACCAAACCACGACGTCTCCAGTCGACGAGATAACCCACGACACCCCAAAAAGCTAAAAACAGTGAAACTGAAACTGCTCTTTCGTCCAAGTCTTAAAAATTATAATTCTTGTCTTAAAAATCATGGTTTGGTATGATGCTTCACTTTGGATACCTGATCTCTTAAAATAAGAAAATTTGTTTTTAACATATTTAAAATTAAGCTCGGTTTTCTTGAGTTACCAAAGGAAATTACAGTTTGTTTAACCTTAACATATTTTTAATACTTAAACTACAACTAACCAAACAGTTTTTATTTACATCTTAAGTACAAACAAGTGTTAGATCATGAGATGGAGGTGGGTTTTCATATTTGCCAAAATCATGAACACAGATAACAGGGTATCACAAACAGATACACAAGAGTTGTACAATCACATATACACAAGATAACAGACCATCACAGAGAAATACGGGCCAGATTAACTTAAGTTATAAATTTAAAATAAGGTGTTACTCACCTAGAATTTGTAAAAGACAGAGCACCTTGACCCTGGAAACAGATTAAACTTTAGAAGCTGGAATATGTCTTTATTTTGATCTTTTGCCCAAACATCTTGCTCTCTGCCTTGTTATAGTTACTGATGTTGTAGCATGTTTATTTTTAGGTTTTAAGTGGAGTTTTTAATTTAGTTTTTGTTGAGCTCGAACTGGACTGGAAATGATAAAAGGAGGTTGCATCCAGGTTGAAGTTTTAAACAATTTACAGGGTATATAAAAAATTTCATGTCAGAGATATTTTTAAAGGATGGAGGCTGGAAGAAATTTGTATACAACTCGAAATGACTTTGTCATGCTGTTAAGATATGGAGCATTTAATGCTATTGTACTTATGTTTCATTTATACTTATCCTATTTTCTCTTTACACTTACCCGAGACTTCATCTACAAGCCACATGCACACATATTTTACTTTGCTTTTTAATTCTTTTTGTTTCTCAGGCTTGCATCTCCTATTCGAACCATTAGTTTATTATGCTTACTTTTGTAAATTTTGATTATGCAGATTTATAAAGGCTGGAAATCTTCTTTAGTGCTATGTTTTTCTTGCTTACATTTTAAAGTGTAGTTGAAACTTGAAATATATAAGTGAATGTTTGTTCCATTGTTCACTTGCCTGATTATTTTCTCTAGTTTGATTATGTAGTGTAAATGTTCTGTTATCCTAGTATGATGTTTTATTAGTTAGTGTATTTGTTTTATAATTTATAAAGCTATGAAATCTACTCGTATACATTATACTTTCCAGTTTGATGGTAGAATGTAAATAAATGTTTGTTTAGATATTTTAGTGTGTTGTTTTATAATTTATCAATTTTACTTGTTTTATTTGTATTGTTGTTAACTTGTCATTTTAATATGTATATTTGTTATTCGTATTCTTGTATTGTATTTCTAGATGAATACTTTATACTATTTTTACTTATAAATATCATTTAAACAGATTACACATTTAAAAATTTAAAACGATTTATAAAGAAATTATATTTTATTTAATATTATAAAAGTTCGTTTATCAAATAGTTAAACAAAGAAATTATCTCTTCTTATTTTTAAAATATACATTAAAGTGATATTTGACAAAACTGAATTTAAAACTTATATATATTTTCAAACTAAAATTTAACAGGCTAAACTTTAAAAGAAAAGAAAATAAATAAAATTCTTTTGTTAATAATTATAAATTTAACCCAAAGTCAGAAATAAGTATAAAACAATTTAAAACATCTATCTAAGTACTTAAAACAATTTAAACATTTATCCCAAGTATTTAAACCATATATCTATCTATTTAATAGCTTTAAAAAGTATAATTTAAAATAAACTATAATTTCCAAATCACCAGAAAATATATCAGAAATTGAAAACAAAATTTATCAATTAAATTTAAACAGAGTTTCCATATCCATGATATATACCAATATATATAAATGAATAGAAAATAATTTATTGGATCTTACAAATAGAAATCACCCATCCGATATTTATCGGAAGAAAAATATCGATTCGAATCTTATAATCCAATAATCAATTTAATATTTAATATAAATTATTAAATTGATTATTGCTCGAAATTCCGGGATGTCACACCACTCCTGCCACAGAACAGCCTACAGCAATTACTAGGGCAGATTTGGACAGAGTTGTTGTTGAAGTAACTAACCGCTTCACGTCCCAGCAGGAAGCCTTGGTGGACCATCTCATGTCACGCTTGAGGGACGCTGAAGAATCCAACCGCAACACTGAATCATGGGGCGAGTCCCAGTCTGGAGGATATCAGAGACAGCAAAGGTCTTCCTTCTTCGAAGGAGCTAACGGCAGAAGTAGCCGTGGTAGGAGCCGAGACCGAGCACAGCCCGAAGTTAGGCCTGAGGAAACGTTTGGTACCGAACCCA
This sequence comes from Allium fistulosum, assembly GCA_030737815.1. Classification (NCBI taxonomy): domain Eukaryota; kingdom Viridiplantae; phylum Streptophyta; class Magnoliopsida; order Asparagales; family Amaryllidaceae; genus Allium; species Allium fistulosum. The sequence goes on from CM060906.1 coordinate 1,045,551,020, forward strand.
ACGGGGAAGGTACCGGGCGAAGGTCAACTGTAGCTGAGCCTGTCATGCTGCCTAACCACAGAAACACCAGTGAACGGGGCCGAGCTAGAGTTCAGCCCGAAGTTGGACCCGAGGAAGTGCTTAGATCAGAACCCAACAGGGGAAGATCAAGGCAAGGGCCAACTGTAGCTGACCCAAGCATGCTCCCAGAAGATCAAAGGCAGCCACTGGAAAATATGAGGAATGATAGACGATACCATCCCTACAGGTTGTCTGGACGGAATCAATCCCACAGAACAGAACCAAACTCATTTCTATCTGCTCCAAGTTCTGATGAAAGGATGGCACGCTTATTCATAGAGTGTGTCCAACGGGAGCAAAGAGATCGAGGGATAGGCGCTAGGGTAACCAGCCCTTTCGCCCGCAATATCGAAATTGCTATCACCCCCCGAGAATGGAAGATGCCAACAATGGAACCCTACAAAGGAACCTCCGATCCCGTTGTACACTTACAGAGGTACAGACAGCATATGCTCATGAGTGGAGCAACAGAGGGAGTACTGTGCAAATGCTTTCTGCTCTTCTTAGCAGATCTTGCTACCTCCTGGTTCTGTCATCTACCCCAAGGATCCATCAGCTCATGGGAAATGTTGAAAGAAAAATTTATCAGTCAGTTCCGCATTCATGTGGAGCAACCTAAGGACGCTTATTCCTTATCCAGCGTCAAACAGAAACCTGGAGAAAAGCTGCAGCAATACCTAACCAGATTCAACGCCGCAGCAGCCGCAGTTCAAGATGCCGATGAAAAGCTTATCCTAATGGCCCTCTGCAGTGGGGTACATCCGGACACTAAATTTGCTAGAAGATTGACAAAAGAAAAACCAGCTACTTTACCCGATTTCTTCCATGAAGCCGGGAAATACATGAGGCTTGAGGATGCTGCCATTGAGGGGCAGTCAGGACAGCAAAGTAAGACGACCCATGGCAACGCCCCTGCTGTGGCAAGGGACGTTCGAAGAAATGATTCCAGAGACAATGCTGGGGGCAAGAAGGTAGAAAAGCGCCTATATCGGCCAGGACCAAGATTCGACACTTACACCCCTTTGAACGAGACCGTCGAAAACATCTTCCTTGCTACCCAAGGCGAAGTTAGATACAAACGCCCACCATACAAGAAAGAATCAGATAACGCACAGAAATCTGGAAAATTCTGCCGCTTCCACGAATCTCACGGACATGATACCAACGAATGCCATCATCTCCGAGATCTGATTGAGGAACACATCAGAAGGAAGAAACTGGAACGTTATGTAAAAAGTCAAGACAGGACTCCAGCTCCTGCCAATGAAAACCCAAGGCTACCCTCACCAGGGACCGACAGAGGAAACCGCAACGCTAGCAGCTCTAGTCAAGAGAAGATAGTGGTCCATACCATCTCAGGAGGTCCGCACATCGCAGACAGAAGTTGGAGAGAGATGGAAAGATATGGGAAGTCGCTTAGAGACAATAGAGACTGTGTCAATACGGTTATAGAAGAGCGCCACCCAAAGCGGAAAGAAAGTGATGACATCACATTCAGTAAACGCGACCTAGAAGGAAGACAGTACCCTCACATGGATCCCATGGTTATCTCTGCTCGACTCGGTCCCGCCGAAGTTTACCGAATCCTAGTAGACACTGGAAGCTCTGTAAATATCCTGTTCAAACACGCATTCGACAAAATGAAGCTATCAATGAAGGATGTATCTCCCTGCGATAAACCACTACACGGTTTCACTGGAGATGCGAAGATGCCCATCGGGCAGCTGGACCTCTTTGTTGAGATTGGAAGCCATCCCCGCTCCGTTGTAAGGAAACAGACGTTTGTGCTGATAGAAAACCATTCGGTCTACAACGCCTTCCTAGGAAGACCAGCCTTATCTGACTTCCAGATTGTCCTAGCCCCATGGTGCCTGAAAATGAAATTTCCAACAGACAATGGGGTATGGGAAGTGGAAGGAGACCAGGATATTGCACGAGACTGCTATGTAACCGAACTTCGCAACAACCACAGGAAAGATAAAGGGAAAGGTGTAGAGATTGCCCTCTGCACAAAAAGCCTTGAAGCATAGCAACTAAAGAAAGCCCCTCCTCTTCGATACACCAGCGACCCTTTCAATGAATTAGACCCTAGGGACAAAGAGGAGGAGGCCACCGCCGAGCCTGCAGAGGCTATGGAGTTTATATCTGTAGACAAGCATGACTCAAGTAGGCTACTGAAAATTGGGTCCCAGCTGAAAGCTGAATTGAAGGAACAACTCATTGATTTCCTCCGCCACAACCTGGATGTATTCGCTTGGTCACACGCTGACATGACCGGAATCTCCCCCGACATAGCATGCCACGTATTAAACATTGATCCTACCAAGGCGCCCGTAAAACAAAAAAAGAGAAGTATGGGGGCAGAGCGATCAGCAGCCCTCGATGAAGAAGTAAAGAATCTACTCGCCAATGACTTCATACGAGAAGCTGTTTACCCAGAATGGATCGCCAACCCGGTACTAGTAAAGAAGGCTAATGGGAAGTGGCGGACCTGCATTGACTTCTCCAACCGAAACGACGCCTGCCCAAAGGATTGCTTCCCGCTTCCCAGAATCGACCAACTTGTAGACAGCACAGCCGGGCACGAACTCCTATCTTTTATGGATGCATACTCAGGATATAACCAAATTCCTATGCATGCTCCCGACCAAGACCACACTAGTTTCATCACCGACCGGGGTTTATACTGCTACAAAGTGATGCCCTTCGGACTTAAAAATGCAGGAGCCACCTACCAGCGCCTCGTCAACAAGATGTTTGCAGGGCTAATAGGACAAACTATGGAAGTATATGTAGACGACATGCTGGTGAAATCACGGAAAGCCAAGGATCATGTAAGCCACCTAGGCGAAATGTTCCAGGTACTTCGACAGTATGGAATGAAGTTGAATCCACTAAAGTGCTCCTTCGGAGTGTCATCGGGAAAATTCTTAGGGTTCATCGTCCATGCCCGAGGGATTGAAGCAAACCCTGAACAAGTCCGAGCATTAAGGGACGTCAAGATACCTTCCACCCGAAAGGAAATGCAAAGCCTAAATGGAAAAGTGGCCGCCCTAAGCCGATTCATCTCCAAAGCAACGTACAAGTGCGTCCCCTTCTTCGAAGCTCTAAAGAAAGATAAAGGAAAGTTCGAATGGATGGACGAATGCTTAACCGCTTTCCTTAACCTAATCGAACACCTCCAGAAACCACCGGTACTCTCGACCCCAAGCGAAGGCGAAGAATTATACCTATACCTTGCTGTGTCATCTCACGCTTTAAGCGCTGCCTTGGTAAGGGAAGACAACCGCACGCAACGACCAGTTTACTTCGTCAGTAAAAGGTTTACTGGGGCAGAAGTCAGATATCCTAAACTTGAAAAGTTAGCATACTGTTTACTAATCACTTCACGAAAACTACGTCACTACTTCCAGTCTCATTCCATCAAAGTTCTGACCGATCAACCACTAAGGCAGGTACTCCATCGTCCCGACACTTCCGGACGACTACTTAAATGGTGTATTGAGCTAAGTCAATATGATATCACCTATCACCCTCGCACCGCCATCAAGGGACAAGCCATGGCTGATTTCATTGCAGAGTTCACTACCAACAAGGATAAGGAGCAACTGGAAATAACAGAAGATATCAAGTGGAATCTCTTTGTGGACGGTGCGTCTAACGAACAAGGCTCGGGGGCAGGTGTGGTAATAATCACTCCCAGGGGAAATAAGCTGCACTATGCTATAAGGTTGGAGTTCGCTGCCACCAACAACGATGCAGAATATGAAGCAGTGATAGCTGGACTAGAAATTGCCATAGAAATCGAAGCCAATTCTTTGTGTCTTCACAGCGATTCTCAACTTATTGTTAATCAAATACTAGGAGAATTCCAAGCTCGAGAGGAACGACTCATAGCATATCTAAGGAAGACCAAGTTGCTTCTCAGCCGATTGGATCAGTACTTAATCAAACACATCCCTCGGGAAGAGAACCAAGAGGCCGACGAATTGGCAAAGCAAGCGAGTATGAGAGACATCGCCATCTTCGGGGCAGTAGCCATCTCAAAGCAAACGGTCCCAAGCTTTGAGCAAGTGAATCTGATAGCCGTAGCCGAAGAAGCAACTTGGATGACTCCCATCCGAGACTACCTACAGAGTGGCACACTACCCAACGGGCGTAATGAAGTCAAGAAAATCTTGAGGAAAGCGTCCCGCTATACAATACAAGAAGACATCCTCTATCGGCGCGGTTTCTCTAACCCATTATTAAGGTGTGTCGCCGGAAGGGAAGCCAAGGAAATCTTATCCAACATCCATCAGGGGAGCTGTGGAGATCACACCGGGGGGCAAACATTAGCAAAAAAGATACTCCGATACGGATATTTCTGGCCCACCTTAAGCAAGGACGCCTTAGATTTCGTCAAGAAGTGTGACAGATGCCAAAAATTTGCTAAGATCCCTCGGCTACCAACAACCGAGATTACTCAGATGACCAGCCCTTGGCCCTTCGCGATATGGGGAATTGACTTAATAGGCGAGCTACCAATGGGCCGAGGCGGGGCCAAATATGCTATAGTGGCAGTTGATTATTTCACCAAATGGGTGGAAGCGGAACCTCTAAATAGAGTATCTTCAGCAAAAGTTATTAACTTCTTGATCAAAAATGTTCTATGCAGGTACGGAGTCCCACTCAAAATCATATCAGACAATGGACTTCAATTTGACAGCGAGGAATTCGCCAACTGGTGCCAAGAACACGGAATTCACAAAAGCTTCTCATCCATAGCATATCCCCAAGCAAACGGCCAAGTCGAAGCAGTCAACAAAATTCTGAAAACTCTGGTCAAAAAGAAGCTTGAAAAGTCAAAGGGCGCTTGGGTGGATGAACTCCCCACGGCACTATGGGCCTACCGCACATCTTTCAGAACATCAACAGGGCACACTCCTTTCTCTTTGGCATACGGATCGGAGGCTATGCTCCCAGTTGAAACCATTGTGCCTTCCCACCGTAGGATCCACTATAACCCAGAAGAGAATGAAGAGCTCCTCAACATGTCTTTGGATCTAGTCGAGGAGAGAAGGAATGATGCAGTCCTTAAAACAGCAGCCCACAAACAAAAGGTGGCAGCACAATACAACTCCAAAGTCAAGCATTGTACCTTACGAGAAGGGGATCTTGTCCTCAAGCGAATCTTCCCTCGCCCCGGAGCACTAGACCCAATCTGGGATGGACCATATGTAATTCATAAAGATCTCCACAACGGAGCCTATATTTTGTCAACAGTGGACGGAGAGGTGTTCCAGAGGGCATGGAACATCCAACACCTCCGTCGATACTTTTCTTAACTTGTATTGCCCATATGAAGTGAATTAACAAAGAGAATCAGTGGACGTAGGCATTTTCGTGCCGAACCACTTTAAAAAACCTTGTCTCTTTTTTAACTTGTTCCTTTGTATCCTGGCTGCTTGTTAACTTTACCCTTTTCTGTTGAACAAAATCCTGAGTATATAGCATTTCTGTTCAAAGCACTCCACAATACAACTTCACGTGGATAATACCCAACATGTACTATGCGAATCTATGCCCTCGCCAATGAGACACTTTCGCTCCAGCATCCCTCTGCTGCGGGTTAACTCATTGCTCGCGACGGCCCTTAAAGCCAACTGTAATGAGCCGATTATAAGCCACCGAGAAGGCCGACTATAGCCGAGGCAGCTCATTACGGCGTTAGGCTCGCCGGCAACTGTGAACCGACTATAAGCCCCAACATAAGGTGTGGCCAGCCAGGGGCAGTTCACAGTTGACGATCGGCACCCATGCTAGCCGGCCATAGTAAATCGAATAATACCCACGATTACGGGCCATAATGGCCCGGGTAGTTACTGTGCGCGATCTCGGCTCCGATGTGTCTTAAGTGCGGCTGTGGTAAAAAAGAATTAACTCCCCGCGGAGGCGTAAGATGGGTGACAAATGTCTCCAAGACCCACAGCTAGGGAAAGTGACTACAAAACCCGTTTGCCACGAACTTAAGCACATCGAAGGCCTTCCGTGATTGGAAGTTTTACCTTTTTTACGTATTTCAATTCTACTTAAAAAGCTTTTTTCCTATCCCCTATAACAATCCCTAAAGTACATGATACAGAGTAGGAGATACTCGCCAATGGGTGTGGGGACTCACAGTGGCAGGACATTCGGCTACATTCCATGCTCGGTTCTACAAGATTTTCAAGACTGCCATCTACGATTAAAACATGAAAGGCGGTATTTTCTTCTTTTATGTACAAATACATGACTATAATTTGTTCACACCACACGCTAATATTGCAAGTCATAAAATTATGGTTTAGAACCAGAGTCTGACATCAAACACAATTTAATTACAAGAATATACATAGCTAACATTTCTCATACGATATGTCGAAATAACAACAAATATTCAAGAAACGACAGAATCAGCTTAAGTTAAAAAAAAAAAAAATTTTTACACGTCAAGCATAATGTTGATTGTCACAAGTAGCAAGAATTACAACTTAGAAGTTACTCTACTGTCTTAAGACTAACATATACAACCATGCCAAGCCTACAAAAAGAATTTTCCAGGTCTAATCAGGGAGCCGGTTGCGTCGGAGCCTTGTCCTTGCTCTGTTGCCCGCCTGTCCGGTCATAAAAAGGATTCATCAGTAATAAGCAACCAAGTTAATCGGGAAGCTGAAAAGGAAAACTTACCAGCATAAGCTTACTGGCCACTCTGGTCGTCATCATCCACTTGCACCCCTGCCTCCTCAGCAGCGAGCACCCGCATACCCTCCTTCACTGCCGCCTTCTCCCCCTTGGCAAACTGGGCAGTGACCGCATCCATGCTGAAGGCCACGCCACCATCTTTATCCGTGTCGGCCTTGGCCTCTTCCAAAGCCCGAAGATAGATCTTAGCCATGACCCTGGGATAATCATCCATCCAAGAGAGATTGCCCTGCTTCCAAGTTCGGAAATACATGTCCTGGAGCATGTCATCCATCATTCCCTCATTCTCCTCAAACTCCCTCATCCGGGCCTCGGAAGCCGACAACCTTTCGACGGCAGCATCTCTCTCCAATCTGTATCTCGAGCAATCAGCCTGAAGGGACCTCCGCATCACCTCCATCTCTTCCCTCAACTTAGCTTGAGCAAGCTCTGCAGCCTCAGGTTTCTCGGACAATTCCTCCACCTGCTCGAGATCCGCTTTCCGAACCTCATCCACCATGGCAATAGCCATGTCAATCCGCTCTTTGCAAGTAGCTTCCATTTTCCGTAATTCGGCCCGACTGGCCTCTTCCATGGTTTTCCTTAGGCGCCCAGTAGCAGCCTCATGCTGAGAAATCTGAATAGCCTGATCCGCAAGCTGTTTGGCCTGATCCGAAACCACCAATCGAAGTCGGATATTGGCGCTCCCAATCTCCTCTCCGGCCTTAACCAGCCGAGCATGATGCCCCATCAGCCTCTTGGTCTCCTCTGCCACCCGGTCAATATTAGCCTTGGCCTCATCTCCCATAGTGACTATACGAGTAGTGAGTAAATCGAGATCTAAGGACTTGGCTTCATCAAGTACTCGTACCATGGGGTTACGGGGGAGAAGGTGTTCACCAGTGACTTCGTCAAAAGTAATATCATGAGAGCTTGGATCCAGATCAGGATGACCCGCAAATGGATTACGAGCCAAGTCGGGACGGTCGATATGAATAACAGAAGGGTTTCCGGACGGGTGCGGAGAAGGTGCAAACTCTCTACCCTCCTCAGTAATATCATGAAGAGGCTGAGCCGGAGGCTGAGGACCGGGCGAAGTTTCGGATAAAGGATGACTCCTCTTCCTCTGCTGAATACCCTCTTCGATGACCCTAAGAAGAGGACGGTAGCCGACTACATCCCCGGAGCGTTGGGTTGAGGGCTTCGGCTTAGCAGAAATTTTGGAAAGTTTATATTGCTCAAGCCTGTGTCGGAGGTATGAAGCTTTGGACGTCTTGCCTGCTCCTGATATAAAGAACAAGTGTCACAAACTTACATTACTATACGATTCGAGAAACGCGGTAAATTACAAGTTAAAAAAGGAAAAGAAACACAGCTGTGGTTGTACAAACCCTGGGGAGGAGTGGGATACTGCAGTAAGTCCTGGATTTCATTCCAGGACGGGAGCGGGTCATAAAATATTCCTAAGTCCCTATCATTAATGAAGCATGCAGGAGTCAAGAGTTCACCTTGAGTCGTCGGAGCCACCTTGGCTGGAATGGTCGGAGAAGACTCACTTGCACTAGTCCCGGCTTTGTCCGCCTTCCCGGTCTTCTCTGCCAAAGCCGGATCCTCATCCAACCCCTCAAAAGCCTGGTGGAACGCATCATCCGTCCACTCCTGAATCTCGCCCGCTCGCCCAGGAAGTAGGGCCCCGATGCCATCGCCACCTTTGTCACCATCCCGACCATCTCCACCCTCGCCTCTTTCCTCCTCTATGTCTTCCTCCTCCCGGGTAAGTGGACAATTGCTGGGGGAGGGACCGTCCGATTTCTTGAGTTTCTTACCTCCGACAGCTGGAGGTTTTGTGAAAGGTTTCCTCTTGCTACCCTCTGCCGTAACACCTTCCTTGGTCTGAGCAGCCGCCCTCTCCTCCGCCGTTTCCCTCAACTTAACTACAGACTGCTGCGGAAGGATTAAGTTATATTCCAGAAGAATCGCATTTCTAATCAAGAAGGTAGATGATCTATATTTCCCAAGAATGGCTTCTATCTCAGCCGCCGTCTGAACCAGGCGGTTAGTCTCCACAACCGGAAAGCCACCTGTCGCTAGCAAAAATGAGAAAGTATGAGAAGAAGCATCGCAATCGGAATAGAAATTATAAGTAAAAGCATCAACTTACATCCAGAGGTAAAGCGCCGGATTGAAACGGAGTCGTCCCTAACAAAGAACCACTCTTTCTTGAACATGCTGAATTTAGAGTACAGATCCAAGACCGGTTTGAAGGTCACGGCTGACTCCAAGCTAATGTATGGGGATCCTTTCTTGTAGCCTCTCAAATTATATAAGTACCGGATCTCCCGGTTGGAAGGAGGGCGCCCGTACTTCCTCTGAAAGATGACGAAAAGGCTCGCCAGTATGGCATAAGAGTTGGGCTGAAGCTGGAATAGGGCCACCTTTAGATACGTGAGGAAGCTGACTACCCAAGCATTGAGAGGCGGGATAGCACCACACATACAATGGTACCTGCTGTAAGCAAAGTACCCTTCGGGAGGATTGTATGGCATGACTCCTGGGCCCGGCAACAGCATGAGGGCTCTATCGATCCCAAAGGAACGAGATATAACATCGAGCTGCTCCTCTTTGAGAGAGCTAGGAAAGCAGTCAGGCGGGGAATCCAGCAGCTCCTGGGGACCATGTCCATCCACTAATGACCTTGGGGCGGGCCCATGACGCTCCGATCCTGATTGAGATGGGGGCACGGCCGAGGACTCTCCTTCGCCCCCAGACTTCTTCTTATCTGACCTGGTTTCAACTCTTCGAGACATTTATCTGCGGCACAAGAAAAGCACACTATTAGAACGAGAGGTACAGAAATATAAGCAAGCAAGTGTGTAAAACGATCAAGCATGTACAAGCCAGAAATTTCTCTCATGATTCAAAAATAAATGCCCATTCGGTATTAAAGGTGCAAAGCTCCATTTGGCATTCATGTTCATTCGGTATTCGAACCCTCTATTTCATTCGGTAGCCCAACATAGAGTCATTCGGCACGCCGAATATGAGGAAACATTCGGCATTAAAAACCTTTCGGGTTCATTCGGCAAGAGAAGACATACCTGATTCGGCACAAGATTGATCCGGCAAGGTGTTGATTCGGTACAAGGGGTTGATTCGGTACAAGGGGTTGATTCGGTACAAGGTTGATTCGGCGCTCAAACTGATTCAGTAAGGGATAACAAAGGGAATATAGCCCCTATTTATAGACGTGCACAAGATAGCCGGACCAACCGGTCCAGCACCCGAAACCGAATGAAGCTATACCCAATCAAAGAAAAAACAAAGCGCGACATACGCCGGCATATGCCCCACTTTGGGGGGCAAATGTTGGGTGTGTTTCCAACCCCATCGAACCAAAAGAAAAGAGGGAGCCAAGCCTCTCCTCCTCGATGCCGAACCAAGGGCAAAGCCATTGCCACCGATCCAGAACACCACCATTCAAGCACCGGTTCGGCCTCACTACCGGTCCAATCACCACGTCTCCATACCGAACCAACTTACTCCCGGACCGAACCATGCCGAACCACGACTCCAACAACCCACTGCCGAACCAACTATCCCCCCTCACCACCGATCCAACCTCTACCGAACCATCCATCACCGGACCAAACTCCGCTTAGCAACCACCGATCCAACCTCTACCGAACCATCCATCACCGGACCAAACTCCGCTTAGCAACCACCGATCCAACCTCTACCGAACCATCCATCACCGGACCAAACTCCGCTTAGCAACCACCGATCCAACCTCTACCGAACCAGATGTGCCAGGCCAGATTGCTTCAGCCCAGGCCCACCAGCAGCTATATACATCCAAGACCCTGCCCCCAACCTCACTCTATAAATAGAGGGGCAGGGGTACAACAATGGCGGACAAGTTTGGAGAGCTCAAGCACGGAAGGAACTCTTCAAACAACTTTCTTTTACTTACACCAAAGCTTTGTACTTGTAATCATAAAGAAGAGAAGAGAAATAACATATAAAGTGGACGTAGGCACATTCTGGCTGAACCACTATAAATCTGCGTGTCTTTTTACAGTTTAGCCCCTGCTTTTCATATATTATCATAAATCACCCAAATCACTAAGAACAACATAAGATCTACTAAATCATACAACTTTGAGGTGTTTGTCCATTTTTTGTGCAAACACATATTGTATAAATTCCAAATGAGGCTTAGCAGTCCCAGTGATACTAATTTAAGTTACCATTTAATTTCAATTCGATTTCCAAATCACATAACAATTATTTACATAAGCTACCATATATGTAAATACAGTTCATATCCAATCAGGGAATAACACGTCAATATAACCAGTTGGCATATACAAGTCCAAATAACATAACAACAGGATGATGATTTATCCTGCTAAATAGATGTCCAAACAATTTAATCAATTTATAGTAGAATGGGAATTTATTCTGCTTAACAGATGTCCACACAATCAAATCACTTACACTATAGCAGAATGGTGTTTTGTTCTACTAACGAATGTCATTTAATTCTCCTAATCATATAGGATACTTAAGGGTCCGGACAAGAGATCCTTTGATATGGAATCGATTTACTTTGAAAAAGAAATTGATTAAAACACATTTTGTTTAGTTTAAAATCACCTTTGAAAAGTTAAAAGTGTATTTAATTAGCTTAAACCCTAACTAAATCTTAATTAATCTAATTTAAATCAAGATTAAATCATAATTAAAGTCTAATTAGGCTTAATGAACTTGATTAAGTACTAATTAACTTCCTAGTGCAACATGGTTAAGGTTAAACCAAATTGTTTAAGAGTTAAACCCTAATTAATTAAATATTAAATAAATAATCCATTAATTGAATAAATAAATAATTAACCATTAATCTTAATTAAATAATTATTAATCACTTAATTACTTCTTAACCTCATTAATTGCTAATTAAAACTTTATAAATCAATTAATAGTCATTAACTTAACTTAAGTGATGATTAACCTCCAATCACCTTCTTAATTACCAATTAGGTGCTAATTACCTTTTAATTAACTAACTATCTAACTAATTAATTAATTGTATTAAAACTTAATAACTTTATAATATTACTAATTAACTTTGAAAAACTTAGTAAACTAATTTCAAAATAAAACAAATTTGAAATAGAAATTCAAACCTTTACCGAACTGCATCCATAGCGATTGTCGCTATGAGTGCAGTTTGCTCTAACCCACCTTTAAGCGAAGCCACTTTACTAAACCATACTATTTCATGATTGAAACATACCTTAGTAATTTTTTACACTTTAAAACCAATTACGCAAACATTAACTACAATCTAAACTTTAAACTCTTGAAACGAGTTTGATTTCAAATCCGACCTCAAATCCATCGCGACTACATACAAAGTTTCAACTTTTTTTTCAACCCATTATGACTATAGTCAAGTTTATCATCAACCCTTATATTCACACATCACATTCATACAACAAATTGTATACATATACCAATATATATACAATTACTAACTTTGCAATAACACATCCATTCGAGTACTAACACTAACCCATGAATTTGCACTTATCATCACATTCAAACATGCCAAGATCCAACATTGATATAACATGCATATAGCTAAGGATAAACAACATATAAAGGAAAGTTCTTTCTAAAAGATTAGGAATTTACTCACCGAAAGCTATCCAAACTCTCGCTAAATTAGAGTATGACATAGCACTTCCATTCCTAAGCAACAAGATGGAGTCTTGAACCCTGAATGCACTAGGTAGACTTGGCCTTGATGAAGTTATTGGAATTTCTTTTCTCTATCATTTTAAAATAAGAATCACACATTTTTGATTTTTTTTGAAGATGCTATGATCAAAAGAAGAAGGATAATTTTCGGATTTCAAATTCTAGGTGAAAATTTGCTATGCAAAGATTGAGTATTTTGACATAGCTATGATAGAAATTTGAAAAAGTGGTCAACTAGAATGTTGTAGCCATTAAAATTTCACACGGTTTCTAAAAAGAAAAACTCCATTTGAGTTAGGAATGAGGAAGAAAAGGTTGGTGGAAAAAGGAATAAAAATGGAGAAACATATGGGCTATTTATAGGCAAGATTTCACAGCTAATCACTTTGTCAAGTCACATCACAAATTTATAATAATATATATACATATATAATTATGTTTAATTACATCACTCTTTTATATGTATATATAATTATGTTTAGTCACGTCACTTTCTTATATATATAATTATGTTGTTTAGTCACGTCACTTTCTTATATATATATAATTATATTGTTTAGTCACATCACTTTCTTTATATATATATATATAATTATGTTTAGTCACATCACTTTTTTGTGTGTATATATATATTATCTTTACTACTAATAAAGAGAATTCATTAAAAAGATTTACTCGGTGTCTTTTTAAAATTCCAAATATACCCTTTTGCATCTCATAGAGAAATAGTATTCAAATATGGGGATATAGCCTGTTATTTTCTAAGTACAACTGTTAGTCACCATAAAGAACTACAGTGTGCGTTCGCAAGGTAAAGTATCCGAGTGTACCATACTGTCCGTAATTTAGGTGGGAGTTCATCGGTCGAAGTTTTGCCTGATTCCGAGTTAGTATGAAGAAGTTATTGCAGTCTAAACAAAAAAAATAGCGGCTCCTGCACTAGGCGGAGTTCAAATATGGGAATTTGGTAGCCTGTTATTTTCTAAGTACAACTGCCAGTCTCCATGGAGAACTACAGTGTGCATTCACAAGATGAAGTATCCGAGTATTACATATTGTTCGTAATTTAGGTAGGAGTTAATCGGTCGAAGTCTCGCCGGATTTCAAATTAGTATGAAGAAGTTATTGCAGTTTGAACAAAAAATAGCGGCTTTTGCTCTAGGCGGAGTTCAAATATGGGGATGTGGTAGCATGTTGTTTTCTAAGTAAACTGTCAGTCCCCATGGAGAACTACAATGTGTGTTCACAAGATTAAATATCCGAGTGTACCATATTGTCCGTAATTTAGGTGGGAGTTCATCAGTCAAAGTTTTGCCTGATTCCGAGTTGGTATGAAGAAGTTATTGCAGTCTGAAGAAAAAAAATAGCGGCTTCTGTCTAGGCAAAGCTCAAATATGAGGATGTAGCCTGTTATTTTCTAAGTACAACTATTAGTCACCATGAAGAACTACAATATGCGTTGAAGTGAGGATATAGCCTCTTATTTTCTAAGTACAACTATTAGTCACCATGAAGAACTACAGTGTGCGTTCACAAGATGAAGTATCCGAGTGTACCATATTGTCCGTAATTTAGGTGAGAGTTCATCGGTCGAAGGATCGCCTAATTTCGAGTTAGTATGAAGAAGTTATTGCAGTCTGAACAAAAAAATAGCGGCTTGTGCACTAGGCGAAATTCAAATATGGGGATGTGGTAGCTTGTTATTTTCTAAGTACAACTGTTAGTCCTCAAGGAGACCTACGGTATGCATTCACAAGATGAAGTATCCGAGTGTTCCATATTGTCCGCAATTTAGGTGGGAGTTAATCGGTCGAAGTCTCGCTGGATTCCAAATCAGTATGAAGAAGTTATTGTGGTCTGAACAAAAAAAAGCGGCTTCTGTACTAGGCGGAGTTCAAATATGGGGATGTAGTAGCATGTTATTTTCTAAGTAAACTGTCAGTCCCCATGGAGAACTACAGTGTGCGTTCACAAGATGAAGTATCCGAGTGTAGCATATTGACCGTAATTTAGGTGGAAGTTCATCAGTCGAAGTTTTGCCTAATTCCGAGTTAGTATGAAAAAGTTATTGCAGTCTGAACAAAAAAAATAGCGGCTTCTTCTTAATGGGGTTCAAATATGAGGATGTAGCCAGTTATTTTCTAAGTACAACTGTTAGTCACCATGGAGAACTACAGTGTGCATTTACAAGATAAAGTATCCGAGTGTACCCAATTGTCTGTAATTTAGGTGGGAGTTCATCGGTCGAAGTTTCGTCCGATTCGGAGTTAGTATGAAGAAGTTATTGCGGCATGAATAAAAAAATAGCGGCTTCTGCCTAGGCGGAGTTCAAATACGGGAATGTAGCCTGCTATTTTCTAAGTATAACTGTTAGTCACCATAGAGAACTACAGTGCGCGTTCACAAGATGAAGTATCAGAGTGTACCATATTGTCCATAATTTAGGTGGGAGTTCATCCGTCAAAGTTTTTCCTGATTCCGAGTTAGTATGAAGAAGTTATTGCAGTCTGAACAAAAAAATAGTGGCTTTTGCCTAGGTGGAGTCCAAATATGAGGATGTAGCATGTTATTTTCTAAGTACAACTATTAGTCACCATGGAGAACTACAGTGAACGTTGAAGTGGGGATATAACTTGTTATTTTCTAAGTACAACTGTTAGTCACCATGGAGAACTACAGTATGCGTTCACAAGATGAAGTATCTGAGTGTACCATATTATCAGTAATTTAGGTCAGAGTTCATCGGTCGAAGTTTCGTCATTATGAACAAAAAAATAGCGGCTTCTGCACTAGCCGGAGTTCAAATACGGGGATGTAGCCTGTATTTTTATAAGTACAACTGTTAGTTACCATGGATAACTACCGTGTGCGTTCACAAGATGAAGTATCTGAGTGTACCATATTGTCCGTAATTTAGGTGGGAGTTTATCGGTCGAAGTTTTGCCTGATTCCGAGTTAGTATGAAGAAGTTATTGCAGTCCGAAGGAAAAAAATAGTGGCTTTTGCCTAGGCGGAGTTCAAATATGAGGATGCAGCATGTTATATTTTAAGTACAACTATTAGTCACCATGGAAACTACAGTGAGCATTGAAGTGGGGATATATCATGTTATTTTCTAAGTACAATTGTTAATCACCATAGAGAACTACATTGTATGTTCATAAGCTGAAGTATCCGAGTATTCTATATTGTCCGTAATTTAGGTGGGAGTTCATCGGTCATAGTTTCGTCCGATTCGGAGTTAGTACGAAGAAGTTATTGCGGTATGAACAAAAAAAATAGCGGCTTCTTCCTAGGCGGAGTTCAAATATAGGGATGTAGCCAGTTATTTTCTAAGTACAACTGTTAGTCACCATGGAAAACTACGGTATACGTTCACTAGATGAAGTATCCGAGTGTTCCTTATTGTCTATAATTTAGATGGGAGTTCATCGGTCGAAGTCTCGCCTAATTCCGAGTTAGTATGAAGAAGTTATTGCAGCCTGAACAAAAAAAATAGCGGCTTTTGCCCAGGCGGAGTTCAAATATGAGGATGCTACTATCAAATCTACTTCCACAGGTACAACTAAAAATGCATGCACGTTGTGATTAAATGCAGGCCCACCTAGGCGTGCATATGTACTCATATATATAAGTTTAATTATTAATTAACTAATATGTGATAAGAGATAATTATGGTTAATGATTACAAATATAAGATGTGACAGTGATAGGAAACTTTGGTCCCACACCAAGAACCCTCATCAAGTGCTCGCCGTTAAAAGTCAAGCAATATATCCTTTTTCGGAACGGTGCAACACCTCAAAGCCATGTATTCAAATCTTTGATCACTCTATATGGAAAGTAAAATGATCTACGTCCAACTTACTCACTTACTCAATTGGTTCTCCCTAATACCAATTCTATTTCCACCAAATTATTTATGAAAACATTTCATAAACTACACTGTTCAACTTGGATGTTATTCCACTACATCCTAAGATCATACATCCCTATCTAATTCCATTATTCTATTTCGAATTTATCTCTTAAAGAAAACTAAAGATCCAAATACCCGGCTTTTATTCAAAACATTTTCAAATAAAACTCTATATTTCAATCATAGAAATATATATGTCTATAGCCTGAGTAACCCCAAAATGATACTAAGGGACTGGGTACTACCAAACAGTACTATACATTCCTTTACAAAGAAGAGTAATACTCAAGATAAGTGTTTACCATCTGAACACATCCCTTTCCCAAATTTAAGTCATTTTCAAGCCACTCGAACTAGTTAACTTAAAAATATTCCTTTTATTTCAAAACCTCATTTTTGGAACAATACTTTACATTTTCCAACAAAACATCTATTTCCAACTTACTTGGGGTTCATCCGGGTTGAGCTTGTTTCTACTGTATAATGATAAAGGGAATAATTTACTAAGTGCACTACAACGTTCGACTAGGCAAACATTTAATCGTCACTTAGAAGATTATTCTGATCATCACAAAACAATCAAGACTTATTCCCTGTACCAATCCAAAGATAACACTTCTTACTTACACTCTTATCCCCAAAAATTTATACTTAAACCAAATTGGTTTCAAATATTATTATTATTATTTTCCCAAAATCTTGAAAATCATTTTTCCAAAAGCATCGGGATTTAGTTCCTCGAGTTTTCAACCTAAATTCTTCCAGCTTAAATGATATATTTTTATAAACCCATTTTATAAATCACTTCTATTAAACCATTTTAAATATTTATCTCAAACTATTCTAACTTTTAAATCAAATTCTACCTCAATGTTAACATCGAACGCCCTATAGTCAAACTGTGAAACTTAATTCACAAGGTGTTCAATGCCATATTTTTCCCAATCCTTATCTACCTAACCCATATCTTAAAAGAAACTTCCTATACACACTAACCATACTCAATCCTCAACTGGACGAACATGACTAAACAAGCCTTAAATGATAATAATAACATATTATTATCTCCTAATATCTCAACCAACTATACTATACTATTTTTGAAACCATTCTTTTACATATAAAATATATTATAGTTAAATTTATTTCATTTATCCAATTTCAAAATAATACTGTGTCGATTAAACTTGTTTAAGTGTTTAGGAAATCCGTATCGATAACGTTGGCAAAACGCATTGACCACAATTCTTAAGCCACTCAACAGCTCAAACAACATAATATAAAACCTTTTTATGGCACTAACAAATACGCCCTCTTATATAATATACACTCAAACTCATTCTAGAGTTTCACTTACCCTATCTCAAATAAGTATACCCCACCAGGACCAAGGTTCTCGCTTAACCTTCATGTAACGACCCGTATTTTTACGGATCGAAATATCGTAAAATAGTTGTCATTAGGTCGCAATGTTGATAAGTCGTCCAGAGTCTAAGTCGTGGACGAGATAAGGCTTAGGTCGTATAGTAGTTAGGTCGCGTAGTGGTTTAGGTCGTATGATAGCTTGGGACGACCTATAGGATTTGACCGACCTAAGAGTTAGCGGCATAAGGAACTGGGCGAGTTAACGACCTAGGAAGTGGACGACCTATGATAGTACTGAGTTTAGTTAGGTCATGAGCGACCTAAGTGGTGCTGTGTTTAGTTAGGTCGTGAGCGACCTAAGTTTAGCAGTTACGAGTAGTTAGGTCGTTAGACGACCTAAAGGTGTTAAGTCGTTGAGTCGTTAGGTCGCACACATGGGTATAGTTAGGTCGCGACTTTTGTTAGGTCGCTAAGCCGCATCTTTGTTAAGTCGTAGGTCGCATACGTATTATGGCTTAGGTTGTTGAATCGTTAGGCCGTGTCCAGTTAGGTCGCGACTTATGATAAGTCGTTAGGTCGTAGACGACTTATGCTAGGTCGCGTAAAGGCTAAGCTGTTAGGTTGCACGCATGCATTAGGTCGTAGGTCATGGGGTTTCGTTAGGTCGTGGATGCGCATTCGTTAGGTCGTAGGTCATGGGGTCTCGATAGGTCGTGGACGACCTAAGGGGGCGGATGACTTAAGGGGTTTCCAACCTATAAATACACGGGTTCTTCTTCATTTTTGGGATCCGGATTTTGAAGCGACGAAGTGCTGACATTTTAAGAGCTCGAGTTCTACACTTCTTCACTTCTTTTCTCCACTTTAATCTTGTGCTTCCTTCCATCCAAATCGAAGATCGAATCGAAGATCCAAGAGCTTAGATTGAAGATCTACATCCATTGAAGAGAGATTTCATCGTTTGAAGCGGATTTGTGATAGATCGAGTTAGATCCTTCGCTGTCCAGATCTGAAGTGTGTTGCTTTTGAGGTGTTTAGGTGATTTAGTGAGTGGTGATTATCTCTCACACGGATCCAAAGGAGTATATCAGATCGTTGGTTTGATTTGGTGTTAAAATAGTGATTCCCATGCATTTTCTTAAAACTAAGTATAGATCTATTGTTCATGATGATTTGACATCCATTTTACTACATGTTAACCTATGCAAGTTCATTCATCAAGTTATAGAGATATTGCTCATGTTTTCATACTTGTTAGATTTGGACTCTTTAATTACAAGATTGCCATTATTGTTATAATTGTTATTTAGATCATGTTTGAATGTTTGACTACTTGGATTAATGATTGACTTGATTGATTGTTATGAATTAGTTGATTGATGATTTGATTTAGACAAGATGGTCGAAGATGATTCAAAAGCTAAGGGAAAGGCTCTTGAATTGGGAAAGCTGCTCGTGGCATATGTAGCGGATGATGAAGCTCATATGGATAGATTTGATGATGATGATGTTGAGATGAGGCTTTGCTAGGATGTGATGAAGCGAGGCATGATATGAGATAGCCTTGGTCTAATCCAGACGGGATCATTCCAAGCATGTTGATAACTCGGTGAAATGGTTCGAGTTTGAGGATAATGGTTTGCTCGAGAGGCGCTTGAGCTAGTATGGAAATAGTCGTCGAGGAGGATGACTAGAAGGCTGAGATGTCATCGTTGTTGAAGGTTCTAGCATGCTCAAAGCAAGAGTACGCTGGGCAAATTCGATATTCCCAAAAGGCTACTGATTGGTAGTCGAGTACTCTGGGCAGATTCGATAGTCCTAGGCACGGGCTACGACGACGTGCAGAGTTATGTCTAGAACCGGGGTTTCCATTAGCCCTTGATGGACGGCTGAAAGAATGTGCCAGTCATTCAATTAACGGTGATATCGAAGCAATGATAACAGTGATAGCCAGAGTCATGAATGTTTGATTGTATCGTCATTTGGTCTCAAGAGCGATATTTTCTGGGTGCTTATCCGATCTTGGTTTAGGCCTTGGGGGTTTGTACTTGGAAAACATCGCCCTTGACTCGAGTGATAATTACTTTACTTTAAATGTTTGCTTTGCTATGTTTGTTTCTGCTTAGTGTGTGTCTGGGGGCTATCACTGTAGAAAGAGGTGGAGTGGGAGGGTTGGATTCCTATTCCTTTTTCCTTTATGCTCTTTTGGTATGTTGTTAGTTAATTTATCGATCACTAAGACTGTTGTCTGACTTAAGGCTTTATGTTTTAACTCTTATTGCCTTGGGCTGTTCGTCCATTTTGGGACGGGCAGACTAGGTAGCAGGTGACAGGTGTTGTTCTTGCTTCCGACGATGCTGATGACGAAGACGAGCTGGAGGCTTGCATATTATTTCTTACTATATGTACTGGATGTTCCGCTGCTTTGTATAATTCTCTGAGTGATATGTAGTGAGGCTTGATGTATTGACTATTCAGATGTTTGTATTCAACTATTATGAAGTTTTATATGATGACATTCTATTCTGTGAAGCTTCACTATATATATATATATATTCTATTGTATTTTATCCATGCGATGTGAGTTATACGATAGATTCTGCTGTTTTAATTCACCCTGACAATCGTCCATGGCTGCCTGGCACACTTTACAGCGCACTATCTCTAGGTTCAGTGCGGGGGTCATGGGCGGTCGTCACATTTGGTATCAGAGCATTGGTTAATCGATTTTACCCAGCGCTCGCTGACGTAACTACGTATGAGAGACATATTTGTATTTTGATGGATGATTACTATATATAATATAGTAGCTTAGAAGGATTTGAATTCCTTATGCAGTTGTTTCTCAAGGTGTATTAATCATTCTTTTTTATAGATATTGAGAATGAGTTGAAGAGGGAGACCAGCTGCTAGGGAAGGCCGTGCTGTTGAGGGGGCTGCTGATTATGTTGCTATTTTCGAAGCTATGATGACTTCGATCATGAGAAGGATGCCAGCTCCGGGGCCATCAGTATATGTTGGAGTTCAAGTCCAAACTCCAAAACCAGTGGATTTTGCTAAGCTGTGTAAAGATTATACTGCTCTTGGAGGAAAGGTTTTCTTGGGAATGGAGTCAACCATTGAAGTCCATAGGTGGATAGATGCTTGTAGAAGGATCTTTAGTGATTTGGGAATTGAAGATGCGACTAAGAGGAAGTTAGCATCAAGGCAGCTTCAAGGGAGAGCTTCTGATTGGTGGAATTCTATCACCATTGATACTCCGGAGGAAGAAATTACTTGGGAGCAATTCCAAGACAGATTTGAAGCTAAGTTCATTTCTACAGCTCAAAAGTCTGTTCTGTTCAAGAAGTTTGTGGAGCTCAAGCAAAATGGAAGACTAGTTCTTGAGTATGTTTCTGAGTTTGAAGCTTTGTCCAAGTATGCCCGGTCGTATATTGAATCTTCGTACCAGAAGAATGAGAAGTTTGTAACAGGCTTGGACAATTATCTTGGGAGGCAGTTGGTGGATCATTTGGACGATTCATTTGAGAAGCTTGTGGAGAAAGCTCTCAGGCATGAGAATCTGTTTCCTAAAGAGGGATCTGTTGTTGCTATGACCAAGGAAGAGTCTAGACCATAGCAAGGTGGAAACAAGAAGAGGAAGCAGCAGCAGCAGAAGGGTAAGGATGGCCAGTAGAAGCCAAAGGGCGAAGTGACCTGCTACAATTGTCAACAGAAGGGCCATTTCTCCAGGGATTGGAAGAATCCGAAGGTGCCAGTGAAGTGTCACAACTGTGACAAGCCGGGGCATGTCAAGAGGAATTGTCCAGAACCACGGAAGGACAAGAAGATTGTGCAAGCTTATGCTTTGGGGGCTGTTCCATCATCTTCGAAAGCCTCTACCGCTGAAGAGAAAGGAAAGAGTGTGGTGGTTCAAGGTACTCTTTCCATATGTGGAGTTCCAGTTAGAGTGTTGTTTGATACTGGGGCGTCGCATTCGTTTGTTTGTAATGAACTTGTAGGCCGGTTGGGTTTAGAGCCGGATATTGTTGATAGGCCATTGGTTGTGACCAATCCAGTTGGGGGTTCGTCTTCTTTGTGTATGCTATGCCGTGGTCTGATTGTATCGAGTCATGATTTCTCTTTTGTTTGTGATTGTTTTGTTCTGAACTTTGCGGGGTTCAGAATTATTTTGGGTATGGACTAGCTTAGGAAGTATGCGACAAAGGTTGATTGTGAAAGGTTGGAGGTGACAGTCGAGAATGTGGATGCAACGACCCGTAAATTTCAGTAGTTTTATTTATTAAATTAATTGAATTTTTGTGAAATTTTAAACAATAAAATTTTGAAATTTAAATTTAATATTTGGAATACGTCCAATTAGACATAACAACTGGTAAATTTTCATCAGATAATTTGGAAGTTTATTTTCTAGTGTAATTTTATTCCAATTCATATCAGTTAAAAATTGATGATAATAAAATGTTTTCCAAACTTGAATATTTTTATACAATAAATTTCTAAATCATCTTCTGAGTGAAACGTCATTCTTCGTTTCGTCAAATTTGGATTTCTACTGCTCCGTTTATCTTAATTCTGGCAAAATAGCAGCATTTCTGGTACCGATTATCGACTTTTGATCGGATGATCGTACCACTGATATATGTATACCGTTTTGATCGTCTCATCATGCTGATTTCTACGGTATATTTATTTTAGTATTTTGAGGTTCGGTATGCGACGGAAACGAGAAAACGGTACGTCCTATCGGTACCACAAATTTCAACCGTTACTTCCAGTGCCTTTTCAAATCTGAAACGTGCTGTACAATCAACCCATTAATTACTTTAAAAATTTATTTGCTAAAATTCAGCCATTCCTTTTGCCCAAATTTCTGCTCCCTATCTCCGTCGCTTGAATATCTAACGTATATACCCTTTGCATCCATTCATTACTCACTTTTACGTTTCCTATTCCATCTGCTTTATAATATATTTTCCTCTCTCCTTCATTTCGTTTGCTTCTGAAACCCAACCTCTCATTTTCTCTTTTTCCCTGTCACTGTTCCTATTCATCTTTTTGATGTATCCATCATATTTTTGAAATAGCTTCAACATTTTTCTTTCTGTTGTTTGCTCGAGACCTCGGCCACCACTTTGCAACAAGCTCAGCCTCACCCACACCCACCTGCTCTTCCCTTGCCTCATCCACGTGAGCCGCCACAGCCTGAAACGATCGGCCTCAACACCCTCCCCACCAACAGCCACCACCGCTTCCTCCCCACGCCTCCCTCCTTAGCCTCTTCACGACCACCAATCGAGCCTAGGACGCCACCCATGCACTGGCCAACACCCAAACCCGAAACCTAGATCTAAACTCGAGCTCGGCCACCGTATCTTTCACTTCTCCTTCTTTGAATAGGTATTGTATATGTTTACTTTATTGCTTATAGTATAGTATATTTCAAACTATATTAAAGGATATATTTTGTTACTGATATTTAAAAGTACATATATATGTTCAATAACATGCGTATTTGCTTATACCTGTACATATTGTGAGCATATATTATGTTAGAACCCATACTAGTCATATATATATATATATATATATGTTATTGGTTATACAAAATGAAGCTGCTTATTTTATAAAGTATAACAAGTTATCCATTTTATTTTATGGTTATACAAGTTGTATTATATTATCAATTGGAGTCTGTTATTTTAGAGTCTGTTATATAATGTATGTAATGGTTGTTATATAGTTTGTATAAGTTGTTTACAATCTTCTGTTATATATATAATAATAGTTTGCGTATATATATAAATAGCTTGGGGTTTATGTGATATAGTGCGAATAGCATGCAAGAAGTATATATGTCTTTAAGTTTTGCTAGATTCTTTTCTTCAATTAACAGATATAAATACATATAACAATGGAAGTTTATACAAGATATGTTATGTTATAAAAACTACTATGATCTGTTTATATATATACTACCAGGTGATATGCATACCTAATTTTAATATATATATTGGATTTATATATAGGCTACGTCAGTTGTATATAATACAGATTTGATTTTTATGAGTAGGTGTTTCAAAATTTACTTTGATTTCTAGATAAATATGAATATCAAAATATAATATGATGGTTTATATTCTGTTTTAAGACTTGTTTGTTATATAATGATATGTTTAGCTGTATATATATATATATATATTACAGTGTTTATTTCATATAGTGTAGGTTTATTTATAATAGTATATATAGATGCATAGTTTAAGTGTTATATTTTACGAATGAAATAAGTTTATAGTATATCTGTATCGAGTCAGTAAGGTATATACTATATTATATGTAGTACATCACGTGTTACAGAGATAAGGTTTGTGGATATTATATATGGCAGGGGTATATAATGGTTGTTCACGTCTTTGAGTATATTTGCAGAACATAAAAATTTGCTGTTCGTATATATATAAATGGTATGGATTTGCCTTTAAAATGAAATAGTGTTTACAATATATTATTTTATAAAGGAAGCCATTTGGTTATGTCAGTTATATATGTGTGTGTGTTTAAATTAATATTGATTTGAAAATAAATATAATATATATATATATCTTATTTTAATATATATTTGGATTTAGAATATGGCTTGATATATATAGTTGTATATATATAAGTCACTTGTACCAATTATCTTCATCGATATAGTTCTAATTTGATTTCTTCAATTTCTGTATCAGCCTTGATCGTCGAATTCGTGCCAATCTAGCTTTACTATGGAATTCGTGCTTGGATTTGTAATTCAATATCAGTGTGCGTATCCGTGTCATCTCCTGTTCTCCCTAGCCTCAAAAGGTGAGCAATCACTCTGATTAACGTTCTTATATTTATTAAATTTGATTTCAATTGAAACGTCAATTGAAATATGCTGCTGTTAGTTATTTACATTGTTATATATATGCCATTATCTATATCTGTTCACCTGTGACATCTGACACCATTATCTTTTATTTATATTGATGATATATGCCTGTTACTATTGTTATTTTATTATCATCCCTGTTATCACTCTGCAAGTTCCCTGTTAGTATAGAATCACTATGGGTTGAAATGATACATACCCGAACGATCTGTAGAATAGGAGGAAATCGTTATGGGTTGAAATGATAAACCCAAGCGATTTTCAATTAATTGAATTTGGGATTGCAGGTTGAAATGATATATACCCGTATATATATTTTAAATTGCGGATTGAAATGATAAATATCCGTATCACTTGACCATAGGATAGAAAATTATATACAGGCACCGTTGGTCTATATATAAATGTTTTGAAAATGATTTCTTTGGTTTTGAAAAGAAATATATGGTTTTGATAAATATTGATTTTAAAGATTCATTAAAGTTGATTTAATAAAGTTGATAAATAATATGTTTAAGTATTTATTTAATATCTATATTTTCAAATATAGAATTTATAATGATTTGAAATTGATTGAAATTATATTTATTTAAGAATTATACTTAAATAAGTTTGATTTGAAATGTATTGAATTTGAAATTTAAAGAAGTGTTTTACAACTTGAAATTTGAAAAGGTGACTTAAATGGATATTTTAAACTTATATATATTTAAATGGGATATTTTGTTTATTTAAATTTGTAAATTGAAATTGTATTTAAATGTTATGGAAATGACTAAGTTAATATTTCAAAACTAAATAATTGTAAAGTGAATCTGATATGTATATAAATTTATCGAATTTAGTTTTGAAATGTTGAATATTTAAAGCTTTGAAATATATTAAAATTTAAATGACTTATTTTATGGTTCAGATATGTATTTGAATTCGATAATTTGAAATGGTTTATTTAGAAGCTGAATCGAGTTGAAACTGATGATTTGAGATTTGATTAAATTAAATTTTTGGAATTCGAGTTAATTTGAATCGATTTGTGAAATTTGAGGAAACTATTTTATTTTATAAAGAAATTTTAAATTATACTTGAAACTATTGATACTTTACTTTATAAATTATTTTAATTATAAACTATTTTATTATACTGATTTTAATATCTAAACTGTTTAAAAAAAAGGAAAGTGTTATGATTTCCAAAATACTATGATTTCAAAGCTGTGATTTCCAATGTGTTTTTATTTTTAAAAGACTATGATTTCGAAAGCGTTATAACTTTGGAAAAGTACTATGATTTTGGAAGTGAATATTTTTGAAATGAAAATGATATCGTATTGATTTGGTTATTGAATTGAAAAAGATATTTTGGTTTTGAAGTATAAACTATTTTGAATGACCACGGTGTTATAATAACGATTGGTTGTTAAAGAGACCGGGATCGGATATGGACATACTCTCTGTCGATACCGAAAACCACTTTGACAACTGTGTATGCGGTGGAGTTTCCAGAATGAAGTAGGATGGTGGCGACGATCCTAAGGTATATACGTGGACCCAACTCCTGTGAGTTGGCATAAGGTGGCTAAAACAGGAGCGATCTCGGACCAGTGAGGTAGCACCTCTTATCGGACGCACTTCTTCGATTTCATTCTATTACTTGTTGATTTTGGTGGCCACCCTTCGATTTGGGAGTGTTGTTCGAGGTGGACGGAAGTGGCTGCTATCCGCTCCATCAGTCCGTGTGCGTAATTGGTATATCTACCCTGGCATTGCCTTGTGTGCCGTGTCACCTACCATATCGAGCTTTACTACGATTATGATTTTAAGATCCGACCGTGTTAAGGTTCTCCATCCCCTTAACGTTATTTTCTATATGATTATACTTTACTAATTAGACACTACTGTATATAGCGTATATTACTACATAGTAAATAGTTTAACGGACCCTTAGAGGATGGTTATCCCAAACATCCTTTAAGTTACTGGTATTTCAGTTGATATTTCACTTGAGTTGGATTTATTGAATATAAGAATGTTAATCCTGACTCGAGTGTTTTGGTTTTTCTTTACGCTCGGGTCAGACTGAGTGATACAGCATTTGAGACTCACCTTTGGAGTTGGAGCTTCGCTTGGAGATCCAGCTAACTATCGATCCTGCTTTCAGTTATTCAGTTGATTCCAGTGATGTATTCAGATCTTGTATTTGATTATTGTATTGAGACATCTATTGTATTCGAGACTTCTGTTGTATTTTGTCTAACTCTGTTATATATATAGTAGCTTCATGAACTACTATCCTTTTGTTTCCGCTGCATTATTGTTATATTACTCTGTGTCTGTGATATGTGATTATTTTATTTACTGTATATGCCGAGTTTTGCCAAATTTTATTTACAATCCATCGTTTTGAATTATTTAAGTCCGACATGTGTGTATTTATTGTCGATTTGAATGGTCCAAAATATTGGGTCGTTACATGTGGTATCAGAGCTTTGGTAGCTCTAGGCAAAACTTAACATATAGGGTAAATGTATTTACAGAATCACACTCATTCGAGTTTCAATCTCTTCCTTTGACTCAATTCCTTTGAATTTTGGAACGTTCCCCTCAGTTCCGAAATTCATTCGTGTCCTTCACTATTCGTCTTCTTCCAATTTTGGAGTATCCCATAACTCCACTTCGAATGATCTCTATAATAAATCGGCGGTCTCGCCAATCTTTGAATAATTTGTACTGGTGTGAAACTCCTTTACAATCGGTATTGATTCACCGGAGATTTCTGTATCCTCGGTTTACGATGCTGCTATCTTATGCTATACCCGAATTCTACCTTTGGTAATCGAATGTCGATTTGCTTCGGAATTCTACATCGATTTTATCTATGAAGTCACGGTTGACCCGGTTAGGGTTTCCCGCGATTTATACAACTTTATCCATCTTCCTGTTTGAAATGCAATCATCTAACCTTCGTTTCGAGCCTACCTATTTTAGATTAGAATTCTCTTTGATTAGAGTTCCTCTATATTTGGATCTCTATCCTTGTGTTGGAATCCAATTCTGGAATCATCGTGTGAGGGAGTGTATTTGTAATTAATATAAAATAGTTTATGGTTATAGTGTGTTGTTTGAGTTGTTGATGTTGGTTTGGATTTTCGATCGATTCATCTGATCAACGCTATCGATAGGAATCCCAAAACACTTGAACAGAGCAAACTGACATAATATAATTTTCAAATTTGATAAATGAAATAAATTTGTATGATTATATTATAAATATATAAGAAAAATTTTCTGGAATTAAAAGTTAAATAATTTGGTTGTTGAAAATGATAATATTTGATTATCATTTTATTGTTTTGTAAGTCATTGACTATTGCAAAATGACTATTGTTTATAAATTTATTTGGGATTGAAATGAATTTAAATTGAGAATTTAAGAATTAAATTTCTGGTGATTTCAAACTTTGTTTTAAAGTCTTAAAATTGTATATTATTTAAAGTATTTTCGAATAAAATGGTTTTCAAAGAATTTTAAATTTTGAAATCAGTGCTCTTCTCGTTGTCGCTGGAAAATAATTTCGGTGATGGCGGCCGCATCATCGACATTCATTTTCGAGTTTCGAAGTGGAGAGACCATTCTGTAGCTTTGCTACATTTTTGTTTTCGAAAATTTATTTGATTTGAATTTCCGAAGTATGACTTGATTTATAATATATATATTGGTATATGATCATATATTTAATTTGATATATATATAGTATATATACTTATGTCTAAATGGTTTGAATTGAAATCGAAAATTTAACTCTTAAATTCTTAAAATTCTTGAATAAATATTTAAATTGGAATAGTTAAATTGGAAAATTTTATTTGTGTAATACCCGATTTCATCTCAACATAACTTACCTAAAATTTTCAGAAGTTAAAAATGTAATTGGATAATATACAATATAAAATGACTTTATAAGGAAAGATTTGAGTGTTATAGTACATGTTATACACTTAAATTTTATTATAAAGATGTTAATAGAGAGAAATAGAATAATAAGTTAATTGAATATTAGATGAGACAAAAAAAATCTGTTTTGAAAGAATTAATAAAATTGAAATTAGATTAACCTATGGAAATACCTTGAATTTAAAGTCAATTATTGAATATAAATTAATTTAAATTGAAATTTATATGGTTTAAATTAATTTATATGGTTTAAATATATATGATAAGATATATTAAGTGGAATAAAGTTAATAATAATTTAGAATAAAAGAATTAAATTTGTTGAATAAAACATGAGTATAATAAAAGATTATACAAATTTGATGATTTAGAAATTGTTAATTGAGGATGACTAGATAGTAATATAATGAATTTAGAAATAAATAGGTTGGTTTAACTTAAGTGAACTCAAATAGGTTAAAATTAATTAGTTTAATTTGAAACTTATATGGTTTTAATTTAATTGTTTTATTTGTATTTCAATCAATTTCTTTCTGGTTGTTTCTATTCTCCTACCTCTTTCCTTTTCGGGGACGAAAAGTTTTGAGTGGGGGAGAGTGTAACGACCCGTAAATTTCAGTAGTTTTATTTATTAAATTAATTGAATTTTCGTGAAATTTTAAACAATAAAATTTTGAAATTTAAATTTAATATTTGGAATGCGTCCAATTAGACATAGCAACTGGTAAATTTTCATCAGATAATTTGGAAGTTTATTTTCTAGTGTAATTTTATTCCAATTCATATCAGTTAAAAATTGATGATAATAAAATGTTTTCCAAACTTGAATATTTTTATACAATAAATTTCTAAATCATCTTCTGAGTGAAACGTCATTCTTCGTTTCGTCAAATTTGGATTTCTACTGCTCCGTTTATCTTAATTCTGGCAAAATAGTAGCATTTCTGGTACCGATTATCGACTTTCGATCGGATGATCGTACCACTGATATATGTATACCGTTTTGATCGTCTCATCATGCTGATTTCTACGGTATATTTATTTTAGTATTTTGAGGTTCGGTATGCGACAGAAACGAGAAAACGGTACGTCCTATCGGTACCACAAATTTCAACCGTTACTTCCAGTGCCTTTTCAAATCTGAAACGTGCTGTACAATCAACCCATTAATTACTTTAAAAATTTATTTGCTAAAATTCAGCCGTTCCTTTTGCCCAAATTTCTGCTCCCTATCTCCGTCGCTTGAATATCTAACGTATATACCCTTTGCATCCTTTCATTACTCACTTTTACGTTTCCTATTCCATCTGCTTTATAATATATTTTCCTCTCTCCTTCATTTCATTTGCTTCTGAAACCCAACCTCTCATTTTCTCTTTTTCCCTGTCACTGTTCCTATTCATCTTTTTGATGTATCCATCATATTTTTGAAATAGCTTCAACATTTTTCTTTCTGTTGCTTGCTCGAGACCTCGGCCACCACTTTGCAACAAGCTCGGCCTCACCCACACCCACCTGCTCTTCCCTTGCGTCATCCACGTGAGCCGCCACAGCCTGAAACGATCGGCCTCAACACCCTCCCCACCAAAAGCCACCACCGCTTCCTCCCCACGCCTCCCTCCTTAGCCTCTTCACGACCACCAACCGAGCCTAGGATGCCACCCATGCACTGGCCAACACCCAAACCCGAAACCTAGATCTAAACTCGAGCTCGGCCACCGTATCTTTCACTTCTCCTTCTTTGAATATGTATTGTATATGTTTACTTTATTGCTTATAGTATAGTATATTTCAAACTATATTAAAGGATATATTTTGTTACTGATATTTAAAAGTACATATATATGTTCAATAACATGCGTATTTGCTTATACCTGTACATATTGTGAGCATATATTATGTTAGAACCCATACTAGTCATATATATATATATCTGTGTGTGTGTTATTGGTTATACAAAATCAAGCTGCTTATTTTATAAAGTATAACAAGTTATCCATTTTATTTTATGGTTATACAAGTTGTATTATATTATCAATTGGAGTCTGTTATTTTAGAGTCTGTTATATAATGTATGTAATGGTTGTTATATAGTTTGTATAAGTTGTTTACAATCTTCTGTTATATATATAATAATAGTTTGCGTATATATATAAATAGCTTGGGGTTTATGTGATATAGTGCGAATAGCATGCAAGAAGTATATATGTCTTTAAGTTTTGCTAGATTCTTTTCTTCAATTAACAGATATAAATACATATAACAATGGAAGTTTATACAAGATATGTTATGTTATAAAAACTACTATGATCTGTTTATATATATACTACCAGGTGATATGCATACCTAATTTTAATATATATATTGGATTTATATATAGGCTACGTCAGTTGTATATAATACAGATTTGATTTTTATGAGTAGGTGTTTCAAAATTTACTTTGATTTCTAGATAAATATGAATATCAAAATATAATATGATGGTTTATATTCTGTTTTAAGACTTGTTTGTTATATAATGATATGTTTAGCTGTATATATATATATATATATTACAGTGTTTATTTCATATAGTGTAGGTTTATTTATAATAGTATATATAGATGCATAGTTTAAGTGTTATATTTTACGAATGAAATAAGTTTACAGTATATCTGTATCGAGTCAGTAAGGTATATACTATATTATATGTAGTACATCACGTGTTACAGAGATAAGGTTTGTGGATATTATATATGGCAAGGGTATATAGTGGTTGTTCACGTCTTTGAGTATATTTGCAGAACATAAAAATTTGCTGTTCGTATATATATAAATGGTATGGATTTGCCTTTAAAATGAAATAGTGTTTACAATATATTATTTTATAAAGGAAGCCATTTGGTTATGTCAGTTATATATGTGTGTGTGTTTAAATTAATATTGATTTGAAAATAAATAATATATATATATATATATATCTTATTTTAATATATATTTGGATTTAGAATATGGCTTGATATATATAGTTGTATATATATAAGTCACTTGTACCAATTATCTTCATCGATCTAGTTCTAATTTGATTTCTTCAATTTCTGTATCAGCCTTGATCGTCGAATTCGTGCCAAACTAGCTTTACTATGGAATTCGTGCTAGGATTTGTAATTCAATATCAGTGTGCGTATCCGTGTCATCTCCTGTTCTCCCTAGCCTCAAAAGGTGAGCAATCACTCTGATTAACGTTCTTATATTTATTAAATTTGATTTCAATTGAAACGTCAATTGAAATATGCTGTTGTTAGTTATTTACATTGTTATATATATGCCATTATCTATATCTGTTCACCCGTGACATCTGACACCATTATCTGTTATTTATATTGATGATATATGCCTGTTACTATTGTTATTTTATTATCATACCTGTTATCACTCTGCAAGTTCCCTGTTAGTATATAATCACTATGGGTTGAAATGATACATATCCGAACGATCTGTAGAATAGGAGGAAATCGTTATGGGTTGAAATGATAAACCCAAGCGATTTTCAATTAATTGAATTTGGGATTGCGGGTTGAAAAGATATATACCCGTATATATATTTTAAATTGCGGATTGAAATGATAAATATCCGTATCACTTGACCATAGGATAGAAAATTATATACAGGCACCGTTGGTCTATATATAAATGTTTTGAAAATGATTTCTTTGGTTTTGAAAAGAAATATATGGTTTTGATAAATATTGATTTTAAAGATTCATTAAAGTTGATTTAATAAAGTTGATAAATAATATGTTTAAGTATTTATTTAATATCTATATATTCAAATATAGAATTTATAATGATTTGAAATTGATTGAAATTATATTTATTTAAGAATTATACTTAAATAAGTTTGATTTGAAATGTATTGAATTTGAAATTTAAAGAAGTGTTTTACAACTTGAAATTTGAAAAGGTGACTTAAATGGATATTTTAAACTTATATATATTTAAATGGGATATTTTGTTTATTTAAATTTGTAAATTGAAATTGTATTTAAATGTTATGGAAATGACTAAGTTAATATTTCAAAACTAAATAATTGTAAAGTGAATCTGATATGTATATAAATTTATCGAATTTAGTTTTGAAATGTTGAATATTTAAAGCTTTGAAATATATTAAAATTTAAATGACTTATTTTATGGTTCAGATATGTATTTGAAATCGATAATTTGAAATGGTTTATTTAGAAGCTGAATCGAGTTGAAACTGATGATTTGAGATTTGATTAAATTAAATTTTTGGAATTCGAGTTAATTTGAATCGATTTGTGAAATTTGAGGAAACTATTTTATTTTATAAAGAAATTTTAAATTATACTTGAAACTATTGATACTTTACTTTATAATTATTTTAATTATAAACTATTTTATTATACTGATTTTAATATCTAAACTGTTTAAAAAAAAAGGAAAGTGTTATGATTTCCAAAATACTATGATTTCAAAGCTGTGATTTCCAATGTGTTTTGATTTTTAAAAGACTACGATTTCGAAAGCGTTATAACTTTGGAAAAGTACTATGATTTTGGAAGTGAATATTTTTGAAATGAAAATGATATCGTATTGATTTGGTTATTGAATTGAAAAAGATATTTTGGTTTTGAAGTATAAACTATTTTAAATGACCACGGTGTTATAATAACGATTGGTTGTTAAAGAGACCGGGATCGGATATGGACATACTCTCTGTCGATACCGAAAACCACTTTGACAACTGTGTACGCGGTGGAGTTTCCAGAATGAAGTAGGATGGTAGCAACGATCCTAAGGTATATACGTGGACCCAACTCCCGTGAGTTGGCATAAGGTGGCTAAAACAGGAGCGATCTCGGACCAGTGAGGTAGCACCTCTTATCGGACGCACTTCTTCGATTTCATTCTATTACTTGTTGATTTTTGGTGGCCACCCTTCGATTTGGGAGTGTTGTTCGAGGTGGACGGAAGTGGCTGCTATCCGCTCCATCAGTCCGTGTGCGTAATTGGTATATCTACCCTGGCATTTCCTTGTGTGCCGTGTCACCTACCATATCGAGCTTTACTACGATTATGATTTTAAGATCCGACCGCGTTAAGGTTCTCCATCCCCTTAACGCTATTTTCTATTTGATTATACTTTACTAATTAGACACTACTGTATATAGTGTATATTACTACATAGTAAATAGTTTAACGGACCCTTAGAGGATGGTTATCCCAAACATCCTTTAAGTTACTGGTATTTTAGTTGATATTTCACTTGAGTTGGATTTATTGAATATAAGAATGTTAATCCTGACTCAAGTGTTTTGGTTTTTCTTTACGCTCGGGTCAGACTGAGTGATACAACATTTGAGACTCACCTTTGGAGTTGGAGCTTCGCTTGGAGATCCAGCTATCTATCGATCCTGCTTTCAGTTATTCAGTTGATTCCAGTGATGTATTCAGATCTTGTATTTGATTATTGTATTGAGACATCTATTGTATTCGAGACTTCTGTTGTATTTTGTCTAACTATGTTATATATATAGTAGCTTCATGAACTACTATCCTTTTGTTTCCGCTGCATTATTGTTATATTACTCTGTGTCTGTGATCTGTGATTATTTTATTTACTGTATATGCTGAGTTTTGCCAAATTTTATTTACAATCCATCGTTTTGAATTATTCAAGTCCGACATGTGTGGATTTATTGTCGATTTGAATGGTCCAAAATATTGGGTCGTTACAGTGGAGGGGCGAAAGATTGTGATACGATGTAAGCATGAAGAAGGCGTCTTCATGAGCTTCATGTATTCGCTGGTTGTTCCACGGGATAGACTGTCATCTGTGCCAATCGCTAATGGAT
The DNA here is from genome assembly GCA_030737815.1 of Allium fistulosum. Taxonomy (NCBI): domain Eukaryota; kingdom Viridiplantae; phylum Streptophyta; class Magnoliopsida; order Asparagales; family Amaryllidaceae; genus Allium; species Allium fistulosum. The sequence continues at coordinate 1,045,585,552 of CM060906.1, forward strand.
TTAAGGATGTCTTTGACGAGGTCAAAGGGTTATCGCCGCATAGAGAGATCGAGTTTCGTATAGATCTAGTTGAAGGAGCTAGACCTGTTGTGATGCCTCTTAGGCGGATGGCGCCTAGGGAACAACAAGAGTTGAAGGTGCAGGTTGATGACCTTTTACAGAAAGGATTCATTCGGCGTAGTGTGTCCGAATGGGGTGCACCAGTTGTGTTTGCAACCAAGGCAGATGGGTCATTGAGATTGTGTGTGGATTATCGTGAGCTGAATAAAGTGACTAAGAAGAACAAGTATCCATTGCCAAGAATAGATGACTTGTTTGATCAGCTTCACGAAGCTAAGGTGTTTTCTCAGATGGATTTGGCAACGGGATTTCACCAGTTGAGAGTAGCTAAGGATAGTGTGCCGAAGACTGCTTTTCGGACACCATCCGGTTTCTTTGAGTGGCGTATGCCGTTTGGATTGACTAATGCGCCAACATATTTTGTGGATCTTATGAATAGAGTGTTCAGAGATCAGTTGAACAAGTTCGTGCTAGTGTTCGTGGATGATATTTTGATTTATTCCAGAACTGAAGAAGAGCACAAGACACACTTGCGTATTGTTTTGGAAATCTTACGGAAACATCAGCTGAAGGCTAAGTTTTCGAAGTATCACTTCTGGAAGAGTGAAGTGAGGTTCTTAGGCCATATTATCTCTGGAAGTGGAATAGCGGTTGATCCCGCTAAGGTGGCAGCAATCCAGGATTGGGTTAGACCTAAGAATGCATCGGATGTGAGAAGTTTTCTTGGATTAGCAGGATATTATCATCGATTTATCAAAGACTTCTCCAAGGTAGCTGCAGTACCGTTAACAGGATTGACGAAAAAGAACCAAGTATTCAGATGGGATGCTAAGTGTGAGCAAGCTTTCGGAATCCTGAAAGAGCGATTGACGAGTGCTCCTGTTTTGACTATTCCAAGTGGGAATGATGAGATGGTGGTTTACACCGACGCATGTGGTACTGGACTTGGAGCAGTGCTGATGCAGAGGGATAAAGTTGTTGCGTATGCAAGTCGACAACTGAAGCCGCATGAAAGGAATTACCCGACTCATGATTTGGAGTTAGCGGCGATTGTTTTTGCTCTGAAGATGTGGAGACATTATCTATTGGGAGTTCGATTCGAGTTGTTTATAGATCATAAGTCGTTGAAGTATCTTTTCTCCCAAAAGGATTTGAATCTTCGGCAGCAATGATGGCTAGAGTTTTTGGCATCATATGACTTTGGTATAGCCTATACTCTGGGAAAGTGTAACGCAATGGCATATGCATTAAGTCGAAGACATGCAGGATTGGGAGCCATGTTTTCAAAATGGAAGAATCTCGAGTATTTAGCTGGATTTGACTTCAAGCCCAGATGTGAATTGGAACCTAAGATGTTGGCAAAATTATCGATAAGACCGACTCTTATGGAAAGGATTGGCGAGAGCCAAAAGCGAGACGATAAGCTTGTCAAGATTATCCGTGATTTGGAATCTGGATTGGATCCAGAAAAGGATAAAGGATTCGAGGTCGATCGAGAGGGTTGGCTTCGGAAGCAAGGACGACTAGTTGTTCTCGATGTAAATGAATTGAGGAATGAAGTGCTGAAGGAAAGTCATCACTCGAAGTTGACAATTCATCCAGCTGGAAACAAGATGTATCGGGATATGAAGAGAACCTATTACTGGGAAGGTATGAAGAAGGATGTTGGAAATTTTATTTCCAAGTGCATGAACTGCCAGTTGGTAAAAGCCGAACAGAAGAAGCCAAGTGGATTGCTTCAGCCATTAGAAGTTCCTACATGGAAGTAGGAGCAAGTATCGATGGATTTTATCGATGGACTACCTAGAACGAGAACGGGAAATGAAGGGATTTGGGTCATCGTAGATCGTCTGACTAAGAGTGCAAGATTCATTCCTGTTCGATCGACTAGAACTGCATCAAAGTTGGTTGAGCTGTATGTTAAGTGGATAGTTCGTTTCCATGGTATTCCGAAGAGTATAGTGAGCGATCGAGACCCATTGTTCACTAGTGGATTTTGGAAGAGCTTCCAGGAAGTTTTGGGAACCGAGTTGTGTTTGAGTACAGCTTATCATCCTCAAACTAATGGTCAGACCGAGAGAGTCAACCGAGTTTTGGAAGATCTCCTTAGAGCTTGTGTTTTAGATTTCGGAGGATCATGGGAAGATCACCTTCGTTTGGTGGAATTTTCGTATAATAACAGTTACCAGTCCAGCATTGGTATGGCACCGTATGAAGCATTGTATGGAAGACCATGTAACTCTCCGACATGTTGGTTAGAAACAGGAGAAAAGTTGATACTTGGGCCAGAGATGATTCGACAGACCTCAGATTGCATAGAGATCATTCGGCAACGAATGAAGGCAGCCCAAGACCGACAGAAAAGTTATGCCGATAAGCATCGTAAGGATTTGGAATTCGACGTAGGTGATATGGTTTTTGTGAAGATTTCTCCACTAAAGAATGTTATTCGATTCGAGAAGAAAGGGAAATTGACTCCGAGATTTGTTGGACCATTCCCGATCATCGAGCGAATTGGAAAGCTCGCCTATAGATTGGAGTTACCAGAGAAGATGTCGGGTGGGCACAATGTTTTTCATGTATCGTGTCTACGGAAGTATGTGCACGACTCGAATACAGCGGTTTCTGCTGATAGCTGTGAAGATTTCGAAGTTGATCCAGTCGATAAGAGACCTCGTAAGCCGCTTCGTGTTGTGGAAACCGACACGAAACATCTTAGGAGAAAGGTAGTTAGGTTGCTCAAGATACAATGGAGTGATGATGATAACGACTGTACATGGGAGGTGGAAGAGAGGATGAAGGCAGCTCATCCTGAACTCTTCAAGGTATGGCCCTAAGGTGTCGTGTCATCTAACGACATTGTAACTTGTTCTAGTTTTAGAATTCTACATGCTAAGCTAGAATTGGATGCATGGTTTGTTGATTGCTATGGATGGTAGGCATGCAGAATAGTCTTTGATTGCTCTTGCTTGTTTGGAATTTCGGGGGCGAAATTCCTAAGGGGGAGAGAATGTAACGAACCATATTTTTAGGGATCGAAATATCGTAAAATAGTTGTCATTAGGTCGCAATGTTGATAAGTCGTCCAGAGTCTAAGTCGTGGACGAGATAAGGCTTAGGTCGTATAGTAGTTAGGTTGCGTAGTGGTTTAGGTCGTATGATAGCTTGGGACGACCTATAGGATTTGACCGACCTAAGAGTTAGCGGCATAAGGAACTGGGCGAGTTAACGACCTAGGAAGTGGACGACCTATGATAGTACTGAGTTTAGTTAGGTCGTGAGTGACCTAAGTGGTGCTGTGTTTAGTTATGTCGTGAGCGACCTAAGTTTAGCAGTTACGAGTAGTTAGGTCGTTAGACGACCTAAAGGTGTTAAGTCGTTGAGTTGTTAGGTCGCACACATGGGTATAGTTAGGTCGCGACTTTTGTTAGGTCGCTAAGCCGCATCTTTGTTAAGTCGTAGGTCGCGTACGTATTATGGCTTAGGTTGTTGAATCGTTAGGCCGTGTCCAGTTAGGTCGCGACTTATGATAAGTCGTTAGGTCGTAGACGACTTATGTTAGGTCGCGTAAAGGCTAAGCTATTAGGTTGCGCGCATGCATTAGGTCGTAGGTCGTGGGGTTTTTGTTAGGTCGTGGATGCGCATTCGTTAGGTCGTAGGTCATGGGGTCTCGATAGGTCGTGGACGACCTAAGGGGGCGGACGACTTAAGGGGTTTCCAGCCTATAAATACACGGGTTCTTCTTCATTTTTAGGATCTGGATTTTGAAGCGACGAAGTGCTGACATTTTAAGAGCTCGAGTTCTACACTTCTTCACTTCTTTTCTTCACTTTAATCTTGTGCTTCCTTCCATCCAAATCGAAGATCGAATCGAAGATCCAAGAGCTTAGATTGAAGATCTACATCCATCGAAGAGAGATTTCATCGTTTGAAGCGGATTTGTGATAGATCGAGTTAGATCCTTCGCTGTCCAGATCTGAAGTGTGTTGCTTTTGAGGTGTTTAGGTGATTTGGTGAGTGGTGATTATCTCTCACATGGATCCAAAGGAGTATATCGGATCGTTGGTTTGATTTGGTGTTAAAATAGTGATTCCCATGCATTTTCTTAAAACTAAGTATAGATCTATTGTTCATGATGATTTGACATCCATTTTACTACATGTTAACCTATGCAAGTTCATTCATCAAGTTATAGAGATATTGCTCATGTTTTCATACTTGTTAGATTTGGACTCTTTAATTACAAGATTGCCATTATTGTTATAATTGTTATTTAGATCATGTTTGAATGTTTGACAACTTGGATTAATGATTGACTTGATTGATTGTTATGAATTAGTTGATTGATGATTTAATTTAGACAAGATGGTCGAAGATGATTCAAAAGCTAAGGGAAAGGCTCTTGAATTGGGAAAGCTGCTCGTGGCATATGTAGCGGATGATGAAGCTCATATGGATAGATTTGATGATGATGATGTTGAGATGAGGCTTTGCTAGGATGTGATGAAGCGAGGCATGATATGAGATAGTCTTGGTCTAATCCAGACGGGATCATTCCAAGCATGTTGATAACTCGGTGAAATGGTTCGAGTTTGAGGATAATGGTTTGCTCGAGAGGCGCTTGAGCTAGTATGGAAATAGTCGTCGAGGAGGATGACTAGAAGGCTGAGATGTCATCGTTGTTGAAGGTTCTAGCATGCTCAAAGCAAGAGTACGCTGGGCAGATTCGATAGTCCCAAAAGGCTACTGATTGGTAGTCGAGTACTCTGGGCAGATTCGATAGTCCTAGGCACGGGCTGCGACGACATGCAGAGTTATGTCTAGAACCGGGGTTTCCATTAGCCCTTGACGGACGGCTGAAAGAATGTGCCGGTCATTCAATTAACGGTGATATCGAAGCAATGATAACAGTGATAGCCAGAGTCATGAATGTTTGGTTGTATCGTCATTCGGTCTCAAGAGCGATATTTTCTGGGTGCTTATTTGATCTTGGTTTAGGCCTTGGGGGTTTGTACTTGGAAAACATCGCCCTTGACTCGAGTGATAATTACTTTACTTTAAATGTTTGCTTTGCTATGTTTGTTTCTGCTTAGTGTGTGTCTGGGGGCTATCACTATAGAAAGAGGTGGAGTGGGAGGGTTGGATTCCTATTCCTTTTTCCTTTATGCTCTTTTGGTATGTTGTTAGTTAATTTACCGCTCACTAAGACTGTTGTCTGACTCAAGGCTTTATGTTTTAACTCTTATTGCCTTGGGCTGTTTGTCCATTTTGGGACGGGCAGACTAGGTAGCAGGTGACAGGTGTTGTTCTTGCTTCCGACGATGCTGATGACGAAGACGAGCTGGAGGCTTGCATATTATTTTCTTACTATATGTACTGGATGTTCCGCTGCTTTGTATAATTCTCTGAGTGATATGTAGTGAGGCTTGATGTATTGACTATTTAGACGTTTGTATTCAACTATTATGAAGTTTTATATGATGACATTCTATTCTGTGAAGCTTCACTATATATATATTCTATTGTATTTTATCCATGCGCTGTGAGTTATACGATAGATTCTGCTGTTTTAATTCACCCTGACAATCGTCCATGGCTGCCTAGCACACTTTACAGCGCACTATCTATAGGTTCAGTGCGGGGGTCATGGGCGGTCGCCACACTTCAGCTCTGATACCAAATATAATGAAACGGATTTTCGACCCTCGAAAATCGACACTAATACGTCCATTGTATCACATGCCGAACATTCAAGTGCCAAAAATACCGATTTGTTAGGGTGAAAGAAGAATGTAGAAGATAGAAGAAAACTAAACAATACAAAATCTCATAACACAGCTAATAATATATAATACAACATGATCTTTACCAAAGGAAATATCTTTATTCATATAATATCAGAGTACACTAGGCTTATCCTAAATTTGGACAGTTATAGAAACCTATCCTTACATTGACAAACATAAAGACTCTATAATACAGCGGAAGAAAAATATACGTGAATACGTCTTGACCATCTAGCTCCTCTTTAACTCCAAGGTATCCAGCTAAACTTGGGAAAACATGCTCGGTCTGACCCGAACGTTACATGGAATAATGCCCGGGTTAGTTTGGTAAACCAGCATGAGTAAAACTCGATAACAAGTAATAACCAAACTGATTTATACATTTTGAAAATCTTTCAAACAAAAGGTATCTCGTAGGACCACACCGCACATTAAAATAGATCGGTTTTTACCTTACGATAACAAAAACATTTTATATCAAAATCCAGTGATATTATCATAGTGTCTAGGTTTAAAGTAAATAGATAAAATAGCTGAAATGCTTGCATCTCACATTCCAACTTACTAGGCTCTACAATCGAAAACGTAAGGCACGTATTGGAGAATGGATTCCAACTAATGAATTGGCTACTAGGTACCGTCCGCTACAGTACACCTCTAGAAAAATGTACCGAGGTCATACCTAACGACCCCTGCCAACACAGAACCGGCCTACCCCTGCTGGATAGTCCCGAATATATCATCACGACGGTTGCTTTACAACCTTTAACCGAGCGCTCCTACGTACACGAATTCATTGATGATTGTGTATATATCTAGAAGGGTGATTATACACCCTAATGTGTGCCATCCACATAGCCATACTGCATATCCCCTATTTTAGTCAATCCCGGTTGATGAGGCTTGAGGCTCCGTTTTACCTTTCTGAATAGTAGTCCCTTTTGGAATGCTAACGCTGCCCTCCCGGCAGTAATGCAGTGCCAACATTCATCCATACAAGTTCTCTAGGATATGGAAAAACCGAAGGCAGTACTTCTACTACATCCGTTTTGAAATCACCCTCAGGATTAGTAGTAAGCAGCCCTTGTACTTCAATGGCTCCATCATCGATCCCATGCTTCAAGATGTCTTCATTTCGAAATGCTTGAGTTGGATTGAAGTGGTTTCCGGATAACATATCCGATCTCGGTCTCTTTGAAACAACTTTCGATATTTTTCGGTAAACTCAATCCCGGTTCTTTAGGAAATAAACAGACAAATGACAAGAGCGGAGGTCACCTCCTAACCGTTTGTGGAAGGATTTCCTTATCATTTGTCCTAGAAGAATGAAATGATTTTATACGTACAGTATAGCACCTTCAACGGTAACTGTACCATATAATTCTCGTGTTTCTCCTAGATATTTCCAAAGTTACGTTTTGGGTCCAGCTTTGATAGTCGGTTATTTTACTATCAAATAAAAAACATCCAATCATTGTTTAATTTCCATATGGGACTTGAAATTCTAGGTGAAAAATTGCTTTGCAAAGATTGAGTATTTTGACATAGCTATGATAGAAATTTAAAAAGGTGGTCAACTAGAATGTTGTAGCCAATAAAATTTAACACGGTTTCAAAAAAAGAAAAACTTCATTTGAGTTTGGAATGAGGAAGAAAATGTTGGTGGAAAGAGGAGGAAAAATGGAGAAACATATGGGCTATTTATAAACAAGATTTCACGCCTAATCACTTTGTCAAGTCACATCACAAATTCTTTATAATATATATATATATAATTATGTTTAATCACATCACTCTTATATATATAATTATGTTTAGTCACATCACTTTCTTAGATATATATATATATATATATATATATAATTATGTTGTTATTCACATTACTTTCTTATATATATAATCATGTTGTTTAGTCACATCACTTTTATATATATCTTATATATAATGCAAATACTTGAGAAGGTGAAGCCTTTTCCGGATTGCCAAAAGTACCCTATAAACTATTTTGTGATTTTAAATAGAAAATAGGGACACGGTTGTCTTTTCTAATCTAAACGGGTTTTCATCCACATTATGCTCCACGTTTCCAACTCTTTTATCACATGTTTCTTTTACACGTCCATTCCTTAACTCCAGTTCTTCATCCTCTCACAATACATCCATTATCCATCACCCTAATAGCCTCACCCTCTTCGACCACAATAAAAATCAAGATAAGTGCCGCCACAACTTTCATCAAATCAAAGTTTTTTCCAAGTAATTTATCTCTTTCATCACATTAAACTCTTTTTTCCTTTAATCATGGCAGAAGGAGGCGATGCACCCATGCTTATGTGCTTTCCTTACGTTCTTCACCTGTTGCTGCTATCTTCTACCTTGCCACCAGGATTCTCTAGCTGTAGTGCCACCATCTAATGTTTGATGCAGTTATTTGCAATTGTTAGTAAATTTCTGAAAACCTGAAAGCAAACCGTGAGTGTTTAATTTATGATATATTAAAATTTGATGCCATGACAGTTGGTATTTACCTTATATTTTTATCAAGAAAATATTGCGATTCTTCTATTTTTACATTTATATATGAAATAGTAATTTGTTTTATATTTTACCTTTTTCACAATTTCTTCGTTAACTACCATTTAGGTTCACAAATTAATAGTATCTTTTATGTACTTCTCTCAATTTTAATATTTCTTCAATTCACTTGCATATATAAACTGATTGTATAAATGCCATGTACTATTTCATGAACTGAAAACAAAAATGTTTACATTTTACCTTATCACTGGCTTCAAATCATATTTTTATTCTAATAGTTTCTTCTATGGATGAATGAATTCTTGAAATGATTTGTATCACATGTTGATGATTGTCCTTATATGTATTGCGCACCCATGCTGTAAAGATCAGATGTTTTAGACTTGTCAGGAGTATTGAAAAAAAGAGGTACTTCTTTATATTTTTTTATCAGTTTAGTTGTATTTCAAATGTAACAACCATGATGTAAAAGTGAACTTCTCTTCAAAGTTTTCCTTCCTAATTTTATTTTGATTGGGCTGAAATTCATCACAATTTTCCATCAATTTATGTGTCTTTTTATGTCCTAGCATGTATGTCCAAAAACAAAACCTGAGTTTAATTTTCTCACTTAGCTTGACTGGTTTTACCTTTCATCTCATCTACTAAAATTGCATGGTAGTACTACACTACTTTTGTGGCCATATAACAATGAATGTTTGATGTATGGTTTTTGCAGTAACAGTGAAATATGTAGCATCGAGTGTCCAAATTATTACTGAATGAGATGCCACTGACAGATGTACATTTTTGCGGTTCTGTTAGTTGATCAAACTCAATTTCTTATTCACGATTAACTAAACTCAATTTCTTATTCATAGTTTGATTATGATAGGCATATCTTATGAAAATGTAAAGGATGAAACGAATAGAAAAAACCATGATAAACTTTGTCCTTCAATATTACCTCCTTAGTATATTGACTTATTACATCAATAAAGTATAAATTTTAACCAAATATGTTTCATTACTTAAGGGAGCCAAGTTAATGAAGCACCAATAACAAATTACTTAACCTAGCATATGAGAATTACACATGCCATGGGTTTGCACTTTGGCTCATTGCATTCAGGTTTAGTGTTGCCTCTACTTCAGTTTGCCCTCTAGAAAGGAACTACATTTCATTAAATGAAAATTTGTATGTGTTAGTCACAACATATTACATATGCACCATATGAATCTAAGTGTTGCTGGTATCGTTATAAGAAGGTTAGACAATGCATGAATATTGTACCATAAATGCCTGAAACTGCAGGTGGGACTCTTTTTTGAAGGTGTTTCAATGTCCATTCAACAACTTTCTCTGGAGTTGCTTTTCTTTGCATTCACCACTAGGAGTAACCATGCTTGGTTTTAGTAAAATGCCTTTGAACATGACATTGTTTAGAGCCATGTAGAAAAAGACTTCAGCCACACTTGTTGTGCAATCTCAAATGTCCTACCGATACCATGCTCTCCATCAAGCAAAATCTCTACGTAATATATTATATAATAGGAGTAACAGATCAGTGCATGAAATGCTTGAATGTATGTCAACCAGACCTAGCGGAATTGATGCAGCAACGAGAGAGGCGCTATGTAATATTATATAAAAGATGCATGAAGCCTAAGAAGTTTCTTTTCTTTTAACTAATTATTATATAAAATATATATTATGTAGTATTTAAGGTAAATAAATCTAGCAGTGGTACTCTGCAATGCACTAAAAGTAATGTATTCCAGAAACATGCTTGAAATTGTAAACAACAAAATAATGTTATCTTTATGTGGTCATTTCTGTTTATTCTATTTTGAGTATCTTTCTTTTAAATGTTTATAATTGGTTACAAAACATAAAACTACGTATTTATATAACAATCAAAAATAATATTATTTGCAACTAATTCAGATTGTCTAACCTATCTATGTTTTCTAGCTCTGTCCCTGTTAAAGAAAACATTTCCGAGTCATCGCACTATACCAACATTAAAATGTGCTTAAATTTTTTTAAAGTCAAGTGAGGCAAAAAATTCTAAAAGCAAGGCTCGATCCATGGATCAAACTTTTTCTTCAATATTGTACCCTGCTAAAAATAATCTGTATTCTGTGCGACCATCTTGAAATCTGCCCAAGGACAAACCCTTGAAAATGTATTATTAGTGGTAATTAAGTTAAACACAGAAACTACAAAAAAAGAGTGGCGTTATTACAAAGATTTGAAACAACAAAATTGAGATAGTGATGTTGATGAGTTCTCTTCAATATATAGAATATGCCATAATTGACTATCAGGATTCCATTTATCTGGACCAATAGAAGCATTTCATGTGGGAAAAAGCTTATTCTATATATTTTGCTTTTGTCCATTTTTCAACACAAATTCCATTTGGAAAAGTCAGATTGGAAAAGCTACACGTCTTAACTTCAAGCATCTGATATTTAATATATATTGTACATGTTAATATGTCATGTAACTCGACAATAATACACGATAAAATATATACTAAAACTAAGGGTGGTATTTGGCCGTGGTGCAACCAAATCATAATGCACAATCCTGCACTATCATAATCATTCATTTTCTCCACTACTGACAGTAGTACCTACACAACCATCCTTGCTTTGCCTATAAAAACGAAGTATCATACACTACCTTAGCAATAAAAAAAGAAGAAAAAAATGGTAAAGATAGCAGCGAGGTCTATAATAATGTACTACAAAAATATATATTTGTCTCCATCATCGGTAATCTACCACATTCTATATTGCTTCTTCTATAAAGTTTGCTAAATACTAGAATAGAAAATTTTCAACTTTATTATTAGAATAGAATTGTAGTTGACATAAAGAAATCCTTTATAAAACATTTTTAACTCCGCCATCGACATAATAATCGACATATTACCGATGTCGGTATCATGCCCGAAACAAGGAGGAGAGAAAACAATTACTACAGTTGTTCTTAGTTCTTATAGATTACTTTCAAGCTATTGGTATTGACAGCAACCAAGAAAAAGCATGGTGAAAAATAATTACATCGATTTAAGTCCTATAAAATTTTATAACAATATTTCGCTAAACGATAATTTGAAATCTATACACTCACGTCAAATAGTTTTATACTTCAACAAGTATTGCGCGTTCGTGAGGAAGGAGGTATCATGGGAGGTACGAGCTTTATAGTTGAAAAGAAATTTCCCTTATATATTAAAAGGCTGATTTATTACTTTTTAAAATAGAAACGATGTAAGTTTTTTAAGCTCTCAAACTATTGAAAATGCTAATTTTAATATTTATCATATTTCTCTGCATATTGATGTAATGGTTGATTACTCTCTTTACTCGATTAATTATTTCCTAAAATAACTTAATCTCATTCATATTTTGATAAACGATTGATTTATGCATGTATGCACATAGAAAATGCAACATTTCATACACATCAAGTCATTCTGTAAGATTAAAAAAATCTCACAAGCAGTGTTTTATAACATCAATTCCTCCTGCGCATGTGCATCACACGTGCCAAAGTACTCGTATATATATAATTATGTTGTTTAGTCACATCACCTTCTTATATATATAATCATGTTGTTTAGTCACATCACTTTCTTATATATATAATCATGTTGTTTAGTCACATCACTTTCTTATATATATATATACATATATATATATATATAATTATGTTGTTTAGTCGCATCACTTTCTTATATATATAATCATGTTGTTTAGTCACATCACTTTCTTTATATATAATTATTATGTTTAGTCACATCAGTTATATATATATATATAAGTTTAATTATTAATTAACTAATATGTGATAAGAGATAATTATGGTTAATGATTACAAATCTAAGATGTGACAATACTTAATATATATATCTATATAAAATGTTTATTATTTTTAAAACTATGTCTTGTCACATTACTTAATAATCCAAATTAATATAAGATAATTTATTTCGAAGTGTATTATTATCTAGTTAATTAACTTTATATTTATGTACATATAGTGTGTTAGTCCCTGAGGAGTTGGTTTTGATGACAACAACCTTAGAATAGATTATAAAATATAAATACTAACATTACAAGTTTAGATATATATGTATATGCAGGATCTAACCATTCAGGTATCAAGAATGAAGACCGTACAGTATAGAGATTCAAAATATAGAGGTAGAAGACTCATGAGTATCAAGATTACCAAGATTATCAACAGTTCAAGATTTCAAGGTTAAGTTTGTTTTATTAGGAATATTTGTTAAAACTCATAGAAAAGCACTAGCATCTTAATATCCAATTTATTCGTGGAATGGAATCCACTTCGAGCCCGTTAAAGGGATGGAACCCTAAGTAGGATGGAACCTACAAAAATCTAGTGGGACATTGTTTTGTATCCACTAATTTTAATTCAAATAATTTTACAAAATTATCTTGTTTTCAAAATGATTTCAAAACTTTCCTTTTAAAAGATTCAAAACTCTCTGTCCTGATTTTAAATAATTTTAGCCTAAAAAACATCTTTAATTTCAAAGTCAAATTACTCCTAATTTTAAAATATCTTTTCAAATAATATATTTAACTTTTAAATATTTATACTTAGATTTAAATATAAAATTATAGTTAAATTATGTATATATTGTTCTTTATATTTACTTATGTATTTTAACTATAGTTAAGTATATTTATAAAGTTTAAAATAATTTTAATATAAAATAGAGGTTATTTTCAAAGAAAATCAAAACATCAAAAATCCCTTTGGGATGTCGACATGCCCATATACCCCATGTCGATATAGTGTCAGTTGGTTTCAAAATACAAATTTCAAAAGAAGTGTCTATTCGCCATAACTCTTCATGAATGGTCATGACTGTTGCTCTTCTATAAATAGGGGTCAGTTTCAACGAATTTTCAATCACTTTTTTCTGGTTTTCACTCCTCTTCTTCTTCCACATTTCTTAATACAAAATCATACCATTACTCTGCCGAAATCAACATCGAATCATACTCGATTACTTCTAGTGTGATTCTCCATCATTATCTCTACAAGTTCCAAGTGCTATTCAGAGTTATAGACTTCTTTGTAATCAATCGAGCGAGAAAAGGTGTAATTGTAGCCTTGGAAATCAATTGAGCGAGAGAAGGTGTGATTGTAGCCTTGGAAATCAATTGAGTGAACTTGTTGCCCCGGAAATCAAGTATCTCTACCTAGAGGATTGTTATTTTGGAGGGTGTACCTCGTAACCTTGAAACCGAGGGTTGTAATTGTTGAATTGGCTTTGAAAGGAAATCCGTACTTAGTTGTGCAGGACTGGATGTAGGGTAACTCCGAACCAGTATAAAATCCGGTGTGTTCTTTCCTTTACTGCTTTTACTTTATATTTGCATCTGTGTTTGATTCTATGTTCATATCTGTGTCTAATTAGTGCATACATTGTTAACAAATTAAGATAAACTCAAAAAGATTACTAGATTTCTTAAAACACTATTCACCCCCTCTAGTGTTAATTCTAGCCTTAAGATCCTTAATCCGCATTTCTCACATTTGGTATCAGAGATTTGTTTTCAAAAGTTTCATAATCTGAATTTTGAAAAGTTTTAAAATGGCTATTTTTGAAAAATCTGTTAAAACTAGTTTAGAATTGTTTAAATCATCATTGTTCCATGAGTCTGCATATGAATGTTATTCAAATCCTAGTTATCTACCCAAATTTTATAATGTGCAGGAAAGATGCTTTATGGGTATCAAGGAATCAATCCACAATGGACAATCTGTGCAAATCAAAAGGGATAAGTGGATTCTTGATAGTGGATGCTCTAGACACATGACTGGTAATCCGGATATGCTGAATAATATTATATACATAGACGGAGGACTGGTTAACTTTGGAGACAACTCGAAAGGATACGTGATTGGCATCGGCAAAGTCGGTAACTCTGAAACTCCTATTATTACTAATGTTTTGCTAGTTAAGAATCTGAAACACAATCTGCTAAGTATAAGTCAACTATGCGATAAAGGATATAAAATTAAATTTGAAAAAGATAAATGTCATATTGAAGATAATAACTCAACCATAATATTTGAGGGAACTAGGAAAAAGAATATTTATATTCTTATTATGAAAGTTTCAAATGATAACCTATGTCTTTTGGCAAAAACAAGTGACTCTTGGATTTGGCATAAGAGATTTGAACATTTAAATTTCAAACTCTTATCTAAACTGTCAAAACATGATCTAGTAAGAGGCCTCCCTAAAATGAATTTTAAAGTAGATAGTTTATGTGATGCATGTCAATTAGGAAAGCTTAGAAAAATTTCTTTTAAATTAAAATATATGATTTCAACTTCAAAACCCCTTGAGTTACTTCATCTTGATTTATTTGGTCCATCTCAAATTCAGTCAATAAATCATAGTAAATGTGTTTTTGTAATTGTAGATGATTATTCTAGATTTACATGGACAATATTTTTGAAACATAAAAGTGATACTTTTGATTGTTTTAAGAAGTTTACAAAAAGGATTCAAAATCAATTATCTTTAAAAATTATAACTATTCATAGTGATCATGGTGGTGAATTTGAAAATGAAAAGTTTGAGGAATTCTGCAATAAGAAGGGAATAACTCACAATTTCTCATTTCCAAGAACTCCACAACAAAATGGAGTAGTTGAATGTAAAAATAGAACGATACAAGAGTGTGCGAGAACTATGCTTTCAGATAGTAATTTACCAAAACACTTTTGGGCAGAAGCTGTTTCTACCGCCTGTTATATTTTGAATAGAATTTTAATTAGACCTTTAACTGATAAGACACCTTATGAACTTCTTCATGGAAAGAAACCTAAGGTATCATACTTCAGAATTTTTGTAAGTAAATGTTTTATTTTAAATACAAAAGATAATTTGGATAAATTTGATCCTAAATCCGACAAAGGAATCTTTATCGGATATTCTAATAGAAGTAAAGCTTATAGAGTTTTTAATTTAAAATCTAACTCCATCGAAGAAACAATGCATGTTTCATTTGATGAAAATTTAAAAGATTTTGAAATTACAAATGATGAAGAAGATTTAATTACTCAAAATCAGGAATCAACCGAAATTAATAATGAAATTAATCATCCTAATAAAAGGATTAAACTTTTAAAAGATCATCCTATTGAAAATATAATAGGAGATATGCAATCTATTGTTGCAACTAGAAATCAACTAAGTAAAATGAGTAATGTAGCATTTATATCAACTATTGAACCCAAAAATCCTAAAGAAGCATCAACTGATGATTCATGGATTTTGGCTATGTAAGAAGAATTAAATCAATTCACTAGAAATGAAGTTTGGGAACTTGTTCCTAGACCTGAAGATAAAACTATAATTGGAACTAAATAGGTTTATAAAAATAAAATGAATGAACAAGGTGAGGTCGTTAGAAATAAAGCACGATTAGTCGCCCAAGGTTATTGTCAAGAAGAAGGTATAGATTGTGACGAAACCTTTGCTCCTGTAGCAAGATTAGAAGCTATTAGGATTCTACTTGCTTTCGCAAATCATAATAATTTCAAATTATTTCAAATGGATGTTAAAAGTGCATTTTTAAATGGTTTTGTAAAAGAAGAAGTATATGTTGAACAACCACTACCTTTTGAAGATGAAAATTTACCAAACCATGTGTACAAACTTAAGAAAGCTTTATATGGTCTAAAACAAGCTCTTAGAGCCTGGTATGATAGACTAAGATCTTATTTATTACAATCTAATTTTGAAATTGGTAAAACAGATAATACTCTTTTTATTAAAAGAAATAAAAATGATATTCAACTAGTACAAGTTTACGTAGATGATATCATTTTTGGTTCAACTAACTTCGAAATGAATAAAGGATTTTCTGAAATAATGACAAAAGAGTTTGAGATGAGTCATATGGGTGAATTAAACTTGTTTTTAGGATTACAAATAAAACATTTAGATAATGGTATTTTTATTAGTCAAGTAAAATATGCTAAAGAACTAGTTAATAAATTTGGTTTGACTATTGCGAGTGGAAAACCTACTCCTATGGCAACCAATGAATATCTAAGTAAAGAAGATCTCTCGAAAGATGTAGATCAAAAGTTGTATAGAGGAATGATCGGATCATTGCTCTATATCACTGCTAGTAGACCTGATATCATTCATAGTGTATGTCTTTGTGCAAGATATCAATCTCATCCTAAAGAAACTCACTTAAAAGCTGTAAAACGTATCATAAGATATATTAAACACACCTTTGAGTATGGCTTATTTTATCCTAAAATGATTCATCTGATTTAATATCATACTGTGATGCTGACTATGCTGGATGTAAATCAGACCGAAAAAGTACAAGTGGAACTTGTCACTTTTCGGGACATTCTCTGGTTTCCTGGTTTAGTAAAAAGCAAAATACAGTTTCTCTATCAACAACTGAAGCAGAGTATATTTCTACTGCTTTGGCTTGTTCTCAAGTAATGTATATGCAACAAACACTAAGAGATTTTGGATTAAATATCTCAAAATCGCCAATTTATTGTGATAATACTAGTGCGATAAATTTATCTAAAAATCCTTCTCATCATGCTCGAACTATACATATTGATATTCGACATCATTTTCTTAGAGATAATATATCTAAAGAAGTAATTACTCTCGAATATATAAACTCTGAGAATCAAATCGTTGATATCTTAACAAAACCTTTAAATGAATCTATATTTACTAAATTAAGAAGAGAATTAGGTATTTGTTCTATAACTGAAATATGAAATATAAATAACAAGTATAATTAATAATTAATATGAAAATAAATCATATAGTTAAAATATAAGGACTATATCGACATCCCCTAGGAAGACATGTCGACATGTAACGTTTTTATTGTTTTTTTTAAAATTTCCCACCAAAATTCAAAAATTCAGTTATATATTCTTCTCTATTTCGAATTCTTATTCATTCTCTCTGTTTTCTCTTCATTTTCTATTCTGAAATATATATAATAATGGCATCTTACTCTAAATCAAACTTAAAATCAACTTTCTTATTCCCCTCTCCTACTTCTGGTCCATTCTAATGCTCTACTCTCGCACGTGTAACTAAGTTGGAGGACTCTATGAAGGATACACTTTAGATGTTGACTGAAATTCAAGTGACTCAACTTCGTATGGCGAAAGAGCAAGAGAGGCAAGGCAAGATTCTTAGGAATTTACAAAAATTCCTAATGGATAACCAGGCCAACCCTATCTTGATCGATGAAGACTCTTCACTCAATCAAGAACATGAGGTCAGCGATGAAGAAGAAGAACCAATGGAAGAAACATAAGAGGAGGATCATGATCAAGTAGTATGCGTTGGAGAAGCATGTTTCGACAAAAATGGGAATCTTGTTGAACAACGTGGAAATTTCTGTTTCCACTATCCAAATTGTTCAATTCATAAATCTCCTATGTTCAGAAACACACATTAGTTTCTTTTCTTTCTTTCCGTTGTTATTTGTGTTTTTATGTTTTTCAATCGCAAATGTAAATACAACCATACTCATAGTAAATAAACTCGTGTTTTTATATATGTTAGTACTATCATAGATTCTTAGTTAGGATAGTTAATAGTTTAGGATTATATTTTAGTTAAGTATTTATTATGTATGATAACACTATCATTATAATCACAAGTAATGTAGTCTTAGTTTCAAGGGGAGTTATATAGAGTTATATGTTTTTTGTTGATGACAAAGAGGGATAAGTATAAAATATGATAGTTAGGCATAGATTAAGGGGGAGTTATGTAACGACCCTAAATTTTCGACCAAAGTTAAAATTTTAAATTCATCGTTTCAATAAAAATTTTGAAATTATAAACGATCTCAATTTACGTCCAAATTTTATTTATGACATACGTCTAGTTAGATATGGACATAGAAAAAGTTTCGTGGCAAAATATTACAGTAAAATCCATTCGCGTTTTACTGTATATCAGTCCATATAAAGCTGCGTAAAATTTATCTTCCAAATCCAAATATTTTTACACAGTTATGTTGTAAAAATTATTCTGATCAAGATTATGTAATTCGTTTCGCCTAAAACTGTCATCGCCTGCTCCGTTTAAATTGTTTTGCAAATCGTACAATTTAAGCGGCGTAAATGCAAATTTTATAAAATCATCGTATCGCAATAATCTGTATACCGTTGGAAGCGTCTTGTCGCGCTGATCAAAATGGTATATTAATTTGCACAAATCGGAGTTCGACGTTAAGCGTTGCGCTAATTTTACCGTTCCGGACGGACCGGTTAAGTAAAATGTCAACCCAAATTCTTTAACCGTTTACAAAAGGAAGCTGAAAATAAAAGTCAGCTGATGCATTTATTGGGGAGATGAAGTGTGAAGGGTTGCGTTTAGGGATAATGAAACGTTGGAAACAAGGGGCATTTATTCACGTACTACTTGAAGCAAACAAAACAATTCCCTTCTCATTTTCTACTGTTCCTTCTTTTCATTTCAAACGAATCCAACTTTTCGAGATAAGCTTCAGGTAACGTCTTCCCCTTTTCTTCTTCTTTTTTTTCTTCCTCTTTCTTTCTTTGTTTTGAAATTTAAGGAACACTGCAGATAGTAAATGCATCTATTTTGCCCACCACCAGCACCCAACCACCATACCCGCCTGCTAGCTGCACTTTGCCCACCACCAGCACTCAACCACCTCCAACCCACCCAGACCGCCTACACGAGCCACCGCCTCCCTAGCACACGTTCCCAGCCCAACAACCATTTCTTCCCTGCCGCACCGCCAAATCACCAACCATTCCTTCGCTGCCTTGCACCACCCTTCGCCTGAACCGAGCTCACCCACCCAATCACCACCTCGCGCACTTCCCTGGATCCACTGCCCTCCGCTCAACCACCAGCCCAACTCCGCAACATCCAGTCACCATCGCTACACCCATTTACTTCTCCTCCTTCTGCCGAGCTCCCGCCTGGAACCGAAATTCCCACCAGCCAGGGCCGAAGGCCATACTTTTTCCCTTGACCGATGCATTATTTCTGGCCTCTGACTTTGCCTAGGACACGGCGTGTACACGCGTGTGTGCAGATGGTCGTGTGCGTGCGTATAAATGGAAGAAGTGAGTTGTATGTTGCGTACGTGGGTGGAGGAGGGATGAGCCTGTGATGGTGAAAAGAAAACAAATGCTCGGTGCTGTTTTGTTACTAAAAAAAATGAAATTTGATCGGTATCTGATTTGTTGAGAATTTGAAACAGTACACTGTTGCTGTGGCCTTAGATATTTTACGCAAATATCTGTTTTGGTTGCCAAAAATAGTAACCAATTTTCTTTTCTTGTCGTGTGCAGAAGCAACCGATTGAGCTTCTCGTTGCAGCAGCATTGGTTTTCAGCTTTCGTCTTTTCTCCTTCGTTGGTAAGCGAATCTATAATTTATAAATTATATACAAACGTTCATTGTATTAATATCGTTTTTTTGTGTCGATATTACAGTGTCCGTTGATCGTGCTATACCGACTTCTTTCGTGCTTCTTTTGCTTCGTCGTCAATTTCTTTATCCACGAAAGGTGAATTAATTTTCACGACTATATTCTTATGCTAGTTTGTTTTATTGAATAATTGCTATGTGATTGAATTGAATGTTGATTGCTAGTATAAAGTGACAAATAAATTGCAAGTAAATTTGATATAGGATAGTTAACGAATTTAATTTGGATTATATATGTTAAATTCTGATTTGCTAAACCTGACCCCTTCATATGTTAAATTTGATTAGTTAAATTGACCCTTTTAATTTGTAAGTTAATTGACACGTAGAATTGAAAATTTTCACTTTGGACCTTTGAACGTATATTGAATTAATTGTTGTAGTTGAAATTGAACGACAAGTGAAACCGTAATGTTATAATCTTTAATCTACTTGAAATGATAGAGTAGATTCTAGAAATAGTTATATTAATTCGCGTAAATAACAAACGCGAATTAATACGATTATTTCGGGATTATTTGGAAATTGTTGAATTGTTGTGAATGGATGCTATTGCTTGTTTATTTACTTTGACACCATCCCAGCTATCACACTGCAAGTTCCCTTTGTATGCTTTGATTTTTGAATTGAAATGGAATCGGGTTGAAATGATAAATACCCAAATAACTTTGACTTAGGATAGAAAATTAAATTAAACCCGATTGGTCAATGTTTTGATTTAAATAAAATAAAGTTTTATTTAACTAATAACAAGGTTTGAATAAATTGGAATTTAATTTCGAATGAATGTAAATGTGAATATTTGAATTTGGAACAAATATTAAAGTAGTAATTGACAAAAAGAATATTGTTTAAAATTTAATTATTTAATAATTAAATTTAGAATTATTTGATAATAAATTTTTGAAATTAAGTTTTGAAATTGTTAATAATTAACTTTTGAAATTATTAATAGTTAAGTTGTGAAATTATTAATAACGAAGTTTGAAATAATTAATAATTAAGTTTTGAATTTATTAACAATTAAGTTTGGAATTATTAATGAATGAGTTTGGAATAATTAATAATTAACATTTGAAATTATTGAAAATTTGATGAGATCGAATTCCAAATTAAATTGAATTGAATATCTTTATTAAGAGAAATTGAATTATTGAACATGTGAAACTAAGTTTTAACTAAGTTTTGAAATTGAAAGGAATTTCTTTGATAAGAAATAGAATGCGTTTTGTCAAAACAAATGAAAGACTTGTAATTTAAAGAATTGGATTGGACAAATGAAATTGTAGATAAGTTGTAAACTTTGATAATGAAATCGAACTAAAGACGTAACGTAATGAATTGGGAGTTTAATTGAAATTGTTTAAGGATAAATTTATTTAATGAATATCGAATGAAAGCGATAATTGATTTAAATCGTTTTGAACGTTAAATTTAGTTAAATGATTTTGGAATGAACTTATATACGAAATGCAAGGACTATTTGAATAGTTTAATTGAAACTTTGGAATTGAATTATAGAAATGTTGAAATTGAAATTGGAAAGTTATGAGACGTAATTTTGGAAATTGATTTAGAAAGAATAACGAATTGTCGATTTACGAATTCCAATTTAAATTGAAATTGTTTGGTTTTGAAATATATTAACGACCAATCGGTGTTATAATCACGAAGGTTATTAAAGGAATCGGAATCGGTTTGGGACATACTCACTGTCTAAACCGGAAACCACTTTAATAACTATACGCGAAGTGATGATCCAGAATGAAGTGGTTGGATTGACGAACGTTGATAATTGAAGAAAGTGAACGATAATGGATAGCCTTGACACTTGTGTCAAATTGGAAATGACTAAAACAGGAGCTGTGCCGGGCCAATGGAGGATTAGCTACCTCAAGTGGACACACTTCTTCGTAAACTATTCATTTACATTGTGATTGATTAGTGCGCACCCTTGATTTTGGGAGTGTTGTTTCACGGTGTTGCGGGCGTTGCGGCGTTGCGTTCTCACCAGTCCGGATCAGGCGAACGGTAGTGTCACTACCTTGGGTATTGCCTCATGTGCCTTGTCATACTTGTATTCCATTTATGCGCGACCACTACGATTTTGATTTGTACCTTTAGTATATGGATTACCCTCTGGTGACTTCCGGTTTTGGGGAAACTACGGTCTTGTATATGCTTTTGGGAATAAAAATGTGTTAAGGGTGAAATGGGCCATGACTTAACACTATTTTGATATCTTTATATTATTGATAGACATTATCTACTTATCGTACTCTACTATATATAGATAGTTTATCGGATCCTGAAAGATGCTTATTCCAACCATCTTTGAGTTATTGTTATTTCAAATTTTTAACCATATTATCTGTATAAGAATATATGTCCTGATTCGAGTGTTTGTTTGTGCATATGCTCGGATCAGACTGAGGATTGTTGTTGCTGCTTACTTGGAGCTGAAGACTTGAAGACTATCTTATCTTTATCAGTATTGTTCTTTCCATTTGGACTATTTGGACATCTATGTTGTTGTATTTCTTTTATTGGAGACATTGTTGTATTTACTTAGTAGCTTCATGAACTACTATTATGACATTATTGTAATTCCGCTGCACTATTCTGTTATGTTATATTTTCTGTGATTCTGTGATGACTCTCATTTATATACTTATACTCCATTAATGATTCGTGTTTTGCACTATTTAAGTTGGCATGTGTGGATTATTGTCAATTTAAATGGTCCAAATATACGGGTTGTTACAAGTTATTAGAATTATTAGGATAGAAGTGATATTTTATAAACAAAGGTTGTCATCATAAAAAAGGGGGAGATTGTTAGTCCCTGAGGATTTGGTTTTGATGACAACAACCTTAGAATAGATTATAATATATAAATACTAACATTACAAGTTTAGATATATATGTATATGCAGGATCTAACCATGCAAGTATCAAGAATGAAGACTGTACAGTATAGAGATTCAAGATATAGAGGTAGAAGACTCATGAGTATCAAGATTATCAAGAGTTAAAGATTTCAAGGTTAAGTTTGTTTTATTAGGAATATTTGTTAAAACTCGTAGAAAAGCACTGGCATCTTAATATCCAATTTATTCGTGGAATGGAATCCACTTCGAGCCCATTAAAGGGATGGAACCCTAAGTAGGATGGAACCCACGAAAATCTAGTGGGACATTATTTTGTATCCACTAATTTTAATTCAAATGATTTTACAAAATTATCTTGTTTTCAAAATGATTTCAAAACTTTCCTTTTAAAAGATTCAAAACTCTCTGTCTTGATTTTAAATAATTTTAGCCTCAAAAACATCTTTAATTTCAAAGTCAAATTACTCCTAATTTTAAACTATCTTTTCAAATAATACATTTAACTTTTAAATATTTATACTTAGATTTAAATATAAAATTATAGTTAAATTATGTATATATTGTTCTTTATATTTACTTATGTATTTTAACTATAGTTAAGTATATTTATAAAGTTTAAAATAATTTTAATATAAAATAGAGGTTATTTTCAAAGAAAATCAAAACACCAAAAATCCCTTTGGGATGTCGACATGCCCATATACCCCATGTCGACATAGTGTCAGTTGGTTTCAAAATTCAAATTTCAAAAGAAGTGTCTATTCGCCATAACTCTTCATGAATGGTCATGGTTGTTGCTCTTCTATAAATAGGGGTCAGTTTCAACGAATTTTCAATCACTTTTTTCTAGTTTTCACTCCTCTTCTTCTTCTTCCACATATCTTAATACAAAATCATACCATTACTCTGCCGAAATCAACATCGAATCATACTCGATTACTTCTAGTGTGATTCTCCATCATTATCTCTACAAGATCCAAGCGCTATTCAGAGTTATAGACTTCTTTGTAATCAATCGAGCGAGAAAAGGTGTAATTATAGCCTTGGAAATCAATTGAGCGAGAGAAGGTGTGATTGTAGCCTTGGAAATCAATTGGGTGAATTTGTTGCCCCGGAAATCAAGTATCTCTACCCAAAGGATTGTTATGCTGGAGGGTGTACCTCGTAGCCTTGAAACCGAGGGTTGTAATTGTTGAATTGGCTTTGAAAGGAAATCCGTACTTAGTTGTGTGGGACTAGATGTAGGGTAACTCCGAACCAGTATAAAATCCGGTGTGTTCTTTCCTTTACTGCTTTTACTTTATATTTGCATCTGTGTTTGATTCTGTGTTCATATCTGTGTCTGATTAGTGCATACAGTGTTAACAAATTAAGATAAACTCAAAAAAAATTAACAGATTTCTTAAAACACTATTCACCCCCCTCTAGTGTTAATTCTAGCCTTAAGATCCTTAATCCGCATTTCTCACATAGTGCATAAAGACGAACAACATTCCCGACAAATTTCCAGTGTCGAAAGGTCGAAATGTCGAAAAACGTTCTTCGGTCACATTTTCTATTTTTCTACGAACTACTTAGTTTGGTAAACAGATTTTGAAAATGATTTTACTATCATTATTAATTAATTAAAATGATTTTATTTTCATTATAAAACCTATATATTGAATATTGAAAATTAATTAAATATTCACTAATCAAAGCAATGAAATTCCGGGTCGTTACATTAATTGTCATGTTTCAAATCATTCTAAGATAAACTCTTTCTTTTAAAAAATAAAGGAAAATATTAAATCAATGACATATTCCATGATTTGAAATTTCATATAATTAAAAATTATATCTCTGCTTAAAAAGAAGGAATCTTTTCATAACTGTTTCAAAATGTAACGACCCGTAATTTTACCACTTTGAAAATGAAATATTTAATGTATTTAAATATTCAAATATAGAATTTTCAAACTTAAATAATAATGTTTTATATAATAAATAAGAATGGTGAAATTATTTTTAGAATTGAACAAAGATTTTGGACTTTTACCGTAACATTGACAAAATTGACAAAAGCCGGTTTTCGATAAAATTGAATATACAGTCCAATAATTGTTTTAAAGGATAAATAATTGCTTTTAAAATCATTATATAATTGGTCGATAAAAGTTTGATAACTGTATATATACTTATGTTATAGCGATTGACAAATTTCGTCGTGCATTGACAAAATCAATGTCGTATATTTGCAAATGAATTTTGATATTGTTTTATATTATTTTATAAGTCAAATACTCTCGTTTTAATTATTTAAAGATGATAAGAAATTTATTTTTAAGTTCGGTTTACGTGAATAAATAGTTTAACAAAAACGTCAAAATGTGATCGTAAAACATTTTGTCAAAGATCAACGTTTTGTCGAATAAAAGTTGTCGCAACGTTATTGCACCTTTATGTATATATACATGTAGACATTTTTAAATATGTTAAGTATTAACAAATAACTAATCAAGTTTACTTTTGTTATTTGAGGTTAGAAATTTCTAGAAAATTATTAAGAAAAAGTAAACATAAAAGGACAAAATCATATCAAATCAAATCAAATAAATCTTCACTTTATTTTCTTTATGCATTAAGTGATTAAGACATAAAGTAGTGATATGAAAAAGTGATGGTAAGTGTTAGAAAAGTAAGATAAAGTAAGGATATTTTGGTAATTTTGTAAAGGTTTAATTTTGTAATTCACCACTCCTTACTTTTCCTATAAATACCCATCAATTCTTCTCATTTTCTTCACACTTCTTCTTCTTCTTCATTTTTGAGCTTTCTTTTGCTCATTTATGGCTTCTCTTCTTTAAGAGAGGTAGGATGGTTAAAAATAGTGGAGCGCTTAAGCACCAATCCACTAATTACTCTCTAACCTCTTCTTAATTCACTTCTTCACTTCTTTAAATGGCTTTAGGCCATGAGTATTATGATGGGGAGGCTATGGCCATGAGCTATGGAGGTGGGAGGAAGGTTTGGGTCGAGAGCAAAGTTGAGGAGGAAGGATGGTCATGAACATGTGTTAGTCCATAGGATAGTGGTTTTGATGACAACAACTATAGAAGTGTTATAAAATATATATGTGCAGGAAATCTATATGCAGGTATCAACAAAAGAAGACTATACAGTAAAGAAAACAAAATTGATGAAGACAAAGATCAAGAGTTCAAGATTGAAGACTCATGAGATTCAAGATATTCAAGAGTTCAAGACAAATAATATAGTTAGGTTAGATATTTGTTAAAACTCCTTGAAAGCACTATCATTCTTTTTTATCCAATTTACTCGTGGAATGGAATCCACTTCGTTCTTGTTAAAGGGATGGAACCCTAGTGAGATGGAACTCACGAAATATCTAGTGGAACGGATAGTAGCCCTATTTTGTTATCCACTAATTTTGATTCAAAATGATTTTCAAAATTATCTCTTGTTTTATAAAATAATTTTCAAATATTCCTTTTCAAAAGAAAAACCTTCGTTCACATTTCCAAAAATGTTTTAGCCTCAAAATCATATTTATCATTTTGTTATATTTTGATTTCAAAATTGTCCTTGATATTTTAGCCTCAAAATCTATTTTAATATTATATTTACTTTAGTTTATTTACTTTGATTTTAAATATATTTTAGTATATATACATATATACATTCATAAGTATTTCTACTTCTAAATACCTTCTACAAATACATAGAGTCCATTTGAATAAAGTTGCATATGTTTTAAATCATCATTTTCAAAGTAAAGCAAATCATCACTTTTTACTAGACCATGTCGACATCCTTTTTACTTGTCATGTCGACATACTTCCCGTTACAGCAAAGGTTGTTTTCAAAAGAAGTGTCTATTCGTTTAAA
The DNA here is from genome assembly GCA_030737815.1 of Allium fistulosum. Taxonomy (NCBI): domain Eukaryota; kingdom Viridiplantae; phylum Streptophyta; class Magnoliopsida; order Asparagales; family Amaryllidaceae; genus Allium; species Allium fistulosum. The sequence continues at coordinate 1,045,612,240 of CM060906.1, forward strand.
CCTCTTCGAATGGACACATCCATTCATTCTCTATAAATAGAGACTATTATGGACGTTTTCCAGTAACTACTTTCTTTATTTTTCTCTCCTCTTTACTCTCTTATCTTATTTTCTAATCATCCTATCCATATTCTGCCGAAATCTTAAGTGAATCAAAACCAGAATATCTCTAGTTTGATTCTCTGCCACTCTCTTCAAAGAATCTCAGTGCTTATCAGAGTTATAGATATATTTGTACTCAAAGAAACTTGTGTGGGGTTATAAAGGTGTGATCGTGTCCTTGGAAATCGATCGGGTGAACTTGTGTCCTGTGAATCAAGTGGTTCTATCCAGAGACCTGAGAATCTGGAGGGTGTACCTCGTTGCCTTGGAATCGAGGGATTGTAATCTAGATTATTGTTGAATAGAAAGCCGTACGGGTTGTGCGGGACTGGATGTAGGGTAACACCGAACCAGTATAAAATTCCTGGTGTGTTCTTTCCTTTACTTGCTTTTTATTTATATTTGCATTTGTTTGTGATTCTGTGATTTGATCTGTGATTGTGTATTTGCATTAAGTTAGTTAATTCAATTTAAATCAAAGAAGTTTTAAAGAAATCCTTAAAACACTATTCACCCCCCCTCTAGTGTTAAATAGCCTTAAGATCATCTTCCGCGTCCCTTTCATTTGGTATCAGAGCAAGTTTTTCAAAGTATTCATAACCTGATTTTTGAAAAGTAACAATGGCTACCAACACTGGTATTTCTAGTTCATTTGTAGAGGGTCAGTCCACTGCCAGACCACCACTTTTCAATGGCAGTAACTATGCATATTGGGCATGTAGAATGAAGATATATTTACAATCCATTAGTTTAGAAACATGGAATATGACACAAACTGAATACACTGAGCCCACAACTGATTTTGCTCAATGGACGACCGTTCAAAAAGAAGTGGCTCAAAACAATTCAAAAGCCATGAATATTTTATTTTGTTCACTAGATAGAAATGAATTTAATAGGGTATCTGTTTGTAAAACTGCATATGAAATCTGGAAAACTCTGCAAGTTACTCATGAAGGAACAAGCAAAGTTAAACAGACCAAAATTTCTATTCTTACTAATCAATTTCAATTATTTAAGATGTTGCCTAGTGAATCTATTCCAGATATGTATAGTCGCTTTCAGGATATTGTTCATTCACTAGTATCTCTGGGAAAAGCAATCTCCGAAGAAGATCAAGTCAGGAAAATTCTGAATTCACTCACTCCAGAATGGGATTTAAAGACACTGGCGATTGAAGAAGCAAATAACATCAGTACCTTGAAGATTGATGAATTAATTGGAAATCTGATGTCATATGAAGTTCAAATTCAGGGAAGAAGGGAGAATAAGTCATCAGAAAAAAAGTCCATTGCCTTCAATGCACTAACTGGTGAATCAGACTCTAGTGTTGATGATGAAGAAATAGCCTTCATGACAAGAAACTTTCGAAAATTCTTGAAGTATAGAAAAATGAATAATCACAAGAGAAAAAGTTTTGGAAATAACACTGAATCACTCAACAACATCAAATGCTTCAATTGCAATGAGTTTGGTCATTATCAAAGAGACTGTCCACATCTAGAAAAGCAAACTCCTCAATCAAACAAAGAATATTCAAAGAAAAGAAAGAAAGCATTTGCAGCAACACTGGATGATTCAGATACGTCCTCAAGTGATGATGAACAGAAAACAGAATTGGCAAATATGTGTTTTATGACAACTCAGAATTCAAATAATCAGGATGATATGGAACTCAAACAAGGTACACGTTTACTATTTTAATTGGTTGAAAATTGGTTGCTTAGAATAGTTTATTAGTTAAAGTATATAATTGATTTTATTAACTTAAATTTTTTTAAATATCTTTTAAAAAATTTATAAAATATTATTTTTATATATTTTCTGTATAATATATTTTCAAAATATATTCAGACAATAATCATAATATATATAAGTATATATATATATATATAAATCTTGTACATGCTTGAAATCATTTTTGCAAAATCTGATGTGCATGTCGACATGGCACTTATTGGTAATGTCGACATACCTGTAGCAAATCAGATTTCTAAATTTGAATTCAAAATTCAAATTTCCCTCCACCTTTTCACTAACTCCTATGTTCTGAATAGTTATGACTCTTTGACCAGAGAATCCACCTATTCAACCTCTTTATATCTATCTTCTATCAACACTTATCTCCATCTTCAATTCAAATTCAAAACAACTTTTATCTTCAAACACTCTTATCTCTTCAAAAATGGCATCCACTAGCAACATAGCCGGAATGAGGCTGTCAAGAGCCACCAAAGATCATCTCTACAATAATAGAGATGCCATACTTGCATACATTAATTATGCAACTTATGGAAAAGTTCATTCGGGTAATTTTGCTATTTTTAATGACTTCGCTTCTTATGAAATTGATGCTCTCTTTCAAAACAATGGTATTCTAAGCTTGGTTGACAATAACCAAAATGATTTTGTTTGCTATCCAAACCTTGTCAAAATGTTTTATGCAAATTTAAATCGTGGTTTTTATAATGGAAGGGATGATGAAGTGTGGAGTAGTGTCAAGGGGACACAAATTGTTTTGGATACCAATGTTTTAGGAACCATACTTGAGTGTAAAAGCACCGGTTCCAATCTCTCTTCTTTTGAAATCGAGGAAACCGATCGTGAAACTTTTCACAATATTTTTGAGGAAGAAATGGATTTCAAAAACAAATTTTTTTCGACCAAAAGCTCGTATTGTTAATCTTCTCCTTCAATGCACTATTACTCCGAGATCGGGAAATTACAATAACCCGACTCAAAAAGTGTGTAAGGCTCTTTTTGCAATTTTTGGAAATTATGATATTAATTGGGCACAAGTTATCTTGGATGAATTTCGACACAAAAACTTGGATTCGGGAGAGAATGCATTATATCATGGAATATACCTCACTAGAATTTTTAATTACTTTGGAGTGGATATGAGAGGTGAAGAATTCTTTCCACGAAAAGTGTTTAATCATTCCAATATTTCACTTATGAAAATTCCGCACGTGTTTCAACCATACGAAACACTAACGGAAAAAGAAGCACGATTGGGGTATGAGGAAATGCAAGAAGATGAGGAGGAAGAAGAAGTAGAGGAAGAGGAGGAAGAAGAAGGTGAGGAAGAAGAAGGTGAGGAAGAAGAAGAGGAAGAAAGTGAAGAAACTTCCTTAGAGAGTATTGATTTTCCCACACGACCATCAAACAAGACTCTCCTTCACAATCAACGAGTGATTGTGAAAAATCAAAAAGCTCTCAAACACTCCGTAAACAAAAAATTGGACAAAATGTCCAATACTATGAACAAGTTCTCCTCCAAAGTCAACAAGAAGCTCAATATCTCATCATCTTCATCCTCATCTACTAGTTTCTAGAGTTTACTTTTTGTATATCAATGAAATTTGGTGTATTGAAAGTTGTAACTTTATGTTTTCTTTATGAAATTCATGTACTTCTCTGTTTTAGTATGAAATGAAGCTTATTCTCTGTTTATCTTGTTGTTACTCTTATTTATATCAAGTAATATATATAAATCATATATATATACACTGAAAATGCACTGAAAATTCAAAAATATGATGTGCAAAATCTGCTATGTATGTCGACATACTGAATAGAGGTCATGTCGACATATACTGGTAATATTCTGAATGGACATTTCAATTTGAAATTCAAAATAACTCCTTATGTCTATTCATTTCAAACGACTTTCCTGTCTATTTAAGTCCTATTTTCTTCCAGAAAACTTCTCATAACTTCTCTCTACTCTTATCTACTTATTTCCTTCTTACTTATCATCAAAATGGCTTCATCCTCTTCAAATCTAAGTGATAATCTTGAAGAAACTCTCAAATCCTTCAAAGATATTCTTACTTTTATTCTACGAAATCAGAGGCACTTAGAACTGAGTCAAATGCAGATGATAAAGGAACAAGACAGGCATTTCGATGCACTACGATGGATGATCTCCGCTCTCAACAAAGAGGATCTCCAAGTAAATCCACCGAAGACATTGCTCCAGGACGATGAAGATTGGGAAGTAATCAAAGCGGATCCTATCTTTGGAAAAGAGGGATGGGTTGAAGTTCCACGTAACATTTAACTTGTTTGATTTGGTTTAAAATTGATTTGATTTGAAATACTTGATTTGGTTTGGTTTTAAACATGGTTGATTTATGATAACTTACTATATTGATTATGTAATAAGACATAAATAGGTGTGCTTATGTTTGATTGATTTGTCTACTTATTGTATGCATTTTCTTTTCATTTAACAGTTATGTATATAGTGATATGAATAAAATAATTTGTGGTTACACTTTTTATTCTCATTCTTCTATTACTCATATATCATTCTGAGTATACAATATTTAGCATTGTTATATCTAGTTTCAGTATTATTAATGATAACACTATCATTAATATCATAGATTTAGGGGGAGTTAGTGTCATTTTTTTGTTGATGACAAAGGGGGAGAAGTATAAAATAGGTTAGTTAGGCATAGATTAAGGGGGAGTTATTAGATTTAGGGGGAGTTATAAGGAGAATATAAATATTTTATAAACAAAGGTTGTCATCATCAAAAAGGGGGAGAATGTTAGTCCATAGGATAGTGGTTTTGATGACAACAACTATAGAAGTGTTATAAAATATATATGTGCAGGAAATCTATATGCAGGCATCAACAAAAGAAGACTGTACAGTAAAGAAAACAAAATTGATGAAGACAAAGATCAAGAGTTCAAGATTGAAGACTCATGAGATTCAAGATATTCAAGAGTTCAAGACAAATAATATAGTTAGGTTAGATATTTGTTAAAACTCCTTGAAAGCACTATCATTCTTTTTTATCCAATTTACTCGTGGAATGGGATCCACTTCGTTCTTGTTAAAGGGATGGAACCCTAGTGAGATGGAACTCACGAAATATCTAGTGGAACGGATAGTAGCCCTATTTTGTTATCCACTAATTTTGATTCAAAATGATTTTCAAAATTATCTCTTGTTTTATAAAATAATTTTCAAATATTCCTTTTCAAAAGAAAAACCTTCGTTCACATTTCCAAAAATGTTTTAGCCTCAAAATCATATTTATCATTTTGTTATATTTTGATTTCAAAATTGTCCTTGATATTTTAGCCTCAAAATCTATTTTAATATTATATTTACTTTAGTTTATTTACTTTGATTTTAAATATATTTTAGTATATATACATATATACATTCATAAGTATTTCTACTTCTAAATACCTTCTACAAATACATAGAGTCCATTTGAATAAAGTTGCATATGTTTTAAATCATCATTTTCAAAGTAAAGCAAATCATCACTTTTTACTAGACCATGTCGACATCCTTTTTACTTGTCATGTCGACATACTTCCCGTTACAGCAAAGGTTGTTTTCAAAAGAAGTGTCTATTCGTTTAAACCTCTTCGAATGGACACATCCATTTATTCTCTATAAATAGAGACCGTTATGGACGTTTTCCAGTAACTACTTTCTTTATTTTTCTCTCCTCTTTACTCTCTTATCTTATTTTCTAATCATCCTATCCATATTCTGCCGAAATCTTAAGTGAATCAAAACCAGAATATCTCTAGTTTGATTCTCTGCCACTCTCTTCAAAGAATCTCAGTGCTTATCAGAGTTATAGATATATTTGTACTCAAAGAAACTTGTGTGGGGTTATAAAGGTGTGATCGTGTCCTTGGAAATCGATCGGGTGAACTTGTGTCCTGTGAATCAAGTGGTTCTACCCAGAGACCTGAGAATCTAGAGGGTGTACCTCGTTGCCTTGGAATCGAGGGATTGTAATCTAGATTATTGTTGAATAGAAAGCCGTACGGGTTGTGCGGGACTGGATGTAGGGTAACACCGAACCAGTATAAAATTCCTGGTGTGTTCTTTCCTTTACTTGTTTTTTATTTATATTTGCATTTGTTTGTGATTCTGTGATTTGATCTGTGATTGTGTATTTGCATTAAGTTAGTTAATTCAATTTAAATCAAAGAAGTTTTAAAGAAATCCTTAAAACACTATTCACCCCCCTCTAGTGTTAAATAGCCTTAAGATCATCTTCCGCGTCCCTTTCAACATGGACAAGGTGGTGGAGTTGTTTACGGATGCATTAGTGAAGTATATGTTAGTTTAGTGAAGTGTGGTTGGATAAGAATGCTGGTAGGAAGTTAATCAATTTGGTTAAAGGTGAGTACTCATTTTTGAATTAACTGATAATTCCAAGTTTAATAATACGAAAGTTAAATATCTTAGATGATTAATATGTTTGATAACTTGGATGCAAAGTTGGTTGTTTACATGATTGTTAATATAGATGATTACTTGGTTTGATAAATGATAAGAGAAATGGTTAGAAATTAACCATAGTTAATTAAACGAGAATTTAAATCTATATAAATATGTGTACGGAGTTTATTTAGCCTCTTAATAGTTTTAAAATATAAAAAATGTTTGAAAATGAACATTATAATAATATGATATTCTGAAATGGGTTAAAAGTGAATAAGTGATTTAATATTGGAAAAATATTGGTGTAAATGTTTGAAAATGATTAATAATGTTTTATAAATATATGAAAGTGTTTTGGTGAAGTTTGAAAGGTAAATGAAAATTTAGTCAAAAACAGGCGCGTCGCGTAACGATAGTTCGCGATTTTGCACCATAAAAGTTAAACGAGTATATGAAGTGGAATATAGCTTAGAATTCTTCGTGATAAGAATTTTTTGAACTATTATGTCCATATCTTTCCAACAAAGAAATAAACTCAAGATTTCATTAAGTATATTTTGAAATATGTCCAAAATAATTTTCTAAAAATATCGCGGTTTTGCAGTGCGGAATCCAAGAAGGAATTTTTTTATAAATGATATTTTTTAAATGATTAAAAATATGAAATAAATTTGATAAATCTATTAAAATGGTTTGAAAAATATTTGAATTGGAAAATAAGAATTTTCAAATATTAAAAAAAGTTGTTTTAATCAAATAAGCTGTTTTAGCACTTTTTGCAGCACTTCTCTGCTACTGTTTCTATAACTTTTGAAATAAAGATTTAAACTTAACGATTCTTTCTAGAATAATTTATAAATGTTTTTAAATGAATAATTAAGTGTTTTAAAGATAATTTGAAAGTTTTATACTTCTTTTAGAAAGAGTTTAAATAAATGGTTATTATAACACTTAAACAATATAATAGAAACCATTTCCTTGAATGTAATAACAAATTGAGTATGCGAAAACGACTAGTACATCTGTCCCGCTTGTGAGATCTAAACGGTAAAACAAGGTGTGTAACTAAGGTTAGGAATGGAGCAACCTGTGCCTTGAAATTACCCGACCTTTGTTTTCTCTTTTAGACGAGGGGTGGAACAAATCAAAAGGAACGCTCGGATGCTCTAAAAAGGTTTTCCCAAAGTAAAAAGTGAAGAGCTTTCCAAGAGTTAAACAAGGATTTGAATAAAATGGTTTTGGATTTGTTGTAATGATGTTTTACATAACATCATTTTTAACCCATTTAAATGAGGATTTGGAAATAGAAAATCTTTATTAAAGATTTAAAAGTGATTTTAAATAAGATGACTTGGTATTTCCCAAGATTAAAGAGGAGTTTTAAGTGAAAGATTTAAAGAAATAATGTTGAAATGTTTTCCTAAGTAGAAGAGAAAATAATTTGGAATTATTCCAAGATTTAAGAAAGGTTTAAATAAACCAAATAATTTGATAAATGAGGCTTAATGATTCCATATACTCTTGAAAAAAAATGGAATAAATTGAAAACAATATATCTAAGAAAGATATTTGATTTAAATAAAAGATGAAGTAATTGATTGATGATTGATATACATATATGAACTAAACATCTTTTTATCGATAATTGGTTTCGAAGGAATCGGGGTCGGATTTGGGTGACTCCTATCCGAAAACCACTTCGAACCAGCGTATACATTCGAAAGTGAAGAGTGTTGAAGATGATGATTGTTGAAGACCGGAGATCTTCATTAGCGGAAGGACTGCTTGTTGACATTCTCTAGATAGCTCCCAATATAGAGACATTTATAGTAGTGGTTCTATCTTATTTTGAAATCTTCGGATTGCAAGGACTACTCGCTACTAATGGAAGTAGGAGGAGTGCCTTCGATTTTGTTCCGTCCCAGAACGAACTTGTATGAATAAGTGTCTGACAGTGCATTTTTGATCATATAAATTGATCTCTATCAACGTATTATCTACTTGGTGGTAGAGAAGGCAACTTCTCTTAACTTAACACCCTTTCCTTAAACGTACGAGCTCAGGAGGTATACGTTGGTAGAAATCAGTTGTGTGATTAAGGAATGGCAATGTGGCATTCAAAGTGGAACCTGTTATGATCAAAGCGTGGTTTTTTATGAAAAGCGTGGCTTTTTCTAAGTTGAGCATAACTTCACTCCCAAGCCTCACATCTCGGAAATGATATGGGAACTATGTTACATATTTCAGGCTTAGTATGACGAGGGTGGCGTATGATCCCTCAAGGTGACTGGTGGCGTATGATCTAAATCCAAGGTGTCCAGATGGGACCTTTATTGTATGGTATAGTGGCTTGCGAGTCCTTTAATGAGAAGCCACCGGATATCAAGAAGTGTGGCAATACGAGGAATAGTGGTGTGAGTCCTTGCATGAAAAACCATCGGGTTCCGGTTGCTATGCGTGGTTATCGAGGTTCCATATCATGTTGGAAATCCAATTCTGATACGAGCTTTACGGTTTTGATTGTATTCCAAAAATAGTTGTAATGACTTGCAAACATTTCAGCTACCCCTTTTGGTATCATATATTCCATGTGGTATATTCCATTGACCCAGTCCGGATATATTTCCTTAGACTTAGTCCGAGTATTTATACCTTATTTGAATAAGTTTATTTGAAAGATGTTTTCCAAAAGAATGTCATTAAAGATAATATCAAATTATTTTGGTAATAAAACTGTTTTGGTTATTATAAGGTAAAAACCCGTCAATAGTTATGTGTGGGAATAGTCTTATGAGACACCCTTCTTTTCAAAGGTTTTGATAACATCGTCATGAGCAATACATTTAAAATTTCGAGTATCTCATGTTGGTTTATCAAGCCTGAGCCGGGTAGTTTTAATACTCTGGTCAGATTCGAGTAGTTTTAGGATTGGCTGAAGAAGCTTGGAGTTTCCAGAGGAGAGTTGGAGATATTCATCATCGTATGGACGTATTCTATTATCCACTGCATCTATTGCATTTGTTTTGTTGGCATCTGTAAGGGAAGGTGTTATAACTGTCCAGGCTGAATCTAGGTTAGACTCTGATATATGTTTTAAAATTTTCCACTATAAAGATTATTGTTGAAATAATATATGTTATTCCATTCGTGTGAGATTCTTTTTTTCTATTATGTTCTATCTTTATTTTTCTTTCTACCCTTAATGATCCGCTTGTTCATGCAATTTGAGTTAGACATGTGCGGTTTATGTCGATTAAAATGGTACGGAAAAACGGTAATTACATTTGGTGTAACGACCTACTTTTTTGGACGGTTTAAATCGACACACATGCCAACTCAAACCATTCAAAAGGGAATATTGCTATGGGGTAAATAAGAAAAAGCAGAGAAAGAAAGGAAACAAGCACAGAATCACACAGCGTAATGACAAAATATAATAATCAAATAAACAGTTCATGAAGCCGTTTTACAAAAAAAACATTTGATTACACTTTTACACTACAGATTAGAGTTACATACAATGGGAATAAATAATTAAATGCAGCAGAATAACATGATGCAATGGTATGAATATAATAAATAGTAATAGTACAAATCTTCGTCTTCGTCCTCCAAAAAGCAGTCTTCGATACATTGAAAAGTTCAGACTGACCCGAGCGAATTGAAAAGACAGAACACTCGAGTCAGAGCTAAAAGATCTTACGTAAGTTAAATCAACAGTAAATAAATATGAGTGTAACGGCATCAGAGATGTTTACGGATTTTGACATCTCCTATCCAGTGTCAAACATGAGTGCAATAACTTGAGATGTTCGGGATTTCCATCTCCTAAGGATCCGTTAAACTATCTACATACATAGTACAATACGTTATTATAATAGTGTCTACAGTAAAGTAAAGTATTAAAATAGTGTTAAGCGTTACCCATATCCCCCATAACACATTTTTATATATTCCCATAGTCTATACAGTATCGTAATTCCACCATAAACTGGAGGGCTATCAGAGGGCACTCCATAGGTATGGTACAAACCAAACTCATATAAGGCACGATAGGGCATGTGAACACGACACTCGAGGCAATGCTAGGGTAGGACTCTACCGTTTTGCAGAACCGAGCTGGTGGTAACGCGTAGCAGCTACTACCGCCCACCTTGAAACACACTCCCATATTCAAAATCGAGGGATGGCTACCAAATCATCACAAAGTCATAATATGGTATCGAAGAAGTATGTCCGATCGGAGGAATGACCTCACTTGGTCCAGGTATAGCTCCTGTTTTAGTCGCATCTAAGCTGACTCATGGGAGTCAGGGCTACGTAAATACCTCATACAGAATCGTTCGTTAAACCATCCTACTTCACTCCGGAATCTCCACCACATACACAGTTGTTAAAGTGGTTTTCGGTATTGGCAGAGAGTATGACAATATCTGATCCCGGTCTCTTTAACAACCAAACGCTTATTTCACACCGGATGGTTCTTTTAAATTTTAAAAAACAATTCATAATTGATATCAAAATATCATATTCTCAAAACCATATCGCTTTCGAAATCATATTCACTTTCGAAATCATATCATTTTTGAAATCATATTACTTTCGAAACCATTTTCACAAAATAGGTTAACTCTCATTTCAAAATCATAATATTTACTCAAATATGACATTTCATTAGCAAATATTATTTCAAATCCCAACTTAAGTTATAACATCATTTAACCATATTCACTTTAAAATCAAGGATTTAAATATAAACACTTACACTTTACACAATCTAAAATTTTGAAAATAGTTTAGATAGTTATAAATAGTATAAAAGGTTTAATAGTATAAAATAGTTAAAATAGTTAAAATAATGTAAAATAGTTTAAAAATAGCTTAACGTAGTTTAGGTGGATTTAAGATAGTTTAAAATTAATTTAAAATAGATTAAATAGATTTAAAATAGATTACATAGCTTTAAAATAGATTAAATAGATTAAAAATAGATTAAATAAATTTTAAAATAGATTAAATATATTTCAAAGTTATATTCGAACATTCTCAATAACTCAATTTCGATAAAATTCATTTATATTAGACAAATTAACTTTGAAATTCCAATTTAAATCCTTTAACAATCCATTAAATCAATTCCAATTTCAACATTAACGCTTGGATTTTCGAAAATAATTCAGTTTATATAAATCAAATTCTATTTCAAAATATCATTTAACTAAATTCAAAATTTAAAGATTTAAAATCAATTAATTTAACCAATCTAGTGTCCGTATATAATTTTCTACCCTATGGTCAAGTAATACGGATATTTATCATTTCAATCCGCAATTATTTTTAAATTTAAGGGTATATATCATTTCAACCCGCAATCCCAAATTAACTTTCAGATGCATGAAATCGCTTGAGTCTATCATTTCAAATCATAACGATTTCCCTTAATCTATCAGATCATTCGAGTATGTATCATTTCAACCCATAGGGAACTTGCAGTGTTATAACAATATAAAATATAACATCCAGTCATCCAGCATCAACAATCAAAAAATCATCACAACCATCATCCAAATCAACCAATAAACATCAATAGATAACTGATTATCATTAACAGGTATTAAATTGACAATTAAATTCAATTTTAAATTAAACGATGATTAAATGCAACAAAGGTCATATTTAACTGGAATGACAATTTAAACATACCAAACATCAACCAATCAATTTCTAATTACATCATAAATTTAATTTAACTAACATAAGATAATTTAGTAATTGTGAGTGGGTTAAAACACTCACCTTTTGATTTCAAATCGATTTGAAATCCAAAATAAGGTCCAAAATTCAATAGTCTTAGAATTTGTCCAAACTAGTTTCATAATGCTCGGAATTTTGATACAATCCCAGCGGAGAAAACTGTGGGTCAATCCGATTATGTATGTAAAAGTTACGATGATTAGAACATTTGAAAAAGAAAATTAAAGTAAAGTAAAATAAAAAAGAGGAATACCTCACTCATCTTCCACGTCACCATTGTATAGTAACCCTAGCAAACACGTGCGACCTCTCGATCGAACGAAACCTGGCCGCCACTGTTCAACAAATTTTTGCACCGCCCCTGACCAACTACGGCCAGATCCACGCCGCCCACGCCTTGCGCTCAACCAGGCGCACCTACAGCCAAAGCCACAAACGCTCCGGCTCCATGAATTTGCCGCCGTTGCGACCCAAATTCCGGCCATGCTTCATCGAATCCAGGCGCCCCAAGACGGCTTTAGGACAAACCAACCATATGGATGCGAGCTGCTAATCACTCTCTTCGCAACGGCGCCTTTCGATCGTCGATCGGATGACGATCCGCCGTTGGATCGAAAACCCTAGGAATGGACGATCGAGAATAAATCACTGATTTCAAGACAAACGGTGATTCGATTGCAAAAATGAATTACACCAATTGATTACGCTCATCGAGAGCTTTGAACCGGTATATAATATGTCATAGTTTTGAGGAGTTTGATTTTTTAAATTGATTTGGACAATTGAATTTTGATTTGGGATTTAGGTTTTTCAGCCATTGAGAAATAGGAGATAGTTAGGGAGAATTGTACGTACTGTAATGAGAATATGAGTAGCAATTAGGGTTTATAACAGCCTATATATAGGTAGATATGAATTATAAGTGAATGGACTAGATTGGATTGATCGAAACGACTACGAGACCCAAAAAGCTCGTTCTGACCACGAAACAAAACTAGGTCTGTAACAACCCTGGTTTTAGTGATTACCTGAGAATATTAAATTATAACGGAGGTTATAATTTAATAGTAGAAATTAGTAATAAATGAAGAATTTAATTGTTTATTGGGAATAAACAATATATTTGAGAATAAAATGAGGAAAATAAAGTTTTGGAAACTTTATTAAGATGGTTTGAGATGATAAAATGGGAAAATGTGTTTTATTTGGAGTTAATGCAATAATTTTGTAAATTATTGCTATTTACTTCTTTTAATGATTTTTTTAAAAAGAAGTAATTAATTTTAAGACGAGATATAATTAAAATAATGATGGAATTGAGTTTAAAAATATAATTTAAGTGAAAAATTATATTTGTAAAATGGGTTATAAAATTTTATTACACAAAAATGTGATTTTTGTGTAATTTATAATGTTAATTACAATGAGATTTGTAATTAAAAATGTAAAATTGTTATTTATTTTAAATATAGAGAAATATGTTAATAAAATGTTTTAATAATATAAATAATCTTTTATTTTGAGTGTAAAACATTTTATTAGCATGAATATAAATTTTTGTAATTTTTAGGTATGGAATGAAGTTTAAATTTATGATTGAAATTGTAAGTATGCTTTGTAAATGTAATTAGTGGCTAAATTATAAAGAAAAGCTAATTTATTTTATTAGCTTGGGCTAAAGCCCATATCCACTATCATTAACCTGTAATTAAGAAAATAAATGAGAAAGAAGAAGTATTACCTGTACGCACTCTTCTCAGCCTCTTCTCACAGCTTCCAAAAAAAAAGAATAATAGCTGAAACCCTCTTTACCTTCTCAAACCAACGCTTAAATTTATCAATACAAAATGAAGATTGATGATTTAAAATGTTAATTCAAGAGTAAAAACTCAGGTAATCTCTATTCTAAAACCATTCTCCTCATCAAAATCAAGTTTTTGGAGTGGTATCGGTTAATTTTGTCTCTGGTTCCTGCATGTTGTTTCTCAAGTTTGTACAGGTATTAGGGGTCTGTTCTTGGCTAAAAGCTCTCATATTTGGCTCTAATCCGAATTATGGTTGATTGTTGCAGCAAGGTGAGTGTATAACTCACAAACTCTAGCTCTCTGTATGATCAAAATGTTATAATCTGTGAATTTTTGAAACCTGTACGAATTATATTTGCTCTGTGTTTGAAGCTGAAATAAAATTAGCCATAACCTTTTCGTTTTTAATCAGAATTTGATAATTTTGGATGTTCTGGAAAGCACAAATCATGTAATACAACTTTTATGCATTGAGTTTTCTGTAATTTTGAGGTTAGCTATGTCAAAACTGAATTTTTCTACTGCTAACCCGAGAGCAAAATCTATATTTGCTCTTTGTTTGAACCTAAAATAAAATTAGCCATAACTTTATTAATCGGAATTTGATAATTTTGGATGTTCCAGAAAGCACAAATCATGTACTACAACTTTTATGCATTGAGTTTTTTGTAATTTTTAGGTTAGCTATGTCAAAATTGAATTTTTCTACTGCTAACCCAAGAGCAAAATCTATATTTGCTCTATGGTTGAAGCTGAAATAAAATTAGCCATAACTTTCTCGTTTTTAATCGGAATTTGATAATTTTGGATGTTACGGAAAGCACAAATCATGTACTACAACTTATGTATTGAGTTTTCTGTAATTTTGAGGTTAGCTATGTCAAAATTGAATTTTTCTACTGCTAACCCGAGAACAAAATCTATATTTTCTCTGTGTTTGAAGCTGAAATAAAATTAGCCATAACTTTCTCGTTTTTAATCGGAATTTGATAATTTTGGAAATTATGGAAAGCAAAAATCATGTTTTTTTCTATTGCTATCCCGAGAGCAAAACCAATATTTGCTTTGTGTTTGAATGTGAAACGAAATTGGCCATAACTTCTTCGTTTCTTACCCGAATTTGATAACTTTTCGATGTTCCAGAAAGCACAAATGATGTACTACAACTTTCATGTTTTGAGTTTTCTTAAATTTTGATGTTAGTTTGGTCAAAAATGCATTTTATTGTAGCTATCCCGAGACCAAAATGACAGAGGTATTGCAATTAAGACCCCTGAACTATTTTTATCCTAACCTTTTCATTTCTTATCCAAATTCAATAATCTTAAATGTTCCGAAAAGCACAAACTTTGTACTAAAAGTTTTGTGTTTTATGTTTCTTGAAATTTTGAAGTTTGCTTAGTCAAAACTGTGTTTGTTTGTCGCTGTTCCGAGAGCAAAATGACAGCAATAACAATTATTGACCTGAGGAGTGTATTAGCTTATTTTTGATCTCATTCTTATTCGATTTTAATGATTGTTTTTGAGATGTTTTGAGAGCTATGATGCCTATCAATATGCTAGCTATATTTGGAGAATTTGAAATTCAAATTTAAATAGAATTTGAATTGATTTTGGGTTAAATTTCAATTGAATTCGTATTGAACTCAAGATATCGGTCTTGAGTTATCTTTCTTGTTTTTCATTGTTTTCAAGCACGGTTTTCACTAAACCATTTTTTGAAGTTATTTTTGAAATAATTGGAAATTTCAAATTTTTATTATTATATAGTATTTTAAAATTATTTTTCTAATATAAAATCTATTTATTTCCTATAATAAAGGAATTTCAAATATTGGTTTTATTAATCTTTTTGGGAAAAAAGTTTAAAAGCTTGTTTTCTCTAGTAAACTATTTTATATATAAAACATACACTTTTACACTATTCGAACGTATGAGAAAGAGAATTAAATGATTTAGTAAAACATGTGGTATGGGACATGTGCGTTTACTATTTTGGTTAATTTCGGACTTCTACGATCGAAGCTATTTGAGATTAATGATTTTGAGATGTTTTGCCATTTTATGGCATATTTTGAGTTTTATAATTCCTATTTGTTGGAATTATTTAAGATGGCCAAGATTTGGCAAGTATTATGGTTTGAGATCTCTTATGTAGGAGTATGGTCGATGAGAACCATCATGATGTTTTATTTACTTGCCAATGATATAAGGCAAGTCTTGAGTATATGATTTCATATTTTGAGATTTATGCTTTATGAGGAACCATTACGATGTTTTCACTTGTCACGGAGATGAGAAAAGTTACGATGCCATTTAATACTTGTAGATGAGATGGGACGAGTATGGTGTCTCTTTATCACTTGCCAATGAGATGAGGCGAGATATGATTTTTTTTGAGCTTATGATGTTCCTAGTGTGGCATCGACTAGCGGCTAGTAAACCGCTAAGTGCGAACGTGTGGTATGGGACACACGTTAACACTTTCGGGTTCCTATCTGTGAGTTTGTGACACATTCATGATGTTTACCTAGCAGAACTGCTTTGAGAGGTGTTAGCGACCTTGTCATGAGGACGAACTGCTTTGGGAGGTGTTAGCGACCTTGTTAGGGCTGACAAAACGGCTTGGAAAGGTGTCAGCGACCTTGTCATGAGGACGAACTGCTTTGGGAGATGTTAGCGACCTTGTCTAAGCCTTCGGCTATCTGAGTTTAGCACGTGCAGCATTGCTTAGGCATTGTAATCAGGGATCTGGCCAATCCGGGTTTTCTGAGTTTTGAGTTTGCTGTTTTTGGCGCATTAGTGTTAAGATTTTCTGAGTTTTGAACATGCATCGAATTCTTTATTGAGTTGAGATGTTATGAGTTTGAATTCGTATCGAGTTCCATGAGCTTTTAAGATTGAGATGTATGTGTGAGATTTAGCCGTCTTGGCTTACTTATGAGTTTGAGATCTCACATTTTTATGGAGTTATCTTGTGTTGCTTTCATGACTTCTATTTGTGATTGAGATCAGTTTTCTCCTTTTTGGAGTAATGGTTCATCGAACCATTTGAGTTTTGCTTGATTTTTATACGAGTTGATTTGAGTTCATTATGGGTTATCGCCGATGATATGAGGCACTTGTGTTAATTTGAGTATTGAGTTTGAGTTACCTCTTTCGAGGTATTTAGTCACTTAGGTAGCGTTTGTTACTTAAGTATTGAGCTATGAGTTATCTAATCCTTCTCCTCATTCGAGAAGAAGTATCACTATATCCACTCTGCTTCCTATTATCGATATTGACTGATTTGTGTAGCTAGACTGACCCGTGTATTTATACTCGGGTCCGACCGAGTTGTTTCAGGTATCATCTATTGTGCTTAGCTTGCAGTTGATGTTGGACATTAGCTTATCTATCGCTTGAGTAGTTTACTTCTTCCGCATACTCTGATGTATTTACATTTGATTCGATGTTTATGGTGTGGTCGAGTACCACCTTTATTGTATTCATATTGTATTGTACTAAACATGTATCAGTGTATATGTATATATATGATGTTGATTACTGTTATGTGATGTGCTTTACATTTAGTTATTGTATTTTGTTCTGATAGATCCGTTAGCCACATATAGTTTTGGAGTAAGCATTTACTGGGTATGTCGATCCACTTTAATCGAAATGAAAAATTATATTGCATTTATCGACGTATTCGGTAGATGTTTAAGACAAAATTATAGATGGTCGCCCTTAACCAGCCCTATTCTGCACTTTAGTAGACGGAATTACTTGTTAATTCTCTTTGCTAAGGTGGGTCTCGGGGTGGTGCGTCACAAGATCATCTCATGTATCAAAATAGATGTTTTTGATATTTCTAAATTCAATGGAATAGGTTTCAAGTCCTAATTCCATCGTATTAAGAAGTTAGCTTTAAAATCTGCTTATTTCAAATTGAATTCAATTAAATTGATTTCTACGCGTTTCAAGGCCATACGATCAAACGACAAGTCCGATCGCTACGAAACTTGAAATTCTATAATAATTCACCGTTACGGATCTGATGAAACTAGTTTCGTCAAAATTCGAGTCAGTGGCCAAAATGGCTATTTTCACGTTAATTAAATAAATTAATATTAAATAAATTAAATCACTTTTTAATTTCAGATTTAATAACTAACAGTTTTATCACTTTTGACTACTTAGACATTTACAAAAATTCAAAACAAATTTACATATCAATTCAGTGTTGAATAATACACTAATTGCAGTGTTCAGTTTCAACTGCAATTAAATCCAATTAATTATAATTTAATTCCAATAAATAATTTTAATTTGATTTCAATCTTTTTTTATTCAATCAATCATTACTCTATAGACATAGTTAACATTGGTTTATATTTTATTACATTAATATTCTCTAATTATCATCTTTTACCATATTAATTTCAATATTCCAATTATATTGAATTTTTGTCGATTTTCACATTAAATAAAATTTTAGATCCCAATAAATTAACTCATCTTGGTTTCAATCTTTTTATTAAATCAATTATTGCCTTATGCATATAACTGACTTTTATGTACATTTTATTACATTCACCTTTTACAGTTATCGTCTTAACTCACATTAACGTAACATTTAATTACATTTATTTGTAATCGATTAATTAAATTGGCAACAACTAACAATTGTCACCTTTTCTACATTTAATAACATTTGTAAGTTTGTTATCTACACACAAATATCATAACTACTTACATAACACTAATTTCATCCAATTATAATTTATTTCATATTATTTCATTAATTAATACCACATTTAAATTATCAATTATTCTTTTGATCCAATTATCAATTTATACACACCTTATTACAATTAATTTACAATTTATAACCAATTATAACTTTTTAATCATTTCAATTAATTGGAGTTACCTTAAAATAGTTAGCAATTACCTTAAATGAATACTATTCAATTTTATTCTAGTTATTTCTTATTATTAAATCTTAATTTTTTTTCTTTTTTCACAACAACAAACACCAAACTTATTTAATATAAATATTTTAATTCATCGAAAATTACGCGTCGTTACATTTGGTATCAAAGCTTAGGTTGAACAAACACCTAGGCTTTGTTGTGGTAAGACTCGTCAGAGATAGGGTTTGTAATACCCTAGGATGAGTAACTCATTATAGATAGGGTTAGTAATACCCTAGAATGAGTTTGAGAGTATTATATATGAGCGTGTATTTATTAGTAACTAACAATATATTTTGTGTTGATTTATCTGTTGAGTGATTTATGGATCCTGATTGATGCGCCTGATCTCCGTTATCGATGAGGGTTCCTAAAAATTTACACAAGGCGAACCGACACACTAATTTTGAAAAATTTGGGTAAATGAAATAATACCTAAGCTTATGTATTATTTATAAAGAAATAATTTTGAAAATGGTATAGTTATTAATAGTGTGTTAGCTTGTAATTAGGGAATGATAACCTTTAAGTATTATCATCCGATGATTTAACAAACACCTTGTGAATTAGGTTTCATGATTTGACTATAAGATGTTTGATAATAATACTGGGTTAAGATAAATGAATTAATATAAGATAATAAATTAGCATGTCTTATAAAAAATGAGGTATTTTACAAAGATAAGATAATTTTATAAAAGGTTGATATGGAAGATATGAAAATTTAATTGTGATTAAAAGAAAGCAAGTTAATAAAAGATGAATTTATAAAATAGATTTTATAAACAAAGTAATCTCTAAAGGATTTTGAAAATAATAATGGTGTTATTTCAAATAAAAAGAAGTATTTTATGATAACTAGTTTGAGTGGCTCGAAAATAAACTAAAAATGGGCAAGAGATGTGTTCGGATGGTAAACACTTTCCTTAAGTATTACTCTTCTTGTTAAATGGATATGTGATACTATTGGTAGTACCCAGTTCCTTGGTATGGTTTTGGAGTTACTCGATCTATATAATTTTGTTAAGTTAAAGAGATAATGTGAATCGTTAATTGATAAATTGATTAGTAATCCTTATAAAAGTTTTTAAGCCAAAGATAAATTGGGATCACCAATTGATAAGATAAAGCAGAATTTCTGATGATTTTTAACAGTCAAAATTACTGACTCATACCTAACTCAGAGCTAAGAAATTGATGAAATTTTTTGATAAAAGATTGTGAAATATGTTGAGTAAATGAAATTAGATAAGTATAATTTATAAATATGATTTATATATGAAAAGGATTTAAAAGCTAAGAATTTGATAATTTAAATAAGAGTAGTTTTAAAATTTGTTTTTTAAAGCTAGAAAAATAATAGTAGTATTAAATAAGAAATAAGTTGTATAACTTATGAATTTAAGATAATAGTAAATTACAACAAAGTTTAAATTTGTTAAACAGATGGATTTAAGTAAAATCAATTTGAAATTTGGGATTTGTAAATACTCTGAGGATGTAAAGGTATATTGGAACAACCCGAGGTTTCGTATCAAGTGATCATCGTCATTAGATGATTAAATCGGTAGCTAATTTCTATTAGAATTTTTAATCGGTTGAGATTCTTTTGAAAGTTTGTAAAGGAGATATGTAGACTTTAAAATTTTAAGATGGTTGGCCATATTTCTTTAGTTGCTTTGTTGTGTTAATTACCAAAAATTAATGTCGTTCCCTTATACAAGTAAATCAACCCGCCCCCTTTTTATTCATTTTCGTAACCCTAAAACTAAATCAAAACTAACGAAAATGGCGGTCTCGTATCTTCGTTCTCCTGGCGATTTAGGGCTTCGAGATTTTCGAATTGACGTTGCTTGAAGGGGTTTGCCGTGCTCGTCTTCTCTTCGATAGAGGTGAGTGACTCCTCACTCACATCTAATTCAGATTCTTGTTAAATTCTGGCTTGTTCAATTTCATGATTTTTGTTGTTTGCTTATTTGATACTCATGGCTTTGAACTTGCTGGTCCTTTGTTAACTACGGTCATTTTGATTTTTGTTGACTTCTGCTTAGTGCACAATACTATTCTAGGCCATTCGATCCTAGTTTGAATGTTCGAGATGGTTACTGTCTTCGAGATGGTTGTTGTCTTGTTCCAATTCGTATGTATTTTGCTTGAGTTCATTTGCTACCATGGGGTTGAAACGATTCCAAATGTTGATTTCTTTGGCCAACAACGGTTTTAATTTCTGACATTTTTGTGACTTCGTTGATTTGAAGGGATTTCTAGACTTTGACATGTCTGTTCAAAACTGCTGCCTGATTTTATTTCAACAATTAATGCTTTGAAATCTTGATGTTTTACTTCACTGTATGGATGATTTCAATGGTAGGAATTGGTTCGTGTTGCCAATTCAATATATTGGAGTTGCAGTACATTGGCTCTATTCAGTTTGTACTTGAGATCTTTGGGTTAAATTTACTTGTTTACGTGAATCTGATTTATGTTGTACTTAAGTAGGGCTTTGACTTGTTATCTGATGCTTGAGTCTTTGCCTTTCTGATTTCTATTTGCATACTGCTGCTTTTTCTTTTTGGAATTGAACTTCGATTTTGGGCTTCATTGTATTACTGATTTTGAATCTTGATGGTTGCTTGTGCCTATGCCTTGACTTCGAGCACTGTCTTTGTCAGGTACATGTGGTACTAATTTGATCTTGTTCATTTGGTTATTCACTTGAACGTGTGTCCATTTCGTAGTCTGTTGCCTTGACCATCTGGTTGAGGCTATAGCTTGTTACAATTGGGGTCTTATTCTTGTTCATGTAGTTTGTACTTGTTTGGTTTGAGTTTTGCCTTCATGTGTTTGGCGTCCGTCAATTTTGCATTTTAAAAATTTATTTCTTGATTCTGAGTTCATCTCTGGTGCATTTAAGTTGGTATCTGGACTTGATCGTGTATCTTTGCACATTTAGTTACATTTGTACACTTGGTCGAAACTGGTCCTTGACGCTCATTTGAACTATGCATTCGTTGTTGCCATATCTTGGCTCCTGCCTATGATCATGTGCAGTTGAGTTTGGGTTGCCTTTGAGTTGCAGACCTGTATCATGCCTGTTGTCATGTAGTTTCATGAATTTTGTTATAGCCTTTGTATGTTGCTGATATTGGTTGAACTGTAGATAACTTTGTGTATCTTTGTTGACATCTACCTATACTTTGATCTACAGTTTGAAAACTCCTCTGTCGGGATCATACCATTCGCTGTTATGTTGCCTAGTAGAGTGGTTCGTCACTGTAGTGTTTCTGATCTTGTTTAGTCTTGTTTTGAGTTGTTTTGTAGTGGCGAGGCAGTACACGCGTGCGTGTACTGCAGCCCTAGCAGGATTGATAGATTTAGTTGATATTTCGATTGTTAAATTGTTTCGTTGGTTCAATTCAATATTTTGAAGTTGTATTTTGAAATGGTTCAGTTGATTTGAGTTGGATCCGTTGGCTTTTGGATTCATTGATTTTCTGAGTATTCACTACAAGAAAACTGATTTTTTGTAGCGCCCAAAAACCGCCACTACGTATTTTTAGTGGCGTTCCGATAATCGTTACGAGAAAACATGCCACTAAAAATCCTCGAGTATTAGTTTCACTTTTTTAAACGCCACCAAATTTGTTTTTTTGATAGCATTTTTATAACGCCATAGAATTCCTTTTTTGTAGCGCCTATTTACCGCCACCGAAAAGGTTTTCTCCTCCATGATACTTTTTTATGGCGTTATCTAAATTTTTTGTAGCGCTTGTTTAACGCCACCGAAAGGGTTTTCTCCTCCACGTTACCTTTTCATGGCGTTATATACATTTTTTGTAGCGCTTAATAAACGCCAACATAAGTGTACTTGAGTTTTTAATCACTCTTTTGTAGCGACATTTTAACACTACCAAAATAAATAATATCCAGTAGCATTTGTTTCCCTCCACCTGCTACTCCAGATTTACCCCTGATCTAGCATCCAATTATATAATAACAGAATACGCAAGCACATACACTTTTGAACACAATATATTAAACAACTACAAAATACGTATACGCATTGAAGATCCACAAGATACATAGACATTCATACATCCACATACATAGGTGTCGACAAAAAGCTACCCGTACACATACACAACCAAACTACCATAAGTGTCATAACCGTACATATACATCTGAAATAAACGTCTGAAATAACCAAAGTACCGAGCAAAACCTGAACCACCATAAAAACCTGAACTACCTGTCATTGCTGATGTCTTCAAAACCTGAACTACCTGTCAACAAAGATCAGAACAAAAGAGTGAGAAAACAAAACCTGAACTTAAAACTGCTTAAATAAGCAATGTACTGAAACAAAACATATGGACGACAATCGACCACTTCTCTGCACTGCCACAACACTCAACTACCTTGCCACAATGCGGTAGCGAGGCATGGGATCCATGGTCTATATCGGCTATATAGTATTTATGTAAGTAAATGGGTCATTTCAGGTTTAAATATTATATATTTTACCCAACCAAGATGCACTGGCGCTTTTGAAGAACTTGTGTACGATTACATAAGACTTGAAGGACCACCATCAAGGAATTACTATCTGAAAAGGTAAGCTCATTTTCTTATGACAACTGCGAAAATTACTAGGACGTGATCAATTGAGTAATGCGATGATGGATAATGGTTGACAGCTTATATATACTGCAGTTAAAACTGTCTAAATTATTCAACATTTCAGACAAACCAAATTAGTATACGGTAAATATTAATTGATATACAGTTTTTGAGGGTGGAAAAGGCACTTGAATTATATATGTTAATAATATAAATTAATAATATAAATTACTCATTAAAGAAGTAAATTACCTATTAAGTTTCCATTCTCCTTTGATCGTCCCAAGAAGTAAAACAGGATCAACATATGTTCTCCATTGACTTTGCGATAAGAATGCATCACTGCCTTGCTACAATACAGATCACCTTTCTGCCACAATCCATACATTGCTGCTGCAAAACTCTGTGCCATACACCCCCTTACATTTCAGACACTGTCATTTTGACTTCATTACAATTTCTGTGCAACCGTGCACTTGGCATCCGTCTTCATCCCCACTTACCACTTGCAATCATTCACTTCACTTCCATTTCAACATATCCATACCACTGCCTGAGTAATTTCCCGCTATATCTTGCAAACACCCACTACGACAACTTCAATTTCCCACTACAACTTCTCTCTGCATCATCAACACTGCCCCCAAAACAAAACTTCAAACTGCATTCACAAAGCCACCACAGTCAAGAGCAAATTCTTCATTCAATAACTCACCATCTTCATATCATCCACCAAAACAAACAACATTGCGACAACAGTGAGCTGCTTTCCTTCATTCACTTCATTTTCTACCTCACACCTTACATATCTGCTTCACATATACAACTCCATATACAACTGAAACTCCACTGCACCCTGCCTTGCATCATACATCTTCATCTTGTTAACCACTCATACAACCTCTTACAAACTTGCTTACAACCTCTTACAAACTTACTGTCCATCCTTGTCGACTCCATCATACATCAATCACCCCTACTGTGCAAAATATCACGCCAAACTGCAGTTCTCCCACACTTCACCTCTACTTCTCCGGCCACTTTCACAACTTATCCCCTTCAAACCAGACTCCTACACAAACTGTCGCGTACTTCGTCAAACACAAATCACATCCCCTCTAAAACATCACCTGTCTCTACTTCCTTGCATCACCAAAGTTCACAAAAACCAGCAAAGCCACTTCCACTCTCACATAACATACAACAGTCTCTTTCCAACCACAGACCACTTGCAACATAATCAACGTACAACCACATCGCCATCCTGCTTTCTGCCCACAATAACTGTCATACAAATCCAACCCGAAACTCAGCGAACGACCAACCTACACACTCCCTAAATCCACTCTTCACCGCAACCCTCTGCAGCAATTAAACAACAGAACTTCAACTACGATCATCCACATTTGTCGGCACTTCAACCAAGTCGAATTCCAACGTGAGCATAAAACAACCACCAACAAACATCATCATCCCCACCTTACATTGCCATTACAAACTACTTCTCCTCCACCAGATTTTGCGGTTAGTGTTGATACAATGTTCCATAAATACATCTTTGTATTAACTATGGCAAACGGGTGGCTAGTACATCTTAAAAAAAAACAAAACAAAACAAACCAAAAGACTGTAGGTATGCACGTTCATACTGTCAATGCCAGAATTTGTCTATCATGTTTTATTTGCATACGGGAAAAAAGCTAAAGTAAAACTAAAATGTGAAGTGTAGCACTAAAAACTTACATCACTACCGTTAGGGTATTGTGAAATCTAGTTTAATATACATATGCGACCTTATAATATTTATTTAAGTATGGGTAAATTACCTATTAAGAGGCTTCATTTTCAGTACACCTAATAAAATTATTATAGCATTACTTAATGCAGGTAAACGATACCGTAGCAGATTGCCAGAACCAAATAAAACATTATAATGCTAATAACTGAAATTCATAAATCCAGTCAACTGAAACATTGTAAACACATCAACATAAAAATTAAAAAGACCAAAAGTTTGAAAAAAGCTTTGGCTTAAGACACTGGAATATATAATAAACAGTTAACTGCTTTTACCTTTGCATTCAGCCATCCTTTCTTTGAAACACTTTACACTCTCCTCAAGCTCAGCAAGCTTCATACCATTCAATAGAACCAACTCATTGTACTCGTCAAATTTCACTAACCACTCAGATTCAAAGGCTAGAACCATTTCCCCTGCTATCAGATTCATCTCTTCCTCTTTCACAAACTTCATCTTCTCTATCTCTTTCAAAGTAAGCACCAAACCGCCCAGCCCAACAACATCATGATACAGAAACGCGTCCACTCCTGGGCACATCTTCTTATACTCATCAAACTTTACCAATAAGTTTATCAAACCTTAAAAAAATTAAGTTTTCCTGTAATCAGTTATCCATCCAAAAACAGAGGATATATATTGGATGTGAACTCAGTAAACCAATTCTCAGTAAATCAAAACTGAAAGCAACTGTAATAACAAATTCTGAGGAAACCAATTATTATACGTAAGAAAATAAATACCTAGGCTTCTAAGCAACTGATACATTAGAGCTTCTATTAACAAAATCTAAATCTAGTAATGAAACTCTAAATAATTTTTTCTACTATAAGTTATTAGTTTCCTTATTAACAACAATAATCCATCATTAAGAACAAAAGTTAAAATCAATACGTAGGTTGAGTCGGTCAATCGAAAAGCTCGCCAATGCTGGTGAGATGATGATTTAGCTTTCCAAGTGTAATTTCCAGTAGTTCGTAGCCAAATAGATAGTCGAAAATAAATTTAGGTTTTCGTATTCATCAGCAGATCGATGATAAAGAGGGAAGATTTGGAAGATGAAGTCGAGGGATTTTGTGATGACGAAGACGGGTGATTTAGAAACTGAGAAAGATAGGTTATAAGGAGCGGCCATGGAATTTCAGTGATGTGAAAAAAAAATTAAGTGTTTAAAAGAGAAAAGGAGCGGCCACGTAAAATTTTAGGAAAAATTTCATGAAAATTTGGCGGAAACCAATTGACCACGTTTATTTGTTCATTTTTATGACTTAACTTCACAAACAGTTGCATAAGCCTTGAAATGCTACCAACAAATGCAACTAAAAATCAAATTTCTTATAGTGATTTCATAGACTGTATTGGCGAGGCAGTACACGTTGGCGTGTACTGCAGCCAATCAGCATTGATCTTTTGAAATTGACATTTCAATTGTTTAAATTGATTAGGATTGCTGAATTGTTGTTTAACACTGTTTAGTGTTATATCTGCCGTTATCTGATTCTTTTATCGAGGAGTCGGATATACGGGATTTCTGTGACTGTCGTCTATTTGATATTTGATTATTACTGCTTCTGTGCATTAATAACTGAGTTTGAATTAGACTGACCCGTGTATTATTTTCTTTTGAATTTAATACTCGGGTCAGACCCGAGTTATTTCAGGTTGTAGATTTCCTACTTTGAGTTGCTGTTTGGGCTATGAAGACTTTTTATATCTTCTGAAGTAGTTTTCGTCGTTTTGTAGAAGTCGTGTCATTGTATAGGATGATATGTATTCATGTATATTAGTTGATAATGTACTTGTATATATAACTTCCAGAGTCGACAGTTGTAGTTGTATCATATGTATTGTGTCAACTATATTGTAACTGACATCAGTTATATATATATATATATATATATATGAGACTTTTTGTTTTATCTGTGTTCCGCATTTATATTATCTGTGTTATTATTATATCTAATGTCCTAAACTATTATGAACCATCGTAGTTTGTTTTATACTGATAATTGGGTATGTCGATGGGAGTAAATAAATAAGATAAAAAAATGAAAAGTATATACCACTCCTATCGAGGTAACCAATATTAGCGTAAGGCCAACTACGGATGGCCGCTCCTATCCAGCCTTATTCTTCGTAATAATAGACAGTATTTCTTTTAATACTCTTTGTTATTATGAGCATAGAGGTGGGGCATCACAGTTGGTATCAGAGCTTGGGGTTTATGGACATAATATAAAACATAACTTAGATGGAACATATGTTACAACTATTGGTCGATGCTTTATTGTGCTTTGAGTCAAAACTAAAGTTTTGAAATTTGGATGAAATTTTTAAATATCTTTATTTAAAAATAAAAGTGAAACTGTGTTTTGTTGATTTGATTGATTTGGGTACTATTTATCAGAGTGCGCAGTGAAAATAGTGAAACTGTCTTCGCTGAGTACAATTGATAATCTTTTTGATTTAAAAATCGAAATACGAAATTGAAAAAAAAATTCAATTGCTGTTTACATAGCTGTGTTTATTTTATTTCTTTGAGGATTTCGAATCTGAATTGAGGATTCGAAGCGATTGCAGTTATGCGATTTTGTTGAGATTTTTGCTGGGTTTCTTTTATACTAATCATTATTGATTAGATTTTTGCTGTTTCAAATTATCTTCATTGAAGATAATAGAGTAATTTCTTTGTTTATATCGTAGTGTGCGTGCAAATATGAATTGCACGTTACTGCATTAATTTTACGTTGAACCGATGTTTGGTTATGAAACGTATTTTGTTGCCGTTATTTTTATAACGGGATTATTTTTACACCAATGCTAAATTTTTGAAGCACGGTGTTTTGTGGCATTTTTGATGAATGAAAATTCACTGATATTACATTTTGATGTAAATTATTTTGATGTTTAAAAATTACTGTCGCTTTGGCTTCAGTAACCGTCAAATTTTTAAAGTGGGTTTTCAAGCGGTTATTCCGCAATGCTGATTTTGAGATTCGTTTCACGGTGTTTTGGGAAGTACAATTTCCTTTTCGAAATTGTTACTAATGTTGCTGCTTTAATCACGTGGTTGAAAAATCATTTTTAAAGGAAAATTGTTTTACAAAATTTTTTAACAGTTCGCGCTTTCAAAAGAATGATGAAGCGACTTAAGCGATTCAGCAAAATCGAGGACTATGACCCCTTTCTTTTACTGATTCGCTTAACTTCGGACTTGTTCAGTTGAGAATGTGAATTGTTATTTTTATAAAATAAATAAAATTGTTTTCGGGAATTTTACAGTTTGCGATTTCAAAAGGATGAGGAAGCAATTTAAACGTTTCAGCAAAATCGAGGATTATGACCCCTTTCTTTTACTGATTCGCTTAATTCCGGACTTGTCCGTTTGAGAATGTAAATTGTATTTTTACAAAATACACAATTTTGCACTTTCAAGGAAACGATGAAGAGAATCAAACGATTTAGTAAAACACGTGGTATGGGACATGTGCGTTTGCTATTTCGGTTAATTCCGGACTCGTTAATTGAAATATTTGATGTTTTGATAATTTTGATGAATTTGCACTTTCAAGAAAACGATGAAGAGAATTAAACGATTTAGTAAAACTCGTGGTTATGGGACATGTGTGTTTGCTATTTGGTTAATTCCGGACTCGTTAATTGAAATATTTGATGCTTTCGTGTGCTTTCGAGCCACTATGATGGACCTTCGGGTCATATGAGGACCTTCGGGTCAAATACCAGTACTAGACCTTTGGGTCACTCTGCAGACCTTCGGGTCAATCTGATGGGCGCCAAAATTATGTGAGTACTTGGTAGGCTTCGGCCATTTGTTGATGCACGTGCGGCGAATTAAAAACTCGCCATCTGATGGGATCGATCCAAGCTTTTATGTTGATTTTCTAGTCTTCTTAATTGATTTGTAGATATTTGTTGTTTCCAATTATCTGCAGGTAATTGGATATTTGTTGATATGAGTTCTGATTATCATTTTTGATAATCGGATATTTGTTGTTTCTAATTATCGCTTGTGATAATTGGATATTTGTTGATATGAGTTCTGATTATCGTTTTTGATAATAGGATATTTGTTGTTTCTAATTATCGCTTGTGATAATTAGATATTTGTTGATATGAGTTTTGATTATCGCTTTAGATAATTAAATATTTGCTGATTTGAGATTTAATTATCGCCTTTGATAATTAAATATTTGCTGATTTGAGATTTAATTATCACGTTTGATAATTAAATATTTGCTGATTTGAGGTTTAATTATCGCTTTTGATAATTTAATATTTGCTGATTTGAGATTTAATTATCGCTTTTGATAATTAAATATTTGCTGATTTGAGGTTTAATTATCGCTTTTGATAATTTAATATTTGCTGATTTGAGATTTAATTATCGCTTTTGATAATTAAACATTTGCTGATTTGAGGTTTAATTATCGCTTTTGATAATTTAATATTTGCTGATTTGAGATTTAATTATCGCTTTTGATAATTAAATATTTGCTGATTTGAGGTTTAATTATCGCTTTTGATAATTTAATATTTGCTGATTTGAGATTTAATTATCGCTTTTGATTATTAAATATTTGCTGATTTGAGGTTTAATTATCGCTTTTGATAATTGAATAATTGTTGATTTGAGATTTGATTATCATTTTTGATAATCGAATATTTGTTGATTTGAGATTTAATTATCGCTTTTGATAATTAAATATTTGCTGATTTGAGATTTAATTATCGCTTTTGATAATTAAATATTTGATGATTTGAGATTTGATTATCGTTTTTGATAATCGAATATTTGTTGATTTGAGATTTGATTTTCGTCTTTAATAATCGACTATTGGTTGATTGCTAATTTCGCTGATTATGAGATTTTCTAGTCTCCAATTGATTCTAGAGTATGCTGATTTTATTGAATCGCTGTTTTCTATCTATTTCTGTTAATAGTTATAGTTTGTTGATTATGGAATTTGTGTTTTCTAGTTAATTGTTGGATAACTAGATATTTGCAGTTTGCGAATTGTGATTTGTGTTTCATAATTATCTTTGTTGATAATTAAATTTTGTTGTTTTCTAATTATCGTATTAATAATTAGATATTGCTGTTTTGTGATTTATGTATTCTAATTATTTATTGATAATTAGATATTGCTAATAATTGTATTTATTCAGTTTTGTTGTTTTCTGATTATCTATTGATAATTAGATTTTGTTGAGAAATTGTGAATTTCTTTCATGAAATTAAAAGATTTCTTTGGCGTTTGAATTTTCGACCTTTATTTTTCTAGCTTAACCAGTTTATGTTAGAAGAATAATTGTTATTGACGACCTTAATTATGAAAATTGTGGGGATGCAATTTTTATAAGGAGGGGAGTCTGTAACAACCCGAGGTTTCGTATCAAGTGATCATCGTCATTAGATGATTAAATCGGTAGCTAATTTCTGTTAGAATTTTTAATCGGTTGAGATTCTTTTGAAAGTTTGTAAAGGAGATATGTAGACTTTAAAAATTTAAGATGGTTGGCCATATTTCTTTAGTTGCTTTGTTGTGTTAATTACCAAGAATTAATGTCGTTCCCTTATACAAGTAAATCAACCCGCCCCCTTTTTATTCATTTTCGTAACCCCAAAACTAAATCAAAACTAACGAAAATGGCGGTCTCGTATCTTCGTTCTCCTGGTGATTTAGAGCTTCGAGATTTTCGAATTGACATCGCTTGAAGGGGTTTGCCGTGCTCGTCTTCTCTTCGATAGAGGTGAGTGACTCCTCACTCACATCTAATTCAGATTCTTGTTAAATTCTGGCTTGTTCAATTTCGTGATTTTTGTTGTTTGCTTATTTGATACTCATGGCTTTGAACTTGCTGGTCCTTTGTTGACTACGGTCATTTTGATTTTTGTTGACTTCTGCTTAGTCCACAATACTATTCTAGGCCATTCGATCCTAGTTTGAATGTTCGAGATGGTTACTATCTTCGAGATGGTTGCTGTCTTGTTCCAATTCGTATGTATTTTGCTTGAGTTCATTTGCTACCATGGGGTTGAAATGATTCCAAATGTTGATTTCTTTGGCCAATAGTGGTTTTAATTTCTGACATTTTTGTGACTTTGTTTATTTGAAGGGATTTCTAGACTTTGGCATGTCTGTTCAAAACTATTGCCTGATTTTATTTCAACAATTAATGCTTTGAAATCTTGATGTTGTACTTCATTGTATGGATGATTTCACTGGTAGGAATTGGTTCGTGTTGCCAATTCAATATATTGGAGTTGCAGTGCATTGGCTCTATTCAGTTTGTACTTGAGATCTTTGGGTTAAATTTACTTGTTTACTTGAATCTGATTTATGTTGTACTTAAGTAGGGCTTTGACTTGTTATCTGATGCTTGAGTCTTTGCCTTTATGATCTCTATTTTCATACTGCTGCTTTTTCTTTTTGGAATTGAACTTCGATTTTGGGCTTCATTGTATTACTGATTTTGAATCTTGATGGTTGCTTGTGCCTATGCCTTGACTTCGAGCACTGTCTTTGTCAGGTACATATGGTACTAATTTGATCTTGTTCATTTGGTTATTCACTTGAACGTGTGTCCATTTCATAGTCTGTTGCCTTGACCATCTGGTTGAGGCTGTAGCTTGTTACAATTGGGGTCTTATTCTTGTTCATGTAGTTTGTACTTGTTTGGTTTGAGTTTTGCCTTCATGTGTTTGGCGTCCGTCAATTTTGCATTTTAAAAATGTATTTCTTGATTCTGAGTTCATCTCTGGTGCATTTAAGTTGGTATCTGGACTTGATTGTGTATCTTTGCACATTTAGTTACATTTGTACACTTGGTCGAAACTGGTCCTTGACGCTCATTTGAACTATGCATTCGTTGTTGCCATATCTTGGCTCCTGCCTATGATCATGTGCAGTTGAGTTTGGGTTGCCTTTGAGTTGCAGACCTGTATCATGCCTGTTGTCATGTAGTTTCATGAATTTTGTTATAGCCTTTGTATGTTGCTGATATTGGTTGAACTGTAGATAACTTTGTGTATCTTTGTTGACATCTGCCTATACTTTGATCTACAGCTTGAAAACTCCTCTGTCTGGATCATACCATTCGTTGTTATGTTGCCTAGTAGAGTTGTTCATCACTGTAGTGTTTCTGATCTTGTTTAGTCTTGTTTTGAGTTGTTTTGAAGTGGCGAGGCAGTACACGCATGCGTGTACTGCAGCCCTAGCAGGATTGACAGATTTAGTTGATATTTCAATTGTTAAATTGTTTCGTTGGTTCAATTCAATATTTTGAAGTTGTATTTTGAAATGGTTCAGTTGATTTGAGTTGGATCCGTTGGCTTTTGGATTCATTGATTTTCTGAGTATTTCATAGACTGTATTGGCGAGGCAGTTCACGTTGGCGTGTACTGCAGCCAATCAGCATTGATGTTTTTAAATTGACATTTCAATTGTTTAAATTGATTAGGATTGCTGAATTGTTGTTTAACACTATTTAGTGTTATATCTGCCGTTATCTGATTCTTTTATCGAGGAGTCGGATATACGGGATTTCTGTGACTGTCGTCTATTTGATATTTGATTATTACTGCTTCTGTGCATTAATAACTGAGTTTGAATTAGACTGACCCGTGTATTATTTTCTTTTGAATTTAATACTCGGGTCAGACCCAAGTTATTTCAGGTTGTAGATTTCCTGCTTTGAGTTGTTGTTTGGGCTATGAAGACTTTTTATATCTTCTGAAGTAGTTTTCATCGTTTTGTAGAAGTCGTGTCATTGTATAGGATGATATGTATTCATGAATATTAGTTGATAATGTACTTGTATATATAACTTCCAGAGTCGACAGTTGTAGTAGTATCATATGTATTGTGGCAACTATATTGTAACTGACATCAGTTATATATATATATATGAGACTTTTTGTTTTATCTGTGTTCCGCATTTATATTATCTGTGTTATTATTATATCTAATGTCCTAAACTATTATGAACCATCGTAGTTTGTTTTATACTGATAATTGGGTATGTCGATGGGAGTAAATAAATAAGATAAAAAAATGAAAAGTATATACCACTCCTATCGAGGTAACCAATATTAGCGTAAGGCCAACTACGGATGGCCGCTCCTATCCAGCCTTATTCTTCGTAATAATAGACAGTATTTCTTTTAATATTCTTTGTTATTATGAGCATAGAGGTGGGGCGTCACATATATCATACAAATATAGATTTAAGTCACGAACTATTTATACACTTAAGTTAAATAATGACTCTTTAAAAAGATAAATATAACCTGAAAAATGTTTTCTAGCATAAATTAAGAATTCGGACTTAAAAGTGATTGATTTGCATAAGTTGTAAGATATAATAAACTTAAATAATAGTTTTACGAAATGATTCATAAATAATATTAGTATTAAAGGAAATATACTAAGTAAAAATGATTGTGAACAAAATTTTTTTTTATAATAAAGATAAATTATCCATTGAGTGAAAAATGGTTCCTTTGGAATATTTTCCTTTGGAATATTTTCCTTTAATAAAAATATTTGGAAATAAATAATTAAATGGATTATATAAAGAAACATCTTTATGAAATGTTTGAACTTAAGATAAAAGTTTTTATGAAAAGTTTTTGACAGTTAATAAATACATATGTTATATGTAGATCATTTCATTACATGAATTTGATCTAAGATTCGAGTACGGAACATTAAGGTGTTTACACCAATCCGAAAACGGATTTATCCCTCGATTCTTGACGGTGAACATTGATCAGGGTTTGTGGTTAGGTACTTGAGTTTTCTATCACAGTTAAGTGATATGCATGGAAAGCAAAGGTTTATGATCTAAAAGCCAGATTAGAGTTTGCACTAGAGGATTAGGGGATCGATACTAGTTTGAAAGAAAAATTGTGAATTCGAATAAGAGATCAAATCATATATTGCATATGGATAGTCTATGTATATCCTAAAGAATTAAGATTAAAGATAAATATTTTTGGTAAATACTTTTGGGGTTTGTTTTGGGGTAATTTCGGGGACGAAACTCTTTTAAAGGGGGAAGTCTACAACGACCCATAATTTTACCACTTTGAAAATGAAATATTTAATGTATTTAAATATTCAAATATAGAATTTTCAAACTTAAATAATCATTTTTATATTATAAATAAGAATGGTGAACTTATTTTTAGAATTGAATAAAGATTTTGGACTTTTACCGTAACATCGACAAAATTGACAAAAGCCGGTTTTTGATAAAATTGAATATACAGTCTAATAATTGTTTTAAGGATAAATAATTGCTTTTAAAATCATTATATAATTGGTCAATTAAAGTTTGATAACTGTATATATACTGATGTTATAGTGATTGACAAATTTTGTCGCGCATTGACAAAATCAATGTCGTATATTTGCAAATGAATTTTGATACTATTTTATATTACTTTATAAGTCAAATACAATCGTTTCAATTATTTGAAGATGATAAGAAATTTATTTTTAAGTTTGGTTTAAATGAATAAATAGTTTAACAAAAACGTCAAAATGTGACCGTAAAACATTATATCGAAAATCAACGTTTTGTCGAATAAAAGTTGCAACAACGTTGTTTCACCTTTATGTACATATACATGTACACATTTTTAAATATGTTAAGTATTAACAATTAACTAATTAAGTTTACTTTTGCTAATTAAGGTTAGAAATTTCTAGCAAATTATTAAGAAAAAGTAAACATAAAAGGAAAAAATCATGTCAAATCAAATCAAATAAATCTTTACTTTATTTTCTTTATGAATTAAGTGATTAAGACATAAAGTAGTGACATGATAAAGTGAAGGTAAGTATTGAAAAAGTAAGATAAAGTAAGAATATTTTGGTAATTTTGTAATTCACTACTCCTTACTTTTCCTATAAATACCCATCCATTCTTCTTATTTTCTTCACACTTCTCATTCTTCTTCTTCTTCATTTTTGAGCTTTCTTTTCCTCATTAATAACTTCTCTTCTTTAAGAGAGGTAGGCGGGTTAAAAATAGTGGAGTGCTTAAGCACCAGTCCACTACTTACTCTCTAATCTCTTCTTTATTCACTTATTCACTTCTTTAAATGGCCTTAGGCCATGAATATTATGATGGGGAGGCTATGGCCATGGGCTATGGAGGTGGGAGGAAGGTTTGGGTCGAGAGCAAAGTGGAGGAGGAAGGATGGCCGTGAGCATAGGCAAGGTGGTGGAGTTGTTTATGGATGTATTAGTGAAGTATATGTTAGTTTAGTGAAGTGTGGTTGGATAAAAATGTTGGTATAAAGTTAATCAATTTGGTTAAAGTTGAGTACTCATTTTTGAATTAACTAATAATTTCAAGTTTATGGATGTATTTAGCCTCTTAATGGTTTTAAAATATAAAAAAAAGTTTGGGAACGAATATTATAATAATATGATAATCTGAAATGGGTTAAAAGTGAATAAGTGATTTAATATGAAAAAATATTAGTTTAAATGTTTGAAAATGATTTATAATGTTTTATAAACATATAAAAGTGTTTTGGTGAAGTTTGAAAGGTAAATGAAAATTTAGTCAAAAACAGGCGCGTCGCGTAAGTAGTTCGCGATTTCGCGCTATAAAAGTTAAACAAGTATACGAAGTGGAATATAGCTCGAAATTTTTCGAGATAAGAATTTTCTAAACTATTATATCCATATCTTTCCAACAAAGAAAGATAATCAAGATTTCATTAAGTAGATTTTGAAATATGTCCAAAACAATTTTCTAAAAACGTCGCGGTTTTGAAGTTCGGAATCCAAGAACGAATTTCTTTATAAATGATATTTATTAAATGATTAAAAATATGAAATAAATTTGATATATCTATTAAAATGGTTTGAAAAATATTTGAATTAGAAAATAATAATTTTTCAAACATTAAAAAAAGTTGTTTTAATCAAATAAGCTATTTTAAGCACATTTCGCAGCACTTTTCTACTGCAGTTTCTATAACTTTTGAAATATAGATTTAAACTTAACATTTCTAGAAGTATTTATAAATGTTTTTAAATTAATAATTAAGTGTTTTATAGATAAACTAGAATTTTTATAATTCTTTTAGAAAGAGTTTAAATAAATGGTTATTATAACACTTAAACAATATAATAGAAATCATTTCCTTGAATGTAATAACAAATTGAGTATGCAGAAACGGCTAGTACATCTGTCCCGCTTGTGAGATTTAAATGGTAAAACAATGTGTGTAACCAAGGTTAGGAATGGAGCAATCAGTGACTTGAACTTACCTGGCCTTTATTTTCTTTTTTAGATGAGGGGCGGAACAAATCAAAAGGAAAGCCCGAATGCTCTAAAAAGGTTTTCCCAAATTAAAAAGTGAAGAGTTTTCCAAGAGTTAAATAAGGATTTGAATAAAATGGTTTTGGGTTTGTTGTAACGATGTTTTACATAACATCATTTTTAACCCGTTTAAATGAGGATTTGGAAATAGAAATCTTTATTAAAGGTTTAAACGTGATTTTAAATAAGATGACTTGGAATTTCCTAAGATTAAAGAGGAGTTTTAAATGAAAGATTTAATAAATAATGTTGAAATGTTTTCCTAAGTAGAAGAGAAAATAATTTGGAATTATTCCAAGCTTTAAGAAAGGTTTAAATAAACCAAATGATTTGATAAATGAGGCTTAATGATTCCATATACTCTTGAAAAGAAAATGGAATAAATTGAAAAGAATATATCTTAGAAAGATATTTGATTTAATTAAAAAATGAAGTAATTGATTGATAATTTATATCTATATATGAACTAAACATCTTTTCATCGATAATCGGTTTCGAAGGAACCGGGGTCGAATTTGGGTAAATCCTATCCGAATACCACTTCGAACCAATGTATACGTTCGACAGTGAAGACGTGTTGAAGATGATGATTATTGAAGGCCAAAGATTTTCATTAGCAGAAGGACTGCTTGTTGACATTCTCCAGGTAGCTCCCAATATAGAGACATTTATAGCAGTGGTTCTATCGTATTTTGAAATCTTCGGATTGCAAGGACTACTCGTTACTAATAGCAGTAGGAGTGCCTTCGGTTTTGTTTAGTCCCGGAATGAATTTGTATGGATGAGTGTTTGATAGTGTATTTTTGATCACATAAATTGATATCTATCAACGTATTATCTGCTTGGTGGCGGAGAAGGCAACTTCTCTTAACTTAACACCCTTTCCTGAGACATATGAGCTCAAGAGTTATACGTTGGTAGAAATCAGTTGTGTGATTAAGGAATGACAATGTGGCATTCAAAGTGGAACCTATTATGATCAAAGCATGGTTTTGTATGAAAAGTGTGGCTTTGTCTAAGTTGAGCGTAACCTCACTCCCAAGCCTCACATCTCGAAAATGATACGGGAAATATGTTACATATTTCAGGTTTAGTATGACGAGGGTGGCGTATGATCCCTCAAGATGACTGGTGGCGTATGATCTAGGTCGCCATGGTGTCCAAACGGGACCCTTATTATATGGTATAATGGCGTGTGAGTC
Organism: Allium fistulosum; assembly: GCA_030737815.1. NCBI lineage: Eukaryota > Viridiplantae > Streptophyta > Magnoliopsida > Asparagales > Amaryllidaceae > Allium > Allium fistulosum. Next base: position 1,045,650,060 of record CM060906.1, read on the forward strand.
TTTGCATGAGAAGCCATTGGATATCAAGAAGTGTGGAAATATGAGGAATAGTGGTGTGTGAGTCCTTGCACGAAAAACCATCGGGTTCTGGTTGTTATGCATGGTTATCGAGGTTCCCTATCACGTTGGAAATCTAACATCAATACGTGCTTTACGGTTTTGATTGTATTCCAAAAATGGATGTAATGACTTGCAAACTTTTCAGCTACCCCATTTGGTATCATATATTCCGTCTGGTATATTCTGTTGACCCAGCCTGGATATATTCCCTTACACTTAATCCGGGTATTGATACCTTATTTGAATAAGTTTATTTGAAAGATGTTTTTCAAAAGAATGTCATTAAAGATAATATCAAATTATTTTGGTAATAAAAGTGTTTTGGTTATCATAAGGTAAAAACCTATTTGTATTTATGTATTGGCGTGGTCTTATGAGACACCCTTCTTTTCAAAGGTTTTGATAACATCGTCATGAGTTATATATTTAAAATTTCGAGTATCTCACGCTGGTTTATCAAGCCTGATCCAGATATTTTTAATACTTGGGTCAGATCCGAGTAGTTTCAGGATTAGCTGAAGACGCTTCGAGTTTCCAAAGGAGAGTTGGAGATCTTCATCATCGTATGGACGTATTCTATTATCTGCTGCATCTATTGCATTTGTTTTGTCAGCATTTGTAAGGGTGGGTGTTATAACTGTCTAGTCTGAATCTAGGTTAGACTCTGATATATGTTTTAAAATTTTCCACAGTAAAGATTATTGTTGAAATAATATATGTTATTCCATTCGTGTGAGATTCTGCTTTTTTATTCTGTTCTATCTTTATTTTTCTTTCTACCCTTAATGATCCGCTTGTTTGTGCAATTTGAGTTGGACATGTGTGGTTTATTGTCAATTCAAAGGTTACGAAAAAAGGGTCATTACACAAACCATTTTCATTAATCTTATTATTCTTTGATTTACTGCTTGTAATTGAAATGAAATCTATTTTATTTGAACTGTTATGCTAAACATTAATTGTATATGTATGTGTATTTGCAGTGTGTGTGTTTATATATATATATATATGCATGTATGTATTTATATATTAATAAATAAATAAAATTGTTTATGTTTAGGACAACAAAGGCATATATAGATGGGAAATGTGTCCATTGTGGTATAAATCCCAACACCTATGCAATGTTTATGTTAGCTTGTACACTTTTATATGTTGCACTTACACTATACACACAGATGCATGTGATGTGTTCAGAATCATTTGCAATTAATTAAATTAAATTGTACTAATGCATTCCTTATAAAACATTCATTTGAAATGTTAACATGTTTATTAACATATTATCAACCTAATCGAAGACAGAAAATGAGAGGTTTCTCTCTCTTCAATTAATGTTGTTTATTCCCTTCATTAATTGCATAACTATTAGAGAATGAAACTAAAGGTTTCCTTCTCATATTTATTTTAATAAGTAACTGCTACACATGTAGGTGTATTTGATACACTCATTCATTTGAATTTATATAATGTTCAAACTCTTTTGATTTTTTTTCACTAAATCAAATAAAATATTGACTTTATTTAAAAGAAGAATTAGTTAAGATCTAAGTGTATTTAGACTTCATAGGCCCATTAAATGTCCAAAACGGTAAATTTTTTGAAATTCATCCATTTCTTCCGCTGCGAGCTGGTTCAGTTCCAACAATGGTATCAAAGCCCAATAGCATATGCGGTCTAAATTAGTCATATTAGGGCTAATTAATTAAGCTTATACATTTAGTATGGTGTCTAGAAAGGTGATGTCTAGGATTAAAATTGGGTAGTCAAGTACCCTGTCCTACCTGCTTACTTGCTTGGCCTGAAAGGTGAAGTGAGTCCTTAGGTTGCCCCTAATAGAAAAGACCCAATTTGAAGTGAGCCTGGGACTAATTTTCAAAATAGTTTTGAAAACTGAGACAAGATTTTAAATTTAAAAGTTAATTAAAATAAAAACATGTTTATCATAAAAAGTTATAATATAACATAAATTTTCAAAAAGTTTGAAATTGTTTAAATATTAACTTCAAAATTTAAAATTTATTAATAAGAGTAATAAAATAAATTAATTAAATGAGTTAATTAATTAATATTTATATGCATTTATTATATGTTGATATATGTTATTTTATTTTAAAGTGTTAAGATAACATAAGTATACATGTATGTAAGATACATTTTGAGATTTATATATTTAATTAAAATTGTTTAATTAAATAAATTAATTAAAGGTTAATTAATTAAATAAAAATACACATATATAAGATATATGTCTTACAATATAAAGGTTATAGTATACACTATAAAGGTTATAGTAGATATGTCCAATATAAAAGTTGTATTGAAATAGTAATATAAAATTAATTAAAGAGTTAATTAATTAAAATTAATTAAATAAGATCTAATTAATAAAATATTATACATAAGATTATCATATAAGTAATATGAAAAATAAAATTATATAACAACAAAACTTATATGATGTGAATGTATAAACTAAAAGTGTACCATTAAAGAAACCCAAATAGACAGAAGGAATAAATACATACGTAAATGTACGTATGTCGTTATTTCTTATGTGTTTGACACTTCAATCACGGGGGTATTTCATAAGAAATACATTATTCCATAAGTCGATATCACTCAATATAATATATTGAAGATTATGATTCTTTAATATAATGTTGCCCTCTACCATATATATATATATTAATAAATTACTTGCATACTCCTTAGTTGTTGACCAAACTCAAGCTAGGGATATTATGTGTAGTATTATTAACATATTGAATAGATGAGGTAAGATAACTATATGTATTTGTTGAGCAAACTCAAGGTACATATACTATACTTAGGCCGTCGCGATGTGGTAGGTATGAGTGAATAATCTCTTTCGATTTGTTGAGCAAACCCAATGTCGACATGAGATTAGGACAAGGAAAAATAGGTTAGGAGTTATATGTGATACAACCGATAAGGAGTTATCCATCATTTGTGGGGCTATGATTTGTTGAGCAAACTCAAGGTAAGAATACCAAGACAGACGAGTCCTAGCACCCATTAGTGAAGTCGAAAGACTTCTATGTTTCATCTTAGGGTTTGGAGAAACATAAAAGACTAGTGGGAGCCTTATTAGAAAAATGAAATGGTAACATTTAACCTTTCTAATATTGTAAGAACATATGCTAAATAATGTTATAATTATCTACAATGATAATTTTGTGCATTTAATATGGTTGATAAAATGTTTATCAATTAACATATAAAAATGAACTGAATTGAAAGTTGACAAATGAAAATATAATACCCATCATTAAATTCCTATTGCATGTTAACGTTTCATCACCCATGCAAGTGCATGATTTTACAACTACTGAATACATTCGTGGTTTGGTCACTTATGCATTTATTTGGTCAAGACCATGTATTGCATTATATGCATTTCAAACTCTAAAAAGCAATACAAGACTATGGATATTTGATCCATATACAATTGCATATAAATGTCATATGGTGAATGGTCAAAGTTTGTAATGTACAATATTTCGATTAGATTACTTCATACGAAAAACCAAATAAACATTAGTGTGAGATCGAGTATTCAATCTGATTGATTACAAAAGGGATCATACTGTGTTAATGTAACACAAGACCAAAAACTAAAAGATAGATCTAAAAACTCGATCGCTGAAATGTCATTTTTATCGGTTTACGTAAAGTGCAATATATTTGACATCCTTAAATGAGGATAATCGAATGCACTTTTGTAAAGAGTTTGTTATGGTATTGTAGTATGGTTTTCTTTTGAATAGCTTGACCATTTGAAAGGAAAACGAATGTATAAGAATAGATGTAATTAAGGTACAGTTGGGATGAAGAGAATGAATAGTTACTTCTACTTCATAGAGAAACATGGGAAATGGGAATTGTAATAATAATTGATTCTTAATATTGGAATAAGAAATATGGTTTCTATTTCGAAATGTATTTTCATATAAAAGATTGTTTTCTATGAGATTTATTTCTTTGAGCTCAAGATATTTGATCAACGAACACTCCACTGTAAATAGTTACAGTGTATGAAATAAACAAATTGTATTAAGTGAATGATGAACCACCGAATTTAGTATGCTATGATAGTAATGGTGGAAATAGTGGAAGCATGCCATATAGCACTTATTAATTGCATCATAGTACGAAAATTGTTTTCGTAAAACTTACCATACATTTTTTAGCAAAGCTAGCGGGGTTGACTGGGCCCCTACCAGATTTTATTGCAAAGAGAACAATAAAATAAAATTAGCTCAAAACAAGCTTCGAGCTAAGAAACACAATAGAAACACACAAGAAGAACAACACAAACACAAGCAAAAGGAGAAAAAAAGAAAAATAAAAAAGCAGAAAGAAACCCAAAGCAAAGCACAGGTTAACTCCAAGCAGTAATCAAAGCATCAGAGAAGACTTCCATCCTCTTCATAGCAATCGACACATCATATTTTAACACTTTCCAAAGAAATTCATTGTCTCTCCTTTTATTCTCAAAGCAGATGAGATTCCACTCCCTCCAAATCAATAACAAGTATCTCTTAAGACACAGAGGTATGAGTTGAGATCCACTAGTGCACCATTTAGTCGAGTTATACATCATATTCCAGTTAATATCAGTAAGACCAGACAATGAATTGCTTCCTGCCTTACTCATCATCCTTCTCCATAAAGCGAGATTCACATCACAACTAAAAGAAAATGTGATTGCAGCTTTCATTGTGCACACCACAGAAACAACAAAAGTTACCATGATTCAAACCGTACCTTAACAAAACATCCCTCGTTAGCAAAGCCTGGTTCAGCCCTTCCATAACATAAGATTATCCTTGGGGGCTGCAGCAGTGTTCCATATAATCTTTGTGCACCTGCATGGAGGCAAGGAATCAAACCTGGATATCATCTTGTAAACAAGGGCAAATGAGTGAGGCTTTCCTTCCAGACAACTTGATCATGAATAACAAATGGATAAGAGGAAGCTTGCAGCTGATCCCAGGCAGCTCTAATGACCTGATTGGAGGAGTATGGCAGCTACAGGTGGCCATTTAATATATAGTCAGTTGCATTGGCCTCCTTAGCAATACCAGATTGAATAATTTGCCGACATGACATAAGTTTAGACATTATCATTCCTCTAGCACCCATGGCTCAGACCAGAATTTAACAGGGGAAGTATATGACATTTTCATCAAAATGAAAGGAAGGAAAATTGTTCTCAGACCCAGCAATTTTCTCCATGTCCAGCAACATGACTGCGGAACTTCCATTGACTAGAAATCCTTCCTACCAATGCTATATGCCTATATCCATTTCACCCACACACTCTCTTTCTTAGAAAGAATAGAGTCAAAATGGGTATTGAAAGTAGCCACATTCCAGTGTAAAATATTCTTCACTCCTAACCTTCCTTTACTTCTTGGTCTTCAATTAAACTGAAGGAGCATGGCAGAGGTTTTTTCTTATGGATACTACAACACCAAAAAAACCTCAACATAGCACTTATAATCATCCTCGGAAGCTTATTTGGCAAAACTTACCATACATTATTTATGAAATAATGATTATTTTTCAGTATCGACTGAAAAAAATAGACATAGCTGTATTTCAATATGAATATATGAATATTCTTTATGAAATAAAACTTAATGTGGTATTTTTTTTATAACAAAAGTGATGCATTGGAAGATACAAAAGTATCTAATATTATTTACAGTTGTTTTGGAATTATAGACTAAGCCATAGTTTTGAGAAAATAATTCTATTATATGATTTTGAATCATATGATATTGGTTAATTATATCTCAAAAAACTAAGGGTAATACACCCATTCAGTGGGAGCATCATAAGTCTTGATGAATTCTTCAGATTGATACATATAGATATAAGAAATCGTAAGTCTATTAATACCAAAATAGTTCCATGTACTTCGTCATATTCGCCAATGAGTTACCACCGACATAAACATGTGTATTTGATACATGTGTAGTATGTCTATGGTAAATTCATAGAGTATAAAACAGAAGTAAATAAAATAACATGTAGTAGAAATGATTCGATTTGATCGAATGAGTGAGTATATTGGAAAAAAGTCCGAACGTACCTAAAAATGAATAAAGGTTCAATTTCAAAAGTCATTCCTCCATGTGATGCATAATAAAGCATCGATAAGGAGTAATCGAACTTTGTTGGAAAATATGCGATTAATTGTGAGTGAAGTTGAGTTAGTTTTTTTCTATAAGGCCATGTACTTAAGAGTAGTACACAAGGTTAATATTATTTCATCTAAATAACGGTTTACAAAATCACACAAGATAAGGGTTTATAAGAAACTCCAACATATCCTGGGCCAAGGAATTGGCAGGTTGTGCGGTTCGAAAGATTGTACGTAATAATTGTTCATGAAGGATCTTGTATGAATCTACCGAAAAGGATTTTGGGAAAGACTGTCATCAGATGACATATTTATGTTTTGAACATAATTTTTGTAAACTAAAACCAAATCAGTTTTATAAATAAAGAAATTCACAAAGCATTTATGAATCCCTATTCTATTTACACTGAGAAACAATTGTTGTTTCAAGATATACCAACTCCATTGTGAAGAAATTTTTTTGAGGAATTATTGGTAGTAAAATGGAATTGGGTACGATCCATAGATAGAACTTATTATATGAGATGAAATGAAATTAACTAACCTAAACGAACACTAGCATTAGAACGTCTAAGTATTCTCGCACATCGAAGAGAAACTATGAGTTTCTTATTAATGTCAAAAATATATAATCCTAGATTGTTTAATTAAACTATTGAGAGTGTTGTCTCTATATGGTATGATGTGAAAATCTCAAAGAATTCCAAGTACGCTATCAAAATATAGATTTTGGTGGTCGTAACTGAAGGGATAAGATCCATCGACCACGACTGTGTCTTTATGAGTAAGACTAATGCAGTTGGAATTAAATGAGCAATGTTGATAAGAATAATATCGCAAATTTCAATTGTTGAAATTAGCGTAATAGATTCGATATTCAACATGTTCAAGCCAATTCGGTTTACTCACAAAATTATCGCTTGATAAGTCCTAGTGTTTGGTACATATGTATTGAAATAGAAAATTCTAAATAATGATTTAGAGTAGGCTGTTTACACATATTAACCAAAAATGTCTCAAAGTCAGTGAGAGCGATATTGATTTTGTGATTCTTTGGATATGATCCAAAAAATGGATACGAAAGTATCATTTTATAAGCATCAAGATTGAATAATTATTTTAGTAGAAATATCAAATAGTTTGATTTTCAATCAAATTGTAGAGGAAGCGTGTGTTCATAAGAAAGAACGTTAAAAGGTACATTGATATTTCTAAACTATAAGTAAAGGACACGTTATTGATTTTAACGATGTACTTGTGTGAAAACAAACCTTAGTTGTTTTAATACTCAACATTGGATTAATAAATGATGTCTTTTATAGTAAGTATAAAAGATTTCGGGAATGTCCCAAATGATATGCGAAGACACCTTATTAAAATGTTTAATACGGAACATGTAAGATTGATTCCTTTGCATTGGCAAAAGGAATTATCGTACATGTTATATTGTCTACGATATCATTATTTGTTTATGTATTTGATACATGAAGCAAATATGAAATAAAATTGATATCACTAAATGGTTGGTTGAAGTGTTCTCGTGTATTTATGAAATACTAGAGAATTGTTTAGAGAAACAAAAACTCCTTATGAAGGAGTGTTCGAACTCAACAGTCATATTGAGTGTAGTATGTCAATAATAAATTCAATTTAAGAATATTTAAGTTGGAAATGTTCCAAATAAAAGACCATGGCTTATTCCATGAAAAAAGGCTACGTACATCGCCTTGAATATTGCCGTAATAAAAATAATGTATAAAAAATTAAAAGTGCACGAATTTATAACTGAGCCGATTCCAAATATTGAGAATAGCATTGTTATATGATAACAATGTAGCGATATGGTTCAAAATAGAACTTAGAGATCACTAGAGGTCAAGAGACATACTCTGAATTGTTCCACGTGATAAAGCAGTTTATCAACGTCGGAGAGAGTTGATTGACATAGTAGATAATTGAAACATAATAGCATACCCGTTCACAAAGGGACTGACCCAACTTATTTTGAGAAACCGATTAGAGAAGTTGGAATAAGATTCCATAATTGACCCCAAGTGCATGTGGGAGATTGATAGAGTTAGGGGTATGCCCGAGAGGCAATTCTGTAATTTGTTACATATATCTAACTCGTTGACCAATCTTATTCATAATAAAGGTGTTTCTTTCTATTATATACTTGATATAATGTGGTTATTTTAATTAATTAATTTAATTAAAAGTATATTTAATAGAAAATCCATAAATGGTATATTTTGTGATAGTAGTTACAAAGTGTTGTAATCGTGAGTAATTTATCACAACAAAACAAATATACCATTTTAAATGTTCCTAGTTAAGATGCATCGAGACAGGATATTGATGTATCCATTGAGATTAGAGTATGTAACGCTCTCCAAATGTTGGGCAGTGTATTACTCATGACTGTTGGGGACGCCTAGGGGTTACATACTGATAGTTATTGGATAACTATGGACCAACTCACTCGATAGTTTTCTGTTGGTTAATATAACTAGGTCAAACAGAAAATATCGATGTGACTGATTTACACAGTTCTCTCGACTTGAGAATACCATGAAACTTCAATATGAAAGCTCCGCTTTAATTATAGTCAAATCATGGCATGGCGTTCCATCGAGTGACTATAGTAGGGTCGAGTGGAAGTATTAAAAGTGAAGCACTATTCAAGAGAAGATTCGTCTCCTCGGTTATATGGTGTTAGTATCATGGTCAACTCAAAGTCAAAGTCTTTGGCCAGAGCATTTTGGTTAATAATAATTGTTATGTTGAACCAAGGAGTTTGTGTTTGGACTATAAAGTTGAATGTGGAAGATATTGGAATTTTAACCATTACCAAATTCCAAAAGTCCTAATGTGATATAGTTTTGACGAAGAGAATTGGTATAAATAATTGTCACTATTAGGTATCGCTTATAATAAGTAAAATTTGATTTTACCGAAAAGACCTGTAAGTGATGAATTCAGCCAAACTGTCATACCACCTGCTAAGTGACGTATGAACATTAATATTTGAATTATTCAATATTAATCATTGACTGAATCCACACCTCTGAGTCGCACAACCGCATTGTGATTTCTCCGAAAACCACGTAATTTAATTAGTTCGTAAAATTTTGCAAACTAATTAAATTAATAAATATTTATGAAATATTGATTATTGTTAATTTATTTGATGTTTTGAATGTTGTTGGTAATTATTTAATGCATATATAAAAGTTATATTTGCATATATCGATATGCGATATCGGTATAATTTTAAACTTGTTTTAAATAATAAAATAATTACATAAAAATTGTTTTCTTTTATCCGAAAAAGTTGCATTTTTGGAATGTGCTTGGATCAACCATATAATGGTAAGAGGAGGAAATCAATTAATGAGTTTAATTGAAATTTAAAAAGAGGAAATAAAGGAGGATGTTTTAAGGGGAAAATAGGAAAAGGTTCCTTTAATTCTGTTAAAAACAAAATCTCCTCATTTTTGAAAGTATACAGAACAGAACGTGAATTTTCTTTTTTGTGCTCTTTTCTTCCTCTTCTCTATTGTTCATTCATGGCTGAAATTTCATCCTAAAAAAACATAAAAAACAAATTCAAATCAACAACAAACTAAATTAAAATAGTGGTTCATTCTTCTCTTGAAAAGTGGGATGGTGATTTGTTTGAAATCTGGGGAGAAGCCACAAATCAAGGTGTGATGAAGGGCAAGGTCTATCGGATCTAGAGAGTGTTCAATTTGATCTAGTTATTGTTCTATCATTCAATGTGTTTCTACATGCTTCATCCTAAGGTAATTATATGTGTGTATAATTCTATATTTGCATATCTTATAATTTGTTCTTATCCCCTTAATCTCTTTCTTTCCCTTATGTTCATACCTGTGAATTTGAATCTTGATTTGAATATCTTCATTCTTTGCTAGAATCAATTGTTCTATCATGTTAAAACATAGAATGTTTTCTTTTGTTCACTGCTATTTTGTTATGAATTATTACATCTCATTTTCTGTCTTATGTATAATTGTTTGGTTAGTTAATTTAACCTAGATCTAGACCTTCTTAAATTTATTTTCTATGCACTATGTGATTGTTTACAAAGTTTGTTTAATCTAGATCTACATATTTTTGTCTCAAATCTATATATACCTATGTTGTTTGATTTTGTTGTTTAAAAAAATAGAACATAATTGAACTTTGGATTTTTTTATTCATAATTCAGTTTTTCATATCAAAAGGTTTACACTTGAATATTTAGACATGGGTTGCTTTATAATTAAAATTTGGTAATAATCGCATTAATTAATCTTGGTCATCAAATTACTATAATGTTTTAATTGTAATGTTTCATATCATTATAAGATAAACTCTTTCTTTTAAAAGATAAAGGGAAACATTAAATCAACGATATATTCCATGATTTGTAGTTCCATCCAATTAAAAATTATATCTCTGCTGAAAAAGGAAAGAATCTTTTCACAACTGTTTCAAACCATTTTCATTAATCTTAATATTCTTTGATTTACTGCTTGTAATTGAAATGAAATCAAACATTAAATCAACAATATATTCCATGATTTGCAATTCCATCTAATTAAAAATTATATCTCTGCTTAAAAAGGAAGGAATATTTTCACAACTATTTCAAACCATTTTCATTAATCTTAATATTCTATGATTTACTGCTTGTAATTGAAATGAAATCTATTTTATTTGAACTGTTATGCTAAACAATAATTGTATATGTGCATGCGTGTGCGTATATATTTATAGTGTGTGTGTAAATATATATATATATATATGCATGTATGTATGTATTTATATATTAATAAATTAATAAAATTGTTCATGTTTAGGACGAAAAGGGCATATATAGTTGGGAAATGTGTCCATTGTGGCGTAAATCCCAACACCTATGCAATGTTTACATTAACTTTGTACACTTTTATATGTTGCACTTACACTATACATACGGGCGCATGTGATGTGCTCAGAATCATTTGCAATTAGTTAAATTAAATTGGACTAACGCATTCCTAATAAAACATTCATTTGAAATGTTAACATGTTTATTTAACATATTATCAATCTAATTAGAGACAATAAATGAGAGGTTTCTCTCTCTTCAACTAATGTTGTTTACTCCCTTAATTAATTGCATAACTATTAGAGAAAGAAACTAAAGGTTTCCTTCTCATATTTATTTTAATACGTAACTGCTACACATGTAGGTGTATTAGATACACTCATTCATTTAAATTTATATAATATTCAAACCCTTTTGATATTTTTTGACCAAATTAAATAAAATATTGATTTTATTTAAAAGAAGATTTAGTTAAGATCTAAGTGTATTTAGACTTCATAGTCCCATTAAAGATCCAAAATGGTAAATTTTTTGAAATTCACCCATTTCTTCCGCTGCGAGCTGGTCCAATTCCAACACTATGAAAATTAGTCACATCGATATTTTCTGTTTGATCTTTGTTATATTAACCAACAAAAAACTATCGATTGACTCATTCTATAGTTATCCAATAACTATCAGTATGTAACCGTTTGGTGTCCCTAGTAGTCATGAGTAATTGTAATGACCCCTGTTTTCGACCCTCAAAAGTTGGTGCTAATATATCCACAATATTCACGTGTCAAGCATCCAAGTGCTAGAAAGAAAGATTGTATGGGAAAAAAGGTAGAACAAAATCTCACATCTTGACAAGTAATATATAATATACAATAGATCTTTACAAAGAAAAACTATAATGTACATACATCAAATCAGAGTTAACTAACCAATCATCAACCTGGACAATTATAACAACCTGTCCTCACAATCACTAATAAATACAACCAACAAATGTAGTGGAAAATAAAAAAAATATGTGACTACGTCTTGGAGGTATCTAGCTCGTCTTCTAAAGCTCCAAAGCATCCAAAGCTAAATCTGAAAGTATGTTTGGTCTGACTCGAGCATTATAAAGAAATAACGTCTGGATCAGTCTGGTAAACCAGGGTGAGAAACACACATCATATGAATTTTTAATATTATAAAACCTTTCAAAAATAAAGGTATCTCATAAGACCACACCGCACATAAATACGGACGGGTTTTTACTTTATCATAACCAAAAACATTTCAAATAGACAATCCAGTGATATTATAATAATGTCTAGTGTTGAAAATAAATATATAAAATAACTGGAATGCTTGCATCTCACGTTCCAGCATAGTTGGGCATAACTAAGTCTCTACTGCACTTATTGGAGAATGGATTTCATACAATGACAAGGCACCGAGGTACCGCCTGCCACGATGCACCTCTAGAAATGTACCAAGGGCCTTTCCTAGACCTCCTGTGAATATGGACAAACCCACCGCTTACAGGATAGTAACAAATATGTCACCACCCTGGTTGCTTTGCAACCTTTTCCCAAGAGCTCTTGTAATAATCTACCTTTCTTATACCTAAAGACGACACTTAATACATCAACAGTATTCGTGTATCGATCATTTAAGTGTCCGAAAGGCATGTCATCGGGGTTAAAGAAAGAAAAGACAGAACAAAATCTTACAAACGTGACAATAAATATATAATATAACAAATGATCTTTACTAAAGAAAAGAACTTTAACATACATTCATAAGAGTACACTATCCTATCATCAGCCTGGACAGTTATAACAGTCTGTCCTTACAATTGCTAATAAATACAAATAAGAACAAAACAAAACTGAACAATGGAAAAATATAAGGTACGTGAATACGACTTGGAGGATTCAGCTCATCTCTTAAAAGCTCCAAAGAATCTAACTAAATCCAGAAAATATGCTCAGGCTGACCCGAGCATTATAAGAAAATAACGTCCTGGTCGATCTGGTAAACTAGCGTGAGAAAAACTCAAATTAAAAAATGTGGATTTCTACATATGAAAACCTTTTTCAAAATAAAAGTTATCTCATAAGACTACTCCACACATAAACACAAACAGGTTTTTTCCTTTTGATAACCAAGCCATTTTATATTATAAATCCAATGACATTATAATAATGTCTATGGGTTTAAAATACTAATAATCAAGTAGCTATGATGTTTATACATCACAACAATAATAGATATACAATTGAAAACCGAAGGCGCTCATTAGAGAATGGATTCCAACAAATGGCAAGGTAAGGGACTACCTTCCAAGAAACAGTACACCTCTAGATAAAATGTACTGTGGGCCGCAGTTACCTTTGCAACCCTATCAACACAGGACTGACCTACCCCTGACTGGATAGTACTGAATATGTCATCACCTTGGTTGTTCCTAACCTTCATAGAGAGCTCTCATTCACAACCAAATCCATAATATGATAATCGAGAAAGGTGATGACACACCCTTATGGGAGCGACATACATAGTCCTGCCGCATCTACTCTGTTTTATCTATTTTCTGGGTGTGAGGATCATGAGGCAACGATTTACCTTCCTTTAGCAATTCCAATGTGGAATGCTGACACAGCCTGTAACGACCCGATATTTTCAACCATTCGCATCCGCACATGTCGGACTTGAATTGCTCAAAATACCGAATTGTTAATTTATATTTGGCAAAACTAAGAATATACAGTAAATAAATAATCACAAATCACAGACACATAGTAAGAAGTGCAGCGGAAGTAAAAGAAATAGTAGTTCATGAAGCTACTATGTAAATATATCAGAGTTAAATAGGATACAACAAAAGAAATACAGTACAGTAGAAGTCTCAATATGATAACCAAGTACAAGCTGAATAGAACAACATAATTGAGATAGATAAAACTAGATAAGCAGATAATCTCCAGCGATTCCAATCTTCAGAAATTGGAATCCACATCTGTGAATACTCAGGCTAACCCGAGCGTAAATCAAAATACAAACACTCAAGTCAGGACATACATACTTATACAATGTAAACCAACTCAAGTGAATTATAATAAAGGTACAAGTAACTTAAAGAATGCTTGGGATCGCCCATTCTTTAAGGATTCGTTAAACTATCTACTATGTAGTAATATTCGCTATTATAATAATGTCTAATCAATAAAATAAACATACTTTAAAATAGCATTAGGGCTTTACATTTAATCTGAACTCACCCTAACACGTAATATGCCAATAGTCTACACAGTACCTGCATACCTCGAAAGGCTATGAGAAGATACTCCATAGGTACGACACAAATAGAAACTCGTAGTAAAGCTCGTTATGGTAGGTGACACGGCACAACTAGGCGATGCCAGGGTAGATATACCAATTACGCATCCGGACTGGTGGTGACGCATAGCAGCCACTACCGCCCACCTCGAACAACACTCCCAAATCAAGGGTGCGCACCAAATCAATCACAAGTAATAGAATGGTATCGAAGAAGTGTGTTCGATCAGAGGTGCTACCTCCTTGGTCCGTCAATCGCTCCTGTTTTAGCCACATTATGCCAACTCATGGGAGTTGGGTCCACGTATGTACCTTAGGATCGTCGCCACCATCCTACTTCATTCTGGAAACTCCACCGCGTACACAGTTGTCAAAGTGGTTTTCGGTATCGATAGAGAGTATGTCCATATCCGATCCTGGTCTCTTTAACAACCAATCGTTATTATAACCCGTGGTTATAAATTTAAAAACAGTTTATATTTCAAATCAAAATACTTCAAAATAGAATATCATTTCAAATACAAATCTTTATCAAAATAAAGATTAAATCAATTCCAAACCATTTCAATATATTTAAAATATCATATCATTTGAAAACTTCATTTCAAATCATTTCAATATATCAAAATATCATATCTTTCCAAAACTTCATTTCAAATCATTTTAATATATCAAAATATCAAATCTTTCCAACTTCATTTCAAATCATTTTAATATATCAAAATATCATATCCTTTCAAACTTCATTTCAAATCATTTTAATATACCAAAATATCATTTCAGTTCAAATCTAAATATTCAACTTTAAATACTTTTTAAATTTAAAGATATCAGTCATTTATTATCATTTCAAGTCACCTTTTAAATAGTTTATATTTCAATCAAAATAATTCATTTAAACCATTTAAAAGTGTAATTATTATACTTTCAAATCAAGTATTCAATTTCCAAAGTTTAAACTATTCTGAGTTCATTTACTAAGTTAAAAACCATAAACATTGAAAATTTCAGCCTTTCACAGCATTCAACAAAAGCTGTTATAAGTTATACTTGAAACATTTTTAATTTAGCAAAGACAGCATTTTAAAACTGCTGTTAAATCTCAGTTTAGTTGAAATTTAGTTTAAAACAACAAAGACAGCATTTCCAGAAATGCTATAATAGCTCAGGTTTCAAATTAAAGGTTTTAATTAAATTCAGCAAAGACAGCAGACCACTACAACATTTACAGAACTGCTATAATAGGCCTTTATTAAGTTTTTAGCCTTTTATTTTACTTCAGCAACTACATCATTACAGAACTGCTGTAATAGCCTCTTATTTAAGTTTTAGTTCATTTACAGAAATCATAACATTTCTGAATGCTATAAAAAGTAATTTCCAGATTTTAGTGTATTTCCAGCAAATAATAACCTTCAATATTAAACCTTTTAAACATTATAAAAATCATATTTTGACATTCAAAAATGTTCATTAAAATTACTCTTTTAATCTATGATTTTTATAAGAAACATTTACAGTAAAATCCAAATTTCCAATAATTTTACTTAACAAATCCAAATGTACAATTTTCTTTTCTTCACATTTTTAACAAATAAACTTAACACTTATATTTTATTTCCATTTCACAAATTAAACTAAAATTTCAATTTTATTTAATTAACTTAAACCTTTAATAGAAACCAAATTCACATTTCCAAGTCAAGTTATATTTTAAAATTACACTTTTAAGCATTCATTTATTTAACCATTTTAATACATAGAAAACTCAATAATACTTTATTAAATCATTTAAATTCAAATTCAAATCAAATTATCATATTTACCATTTTCCAAATATAATTAAATTTCCATTTTATTTATATAACTTAAATATCATTTTAAAACCAAAATTCCAAATTTCCAAACTTAAGTTATATTTCAAAAATTCACTTTTACCATTCATTTAAATTACATTTTTAACTTCTAGAAAAATCCAAATTTCTTTATTTAACATTAAAAATCCAATTTAAATCAAATTTTCATAATTTTACACTTTTAAAAATATTTAAAATACTTTATAAAAATAACCACGGGCCTGTATATAGTTTTCTAACCTAGGTCAAGTGATACGGATATGTATCATTTCAATCCGCGGTTTAAAAGCAAAAATCCGGGTTCTATCATTTCAAACCCGCAATCCCAAGTTAAAATAAAACAAATAAAAACCGTTCAGGCCTATCATTTCAGCCCATAATAATTTTTCCCTATTCTAAAGTCCGTTCGGGTATGTATCATTTCAACCCATAGTGAATCTAATCTACAGGGAACTTGCAATGTGATAAACAGGTATAAATGAACAGTTTAACAATAAATAACAGTAACAGATAATATGATAGGTAAAATAGCAGGTTTAACATCATATAATCATCACAGGCAGTTATAACATATCATAATATTCTACACATTCAATTGTTGTCGCTTCACATTTGTATAAGTATAAAATGTCATGTGAGATTTACTCACCTTTTTTAAGCTGAATTTTGCAAATCAAATGACACAACGGATTCCAGAAAGCACGATATGGAACGACACAGCATGACAATTGATTCAAGTGAGTGAAGAGAGCCAAGGTATGATCTTGCAAACAACAATAAGCAAGACAATATAACACATGAATTATTTAACACAAAACAGCATTGAAATAAATGGAAATACAAAGCAACAAAGACAAGAACGATTAGACCTTGCTTTAATCACTCCAATTGCTTGGCCATAGGGTTTGTATGCTCAGCTATGAAGGTGCTATAGGTCAGGTATGTCATCAATATGGTGCGGCTACAAGTGGAGATGTGAAGTGGTAGGGTGAAACATGGAGCATACAAAAGAAACAAGACAAAAAGGCAACTTGGATGCAATTTTTGGCTCGGCCTATGGGTCAATTGGGCTTGGCTCATGCTTAGTATAGATCTGGACATATCTGAAGTTAAAGGTCAGAGGTGGTATCATGGTGGTGGTGGAGCAATAGGAGGCAGCCAAGGTGAACTATGAAGGTGATGGTGGCAAACAAGGTCGGCTATGCAATTTTGGTGGAGCTTTGAAATGTTTTTGTGGTGCTAACATCATCAAGTGGTCATGGCTTGACTTTGGTCAGATGAAAAGAGGGTGGAGCTGCTGTTGTGAAGACCCAAAAGTCGACCTTCAAAAATCGGCATCCGTACCTCACTTGTACTCAAAATGTCGTAGATTCAAATGCCGAATCTGGTTCTCCGGAGCTTATAACACCATTAAGTACAACAACAAAGCGGAATAAAGAAATAGAATATATCAATATACATAATATTGATACAATGACAGATACAAAATCTGATACAATATGATACAACAGATATCATTATACATCAGAGATAGGATACAAGAAATAACAGCAGAAAGAAAAGATAACATCAGCAGCGGATAGCATGTCTCCAATAGAATGCTCCAATCCATAACTAGCGAAAAGCAAGGTCAGTCGTCCAAGGACTGACTAGCTCCAGATAATCTACTAAACCTGAATATCTGAAAACCCCAACTCTAGACTGCTCGTGTAGAAAATTATGAGCACCCAGAGTTTAGGAAAGGAACAATAAACTCCGAGTCAGTCGTGGAACAGGTGTGAGCAACAAAAACAGTTTATCTTTAAACAACACAAAAGAACTTTAAACATTGAAACCCGCAATGCTTTTGGAAAATGAAACTACCATAAGTCCTCTCGCACACACACACAATGCAAACGCAGAATTGGAGGAGATTTCTCCTTATGATAGTCAAAGATGCTTACTACGCAAATTCATTAGATATTATTATTAGTGCATAGTGTGGAAAAACATTTCGAAAGTAGAATATAAATCTTAGCCAACATAGACATTTCGAACTATGCCTACTATAGCTACCATCCAAATAGTGGGGCGCCACCATAAGTAGATGGTAGGTTCTACAACTAAAACCATACAAGTTCCGTATTGAAAGATGGATTTCCAACAAATGGTCAGGCTAAGGAACTTCCTTTCCTACTGCCGAATGGGATCGCCTCTGGCTGGACGTCCCGAGAGACAAACTTCTCTCTACCGACACAAGACCGGGTTACCCCTGTAACAGGTAACTCACGAATATGCCACCCCCCGGTCCTTTGGGACCTTTATCCGAGGCGCCTCGATAAACACACAATCACAATAAATGAGATCGGAGTATCCACATAGGTTAAATACCAGGGCTCCATACCTGATACCACCTTTTTCCAAAAGGAAATGACATACCCTAAAGGGCGCGACACTCATAACCTTGCCGCATATTCCTGTTTCGACCATTTCCGGGTTGTGAGGTCCGAAGAGGTCTCGTTCACAAAGCTACGCTTTGCCACAAAGCCATGTTTTGGGTCAATAGATGATCAAGGTAATGATCACAAAGATAAAAAATCAAACAAATGATCATATCACAAATGATCAAACGATGATCATTACACAGCAACACTTAGCATGTCACATTACCAAATTGGGAGTATATTGCTGATAACCTTCAACTACATAACCTCTGAGCTCGTATGTCTCAGAGAAGGGTGTTAAGCTAAGAGAATAAATTCTCCGCCACCAACAGAAATGTATTTGAAAGAAATCTGCTTTATATCTTAAAGTGTAATGTCATACATGCAACCATACAAGTCTGTTCCGGGTTCGAACAGAACCGAAGGCACTTCCGAAGAAGCCCTTGCAAATCCGGGTATTCACAATCCCGATCGGATTTCCCATCACTTAGGAGATCTCTATACCGGCGCGACTCAGTGCAGAGACAATCGATAGGTTATCCTATAATTTTCGCAAATACCCGGTCTTCACCCCCGGTCTTCAAATGCTATCCATATACGACGTATCACTTATTCGGAATGGGTTGTGCGACACAAAGGTCCTCTCCCGGCTGAACCGAATAATGAGCGCGACATTTAAAAACATATGGATAATGGGATTTCGATTAAGTCACAACTTATTATCCAACTTTTTCTTTTCAAATGGTTTAACAATTTCCACACTTTAATCTTTTAAACAAAAGATTCATTCACAGATTTTCCAAATCAATTTCCATTTTAATTGGATTAATTCATTAAATCTTTAAAACAAAGATTTAACTTATAGTTTCAAAAACACGTTTCAAAGATTTATTCGTAATTTGGAAAACCACTTTCAATTCAAACTTGAAATTCTTTTAATTCAAATTGGAAATCCATTTCTTATATAAGAGCTTTTATTAGTTGAAAACAATTAGTTTTCCCAAATCATTGAATTCAATTCTAAATATTGAATTCAAATTTAAATCAAATTATTAAAATATCAAGTGTTATTAAGTTCTGTAAAATAACTTTTACATTCAAAACTCATTTACAAAGCTCTTAATTTCAATTTCCAAAACCATTTAGAATCAAGAATTCAATCTTTAAAATCATCAAAAATCTGCGACTTAACTGATTTCCACGTGAAATCCATATTTGTGTGTGTATGGTGTAGTCCATGGGTTTTACACAGTAGTGCAACATCATTCAATCATCACAGATCAGAATACAGAAATATAGTCGATAAGCGGTATATCATAATGCTTATCGTTCATTTACAGATCACAGATCACAGATATATAAATCACAGATAATAATTTACATTCATCCAGATAAATAACTACAGTACAGATCACACACAATATCAGGATATATCACAAAGCATTACAGATCAGAGATGTCAAATAATTCAATCATTTAGTCAAGTCCAAACATTCACAAGTGAATTTATTAATCAACTGATTAATTTAAATCAGATGTATCAATTATTAATCCGGGTTAATTATTATAATTTAATTACGAATTATTTGAAATAAATTCCCTTTCAAATTTATTAGTTAACCCTTAATTATTAACTAATCAATTTTAAATCAATGAATCAATGAATCTTTAATTATTGAATTAATCTTAATTAATCACCATTATTAATTAATCCTTTGATTTATTAACCAATCAATTCATTCAAATTTCAAATCATTATTCAATAAATTACGTTAAGTAATTATCTATTAATTACTTTTCTAAGTAATTATATTTTCAAAATTATCAAGTGATTATTCTGAATAAATTCACTTAAGAAATTAACTTGAACAAATTCGATTTAACTCGATTAATTACATTGAATAATCAATTCCATAATTACTGTCATTAAGTAGTTCCACAATTTATTATGATTAAATAAATCTAAATTTATTGTTAAAAATTTAATCACATTTATTAATTATCCAAATGATCTTAGTTAATGATTTTATTAACTATTAATTTCTTTAATTACCTTTTTAAAGAAAAATCTTATTTTAATCATTTTAATTATAAATTGATTCATTCGTTAATGAAATAGAAATCATTAAATTTCATTACTTAAAGCAAAGTTCAGTCATATTTATCATTAAATTGTTACTCACAATATGTTTGAAACATTGTTTCAAATTTTCTTTTAAATTTCAATTTAGATTTAAATTTATTTTAAACACTTAAGTTATAACAATAAGAATTAATTTCCAAATCTTAAAATCTGATTTGAAATTCATTCCAGGTTTCGCTTTTAAATTCAACTTGTTTAAATTTTCATTTTTTTAATCTCAATTCTATTTTAAATTCCAAATTTCTTCAAACATTTAATTGTTTTTAAATTTTTGAAACAAATTGAATTTGAAACTTTATTCATTTTCAAACTAGATTTCAATTCAAACTTGAACTTATGTTTACATTTTAATTTGAACTCAGTTTAAAAACCTTAGTTTAAAATTTAAATTCAATTTCCAGATTTCAAACAGAAAAACAGGCTTGAAGGCCTGTTACACGTTTCGACCCGAGATCTCCACCATTTACCTCGAGTAATTTGCTCGAATCACCCGAGTCACTCACGATCCCTTCCACTTCGAGACATTCACGAAATCCACTCGAGATCAACCCGAGCTAGAACCCTTCTTCCCCAAAGCCTAAACAATCCTAGACTTCAACGTGAACGTGTACGTGCACACACATTCTGGCCAACTTCGATCCACGCTCTGGTCATCAACAATGATCTACATGCATCGGCAATCACCCTCACACCCCCTCGTAATCATCGGATCAACCTTGCAGTCTCGAAATCAAAATCGAGCATCAAGGCTCAAGACTGGAACAACATCACAACCTGGAACCGCCTCGTCAATGCATCCCAGACAACCAGACAGTCTAAGACTCCGGCCAAACCCTCGTTGACACTTCCTCTTCCATCCTCCAACAGCCCATAAGACTCGATCACCTCTGGTCGTCGAACGAGATCAAAACAAAACTGTGTCAAAACTAGTTTAAAAATTTTAAACCTTCGCCACCGCCGCCACCGTTGTCTGATCACTACCATGCCATTTTCCAAGCTCCACCGGTCACTCCTCCACCTCCAGGAGGAAATTCGATCACCAACGTCACTCCGATCAACCTCAATTGATAAAAAAAACCCATTTTCGAACAAATACGAGTTGCTCTCAAATCCTTGATCTAAAAATCATAATTTTTACTTCAAAAATCATATTTTAGTACAAGACTTCAGTTTATAACGCTGAATTTATAAACTAAGATGTTTGAAATTTTCACAAAACTCAAGCTTTCCTGTTCTTAGAGTTTTCCAGAGTAGAATTAAATTTATTTTAACTTAAATAAAATTTTAAAAACTTACTCTATGATTCAACAACAAATTTTGTTTAGAACTTAAACCCTAACCAAGGTTTGATCAGGAGATAAAGAATTTTATTTAAATTCTTGAGTTTGAAAACAGAAAACAGAGATGTTTTCAGGCATACACTCAGATATACATTCACAGCACATTACCCTTATATATATATATACATATAAACACCATACATATATATCACAGAAATAACAGGCAACCATAATCATACTTATATTTGAAAAATGTGATGTTACTCACCAGGTTCTAGAATGAAGCCAGAGTTTCCATTTTGAAAAGCTTTTGATACTTTGAACTCTTAAGAACTGGAAAATGCTTTGCTTTTAAAACTTCAAAACTTTGAGTTGCTAATGCTTTTGTTTAAATGAATGATGCTTCAGTAGTTAATGTATTTACTGGAAAGGCTGAGTTTTCTTTTTTCTTTCTTTTTGTAAACGAGAATGGAATGGGAAGATTGATAAAGAAAAGAGTTTACAGGCTATTACTTCACTGGTACAAGATTTATTGAATTGGGTCAGAGATTTTTATTTTTACTTGGGGGCTGATAGATTTTAAAATGTGTACTAGAGATGTCTTAACATTTAATGCCTTGTCCTTATGTCTACACATACATATCTCCTAATTCATTTCGTATGTACTAGCATCCCCTTATTTCCCTGTAACATGAATATTTTTACTTTGCTCAGTTCTTGCCTGCAACCATGAAGATATCTTTCTTTTACTTTGTTTATTCTTTTCCAGGTTGATGAGTTTGTTTAAGTCTTTGAGATGTTGTTACTTCATTTGCTTGTACATTGATATTTGTATTTTTTTATGTATTTGTTTGTTTTTAACTTGACTTTATATTTGCATACATACTTTCTTTTCTTATTGAATAGGTATTTTCTTTTGTTTTATCTTTTCTGTTATTATTTTTGAATGCATTCCTATATTTTATTTCCTTTTATTATTATTTTTTCGTTGTCTACTTTTCTCGTATTATTTTGTATTGATTTATCAAGATTTATATATTTACTTTATATTAAATAAAACTATATAATTTATTCATTTTATAATATAGGTGAATTTCTAGATTTTAATTTGTTATTGGATTTTATCCTATGTATTTATTTTATATTTTATATCTTATATATTTTCATTTTTAAACCATTTATTAAAAATTTAAATTCATTTGATTTAACAAAATTTTATTTGATTTCGGGGAAACTCGCATCACTTTATCAATTTATTTTACTATATTTATTCAAAAATAAATTTAATTATCAATTTAAATTTATATAAAATTCGGGGTCGTTACAGACTTCCCCCTTTAAAAGAATTTCGTCCTCGAAATTGCCAAGGAGACACAAAGATAGATGAAGAATATTCCATCAAATCAAATTGAACATCTATTCTGCATTTGGCTTACCAAATCAGAATATCAATAACAGATACAAGAACGAATCTGTTTAACACTTCACAAGATACTCGAGTTATCCAGATCTACGAAGTATACAATGGCAATTGTTAGTTCAAAGGGATAACTAACCATTCGTAGAATATATCCGGACCCAAAAGAATAGACAGATATATGGATACAATTTTAGGAATTTTTGTTTAGAAACTAAAGTATACCTACCAACCATAGCAAACAAAACAACCAATACATCCAAACAAACAATTTTGATCTATCCGGAGTTTATGTCCCATTTTAATATGTCGAATCTCTTCCTGGATCTACCAGAAATCATCGAAGAACTAAGAAAAGAAATGCCGAACAAAAGAGATTGATAGAAAAAGATTGTTTCCTTGTTGTTACAGAGTATTGACCATTTCAAAGTGGTATCCCCCTGTCCCCTATCTCATCCTCTTCTTACACTCATACTTACTATCAGCGGATAGTAAGAGAATTTACTGAGGCATACAGACGGATATATGAGAATTACTCATTCTAGGGTATACTTCACCCTATCTCTAATGAGCTACTTAATGTGTTATACTCCTGAGCTAAAGTTTAACCCTCAGCTCTGATACCAAATGTGAAGACCCAAAAGTCAACCTTCGAAAATCGGCATCCGTACCACACTTGTACTCAAAATGCCGTAGATTCAAATGCCGAATCTGGTTCTCCGGAGCTTATAACACCATTAAGTACAACAACACAGCGGAACAAAGAAATAGAATATATTAATATACATAACTTGATACAATGACAGATACAAAATCTGATACAATATGATACAATAGATATCATTATACATCAAAGATATGATACAAGAAATATCAGCGGAAAGAAAAGATAACATCAGCAGCGGATAGCATGTCTCCAATAGAATGCTTCAATCCATAACTAGCGAAAAGCAAGGTCAGTCGTCCAAGGACTGACTAGCTCCAGATAATCTACTAAACCTGAATATCTGAAAACCCCAACTCTAGACTGCTCGTGTAGAAAATTATAAGCACCCAGAGTTTAGGAAAGGAACAATAAACTCCGAGTCAATCGTGGGACTGGTGTGAGCAACAAAAACAGTTTATCTTTAAACAACACAAAAGAACTTTAAACATTGAAACCCGCAATGCTTTTGGAAAATGAAACTACCATAAGGCCTCCCGCACACACACACAATGCAAACGTAGAATCGGAGGAGATTTCTCCTTATGATAGTCAAAGATGCATACTACGCAAATTCATTGGACATTATTATTAGTGCATAGTGTGGAAAAACATTTCGAAAGTAGAATATAAAACTTAGCCAACATAGACATTTCGAACTATGCCTACTATAGCTACCATCCAAACAGTGGGGCGCCACCATAAGTAGATGGCAGGTTCTACAACTAAAACCGTACAAGTTCCGTATTGAAAGATGGATTTCCAACAAATGGTCAGGCTAAGGAACTTCCTTCCCTACTGCCGAATGGGATCGCCTCTGGCTGGACGTCCCGAGAGACAAACTGCTCTCTGCCGACACAAGGTCGGGTTACCCCTGTAACAGGTAACTCACGAATATGCCACCCCCCGGTCCTTTGGGACCTTTATCCGAGGTGCCTCGATAAACACACAATCACAATAAATGAGATCGGAGTATCCACATAGGTTAAATACCAGGGCTCCATACCTGATACCACCTTTTTCCAGAAGGAAATGACATACCCTAAAGGGCGCGACCCTCATAACCTTGCCGCATATTCCTGTTTCGACCATTTCCAGGTTGTGAGGTCCGAAGAGGTCTCGTCCACAAAGCTACGATTTGGCACAAAGCCATGCTTTGGGTCAACAGATCAAGGTAATGATCACAAAGATAGAAAATCAAACAAATGATCATATCACAAATGATCAAACGATGATCATCACACAACAACACTCAGCATGTCACATTACCAAATTGGGAGTATATTGCTGATAACCTTCAACTACATAACCTCTGAGCTCGTACGTCTCAGAGAAGGGTGTTAAGCTAAGAGAATAAATTCTCCGCCACCAACAGAAATGTATTTGAAAGAAATCTGCTGTATATCTCAAAGTGTAATGTCAGACATGTAACCATACAAGTCTGTTCCGGGTTCGAACAGAACCGAAGGCACTTCCGAAGAAGCCCTTGCAAATCCAAGTATTCACAATCCCGATCGGATTTCCCATCACTTAGGAGATCTCTATACCGGCGCGACTCAGTGCAGAAACAATCGATAGGTTATCCTATCGTTTTCGCAAATACCCAGTCTTCACCCCCGGTCTTCAAATGCTATCCATATACGATGTATCACTTATTCGGAATGGGTTGTGCGACACAAAGGTCCTCTCCCGGCTGAACCGAATAATGAGCGCGATATTTAAAAACATATGGATAATGGGATTTCGATTAAGTCACAACTTATTATCCAACATTTTCTTTTCAAATGGTTTAACAATTTCCACACTTTAATCTTTTAAACAAAAGATTCATTCATAGATTTTCCAAATCAATTTCCATTTCAATTGGATTAATTCGTTAAATCTTTAAAATAAAGATTTAACTTATAGTTTCAAAAACACGTTTCAAAGATTTATTCGTAATTTGGAAAACCACTTTCAATTCAAACTTGAAATTCTTTTAATTCAAATTGGAAATCCATTTCTTATATAAGAGCTTTTATTAGTTGAAAACAATTAGTTTTCCCAAATCATTGAATTCAATTCTAAATATTGAATTCAAATTCAAATCAAATTATTAAAATATCAAGTGTTATTAAGTTCTTTAAAATAACTTTTACATTCAAAACTCATTTACAAAGCTCTTAATTTCAATTTCCAAAACCATTTAGAATCAAGAATTCAATCTTTAAAATCATCAAAAATCTGCGACTTAACTGATTTCCACGTGAAATCCATATTTGTGTGTGTATGGTGTAGTCCATGGGTTTTACACAGTAGTGCAACATCATTCAATCATCACAGATCAGAATACAGAAATATAGTCGATAAGCGGTATATCATAACGCTTATCGTTCATTTACAGATCACAGATCACAGATATATAAATCACAGATAATAATTTACATTCATCCGGATAAATAACTACAGTACAGATCACACACAATATCAGGATATATCATAAAGCATTACGGATCAGAGATGTCAAATAATTCAATCATTTAGTCAAGTCCAAACATTCACAAGTGAATTTATTAATCAACTGATTAATTTAAATCAGATATATCAATTATTAATCCGGGATAATTATTATAATTTAATTATGAATTATTTGAAATAAATTCCCTTTCAAATTTATTAGTTAACCCTTAATTATTAACTAATCAATTTTAAATCAATGAATCAATGAATCTTTAATTATTGAATTAATCTTAATTAATCACCATTATAAATTAATCCTTTGATTTATTAACCAATCTATTCATTCAAATTTCAAATCATTATTCAATAAATTACGTTAAGTAATTATCTATTAATTAATTTTCTAAGTAATTATATTTTTAAAATTATCAAGTGATTATTCTGAATAAATTCACTTAAGAAATTAACTTGAACAAATTCGATTTAACTCGATTAATTACATTGAATAATCAATTCCATAATTATTGTCATTAAGTAGTTCCACAATTTATTATGATTAAATAAATCTAAATTTATTGTTAAAAATTTAATCACATTTATTAATTATCCAAATGATCTTAGTTAATAATTTTATTAACTATTAAATTTCTTTAATTACCTTTTTAAAGAAAATACTTATTTTAATCATTTTAATTATAAATTGATTCATTCGTTAATGAAATAGAAATCATTAAATTTCATTACTTAAAGCAAAGTTCAGTCATATTTATCATTAAATTGTTACTCACAATATGTTTGGAACATTGTTTCAAATTTTCTTTTAAATTTCAATTTAGATTTAAATTTATTTTAAACACTTAAGTTATAACAATAAGAATTAATTTCCAAATCTTAAAATCTGATTTGAAATTCATTCCAGGTTTCGCTTTTAAATTCAACTTGTTTAAATTTTCATTTTTTTTTCAATCTCAATTCTTTTTTAAATTCCAAATTTCTTCAAACGTTTAATTGTTTTTAATTTTTGAAACAAATTGAATTTGAAACTTTATTCATTTTTAAACTAGATTTCAATTCAAACTTGAACTTATGTTTACATTTTAATTTGAACTCAGTTTAAAAACCTTAGTTTAAAATTTAAATTCAATTTCCAGATTTCAAACAGAAAAACAAGCTTGAAGGCCTGTTACACGTTTCGACCCGAGATCTCCACCATTTACCTCGAGTAATTTGCTCGAATCACCCGAGTCACTCACGATCCCTGCCACTTCGAGACATTCACGAAATCCACTCGAGATCAACCCGAGCTAGAACCCTTCTTCCCCAAAGCCTAAACAATCCTAGACTTCAACGTGAACGTGCACGTGCACACACATTCTGGCCAACTTCGATCCACGCTCTGGTCATCAATAATGATCTACATGCTTCGGCAATCACCCTCACACCCCCTCGCAATCATCGGATCAACCTTGCAGTCTCGAAATCAAAATCGAGCATCAAGGCTCAAGACTGGAACAACATCACAACCTGGAACCGCCTCGTCAACGCATCCCGATCACTAGACAGTCTGGGACTCCGGCCAAACCCTCGTTGACACTTCCTCTTCCATCCCCCAACAGCCCATAAGACTCGATCACCTCTGGTCGTCGAACGAGATCAAAACAAAACTGTGTCAAAACTAGGTTTAAAAATTTTAAACCTTCGCCGCCGCCACCACCGTTGTCTGATCACTACCATGCCATTTTCCAAGCTCCACTGGTCACTCCTCCACCTCCAGGAGGAAATTCGATCACCAACCTCACTCCGATCAACCTCAATTGATAAAAACCCCATTTTCGAACAAATACGAGTTGCTCTCAAATCCTTGATCTAAAAATCGTAATTTTTACTTCAAAAACCATATTTTAGTACAAGACTTCAGTTTATAACCCTGAATTTATAAACTAAGATGTTTGAAATTTTCACAAAACTCAAGCTTTCCTGTTCTTAGAGTTTTCCAGAGTAGAATTAAATTTATTTTAACTTAAATAAAATTTTAAAAACTTACTCTATGATTCAACAACAAATTTTGTTTAGAACTTAAACCCTAACCAAGGTTTGATCAGGAGATAAAGAATTTTATTTAAATTCTTGAGTTTGAAAACAGAAAACAGAGATGTTTTCAGGCATACACTTAGATATACATTCACAGCACATTACCCTTATATATATATATATATATATATACATATAAACACCATACATATATATCACAGAAATAACAGGCAACCATAATCATACTTATATTTGAAAAATGTGATGTTACTCACCAGGTTCTAGAATGAAGCCAGAGTTTCCATTTTGAAAAGCTTTTGAAACTTTGAACTCTTAAGAACTGAAAAATGCTTTGCTTTTAAAACTTCAAAACTTTGAGTTGCTAATGCTTTTGTTTAAATGAATTGTAACGACCCGTAAATTTAGATAATTTTATTTGTTTATTTTTATATTTAATTTGAAATCTTGTGAAATGTTAAACAATAAAATTTGAAAATAAAAAATTTAATATTTGGAATACGTCTATTTTAACATAGCAACTGGTAAATTTTCATTTGATAATATTGAAGTTTATTTTATTGGGTAATTTTATTTCAATTCAGATCAGTTAAAAATTGATGATAATAAAACGTTTTCCAAACTTGAATATTTTTATATAATAAAATTCTACATCATCTTCTGAGTAAGACGTCATCTTTCGTTTTTCCAAATTTGGAACGCTATTGCTCCGTTTATCTTATTTCTAACAAAATAGCAGTATTTTCGGTACCGATTATCGACTTTTGATCGGATGATCGTACCATAGATATCCATATACCGTTCTGATCGTCTCGCCGTGCTGATCTCCATGGTATATTTATTCCTGTATTTTGAGGTCCGGTACGCACCGAAAACTATAAAACGTTCGTTGTATCGTTATCATAAATCTTGACTTTACTATTTCTTTGGTTTCAAAATCTGATGGCGTGCTGTCCAAGCATCTCAATTAATTGCTTTAAAAACTTTTGCTAAATCAATGGATAGCTGCACGTCCCTTTGGCTTTTGAATTTATATCTAAAATTACGGTGGAACGTTTCTTCTGCCCCTTTCTTTCCTTCATTTCTATTTAATTTCTTTTTGAACGGTTCATTTCTTCACTTCACTGTTGCTTTATAAATTTCATTTTTGCTCTGTCACTAATCCCTTTTCCTCTTTTCGATCAACTCCATCTACCCATGGCCGAAACCATGCTTGTAAACCATCGTCCATTCGCCGTGTTCCTCCACGTCAGCAACCCAAGACTCCATTACCACCCCTCGACAAAACCTAAGTACTGATCACCCAGAGGTTGCCATACCCACCTCCCACTTGCACCGTTGCCCTCCACCATCAACTCAGCCTCGCCTCGGCCTCCCCTCCACCACCTTGACCTCAGTGCCAAGTCTTCCCTCCTCCACGTCATCAAGGCCGGCTCTCCCACTTTCGAATTGCTCGTCCACATTTTAACCGTGCCTTCCCCTGCCGAGCACTTGCCGCCCATCCTTCATCTCCTCGTTCCCATTGCCATGTCGAGCCTGCACCATCAACCCGACAACCCGCGGCTTCCCTGACTGCATCCATGACCACCGCCAGTCTTCCTTCGTCCTGACCCGAGCTTCGCCTTCTCTTGCTTTAGGTGGACATACAGATTTATATTTATGATTTATGTTATAAGTGGTATGGTTTTAAAACTTACTGCTCATATATGTTTATATTCAAGTTTGTTTACCTATTTTCTTCTTCTTCATTTTCGAGACAGCCTGACTATTTGATTTGAAACCCAGTTCACTGCAATTGTTGGTATAATTATAATATATATGAAGATATTTTGATACTTGGCACATTTTATATTCTGACATATCACGTTCATATTATATGTAAATAAACTATGATAGATTTGATATGGGAGACATGATCTCTTCGTTTTATAATCTTTCTCACCTATAATTATATATACCTATATATATATTGATTTTTAAACGTGTTTGATTTTCATTAATATATGGATAACTGGATTCTTGAATTGTATATAGATTTTTCGTATAAGTATTTATACATATAAGCCATTGCGGTATATATCTAAACCATCTCATTTTACGTAAGTTATATATTAAGGCGGTACGATCTGGTAACAAGAAAAATAGGCATATACGAGTGTTCTATATTTGTTTTATATTTAAATCTTTAACTTTATATGTATGGCAGTATTGACATATTGTTAGTGTTTATTTGTTGATATAATACACATAAGCGGGCAGATTTTTATTTATATATATGAGTAATTATGGCTGGGTATATTTATAAAAATAAGTAATAGTTTCAACATATATGGTATATATATATTTGACTGTAATATATGAGTTTTAGTTTAAACTATGATTTTGAAATTCATATTTGCTTAATTTAATATACGTGTTTGTATAAATTTGTAAATCAGTCAGTTATATAAGTTTTAACCGGTCGGCATTTAAATATATGATTTGGGTAAATCTTTGTATAGGAAGGTGAAATGTGTATATATGGTTTATATTTGACCTGAGTTACAGATATATATAATTGTATAGACAAGATATATTTTCAGTATTATATGTGCAATTATATAGCAGCTGTACTACTATTGTTTAAAGTACGTGGATGTAAAAGGGATGTTACTTTATTATATATATAATATAGAGATTTTGGGTATAGGCTTTCTTCATTTTTAAAATTTCGGGTTGAGGAAAATATTTGCTTTAACGTAAATTTAAAAGTAATACGTAAATATGCCATTTTAAATATGTATTTAAATTTTTGAATATTTGTTTTAAGAAAATTTATTTTAACAATAATAATATATATTTTTTGTCCATATTATATCAAGCCAATTTGATTGATTCTCCTTAATTCTATTTATCAGCTTTGATCGGTGAATTCGTGCCAAATTAGCTTTGCTTTGGAATTCGTGTTTGGGTTCCCAACTCATCTCTTTCTCGTTCATCTCTAGCCTCGAAAGGTGAGCAATCACTCACGATTTACGTTCTTATATTTATTAAATTTGATCTCAATTGAAACGTCAATTGAAATATGCTGTTGTTAGTTATTCACATTGTTGTATATATGTCATTATCTGTATTTGTTCACCTGTGACATCTGACACCATTATCTGTTATTTATATTGATGATATATTGCCTGTTACTATTGTTATTCTTATTATCATATCTATTATCACTCTGCAAGTTCCCTGTTAGTATAGAATCACTATGGGTTTAAATGATACATACCCGAACGATCTTGTAGAATAGGAGAAAATCGTTATGGGTTGAAATGATAAACCCAAGCGGTTTTCAATTAATTGAATTTGGGATTGCGGGTTGAAAAGATATATACCCGTATATATATATTTTAAATTGCGGATTGAAATGATAAATATCCGTATCACTTGACCATAGGATAGAAAATTTTATACAGGCACCGTTGGTCTATATATGGATGTTTTGAAAATGATTTCTTTGGTTTTGAAAAGAAATATATGGTTTTGATAAATATTGATTTTAAAGATTCATTAAAGTTGGTTTAATAGAGTTGATAAATAATATGTTTAAGTATTTATTTAATATCTATATCTTCAAATATAGAATTTATAATGATTTGAAGTTGATTGAAATTATATTTATTTAAGAATTATACTTAAATAAGTTTGATTTGAAATGTATTGAATTTGAAATTTAAAGAAGTGATTTACAAACTTGAAATTTGAAAAGGTGACTTAAATGGATATTTCAAACGTATAAATTTTTAAATGAGATATTTTGTTTATTTAAATTGTAAATTGAAATTGTATTCAAATGTTATGGAAATGTTAAGTTAATATTTCAAAACTAAATAATTGTAAAGTGAATTTGATATGTATATAAATTTATCGAATTTAGTTTTGAAATGTTGAATATTTAAAGCTTTGAAATATATTAAAATTGAAATGGCTTATTTTATGGTTTAGATATGTATTTGAAATCGATAATTTGAAATGGTTTATTTAGAAGCTGAATCGAGTTGAAACTGATGATTTGAGATTTGATTAAATTAAATTTTTGGAATTCGAGTTAATTTGAATCGATTTGTGAAATTTGAAGAACTATCTTATTTTATAAATAAATTTTAAATTATATTTAAACTATTGATACTTTACTTTATAAATTATTTGGTTTTATTTAAATGAGATATTATTGAATTGTTTTGGAAATGGAAATGATATATTGTTGAATTGGGTTTTGAAATGGAAATAATACATTGATAATTTGGGTTTGAAATAGTAATGATATTTTGATTTTGAAGTATAAACTATTTTGAAATGACCACGGTGTTATAATAACGATTGGTTGTTAAAGAGACCGGGATCGGATATGGACATACTCTCTGTCGATACCGAAAACCACTTTGACAACTGTGTACGTGGTGGAGTTTCCAGAATGAAGTAGGATGGTGGCGACGATCCTAAGGTATATACGTGGACCCAACTCCCGTGAGTTGGCATAAGGTGACTAAAACAGGAGCGATCTCGGGCCAGTGAGGTAGCACCTCGTATCGGACACACTTCTTCGATTTCATTCTATTACTTGTTGATTTTGGTGGCCACCCTTCGATTTGGGAGTGTTGTTCGAGGTGGAACGGTAGTGGCTGCTATGCGTATCCATCAGTCCGTGTGCGTAATTGGTATATCTACCCTGGCATTGCTTTGTGTGCCGTGTCACCTACCATATCGAGCTTTACTACGATTATGATTTTAAGATCCGACCGCGTTAAGGTTCTCCATCCCCTTAACGCTATTTTCTATATGATTATACTTTACTAATTAGACACTACTGTATATAGCGTATATTACTACATAGTAAATAGTTTAACGGACCCTTAGAGGATGGTTATCCCAAACATCCTTTAAGTTACGTGTATTTCAGTTTATATTTCACTTGAGTTGGATTTATTGAATATAAGAATGTTAATCCTGACTCGAGTGTTTTGGTTTTGCTTTACGCTCGGGTCAGACTGAGTGATACAGCATTTGAGACTCACCTTTGGAGTTGGAGCTTCGCTTGGAGATCCAGCTATCTATCGATCCTGGTTTCAGTTATTCAGTTGACTCCAGTGATGTATTCAGATCTTGTATTTGATTATTGTATTGAGACATCTATCGTATTCGAGACTTCTGTTGTATCTTGTTTAACTATGTTATATATATATAGTAGCTTCATGAACTACTATCCTTTTTTCCGCTGCATTATTGTTATATTACTCTGTGTCTGTGATCTGTAATTATTTTATTTACTGTATATGCTGAGTTTTGCCAAATTTTATTTACAATCCATTGTTTTGAATTATTCAACTCCGGCATGAGTGTCTACCTATACACTTATAATGGATGTGAATGGTTGAAAATACTGGGACGTTACATGTGGTATCAAAGCTCTGGTTTTAGGCAAAACTCAGCATATGTAGTAAATTCGATTACAGAATCACTTTCGTTCGAGCTTGAATTCCTTCTTCTTTGACTTGGTTCCTTTGAATTTTGGAACGTTCACTTCGGTTCCAAAGTCCTTTCGTGTCTCCCCATTCGTGTCTTTTGATTCTAGAGTATCCCATAACTCCACTTCGAATGATCTCTATAATAATTCGGCGGTCTCGCCAATCTTCGAATAATTTGTACTGGGGTGAAACTCCTTTACAATCGGTATTGATTCACCGGAGATTTCTGTATCCTCGGTTTACGATGCTGCTATCTTATGCTATACCCGAATTCTACCTTTAGTAATCGAATGTCGATTTGCTTCAGAATTCTACATCGATCTTATCTATGAAGTCACGGTCGACCCGGTTAAGGTTGCCCGCGATTTATACCACTTTATCCATCTTCCTGTTTGAAATGCAATCATCTAACCTTCGTTTCAAGCCTATCTATTTTAGATTAGAATTCTCTTTGATTAGAGTCCCTTTATATTTGGATCTCTATCCTTGTGTTGGAATCCAATTCTGGAATCATCGTGTGAGGGAGTGTATTTGTAATTAATATAAAATAGTTTATGTTTATAGTGTGTTGTTTCAGTTGTTGATGTTAGTTTGGATTTTCGATCGATTCGTCTGATCAACGCTATCGATAGGATTTCCAAAACACTTGAACAGAGCAAACTGACACAATAAATTTTCAAATTTGATAAATGAAATAAATTTGTATGATTATATTATAAATATATAAGAAAAAAATTTCTGGAATTAAAAGTTAAATAATTTGGTTGTTGATAATGATAATATTTGATTATCATTTTATTGTTTTGTAAGTCATTGACTATTGCAAAATGACTATTGTTTATAAATTTATTTGGAATTGAAATGAATTTAAATTGAGAATTTAAGAATTAAATTTCTGGTGATTTTAAACTTTGTTTTAAAGTCTTAAAATGTATATTATTTGAAGTATTTTCGAATAAAATAGTTTTCAAAGAATTTTAAATGTTGAAATTAGTGCTCTTCTCTTTGTCGTTGGAAAATAATTTCGGTGATGGCGGCCGCATCATCGACATTCATTTTTGAGTTTTGAAGTGGAGAGACTATTCTGTAGCTTTGCTACGGTTTTGTTTTGAAAAAAAAATACTTTTGATTTGAATTTCTTTAGTATAATTTGATTTATATATATATATATATGTATCTTATTTTAAATTAAATTTTATATAAATATATTATATATATCTCTAAATTGTTTGAAGTAAATCGGAAATTTAAATTCTTAAATTTTAGATTAAAGATGATTTCAATTATAAACTAAAGTAAAAAATTCTTGGATAAATAGTTAATTGGGAATAACTGAATTATAAAATCTTATTTGTATAATACTCAATTACATCTCAACATAACTTGCCTAAAATTTTCAAAAGTTAAAAATGTAATCGGATAATATACAATATAAAATGACCTTTATAAATAGAATTTGAGTGGTTATAATAAATGTTATACACTTAAAATTTAGTTATAAACATTAATTGAAATAAATAAGAATTATAAGTTAAGTGGATAATGGATGAGACAAATAAATTTGTTTTGAAGGAATTAATAAATTGAAATTTGATTAAAGTATGGAAATACCTTGAATTTAAAATCAATTATTGAATATAAATTGATTTAAACTAAAATTATATGGTTTAAATTAATTTATATGGTTTAAATATACGTGATAGGACATATTAAGTGGAATAAACTTAATAATAATTTGGAATAAAAGAATTAAAATTGTTGAATAAAATAAGAGTATAATAAATGATTATACAAATTGATGATTTAGAAATGGTTAATTAAGGATGAATATATAATAAGATAATGAATTTAGAAATAGATAGATTGATTTAACTTAAGCAAACTCAAATGGATTAAACCAAAATGTTGAATATTAATCAGTTCAATTTGAAATTTATATGGTTTTAAAAACAGTTGTTTATTTTGTTTTCAAAGCCATTTTTCTTTCTGGTTGGTTTTATTCTCCTACCTCCTTCCTTTTCGGGGACGAAAAGTTTTGAGTGAGGGAGAGTGTAACGACCCGTAAATTTAGATAATTTTATTTGTTTATTTTTATATTTAATTTGAAATCTTGTGAAATTTTAAACAATAAAATTTGAAAATGAAAAATTTAATATTTGGAATACGTCTATTTTAACATAGCAACTGGTAAATTTTCATTTGATAATATTGAAGTTTATTTTATTGGGTAATTTTATTTCAATTCAGATCAGTTAAAAATTGATGATAATAAAACGTTTTCCAAACTTGAATATTTTTATATAATAAAATTCTAAATCATCTTCTGAGTAAGACGTCATCTTTCGTTTTTCCAAATTTGGACCGCTATTGCTCCGTTTATCTTATTTCTGACAAAATAGCAGCATTTTCGGTACCGATTATCGACTTTTGATCGGATGATCGTACCACAGATATCCATATACTGTTTTGATCGTCTCGCCGTGCTGATCCCCACGGTATATTTATTCCTGTATTTTGAGGTCCGGTACGCACCGAAAACTATAAAACGTTCGTTGTATCGTTATCATAAATCGTGACTTTACTATTTCTTTGGTTTCAAAATCTGATGGCGTGCTGTCCAAGCATCTCAATTAATTGCTTTAAAAACTTTTGCTAAATCAATGGATAGCTGCACGTCCCTTTGGCTTTTGAATTTATATCTAAAATTACGGTGGAACGTTTCTTCTGCCCCTTTCTCTCCTTCATTTCTATTTAATTTCTTTTTGAACGGTTCATTTCTTCACTTCACTGTTGCTTTATAAATTTCATTTTTGCTCTGTCACTAATCCCTTTTCCTCTTTTCGATCAACTCCATCTACCCATGGCCGAAACCATGCTTGCAAACCATCGTCCATTCGCCGTGTTCCTCTACGTCAGCAACCCAAGACTCCATTACCACCCCTCGACAAAACCTAAGTACTGATCACCCAGAGGTTGCCGTACCCACCTCCCACTTGCACCGTTGCCTTCCACCATCAACTCAGCCTCGCCTCGGCCTCCCCTCCACCACCTCGACCTCAGTGCCAAGTCTTCCCTCCTCCACGTCATCAAGGCCGGCTCTCCCACTTTCGAACTGCTCGTCCACATTTTAACCGTGCCTTCCCCTGCCGAGCACTTGCCGCCCATCCTTCATCTCCTCGTTCCCATTACCATGCCGAGCCTGCACCATCAACCCGACAACCCGCGGCTTCCCTGACTGCATCCATGACCACCGCCAGTCTTCCTTCGTCCTGACCCGAGCTTCGCCTTCTCTTGCTTTAGGTGGACATACAGATTTATATATATGATTTATGTTATAAGTGGTATGGTTTTAAAACTTACTGCTCATATATGTTTATATTCAAGTTTGTTTACCTGTTTTCTTCTTCTTCATTTTCGAGACAGCCTGACTATTTGATTTGAAACCCAGTTCACTGCAATTGCTTAGTATAATTATAATATATATGAAGATATTTTGATACTTGGCACATTTTATATTCTGACATATCACATTCATATTATATGTAAATAAACTATGATAGATTTGATATGGGAGACATGATCTCTTCGTTTTATAATCTTTCTCACCTATAATTATATATACCTATATATATTTTGATTTTTAAACGTGTTTGATTTTCATTAATATATGGATAACTGGATTCTTGAATTGTATATAGATTTTTCGTATAAGAATTTATACATATAAGCCATTGCGGTATATATCTAAGCCATCTCATTTTATGTAAGTTATATATTAAGGCGGTACGATCTGGTAACAAGAAAAATAGGCATATACGAGTGTTCTATATTTGTTTTATATTTAAATCTTTAACTTTATATGTATGGCAGTATTGACATATTGTTAGTGTTTATTTGTTGATATAATACACATAAGTGGGCAGATTTTTATTTATATATATGAGTAATTATGGCTGGGTATATTTATAAAAATAAGTAATAGTTTCAACATATATGGTATATATATATATATTTGACTGTAATATATGAGTTTTAGTTTAAACTATGATTTTGAAATTCATATTTGCTTAATTTAATATACGTGTTTGTATAAATTTGTAAATCAGCCAATTATATAAGTTTTAACCAGTCGGCATTTAAATATATGATTTGGGTAAAGCTTTGTATAGGAAGGTGAAATGTGTATATACGGTTTATATTTGACCTGAGTTACAGATATATATAATTGTATAGACAAGATATATTTTCAGTATTATATGTGCAATTATATAGCAGCTGTACTACTATTGTTTAAAGTACGTGGATGTAAAAGGGATGTTACTTTATTATATATATATAATATAGAGATTTTGGGTATAGGCTTTCTTCATTTTTAAAATTTCGGTTGAGGAAAATATTTGCTTTAACGTAAATTTAAAAGTAATACGTAAATATGCCATTTTAAATATGTATTTAAATTTTTGAATATTTGTTTTAAGAAAATTTATTTTAACAATAATAATATATATATTTTGTCCATATTATATCAAGCCAATTTGATTGATTCTCCTCAATTCTATTTATCAGCTTTGATCGGCGAATTCGTGCCAAATTAGCTTTGCTTTGGAATTCGTGTTTGGGTTCCCAACTCATCTCTTTCTCGTTCATCTCTAGCCTCGAAAGGTGAGCAATCACTCACGATTTACGTTCTTATATTTATTAAATTTGATCTCAATTGAAACGTTAATTGAAATATGATGTTGTTAGTTATTCACATTGTTGTATATATGTCATATTCTGTATCTGTTCACTTGTGACATCTGACACCATTATCTGTTATTTATATTGATGATATATTAAATGTTACTATTGTTATTCGTATTATCATATCTGTTATCACTCTGCAAGTTCCCTGTTAGTATAGAATCACTATGGGTTGAAATGATACATACCCGAACGATCTTGTAGAATAGGAGAAAATCATTATGGGTTGAAATGATAAACCCAAGCGGTTTTCAATTAATTGAATTTGGGATTGTGGGTTGAAAAGATATATACCCGTATATATATTTTAAATTGCGGATTGAAATGATAAATATCTGTATCACTTGACCATAGGATAGAAAATTTTATACAGGCACTGTTGGTCTATATATAAATGTTTTGAAAATGATTTCTTTGGTTTTGAAAAGAAATTTATGGTTTTGATAAATATTGATTTTAAAGATTCATTAAATTTGGTTTAATAGAGTTGATAAATAATATGTTTAAGTATTTATTTAATATCTATATCTTCAAATATAGAATTTATAATGATTTGAAGTTGATTGAAATTATATTTATTTAAGAATTGTACTTAAATAAGTTTGATTTGAAATGTATTGAATTTGAAATTTAAAGAAGTGATTTACAAACTTGAAATTTGAAAAGGTGACTTAAATGGATATTTCAAACGTATAAATATTTAAATGAGATATTTTGTTTATTTAAATTGTAAATTGAAATTGTATTCAAATGTTATGGAAATGTTAAGTTAATATTTCAAAACTAAATAATTGTAAAGTGAATTTGATATGTATATAAATTTATCGAATTTAGTTTTGAAATGTTGAATATTTAAAGCTTTGAAATATATTAAAATTGAAATGGCTTATTTTATGGTTTAGATATGTATTTGAAATCGATAATTTGAAATGGTTTATTTAGAAGCTGAATCGAGTTGAAACTGATGATTTGAGATTTGATTAAATTAAATTTTTGGAATTCGAGTTAATTTGAATCGATTTGTGAAATTTGAAGAACTATCTTATTTTATAAAGAAAATTTAAATTATATTTAAACTATTGATACTTTACTTTATAAATTATTTGGTTTTATTTAAATGAGATATTATTGAATTGTTTTGGAAATGGAAATGATATATTGTTGAATTGGGTTTTTAAATGGAAATAATACATTGATAATTTGGGTTTGAAATAGTAATGATATTTTGATTTTGAAGTATAAACTATTTTGAAATGACCACGGTGTTATAATAACGAATGGTTGTTAAAGAGACCGGGATCGGATATGGACAAACTCTCTATCGATACCGAAAACCACTTTGACAACTGTGTACGCGGTGGAGTTTCCAGAATGAAGTAGGATGGTGGCGACGATCCTAAGGTATATACGTGGACCCAACTCCCGTGAGTTGGCATAAGGTGCCTAAAACAGGAGCGATCTTGGGCCAGTGAGGTAGCACCTCGTATCGGACACACTTCTTCGATTTCATTCTATTACTTGTTGATTTTGGTGGCCACCCTTCGATTTGGGAGTGTTGTTCGAGGTGGAACGGTAGTGGCTGCTATGCGTATCCATCAGTCCGTGTGCGTAATTGGTATATCTACCCTGGCATTGCCTTGTGTGCCATGTCACCTACCATATCGAGCTTTACTACGATTATGATTTTTAGATCCGACCGCGTTAAGGTTCTCCATCCCCTTAACGCTATTTTCTATATGATTATACTTTACTAATTAGACACTACTGTATATAGCGTATATTACTACATAGTAAATAGTTTAACGGACCCTTAGAGGATGGTTATCCCAAACATCCTTTAAGTTACGTGTATTTCAGTTGATATTTCACTTGAGTTGGATTTATTGAATATAAGAATGTTAATCCTGACTCGAGTGTTTTGGTTTCGCTTTACGCTCGGGTCAGACTGAGTGATACCACATTTGAGACTCACCTTTGGAGTTGGAGCTTCGCTTGGAGATCCAGCTATCTATCGATCCTGCTTTCAGTTATTCAGTTGACTCCAGTGATGTATTCAGATCTTGTATTTGATTATTGTATTGAGACATCTATCGTATTCGAGACTTCTGTTGTATCTTGTTTAACTATGTTATACATATATAGTAGCTTCATGAACTACTATCCTTTTTTCCGCTGCATTATTGTTATATTACTCTGTGTCTGTGATCTGTAATTATTTTATTTACTGTATATGCTGAGTTTTGCCAAATTTTATTTACAATCCATTGTTTTGAATTATTCAACTCCGGCATGAGTGTCTACCTATATACTTATAATGGATGCGAATGGTTGAAAATACTGGGACGTTACATGAATGATGCTTTAGTAGTTAATGTATTTACTGGAAAGGCTGAGTTTTCTTTTTTTTTCTTTTTGTAAACGAGAATGGAATGGGAAGATTGATAAAGAAAAGAGTTTACAGGCTATTACTTCACTGGTACAAGATTTATTGAATTGGGTCAGAGATTTTTATTTTTACTTAGGGGCTGATAGATTTTAAAATGTGTACTAGAGATGTCTTAACATTTAATGCCTTGTCCTTATGTCTACACATACATATCTCCTAATTCATTTCGTATGTACTAGCATCCCCTTATTTCCCTGTAACATGAATATTTTTACTTTGCTCGGTTCTTGCCTGCAACCATGAAGGTATCTTTCTTTTACTTTGTTTATTCTTTTCCAGGTTGATGAGTTTGTTTAAGTCTTTGAGATGTTGTTACTTCATTTGCTTGTACATGGATATTTGTATTTTTTTATGTATTTGTTTGTTTTTAACTTGACTTTATATTTGCATACATACTTTCTTTTCTTATTGAATAGGTATTTTCTTTTTTTTTATCTTTTCTGTTATTATTTTTGAATGCATTTCTATATTTTATTTCCTTTTATTATTATTTTTTCGTTGTCTACTTTGCTCGTATTATTTTGTATTGATTTATCAATATTTATATATTTACTTTATATTAAATAAAACTATATAATTTATTCATTTTATAATATAGGTGAATTTCTAGATTTTAATTTGTTATTGGATTTTATGCTATGTATTTATTTTATATTTTATATCTTATATATTTTCATTTTTAAACCATTTATTAAAAATTTAAATTCATTTGATTTAACACAATTTTATTTGATTTCGGGGAAACTCGCATCACTTTATCAATTTATTTTACTATATTTATTCAAAAATAAATTCAATTATCAATTTAAATTTATATAAAATTCGGGGTCATTACAGCTGTAGATGGAGGAGGTGATGGTCGGTGGTGATGGTGGAGAGGCTATGCCGAGCTATGCTTGAAGAAGAGGAAGGTGAAAACATTGAAAAATATAGTGAGGAGAAAAAGGAGATGGAGGCATGAATCCTTTTTTTGTTGAAGATAGCCGTGAGTTTTGAGATAAAGAAATGTTTCTCACGTGAACGAGAAATGAAATACATGGCTATGCAAAAAGAAATGGACGGCCAAAGAAGGAAAAGGAAAAGGCACAAGAAAATGAAGAGGCAGGGTAAATGAAAAGTCTCCAAAATGAAGAGGCAGGGAAAATGAAAAGTCTCCAGAAAATGAAAGGTCTTGACTCTTTGTATTTCAAATTCTCTGTTAGCAAAATATACTAAATAAATTTCAGTAAATACATTTTAAAAATGAAAAAAAGTAAAATAAAATGTAGATAAACAATTAAAATTAAAGAAAATAGAAAAAGAATTAAAGGAATAGTTTAAAAATTCAAAACAGGACTTAAAAATTACAAATAGAATATCACTAGTTTTAGAAAATTTCTATTTCACTTCAAAACAAATAAAAGGTCAAATAAATAAAATAAATGAGGAAAAAAATAAAGTGGGAAATGAGAATAAAATAAGATTTTAAGAAAAATAGAAAAATAAATAAAGAATTTTTTTAATTAAATGAAACTGGAAATTAGAAATTATAAACAGAATACAACTGACATTGGAAAATGTTTATTACACTTTTAAAAATGTTTTAAAACCAAAATA
The DNA here is from genome assembly GCA_030737815.1 of Allium fistulosum. Lineage (NCBI taxonomy): Eukaryota > Viridiplantae > Streptophyta > Magnoliopsida > Asparagales > Amaryllidaceae > Allium > Allium fistulosum. The sequence continues at coordinate 1,045,693,082 of CM060906.1, forward strand.
TATACATAACATGTTATTTTACCCATATAAATACAAATTAGAACATTACATGACCAAATAAAATATTATTTATATAATTTAAAATAAACAATTTTGTTAAATACAGCAAATTACACATAATATTTAAAAGGGCATAACTTTCACAATATAAATCTGATTTCAACGAAACGAAAAGCAGTATTCTTGAAATTTTATTTACTTTCATAATAAAAGATAAAATTAAAAAAATTAAACTTTTAAAATTTTAAATTAAAGGTCAAAGTTTGACCATAATGACCAAAATTCACATTTCTGGAAAATACTCTATTTATTCTTGTTTGGAATTATAATTCATATAAAAATCAAAATTATATTTAAAATAATAAAATTTATCCATTTTAATAAATAAAATTAAGTTTTTAAATCAGGAAATTCAATTTAAAATAATTACAAAATACAGGGTTGTTACACTGCCCTCTAGGTAGAAATGCAATGCCAGCATTCATCCATACAAGTTCGCTCTAGGTCTGAACGAAACCCGAAGGCACTACTTCTAGTACATCCATTTTGGAATCACCCTCAGGATTAGTAGCAAGTAGTCCTTGAAATTCAAAGAACTCGATCTTTGAAACATCATCAAGATGTCTTCCATTCGAATGCATATGTTGGCTCGAAGTGATTTTCAAATAATATATCCAATCTTGGTCTCTTCGAACCAACAACCGATAATTTTCGATTGACTCATTCCTAGTTCTTTCAAAAGTAAGCAGACTATACCAAAGTCCCAAAGGATCTCTAATATATCCCTTAAAGCTAGAGACGTTTCATCCAGATGAATTCTCCCGAGAGAACTCAATCTGTATGAACACTCAAAGCTTTTATTTACTTCCCAAGTCAAAACTGGCCAAGATTTGATAGTTGGTTATTTAACTATCGAATAAACAAACAACAAAAATTCAAAGATTTAATTACTTATAATAACCATTAGCCTCAAAATAAATCTTTCATTTATATAAATCTTTCCAAAATATTTATCAAAATATTCATATCCTTATCCCACTGGCATAAGTATATTCATAAAACATTTGTGAAAGATTTCTTATTTCGAAATCATATCAAAAGGATCAAAACAAATGTTATTTAAATTAGGGATAACAATAACCCCAAACACTATTGCTTCGATGTTAAGCATGGAACGATCTACACCAGCATAATTAAGAAGGTTAATTTGGGGAAATCCAATCTCAATTTCTTTTATAAATTTCTTGAATAAATCCTTTTAGTAAATCTCTTTCATTTATGAAATTATCCTTTACTTAAATTCCAAATCCATTTATAAAACGCTTTATAAATCTTTAGGTTTATTTATAAAACTCTTTTATAAATATCCAAAACCATATATAAAACTTCTTTCCAAATTTGAAAATCTCTTTTCAATTATAAACAAATTTCATAAATTTCCTTACTTAAAATGAAACTCCTTTAATAAATCTTAATCGATTAAGTTCCTTTGATAAATAAAGCCATTATTTAAAACACCTTTTAAATAAACAAGTTGTTATTCAGAACATCTTTTATTAAATTTATCTTTAAACCGCATTAACAAAATAATGACTATAAACAGTTATTTCAAAAGTATTAAATTACTTCAAATCACCTTAAATGTAATAATTGCTTAACTATCCTTTAAATACCATATTTAAAAGGGTAATAAACCATGAACATTATGAGTAAGTAATAACTTTACTTTAAACCCTTTAAATAATATAATAATTAACTTTAAAACCATTCTCACAAAAAAATATTTAAAATGATTAATTTTCCAAAATCAGAAAGAGACTTAGTGACCACAATGGTTTTTATTTAATCAAGTTTACCTTTCGAAGTTATAACATGGGTATTTACATAACAAGCAGATATGTAAAATGGATCAACCAATAACAACCAATCAACATATAGATAAATGTTCAAGTTGCCAAAATAGCAGAACTAGGTTTATTTTGCTTAAATAGATGTCAACATAATCTACTAGGTGAATTATGGCAGAACTGCGATTTATTCTACCAAATAGATGTCCAATATAACTTAATTAGCAAAATAGTGTTTTATTCTGCTAAACAAACGTCATTGGGTTTCATATCCATTTGTGGTTACTTAAAGGTAATTGACAAAGAAATTTCTTGGATGTAAAATATCCTTTTTTTAAAGATGCTTTAAACAAAAACCGACCTTCGGAAATAAAGTGATTTAAAATTAGAAACTTTTTATTAATTATTAAATAACATTAAAACTCTTTATTTAAATAATAATTAATACTTTAGTTAATAATTAAAAAATAATTAAATTTTAAATAAATAATTAAATGTTAATTATCCATTAAATGAATAATTAAATAATAGTTTAAACCTTCATTATAATTAATCCTTAATTAATTGTAAATTAAATTTTTATTTAATAATAATTAAATCATAAGTAAGTCTTAATTAAGTCTTAACTTAATTAGTAATGAAGAAAAAATTAAACCTTTAATAATAATTTATTTATAAAATAAAAGCCTTAATTAATTGATAATTAAAAATAATCAAACACTTACTTAAAATTAATTAATAATTAACCTTATACTTACGGATACATATGCACGTCTAGGTGGGCCTGCATTTAATCACAACGTGCATGAATTTTTAGTTATACCTATAAAAGTAGATTTGATAGTAGCATCCTCATATTTGAACTCTGTCTAGGTAGAAGACGCTATTTTTTTGTTCAGACTGCAATAACTTTTTCATACTAACTCGGAATTAGTCGAGACTTCGACCGATGGACTCCCATCTAAATTACAGACAATAAGCAACACTCGGATACTTCATTTAGTGAACGTATACCATAGTTCTCCATGGTGACTAAAAGTTGTATATAGAAAATAACAGACTACATCCCCGTATTTGAACTCTGCCTAGACAGAAGTCACTATTTTTTTGTTCATACTGCAATAACTTCTTCATACTAACTCGGAATCGGGAAAAACTACGACCAATGAACTCCCACCTAAATTACAGACAATATAAAACACTCGGATACTTCAGCTTATGAACGTTTACTGTAGTTCTCCATGGTGATTAACAGTTACACTTAGAAAATAACAGGCTATATCCACACTTCAATGCTCACTATAGTTCTCCATGGTGACTAATAGTTGTACTTAGAAAATAACAGGCTACATCTTCATATTTGAACTCCGCCTAGGCAGAAGCCGCTAATTTTTTTGTTCAGACTGCAGTAACTTCTTCATACTAACTCAGAATCAGGCAAAACTTCGACCAATGAACTCCCACCTAAATTACGGACAACATGGTACACTCGGATACTTCATCTTGTGAACGCACACCTTGGTTCTCTATGGGGACTGACAGTTTACTTAGAAAATAACATGCTACCACATCTCCATATTTAAACTCCACCTAGTGCAGAAGCCGCTATTTTTTTGTTCAGACTGTAATAACTTCTTCATACTAATTCATAATCCGACGAGACTTCGACCGATTAACTCCCACCTAAATTACGGACATTATGGAACACCCAGATACTTCATCTTGTGAACGCACACTGTAGTTCTTCATGGTGACTAACAGTTGTACTTAAAAAATAACAGGCTACCACATCCTCATATTTGAACTCTGCCTAGTGTAGAAGCCGCTATTTTTTTGTTCATACAGCAATAACTTCTTCATACTCATTTGGAATCCAGCGAGACTTCGACCGATTAACTTCTACCTAAATTACGGACAATATGGAACACTCAGATACTTCATCTTGTGAACGCACACTGTAGTTCTCCAAAGGGACTAAGAGTTGTACTTAGAAAATAACAGGCTACCACATCCCCATATTTGAACTCCGCCTAGTGTAGAAGCCGATATTTTTTTTGTTCAGACTGCAATAACTTCTTCATACTAACTCGGAATTAGGCGATACTTCGTTCGATGAACTCCCACCTAAATTACTGACAATATAGTACCTCAGATACTTCATCTTGTAAACGCACACCGTAGTTCTCCATGGGGACTAACAGTTTACTTAGAAAATAACATGGTACCACATCCCCATATTTGAACTCCGCCTAGTGCAGAAGCCGCTATTTTTTTATTCAAACTGCAATAACTTCTTCATGCTAATTCGGAATCCGTCGAGACTTCGACCAATTAACTCCCATCTAAATTACGGATAGTATGGAACACTCGGATACTTCATCTTATGAATTCACACTGTAGTTCTCTATGGGGATTGATAGTTGTACTTAGAAAATAGATAGGCAACCACATTCCCATATTTGAACTCCTCCTAGTGCAGAAGCCGCTATTTTTTTTGTTCAAACTGCAATAACTTCTTCATACTAACTTGGAATTAGGCGATACTTCGACCGATGAAATCCCACCTAAATTACGGACAATACGGTACAGTCGGAGACTTCATCTTGTGAATGCACACTGTAGTTCTCCATGGTGACTAACAGTTGTACTTAAAAAATAACAGGCTATATCCCCACTTCAACGCTCACTGTAGTTCTTCCTGGTGACTAATAGTTGAACTTAGAAAATAGCATGCTACATCCTCATATTTGAACTCCGCCTAAGCAGAAGCCGCCTTTTTTTTCTTTACACTTCAATAACTTCTTCATACTAATTCGGAATCAGGCAAAACTTCGACCGATGAACTCCCACCTAAATTATGGACAATATGGTACACTCTGATACTTCATCTTGTGAACGCACACTGTAGTTTTCCATGGGAACTGACAGTTTACATAGAAAGTAACATGCTACCACATCCCCATATTTGAACTCTGCCTAGTGCAGAAGCCGCTATTTTTTTTGTTCAGATTGCAATTACTTCTTCATACTAATTCGAAATCCGGCGAGACTTCAACCGATTAATTCCCACCTAAATTACGGACAATATGGAACACTCGGATACTTCATCTTGTGAACGCACACTGTAGTTCTCCAAGGGAACTGACAGTTGTACTTAAAAAATAACAGACTACCACATCCCTATATTTGAACTCCGCCTAGTGTAGAAGCCTATATTTTTTGTTCAGACTGCAATAACTTCTTCATACTAACTCGGAATTAGGCGATACTTCGACCGATGGACTCTCACCTAAATTACGGACAATATCGTACACTCGGATACTTCATCTTGTGAACGAACACCATAGTTCTCCATGGGGACTACAGTTTACTTAGAAAATAACATGGTACCATATCCCCATATTTGAACTCCGCCTAGTGCAGAAGCCTCTATTTTTTTTGTTCAGACAGCAATAACTTCTTCATCCTAATTTGGAATCCGGTGAGACATCGACCGATTAACTCCCACCTTAATTACGGACAGTATGGAACACTTGGATACTTCATCTTGTGAACGCACACTGTACTTCTCCATGGTGACTGACAGTTGTACTTAGAAAATAACAGGCTACCACATCCCCATATTTGAACTCCGCCTAGTGTAGAAGTCGCTATTTTTTTGTTCAGACTGCAATAACTTTTTCATACTAACTTGGAATTAGGCGATACTTCGACAGATGAAATCTCACCTAAATTACGGACAATACGGTACAGTCGGATACTTCATCTTGTGAAGCACATTGTAGTTCTCCATGGTGACTAACAGTTGTACTTAGAAAATAACAGGCTATATCCCCACTTCAATGCTCACTGTAGTTCTCCATGGTGACTAATAGTTGTACTTAGAAAATAACATGCTACATCCTCATATTTGAACCCCGCCTAGGCAAAAGCCACTTTTTTTATTCAGACTGCAATAATTTCTTCGTACTAACTCGGAATTAGGCAAAACTTCGATCGATGAACTCCCACCTAAATTACGAACAATATGGTACACTCGGATACTTCATCTTATGAACGCACACTGTAGTTCTCCTTGGGGACTAACAGTTTACATAGAAAATAACATGCTACCACATCCCCATATTTGAACTGCGCCTAGTGCGGAAGCCGCTATTTTCTTTTGTTCAGACTGTAATAACTTCTTCATACTAATTCGGAATCCGGCGAGACTTCGACCGATTAACTCCCACCTAAATTACAGACAATATGGAACACTCGGATACTTCATCTTGTGAACGCACACTGTAGTCCTCCATGGGGACTAACAGTTATACTTAGAAAATTACATGCTACCACATTCCTATATTCAAACTCCGCCTAGTGTAGAAGCCGCTATTTTTTTTGTTCAGACTGCAATAACATCTTCATACTAATTAGGAATCCGACGAGACTTCGACCGATTAACTCCTACCTAAATTATAGACAATATGACACACTCGAATACTCCATCTTGTGAACGCACACTGTAGTTCTCCATGGGGACTGACAGTTGTACTTAGAAAATAACAGGCTACTATATCCCCATATTTGAACTCCGCCTAGTGCAGAAGCCGCTATTTTTTTTGTTCAGACTGCAATAACTTCTTCATACTAATTCGGAATCCGATGAGACTTCGACCATTAACTCCCACCTAAATTACGGGCAATATGGAACACTCGGATACTTCATCTTGTGAACGTACACTGTAGTTCTCCATGGGGACTGACAGTTGTACTTAGAAAATAACAGGCTACCACATCCCAATATTTGAACGGCCTAGTGAAGAAGCCGCTATTATTTTTGTTCGGACTGCAATAACTTCTTCATACTAACTTGGCATCCGACAAAACTTCGACCGATGAACTCCCACCTAAATTACGGACAATATGGTACACTCGGATACTTCATCTTGTGAACGCACACTGTAGTTCTCCATGGTGACTAACAGTTGTACTTAGAAATTAACAGGCCATATCCCCATATTTGAATACTATTTGTCTATGAGATGTAAAAGGGTATATTTGGAATTTCAAAAGGACATCGAGTAAATCTATTCAATGAATTCTCTTTATTAGTGGTAAAGATTTAATAATTAATTAAAAACTAATCTTATACTTATCCCATAATTAATTAAAAATTAATCTTACTTAATCAAAAATTAATTAAAATTAATATCACTTAAAAATAATAATTAATTGGTAACTAATCTCCACTTAATTTTAATTAAAAAACCTTGTTCAATACTTAATTAATTATTAATTACCAAACTTAATTAATTAATAATTAATTAATAAATCCTTAACTAACTTTCCGTAATCATCATTATTAAGTTTATAAACATCTCTAAAATATTTTTAACTAATTTTTGTAAAAATTGGATTTAATCTAAACTGCATCTATAACAACTATCGTTATGAATACCATAACTAGAAATATTATTTCTTAGCTTTCTTTTTGAAAACTTAACATTTGAAAGCTTACTAACTTTTCACCAAAATAAAGTAAGAGGTTTTTTCAAAAGTAAAACAAAGTTTGAAACTTGAAAAAACTTGGATTTTTAAAACTAATAATCATAGTTTTCACACAAGAAATCCAAGTCGTCAATACCATACAAAGGTGCTAACTGCCTTAACATATCATCACATATTCATGTTTATAACATACATACACATATCACAACCACAACATAAACAAAGATCTCAACGTTACCACATTCACATCACTTTAGACTCTATTTCCAAGTCTAAACTACATATCACATTCAAACAAGTATAAGCACATATATACTCACATACAAAACATATAAATAACCAATAGCCAAGCAATATCATATACTAATACTAACATAACTTAAATATGTAAATTTTACAAAGGATGTAAGTTTTTACTCAACAAACATAGGAAAAAAAATTTCCTAAATTTTAAATAAGCCCTAGATCTTTCCCTTTTCAAAGCAAGACTTGAATTTCAACAAGGAAGGAGCCAAATGGCTTGGCCAAGGTGTTATAGGCTTGGCCTAAATGGGTTTTGGCTTGACCTAGAGTTGTGGAGGGGAGTATGGGGTTGTTTTAGGCGGAGGAAGAGTTTTAGGAGTTGAAGGAGGAAGTTTAAGGGTTTTAAGAATTAAAAAGAAGTAAAAATAAGATTTTTAAGTTTTGAAAAGTGATGGAAGCCATTAGAGATAGTTTTTGAAAGCTTTAAGAAGAAGGAGAATTTAAAAAAATATATAACTTGAAATGAAGAAGGAGGGGGAATTTGGAATATGTTTTATAGTAAATGAGTTTATGAATTTACTTAAATGCACATATGCACACTACCATCCACTATCTTCATGTCACCTCATCACCTTCCCTCCTCCCGTGTACACGTCACCTCAAGGTCCCCTCTCCTTTCACCAACATACTAATTACAACAAGTACCTTAATGTACTTATGTTTCAACATGAGCGAACATGAAATAAATGCACTTGTACTTAATTTTTATAAAGGTATCTTTTCTTTTTAAAAAACTTTTTAATTATATTTTGTTTTCATAAAATGCCACATCTTATCATATATATATATATTAAGTATATATATACCATATATTTGAAACCATATTAATTATTTGTAAATGTATATGTATGTTATACTACAGTGTACACATCGTTTCGGACAACTTTTAGCCGATGAAAAGTTGAAAATTCTTAAAAAGAATTCCGGTCACATTTTCGATTTTTCTTCAAACTAAATATTTTTGTAGATAGATTTTGAAAACTATTTTACCATCGCTAGTTATTATTTAAAAGAGTTTTATTTTAATTATAAAATTCGTTATTTGAATATTTCAAATAAATTAAATATTCGCAAATAAAAGCGGTGAAATTCCAGGTTATTACAGCTCTCATGCACAACCAAATCCATATATATATATATATATAAAGGTAATGACATACCCACCACATACCCTGAAGAATATCCCATGTTTTAATCATTTCAGGTTGTTGAGGCTAGAGGATACGTTTTACTTTTTTAGCAAATCCCACTTGGAATGCTAACACTGCCCTCCAGGCGACAATGCAACGCCAACATTTGTCTATACTAGCTGTTCAGATTTTGAATAAATCAAAGGCACTACTTCTACTACATCCATTTTAGAAACACCTTCAGGATTAGTATAAAGTAGGCCTTGCACTTCAAAGAGCTCTGTTTTCGATTCCATCATCTTTAAGATGTCTTCAATTCGAATGTTTATGTTTAGTTTTCAGATAATATATCCAATCTCATTCTCTCCGAACTGTCAAATGATAGTTTTAAAAACTGGTTAACATTAGATAGTCAGTTATTTAACTATCAAATAAACAAGCAATTCAAACAGAGATTTAATAAATAGGACTCATGAAGCCTACAATGCAACAAACACAATGCAATTCCCAAAACTATCCACTTAGGCTTAATCTTTAAATTTAGATTTTCAAAATCTAATTAATTTTATTATTTTAAAAACATAATTCTTTTCAAAAATAATCTCTTCGAACTAAATTCCCAATTTCACTTCAAAAAACTTTGAAATAATAATATATACATCATTTGTATCAAACTATACTTTACTTTGGGGTCTTAAAACAAATAACTTTTGAAATATTTATTTGAAATCCAAAATACTACTGTAAAAGCATATCAAAATATATGCAACCAGATCGGGAGGTATCTCCAAATAACAAGGCAACTGGATCTCAGCCTTCATACAATCGATAAATAAGTACATCCCCCTATCCTAGAGCGGACTATACCAAAAACATATGCCCACTTTTTAGTTACGGGTTACCCAAATCATCGGTAACATAACAAATCATTTTATATCCCGAAGTAACAAATCATTTCGCACTAATATTCACAAATACTTTCAAATCATTGTGTTGTCTTTTCAAAAAATTGAAATCATTTTAAATATTGGGTTTTTAGTCCTCAAAATTCTCTTCGTTTATAAAACACTTTTATAAAACCATTCTTCATATAACCACTTTTATGTAAAATCACTTCAAAATATTTATTCTCAAATATCTCTTTTTTTCTTTTAAAGTAAACCATTTCATAACAATTCCAGTTGAAAACCAATTTTCAAAACAATTCATTAAATTGAAGTGAACCAAATATTACCGCTAAACACCTTATAGTCAAATCATGAAATAAATTACAAGGTGTTAGCCTATAACTATTTTCTACCCAGCTCATGCATATGGATAATTAATTGCTCATAAACTGGTCGAGCAAAGTCAACAATCAATGAATAATAATCAGTGCTCATAAATTGGCCGAGCTCAATCCAAATAACCAAACAATCAATCAACAACAATAATAAATAGCAATGCATCTATTTATTAAATAATTAACAATCAATATCAAATAGATCAATATTAAATAATAACAAATCTACATAATTTATAATAGTAGAATGAGAATTTGTTCTACTAATAAAATGTCATTAATATGTTATCAATATTTTATACTTCTCTAAACATGTTAATAAACTAAAATAGTGTGTTTTATTCATTAATACGAATCTAACGTCGAAGATCGTGGGTTAAATGGACTTCGTATAGAAAAATTAAACCTTTCTAAAGTTTAAACCATTTAATCACTAAATCAAACTAACTAAATTTATATAACTAAATATAACTTAACTTATATATAATCTCACCCAACTGGGCCAAGGCCCAAACGCATGCAACCCTCACCATTCTCATCTTCTCTACCTACACACGTCCTTCTGGTTTGTGACGACCCACATTTCGAAAGGTTTAAATTGACAATAATCCACACATGTACGATTCAAAAATCTGGAACATAGATAATCAAATGAGTTAATTAAGAAAAATAAGAAAAGGAGAAGGAAACAACATAGAATCTTGTAGCGGAATGACAAATTATAATAATCAAATAAATAGTTCATGAAGCTGTTTACTATACTTTTGATTATAATTTATACAACATTTATCAAAGTTATATATATACAACAGAACAAATTAAATAATGCAGCGGAACAAACAATTATGGAATAATACTAGTAATAATATACCAAATCTTCATCTTCGTCCTTCAGAGAATAATCTTCGATAAGTTGAAAACTCAGGTTTGACCCGAGCATAATGAAAAGTCAAAACACTCGAGTCAAGACTAAAATATCCTTATATGAGTCAAACTGATATCACATAACATGAGTGTAATAGCGTCAGAGATGTTTACGGGATTTCACATCTCTTATCCAGTGTATAACGTGTGTGCAATAACTCAGGAGATGTTCCGGGATTTCCATCTCTTAAGGATCCATCAAAATATTTATATATAGTAGAATACGCTACATATATAACGTCTTAGTAATATAAAATATCAATATAGCGTTAAGGCTTTACACTGATCCCCCTTAACGTGTTTTTAAGCATTGTCGTATAGTTTCCATATAAAACACCAGTAAACCGTTGGTGGATAGGGATGGGCCGTGATACGACAACACTAAACCAAAATCGTAGTGGTCTCGTATAGGGAAAAAAGTATGACAATGCATGTGAGGCAATGCCTAAGGTAGGATACTACCAGTTTACCCTTCCCGGTTGGTGGTAATGCATCATAGCCATGATCGCCCACCACGTACATCCATCCCATATCGAGTCAAGGGGAGGTTATCCCAAAATTGAGGTGCACCAATCGAAACCAACAACAAGAGTAATATGGACCGAGTCCAAGAAAATCGAAGAACGGATGTCTGCTCGGGGTAGCTAGCCATCATCGTTCTCTTTCTTCAAATCCAGAAAATGTATGCCAAATCCAACCACTTCTTTCTGGACCATCACTCCATGTACACATTTATTAAAGTGGTTCCGGTATTGAAAGAGAGTATGCCCATATCCGGCCCCGGTCTCTTTAATAACCAAACGTCGTTTTACACACCAGTTGGCACTTCTACATTTCAAAAATAATTCGTACTTGATATCAAAATATTATGTTTGCTTCAAAATCAAATCCATTTTGAAATCATCATGTTTACTCAAAAATAATATTCAGTTCGATACGTCATTTTCACTCCAATATCTCGATTTCACTTTCAAAATCGTTTCGAATTTCGATTTACATTATAACTTCATTTTAACCCGATTAACATTTAAATCCATGATTTAAATATAAACATTCCCACTTTGACCAGTTTGAGTTTTTTTTAAAATAGTTTGAATAGTTTTAAAATATTTTAGTAGAAAGTAGTTTGAGTATTAAAATGGTTTATATAGTAAATAGCTTGGAAATCAAATTAATCTGAACATTTAAAAAGATAGATTTTAAATAATTTATATTAAAGTAATTTATTTGAAAATAGTTTCAAGGTCAAACTGATTTAATTCCAAATTTTCCAATTCAAATCACTTTCAATTTCCATTTCCTTTTAAATTCGATTTTATTGCTTAAAATCATAATTTCATATCAAAATTTTAAAATCATCTAATTTAACCAATTTTATGGCCAAGTGAATTCGTTATTTCGATTTAATTTCAGGGATGGATATATATCATTTCAATCCAAAATAAATGTCATGGGTATATATCATTTTAACATATTTCTTAATTTATTCGAAATAATTCGATTTACAGTTTTATATGATGTAAATAATATATAGGATGATAGTAGGATATATCAAAATAAACAAACATCCAAATCATCCAAAACATCAAACAAAAGCATTCATCATAATCAACATCCAACCAGTCAATAAATCGCATCAATTAACCAATTATCAATAATTGGGAATTTTACTAGCAGTTTACTTCCCATTCAATTTAACCGTCAATTTAAATTTCTATCGGTTAACTCAGATGTCCAGTTAAATGTCAATTAAAATTATCAAACAATAATCAACAAATTTAAGTCACTTCAAAATTTTAAATTTAACTGACATAAAAATATTCTAGTATGTCGTGAGCATTATAAAACACTCACCTTTTTATTTTGTTGTTGCTTCAAGTCCTGATTCCGATTAAATTCGAATGCATTCGAATTTGACTGAAAATTCTGCAAGCTCTAAATCCAACTAGTTTAATTCCATAGTAAAGATCTCATTAATATGAACCCAACGCGACTGACCGCGTTGGAGTTGGACCTAAAACAAACGAGTTATGAATTTTATAAGCATTGGAATTTTATTAAACTATTTATATAAATAATCACTATTTTTTTCCAATATAATCAACAGGATAATAACTAGGTGTCCATTTAAATATGATAGCAGAACATGGTTTATTTTTGCTAGTCAAGGTTCAAAAACACGCTTACTTAGTCATAACGGCAGAACGGTGATTTATTCTGCCAATAAAGGTCCAATTTTAAATAAAATTAGCGGAACGGTGTTTTATTTTGCTAAACAGATGTCTAATCATCGCAATTAACTTGAATTAACTCATCGTTATTTATATCTGGGCAAATAACTTCAATAGATAGGTCATATACATTTAAACGACGTTATTTGTTTAAATTGGGTAATTTAATTTCTGTCCGTTTAAAATTGCTAAAATTTTCACTTATCTAAACTTGATAACAGATTGCACGACGACATAATGCTCGACTATACGAACCTATTGCAAAAAGTTTCGCATCAACCGGTTTTCATATGAAAAAGTTATTACATTTTAAAATTTTACTAAATATATATATATATATAATATAATATATAAATTTTCCTTCATTCTTTTTTCCTTGGGCCGAAGCCCACCACAGTACCCAAACCCGTTTCTCCTTCTTCCCCTAAATCTTCTAGCCAAACCCACAAAAATCCAAACCCAACCATCATCCAAACTTCGATCGATCTCGTTGCTTCCCTCGATAGCGTCATCCACTCACACCTGATTTTCGACCCAAGCCAAAAGCTTCAGCACATCACCATTTCATACATTCGCTCCTCCACCACCAATCGATTTAGAGCTTTACCTCATGTACACGTGTGCACATGCACGTGCATGACCAAACCATGCCACTGTTCGACCAACGAGCCCTACCACCAAGCTCCCCTCCTTGCCTTCGTTCGACTGCGCACCTCCGCCGAAGCTCCAACCATCTCCACCAAATTTTCACCGTGAGTCCAAAGATGACGACCCTCCAATTTTTGAACATCGGCCCAAAATCGACCTCGCCTCACCCTCTTCCACCACTAGAACACAAGCCTCCACCAACATCGTGACCCCCACGGCCTCCACTACCTCCACGCCAACCCTAGCCAAGCTTGATGCCATCCTCTTTCCCCAGCGACGAGAAACCCGAACCCACCTAAACCATAACTTAAACCCTAAAACCCTTCGCCATCACCAACCAAAGCCAGATTCGAAAATTGGCCACGGTGAACCTCTTCCCCATGTAACCCGGCTCCTCCTCGACCAAGCCGTACCCCTCCTCGACCATGACATCGCCGAAAAATATTTCATTAGTGGATTTCGATCATCTTCAAATTTCACAAAACCTATGCTATTAAAATCAGGATTTATGCACTAAAAATCTTATTTTTGTACAACAATCACAATGGCATACTCGATTCGATGTTTTTAATATGTCGAATTTTGTCGAAAACTGGGTTGCTTACTGATATTTTGCAATTTCTCACAATATCTAGCATGAACAAACCTCAAACCATTTTTAGTGGAATATAGACTCGAAAACAAATGTTTCATCAGTTTATATCATTGGCAAAATCGAACCGAAGAGAGAGATATTCAATTTTGAACTTGAGCATGAGTGGATTTGTCACCTCTGTTAACATGACAGAGGGTTATAAAACATTTCCAGGCATTTAAAAATTTAAATCTCACCTTGATCATTTTTGAAATCTTTGAAAACTTCCAGTTTGAACTCTAGTCTTCGATCTGAAACTTGATTACTTGCCTACTTTTGGATTTATGAAGGAACAGATGCTTCCTTTTTTTCTTTTGTAATGTTTGTATACAAAGTGTTGTTTACATGTTTTAAACATCTAAAACTAACACACACACACACACACCTGTCTATATATACACATGTTTCTACAAGATATAATGATGCATTTGTACAATATTTTTGGCTCAAGAAGATTTTGATATGTACAAGGTTTTTGATAGAATTGATGTGAAGTGTTGGTGGCTGCTGAGGTGAAACCTTGGTGGTTGAAAAGTGAAGTTTTGTGGCTGAAGTTGAAATTTTGGTTGAGTTGAAATGAAGTTGAGATGAAATATGGTTTTCAGTCTTCACATTTTTCTTTGACCAGGTAAAGTTTATCTTCCACTTTTACTTGTAAAATTCTTGACCAGGTAATGAATATTTTCCACTTCCATTTTTTTGGTTGCAAATCTTTGTTCTACATTTTGTTGTTGATTATAGTACCTAATTTCTTTTTAGAAAAATAATTGCCAATTTACCACATTTTAGAGAATAATATTTTTGTTGTTATGAATATATATAAGAAATTCCAATTTAAACCAATTTTCTATTATATAAATAAAATCTGAAAAAATTTAAAATATTATATTGATTTAAAACCATTTATTATTACAAATTGTCATTTAACATGGGTTTTATTTTGATTAAACGACTGTATTAATAAATATTCCTAATTCAAGGCGATAAAAATCCCGAGTTGTTACATTCCTCCCCCTTGAAAGAATTTCGTCCTCGAAATTGCTAAGGTATGTCGAATGATCCAAACCCATTAATTTTTTTTTCAAAAACCCACTTGGTTAATTTACTATTTCACTTTCCTAATTCCTTTAGTTCCAACCCCAAAACAATTAGTTTAAATTTCTAAACCAAAATCCTTTATTTCAAATTCAATTCAAAACCAACCTTTGGTTAAAAAAATTTCCCGAAAATTTCCAAAATTTTTCTAACACCCTAAATTTCCGATTATCATCGATTTTGTTTCCACAACCCAAGTCTATATTTATACCATGGAGTTATTATGATTACAATTCAATTCACTAATTAATTTGTCCAATTAGTTCATTTCCAAATTAAAAATCTGATTTTTATCTCAAACATCATTTCATTTGGTTTTGGCTTGGGTTCATGTAAAGACCCGCAAATTCGTCTTCCGAAAATTCGACATCGATACGTCCACTGTACCAACTGTCGAAAAGTCGAATGGCGAAAACGCGAACTTTAATGTTTTGAAAGAAAAAAAAGAGGTAGAAGAAAAGAGAGAAGAGAAGAAAGAAGAACAACAGAACAACATCAGAACAGAAAACAATATCAGAATCTTACACATCGCAGCGGAACAATATATAATAGATAAATGAATAATCTTTAAACAAAGAACTATATCATTTTATACATATATAAATCATCAGAGTCAATATACAACTCAATACAACAATGGACAGTTATATAAACTTGTCCTCATACAGAATACACAGCGGAATAAATACTATCAGATACAAATACTACGTCTCGCCATCCAGCTTATCTCCAAAGCTCCGGAATATCCTGATAACATAACTCTAGGCTGCCCGTGTGGAAATTGGTGGGCACCCAGAGTTTAGAAGGGAACAATAAACTCCGAGTCAGTCATGGTGACTGGTGTGAGATCGTAAAACAGTTATTTTTCACAAAGAAAATAAAACAAATTCGCAATGCTTTTGGAAAATGAAACTACCATAAGTGTAACGACCCACTATTTTGGACCATTCAAATCGACAATAATCCACACATGTCTGACTTGAATAATTCAAAATAACAGATTGTAAATAAGTTTGGAGCAAATGAAATCAAATACACAGAATCACAGACACAGAACATATCAGAATAACTCACAGCGAAAATAAAATACCATAGTAGTTCATGAAGCTACTATATACAAACTCTCAAAACATAATACATAATATCATTCTGAAAACATATACAATAGAAATCCCAAATACATAGAAGTTTATAAATACCAGAACTAGAATAGAACAACTGAACTGAAAGGAACAGATAACTAGACAAGTAGAATCTCCAGCGATTCCTAGCTCCAGAATGAGATCCAAAGCTATGCTGTAAATACTCAGGCTGACCCGAGCGTAAAGTAAAACACAAAACACTCGAGTCAGGACAATATATACTTATATAATGTAAACCAACTCAAGTGAACTGTAGTAGAAATGCACAATAACTCAAAGGATGCTTGGGACCGCCCATCCTTTAAGGATCAGTTAAACTATAAATTAAATACATCCCGTGGTTAAAATTTCAAAATGGTATTTTATACTTCGAAATAAAATATCATTTCAAAATTCAATATCATTCAAAAATCCATTTCAAAATATCAAAATATCATATTTCAAAATAGTTTATATTTCAAAACAAATTACTTCATTTTAAATCATAAAATGAAGTTATTATATTTAATAATTAAATTATTAAATTTCCAAAAATTTAACTTTTCAAAGTTCATTCGTTCACTTAAATTAATCAAAACAATGAAAATTCAACTTTCGCAGCATTTAGAAAATGCTATGAAAAGTCACATTTAAAACAGTTCAATTTAACAAAAGACAGCATTTAAAATGCTGTAATAGGGTTACATTAGTTTCAAATAAACTTAGTTAAATTCAACCATTATAACATTTACAAAAATGCTATAATAGCCTTTAATTAAATTTAGCCATTTGGTTCATTATTATCAACTACAGCATTTACAAATGTTGTATTATCATTTACATTAGAATTAATAACATTTCAGAAATGCAGTTAATTAGCTTCAAATATTCAGTATAATTTCACAAACAATTATATTTTTATATAAATCATTTTTAACTTATAAAATCATATAATTTCACTTTTAAAACAATCATTCAAATACCCTTATATTCATGATTTTATAAAGTTAAACCTCCATTCAAAAATCAAAATTTAATAATAATTCACTTATTAAATTCCAATATTAAATTATAAATTCATTAAATTAAATTAACTTAACACTTAAGTTTAAATTTTCAAATATAACTTAATTCCATTTTTATTTACTTAACTTAAATTTCACTTTTAAGCCAAATTCACAAATTTCCAATTTTAGTTATATTTCAAAATTTCAACTTAAATATTCATTCATTTCACATTTTTACTTTATTCAAAAATCATTAATATATTATAAAATCATTTAAATTAACTTTAATCCAAATTATCATGAATTTATCATATTTCATATTTAATTTAAATTCCAATTATCACCAAATTAAAATTTCCCAAAATAACTTACATTTCAGATTTTCTAACTTTACCATTAATTTATTTCACTTATAAATTTTCAAAAAAATCAATAATGCTTTACAAAAATCATTTAAATAAAATTTAAATCAAAATATTATAACATTTACATTTCTAAAATATTTTAAAATTTTTAGAAAAACATATTTTAACTACAGGTCTGTATTTCATTTTTAGCCTAGGTAAAGTGATACGGGTAATATATCATTTCAACCCGTAATTTACAAAGAAAACCCGGGTTTGATCATTTCAAACCCGCAATCCCAAGGAAATGAAAAATAATTGAAAATCATTCAGGCCTATCATTTCAGCCCATAATGATTTTCTCCTATTCTAAAGTCCGTTCGGGTATGTATCATTTCAACCCATAGTGATTCTAATCTAAAGGGAACTTGCAGTGTGATAAACTGATAAAAATAATAGAACATCATAATATAACAGTAACATATAATATAATAGGTGTTTAAGCATTGGTGAACATCATAAATCATAACATAGCAAGTGTAACATGATAATGCATTTTACAGATTCAAAAGGGGTCAATTCACTAGTTATATATGTACATATTGTCTGGTGAGAATAACTCACCTGTTAAGCTGGAGATTTGCCAACAAAGCTCACAACACAAAGATTATGAAGGCACGACAACTCTAATACAATTTGAGTGTGGAGAGCAAATCCAATCATATAGATCTTGTGTTACAACCCAAACAAAAATCAAAGCAAACCATAAATTTCAATACACTAGAAATGACATAACTTTTAAATAAAAAGAGATACGAATGCCAAATCTTTTGCCTTGCTTTCTCTATTCTTTTGTCATGGCCTAGGGATGTTTTTTGGCTCTGGTTTGAACAAGTTTGTCTCAGGTTTGGTCATGTGTATGCATGGCCTAGGTAGTAGAATATGAGGAGAAAGTTTATACAAAGGAATATGAAGAGTTTAAGGCAAAATTGGTGGGTTTTGTTCACAAAAAATGGCTCGGCCATGGGCTTGTGTGGTCAGGTCAGAGAGGTATGGATCAGGTCAGTGGAAGGAAAGGTGTGTGGTGGTCTGGCCAGAGGTGGTGGAGGCGGCCTAAGGTGGTGGTGGTGGAAAATGAAGTGGTGAACAAATAGTGGTCAAACAACATGTTTTTATGGCTTGTGTTGCAATTTTTGTGGAGTTTTGGCATCATGGTGGCTCGGCCTTGGTCAAGACTAGAGGAGTAGCTGGTGGTGATGGCAGGGAAGAGATGTAGGGGGTGGTGGCCGTGGATATGGAGTGGAGGCCATTCAAAGAAGCAAAGAAAACAAGGCAAAATACATGAAAAATGAGAAGAAAAGTGTAAAAAAAGTAGCCATTACCCATAGATTTTTCTTGAAGCCATGAATGAATGAGAAGGTAAAATGTTTTTGGGTGAATGGAGACTGAAAAATCACGGCTACAAACCAAAAATGCACAGCCAAGATAGTAATTGAGGAGTTATGGCAAATGAAAGGACAAAGGAGATGTAAGGACTTAAGGTAAATAAGCTTTTAAAACTCTTCATATTTCTTTTTCTTTAAATTCAAATAAAACAAAAATAAAATCAGTAAATTGACTTTAAAACCGAAACAAAGTAATATAAAATAAAAATAATTAATTAATTTTAAAGAAAATGGAAAAAGAATATAAGAAATTGCTTAAAAATTGAAAACAGGGTCCAGAAATTACAAATAAATCACTATTGACTTTGGAAAATTAAAAACTTCATTTTAAAAATATTTTAAAAAAAAATGTGAAGTAAAATAATTCATTTATATTTTAAAAATGAAATAATTAATTAAATTTAGAGAAATTAGAAAAAGAACTAAAGAAATTGTTTAAAAATTCAAAACAGGACTTAAAATTTACAAATAGAATATCACTAGTTTTAGAAAATTTCTATTTCACTTTAAAACAAATAAAAGGTCAAATAAATAAAATAAATGAGGAACAAATTAAGTGGGAATGAGAATAAAATAAGATTTTAAGGAAAAAATAGAAAAATAAATAAAGAATTACTTTAATTAATTGAAACTGGAAATTAGAAATTGTAAGCAAAATACAACTGACACTGGAAAATGTCAATTATACTTTTAAAAATGTTTTAAAACCAAAATATATGCATAACATGTTATTTTACCCATATAAATATAAATTAGAACATTACATGACCAAATAAAATATTATTTATACAATTTAAAATAAACAATTTGTTAAATACAGCAAATTACACACAATATTGAAAAAGGCATAACATTCACATTATAAATCAGATTTCAACGAAACGAAAAGTATTATTCTTAAAATTTTATTTACTTTCATAATAAAAGATAAAATTCAAATTTTCAAACTTTCAAATTTCTAAATTAAAAGTCAAAGTTTGACTATATTGACCAAAATTCACTTTTCTGGAAAATATTCTTTTTAGTCATGTTTGGAATTCTAATTCACATCAAAATCAAAATTTATATTTAAAATAACAAAATTTATTCATTTTAATAAATAAAATAAAGTTTTTAAATCAGGAAATTAAATTAAAAATATTAATGTATATAATTAAAATAATCACAAAATACAGGGTTGTTACACTCTCCCCCACTCAAATCTTTTCGTCCTCGAAAAGGAAGGGAGCGGAGAAACAACTAGAAAGAACAATAGGTTGGAAGACATCCCGAAAGAAGGTAGGGAAGAAAAGTAGCTAGGAGGGAAAGCAGGTTGAAAGAGAAGGATGAACCATTATTTTAAATTGTTGGTTAAAGAGGTAAAATATTTAAAACACTTTAAAATCCTTTAGGAAGGAAAATAACTGATCAAAATATCCTTTATATAATATTTTATCAAAATACTTTTATAACTCGATGTTTCAACAAGTTTATCCTTGTTCCTGTAGACTCTGGTAGTGCGTTGATCAGGCGCAAAACTGGAATTCTCCAGGTACTTAGTAGACCTGTTTCAACACCTAGTGAAAATACTGGGAAAACCTTTAAAAACAGATATGGAAAGTACAATCCAAACAAAAACGAATCAAATCATGGATCGCAGATACACAATGGTTACGCCTGGGTCCCCTAGGAAACATCCGTACCTTTTAAGCATTCACTGCCTTGCGAATTTCGCCATGCAACAAAACGATGGACCGCAGGATACATAAAAATGGTTACGCCTGGATCCCCCAGGAAACATCCATACCCCTTAAGCAATCTCTGCCTTGCGGATTACGCCACTAACACGACCATAGATCGCAGATACACAATGGTTACGCCTGGATCCCCCAGGAAACATCCGTACCTTTTAAGCAATCACTGCCTTACGAATTACGCTATGCAGTCGAGTTCGTAAGACCATGGGTAACGCCATGGAATTCGAAGGACACTCGAGTATCATATCCGGAAAACCAAAAATCAGAGAGAATAATATCGATAGAATGAATCCAAGATGTGGCCACAAATCGGATATCAAGCAGAAGGCACTTTCCATATCTTTACTTCGAAAATATGTATCATATAGTACCTTTTCAAATCACTTTCAAATATCGTACTTATATAATATCCATTATATATAAGATTTCACTTTCAAATTGAGTACCTTTTCAAATCTATAGTTTTCGAATCAATTTCATACTCATACAAATCAATTTTATATAAGTTCGACAACTTCCAAATCAAGTGTTTAGTAACATAAGGTTCTCAAATTTCAATTTGTTTCAATATCAGTTCAATTTCAAAATCATATACAATTTCACCGAATTATTTCTTCTCAAATTAATTATCTTTAGTTTCAACGTTTCCAGAATAATGGATTTAGAAAATAAATCCAAATTTCCAAATCAATAATTTAAGTCAACCAATTCATTTCCAAAATCAAATGTTTTCAAAATCATCTTATACTTATGTAAGGTCCATCTTATATAAGGATCAAATTTTTCAAAATAAATTTCGCTGTATGAAGAGCCATATGGGATTTGAATATCTTTGCTTTTATGGGTTATATATCTTTGTAATTTAAATTGGAATTTTCTTTTAGTAAGCAAAGATATTCTAACTCGACAGCTTTCAATTTCAGCGTCAAAATATATAAATGATATTAGGATATAAGATGTACATACGTCATCATTTCGCAAAACTACATTTGATCGCTCGCTCGATCACACAAGTTCGCTTTCGAACTAGTATTGTCCATTCGACTTCCCTAATGCGGATTTCGATATGGTTTCTCGATTAGAAGCCATCAGTCTCCTTGCATAGCCATATACTACGATTGAGAATTCTAGAATCAAGCCTAAAATCCATATCAAATATTCGCCATCAAGAATCGAATGAAAATCCTAACACGAAATGGTGTAATCCACCTCAAACTTGTGTACTCAAACTTGGATCAAATTAATTATGCGAAAAAAACACCATACGTACAACTTATATATTTATTCCAACTTGTTAAATATATAGTTTCATAAAGATGTTACTAAGTTAAAACATTTAAACTAAATTTTATTCAAAATATTTTGAAGACCAAATTCTTTTCAAAGCATTTCGAATCTAAATTTCATATTAGAAAATTTTAAAATTGCCTTATTCATTTACTTAACAAAACAGTTTCAACTTATTTAAATCATATTACTTCATACTTAAACATTCAAAGCAAATTTATATACTTTATCAAATAATTCATACTTTTCAAAAATTTTAGCTTTGAAAAGTTAACCTTGATTTGGAAGTGCTCGAACCTTCAAAATAGTCGAAGAAATCATATTTCAATCCAAGAGTTGGAAATCATAATTAAATCAGTAAATCAATTCCAAAATAGGGTTATATCAAATCAAATCCAAAACTCAAGGACTGAATACCGGCTCATTTCAAATTGTTCAATATATATACATATATCTTTCGAATATCACATCACGCTTCAGAATTTGAAATCAGAATTGGTTTCACAAATCAATCGCATAGCAAAGTTACCGAAGTGGCCTCTCCCTCACTCAGAAACTCGAAAATCAATGTCGATGATGCGTGCACTCATCACCGAAATTATTTTCCAGCGACACAAGTGGTTCTGGACTTCCATTTACTTTGAAAACTTCTTTGAAATTCCTTCAAAATCATTAAAACCCATTAAAATCATTGAAACATTACTTATTCGGAAAAATAATTTCAAATCATATTATTTATTATTTTAAAATCTTAAAACCAGTTCCAAAATGCCAGAGTTCAATCACTTAAATTCAGATTCAAAACCTTCAGTTATAAATCATTTTATATGAAACCATTTCTTATAAAATTTCAAAATTTCAAATCCTTTCAAAACTTCAAATTCTCATTTTTTTTAAAAGGTACATAATCCTTATCAAAAACATTTCATCTTTATATAAAAATATGGCCATCCTTATCAAAATAAAAACTATGATGAATACACAATTTTCAAAAGACAATCAACCACAAACTTTCCAAGGGACGATTCAAGGATGGATTTCAAAGCAAAACAGAGATTCAAATTTAGAAGGACTCTAATCAAATAGAATTCTAATTCAAAGATAGGCTCAAACGAAGATAAGATAATTAAATTACCAAATAGAAGATGGATAAGCCTATATGAATCGCGGGCGACCTTAATTGGTCAACCGTGACTTCAGGAATATAATCGATGCGAAAATCTAAGGCAAATCGACCTTCGATTGCCAAAGATAGAATCTAAATATAGCAGAAGATAGAAAACATCGTAAACCGAGGATACAGAAATCTCCGTTGAATCAATGCCAATTATAATCATTCAAAGATTGGCGGAATCGCCACCCTATAAAGGTCATACAAAGTGGAGTGATGCAATGCTCCAAAATCAAAAGAATACAATTAGGGGAGACAGGAATGGATTTCAGAACAAGTGGGAGCGTTCCAAAATTCAAAGGAATCTTATTCGATAAGAATCCAAACGAAGATTAGAGATATATAACCTATATCGATACAGAAAAATTCCCATAAAAATTTGGAAAGACTCGAATTCATAACATACGAAAACAGAAGCATAAATATCTTTAGTTGGACAACTTTAGCTAAGCAAAAGATATAATAGAGTTTACTCAAAACAACTTAACAAACTATTGATTTTGCCATACTCAAAATAGATTCCTATCAACAATGGATCTAGATCAATCAAGAGAGAAGTTCAAAATTTTAGAGGATCCTAATCAAAGAAATTACTAACAAGGTGGATACGAAAGGAATGAAGTTTAAGAAATATTTTACTTTCAAAGCAAGGAAATTTATATCAAAATAATCTTTGAAAATTCTTTAAAAATCATTTGAAAATCATTTTATACTTCGAAAATACGTTCTCTCACAAAGAAATGATTCTGAGATTGATTTCACTTATACTAGGGTATTTCTACCCTATCTCTAATGAGTTTTTGCTCCGTAGGCTAAGGTTTGCCTAAAACCAAAGCTCTGATACCAACTGTAACGACCCGGTATTTTGGACCATTCAAATCGACAATAATCCACACATGTCTGACTTGAATAATTCAAAATAACAGATTGTAAATAAGTTTGGAGCAAATGAAATCAAATACACAGAATCACAGACACAGAACATATCAGAATAACTCACAGCGGAAATAAAATACCATAGTAGTTCATGAAGCTACTATATACAAACTCTCAAAACATAATACATAATATCATTCTGAAAACATATACAATAGAAATCCCAAATACATAGAAGTTTATAAATACCAGAACTAGAATAGAACAACTGAACTGAAAGGAACAGATAACTAGACAAGTAGAATCTCCAGCGATTCCTAGCTCCAGAATGAGATCCAAAGCTATGCTGTAAATACTCAGGCTGACCCGAGCGTAAAGTAAAACACAAAACACTCGAGTCAGGACAATATATACTTATATAATGTAAACCAACTCAAGTGAACTGTAGTAGAAATGCACAATAACTCAAAGGATGCTTGGGACCGCCCATCCTTTAAGGATCAGTTAAACTATAAATTAAATACATCCCGTGGTTAAAATTTCAAAATGGTATTTTATACTTCGAAATAAAATATCATTTCAAAATTCAATATCATTCAAAAATCCATTTCAAAATATCAAAATATCATATTTCAAAATAGTTTATATTTCAAAACAAATTACTTCATTTTAAATCATAAAATGAAGTTATTATATTTAATAATTAAATTATTAAATTTCCAAAAATTTAACTTTTCAAAGTTCATTCGTTCACTTAAATTAATCAAAACAATGAAAATTCAACTTTCGCAGCATTTAGAAAATGCTACGAAAAGTCACATTTAAAACAGTTCAATTTAACAAAAGACAGCATTTAAAATGCTGTAATAGGGTTACATTAGTTTCAAATAAACTTAGTTAAATTCAACCATTATAACATTTACAAAAATGCTATAATAGCCTTTAATTAAATTTAGCCATTTGGTTCATTATTATCAACTACAGCATTTACAAATGTTGTATTATCATTTACATTAGAATTAATAACATTTCAGAAATGCAGTTAATTAGCTTCAAATATTCAGTATAATTTCACAAACAATTATATTTTTATATAAATCATTTTTAACTTATAAAATCATATAATTTCACTTTTAAAACAATCATTCAAATACCCTTATATTCATGATTTTATAAAGTTAAACCTCCATTCAAAAACCAAAATTTAATAATAATTCACTTATTAAATTCCAATATTAAATTATAAATTCATTAAATTAAATTAACTTAACACTTAAGTTTAAATTTTCAAATATAACTTAATTCCATTTTTATTTACTTAACTTAAATTTCACTTTTAAGCCAAATTCACAAATTTCCAATTTTAGTTATATTTCAAAATTTCAACTTAAATATTCATTCATTTCACATTTTTACTTTATTCAAAAATCATTAATATATTATAAAATCATTTAAATTAACTTTAATCCAAATTATCATGAATTTATCATATTTCATATTTAATTTAAATTCCAATTATCACCAAATTAAAATTTCCCAAAATAACTTACATTTCAGATTTTCTAACTTTACCATTAATTTATTTCACTTATAAATTTTCAAAAAAATCAATAATGCTTTACAAAAATCATTTAAATAAAATTTAAATCAAAATATTATAACATTTACATTTCTAAAATATTTTAAAATTTTTAGAAAAACATATTTTAACTACAGGTCTGTATTTCATTTTTAGCCTAGGTAAAGTGATACGGGTAATATATCATTTCAACCCGTAATTTACAAAGAAAACCCGGGTTTGATCATTTCAAACCCGCAATCCCAAGGAAATGAAAAATAATTGAAAATCATTCAGGCCTATCATTTCAGCCCATAATGATTTTCTCCTATTCTAAAGTCCGTTCGGGTATGTATCATTTCAACCCATAGTGATTCTAATCTAAAGGGAACTTGCAGTGTGATAAACTGATAAAAATAATAGAACATCATAATATAACAGTAACATATAATATAATAGGTGTTTAAGCATTGGTGAACATCATAAATCATAACATAGCAAGTGTAACATGATAATGCATTTTACAGATTCAAAAGGGGTCAATTCACTAGTTATATATGTACATATTGTCTGGTGAGAATAACTCACCTGTTAAGCTGGAGATTTGCCAACAAAGCTCACAACACAAAGATTATGAAGGCACGACAACTCTAATACAATTTGAGTGTGGAGAGCAAATCCAATCATATAGATCTTGTGTTACAACCCAAACAAAAATCAAAGCAAACCATAAATTTCAATACACTAGAAATGACATAACTTTTAAATAAAAAGAGATACGAATGCCAAATCTTTTGCCTTGCTTTCTCTATTCTTTTGTCATGGCCTAGGGATGTTTTTTGGCTCTGGTTTGAACAAGTTTGTCTCAGGTTTGGTCATGTGTATGCATGGCCTAGGTAGTAGAATATGAGGAGAAAGTTTATACAAAGGAATATGAAGAGTTTAAGGCAAAATTGGTGGGTTTTGTTCACAAAAAATGGCTCGACCATGGGCTTGTGTGGTCAGATCAGAGAGGTATGGATCAGGTCAGTGGAAGGAAAGGTGTGTGGTGGTCTGGCCAGAGGTGGTGGAGGCGGCCTAAGGTGGTGGTGGTGGAAAATGAAGTGGTGAACAAATAGTGGTCAAACAACATGTTTTTATGGCTTGTGTTGCAATTTTTGTGGAGTTTTGGCATCATGGTGGCTCGGCCTTGGTCAAGACTAGAGGAGTAGCTGGTGGTGATGGCAGGGAAGAGATGTAGGGGGTGGTGGCCGTGGATATGGAGTGGAGGCCATTCAAAGAAGCAAAGAAAACAAGGCAAAATACATGAAAAATGAGAAGAAAAGTGTAAAAAAAGTAGCCATTACCCATAGATTTTTCTTGAAGCCATGAATGAATGAGAAGGTAAAATGTTTTTGGGTGAATGGAGACTGAAAAATCACGGCTACAAACCAAAAATGCACAGCCAAGATAGTAATTGAGGAGTTATGGCAAATGAAAGGACAAAGGAGATGTAAGGACTTAAGGTAAATAAGCTTTTAAAACTCTTCATATTTCTTTTTCTTTAAATTCAAATAAAACAAAAATAAAATCAGTAAATTGACTTTAAAACCGAAACAAAGTAATATAAAATAAAAATAATTAATTAATTTTAAAGAAAATGGAAAAAGAATATAAGAAATTGCTTAAAAATTGAAACAGGGTCCAGAAATTACAAATAAATCACTATTGACTTTGGAAAATTAAAAACTTCATTTTAAAAATATTTTTAAAAAAAATGTGAAGTAAAATAATTCATTTATATTTTAAAAATGAAATAATTAATTAAATTTAGAGAAATTAGAAAAAGAACTAAAGATATTGTTTAAAAATTCAAAACAGGACTTAAAATTTACAAATAGAATATCACTAGTTTTAGAAAATTTCTATTTCACTTTAAAACAAATAAAAGGTCAAATAAATAAAATAAATGAGGAACAAATTAAGTGGGAATGAGAATAAAATAAGATTTTAAGGAAAAAATAGAAAAATAAATAAAGAATTACTTTAATTAATTGAAACTGGAAATTAGAAATTGTAAGCAAAATACAACTGACACTGGAAAATGTCAATTATACTTTTAAAAATGTTTTAAAACCAAAATATATGCATAACATGTTATTTTACCCATATAAATATAAATTAGAACATTACATGACCAAATAAAATATTATTTATACAATTTAAAATAAACAATTTGTTAAATACAGCAAATTACACACAATATTGAAAAAGGCATAACATTCACATTATAAATCAGATTTCAACGAAACGAAAAGTATTATTCTTAAAATTTTATTTACTTTCATAATAAAAGATAAAATTCAAATTTTCAAACTTTCAAATTTCTAAATTAAAAGTCAAAGTTTGACTATATTGACCAAAATTCACTTTTCTGGAAAATATTCTTTTTAGTCATGTTTGGAATTCTAATTCACATCAAAATCAAAATTTATATTTAAAATAACAAAATTTATTCATTTTAATAAATAAAATAAAGTTTTTAAATCAGGAAATTAAATTAAAAATATTAATGTATATAATTAAAATAATCACAAAATACAGGGTTGTTACAATAAGACCTCCCGCCACACACACAATGCAAACGCAGAATTGGAGGAGAATTCTTCTTATGATAGTCAAAGATGCTTACTACGCAAAATCAAATTCTTTTTGATATTATTATTAGTGCATAGTGTAGAAAACATTTCAAAAGTATAATATTAATCTTAGCCGACATACGACCAGTATCGTATGCCTACTATAGCTACCATCCAAATAGTGGGGCGCCACCATAAGTGAATGATAGGTTCTACAACTAATACCGTAAAAGGCTCGTATTGTTTCTTTGGATTTCCAACAAATGGTCAGGCTAAGGAACTTCCTATCCACGATGGGTACGTCCCTGGAATAGACGACCCGAGAACCTAACCGGATCTCTGCCAACACAAGGCCGGGTTACCTCTGCAAAAATAGGTAACTACTGACACGCGTATGCCATCCCCCGATCGTAACCGATCTTCCCGAGGATCCCCGATTTCCAACAACCACAAAGAAATAAATTTGCAGCAACCACATAGGTTAAGTATCTGGGCTCCATACCATGATACCACCTCTATCCAGAAGGAATGACATACACTAAGGGGCGCTACTCCCTAGAACCTTGCTGCATCCTTCCTGTTTCGACCATTTCCGGGGTGTGAGGCTCGACGAAGTCTCGTCCACAAAGCTACGCTTTCTACAAAGCCATGCTTCGGGTCAAACAAAATGATCAACCTATGATCACAAAGATATAAGATCAAACAAATGATCATATCGCAAATGATCAAACACTGATCATTTCACAGCAACACTCAGTATGCCACGTTACCAAATTGGGATATATCGCTGATAAATTTCAACTACATAACCTCTGAGCTCGTACGTCTCAGAGAAGGGTGTTAAGCTAAGAGAATAAATTCTCCGCCACCAACAGATATGTATTTGAAAGAAATCAGCTTTATATCTCAAATTGTAACGTCAGACACACAATCCATACAAGTCTGTTCCGGGATCGAACAGAACCGAAGGCACTTCTCACGAAGCCCTTGCATATCCGGATAAATTTCTAATCACGTCCGGACTTCCCGTCACTAAGGGTGATAAAACCTCTAAACCGGAGATCAGCCGATGTAGAGTAACTCGACGGTAATCCTTCCGTTTTCAAAAATATCCGGTCTTCAACACCGGTCTTCGAATGCAATTCATAACGACGTATCACATATTCGGAATGGGTTATACGACCCCATGGTCCTTTCCCGGCTAACCCGAATAGTGAGCGTTTATTTAAAAACAAGTGTGACATTCAAATTCATCCAATTCACAACAAATACTCATTCCAGGTAATTTTTGATAGTCGGTTATCTAACTATCAATAAAGATGCGCAACATTATCAGATTCCAAATAATTTTCCAAATTATTTATCTTCAAAAATATCTTTACTAGATATAAAATTTCCACTTCAAAAATAAATCAACGTTTATTTTTAAACTTCCCTTTCTTTTATAAATTCCATAGTGAATTTATATTTTCAAAATATCTACTGATATACGATTTTCAAATCGATTTCAATATTCAATTTCAATTTATCTTTAAGAAGATAAAATCTCAAAACGTTTCATTTCATTTTGGAAAAGCATTTTCATACTTATTTAATAATAAGTATTTCACAAATCATTTATTTTCAACACTTGGAAAATATTCTATATACTTAAATCAAAATTAAGTATATATTTCATTCTTTTAAGGAAATCATTTACTTTGACAACATTTATTTGAGTCAAAACGAATGCTACGTAGAACATCGTTACGACGACTCGAAATCACTAGTATAGGGATTCGGATTTTAAGATAGATATATATAAATCCCAATACTACATAAAAACATTTCCTTTCGGAAATCATTTACTATAACAACAATGTTATAGTCCACCATTTCCTTATATTTCTCGAAAACGTCTATTTCAACAATAAATGTTGAAATCTATGATTTCGATATTCAATATATTTTAAAACATCGTTTAAAACAATTAACTTCATTTCAAATATCACTTTCCCAAAACCATATCTATTTTACTTAACAATATATTCACTGTCCAAAATCGTGAATATACTTCACTAACCACATTTCAATATTTTCTACACATTTATATTTTAAGAATTATCCACTATCCAAAATCGTGGATAAAATTTCCTTAATAACCTTCTATATTCAATTCATCAAATTTGATTGATTTTCGAATTTATTAAACAACGTTCATAAATTCCATTTCTATTTTGTAACAACTTCAATTTAATAAATCCCCTTTATTAAAAATTCGATTCGTAACTCAAATCTTATACCAACAATCCATATTATAAGTTAAATACTTATAATTCCTTTATTTTACAAAATCATTTCCATTTATAAGTTCGCGATTTATAAATTTCATTTATTTATAAATTCTTAAAAATTCATTTTAACGCTTATAAAAACTCGTTTTATAATACCAACATTTTAAAGTTATAAATATCAATCTTGTACATCTTTTACATATATCATTTTAATAATTCAAAAATTCCAATTAAAACCATTTTATAAATTTCTTAACTATTTATTTCAAAAGAAATTACCTTTTGGTTATAATTCACAAATCTTAACTTTTTATAACCTTTAAAATTTTAAATGTTTATTTATTTAGAATAAATCACTTCAAAAATTTCTTTTAAAATCAACCTCATTATTTTTATATTTTTCAGAGATGAATCCAATGATGCAATGCACCAATTAGTCAATCACAACATTCAATATCATATATCAATATGATAATAGAATATACATCAATATCTGTAAATAAATATATACAGTTGAGGAATCCAGTTGGATCCCTCCAACCTGTTTCCCTGCATCCAAAGACGTTAGCACAATACCAATTCCACTTCGAGGTGGAATATCACGGTATATGGGTTTTATAAAAATATCCGCTTACTAACGGCGCAATAGGGTCTCATCCGCTATACGAGGCGGGAAATCATCAATCCAATATATACATATGCCAATATGTATATATTGCTATATATATAGATATATCCTACTATATCTAATATCACATCCAATAGCAATCATATCAATCAATAAATAACTGAAAATTCCACTTTCATTTTGAGTGAGAAAAATCTCACCTTCGCCCTTTTATTTTGCAATCCCATTTCAATCCAGTTTGTTTTCTCCATTTTTAAACCTTGTAACAAACAATTATATAATTTAATTAAATTCGAACCAATCGAATGATAAATTCCCATTTAATAGCTTTATTTAGTTTAAACTAAAAATTAAATTCCTTAAACCCAATTTTCTCTTATAAATTTAAGTAACTAACACTTTTGATTCTTAAACTAATACTTTCAAATTTAAAACAAAACTGTTTCGAAATTTAACAAATTTAAATTTTACTGTCTGTAGTTATATTTTTGCAAACCAGACAAAACTCCTGTTAAATTTTCTTCTTTCTGAATCTATATGCGTGTATATAATATTTTTAAATCAATTCAAAAACGATACCTTACAAGCCCGAACCCATCTCCAAAATTTCACAGTCAAAATCACCATTGAACATTCACGAGTCCAGCCTGCTCACGTCGACCCTGAGAAATCCCAGACCCCACCGACCCTCCTTCGCCTCGGTCATCACCACGGTGGCGACGCACTCCTTCTCAAGCCTCGAACTGCACAGTCGCCTCGCCACGTCTCGAGCCTGCCATCGAGAAATCGAATGCCTCACGCTGCCCTAGCTTCACATTGCTGCCGCGATGTCTTCCTCCCCCGGTCGCGTGCTCGAAGACGCCGCCTCCTCTTGCCTCATGCTCGACGTTGCCCTTCCCTTATGCGCGCGAGCTTCCTCCGTAAGCGACTTCGATCGCGAATCACCATAGTTGCCGAGCTCGAGAATGGACGGCGCGAGATAGTCGCGATTCCCCCCCCCCTTCTATTTCTGATTTCACAATGCTCGGCCGCCATTTTTTTATTCGATTTTTGAACAAAGAAAATGAAAAAGGAAGACTGCAGTAAGAATGAAAATAGGGAGAAGGGATGTCGCCATTGTTTATTTTTCTCGTTTGATTTGTTTTTGAATCAGATAAGGGAAGAGGGAGATTATAAAAATGAAAGGAGGCATGGTGTACACGATCTGATATCGTGATTTTTTTTCTTTCTGCGTGATTCAAGGAGGAGAACATGCTATAGTTGACAAATTAAAATATTAATTTAAATTTGAATTTGGTTAAAAATTCAATGCGTTTTCCTGTCGTGTGCTCACATACGAACTCCGAAAAATACGAAATTAGAAATCCGATAATAATTCGATATTACGGACCCAATGGAACTGGTTTCGTCGAATTCCGAGACTGTGCCTCGGACGGCTATTTTTAAATATCGATTCGAACGATAAAATTTCAAACTGAACAAAACAGTTTCCAATTCAATTCTGAAAGTTCTATTACCTTCAGAATTATCAATACGAATTTTAAAAGCTTTCGAAATATTTTTCTTCAGCTTAAAATTGAAGATATAAATTTTTATTCAACTCTCAATATATTAAATTATATAATTTAATTGTCAAATTCAAAGTTACATTCGGGATTCAAATTAAATCATCGTTCAAATATTTAAAATTAATTAAATATTCTCAATTTAATTTGGTTAAAATTCTGGGTCGTTACAGACTTCCCCCCTTAAAAGAATTTCGTCCCGAAATTACAAGTTAGGAAAAGAGGTCCTTAATTCGTCTACTATTTTTCAACATCCAATAGTTTTATCAATTCATCTAAACAAATCATTCTACTAAAGTTTCGTTATCAATTCAACCAACTTTCTAAACATTTTCAAAATCTTCAAACAACATTGTTTTCTTAACAATTCAAATTTGAGTTTAAATTCAAATTTTAAACTTTCAAAATTTCTCAAAAATTTTCTAACACTCGAACTTTTCGAAAAATTTCGCCAGCGTCTCCTTTGCGCGGCTAACACGGTACGACTACAAAACGTCCCTACGGACTCTCAGATTTCAAAAAGAAAAGAAAAAGCCAAGCGGCTAGACAAGAAATCATCAAATCTCATATTGAAATTCAAATACTTACCTTTTTCGAGCAATTCAAATTATCTTTGAAAATCAAATCCAATTCCTTTCATACACCTGTATATCCTACTAGCCATTATATCTAGTTACATCATTCAAACTATTTTGCAATTCGATTACAAAATTTTCAATATAAACTTCTTATATCTTTACTGTTGAAGTTATACATATTCATTTTCATTCCATTTTACATTTCACATTCATTTGAATTTTTTATTCACAATTTCAATTCTAATTTGGATCCAATTCAACTTCTGAATATTGAATTTCATTTTCTTGCACTTGCAATTGCAAATTTATTCACAAATTCATTCATTTACAATTTGAATCTCATTTCTATCAAATTTCAAATATTTTTATAAGTCTTTGACTTACTTACATTTTGATTTATAAAATCATTTATCCATTCACATTACTAATTCCATTATGAATTTTATCTTCAATTATCCTCTTTGAATTCTATTTTCATTTATGAATCATATTTACAATTCATATTCATAATTTTTATTCATATATGAATTTATTTCCTTATACTTTCAATTCACATTTATAGATTTCATTTGTTAATGAACTTTAATTCCAATCACATTTACATATTTTACATTAACAATTTCTATTTGTATAAGTTATCAATTCAATAATATTCCATAAATATTCTTATAAAGTATTCCAGAGTCCTTTCAACCTTTCAAAACCATTTTGGAAACAATTCAAATTATCCTTTGAATTTCAGAAACCAAACTCAAATTTCCAAACAACTTCCATTTAAAACCATTTGGCAGCAATTCCTCTTCTGGAAACCCGAAAATGAACACCGGTGATGTCGCGATCATCATCAAAATTATTTTCCAGCGACCGAAAAGAGTTTAGAGCTTTTCATTCCTTCAAAACATTTTTCAAAACCTTTGAAATTCATTTTCAAATCAAAAAGATTTTAAACCTTCCAAATCACCAAAATTTTCAAATTCTTTTCAAAACATTTCCAAATACTTCTCTGGAATTCCGTTTCAAATTACAAATCACTTTTAAAATTTACATTCTTTAATTTCATTTGTATGTGAACTCATCTCTTAACTTTGGAGTTACGATTTCAATTTCTTATTCAATTTCATATAATGATGATAACATTTTAATATTATCACTTTCCTAACAACCAAACATCCATATACTATGATAATTAATAGAAAATCATTTCTTTTCTATACAAAAATAATTTTGGGCAAAATTATTTCATTTACCCTATTTAAAACAATACTGTGTCGGTTTATCTTGTTTAAGAGTGTAGAAACCCCTATCGATTACAGTTAGCTAGACTGCACCGACCAGAATCCATAAACAATCAATCGATAAGTCAACACAATACAAAACAATTTTATATTCACTAACAAATACGCACTCGTATCTATTATTACACTCAAACTCATTCTAGAGTACTACTGACTCTATCTCTAATGAGTAACACCCAACAGAGCAGGGTTGTCGCTTAACCATATGCTCTGATACCACCTGTAAAGACCCGCAAATTCGTCTTCCGAAAACTCGACATCGATACGTCCACTGTACCAACTGTCGAAAAGTCGAATGGCGAAAACGCGAACTTTAATGTTTTGAAAGAAAAAAAAGAGGTAGAAGAAAAGAGCGAAGAGAAGAAAGAAGAACAACAGAACAACATCAGAACAGAAAACAATATCAGAATCTTACACATCGCAGCGGAACAATATATAATAGATAAATGAATAATCTTTAAACAAAGAACTATATCATTTTATACATATATCAATCATCAGAGTCAATATACAACTCAATACAACAATGGACAGTTATATAAACTTGTCCTCATACCGAATACACAGCGGAATAAATACTATCAGATACAAATACTACGTCTCGCCATCCAGCTTATCTCCAAAGCTCCGGAATATCCTGATAACATAACTCTAGGCTGCCCGTGTGGAAATTGGTGGGCCCCTAGAGTTTAGAAGGGAACAATAAACTCCGAGTCAGTCATGGTGACTGGTGTGAGATCATAAAACAGTTATTTTTCACAAAGAAAATAAAACAAATTCGCAATGCTTTTGGAAAATGAAACTACCATAAGACCTCCCGCCACACACACAATGCAAACGCAGAATTGGAGGAGATTTCTTCTTATGATAGTCAAAGATGCTTACTACGCAAAATCAAATTCTTTTTGATATTATTATTAGTGCATAGTGTAGAAAACATTTCGAAAGTATCATATTAATCTTAGCCGACATACGACCAGTATCGTATGCCTACTATAGCTACCATCCAAACAGTGGGGCGCCACCATAAGTGAATGATAGGTTCTACAACTAATACCGTACAAGGCTCGTATTGTTTCTTTGGATTTCCAACAAATGGTCAGGCTAAGGAACTTCCTATCCACGATGGGTACGTCCCTGGAATAGACGACCCGAGAACCTAACCGGATCTCTGCCAACACAAGGCCGGGTTACCTCTGCAAAAATAGGTAACTACTGACACGCGTATGCCATCCCCCGATCGTAACCGATCTTCCCGAGGATCCCCGATTTCCAACAACCACAAAGAAATAAATTTGCAGCAACCACATAGGTTAAGTATCTGGGCTCCATACCATGATACCACCTCTATCCAGAAGGAATGACATACACTAAGGGGCGCTACTCCCTAGAACCTTGCTGCATCCTTCCTGTTTCGACCATTTCCGGGGTGTGAGGCTCGACGAAGTCTCGTCCACAAAGCTACGCTTTCTACAAAGCCATGCTTCGGGTCAAACAAAATGATCAACCTATGATCACAAAGATATAAGATCAAACAAATGATCATATCGCAAATGATCAAACACTGATCATTTCACAGCAACACTCAGTATGCCACGTTACCAAATTGGGATATATCGCTGATAAATTTCAACTACATAACCTCTGAGCTCGTACGTCTCAGAGAAGGGTGTTAAGCTAAGAGAATAAATTCTCCGCCACCAACAGATATGTATTTGAAAGAAATCAGCTTTATATCTCAAATTGTAACGTCAGACACACAATCCATACAAGTCTGTTCCGGGATCGAACAGAACCGAAGGCACTTCTCATGAAGCCCTTGCATATCCGGATAAATTTCTAATCACGTCCGGACTTCCCGTCACTAAGGGTGATAAAACCTCTAAACCGGAGATCAGCCGATGTAGAGTAACTCGACGGTAATCCTTTCGTTTTCAAAAATATCCGGTCTTCAACACCGGTCTTCGAATGCAATTCATAACGACGTATCACATATTCGGAATGGGTTATACGACCCCATGGTCCTTTCCCGGCTAACCCGAATAGTGAGCGTTTATTTAAAAACAAGTGTGACATTCAAATTCATCCAATTCACAACAAATACTCATTCCAGGTAATTTTTGATAGTCGGTTATTTAACTATCAATAAAGATGCGCAACATTATCAGATTCCAAATAATTTTCCAAATTATTTATCTTCAAAAATATCTTTACTAGATATAAAATTTCCACTTCAAAAATAAATCAACGTTTATTTTTAAACTTCCCTTTCTTTTATAAATTCCATAGTGAATTTATATTTTCAAAATATCTACTGATATACGATTTTCAAATCGATTTCAATATTCAATTTCAATTTATCTTTAAGAAGATAAAATCTCAAAACGTTTCATTTCATTTTGGAAAAGCATTTTCATACTTATTTAATAATAAGTATTTCACAAATCATTTATTTTCAACACTTGGAAAATATTCTATATACTTAAATCAAAATTAAGTATATATTTCATTCTTTTAAGGAAATCATTTACTTTGACAACATTTATTTGAGTCAAAACGAATGCTACGTAGAACATCGTTACGACGACTCGAAATCACTAGTATAGGGATTCGGATTTTAAGATAGATATATATAAATCCCAATACTACATAAAAACATTTCCTTTCGGAAATCATTTACTATAACAACAATGTTATAGTCCACCATTTCCTTATATTTCTCGAAAACGTCTATTTCAACAATAAATGTTGAAATCTATGATTTCGATATTCAATATATTTTAAAACATCGTTTAAAACAATTAACTTCATTTCAAATATCACTTTCCCAAAACCATAACTATTTTACTTAACAATATATTCACTGTCCAAAATCGTGAATATACTTCACTAACCACATTTCAATATTTTCTACACATTTATATTTTAAGAATTATCCACTATCCAAAATCGTGGATAAAATTTCCTTAATAACCTTCTATATTCAATTCATCAAATTTGATTGATTTTCGAATTTATTAAACAACGTTCATAAATTCCATTTCTATTTTGTAACAACTTCAATTTAATAAATCCCCTTTATTAAAAATTCGATTCGTAACTCAAATCTTATACCAACAATCCATATTATAAGTTAAATACTTATAATTCCTTTATTTTACAAAATCATTTCCATTTATAAGTTCGCGATTTATAAATTTCATTTATTTATAAATTCTTAAAAATTCATTTAACGCTTATAAAAACTCGTTTTATAATACCAACATTTTAAAGTTATAAATATCAATCTTGTACATCTTTTACATATATCATTTTAATAATTCAAAAATTCCAATTAAAACCATTTTATAAATTTCTTAACTATTTATTTCAAAAGAAATTACCTTTTGGTTATAATTCACAAATCTTAACTTTTTATAACCTTTAAAATTTTAAATGTTTATTTATTTAGAATAAATCACTTCAAAAATTTCTTTTAAAATCAACCTCATTATTTTTATATTTTTCAGAGATGAATCCAATGATGCAATGCACCAATTAGTCAATCACAACATTCAATATCATATATCAATATGATAACAGAATATACATCAATATCTGTAAATAAATATATACAGTTGAGGAATCCAGTTGGATCCCTCCAACCTGTTTCCCTGCATCCAAAGACGTTAGCACAATACCAATTCCACTTCGAGGTGGAATATCACGGTATATGGGTTTTATAAAAATATCCGCTTACTAACGGCGCAATAGGGTCTCATCCGCTATACGAGGCGGGAAATCATCAATCCAATATATACATATGCCAATATGTATATATTGCTATATATATAGATATATCCTACTATATCTAATATCACATCCAATAGCAATCATATCAATCAATAAATAACTGAAAATTCCACTTTCATTTTGAGTGAGAAAAATCTCACCTTCGCCCTTTTATTTTGCAATCCCATTTCAATCCAGTTTGTTTTCTCCATTTTTAAACCTTGTAACAAACAATTATATAATTTAATTAAATTCGAACCAATCGAATGATAAATTCCCATTTAATAGCTTTATTTAGTTTAAACTAAAAATTAAATTCCTTAAACCCAATTTTCTCTTATAAATTTAAGTAACTAACACTTTTGATTCTTAAACTAATACTTTCAAATTTAAAACAAAACTGTTTCGAAATTTAACAAATTTAAATTTTACTGTCTGTAGTTATATTTTTGCAAACCAGACAAAACTCCTGTTAAATTTTCTTCTTTCTGAATCTATATGCGTGTATATAATATTTTTAAATCAATTCAAAAACGATACCTTACAAGCCCGAACCCATCTCCAAAATTTCACAGTCAAAATCACCATTGAACATTCACGAGTCCAGCCTGCTCACGTCGACCCTGAGAAATCCCAGACCCCACCGACCCTCCTTCGCCTCGGTCATCACCATGGTGGCGACGCACTCCTTCTCAAGCCTCGAACTGCATAGTCGCCTCGCCACGTCTCGAGCCTGCCATCGAGAAATCGAATGCCTCACGCTGCCCTAGCTTCACATCGCTGCCGCGATGTCTTCCTCCCCCGGTCGCGTGCTCGAAGACGCCGCCTCCTCTTGCCTCATGCTCGACGTTGCCCTTCCCTTATGCGCGCGAGCTTCCTCCGTAAGCGACTTCGATCGCGAATCACCATAGTTGCCGAGCTCGAGAATGGACGGCGCGAGATAGTCGCGATTCCCCCCCCCCCTCTATTTCTGATTTCACAATGCTCGGCCGCCATTTTTTTATTCGATTTTTGAACGAAGAAAATGAAAAAGGAAGACTGCAGTAAGAATGAAAATAGGGAGAAGGGATGTCGCCATTGTTTATTTTTCTCGTTTGATTTGTTTTTGAATCAGATAAGGGAAGAGGGAGATTATAAAAATGAAAGGAGGCATGGTGTACACGATCTGATATCGTGATTTTTTTTCTTTCTGCGTGATTCAAGGAGGAGAACATGCTGTAGTTGACAAATTAAAATATTAATTTAAATTTGAATTTGGTTAAAAATTCAATGCGTTTTCCTGTCGTGTGCTCACATACGAACTCCGAAAAATACGAAATTTGAAATCCGATAATAATTCGATATTACGGACCCAATGGAACTGGTTTCGTCGAATTCCGAGACTGTGCCTCGGACGGCTATTTTTAAATATCGATTCGAACGATAAAATTTCAAACTAAACAAAACAGTTTCCAATTCAATTCTGAAAGTTCTATTACCTTCAGAATTATCAATTGAATTTTAAAAGCTTTCGAAATATTTTTCTTCAGCTTAAAATTGAAGATATAAATTTTTATTCAACTCTCAATATATTAAATTATATAATTTAATCGTCAAATTCAAAGTTACATTCGGGATTCAAATTAAATCATCGTTCAAATATTTAAAATTAATTAAATATTCTCAATTTAATTTGGTCAAAATTCTGGGTTGTTACAGTTCACTTCCAATTTATAATTCAAATTCTAATTTTCATTCCTTTAACGAGTAAATTAACCATTTAATCGATTTTCTTTTTCATTTACTCAAATTCATAAGTTATTTAAACTTATTTATTCACCATTCCATAATTTTTTACTTAAATTGTATTCCATTCAAAATTTTGATAACTTACAGTTATATAATCATTTTAATATCCAATTTTTTTTCCAATTCAATTTGATATGGCTTCAAATCCAATCCAATTTTATTTAACTTAGCTTAAGTTAAATTTCATTCATTTTAACTTACTCAAGTTAAAATTTAATTCTAGAATTCAAATTCCATACTTTTCTTACTTATTAAAATCATTCTCAATTTAGGAGTTCATAACTATTTCCTAATGTGTTTCTTAACATTATTATTAAAATTCCAGAATTCAAACACCCGGTTTTTATTTCAAATCATTTGAAATCAATATATATATATATAACACTTTTGGTTTAACAAATCATTTCTTGGGAATTTCAAAATCAACTTGATTTTATCCAAAACAACACCTATTTTTCAATAGAAATTTCCATATCAAATTATTTCTGTAGCAATCCAACACTTAGAAACTCGAAAATGAACGTCAATGATGCTACAGTCACCATCGAAATTATTTTCCGACGACCGAAGTGAGTTCGGTGCTTTTATTCCCTTTAAAACCATTCTTAATATTTTTATTCAAAAATACTTCCAAAATAATACTATCATTATTTTTCCAAAACACTTTGAAACATATTTCAAAATTTCCGGAACTTAGATTCGAAACTTCTCAATTAAATCCATTTTAGTTTATAAGTCACATTTCACAAATGTTTTATCATTGTTTATTTTACAATAAACATCTTTTATTAAGGCGCAACAACCAATTAATGATAATAATCAATATTATCATTCCTAACAACCAAACACACTACATACCATAATAATTTCTAAAAATTATTCCCTTATACATAAAATATAATCAGGGTAAAATTATTGCACTTACCCAATTTCAAAACAATACTATGTCGAATTGTTCTGTTCAAGTGTTTAGAGATCCCTATCAATAATGTTAATTACTTGTATTAAACAGAATACATAAGCCACACAATAGATCAACCAACACAATATAAAACAATTTTATATCACTAACAAATACGCGCTCATATCTATTAATACACTCAAACCCATTCTAGGGTACTACTGACCCTATCTCTAATGAGTTACCCCATCAAAGCCAAGGTTCTCGTAAACCAAAGCTCTGATACCAACTGTGATGACCCACATTTCAGAAGATTAAAATTGACAATAATCCACATATGTCCAATTCAAAACAATCCAGAACATAGATAATCAAATGGTTAATTAAGAAAAATAAGAAAAGGAGAAGGAAACAACACAGAATCTCGCAGCAGAATGACAAAATATAATAATCAAATAAACAGTTCCTGAAGCTGTTTACTATACTTTTGATTATAATTTAAACAACATTTATCAGAGTTATATATATACAACAGAACAAATTAAATAATGCAGCGGAACAAATAATGATGGAATAATACTAGTAATAATATACCAAATCTTCGTCTTTGTCCTCCAGAGAATAATCTTCGATAAGTTGAAAACTCAAGTCTGACCCAACATAATGAAAAGACAAAACACACGAGTCAGGACTAAAATATCCTTATATGAGTCAAATCGATATCACATAAGATGAGTGTAATAGCGTCAGAGATGTTTATGGGATTTCACATCTCCTATCCAGTGTATAATGTGCGTGCAATAACTCAAGAGATGTTACGGGATTTCCATCTCTTAAGGATCCATAAAAATATTTATATATAGTAGAATACGCTGCATATATAACGTCTACTAGTAATATAAAATATCAAAATAGTGTTAAGGCTTTACATTAGTCTCCCTTATTGTGTTTTTAAGAAATGTCGTACAGTTTGCAGATAATACACCAGTAAACCGTCGGTGGATAGGGATGTGTTGTGATACGACAACACTAAACCAAAATTGTAGTGGTTTCATATAGGGATAAAAGTATGACAAGGCACATGAGGTAATGTCCAAGGTAGGATACTACCAGTTTACCCTTCCCGGCTGGTGGTAACGCATCATAGCCATGATCGCCCACCGCATACATC
This sequence comes from Allium fistulosum, assembly GCA_030737815.1. Lineage (NCBI taxonomy): Eukaryota > Viridiplantae > Streptophyta > Magnoliopsida > Asparagales > Amaryllidaceae > Allium > Allium fistulosum. The sequence goes on from CM060906.1 coordinate 1,045,735,802, forward strand.
CATCCCATATCGATTCAAGGGGAGGTTATCCCAAAATCGAGGTGCGCCAATTGAAACCAACAACAAGAGTAATATGGACCGAGTCCAAGAAAATCGAAGAATGGTTGTCCGCTCGGGGTAGCTATCCCGCTTGGCCAGTACGGCTCCTATTTTAGTCATTTCAAATTGGCACAAGTGCCAGGCTAATCCATCATCGTTCTCTTTCTTCAAATCCAGCAAACGTATGCCAAATCCAACCACTTCATTCTGGACCATCACTCCATGTACATAGTTATTATGGTGGTTCCAGTATCGACGGAGAGTATTTCCATATCCGACCCCAGTCTCTTTAATAACCAAACGTCGTTTTACACACCGGTTGATACTTTTACATTTTGAAAACAATTCGTACTTGATATCAAAATATCATATTCGCTTCAAAATCAAATCCATTTCGAAATCTTCATGTTTACTCAAAAATCATATTCAGTTCGATACGTCATTTTCACTTGAAATATCATTTCACTCCAATATCTCGATTTCACTTTCAAAATCGTTTCGAATTTCGATTTAGATTATAACTTCATTTAAACCCAATCAACATTTAAATCCATGAATTAAATATAAACATTCCCACTTTGACCAGTTTGAGTTTTTTTTTAAATAGTTTGAATAGTTTTAAAATATTTTAAATAGTTAAAATAGTTTAGTAGAAAGTAGTTTGAGTATAGCTTGGAAATCAAATTAATCTGAACATTTAAAAAGATATATTTTAAATAGTTTATATTAAAGAAATTTATTTGAAAATAGTTTCAAGGTCAAACTGATTTAATTCCAAATTTTCCAATTCAATCACTTTCAATTTCCATTTCCTTTTAAATTCGATTTTATTTCTTAAAATCATGATTTCAGAATTTTAAAATCATCTAATTTAACCAATTTTATGGCCAAGTGAATTCGTTATTTCAATTTAATTTCAGGGATGGATATATATCATTTCAATCCAAAATAAATGTCATGGGTATATATCATTTCAACCTATTTCTTAATTTATTCGAAATAATTCGATTTACAGTTTTATATACTGTAAATAATATACAGGATGATAACAGGATATATCAAAATAAATAAACATCCAAATCATCCAAAACATCAAGCAATAGTATCCATCATAATCAACATCCAAATCAGTCAATAAATCACATCAATCAACCAATTATCAATAATCGGGAATTTTACTAGTAGTTTACTTCCCATTCAATTTAACCGTCAATTTAAATTTCTATCAGTTAATTCAGATGTCCACTTAAATGTCAATTAAAATTATCAAACAACAATCAACAAATTTAAGTCACTTCAAAATTTTAAATTTAACTAACATAAAAATATTCTAGTACGTCGTGAGCGTTATAATACACTCACCTTTTATTTTTGCTATTGCTTTTGCATCCTGATTCCAATTAAATTCGAACGCATTCGAAATTTAACTGGAAATTCTGCAAGCTCTAAATCCAACCAGTTTGATACCATAGTAAAGATCTCGTTAATATGAACCCAATGCGACTGATCGCATTGGAGTTGGACCTAAAACAAACGAGTTATGAATTTTATAAGCATTGGAATTTTATTAAACGATTTATATAATTAATCGCTATTTTTTTTCAATATAATCAACAGGATAATAACTAGGTGTCCATTTAAATGTGATAGCAGAATAGGGTTTATTTCTGCTAGTCAATGTTCAAAAATACGCTTACTTAGTCATAACGGTAGAACGGTGATTTATTCTGCCAATAAGAGTCCAATTTTAAATACAATTAGCAGAAAGGTGTTCTATTTCGCTAAACAGATATCTAATCATCGCAATTAACATGAATTAACTCATCGTTATTTATATCTGGACAAATAACTTCAATAGATAGGTTATATATATTTAAACGACGTTATTTGTTTAAATTAGGTAATTTAATTTCTATCCATTTAAAATTGTTAAAATTTTCACTTATCTAAACTTGATAACAGATTGCACGATGAGGTAGTGCTCGACGATAGGAACCTATTGCAAAAAGTTTCGTGTCAACCGAGTTTCATATGAAAAAGTTATAACATTTTAAAACTATATATATATATATAATTTAATATATAAATTTTCCTTCATTCTTTTTTCCTTGGGCCGAAGCCCACCACAATGCCCAAACATGTTCCTCCTTCTTCCCCCAAATCTTCCAGCCAAACCCATGAAAATCCAAACCCAACCATCATCCAAACTTCGATCGATCTCGCTGCTTCCCTCGATAGCATCATCCACTCACACATGATTTTCGACCCAAGCCAAAAGCTTCATCACATCACCATTTCATGCGTTCGCTCCTCCACCACCAATCGATCTGGAGCTTCACCTCCTGTACACGTATGCACATGCACGTGCAAGACCAAACCATGCCACCGCTCGACCAACGTGCCCTACCACCAAGCTCCCCTCCTCGCCTTCGTTCGACTGCGCACCTCCGCCGAAGCTCCAACCATCTCCACCAAATTTTCACCGCGAGTCCAAAGACGACGACCCTCCAGTTTTCGAACATCGACCCAAAATCGACCTCGCCTCACCCTCTCCCACCACCAGAACACAAGACTCCACCACCACCGTGACCCCCACGGCCTCTACTACCTCCAAGCTCGATGCCATCCTATTTCCCCAGCAACGAGAAACCCAAACCCACCTAAACCATAACTTAAACCTAAAACCCCTAGCCATCGCCAACCAAAGCCAGATGCAAAAATTGGCCACGGTGAACCTCTTCCCCATGTCACCCTGCTCCTCCTCGACCAAGCCGTACCCCTCCTCGTCGACGACATCGCCGAAAAATATTTTTTTAGTAGATTTCGACCATCTTCAAATTTCACAAAACCTATGCTATTAAAAATCAGGATTTATGCACTAAAAAACTTATTTTTGTACAACAATCACAATGGCATACTCGATTCGATGTTTTTAATATGTTGAATTTTGTCGAAAACTGGATTGCTTATTGATATCTGGCAATTTCTCACAATATCTAGCACGAACAAACCTCAAACCATTTTTAGTGGGATCTAGACTCGAAAACAAATGTTTCATCAGTTTATATCATCGGCAAAATCGAATCGAAGAGAGAGATATTCAATTTTGAACTTGAGCATGAGTGGATTTCTCACCTCTGTTAAAATGATAGAGGGTTATAAAACATTTCCAGGCATTTCAAAATTTAAATCTCACCTTGATCATTTTTGAAATCTTTGAAAACTTCCAGTTTGAACTCTAGTCTTCGATCAGAAACTTGATTACTTGCCTTCTTTTGGATTTAAGAAAGAACAGATGCTTCCTTTTTTTTCTTTTACAATGTTTGTATACAGAGTGTTGTTTACAGGTTTTAAACATCTAAAACTAACACACACACACCTGCCTATCTATATATACATGTTTCTACAAGACATAATGATTCATTTGTACAATATTTTTGGGCTCAAGAAGATTTTGAGATGTACAAGGTTTTTGATAGATTTGATGTGAAGTGTTGGTGGCTGCTGAGGTGAAACCTTGGTGGCTAAAAAGTGAAGTTTTGTGGCTGAAGTTGAAATTTTGGTTGAGTTGAAATAAAGTTGAGATGAAATATGGTTTACAGTCTTCACATTTTTCTTTGACCAGGTAAAGTTTATCTTCTACTTTTACTTGTAAAATTCTTGACCAGGTAATGAATATTTTCCACTTACATTTTTTTTGCTTGCAAATCTTTGTTATACATTTTGTTGTTGATTATAGGACCTAATTTATTTTTAGAAAAATAATTGCCAATTTACCACATTTTAGAGAATAATATTTTTGTTGTTATAAATATATATAAGAAATTCCAATTTAAACCAATTTTCTATTATATAAATAAAATCTGAAAAAAATTAAAATATTATCTTGATTTAAAGCCATTTATTATTACAAATTGTCATTTAACAGGGGTTTTATTTTGATTAAACGACCATATTAATTAATATTAAAAATAAATATTACGAATTCAAGACGATAAAAATACCTTGTCATTACATTGTCCATCAAATAAAATGCGCATTCTCATCATCTTCCCTCGCAGCCATGCAACTCATGTTTCCATGCATGTATCTCTAACTTTATTTCTCATCTTCCATGCATGTGTTTGCTCGTCCATGCTTGCCTTGAACCAAACCACTCACTTACCGTGTTTTATTCATTTTTATACTACATATCTTCATTCTTCATCGCCTGGTACTCCATCATGCATGCAAGACGCACGGCCTCAATTTATTTTTCTTTCTTGCGTCTATTTTTTTGTGCTCTCTGCTCTCTCCATTATTTTTGCATGCACCTGGCTTTCAACTTATTATAAGTGCCCACTGGGAAACGATCTTTCGTTAAAACTGCATAAACCAAATCACCTTCTTGAAATTCAACATTTCTTCGTTTTAAATCTGCAGCTCGTTTATATTTCTCATTTGCTTTCTCCAATCGTTCTTGAACGATTTTATGACACTCCGTCAGCCCTTCAACAAAATCAGCAGCTTTCTTAATTGTCCCCTTTGATTGTGGCACTACCGTTAAATCCAACGGTCCCTTTGGTAAGCTTGAATAAACAATCTGGAATGGACTGAACCCAGTACTTCGATTCATAGCATGATTATGAGCAAATTCTGCCTGGCATAACTTCACATCCCAACTCTTCAGATTATCTTGTACAAGACACCTCAGCAAGTTTCCCAATGATCTGTTCACCACCTCAGTCTGTCCATCAGTTTGTGGATGATAAGCACTACTAAATTTCAGCTTCGTTCCGACCATTTTCCATAAACTCAACCAAAAATGACTCAGAAATCGTGTATCTCTATCCGACACAATAGATTCTGGCAATCCATGAAGTCGATAGATCTCCTTGAAAAACAATTGAGCAACATGAACAGCATCTGCCGTCTTCTTACAAGCAATAAAATGTGCCATTTTCGAAAATCTGTCAACCACCACATAAATGGAATCATTACCACGTTGCGTTCTTAGCAACCCCAACACAAAGTCCATACTGATATCCACCCATGGTTTAGTTGGTACCGGTAACGGCATATATAATCCAGCATTAGTCGCAGTTCCTTTCGAAACCTGACAAATATGACAACGCTCCACAAACCTCTCTACCTCTTTCCTCATCGATGGCCAAAAATAAGATTGCGAAATCAATTGCAGTGTACGGTCTCTCCCGACGTGTCCTTCTTCATGTAGTTCTTTTATAATCTTCATTCTCAAACTACCCTCCGGTATGCACAATCGACTTCCTTTAAAAAGAAAACCGTCAACCAACATAAACTCATCAGTCTTCCCTCCATCGTCCCTTTCAACAAATTTCTTAAAATAAGAGTCTTCTGCAATCTGCTCCGGCAATAATTCAAATCCAGTCACCTCAACTTTCATTGTTGTCAACAAATGATTCCTTCTGCTCAAAGCATCAGCCACTCGATTCGTCACCCCTGACTTGTGTTTAACAACAAAAGTAAACTGTTGCAGATATGCAATCCACGATGCATGTCTCGCTGAAATCTTGTCTTGTCCTTGTAAATGCTTCAATGCTTCATGATCAGTATACAGAACAAACTCTTTCTGAAATAGATAATGTCTCCAGTGTTTAATAGCTTGCACCACAGCATAAAACTCCACATCATATGTACTGTATCGCATCTTCGCTGCTGACAACTTCTCACTGAAATATGCAATTGGACGACCCCTTTGACTCAACACCCCTCCAATCCCAACCTTGGATGCATCAGTATGTAGTTCAAACACTAACTGAAAATCAGGTAGCACTAGAATTGGTGCAGAGGTCAAAAGATCTTTGATCCGTTCAAAAGCAACCCCGGCTTCCTCCGTCCATGCAAACTGTTTACCCTTCATACAATCAGTCACAGGCGCCATCACACTACTAAAGTGTGGTATAAACATTTGATAAAATGAAGCCAACCCGTGAAAACTACGAACTTCTGTCATCGTCTTGGGCTGCGGCCAGTCTTGGATAGCTTCGATTTTACTTTGGTCAACCTGTATTCCTTCCTCCGACACAACATACCCTAGAAATAAAACACTCTTCGCCATAAACACACACTTCTTTGTAGCAGCATAGAATTGTTCTTCACGAAGTATAATTAACACTTTCTTCAAATGCTGAACATGCTCTTCGGTACTAGCACTGTAGATCAGAATATCGTCAAAGTAAACCACCACAAACTTCCCAATGTACGGCCTAAAAATCTGGTTCATCACCCTCATGAATGTACTTGGTGCATTTGATAGACCAAACGGCATTACCAGCCATTCATACAAGCCTTCCCTCGTCTTGAATGCTGTCTTCCATTCGTCCCCTGGTCTAATGCGAATCTGATGATAACCGCTCTTCAAGTCGATCTTAGAAAAGATTACGGACCCACTGATCTGATCCAATAAATCATCAAGCCTCGGCATCGGAAATCTGTATCTAACTGTGATCTTATTCAATGCTCTACTATCTGTGCACATCCTCCACGTTCCATCCCTTTTGGGTACCAATAGAGCTGGTACCGCACAAGGACTTAAACTCTCCTACACACGCCCCTGTTCAAGCAATTCCTCTACCTGCCTCCGCAACTCTTCATGTTCCTTCGGACTCATTCGATAATGTGGTCTGTGTGGCAAAACTGCTCCCGGAACAAGATCGATTTGGTGTTGTATGTCTCTCAAAGGCGGTAACTCCTTTGGTAACTCATCTGGGAATACATCGTCAAATTCTTTCAAAACTGGTCTAACTTCTTCTGGAATTTCAACCTCTTCTTTGCTCTCACGCCCAATCAATAAAAATACTTCAGGCTCTTCCTCAACCTCCTTAACAAACTCTTTCAAACATAATAAAGTTTTCAACTCTTCAATCTCTTCGGACTTACTTTCTCCTTGTGATCTCTTCTTCGGAACTAGGATAATTTTCGTGCCTTCAAACATAAAACTGTAGCTATTGGTCCGACCGTCATGTTGTACTGCTCGATCATACTGCCATGGTCTTCCCAATAATAAATGACAAACATCCATTTCTACGACATCACACCAGATTTCGTCTTTGTATTTCTTCCCAATAGAGAATGGAACACGAACTCGTCTATCCACTTTCACTTCTCCTCCTTTTCTCAACCATGCTAACTTGTATGGACTCGGATGTTTCTCTGTCTTCAATTTCAACTTTGTCACAGCCTCGGTCGAAATAATATTATCACAGCTTCCTGCGTCAATTACAAACTTACACACCTTCCCCAGAATAGTACATGTTGACTGAAAAATATTACTTCTCAACCAACAAGCTTCCTCCTGCTTCGGTGTTAAACACGATCTTCTTAGCATTAGATTACAACCTTCATCTCCTGACGCAATATCCTGCTCATCCTCCTCAGCTGGATTAGAACAATCTCCATCAACATCCTCATCGTCAACTTCTGCAATCATGGTTCTCTTCTTTGGCTTTGGACACTCACTGCTTTTATGACCCAATTCCTGACAATTGTAACATTTGAAACCATTGTTAACCCTTGTCTTCTCAACCTCCTTCACCACTGGTCTACTGATAGGTTTAGAAACATTAGAACTTCCTCCAACACCCTTCGCTTGATTGTTAGAATTAGTAAACACACCACTTCCTCGTCTCCCTTGTTTTTCCCAAGCCAACGCTTTCTGATGTGCTTCTGCCACAGATCTTGGATCGAACATATTAACCATATCCTGAATCTGCATTCTCAATCCCCCAATGAACCTAGAGGTCAGCTGCTCTTCTGTTTCCATAATATCGTTCCTTGCAATAAGTTGATAGAATTCATCAGCATAGTCATTAACTGTCTTTGTGCCCTGCCTCAAGTTCTGCAAACGTTGATACATCAAAGATTGATAATTGTATGGTAAGAACGTTGCTTTCATCAATTTCTTCATCTTCTCCCAAGATTCAACTTTTGACTTTCCCATCCGATCACGTGTAAGTTTGGTCTGCTGCCACCATGCCAAAGCTCTACCCCTCAGCCTCGTAGCAACCAACTTCACTCTACGACGTTCTGGAACTCCTTTGAAGTCAAAAATCTCCTCAACATTAGCCACCCAATCTAGAAATTCCTCTGCTTGCATACCACCTTTGAATTCAGGAATTTCAGTCTTCATCCCCGACTCCCACTTGTGATCATATTCAGAATAGTTTCTTCCTTGACCTCTTCCTTGAATACTACCACCATCATACTCCTCTTCAAAATCAGACGCATAACGATGTCGATTCTGACCACCAACATCTCTACTCCCTTCACGTCTACCACCATCCCTTCTATCTACATTCCTCCGTTCACGATTATTCACGTTTCTATCACGACCTCGATCATCAACATTTCTATCACAATCTCGATCCACGCTTCTATGATCACTATCAACACTTCTGTCTCGATTGGAATGTGGCGAGACTCTACTACCTCCATGATTAGATTCAGGTGAAACCCTTCTCCGATTTTGATTCATTTCTGTCATAAGCTTCTCTAACCGGCCAATTCCTTCGTTAAGCTTTTCACTAAAATTCTCATTGATTCTTTGTTCCATCTCATCAGCTTCTTCTCTTCGATACAAAGCTTCTATGTTTTGGTGGCGATTAGCTCTTCTTGGCGGCATACTTGAAAATCTTCCAACACTTCAAAATTCAAACACAATTCGGACTTTGATCCAAAATGAAACGGATCGAAAACTTCCACTTTGTAGCAAATCGCGATGAACACGATGGACAAAGTTTCGGCCTCCAATGCAAATCCGAACTTCAATCTTCAAACAATTGCGAACAACTTCACTTGCTCACGGCTCAACTTCAAACTTCTCGGCCAAACAACTTCAAACTTCAAAACTCTTCAAAATGATTAGGCTCCAAGTCTCGATCTAACTATGATTGGTTAGAACAAGCTCTGATACCAAAACTGGCGCAGCGGATTAATCAAAACGATGTAAAACGGTGAATGTAGCAATCGGTGGATTGGAAGAATACTGGAATGCCCGAATTCGTTGATCCGAAGATACCGAACTCTAGCTATCTCGAACTCGTTGATCGCGCACGATACCGGGTTCAAAGATCTTCAATTCTTCAAGCGTTGATCAAGCGCACTTGATTCCGCGAATCGGCTTCTACAATCGTTGAATCGAGCGCACTCGATTATCCGAAAGAGGAGATAGGAGATTACACTCAACTACCAATTTAAATGAAAGCACAAAGCAATCAAAAGAGAATTTTATTCAATATTCAACAACCTTTACAAATGACTTCACTTGCCTATTTATAGGCTACAACACAAATCCAGAAAATTCCCTAAGTCTTAAGTCGTTTCTGACTCATCATCTATGACCTACGACTCATCATAAGCCGTATACGACTTATCAGCTTACAATACAAATGTCACAACCAGGTACACGACTTAACGACTTAACAAATCAACACTCCTTATTTACAAAGCATATGACTCACGACTTAACGACTTAACAAATCAACACTCCTTATTTACAAAGCATATGACTCACGACTTATTACAAGAAAGCCTAGCGACTTAGCAAACAGAAATTACAACATAGAAAAATACATCTTTTAAGTCGTTGCCGACTTATCAACTCCATTCGACTCAACTTATTTACAACAGACGCCATACGACTTACACTCCAGTAGCGACTTAGAAAACAACGGTTCAGATTAACTCGTCAGGAGAATCTACGGCATGGATTAAAGCGGCATCAGAATATACAGCTCCAGGCCTCTATGACTTAACCCAGTTTCGATAAGTCGTGGACGACTTATACCAGCCTCGCCCTTGAGTCGTGGATGGCTTATCTCCTCACCTTCCTTGAGTCGTAGACGACTTATCACTTGTGTATTCTTCCCCTTGAGTCGTGAGCGACTCATCTCCCTGTTAAGTCGTAGACGAGTTATAGTTGCTTCGTTAAGTCGTAAACTCGTCACAACTTTCCCTTTGGTCTTCCAGTTGAGTCGTGGACGACTCATCACCGCCTCCTTAAGTCGTAGATGACTTATGCCTTCCCCTTTGGTTTTCCAGATGAGTCGTGGACGACTCATCACCGCCTCCTTGAGTCGTAGACGACTTATGCCTTGGCCTTTGGTTTTCCAGATGAGTCGTGGACGACTCATCACCGCCTCCTTGAGTCGTAGACGACTTATGCCTTGGCCAGATAAGGGTTGCGCTGCATCACTATGGCTCTGCATGCGCCACCATTTCAAATGCAACATGAACAGAAAATGTTGATCTCATCATCCTCTACAACTCTTGTGTTGAAGATTTTGGGTAAATCTTAGTGTGTGAAGAGTTATTGGAATAATCAAAATGGAAAGAAATGTGGGCTCTAATGTTTATTATTTCATTTGTAGAGATGTAAAATAAAGGTAAAAAAATGCGGTCATGCCTTTTGAAAATGTTTCATGCGTATATCATATATAGCAATGTTTTGAAGACCGAACCGCGAGTCGAACCATGACGACTTAAGGTTCAAGGTTACGACGGTCCGACCGATCGAACCGTCAGAACCGTGCATTTTTTATTATTTAATTTATACATGTTGAAATTTAATTAAATGAAAGCATAAATATGACTGCGACCGAACAATTAGCATTACATATATCATGCCAGCAACATAATTGTATCCTGCATACACAATAAAACTGGTATGATATTTTTGAATTTTATTGAACAAATAAACAGTATAAGCAAAAACCCACTGCACATCACAACAAATAAGGCTACAAATGACATATAAAAGTATAAAACATTGTCTATGTTTTAGAAGAATGTGAAAACACTAATATCATAATATAATAGCACAGTTGTCAATACCAGTTCACAAACTAGTAGCATAGAACACTATATTACATAGAACATTGTCTACGTTTCACATAAGATTAAAACACTGGTAGTTAAATTATAATAACGTGATACTAATTCACATACTACCTTTACAACACAGACATAAAACACATACTATACTTAAACTAACTGTAATCTAACAGTTCTTAACTTCATGTTTCACACCAAACTCACACATAGACTTCAACATTTTAGACCCACAACAAAAGCGCATGCCCATGCAAAATATAACAATCCACCCACACCCTCACATATTTGTTGTCCATAATGATGGTTGTCCGTTATTACCTCCCGCTTCATCGACTTCTGGTAACATTGTGGTATAAGATATTAGTGGATCAAAGTTAAAAGTTTCCACACCATTATTTATTTGTTGTAAATCAGGTTCATTGCCAACAACATCATCAGCATTCACTCCCCTACCATCATTCTCATGGATATCAACCTCAATATCATCCAACGGCACTTCTAAATCGTCATTGTTATCTACTTATGTATTCCCAATGTAGTCTACAAAAAGTAACGCATACATGCAACGATTAATTAATATACCAAAAATGAAAGCATAGATGAATAATTTGACAAAATGAATAAAAAGTTACCTCCTTAATTCTACAAAGCATTAATTTCATTAATGGAGGTTCCTCTTCATCCACCCATGCATTGTTTTCATCAAACTCAAGAAAACTAATAGGATCAAAATTTCGCCTCTTCAATTCACGCCTAAAAAATTATCATGAATTGTCATATATTATTATTATTTAGCAATTGAATAACCAAAAGTTGATGAAGCATACCAACTTACTTTTGTCCAAGTCATAGATTATAATGTACGAAAACTAAATCATTCAATATTTGGTGTTGTAATCGGTTCCTTTTCTTACAATGGACATGTTCAACAACACTCCAATTCCTCTCACATCCCGAGGAGCTAAAAGTTTGACTCAATACTCGATTGCCAATTTCTTTAAGTTTGGTGTATTAGTTCCATAAATCAACCACCACTCATCTGTATGAAGCATAACATTGATTATTCACTAGATATAAATGATAATTGTAATACTTTGATTTAAAATATAAATGTTTACCTGGAAGCATTTGACAATGATTATTTATAGTTGAGTTTCTTCAAAAATCACCTTATGCATTCATGTAAATTTTTATCTCCTTGGTAAGATCTCTAGTCAAATATGGATCCCCAATCGAATATTTCTCAGCTACATCTAAAATAGCTGAATGACAATAATAATGCTTCTCCATCATCACTACATTATATTGATCCACCAGATTAAACCCAAAACCAGCAGAGTGTAGATTTTTATGCAATTGTTTGTCCTAACGACTATCAATGATAACGATGAAAGGTTTCAGTATTGTAGTGTTTCTTACAAATCATTTTATCATATCTTCTCTTGCATTGTGGATTGCAGCATACAAATAACCCATTGCAGGTCTCTCATCATTATCGACGAGTCTAAGAACACAAATAAGTGGTTCAATGATACTAAAGATCAAAGAACATTCTTTCCAGAAAGCTTGATCAAAGACATATGTTGCAAATTGTTTCCCATTTATATCTTTTACATATGATGATGCTTTCCAATCTTGACTCATTGCCATGGCCATAAGTTCGTCTTTGCACCTCAAAATACTTTGTAAAGCAATGAAATTTGTTGCAAATCTAGTTGGAGCTGGACAAAGTAAATTTCTCCCATTTATGAATTGCCGCATCATAGACAACACGAACATTGATTATAAATAAACTTTGTTTTCTTCGATTCTTGGTCTAGAACATTAGAGACCCACTCAAGTTTTCCAATATCATAAACATCAAATTTAGATAATGGGCGGCACAAGGGGACCATGAAATGGTAGGAAATTCTTCCTCGATCAATCTCCCGGCAGCTACGTAATTTGCTGCACTATCGGTTACTACTTGCATTATGTTCTTAGCTCTTTAAATAGACCAAAAAGCATTATGGTAGTTGTAGATGCGAAAGGCATCAATAGACTTTAGAAATAATGTACCTATATGACAATAGATAAAAAATGATTGAATAATATTTTAAAATACATAGAATTAGTGATAATTATGAACTAAAAAATAAAATACCTTTAGTAGAATACACCAAGAAGTTAATCAAACTTCTACCATTTTGATCCGACCATCCATCTGCCATTAGTGTACAACCAATTTCCTTCCATCAAACACAATGTTTTTTGACCTCATCATTCACTTGTTCAACGGAAGTTTTAAACAATATACCACACAATGCATCAAGATTGGGTCCTTTATATCCCTTTCCATAACTAGCAATAGCATTAATCATTGGTTGATACAACATAGAATTCACGGCATTAAAAGGGAATGACGCATCATTGAACCACTTTGCAATGGCCAAATCCACAGCTTCCTTTATCGCTTGATCTTGAAGTACACTTTTTATAGTTGGTTGACAACCAAAGGTGGTTCTTGGTATAAAAATGGGACTCAAAAGATTATTTGAATTAGAAAGTTGTACATTATTAGATGCAAATCTTTTCCTAGAACGGTAGGTAAGTCTTCTTCTTCATTTTGGAGAGCACAATCTCTAGATTTTTTTAATGTAATATTCTTCTTTAGAATCTCTCCACTTTCAATATTTAGCTTCATAACATGTTTAATTTCATCGCTCATTTTTTGACAAGTAGCACATCCTCCTCCAAATAAACCAGAAATATGATATTTGAAGCGATGAATTCCACCGCCTTTAAATACTTTATTGCGGAACATACACTTTATTTCTATATTTCCATTAACTATTGTTTCTGTGCAATAGTGTCATGCTAGGTCGCATTTAGGTCTATTCGATTTAGGAATTGTGCTTTCAGAGTTAGGATTAGATGCTTCTCCAAAACTCGGATTCGAAACCATTCTGTGAAGATTTAAAAGTAATCATTACCTTAAATATTAAATCAGAATAATAGTAATCACACAACTTAATGACTACCGTTATGCATCAAATTAGTTTAAATGTGGTAAAAAGGTTAAATTGGTACAACTGTTAAATTTAAAAAATATATCTTCTATTACTTTCTTAGGCATTATTTTGTAGAAGTATAGAACAACATGTAAAAACGTTGTTAAGCTTTAAATGAAGTACAGAACAACAGGTAAAATGTTAAACTAGCACTAACATTATCACCTAGTTTTGAGTTTTTATGTGCCTTTATGCATGACGACAAAGATTCTACGGAGCATTAAGTTCATATAACATGAGTACTTCACTTTACATAATAAAAATACATAAAAGTACATAAATTGACCTGCTGACGTTCGAAGCTTGTAGGTTGGCAACCATAGATTTGTTGCAGAGCTTGGACTGGAGGTGACTATGAAGGTTTCTACGAAGGTGGTTGCGAAGGCGGAAACTGCGATTGCTGTATAGACAGCTAGGGAAAGAACTAGGTTTTTTTGGGGTAAAATTAAGTTATCATAAATGAGTAGAGAAACAGAAAAGGAAAAGATAAACTAGTGGTTCACGGTTCTATTTGTTGTTCTATACACAGTTTAATGGTTCAGCCGCCGGTTCACTCATATGAACGGTTTGATTAAGCTCTGGACCGAATAAACCCACGATTCATGGTTTTTGTGGTTGAACCATGATCCGGTCCGGTTCTTTAGCTATGATATATAAAACCACAATTACTTAGGCTAAGAAATAAAGGTCAACAAGCAGGGTGCATGCGCATGTAAGATAAAAGGTATGGGCAAAAGTATGAAAACATGGTTGAAAAAGAGAGGGATGAAGGAGAAGTATGGTGCTGAGATTTGTTGTGTACATATATGCATATATATATATATATATGAAAAATGTAAATTGTGTTCCAACTTTGTCCACTTTCCTTCTTTTATAACAAATAAAAAAATGATTTAAGTTTTATAAAACAACTTTCCAAAGACAAGGCAACAAACACACTCATATTTCAAGCCAAGAAACATGCATGCGTGAGTGTGTAAGCATATACGAGTTTTCAAAAAGTTTTGGGGTACCCCGTTACACAAAATCACGTTCACGTACGAGCCGTAAATGAAAAAAATAAAATATGATCACGCTCAACAGTGTGAGACAATCACAAAACAGTAATAAAATAGACAAGTTAATTTATTCTATAAAGTTTCAAAAGTACCGACGTTTGCCGCAAAAAGCATCAAACGAAAATTAATTTTTTTTTTGAAACCAGGGAAACCTGTTTAATCACTACCGACATGCGATTCCTGAACAGTAAACCTAGGAAATAGACGGTTGGCCCACCACAACCACTATTCCAAGTAAGCCAGACCTTTCGGTTGGCATGGTGCAGGAGGCGGGAGTGAACCTCAAACCTCCCATGTGAGAGGCGTATCGCCCCACACCTCCTAGATGGGAAACGAACCTCAAACCTCCCATTTGGGAGGCGTATCACCCCACCATCCGACCAAGCCCACAGACATGGGATTGAATTAAAAATTTTGAAAAAACTCTATAAAATAAATTAAAAATACATCATCAAAATTCAGGTCTTAATTTGAAACATGGATTTTATTATAATTTAAACTCAAATTCGAATATTTAAACAAATTAAATATTCAAATTCGAAGACCCAAAAATACGGGTTGTCACGTTCTTTCCCCTTTAAAAGAATTTCGTCCTTGAAATTCCAAGGACGAAAAAATATAATGAATTCCAAACAATTAACAAAAGCTTAGCACACCTAAAATATTACTACTCATAACCCCGGTCAGATGTATGGTGCTTTATCTTGTCCATTTTATTTATCAAATTAAGGTAGCTTCATTTTAAAATTCCTAGGTTTATTTACTAACCTAGACAAATTTTATTTAGGCGCTTAACGTAAGCTTTGACACCATCCACAACGACTCGGGTTTTCGAACCAGTCAAAATCGCCCAAAAACTCGTCCGTTCTAAAACTACGAATGAAAACTACTAACTTAATACACAACATTTGATAAATATTCAACACTATTAAATGTATAGGATACAGATCAATTGTACAAGTTATCGGAGTGATCAATTTAATCTAGTAGGTGTGCTTTAATACATACCAAAAACAAATATAATAAATTTACCCCCGCATAACTCTGATGAGAGAGACAACAATAGCCATTCCTGCAAACTCAATAAACATGTCAAATGCGGAATAAAATAGTAAGCAGGAAAGAAAAATAGCATAAGATAGATATAAATCAATAAATAGGAAAAAATAATATGATTATTGGGGCTGCATTACTACCACTTGTGACTACCTACGTACCCCTATCTAATTGGGTACCCAATTAGATATAGGATTAAGCCAACGTAGTTCTCCTACCGCAAATAGGACTTATGGAGCTTACAATGCAACAAACAATATGCAATTCCCAAAACTACCCACTTAGACTTAATCTTCAAATTTAGATTTTCAAAATCTAATTAACTTTATTATTTTCAAAATATAATTCTTTTCGAAAATAATCTCTACGAACTAAATTCCCAGTTTTATTTCAAAAAACTTTGCAATAATAATATATACATCTTTTGTATCAAACTATACTTTACTTCGGGATCTTAGAGGCCGGCTTCCTTTTCATGGCATCATCAATCTCCATATCACCAAAGACACTTTACTAGGTGTCCAACCAATCCTGCACTTTGATGCCAGACTTCTTTCTAAGAAATGACTTTCCTCCTAAAGCAGAGTAATCTTTTGCATAGATTGGTGAAGGCAACTTTTGGCACCTGCACTTGAGCACCACCACCAACAATAACATTCATAGCGATCGTTTGGGCATTTTGAAGCATGTTCGCCATTATTGCATTAACATAGCTTGCAAGTCAGGATTAGCAGTCCCCGAACCCGCTCCTTACTTAACTCCAGAGATGGAGTTCTTAACAGTGTTTCTTATTTGCTGACTCATTCTTGTTTCTATAACAAGAATGACCAGTCTCTCAAAAAAAAATTGGGTCAATGGTACTCATGTGAGCATGTGACTTATATACTATATATACTACTATATAATTTTGAAAATCAAAATATATAACAAGTATGCACTCTCTCTTGTATATATTTTCTCTCGATCCAGTCTAAGACGAGAACTCCTAACTTATCTATACTAGATCACGGCATCCCTTAGGTTAAACAATGCAACCTAAGCTCTGATACCAAATGCGACGACCGCCTTACACATCCGGCATCCAATATACATAAGACAGTGTACTGCTGATGTGTCGATCGATGTAGGACGACCATCAAGGTTCAAAAATGAAAAAAAACATCACAGAATCTATCGTATATCTCATAGTGCATGGAATAAAGTATACTATCACATATATAAAATAGAAGAGATAGTAATAACTAAGTGATCCAAATATCAGAGTATAGATACACTAAGTTATACATCATGAAATAGAGTTTATACATAGAAGTAAACTCAAATAAATATCTCATATTAATAATGACAAGAAGCAAGCACAACCAAGGCTCCATTGTGTTGCACAACGGAATAAGCATATATAATACGAGATAGCTCCCTCCAGCTCATCCTCTACATAGCTATTACGTCGCACCTAGACCTGCTATCTGGTCTACTCATTTAAGAGTACCCAAGATAATTAGAAGCAAAGCATAAAACCTTGAGTCAGACAATAGTTTGGTGTGAGTGGTAAATGAGTCTCAAAATACTATACAAGTCGATATAGTAAAGAATAAAGGTATATGAATCATACCTACATGTCCCTCCAACCAAATAGTTAGCACATAACATCATATGCTACTCTATGTGTCATAAAGACATAATACACTAAGTACAATAACGAGTGTCCAAGTATCCTCATCTCCAATAAATATCTCCAATGGCTACCCTAGAGTGGCTGACTATGGGGAAAGAAATCAAAGCAACCATAGCATCCATCAAACAATCCTCACTATCACTACTCTGGATATATGATAACTTGTTTGACCTTTCTACTACCAGGGACTAATGGAAATCCTCGTTTTCTATGTACTCACTTTAGCCTGAAGCAGATACTAGACCCATTCAGCCGATCTAGGGTACACGGATCCATTCAACCGATCCGAGCGTCCTCACAATACCCCTGCTTTGAGTATAATAGAAAACACTCCATGTATTAACGATCTCTTCATACGCGTGCCCGAGCCCTTTCCTTGTTCCATCAAGTTTCCATTATCTTTCGAGAAACCATTCTACATCTCCCTCTCCATGACTCCTTTCAACATCGAGCTATACCTCCGAGGAACATTCTTTATTCCCCACTCCATGACTCTTTTCAACATCGAGCTGTTACCTCCGAGGAACCATTCTACATTCCCCACTCTGTGACTTCTTTCAACATCGAGCCGTTATCTTCAAAATCTTAATCCATTCATCATCGAGTTACCATCCAAAGACCCTAACTTTCATCATGTTGTTACATTGCCATCAGTCATCATGTAAATGGGCTAACACTTCCAGCACGACCTATAGGACATCCCCTTCCTGCCCCAAAGTTCCACCTTTATCAGGTAAAATTTGATAACTTGATGCCGAGTTATATACTTAGCCAATTTTGGCTAAGCTCTCCTCCTTGCTCTTAGTACTCCTTTTCCCAAGAGCTTTAGATACCAACCCATCCCTTCTTGATAACTTGCCCCCATTTATAGCCTGTATCTTCTAACTTCTAGGATAACTTGGTATACCATCCAACACTTAGCCAAATCTCTTGTCGCATGCCATGAACCATCTCTACTAGCCAAGTCCTTCTTGCACATGCCAATGACCGAGTCATAGGACTTCCCTCCATAACTTGCTACCGAGTTATTGGCATAACTCAATGCCGAGTTATGTACTTAACTCATTTTGAGGTGCGAATTTTCTGACAAACCACCCATGTTCTAGAGCCTCTCTTCCAAGTTTCATTCAATTCCGACCAACTTTGCCTCCGATTTGCTCAATTCCCCAACCTATTTACCTAACATCCAAAACACTAGCAAACAACATCAAAACACAACATACAAACATGGAATAACATGCATATACATCCATTCAAAAACCAATACATAAGAATGTGATAATCAAGTCAATCTTAATCTAAATCTGACTTTTGCATTAGCATATGCATATAAATGATAGGAATTACACTAGCATGTGGATATGACTAAAACGGGTTACAAAGAAAATTTTAAAACCATTTTAAAATCTTCAATTTTTGGTCATAAACATGTTTAAGAGGTGGTTAAAGTTAGAAAACTGTTTAAAACCAAAATCATGCTAAAAACAAGCTTTTTAACTATATAAACAAGTATAAAAGAGTGAGAGGTCAGGAACCACTCATCAAATACCTAAAATACGAATTTTTTTCCTTAGATCTGAAGTGGACAAGGAAGAAGAACTCAAATTAGAAAAAATGTAATCTCTGGCTTTTATGTGCTAATCATTTCTCTATCGGTGATTTGGCTAAGATTAGTAAGGAAAAGAGGTGATTTTTGATGAAATTAGAGTTAATGGAGGTTTAGACCTAATTTGAGGAAAAAGGAAATGACTTAGGTTAGTTCCTACAGCCTGCTCTTAGCACAAACTTTGAAGTGGGTTAGTGGGCCAAAGCACAGGCTTAGTTAATTACCCACTAAAATCGGCCAACAGCAGCCGAAACTTTAAACTGTAATATCTCTCAAACGACAAGTCCGTTTTTCCTATTATAATCACTCTACGAAATGGGAAACCATCATCCCAAAGCAATGGAAGCGGTTTAGGATCATAATTCATCTCCTATCAAAAGTTATAGTTCAATTAATATTTTCAGGGAGAATGGTCGTATAGAAATTCGGCAAAAATCATAGATGCGGAAAATGTCCTTAAGAGTCACTTTCCAAAATCTTAGAGCCATACGACCTTATAAGAATAAATAAAAATATTTTACGATCCTTCAATACGTAAAATATGGGTTGTTAACCCCTCTTCCTTTAAGAGGACCCATCAACTGCCTTCTTCACTGTAATGACTCGACTTTTTGACCCTTGAATATCGACACTAACACATCCATAGTATTCATGGGTCGTGCATCCAAGTGCCGAAAAGACCGATTGTTAGGGTAAAATAAAAAGGAAATGATGCAGTACAAAAAGGAAAGAACACAAAATCAAAATTTCATAAGCGGAACGGTAAAATACAATATTTAAAAAGATAGTACAAAGGGTTACTCCAAAATATAGAGTAATTTCATTGTTACAAAACCTAAAAACTATCATCAATCTGGACAGTTAAAACTGTCTGTCCTAACAATGCTGATACATATATTATAATAGTGCAACAAAAATAGAAATAGATAGATAAGTGGAAGCCTCCAGCCTGTCTCCTAAAGCTCCGAAGCTTCCATAGTCAAATGTGCTTTACTCAGCATACTCCAAAGAGTACACGAGGAATTTAGGGAAAATAAAAACCATGTGTCAGATATAAGTTTGGTATAAGAAACTCAAGATATATGCATCCATATAATATTAACTTTTGAGACCATATGAATCACCATAACAGCTTTCCCCTTAAAAGAAACCAAACCATTTGATAAGTAAATATAGCGACATAATTGGTAGACTCTAGGGAGTTGAATATGAATCAAAAAATAGCTATGTTGCTTAAATCTTACAACACTGTGACAATAGAAGTACATCAAAAACCGCTAAGGTTCATTCGCATATGGATTTTCCATCGGAGGCACCCTCAATATGTCAAGGCAGACCTATCAACAAGGGTAAGAAGCTACCTTCCAAAACGACGTATATCTCTAGATAAAAAATACCACAAAGTAAACATAGTTGGTCCACGCCCGAACTCGTGATATCGAATATCATCAACTCTCACTAGCAACATCGATAATCATCCTAGATATGGAGTTGATACACCCTTGAGTTAGCTAAACCCACTGGCTATGCATCCTACTCTAACTTTTGTCATTTTCCATGGTGAAGTCATGTTCAACATCTCTTACATAAGTCTTCATCACTCGAACAAATCATAAATCTCTCCATGGATTCCCACACAAGTCGTCCGACAAATGCTAATGCGGACCTCATATGGACTTAACCTTAGGATAGACAGTTTAACTCTATAGAATTAACCTAAAATGTTAACTCTGACCTCTCCCTTGGA
Source organism: Allium fistulosum (assembly GCA_030737815.1). Classification (NCBI taxonomy): domain Eukaryota; kingdom Viridiplantae; phylum Streptophyta; class Magnoliopsida; order Asparagales; family Amaryllidaceae; genus Allium; species Allium fistulosum. The sequence goes on from CM060906.1 coordinate 1,045,756,884, forward strand.
CTTAACCTTAGGATAGATAGTTCAACTCTATAACATTCTATTTCACAAACCGCTTCCAGAATGTAGATTTGATACTAGTTTTGAAGTGGTTTTCGGTGAGTAATACATAAGTATACTTATCCAACTCTGGACTCTTCAAAACTAAATCAGTGAATTTCTGACTAACTCAATTTCGGTTCTTTTAAAAGTAAGCGAATGATATAAATGAGTCATCCTCAAGGGATCTTACACACACACATAAAACATTCTTAAAGCGAGAGACGTTTCATACCAATACGTCTTCCTTAGGGGATTTCAAACCATATGAAGACGTGAAGCTTTCAGATACTTTCGAGTTATTTTGGTTAAGTTCGATAGTCAACTAATCAACTATCTAGTTCTAAAACGATCACATGTGGAAATCAAGTTCCGTACACTTATCATGTTTCCTGATCATCTCAACTTACACTATCCCTCATTCAAGAGTGAAGCCGATAGTTAGAGCATTGTTGCTTCTAAACCCTATTAGAACATCATTTTTATCTCTCACAGTAAACAAACAAAACACAATTAAGTTACTTAAGCGACTCCTAACCCCTTTTTGAAACATTTGTTTATAATTAAAAGCCTTTTAAATATATATGTATGTATGTATACTAATTTATTTATTAGCTAATTTAATTAATAAAATTCTAAAAAAAATTAAAAGAAAAAATTGTTACATTAGCTTTTTAATACTTTAATAAAATATTTAACTAATTTTCTAAAAATTATATATAAATAAAAATAATTTTAAATACTTATAATCATGGTTTAAACATTCATTTAAAATATTCCTTAAAAGTAACTATTTTATAGTTTATTTGAAAACTTCTAAAAGCATGTTTTCGTTTATTAAAATAAACCTTCTACATTAATAATTCATAATTAATTATTAAAAATATATTTGAACTTCAAATCTCTTTTAAAATATTTAATATAATTTATTAGATGCTTTTAAAAAGATTATAGAGAATACTTTATTAAAAATCATTTTAAAGTAAATTTAAAACTTAAACAACAATCTATAGAATTTCCAAAATGCTGTAAAGAGGTTTCAGAGCTACAATAGCAGCTAAAAGTGCTACTGTTGTGTGTTGTAATAGGCTATGAAATAGGCAGTTTTATGTATTACAAATTTTGGCCACTTTTAGATATGATAACAATCGTTTTAATGTCCAATTTTTTTGCAGTCAACAATATACTCAATATAAATCACAATCATGCCAAGAAACTCCTAGGAATCTCTTTACAAAATATTATAGAAATTCAACAAACTAAGGCATTTCGAAGTGCTTCTATAGCGACTATTCGCTATAGAAACCATTCTATATTCAGGGCCCAATCAATTACAGTCCAACCAAACCTATGTCATGATACCAAGGCCATGTAACAAGTCATAGAAAGTCATATAAGTCCAAGTACACAATTTACATATGTCATTTCCTTTCCAAAGCAAGAATCACAAAAATTATAACAATATATAGTTAAGCACTTTACCATAATTTAAACAAGCATACAATACACTTCATATACATTCAAATGGTGAGTTTGCCCATCCTCAAATAAGTACACAACCAAGCATAAGCCTCAACCGTACTACCACTTCCTACCTCAACCAAAACAACTCCAAATTCCTCCTACCCTCCACACTTGCTCATGGCCTAGGCAAGATTTTGTCTAAAATGCTCACGGCCTTGGGACTTTTGGGCTTATGTGCTCACTTCTTTAAGCTTCAAGTTGATAATACTTGTTGCTATATTGTTTAAGACTTACAGCAAGAGTTCGATGCAAGTTTGGGCTGATTTTTTTTAGTTTTAGAAAGTTAAAATAGAAGAGACTAAGAGAATGAAGAGCTTTCTTTTTGTGTATAAAATTGTGAAAGGGATTCACTAGCCTTAAGTGAACTTACATAGGAGTTTTCAAGAAGTTATCGTGACACCCTCAACCTTCTCTAGCCGACCAAAGCCCATCCCCCACACACCATGTGACTAACTTTCCACCTTATAAGCCAAAGAAAATATCTTCTCTAAAATATCTCCTTCTTAATGACCTTCTAGAAGCTTTTTAAAAGTGAATTAGTCGACCATATCTAGTCAAATTATTTTATTAGCTATTACTAACTTCATATGTCATTCAGACATGCACGCAAAGTTTGGACAACTTATATTGAACAAAAATCCGCTTATTGATAAAACGATTTTTGCTCACATTATCAATATTTCTTTAAAGTTCTTATTTTGTAAACAAATTTCGAAAACATGTTTCTTATCATTAGTCATTAATTAAAAGGAGTTGAATAAGGTTATAAAATCACTTTCATAACACTTAGCCATATTTCAAATGTTTCGATATTCAAATACGAAGTGTTCAAAATTACGGATCGCTACATTCTTCCCCACTTAAGACATTTCATCCTCGAAATCCAATTAAGAAAGACAACATAATTGAATATAAGAAACAAGTACATATATAGATACTTATGAAACTACATATGAAATACACACTTAATGACTCTACCTCAAGTGGTGAGTATACTACAAAAGTTATAATATGGTAAGAAACTGCTAATCTATAAGCTACTACGGATAGGACTCCCACACATTATCCTCAGTTTACCAAGTACAATCTCTAGCATCCGCGATTCACTGTACCTTAACCAACTTCATGATCTTATTCCCCGATCACTTTGTATCATAGTCAATAATATGAAGAGGTTGCCTTAGTATAGTCAAATTAGGTTCTATCTCCGGTCCACTTGTTGTGATGCTTCTACTATCAAGGAAAGTATTGTGCACATACTTACGCAAATGTAATAATGAAACACATTATGCACACGCAATAGCCTAATCGGTAACTCGATCCTATAAGCAAGTGTACTAATCCTTTCCAGTATCGAAAATAGTCCTATAAAGCGAGGAGCCAATTTCCCAGCATTTCCAAACTGAACAACATTCCTCATTGGTTAAACATTTTTGAACACAAAGTCTCCAACTGATAACTCCAAATCCATACATCTTTGATATGCATAACTCTTCTGCTTATTCTGCGCTTCCTTTATATGCTTCTGAATCTCTACTACTTTGTTAGTCGCCTCCCTAACCATATTTGGCCTAAGTACTAACTGATCTCCAGGTTCTACCCAACATGATGGAGATTTACAAGGTCTGCCATATAATATTTCAAAAGGTGCTATCCTAATACTAGCTTGGTAATTGTTGTTATATGAAAACTCAATAAGAGTTAAGCGCACTTTCCAAGGACCACCAAGTCTAAGATACACGCTCGAAGCAAATCCTCCCGCATATGGTTAACCCTCTCCATCTACCCATCAGTCTATGGATGGTAAGCTATACTCAAACTCAGCTTCGTCCCTAAGGCGTCATGCAACCCTTTCTGGATTTGATAAGTGAATATCAGATCTCTATCGCTCATAATATCATAAGGAACTCCATGAAGTTCTGACGATCTCCTTAACATACAACTTATCTAAACTTGAAGTTTTCCACATTATCTTCGTCGATAAGTAGTGTGCACTCTTGTTTAGTTAGTCCATTATAATCCAAACACCTTCATTACCTCTCCTCGATCTAGGTAGTCTATCTATAAAGTTCATAGATATCTGCTCCCACTTCCACTTTGGAATCTCAAGTGGATAAAGTAGTCCAACTGTCTTTTGATGGTGGTAGTTAGAACACCTACTCACAAATATGGAAACATCCCTCTTCATACCTTCCTACCAGAAAGTCCGCTTCATATCCTTATACATCTTTGTAACTCGAGGTTATATCGTAAGTCGCAAGTGATGACTCTCTGTTAATACCTCTTGTCTAATCCCATCAAAATCTAGAATGCATATTCTCCCGTTCATTCTCAATATCCCTCGGTTATCAACCTCGAACCCCGGCTATCTCTCTGGTTCCATATCTCACTTACCTCTTTAGCTATCCTTGCAATACAAAGATTTCTCAGTTGATTACCTTTAATATGACTAATAAGGGTCAGATGCACTTCTACATTCGCTATAACCGCATACCTCCTATTAAGTCCATCAACTACAACATTTGCTTTCCTAGGTGTATACAAAATATCAAGATCATAAGCCATGAGAAATTCTAACCACCATTGTTGTCTTATGTTGAGGTCTTTTTGGGTGAAAAGATACTTCAAGGATTTGTGGTCCGTGCACAACTTGGACTCTCACCAAGTAAGTGATGCCTCCTTATCTTTAATGCAAATACAATCGATAACAACTCCAAGTCATGGGTAGGATATCTTGATTCATGAGGCTTGAGTTGCCAGTAGGAATAAGCAATAACCTTTCTATGTTGCATCAACATTGCACCTAAACCTGTCCAACATGCATTTGTATATACAGTTAAACTCGCACCTCCGTCTGAAACAGTCATAACAGAAGCGCAATTCAACCTTGTTTTCAACTTCTTGAAGGCTTGTTCATATTTATCAGTTCAAACAAACTTAACATCTTTCATTGTCAAATTCGTCAAGTGTGAAGCAATCTTTGAGAAATATTGAATAAACCTCCAATAATAACCTGCTAACCCCAAGAAGCTTCTAATCTCGGTCGTGCTTTCCGACCTCTTCCAATCCTAAACAACTATAACCTTTGTTGGCTCAACAGAAATACCCTCCATTGAGACATATGTCCTAAGAACCTAACTTCAGACCACCAAAAGTGACATTTTGAGAACTTAGCTTTCAACATATGCACTTTCAATGTTTAAAGTACAATCCTCAATGGCAAGTATGCTCCTCCTCGGTCTTAGAGTATACTAGAATATCATCAATAAATACAGGAACAAACTTATTTAACACATCCCCAAAAACCAGATTCACCAAGTCTACAAAATATGCTGGAACATTAGTTAGGTCAAACATCATAACCAACCATTCATAAAAATTGTCAAACTTGAAAGTTGTCAAAGGTACAATCTCCTCTACTACCCTCAATAGATGAAACCTTGTGGCAGGATCTAGTTTTGAAAATACCCGAGCACCACGATGCTAATCGAATAAGTCATCTATCCTAGGAAAATGTTGCTTAGTCCTAATAGTCCGCTTATTGAGCTCACAGTAATCCATACAAAGTCTTAAGGAACCATTTGCCTTCGTAGCAAATACGACATGCACTCCCTAATTTGATAGACTAGGACAGATTAAGCTATTACACAATAAATCGCTGACCTGGTTAGCTAACTCTAAATTCTCCTTCGGCGATAGCCTATGCAAAGAAAACACAATAGGTAGCATCCCAAACCAAATCAATATGAAATTCAATCTCACAGTGAGGTGGTAAACCAAACACCTCTTCAAACCCATCTGCAAACTCTTGCACAAAAGATCGACACCAAATTATCTTCGGCCACATTAAGAGAATAAAGAAAATTACTCATTAACGTGTTAGGCCCTTCACAAGACACTACCAGAACCTTCCTATCTTCTCTCTTAAGTGATACATTTTGCTTAGCACAATCCAAAACTGTATGATTCCGAGACAACCAACCATCCCAAGTAACACATAAAATCCTAAAAAACTAAGAACATACATATCACATGGAAGGAGTTGGTCATACAAGTAACCAGAACTTCTAAACATATCATACTAAGATTGGCCAAGACCATCACAGGGTTTGACACTCAAATAGAGTCAATACCCATAATTGGCTCTAGTTTCAGTCTATCAACAATATTATAGGATATGAAACTATGTGAATCACCTGTAACGACCCGTAAATTTTAACTGTTTTAATAACGTAATTAGTTGAAATTTTGTGAAATTTTAAACGATAAAATTTTGAAATAAAAATTTGATATTTGGAATGCGTCTAATTAATCATAGCAATTGGTAAATTTTCATCAGATAATTTGGAAGTTTATTTTCTAATGTAATTTTATTCCAATTTATATCAGTTAAAATTGATGATAATAAAATGTTTTCCAAACCTGAATATTTTTACATAGAAAATTCTAATTCATCTTCTAACCAAGACGTTATTTTTCGTTTTTCCAAATTCTGACTTCTTTAGCTCCGTCAATCTTATTTTTCTGCGTTTTTGTTGCATTTTCCGTAGTAGAAAATTCGAATTTTTATAATTAAATCGTACCACTGATACCCGTATGCCGTTTTGATCGTCTCGTCGTGCTGATCTCCGCAGTATATTCTTTTGTGTATTTCAACGTCCGGTGGATGGCGAAATGTGCGGAACGATTTCTGTACCAGTTCCGCAATTTGGATTTTGATTTTCCTTGACATTTATTTCTCACGGTGTGTAACCCAACGACCATTGTCAATTAATATTTTCTAAAATTGCATGAGTAACTTTCACTATTTCCAAGCTTCAATTTATAATTTCCGTCGTTCAACATCCTCTGGCTTTCACTTTAATACAATAATTCTTCCTCCATCTTTCCCTTATTTGTTGCTAAAAAAAGAGAAGCTTATCCGTTACCATCTTCCAGCCCATTCTCTCTTCCGTCCCACTGACTCGCAAGCCACCTAGCCTCCATAGCTGTGCACGCAATTCAAGGCTGGAGCCTTCCCCTCCAAGCAGCACCACCATCTCAATCTTTCCATGGCCGCCAGACTTATCTCCTCCCTCCAGTGCCTACACCCGCCATCTCCACTCGAACTTTCCATCCATCTCAGCCATTCTTTGCATAAGGTATAGTATTTATATATATGTGCTTTTATATATTGTTAGTTGCTGTTTATTTATATATACGTTCATAGTATATATTTTATATAAAGTTTTGTATATAATCTAAGTCACAGTTTACATATTATATAGTATATGTATAAGTTATCAAGGTTTATATATAATTTATATATAGAGAGATTGTTGTACCTGTTCTTTTGTTATATATACATTTATATAATGTGCAAGTAACATATGTTGTACTATATCAGATCTGAAACTATATATAGCCAGGTTGCAATTGTTTAGACAATGGTTTGTACCGTTAGTTTATAATATTATATCAAGTAAGTCTATGCGTGAGTTTAGTTTAATATTACTATATATATATTAGTTTATAGGAGTTGCAATATACACATATATAAGAGTATAGGTTTGTATATGTTTATTTGTCTGTTTTCTGTATAATATGTTGGGTTGGTTTTAAAATTTTTTATATAATATATTGAATATATGTATATAAATATACTGCTTATATATACTTGATTTTTTTTTGCAAATGCTTATTTGTTTATATATATAATATGTACATGAGCTGTGATGCATTCATACGTGACTTTTAACATATATATGTTATGGATTTTGAAGCATGTGTTACAGTATAGATATGGTTTCAGCTTAGCACTATATATTTGTCTCTTTGTAAGCTACTTTGTTTACATATGTTATGATAATGCATTTTGGAACTTTTTCGTAAAATGGTAAAGTAAGTGTATGTTATATGTATAGTGATAGTTATAGTTTACATTTCAATTTGTGTGTTAGTATATATAAGAAGTTGATTTTATAAATACTGATTTGATATTAAATATTGTTTTGAATATCACATTGAGTGTTTATATATATGTTAGTTTTGAACTTTTGGTTTGTTGATTTATTTTATAAGTTATATAAATATATATGTTGACTTTAATATTGAGTTTTAGTCTAAACAATGGCTTTTGAAACACGTGTATATATATTCTATTAATAGGTGTTTGAAATTAGAACATGATTTTGTATATGTATATAATTTTATATCGATATAAATCCACTTATACCCATTTATCTTCATCGACCTAATTCTGATTTGATTTCGTCTATTTCTTGTTATCGGCTTTGATCATCGAATTCGTGCTTGGATTTGTAACTCAATTTCAGTGTCCGTTCCTGTATGCGTATCTGTGTCATCTCATATTCTCTCTAGCCTCGAAAGGTGAGCAATCACTCACGATTAATGTTTTTATATTTATTAAATTTGATTTCAATTGAAACGACAATTGAAATATGCTGCCGTTAGTTATTTATATTGCTATATATATGCCATCATCTGTATCTGTTCACCTGTGATATCTGACACCATTATCTGTTATTTATATTGATATATATGCCATTATCTGTATCTGTTCACCTGTGACATCTGATACCATTATCTATTATTTATCACTAATGATATATGCATGTTACTGTTGTTATATTATTATCATATCTGTTATCACTCTGCAAGTTCCCTGTTAATATAGAATGCACTATGGGTTGAAATGATACATACCCGAACGATCTGTAGAATAGGAGAAAATCGTTATGGGTTGAAATAATAAACCCAAGCGATTTTCATTGAATTAAATTCGGGATTACGGGTTGAAAAGATATATACCCGTATATAATTGAAATTACGGATTGAAATGATAAATATCCGTATCACTTGACCATAGGGTAGAAAATTTTATACAAACACCGTTGGTTTATATATAAAAATATTTTGAAATTGATTTCTATGGTTTTGAAAAGAAATATATGGTTTTAATAAATATTGATTTTAAAGATTTATTAAAGTTGATTTAATAAAGTTGATTTGAATCAATATAAAATATGTTTAAGTATTTATGTAAAATTTATATTTTCAAATATAGAGTTTATAATGTTTCAAGTCGAAAGATAAGTTTGAATTTGATTTGGAATTTTTATTTATTTAAGAATTATACTTAAATAAGTTTGATTTGAAATCTATTAAATTTGAAATTTTAAGATATATTTTATAACTTGAATTTGATTAAAAGTGGATTAAATGAATATTTCAAACTTATATAAATTTAAATGGGATATTTTGTTTATATAAATTTGTAAATTGAAGTTGTATTTAGATGTATTGAAATGATTAAAGAAATATCTCAGAAACTAAATGTAATGAAATTAAATGGAGATATAAATGGAATTATCAAATTTAGTTTTTGAAATGTGGAATATTTAAAGCTATGAAATATACTGAAATTTAATGGTTTATTTTGTGTTTCAAATCTGTATTTGAAATCGTTATAATTCGAAATGATTTATTGAGAAATTGAATTAAGTTGAAATTTATGAATTGAGATTGAATTAAGTTAAATTTGGAAGTCGAGTTAATTTGAATCGATTTGTGAATTTGTGGAAGCTATTTTATTTCATAAAGTGTTTTTAAACTATATCTACAACTATTTATATTTTACTTTATAAATTATTTTAATATAAACTATTTTATATAAATCATTTTCAATATATATTATTTTATTATAAACTATTTTAAATTATAACTATTTTATATAAACTATTTTATTTTATAAACTATTTTATTATATACACAAATTTTAATATCTAAACTGTTTAAGAGGAAAGTGGTACGAATTCCAAATGTTATGATTTCAAACTATAGTTTCAAAGTATTATGAATTTCAAAGTTTTGATTTCCAAAGTGTTTTGATTTTAAAAGACTTACGATTTCGAAAGCGATATAACTTTGGAAAGTGATATGATTTTGGAAATGGATTTATTTGAAGTGAAAATAATATCATATGGATATGGTTTTGAAATGACAATGATATTTCGGTTTTGAAATATAAACTATTTTGAAAGTTTATAAAATGACCAATCGGTGTAATAATTACGTAGTTATTGAAGAGATCGGGATCGGTTAGGGACATACTCTTTGTCTAAACCGAAAACCACTTTAATAACTATTATACGAGGAGTGTGATCCAGAATGAAGTGGTTGGAATGATGACGTTGTTGGATTTGAAGAAAGAGAACGATAATGGATGACCTTGACACTTGTGTCAAATTGGAAATGACTTAAACAGGAGCCGTGTCGGGCCAGTGAGGTTAGCTACCTCTAGCGGACACACTTCTTCGTAAACTACTCATTACTTGTTTTTTATTGGTGCGCACCCTTGATTTGGGAGTGTTGTTTTGCGGTGTTGCGATCGTTGCGGCGATGCGTTCTCACTAGTCCGGATCAGGCAAACGGTAGTTTCACTACCTTGGGTATTGCCTCATGTGCCTTGTCATACTTGTATCCCTATACGCGACCACTACTATTTGTTTTGTGTTATACCTATGGAGTACTCCCTGATAGCCCACTAGTTTACGGTGGAGTTTACAGTGCTGTATAGACTATGACGCTTATAGAAAATGTGTTAAGGGAGATAATGGTAACACCTTAACGCTATTTTGATACTTTATATTACTGATAGGCATTATCTACTTAGCGTACACTACTACATAGTAGATAGTTTAACGGATCCTTAGAGGATGGTTATCCCAAACATCCTTTGAGTTACTTGTATTCCAGTCGTTATTTCACTTGAGTTGGATTTATTGATATAAGAATGTTAATCCTGACTCGAGTGTTTTGTGTTTTCTTTACGCTCGGGTCAGACTGAGTGATACAGCATTCGAGACTCGCCTTTGGAGTTGGAGCTTCGCTTGGAGATCCAGCTATCTATCCAGCTTTCAGATATTCAGTTGATTCCAGTGATGTAATCTGATCTTGTATTTGACTATTGTATTCGAGACTTCGGTTGTATCTTGTTTAACTCTGTTATATATATAGTAGCTTCATGAACTACTATTCTTTTGTTTCCGCTGCATTATTGTTATATTACTCTGTGTCTGTGATCTGTGATTATTTTATTTACTGTATATGCTGAGTTTTGCCAAATTTAAATCAAAAATCTAATATTTTGAGCAATTCAAATCCGACATGTATGGATGCGAATGGTTGAAAATATTAGGTCATTATAGTAGTATCAAATAAAACACGAACAATAATGCCATAAATAGATAATATACCTTCAAGAACCTACTTCCCCTTTACAGCTATAGAAGTGGAACGTGTTAAAGAAAGTGTGAAGACTCTTGGATGCTGTCCTTTTTGAAGCATCAGACAATCTCTGACTATATGACCTAGCTAGTGGCAATTATAACAACCCCTTGGTGCAAATTGTGCTTTGACTTCTTATGGCTCAAACTTTGGTACCCTTACAATCGACAATTTAACTATCGATGCATTTGCCACTTGTCCTCCTTTATCTGACCTACAGTTCCTAGCAAAATGTCTCTTCTGTCCACACTTATAGCAAGCTAAATTGAAAACATCTTTCGATAGTTGAAACTTACGCTTGTTGTTCCCAATTGGTGCAGATGCAGATGACCTTGGAGTCAAACCCTCGAACCGTAAAGACATACCTATCAGATTCACGGATGATCCGTGGATGTGATTTGTCATGTCCCTCTAAAACTTTGGATGCATACCCGATACAAACATCTCGTTCTTCTTCAACATTGTATCTATCAACCTTAACCCAAAATCGAGACATTGCATTAAACCTATTCTTATACTCAACAACTGATATAGCCTCTTACTTTAAATCTAGGATGCTCCTAAACATCTTAGTCTTCCTAGCCTCCGAAACAAACTTTATTTCAAACATTTCCCTGAATTAAGCCCAAGAGAAATCATTCTCCTGGACATCTACGGTGATTGAAGTACACCAATCCAGAACAACATCAAATGAATGTCGCGATGCCAAACAATGCTTCATCGTATCATCCAACTCGATGTCTCCAAATATCCTATCACACAAACTAATCCAAGTCTGAACTTCGATGATATTACCGCCTATCCTCTCAATGTCCTGGCATAGCGAAGAAAAGTTCATATGTGGTCGAACCTACACAACCTCTTCCACTACATTCAGCCTCGATTCCTTGATATGAGCGGCATTCCTCGATGCCCGAGTCCCACCGTTAGTAATAGTACTACTTCTCCCACCTTTACCTCTACCTCCTCCTCCAGCAGTTCTAGTAGTCATCGTTTTCACTAACCAAATATAGCAAAATTTCTTTAGGATGCTTAAGGATAGAGTTGCTTCTAAGAAAGAGTTGTTCCTAAGGAAATACTATAAAGGTTGTAGGTTTATAGAAAAATACAAATACGCTCTCGTATATATAGTACACTCAACTCATTTTAGGGTGTCACTTACCCTATTTCTAATGAGGCATACCCAACCAAAGCCAAGGTATTCGCTAAAACTTCGCTCTGTTGTTAAATGTAACGACCCGACTTTTCGACCCTCGAATGTCGACACTAATACATCCACAGTATTAATGTGTTGAGCATCCAAATGCCGAAAAGATGAACTGTTAGGGTAAAATAAAAAGAAATAGAACAAGAAAGAAAGAACGCAATATCAGAACCTCACAAGCGGAACGGTAAACTACAATATACAAAAAGATAGTACAAAGGGTTACTCCAAAATATAGAATATTTTCAAAGTTATAAAACCAAAGCACTTTCATCAGTCTGGACAGTTATAACTGCCCATTCTCATAATGCCGATACATACATAAAAATAGTACATCAGAAATAGAAATAGACAGATAAGTCAAAGCCTCCAGCTCGTCTCCTTAAGCTCTGAAGCATCCATAGTCATACTTGCTTTAATCTGCCTACTCAAAAGAGTACACAAAGAATTTAGGAAAAATAAAAACCATGTGTCAAACATAATGTGAGGAATGCGGATTACGGATCTTAAGGCTAGGAATAACACTAGAGGGGGGGTGAATAGTGTTTTTAAGAAATTACTAAATCTTTTTAAGTTTATGTTAAATTGAACACAAATGTATGCAATATTCAGACATAGATATAATCACATAAACAAACACAGATGTAGAAATAAAGTAAATGCAGTAAAGGAAAGAACATCCGGATTTTATACTGGTTCGGGGTTACCCTACATCCAGTCCCGCACAACAAAGTACGGATTTCCTTTCAAAAGAATTCAACAATTACAACCCTCGGTTTCAAGGCTACGAGGTACACCCTCCAGAATCATAATCCTCTGGGTAGAGATACTTGATTTTCGGGGCAACAAGTTCACCCAATTGATTTCCAAGGCTACAATCACACCTTTTCTCGCTTGATTGATTTCCAAGGCTACAATCACACCTTTTCTCGCTAGATAGATTACAAAGAAGCCTATAACTCTGAATAGCACTTGGATCTTGTTGAGATAGTGATAGAGAATCAAAACAGAGATGATCTAGTTAGATTCAATGTTGATTTCGGCAGAGTGATGATAGGATTTTGAATAATAAAATGTGGAAGAAGAAGAGAAGTGAAAAACCAGAAAAACTGATATAAAATTCGTTGAAACTAACCCCTATTTATAGAAGAACAACAACCATGTCCATTCGTGAAAGGTTATGGCGAATAGACACTTCTTTTGAAATTCAAATTTTTGAATCTAACTGACACTATGTTGACATGGGGTACTAGGGCATGTCGACATCCCAAAGGAAATTTTGATGTTTTGTTTTTCTTTGAAAATAACCTTTATCTTATATTAAAACTATTTTAAACTTTATAAATATACTTGACTATAGATAAAATACATAGATGAATATAAAGAATAATATATATATAATTTTACTATAATTTTATATTTAAATCTAAGTATAAATATATTATAATTAAAAGATAGTTTAAAACAACCGAAGTTTAAAAACAAGAATATTTAAGGCTAAAACATCCTTTTGAAAATCATTTGAAAATATAATTTTTAAGGCTAAAACATTTTGAAAAACAATTTTGAAAATCATTCTGAAGTAGTTCTGAAAATCATTTCGAAGTAGTTTTGAAAGCTTTTTCCTGCAGAATATCTCATCATGACAGGACTCGAGAACTTGTACAAAACCAGGATGTTCGTGGGTTTGTAAGCCACTTGTCGTAGGTTTGTAAGCTACTTGTCGTGGGTTTGTAAGCCACTAAAAGGTAGAAATGGGTTCCATCCCAAAAGAAAAATGGAGTGAAGATTTCAGTGCTATTATGAAGTTTTAACATAATTTTAGACTCAATACTTATCTTGAAATCTTGAATTCTTGATAATCTTGATACTCATGAGTCTTCAATCTTGATATCTTGAATCTCTATACTGTACAGTCTTCATTCTTGGTACCTACATGGTTAAATCCTGCATATTTATATATATCTAAACTATAATGTTAGTATTTATATTTTATAATCTTATTCTAAGGTTGTTGTCATCAAAACCATCAACTCATGGACTAACAATCTCCCCCTTTTTGATGATGACAACCTTTGTTTATAAAATATTACTTCTATCCTATTGACTCCCCTTAAATCTAATAACTCCCCCTTAATCTATGCCTAACTCTCCTATTTTATATTTCTCCCCCTTTGTCATCAACAAAAACAAACTCTAAACTATATAACTCCCCCTCATTCTTGTACTGAAGTACCTGCATTAATAAACTATATAATAGAGTATATATAAGAAATAACTATACTTATAGACATGATATTCAAACAACGATTATAAATATATCAATGTATATTTATACAATCCTCAAACCACACCAAGTATAAATCAAATCAAGCGAAACAACCAATTTCAATCAAAACAATCAATTCAAACAAAGTAATAAAGCAAACAAATTAAACGTTACGGGGAACTTCCACCCATCCTTCTTCTCCGAAAATAGGGTCTGCTTTGATGGCATCCCAATTTTCATTGTCATTTGTGAGAGAGACAAGATGATGTGCTTCGTTATTATCCTTGTGCAGGGAAGAATTCATCCATCGAATTGCATTGAAATGCCTTTCTTGCTCCTTGATCATCTGCATTTGACTCAACTCTAAGTGTCGCTGGTTATGAAGAATGAACGAGAGAATATTCTTGAATGAATTAAGAGTTTCTTCAAGATTCTCGGATAAGTTATGAATTGGATTAGCCATTTTTGAAATTGTGAGAAGAATGAGAGATAGAATAGAAATAATATTCAGTAATGAATTCTGGAAGAAATGGGTATTTATGTGTAGAAATTCGTTTGAAATGAATAGACATATGGTAGTTATTCAAATTTCAAATTCAAAAGGAAGTGTCATTTCTGACCAGTATATGTCGACATGGTCAAGGTTGGTATGTCGACATACGACAGTGAAATTTGTGGGTAATTTTGATTTTGTGAATAATTGTGTGTGTATATATATATTTATATACTATACTAACATTTATTCAAGAGATAAGATAAGATAGATAACAGAAAGGAAATTCAATTTCATTGCATAATAGGATAATACAATGATTAAACATAAAGAACTACATAAACACTCAAATTAAAACAAACCTAAACTAATTCGATATGATATGAAAATATAGAACTAGTTAGAGGATGATGAAGATGAAGATAATCCAAGTTTATTGCTGACTTTGGAGAAAAACTTGTTCATCTTGGATGATATTTTGTCCAACTTCTTACTAACGGATCTTTTAAGAACCCGTTGATTCTCAACAATAATCTTTTGGTTTTTGAGAAGGGTTTTGTTGGTAGGATTGGAGGGATATTCAATACTTTCTAGGGATGTTTCACCTTCTTCTTCTTCTTCTATTTCCATTTCATCCCTTTCTTCTTCTTCTTCCTCTTCCATTTCTTCATGAGCCAAACGCTCTTCCTTTTCGGCAAGAGTCTCATAAGGTTGAAAAACATATGGGATTTTCATGAGAGAAATGTTTGAGATATTAAAAACTTTTCTTGAAATAAATTCTTCTCCTTTGAAAATTGAAAATCCGAGTAGGGTAAATTCCATGATATAAAGTGTTTTCTCCCATTTCAAAAAATTTCGGACGAAGTTCATCCAAAATAACTTGCGCCCAATTGATATCATAATTTCTGAAAATAGAAAAAAATGTTTTGCACACTTTTGAAGTAGGATTGTTAAATTTTCCCGATCTTGGGGTTAAAGTATGTTGTAAAAGAAGATTGACAATCCTTGCTTTAGGACGAAAGTTTCGGTTTTTAAATTCAAAGTTTTCATCTTCTTCAAAAATATGATGAAATGTCTCACGATCATGTTCATCGATTTGAAAACTAGAAAGATCCATTCCCGTACTTTTGCAATTGAGAATGGTACCCAAAAGATCACAATTCTAGTGCCTTTGACACTACTCCAAATTTCATTATCATTTCCTTCATAAAATTCTCGATTGAGATTTGCATAGAAAATTTTAACAAGATTTGGGTAACAAACAACATCATTTTCAGAAGAATTAACAAGACTAAGAATTTGATTGTTTGCAAAAAGAGTATCAATTTCATAAGAAACAAAATCTTGAAAAATAGCAAACTTTCCGGGAAGGACTTTTCCATAATTAGCATAGTTGATGTATGCTTTTATTGCCTCCGGATTATTGAGGAGTTTCTCTTTCAAGTTTTTGGAAAGTCTCATGGTGGAGGGGTTGCTTGAAGAAGCCATTAAAGTAGAGAGTAGAGAGCTTGGAGTTTTGAAGAGAGAGTTTGAATTTGAAAATGAAAGTGAAAAGTTGTGATAAAAGATAGTGACTAAATAGATTTTTGAAAGACATGTTCTCTGGTCAAAAGATGCCTTTTCAGAGTATTGAATGAAGTGAAAAGATGGAGGGAAATTCAACCATTTGAATTCAAATTTTGAATTTCAAACTTTGTACCCATGTCGGCATCATGGTAGGGACCATGTCGACATGTGCTTGTGAATTTCTATAATTTATTTTTCCTAAGAATTCTAATATATATATATACTTATTATTTTAATGTCTATATATATATATGGAGTATTCTTATAGTATATTCCAGAAAATATTATTATATTAAAAATAATAATAAAATAATAATAAAAAATAAATTTAAAATTCAATCAACACACCAATTAAAAATCAATCAATCAAGCAATCAATCATCTAATTCTAAGCATGCAATTTCAATCAATTGTATTGTAAATGTGTACCTTTTTCTGAGTCCATTTCCTTGATTTTTTTGAAGTCATGAACTGCCGTAAAACACAAATTTGAGTTATCTGTCTTCTGATCATCATCGCTTGAGGACGTGTCTGAGTCATCTAGAGTAGCAGTAAATGCACGCTTCCGTTTCTTTACTGAATCATTGTTTATAGGAGGATTCTGCCTTTCTGGATACGGACAGTCTCTTTTGATATGGCCTGGTTCATCACAGTTGAAGCATTTGACATTGTTTGGCACCGCATTCTGATTTCCAGAATTCTTATAGTTGTTTCTCTTGAGATTATTCATCTTTCTGTATTTTAGAAATTTTCAAAAATTCCTGGTCATAAATGCTACCTCTTCATCATTATCACTGTTTGAGTCTGATCCGTCGGTTAATGCATTGAATGCCATTGATTTCTTTTCAGATGCTTTGCTTTCTCTTCTCCCGATCATTTGGACTTCAAACGACATTAGATTTCCAATCAATTCTTCTATCTTTAAAGTACTGATGTCATTTGACTCTTCAATTGCAAGTGTCTTTTGATCCCATTCTGGAGTGAGAGAATTTAAAAAATTTCTGACTTGATCTTCTTCTGAAAATTCCTTTCCTAAGGATATTAAAGAATGCACAATATCTTGAAATCAACTATACATATCTGAAATAGACTCATTAGAATTCATTTTACATAACTGAAACTAATTCGTTAGCATGGAAATTTTGGTCTGTTTAACTTTGCTTGTTCCTTCGTGAGTTTCTTGCAAAGTTTTCCAGATTTCATATGCAGACTTACAAACTGACACTCTATTAAATTCATTTCTTTCAAGTGAACAAAACAGAATATTCATTGCTTTAGAATTATTTTGCACAACAGTCTTTTACTCAGTGGTCCACTGTGCAAAATTAGTTGTGGGTTCAGAATATTCAATTTGTGTGATATTCCAAGTATCTAATCCTACATATTGTAAATATATTTTCATCCTACATGCCCAATATGCATGGTTACTGCCATTAAAAAGTGGTGGTCTGGCAGTAGGCTGACCTTCTACAAATGAACTAGTGACAGAGATACTAGTGTTAATAACAGTACAAGTGTTGATAGCCATTTTGAAAACTTTTCAAAAATCATATTATGAAACTTTTGAAAACCTTGCTCTGATACCAAATGTGAGGAATGTGGATTACGGATCTTAAGGCTAGGAATAACACTAGAGGGGGGGTGAATAGTGTTTTTAAGAAATTACTAAATCTTTTTAAGTTTATGTTAAATTGAACACAAATGTATGCAATATTCAGACACAAATATAATCACAGAAACAAACACAGATGTAGAAATAAAGTAAATGCAGTAAAGGAAAGAACATCCGGATTTTATACTGGTTCGGGGTTACCCTACATCCAGTCCCGCACAACAAAGTACGGATTTCCTTTCAAAAGAAATTCAACAATTACAACCCTCGGTTTCAAGGCTACGAGGTACACCCTCCAGAATCACAATCCTCTGGGTAGAGATACTTGATTTCCTGGGCAACAAGTTAACCCAATTGATTTCCAAGGCTACAATCACACCTTTTCTCGCTTGATTGATTTCCAAGGCTACAATCACACCTTTTCTCGCTAGATAGATTACAAAGAAGCCTATAACTCTGAATAGCACTTGGATCTTGTTGAGATAGTGATAGAGAATCAAACCAGAGATGATCTAGTTAGATTCAATGTTGATTTCGGCAGAGTGATGATAGGATTTTGAATAAGAAAATGTGGAAGAAGAAGAGAAGTGAAAAACCAGAAAAACTGATATAAAATTCGTTGAAACTAACCCCTATTTATAGAAGAACAACAGCCATGTCCATTCGTGAAAGGTTATGGCGAATAGACACTTCTTTTGAAATTCAAATTTTTGAATCTAACTGACACTATGTAGACATGAGGTACTAGGGCATGTCGACATCCCAAAGGAAATTTTGATGTTTTGTTTTTCTTTGAAAATAACCTTTATCTTATATTAAAACTATTTTAAACTTTATAAATATACTTGACTATAGATAAAATACATAGATGAATATAAAGAATAATATATATATATATAATTTTACTATAATTTTATATTTAAATCTAAGTATAAATATATTATAATTAAAAGATAGTTTAAAACAACCGAAGTTTAAAAACAAGAATATTTAAGGCTAAAACATCTTTTTGAAAATCATATGAAAAGATAATTTTTAAGGCTATAACATTTTGAAAAACAATTTTGAAAATCATTCTGAAGTAGTTTTGAAAATCATTTTGAAGTATTTTTGCAAGCTTCTTCCTGCAGAATATCTCATCATGACAGGACTCGAGAACTTGTACAAAACCAGGATGTTCGTAGGTTTGTAAGCCACTTATCGTAGGTTTGTAAGCTACTTGTCGTGGGTTTGTAAGCCACTAAAAAGGTATAAATGGGTTCCATCCCAAAAGAAAATTGGAGTGAAGATTTCAGTTCTATTGTGAAGTTTTAACATAATTCTAGACTCAATACTTATCTTGAAATCTTGAACTCTTGATAATCTTGATACTCATGAGTCTTCAATCTTGATATCTTGAATCTTTATACTGTACAGTCTTCATTCTTGGTACCTGCATGGTTAAATCCTGCATATACATATATATCTAAACTATAATGTTAGTATTCATATTTTATAATCTTATTCTAAGGTTGTTGTCATCAAAACCATCAACTCATGGACTAACACATAAGTCTAGTATGAGAAACTCAAGATATATTCATCCATATAACAGTAACTTTTGTGACCGTACAAATCGCCGTAACAGTTTTCCCCTTAAAAGAAACCAAACCATTTGATAAGTAAATATAGTGATAATATAGGTAGTGTCTAGAGTGTAGAAAATAAATTAGAAAATAGCCGTGTTGCTTGCATCTCACAATACAACAATATTAGAAGTACATTTCAAACCGCTAAGCTTCGTTGGCATATGGATTTTTCATTTGAGACGCCCTCAATAAGTCGAACCAGACCTCCAGATAAGGGTTAGAAGCTACCTTTCGAAGCAACGTGTATCTCTAGATAAAATATACCACAAGGTACACATAGTTTGTCCATGCCCGAACATGTGATACCGAATATCATCAACTCCCACTAGCAACATCGATAAGCATCTCTAGATATGGAGTTAATATACCATTGGGTTCGCTAAACCCACTAGTAATGCATCCTACTATTTTTTCTATCACTTTCGATGGTGAAGTCATGTTCATTATCTCTCACACAAGTCTTCATCACTCAAACAGATCACGAATCTCTCCATGGATTCCTACATAAGTCGTCCGATGAATGCTAATGCCGACCTCTCCCTTAAACTTAATCTTAGGATAGACGGTTCAACTCTATTACGTTAGTTGGAAATGTTAATGCTAGCCCCTCCTTTGGACTTAACCTTAGGGTAAACAATTTAACTCTATAACATTCCACTACATAACTGCTTTCAAAACGTAGACTCGTGTACTAGTTTTGAAGTGGTTTTTGGTAAGTAGCACATAAGTATACTTATCTGATCCCAAACTCTTCAAAAACTAAATCGGTGAATTTTCGATTAAATCAATTCCAGTTCTTTTAGAAGTAAGTAAGCAATATAAAGGAGTCCTCCTCGGGGGATCTCGTATATATACATTCTTAATATGAGAGACGTTTCATACTAATGAGTCTTCCCCAAGGGATCTCAAACCATATGAAGATGTGAAGCTTTTAGATACCTCCTAGTTCTTTTGGTCAAGTTCGATCATCTACTAATCAGCTATCTAGTTCTAAAACGATCACATATGGAAATCAAGTTTCATACACTTATCACGTTTTCCGACCATCTCAACCTACACTATCCTTCGGTCAAGTGTGAAGTCGGTAGGTCAAAGCAATATTGCTTCTAAACCATACTCGAACATCATTCTTAACTCTCACAAATAGAACTAGCATACTTTATCGGCTTTTAACGCTAAGTATAGTATTAATTACTTTCCATAAACAAGTAAACATACAAAGAACGATTAAGTTATTTAAGTGACTCCTAACCCCTTTATAAAACATTTATTTATAATTAGAAGCCTTTTAAAAATGATATATATATATACGTATGTATGTATACTAATTTATTTATATGCTAGTATAATTAATAAAATTCTAAAAACGATTTAAAAGATAAAATATTACATAAGCTTTTTACTACTTTAATAAAATATTTAAGTAGTTTTCTAAAACTATACATAAATAAAAATAATTTAAAATACTTATAATTATAGTTTAAACATTCATTAAAAATATTACTTAAAAATAATTATTTTATAATTTATTTAAAAACTTCAAAAAACATGGTTTCATTTATTAAAATAAACCTTCTACTTTAATAACTTATAATTAGTTATTAAAAATATATTTAAATTTCAAAATACTCTAATATAAGTTATTGAATACATCTAAAAAAATTGTAGAAAAATACTTTAAAGTCGTTTTAAAGTAATGTAAAGTTCAAACAGCAATCTATGGCATTTTTAAAATACTGTAAAAAGGTTCTAGAGCTACTACAGCGACTAGAAAGTGCTACTGTTGTGTGCATAATAGGCTGTGAACGGGTAGTTTTATCTATTAGAAAGAGCGTACACTTTTCAATATGATAACAATATTTATATCCAAAAAATTTGCAGTATATAATATACTCAATATACATCACAATCATGCCAAAAGCATAAGGATCCTTTTACAAAATGTTATAGAAATTCAACAAAGTAAGGCATTTCAAAGTGCTTCTATAGTGACTATTCGTTATAGAAACCATTCTATATTCAAGTCCCATTCAATCACAGTCCAACCAAACCTATGTCCATCATGCCAAGACCATGTAACAAGTCAAAAAAAGCCATTGAAGTCCAAATACACAATTTACATGTGTCATTTGCTTTCCAAAGCAAGAATCACAAAAGTTATAACAATATATAATTAAGCACTTTACCATAATTTAAACAAGCATACAATACACTTCATATACATTCAAATGGTGAGTTTGCCCACCCTCAAATAAGTACGCAACCAAGCACAAGCCTCAACCTTACTACCACTTCCTACCTCAACCAAAGCAACTCCAAAATTCCTCCTACCCATCACACTTGCTCATGGCCTAGGTAAGATTTTGTCTAAAATGCTAACGGCCTTGGGCCTTTTGGGTTTGTGCACTTCATTCCTTCAAGCTTCAAGTTGATAATACTTGTTGCTATGTTAGCAAGAATTTTGTGCAGGTTTGGGATGATATGTTTTGAGTTTTAAAAAGTTAATATTGAAGAGACCACAAGAATGAAGAGCTTTCTTTTTGCGTATAAAATTGTGAAAAGGATTCACTAGCCTTAAGTGGACTTATATAGGAGTGTCCAAGAGGTTGTCATGACCCCCTCTACCTTCTCTAGTTGGTCAAAGCACATCCTCCCCTCATGTGACCAACTTTCTACCTCACAAGCCAAAGAAAATACCTCCTTCCTAATGACCGTCTAGAAGCTTTTTAAAAGTGAATTATTTAACCATATTTAGTCAAATTATTTTATTAGCTATTAGTGATTTCATATGTTATTTGGACATGTACACAAAGTTTGGACAACTTGTATTGAACAAAAATATGTTTATCGATAAAACGATTTTCGATCACATTATCAAAATTTATTCAAAGTACTTATTTTTGTAAACAAATTTCAAAAACAAGTTTTCTATCATTAGTTATTAATTAAATAGAGTTTAATAAGGTTATAAAATCACTTTTATAACACTTAACCATATTTCAAATGTTCTAACATACAAGACGAAGTGTTCTAAATTACGGGTCGCTACGTTCACCTTACCCACTTCTCTACTTCCGTCTAGTCTGTCAACAACGATCTCATTAGTTATTGTCTCTTGCATAACACCTCCATCCTATCAACCTTCTCTTACTCCATTTTCCCTCCTAACTCTCTTAAGATAACTTCCCTAATCTTAGCCAGATGCTAAATTGAATCCTCTACCTTTGTCAAAGTAGACTCATTTCTCCATTTTACAACTAACCATGTCTACCTCCGCTTCATTCTTATCATCTACTTTTTGTGCACCTCATCCATACTTTCCTTCACTGCTTCTTCTCCTTTTCCTTTCCCCTCTTTCATCTTCTCCCCTACTCTTTCATTGGGTACCTCTTCTTTACTCTTTGAGTTTTCACCCAGCGCTATATTAGTACCATTCACTTCCCCATTCTACTGCATGTGCACTCCCGCCTTAGGGATCTATGCCTTTTTCATCGGGCATTGTCTTATGGTATATCCAAAATAACAATAGTTATCGCATCTAGCCCAAGGGTTATCATATATAACTTCCTGTTTTAACACTTCGATGTCTTTACAAATTACTTTTGGCATATTTGGTAATTCTGCTTCTGCGCTAATATCCACTAGCACACTTGGAAAAAGAGATACGATTTCTCTTCTATGTTGCCTCGTCCATTTTGATAGATTACCAATTAATCTTACTAATGCACTTATTTCCTTTGGCCCTCATGGTCGAAAACTTAGCACTAAGTAATAGAGACTAAGAGAGAGGAGGGTTACATGAAACATAAGGGGATTTTATACATGTGTTAAACCCTAATTCATATTTTTGGGGAATGCCCAAAATACCCTCTTAGGAAGTGTGGAGGCCAAGTAATCATTAGCTTCAAATAATCATCATTTGAGTGTACATGAAGCCATTAATTCCATAAGCATGTGCATTAGCCTCTAATTTGTACATTAAGGTAGGTGGGTAGGTGGGGTCCTCCATTATCTTCACTTTGAATTATTTCCATCTTCATTTGTTCTCTTCACTCTTGTGCATGCATATATCATCATGTAACCACTTGTAAAATTCACCAAATTTCCTACAAAACAACATAGAAAATTCCAAGTAAATTTTCATAATTTAATAAATGCATAAAAATGACCATTTTGCCCGTATATGAAGATGCATATGTGACAATTTCAAATAATTTGACTTTTGGTTTAAACAAGTTAACCAATATTATCATTTATTTAATTTAAATAGATTAACTATGGTGGTAAAAATATGCACATTTACGTGCACATCAAATACCCCCACACTTATCTTTTTATTTGTCCTCGAATAAAGAAAAACTAAGATAAATCCGTTTTCGTAGGGAACACGATTGCATTGAGCGTATGCAACAAGCCGTTAAACCTCTGGGTGTCCCTAGTAGGACGAGTGTTGTCTCGTGAGGGTTTTCAGCGGATACTACCCACAAAATCCAAATGCAGAATGAAAGTATTTACACAATGCAAGATTTATTTACAAGGAGATGAATGCAAGTTTTTGAAAATATTTACAATGAATGATTTATTTTTAAATTGACACAAATAAGTTAAATATAGGTTTTGGTTATTATCTTGAAAATTTAAGTCATTTTACTTATCAAAATTTCCAATAAAAATCAAGTTATCAAAGCAAATAGTCTATAGTTTAACTCGTTGTTTCGGTTGATTATGTAGTGTAACTATGTAATGGATTCTTATTGATTATCAAAATTCATCAAAGTGGTATTTTTCATTTCTTTTCAATAACAAGTCAAATCAAATAAGTTAAAACAGTGCTTGGATTTCAATTGCTTACTCTCTCCATTTTTTTCTTTTGAAAATTTTGTTGATATTAACAATACTTACATATGCCTAACTCAGATAAACTGAGGCCAGATATATTACCCATGCACTGCCTTGCGGACTAATGTAAGGGGAATACAGAGCGTGGCGAGTGAACACACAAGTGTGAACACCTATTGACTGTAGACGTTATTAAAAATAATTTTTATAAATATACACCTAACTCGGATAAACTGAGGCCAGATATACCGATCGTGCACTGCCTTTCGGGCTTACGTGAGAAGGGTATAGAGCATGGTGAGTGAACACACGAGTGTGAACACATGACTCTAGGTGTTTATTAAAAAATATATACATATATACAAGAAATATATTTTTTTTGTGTTTTTTTTTGAAAGCGAGAGTTTTGCAAAATTATCTTAGCACTATTTAACTTAGAAGACAAAAAAAATGTTATATCCTTTACTTTAAATCAACCACTTTTTAAAACAAAGATTTTCAATTAGGATATATTTCATAATTATCACGTATGAATCTTCCTATATACTAGTTAAACCATTATTATTTGTAATCAAACTTCATTTTTATTTTTGTTAAGGCGAAATTTTTTTCAGAAATTTCAATTTAATAAACCAAAACCACATATTTATCTTATAGTGTTTCTTTAAAAATAAATCAAAATGCTTTAAACAATTGTTTTTTTTTCTTTTTGTTTTTGAGATTTTTTTTTTGAATTTTGGAAAGAAAAATTAAAAATAAACCATGAAAAATCGAAAATGATGATGAGTCTCCCCCCACACTTGATTTTGACTGTGTCCCCACAGTCAACCTAAGTGGAAGGAGAAAAAGAAAAAAAAATGGCCTTTATTTATATGAAAATGAATGGTATTTACACGATATCAGAAAGTATATCGTCAAAAAGTAAATGAAACGGTCTTCCAAAGACCGATTCATTTGTCTCGTCAAGTATGGGAGACACGGCTTAAGCTCGGAAAACCAAACCATAAATGATTTCAAAGTTGAATGTTGATTTGGGAAAACGAATGTCGTTTTATTAAAAATCTTACGAGTTGTTTACTTTTTGATGATTTTGGGGTCGATAAAACAATTGATTGAAATTCACGTTCATTTTCACCAATTTGAAATTTGAGCTTATCATTTAAAACTTCTTCAAAATTATTGATTTCAAAATAAAAGTGGTGATTTAAATCTTCCCCATCGAAATTTAACAATTCTTCATCCAAAAGTCCAAAAAATTCGTGTTCATTAAATTTGTCTTCCTATGTTGGATTATCAACAACTTCATTGCGTATCTCAAGTTCAAAATCCAAAGTTTTTGTATTCAAATTTTCGAAATCAAGAAAAGGAAGATCACATTTTAAATTTGGTTCCACACCCTCAAAAGAATTGAAATCCAACTCAATTACCATGTTTTCAACAACTTCATTAAGATTATTATTTTCAATTTCAAAAGTTGTTATTTGAAAATCGTCGATTTGGGTAAAAGATGGACTATTACTTAACTTGTCACACGTTGGGATTTGATTTTGTTTCTCACGTTGTTTCATATATGTTTCAAACAACGAATCTGTGTGATCATCGTAAATTTCATTCATTTGTTCAACAAAATCCAATTTATAATTATTAACATGAGGATTTTCACTTTGAAATTGTTGAGAACAAAGATTTTCAATCGTAAATGGTTAAGATTATTCCCATTGCCAAATTCGTTTGAAAAGTTGTTTCTATTTTCATTTTGAGTTTGAAATTCATTTTGGAGTTCGAAATTGAATTGGCATGGGTTATAATTGAAATCGTTTGAATTTTGAATTGAATTCAAATTTTGAAATCCTTGACTCGAGTTGTTACACAAATATGAATTACACAAATCATTTATCATTTGATTTTGTTGTGTAGAGATTTCAAGTAGAGATGAAATGCTATTTTCGAGATTCAAGGGTTGGTCATCGTTTTGAAAACTTTGTTGTTCAAAATTCGAATCATTTGAACAATAGTTGTTGTTAAAATATCCATACGAATTTGGTGTGAAGTTATATGGATTATATTGATTATATTGATTTTCACGACTATCGTAGAATTCATGTAAGTAGGGAAACTCGGACATTTTCAAGAATGTTTTTGTTTTTTTTTTGTAAAGGAAAAATATTTACAAATAAAATTTATTTTTCAAAAGGGAAATTGATTTTTGGGTTTTCAATTTGTTCTTTGTTTTTGAGAAGGTTTTAAATTTTTTTTGGATTTTGGTTTTTTCTAAAATTTTTTGGATTTTTTTAAAATTTCAAAGAAAAAGGATTTAAAAATTTCAAAGGAAAAGGAATATATAAAAAAAATTAGTTTTGGATTTTGATTTTTTTTTTCTTTTCAATATGCATGAACTAATGCAACTAAATGAATGCAAGGTTTAATTACAAATGATTTATCATAAAATTAACCCAAAATTGTATAATTACAAATTATCTTAAATCAACAAGATAGTTCTCAGCCAGGTAATGGGCAGGAGTTATCGGTGCACCACGAATCATCGTAGCAATGCAGCCGAAGGTTTAAGTACCTTTAGAGGAACAACCACTATAATATTTACGAATCACCGTAATATTTATAAATGGTTATTACTCTGTCGTAGCCTAGACACCAAGAAATTAAATTGTTTAAAGAAGACAACTTGTCAATATACAATTAAAAGTTATCGATGTCTAATCGTTATTATTAATCAAAATCTAGGATGAAATGCAAAGCAGAAAATAAACGTGTATTAACAATGCAACTACAAATGGTTTTTTTTGTTTTTGAATTTTTTTTTAAATATATATATGCAAATGCAAGCAATCAACAATGCAACTAAAATAAAAACAAGAGATATATACAATGCAAGGCAAATAAAAACAATAGATATATCAAGCAAGCAGTTTTTTTCCTTTTTATAAAGCAAAGCGAAGCAATTATTTTTGGGCAACAGTTAAGTGAAGCAAGCAACTTTTCCAATCTGCTTTGGCAACCTGAAATTTAAAACAAGATATATACAATTGTTTTTTTTAAAATTTTTTTTTTGAAAAGGAAACTTAAAAGTGAGGTTTTACTTAAAAAAAATCTTTTTTTTTAATATCAAAGATGAAGCTAAAATAAATGAAAATCAACACAATTGAAATCAAATGAAACCAAGCAAAACAAATGAGACCACAAACTTGTATATATATTTTTTTAGGAATTTTATTAAATGAGCCAAAGAAAATACTTATCAATAAAACAAAAATTAAAACAAAAGACTCAATTCAAAACGTAACAAATTGATTTCACCAAAACATACTAAAAGTGAAAAAAAACTAAACTAAAACAAAACTACTAAGTAAAATCAAAAGTATAATTAACAAGCCCGACCCAACTAAAAGAAATAAAAAAAACTTTGTAACCACTTCTTAAATTTCCAATTCCCACCTTCTCACATTCTCAATCAAATGAAATTAAACAGTTTTCAAACTCATCAAATTTCCAAATTCTTGAACAAACTTTCGCATCCAGATCGATTCACGATTGGAAGTTTGGGTTTCGAAGTGTAGGAAAATGTCGCAATGTCAGGTGATGGCGCGAGGTTGCTCTAATTCGATGATTGGATGGCGGCGAGGATTGCTGTGGTTCGATTTGGGGATTAGTAGATGGTCTTCGCGATTGGAGATGACGGGAATATTGTTGCGGTGATGAGGACAAGGAGGAGCACCAGTTTCGAGGATGACACTATGGTTCGAGCTTGATTTGGGTGATTTGCGATATGGTTATTGATAGCGGCTACTGTAGGTTGGAGACGGAAGTGATTTGGTAAGTGGTTCGTGCAGTTTTTTTTATAATCTTGTTGATTTTGGCAGTGGAAATTTGTGTTAAAGGCAGTATACGTGCAGGCAAGTTCTGGTGGTTTTGGAGATGGTAGAGGTGACAGTGGGCAGCAAGGAGGTGGTAGGCACTGTGGTTGTTTTAGTATGATGGTGATGATTGGTTAGAAGTTGCTGTCAGGTGATCAGGTGGTAAGGAAATGGTGAATTAATGGTCACAGTTTGTAGTGATATGTTAATGGAGTTGTGGTGGAGTGTTTGGTTGTCTTGTTGACAGGGAGATGCAGTAGTAAGGCAGGGGTATGTTGATGGAATGATGGTCTCTGGTGGTAGCAGAGGGACGGGAATGCAAGAACGGTTGGTATGTGATGTTGGCTGCACTGTGCTTTGTGGTGAGGAGTATGGCGGTAGGTATGTGTTTGATGAGGCAAGTAGGGGGTCGATGAGTGTTGAATGTGGTATTATTGACAGTTGAGCGTTATTCAAGTGGAGTTCGTGTGTGGGTTAGTGGATGGAATTTTTGGTTCATGAGTGGATTTCGTGATCGAGGCTGTTCAATGGAGGTGAATAAGGCCTGAGTTGGTTCAGCGATGGACGCAGCGATTTGGGAGGAAGTGCAATGGTGTTGTAGTGATTTTGGCCTTGCTGTTGTTAGCTGAAATGGTGATGGGTGGTAAGGCTGTGTTAGTGGAAGTAGTTATACAATTAGCAATTGTGTAAGTGTAGGTCAGACAGGTGGGAAATGAGGCCGAGGCAATATGGTTGATGGAATGTTTGGAGTTTTTGATGTGTTTTGTGGCTGAGGTGATGGAAGTTTGGATGAAGTTGAAGTGAAATTGGTGATCGATTGGAGTGGAGTTGCAGTGGTGGTCTTGGTTTGCGTGATGTCTGGAAGCTCTGTTGAGAGAGTTGCAAGTTGGTTACTGGTTTGTTTGAAGCCTTGAAGTGTGGATGGTAGTTGTGGTGATTGTTTGTGACTGTGTTCCTGCTGTTGTCTGAACTGTGATTTTGCACAGTTTGTATGATGTATTTCAGAAATGATGGTCAGGGGATGTATTTCAAAAATGATGGAATATGCAAGTGGTTGTTGGAAGCAGGAGATGAGCAGTTGGTTGGCGGGGGGTTTTGCGATAACTGTTAATGAAGTTGATGCTAGATGATTGAGTATGCTGTTGTGATATGAAGTCACTGATTGTTTCTGTCTGTGGTGAATTGCTGGTGCAGAGAGACTGTGATGGTAGGGGTGGTTTGTAGCTAGATTGTTTAGGATGTTGGGTGATGAAGCAGTTGTATTATAGAGGTTGGGTTGTCGAAAGTGTGAAGATGATGTAAATTTGATGACAGTAGAGGCAATTGTAAGAAGACAAGGAAGGGGAATTTGTGAAGGAGAACAAACTTGCAAATTGTAAATGTAAATCAAAAGAAATGTAATGTAAATGGGGGAATGAAAATTGTTAAACAGTGAATGTGATGAATTTTTTTTTCGAAATGCGAATTTTTTTTTATAGTAATGCAAACACAATTGAAATTAGAAAACAACAAACACATAGTGAAAATGAAAACAATAATCAAACAACAAACACACACACAATTTTTTTTAAATGCAACACAAAAAAAATGAAAACACACAAAAATCAAAAAACAAATAATTCGAAGAATAGAAAATTAAATCAAACTATGTAACAACCCGGGATTGCAATTACCGAATAATAAATTAAAATTATGATTTTAATTTAAATGGAGCTAAAAATGGATTTTTTTTGATAAACTAATTTCTTTAAAATAAAGTTATTTGACAAAAAAACGGGTGGTTTTATAATGGTGGGTTTTAGTTGGCTAATGAAGCATTAAATAGTTTTAGTGAACATTAGGATGCCACTTCTCTTATTGGGTCAATTAGTGAAACCAAACTCATTACCCACCTCTACATATTATCTTAAACCCACCCTAAAACCTAACCCTCCTATTCATAATTTCCTTAAACCCTAAACACCTCCTAAAAACCTAATTAATGGCCTCCATTTGGTAGAAGATCCATTTTCCTCTCCACATAGCTAATCTAGGTTAATACAAGCAAAAAGGTAAAGCAATCCTCCTCTATTTACTCTCTAATCTTCATTCTAATTTCTGAAATTAAACTTTAATATATGGTTTTTGGTCTATTTTTTTATAAAGCCCCTTGATCTCCTCTCTCTAGCTTTTGGAGTGCACGCCAAGTGTTTGTGCATATTTTTCTTGCATTGGCTGAGGTAAAATTGCTAGCTAAATCCCTTTTTACTTGATGCTTCTGTAATTTTCGTTTTGGAATTGTAGCTGAAACGAAATCAGGCATAACTTCTTCATTTCTCATCCGTTTTTGGTCAGATTTTCTGTGCTGCAAACTAGATTCAATAAGAAACACTTTCTTTTCAAGTTATATTTTGATATTTTGCCATTTAGATGACCTGAAATGCGTTCAAAGACAGAAGACCAATTCTGTCTTTAACAAGTTATCCTGAGTTTTGATCTGATATTGTTTTGCCTGTATCTCTCTCATTTTTGATCCGAATTAGATAATATTGGATGATCCGGAAAGCTTGAAACATATGCTACAATTTTTGTTCAGTGAGGTTTCTGTAATTTTGAGGCTAACTAGGTCAAAAATTGATTTTTCTACTATCTTCCCGAGAGCGATACACATATTAGCTCTGTGGATGAAACTGAAACTATTTTGATCATAAATATTGAGCTGCTAGTCAGAATTGAATGATTTTGGACTTTCTGAAAAACTTAGAAACTAATTTACAACTTTCATGTTTTGTGTTTTGCAAAATTCTGAGGTTAAGAGAGTCGAAACCTCATTTATTTGTTGCTGTCTTGAGAATAAACGACAGCGACAGTGAATTTATAAATCTGAGAATTGTAATCGTCAATGATCAAACAAATAGCAATGAATTTTAAAGTCAATTCGCAATGCTTTTAGAAAATGAAACTACCATAAGGCCTCCCGCCACACACACAATGCAAACGCAGAATTGGAGGAGATTTCTCCTTATGATAGTCAAAGATGCTTACTACGCAAAAATCAAATCATTTGATATTATTACTAGAGCAAAGCATTACCACATGTAACGATACGATTTTTCGACGCTTGAAAGTCGACATTAAGACGTCCACTGTATCAAATGTCGCGCAATCGAATGCTGGAAAACCGAACCATTAGGGTTAAAAGAAGAGGTAGAAGAAGACAGAAGAAAAGAAAGAACAGAAAACAGAAACAATATCAGAATCTCACATTTCGCAGCGGAACAAAATATAATAGATAATCACTTGTCTTTTAAACAAAGAACTATATTAGTTTATACATACATCAATCAGAGTCAATATACAACTCAATACAACAATGGACAGTTATATAAACCTGTCCTCATACAGAATACACAACGTTTATTTTTAAAACAAATTTCCCTTTCCTTTATAATTTCCAAACCATTTAAAATTCCATTTCAAATAAATTTTCCAACTTCCGAATAATACTATTCAAAATTCATTTATACAAATCTTTCCTATATTTTGGAAATAATTCGATAAGATTTCATAAATTAACTTTATGCTTTTAAATCCCTTATTTTAAATTTATTCAATTCTTTCAAAACATGTAACGATACGATTTTTCGACACTTGAAAGTCGACATTAATACAAATCTTTTCTATATTTTGGAAATAATTCGATAAGATTTCATAAATTAACTTTATGCTTTTAAATCCCTTATTTTAAATTTATTCAATTCTTTCAAAAAAAAGAATTTACTAAAAATTCCAGCTTTAATTTCAAAAAATCCAATTTCATTTATTTCTGGTATCCAACGATACCAAAAATACATTCGGCTAAATTTAGCCTTCAACAATTCAATCACAGATATAATCATACACAGATTATAAATAATCAATCACACAACATATGAAATTAATTCAAATGTTTTGAGGAATCTTGTTGGATCCCTCCAACCTGTTTCCCTGCATCCACAGATGTTAGCACAATACCAATTCCACTTCGAGGTGGAATATCGCGGTATATGGGATTTATAAAATATCATCCGCTTACTAACGGCGCAATAGGGTCTCATCCACTATACAATGCGGGAAATCAATCAATCCAATATATACATATGCCAATATGTATATATTGCTATATATATATATAGATATATCCTACTATATCTAATATTCACAAATCCAAACAGCAACAAACAATAACTGAAAATTCCACTTTTCAATTTGAGTGAGAAGATCTCACCTTTGCTTTTATTTTGCAATCCAATCCAATCCTTCTTTTGTTTTCTCGACTTTAACCTTGTATAAATAATTTATAAATCTATTAATATTCGAATTAAATCGAATAATAAATTTTCATTTGGTAATTTTAATTATTCAAGGGTTTTGTTTTAAACCAAATTCTATTTAAAATATATTATAACTTTATAAATCTGGATTCATATATATTTATAAAATATCCTGTTTAACTGTATAAATTCATATACAGATACATAGAGCTAAATTTTGCAAATCGAAACTAGACAGTCTAAATTTTTCTGAAAATTTAAACTCTTATTTATATTTATCGATTCATTTATTTTCTGTAACCAATATATCAAATTAACAGATTTAATTAAAATACCTCATTGACAAAATCGAAGTCGACTTCCCCATTGACCTGCCTTGCTCGACTTCGAGCTACATGCTGCCGTGTTCCCCAACCTCGAAGTCGAACTCGTTGACTCCCTGCCGAGGTCGAGAGTCTCCACGTTGTCGCACGCCTGTATCGCCTATCGCGAACGTCACTCCGCTTCTGCCATCGCGCTTGACTCGAGCCTTGCCGCCTTCGGAGTCCCAAATCGTTTTGTGCCCTAGCTCCAGTTCGAACCCAAAGCCATCGCCACACTCTGCCTTTGAATCGCGTGAATGAGATCGCGATGCCACAGAGCAACGCGAATGCCAGAAATCGAGTTCGAACTCAATTCGAATTGCTGGATTCGATATCGATCGATATAGAGGGGGGAAACGAGATTCGCTTGGGGATCAGCTGCCATTTATTTGGATTTCGAAATCGTGAAAGAGGATTCGAACGAAATTAGAGATGAAGGAAGACTTCGTTTTTATTTCGTTTGAAATGTTTTAACTGAGGAACAAGAGATAAGATTTTCTTTGTTTCTGCTTGCGTGATAAAAGGAAAAGAAGGGGACACGAGAATGTGATTGTTGCAGAGAAAAAGTAAGTCGGTATTGAAAAGTTAATTAATAATTTATATTTTTTTATATTCAAAGATATCCGTTATATTATATCAGCGCGTTTGCTTATCGTATGATTACACGACACTCCAAACTGTACGAAAATTGAAATCCGATAATAAAACACTAGTATGGATCCAATGGAACTGGTTTCGTCGGATTCCGAGACTGTGCTCCGGAACGCTATTTTCAAATATCGATTTAAACGATATAATTCAAAACTGAAAAAAACAGTTTCAAATTCAATTCTGAAGCTTCTGTTATCTTAAATATCATCACTATAAATTTTCGAAGCCTTGAAAATAATTTTAATCGGCTTAAAACTGAAGATTTAAATTTTTATTCAATTTACAATAGATTAAAATTTATAATTTATTCGCCAAATTCAAATTAATATTGAGAATTCAAGTTAAATTATCATTCGAATATTTAAAATTAATTAAATATTTTCAATTTAAATTGTTCAAAATTCTGGGTCGTTACAAACTTCCCCCCTTAAAAGAATTTCGTCCCGAAATTACAAGTTAGGAAAAATGGTCCTTAACTCGTCTACTATTTTTCACAATCCAATAGTTTTATCAAATTTTCAAAACAAATCTTTCTACTAAAGATTCGTTATTTATTCAACTACATTCCAACTTCAATTATAAGTTTTAAACAACATTGTTACTTCAAAATTCAAATTTAAATTGTTGAAAAGCTTACAATTAGTAGAACAACTTTCCTTCAATAAGTATTTTTTTAATTTTGAAGTTTGTTATATTAAAATATGAATTCTTTACAACAGAGGTGAAATTAGTATAATGTGTAATCTTTGGATTTTTGATGATATTTTGACGATTTCGATAAATTCCATTTGCATTCTTTTTAATGGAACAGAATTTAATTACCCAGCCCGAATGAGCTGGGGCTGCTATTCCAGGCTTAAAGCCTGTTTGGGCTTGAGCAAATATTCCTTCAGCTGTGTTTTATTACCTTGTTTCTGTTCAGGGTTGCAACTTCGTGACTCCACCACGGCTACGTCCGTTGTCGGAATTTGACGATTTTGGTCTCGTTGGAAAGATGAAGTTACGAACTCCATATCTGGAAAGTTTGGTCGTCATCTGAGTTCATTAGACCCTTCGAATTTCCTGTCAGATTTGAATCCAGATCGCTGTGCAAAACAGTGCATTTCATGTTTCTAAGTCCGACTTTGGAACGTCGCTACGCCTTCGTTTCAAGTCAGAATCGAGTAATTCTTTTTGCAACTTGAAGTAGGAATGTCGGACTACATTACTATGAATTTTAATGACAATTGGATTCAGTTTGCTAGTCCGAATATTTTTCCGAACATGGATTCACAGCAATATTTGGCCTATTTTTCCAACACTTGGAATATTTTTGAGTTTTTTTCTGGATTTATCGATTTCTTGAGATTTGTCTCTGGATTTCGCGCACGGACTTCATAAAAATGTCTTAAAAGGATTTTTCACTCGAAATGGCTTTCGAAACTATTATTTAGTATTATTTTAATTATTAAATTAATCACTCCATAATAGGAGAATTTTTAAAAGGACGTTTTAAAAGCGATTTCAATCCAAATAAAAATCCATTTTCCGCAACTATTTTCTAGAATAAAATTCCACACTCACTTTTGTGCACTTCAAGCGAAGTGGATAAACGGTTGGGAAAAACCCCGGCCTATGGAACCGAGCGTATTTCCTTTCCGGTTAATCCCCGACCATTTTGATTGATCGTTTTACCTTTTGGCGCAGTTTATCGATGATATGAGATAAACTTTTGTTTACTGTTTTGAGTGTGAAGTTAACTGAAGGTAAGTAAACCGATTAGGGCAAACCAGTGGTATGGGACATTGCGTTAACCCTTTTCGGGTTCCTTTCTAGATGTTTCCGACACATTTGCCTGTTGGCGGCCAGTACTGGACCTCTGGGTCATTTGCCTTTTGGCGGTCTCTGGACATTCTGCTCATGTGAGCTGTATTATTGGTGCGTGCCTTTGGGCATTTACCCCCTGGGGTGTCACCAATCGCGCGTTTTGCCCCTAGGCGTGTGGTACCACAAAACTACAGTACTTGGCGATAACGACTCTGGTCGTGCACGTGCATTTTTCTGATGATTTCTATGTCACTTTTGGAGTTGGTCCTTCATCACTACTCGAGTGATATGTGTTTTACTATGTTGTATTGTCTTTTGGGGTATGTTTCCTTTGCCTTTGGCGATATATCTTTGCTTTGACATTGATTTATGGTTAGATTCCATATTATGTGTTATCGCTTATGGGCAACTATTTATAGCTTTTGCTACGCCGATGATACGAGGCATTATTGTTTACTCAACACTTGGGTGTTGATTATCTCATTGGATAGTTTATTTTTGGTTGATGATTATGTGATCGTCTATTATACTATGTGGTTTACATCGCTCTTCTCTATAGAGAAGTACCCTATCCTCTATGTTACCGCATTATTATATCTCAGTTTATCTAACTGATTATTTAGCTAGCCTGACCCGAGTGTTTTATGCTCGAGTCAGACTGAGTTGTTTCAGGTTAGGTCTCTGGACTTAGCTTGCTCAATGCTTTTGCTTTGGACTTATCTGCTATGCTGTTAGATAGCTTTCTTATTGTCCGCTTTATGCTACTTTGTTATTCAGACTTATCTGTACATATTTTTGACTCACATGTGTGAGCGGTGGCTTGTACCTACTTATGATATATTTGGATCTGTATTGACTATGTATTGTTCTGAGACTCTGCGTCTGTTATGTTATTCTATTCTGTGATGATTTTATCATTTAGTTATTATGTTTGTTCTGATAGATCTTTAGCCATTGTAATTTCGTTATAAATATTTATTGGATATGTCGAACCACTTGAAAAAAAAATATAGATACCACATTTCGAAGTATTCAGTAGATAGTTATAGCTTGATTACACATGGTCGCTTCCATTATACTCCATTCTCCGCTTTAGCAGACGGTATTACCCCGTAATACTCTTTGCTAGAGTGGGTCTAGGAGTGGGGCGTTACAGTTGGTATCAAAGCGAGGTTCAGGAACAAGCATAATAAACATAGGACAGACACGTAGTACAATACAAATTGAATGGTCCAAATTAAACAAATCTCTTCCTGGTGTCTTTTGATAGATAAGTTAGGAATATATGTAGGAATTTGTTTATATTCCTTAGTATTCTTTAATGAATTATCTATCATTAAATTGTACATAACTCTATCTCCTTTTAACTTTCAGTATGTCTGGAAGGGGGAGAACCACAGGTCAGACCGGTACAGCTGGGCAGCCCAGCAACTCACAGCCGGAGGGTGTGTACATGACTACCGACCAGATCATGGAGCTGGTTCGGAATTCTCAGTCTCATACTCAGTCACCAGCTCCAGTTACTGAGGTTCCGCGCAAGTCAGCCTTTGCGCGTCTCTACAGTGATTTTACTCATCTCAGAGGGAAGCCGTTCAGTGGCTCCGAGACTATTCGTGAGGTCCAGGCTTGGATTCGTTTATGCGAGCGTGTTTTTACTCGCATGGCTATCCCAGACCATGACCGCGTTCTTGTTGCTTCCAGTCAGCTTCAGAGCCGTGCCTTGGATTGGTACGAGCTCCTTATCTCTGAGACTGATGAGACCACACTTACTTGGGATCATTTCCGTGAGCTCTTTTTGCTCAAGTTCGTCCAAGAGTCTTAGAAGAACTCCCTTGCTCGCCGCTTTATTGATCTTAAGCAAGGGAAGTCCTTCGTTTCAGACTATGTTTCTTCTTTTGAGGCCATGTCCAAGTACGGCCTCGAGTTCATCAGCACACCACACAAGAAGAACCTCAAGTTTGTGGAAGGTCTGAAGAAGTATCTAAAGAAGCAGCTCATGCTTCAGCTCAAGCTTCCATTTGACGAGCTTGTAGACGCGGCACTTCATCTTGAGTCAGTTGAGATGGAGAAGGATAGTGATGATGGTGGAGGCTCCAAGAACTCCAACCAGAAGCGTGGCCCTTTTCAGAATTCCAAGTTCTTTAAGAAGAAGAAGAAGAAGACTGGCAACACTACCGCTCAGCTTCAGACTCACACTCAGCCTCAAACTCAGTCTCAGCCCAGTGGAACACGTCCCGTGAGGAAGTGTTTCAACTGCGATTCTCCGGATCACATGATTAGGGAGTGTCCCAAACCCCTCTTTTGCCGCTATTGCAAAAGGTAGGGATGGGCGCGGTCGATTAACCGCACAAATCGGTTAATTTTTGTGGTTAACCTAAACTAATATGCGGTTCGGTTAACCAATATTCGGTTAAATGATGTTGGTAGTATCGACCGAACCGCAATATTTAAACCGCGGTTAACCGGTCACCTAGAACGGTTAACCGACTATTATTCGCGGTTAAACGGTTAATCGGTTAACCGGTAAAGTTAGAACGGTTAACCGATTGATTATTTGCAATTGCAATTTTGAAATGTTTGCATAGAAAATAAATCATCCAGATATGTGCACCTTAATGTGCTAAATTAATAGTATATCAGGTAAATGAAACTAAATAAAATAAAGTAATAAACATGAACAATACAAGTCACACACCATACATACACTTAAACCTCAGCCATCATACACTTAGCTCGGCAAAACAATGCTGCATGCAGCTAAAATAAAGTCACCATACACTTATTCACTTAAACCTCTTTGTGTGTACAAACCTCAGTTAATTGCAAATACAAATTATACAATACTGATCTAGAAAATAATGCAGCAATGCTGCATGCAGCTAAAATAAAGTCACCATACACTTAAACCTCAGTTCATTGCAATTACAATAATGCTGCATGTAGCTAAAAGCCTAAAAGTTATACAGAACACGGTGTAAATACAATATTGGTTTGTAAATACTAGATAATGCTGCATGGTGATAAAAAATCACAAGAACTTTCTTCTCCATCCTCGTATTCTTTGACATTTTCTGAAAATAAAATAATAAGAATTTATCAGTAACTGTACGGTCATACAATATATAATTTGTAGTAACTAGCATTACTGATTGTAACTGTGTCAATATCGAATATTACTGTGTTTGTAATGGTGGAGAAATGAATACATAATTATTTTTCAGTATAAAAAAAAACAGACAAGGAAATCTAGTATATCAAATATGGATCAGTGCATTATCTTGAACTTCAATTAATTTATCTATGCTGTTCATTAAAAGAGCTCTTTTTTTTCAGCTTTTAAGTGTTACATTATGCAATGTTTGATGGACCCAAGGAAGCAATAATATGCCGCTAATGCTGGTACGGTCATACAATATATAATAAAATTTGGAAATGTGAAAGGAAATATTAATGAGAATTTGGCAAGAGGATGAGGCTGTACTAATCTGTACAAGAACAGTACATGTGCACATTAGCTGTGAAGCAGACGCAGCAGTGTTCGCATATGAAAGAAAGTGAATGTGATTCAATTTTTATAAAAGGATCATCATAGAAAAAAGACAACTGTTCTGCTACATAAAAGGAAGAACACCAGGCCAACTGGCCAATTCTTGCGTAGAGAACAAAACGACTTTGTAAAAAAGAAGTAAATAAAATCAATAGAGGAGGAATCTTCATTCTGACATTGTCTACTAGTGTAACATGAATTGTGCATGGACAAAGAAGATTTTAGACCATGCATTTAAGAATATTCCAACTACTAAACATAATAAACCAAGACTGAACAAGTGAAAACGAAAAGCGTAAATATGAAATAAACTGAATAAATTGAAGTGAATATAAACACTGTGATTAAGAAGATATTAACCATGGTGAAAACATTGATGATGGAGATGGACTATTCACGTTGAAAATTGAAGATAATGGCAATTCACATTGATGACCATGCATTTAATTGATGATGGAGATGGACTATTCACGTTGACTATAAGCCTATTTAAACATCCAACATACAAAACAAATTATTTATATGGCATTCCTTATCAATAAAATCACTGGACATAGTGGAATGAACAAATTAAAGCCTATTTATTTCCTTATCAATATAAACTACTGATAATTTTGATCAAGAAATAGTGGAATGAACATGTTTAAAGTATAGTCCAGTGATTTTATTAAACATAATAGTAATATCAAAACTGCTCTGTTTAATTAAACCAAGATGGCAATCGGTGGCATTTCTAAATACACTCAGTCTAAAGAGAAAGCAGTTGGAATTATTTTAGTTTATCAAAGATCTTAATAATTGGTTTGTTACAAATAGCTTAACTTTAACCATTTGTATGCCAAGAATGATTTCTGGCAAGAATGTTATGTTACTGAAATGATAACTTATGTCATTTGGTCCGATGTACATATGCAAACCTACATGGCTGTAGTCCGATGTAAAATAAGAAGTTTTCACGGTTTGTTGAAATCATTTCATTTGGTCCTATTTTAAGTATTTTCTGCAAGTTAGAACTGATAAATAAAAGTAATTGAAAGGGACAAATATGAATAATCTTTGATCGCATTTTGCAGTAAGCATGTACAACATATAGTACATTCTTTTGGAGCAACCCAGTTATCTTTTATTGAATATTATAAAATCTACGGGTAATAATGGTAATTCTGAACTTTAAAGTAAATACTAACCTCCACATGAAATGTCTAGTTGAGAAATATGTATTTAAAATTTCATCAAAAACATTTGTTTGAACAAATTTCCAATTCGATTTCTTTGTTATGTTGATAATTCGGTAAGTTTGCTTCTTAATTAACATTGAATTTAGAGAGGTAACTAGTGTTGATGTATATTATTTACGTACGTGCACCAATGCATTTCAGTTAATTATAGGTGTCATTTGTATCTTTGCATCTTTGTAACAGTAATTTCAGAATAATTAAAGATGACATCCAAATTTTTCCTTTAAATAATTCGGAGAAGTGTAACCTAATGTATATATGACAAATATCTATACTGGATGCATAATTATTGCGGGTAGACACCTCATATTCAATTTTAGTTCTGTATTTACACTCAATAACAGTTGCCTATTACCGTGAATATAAATTCTCTGTGTTTTCAGCTTGTCCAACATTAATTAATCATATTCGAAGTTTTAACATTAAGACATCCATTGTATTTGGTTATAGTCAAGTCTTATGATCTCAACTAAAAAAGATACAAAGAAGAAAACCAAGGAAAAATCAACCCAGCTAAGATCGATGTTATCTCTTTAGAAATCGCAACCCTCATGTCCAAAACAGTTCATCTCTGGCACAGTCTTGGCCATGACCAAATATTAGAACTCAAACATAAAATCTCCTAACATAAAAGGAGTCAAGAAACTCATTTCTACAGACGAAAATTTCCTATTAAAACTAGCTGCTTCAGAGATACTTGGTTCTCTAAAAATCAATCGTGCAGTCAGTCGCCAGGTTTGGCATGAAATGCACCAACCCAGCTTTACAGAATTTCGACAAAATTATAAGTGTGTTCGGATACGATTGTATTGATAAGGACTGCAGTCGTGTGAAGGAGTATAATGTAAAAAACCAATATCCTTACATGAGTTTCCCAACATGAAAACAAGCAACACATCAAAAGAACTTACATAATCAGGACATAAAAATCATTACAATGTATCAATATCCTAGAATAGAACAGTAGAGCGGCAGCAGGAACTAAAAACTCACATTTTTTCTCTTCCTGCTGGTATTAACCATTGCTGTCGCTGAAATGGACGATCTACGGATCTTGTGAGCAAAGATTTGTGAGTGAATTGTTTGAATTTGGGGCGAATTGTTTGAATTTGGGGTGAATTGTTGTGAGTAAATGAAATTGAATACAGAGTAGTGAGTCGTGACTACTGAATAGAATAGCGGCGGAGGAAACTAAACTAGGGTTATACAAGCACGCAGTCGCACGAAAGCAATGGGTCGGGTAGCAATTGTTGGGTAGTCCCGATAATTTGAAATATATATTCGGTTAACGGTTAACCGATAAATAACCGCGGTTAACCTTTAACCGAACCGATTTTGGTCGGTTAACATCGGTCGGTTAACCTAAAGTTCGGTTAACAAATTTTTTCGGTTAAAGCGGTTCGATTAAGATCGGTTTGGTCGGTTAAGTCGGTTCGGTCGGTTAAATGCCCACCCCTAGCAAAAGGGAGGGTCACCGCATTACTACTTGTCCAGTTGCTCCAACTAGTGCTAAGCCCGGCAAGCTTAATGCTGCCAAGGCTTCTACCGATTCTGATCAGCTTCGAGGTACGCATCCTTCCGTTCTTGAAGGCTTTATTTTGTTTCATGGTAGATCTATTAGAGTTCTCTTTGATACGGGTGCTTCTCACTCATTTGTATCAAAGGAACTAGTTGATATTTTGTCTTTGGA
Organism: Allium fistulosum; assembly: GCA_030737815.1. Classification (NCBI taxonomy): domain Eukaryota; kingdom Viridiplantae; phylum Streptophyta; class Magnoliopsida; order Asparagales; family Amaryllidaceae; genus Allium; species Allium fistulosum. The sequence goes on from CM060906.1 coordinate 1,045,798,801, forward strand.
TGTTTCTTGTATGATTACCTCTCTGAGGATTGTGAATCCAATTGGTGGATCCACGACCCTCGGCCTTTTATGTGAGAATGTTGACATCGATCTATGTGGTTTTTCTTTTCATGCAAATCTGCACGTTATGGCTCATTTGGGTTTTGATATGATTCTCGGTATGGATTGGCTAGTTCAGTACGACGCCAAGATTATTTGTTCAAAGCGGGTATTATTCCTTCGTCATCCTGACTCGTCCGCTCCATTAGCTCTTATTCTTCGGGATGTTGAAATTTCCGAAGCTACTCTATTTGCTATTGATTCACGAGATGATGATATGGATATATCTCATATTCCAGTTGTTCGGGATTTCCCCGATATCTTCGAACCAGTATCGAGCCTACCACCGAAGCGGGCTATTGAGTTCCGCATTGATCTCATTCCAGGCACTCATCCAGTTAGTCATCCTCCCACGAGGATGTCTACTAAAGAGAATGAAGAACTCAAGAAGCAGTTGATTGAGCTCGAGGCGAAGCAGTTTATTCGGTCCAGTTCTTCGCCATAGGGTGCTACAGTGGTCTTCGTTAAGAAGCCCGATGGTTCCCTTAGGCTTTGCATCGACTATCGCAAGCTTAATGAGGTGACCATCAAAAATCATTATCCATTGCCACGGATTGATGATATGTTCAATCAGTTAAATGGTGCGAAGGTCTTTTCCCAGCTCGACCTTGCCACCGGATTTCATCAGCTCCGAGTCGGGGAAGATAGCGTTCTGCTTACTGCTTTCCGCACTCGTTATGGTTCCTTTGAGTGGTTGGTCATGCCATTCAGCTTGACGAACGCACCAGCATTCTTCTTCGATTTGATGAATCGAGTATTCCGAGAATATCTCGATAAGTTCGTTCTAGTTTTCATCGACGATATTCTGATTTATTCTAAATCCGAGGCAGAGCATACTCATCATTTGAGGATCATCTTGGATACACTTCGTCAGCATCAGCTTAAGGCCAAGTTCTCCAAGTGTCATTTTTGGGAGAGCAAGGTCAAGTTCTTAGGCCATGTGGTATCTTCTGAGGGCATATCTGTCGATCCTTCCAAGATCGAAGCCATTCAGAACTGGAAGCAGCCTAAGAATGTGCATGAGATTCGCAGCTTTCTTGGTCTCGCAGGTTATTACCGTCGTTTCATCAAGAATTTCTCTCGTGTTGTTCTTCCGCTTACGAGCCTGACTCGTAAGGGTGTTCGCTTTATCTGGTCAGATAAGTGTCAAGCTTCCTTTCAGCAACTGAAGGAACTTCTCACTCATGCTCTTATTCTAGTGGTTCCAGAGGGAAACCATGATCTTGTTGTCTACACCGATGCTTGTGGAAGCGGGCTTGGTGTTGTGCTTATGCAGAAGGATCGGGTAGTTGCTTACGCTTCTAGGCAACTGCGTCCGAATGAGGTTCGCTATCCTACTCATGATCTTGAGTTAGCAGCCATCGTCTTTGCCTTAAAGACGTGGCGTCATTATCTATTGGGCGAACGTTTCATTCTGTACACCGATCACAAGTCACTGAAGTATCTATTCAGCCAGAAGGATCTCAATATGAGGTAGCAGCGATGGCTTGAGTTTCTCGCCTCATATGACTTAGACATTCAGTATACCCCTGGCAAGGGTAATCGTGTGGCTGATGCGCTCAGTCGCAAACTGTTTGTCGACGGAAATTCTAACGGTTTAGAAAATCGTCGAACGAATTTTGAAATTAAAAATAACCACAAGCGCACGGTGCACGAATGTAGCACGTGGCGAATACGGGTCGATCCGCAAGGAATTGATGATTTTAAAATTCTATTCAATCAAATTAAACCAAAGTCGAGTGATTGTTGACTAACTAAAAGAAAGCAAAAACAAACTAAACTAAGGAGAATAAAAAGATGAGATTAAAGAGCAATTTAGAAGTAAATCCCCTCTCATGATCATATAAATCAACATAATGACATTATGATCTCTTTTTGGTCATGTGTGAGTTTAGTTGATGCATTTATCATAAGCATGGCCTAATTGTGTTATTAATTAACACACTTAAACCATCAAAATTTAATGCACCCTCTAACCCACTTACTAACTTCAATGAAAATGATATGAAATCAAAAGTAGAATCTATTTTAAGCATGGTTTATTAACTATTGAATTAGAAACATAAACCATCAAATTTTGATTCTAAATCCACTTCCATTACCATGATCATATGTAGATGAAGAGGTAATTAATGATTCATATGACTAAGCATAGCCTATTTGTTTTGAACAATATAAGCTATCAAACTTAATATTAAACATAAAACCATACAAACATCTACTTTCCATTAAGCACAAAAGACACATAAAAGAAATTATGTTGCATCTACATGATTCAAGACAGCTTCATTACCCCTAAATTGAAGGGATTAGCCTCTCATTTTTGTTATCAAATCAACAAATGTAGAAAGCAACATTAAACAAACAAGAGAAAAAAGAAAGGAAAAACTAATCTACTTGCATGAAATAAGAGAGATCTACACTACAAACATGAAAGTAAATAAAGAAAAGAAGGATGTAAAAGAAGAGAGCACTAATTAACATTGCATAAAAAAATGGAAGTTACATGAAAATAAAAATGGCTAAGTAGCCATGGAAAATAGAAGAGAGCTTTCTTTTATTTGATCTAAAACTAACTAAGAGAGACTAAGAGGAAGAAGAAGTTACATGAAGATATGGGGTATTTATACAAGTGTTAAACCCTAATTCATATTTTTAGGGAATGCCCAAAATACCCTCTTAGGAAGTGTGGAGGCCAAGTAATCATTAGCTTCAATAATCCCTCACTTAAATGTACATGAAGCCATTAATTCCATAAGCATGTGCATTAGCCTCTAATTTGTACATTAAGGTAGGAGGGTAGGTGAGGTCCTCCATTATCTTCACTTTGAATTATTTCCATCTTCATTTGTTCTCTTCACTCTTGTGCATGCATATATCATCATGTAACCACTTGTATATGAAGCCAAATTCCTATAAAAAAATATAGAAATTTCTAATTAAATTTTATAAAATTAATATATGCACAAAAATGACCATTTTGCCCTTGGATGAAGATGAATATGTGACGATTTGAAAATAATATGAATTTTGGTTTAAACAAGTTAAAATACCCGATATGATCATTTATTTAATTTAAATAGATTAAATATGGTGGTAAAAATATACACATTTACGTGCACATCAAATACCCCCACACTTATCTTTTTATTCGTCCTCGAATAAAGGAAAAACTAAGATAAATCCATTTTCGTAGGGAGCACGATTGCATTGAGCGTATACAATAAGCCGTTAAACCTCTGGGTGTCCCCAGTAGGACGAGTGTTGTCTCGTGAGGGTTTACAGCGTATACTACCCACAAAATCCAAATGCAGGATGAAAATATTTACAAAATGCAAGATTTATTTACAAAGATGTGAATGCAAGTTTTTGAAAATATTTACGAATCAAGGATTTACTTTTAAATTAACACAAATAAGTTAAATATAGGTTTGGTCATTATCTTGAAATTTAAGTCATTTACTCATCAAAATTTCCAACAAAAATTAAGTTATCATAACAAATAGACAATAGTTTAACTCGTTGTTTCAGTTGATAACAAAGTGTAACCATGAAATAGGTCCTTAGTTGATTATCAAAGTTTATTAAAGTGGTATTTCATTTCATTTCAATGACAAATCAAATCAAATAAGTTAAAATAGTGCTTGGATTTCATTTGCTTACTCTATTTTTTGAAAATTTTATTGATATTAACAATATTTACATATGCCTAACTCAGATAAACTAAGGCCAGATATATTACCCATGCACTGCCTTGCGGACTGATGTGAGGGGAATACAGAGCGTGGCGAGTGAACACACGATTGTGAACACCTATTACTGTAGGCGTTATTAAAAAGAATTTTTATATATATACACCTAGCTCAGATAAACTGAGGCCAGATATACCGATCATGCACTGCCTTTCGGGCTTACGTGAGAAAGGTACATAGCATGGCGAGTGTACACACAAGTGTGCACACCTGTCGACCATAGGTGTTAATAGAAAATATTTACATATATACAGATGTTTTTTTTCTTTTTCAGATTTTTTTTATAGAAAGAGAGAGTTTTGCAAAATTATCTTAGCACTATTTAACTTAGAAGACAAAAAAAATGTTATATCTTTACTTTAAATCAACCACTTTTTAAAACAAAGATTTTCTATTAGGATATATTTCATAATTAGCACGTATGAATCTTCCTATATACTAGTTAAACCATTGTTATTTGTAATCAAACTTCATTTTTATTTTTGTTAAGACAAATAAATTTTCAAAAATTTCAATTTAATTAACCAAAACCATATATTTATCCTATAGTGTTTCTTTTTTCAAAATAAATAAAAAATGCTTAACAAAATTTGTTTTGTTTTTTTTTGTTTTTGAGATTTTTTTTTTAATTTTGGAACGAAAAATTAAAAATAAACCATGAAAAATTGAAAAATGATGATGAGTCTCCCCCCACACTTGATTTTGATTGTGTCCCCACAGTCAACCCAAGTGGAAGGAGAAAAATAAAAAGATGACCTATATTTACATGAAAATGAAAAGATTATTATTTACAAGAGTTCAGAAAGTATATCGTCAAAAAGTACATGAAACGGTCTTCCAAAGACCAATTCATTTGTCTCGTCAAGTATACGAAACACAGCTTAAGCTCGAAAAACCAAATCGTAAAAGATTTCAAAGTTGAATTTGGATTTGGAAAAACGAATGTCGTTTTATTAAAAATCGTACGAGTTGTTTTATTTTCGATGATTTTCGGGGTTGATAGAATAATTGATTCAAATTCAAGTTCATTTTCACCAATTTGAAATTCAAGCTTATCATTGAAAACTTCTTCAAAATTATCGATTTCAATATCAAAATGGTGATGTAAATCTTTACCCTTTAGAATTCGACAACTCATTTCGAAAAGTCCAAAGAAATTGTGTTCGTTAAATTCGACTTCCTTTGTTGGATTATCAACAACTTTATTGCATAAATCAAGTTCAAAATTCAAAGTTGTTGTATTCAAATTTTCCGAAAAAGGAAGATCGAAATTTAATTCGAGTTTCTCACCCTCAAAAGAATTGAAATCCAACTTAATTACCGTGTTTTCAACAACTTTGTTAAGATTTTCATTTTCAATTCCAAAAGTTATTATTTGAAAATCGTCGATTTGGGTAAAAGATGGATTATTGTTTGACTCATCACACATTGGAATTTGATTTTGTTGTTCACGTTGTTTCATATAAGTTTCAAACAACGAATTCGTGTGATCATCGTAAATTTCGTTCATTTGTTCAACAAAATCCAATTTATAGTTATTAGCATAAGGATTTTCACTTTGAAATTGTTGAGGATAAAAGTTTTCAATTGTAACGTTGTTAAGATTATTCCCATTGCCAAATTCATTTGAAAAGTTGTTTCCATTTTCATTTTGAGTTTGAAATTCATCTTGGAGTTCAAAATTGAATTGGCATGGGTTATCATCGAAATTGTTTGAATTTTGAAGTGAATTCAAATTTTGATTATTTTGAAAACTTTGATTTGAGTTATCACACAAATATGAATTACACAACTCATTTATCATTTGATTTTGTTGTGTAGAGATTTCAAGTAGAGATGAAATGCTATTTTCGAGATTCGAGGGTTGGTCATCATTTTGAAAATTTTGTGGTTCGAATTTGAATCATTTAAACAATAGTTGTTGTTAAAATATCCATACGAATTTGGAGTGAAATTATTTGGATTATATTGATTTTCAAAACTATTGTAAAATTCATGTGAGTGGGGAAACTCGGACATTTTCAAGAGTGTTTTTGGGTTTTTTTTATAAAGGAAAAATATTTACAAATAGAATTTATTTTTCAAAATGGAAAATTGATTTTTGTTTTGTTTTTTATTTTTCAATTTTTTTTGAAAAGGTTTTATAATTTTTTGGATTTTTGAAATTTCAAAGAAAAAGGATTTAAAAACTAAAAAGGAAAAGGAATATTTACAAATTTTTAGTTTTGGATATAAATTTTTTTTTTGGTTTTAAAATATGCATGAACTAATGCAACTAAATGAATGAAAGGGTTAATTACAAATGATTTATCCTATGTTAACCCAAAATTGTATAATCACACATTGTCTTAAATAAACAAGATAGTTCTTAGCCAGGTAATGGGCAGGAGTTATCGGTGCACCACGAATCACCGTAGCAATGCAGCCGAAGGTTTAAGTACCTTCAGAGAAACAACCACTATAATATTTATGAATCACCGTAATATTTATAAATGGTCACTACTCTGCCGTAGCCTAGACACCGAGAAATTAAATTTTTCAAAGAAGACAACTTGTCAATACACAATGAAAATGCAAGCAAAAATCAAACAACAAACACAATGTTTTTTTTAAATGCAAACACACACACAAAATAAAAAAACACACAAAAATCAAACAAAGAAAAATAATCCGAAGAATAGAAAATCAAAATCAAATCAACTCCCCGGCAACGGCGCCAAAAACTTGTTTGTCGACGGAAATTCTATCGGTTTAGAAAACCGTCGAACGAATTTTGGAATTAAAAATAACCGCAAGCGCACAGTGTACGAATGTAGCACGTGGCGAATACGGGTCGATCCGCAGGGAATTGATGATTTTAAAATTCTATTCAATCAAATTAAACCAAAGTCGAGTGATTGTTGACTAACTAAAAGAAACTAAAAACAAACTAAACTAAGGAGAATAAAAAGATGAGATTAAAGAGCAATTTAAAGGTAAATCCCCTCTCATGATCATATAAATCAACATAATGACATTATGATCTCTTTTTGGTCATGTGTGAGTTTAGTTGATGCATTTATCATAAGCATGGCCTAATTGTGTTATTAATTAACACACTTAAACCATCAAACTTTAATGCACCCTCTAACCCACTTACTAACTTCAATGAAAATGATATGAAATCAAAAGTAGAATCTATTTTAAGCATGGTTTATTAACTATTGAATTAGAAACATAAACCATCAAATTTTGATTCTAAATCCACTTCCATTACTATGATCATATGTAGATGAAGAGGTAATTAATGATTCATATGACTAAGCATAGCCTATTTGTTTTGAACAATATAAGCTATCAAACTCAATATTAAACACAAAACCATACAAACATCTACTTTCCATTAAGCACAAAAGACACATAAAAGAAATTATGTTGCATCTACATGATTCAAGACAGCTTCATTACCCCTAAATTGAAGGGATTAGCCTCTCATTTTTGTTATCAAATCAACAAATGTAGAAAGCAACATTAAACAAACAAGAGAAAAAAGAAAGGAAAAACTAATCTACTTGCATGAAATAAGAGAGATCTACACTACAAACATGAAAGTAAATAAAGAAAAGAAGGATGTAAAAGAAGAGAGCACTAATTAACATTGCATAAAAAAAATGGAAGTTACATGAAAATAAAAATGGCTAAGTAGCCATGGAAAATAGAAGAGAGCTTTCTTTTATTTGATCTAAAACTAACTAAGAGAGACTAAGAGGAAGAAGAAGTTACATGAAGATATGGGGTATTTATACAAGTGTTAAACCCTAATTCATATTTTTAGGGAATGCCCAAAATACCCTCTTAGGAAGTGTGGAGGCCAAGTAATCATTAGCTTCAATAATCCCTCACTTAAATGTACATGAAGCCATTAATTCCATAAGCATGTGCATTAGCCTCTAATTTGTACATTAAGGTAGGAGGGTAGGTGGGGTCCTCCATTATCTTCACTTTGAATTATTTCCATCTTCATTTGTTCTCTTCACTCTTGTGCATGCATATATCATCATGTAACCACTTGTATATGAAGCCAAATTCCTATAAAAAATATAGAAAATTCTAATTAAATTTTATAAAATTAATATATGCACAAAAATGACCATTTTGCCCTTGGATGAAGATGAATATGTGACGATTTGAAAATAATATGAATTTTGGTTTAAACAAGTTAAAATACCCGATATGATCATTTATTTAATTTAAATAGATTAAATATGGTGGTAAAAATATACACATTTATGTGCACATCACAAACACTCGGCAGTAGTTTCAATGATGATAGCCGAGTGGGATATTCTTGAGACTCTTTCTGTGTGCGATATTCGAGATCGAGCTCCGTCTTCTGATTCTCCAGTCTTATTGACCAGTTTGGAAGCTCGACCTATTTTACTGGATCGCATTGCCCATGCTCAACGGCAGGATCCAGACTTGTTGCATCTTATCCATCTTCTTGAGTCGGGATCTAGTGATGAGGCTTTGCTGAATTATTCTATTGATTCTCATCGGTGTCTTCGTAGGAAGAACCGTATATTGGTACCATCTGATCTATCGCTTAGGCGTGACACTCTGGACGAGTGTCATCGCACTAAGTACACCATTCATCCCGGTTCAAGTAACATGTATGCCGATATGTGTCGGTTATATTATTGGGAAGGTTTGAAGAGAGATGTTGCAAGTTATATGAGCAGTTGCATGACTTGTCAACAGATCAAGGCCGAGCATCAGCGTCCATCCGGTCTTCTTCAGCCTCTTGAGATTCCATTGTGGAAATGGGATCAGATATCTATGGATTTCATCGACGGTATACCTCGATCGAGGTCGGGCCATACTTCTATCTGGGTTATTGTTGATCGCTTGACCAAATCGACTCATTTTATTTCGATTAAGTCCACTCGGACTGCACCTTAGTTGGCCAAGCTCTATGTGAAAGAAGTCGTCCGACTTCATGGCATTCCTAGCTCTATCGTTTGTGATCGAGACGCTTTGTTCACTAGCCACTTCTGGAAGTGTCTACAGTCAGCTGGGCACAAAGCTGAACTTTTCTACTGCTTATCACCCTCAAACGGACGGTTAGACTGAGAGGGTGAATCGTGTATTTGAGGATCTTCTTCGCTGTTGTATTCTTGATTTCGGGGGTAGTTGGGAGGACCACTTACCACTTGTGGAGTTCTCCTACAACAATAGCTATCTGTACAGTATTGGCATGGCTCCTTTCGAAGCTCTTTACGGAAGGCCATGTCTCTCTCCTTCGTGTTGGTTAGAATCTGGCGAGAAACTCATTCTTGGTCCAGATTCATTCGGGAATCTTCTGAGATGATTACTCTTATCCGTCAGAGAATGAAAGAGGCGCAGGACCGCCAGAAATCCTGCGCGGACAACCATAGGAAGCCTCTTGAGTTCTCTATTGGTGATCTTGTATATATTCGGATATCTCCTATGAAGGGGGTTGTGCGTTTCAGTTCTACAGGGAAATTTGCTCCTCGCTATGTCGGACCATTTCCTATCACGGAACGCATTGGCCCTGTTGCTTATCGTGTGGCTCTACCTGCTCATTTCTGTGGAATACATGATGTGTTCCATGTCTCTCAGCTTCGCAAGTGTGTGCGCGATCTTGATTCTATTATCGAGCCGCATATCGTGCCAGATTTGGAGATCTCACCCGATTTATCTTGGGAGCAGCAACCACTCCGTGTGCTTGATTCGGAGGTTAGACGCCTTTGAAACAAAGAGGTTCCGCGTGTGAAAATTCAATGGTTACCCAATCCTAAGGACTGCACTTGGGAGACCAGAGAATTTATCGAGCATACTTATCCTGGTTTTCTTTCATCTTCGGGTACGGGTGAGCATCTATATTTATCTTCTATTGTTTCTTCGGTGGATTAGAGGTTATAAACGACTTCCATATTTAAGGAATTGCGGGGACGCAATTTTCTTAAGGGGGGGAGTCTGTAACAACCCGGGATTGCAATTACCGAATAATAAATTAAAATTATGATTTTAATTTAAATGGAGCTAAAATGGATTTTTTTTGGATATGCTAATTTCTTTAAAATAAAGTTATTTGAAAAAAAAACGGGTGGTTTTATAATGGTGGGTTTTAGTTGGCTAATGAAGCATTAAATAGTTTTAGTGAACATTAAGATGCCACTTCTCTTATTGGGTCAATTAGTGAAACCAAACCCATTACCCACCTCTATATATTATCTTAAACCCACCCTAAACCCTAACCCTCCTCTTCATAATTTCCTCAAATCCTAAACACCTCCTAAAAACCTAATTAATGGCCTCCATTTGGTAGAAGATCCATTTTCCTCTCCACATAGCTAATTTAGGTTAATCCAAGCTAAAAGGTAAAGCAATCCTTCTCTAATCACTCTCTAATCTTCATTCTAATTTCTGAAATTAAATTTTAATACATAGTTTTTGGTTTATTTTGTTATGAATCCTCTTGATCTCCTCTCTCTAGCTTTTGGAGTGCACGCCAAGTGTTTGTGCATATTTTTCTTGCATTGGCTGAGGTAAAATTGCTAGCTAAATCCCTTTTTACTTGATGCTTCTGTAATTTTCGTTTTGGAATTGTAGCTGAAACGAAATCAGGCATAACATCTTCATTTCTCATCCGTTTTTGGTCAGGTTTTCTGTACTGCAAACTAGATTGAATAAGGAACACTTTCTCTTCAAGTTATATTTTGATATTTTGCGATTTAGATAACCTGAAATGCATTCAAAGACAGAAGACCAATTCTGTCTTTAACAAGTTATACTGAGTTTCAATCTGATATTGTTTTGCCTGTATCTCTCTCGTTTTTTATTCGAATTAGATAATTTTGGATGTTCCGAAAAACATAAAACATATGCTACAATTTTTATTCAGTGAGTTTTCTGTAATTTTGAGGCTAACTAGGTCAAAAATTGATTTTTCTACTATCTTCCCGAGAGCGATACACATATTAGCTCTTGGATGAAACTGAAACTATTTTGGTCATAACTTTTGAGCCGCTAGTCAGAATTGAATGATTTTGGACTTTCTGAAAAACGTAGAAACTAATTTATAACTTTCATGTTTTGTGTTTTGCAAAATTCTGAGGTTAAGAGAGTCGAAACCTCATTTATTTGTCGCTGTCTTGAGAATAAACGACAGCGACGGTGAATTTACATTTGAGAATTGTAATCGTCATATCTCATTCATACTAAGTCCGATTTTGATGAACTTCATATTGTTGAAAAGCTTACACTTAGTAGAACAACTTTCCTTCAATAAGTATTTTTTTGATTTTGAAGTTTGTTATATTAAAATATGAATTCTTTACAGCAGAGGTGAAATTAGTATAATGTGTAATCTCCGGATTTTTGATGATATTTTGACGATTTCGATAAATTCCATTTGCATGCTTTTTAATGGAACAGAATTTAATTACCCAGCCCGAATGGGCTGGGGCTGCTATTCTAGGCTTAAAGCCCGTTTGGGCCTGAGCAAATATTGCTTCAGCTGTGTTTTATTACCCTGTTTCTATTCAGGGTTGCAACTTCGTGACTCCGCCACGGCAATGTCCGTTGTCGGAATTTGACGATTTTGGTCTCGTTGGAAAGATGGAGTTACGAACTCCATATCTGGAAAGTTTGGTCATCATCTGAGTTCATTAGACCCTTCGAATTTCCTGTCAGATTTGAACCCAGATCGCTGTGCAAAACAGTGCATTTCATGTTTCTGAGTCCGACTTTGGAACGTCGCTACGCCTTCGTTTTAAGTTGTAATCGAGTAATTCTTTTTACAACTTGAAGTAGGAATGTCGGACTACATTCCTGCGAATTTTCATGACAATTGGATTCAGTTTGCTAGTCCGAATATTTTTCCGAACATGGGTTCGCAGCAATATTTGGCCTATTTTTCCAACACTTAAGAATATTTTTGAGTTTTTTTCTTGATTTATCGATTTCTTGAGATTTGTCTCTGGATTTCGCGCACGGACTTCATAAAAATGTCTTAAAAGGATTTTTCACTCGAAATGGCTTTCGAAACTATTATTTAGTATTATTTTAATTATTAAATTAATTACTCCATAATAGGAGAATTTTTAAAAGGGCGTTTTAAAAGCGATTTCAATCCAAATAAAAATCCGTTTTCCGCAACTATTTTCTAGAATAAAATTCCACACTCACTTCTGTACACTTCAAGCGAAGTGGAGAAACGGTTGGGAAAACCCCGGCTATGGAACCGAGCGTATTTCCTTTCCGGTTAATCCCCAACCATTTCGATTGATCGTTTTGCCTTTTGGCGCAGTTTATCGATGATATGAGATAAACTTGTGTTTACTGTTTTGAGTGTGGAGTTAGCTGAAGGTAAGTAAACCGATTAGGGCGAACCAGTGGTATGGGACATTGCGTTAACCCTTTTCGGGTTCCTTTCTAGATGTTTCCGACACATTTGCCTGTTGGCGGCCAGTACTGGACCTCTGGGTCATTTGCCTTTTGGCGGTCTCTGGACATTCTGCTTATGTGAGCTGTATTATTGGTGCGTGCCTTTGGGCATTTACCCCCTGGGGTGTCACCAATCGCGCGTTTTGCCCCTAGGCGTGTGGTACCACAAAACTACAGTACTTGGTGATAACGACTCTGGTCGGGCACGTGCATTTTTCTGATGATTTCTATGTCACTTTTGGAGTTGGTCCTTCATCACCGCTCGAGTGATATGTATTTTACTATGTTGTATTGTCTTTTGGGGTATGTTTCCTTTGCCTTTGGCGATATATCTTTGCTTTGACATTGATTTATGGTTAGATTCCATATTATGTGTTATCGCTTATGGGCAACTGTTTATAGGTTTTGCTACGCCGATGATATGAGGCATTATTGTTTACTCAACACTTAGGTGTTGATTATCTCTTTGGAGAGTTTATTTTTGGTTGATGATTATGTGATCGTCTATTATACTATATGGTTTACATCGCTCTTCTCTATGGAGTAGTACCCTATCCTCTATGTTACCGCATTATTATATCTCAGTTTATCTAACTGATTATTTAGCTAGCCTGACCCGAATGTTTTATGCTCGGGTCAGACCGAGTTGTTTCAGGTTAGGTCTCTGGACTTAGCTTAATTTGTGCTTCTGCTTTGGACTTATCTGCTATGCTGTTAGATAGCTTTCTTATTGTCCGCTTTATGCTACTTTGTTATTCAGACTTATCTGTACATATTTTTGACTCACATGTGTGAGCGGTGGCTTGTACCTACTTATGATATATTTGGATCTGTATTGACTATGTATTGTTCTGAGACTCTGCGTCTGTTATGTTATTCTGTTCTGTGATGATTTTATCATTTAGTTATTATGTTTATTCTGATAGATCTTTAGCCATTGTAATTTCGTTATAAATATTTATTGGATATGTCGAACCACTTGAAAAAAAATATAGATACCACATTTCGACGTATTCAGTAGATAGTTATAGCTTGATTACACATGGTCGCTTCCATTATACTCCATTCTCCGCTTTAGCAGACGGTATTACCCTGTAATACTCTTTGCTAGAGTGGGTCTAGGAGTGGGGCGTTACAAACTAATTCCCCGGCAACGGCGCCAAAAACTTGTTCGTCGATGGAAATTCTATCGGTTTAGAAAACCGTCGAACGAATTTAGATTAAAATTATAACCGCAAGTGCACGACGTACACTTGTAGTACGTGGCGAATACGAGTCGATCCACAGGAAATTGATGATTTTAAAATTCTATTCAATCAAATTAACCAAAGTTGAAGAGAAAGTTAAGCTAGAGAATTAGAGAATTGGCTAACTTACTAAAAGAAAGGAAATGCAAATATAAGAGTTAAATGACAATTTAGAGAATAAATCCACTCTCTAGATCATGTAGTTCAACACATATGAAATCATAATCTCTCTTTTATGGTCATTAGTGATTTAATTGATGTGCTTATCATAAATATGGCATATTTGTGCTATTGATTAGCCAACATAAGCCATCAAACTTTAACACACCCCTTAAATCACTTACTAACTTTCATGAAACTTGACAATGAAAATGAAAATGAAATCTATTTTAAGTATGGCCTATTAACTATTGATTAGAAATATAGAGCATCAAATTTTAATTTCAAATCACTTTCTTATGTTGTAACAACCCGCATATTTATCGATTTTGTCTGAAAAGCTACTTATTGCAAACAGTCGAATTCAGACTCGAGACCACTTCCATTGAGTTCAAAACGTTTGCAATCTTTTAAGTATAAACATCGATATATTTGGAGTAAGTCGAATTTTGACATTTCTATTGGGCTTTGGGTTTGGGTTTCACCCCAACAATTCCTATGACCTAGTTCAACCCTCCCCTCTCCTCTTCACTTTATTTCATTTCTTCAAAACACTCTAGTAAAACTGAAAATGGTGAAGGAGATGGGAGATTAAAATCCTAAACCTTAGTTCCTTTAGCAAATCCAAGTTCTATCTCCAAATTCAAGAAGAAGCTATTGGTAAGCCTTCTCTTCATCTTCTCCAACTCTTTCCTTGTTCAATTTCAGAAATTCCTAAACCTAACTTTGGGAATGTTCTTCTTTTAAAGCTTATATTCAAGCTCCTTGAGTGGGATTGAAGAGTGGTTGATTCTCCCTTTGCTTTCAAGCTCCTTCTTCATTGTTTTTGTGAAAAGGTGAGATTTTTATCTCACATCTATGTCTATATCTATCTTTGTTGTTAGGTATGAATTCCTAACACTTATCCACGCGTATTTGATATTTGGATTGGATTGATTTGGTGTGTATTCCAATTTTTGGTGTTTTGGTTTAATTTATGTAAAAATCCTTTTATGGATGTTTGAACATGTTTTTGGTGATGCATCGAAATGCCTATAGGGCTGGGTTGTCGATTGGCGTAAACCCTTAGTGTTCATCGCTCGTTCGATCGCATTTTGGTTCGGATTCGTCGATTTTTGAGCTAGGCTGTTTTTTTTTGCCTAGCAGAAAAATTCAGACGTCTGTCACCAAATTTAGACGTCTGTGACAAAAATACAGACGTCTGTGATAAAATATAGACGTCTGTAACAAAAAATTTAGACGTCTGAATATAGTTCAAAATGTTTTTTACTCTCTGTTTCAATTTTTGACCTCTGAGTCGTCTGTCACAAAAATTCAGACGTCTGAGATAAAATTTAGACGTCTGTCACAAAAATTTAGACGTCTGAACTGCTGATTTCGCCTAATTTGCCTATTTTCGAGTAAATTTCCAAGGTTTATCGATTTTTATCGATCCGACTTATTGTTATTAATTATTATCGACTTTGATGACTTCTTTCTTTGGATTTTTGAGAATATCCATTTTTGATGGATTCGTTATTGATTTCTTTGGATTTTATTCACGTCTTCGAATGTGAATTTTTATGATTAATTGTTTCTACAATCACTTCTATGATTTGTCACTTCAAAATATAAAGGTTTTCTATACTAGTAGTAAATATCAAAACCCTTTCATTAAAATGATTTCAACACTATTTTATTACAAAGCTCGTTTCTTAAAACCGTTTTCCAATCTATTAGTATATACAAACCTTTACCTCATTCGAATGAGAAAATCTAATTAAACGGCTTAGCAAAACAAGTGGTATGAAACGCTTGCGTTTACTTCGTCGGTTAATTTATGGACTTGTTCGACTGAAACTCTTGTGACAATTTTCTAGTGCAGATCTACAATCTGTTCGTAAATATTTGAGTTAAGCAAGTGGTTATGGGACATGAAGCTAAACTCTTATATTTACTAGCTTAGTGTAATCGACACTTCTTGATGATCGATGATGATCATTTTATGGTTTAGACTAGCAATGTGCGATGTCTCTTTGTCCACGTGGAGGATTGTTCCTCGTTTTAATGAGCTTCGGCTCATCAGGAGGAGCTTCGGCTCAAAGTCCGCAATGGGGGACTATACCCTGTCAGAAGGAGCTTCGGCTCATCAGGAGGAGCTTCGGCTCATCAGGAGGAGCTTCGGCTCATCAGGAGGAGCTTCGGCTCATTAGGAGGAGCTTCGGCTCAAAGTCCGCAATGGGGGACTATACCCTGTCAGGAGGAGCTTCGGCACATCAGGAGGAGCTTCGGCTCAAAGTCCACAATGGGGGACTATACCCTGTCAAGAGGAGCTCCGGCTCATTTTTTTATAGGATTGGCCATCCTCTTTCTTGTGCTTTCTGGATTTCTTGTTGATGATATCTAGAATTTGTGTGTCGTTAACTTTTGTGATTTCTGGATATTGATTTCTGGAATTTATGTTTCACCAACATTTACGATGGGCATTGATATGTATGTCATTATTTGTGGCTTGGTGAATTAAATTAAGAATGTGACGTTCTTTTCTGTGTTTGAGATTCTTGAGATATTGTATGACTTTTGTGGGTTTTCTAATGTATACTTATCATAGTATGACATCTTTTTGTTATCATACATTTTATTATCATATCTCATATTCTATATCACTTTATCTGATATTTATAGCTAGACTGATCCGTTTATTATTTTCTCTTAAATAATACTCGGGTCAGACTGAGATTTTACAGGTGTTTCCTCATGACTTCTTATCTGGGACTATCATCTGACTTTTGACTAACTACTCTAGCATTGTAGTTTTTGGTTGTATACATTCGATATATTGACTCATTGATGTATACATATTCTGTTGTCTAGCAATTGTATCTTTTCTTTTGTGATATTGTGGATCTTATTTGACCACTACTCTGATGTACACTTTCGTGTGTTGTATATTTATTCATATCTTCTTCTGCCTTTGTGATGTGGATATCTGTGACTGATTTATGATATGTTTATTTCTATATTTGTTTCCGAAGATTATATATAGCCACTGTGTGATAGCTTTGAGTTTGTATCGGTATGTCGGATTTCCTCCTTAAATGATATGCATTCTACACTATCTGACATATCAGTACTCGCACAAAGAAGTTACATGGATGGTCGCTCCTCAACAGCCTTATTCTCCATGCTAATTGACAGCACTACACCGTAGTGTTCTTGGTTAGCGTGGGTATAGAGGTGGGGCGTCACATATGCCATAATCATATTTTGATGAAGAGGCATTTGTGTTAGTGATTGTTTAAGCATAGCCTATTTGGTGTCAACAATATAGGCTATCAAATTCAAAGCAAGAACAACAAATAAAACACTTCATTGATCATCATTAAGCACAAAAAGAGAGCATGAATTAACAAATAGTTGAAGCTACATAATTAGAGAGCTTCATTATCCCTAAATTGAAGGGGTTTAGCCTCTCATATTTGTCATTTGATTAACAAATGTAGCTAGCAACATGAAAGCAAAAAAGAAAGGAAAGTGAAAGCTAATGGAAAAGAGAAGCTAATGTACAAGAATTAAAACTAATCTACTTTGCATGAATGTAAATCTACACTACTAACATAAGAAGAGAAGAAGCATATAAATAAAAGAGAATTAACATTGCATAAAAGAAAGAAAAATTACATGAAATAAAATGGCTAAGTAGCCATGGAAAAAGAAGAGAGAAAAGCTTTGATTTATTTCCTAAGCTAAAAACTAAGTAAGAGAGACTAAGAGAGAGGAGGGTTACATGAAACATAAGGGGATTTTAAACATGTGTTAAACCCTAATTCATATTTTTGGGGAATGCCCAAAATACCCTCTTAGGAAGTGTGGAGGCCACGTAATCATTAGCTTCAAATAATCCTCATTTAAGGGTACATGAAGCCATTAATTCCATAAGCATGTGCATTAGCCTCTAATTTGTACATTAAGGTAGGTGGGTAGGTGGGGTCCTCCATTATCTTCACTTTGAATTATTTCCATCTTCATTTGTTCCCTTCACTCTTGACCAGGCATATATCATCATGTAACCATTTGTAAAATTCACCCAATTTCCTACAAAACAACATAGAAAATTCCAAGTAAATTTTCACAATTTAATAAATGCATAAAAATGACCATTTTGCCCCTATATGAATATGAATATGTGACCATTTCAAATAATTTGAATTTTGGTTTAAACAAGTTAAAATACCCAATATGATCATTTATTTAATTTAAATAGATTAAATATGGTGGTAAAAATATGCACATTTACGTGCACATCTTCGTCCTCGAATAAAGAAAAACTAAGATAAATACGTTTTCGTGGGGAGCACGATTGCATTAAGCGTATGCAACAAGCCGTTAAACCTCTGGGTGTCCCCAGTAGGACAAGTGTTGTCTCGTGAGGGTTTTCAGCGGATACTACCCACAAAATCCAAATGCAGAATGAAAGTATTTACACAATGCAAGATTTATTTACAAGGAGATGAATGCAAGTTTTTGAAAATATTTACAATGAATGATTTATTTTTAAATTGACACAAATAAGTTAAATATAGGTTTTGGTTATTATCTTGAAAATTTAAGTCATTTTACTTATCAAAATTTCCAATAAAAATCAAGTTATCAAAGCAAATAGTCTATAGTTTAACTCGTTGTTTCGGTTGATTATGTAGTGTAACTATGAAATGGATTCTTATTGATTATCAAAGTTCATCAAAGTGGTATTTTTCATTTCTTTTCAATAACAAGTCAAATCAAATAAGTTAAAACAGTGCTTGGATTTCAATTGCTTACTCTCTCCTTTTTTTTCTTTTGAAAATTTTGTTGATATTAACAATACTTACATATGCCTAACTCAGATAAATTGAGGCCAGATATATTACCCATGCACTGCCTTGCGGACTAATGTGAGGGGAATACAGAGCGTGGCGAGTGAACACACAAGTGTGAACACCTATTGACTGTAGACGTTATTAAAAATAATTTTTATAAATTTACACGAGATCAGAAAGTATATCGTCAAAAAGTAAATGAAACGGTCTTCCTAAGACCGATTCATTTGTCTCGTCAAGTATGGGAGACACGGCTTAAGTTCGGAAAACCAAACCATAAATGATTTCAAAGTTGAATGTTGATTTGGGAAAACGAATGTCGTTTTATTAAAAATCTTACGAGTTGTTTCCTTTTCGATGATTTTTGGGGTCGATAAAACAATTGATTCAAATTCACGTTCATTTTCACCAATTTGAAATTTGAGCTTATCATTTAAAACTTCTTCAAAATTATTGATTTCAAAATCAAAGTGGTGATTTAAATCTTCCCCATCGGAATTTAACAATTCGTCATCCAAAAGTCCAAAAAATTCGTGTTCATTAAATTCGTCTTCCTTTGTTGGATTATCAACAACTTCATTGCGTATCTCAAGTTCAAAATCCAAAGTTTTTGTATTCAAATTTTCGAAATCGAGAAAAGGAAGATCACATTTTAAATTTGGTTCCACACCCTCAAAAGAATTGAAATCCAACTCAATTACCGTGTTTTCAACAACTTCATTAAGATTATTATTTTCAATTTCAAAAGTTGTTATTTGAAAATCGTCAATTTGGGTAAAAGATGTATTATTACTTAACTTGTCACACGTTGGGATTTGATTTTGTTTCTCACGTTGTTTCATATATGTTTCAAACAACGAATCCGTGTGATCATCGTAAATTTCATTCATTTGTTCAACAAAATCCAATTTATAATTATTAACATGAGGATTTTCACTTTGAAATTGTTGAGAACAAAGATTTTCAATCGTAACGTGGTTAAGATTATTCCCATTGCCAAATTCGTTTGAAAAGTTGTTTCTATTTTCATTTTGAGTTTGAAATTCATTTTGGAGTTCGAAATTGAATTGGCATGGGTTATAATCGAAATCGTTTGAATTTTGAATTGAATTCAAATTTTGAAATCCTTGACTCGAGTTGTTACACAAATATGAATTACACAAATCAGTTATCATTTGATTTTGTTGTGTAGAGATTTCAAGTAGAGATGAAATGCTATTTTCGAGATTCGAGGGTTGGTCATCGTTTTGAAAACTTTGTTGTTCAAAATTCGAATCGTTTGAACAATAGTTGTTGTTAAAATATCCATACGAATTTGGTGTGAAATTATATGGATTATATTGATTATATTAATTTTCACGACTATCGTAGAATTCATGTAAGTAGGGAAACTCGGACATTTTCAAGAATGTTTTTGTTTTTTTTTGTAAAGGAAAAATATTTACAAATAAAATTTATTTTTCAAAAGGGAAATTGATTTTTGTTTTGTTTTTTGGGTTTTCAATTTTTTATTTGTTTTTGAGAAGGTTTTAATTTTTTTTGGATTTTGGTTTTTTCTAAATTTCTTTGGAATTTTTTAAAATTTCAAACAAAATGATTTAAAAATTTCAAAGGAAAAGGAATATATACAATTTTTTTTTGTTTTGGATTTTGATTTTTTTTTCTTTTCAATATGCATGAACTAATGCAACTAAATGAATTCAAGGTTTAATTACAAATGATTTATCCTAAGTTAACCCAAAATTGTATGATTACAAATTGTATTAAATCAACAAGATAGTTCTCAGCCAGGTAACGGGCAGGAGTTATCGGTGCACCACGAATCACCGTAGCAATGCAGCCGAAGGTTTAAGTACCTTTAGAGGAACAACCACTATAATATTTATGAATCACCATAATATTTATAAATGGTCATTACCCTGCCGTAGCCTAGACACCAAGAAATTAAATTGTTCAAAGAAGACAACTTGTCAATATACAATTAAAAGTTATCGATGTCTAATCGTTATTATTAATCAAAATCTAGGATGAAATGCAAAGCAGAAAATAAACGTGTATTAACAATGCAACTACAAATGATTTTTTTTTTGTTTTTTTTTTGAATTTTTTTTTAAATATATATATGCATATGCAAGCAATCAACAATGCAACTAAAATAAAAACAAGAGATATATACAATGCAAGGCAAATAAAAACAATAGATATATCAAGCAAGTATTTTTTTTCCTTTTTATAAAGCAAAGCGAAGCAATTATTTTTGGGCAACAGTTGAGCGAAGCAAGCAACTTTTCCAATCTGCTTTGGCAACCTGAAATTTAAAACAAGATATATACAATTGTTTTTTTTTATTTTTATTTTTGAAAAGGAAACTTAAAAGTGAGGTTTTACTTAAAAAAATCTTTTTTTTAAATATCAAAGAAGAAGCTAAAATAAATGAAAATCAACACAATTGAAATCAAATGAAACCAAGCAAAACAAATGAGACCACAAACTTGTTTATATATTTTTTTAGGAATTTTATTAAATGAGCCAAACAAAATACTTATCAATAAAACAAAAATTAAAACAAAAGACTCAATTCAAAATAGAACAAATTGATTTCACCAAAACAAACTAAAAGTGAAAAAAAACTAAACTAAAACAAAACTACTAAGTAAAATCAAAAGTATAATTAACAAGCCCGGCCCAACTAAAAGAAATAAAAAAACTCTATAACCACTTCTTAAATTTCCAATTCCCACCTTCTCACATTCTCAATCAAACGAAATTAAACAATTTTCAAACTCATCATATTTCCAAATTCTTGAACAAATTTTCACATCCAGATCGATTCACGATTGGAAGTTTGGGTTTCGAAGTGTGGGAAAAAGTTGCAATGTCAGGTGATGGCGCGAGGTTGCTCTAATTCGATGATTGGATGGCGGTGAGGATCGCTGTGGTTCAATTTGGGGATTGGTAGACGGTCTTTGCGATTGGAGATGATAGGAATATTGTTGCGGTGATGAGGACAAGGAGGAGCACCAGTTTCGAGGATGACACTGTGGTTCGAGCTTGATTTGGGTGGTTTGCGATATGATTATTGATAGCGGCTACTGTAGGTTGGAGACGGAAGTGATTTGGTAAGTGTTTAATGCAGTTTTTTTTATAATCTTGTTGATTTTGGCAGTGGAAATTTGTATTAAAGGCAGTATACGTGTAGGCAAGTTCTGATGGTTTTGGAGATGGTAGAGGTGACAGTGGGCAGCAAGGAGGTGGTAGGCACTGTGGTTGTTTTAGTATGATGGTGATGATTGGTTAGAAGTTGCTGTCAGGTGATCAGGTGGTAAGGAAATGGTGAATTAATGGTCACAGTTTGTAGTGATATGTGAATGGAGTTGTGGTGGAGTGTTTGGTTGTCTTGTTGACAGGGAGATGCAGCAGTAAGGCAGGGGTATGTTGATGGAATGATGGTCTCAGGTGGTAGCAGAGGGACGGGAATGCAAGAACGGTTGGTATGTGATGTTGGCTACACTGTGCTTTGTGGTGAGGAGTATGGCGGTAGGTATGTGTTTGATGAGGCAAGCAGGGGGTTGATGAGTGTTGAATGTGGTATTATTGACAAGTTGAGCGTTATTCAAGTGGAGTTTGCGTGTGGGTTAGTGGATGGAATTTTTGGTTCGTGAGTGGATTTCGTGATCGAGGCTGTTCAATGGAGGTGAATAAGGCCTGAGTTGGTTCGACGATGGACGCAGCGATTTGGGAGGAAGTGCAATGGTGTTGTAGTGATTTTGGCCTTGTTGTTGTTAGCTGAAATGGTGATGGGTGGTAAGGCTGTGTTAGTGGTTGTAGTTAGACAGTTAGCAGTTGTGTAAGTGTAGGTCAGACAGGTGGGAAATAAGGTAGAGGCAATATGGTTGATGGAATGTTTGGAGTTTTTGATGTGTTTTGTGTCTGAGGTGATGGAAGTTTGGATGAAGTTGAAGTGAAATTGGTGATCGATTGGAGTGGAGTGGAGTTGCAGTGGTGGTCTTGGTTTGCGTGATGTCTGGAAGCTCTGTTGAGAGAGTTGCAAGTTGGTTACTGGTTTGTTTGAAGCCTTGAAGTGTGGATGGTAGTTGTGGTGATTGCTTGTGACTGTGTTCCTGCTGTTGTCTGAACTGTGATTTTGCACAGTTTGTATGATGTATTTCAGAAATGATGGTCAGGGGATGTATTTCAGAAATGATGGAATATGCAGGTGGTTGTTGGAAGCAGGAGATGAGCAGTTGGTTGGCGGGGGGTTTTGCGATAACTGTTAATGAAGTTGATGCTAGATGATTGAGTAGGCTGTTGTGATATGAAGTCACTGATGGTTTCTGTCTGTGGTGAATTGCTGGTGCAGAGAGACTGTGATGGTAGGGGTGGTTTGTAGCTGGATTGTTTAGGATGTTGGGTGATGAAGCAGTTGTATTGTAGAGGTTGGGTTGTCGAAAGTGTGAAGATGATGTAAATTTGATGACAGTAGAGGCAATTGTAAGAAGACAGGGAAGGAGAATTTGTGAAGGAGAACAAACTTGCAAATTGTAAATGTAAATCAAAAGAAATGTAATGTAAATGGGGGAATGAAAATTGTTAAACAGTGAATGTGATGAATTTTTTTATCGAAATGTGATTTTTTTTTTATAGTAATGCAAACACAATTGAAATTAGAAAACAACAAACACACAGTCAAAACGAAAACAATAATCAAACAACAAACACACACACAATTTTTTTTTAAATGCAACACAAAAAAACGAAAACACACAAAAATCAAACAACAAATAATTCGAAGAATAGAAAATTAAATCAAACTAATTCCCCGGCAACGGCGCCAAAAACTTGTTCGTCGACGAAAATTCTATCGGTTTAGAAAACCGTCAAACGAATTTAGATTAAAATTATAACCGCAAGCGCACGGCGTACACTTGTAGTACGTTGCGAATACGGGTCGATCCGTAGGGAATTGATGATTTTAAAATTCTATTCAATCAAATTAACCAAAGTTGAAGAGAAAGTTAAGCTAGAGAATTAGAGAATTGGCTAACTCACTAAAAGAAAGGAAATGCAAATATAAGAGTTAAATGACAATTTAGAGAATAAATCCACTCTCTAGATCATGTAGTTCAACACATATGAAATCATAATCTCTCTTTTATGGTCATTAGTGCTTTAATTGTTGTGCTTATCATAAATATGGCATATTTGTGCTATTGATTAACCAACATAAGCCATCAAACTTTAACACACCCCTTAAATCACTTACCAACTTTCATGAAACTTGACAATGAAAATGAAATCTATTTTAAGTATGGCCTATTAACTATTGATTAGAAATATAGACCATCCAATTTTAATTTCAAATCACTTTCTTATGCCATAATCATATTTTGATGAAGAGGCATTTGTGTTAGTGATTGTTTAAGCATAGCCTATTTGGTGTCAACAATATAGGTTATCAAATTCAAAGCAAGAACAACAAATAAAACACTTCATTGATCATCATTAAGCACAAAAAGAGAGCATGAATTAACAAATAGTTGAAGCTACATAATTAGAGAGCTTCATTACCCCTAAATTGAAGGGGTTTAGCCTCTCATATTTGTCATATGATTAACAAATGTAGCTAGCAACATGAAAGCAAAAAGAAAGGAAAGTGAAAGCTAATGGAAAAGAGAAGCTAATGTACAAGAATTAAAACTAATCTACTTTGCATGAATGTAAATCTACACTACTAACATAAGAATAGAAGAAGCATGTAAATAAAAGAGAATTAACATTGCATAAAAGAAAGAAAAATTACATGAAATAAAATGGCTAAGTAGCCATGGAAAAAGAAGAGAGAAAAGCTTTGATTTATTTCCTAAGCTAAAAACTAAGTAATAGAGACTAAGAGAGAGGAGGGTTACATGAAACATAAGGGGATTTTATACATGTGTTAAACCCTAATTCATATTTTTGGGGAATGCCCAAAATACCCTCTTAGGAAGTGTGGAGGCCAAGTAATCATTTGCTTCAAATAATCCTTATTTAAGTGTACATGAAGCCATTAATTCCATAAGCATGTGCATTAATCTCTAATTTATACATTAAGGTAGGTGGGTAGGTGGGGTCCTCCATTATCTTCACTTTGAATTATTTCCATCTTCATTTGTTCTCTTCACTCTTGTGGATGCATATATCATCATGTAACCACTTGTAAAATTCACCAAATTTCCTACAAAACAATATAGAAAATTCCAAGTAAATTTTCACAATTTAATAAATGCATAAAAATGACCATTTTGCCCCTATATGAAGATGAATATGTGACAATTTCAAATAATTTGAATTTTGGTTTAAACAAGTTAAAATAGCCAATATGATCATTTATTTAATTTAAATAGATTAAATATGGTGGTAAAAATATGCACATTTACGTGCACATCAACCTACTACGTACATCATTACTCAATTCCCCATTCTTTTTCTTCTTCTCTAATGGCATTCAATGACAACGCTCCTTTCTTCTTCCCATCAACAAGTAATGGCTCCACAAATTGCATATCTTGCATCCCTGCTTTAGGTCAATTATGCCTATTGATAGAGGCTATATACGATACCTTCATAACAATTTATGATATGCTAAATCTAGAGGCACTTCCAAATCCTTTGTAACGGCCAGCCTTTTCGACCATCGGGTTTGACGCCTGAACCGACGTCAACATCTTGAGAACCCAAAAAGGTGATTCGTTGGGTTAAGATAAAACATAAATACAAATATAACTAATAATTCTTAAAGTCTCACAATGGAAAGAAATAAAATATAATACAAAAAAATCATAATCATGTCACCATAACATATCTGTCTATCAAATACATATGTCTGTATGATACAAATCAACCCAAACCATACATACAGTAAAATCATGATTATAATACTTATTTACATCAAATACGATATACAGAAATGAATCCATGTCTTTAATACCATCTCATCTCCAAATTCCATCAACTTGGATATATAAATAAAAGGAAAAAATGGGATTAGATCAGACATAAGTATGGTGAGTGAGGCATACTTTACTCTACATATACTACAAAAATAATACTATAACATGATATGAGTCTAACGCTCGATCACCTCATGTCATGCTAGGCACATCGTACCTAGTCATTATATACTTCGAGTCATATCGCATCATCTTTGTGTGGACTCACTTCCCTGGACCAACCTCATGCCCTATAGGGTTGTCAGTTTTCCATCGTCACATAAATCGCATATAGGACTTACTTCCTTGAGCCAACCTCATGCCCTATAGGGTCCTTTATTGTCCTTGTACTAATTGGACTCACACCCTGGACCTCCCGTAGCCTATAGCGTCTCTTAACATCCACCTCCTTCACAATGGTCCATCAAAGCACTATAAAGGGCAATACAATACCTGGACTACCTACTTGTATCACAGGTCTATATCTGTATCTGTATCTGTATCTTGGGTTGCCTACTTGCACCACAGGCTTGTTCACGTTCATGTCCATTGTCACATCACTTTACACATTACAACGACATACTCAACCATTTCAAACAATGATCAAACATCACACGCTTTCACTCGAAATCATAACGCCATCACTTGCTACATCAACAGCCGCCAAATGTTTTCAAAAACAAAAGAAAAAAGACTCGAATCGGTAGAAGTTATTTTAAAAAGGCCCGATCGAGTCCGAGTTCAACCTGGCCCGAGGCCATCGGTGGACCGGTTTCACTAACTGGTGTACCGAAGTACACAAAAATTCTAGAATTTCTAGATCACGATTTTCAGTTTTTCCATCACGTCGTTTCGCCTCCAGTCGCTTATACTACACCATTGGTCATTTGAGAATGTCTCTGGCACCTATCCCTATGTTTCTAGGTCTGATTTTACACTGCATTTCATCAAATTTGTGATATATCCATTAATTTGCCATAGTTAAGTAAAACCAGTTTCAGGTTTACTATTTACATCAAATTCCCTTCCAAATCCCATTTAAATCCGAATTTAATTATTTATAAATAATTATAACTATTATAGCCCGCATATCATATTTATATAATCAAAATTGCATTATACGAAGAGGAAAGCATGAATCACACACCAAATTCACCATTTTATACCTAATCTCTACTATCCAGCCTGCTACTCCTTCGTGCTTCATAGTTTCATCCCCAAGTTGATGTAGATGTATAACCTTCCTTGCTAGTTTCACGATGTTGCTGGTTTCATGCAATTTCGTTGAGTTCTGAGGGAGATATGAAGATTTTAGTTTGTTTGGTAATGAGGAAGAACGAGAAAGAGTGGTCGGTTTTTGGAAAACTGAAAGTATGTGAATTGGTTTTAAGTGGAAGAAGGGAAAAGTAACCATTCGCTCTGTTTCCAATTCAAACTTGGCATCCAAATTAACTTAATACCGTTTCGACCACAATTTCTTCATACAGACTCCAAACAAGACAAAATAAAGTACCGCGTAGGATAAAAAAAGAGACGGTTGCATTAGCACCAGTTTTGTCAAATTCCAAAGTTTTAAAAACAACCGTTTTGCCCCATCCTTATTTTTATTTTATTTGATTAATGCATTAAATTTACTTATTTTCATGCTATTATATTATTAATATTTAATTAAAAATTTACCAATTTTTCGAGGTATTATATTCTCCTCTCCACCATGTTTGTTTCCAACAACCTGTGCTAGATTTAGGGAAGAACATTCGCTCCCTTTTTCGATTTGGAGTCTACCTCAGTTGTTTCCACCACTTTCCGGTTGTTCTTTCAATTCACCGCCTTTTCCTACCCTTCCTCTTCTTTTCCCTGATTTTCTTCCACTTGTCCCTCCACAACTTTAGCTTCCATAATAACATTAATCTATAGAAGAAATGAAAAGAGATTTGACGATATAGAAGAATTGAAGAGAGAAATTTCATATCTAGAAAGATGAAATTTCTTGGTGTTTTTCCCTTAAGAATGTGGCCATTATGGAATCGGACATTTAAAAGATGTAAAATATTACTCCCACTCATCTAAACTTGTTTTTTTTTATAAATTCTTGTATAATCAATTTTTATTTGTCTAGGGTTTACTACATTTTTCTATGATTTTCTTTCATTGACCATGAAATGTTCATAAACAATACACAATTTTTCATAAAATGCATGAGTACCCCTAATATTTTGGAGATCACAAAAATGTGCGGTAATTAATAGTTATTCCCTCTAAAGTTTATTTGATTGTTTTGAATTTTCACTATTAAGATATGTTTGTACATAATTATGGATTAGATATTTACTTATTTATGGTGTTGAAAATAGACTATCTAAAATTGAGGGGATCATATCAAATTATATTGTCATGCACCAGTGAAAGGAATTATTTGCTGCAATATTATTTAATTAAAATAAAACTACTAGATAATTAATTATAGTTAATTATTTTTTATTCAAATTCAATTTAACGAGAGAATCAACTGCATGTTATTTCTTTTTAATGCTAATCAATTAGATTATACTTCTATTACAATACAACTTTTGATTTATTGATGAATCAAAAATGCTTTTTAGTTTTACTTAAATACATGTTTTTCAAAGATAAGCTTTATTAAATCATGTTGTATTGTTTGTATTCATATTATTTACATATTTTTTAACAAAATAGGATAATGTCAAGCAGTTGGGTTATTAAAGCTGGAAAATGCATAGTTGAGAAGTCAGGTTTATTTGACAACTTAATATGGCGAGAGCGATGTGATGAGTACTTATGAATAAAAAATTATTAGTTTACAATTTAATGTGCTTCAAGCGCATCTTGAATTCTTTTTATATTAATTCCATGTCTATGAAATACCTACAAAATTGTTCATTATGTTTCATAATACCTTTAAAGTTGCACTAGGTCACAATTACATATATTTATTACTTAGAATATTACAAATATTCCTCAAATAAACACTTAGAACTAATAAAAAACAAGGAATCGCTGTCAAGTCCTTGGAATTGAAAGATGATGTAAGAAAAGTCCCTCCCGAATAAGTTATGAAAATTAGGTCCCTATTTTTAGATTTTGGCTAATTTATACCGCTTTTACCCCTTAAAAGAATGCTAAGTCGATTTTCTAAAAGAGGATAGTTTGGTAAAAAAAATAACAAAATATGGACCTAATTTACATGTGTTTATGAGCAGAGACTTTTTGTGTATGAGCTTTGAAAATAGGGACCTTTGGTCCAAAATCCCTAAAATAAACTAAATTCTTCTTCCACTTTAATTTTAGCAAAAGTACTAAATACATTAAAAATTTAATCAATTCAATCAAATTATCAATGAGTTAGAATCATGAGAGGATGCTTTAAATAATCCCGCGATTGTCATATGTAGCTCTTAAAGATGTTGTTATTAGAATATTATGGTAAAATTATTTTTAGTAGATCATTGTTTGAAACTTTGCCAAAAAGCGATGAGTGGTGGCAATGTTATATGTTGAGTTTCCCAGTTAAGTTCTAATGTTCTGATGGAAAAACTACACGCTAATATCAGTTTGCAAATTTATGCTTTGTTGTTCACTAATTAATATTTGAATGGTGAAATCAATTATAGTATTAGAACGAGTAATTTTTAAATGGATCTTAACTAAATTACAATGTACTAGGCAGAACAAAAACTTGATTTTAGCAAAATACGTATAAAATGTCTATTTTTGGTTTGGTTTTTGAAATAAGAATTAACTCTAGAATCAATATGCAGTCGTATTCAATTCCAATGAAATCAAACTAGAGAGATAAAAGTAAAATTTAATTGGAATTAGTTATAATTAGTTTGAACCCAAATTTAAAACTGTAAATAAATTTTTCATAATTACTCCTAACAATGAATACATGTGTGTTCTAATGTGGTCCAAATTTTTTGTTGATTAATATTGAAATTTTTATACAAAATTAAATAGTATTAGCATCAATAATTTTCTACAAATTGAAGTAAGTTTAGTGTCATTATTTCACATTTTAAATTATAATAAATATATTCATCATTTTAAATTCAAGTTGGAACTAAATAAAATTAATTCCCGTTAGTTACTACTTATAGCTCTTTAATTTATTTCTACTCTGAATTAGAGTCATACCAAATAACGTTATCATGCAAGCGATAAAATGAATTAATTGCTAACAATGCGATCTAGAAATTAATTGATGTTCTTTGTAATGTAATGCTTTCTTGTGTTACAGGTGTGGTTCTGTCAGTATTGACTGCATCTTTAGATGTAATTGGTTATTCTTTACATGGGATCAAATTGGTTATTGGACAGTAAAAATTGTGATAGGCGTGCCTAACACTATTCCTATGATAGGATGTTCTTTGGTAAAGTTAGTAGTTGTCGTATAAGTCGTTGTCTTCAAACATATTCGTTATACATTGTATGCGTTGAATTTTTTTAAGTTTTTTTAAATTAAACTTTTGTTAGTTGGGTTTAAGAAAAAACCAATTCAAAAACAATCATGTTTAAAGTATAAGTCGCACCTTCATATAACTAACAAGATAAGAAAAAATCTAAAAGCTTAAGATCAATAAACTATTTGAACTTGCAGTACTTGCTAATGAATTATCAATCATCAATTGCAATTTAAAATTTTAATTTGGGCCTTTTGCAATTTCCCACAAAAGAAAGGCATTGGTATGGATCTGGCCATTGAATGGGTGCTTTGCCGAGAAACATGTGGGCTTACAAGGCTTCACCAGGGTGGTACCAAATCATCCGTTCGATTAATCGCGATGATAGATCAGCGAACGATTTTGATCGATCTTCCCTCTCAAATGTCCAGGTTAGCCATTAAAAAATTTCTTCCTCGTAAGATCAGTCTTTTGCGATCACTACTTCATCTCAAAGTGATAAAGGTATGCATTTTCTGTCTATTTCATTTTATGCGATTCTCTATGTTGTTCTATATTGTGATTATTTTTCTTCTTTTTAATTGATTGCCATCGTTTTATACTTTTTCCCCGCCGTTCCAGCCCTTGTCTCTATTTCTATACTTGGGGATCTTACACATATTGTCAACGCTTCTTTATAAATATATTCTAATCAAAAACGATACGGATATCTTACATAGTGCTTGTGTGATCAATACACGTATTGTAACAGAGGAAAATAAAATAGGTACACGCGCCTGCAGCAACCCTAAGTCAAAACTCTAATCTTTATTATTGGTAGCTTTAAAAGTACTTATTTCTTCCAGGTCAAGCTATTCTTTATGTTTCCTAGAATGTCATGCGTTATTGTCAACACATTTAAAATTGGATTTTGGAATGTCAAACTTCTACGCATGAACAAACATGCTGGTGACTGATACCTATAATTGACTTGAACCCTATTATTCCAAATTAAATAACATGATTTGCTTGAAATTAAAATAATACAAGACCTATCATTGTATTCAGTCCAAATCTAAATACAAGGATTTCTGTTCTTAGTATCTTACATTACGACAACATTTTTACATATAAGAACTAGTTTTATTATTGTTTGGACTATTTATATCATGCCTGAAAAGTCAAAGAATAAAAAACTGATATATAAAATTCCATACAAACTTATATAATGAATAAAAGAATTACTCCAGAGCGTTTGACTTTGATCGATATATAAAAACAAGACTTGTATTTTCTATCCACATATTTAGATGAACCTGGCCTACTTTTCATTTCCAACATTATTTTTCTTAAACAATATTTTTTATCCACACATTTACTTGCACTAACAAGGCATTTGCTAGTAAGATGTGCTTGTTCCTTATAAATCATAACAACCCAAAATATTAGATAAAATGTTTTTGATCAATAACTTAATTAAGCTTCTATGGTGGATCATCCACTGTTATATATTTTTAGATGGCAATCCAATTTACCTTAACTTTGTTTAAATCAGTGAAGGTTATTTGCTATTTAAAAATGTTTTAAACACTGATGTAAACTCTGGCCCTTTATGAGTGATACATGAATTCTATTTTGTCAATATCTGTTGTACCAATAAAGCTATATGGCTTGGACTTTATTCATTTTTTTTTTCTCATAAGAATTGACAAACGCTAAGAATCTGTTCACATGTTCCGATAAACTAAATGACTGCTTCTTCCTTTTATCTGTTCTTTTTTTGTTTTTGTTCTGACAACCAGTAATTTTGGATTCTCAAAGTAACATTTTTGCAATGATTACATTGACATACACACATGCTAATATTGTTAAGGGACTTACTTCTTCGTCTCTTCGCCATTTCTTTTACGGGTTGCTCGTGTTACTCTTCTTGGTGTGCTCGCTCTCTGCTACTATCTCTGTTCTCTGCTGTGTGATTTCTAGGGTTTTGGCGATGAATTTGGGGGTTTTCTCGTTTCGTGGTGATTTTGTGCGTTGCTGCCCCTCCTTCGCTAGCATCGCTTCTGCTCTGCTGAAGGTGGCGGCGCCGCCTTTGTCGGTTTGTTTTGCTAGTGATTGTTCGATTCAGATCTCTGTTTTCTCTCTCACGGCGTTCGCGTCCCTCGCGCGCTTCAGGTTTCTGGTGGTGGATGATCTTTTCATGGAATTGTCCCCTACCTATTCGAATGAATTTGGGAGCGATGGGTCGCGACCGGAGGTCTTTGCGACGCAAGGTTTCTCGTCTGCTTCCTCGTCCCTGTCTGCGATCTGTGGTAATCGGGATTTCATCACCCGTTTTTCACCACGACTTGTTTTCGGGGAGGCTTTGACAGGTCAGGTTGAGCTTTTGCCTGATGTTTGCTTTGGTTCGTTTGGATCTGGCACTGATTGCTCTTGTGCCTCATCCTTGGTCAGTGGCTCCTCCTTGGGTGGCGATCGAGATTTCACCACTCGATTCGCTCCCAGTCTGACTTTTTCTGGATCTGTTTTGGCTGCTTGTTCGTTCGAGACCCCTATTGTCTTTGGTTCTTTTGCCGCGGTCGAGGTCGCGGGTGTTTGTAGGGAGGAGGATTTGATCACCTGCCTCCCTCCTCCCAGTGAGCAGTTGGCTTCAGTGGTTGGTGATGTCTCTGGTTTTGCTGGCATTCCTTTTTTGCCTTTGTTGGTTTTTCCTTCGCTCTTAGGCGTTGCTTTGCCTTATGCTGTGGAACCCGTTGCTGTTGCGGGGACGGGGTGTGGCTGGTCTTCGCCCCTTGGCCATGAGGTGAGTATTGCCCATCGTTGGCAGGTATGCTTCTCGTCCTACTGCACCTTTGCCTTTGGTTCCTTTGGCTTGCCTGATGATTTCTGGTTTTGGTCCGTTGCGACTTTTTCTGTTTGTCTGAGCCATGACGCACGCTTGTGCGTGCTCCCTATCACTGTCGTTTCATTTATGAAATGTGCAGTGTTAGGTCCCTTCTGTGGTGTTTGTTTCGTTTGGGCTATTTTGGCTGCTTCTCGTTGCGGTTTGCAGGTGTATATCTCTGTGATATCTCACCTATGCTTTTTTGGGGGTTCCCCGTCCAGCGTGCTGTTTGGGTTTACTCTGTCGGTTTTCTGGCTTGGGGGCTTTACTGTGTGTCATGACGAGGCCGCTTCTGTGTCGTCATTGACTGTTTTTTCTTTTTGCTTCGATTTGGTGTCCGCTATCTTTGGTTATCCTCGGAGGTCCCACCAGATGTGGAGCGTATTGTCCGGGGTTTTTCCCAGCTCTATGCGTATAGTGGCCGTCCTCGACCACTATATGGATAGTCCGGGATGTTGCTATTACTCTTCTCTCCGCTCTATGTCTTCGGTTGGAACCGATCAGCGACTCTTACCACTTTTGCGGGGCTGTTTCATTAGTAACAGTCCGGCTCCGGTAAGGCTCCCACAGCAATTGGGGAAGCAGCTTGCTTGCTCTCCCTCACATGTTTTATCTCTGTCCCCGGTGGTGTCTTCTGGTGTCGTCCTTCCGTTGCTTCCATCCTCCTCTTCTCCTTTATCCGCGGCCTTTTCTGAGGTTTCAGTTGCTGTTCGCTCTTCTCCTATCTGTTCTTTATTTTCCGCGGTATATTTTAGGTCCTTTGGATTGCGTTCGGTTCGCTTCCCTTGTTTCACTAGCACGCCGATTGAGCTTCCGGATAGCCGGGATCCGCCTCCTGTTCTTTGCTCATCGGAGTGTTCTTCCCCTTCGTCTTCGTGCTCTTTATCCATCTCCATCCCTCTTATGAGTAGGGAGGAAATTGCGCTCCTTAATGAGCGTCTTGATTGCTTAACTAGGAACTCCTCTCCCTCGTTTTCGCGGTCGCGGTCTATTCCTTCGACGTCGTCGTTGAGGGAAAACGCTGCTGAGGAGTCTCTAGAGACTATTCTCCAGCCCGCTGCCCTTCCTCCTCGTTCGACTCGACGCTCCTCGCGTAGAGTCCCGTCTACTCCTCGCACCATCCGCACACGCTCTATAGCGGCGTCCGAGCAGATCGATCGATCTTCTCGATCTTCGTTGTATCTTATTTGAGTCCTTCTGTCTTCTCTGCCTGCTGTCCGCTTGTACCCTTTGTCATCCTCGTTTTCCTTTTCTTCCTAATGGCTAACATTCTCTTCTGGAATGTTCGTGGCATTGGCAACGAAGCGTCTTTGGCTAGACTAAAACGCATTGTCAGAAAACACTCTGTTGGCTTGATTGCTCTTATGGAACCTCTCATTTCCCCAGAAGGTATTTCTTCTGTCATCTGTTCCTTAGGATTTGGTGGCGGGTCCGCCAACATCACGGGAAAGATCTGGATCTTATGGTCCAAATCCTTTTCGGTTACCCCCGTTTTTGATTCCCCTCAGCTCCTTTCCTTGTCCTGTTCGTCTCCTTCTTTTCCTTCAGCCTTCTTATTCTCGGCGGTCTACGCCAGTTGCGATCGGTCGATTAGATTAGACCTTTGGTCCGCCCTTCTGGGCCTTGGGTCTACGTGGATTGCTCCCTCTGTGATCGGCGGAGATTTTAATATCGTCGCCTGCCAAGCAGAGAAACGGGGCGGGGCGTTCGTCAACCGTTCTGCAGTGGAGGATTTCAATTCCTTCATTGCCAGCTCTGGCCTCTCCGAGCTTCCTTTTACGGGTTCTGCTTTTACTTGGTCTAACAACCAAGAGGGTCCGAACCGTATCCTTTCCAGACTCGACCGTGTCTTTGGGTCGGAGGATTGGTTTCGCCTTCCCTTCTCATTCTCCATCGCTCACCTTCACCGCTCCTTCTCTGATCATGCTCCTATGCTTGTTCGGTGCTCTCCGTTCTCCCTTTCGGGTCCTTCTTCCTTTCGGTTCCAGAGCATGTGGATCTCTCATCATTCCTTTCTTAAGGAGGTGGAAGATTCATGGATCACCCCGATTGCAGCCCCTCCCTGTGCTGTTTTCAGCCGTAAACTTAAGCGTCTCAAGGAGAGCCTTAAGGTCTGGAACCGTCTCGTCTTTAAGAACATTTTTGATCGCGTTAGAATGGCTGAAGAGTCTCTAATCTTAGCCGAATCGTTGCTTGACGATGATCCGTCTCCGGCAAACAAGGAGGCTTGGACGCTTGCGCAAATCATTTTTTCTTCGGAACTTCGTATCGAAAATGACTTCCTTCGTCAAAAGGCTAGGATCAAGTGGGTAGTCGAAGGCGATACGAACTCCAAATTCTTCCATTCTTCTATTCGTAAGAAGAATAACCTTCTTACGATTCGTGAGATTTTGAGGCCTGACCTTTCTACTGCTTCCTCTCCTGAGGAAGTAAAAGATACCATTCTGGCCCACTTTCAATCCTTTCTTGGTTCTGAGTCAGTTGCGGTCTCTGATCCGGCTCTTTTAGCCTTCATCCCTAGTGTCATCTCCTCGTCGGATAGTGCCCTTCTTTCCGATCTGCCAACCGCTGAAGAAATCCGGAACTGTGTCTTTGCCTTAAGCAAGGACAGCGCTTGTGGACCGGATGGTTTCAACGGCAGCTTTTATCGGTGCTCCTGGCCTATTATTCAGGCTGATTTTTGTCTTGCTATTCAGTCCTTCTTCTCTGGGGAATCCCTTCCTACCGGATGGACCTCCACCAACCTTATTCTCATTCCTAAGTGCGATAGTCCTAGATCGTGCGGGGATTTCAGGCCGATCAGTCTGTGCAACTTTTCTAACAAAGTCATCTCCAAGATCCTAGCCTCTCGCTTGGCCATTTTCCTTGACCGTATCATCTCTCCCTCGCAAGCAGGTTTTGTCAAAGGTCGTTTGATCACCGACAACGTCCTTCTCGTCCAGGAACTTATTTCCCAAATTGATCGGAAAGTTAGGGGCTCTAATATTGTCTTCAAACTGGACATGGCCAAGGCCTATGATCGCATGTCTTGGTTCTTCGTCATCAAGGTTTTACGGGCCTTCGGTTTTTCGGAATTCCTTATTGACCTGGTTTGGAGGCTCATCTCAAACTGTTGGTTTTCTGTGCTCATAAACGGATCGGCCAATGGTTACTTCAGGGCGGGAAGAGGGCTTCGCCAAGGAGATCCTCTTTCGCCCCCCCTTTTTGTGATCGCGGCGGAGGCTTTGATTCGCGGTCTCCATTCCTTGACTATTTATGGGCAAGTTCAACGCTTCGGTATTTCGAGGGGTTGCCCCCTTATTTCTTCTTTATCCTTTGCAGATGACATTGTCATTTTTTCTAACGGCAGTCGCTCCTCCGTTCGGCGACTCCTAAGTTTTCTGCATCAATATGAGAGGTCCTCTGGCCAACTCGTTAACCCTTCCAAAAGTTGCTTCGTCCATGCAAAAGACTTGTCACCGTCTCGTGCTGCCTGGATTGAGTCCGTCTCGGGTTTCAAAGAGGCATCTCTCCCTCTCCCCTATCTTGGTATTGTCCTATATCGTGGTAGGAAGCTCAATGCCTATTTCGATTCGTTGGTAGACAAAGTCAGGGGTAAGATTTTACGTTGGAATGCGTCTCTCCTATCCCAGGCAGGCAGACTGGTTCTTATCAAGTCTGTTCTTGATTCGATGGGAACTCATATTTTCGCTGCTATGTCCCCTACCTCTTCCTTCTTCCGGGCATATAAGTCTTTGGCCTCGGCTTTCTTTTGGGGGTCAAAGGAAGATGCTCGTCGACACCATTGGGTGTCATGGGAAGCGATTTGTCGCCCCAAAATCGAGGGTGGTCTCGGTCTTCGTAATCCCAAGGATCTTTGTGTGGCTTTTGCTTGTAAGTTGTGGCTGAGGTTCGGTGCGAATGATTCTTTATGGGCATCTTTCCTCCACGCGAAATACTGAAGGCTTGCTATCTCTAATTTCTCAGGATCGCCGTCTTATGCTAGCGAAACCCGGAAGCACATGCAGTCGGTGAAAGCGTTTTCCGACTCTCATGGAGGTTCTTCTGGCTGGGATGGCGCGCCTTTTTCCATCCTGAAAGCGTGGTCATCTTGTAGAACTCCGAGTCCCAGTAGCCCGGTGTTCTCTTTCATTTGGGACTCTCGTATTCCGTCGAAAATTTCTATTCTGATGTGGCGTATCATGCACGATGGTTTGCCACTCGACGTTAACCTTCAACTTATTGGCATCCCTTTTGTTTCGCGTTGTCGCTGTTGTGCCAACGGGGCAACGGAATCTTTAAACCATTTGTTTTTTGATAGTGTCTCGGCTAGATCTTGCTGGAATTATTTCGGCAACCTATTGGGTGAAAGACGAATGGCCAGATCTCCTTTTGACCTCCTGATTTCCTGGTGGTCTGGGCTGTCTGGGAAATCTCTCCGCTCGTCCGTTTTCCGTTTGATTCCTTGCCTTATCTGCTGGCACCTTTGGTGCGCTCGGAATAAAGCTATCTTCGAGAATTCTCCTATGGATCCCCCTTCCATTATTAGGCGTGTTAGGAATGACGTTTTCCTGGCATTTCGTGGTAGACCATTCAGGGGAATTTTGAGCCATCGGTCTAGGAGATTGGTGGGTCTCTTGTCTATATCTTGTGGCCTGGCCTATGCTCGTCAGGGAGTTGGCTGATTTCTTGTCTTGGGTGTTGGTTTTCTCCCAACGTCCCCGTCCCCCCCCCCCTTTTGTTTGGTTTTAATGTGTTTGCTAGTTTTGTAGTACAGGTTGATTCGGCTTGTTTTGTTCTTACGGGTTTCTTTGTCTGACCGCTTCTGGTTCTGTGCTACCGCTTAGGTGGCGGCTCCTGCCTCCTTTCTTTGTTACTGTCTTGGTTGTTGGGTTGGTTGAGGGTTACCTGACTCCTCTTATCCGCATTGACTTCTTCTTAAAGCGCATGATTATTGTTTGGGTTTGCCTTTGTTCGATGAGGTTTTCGTCTTTGTTGGTGAGACGTCGTTATCCCTTTTTTTCATCTTTTCTCGGATTTTCCTTGAGGTCTCGTCTCTGTCACTGAGGTTTGGTTTGAAGGTCTGGCCTGCTCTTCTGAGCTCAGGCGGGTTGGTGGGTTGTTTGTTGGTGGTTGTTTCTGGTCATCCCTGGCTAGCTGTATTTATTCTCTGCTGGTTTTTCCTTTTGTTGATTTTTGTACTGTAGTTCGGTTTTTACTGTCTGGGAGGTATATGGTTTTCATATGCTTCGCCTATTTTTTGTGAGCCACCGGAGAAAGGCGTTTTTTCTCCCTTCATATTTATTTATATTCTTTTTGAAAAAAAAAAAAAAATATTGTTAAGGGACACCTTAACAAACAAACCATTGCAATAAAATCAGTATTCGCTATCATTTTTTAATTATACATTGATGTGGAACTAATCTAAATCCGTCTTCTTCTTCTTTTGACAAAATGTGAGGCAATATTCAAGATTTCAATGCACGCAATGGTAGATGGACCCAAAAAACTCCTTTGGAGAAAAGAGAAGCACTTAATACAAAAAGGAGATGGCAGGTTCCAATTCCAACCACAAAATCTAAGGGAATCCCTTTTGGGTTGAGTGGTGCCCAATAGCAATGAATATATACAGTTTAGCTGCATCTAGGGTAGAGTATCATCCTACTGGGGACCTATGCCCTGTTGTATGTGAAATGCTGAAACAGTACAAGGCGGGATACACTAGTACACTGTTTTAGATTTGGATCCTCTCATTTTTGAAAACGTGTCATCCCATTTCTGTACTAAACTTATCCCCCTCTTTCAGTCACACTCTGCCGTTCACTCTTGTTTCCACTGGCTGAGCCATGTTCACTCTATACAGATATTTTCTAATTTATACATGGTTGTAAAAAAGTGCATGTTTGGTTA
Source organism: Allium fistulosum (assembly GCA_030737815.1). Lineage (NCBI taxonomy): Eukaryota > Viridiplantae > Streptophyta > Magnoliopsida > Asparagales > Amaryllidaceae > Allium > Allium fistulosum. The sequence continues at coordinate 1,045,837,485 of CM060906.1, forward strand.
TTACACTAACGTGCACTTTTCATCAGTTCAAAACACATACTACGCAACTCAATAACCTTGCTTGTATATCATTTCACTGTACCTTTTTTTTTACAATGGATAAACTATTTTTATCAGCTCACACATGCATCATATTGGTGCCTTTGACTTGGGCACATTAGATTCTTTAATGATTTAACCCCACACATCATCCATTTTTTATATCACAACTAGTTCTCTTTCCTCTCATATCATATCATATTTTCTATAAATACACAAAAATGGAGTAAATCTCTCATAAAAAGAATACAAAGAGATCTTTCCTTTTTGGCCTTTTTTTGGTAGCAGAGTCCTGCTGATTCTCTTTCAAGATTTTGTTGCAGTACATCTCTGCTTCATACATCCACACCCAATATTTAATATCATATCAGCGCTATGATATCACATTGAAAAGAAGAAGAAAAATAAAAAGAAAAGTTTGCACTTTTATGTACATTGTGGTGCACATATAGTCACATGGCTACTCTTCTACCTATGTATTTATAGTGACGCTTCCATCTCTCTTTTTATCCTATTTGCTTTCCATTAGATTTTGTTCTCTTTCAAAGCTTTAATGGAGTTTGTCCACTTTTGCACCAAACTCAATTTTCTTGTTCTACTTCTTGCTTTATGTTCACCTTGTAATTTTATACAATCACCCATGGATTTTGGACCATTAAACTTCTTACAAGCCACAACCAAAACTTCTACAGATTTTGGTAAAATTATCACAAGACCCCCATCTTTAGTTCTAAGACCAAAAAGCCCAGAAGAAATCTCTCTTCTTTTAAGCTATGTTTCTTCATCATCAATCAGCAAACTAACAGTTGCTGCAAGAGGAAATGGGCATTCAATACATGGCCAAGCTCAGGCATTAAATGGCATTGTAGTTGAAATGGATGCTCTTCCTTCTTCTATAAAAATTCATAAGGGTAACGGACCGTACTCTTATGCAGATATTAGTGGAGGTGCACTGTGGATTGAACTTCTGGAAGAAAGTTTGAAACTAGGACTTGCTCCGAGGTCATGGACCGATTATTTGTACCTTACTATTGGTGGCACTTTGTCCAACGCTGGCATTAGTGGTCAGTCTTTCAAATATGGCCCTCAGATTAGCAATGTTCTTCAATTGGATGTTGTTACAGGTATTAAAAAAAGCTCAAAAATCTTATGTATTTTCTTGTTCAGTTGATATAATTGTGGCTTTTAATGTTTGAACAGGCAATGGTGATCTTGTTACCTGTTCTCCAACAAAGAATTCAGAGCTCTTTAATGCTGTTTTGGGTGGGTTAGGTCAGTTTGGTATAATAACAAGAGCAAGAATCATACTTCAAGAGGCTCCTAAAATGGTAATAACATAAAAATAACCTTTACATTAACATGACAAGAGATTTGTATCTGCTAAAGTGCTCTTGATTTTGATACATTAACAAAGAACTAATTATTGTGTCTTTATATTAACAGGTGAAGTGGGTAAGAGCCTTCTACGAAGATTTTGATACATTCACAAAGGACCAAGAGCTACTGATCTCAATGCCAGAAATGATAGATTATGTAGAAGGATTCATCGTATTAAATGAGCAATCTATTCATAGTTCCTCCATTGCTTTTCCTTCTCATCTCAGTTTCTTTCCTAAGCTCCAAAATAATAGTTCTGAAGTTTACTACTGCATTGAGTTTGCAGTTCATGACTATCAGCACAAAGAAATCAACATTGATCAGGTAAGCAATTGAAAGCACAAACTGTTTTCTTACTGAATGATCTATGAATTCAAAAAAATTGCCTGTTAATTTTCAGGTTTTGGATGGAATTTTGAAGATGATGAGTTACATGCCATCTCTAATTTACAGTGTGGATGCATCATATTATGATTTTCTGAATAGAGTGACAATGGAGGAAATTGGTTTGAAAAAGAAAGGATTATGGGATGTGCCACACCCTTGGTTAAATTTATTTGTGCCAAAATCAGGCATAAATAACTTCAAAGACTTGTTATTGAAGAATATTCCGCCTCAAGAATTTGTAGGACCTGTCCTTATTTACCCCCTTCTAAAAGACAAGTAAGTAATCAACCCTTTTACTTATGGGATGCTTTTTGTATATTTGTATTTGATTTCGGGACATTAAGAATATATATCAGATTTTATGTATCTAGCCAGCTATAGAGTAGTTGCAAAAGTGTACTTTTTGAAGTAACGACAAAACGATTAGGTCCTAGTAATGTAGGTAGTGCCCTCTGTTAGGCTGGCATGTTTGGCTTTATATTGCAATAAAGGGAACAGTTTGTCCATCAAAAATAATGTCTATGCTTTCTTTTTGGCTATCATATCACCTCTTATATGGAATATGTAATGTTTACTATAATTGTAGGGAAATTTTAAAATATTCTTTTGAGTGTAGTGTCCAAAACAATTACGTTTTCCAGATTTGCAAAATTTACAGTGATGCTAAACAAAGCAGAAGAGGTCTTCTTTCCTCAAATTTTGCTTATTTCATCTCATCCTTTCATTAATTAAAATGAATTAATTTTAGTAAGATATGTAATATGTGGGGATATAAAAAGTAATGCTCTTTTAAGGGTACGTGTCTTTAAATTTTTGCAACGTAGAGCACCTACAACAGATTCAACTATAATATTCAGGGATTATTTTCTTTAGTTTGATAACATCCAAATATCATGCATGCCTATTAACTAGAATATCGAGCTGTTGGAGATTCTCTTAGACACCGCATTTAATCTATGTTTCCAAGTATTTAAGATAAGTTGCATGGTTTTTTACAGATGGAATTCAAATTCATCGGCAGTGCTACCGGAATCGGACTCAGGAGACCAAGTCATATATGTGGTAGGCATTCTTCGATCCGCTGTTCCAAATTCGTGTGTAAACAACTGTTTGGAAAACGTGCTTCGTAGTCACAGACACATAGCAGAAACTGCCAGCCAGCCCCACATTGGTGCAAAGCAGTATTTGCCCCACCATTCTTCTACGACCCAATGGCAAGCCCACTTCGGGCTGAAGTGGGACCGGATCGTGGGCCTTAAAGCCCGGTTTGACCCGCTATGCATCCTTGCACCAGGACAGGGAATTTTTCCTAGGACTAGCTATTCTCTTAAAACTTACTATCAATAATAGTATTGTAACAAGACTTGGCCTTGGATTATTGGTAGTGTGATCATACAAATGTATTGGTGGATGAGATTTCTGGCTTTCTTTTGTACAGGGAGAGATAATCTCTTAAGAGGCTTTAAAATGTTTAGTTAAGTTCTTTGCCTTGTTAACTGGGTTCTACTGTGTTGGGCAAAAAGTATGGAAGGAAGATATTTTCTGAGTTACTTGCTTAGGTGATTACATTATTAGCAGTGGTTAGTTTGTTACTTCTCCTGCTGTTATGGTTACGTGTATTAACACAAAAATACCAAACAAATGTAACATATGATGTTTGAGTATAATTTATTTTTATCAATACATTTTAGACGTCAAATTATGTCAACAATGTTAAAGATTCAAGAACAACCCCACTTTTGTAACAACCACTGCTAACAATGTAATCACCTAAGCAATTTCTCAATGCAAGCTAAATAAAAAAAAGCAATGATTAAATTCAGTTTTTCATTCCACAAATTAAATCAAAAAATACAAAAGTATTCAATCTGTTACCGCCTAGCTTACTGTTTGTGCATTGTATTGATCACATCACATACATAAAATACATTTTGAGTTGAGCTTTTGTGCTCATGCCTTCTACAATAAATATACAAAGAATGAGTGAAAGATTGAATAAAGAAGATAACTATAAATACAAAGCAATCCCATGCTTCTGTCGTTCTGGAATGTGACACAACGGATGATATAAAAAGCTGGATCATTTTCAGATGTCCTGCAAATTTAACAAGCGACGGAAGGATATAAACATTAAAAAATTATCAATACAAGTAAAACTAGTTAAATACAATAGAATGAACATATAGATTACCAAAATATACGTGTGCAAGTTCAGTCAATCGTTTCTAGTAAGCAATAAGAAGAGCTCCTCATCTGTTATCGACCCTAGCTCCATGGCTCTTTCTATCCCAGTTAGACCTCCACCATCTCTTACTGATGTACGTGCACCTCTGCATGATAAAATAAATAATCAAACTATTTCATTTTGCACACAAAGCATTTCTGTTAAATATTGTCCAACCACTCCTTTTCCGAAGAAAAAAAGTCAAATATTTCAGAGTTTTTCTTCTCTTTTCCCCCATCTTTTCCATCCAGATGCCAGAGGCAGATGTATACAGAGATTAGAATGGTCTACGGGCATTCCTAAACTTTAAAATTTTATGAAGGATCGGATATTTCATTGCAATTTGACCATCCGGTCCTAAACATTAGATTTTTTATAAAGTACGCAACATTTCCTAAAACTGAAATGGATTTCTGAATACCTCTTAAGGAGGTACTTAGCAAGTGCATTATTCTTCTTTAGAATGCAGTGATGAAGTGGTGTTCTTCCATGATAATCTTGTCTATCGATATCCGCACTGAATTGTAGCAGCAACTCCATCATTACAGGGTCTCCAACATGACATGCTAAATGCAACAGTGTACAACCTTGCATACAACTATCTGGTTCACTTGAATCTTTAAACTTCGTGCAAAATGCAATATCTTTCGAATTTGGGTCGTCTTCTAGGTGATTTACATCACTGCACACCTCTTCGTATTTTGTGTTTGCATCTACATCCGATGCTACTATGAGATGATATGTTGCTTGCACATTATCAGTCTTTACTGCTTCCCATGCACGGAGAACAGGAGGAGGGAGATCAGATTGAGGTGGTTCTTTCACAATAAGCATTTTCTCTGCGTACTAAAATGTAAAAGGGAAATTATGAGATACTATGTAGTTTACTTGCTATGATAATATAGTTTGGCTACCCTACAAACTGGAAAGGAAACTTGTAAGCTTTCCAATTATATTTTATGCAAGGTTGGCTATTTAACGCAGGACGACTTTTTCCTGATTATAATAACAAAATGGTCGAGTTGATATATATATATATATATATATATATATATATATATATATATATATGGTAACCAAACACCGTTAGAAAATAAAAGTCATGTCAAGTAAAAAACAGAAAAACCTTCAAATGGATGTACGTTTCCTTCTTCGCAATGGTGTCTCTAGGACCAGGCTTTTTGGACAACAATCCAGTCTCACTGCACATTGGTTATTACAATTAGTTGAGGTAAGGTAAATAACTATCCAAATAAATCAGTTCATTTTTTTTAACTGAAGTCCACTAACAAAAATATCCAAATAAATCAGTTCATAAATGCAATACCTTCCTCCTTGCAGCAGAATCAATCCTTCCCACACTGAATTACAGTAGGAATTACCAAGGGCCCGAAATAAATCGATCATGGTGGGCTCCCAAACTTTGACATCCAATGTTAATGATCTCACCTATAATATAATTGAGTTAGAAAAAAGGTATTATAGCAACACCTGCATTTCACCGCATTGGCAACTTACAAAGAATTTCCACAAAATTAGTCTGACTCTGAAACTAAATGTTCTAATTATAAGAATACGTATGTTCTCTTCCATTAAAGGATCGTTTCTTTCAACAGCTAGTTTAACAAGGTTAGCTAAAGCTACTGACAACGTATTTTGATATACAAAATTGTCTCAAAAGGCGAACCTTAGAAATATGAACACCAAGGTTCCTGTGTACGCCAGAGCACTCGATACATACAAGGATCCCAAGATTAAGGGAAGCCCAATCAGGTTCTGGAGCACCACATTCAGCACAAATATCATTTCCAGGAATACCCCTCAATTCTATAGCAACATTATCATGTCCTTGACTAGTGTCTTCTACGGAAGTTTCATAACCAATTGCTTTAGGAAAGCTTTTTCCCTCTATATATATTCTTCCTGAAGAACCCTGATAATTAACAAGCAAACTGCAAATGAGAGTGAGTTTGTGACTGTCTTAAAGATTAGTTAATAAAAGCGAAGAATGTTAAGACACTAAGATTATGGTTAACTATCAAAAGGAGAGAATAAATCAAAAGAGAAGAGGACCTGATTTACAAAAGGAGAATTGATAAGTGATGCAATTACACCTGTAATCTTGTCAACCCACTCCCTTCGATCCATAGCAGTTTCAGCCTAACAGAGATATGTGGGTTTAGCTAAGTTTATTTGCATGGATATGTAGTACAAGCTCTTTTGACATATTTGTTATTTACCTGCAGTGTTAATGTTTTTGATGGTGATATTATTCTGAAGCAAAACCTCAAATCTGATTGCTCTGCATCAATTTTTATTGTTGAAGTGCGAAGATCGACAGTATGGCAGCCTATGTCATCTTCATCCTGAAATAATAATCTTATATGAGAAGTAACAGTCTATTGCAAAATGAAAACAAAATTGGGTATGGTACATAAGCTTGGAAATAGTTGAGCGTTGTATGTTGTATAAAATGAATAATTACAGGAAAAGCTAAATGAAAATAACTCGTATGTTCCTTCTATTTTAGCACTTCATTGTAAAAATTATATAGAAAAGAATTGAATTATAAACAAAAGAGAATAAAATCCTTAGGGCAGAAGATTCTTGCTCTAACATTTGTATCTTGGCAGTTGTCTACAACTACTACAATATATTTAACACAAACATTTCAAAATTCATCATATTATTACCAAATCATCCTAGATGGTCAGTCATCATAGATGGATGGGAATTGTTGAAAGTTGAGCAAAAAAGCATTAGTAAGACTACGTTGAAACCATGGACTATTACAAGTCTGTACACACCGACTAAAAGGAAATAAAATTGATACTAAACTAAAATAATATGTGAATGGGATAAAATGCATACAGGTTGTTTACTCGGTTTACTATTCCATTTGGTTCTGTAGTAATATAAAGTTCCATAACTGTCCAGTACAAAGAATCTCCTTTTCCAGTCTCCTCTCAAGCTTGAAGAAAGTTTTAGAAGATAGCCTTGTTTAATAGTTTTAACCTGAAAGATGATTGCCAGAAGTAGATGTTACGAAGAATCACAAAACAGTACCTCTCCATTAGCATATTATAAAACACAGATAAAGTGAAAACTGGAACTCAAAAAGTAAGAATACAAATAAAAACAAAAGGTAATGGTACCTCTCCATTAGCAGTTGACTGCATAATTGCTTCTATGTTTTTATATGAATTAACACCAACAATGTGGATACCGTCCCCACTAGTAGAAGCTTCTGTGTTACTCAAAGATCTTAAACTTGCTAGTTCAGCTTGTGTTCTAAATTCCTGAATTCTCTTTACAAGCTTGTCTTGCTCAGCATTAGCCATTTCTTTTGATTGTTGTGCATATGTCAGCACCTTTGAATGTAAAATTAATTACGATTTTAACTAATAAGTTGTCAAAATCACATGCAACTGTCAAATCACCTGGTGAACGAATGGTTCCATTTGGCTCAACAACTCATATCCCTGTACCAGAAAAAGAACAAAGCAGTAAATAACTTTGAAGTAGCCAGTAAAACAGATATGGAAACAACTTTGAAGTAGGCGGTAAAACAGATATGGAAACAGGTATTTGACACATACCTGCTTAAAGTATCTCATGTGAGCATCCATTGTTGCACTTATAGACTCCAAGAATTCATACTTTTTCTTTGCATCCACATTTGCAAGAGCAGTTACCTGAAATCATTAATGAAATGCAAACAATGTAGCAGTAAGTCCACTAGATAATAAAGAGAAAATGGTTGCAATTTGCAAATGACACATACTAGATTGAATCGGCATTTTTCAAATTCGGACTTTGAGTTGTGTAGCTCCTGAAAATGGAAAGAGGTTTGAAGATCATTAACCTTACCAAAATGATAAACAACATACATATACATATATGCATGCATGCATATGCACATGTATTATGATACACAGAGGACTTACTTCTTCTAGTTCAAAAACAATTTCCGGTCGAGTGCCTTTTTTAAGTGACATAAACTTCTCACGGGCCTAAAGCACAAACACAACAAATCAACATTATTTAATAATTCGGATTTGAGCAATAAATGTCAAAAATCAGTTATTCAATGAATCAGATTAATTCACATCTTGAAAGAATATTGAGCTCTATACTTAGCAACTTAAATATTAATTAGTAAAACATTACAGGCTACTTCAACCAGGGGGAAAATACACATGAGTATTAGAGAATAACTTGATAAGATGATACCTGGTCATATCCCTGTGAAGCTTTGTCAAAACGTCGACGACATTCCTAAATATTCATACAACATTGTAAGCCAATGGGATAAACATGTAGATTTACATTTTGTAGTTAGTGGATAATACTCTTGAGTAAGAATCATGCAACTGCACGCTCAATACCATAGGAAACACATTTTTCTATTGAGTTGTACTGAAGCTTGATATAATCTCAGTTTTCTCGTAATAAAGAACTGTGGCTTCACTTTATAGCTTTGACAGCCGAACTGGTCGCTTAGGGTCATATGGATTACTGAAATAATAATTTTGGATAACACAGTTTTTGTTATACCACTGGTTTACAAGAAATTTGGACTTTCTTATTGCTTATGATACCACACTGCTGTTTGAGTATTGGCACGGTATCATGCTAATAATGAGAATTTTATGAATCCATAACTATAACGCAACCCATATTAAGGTTACAAAAACTTGCAAACAACTAACATTTTTATAATGGTTCAACAAACAGCAAATTATTATTATTATTTAGAATGTGTGCGCCATTTAATCATAGAAAAACTCAGAATTAATAGTTATTGCTGTCGTGTATATCTCAATAATTAGATCGTCTAATTAAGTTACTCGGTCTGTGGTTAAATCGAAGAAACATCAAAAGAGTTAGCCACGTAGTTCATGATGCATGTTATTTTTGAAAGATATTGCTACCTTTACATTCTGCATATCGTTACTCATAAACTGCATTAGACGATCACTAAGCATATGTTCCACCTGTAAAACATGTTAAAGGTAAAAGACATATAACCCAATGACAGAAAAGGGAACTGTTATCTGCACTCCATATTCTGTTCGCACCCTCTATTCCAATTGACGTCGAATGGAAAATATAGAACAAAATGGAGTACAGATAACATTCCATTAAGAAATAGAAATGTCTTGAAAAATGATACTTGTCTTTTGAACAATGATTTTGAAAGGTATATGCTGAACAAAGAAAACAAAAGAAACAGACAGAAAACTTACTTGAGATCGAAGAAGTTCTTTGTAGGTACTAATTTCCCTAAATGCAGTAGTAAACTTTGACATGACGGGTCCTGTACAACGACAAAATCTTAGCCGATTTATGAAGAGATAAGAACATTAGGTATCCTTTGCATGGAGGGAAAATATGTTGAAATCAATCACATGACTACAAATCGTTATTAATTATCAATAAACTTTTGTGGTTTGTACAATAGCCAACAGTGTCTACCGACATTAAAAAAAGAAACAAACAGGTGCATTTTAGGGAATCAAGATTAGCCCTAAACTATCTGCATCTGTATTAAATCAAACAAAATAGTAATTTCTAATATCGTTCGTAGAACCAGAGTTTTTCTACGCTCCACATTTACCAGTCAATTAACATATCCTCTATCTTGATGGGACACCAAAAACTACAGATAATTAGAATTATGAATATAATAATATGCAACTAGTTGAATGTAATGCAGTAAACGATAATTCTAAAACCTCCAATTGATACACTAATAGGATCATCTTGTCCAGCTCCAAATGCTTCCAAGTAATCAGTGAAAACAAGATCGCCTTCGTAAGCTTCATTAAGTGATGCCCTGCATGGGCAACAAATATTCATAAAATTAAGATACAACTACACAAATAAACAGAGAAGATAAATGGACACAGGCATAAAAATGTGTATCCACTCAAAAGTAAGACGGTTGTATCATAAACGGCTGCTTACAAACATTTAATTGTGTGTAAATATATTTTAAAAAGAAGACAACTTTAGTTCACCAAAAATGAGATAGAGCTTTGGTCAGCAGTAGCAAAATAATACAAGTCAAACACAAATGCATTTTACATAACTTTACCGACATGATTTAACAAATGATAATATTACTACATATGCACGGAACCTATGGTTTGCATGTCGGAATCTACAATAACGATTATTCAGATTCCAAAATTGTGTACTTACACAAATCTCTTGCATCCTTTCTGAAGTTTTTGACAGCGATCTTTCAACTCATCAGCTGTATGTTCCATAGAGTACATCTTCACGGTCAATAAGAAAATGAAATTTATCAAGAATATTTCAAGGAAATTATCAATTGAATCTACAGTTAAACTATTCAACGGTTCCATAGCAGTGAAAGTGCGGAAAGTTATAGCAGATACAACAAGGATATAGTAGAAAATAATGGACGACTCCAAAATAATTCATTAAAAAATACTTTTTTTTTCAATAGATATAAATAGAGGTTAAGTGTAAAAATTAACATTTAATTTGATATCAGAAGGCTACAAAATGATGTTAAATAGAATGGGCTATCGACCATGCATACATACATACATACATACATATATACATACGTATGTATATATATAATCATAATGTACCTTATCAAGAAAATCAACTCCTTCTACTTGGTGCTCTTATTATCTCCATTCCAATGGTCTAATTGATTTCTTTGGAAATTTAATAAGAGGTTTACAAATATTGATTTTTGATATTAAATAAGGATTTTGTCAAATAATGAGAATTTTAATTTAAACCTTATTGAAATCAATATTGATTTTGGAATTTAAATGACGATTTTGAAAAATAAGTGTTAACCCGCTTTTTAGCAAAACAGATTTCAACTGAACTTAAAAGAGTCAAACGAGAACAAAACAACTTGAAAAATTGTAGGCACACCTAAAATCACTAGAGAATTGAGATCAAGAAATTTGAAGTCAAAATTAACTAAGAAGAGACGTCAATACCGACCTCTCATGTAGGTACCGACTTCTCATATTAACTGCATTGGAGTTGCGACTTCTTGAAACACCTCCATATGGAATTATAAGAGTGCTGTAAAAATTACAAGTCATTCCGAACTAAAGGAAAAAGGCACCACCGACCTCTTAGGCAAAAAGGCTGATACTGGACTGTTTTGGAGAAAAGTAGATAACGACTTGTTTTGAACAACCAACGATCAATAGAAATAGCATATGACACTTCAAAATCATGTAGCATGAAGGTTGCAAGAGAGTTCATCCCAATTGGAGTAAACAACAGATGTCGGCACCGACATGAGAGGTCGGCACCGACATATGTGGTTTGCCCGGGTGAACTCGCGACTTCACCCACTCCTCTGGGCCGATCTCAGAACTTAGCTCCAACTCTCCTTCTGACCCAATATGACAGATACCTCTATAAATACAAATCATATAGCAACCAAAAGGGGATCTAGATTCTCTAATTGCGAAGGTTCTTTTACTTCTTCACCTCTGACCTCTCCTCCATTAAAATCACTTAGAAAATAATTATTTGCTGCTCTAGGACTTAGATCAGCAAATTCTTAGTATTAGTGACTTGGTAACAACCTAGAAACTTCATTGTAAATCTAAGATCCATAATATTGTAGTCAGATCTAAGAAAACTAGTTGTAATACAGAGACAGAACAACTAATAAAAGAGATTGAAGTGGACGTGGGTCGAAGATTATGTCGAACCACTATAAAAATTCTTGTGTGTTCTTTACTTTTCTACCGCTTTTCTGTTTATGTAATCTAAACATGTGCTTTCATCTTGATCCTGAGTGTTGATTCATTTTTTGAGTTAACAATAAGAATTTTATAGTAAAACCCCCTTGGAATCAATATTGATTGAGTTAGATAATTGTATTAAGTGATATGTTATGACATTAAGTGATAAATACCATACTTGGGTGTATAGCATATAAACGAACTAAAAAGATGATTGTTGCATCATTTAGCGAATAATAATGATGCCATGTGCATTGGAACGTGTTAAATCCTTTAGTGACACCGGTCAACGACAGATCGATAGGGATACTATCGTATATGTGAAACATGTTTAGATTCTGATAAATTGATCAATGGGTGTTATACAGATATTATACCGGATAGAGCTAGTATCCATCTTAGCTAGATTGACTAAGGTCGCACCCTGAGTGTAACATCCTTACCCCGATGTCATTAGTCCGACGATCTGTTGTACGGACATTGAGTGTTGTGGCTACATGATTTAGATGCGATGATGGATAGATGAGTGTGTTATCATGTAGGCTAGAGTAGACTAGTGAGGGTCATGTACATTATTGTAGATCGTGTAGATGCACCCACAATGTTGACGCACAAGTAATGATGGGCATCACTGGGTGTTCATTCTATTTTTGGTACATCCGAATAGTAGGTGATGTTGAACATCACTGGGTGTCGATTTAGTTTTGGATAGTTGATCAATTTATTATTGTTTGATCACTTGATTAAATGTGATCTTAATAACTTGTGATTAGAGAAAATCACGAATGAGTAGATTTGCGATTGTGATCACATTAAATAGAGACAGAGCGCTTGTGATATAGTTTATATATGACACCGACATGGGATTAGGTATTTGATACACCTTTATATGATGATGTATTGTTCTGTTCTATTCTTTGTTATTGTTTTGTATTTGAGTTTACTCACAGTTAGTTTCTAGCCTGATCCGGATTGTTATTTGTTTCAATAACCTTGAATCAGACTCAAGTTGTTTATTTTCAGAATGTACTATTATTATAAGATAAGATATCGGTTATGGGTTACGTTTTGAAGATGGAGACTAGCGTTGAGTTAGTGGTTCGCATCTTCGGTTTATGTGAGCCGACTTCATGTATTGTCAGTGCCTTAGTATGAAGTTTGGTGATGACAGTGGTGATGTGCATTATTTTTTAAAATTGGATACTTATGTGATAATATATAATTATACCACAAGTCTTAGATAGTATATAACATACAAGTCAATATATATTCAATGATTCAAACCACGCACTACGCGGGATTCAAACTTGTGATCTCATGGATCAAAATCAGAACGGCTAACCAATGGGACAGTGGTGTTGGACATTATTATGTGTCATTTTATTCAAAGTGTCGATGATATCAGACTAGTAGATGTACATGTATATTTTTGGACAATGTCGCCATGACTGGGCATTTGATGTGTATATGAGAGCGTGTGTGACTTTTTGATCACTCAGTTGTTATTGTTGAGTTTTTATTTATGTACTCTATCCATATATTATTCTACCTGGGAAATTCATGTATATTGCTTTGACAAGATACGTGGTTGATAATGATTCAGGTATTTGATTTTCATGTTTTCATGTTGACACAAGAAAGTATATACGAGAGATCACTCATATCTAGTCTTTTACTCCATGCTTTCGGACAATAACCTCCCTCTAATAGAATAGGTACTGGGTCGGGGCATTACATCAACTCTGAAACTAAAAACGTAGATCCACTTATAATGGGGACTTATGTCCTAAACTTTGGTTTATGCATGGTTCGGTCATTCGGGTTTAACAGAGAATTGAACAAAATAATTTTTTAATAGTGAAATTGTTGTAGCGGATGCTCAAAATAATAAATATTACTACTTTAAGCAAATCTATTATTTAAGAGAGTTAAGTTGTAAAAACATAGTGGTCAAATGAAGCTAAGCGCTTTAATTGAATACGTTCACACGAAAGAAGCGGATCATGTTATGACAAGTGATTGGCAAAACGAACTTAATTAATTTAAGATGCAAGCCTAAATTTTTTAATGACATCAAATTATGAAGTCTATTTTTTCTCCATTTCTCTTCATTTAACAAAGCAAACAAAATCAAAAGCATAAAAACAGGTTTTAACTGCATATAATTGAATGCATTCACATGAAAGAAGCGGACCATGTATGACAAGAGCCCAATGGAAAGAATTTAACTTATTTAAGTGCAATTCATAATGGCATCAAATATGAAGTCAATTTTTTCTCCATTTCTCCTCATTTAACCAGAAGTGAGCAATTATTGGTTTGAACCAAATAAACCAATCAAACCAATTGAATTTGATCGGTTTGGTTCAGTTTTGTACATTATTTGGTTTGGTTTGCGCATTTGAATTTATTTGGCTTTGTGGTCGGTTTCGGTTTTTAGCATGTCAAAACCAAACCAAACTAGGTAAACCGATTATAAAATTTATATTGTAAAGGATCATAACTATCAATATCAAAATATTTTTTACATTAATATCTTTCAATTCATGTTAATATTTTTAGAAGCAGTTAGTTTCTAGAAATTTAAGCATCATAATATATATACACACACACACACACACTTAATCAATTGTTTCAGCCTCATGTTATGTTAGCAACTGCACAACCTAGGTTATTCAGTCATCATCCAATCAAATCAAACTAATTATTTTCGATTTGGTTGGTTTCAATTTTGAAAAATATCGGTTTAGTTTGATTTGGTTTTTGTTTGTTGAACGGTTAATTTAGTTTTAATTTTTTTGTCGATTTTAAACTAAACCAACCAGTTGTTCACCCATACATCTAACAAAGCAAACAAAATAAAAAACATACAATACACTTATTATAATAGAAAGGTTCTTTGCTACGACAATTAATCCCGCAGTTATTGCACTACACCCCCGCATAATTCAATTAAAATGGTAAACCCCACTAATGTATGTTAACCCCTTATTACCATACTACCCTTTAGCTTCATAGTTAAATCTTCCTATATTATTCATTTTGTTCCTCCTTCCAGATTTATGCTTGAAAATTTTCTAAAAAATCAAAGATATAGTGTAACAGTTTTTATTTTCTCTCAAGGTTTTGAATTTAACTTAGATGACTAATCTACTTTATTTTTCAGGATTTTTGTGCTTTTCAAAACTCATTAAAGCTAAATTCCACATTATGTTATATTTATTTTGATATTTTGTTAAAATTTAATTTCTCAAAAATAATATATTTTGTTTATTCATTTAAATGCTTGAACTCGGGTTTTAATTTTGTTGAATCATGGTAATAATATGATGTTGGTTATAGATATATGTTTGAAAATTTGCATATCTTTGGTGATCAATAAGAAGACTATTAAACCTGAGCCTGAAACATGCACGCAAACATCATGCATGGTAGCTATACAGTCTCATGAATGAGTATTTGTGTCCAAAAAAATATTTTGTATTTACTAGGGTGAATTACAGGAATAACTGCGTTGTGAATAGAACTGCCCAAAGTTCTTTATCATGTTGCATAGCTAAGAATCATGACACCTGTGCGCACACACCAAAATGGAGTGTATTCATGAATCCATGATAATGTACTTTATCGGTTTATCCACATGTTTCATGATTGTGATTGCGTAACATATCATCACATCATGTGATATGTGTCCTTATAATGAAAGTCCAATGTTCTAACATTGGTGTTGAGGTTATATTAATAAGAAATTCAGCTGGTTCTTTTTTCCTAGTATATTAGGTAGAGTAGAAAATTAAACTCAAAAAATGCTAAATTTACCACAATTTTTGTGGTAAGTCGATACCACATAAAAAATGTGGATTATGTGGTGATTATGTAAATCCAACCGATAGACCCCACATGTTCTCTCTTTGTGTATTGTATTATCACAAAAGTTGTGTCAACTGTAGCATATTCAATTAAACTATATTGTCACATTATGTTTTATTGGTATGGTTGTTTTCTCATATTTCAATGTAAGTTCATTTTTCCCGCAGTAATTTCATTTGGAAATGAAATGAAACGAAGCATTGTGTGTGAGGAAATGAAACAATATGGACCAGTACATACCTCCGAGTTGTATCTTCATTGATGAGAAAATGAAACACTATGTATGACAAGTAATACTAGACATTTCTACGAGATTAAGTCTTCATTTTGCAATTCAATTGGTTAAATTGCTACAAATTTAACCGCCCTACTAACAAAAACATACTGGACCACATCATGGTTTAGTTGTAAGCAATGGTACAGAAAACTACTTTTCCCAACTACTTTTGCCTTTTACTCCTCCAATAAAATATCTGGACCTGTTTTTTTTTTAAACCTTTAGCTCTTACTACTTCTAAATTTAAACCAAACCCAAGTAATAGCTGTTTTCTGCTTTTAAGTCTAGCCAATTTTTAAAAATTAAATGCTTCCAAGTACAATAGACTTTGAAATGAAAACATGTTCAAAATGAACCTAACTATAAGCACATTCCGGGACACAGGGTGTGTTTGAGAACTTGTAAATTTACCTTGTTATTGACTTCTCTAACTTCTAATTTAAAAGTTCAAAGCACTCTCATTTTTCAAAATATGAAAAAATAGAGTGAAAAAACAAAATTTAGCTTTAATGATTTGTTGACAAAAATCTACTCAAGGAAAATACATCAATTTCTTGGGAAAATTCCTCGACAACAGGTAAACATATTACTAATAGAAGTTTGATGAGCAATAAATCTCCAATTAAAATCTGATATAGAACGAGATCATTCATTTCAACCTTAAGAAGAAAAGACAATGAAAAATTCAGATACCAAATGAGATTCAGCTCAAATCATTAACAATTTCCACATGAAAAAATAGTGGAAAGATGGATAAAAGTACCTGCTTTCTGAACATAGGCGAATCTTCTAAGTTTATGAAGGCAGCCATTTCTTCTTTTTGCAATGCGATTGATGGGTGCTCAGGAGATCGGATCCACCACAATGAAGAAAGATGGGGCGTTTTGGTCATTATATTTTGCGTATTATTTTTTTTCCTTTTTGTCTTTTTACAGTTTGACGCTGGTTACTTGATAATTGTTTTCAGTTCCGTTGTTCGCGTCGGTGTGGCTCATTCGTAACCGTTGGATCAACGGTGATGTAATCTGGACATTATATGCTTTACTACTTTTTTATAAAGGTAACATTGAATTAAGAACGAATTAGGCCGAAGAAAAAACTGATAACAATTTTAGTTTGAAGGACACAAGTTTTAAAATTTAGTCTGAAGAACGGAAAAATGATATATTCATATAACATTACACATCTATAATGCTATATTCATATAGCATTACATTCTCTCTGCCGAAGCGGATTCATCTCTTTCATCAAACTTCCCACCATATCCTCAAAAGAACTCAAGCAAAACCTACCCTAAACCTATGCACATCATGCATCTCTCACCCCCGTCTTTTGGGCTCCCCACTTATCTGCAGATCGGAAATAAGAAGAAACCGTATGACATCTGTCTCTTCAGATGTTGTATGCCCTCTTTCCTGCACTCCATTTCCATCCGTACCCATTCCTTCGTGCACTTGCGATGATGATCCATGTCCCGATGTCGAAAACGAAGGAGGAAGAGAGCAATCTCCACGCAGGTCTTAGAGGAGTATCACCAATTAAGATAAACTGAATGAGGAGAGACTCGAAAGAACGAGCTGTTCCGGTATTTTTTGGATTAGAAGGAACTTCCACCATGAAAACCAGTGCAATTCTGAGATTAATGCTTGACTTGTATTTTATGTTAGATTATCATTTTTTTATGTAGGGGGGCTTTTATTCGATTTCTTTGTCGTAGTTGTACAATAGTAGTTCGGAGAATAGAACATAGGTATCATATATTTTTTATTTTTTTCTACGTGGTTGCTCTGGTTTTTAGCAGAGGCAGCATGGTTAGCTGTGTTGAATTAGGAAACACGGCTGATTGTTTATGTATGTAGAAACTTATAGAATTGTGTTGTATACTAGGAAAGCCTCCTACCTGTTTATGCATGTTGAAAACTGTTTGGATGCAAAGAAAATAGGCCCAATTTGAAATAAATATATATATAATGCTATATGAATGTAGCATTATAGATGTGTGATGCTATATGAATATATCATCTTTTGTCCTTCAGACTAAATTTTAAAACTTGTGTCCCTCAACCTAAAATTGTTTTCAGGTTTTTCCTTCAGCCTAATTCCCAGTTGAATTAAATTAAGAGGAAAATAGCCGCAACAATGAATTTTTGAAAAAAAATTGGTTGATAATGCTAATTATAGTTAACATTATGCGTAATGTAAAATCGAATATAATGCTAATTATACCTAACATTGTGTTTAGTGTAAAAACTAAATATAATGCTAGTTAACCAGCATCTGTCATTCGGTTCAAAAATAAAACTTAATGTCCTTCTGTCTAATTTTTTTTCAAAAGTTTGTCATTCTCCATAATCCTCTTTAAAGGGTATTGTATATGAGTGGGTTTTTGATAGTGAGGGTCATCAAATTTGAGTGCATTTTTCGTTATGAGGTCACCGTGTATAGTGTAAAATATCCTTTTATTTTCGATGGGGTTTGTCTGAATATTTTAGCCCCCTCATATTCAAAAGTTGAGTCTTTTTAACAATGCCCTAAATTAAAGTGAAAAAATAGTATGCAGATTCGGTTGGAAATGAAGGGTGCGAAGGGTAAGGAACAAGAAGAGTAAGACCATATAAATCGTACCGTGGACAAACCATCGCCTTGAAAGAAAAATTCGATGTTATTATGGTATAATCGGTAATTGTCGTATACTCCCCAAGGTTAACACAACCATTTTTCAAACTTGTGCAGTTAATGTTAAAATTTGTAGATTGCAAAATTATTGCCCAAGAATTCGTAATGTATTTGTGTTATCCGGTATTTTCTCCAAATGGCATTTCGATAAAATTGGACTAGACGAAGGAATGGATGATACTCGAAGACGATCGAGCAAGTGAAAGAAGAAGGAGACAAAAATTTATCTAAGTCCATTGATGGATTGTTACCGATCCATCAAAAAGTCAATTTTGCTCCCCAAAATCAAGAAAAAATGAAGGCTCGAGACTATTAGAGAAAATACAAGGAGAGGGACCAAGAATGTAACGACCCGGAATTTCGGACACTTCATATTAAATATCTGAATTATTTAAATATTTGAATCTTAGATTAAATGTGATATAATTTATTTAATAACTTTGTTAACCCCCTTTTAAATCATAACTAATGATGGTAAACTTGTTTTAGAAAAATGTTTATAAAAATAAATACTTTGAAGAAATATCAATAATGTGACCGAAAATCGTCTAATGATAAACAACTTTTTTACTCATCAAAAGTTGTTTAAATTTTTTTTCCAACACTAAAACACTTAGCAAATCAATAATATGAAATAAAAATAGTTTTCCATTTATGGAAAAAAGTGTTGATGATGTCATGGGTGATGTCATGGGAAGATATTTTGTATGTAAGGGTAAAAGAGTAATTTGCTAAGAAGATGATGTGTAAAGTAAAATAAGCATGCAAGGCACATTAGAAGGTCTTGGCCGTGTAAAGGGGGGCTTAGGCATTTGTGTTTATTCAGTATCTCCTAAAGCTTGAAAATTAACAAAAAATCAAAAATTGGTGGAAGTGGAATAGCCCTAATCCACTTTGTTCTTCACTAATTTTTCTCTAATTAGTTCAAATCTCTTCCAAACTCCACCAAACTTTCACCAACACCTTAGAATACCTTAGGAAGCTTAGATCTAAAGTAGAAGGTGGAAAAAGAGAAGAGGATGGTGGGATTCCTCTTTGGGCCGTGAGCATGGAAGGTGGAGGGTAGGTGTAGCTTGGCTTGGATGTGCTAAAGGTTAGATCTTTAGGAGTTTGTAGATGGTAGGAAGTGATTCTTTGATTCTTATGTGTTTGGTCTTGTTGTAGGCTTGGATTTGGATGAGTTATCTCACTATCTTGTATGTATATATTGTGTGTACATATATGTGTGTGCAAATATAAAGTTAAAGTGGCATTAATTAAGTAAAGTTATAACTTTGGACCCCTTTTGCTTGTATAACATCACTCCTATTATCTTCAATAATATGTGGCATGGCCTAGACGTTGTGTTTAACTATTTGGTTGGCTTGTGTGTTGAATTGAAGTATTTTGTGTGTTTAACTGTTGTGACAAAGCGTAGCTTTGTGGACGAGACTTCGTCAGGGCCTCACAACCCGGAAATGGTCGAAATAGGAATGTTGCGGCAAGGTTATGAGGGTCGCGCCCTTTAGGGTATGTCATTTCCTTCTGGAAAGGGGTGGTGTCATGGTATTGGAGCCCAGATACTTACTCATGTGGACACACTTTATTTATTATGTGTGATGTTGTTACCGAGCGCTCGGATAAAGGTCCCAAAGGACCGGGGGATGGCATATTCGTGAGTTACCTAGTTACAGGGGTAACCCGGCCTTGTTGGTAGAGAGCAGTTTGTCTCTCGGAGCGTCCAACCAGAGGCGTTTCCTTCGTGGCATAGGAAGTTCCTTAGCCTGACCATTTGTTGGCAAATCCAATTTCCAATTCGAACCTTGTACGGTATTAGTTGTAGAACCTGCCATTTACTTATGGTGGCGCCCCACTGTTTAGATGGTAGCTATAGTAGGCATAGTTCGGAATGTCTATACTGGCTAAGATTAATATTATACTTTCGAAATGTTTTCTTCACTATGCACTAATAATAATAATCCAGTGATTTTGCGTAGTAAGCATATTTGACTATCATAAGGAGAAATCTCCTCCGATTCTGCGTTTGCATTGTGTGTATGTGCGGGAGGCCTTATGGTAGTTTCATTTTCCAAAAGCATTGCGGACTTCAATGTTTTAAATTCTTTTGCTGATTGTTTAAAGGTAGATAAACTGTTTTTGTTGCTCACACCAGTCCCACGACTGACTCGGAGTTTATTGTTCCTTTCCTAAACTCTGGGTGCTCAAAAATTTCCACACGAGCAGTCTAGAGTTGGATTTCTCAGATATTCAGGTTGAGTAGATTATCTGGAGCTAGTCAGTCATTGGACGACTGACCTTGTTTTCCGCTAGCTATGGATTGGAGCATTCTATTGGAGATATTCTATCCACTGCTGGTGTTATCTATTTTCTTTCCGCTGCTATTTCTTGTATCATATCTCTGATGTAGGTTGATATCTGTTGTATCATTCTGTTGTATCATATTGTATCAGATTTTGTATCTGTCATTGTATCAATGTAATATATATTGATATATTCTTTATTCCACTGTGTTGTTATACTTACTGTGTTATAAGCTCCGACGAATCGGATTTGAACGGTCGAATCTGCGGCATTCTACTATAATGTGAAGTACGGATGTCGATTTTCGAACGGGTAAAATCCGCTTCGTTACAACTTGGGATGATTTGATTTGGTTGTTCTCTATATATATTTTAGTGTATGGGACAGTAAAGAAATGGTTTGGCAAGTTATAGAAATTGTGAAGCTAAATTGTGAAAGTTAAAAGCGAAAAGGTCACTAAGAATGCACTTTGAAAATGTCTTATGTTTGGCGGTTTTCGAAGTTAACTTTGAGAGACATCCTAGGGACTTATTTGAATTTTTAATAAGTACTATAAGTGTACCTATTATTGGAAAGGAATTGGAGTTTAAAAGGATTTGGAACTGGTCAAACAAAATGGCTAAATTGGAGTATAAATGTCACTAAACGTTGTTTTTGGGAATTTTTATAAATAAATTGGAAGATATCCTTAAAGGTTTCTTTTGATGGTTTTTAAGTAACCTAAGGGTAGTACTTACTGTAAAAAATTTAAGTCTTAAAACATTTTTTAAAGTGGTGAAAACAGGTTGCAAAGTTCATGTTTGTCAACTTTGTTCTTGATTAAGGAGTTTTAACAACATTTATAAATGCTGTAGTAAGTTGCTTATGGTTTTAAGTGTCTAAAAATGATATTTAAATTTGGTATTTTCGCTAATCTTTTTAGGGATAATTTATAACATATTTTTTATTATTTTAAAGTTGGTTTGAAATTTGAATATATTTTTAATAGTTATTTAAGAATTTTGAAAGTAAAGGGGTTTTATAATGTAAAACATGCTTTTATTTAATTTCATCAAATTTTAAATTAGTTATTTTCAAGAAATATTTACTTGGATATTTAAAACCTATTTATATGTATTTTTAAAGTGTTTGTCCTATATATATATATGTTTGGAAAAAGTAAGTTAAGTGTCTTATAAAGGAATAAATAAAGTTTTGGATTATAACACTTATGTTATAATAAATGATTTTGAAAAGTTAATTAAGAGCATAATACCTTGTTTAATAAGTATAGATATACTTAGATCTTTAAAAGAATGTTTTTAAAGATAATGACAAGTATGGAATGCTTTTTGGTTTTGTTGTGACAATGTGTTAACAACATTCGTTTTTAAGCCTTTTTTATTATACTTATGAATGTAAATAGATCTTCTAAAATAATATTTTAAAGATAAGCATAAGTGAAATAGTTTTGGGTATGTAGTGACAATGTCTAAGTAACATTTGTCATAAATATGTTCAATTAGATATGTGAATGTAATTAGACCTTTTAAATGGATATTTCAAAGGTAGTAACAAGTATGAAATCTTTTGAAAAAAATATAAAGGTTTAAAGTAAGAAATCTTGTTAAAGATTTGTGAATATACTTATGCCATTTGGGATAAGTATATGAATACTTTCTAAGTATTGAAAAGGGTACAAAGGAATAGTGAAAAAGTGAATACATGTATATATCTTTTATAAAGGTATTACACACACACAGATATATATATATATATACACACACACACATACAAGTAGAAAATGGAAATTTTACTTAATAAAAAGAATTAATTAATTTATAAGCAGATTAGAAGTCGCTTATGTTGCTTAATCGTGCTTTGTGTAACTTGATCGTTCTTTGTGTGTTTACTCATTTATGGAAAGTATCTAGTCGTGTACTTAGCACTAAAAGTCGATGAAGTAGGCTTGTCTACCCGCAAGAGTTAAAAATGAAGTGTCTAAGCAAGGCTTTGATGCAACTAGTGCTCTAACTTACTTGGTTCCATCCTTGATCGAGGGATGGTGTAAGTTGAAAAGATCGAAAACGTGCTAAGTATACAAGACTTAGTTTCTATATATGATTATCTTAACTAGATGGTCAACGTGGACTATAGAACTTGACCGAAAATTCTTCGAATTAGTTTTGAAGAGACCGGGATCGGTAAGTGTTTTAGTTATCGAATACTACTTTAATATTGATATACAGGTTCTATATTTTGGAAGCGATTGTGAAGTGGAATGCTATATTGTTGAACTGTCTATCTTAAGGTTAAGTCCAATGAAGAAGCAACGTTAGCATTCCTCGGATGAATTATGCTGGGATCCTTGTGGAGATCCATGGACTATCGAGATGTTAGGATCCTTATGGAGGTTCAAGTTCTGTTCGAATGATGAAGAATTGTGTGAGAGATGCCGAACGTAGCCTCAAAATCAGAAATGACAAAAAAGGAGTAGGCGCATGGCCAGCGGGGTTTAGCTAACCCACAAGGTATCTCAACTCCAAATCTAGAGTATGCTTACGGATGTTGCACACGGGATTTGATGATATTCGGGATCATGTGTTCAGGCATGAACTAGCTATTTTTACTTTATTAGTATATTTTATTTAGAGATATACGACACTCGGAAGTAGTTTCCAACCCTTGTCAAGAGGCTGGCCCCAGTTGTTCCGGGGATGTCTTTAATAGAAAATTCATATGCGAACGTACTTAATGGTTTTGATTGTACCCTCAATATTATTGTGGTGTGATCAATGTAAGCATCACAAATATTTTCTGATTTATATTCTTTACCTTAGACATTATCTATCATACCATAATATGTACTTGTTAGATGGTTTGTCTCTTTTGAGGAGATAAACGTTACAATGGTCTCAAAAGATGTTGTCATATGCTGTACACATATTTCTTGAGTTTCGCACACCATACTTAAGTCTGACACATGATTTTTGTTTTCCCTAAATTCCTCATGTGCTCTTTCGAGCAGTCTAAGAAATGTAGGTTTTAGTTGGGTATTCTTAGAGCTCGAGAAGACGAGCTGGATATGTCACCTACCGTAGTATTCTTATTTACGTTGCATTCCTATTATATATGTATCAGCATTTGTGAGGACGGATTGTTATAACTGTCCAGGCTGATGATAGTATTTTGAATTGTAATTCTAAAATGTTGTGTATCTTAGGGTGACGGTTTTGTATCGGCTTTTGACATTATATATTATCGTTCCACTGTGAGATTCTGATATTGCATTCCTTCTTTCTTGATCTTTTTCGTTTTCTTTTTATTTTATTCTAGCAAGCTGTCTTTTCGGCACTTGGGTGCTCGGCACATGAATACTATGGATGTATTAGTGTCGATATTTAAGGGTCGAAAAGGCAGATCATTACATCTGGTATCAAAGCTGAAGGTTAAGTGAGAACCTTGGCTTTGGTTGGATATGACTCATTAAGAAATAGGACAATGGAATGTCGTAGTCGAGTTGAGTGCATTATACATATGAATGTTTATTTGTATTTGTTATAAACATATGCCTTAAAGGTAATTACAACAACGAAAATTAAAGACCTTATATAAGTATGAATTGCTAAAGTGTAATCTAATTAATGAAGAGATTAATGATGTTCATTTGTTTCCCCTTATTAATTAGTTTAGCCGTGCTTGGGCAGTTTATGAGCATTGCTATCCTTTGTAGAATGATTTGATATGATCAACCAATTTATGAGCATTATTATCATTTGTAGAATTTTTAGCTTAATATTGCTCAGCCAGTTTACGAGCATTTTTATCGTTCGTTGATTTATTAGTTGTGCTCGGCCAGTTTATGAGCATTGACTATTGTTTGTTGGTTTTTGATTTGTACTTGACTAGTTTATGAGCAGTTTTACCTTTCCATTACATGGGTTAGGTAGTTAGTATTTTTAGATGCATTGAAATGAACACCTTATGGACTGAGTTTCATAGTTTGATTATAAGGCATTCGGTGATAATATCGGGTTAAAAGTTAAAATTAGAAAAATATGTTTACTACAATCAAAATGAAAGATAGTTTTATATAAGTATGCTTTATGAAATATGGTTTATAAACGAAGAGGAACTAATATTTTGTGAACTTAAATCCCGGTGTTTTCGAAAATATTTTTCAAGATTAGAAAAATAATACTAGTATTATTTAAAAGTATATATTTAGGAAATTGGTTTACGAAATTGAGATCAATGTAATTAGTAATATTTATGGAGTATTTGATACCACTTTGAAAATGGTTTTGGTTAAGTCCCAAAATGCATGATTTGGATGTATTGAACTCACTTTTGTCGCTTGAAAATAATTTCGGTGATGACCGCAGCATCATCGAAGTTCATTTTTGGATTTTTGAGTAGGAGATATTACAAAGTTATTTTGGTAAAACACATTTTGATTTAATCCTAAAAGTATGATTTGATATATAAAAGGTATAAGTATATATTATTTCAAAATGATTTAAAATACCCAGTTTTTAGTTCTAAAGTTTTCCTTTAATTTGAGATAAAATATATAGTAGTTTAATGAAGGTTTTGAAATAAAATTTCTATATGGAAAAGATTTGTATGTATACTATGTTGGGGGCTCAAGTGGCATAGCCCAATAAATGGTGAAACCTTTTCATGTTTTCCCTTTTTAGGTAAAGTGTGTTTAATAAATAATTGGAACGTTGATAAGTTATTTATGGACATATGTATCCTATGCATTAGGATGGTATGGTATGTGCATCATGTTATGATATGTTATTTGGTAGTTTTCATTTGTTAAATGAAATGGTATTTTCGGCGATTTTGGGCAGTCGAAAACTTTTGAATCGTGTAGAACTTGAAGCTAAGTATTTTTGTGAAAATATAAAAGTTGATTTTTTATAACCCTTGAACTGAGAAGGTAGTAAGTTGAAACAAGTTTTAGATTGTTGAACATATTTGTTAAGTAAAACAAATTGATGTTTTGTATATACTCTTAGGATGTAATAGAGTATTATACGAGTAATTAAGTGAAGTAAGTTTTCATGAAATGTTTTATAAATGAAGTTATAAAATGTTGATAAACTTGAGGTTTTGTTTTTATGAAATGATTCATAAATGATTTTAGTATTAAATAACATACTATTTTGTATAAAAGAATGTGATAAAAGGAAACTGGTGTAGTTAAGAAACTAATAGGATAAATACGTAACTTTTACATAGATCATTTTATTCGCATGGCTATTCTTGATCTAGGATTCAAGTATATGGTTCCGAGGTGACTTACACCGGTCCGAACAAGGATTTTTCACTCGGTTTTTAATGACAAATACTTGATACAGATTCTTGATCTGATCCTGAATTTTCTATATAGTGCATGACTATGTAGAACGGATGTTTTTATTCAAAAGTCTGTACTAGAGAGGTCAAGTGATCTTTACTAGTTTGGAAGTGAAATTATGTGATCGAGTAAGTGATCAGATCAGACATTGCGTACGGATGATCCATGCACATTGTACGAACGTTAGTATATGCATACTTTGTTTTGTTGACTTATTGAGAGTTTTAGTGATGAATCTTCGATTTGCTATGAGGTAGCATGAATAATCATCTAAGTAATAACTTGAGGATGTTGAGCGTACGGTTTTCTTAGTAGATAGTTCATCGTCCCTGTGCGATAAGAGGATTTTTGAAATTGAGCAAACCGTGGACCTTGTTTGCTAGTAATTTCGAATACTAAGTATTGTTATGTGATTGATTCCTTTTGTGGCTTGTGTTGGAATTTCGAGGATGAAATGCTTTTAGTGGGGGAGAATGTAACGACCCGGAATTTCGGACACTTCGTATTTAAATATTTTAATCTTGGATTAAATATGATAAAATTTATTTAATAACATTGTTAACCCCTTTTAAATCATAACCAGTGATGGTAAACTTGTTTTGGAGAAATGTTTAAAAAAATAAATACTTTGAAGAAATATCGATAATGTGACCGAAAATCTTTTTATCAATAAACAGCTTTTTTACACGTCAGAAGTTGTTCAAACTTTTCTTTACGTATACTAAAACACTTAGAAAATCAATAAAATGAAATAAAAATATTTTTCCATTTATGGAAAATAAAGTGTTGATGGTGTTATAGGTGATGTTATAGGAAGATATTTTGTGTGTAAGGGTAAAAGGGTAATTTGCTAAGGAGATGAGGTGTAAAGTCAAAAAAAACATGCAAGGCACATGAGGTGGTCTTGGCGGTGTAAAGGAGAGACTTAGGCATGTGTGTTCATTCATTATATCCTAAAGCTCGAAAAATCACAAAAGATTAAAAATGGTGGAAGTGGACTAGCATTAATCCACTTTGTTCTTCACTAATCTTTCTTTAATTAGTTCAAATCTCTTCCAAACCCCACCAAGCTTTCACCAACATCTTAGAATACCTTAGGACACTTAGATCTAAAGTAAAAAGTGGGAAAAGAGAAGTGGATGCGGGACTCCTCTTTGGGCTGTGAGCATAGAAGGTGGAGGGAAAGGTGTGGCTTGGCTTGGATGTCGTAAAGGTTGGATCTATAGGGGTTTGGTGATGGTAGGAAGTGGTTCTTTGATTCTTATGTGTTTGGGCATGTTGTAGGCTTGTATTTGGATGGGTTATCTCACTATATTGTATGTATATATTGTGTGTACATATATGTGTGCACAAATATAAAGTTAAAGTGACATTAACTATGTAAAGTTATAACTTTGAACTCCTCTATCTTTTGAATGCAAATAACAACTTTATTGTAACGAGTCGGAATTTTCGCGTTCGAAAATCGACATCCATACTTTACATCGTACTCGAATGCCGTAGATTCGACCGTTCAAATCCGAGTCGCTGGAGCTTATAACACAGTTAAGTAAACAACACAGCGGAAGAAAAAGAATAATACATTGATATACAATATCTGATACAACAGAGTGATACAATGAATATCAATATACATCAGAGATATGATACAAGAAATAGCAGCGGAAAAGAAAACAGATAACACCAGCAGCGGATAATCTCCATCTCCAAAGCACCAATCCAGAAATAGCTCGAACTCCCAATAACGATGCACAAAGATAAGCAAGTGCAGTCCATATCCAAAGACTGAACTAGCTCCAGAAAATCTACTAATTCTGACTATCTGAAAAACCCAACTCTAGACTGCCCGTGTAGAAAATTTTGAGCACCCAGAGTTTAGGAAAGAAACAATAAACTCCGGATCAGTCATGGGACTGGTGTGAGCAACAAAAAACAGTTTATCTTTAAAAACGAACAACAAGAGAATTTTTAAAGTCAATTCGCAATGCTTTTGGAAAATGAAACTACCATAAGGCCTCCCGCCACACACACAATGCAAGCGCAAACTTGGAGGAGATTTCTCCTTATGATAGTCAAAGATGCTTACTATGCAAAACAAATCATTTTGGGATATTATTATTAGTGCATAGTGAGGAAAACATTTCGAAAGTACAATATAAATCTTAGCGAGCATAGGTACCATGATAGTATGCCTACTATAGCTACCATGTTAAATGGCAGGTTCTACAACTAAAACCGTACAAGGTTCGTATTGTTTTGTTTGGATTTCCAACAAATGGTCGGGCAAAGGAACTTCCCAAGTAAAATAGAACGCCTCTGGAGCGACGTTCCCGGATCCTAACCGGATCTCTGCTACACAAGGCCGGGTTACCCCTAGCTGGGTAACTACTGACACGAGTATGCCACCTCCCGGTCGTTAGCGACCTTTATCCGAGGTACCTCTAATCCAACAACCATAAAGCAATCACAAAGTAATAGATTCGCAGCAACTACAAAGTAAGTATCTGGGCTCCATACCATGATACCACTCATAATCCAGAAGGAAATGACATACACTAAGGGGGCGCTATCCCCTAATAACCTTGCTGCCACGATTCCTGTTTCGACCATACCGGGTCATGAGGTTCGACGAAGTCTCGTCCACAAAGCTACGCTTTGGCACAAAGCCATGCTTTGGGTCAACAGATGATCAAAGTAATGATCACAAAGATAAATGATCAAACAAATGATCATATCACAAATGATCAAACAATGATCATCACATAGCAACACTCAGCATGTCACATTACCAAATTGGGAATATATCGTTGATAACCTTCAACTACATAACCTCTGAGCTCATACGTCTCAGAGAAGGGTGTTAAGCTAAGAGAATAAATTCTCCGCCACCAACAGAAATGTATTTGAAAGAAATCTGCTTTATATCTCAAAGTGTAATGTCAGACATGTAACCATACAAGTCTGTTCCGGGTTCGAACAGAACCGAAGGCACTTCCAAAGAAGCCCTTGCAAATCCGGGTATTCACAATCCCGATCGGATTTCCCATCACTTAGGGAATCTCTATACCGGAGCAACTCAGTGCAGAGACAATCGATAGGTTATCCCATCGTTTTCGCAAATACCCGGTCTTCAACACCGGTTTTCAAATGCTATCCATATACGACGTATCACTTATTCGGAATGGGTTGTGTGACACGAAGGTCTTTTCCCGGCTAACCCGAATAATGAGCGCAATATTTAAAAAATATATGGATCTTGGGATTTCAGTTAAGTCACAACTTAAACCCAAACTTTATTTTCAAATGGTTTAACAAATTACCATTTTCAAATCTTTAAACAAAAAGATTCATTCATAAATTTTCAAATCGATTTCCATTTCAATTTGGATTAACTCGTTAAATCTTTAAAACAAAGATTTAACTGATAGCTTTCAAAACAATTCCATTTCGAATGGTTTAAACAAATCACCATTTTAAATCTGTTAAAAATAAACAGATTCAATTCATAGCTTTCAAAAAGAATTCATTCATAACTTGGAAAACTATTTTTCAATTCGTACTTGAAATTCCTTTAAATTGGAATTTCATTTCTTATATATATGAAAGCTTTTATCATTTGAAAACAAACAGTTTTCATTTCGGAAAATCTGATTCATTTATACGAGTTAAAGTCTTTGGGTTAAATTCAAATTCTCAAAATTATACTTTTAAAATGGTTTAAATTCATACAAACACATTTATATCATCTTTAACCACAATTTCTAATTATGGAATTAAATTTCAACTTTTGAATTCAAATTCAAATTCAAATTAAATTATTTAAATTGGAAATTTTACCAAGTTATCCAAAATAGCTTTCATCTTCAAAACTCCTTTTCAAAATCTTTAACATTTAACCAAAATCCAATTTCAAAATCAATTGAAATTAAAATTTCAATTTTAAAAATATTAAATTTAAATCATCTGTGACTTAACCGATTTCCACGTGAAATCCATATTTGTGTGTGTATGGTGTAGTCCAGGGGTTTCACACAGTAGTGCACATCAATAAATCATCACAGATTCAAAATACAGAAATATAATTGATAAGCGTATAAACTATAACGCTTATCTTTTGTACACAGATCACAGATATATAAATTACAGATGATAAATTACATCACAGGGAATTAATTACATTCATCCCAAAGAAACAGATCACAACATAAATCAGGATATATCACAAAGCATCATATATCAGGGATACCAAACAATTCAAATCGTCCAATAGAATCCAAATATCCATAGATAAGGTCAATTTATTTATCTGATTTAATTAAATCAGATTAATCACTAATCTTGGTTAATTACAAATCATTTTGATTAATTATTATTTAATCATTTAATTAATCAATTTTAATTATTTAATTACTTTTAATTAAGTAATTGTCTTCACGTAATTAATTACCTTTAATTACTTATATTAATTAATCTTAATTAATAAATCAACCTTTAATAAATCACATAAATTAATTAATTCTTAATTAATTGTCCTTGAATTAATTACCTTAATTTATCAATTAACCTTAATCATGTAATTAACTCAACCTTAATCAATCTTTAATTAACCTTTAATTAATCACATAATAAATTAATCTTTAATTACTCAAGGTCTTAATAAACTTAAGATAAACCATTTATCTTACTTTAATTATTATTTAAACTTTTTTTTAAAATAATCATTCCAATACCATTTTTTTTCAAACTCAAACCAAATTTAAACATACTTTAACTTAAAGATCAAATCTTTAAAATTAACTTTAGTTAACAAAAATTTAGATTTAATAAATCTTAACACTTCTTAACAAATGTTAAGGAACAATTTGATATTTAAAAAGAAATGTTATAAAGAAAGTTTAACCAATTTGTTTTTAAATTTCAAAATCTTATATTTAAAAGCTTTTATAAAAACTGGACTTTTTCCCACTTCCCACTTTTTACAAAAACTTAGATTAATTTTAATGTTCAAAAATAGTAGGCTTATCACCTACAAACACTCGAGTACGAACTCGAGTCTAATATCCCAAAACCCGATCCTCTCTTCGAGTCGATCCCACAAAATCTCGAGCAACACACGAGAAAACTTTGTCTTCCCCAAAGCCCCAAACCAACCCAGATACGAAAATGCACGTGCACGTGCACCAGAACTCCGGCCACCCACGATCCAATCTCCGATCTTCCACACATCGGCGATGACCCACCCTAGTCTCACGTTCACCCAGAAAACTGAGTCGACGTTGAACTCGAAATCGAGCCATCAGATCCAAACTGCCCCAAAACGATCACCACGTTGTCGTCTCGTTCATCCACCTCTGACCATTATAGGTCACGTGATTGTACCCGAAGCTACCCTACGCTCCGATGAACCATTTCCCAGAGTTTCGAGCAACTCGAAACAACAGAGAAGAAGCAACACGCAAATTCCAGACTCGACTAAAATTAGGGTTAGAAACCTAAATCTCCTCCTCAACGTCGCCTCGATGATCTGGAACACTTCCAAACATTTTTCCCAAATACCCCGCAGCTTCGTCCATCCCCAGTCACGATTCCGACCATCCCAGTCACTTAGATCATCAGGAAACTCTCGAAAACCCATTTCCAGTTATCCCCAAAATCCACATTCATTACTTCATTTAAAATTTTGATTTTGATTTTAAAAATCATATTTTCCCAGGCCATTTCAAGTTATATGCTTGAATTAGAGAATTTTAACCATTAGTTTTTAACATGTTTGTACTTTAATTTCTTATTTTACTTTAAAGCTTGATTTCCAGACACTATATAAATATAAACATGTTTAAACTATTTTTTAGATCCAAGTTCAAGTTTAAACAAACTAAATTTGTTTGAAACTAAGGCCTATCACAGATCATAGGAGAAAGAAAACTGGAATTTGATTTAAACTTAAACTCTGTAATATAAAACAGAGAAGAACATAAATATGACAGATATGTACACATGAATATAATCATATATCAGAATTCTACACTTATTCATACACATGCAAGCATCATTATCATAGAGATTTCATAGCAACCTTTACTTACCTACTTAACTTTTAGATTAAAAAGTTTACTCACCTGAAATGAAATTGAAACACAGAGCTTCTAGGCTTGAGAAGAAACAGTTTTGATTTTCCTTGTTCCAATCTTTGAGTTTGTTGATGATGGTGTTGTATTTAATTCCAGGTTGTAGTTGTTTGCTTTGTTAAATGATCTTGAGTTTGAAATTGTAAGATGATGTTTTTTTCTTTCACGTTTTTGTTTCTCAGTTTTAATGGAGGAACTGAGATATATGAATTGAGTTTATACTGGGTGATGATAGTTGTACAGGTTGATATATTATTTTGTACAAAAATAGGACAAATATTTTTTTTCTTTGCTTATCTTAGTTGTAGTGGCCAAACATTAATTAGCTTTGTACAAACTTGCTTATTTAATTTCTTTTGCTTTCAGCTGTACAATGCGCATAAGTATAATGTTGTACAAATATATTTATTTGTTTTTCTTCTTTTCGGCTGATGGATATTGTGGTGGCTAAAGATACTTGTATTTATTACTTTGTTTGTTTATTTGTTTCATTCCATACTTATATTTGTATTTGTATTTGTTTGTATATAGGTACTTATAAATTTTGGTTTGTATTTCTTCTTTTGCCTTATGGCTTTGTGATGTAAATAAAGTTCTATATATTATTTTGTATATTTTGTTATAATTTTAACTAATTTGTTTAATGTGTTTATTTTATATCTTTATAGTTCACATAACTAAAAGTTTAAGATATTTATTTTCAACTTAAATACTTGTCTTGTATTTCTCAATATATATCATTTCAAATCTATTCATATAGGCACAACTCTATAAATTCACATATATATACGATATTTACAATATTATTAAATTTAAATGATTTATACAAAATTCATTTTAATTCGGGGAAACTCGCATCACTTTAATCGATTAATTTTACAATTTTTTTTTTCAAAAATTCATTTAATTATCAATTTAAATTTAATTAAAATCTAGGGTCGTTACATTTATATTGTATAACATCACTCCTATTACCTTGTATAACATGTGGAATGACCTAATTTTGTGTTTACATGTTTGGTTGGCTTGTGTGTTGAATCGAAGTATGTTTGAAAGCGTTTGAAGTGAGGATAGTCGCTATAAGTGCATTTCGATATCCCTTAACTTTAACCTGTGTAAATGAAAGATTTATGAACATAACCTGGGATAATTTGATTTGATCATTTTATACACATATTTTGGTGTATGGGACAGTAAATAAATGGTTTGGAAAGTTATAAAAATTGTGAAACCATATTGTGAAAGTTAGAAGCAAATGCTATGGATGCACTTTGAAATTCCTTGTGTTCGACGATTTTCAAAGTTAACTACAAGTGACATCCTAGGGGCTTCATTGCATTTTTAATAAGTACTACAAGTGTACTTATTACTATAAAAGAATTGGATTTAAAAGGATGTGTAACTGTCCAAGCAAAATGGCTAAATTGGAGTAAAAATGTCGCTAAACGAACTAGGGGTGGGCATAAACCGCACCGCTATACGGAAACCACCCGCACCGGACCGCAAAAACGGTGCGGAAACCCGCACTGAATCTTCTAACCAAAGAAGATACCCCAAATCGGACCGACCCGCATCGATACGGTTCGGTTGCGGTTTGGACGATTAAACCAACCATATTAAACCGGACCGAACCGAACATTTACACTAATAATCTTATAATAAAAATATAAGCAACTCCTATCTTATTTTAGATTCTAACGATGTACATTCTATTTTTAGCATATGTTGTTATATTAATAATAATCGCTGTCATAAAGGAATAAGTTATACTTTTGGTATAATATTTTTCATCTCATTTTTCTTGGATCAATGTTAATTATAATCTTATTCTAGTCATTTTCCTTAATGATTATGCATTGATTAATATTGATGTTTGGTTAATCTACCAGAAAAAATCTCACTTGTAAGTAAATATCAAATTGAAATATTCATACAATTAACAACTAATCTTTCATTCAGCATAACATTGTGTGTTTTAACCTTTAAGTGTAAAAGTTTCACACAGTTGCCTTCGTAAATTGATTGTTAATGGAAGTAATTCTCTTATTTCATATTTAATATGAGTTCAAACCGGACCGGACCAAAACCGAACCGTATTACATTCAAACCGGACCGAAACTGAACCGTTTAAAATATTAGTATAATGGTTTGTATTTTTGATTAACTGTTTGATGCAGTGCGGAAGCGGTTTGGACTCCGAACCGCACCAAACCGAACCGCGCCCATCCCTAAAACGAACACTTTGGTAAATAGCTTGTTTTCGGGAATTTTTATAAATAAATTGGAAGACACTTAGCATAGTTTTTAAGTATCCTAAGGGTAATACTTACTGTAAAAATTACAATCTTAAATCATTTGTTAAAGTGGTGAAAACAGGTTGCAAAGTTCATGCTTTTCAACGTTGTTCTTTATCAAGGAGTTTTAATAGCATTTGTAAATGTTGTAATAAGTTGCTTATGGTTTTAAGTGTCTAAAAATGATATTTAAATTTGGTATTTTTCCCTAATGTTTTTAGGGATGTTTTATTATTTTTTAGTATTTTAAAGTTGGTTTGAAGTTTGAATATATTTTTAATAATTATTTATGAATTTTGAAAGTAAAGGGGTTTTATAATATAAAACATGTTTTTTATTTATTTTCGTCGAATTATAAATTAGTTATTTTCATGTATTTTACATGGATATTTAAAACCTATTTATAAGTATTTTAAAAGTGTGTGTTGTCTATATATATATATATGTGTGTGTGTGTGTGTGTGTGTGTTTGGAAAAAGCAAGTTAGGTATCTTATAAAGGAATAAAGGGAGTTTTGGATTATAACACTTATGTTATAATAAATGGTTTTAGAAAGTTAATTAAGAGTATATTACCTTGTTTAATAAGTGTAGATATACTTAGATCTTTAAAAAAATGTTTTTAATGATAACGACAAGTATGGAATGCTTTTGATTTTGTTGTGACAATGTATTAACAATATTAGTTTTCAACCCTTTTTTATTATACTTATGAACATAAATAGATCTTTGAAAAGAATGTTTTAAAGACAAGCATAAGTGAAATGGTTTTGGGTTTATAGTGACAATATTTAAGTAACATTTGTCATAAATCTATTCAATTAGATATATGAATGTAATTATACCTTTTAAATGGATATTTCAAAGGTAATAACAAGCATGGAATCTTTTGAAAAAGATATAAAGGTTTAAAGTAAGAAATCTTGTTAAAGATTGGTGAATATACTTCTGCTATTTGGGATAAGTATATGAATACTTTAAAAGTATTGAAAAGGGTACAAAGGAATAGTGAAAGAATACATGTATATATCTTTTATAAAGGTATTTTAAATGTACATACAAATAGAAAACATAAATTTTAATTAATAAAAAGGATTAATCAATTAAAAAGGGGATCGGAAGTTGCTTATGTGGCTTAATCGTGCTTTGTGTGACTTGATCGTGCTTTGTGTGTTTACTCATTTATGGAAAGAATTTAGTCATGTACTTAGCATTAAAAACCAATGAAGTAGGTTAGATGAAGTGTCTAGGCAAGGCCTTGATGCAACTAGTGCTCTAACTTACCTACTTTACCCTTGACCGAGAGATAGTGTAAGTTGAAAAGATCAGAAATGTAATAAGTATACAAGACTTGATTTCTATATAGGATCATCTAATTTGAACTTGATAGTCGATTAGCGGACTATCGAACTTGATTGAAAATACTTCGAATTAGTTTTGAAGAGTCCAAGATCTGCAAGTGTTTTACTTATCGAATACCACTTTAATACTGATATACGTGTTCTATGTTTTGGAAGCGGTTGTGAAGTGGAATGTTATATTGTTGAACTATCTATCATAAGGTTAATTCCAATAGAGTGGTTAGCATTAGCATTCGTCAAAGGACTTATGCTAGGATCCTTGTGGAGATCCATGGGCTGTCGAGATGCTGGGATCCTTATGGAGATTCATGTTCTGTTCATGTGATGAAGAATTGCATGAGAGATGCCGAACGTAGCATCGACATCGGAAATGATGGAAAATAGAGAGGTATATAGCAAGCAGGGTTTAGCTAACCCACAAGGTATCTCAACTCAAATCTAGATTATGCTTACGAATGCTGCGTGACCGGCTATGTTTACCTTATCGGTATATTTCATATAGAAATATACGACATTCGGAAGTAGTTTCTAACCCTTGCCAGGAGGCTGGCCCCAGTTGTTCTAGGGATGTCTTCAATAGAAAATCCATATGCGAACGTCCCTTAACAGCTTTGATTGTACGCTCAATATTGTTGTGGTGTGTTTAATGTAAGCATCACAACTATTTTCTGATTTATATTCTTCACCCTAGACATTATCTATTATACCACAATATGTACTTATTACATGGTTTGGCTCTTTTGAGGGGATAACCGTTACGACGGTCTCAAAAGATGTTGTCACATGCTGTACACATATTTCTTGTGTTTCTCACACCAAACTTAGGTCTGACACATGATTTTTGTTTTTCCTGAATTCCTCATGTGCTCTTTCAAGCAGTCTAAGAAAGGTAGGTTTTAATTGGATATTCTTAGAGCTTGAGAAGACGAGCTGGATGTTTCATTTACTCTAGTATTTTATTTACATTGCATTACTATTATGTATGTATCAACATTTGTGACGATGGATTGTTATAACTGTCTATGCTGATGATAACATTTAGAATTATAACTCTAAAATGCTGTGTATCTTAGAATGACAGTTTTGCACTGCCTTTTTATATTATATGTTATTGTTCCGCTGTGAAATTCTGATACTGTATTTGTTCTTTCTTGTTCTGTTTCATTTTCTTTTTATTTTACCCTAACAATCTGTCTTTCTGGCACTTGGGTGCTCGGCATGTGAATACCGTGGATGTATTAGTGTCATCATTTAAGAGTCAAAAAGACAGATCGTTACATCTGGTATCAGAGCTGAATGTTAAGCGACAATTTTGGCTTTGGTTAGGTATGACTCATTAAGCAATAGGATAATAGAATGTCCTAGAAGGAATTATGTGTATTATACATATGAATGCGTATTTGTATTTGTTATAAATGTATGCCTTAAAGGTAATTACAACAACAAAAATTAAAAATCTTATATAAGGTAACTTATATAAGTATGAATTGCTAAAGTGTAGTCTAATTAATGAAGAGATTAATGATGTTCATTTATTTTCCTATATTAATTAGTTTAGCTGTGATCGGGCAGTTTATGAGCATTGCTATCCTTTGTAGAATGATTTGACATGCTCGACCAATTTATGAGCATTTTTTGTCATTTGTAAAATTTTTAGCTTAATATTGCTCAGCCAATTTACGAGCATTGTTATCGTTTGTTGATTTATTAGTTGTGCTCTGCCAATTTATAAGCATTGACTATTATTCGTTGATTATTGATTTGTGCTTGACCAGTTTATGAGTAGTTTTGTAACGACCCAGAATTTTGAACGAATTAAATTGAAAATATTTAATTAATTTTAAATATTGGAACGATGATTTAATTTGAATCCCCGATATAACTTTGAATTTGGCGATTAAATTTTATAATTTAATCTATAGAATGTTGAATAGAAATTCAATCTCTTTAAAGTTGAATAAAAATTTGAATCTTCAATTTTAAGTTGAAGAAAAATATTTCGAAAGCTCTTAAAATTCGTATTGATGATACTGAAGATAATTGAAACTTCAGAATCGAATTTGAAGATGATTTGTTCAGTTTGAAATTTTATTGTTCGAATCAATATTTAAAAATAGCCGTCCGAGGCGCAGTCTCGGAATTCGACGAAACCAGTTCCATTGGGTCCGTAATACTGAATTATTGTCGGATTTCAAATTTCGTATTTTATGGAGTTTATATGTGAGCACACGACATATAAACGCATTGAAATTTTAAAACGAATTTGATTTAAATTTAAATTAATTATCTCCAAACTTTACGCCTAAACTCAAGTCGAGAATCACGACTAAAATCATGCGAGCACGTTCTCTCTGTTTGATCACGTCGTTCTTTATTTATGGCCGACACCCCTATCGATTACAGAAAAAGAATTTAATCAAAATCAAACCACTGTTCCCTCCTTAAATTATGCTTAAAATCGCGATACAGAAATCGTGCAAAGTAGTGGCCGCGTACTTCTACCCCTTATCTCGTTCAAATTCAAATCGACTTTGCTCAAAGAAAATCTAGCAATGGCCGCAGCTTCTTGTTTCTTTATCGTTCAAAATTATTAAAGTGAAATCTATCTTCGTTCAAAATCAGAGGGCGAGCAGTTCTAAATCGAAGGAAATATATACAAATTCGCGAGTTCCCCCTTCCCTTCGATTTATCTAAATCAAAACTCGCCCTTCGTGAGTCGTGACTGGGAGCACAGAGGGGCTCGAGTGAGGCAACGCGAGTGGAGTTCGAGGCAGTGTCGCGATGGGTTGGTGGCTCGAGTGGATCTCGATCATGGCAGCAGTCGGGAAGAGGCTGGAGATGATGGCCAGGCGTTCGCGATGGTGAAATGGGGTAGCTCGAGTTCGAGTATTATTGGGGTCGGTCGCGATCGATTTTGGCAGCTTGGGTTCGAGATGGCTCGTTCGTGGAGAGGAGGCTGCATTTCGATGGAGTTCGTCGAGGTCTGGGTTCGTTCGATTTTGTTAAGAAAGGTAAAAATTTTTGTTGTTAAATTTAACTGTAATTAAAATATATATATATATATTTTCTTTATCAGAGGAATATTTTACAGGTCACACATTTTTGTATGTATATGATTTCAAAGGAAAGTATATACATGCAGGTCTGAAATTTATATAGAGAGAATATAAATATTTCAATTATAACTGTTTTAGAGAAATTTTTACAGTAAGAAAAATTTTTTTTCGACAGTATACATGTATAGATAAAGAAGAGATAAATATATATATGTGTGTTATAACATATGACCTTAAAAACAGGAAAATAGTTTTAGTAGTTGAAATAAAATAAATGTTTAGTGGTTAGTTTAATTTATTTATCTATTCAGTCATTTTAACTACTAAAAATAATTTGAAAAAAAAGGAATTCGTTTAAATTTAAAGGTATTAGCTTAAAGTGAAAACTGTTAGTTAAAGTCATCAAAAGGTTTAGTTAAATAAATTTATTTAAAAGAAATTGGGTCAAAATAAAATCAATGGTGAATCGAAATTATCAAATGGAAATTTATTATTCGATCTGTTCAAATATTAATAGAATTGTATAAATATTTATACAAGGTCTAAACTGCCAAGAAAACAAACTGGATTGGATTGGATTGCAAAAAAAATAAAAGCTAAGGTGAGATCTTCTCACTCAAAATGAATTGCAGTTTTTGATTTGATTGATATGATTGCTATTTGGATGTGATATTAGATATAGTAGGATATATCTATATATATATATAGCAATATATACATATTGGCATATGTATACATTGGATTGATGATTTCCCGCCTCGTATAGCGGATGAGACCCTATTGCGCCGTTAGTAAGCGGATATTTTTATAAAACCCATATACCGCGATATTCCACCTCGAAGTGGAATTGGTATTGTGCTAACGTCTGTGGATGCAGGGAAACAGGTTGGAGGGATCCAACTGGATTCCTCACCAGTAGTTATTTATTTACAGATATTGATGTATATTCTGTTATCATATTGATATATGATGTTTGTTGTTGTGATTGACTAATTGGTGCTGTTGTATCATCGGATTCAAGTTTTGAAGTTTAAAAATAACGACTTTTACTTTAAAAGGATTTTTAAAGTGATTTTTGAAAATATACGTTTTATGGAATTTTTGAATTGATTTATAAACGTTAAGATTTTAAAGTTATAAAAGTTAAGATTTGTGAATTATAACAAAAAGGTAATTTCTTTTGAAATAAATAGTTAAGAAATTTATAAAAGGGTTTTAATTGGAATTTTTGAATTATTAAAAACGATGTATGTAAAAGATGTACAAAATTGTTATTTATAACTTTAAAAGATTGGGATTATAAAACGAGTTTTTATAAGCGTTAAAATGAATTTTTAAGAATTTATAAGTGAATGAAATTTATAAATTGTGAACTTATAAATGGAAATGATTTTGTAGAATAAATGAATTATAAGTATTCAACTTATAATATGGATAGTTGGTGTAAAAAAAAATGTAGTTATGAATTGAATTAGTTAACAAAGGAGATTTATTAAATTGAATTTGTTAGAAAATAGAAATAGAATTTATAAACGTTGTTTTATAAATTCGAAATCAATTGGATTTGATAAATCAAATATAGAAGATTTTTAAAGGAGATATATTCGTGATTTTGGATAGCGAATTATTATTAAGATAAAATGTGTAGAGATGATTGAAATTTGGTAAAGTGAATTATATTCACGATTTTGGACAGTGAATATATTATTGAAAAAAATGGTTATGTTTGGGAAAGCGATATTATAAAATGAAGTTAATTGTTTTAAAAGATGTTTTAAAACGTGTGAACTATCGAATCATAGATTTCAACATTTATTGTTGAAATAGACGTTTTCGAGAAATAAGGAAATGATGGACTATAACACTGTTGTTATAGTAAATGATTTTCGAAAAGAAAATGTTTTATATAGTATTGGGATTTATATATCTATCTTAATTTCGAATCCCTATACTAGTGATTTTGAGTCGTCGTAACGATGTTTTACGTAACATTCGTTTTGACTCAAATAAATGTGCTTAAGAGAATGATTTCCTTAAAGAATGAAATGTATACTTAATTTTGATTTAAGTATAACGAATATTTTCAAATGTTGAAAATAAATAGTTTTGTGAATTACTTATTATAAAATAAGTATGGAAATGTTTTCCAAAACGAAATGAAACGTTTTTGAGAATTTATCTTTGTAGAGATAAATTAAAAATGAATTTTGAAATCGATTGAAAATCGTATATCAGTAGATATTTTGAAAGATATAAATTCATATGGAATTTATAAAGGAAATGGAAACTGTTTAGAAAAATAAACGTTGATTTATTTTTAAAGTGTGGAAATTTTATATCTAGTAAAGATATTTTTGGAAAATAAATAATTTGGAAAATTATTTGGAATCTGATGATGTTGCGTATCTTTATTGATAGTTAAATAACCGACTATCAATAATTACCTTGAATGGATATTTGTTGTGAATTGGATGAATTTGAATGCCACACTTATTTTTGAATAATCGCTCACTATTCGGGTTAGCCGGGAAAGGACCATGGGGTCGTATAACCCATTCCGAATATGTGATACGTCGTTATGAATTGCATTCGAAGACCGGTGTTGAAGACCGGATATTTTTGAAAATGGAAGGATTACCGTCGAGTTACTCTACATCGGCTGATCTCCGATTTAGAGGTTTTATCACCCTTAGTGACGGGAAGTCCGGACGTGATTAGAAAATTATTCGGATTTGCAAGGGCTTCGTGAGAAGTGCCTTCGGTTCTGTTCGATCCCGGAACAGACTTGTATGGATTGTGTGTCTAACGTTACAATTTGAGATATAAAGCTGATTTCTTTCAAATACATTTCTGTTGGTGGCGGAGAATTTATTCTCTTAGCTTAACACCCTTCTCTGAGACGTACGAGCTCAGAGGTTATGTAGTTGAAATTTATCAGCGATATACTCCCAATTTGGTAACGTGGCATACTAAGTGTTGCTGTGAAATGATCAGTGTTTGATCATTTGTGATATGGTCATTTGTTTGATCTTATATCTTTGTGATCATAGGTTGATCATTTTGTTTGACCCGAAGCATGGCTTTGTAGAAAGCGTAGCTTTGTGGACGAGACTTCGTCGAGCCTCACACCCCGGAAATGGTCAAAACAGGAAGGATGCGGCAAGGTTCTAGGGAGTAGCACCCCTTAGTGTATGTCATTCCTTCTGGATAAAGGTGGTATCATGGTATGGATCCCAGATACTTAACCTCCGTGGTTGCTGCATTTTTACTATGTGGTTTGTTGCGAATCGGGGATCCTCGGGAAGATCGGTTACGATCGGGGGATGGCATACGCGTGTCAGTAGTTACCTATTTTTGCAGAGGTAACCCGGCCTTGTGTTGGCAGAGATCTAACCGTAACGTTAGGTTCTCGAGTCGTCTATTCCAGGGACGTACCCATCGTGGAAGAGGAAGTTCCTTAGCCTGACCATTTGTTGGAAATCCAAACTCCAATACGAACTTTGTACGGTATTAGTTGTAGAACCTGCCATTTACGTACGGTGGTCACCACTGTTTAGATGGTAGCTATAGTATGCATACGATACTGGTCGTATGTTGGCTAAGATTAATATTATACTTTCGAAATGTTTTCTACACTATGCACTAATAATAATATCAAAAATGATTTGATTTTGCGTAGTAAGCATCTTTGACTATCATAAGAAGAAATCTCCTCCAATTCTGCGTTTGCATTGTGTGTGTGGTGGGAGGTCTTATGGTAGTTTCATTTTCCAAAAGCATTGCGAATTTGTTTTATTTTCTTTGTGAAAAATAACTGTTTTACGATCTCACACAAGTCTTGCTATATTACAGCATGATAGGGGATTCTCGCTTCGCAGTTTGGTGGCGAACGGGAGACTCTTACCCCTACATGTCCCTGAGAGGGATGGGTTGGTTAGGCAGAGGCCGTGACAGTCGAGAGGCTGGCCGTAAAAGCAAGTTTGGGGTACCAGTGTAAGCCACGGTGGGGCCGGGATGGTTGCAAAGCCTACCGGTTGTGACCGCTGTCTTTGGACCTTTACAGGTGGTATCAGAGCATATGGTTAAGCAACAACCCTGCTCTGTTGGGTGTTACTCATTAGAGATAGAGTCAGTAGTACTCTAGAATGAGTTGAGTGTAATAATAGATATGAGCGCGTATTTGTTATTTGAATATAAAATTGTTTTATATTGTGATGATTGATTTATTGAGTGGCATATGAACCTTCGTCGGCACAGTCTGCGCAACTGGATCGAAGGGGTTTCTAAACACTTGAATAGAACAATTCGGCACAGTATTGTTTTAAATAGGGTAAATGAGATAATTTTGCCCAAAACTATTTTTGTATAGAAAAGAAATGTTTTTCTATAAAGTACTATAGTATATGGTTGCATGGATGTTAGGAAGTAATAGTAGTGAATTATCATCACTAAAATTGAATAAGAAATTGAAATCATAACTCCAAAGTTAAGAAATAAATCCACATACAAATGAAATTAAAGAATGTAAATTATAAATGTGAATTGTAATTTAAAACAGGATTCCAGAGAAGTTTTTGGAAATGTTTGAAAAGAATTTGAAAATTTTGAAGGTTTGGAAAGTTTAAATCATTTTTGATTTGAAAATGAATTTCAAAGGTTTTGAAAAGTATTTTGGAAAGATAAAAGCTCTAAACTCTTTTCGGTCGCTGGAAAATAACTTCGGTAATGACTGCAGCATTATTGATGTCCATTTTCGGGTTTCCAAAAGAGGAATTGCTGCCAAATTATTTTAAATGGAAGTTGTTTTGAAAATTTGGATTTTGTTTTAGAAAATTCAAAGGATAATTTGAACTGTT
The DNA here is from genome assembly GCA_030737815.1 of Allium fistulosum. Taxonomy (NCBI): domain Eukaryota; kingdom Viridiplantae; phylum Streptophyta; class Magnoliopsida; order Asparagales; family Amaryllidaceae; genus Allium; species Allium fistulosum. The sequence continues at coordinate 1,045,881,437 of CM060906.1, forward strand.
TTCAAAAATGATTTTTGAAATGTTAGTAAGACTCTGGAATACTATATAAGAATATTTATGGAATATTAATGAGTTGATAACCTATACAAATTGAATTTTGATAGAATAAATCTAACTTAAAAGATGGAGTTAAATAAATGTAAGTACATGTGAATCAATTAAATGAAAAATGAAATGAGACTTGAATCAAATGGAATAAAATCTAAACCTGAGAAAAATAAAATGGATTGAATCCGAATAAACTTCTTTGATAATTAATTCATGAAATAGAAGTTGAATTAGTGAATTTAAAACTTGAATTGTGAACTAAATAAAAAAAAATGGTTCGAATTTGCAAACATATTCAAGTAAGTAGAAATAAATTTCTGAATGAATGGAATTTACAGTTGCTAGTAAATGAAATTAAAGCTGAATGTTAAGACTTCATTTTGAATTTGTTAGTAAATGTAATTCAAGCTGAATATTGGAAATTGAACTTTAAAATGAATTAGTGAATGATACTGATATAAAGAGTGATATGAATTAGTAAATGAAAGATAATCGATAAAAATTCAATATTCAGAATAGGAGATAGAATTGAAATTATGAATTGAATTCGAATGATTGAAATGCAAAATTGAATCATAATAGATATATAACTTCAATAATGTACTTAAAGATGATATAAGCAGTTATCTTGAAAATTGTATAATAAAATGTGCAAAATGGTTGAAAATATGTAACTAGATATTATGGCTAGTAGGATATACAGGTGTTATAAAGGATTTGGATTTGATTTCAAAGATAATATTGAATTGCTCGACAAAAGGTAAGTATTTATATTTCTATATGAAATTTGATGATTTCTTGTCTAGCCGATTGGCCTTTTCTTTTCTTTTTGAAATCTGAGAGTCCGTAGGGACGTTTTGTAGTTGTACCGTATTAGCCGCGCAAAGGAGACGCTGGCGAAATTTTTCGAAAATTTCGAGTGTTAGAAAAATTTTTGAGAAAATTTTGAAGTTAAAATTTGAATTTGAAATTTAAATTGAATTGAGAAGTAAAACAATATTGTTTTGAAACTTAGAGTTGAAGTTGAAATTTAGTTGATGAATAACGAATCTTTAGTAGAAAGATTTGTTTTGACAAATTGATAAAAACTATTAGATGTTGAAAAATAGTAGACGAGTTAAGGACCTTTTCTTCCTGACTTGTAATTTCGGGATGAAATTCTTTTAAGGAGGGAAGTTTGTAACGACCCAGAATTTTGAACGAATTAAATTGAAAATATTTAATTAATTTTAAATATTGGAACGATGATTTAATTTGAATCCCCGATATAACTTTGAATTTGGCGATTAAATTTTATAATTTAATCTATAGAATGTTGAATAGAAATTCAATCTCTTTAAAGTTGAATAAAAATTTGAATCTTCAATTTTAAGTTGAAGAAAAATATTTCGAAAGCTCTTAAAATTCGTATTGATGATACTGAAGATAATTGAAACTTCAGAATCGAATTTGAAGATGATTTGTTCAGTTTGAAATTTTATTGTTCGAATCAATATTTAAAAATAGCCGTCCGAGGCGTAGTCTCGGAATTCGACGAAACCAGTTCCATTGGGTCCGTAATACTGAATTATTGTCGGATTTCAAATTTCGTATTTTATGGAGTTTATATGTGAGCACACGACATATAAACGCATTGAAATTTTAAAACAAATTTGATTTAAATTTAAATTAATTATCTCCAAACTTTACGCCTAAACTCAAGTCGAGAATCACGACTAAAATCATGCGAGCACGTTCTCTTTGTTTGATCACGTCGTTCTTTATTTATGGCCGACACCCCTATCGATTACAGAAAAAGAATTTAATCAAAATCAAACCACTGTTCCCTCCTTAAATTGCGCCTAAAATCGCGATACAGAAATCGTGCAAAGTAGTGGCCGCGTACTTCTACCCCTTATCTCGTTCAAATTCAAATCGACTTTGCTCAAAGAAAATCTAGCAATGGCCGCAGCTTCTTGTTTCTTTATCGTTCAAAATTATTAAAGTGAAATCTATCTTCGTTCAAAATCAGAGGGCGAGCAGTTCTAAATCGAAGGAAATATATACAAATTCGCGAGTTCCCCCTTCCCTTCGATTTATCTAAATCAAAACTCGCCCTTCGTGAGTCGCGACTGGGAGCACAGAGGGGCTCGAGTGAGGCAACGCGAGTGGAGTTCGAGGCAGTGTCGCGATGGGTTGGTGGCTCGAGTGGATCTCGATCATGGCAGCAGTCGGGAAGAGGCTGGAGATGATGGCCAGGCGTTCGCGATGGTGAAATGGGGTAGCTCGAGTTCGAGTATTATTGGGGTCGGTCGCGATCGATTTTGGCAGCTTGGGTTCAAGATGGCTCGTTCGTGGAGAGGAGGCTGCATTTCGATGGAGTTCGTCGAGGTCTGGGTTCGTTCGATTTTGTTAAGAAAGGTAAAAAATTTTGTTGTTAAATTTAACTGTAATTAAAATATATATATATATTTTCTTTATCAGAGGAATATTTTTGTAACGACTCGGATTTTTCACGTTCGAAAATCAACATCCGTACTTCACCTTGTACTCGAATGCCGTAGATTCGACCGTTCAAATCCGATTCGCCGGAGCTTATAACACCATTAAGTATAACAACACAGCGGAAGAAAGAAAAAGAATATAGATATACAACATCAGATACAATATCCAGATACAATGATGATACAATGAATATCCATATACATCAAAGATATGATACAACAAATAGCAGCGGAAAAGAAAAGATAACATCAGCATTGGATAGAATATCTCCAATAGAATGCTCCAAGATAAGCAACGTCAGTCCATGAACTCCAAGAACTGAACTAGCTCCAAATAATCTACCAAACTTGAATATCTGGAAAAACCCAACTCTAGACTGCCCGTGTGGAAAATAGTGGGCACCCAGAGTTTAGGAAGGGAACAATAAACTCCGGATCAGTCATGGGACTGGTGTGAGCAACAAAAACAGTTTATCTTTAAAACAAGCAACAAAGGCTTTTAAACATTGAAATCCGCAATGATTTTCGAAAATGAAACTACCATAAGGCCTCCCGCCACACACACAATGCAATCGCAGAATTGGAGGAGATTTCTCCTTATGATAGTCAAACATGCTTACTATGCAAAATCAAAACTTTTTTGATATTATTACTAGTGCATAGTGTAGAAAAACATTTCGAAAATACAATATCAATCTTAGCCAGCATACAACATTTCATCGTATGCCTACTATAGCTACTACGTTCAATAACAGGTTACCGCCACATCCCATAGCAGGTAATACAACTAAAAACCGTACAGGGTTCGTATTGTTTCTTTGGATTTCCAACAAATGATCAGGCTAAGGAACTTCCTTACCGAAATAGAAACGCCTCTGGAAAGACGTCCCGGATCCTAACCGGATCTCTGCAAACAAAAGGCCGACGCTACCTCACGCTGTACAGCTGTAACTAGGTAACTAACACACGAGTCATGTCATCCCCTGGTCGTTACCGACCTTTATCCCGGGATCCCGAAAACCAACAAAGCAACATCATACAGTAATAAATTACCGTGTCCACATGAGTTAAGTATCTGGGCTCCATACCATGATACCACCCTTTATCCAGAAGGAAATGACATACCCTAGGGGCGCTACCCCTACAAACCATTGTCGCAACATTCCTGTTTCGACCATTACCGGGTTGTGAGGCTCGACGAAGTCTCGTTCACAAAGCAACGCTTTTTCACAAAGCCACGCTTTTTCACAAAGCCACGCTTCGATCAACAAATGATCAGCAGCACTTCGTATGCCACATTACCAAATTGGGAATGTATCACTAGTAACCATCAACTACATAACCTCTGAGCTCGTACGTCTCAGAGAAGGGTGTTAAGCTAAGAGAATAAATTCTCCGCCACCAACAGAAATGTATTTGATAGAAACCAGCTTTACATCTCAAAGTGTAACGTCAGACACACATCCATACAAGTCTGTTCCGGGTTCGAACAGAACCGAAGGCACTTCCGAAGAAGCCCTTGCAAATCCGGGTATTCACAATCTCGATCGGACTTCCCATCACTTAGGGAATCTCTATACCGGAGCCATGATGCAGAGAAAATCGATAGGTCATCATATCGCTCTCGCAAATACCCGGTCTTCACCACCGATCTTCAAATGCTATCCATATCGTCGTATCACTATTCGGAATGGGTTCTATGACACAAAGGTCCTCTCCCGGCTAAACCGAATAACGAGCGTAATTAAAAATCATATGGATACTGGGGTCTCAGTTAAATCACAGCTTAAAGCTTAAAACTTTTCATTCGAATGGTAAAACAAATTACCATTTCCAATCTTTTAAACAAAAAGATTTATTTCAAAAACCTTCAATGGTTTAAACAATTTCCACACTTTTAATCTTTTAAACAAAAAGATTTAATTCACAAAGTTCACCCCGTTCACAAAGATCCATTTATGGATTTTCAAATCGATTCCCATTTCAATTGAATTAACTCGTTAAATCCTTAAGTCAAGATTTAACTTATAGCTTTCAAAACTCATTTCCAAAGGTTCATTCATAGTCTTCCAAAACAATTCTATTTCAAGTTAGATTAACTCATCCGGTCTTTGAAATCAAAGACTCATTTCATATTTTTCAAAACATTTCAATTCCATTTCAAACTTGAAAACGTTCAACACAAATTGGAAGTTCATTACTTATGTGAAAGCTTTTACTATTCGAAAACAAATAGTTTCGTTTTAGAAAAATCCAGTTATATTTACACGAGTTAAAACCCTTGAATTAAATTCAAATTCCCAAATCAATACTTTTAAAATGGTTTAACCCATATATAACTTGTACAGCATCTTTAATCCCTAGTTTCAAATCATAGAATTCAATTTCAAACTTGAATTCAAATTTAAATCAAATTATTTAAATTTTAAAACTCGATTAAGTTATTCGAAATAACTTTTATCTTTGAAATTCCATTTCCAAAGCTTCACTTTAAACCCAAATTTCCAATTTCAAAATCAATTGAAATTAAAATTTCAATTTCAAAAACATTGAATTTAAATCATCTGTGACTTAACCGATTTCCACGTGAAATCCATATTTGTGTGTGTATGGTGTAGTCCAGGGGTTTCACACACAATAGTGCAACATCATCAATCATCACAGATATATCGATAAGCGGTATAATCGATAACGCTTATCTTCATTCACAGATTCATAGATAAAATAAATTTATCAGTCACAAAGATTCACTATTACAATTCGATGTGGGTTTCGGATAACCAACTGGAATACGACTCCATGTCGCATCGATATTCAAATGTCATTTATGGGTCAAAAGGTTTTCATATTCACATAGTAATATATCACAGAAACAGAAATCACAGCTCAGCACAAAGTAATTTATATCACAAAGCATCACAATCACAAACAGGGATATCAAACTACTCAAAGCATTTCAATAATAATCAATCATCCAATGATTAGATGAATTAATAGTGTGATTATAATCAATCTATCACATAATTATATAATTATATATTTTTCTTAAATTAATGATTAATTATCCTTAATTTAAATTAATCAATCTTAATTATTAAGTAATTAACCTTTAGTTATTTTTATTTGAAGAAACAAAAACTTCAATTAATTACAATAATTAATTAACCTTTATTGATCAAAGACAAACCATTAGTCTTACTTTAATTATTATTTAAACCTTCAATAATAAACCCTAAGACTCTTAGGCAAATTTTTAAATAATCATTCCTATACAATTATTCAAACCCAAAACAAATTTAAAAATATTTTAACTTAAAAATCAAATCTTAAAAAAAATCTTGATTTAAAACTGAAATTCGAAACTTGTTTAAATTAAAAAAAAAAAAAACTGTTTTCAACCCAAACTTCCCAGACCCGAGTATTGCTTCGAGATTCTCACCAACTTTCCCGAGTATTACTTCGGGATTTTCCAAATTTTGACCCGAGCGACCCACATTTCAACTTAGAAACTTTCCCAAGTATTTTTACCCTTACAACGAAAATCCTACTTCGAGTTAAGACTCGAGTCAACACGCCAACCTCCCGAGACACGCTTCGAGTCGCGCCTTCTTCCCCAAAACACAAAATCCACTGATACACGTTGATATGCACGTGCACGTCTACAAGTCATCGGAGCAACGGTGATCAACGCCGTCACCTTCCACATGCCAACCACCATCCCCTCGATCACCACAATCGCCCAGAACGTCGAATTGAACTCGAAATCAAAATCGAGTTACATGATCGAATTTTGGAGCATCAAAGCCCGACCAATATCCTTCTCGCCGCGACGAACCTAACCACCAGAGATCATGGATTTCTGACCTCAACTTCATCGAAGCTCCACCTTTCCATTCCCCTGCCTGCGATGAAACCCAATGCTCCATAGATGCCGCAGCAGCCAAGAATACCATCTCGTTCAAAATGCTCACAAAACCCTATAACCTCGCCGTTCCTCCACCATGATTATTAATAAATTCCATTAGTATTTTTCCCATCATCCTCGGTCTACGAGCTCCCTCTGACATAAATTTCAAGGCCCAGTTTGACCTCGATCGACGGTAATTGACAGGAAAGCATTTTCCGTTCATCTAGAGATTTCACTATACCTACTTGCTTAAAAATCACGAGACTCATATCAAAAATCATCATTTCGTGATGCAATCGTGGTTGTATAATCAGATCTTAAAATGAAGATATTCAAAATTTTGACTTTTTTTTAAAACCCACTGTATTTTCTAAATTCCAGAAAATAATTTAACTCATTTTACTCCACAATATTTTTTCTACTTGAATCTTGCTTATACAAGTATATTTTGTTTAGATCCTTAGACCTAACAAGAATCAGAGGAATAGAAATTTTTTTTTTTTTGAAGTTGTTTTAGAGCCTGTATGTTTTAACAGAGGTATATACATACCTACATACAGACATGCGTCATTAAATCTGCACTCCTATGTACACATATGTATACATTCAAACAAATTACAACATTATCCATCTCATTCATCATCACTGAACACAACTAAGATAAAAGATTGGGTTTTTTTTAAAGAGAGTTTGCTCACTTTAATCTAAACAAAGCTAGACACAAACAGATTTGGGGTTTGACAGGCTTTTATATCCTGAAGCTAACAGGGATTTACATCCCTGTACAATCAACATGCACAGGCCAAAACTCATTCATATACTCAAGATTCTTGCATGCAAACCAAGTTTTAAACTTTCCTAATCATTCAAGCAACCATATAGAAATATACTTAAGCACTTTAAAAAATGAAGTTACTCACATTGCTTCAGAAGCAAAAACAGAGGACTGCTATTTGACACAGATTTGAAAATGAAGCTGAAACTTCCCTTGATTTCTGGTTGAGTTGAATTGTTGCTTTACATTGAATTATTGTTTAAGTTTAAAGATGATGCTTCCTTCAGTTTATTTTTTTTTCATGGCTTTGATAGACGAAAACTAAAATGAGAAGGCTGAGATAAGAAAAGATTGTTATACAGGGTAATGTATAATCAGGTACAAGATTCTTTTGTATTTGGTCAGGGAGATTTTTCTTTGTTGGAGGCTGAAAAGAAAAAATTTTGGGTGCTGCATTTATTATCTTGGTACTTTATGTCTTCCTTTGCCTTTTGTACTTTATTATTGTTCCTTCTTTAGCAAGTGTTTCATTACTTTAACTCGGCTGATATATTGTTTTGGGCTAAAGATTTCTTTGTTTTAGTCACATTGCTTTGTTACTTAGGGATATGTACTTTGTTTCTTGCTTTCATATATACACACTTGTTTCATTTTATTCATATTTATACTTATAGTTTTATTTATTTTGGCCTTGTTACTTTGAAACAAAAATGAATATCCATAATTAATATATTGTTAGAATTGTTGCCAATGTATTTACTTTATACTTTTAAACTATTTAGATTTAGATTTAAACTCGAATTCAATATACATATATATTAACTTCAAATTTTCTCATATATCACGTATACATATATATTCACATATATGTACAATATTTACAATATTATTAAATTTAAATGATTTATACAAAATATACTTGAATTCGGGGAAACTCGCATCACCGCATTGATTATTTTCACAAATTTTAATTCAAAAATTCATTTAATTATCAATTTAAACATATATAAAAATCCGAGGTCGTTACAGACTTCCCCCCTTAAAAGAATTTCGTCCTCGAAATTACCAAGGAGACACAAGATAGATGAAGAATATTTCATCAAATCAAACTGAATATCTATTCTGCATTTGGATTACCAAATCAGAATATCAATAACAGATACACGAACGAATCTGTTTAAAACTTCACAAGATACTCGGGTTATCCAGATCTACGAAATATACAATAGCATCGGTTAGTTCGAAGAAATAACTAACCATTCGTAGAACATATCGGGACCCAAAGATATAGATAGATATATGGATACAATTTCAAAATTTTTAGTTTAGAACTAAAGTATACTTATCAACCATAGCAATCAAAGCAATCAATTCATCCAAACAAACAATTTTGGTCCATCCGGAGTTTACATCCCATATCAAATATATCGAATTTCTTCTTCCTGGATCTACCAGAAATCATCGAAGAATAGAGAAAAGATTATTTCCTTGTTGTTACAGAGTATCGACCATTTATAGTCGTATTCCCCTGTCCCCTATCTCATCCTCTTCTCGCACTCATACTCACTATCAGTAGATAGCAAGAGAATTTACTGAGGCATTCGAACGGATATCTGAGGAATACTCATTCTAGGATATACTTCACCCTATCTCTAATGAGCTACTTAACGTGTTATACTCCTGAGCTAAAGTTCAACCATAGCTCAGATACCAAATGTAACGACTCGGATTTTTCACGTTCGAAAATCAACATCCGTACTTCACCTTGTACTCGAATGCCGTAGATTCGACCGTTCAAATCCGATTCGCCGGAGCTTATAACACCATTAAGTATAACAACACAGCGGAAGAAAGAAAAAGAATATAGATATACAACATCAGATACAATATCCAGATACAATGATGATACAATGAATATCCATATACATCAGAGATATGATACAACAAATAGCAGCGGAAAAGAAAAGATAACATCAGCAGTGGATAGAATATCTCCAATAGAATGCTCCAAGATAAGCAACGTCAGTCCATGAACTCCAAGAACTGAACTAGCTCCAAATAATCTACCAAACCTGAATATCTGGAAAAACCCAACTCTAGACTGCCCGTGTGGAAAATAGTGGGCACCCAGAGTTTAGGAAGGGAACAATAAACTCCGGATCAGTCATGGGACTGGTGTGAGCAACAAAAACAGTTTATCTTTAAAACAAGCAACAAAGGCTTTTAAACATTGAAATCCGCAATGATTTTCGAAAATGAAACTACCATAAGGCCTCCCGCCACACACACAATGCAATCGCAGAATTGGAGGAGATTTCTCCTTATGATAGTCAAACATGCTTACTACGCAAAATCAAAACTTTTTTGATATTATTACTAGTGCATAGTGTAGAAAAACATTTCGAAAATACAATATCAATCTTAGCCAGCATACAACATTTCATCGTATGCCTACTATAGCTACTACGTTCAATAACAGGTTACCGCCACATCCCATAGCAGGTAATACAACTAAAAACCGTACAGGGTTCGTATTGTTTCTTTGGATTTCCAACAAATGATCAGGCTAAGGAACTTCCTTACCGAAATAGAAACGCCTCTGGAAAGACGTCCCGGATCCTAACCGGATCTCTGCAAACAAAAGGCCGATGCTACCTCACGCTGTACAGCTGTAACTAGGTAACTAACACACGAGTCATGTCATCCCCCGGTCGTTACCGACCTTTATCCCGGGATCCCGAAAACCAACAAAGCAACATCATACAGTAATAAATTACCGTGTCCACATGAGTTAAGTATCTGGGCTCCATACCATGATACCACCCTTTATCCAGAAGGAAATGACATACCCTAGGGGCGCTACCCCTACAAACCATTGTCGCAACATTCCTGTTTCGACCATTACCGGGTTGTGAGGCTCGACGAAGTCTCGTTCACAAAGCAACGCTTTTTCACAAAGCCACGCTTTTTCACAAAGCCACGCTTCGATCAACAAATGATCAGCAGCACTTCGTATGCCACATTACCAAATTGGGAATGTATCACTAGTAACCATCAACTACATAACCTTTGAGCTCGTACGTCTCAGAGAAGGGTGTTAAGCTAAGAGAATAAATTCTCCGCCACCAACAGAAATGTATTTGATAGAAACCAGCTTTACATCTCAAAGTGTAACGTCAGACACACATCCATACAAGTCTGTTCCGGGTTCGAACAGAACCGAAGGCACTTCCGAAGAAGCCCTTGCAAATCTGGGTATTCACAATCTCGATCGGACTTCCCATCACTTAGGGAATCTCTATACCGGAGCCATGATGCAGAGAAAATCGATAGGTCATCATATCGCTCTCGCAAATACCCGGTCTTCACCACCGATCTTCAAATGCTATCCATATCGTCGTATCACTATTCGGAATGGGTTCTATGACACAAAGGTCCTCTCCCGGCTAAACCGAATAACGAGCGTAATTAAAAATCATATGGATACTGGGGTCTCAGTTAAATCACAGCTTAAAGCTTAAAACTTTTCATTCGAATGGTAAAACAAATTACCATTTCCAATCTTTTAAACAAAAAGATTTATTTCAAAAACCTTCAATGGTTTAAACAATTTCCATACTTTTAATCTTTTAAACAAAAAGATTTAATTCACAAAGTTCACCCCGTTCACAAAGATCCATTTATGGATTTTCAAATCGATTCCCATTTCAATTGAATTAACTCGTTAAATCCTTAAGTCAAGATTTAACTTATAGCTTTCAAAACTCATTTCCAAAGGTTCATTCATAGTCTTCCAAAACAATTCTATTTCAAGTTAGATTAACTCATCCGGTCTTTGAAATCAAAGACTCATTTCATATTTTTCAAAACATTTCAATTCCATTTCAAACTTGAAAACGTTCAACACAAATTGGAAGTTCATTACTTATGTGAAAGCTTTTACTATTCGAAAACAAATAGTTTCGTTTTAGAAAAATCCAGTTATATTTACACGAGTTAAAACCCTTGAATTAAATTCAAATTCCCAAATCAATACTTTTAAAATGGTTTAACCCATATATAACTTGTACAGCATCTTTAATCCCTAGTTTCAAATCATAGAATTCAATTTCAAACTTGAATTCAAATTTAAATCAAATTATTTAAATTTTAAAACTCGATTAAGTTATTCGAAATAACTTTTATCTTTGAAATTCCATTTCCAAAGCTTCACTTTAAACCCAAATTTCCAATTTCAAAATCAATTGAAATTAAAATTTCAATTTCAAAAACATTGAATTTAAATCATCTGTGACTTAACCGATTTCCACGTGAAATCCATATTTGTGTGTGTATGGTGTAGTCCAGGGGTTTCACACACAATAGTGCAACATCATCAATCATCACAGATATATCGATAAGCGGTATAATCGATAACGCTTATCTTCATTCACAGATTCATAGATAAAATAAATTTATCAGTCACAAAGATTCACTATTACAATTCGATGTGGGTTTCGGATAACCAACTGAAATCCGACTCCATGTCGCATCGATATTCAAATGTCGTTTATGGGTCAAAAGGTTTTCATATTCACATAGTAATATATCATAGAAACAGAAATCACAGCTCAGCACAAAGTAATTTATATCACAAAGCATCACAATCACAAACAGGGATATCAAACTACTCAAAGCATTTCAATAATAATCAATCATCCAATGATTAGATGAATTAATAGTGTGATTATAATCAATCTATCACATAATTATATAATTATATATTTTTCTTAAATTAATGATTAATTATCCTTAATTTAAATTAATCAATCTTAATTATTAAGTAATTAACCTTTAGTTATTTTTATTTGAAGAAACAAAAACTTCAATTAATTACAATAATTAATTAACCTTTATTGATCAAAGACAAACCATTAGTCTTACTTTAATTATTATTTAAACCTTCAATAATAAACCCTAAGACTCTTAGGCAAATTTTTAAATAATCATTCCTATACAATTATTCAAACCCAAAACAAATTAAAAAATATTTTTAACTTAAAAATCAAATCTTAAAAAAAATCTTGATTTAAAACTGAAATTCGAAACTTGTTTAAATTTAAAAAAAAAAAAAACTGTTTTCAACCCAAACTTCCCAGACCCGAGTATTGCTTCGAGATTCTCACCAACTTTCCCGAGTATTACTTCGGGATTTTCCAAATTTTGACCCGAGCGACCCACATTTCAACTTAGAAACTTTCCCAAGTATTTTTACCCTTACAACGAAAATCCTACTTCGAGTTAAGACTCGAGTCAACACGCCAACCTCCCGAGACACGCTTCGAGTCGCGCCTTCTTCCCCAAAACACAAAATCCAATGATACACGTTGATATGCGCGTGCACGTCTACAAGTCATCAGAGCAACGGTGATCAACGCCGTCACCTTCCACATGCCAACCACCATCCCCTCGATCACCACAATCGCCCAGAACGTCGAATTGAACTCGAAATCAAAATCGAGTTACATGATCGAATTTTGGAGCATCAAAGCCCGACCAATATCCTTCTCGCCGCGACGAACCTAACCAATAGAGATCATGGATTTCTGACCTCAACTTCATCGAAGCTCCACCTTTCCATTCCCCTGCCTGCGATGAAACCCAATGCTCCATAGATGCCGCAGCAGCCAAGAATACCATCTCGTTCAAAATGCTCACAAAACCCTATAACCTCGCCGTTCCTCCACCATGATTATTAATAAATTCCATTAGTATTTTTCCCATCATCCTCGGTCTACGAGCTCCCTCTGACATAAATTTCAAGGCCCAGTTTGACCTCGATCGACGGTAATTGACAGGAAAGCATTTTCCGTTCATCTAGAGATTTCACTATACCTACTTGCTTAAAAATCACGAGACTCATATCAAAAATCATCATTTCGTGATGCAATCGTGGTTGTATAATCAGATCTTAAAATGAAGATATTCAAAATTTTGACTTTTTTTTAAAACCCACTGTATTTTCTAAATTCCAGAAAATAATTTAACTCATTTTACTCCACAATATTTTTTCTACTTGAATCTTGCTTATACAAGTATATTTTGTTTAGATCCTTAGACCTAACAAGAATCAGAGGAATAGAAATTTATTTAATTTTTTTTTTGAAGTTGTTTTAGAGCCTGTATGTTTTAACAGAGGTATATACATACCTACATACAGACATGCGTCATTAAATCTGCACTCCTATGTACACATATGTATACATTCAAACAAATTACAACATTATCCATCTCATTCATCATCACTGAACACAACTAAGATAAAAGATTGGGTTTTTTTAAAGAGAGTTTGCTCACTTTAATCTAAACAAAGCTAGAAACAAACAGATTTGGGGTTTGACAGGCTTTTATATCCTGAAGCTAACAGGGATTTACATCCCTGTACAATCAACATGCACAGGCCAAAACTCATTCATATACTCAAGATTCTTGCATGCAAACCAAGTTTTAAACTTTCCTAATCATTCAAGCAACCATATAGAAATATACTTAAGCACTTTAAAAAATGAAGTTACTCACATTGCTTCAGAAGAAAAAACAGAGGACTGCTATTTGACACAGATTTGAAAATGAAGCTGAAACTTCCCTTGATTTCTGGTTGAGTTGAATTGTTGCTTTACATTGAATTATTGTTTAAGTTTAAAGATGATGCTTCCTTCAGTTTTTTTTTCATGGCTTTGATAGACGAAAACTAAAATGAGAAGGCTGAGATAAGAAAAGATTGTTATACAGGGTAATGTATAATCAGGTACAAGATTCTTTTGTATTTGGTCAGGGAGATTTTTCTTTGTTGGAGGCTGAAAAGAAAAAATTTTGGGTGCTGCATTTATTATCTTGGTACTTTATGTCTTCCTTTGCCTTTTGTACTTTATTATTGTTCCTTCTTTAGCAAGTGTTTCATTACTTTAACTCGGCTGATATATTGTTTTGGGCTAAAGATTTCTTTGTTTTAGTCACATTGCTTTGTTACTTAGGGATATGTACTTTGTTTCTTGCTTTCATATATACACACTTGTTTCATTTTATTCATATTTATACTTATAGTTTTATTTATTTTGGCCTTGTTACTTTGAAACAAAAATGAATATCCATAATTAATATATTGTTAGAATTGTTGCCAATGTATTTACTTTATACTTTTAAACTATTTAGATTTAGATTTAAACTCGAATTCAATATACATATATATTAACTTCAAATTTTCTCATATATCATGTATACATATATATTCACATATATGTACAATATTTACAATATTATTAAATTTAAATGATTTATACAAAATATACTTGAATTCGGGGAAACTCGCATCACCGCATTGATTATTTTCACAAATTTTAATTCAAAAATTCATTTAATTATCAATTTAAACATATATAAAAATCCGAGGTCGTTACAATTTTACAGGTCACACATTTTTGTATGTATATGATTTCAAAGGAAAGTATATACATGCAGGTCTGAAATTTATATAGAGAGAATATAAATATTTCAATTATAACTGTTTTAGAGAAATTTTTACAGTAAGAAAAATTTTGTTTCGACAGTATACATGTATAGATAAAGAAGAGATAAATATATATATGTGTGTTATAACATATGACCTTAAAAACAGGAAAATAGTTTTAGTAGTTGAAATAAAATAAATGTTTAGTGGTTAGTTTAATTTATTTATCTATTCAGTCATTTTAACTACTAAAAATAATTTGAAAAAAAAGGAATTCGTTTAAATTTAAAGGTATTAGCTTAAAGTGAAAACTGTTAGTTAAAGTCATCAAAAGGTTTAGTTAAATAAATTTATTTAAAAGAAATTGGGTCAAAATAAAATCAATGGTGAATCGAAATTATCAAATGGAAATTTATTATTCGATCTGTTCAAATATTAATAGAATTGTATAAATATTTATACAAGGTCTAAACTGCCAAGAAAACAAACTGGATTGGATTGGATTGCAAAAAAAATAAAAGCTAAGGTGAGATCTTCTCACTCAAAATGAATTGCAGTTTTTGATTTGATTGATATGATTGCTATTTGGATGTGATATTAGATATAGTAGGATATATCTATATATATATATAGCAATATATACATATTGGCATATGTATATATTGGATTGATGATTTCCCGCCTCGTATAGCGGATGAGACCCTATTGCGCCGTTAGTAAGCGGATATTTTTATAAAACCCATATACCGCGATATTCCACCTCGAAGTGGAATTGGTATTGTGCTAACGTCTGTGGATGCAGGGAAACAGGTTGGAGGGATCCAACTGGATTCCTCACCAGTAGTTATTTATTTACAGATATTGATGTATATTCTGTTATCATATTGATATATGATGTTTGTTGTTGTGATTGACTAATTGGTGCTGTTGTATCATCGGATTCAAGTTTTGAAGTTTAAAAATAACGACTTTTACTTTAAAAGGATTTTTAAAGTGATTTTTGAAAATATACGTTTTATGGAATTTTTGAATTGATTTATAAACGTTAAGATTTTAAAGTTATAAAAGTTAAGATTTGTGAATTATAACAAAAAGGTAATTTCTTTTGAAATAAATAGTTAAGAAATTTATAAAAGGGTTTTAATTGGAATTTTTGAATTATTAAAAACGATGTATGTAAAAGATGTACAAAATTGTTATTTATAACTTTAAAAGATTGGGATTATAAAACGAGTTTTTATAAGCGTTAAAATGAATTTTTAAGAATTTATAAGTGAATGAAATTTATAAATTGTGAACTTATAAATGGAAATGATTTTGTAGAATAAATGAATTATAAGTATTCAACTTATAATATGGATAGTTGGTGTAAAAAAAAATGTAGTTATGAATTGAATTAGTTAACAAAGGAGATTTATTAAATTGAATTTGTTAGAAAATAGAAATAGAATTTATAAACGTTGTTTTATAAATTCGAAATCAATTGGATTTGATAAATCAAATATAGAAGATTTTTAAAGGAGATATATTCGCGATTTTGGATAGCGAATTATTATTAAGATAAAATGTGTAGAGATGATTGAAATTTGGTAAAGTGAATTATATTCACGATTTTGGACAGTGAATATATTATTGAAAAAAATGGTTATGTTTGGGAAAGCGATATTATAAAATGAAGTTAATTGTTTTAAAAGATGTTTTAAAACGTGTGAACTATCGAATCATAGATTTCAACATTTATTGTTGAAATAGACGTTTTCGAGAAATAAGGAAATGATGGACTATAACACTGTTGTTATAGTAAATGATTTTCGAAAAGAAAATGTTTTATATAGTATTGGGATTTATATATCTATCTTAATTTCGAATCCCTATACTAGTGATTTTGAGTCGTCGTAACGATGTTTTACGTAACATTCGTTTTGACTCAAATAAATCTGCTTAAGAGAATGATTTCCTTAAAGAATGAAATGTATACTTAATTTTGATTTAAGTATAACGAATATTTTCAAATGTTGAAAATAAATAGTTTTGTGAATTACTTATTATAAAATAAGTATGGAAATGTTTTCCAAAACGAATTGAAACGTTTTTGAGAATTTATCTTTGTAGAGATAAATTAAAAATGAATTTTGAAATCGATTGAAAATCGTATATCAGTAGATATTTTGAAAGATATAAATTCATATGGAATTTATAAAGGAAATGGAAACTGTTTAGAAAAATAAACGTTGATTTATTTTTAAAGTGTGGAAATTTTATATCTAGTAAAGATATTTTTGGAAAATAAATAATTTGGAAAATTATTTGGAATCTGATGATGTTGCGCATCTTTATTGATAGTTAAATAACCGACTATCAATAATTACCTTGAATGGATATTTGTTGTGAATTGGATGAATTTGAATGCCACACTTATTTTTGAATAATCGCTCACTATTCGGGTTAGCCGGGAAAGGACCATGGGGTCGTATAACCCATTCCGAATATGTGATACGTCGTTATGAATTGCATTCGAAGACCGGTGTTGAAGACCGGATATTTTTGAAAATGGAAGGATTACCGTCGAGTTACTCTACATCGGCTGATCTCCGATTTAGAGGTTTTATCACCCTTAGTGACGGGAAGTCCGGACGTGATTAGAAAATTATCCGGATTTGCAAGGGCTTCGTGAGAAGTGCCTTCGGTTCTGTTCGATCCCGGAACAGACTTGTATGGATTGTGTGTCTGACGTTACAATTTGAGATATAAAGCTGATTTCTTTCAAATACATTTCTGTTGGTGGCGGAGAATTTATTCTCTTAGCTTAACACCCTTCTCTGAGACGTACGAGCTCAGAGGTTATGTAGTTGAAATTTATCAGCGATATACTCCCAATTTGGTAACGTGGCATACTAAGTGTTGCTGTGAAATGATCAGTGTTTGATCATTTGTGATATGATCATTTGTTTGATCTTATATCTTTGTGATCATAGGTTGATCATTTTGTTTGACCCGAAGCATGGCTTTGTAGAAAGCGTAGCTTTGTGGACGAGACTTCGTCGAGCCTCACACCCCGGAAATGGTCAAAACAGGAAGGATGCGGCAAGGTTCTAGGGAGTAGCGCCCCTTAGTGTATGTCATTCCTTCTGGATAAAGGTGGTATCATGGTATGGAGCCCAGATACTTAACCTCCGTGGTTGCTGCATTTTTACTATGTGGTTTGTTGCGAATCGGGGATCCTCGGGAAGATCGGTTACGATCGGGGGATGGCATACGCGTGTCAGTAGTTACCTATTTTTGCAGAGGTAACCCAGCCTTGTGTTGGCAGAGATCTAACCGTAACGTTAGGTTCTCGGGTCGTCTATTCCAGGGACGTACCCATCGTGGAAGAGGAAGTTCCTTAGCCTTGGAAATCCAAACTCCAATACGAACTTTGTACGGTATTAGTTGTAGAACCTGCCATTTACGTACGGTGGTCACCACTGTTTAGATGGTAGCTATAGTAGGCATACGATACTGGTCGTATGTTGGCTAAGATTAATATTATACTTTCGAAATGTTTTCTACACTATGCACTAATAATAATATCAAAAATGATTTGATTTTGCATAGTAAGCATCTTTGACTATCATAAGAAGAAATCTCCTCCAATTCTGCGTTTGCATTGTGTGTGTGGTGGGAGGTCTTATGGTAGTTTCATTTTCCAAAAGCATTGCGAATTTGTTTTATTTTCTTTGTGAAAAATAACTGTTTTACGATCTCACACCAGTCACCATGACTGACTCGGAGTTTATTGTTTCCCTTCTAAACTCTGGGTGCCCACCAATTTCCACACGGGCAGCCTAGAGTTATGTTATCAGGATATTCTGGAGCTTTGGAGATAAGCTGGATGACGAGACATAGTATTTGTATCTGATAGTATTTATTCCGCTGTGTATTCTGTATGAGGACAAGTTTATACAACTGTCCATTGTTGTATATTGACTCTGATGATTGATGTATGTATAAACTGATATAATTCTTTTGTTTAAAGATTTTTCATTTATCTATTATATATTGTTCCGCTGCGATATGTAAGATTCTGATATTGTTTCTGTTATGTTGTTGTTCTGTTGTTCTCTCTTCTTTCTTCTTCTGCTTTCTTCTTCTCTTTTTCTTCTATCTTTTCTTCTACCTCTTCTTTTAAACATTAAAGTTCGCGTTTCCGCCATCCGATTGTTCGGCAGTTGCTACAGTGGACGTAGCAGTGTCGGGTTTTCGGAAGACGGATTTGCAGGTCTTTACAAGTTTTACCTTTTCATTGCATGAGTTGGGTGGACGGTATTTTTAGATGCATTGAAACGAACATCTTGTGGATTGAGTTTCATAGTTTGATTATAAGGCGTTCAGTGATAATATCGGGTTAAAAGTTAAAATTAGAAAAATATGTTTACTACAATCAAAATGAAAGATAAGTTATTTTGGGAGGAAATATTTGTGAAAGGAGTTTATATAAAAAAGTAAGAAATCTTGTTAAAGATTTGTGAATATACATAAGCCATTTGGGATACGTATATGAATATTTTCTAAGTATTGAAAAAGGTACAAAGGAATAGTGAAAAAGTGAATACACATATATGTCTTTTATAATGGTATTTTAAATATATACATATAGAAAAGGAAGTTTTAATTAATAAAAATGATCAGTTAATTAATAAAGGGATTAGAAGTCGCTTATGTGGTTTAATCATGCTTCGTGACTTAATCGTGTTTTGTGTGCTTACTTGTTTATGTAAAGCATTTAGTCATGTACTTAGCACTAAAAGCCGACGAAGTAGGCTTGTCTTTCCGTGAGAGTTAAGAATGAAGTGTATAGGCAAGGCTTTGATGCCACCAGTGCTCTAACTTACGTGGCTCCACCCTTGATCGAGGGATAGGGTATGTTGAAAAGATTGAAAACATGATAAGTATACGAGACTTGGTTTCCATCTACGATCATCTATTTTGAACTTGATAGTCGATTAGTCGACCATCAAACTTGACCGGAACTTCTTCGAATAAGTTTTAAAGAGACCAAGATCGGCAAGTGTTTTACTTATCGAATACCACTTCAAAACTGATACATGGGTTCTATATTTTGGAAGCGGTTGTGAAGTGGAATGCTATAGAGTTGAACTGTCTGTCCTAAGGTTAAGTCTAAGGGAGAGGTCAGCGATAGCATTCGTTGTACGGCTTATGCTGGGATGGAACTAGTTGTTAGGTCGGAATTTGGTCTTAGTCCATACACTTTGTCCACAAAAGTTAGTAATACTTGGGCAAGAGATCAGACTTTCGTGAAAGAATGCTAGTCATAATGCTCAAAATAGTCAAGTGTGCGAATAGGAAATTGTTCAAGTACTAAGTCAAAATGTCCCAATTTGAATTTGAACTAATTCAAACTTTTTTTATTTATTCTTAAGAAAAATAAAAATGAGGAAAAAGCATAATTCAGAATTCATCCTTTCTTAGTAACGGGTGCATGACTATTTATAGAGAATTTGCGTAACAAAATAGGGTATTTGAAATGGTTATAACCATTAGAAATTAAATTTACAATGGTTATACCTGTTAGTACAATGTGCATGGCAAATTTTTGCTACGGAAATTGTAATGGTTATAACCGTTACTATTTGAAAAATTGTAACGGTTATTGCCGTGATGAATGGAAAAATTGTTATGTTTACTACTATGTCTAATTAGAGAATTGTAATGGTAACTACTGTTACCAAAAGTTGCATTCTTTCCAAAATTACTAACATTTATAACTGTTAGGGGTTTTGTTTCCTGAATCAAATTTGCAGCATACAAATTTCACATAAAAGATTCAGCTTGATTTCATATAAAAGTTTCAACGGTTCAACAACAATTATAGAATCAAATTTCATAACATACATATAATATTAGATTCCAAAAATTTCATACAAAGCAACTTCATCACTCACCATATACAATAAACAACAAATATCACAATCCAAGATACAACCATTCCCTATACATAACAAACATCAAATTAAAATACTAACTAACTTCAAATTGTCACAACCTAGAAACAAATCAAGAAGCTAACAAACAACAAGTCAAGAAGATTATATATAATGCAAGCAATAACCAAACCAAACTACAAGCCCACCACAAATTAGATCAAATAGTATGTACATACCATTTTGTGGTGATTCAAAAATTGATTCTTTCAGATCTAGAACTTCCTACACCTAAACAGGTTTTTCTCCCTCCAATACTGTTCTATGTCAAACTACCATAGAATCAAAAGAAAAACATCAATACATTACAAGAAAAATTGCTTTCAACAACATAACATCCGGTGTTTTAAAAATCTAATGTGGTCGGTATTTATTAGTAAAAAATATATAAGTAAATAAAATACTCTATCACGTTTCCCATCATAAATTTTCAATACGCAGAACCAACCAAAGGTTTTCCATTACTCAAATGTTTATTCTTTTTTGACGAGACTTACTTGGAAGAGCCTAAAATTATTTCCTGTTCAAGAGAACTGCCAAATAGTATATATAATATAAATTTTTTGTAAAGCATTATAACCTGTTTATTTGGGTAATAGAAACTACTGCTTTTCATGTATAATTCTACTCAGCTATCTCATTAGTTTTGAATATTCATTAACGCTTCCTCGTTCTAGATGACGAAGTAGTGTTTCGATTTTTTAATTCAATGTTGTAGTGCAATAACCAACAAAATATGATATATATATATATATATATATATTTATGTGTGTATGTATGTGTGTGCGTGTGTATAATTCTACTCTTATAGTAAAAAATAAATGAATATTATTAAAATATAACTAGTATATTTTTATAGAAAACTGACAGCTTTTTATATCATATTTTTTTTGTAAATTGATAAATAAATATCATGAAGTATTGCTCCATTCATAGGAAGCACCAGCATACTCTTTTACATATATTGTACAGTTATAATAGAAGTATCCATAACAAATACATGTTGTTGATCAGTATAGTTCTACCATGTAAATTATATACATTAAATACATAATGGATATATATTAAATAGTTCAATCATTAGTTTAGTAAAAAGAAAATTACCTGTTAATTCACAACCAAATAATTAATGATGATCATCCAAAATCAGCCATGGTGTCTATTTTCTTTATCTGACAAAATGACACAAGTTAATAAAAGGTCTAAGATTTCTCTTTGGCCTAACTATTTAGCCATCTATTCTATTTTGTTAATGTTATGAATTATCCTAATGCATTAGAGAAAAATGCTTCTGAAACATCTGACACCGTTGATATTGACACACACACACACACACATATATATATATAAATCCATTTCTTAAGTGCATATACATCATCATGATTTTTGTGACGACCGAGATTTTCGACCTCCGAAAATCGACATCAATACGTTCATTGTATCACATGCCGAACAATCGAATACAGGAAATACCAGATCGTTAGGGAAAAGAAGAAAGAGGTAGAAGAAGAAAATAGAAACAACAACACAGAATCTCACAATCGCAGCGGAACAATATATAATAGATAACAACAGGTCTTTATACAAAAAGAACTATAACTTTTATTTATACATTACATCCTCAGACTACAATACATCAATAACACAATACTGGATAGTTATAATAACTTGTCCTCACAAATGCTGAATATACAGCCTACACTACACAGCGGAATATAAACCAGATATGTGAATACGTCTTCGCCATCCAGCTCGTCTTCTGAGCTCCATAGCATCCTATTCTGTATCTGTAATACTCGGTCTAACTCGAGCATTATAATAAAATAACACCCGAGTCAGTCTGGAAAACCATCGTGAGAAAATACACTTAATTGAATTATTAAAGTTTCCAAAATCCTTTGAAAATCAAAGGTATCTCGTAAGACCACGCCACAAATAAACACGACGGGTTTTTACCTTACGATAACCAAAACATTTCATATCAAATCCTCTGATATTATAATAGTGTCTAAGTACAATTACTTATTCAAATAGCTGAAATTGTTACATTAATTAAATTCCAGCATACTAGGCTCTACAATCAAAACCATAAAGGCACATATTGGGGAATGGATTCCATACGAATGACTAGGCACTGGGGTACCACCTGTCACAGTACATGTATAGAAACAGCGTACCGAGGACCACACCGGGATCCACTGCCACACAAGACCGGACTATCCCTAACCTCGATAGACCGAATATGCTATCACCCCGGGTATTCCCACCCTCTCTCAAGCTCCTTCCATATACCGTAGTAATAAATAATATTCGAGGTTATCTAGAAAGGTGATAAACATACCCTAATTGGGTGCGACCCACTTAGCCTTGCAGCATCTCCCCTGATTTTCAGTCATTCACGGTTGATGAGGCTAGAGGCTACAATTACCTTTTAAGGAATTTTTTCACTTAGAATGCTCATTGTCCTCCAATGACAATGTTCTGATAGCATTCATCCATACAAGTCCGTTCTGGGTCCGAACGGAACCGAAGGCACTATTCCTATTACATCCATTTTGGAAAAATCCTCAGGATTAGTAGCGATTAGCCCTTGCACTTCACTGCTCCATCTTCGACTCCATGCTCTTGTTTTCACATCGAAAACGTACTCGTTGGATCGAAGTGGTTTTCGGATAACAAATCCGATACCGGTCTCTTCGAAACAACGTTCGATACTTTCGGTGAACTCAACCTCGGTTCTTTAGGAAATAAACAGACAAAAATAAAATCGGAGATCACCTCCTAACTGTTGGTGCACGAATTTCCATATAAATGTCTTAGAAGAACGAAACGAGTTTATACGTACAGTATAACACCTCGAACGGTAATTGTACCATAAAATTTCCATAATTCTCCTAGATATTCCCAAAGTTATATTTTGGGTCCAGATTTGATAGTCTGTTATTTAGCTATCAAATAAACAATCATTCAACCAAATATTCTATTTTCCACTAAACAACTCCAAATCTCTTTTTAATTTTAATTTTAATGAATTAAATCTCTTTATCCAAAATATATGCACTTAACTTATCGAATTTAGTAAATTCACCAACTATCCCTTTTCAAAAGAATATATGAAACCCTTTTTTTTAAAAAGAATATGGAAAGTACCACTGCAGTATCAAACCATGATTCACAGCTTAATGGTTACGTCTCTATCCTAAAGAAATCCAAGACTTAACTACAGGCACTCACTGCCTCCGATTTCGCCATGCGGGTATACCATTACTTCCCTTATTTAAAATATTTATGAAATTTTCCCAGTAAATTTTTGGCTGTTACTCTTTAAAATAAATGTTATTATAAAATAATATTAATATAGAATAATTTATCTCTTAAAATAATAATACTGATTAATTCTTAAATAATAATTAACTTAATATCAACCATTTCTAAAACTACTAATTAATGCTTAAATATACCTTAAATAATTTTAAAACAACTAAATAATAAATTTTCTGAAATATTCTTTAAACCCCTTTTTAAATTACCAAATCAAAATCCTCCTTTCTAAACAACTTAATTCCTCGACAAAAATGTATTTTCCAATTCCAATATAACCAGTCCAACATTTATAAATCCCTTTCGATTTATTTCCAATTTGATTTACATCCCAATTACGTAAATTCCCTTTTTTCACATTTCTAAAAATAAATCTACCATTTATTTTTAAAACGATTTACCCATCTCCTTATAAATCCTCACCGTGAATTTATAATCTCAGTTTATCCACTGATAATTTCTTCACTTTATTTATAAACTTCGTTTATAAATTTCATGGTCTCATTTCCCGTTTATAACGGTTTCACAACACTTAATCGATTTCTAAATTAAATTCCATTTTTTTAAATTAATTTCTTAACTAGCCCAAATATATTCCAAAAACCCAACCAATTCTAATTCCACTTCCATTTCATAAATTTTAAATCTTATTTAAAATCCAATGTAACAATTCAAATTTCCCTTTTTATTCTCCCAACTATTTAAATCTCGAATTAAAAAGTAAATCCTTTTCTACTTAAACAATATCGCTTAAATTCTATTATTTTAAAAATCCTTTTATTTATATTATTCCAATCTCTATTTTCAATATTCCAGACTCTCTATTTACAATATTTCAAAATTATTAAGTACAAATTTGAATTAAACTATTTATTTTTCCCCAAAATTCATTTCTTTTAATTTATCCAAATTTCACTATAATTATTTTACCTTCAATTTTCCTTTTTATTTTCTTTTAAAAATCCAATATTCATATTTATGGTATTTTAAAATACCAAAATCTATCCAGTAATACCATAGCATCCAGTAAATTCAATTTGCACTATAATCCACCATAGATTATTTAAATTGACCATATATCAATATATATGAAATTAAATTCAACATTTTTGAGGAATCTAGTTAGATCCTTCCAACCTGTTTTCCCTGCATCCATAGATGTTAATATAATATAAAAATACCAATCCCACTTCGAGGGAGATATCGCGGTATATAGGGTCATCCGCTATTATGCGGGGGGCATAGGGTCTCATCCGCTATATATATATGAAGGAATATCAATCACTCCAATATATATATATACTATATATAATATCACATCCAACTGATAATAATTTATCAATTCTATCAATCAATCAATAATTAATTTTAACTATTTAAAATTAATTGTAGTAAATCCAAAATTGAGTGAGATTAACTCACTTTTATTTCCTGTTGCTTTTCGCATTCCGGTTTCGATTTATTTCGAACGCGTTTGAAATTGTCTGAAAATTTCAGAAGCTCCAATTTTGTCCAAACTATTTCTATGCGTAGATGGCGACACTACGATCCCAACGCCTCTCAAATCGTCCGAATCGAACCTCGTACGCATGAGATATAAATTTTATAAGTTGAAGATAATTTAATTTAAACTACACACTATTAAAAAATAATACAAAAACCCATACCCAAAGAAACAAAGCCCGGCCCGCTTGAACAGTGCCTCTCCCCCTTCCCTCTCCTTCCCCCTTTCTTTGTTCTTCTTCACTAATATGTGCACGGCCGTGCATCCCCACCAGTGACACGGTGTTTCTCAACTCGAAACAAGAATCCGACAACGCCGACGGCTTTGCCACATCGATCTCCATCTGCCTATGCCAGAAAATCACAGCATCTCTCGACGATATGAAACGCGACCTGCTCCCTTCCTCGCCGCCGTACGACATGTCGCGATCCCCCATGGTGATTCGCACTTTACCAAACTTCCTCTCCCGGTGCGCCTTGACAAGGCGAACTCGAATATGACCAGCATGTAGCCTATCTCCATCTCGCACATCCCCAAAATCGAAACCCTGGCTTCAAACCGAATACAGTCGATCTCCAAACAAGTGCCGCACCCTTTATTTTGCCTACTGGATTAAAGCTTAAGGCAAAATATGATTTTAGATATGAGTTTCGTGATTTATAGACGAGCAATATTTGAAGAATTTATTTTCAAAGTTTCAATCCTTTTTTTTCTTTTAACTGTGTTCGGCCGGTTTTTAAAAGAAGAGGGAAAGTGATTGAAGAGAAAGTGGCATGTAAAGAAAGGCTACAGTGCTTTTTGATAAGAAGGGAAAAGTTCTGATGTGAAAATCTTTGACCAGTCAACATAAAAAAAAATATTATTTAAATTTAATTCGTCTCGAATTCGTAGCTTAAAATCTTGACCTCCTATCGAGGCGTGCCGCTAGGCGTTCATAATGTTATACCCTTATTCCGAATGCAATGGAAAAGGTTTCGAGTCCTAATTCGATCGTACAGAGAAGATAGCTTTTTGAACCCAATTATTATATTGAATTTTCGATATAAATTTCAGCACGTTTATATTTCGTACGATCAAACGATAACTCTAAACGTTATGAAATTTGAAATCCGATAATAATACACTATTACGGATCCAAAGGAACTGGTTTCGTCGAATTCTGAGACTGTGCCCCGGAAGGCTATTTTTAAATGCTAATTTAAACGATATATTTTTAAAAACTGAACAAATCACTTTTAAATTTAATTTAGAAGGTTTTATTATCTTTAGTATTGTTAATACAAATTTTATAAGCCTTTAAATTATTTTTAACAAGCTTAAAACTCCAGATTTAACAATTCAACCAATTTTCAATTATTAAATTCAATAATTTAATTATCCAAAAAATGGTTGTATTTGAAATTCAAGTTAAAACTAGCTTTTAAATATTTAAAAAATCAATTAAATATTCCAATTTCAAATAACAAAAATTCTGGGTCGTTACAATTTTAAACTTGTTCTACCATTATCTAACACGTCTATAATATGAAATATATTCCTTTAATTTAAAAAACAATGACATAAGCCATTTTAGCACCATAGAGCACATGAAATTATGCACTTAATTCAATTCAACAAGAATGATATGGGCTATAGACATAAGACGCTGATTATAAGGCTTCAGATTCATAACATATTATTATGTTTTATGGCTTTATATCTTTGTGAAAAACTACATGAACAACATGAATATAAGCTAGAGCTCCAAAAATCTAATGTGCCTATTTAATAGTAAGTTTGCAATACTGAATACTGGATATATTTCTAGTTTCTTGAAAAGCTTCATCTTAAGAAACTGTAACGACCCGTATTTTATGTTTCAGAGGATCGCAGAATATTTTTATTTTATTCATATGAGGTCATATGACTCTAAAATTTTAGAAAGTGACCCCTAGGAACATTTTCCACATTTATGATTTATGCTGAGTTTCTATATGACCATTTTAACCCTGAAAATCTTGTTTGGACTATAACTTCTGATTGGAGCCGAGTTAGGGTCGCAAATCACTTCCAATACTTCAGAATAGTGGTTTTCCATTCCATAGAATGGTCATAATAGAAAAATGGACTTACCATTTGAAAGTTATAGTTGTTTTAAATTTTGGCTGCTATTGGCCTGCATTAGTGGGTATTAACTAAGTTCGTGCTTAGGTCCACTAATCCATCTCGAAAATTATGCTAAAGGAAAGTTAAAGGAACTGGTCTAAGTCCTCTTCCTTCCTATTCACTTCAGATCTAAAGGGAGGGATTACTATTTTAGGTATTTGGTGAGTGATTCTTGGCTTTTCACTATACTATGCATGTTTATATAGTTAAAATTTATGTTTTTAACATGATTTTGATCTTAAAAAGTTTTCTAAATTTGATCGCATCCTAATATATGTTTATGGCCGAAATTTAATGGATTTAAACTGGTTTTAAATGGTTTTACAACTTCTTTTGGTCATATTCATATGCTAGTGTAAAAATTAGATCCAGATTAGGATTTGCTTGATTATCATGTTCTTATGTACTACATGTATGAATGGATGCATATGTACTATATTTCATGTTTTTATATTGTGCTTTGATATGGTTTGCTAGTGTTTTTAGGTAGTTAGGAAATGGGTGATCAAATTGATAAATCGAAGACAAAGATTGTCGGAATTGGATAAAACTTGGAGAAGTGGCTCTGGAGCATTAGGGGAGCTCAGGATTCAACTCGTGTTAAAATTTGAGCTAAGGGGAGAGTCGGAACCAAGAGGTCGTGTCGGTACCCAGAGGTCCTTTCTAGTGCAAATTGTCTCAGTGGGTGATGGTTCTTCAAGTTAAGGCTAGGAGTGAAGGTCGAGCGTAGGAATTTGGCTAAGTATTAGACTTGGTACCAAGAGCTTTGGAGGGCATGGAAACAAGAGCTTTTGGACTTAGCACCAAGGGCTTTAGAGTAGATGCCGAGAGCTTTGTGGGAAGTGGTCGAGGTCCAAGCACTTAGGAGATGGAGCCTTGAAATAGAGGAAAGAAGACTTAACCAAATTGGTTAAGTACACCTCTCGGTACGAGAGGACCTATCGGTTCTGAGATGTCCATTTTGATGCTCTCGAGGTGGAACTTCCAAGAGGGAAAGTATAGGCCCTGTAGGTCGTGTTGAAGGTGCTTGTTTATTCGCTTAGGGTTTAATGGGGATATGGTAGCACGATGATAGCTTCGGAACTTTGGTGATGGCAACTCAACGGTAAATAGAGTTAAATATCGATGGTGGCTGCTCGATGTTGAAAGGAGTAGTGAAAATGTTTGTCCATAAAGGACAGGTTCTAGGAAGGGTGATCTGTGGATAGAAAGTAGGAATGGTTCTATTACGAAATGAGGGAATGTGGAATGGTTCTTCGAGAACAATGAAAACTAGATGAAGCAAGGAAAGGGTTCGAATATGTGTGCTAAGGGATCATTGATACTCAGAGTGTTTTTTGATGTACTCGAAAGCAAAGGTATTGCAGAGATTGTCATGGGTACTTTGTTTGGCTACCCCGGGTCAGTTGTTTTGATCCAAATACCCTGGACAGGTGGATTTGGATCTTGTATTATCTTTGGGCTAAAGACGAGTACACTGAAAACTGAGATTTCCATTAGTCCCTGGCATGGGAAAGGCCATACGAGTTATCATATATCTAGAGCACATTGGGTGATAGTGAGGATTGTTTGATGGATGTTATGCTTTCTTTGGTTGTTTTCTTCTATAGTCTATAATTCTAGGGATGTCACTGGATATAGGTATTGGGGATAGTGATACCCGGACACCCGTCATCATACTTAATTTGTAGTATATCTTGATGATATTCGTGGAGTAGCATACTATGTTCGTTAAGTGCTAACTCTTTGGTTGTAGGAACATGTCAGGTATGGTTCGTATACCCTTGTTACTTACTATATCAAATTGTATAGTATTTTGTGGTTCATTTACCGCTCACACCAGGCTATTGTCTGACTCGTTGTTTTGTGTTTTGCTTCTTATTATCTCGGATACTCTTAAATGAGTAGACTAGATAGCATGTCTAGGTGTAATGTAGTAGCTATGGAAAGGACGAGTTGGATGGTGCTACCTTGTATTATATATGAATTTCTATGTTTACTCTGTTGTACAACATTGTGAAGCCTTGATAGTGCTTAACTTATTACTTTTATTATGAGACATCTATTTGAGTTTATTTCTGTTTTTTATAAACTCTATTACTTGTTATATAACTCTCTTGATCTATACTCTAATATTTAGATCACTTAGTTATTACTGTCTCTCTTATTTTATATCTGTAATGTGTATTATATTTCATTCCATGCGTTGTGAGATATACGATAGGTTCTGTGTGGTTGTTTTCTTTTCTTTTAACCCTTGATGATCATCCTACATCGGTCGAGTACATCAGCGGCGTACTATATAGTTATATTGGATGCCGGTGGTATAGGGCGGTCATTATATTTAGTATCAGAGCTTAGGTTACACGATTAACCCGAGTTGATACCGTGGTCCAGTAGAGATAGGGAAGGAGTTATCACCCTTGACTGGATCGAGAGTGTGTGTGTGTGTATGAGAGTGCATACTTGTTATATATTTTGGTTTTCAAAACTATATAGTAGTATAAATAGTATATAAGTCGCATGCACACACGAGAACCATTGACACAGTTTTCTTTTTGGAAGACCGATTATTCTTGTTACAAATCGAGAATGAGCCCGCAAATAAGAAATACTGTGAGGTACTCCATCTCCAAAGTTGAGGAAGGAGAGGGTTCGGGGGCTGTTAACCATGACTTGCTGACAATGTTCAGCGTAATGATGGCGAACATGCTGCAAAATGCCTAAGCGGCCGCTCCAAATGTTGTTGTTGTTAGTGCTCAGGTGCAGGAGCCGAGGGTTGACTTTGCCAAGCTATGTAAAGATTACTCCTCCTTGGGAGGCAAACCATTTCTATGAACGAAGTTGGCCATCAAAGCGCAGGGTAGTTAGACACCTGCAAGCGTATCTTTGGAGATATGGAAGTAGACGATGCCATGAAAGTGAAGTTGGCCTCTAGACAGCTTCAAGGGAAGGCCATGAACTGGTGGAATGCCATTACTGTTGCTACACTAGATGATATGTTGGCTTACGGCCAGTTCAAGGATAGGTTGGAGCAGAAGTTTGTTTCGGCTGCTCAGAACTAAGTGTTATTCGGGAAATTTGCCGACTTAAGGCAGGGAGATATGTTTTCCTCAAAGTACATTGCTGAGTTCGACACGTTGTCAAAGTACGGGATGTCTTTCGTCAACACCTTGTTGAGGAAGAACAAGAAATTTAACATGGGTTTGGATGACTATTTGGGGAGAAGTTGGTGAGTCACAACGATGAGCCGTTCGAGAGACTTGTTGAGAAAGCCCTTCGCTAGGAGAGTTTATACCCCAAGTCGAAATTAGTTGTTGTTGCTAAGGAAGAGCCAAAACCGCAACAAGACAGTGGAGGTAAGAAGAAATGGAATGAGAAGAGAAAGTAGTTTCAGCAAAAGAATGCTCAAAGAAGGCTAAATGAGAACCCGTTTGTTTTGGTTGTGGAGATAAGGGTCACTGTAATGACCCATTATTTTGGACCATTCAAATCGACAATAATCCCCACATGTCAGACTTGAATAATGCAAAATAACAGATTGTAATAAAATTTGGAGGAAATAAAACCAATCACATAATCACAGACACAGAAATATCAGAATAACTCGCAGCGGAAAATAAAATAAATAGTGGTTCATGAAGCCACTACAATACAAAGTCGCAAAACAGATTCAAAATACATAGTCTGAAACAAATACAGTTCAAAAACAAGTACAGTAGAAATCCCAAATACATATGTCTCTAATACAAAGCTGACATAGAAATACGGAATGGAAATAGATAGCAACTAGATAAAAGATGATCTCCGGTAGTCCTAGCTCCAGAAGGTGAGATCCAAAGCTGATAATCAGGCTGACCCGAGCGTAAATAAAACACAAACACTCGAGTCAGGACATACATACTTATATAATGTAAACTAACTCACGTGAACTGTAATAAAGGTACAAGTAACTTAAAGAATGCATGGGATCGCCCATTCTTTAAGGATCCGTTAAACTATCTACTATGTAGTAATGTTCGCTATTATAATAATGTCTAATAATAAAATAAACATACTTTTTAATAGCTTTAAGGGGTTACCCATATAGCCCTTAACACGTAATAGTCCCAGTAGTCTATCCAGTATTAGCATACTCCCAAATCGGGGGCTACCCTCAATACTCCGCAGGCTACGGGAGAAATCCAAACTCGTAGTAAAGCTCGCTATGGTAGATGACACGGAACAACTAGGCAATGCCAAGGTAGATATACCAATTACGCATCCGGGCTGGTGGAAACGCATAGTAGCCACTACCGCCCACTTCGAGCCACACTCCCAAAATCAAGGGGTGCACCCAATCAATCACAAAAGTAATAGAATGGTATCGAAGAAGTGTGTCCGATCAAAGGTGCTACCTCATTGGCCCGTCAATCGCTCCTGTTTTAGCCACCTTATGCCAACTCACGGGAGTCGGGTCCACGCAAATATACCTTTAGGATCGTCACCACCATCCTACTTCATTCTGGACACTCCACCGCGTACACAGTTGATAAAGTGGTTTTCGGTATCGACAGAGAGTATGTCCATATCCGATCCCGGTCTCTTTAACAACAAACCGTTATTATAACCCATGGTTATAAATTTAAAAAATAGTTTATATTTCAAATCAAAATACTTCATTTAAACCATTTAAAAATAAAGTCATTATACCTTTAAATCAAATACTCAACTTCCAAAAATTTAGCCTTTTCCGAGTTCATTTATTCACTTAAATACATTAAAACATTAAAATTCCAGCTTTCACAGCACTTAGAAAATGCTGCGGTAAGTTATATTTGAAAACAATTCATTTCAGCAAAGACAGCATTTAAAAACTGCTGTAGTAGTTCAGGGTTCAATTTAAAAGGTTTAAATTCAATTCAGCAAAGACAACGTTTACAAAACTGCTGCAGTAGTTCAATTATATTTCAAAAATCTCATTTTAGCCAACTGCAGCACTTAACAAGTGCTACAATAGCTCTTTCATTAGTTTCAGGTTTTAGTTTTAATTCAGCAACCACAACACTTACCAAGTGCTGCAGTAGCCCTTAGTTCATTTTAGCACTTAGTTCATTTGCATCAACCACGACACTTACAAAGTGCTGCAGTATCATTTACTTCAGATTTTAAGTTAAATTCAGAAATGATAGCATTTCTGAAGTGCTACTAAAAGAATTTCCAGATTTATAATAAAATTTCAGAAACAAATAAACTTCAATTTTAACCATTTTAACTTATAAAAATCACATTTTTCCACTTCAAAAATGTTCATTTAAATACCCTTTAACTTATGATTTTTATAAAGAAAATTTTTACAATAAAATCAAAATTTTCAATAATTCACTTATTAAATTCAAGTGTACTATTTTCGTATTCTTTTCATTTTTTTAACAATTTACCTTTACACTTAGTTTTATATTTCCATTTCAAAATAACACTTAATTTCCACTTTTATTTAATTAACTTAAACTTCCATTTAAAAATCAAATCACAAATTTCCAAATTAAGTTATGTTCAAATCACAATTTTTCTATTCATTTATTTAACATTTTTAATACATAGAAAATCACTATCACTTTATTAAATCATTTTAAATTCAATTTAAATCAAATTATCATATTTTACATTTTTACAATACTTCAAATTTTCTAGAAAAATATATAAAATAACCACGGGTCTGTATAATATTTTCTAGCCTAAGTCAAGTGATACAGATAATATATCATTTCAATCCGTAATTTACAAAGAAAATCCGGGTTCTATCATTTCAAACCCGCAATCCCAAGTAAATAAAATAAATAAAAATCGCTCAGGCTTATCATTTCAGCCCATAACAATTTTTCCTTATTCTAAAGTCCGTTCGGGTATGTATCATTTCAACCCATAGTGATTCTATTCTACAGGGAACTTGCAGTGTGAGAAACAGAAATAAATAAACAGTATAACAGAATATAACCTAGTAGATGATGTGACAAGTTTATAACAGGGTTTAACATCATATAATTTACATCACAGACAGGTATAACATGATATAATAGTTTCTACACATTCACTTGTTGCCGCTTCACAAATTATATAAGTATAAATGTCATGTGTGAATACTCACCTTTTTAAGCTGGAGTTAGCAAATAAAATACACAAACAAAAATCCAGAAAGCACGATAGCACGACTTGATTCGAGTGGAGAGAGAGCCAAGATATAAATCTTGTATTCAACAATAAAATAAAGCAATAATAAATATATTTTTTTAACACAAAGATTTTATTGAAACAAAATGGAATCAAAATAACAAAAGACATGACCAAGCTTTTAAATCAATTTTTGCTTGACCCCTAACAACTTTTTCTCGACCATACATGCTTATGGCTCGGCCATGACATGTTTATAGGTTGAAATGGATCTGGTTTGGACTCATATAGGCATGGTTTGGCAAGAATGTGAAGGGGTAGGAGTTTGCAAGCAAGGAAGGCAAAGAGACAAGGCTAACAAGTGGAGTTTTGGTGCATCTAGGCTCGGCCTATGGGTCAATATGGCTCAGCCAGGGGCTGCTACAGGTCAGGTCAGATCTGAATCAAGGCTAGGGTGGGTGTGGTCGTGGTGGTGCTAGAGGTGGTGGCCGAAGTGAAAAATGGAGGTGGTGATAGGAATATGCTCGGCTATGCATTGTTTTTTTTAGTGTTTTGTGGTGATTGCTCAACTAGGTGGCCACGGCAGTGTTTGGTCAGAGGAGATGGAAGTCAAGCCGTGGATGATGTGGGGAAGGAAGTGGTGGTGGTCGGTGGAGGGTTAGGCCGAGCAACATATGGAAGAAATCAAGCAAAAACAATGGAAAAAGCGAAGAGAAAAAGTAGAAAAGAGAAGAAGCCATTACCAAAATTTTCAGAAATGCTTTGGCCGAAAATTGTGATGGAAATGAGAAGTTTTCACGTGAAAAACAAATAAATATTAGAGGAGTTTCTCACGGAAATCAAGTGGAAGAAACGGTCAAGCAATCAATGTTTTAAAACGGCAAGAGAAAATGAAGGGATTTAATTCCTATTTAATAAAAAGAATAAATGGAAAATGAGAACTCTTCCTATCTTCACATGAACTGATAGGCTACAAGTTAGGAACGGCTATGGGTTTTGAGGAATAAGTTAAGGTAGGAAATAAATAAATAGGTAAATAAAGAGGTAGGAAATAAAGCAAAGTAACGTATGCCAATTTAAAACAAAGTAACATACATTAATTTGATTTGTTTCTTTGCCATAAATTGAAAGGTATATACAAAGGAACATTCAATAAATAAATAAAAAAGATAAAACAAAATAAAGTAGAAATGAAAATAAATAAATAGTCTTAGTAAAAATAGAAAATAAATAAAGAAAATAGTTTAATTTATTGAAACTAGAATTAAAAATTGTAAATAAAATACAACAAATATTGGAAAATTACAACTACACTTTTAAAATGTTTTAAAAATAAAATATTGAAATAAAATTTAATTTAAAATAATTGCAAAAATATTGGGTTGTTACACTCTCCCCCACTCAAACCTTTTCGTCCTCGAAAAGAACGAAACAAGGAGAATAAGGAAAACAAGATAGAAAAGCAAATAGTACCTGAAACAAACAATTCCGGATTCGAAGCACGAATGCTCTCCTCCGTCTCCCAGGTACAATCTCGATCATCAGTACTCCACTGTACTTTGACCAAATTAACAGATTTCCTTCTTAGCTGCTTCGTACCTCTGTCGACAATACGAAGTGGCTTCCTCTCAACAGTCAGATTAGGCTCAATATCCAAACTATCAAGAGCAAAAGGCTGAACAATAAGAGATGGGTCATGCAGATAGCGACGAAGATGAGAAACGTGGAATACATTATGCACTCCAGAGAACTTCTCAGGCAAATCCAGACGATAAGCTAAAGAACCAATTCTTTCCACAATGCGGAAAGGACCAATGAACCTAGAAGAAAGCTTCTCTTTATGACCAAATCGAATGACATTCCTTAAGGGAGAGACCTTAAGGAAAACCTGATCACCAACAACAAACTCCAAACTCCGCCTACGCCTATCAGCATACTTCTTCTGCCTATCCTGCGCAATCCTCATCTTTCTCCTAATCTCCTCAACTCTCTCAGAAGCCTCTAAAATCATCTCAGGACCAAGAACCAAACGATTATCGGATTCAATCCAGCAAGATGGAGATCTACAAGGTCATTCGTAAAGAGCAGCAAACAGAGACATTTTAATGCTAGCCTGAATTCGAAGATAGAAATGAGATGGATAAAAGATTAGGATAAGATTAAAACAGAAGATATCAATTATACCTGATAACTATTGTTATAGGTAAATTCGACAAGATGGAGATGATCTTCCCAAGATCCTCCAAAATCAAGCACACAAGCACGAAGAAGATCTTCGAGAATCTGATTTACTCTTTCCGTTTGACCGTCGGTCTATGGATGATAAGCAGTGCTTAGATTCAGATGAGTACCCAAAGATTTATGAAAAGCATTCCAAAACCGACTAGTAAAGATAGGATCACGATCACAAACAATACTGAGAGGAACACCATGGAGATGAACAATCTCCCTCATGTAGATCTCAGATAAGCTAGAAGCAGAACGGGTAGACTTGACCGGAATGAAATGAGCTGACTTGGTCAATCTATCGACGATAACCCAAATACTCTCATTACCCCTCCTAGTCCTCGGTAATCCATCAATAAAATCCATACAAACTTGTTCCCACTTCCAATTGGGAACCTCAAGAGGCTGCAACAAACCAGGGGTCTTCTAATGATCTGCCTTGACTTGCTGACAAGTCGCACACCTACTAACACAAATGGAGATATCACGCCTCATACCTCTCCACCAATACAACTTCTTCATATCCCGACTCACCTTTGGAGTTGGAGCTTCGCTTGGAGATCCAGCTATATCTATTCAGCTTGCAGTTATTCAGTTGATTCCAGTGATGTGTTCAGATCTTGTATTTGACTATTGTATTGAAACGTCTATGTATTCGAGACCTCTGTTGTATCTTGTTTAACTCTGTTATATATATATAGTAGCTTCATGAACTACTATCCATTTGTTTCCGCTGCATTATTGTTATATTACTCTGTGTCTGTGATTATTTATTTACTATATATGCTGAGCTTTGCAAAATTTAAATTAACAATCTGATATTTTGAGCAATTCAAATCCGACATGTATGGATGCGAATGGTTGAAAATTTCAGGTCGTTACATGACAACCCATAATTTTAATAAATATTTTAAATAAATTTTATTTTGAAACTTTGATCTTTACATAATTTTAAATTAAAGTTTGGAATTTTTCCAGGGTATTTTGGATTTTGTCTCTATTTTATTTTTCCAAATATAATTAAATATTGATTTTCTGGAAATTTTATATTTTTTCAAACTTTGACTTTTATTGAAATTTATTGAAATTTTAATTTTTTTTAAATTTAATCTTTTTCTTTGAAACAGTGATTGGTTTTTATATCTGTTCTGCTTTTCGTTTCATCGAATTCCGTTAAGACTTTTTATAATTTGATAAACATCAGTTTTAAAAATCTATTCGAGACGTTTTATCCAAAATTTAATTTTAGATATAAAATCCATTATTTAATCATTTAAAAACATATTAACTATTCAAGTTCAAAGTGATTAAATTATGGGTCGTTACATCCTCCCCTCCTTAAAGGAAATTTCGTCCTCGAAATTAATCACATAAACTCAAGATATCAAAGAAACCCAATTGATATCATATATACCACACAAAGATTCAAGGAAAGTGACCTCAACACAACTGGTGAGTGCACTAAATAGAAACAAAAAAATACAAACAACAACTACATCAACTCGGGATAAGAATCCCTAATATAGTCCTCAGTTTCCCAAGTACAATCTCTAACATCTCCAATCAATTGAACCTTAACAAGATTCACAAGCTTCTTCCTTAATCGCTTTATATCTCAAGCGACAATACAAATAGGCCGCCTAAGAATGGTTTGGTTAGGCTGAACCTCCAAATCAACTTATTGTCCCGGTTCTACTATCATCGTAGGGTCGTGTACATACTTACGTAAATGAGATACATGAAATACGTTGTACACATCTGATAGTCGATCTGGTAACTCCACTTTAAATGCAAGTTTACCAATCCAGTCCAGTATGGGAAAAGGGCCAATATATCGAGGGGCTAACTTCCCTGTCTCCCCAAACCTCATGACACTTCTCAGAGGAGAGACTTTTACAAATACCAAGTCCCCGACTAAGAAATCTATATCCCTACGCCTTTGACCTGCATAACACTTTATCTGACCTTGCGCTTCCTTCATCTTTCTTCTAATATCAGCTACCTTCTCATTGGCTTCTAAGATTATGTCGGGTCCAAGAACAAGTCTATCTCCAGATTCAACCCAACACGAAGGAGAACGACAAGGACGACCATAAAGAGCTTCGAAAGGAGCCATACCAATGCTTGCTTGATAGCTGTTGTTGTAAGTGAATTCGACTAAAGGTAAATGATCTTTCTAAGAACCCCCGAAGTCTAGAATGCATGCTCGCAATAAATCTTCCAAGATCCGGTTCACTCTTTCCGTCTGCCCATCTGTTTAGGGATGGTAAACTATACTTAGACTTAGCTCAATCCCTAAAGCAGTCTGCAGTCCCTCCCAGAACCTACTAGTGAATATCGGGACTCGGTCACTTACAATACTACGAGGAATCCCATGGAGTCTCACAATCTCCTTCACATACAAACTCGCCAAACTCGTAGCAGTCCTAGTCAGCTTAACAGGAATGAAATGGGAACTCTTGGTCAGTCGATCGACTATAACCCAAATGCCATCGTTACTTCTTCTTGACCTAGGAAGCCCATTAATAAAGTCCATAGAGATCTGCTCCCACTTCCACTTTGGGATCTCAAGTGGCTGAAGCAATCTAGCTGTCTTCTGCTAGTCACTCTTAATCTGCTGGTAGTTTGCACAATGACTCAAAAGATTTAAATATCTTACTTTATCCCCTTCCATCAGAATACCATCTTGGTTACTCCTAGATGAAAAGATAACTTTGAATGGTGGAATTCGGCTAACACTTCTTGCCTAAGTTCATCAAAGTCTGGAACACAAATATGCCCATTCATTTTCAATATGCTCCGGAGATCAATCTCAAAGCTAGAAACAACACCTTCTTCAACATCCTTCTTAAGTCGAGCCAAAATAGGATCTACCTCTTGACTTGATGCAATTCTCTCTAACAATACTGGCTTAACTTCTAGGTTTGCAACCATTGCTACATTCCTACTCAGTGCATCAGCAACGACATTTGCTTTTCCAGGGGTATAAAGAACCTCTAGATCATAAGAAGCAAGAAACTCCAGCCATCTCTGCTGCCTCAAATTGAAATCTCTCTGGGTAAAAAGGTATTTTAAGGATTTGTGGTCCGTGTATAACCCAAATCTTTCACCCAAAAGATAATGCCTCCACATCTTTAGTGTGAAGACAATAGCCAAAAGCTCCAAATCGTGCGTAGCATAATTTTACTCATGCGGCTTTAGTTGTCGACTCGCATAGGCAATAACTTTCCCATGCTGCATCAGAACTGCTCCCAATCTGGTTCCACAAGCATCTGTATACACGGTTAAACCTTCGCTCCCATCTGGAATGGTTAAAACAGGAGCGCTAGTCAACTTCTCGTTCAATTCATTGAATGCTTGATCACACTTAGAAGTCCAAACGAACTTAACATCTTTCTTTGTTAACCTCGTCAGATGAGAAGCAACCATCGAGAAGTTCTTGATAAACCCACGGTGAAAACCAGCCAATCCCAAGAAACTTCTAACTTCTGTCGCACTTTCGGGCTTCTTCCAGTCTTGAACTGCAACAACTTTAGCTAGGTTCACCGATATGCCTTCTCCCAAAATAACATGCCCTAGAAATCTAACTTCGGATTTCCAGAAATGGCACTTGGAAAACCTAGCCTTCAACACATGGCTCCTTAAGGTATCGAGTACAACACAAAGATGATATTTGTGTTCCTCCTCAGTCTTTGAATAGATAAGAATGTCATCAATAAAGACGAGAACAAATTTATTGAGAATATCTCGAAATACTCGATTCATTAAGTCCACAAAATAAGCGGGTGTGCTAGTCAATCCAAATGGCATAACTAACCACTCGTAGAAATTTTTCGGAGTCCGGAAAGCTGTTAAGGGAACACTCTCATCTGCCACTCTTAATTGGTGGAAACCGATAGTAAGATCTAATTGAGAAAATATCCGAGCACCGTGGAGTTGGTCAAACATATCGTCGATCCTTGGCAAAGGATATTTATTCTTGATAGTCCTTTTTTTCAACTCCCGATAGTCTACGCATAACCTTAGAGAACCATCTGCCTTTGTAACAAACACGACTAGCGATCTTCAACTTGAGGTACTACATCGGATCAAACCCTTCTGCAACGAATCATAAGTCTATCTTTCTAACTCCCTCTTCTCTTTCGAAGCTATCCTTCGTAAGGGTTGTACAATAGGTCTAGTTCCTGGAACCAAATCAATACGGAACTCGACTTCATGGTGAGGAGGTAAACCTTGCACCTTATAAAAAATATCTGTGAAATCTCGAACAACCGACACATCTCCTAGCTCCGCTTTAGCCACTTCGAGTGAATAGAGAAAACTACTCATTAACTTCTTAGGCTCTTCACAACTAATATCAACACCAACATCTCCAGCATCACTAACTCTAATGAGCCTTCTACCACAATCCAAGATAGCTTTAAACTTAGATAACCAATCCATTCTCAGCAACACTCCAAAACCCATAAACCCAAGAACAAAGAAGTCAAATGGAAAGAGATGATTTCGATAAGAAATTGGTACTTTTAGACACACAGTGTCAAGATTTGTCGGACCTCCAATTGGGTTTGACACATAAAGAGGATTACTTATGATAACATATTTAAGGTTTAGTTTGTTCACTATATCATAAGAAATAAAACTATGGGCAGCTCCTGTATCAAATAGCACCCTTACAGGAATATCATAGATGGATAATGTACCTTGCAACACTTGCTTCCCTCTTTGATCTAAAGAAGTGGATGGTATCTCTTCAATGGTAAAAGTCTGTCCTTGAGATCCCTTTTTAGGAAAAGGGTACTCATTCTTCATATGTCCTGACCGGCCGCAATTAAAACATGTGGCAATTGGGCAATGATTTGCAAAGTGGCCCATCTTATCGCACTTGAAACAAAGAATGTTGGCTAAGTTGGTCTACTTCTTCTGTGCTAGAGCGCCATCTTTGGGTTTCTTCCCTGCACCCTGCTTCTTTCCCTTAAACTTACACTTGAAGTTTAGCTTTCCTTCAACTGGTATAACCGATAAAGGCTTGGCACTTACTGCTGGTACTACACCCTTCTGGACTCCTTCCTTAATATCAAGAGCCTCAAACCTCAAAGTCATGCTAATAATGTTGGTGAACGTACCCGTAAGATGATTGGTTATTTCATGATGGAACTCTGGTCGCATTCCATTCACAAACATTTCATTTTTCTTGAGCGGTGTGTTTATAAATCCAAGTCCAAAACGGGACAAAGCATTGAACTTATGCTCATATTGCGACACCTTCATAGCACCCTACTTTAAGTCAATAAAGCTTCTAAATAACCGAGTCCTTCCGGCTTCTGGAATAAACCGTGCTTCAAAAATTTCCTTGAACTGGGCCCAATAAAACTCCTCCTCCGGAGTACTAGCTGTTTTTGAATTCTACCAATCTGTCGCTGACTTTTGAAGTTGTCGCGATGCCAACAACCGTTTCTCCGCATCCTTCAACCGAAGATCTCCAAATATTCTTTCACAAGTTTGAAGTCGCATCTGCACTCCAAGAATATCTTCAGTCCCATAGAATGGTTTCCCGCCCAAAGTGGTAAAATTCTTACACAAAGCCACAAAGTTCATAGGGGTCTGAACTTGCACTACCATTTCCTCTACCGGATCTACAGCTGACATAGTAGCATTTCTAGGTACCCTGCCATTGGTAGTCGTGCTAATTCCAGATCCTCTCCTTCCTCCTCATTTTGTATTCATTTTCTATTATTTGAACAAATAACATGTATCTTTAGAATACAAAAATAGGATTAAAATGGTTTAAGGAAATAACACTAAAGGATCTAAAACGAGAATTTAGAGGATAAATATTATTATTATAAAAATTAAAAATACGCTCTCTTAAGATTAACTCATTCTAGGTCATCACTTACCCTATCTCTAATCAGTTGTACCCCAATCATGCTAAGGTGTTCGCTCAACCGAAGCTCTGATACCAACTGTGATGACCCACCTTTCTGACCCTTGAGAACCACACTTAATACATCCATGGTATTCATGTGTCGTTCCCCAAATATTTGAAAGACGAGTTGTCATAGGGTAAAATATAAGAACAGAACCATAATCTCACAACGGAACGGTTTAATATAACATAAAAATAAGACAGCACATAAGGTTACTCCCCAACATGGAGTTATCGGAGTTACAACAAAAGTGAAAATAAATAGCTAGATAAATAAGGAGCCTCCTACTCGTCCACCATCTTCAAAAGAGCCCAAAGAAACTTGTCATTTCCGAACTACTCAAATATAAATGAGTACCCGAGAGTTTAGGGAAAACAAACAATTCGGGTCAGACAATAGGTCAAGTATGAGTAAACTCCGAATAAAAAAATAGAACACATAGAATAACCGGTGAGACCATGTTGCAAAAACGTAGAACGAGTTTCCCCTCACAAGGACAACATCCAAGCACAAAAGAATGGACACAAATAATTAAACATCGCGAAGAGGCAAGACGCTTCCCGATGTAATTAAGAAAGAATCAATCTAAAGATTTGAATCAAAAATAAGGAAAAGGAATTTTTCCACCAATGACTAGGAGGGTGCGCCCCCCTTATCTAAAGTATACCTCTAGAAATTATACTTGAGAACTACGATGGCTCTCGGAAACCTCCAAGCCGGACCCCACCAACCTTACCGAGTATCCGAGTATTTCACATCTCCGTGCGCATACAATCGAAACCAATCTAGAGTAGATGTGACAATACCCTAATGGGAGCAACCCTACATAGCTTGGCCCCCACTCGCTCTTTATGTAGTCATTTTCGATAAAGGATAGCAGTGCTCTAAATGAGCAACAAATCGTCTTAGATTGATGAAGCAAAAACAAAAGGAAGAAGGGTATCGAAATCGATAGTTAAGATATCAACTATCGAGGATAACAAAACGATCGTATATGGAAATTAAATCTTATACTCTTTCAATGCTTGGAAAATATCCATATACTTATCTCATCGGTATAAGTATATTCACAAAATAATTGGGAGGATTTCATATTTCAAAAGCATACTTAAGTGGGTTAAAAACAATTGTCTACAAGAAAGGCAAATGTTTTCCATACCATCATAATTAGAAAGATCATTTATGGAAATCAAATCTCCTACACTTGTCACATTTCCGATATTCTCGACTTACTCTATCCCTCGCCTAGAAACAAAGCTAGGTAATTCAAGGCACTAGTTGCTCCTAGCCTTGCCTAGGCACTTCGGTTCTAGATCTCACAGATAGAGGATCAATCTACTCATCGACTTTTAGTGCCAAGTATAGGACTACTTACTATCCATAAATAGCCCATTTAAATCACTATATAAATTTCGAAGCTGCTTTAAAAGCCGATGAGTAGACCTGCCAACCTTACCAAGTATCCGAGTATGGCTCTCGGAAACCTCCATGCTGGACCCGTCAACCTTACCAAGTATCCGAGTATTTCACATCTCCGTGCACATACAACTGAAACCACTCTAGAGTAGATGTGACAATACCCTAATGGGAGCAACCCCACATAGCTTGGCCCCCACTCACTCTTTATTTAGTCATTTCCAATAAAGTATATCAATGCTCTAAATGAGCAACAAATCGTCTTAGATTGACGAAGCAAAAACAAAAGGAAGAAGGGTATTGAAATCGATAGTTAAGATATCAACTATCGGGGATAACAAAACGATCGTATATGGAAATTAAATCTTATACTCTTTCAATGCTTGGAAAATATCCATATACTATCTCATCGGTATAAGTATATTCACAAAATATTTGGGAGGATTTCATATTTCAAAAGCATACTTAAGTGGGTTAAAAACAATTGTCTACAAGAAAGGCGAATGTTTTCCATACCATCATAATTACAAAGATCATTTATGGAAATCAAATCTCCAACACTTGTCACGTTTTCGATATTCTTGACTTACGCTATCCCTCGCCCAAAAACAAAGCCAGGTAAGTCAAGGCACTGGTTGCTCCTAGCCTTGCCTAGACAGCTCGGTTCTAGATCTAACAGATAGAGGATCAATCTACTCATCGACTTTTAGTGCCAAGTATAAGACTACTTACTTTCCATAAATAGCCCATTTAAATCATTGTATAAATTTCGAAGCTCCTTTAAAATACTTTAAACCAAGATTTAAAACTTTCATTCAAATCATGACATAAACCCATCATCTTTAAAGGAGAATACGACCAAGAGGGGTGAAGCTCCCTCTTAATCAAATGAGATAGCTAAAAGGGGTGTTATTTTCTTTTAACCAAAAAGTCACTAAATTTCAATCCTAAGTTAAAAAGTGGTGTAAGTTCCCTTTAACTAAATTTCAAGGTTATTGCTTATAAACTGGCCGAGCACAAATCAAACAACCAAACAAGAATAATAACAAGAATAATAACAAACCTATTATTATTAACAATTTACAATCAATAGTTAACACAACATTTATCAAAATGTGAATGAGTCAAAGGAAAGGGATTAAGATTACACTCACTATAAAATAATTAAATTATACTCACTGAATAAGTTATACCCACTAAACTATGAAAACAAGGATTATACTCACATCTTATTTGCTTTGTTGGAGACTTGGAATACTTTGTCTTTGATAATGAAATTTATTTCTTTTCTTTAGTTTGTAAATGAATTAAAATGAGATACGGACTTGGCTATTTATAGGTGAAGAGAAGG
The DNA here is from genome assembly GCA_030737815.1 of Allium fistulosum. Taxonomy (NCBI): domain Eukaryota; kingdom Viridiplantae; phylum Streptophyta; class Magnoliopsida; order Asparagales; family Amaryllidaceae; genus Allium; species Allium fistulosum. The sequence goes on from CM060906.1 coordinate 1,045,926,160, forward strand.
GTACTTTATTAATTTCCAATAGCCTAACCTGATTCGACCAGATTTTGGTCCAATAGAAACCAGCCTTATGGCCTAATTTGATTCGACCACATTTTGGTCCAATAGAAAACATCCTTATGGCTTAATTTGATTCGACCACATTTTGGTCCAATAGGAATCCTCCTTATCAACTATGGCCTAACCTGATTCGACCAGATTTTGGTCCAGTGGCAACCATTCGCATGGCATAACCTGATTCGACCAGATTTTGGTCCAATGGCAACCATCCGTGTGGAATATAATAATCATTATGCTATTTTTTTATTAGGCAAGTAATTATACTATTTTGTTTTAATAGGCAAGGTTTATTATTCTTTCTTATTTTATTAGGCAAGTAATTATACTATTCTGTTTTATTAGGCAAATTCTTTTCTTAAATAATCATTCTCATTTGGTTTATTAGGCAAACTTTTTCTTAAATAAATCGGTAGCCCTAGCTGCCTTATAGCTCGAACCGTCTTTAAACTAACATTTTACATCAGTTTTAAAAATCCATTCGAGACGTTTTATCCAAAATTTAATTTTAGATATAAAATCCATTATTTAATCATTTAAAAACATATTAACTATTCAAGTTCAAAGTGATTAAATTATGGGTTGTTACAGAGAAGCACATCCAACTTAGTTATTTTGGGCTAGAAGGAAGTACGAGACTACAACGAGACATGAGGATACTCTAGGATGGCCCTTTGGGTAGGCCTAACGAAGCTACACTCCCGGAGGCAGGTCTGTAGGTGTTCCATCAAGAGAGTATGCCTTGACTGCATTTGCATTGTAGGCCTAACGAAGCAGACCTTTATAGGCAGTCAGAAGGGCTTGGTGTTCGCAGTAGGGTATTCGTATGTCCAGTACTTGCAAGTAAGTTTAAGGATAGTCGCATGCGGATATCGGCCAGCACCAAGACCAAGAGCGATTTTGAGAAAAACTAGAGTTAAACCAACAGGCCAATGATTCTTTCACTATCGAGACATTGGATGAGGGGCACCGCCATTTGGATGTTAAATTGTTTGCAGTAGGGCACGACCACTTAACTCTTTAGAAATCTTTCGGTTAGTTGAGGGGTGGCTGTGTGGGGCCATAACCACGATGAAAAAGAGACAGACCAACTAGAATATCTGTATTGTAGGCTTAACAAAGCAGTCCTTTACAGATATAGAAAATCTCCGACTGAATTTCGTACAAGGTAGACCTTATTGGCGAGATTCAGATAGTAGACAGAACGATTACGTAGTCCTCAATGTACACACTGGGTGGTACACTGTGGATGTCCGAGCACTGGCATAGACAAGTGCAGACGCGATTTACGTTTTCATAGTAAGTAGTGGAGCATCTGTACTGTAGGCCTTATGAAGCAGTCCTTTACAGATGCAGCTACGGAACGCTCGTGGAACAAAACGATGAAGCATCTGTATTGTAGGCCTTACGAAGCAGTCCTTTACAGATATAGCTAAAGAGCAAGACGATGGAGCATATGTATTGTAGGCCTTACGAAGAAGTTCTTTACAGATGTAATTACGGAATGCTCTCGAAGCAAGACGATGGAGCCCTTTTCGAGGAGGATACGGAAGGTACCATGGGTGATACCTAGGACCAATATGGTCATTGGGTATATAGCTACATATATGTATATATTAGTTATTAGGTTTTATCTACTATGGAGTAGATGGGAACGGTTCACAAACAGAGGCGAGAGTAGTGTAACCTAATGAACCTAATATAAGAGTAAATGGAAATAAAACGATATTTGTAGAATTAAGCCTAGAAGTATATAATTTATTCATTCACTAGAACTTTTGTTCGGACCCCCTCCTCATAACATCCTACAGGTTAGGTAGATGGCAGAGACTTCTCAGCTTTATGACACTTGCTTAGAAAGTGTTCTTATTTGGGTGAGTATTTACTTACTATTATATTTTAGTCAGTTCCGCTGTGAGATATTTATTGAGCTCTGATATATTTGTCTTTGCCTATTTGCAGGATACCAGATACCCAACTTGAGCTTCAGTGGGCTTGGTTTTAAGCATTTTTGCGAAAAATCCAGACCACTGGAATTCAGATTGTTACATTTGGTAGCAGAGCCTAGGTTTAGGATTCCTAGGTAGATAGTGAGTGAACATATTTGTATTTTTGAATAAAATATAAATATATTATGTACTAAAATCCAAATAGTCTCCAACCATAGATTTTAACATATGGAAAGTTTTTAGAAGTATATTTGTGCATAGTTTTCTAGTTGGATTTGAGATGACCCAAGTATGTAGAGCCCTATGTTATTACTGATTTATAGCATACAAATAAGCCATGTTGTAATAAATGTTTTCAGTAAAAATAAAGGAAGCATATACTATAGACTATGTCACTATTGTTATAGTAAGTGACTCCCAAAGTAAATGTTTTTACATAACATATGGGATTTATTAATATTTATTTTAATTGAATCCATATATTAGTATTTTTGGGTTGTAGTAACGGTGTTTTACGCAACATCTGTTTTGACCCAAATGGGTTTTGAAGATAATTTCTAAAGTGATTTGTATGTACACTTATTATTTAAATAAGCACATGAAAATATTTTCTAGTTATAAAGAAGTTTTAAAAATGAGTTCTTATGAAAAATAATGTACGGTAAATTAATGAGTTTAGTAGGAAATATCTTATGTAAGTAAATATAGAGTAAACATACCTTAATCTATTGGAATGAAATGAACAATGATATAATTTTCTATGAATCACAAATAAAGATGTTTTGTGCAAGCTATAAGGAATACATGAAAGAGATGTACAAGGTATGTGAAAAACCATATTTTGTATAGCCTATTTCGATAAAAATATAAAATAAATTCCTTATAATTTCACATAAACATGAAATCCTCCTTTAAAGGATTCATAGAAGGTTTTAGCGTTAATGGTTTCTCATAAGACAAAGTGATTCCAATACATTAAGGTATAAAACCATTAAGTGTAGTAAGTTAGTAACTCCTTCAAGGTTAAGTAATTGGAAGAGTAGGAAAGTTAAGAGATTTTTGATAAAATAATTGTTCTTATTTACCCCAGTTTTAGTAAATTTGAAAATCTATATAAAAAAGGATATTTTGAAAACATGCCAGGACATTTTTTTTAAGTCAAGAAAAAAAGAAAAATGTTTTAAGAACAAGCAAGACATGTTTGAAAAAAAGATGGTTTGGTGGAAAAGTAAATAAGTTTTTGAAAACATAAAATCTAGAAGTTTTAATTTTTGAAGAAAAATTGATAAATACCAAACCAAATCAGACTTTTAAATATGGAGTAGATAGAAATCATTTCCTAGGTGTAACGGGAAAAGTATAAGGTTATAGCAGTAATTACTCTTAGTAATAATAAAAGTTCCCGTAAGGTGTATAGGACACTAGTAAAAGCCTAGAAATGTTGCTTCATGTGTGCAGACTATAGAAGAATAGTGAAATGATATTAGTAAGATGATAAGACACACGTGGTTGGGATAGGTAGACCTTAGTTGGGGAAAAATGAAAGGTAAAGAGAAATTTTCCCCAAGCTTAGTTGTCTTTTTAGATAGAGACTGCATAGATTGAAACCCTTATCCATTGCGGTAAATGAGACTTAGTTATTCATTTTTGAGCATGGAATAGAAGAGATGAATAGATCTTATTCGTCATGAGTAATACAGCGTAAGTTGGTAACAAGTAATAGGCGGTAGGAGGAGCATATGAGTTACTTGGATTCCTAGAGTAGGACCTTTCTGTGTCAAAGTGGACATGGTCCTAGACCTCCTTGCCCTAGATGATAGCTGTGTTTAGTTGTTGTATTAAAAAAAAAGAAAAAAAGAGAGTAAAAGCAGAATAAGATAACTAAAAGGAAAATAACAAATTTAAAGAAAGCGATAGAAACGTCAACAGAAAAATTTAAAAAGAGATATTTTCTTATGTAAACTATGCTTTGGGAAGTAAATAATTTTTTTATAGAATAGTAGCCTAAATCCCAAGTATGGAGGAAGATGTGCACAAAAGAAAATCAAAGAAATATGAAGTTTTTCCATTTTCCACCTTCTTTATAACATAAGAAATCGAATTTGGAAAATTAGAGTTTTCTAAAATTCGAAAATTAAAAGTTGTTTGATAGGTTTGGACGTAAAAATTTGTTGTACTATGCTCCTATTCAGTAGGAGTGTGGGAAAAATTGAATGAAAAATGTTTTGAGTTTTCAAAAGATTGCATTCATATAGAAATTGCAAGTATATTTAGGATGTGTGCATCATGTTTTAAAAGGAATTTCTAAAAGAAAAAGCATTCATATAGGAGGTACCGCATAGAAATTCTTGTACATGCATATATTTTAGGATGTAATGCACTTTGCACTATGCACGGATTGTTGAAAAATTGGATGTACACAAAATGGATGTGATTAATATGAGAAATTACATTATTGAACCCTTATCAAATTTCGGGGATGAAATTTCCTAAGGGGGGAGAATGTAACACCCCGCGTTAAATTACAATTACATATGCAAATAATTTAATTAAGTTATATACGTTTGAAATTTTAAAACACAGAAATGTTTGTAAATGGGGAAACTAATTAATATTATTTGAAATACATATATATTTGTGTAACAAATAAATTAGAGAGAGAAATTATGTAAAATCAATTAATAAGGAAGATTAATTGACGGTGTTTGTTTAAAAGGGACATTAATATTCAATTAATTAGTAGAGGTGATTGATTGATAGCAACTGACAAGAAAGGGAACATATATTGTAGTAACTAATTGATATGATTAGAAACATATATGTTAGTGCAAGAGAATAAAATGGAGGAAGAGTAATTTATGCAAGTAATCAATTGTCAGTTAATAAACATGGAGACTTATGGTAACATATATAATTAAGATTGTGATTCAAAATTCAATTGTAGAATATATGCATGCAATAATTATGGGAATAAAATAAATTAATATGCATATATGTGACAAATTAATATGGTGTCGGTTGGCATATTAATTTGGTAAGAAATCACAGTGCAGGCAGGGATTAATTGGATAGTAAATTAATTCTAGGTATATATGAAATCTATTAATTGGGTGATTAATAAGGGAATCTTATTTAAAAGAAACGTCACATTTAAAAATATATGTTTCCATAAATCTCGAGAGAGAATGAGAAAGTGATTAATGAAAAGATTGTTGGAGAATCAATTTGAAATAAAAACAAATGCAGAAGAAAACATATTAATTTAATGCCCATAGACTGAGTGTACGCTTTAGATTTTAGGGTTTTATATCTAATGGTTAGCACTGATTTGAACCACTATAAATATAGGTGCAAAGCCTCATTTTTATTCTCATTATTTTTCTCTTGCCTATAGAAGCTCCGCCATTTTTATATCTCTTCTACATTTTCTTAATAACAAAATTTTAGATCTAATTCACACGAATTTAGATCAAAGTAGAAAGAGAATAGAATTAATTAGGGAATTAGGAATTGGTTCAAATAAGAAGACTATGTCAAAGGGATTACAAGGGAGGTGAATATAGCTGTTAGGGACAGATCTGAAATAAAAACAAGGAGATTTGGAAAGCTAGCAATGTGAGTGGATTTAATTATATCTTTTACGTTTATAATATATTATCGTTAAATTCCCATTAAATAATTTTATTCGGTATTTCAGTAATTAATTATGTTAAACTGTAAGAAACTTACAGTTATTTACATCTAATTTGAAGCTATAATTTAGCCTAAATGCTAGTTTCTTTTTATTCTCTTTGTACGCGAATAATATAGTTAAAAAGAACATTCGCGATTATGGATTAAAATGGGAAAATACTAGATTAGATGTAAAATAAGAAAAGTTGGAATAAAGCTAGAAAAATGAAATTCTGCAATAAATTACGCTAAAACAGGAATAATATATTAATCTAATAACTTGATTTGGAAGTAAGTAATAGATTAATTTGTTGGTTTAGAAAATAGGATACATTTCTATAATTTAATATTTAAAAGATAACGATAAACGTAACTGCAAGAATAAAAGAAAGAAAAAGGGAACAAGTGTAAAATAGAGAAACCACTGTATTTTACACTATTCCAAAATAATAAAAGAAATACCTTGCTGTTACGAATTATTGTTTATAGTATTATTTAGTACTAAAATATGGAAATGGATTTTTAGTATAGTTTTCATATCCAACCAAATAAAATAGAATTACTTCCTAGAATAGAAGAAAATAAAGTAAAGTATGAAAGGAATCAAGTAAATTATTAGAAAAGAATTTGAAGCTGTAAACGATAATAAACCTAGATCTGCATTTACTGCGTAGACTATACAATAAGACAGCTATTATGATAAGTGAATTATATAATATAAGGGAATTAAAGAAAATTCTATATCATAATAAAAGAAGACAGCATAGAACAGAAGAAAGACACTTGTAATCATATACATATTATAAAGAAGATAAAAGTGACAATTACAAGTAAAATTATAACATAGGTTATAATTAAAGTAGAAAGAACGGAAAGGCTTATTTAAGATTTAAATTAAGTTAATAAGCAAATAGAACATAGATAATAGAAGATGCTTATTTAATAAACATAAGACTTAAGTTGATCTAAATAAGCAAGGTAATAGAAGTGGCAGTACCAACAGCATTCCCTATTAGATCAATGGTGGTCGCACAATAGCCAGAAGTGAGACAAGGGCAAGAATATGCTAATTAGGGTAAATAAGTAGCCAACAGAATAAGAAAAGTAAACTAAATGCAAATTAAAAGATTAGACTTAGGGTCTAATAAAAGAGAGATGCGTTTGGAGTAGCCCAAAGGATGAAGAGCCTAACGAAGCAGTTCATCACAGATTTCAGCAAAGGTGAAGCACGTCCAACTTAGTTATTTTGGGCTAGAAGGAAGTACGAGACTTCAACTGGACGTGAGGATACTCTAGGATAGCCCTTTGGGTAGGCCTAACGAAGCTGCACTCCCGGAGGCAGGTCTGTAGGTGTTCCATCAAGAGAGTATGTCTTGACTACATTTACATTGTAGGCCTAATGAAGCAGACCTTTGTAAGCAGTCAGAAGGGCTTGGTGTTCGGAGTAGGGTATTCGTATGTTCGGTACTTGCAAGTAAGTTTAAGGATAGTCGCATGTGGATATCGGCCAGCATCAAGACCAAGAGCGATTTCGGGAAAGACTAGAGTTAAACCAACAGGCCAATGATTCTTTCACTATCCAGACATTGGATGAGGGGAACCGCCATTTGGATGTTAGATTGTTTGCAGTAGGGCACGGCCACTTAGGTTTTTAGAAGTCTTTCGGTTAGTTGAGGGGTGGCTGCATGGGGCTATAGCCACGATCAAAAAGAGACATACCAACTAGAATATCTATATTGTAGGCCTAACGAAGCAGTCCTTTATAGATATAGAAAATCCCCAACTGAATTTCGTACAAGGTAGACCTTATTGGCTGGATTCAGATAGTAGGCAGAACGATTATGTAGTCCTCAATGTACGCACTGGGTAGTACATTGTGGATGTCCGAGCACTCGCAAAGACTAGTGTGGACGCGATTTACGTTTTCATAGTAAGTAGTAAAGCATCTGTATTGTAGGCCTTACGAAGCAGTCCTTTACAAATGTAGCTACGGAACACTCGCGGAGCAAGACGATGGAGTATCAGTACTGTAGGCCTTACGAAGCAGTCCTTTACAAATATTGCTACGGAGCAAGACGATGGAGCATCTGTATTGTAGGCCTTACGAAGCAGTCCTTTAAAAATGTAGTTACGGAACGCTCTCGAAGCAAGACGATGGAGCCCTTTTCGAGGAGGATACGGAAGGTACCATGGGTGGTACCAAGGACCAATATGGTCATTGGGTATATAGCTACATATATATATATATTAGTTATTAGGTTTTAATCTACTATGGAGTAGATGGGCATGGTTCACGAACAGAGGCGAGAGTATTGTAACCTAATGAACCTAATATAAGAGTAAATGGAAACAAAACTACAACGACCCAGATTTTTCGTCGTTTGATTTGGAATATTTAAATGGTTTTAAATATTGAATTTGAATTATAGATTGATTTTGAATATGAAAATTTGGGTTTATTTATAAAATAAATTCAGAATTTAAATATAGCAATTTATTGGATCATTTAATTGTTGAATTTAATAATTGAATATTGGTTAAATTATTATGTCTTAAGTTTTAATCTCGATAAAAATAATTCAAAGGGCTTATAAAATTTATATTTATAATAATAAAGATAATAAAAGTTCTAAAATTGAATTTAAAAGCGATCTATTCAAATTTAAAAATAGTTCGTTCAAATTGACATTTAAAAATAGCGATCTGGGGCACAGTCCCGAAATTTGACTAAACCAGTTCCATTAGATCTGTTATAGTGTATTATTATCGGATTTCAAATTTCGTAGCGTTTGGGGTTATCGTTTGGTCGTATGGTATATAAATGCGTTGAATTTAATATTGAAAATTCAATATAATAATTGGTTCCAAAAATCTATCTTCTCCATACGGTCGAATTAGGACTCAAAACCTTTTCCATTGCGTTCGGAATAAGGGTATAACATTATAAACGCCTAGCGGCATGCCTCGATAGGGTATTGGGAATTTAAGTCACATTAAAACGAGATATTTTCAATTTTTTTTAAAATTTAAAATCATATCAACGGTCAAAAACCTTTTACGTCCATCAGCAGCCCTAGTCTATATACGAGACTTCCTGTACATCAAGCCATCGTCCTCACTTGATTTAAAATTGTGTATATCATCTCCTCCTTTACCCTTCATTCGAACCCAACACGAAAAAAAAATCGATCTATAGAAAAAATATATATAATTTATTCATCAATACATAGAGCATTCGATTTTCGCTTCTATGGGATGTGACAGCAAGGGCTTCAACCTGTAGGGTTGTGAGGGAGCTCGGCAGCAAGTTGGGTAATCGACAGTGAAGTCGAATGGAGGTTAGCAACTACGGTTAGGGATTTTCGGGGCTACGATCATCGAAAAGCTGAGCGAGGCTTGCAGTGGCTTCGTAAGGGTGGACCGCACACGGGGTAACAATCTGGGGGTGTGCGGCGTTGAAGGAGAGGTCGCGACATTTGTACGGCGGGTGAGGCATAGGACAGGTCGCGATTGGAAGGGTTCGACCGTTCGAGGTGGTCGTGGCATCAATTCGAACCTTGGAGGAAGAGATTTTCAATAGAATGGTAGTTGGTCGATTTCGAGGAGGCACATCGATGGTGAACGGAGGTTCGACGCTTCTCATACGTGCAAAATCTAGGGAGGGTCGGTTAGGGTTCAGCCTGGGTTGTTTGACTACAAATGAGATTTGGGAAAGGTGAGATTGTTTTAGTAATTAAAATTTAATGGTTTAGATTAAGTATTATTTAAAATCATATGCTAATAAAATTCGTAACGTGTTCATACGAGATCAAAATTTAACAAAGAAAGACGTGATGGGATCATATCGATGAATATGACATCTGGAATCAATTTGGAGTAGATCAGAGTTAGCTGGAATTTTAAATTAAATCGAACGTTGTTCGATTTGGTTTAAAATCTGGATGTTAAGAAAAATAAAAATCAACGTTAGTAAAATCTCACTCATTTGGATTGTTAGAATAATTTAAAAATGATGAATTTAAATTATTGGATGTTGGTTGATATTATAAATTATGATCTGTTGAATGTTAAATATATATAGTGGTATATATATTAGTATTTGGAGTGATATTCCCACACATTATTACAGATGAGACCCTACGCGCCCCGCATAATAACGGATGACACTATATACCACGATATCCCCTCGAAGTGGGATTGGTATTATTTTATGTTGTATTAACATCTGTGGATGCAGGGAAACAGGTTGGAGGGATCCAACTGAAATCCTCAAAAATGTTAAATTTAATTTCATATATTGTGATATATGGATTGTGTAGAATAATCTATATAGATTATTGTGGTGTTTGGAATTTATTGGACGCTATTGTAGCACTGGCCTGGATTTTGATAATTTAAATACCATAAATATATTTTTAAAATTTAAGGGATAAAAGGGAATTTTTGATATAAAAATATTTATATTGAAATTGGGGTTATATTTAAAGAAATTGAGTTAGAAAAATATATTTGATTTTTGGTTATACTTAACTATTATGAATTATTAAATAGAGAATTTAAAAATGAACTTATAAAAGAATTTATAAATGATCTCGAGAACTATAAAAAGGAGTTGAAGTTGATATTAAAAATAGATTGGAAATTATAAATAAGATTTACAAAGAAATGGATTTGTAAAATGGAATTTTATAAATAAGGTTGTTTTATAAACTAGTAAAAATTCAAAGGAGTTATGAATTTATAAACGACGTTTATAAATAAGGAAAATGATGGTCAGTTGATAAATTGGAAATATAGATTTACGATGTGAATTTATATCGAGTTATGAAAGAAATAATGGAATCTATTTTTGAATATGAGATTGGTGATAAAATTGAGATAAAATCGATGTGATACGAATCGAGAGGGATTTATAAATTGGAATTGGCGATATTGGATTTTTTCAAAAATAGATATTTGTCAAGAAATTAAAAATATTTCTAAATGGGATTTTAAATTGCTATACTATATAACATAAGCTACTATTTGGATTTAGAATATTACGGAAGGTTAGTTATTCTAATATTTAACATTATTGAAATAAAATTCTATATTTATTAACCAGCTTGGTAAATTAATTGGTTATTTAAAAATGATTTGAAAAAGAGTTATCGATGTTATTTGAAATGTTTGATATTTTAAATTCACTTAAAAAATATTTTAAAAATAAACTATTATCCTTTAAAAAAGAAAGATTGAAATTTATTTATAAATCCTCTCGAGTTTGTGAACGAAGTTATTTAACGGATAGGATTTTATAAGGGAAAATCTTATAATAAAATTCTTGGAATTTAAAGGAGGTTCTGGGATATTAGGAATAAGAAATTCGGGGTTGAATCTGAAGTCATAGAGAAGTATAAATAGATAGATGAGATTATAAGTAGATATAATCAAATTTTGAAAAGGAAAAGGTAACTAATGTAAATCCCGAAGACTTATGAGATAAGTCACGAATAACATTCTCTTAAGTATTGATATTTAAAAGAATTTTGGAAAATAATACTTATAATATTTTCCTAAGTATAGAAAAATGGAAATTTGGGAATATTCTAAGTGTTGAGATGTTTGGAAGTATCCTGTTACGGATTTAAGTCTTTGAAAGTTGTTTTCAAATGTTGGAAGGAATTAATATATCCTTTAAGGATATTTTGGAAATAAATATTTTGGGAAAATTTATAATAAGGCCGAGTGACTGCTTATGGATGTTTTATTAATAGTTAAATAACCGACTAACAATATTGGCCAATTTCGTTAATCGTTTCGAAGAGAACGGGATCAGATTTAATTATTCGAAAACCACTTCGATTCCGTTTGAACGTAACGAATGAATACCGTAAAGATGGTGAAGACGGTGATTCGGTTTGTCCAGACCCAGGACAACTTGTATGGATGAATGCTATCAGAACATCGTCATTAGAGGACGATGAGCATTCTAAGTAAAATTGTTCTTGAAAGGTAACGCTTAGCCTCGAACCTCATAAATCGGGAATGATTAAAATAGGGGAGATGCTGCAAGGCTAAGTGGGTCGCACCCAAGTAGGGTATGTTATCACTTTTCTAGATGTCCTTGGAACCCTATTTTTCTTAGATATGGGTATACATGAAAGAAGAAGCGCTCAATAGTAAGGGTGGGAACACCCGGGGTAATAACATATTCGGTCTATCCAAGTTAGGGGTAGGACGGTCTTGTATAGCAGGGGATCTCGATGTGGTCCTCGATACTTTGTTCTAGAGGTCTACTGTGATGGGTGGTACCCCAGTGGCTCAGTCATTCGTTGGAATCCATTCTCCAATACGAGCTTACGGTTTTGTTTTTAAATCCTAGTATGCTGGAATTTCATTAATGTAAAAATTTCAGCTATTTGAATAAGTACTTGTATTTAGACACTATTATAATACCACTGGATTTTCATTAAGTGTTTTGGTTATGGTAAGGTAAAAACCCGTCGTGTTTATGTGTGACGCGGTCTTATGAGATACTTTTGTTTTTCCAAGGATTTTGATAACTCTAATAATTCAAATTGAGTGTGTTTTTTCACGCTGGTTTTCCAGACTGACTCGGGTGTTATTTTATTATAATGCTCGGGTCAGACCGAATATTACAGATTCAGAATAGAGTGCTATGGAGCTCAGGAGACGAGCTGGATGACAGAGACGTATTCTCGTACTTGTCTTATATTTCCGCTGCGTAAGGACAAGTAATATAACTGTCCATTTTAATGTATTGATTGTTGTACTCTGATGATTGTAATTATAAAGCAGTTACAGATTCTTTTGTATAAAAATCTGTAATTATATATTATATTTTGTTCCGCTGCGACTGTGATATTCGGTGTTGTTGTTTCTGTTTCTTCTTCTTCTTTTTCTTCTTTACCCTAAAGATTCGTGTTTTCTGTTCAACTTGAGTTGGACTGATGTCAATTATGGTCGACTCAAAAGGTACGGATTTACGGGCCTTTACACTTGGTATCAGAGCTGAAAGTTAAGCGAGAACCTTAGCTTTGGTGGGGATTACTCATTAGAGATAGAGTCAGTAGGACTCTAGAATTAGTTGAGTGTATCAATAGATATGAGCGCGTATTTGTTACTGAATATAAAATGGTTTTGTATTGTGTTGATTTATCTGTTGAGTGGTATATAAATTATGTTCGAGTAGTGGGACGCCACTAAATCGATAGGAGTTTCTAAACACTTAAACACGCTTAACCGACATAATATGGTTTTGAAGTGGGTAAATGAAATAATTTTACCCAAACTATATTTTTATATAAAAGAGAATAATTTTCTGAAAAATTATTATGGTGGAGTGTTTAGTTGTTATTATGTAATCAAAATAGATTATAAAATTGGAGATGGTTTATATAACCAAACGAAAATTTTGTATGGGTGTGAAGTATACAAATGGATTATAAAATGGGTTGAAACCAGAATTTGAAAAAAAAAAAAATCCCGGAGATTTTTGGAAGTATTTTCCAAAGTGTTTGAAAATAAATAATAGTAATATTATTTTGGAGATATTTCTGGAGAGAAAATAGTTTTAAATGGATTTTGGAAGTGATATAGCACTGAACTCACTTCAGTCGCTGGAAAATAATTCTAATGATGACGGCAGCATCATCAGTATTCATTTTCGAGTTTCTAAGTGTTGGATTGCTACCATAGTGAATTGATATGGAGATTTTGGTAAAAACAAGGGTTGTTTTGAAAATTCCAAAAGGGAATTGTTTGGGGTAAAATCAGGTTGATTTTAAAACTCGAAGGAAGTGGTTTGTTAAACCAAAATAAGTGTGTGTGTATATTTGATTTCAAAGTGATTGAAAATATATACCGGGGTTTTTAAAGAGGGGATGATTTCAATGAGAAGGAAAGTATGGAAATTGAGTTTTGAGAAATAAATTTTAACCGAAGTAAGTTAAAATAGAATTGTGTGAATTGAATTTAACTTAGTGAAAGTTAAATAAATTTATTGGGAATTGAGATAATAAATTGCTATATGAATATAAATAAGGAAGTGGAAAAAATTAGAAATTGGAAATGAATCCTTACTTGATATAAATTGATGGATTAAAAATAAAATGGTTTGGAGTGAAATTAATTTGAGTATGATTAACTTGAGTTTGGTTTTGAAATGTTGGTTAAAAGGAATTAAAATGTAAATAAAAAGGTGAGTTTGATTTGAATCATATGGAATTGAATTAAATATGTAAATGTGAATTATAAAGTGACTATATAACTATAGGTTATAAAATTTGAATTGGGTTAGAAATAATATTGAATTAAAGTAAATATGAATTTTGAATTTGATATATTATAAAACCATATGGTATAAATTTTGAATGAAATAAAATTTGAGTGAAAAAAATTGGAATTGTGAATAAATAAATTTGAATAGTTTATAAACTTTGAAATTTATGGAATAAAAATATACTTGGCTTTAAATAAATGTATAATCTCGAGTTAAAAATAAAATGTGAATATATTCGAGTATAGAATTGATGGAAATGTGAAAAATAAGTTGTGTGACTTATAAAAGTTGAAAAGTGAAATAGATAACCCCAAATAAAATTGTTTAATATTTTGGTAAGGGAAATAAATCTAAACTTGAATTTTAAAATGAAATTAAACTTAAGTAAATTAGAAGAAGTGAACTAATTAGATAATTAATTAGTTAAATGAAGGTGAGATGGAATTTAACTTGGCTAAGTTAAAATTTGATTGTGGATTAAAAATAGAATTTGGAAATGAAACTTGAGTTATAAATAAAATTCAACTTAGATTGTAAGTGAATTAAATACAATTGGAAAACGTGTCGAATAAAATGGAATTGCATGGAAATAGAAATGGGTTGAGTTGTAAATAAATCCAATTTGAATATGAATGAATTAAATATGGGCTTGGATATTATTTTAATGAATTGAGTTCGGAATTAAAATTGAAGTGGATTGGATGAATGAACTAATTAAATTAATTAGTAAATGGAATGGAGTTTGATTGAATAAGAATCAAACTAAATAAAAAAGGAATTTGTTGCAAATGGAAATGAACTTAAGTTGTTTGATTGAAATGATTGAAGTAAATAAATTAACTTAAGTAAATATTCTAAATGGAAGCTTGGTTTAAATTAATTCGCGAAATGGTTATTTAATATAACATGGAATGTTTCCGAGCTAAATTAAATGGATTGAGTATAACAAAAGTGAATTTGAATGGAATGCAAAATGAATTGATCGAGAATCAATTAGAAATGGAATAAAATTAAATATAAATTGACTGGAATCAATTTAAAATGGTTATAAGCTAAAATGGTTATTCTATTAAATGAATAGCGCCAAATTTGCATAGAAAAATTGTTGTTCGACGCAAACGATAGTAAATAAAATTCTATGAAAAAAATAAAATGTGAATAAATTAATTTTTAATCAATTTGAAATGGATATGAGTTGTTTGGTATAAAAATAAAATGAATGCGTGAAAAGTGAGTTGTAAATTATTTAAATTGATTAAAATGGTATATGGATTGTTTGAAAGTAAGTAAATTAGTATCGAGACCTTGTAATTGCTTATAAATAAATGTTTAGTATGTATTGCTTATGAAGTTTGGGTGTTTTAACCATTTAAATAAGTGAAATGTTATTTAAAATTCATGTTTTGGTACTTACGGGTTTAAATTAAGTAAGTACAGGTACCTGAAGCTATTTTGCTTGACTTTGATTGCGCGAATTGCAAAATAAATAAGCCGCTTGCTTAAAAATTCTAAAATAAGGTACGTTTTCGGATTAAATACTGCAAAATATAAATATTGATATATATATATATATATATTTTGTTTTCCGACCGTGTGGGTCAATGTATATATATTTATCTCAATTGTCATATTGCAGAAGGTCCTCCGTACAAAGGAGACTCTGCCAAAAAATTTCGAAAATTTAGGGTGTTAGAAAAATTTTGAAATTTTTTGGGAAAAGTTTGTTAACGACAAACGGATTTCAAATTGAAATTGAAATAAAAGGTTTTGGAATTAGAATTGAAAACTAATTGTTTTGGTTGGAACAGAAAGATTAGAAAAGTGAAATATCAATGTAACGACCCATAATTTTGGATATTTGAAATTGGAATATTTAATTAATTTTAAATATTTAAAAGTTAATTTTTAACTTGAATTTCAAATATCACTAATTGTTGGGTGATTTAATTATTGAATTAAATAATTGGAAATTAGGTAAAATATGGAATCTGGAATTCTAAGCTTGTTAAAAATAATTTAAAGGCTTATAAAATTTATATTGATAATACTGAAGATAATAGAACTTTTAAAATTGAATTTAAAGGTGATTTGTTCAATTTTAAAATATATCGTTTAAATTAATATTTAAAAATAGCCTTTCGAGGCACAGTCTCGGATTTCGACGAAACCAGTTCCATTGTGTCCGTAATATTGTGCTATTATCGGACTTCAATTTTCATAGCATTCGGAGTTATCGTGTGGTCGTACGGTATATAAACGCATCGAAATATGTATCGAAAATTCAATATAATAATTGGTTCCAAAAGCTATCTTCTCCACACGATCGAATTTGGACTCGAAACCTTTTCCATTGCGTTCGAAATAGGGGTATAACATTATAAACGCCTACCGGCACGCCTCGATAGGAGGTCAAGATTTTGAGTTGCGTTTATCGAGACAATTTGAATTTAATTAAAAATATATATTTTATATTCTGGTCAACTTTCAACTATGATTCCATTCACATTAGAACTTTTTGCCTTCTCCTCAATCACTGTAGAAAATTGAATCAAGCACGCTAACATCTCATCCTGTTCCCCTCATTTCCGTTTTATAAACTCACGTATCAGATCATTTCAAAACAAAGAAAAAATAAATCGAGAGAAGGAAAGAAAAAAAAATGGCGCTTCCTCAAATAAATCAGAACCAATTCGAACGAGAGTGTATCTCGTATACAATAGGAAAATTTAAATTTCTCACGTAAATCGAATGGCAGAACGAAATTTTAAAATCGTTCGAAATTCAAAATAAAGGTCGCAAACATCCCCTCTTCTTCCATTTGTCTGGAATCGAATTCGAAAAGAAAGAACAGATAAATCTACGGCGCGAGCATGGTGAGGGAAGCATGGTATGGCGATGCTCGACCTGTTCGAGCGGAGGGTTGTGGTGAGATCGTGAAGGTTTCGGTGATGAGGGCGGCTGCTGTTGGGTATTAGCCGATGCCTGGAGGTGATGCGCGATCGAGACGCTCGCACGTGTAGGTGGAAACTAGTGCTCGAGTTTGGAGAGGAAGGTCGCGTTTTTTTCTTTGGAGCCGGAGTTCGTGGTTCGTCGGTGGTGAAAAGGGTTTATCGAGAAGCTGGGTGGGTTCGCGGCCGTGCGGTGGAGCTGCTGGAGTTAGCGTGATAGTTTGGGTTCTCTTTTTTCAGTAAGGTATAAACGCATTTTTATTTAAATTCTATGTTTATATATATGTATATAGATGTTAGAAATAATAAAAGCAGCAAGGTATATGTTTCAATTAAAATTTATAAACAGAAAGGTCAGGTTTTATATAAAAAAATAATAATATGTATATAAGGTTATTAATAGAGAAAAAATTTATTACAATAAGGTATAACTGCAGTTTTACATTTACATATTTTAATTTAAATATATATAGGCTGACAGTAAATGTATATATAGATAGGACTTTGGAAAAAAAGATAGGAATTTTGTAATGTTTGAAGAATTTATGTAAAATCAGATTTTTGAATCTCTATAGAATTTTTTTTATATGCAGTTTCCAAAAAGAAAATAAATATACGTATACTCATATTAAACCTATTATTTAATTTTAGAATAATGTATAATAGTAATTAACTTGTTTTATTTACTTATTTTAGTCACTAAAAATATTTTTATTAAAAGAAAATTAGTTTAAAATTAAATTATCAGATAGATTAAAGTATTAGTTAATTAAATTTATTAAATGGTAATTAATTGTTCGATTATTTAAAATATTAATAAACGTGTAATGTTTTACAAGGTCAAAAATAGTGGAGAGGCAAGCCGCTTTGGATCGGACTGCAAATAAAACCAAAGGTGAGTTAGTCTCACTCAAATTGGATTACTAGTTAATTTAATTAGTTAAAATCAAATTATTGGTTGATTGATTGAATTGATAATTATTATCTGTCTGGATGTGATATTATATATAGTAGTATATATATATTGGAGTTATTGATATTCCCGGATTATATAGCGGATGAGACCCTATGCGCCCCACATAATAGCGGATGACCCTTTATACCGCGATATCCCCCTCGAAGTGGGATTGGTATTTTTATACTGTGCTAACATCTATGGATGAAGGGAAACAGGTTGGAGGGATCCAACTGGATTCCTCAAAAGTATTGAAATTTATTTTCATATTCTGTGATTTGATTATTTGATAATCTGTGATAGATTATAGTGTAAATTGAAATTATTGAATGCTATGGTTGGGCCGAATATATTTTTGTATTTTAAGATATCAAAAATATAAAGATTGGATTTTTAGAGGAAAATAAAAAGGAATTTTTAATTAAAATATTTATAGTGAAGTTGAGTAAATAAAAAAGGGTGAATTTGGGAAAAGGTAAATGGTTGATTTTGAAATCCTATTTAATAAATTCCGGGGTAAGGGAAAATAAGGATTTTTGAATAAATGGGAAATAAAGAGTTTTGAGGACTTAAACGATATTGTTTAAGAATTAAATGGATTTATTTTAAATCCAGGATTTAAAATGGTTTGGGAGAAATAAAAAGGGGAATTTTGAAATTAAGTAGGGAATTGATGTTTCAGATTTAAATAAAATTTTAAATAAGAAGAGGCAAGTAGATTTGAAATTAAGGGTTTGGGGTAATTTTGATAAATCCAGAAATAAATTTCAAAATGAAATTAATTCAGAGAATCGATTTGAAATCGATTAGGTGTTTTTGAAATAGTGATTAAAAGGAGAGTGAGGCTATGGATTTACAAACCGGGTTTATAAATTAAGTGAGGTAATTATCAGTGGATAATTTGAAATTATAAATTCACGGTGGAAATTTATAAGGGGATGAGTAAATCGTTTTAAAAATAAAAGGGAGTTTTATTTTTAATAAGGTATGGGAAGGATAATTTACGGGATTCGGAAGTAAATTAAATTGGGATAAATCGAGGAGGATTTATAAATGACAAGACTGGATTTATTGGAATGGAAAGTGTATTTTCCTGAAAAGCTAAGTATATTTTCGAAGAAGATTTTTAAGTATAAATTAGAAGTTTTAAAGATGTTTTAAGAAATGTTTAGAAAAGCTTATTATTTAGTTGTTTTAAAATTTTTAAAGTAAATATTAATTAAGTAGTTTTAGGAGTAATTATTTTAAAGGTTAAACTAGTATTATGATTCAAAAAATAATTATTAAATATTTATACTTTATAGAATAGTTTTATTTTTAAAAAGTAGTTTTTGGCTATGTTCTACATAGAGAATTATTTTAGAATTTCAAAGTATTATTTTGAATAAAGAATATAAGTAGTTTTGTACTTAAATGTTTTAAGTGTATATTTTTGGATAAAGTGATTTAATTTATTTAAAATCTAAATTTAATAAGACTTGGGGTTTTCAGTGGAAATAAAATAATTGGTTGAATGATTGTTTAAATTTGATAGTAAAAGAACCGACTATCAATATTGGCCAATGCGCTGATCGTTTCGAAGAGACTGGGATCGGATTTAATTATCCGAAAACCACTTCGATCCGGTTTGAACGTAGCAAATGAATACCGTGAAAATGATGAAGACGTTGATTCGGTTTGTCCAGACCCAGGGCAACTTGTATGGACGAATGCTATCAGAACATCGTCATTGGAGGACGATGAGCATTCTAAGTGAAATTCGTTCCTAAAAGGTAACATTTAGCCTCAAGCCTCATCAACCGGGAATGGCTAAAACAGGGGAGGTGCAGAAAGGCTAAGTGGGTAGCACCCAATTAGGGTAAGGTCATCCCTGTCTAGAGTCCCTTTTTGATCTCGATTTTGGTGGCGGTTGCTGATACCAACCGCGGGGTGATCTTATTAGGACTATCCAGTAAGGGGTAGCTCCGGTCTTGTGTTGCAGGGGATTGGAAGTGGTCCTTGGTACTCTGATCTAGGCCAGGTACTGTGACGGGCGGGACCCCAGTAGCCCTGCCATTGTATGGAATCCATTTTCCAATAAGCGCCCGTACGGTTTTGATTGTGCCCAACTATGCTGGAACGTGAGATGTAAGCATTTCAGCTAGATTATATTTACTTTCTATAGACACTATTATAATCGGACGGATTTGATAAAAATGTTTTGGTTATCGTAAGGTAAAAACCCGGCATGTTTATTTGTGGCGTGGTCTTACGAGACACCTTTGATTTTCAAAGGATTTGAAAACTTTAATAATTCAATTGAGTGTGTTTTCTCACGCTAGTTTTCCAGACTGACTCAGATGTTATTTTATTATAATGCTCGGGTCAGACCGAGTATTACAGATACAGGTTAGGATGCTGTGGAGCTCAGGAGACGAGCTAGATGGCGAGACGTATCACACTTACTTGATGTATATTCCGCTGTGTATCATAAGCGGTATAGTCAGCTTAGTGAGGGCAAGTTATTATAACTGTCCAACACTTTGCTATTATTATGTGTTGTACACTGATGATGTAATGTATAAACAGTTATAGTTCTTTTTGTATAAAGGTCAATTGTTATCTATTATATATTGTTCCGCTGCGATTGTGAGATTCTGATGTTGTTTTCTATTTTCTTCTTCTACCTCTTTCTTCTTTAACCCTATTGGTTTATATTTCCATCCAATTTGAGTTGAACTGATGAAGAATATTGTCTACTCAAAGGGGTATGAATTTACGGGCCGTTACAATCGAGTTTCAACTAAGTATGTTTTTGGATGAGTTAATGGGTTTGGAGCATACTTCTGCCTTAGCAATTTCGGAGACAAAATTCTTTTAAGGGGGGAGGAATGTAACGACCAGGATTTTTCGTCGTTTGATTTGGAATATTTAAATGGTTTTAAATATTGAATTTGAATTATAGATTGATTTTGAATATGAAAATTTGGATTTATTTATAAAATAAATTCAGAATTTAAATATAGCGATTTATTGGATAATTTAATTATTGAATTTAATAATTGAATATTGGTTAAATTATTGTGTCTTGAGTTTTAAGCTCGATAAAAATAATTCAAAGGGCTTATAAAATTTATATTAATAATAATTAAGATAATAAAAGATCTAAAATTGAATTTAAAAGTGATCTATTCAAATTTAAAAATAATTCGTTCAAATTGACATTTAAAAAATAGCGATCCAGGGCACAGTCCCGGAATTCGACGAAACCTGTTCCATTAGATCTGTAATAGTGTATTATTATTGGATTTCAAATTTCGTAGCGTTTGGGGTTATCGTTCGGTCGTACAGAATATAAACGCGTTGAATTTAATATCGAAAATTCAATATAATAATTGGGTCCAAAAAGCTATCTTCTTCATACGATCGAATTAGGACTCAAAACCTTTTCCATTGTGTTTGGAATAGGAGTATAACATTATAAACGCCTAGCGGCATGCCTCAATAGTGTATTGGGATTTTAAGTCACATTAAAACGAGATATTTTCAATTTTTTTAAAAAATTTAAAATCAAATCAACGGTCAAAAACCTTTTACGTCCATCAACAGCCCTAGTCTATATACGAGACTTCCTATACATCAAGCCATCATCCTCACTTGATTTAAAATCGTGTATATCATCTCCTCCTTTCCTCTTCATTCAAACCCAACACGAAAAAAAAATCGATCTATAGAAAAATAATAATTAATTCATTAATACATAGAGCATTCGATTTTCGCTTCTATGGGGTTTGACAGCAAGGGCTTCAATCTAGAGGGTTGTGAGGGAACTCAGCAGCAGGTTGGGTATTCGACAGTGAAGTTGAATGGAGGTTAGCAACTACGGTTAGGGATTTTCGGGGCTATGATCATTGAAAAGCTGAGCGAGGCTTGGAGTGGCTTCGTGAGGGTGGGCCGCACACGGGGTAGCAATCTGGGGGTATGCGGCGTTGAAGGGGAGGTCATGACGTTTCTACGGCAGGTGAGGCAAAGGACATGTCGTGAATGGAAAGGCTCGACCGTTCGAGGTGGTCGTGGCATCAATTCGAACCTTGGAGGAAGAGATTTTCACTGGAATGGTAGTTGGTCGATTTTAAGGAGGCACAGCGATGGTGAACGAAGGTTTGACGCTTCTCATACGTGCAAAATCTAGGGAGGGGTAGGTTAGGGTTCAGCCTGGGTTGTTTGACTGCAAACGAGATTTGGGAAAGGTGAGATTGTTTTATTAATGAAAATTTAATGGTTTAGATTAAGTATTATTTAAAATCATATGCTAATAAAATTCATAACGTGTTCATACGAGATCGAAATTTAACAAAGAAAGACATGATGGGATCATATCGATGAATACGACATCTGGAATCAATTTGGAGTTGATCAGAGTTAGCTGGAATTTCAAATTAAATCGAACATTGTTCGATTTGGTTTAAAATCTGGATGTTCGGAAAAATAAAAATCAAGGTGAGTAAAATCTCACTCATTTGGATCGCTAGAATAATATAAAAATAATGAATTTAAATTATTGGTTGTTGGTTGATTTTATAAATTATGATCTGTTGAATGTTAAATATATATAGTAGTATATATATATTAGTATTTGGAGTGATATTCCCGCACATTATAGCGGATGAGACCCTATGCGCCCCGCATAATAACGGATGACACTATATACCACGATATCCCCCTCGAAGTGGGATTGGTATTATTTTATGTTGTATTAACATCTGTGGATGCAGGGAAACAGGTTGGAAGGATCCAACTGGATTCCTCAAAAATGTTAAATTTAATTTCATATATTGTGATATATGGATTGTGTAGAATAATCTATATAGATTATTGTGGTGTTTGGAATTTATTGGATGCTATTGTAGCACTAGCCTGTATTTTGATAATTTAAATACCATAAATATATTTTTAAAATTTAAGGGATAAAAGGGAATTTTTGATATAAAAATATTTATATTGAAATAGGGGTTATTTTCAAAGAAATTGAGTTAGAAAATTATATTTAATTTTTGGTTATACTTAACTATTGTGAATTATTAAACAGAGATTTTAAAAATGAACTTATAAAAGAACTTATAAATGATCTCGAGAAATATAAAAAGGAGTTGAAGTTGATATTAAAAATAGATTGGAAATTATAAATAAGATTTACAAAGAAATGGATTTGTAAAATGGAATTTTATAAATAAGATTGTTTTATAAACAAGTAAATATTCAAAGGAGTTATGAATTTATAAACGACGTTTATAAATAAGGAAAATGATGGTCATTTGATAAATTGGAAATATAGATTTACGATGTGAATTTATATCGAGTTATGAAAGAAATAATGGAATCTATTTTTGAATATGAGATTGGTGATAAAATTGAGATAAAATCGATGTGATACGAATCGAGAGGGATTTATAAATTGGAATTGGTGATATTGGATTTTTTCAAAAATAGATTTTTGTCAAGAAATTAAAAATATTTTTAAATGGGATTTTAAATTGCTATACTATATAGCATAAGCTACTATTTGGATTTAGAATATTCTGGAAGGTTAGTTATTCTAATATTTAACATTATTGAAATAAAATTCTATATTTATTAATCAGCTTGGTAAATTAATTGGTTATTTAAAAATGATTTGAAAAAGAGTTATCGATGTTATTTGAAATATTTGATATGTTAAATTCACTTAAAAATTAATTTAAAAATAAACTATTATCCTTTAAAAAAGAAAGATTGAAATTTATTTATAAATCCTCTCGAGTTTGTGAACGAAGTTATTTAACGGATAGGATTTTATAAGGGAAAATGTTATAATAAAATTCTTGGAACTTAAAGGAGGTTCTAGGATATTAGGAATAAGAAATTCGGGGTTGAATCTGAAGTCATAGAGAAGTATAAATAGATAGATGAGATTATAAGTAGATATAATCAAATTTGAAAAGGAAAAAGTAATTAATGTAAATCCCGAAGACTTATGAGATAAGTCGCGAATAACATTCTCTTAAGTATTGATATAAAAGAATTTTGGAAAATAAGACTTATAATATTTTCCTAAGTATAGAAAAATGGAAATTTGGGAATATTCTAAGTGTTAAGATGTTTGGAAGTATCCTGTTACGGATTTAAGTCTTTGAAAGTTGTTTTCAAATGTTGGAAGGAATTGATATATCCTTTAAGGATATTTTGGAAATAAATATTTTGGGGAAAATTATTATAAGGCCTAGTGACTGCTTATGGATGTTTTATTGATAGTTAAATAACCAACTATCAATATTGGCCAATTTCGTTAATCATTTCAAAGAGATCGGGATCAGATTTAATTATCCGAAAACCACTTCGATCCAGTTTTAACGTAACGAATTGTGACGCCCCACCTCTATACTCACACTAGCCAAGGACACTTCGAGGTAATGCCTTCGACTAGCAAGAAGAATAAGGCTGTGGAGGAGCGACCATCTGTGTAATTGCTTTGTGCAAGTACCGATATGTCAGATAATATGACTTGCATTTCATTTCTAGAGGAAATCCAACATATCAAATACAAACTCAAAGCTACTACACAGTGGCTATGTGGACTTCGGAAACAAATATAGAAATAAGCATAACACAAATCAGTCACAGATATTCATATCACAGAGGTGGAAACAGATATGAATATAACACATAGAAGTGTACATCAAAGTAGTGGTCATACAAGGTCCACTACATCACAAAAGAATAGGTACAAGTGCTAGACAAAAGAATAAGTATACATCAAGGAGTCTCTATCTCAAATGTATAATAACAAAAACTACTAATCTAAAGTAGTTAGCCCAAAATCAAATGATGGTCCCAGATAAGGAGTCAAGTAGAAGCACCTGAAATACCACGGTCTGACCCAAGTATTATTTAAGAAGAAAATAATAAACGGATCAGTGTAGCTATAAATATCATATAAAATGAGATAGGATAAGAGATATCACAAAAACGTATGATAACAATAATGCCATACTGTGACAAGTATACATCAGATAAAAACAAAAATCATACAATATCTCCAATATTCTCAAACACTAAAAAGAATGTCATATTCTTTAAATTATTCACCAAAACACGAATATTGATAAAGCTTATCAATGCAAACCACGAAAATTGGTGAAACACAAATTCTAGAAATCAACAACCAGAAATCCAAAAAATACAAAAGGGGGAGGCCTATCACAAACGGGAGCATGGAAACTCACCAACACATGTGTCACAAACGGAACGCTATTCCATGGTCACTAACCATCAATTTTGAGCCGAGGCTCCACAAACGGCCTGAAGACCATGGGTCGCTACCCCACCAAATTGAATCGAAGTTCCACAAACTGGGTTTTTATTCCCCACACAAACAAAGAGACATCGCACATCGCTAGTCTAAATCAAAAAACGATCACCATTGATCAATAAGAAGTGTGAATCACACTAAGCTAGTAAATATAAGAGTTTAGCTTCATGTCCCATAACCACTAGCTTAACTTAAATATTTACGAACAAATTGTAGATTTCCACTCGAAAATTGTTACAAGATTTCAATTGAACAAGTCTAAGAATTAACCGACAAAGTAAACGCAGGTGTTTCATACCACTTGTTTTGCTAAGCCGTTTAATTAGATTTCTCATACGAATGAGGTAAAGGTTTGTATACACTAATAGATTGGAAAACGGTTTTAAAAACGAGCTTTGTATTTAAAAGTAGTGTTGAAATCGTTTTTGTGAAAGAGTTTGAGTATTTACTACTAGTATAGAAACCTTTGTATTTAAAAGTGACAAATCACAAAAATGATTGTAGAAACAATCAATCACCAAAAATTCACATACGAGAATGTGTATTAAATCCATAAAAATCGATATCAAATCCATCAAATGGATATTCCAAAAATCCAAAGAAAGAAGTCATCAAAGTCGATAATAAGTGATAACAACTATCCGGATCAACAATAACCGATTAAAAATTGGAAATCCACACAAAACAGCCCAAAATAGGCAAAATGCACAGTTCCAGACGTTTGGTTTAGAATCCAGATGTCTGGATTTGTTCTTTGGAAATAATCCAGAAAGCTTCAAGACGTCTGAAATTACAAGGCAGACGTTTGAACCCTAACCAGACGTCTGAACCAGTAAATCAGACGTCTGAACTGAGGTACTGGAAATTCTATTCCAGATCACCCAGACGTCTGGGAAGTAAGGTCAGACGTTTGGAAAGCAAGGTCAGGCGTCTTAGCTGAACGTCTGGAATATTTATTCCTTAGCCTCAGACGTCTGATCCTTATACCAGACGTCTGAGCTGAAGCTCAGGCAAATATTGAACCTAGGCCAATGATGGCAAATTCACGTCGGAAGCGATCGAATAAGCGACGATGGCTAGGAATTTATGCCAAGCGACAACCTAATCCTATAGACTCATCAATACACTCCGAACACATGTCCAAACATCTATATAAGGATTTTCATAGATTTCGAACCAAAACACCAAAATTTGGAAAATTCACCAAATCAATTCCAATCAAAAGCAAATGAACATGAATAGATGTTAGGAATTCATACCTAACAACAATGATAGCTATGGACGTAGATGTGAGTTCGAAAACTCAACTTTAAACCTAAAAACAACGAACGAGAAGCTCTAAAACAAAGGAAAGGCCAATTACTCTACAAATTCAACTCAAGAAGCTCCAATCTAAGCTAATAAGCAAATATCTCCTAAGTTAGGTTATAGGAAATTTCAGAAATTGGAGAGAGATTGAGATGGAGAAGATGAAGAGGATGCTTACCTAAGATTCTCCTTGATTTATAACTTGAATTGGTATTCCTAAGAGAAACTAGGGCTTAGGAAATTCTATTTCCCATTCTTCCCCCATTTTTACTTTAGCTTGAGAGTATTAGGAAATGAGAATGAATGAAGAGGAGATGGGGTGGAGTTAGGGTATTATGTTGGGTTAATGGGCTGAAACCCAAACCCAAAGCCCAATAGAAAAAAATGCCAAAATTCTACTCAACTCCAAACATATCGATGTTTATACTCAAAAAGGTCGCAAACGCCATTTTGGACTCAATGGAAGTGGTCTTGAGTCCCAATTCGACTGTTTACAAAAAGTAACATTTCGGACTTTAATCCGATTAACGATGCTATATTTAAATAAAACATTTAAATATACAATCGTAAAATATGCGGGTTGTTATAGACTCCCCTCCTTAAAGAAATTGCGTCCTCGCAATACTTTAGAAGAAAATCAAAAGTAACAACCATACTAAGGCATAACAACACAAAGGAAGAAATTTTGAAATGAGAAGTTCACCTTAAGGAGCACGAGAGAGCAAGTCCGAATGTGTTCGCTCGATGAATTCTCTGGATTCCCAAGAGCAATCCTTAGGATTTGAGGACCATTGAACTTTCACAAGTGGGACATCTTTATTACGAAGACGTTTATCCTCCATAGCAACAATACGAATAGGATGTTGCTCATAAGTCAAATTTGGTGAAACTTCAATTTCTTCAATAATACCGGGCTCAAGAATAGAATCGGAATCTCTAAGGCATTTCCGTAGTTGAGAGACGTGGAATACGTCATGAATAGCAGAAAACTAAGCCGGTAATAAAAGGTGATAAGCCACGGAACCAATGCGTTCGGTGATGGGAAATGGACCAATATATCGAGGTGTTAATTTTCCCGATCGATTGAAACGCACAACACCCTTCATAGGTGAAACACGAATGAACACCAAATCTCCCACAGAAAATTCTAATTTCCTTCTTCGGTTATCGGCATAGGATTTTTATCTACTTTGAACTTCTTTCATCCTATGACGAATAGGGTCAATCTTTTCTGTGGCATCACGAATAAAATCTGGACCTAAAACCAGCTTCTCACCGTCTTCAAGCCAACACGAAGGAGATCGGCACGGCCTCCCATAGAGTGCCTCGAAAGGAGCCATACCAATACTAGATTGGAAGCTATTGTTGTAAGAAAACTCAACAAGGGAAATATGATCTTCCCAACTTCCACCAAAATCAAGAACACATGCATGAAGTAGATCTTCAAGAGTTTGATTCACACGTTCGGTTTGTCCATCGGACTGAGGATGATAAGCGGTGCTAAAATTAAGCATTGTTCCCAAAGCTTTTTGAAGACCCTTCCAAAATCCACTAGTAAACAATGGATCACGATCGCTAACAATAGAAGTAGGGACTCCATGCAATCGAACTATTTCTTTAACATAGAGTTTTGCCAAAATAGGTACGGTCCGATTGGACAGAACGGGAATAAAATGGGCGGATTTTGTAAGTCTATCTACTATCACCCATAGGCTATCATGACCCGAACGAGAACGGGGAAGACCATCAATAAAGTCCATGGAGACTTGATCCCACTTCCAAATGGGAATATCTAAAGGTTGCAATAACCCACCGGGCCTTTGATGCTCAGCCTTAATAAGTTGGCAAGTCATGCAACGCTTAATAAAGTTAGCAATATCAGATTTCATTCCATCCCAATAATAAAGTCACTTCATATCCGCGTACATTTTACTACTACCGGGATGAATGGTAAATTTAGAACGATGAGAATCTTCTAAAATGTCTTTACGAAGATCACAAATATTTAGCACAATAAGTCTACCAAATTTTCGAATACCGCCACGAGTATCAATATCAAAGTCTTTCAAACCTTCAATATCAACTTTATCCCTACAACTTTGGCTAAGAAGAGCCAATTCGGGATCACGCCTTTGAGCTTCAAGAATGCGGTCTAAAAGAGAAGGGTGAGCCTCAAGGCTACATAAAACAAGAAATGAACATGAATTGGATTCACGATCTCTAATCTCACAAGTAGACAAAGTCTCGAGATCATTCCATTTGGATATCATCATTGAAACAACCACTTGTTGCTTACGACTAAGGGCATCGACAACACGATTTCCCATTCCAGGAGTATAGAGAATATCAAGATCATAAGATGCAAGGAACTCGAGCCAACGTTGTTGATGCAAATTAAGTTCCTTTTGAGAAAATAAATACTTCAAAGATTTATGATCGTTGTAGAGAACAAATTTCTCTCCCAAAAGATAATGACGCCAAATTCTAAGAGCGAAAACAATAGCTGCGAGCACCAGATCATGAATGGCATATCTAGTCTCGACAAGCTTTAATTGTCAAGAAGCATATGTGATAACACATTCCCTTTGCAAGAGAATGGCACCCAAACCAATACGACTAGCATCGGTACAAACAGTGAAGTCTTGGTTCCCTTCGGGAATCACAAGAATAGAAGCATCGGAAAAGAGTTATTTTAATTGATCCTCTTTCCTGAAAAGCTAAGACATTCAAAATTATAATTAACTTTATATAATCATCTTTTTAGAAAAATTTACTTTTTTTTGAGCGAGACGGGTGTGTAGCGTGACACTACACAGCCGATTAATAGCATATATATAATAATGTTGTTTCGATCAACAGGCCTGATCGATGGCACATAGCACAAGCACAGTAATCATACAAACCACAAATAAAGACAAGATAGTGCAAGAGTATGAACAAAAACAGCAAGACAAAATACCAAAATGGATGTCAGAGTTCTGAATGCGTCAAGTGTCTACCAGCTAAGGCCATGGCTGCTGGCCCATGGGGAAAGCCGAGCTGCTCCCTTGTGATTCGGTCGGAGAAGAGCTTCTCTGAGGAAGACGGAGTCTAAAGGGAGGGAAAAGCTTTGACCTATAATGGAGGTGAATAGAGAAGTTATACGTCTACAAATACCCTCGAAGTGACTTCTAGGTTTATCAAACACGAATGCATTACGTTCTTTCCATAAACCCCAACAGAAAAGGGCGATAAAGATGTCTAGGTGGAGGTTGGGGGAGTTGTATTGCCAGTGATCGAAGATGACAGGAGGTACAGGGATATAGCCCAGGATGTGGGCGCTAGAAGCTACCCAGATAGAGTAAGCAAAGTCGCATTCCCGAAACAGATGGGGAATATCTTCAATGTGGCCAGAACAAAAGACACAGTACGGGTCAACCGGAATATGCAAGCGGAGAATTCTGTCTTTGGTGTTGATTCTATCATGCGCCAGGCACCACAGGAAGAAGGCGATACGCGGCATAAGTGAGCATTTCCAAAGTCTAGGGAAGGCGAAGGAGCGACCAGGGTTGTTGAGGAGGGAGTAACAGGAGGCGACCGAGAAACCTTTGGCAGGAGCGGGGGCCCAGACTATGCGATCTGGTAGGGTGGAGAGCTAAACAGATTGAAGAAGGCTGGATGCAGAGTGTAACGACCCGATATTTTCAACCATTCGCATCCATTATAAGTGTATAGGTAGACACTCATGCCGGAATTGAATTGCTCAAAATACCGCGTTGTAAATAAAATTTGGCAAATCTCAGAATATACAGTAAATAAATATAATCACAGATCACAGACACAGAGTAAAATAATGCAGCGGAAGTAAAAGAAATAGTAGTTCATGAAGCTACTATATAAATATATCAGAGTTACATAAGATATAACAAAAGAAATAGAGAACAACAGAAGTCTCAATAAAATAACCAAGTACAAGCTGGGTAGGACAACGGAACTGAAGTAGATAGGACAAGACAAGCAGATAATCTCCAGCGATTCAAATCTCCAAGAGAGTGGAAACCCAAATCTGTGAATAACTCAGGCTGACCCGAGCGTAAAGCAAAACACAAAACACTCGAGTCAGGACAATATATACTTATATAATGTAAACCAACTCAAGTGAACTGTAATAAGGTACAAGTAACTTAAAGAAAGCTTGGGACCGCCCATTCTTTAAGGATCCGTTAAACTATCTACTATGTAGTAATATAAGCTATATACATTAGTGTCTAATTAGTAAAGTATAATCATATAGAAAATAGCGTTAAGGGGATGGAGAACCTTAACGCGGTCGGATCTTAAAATCATAATCGTAGTAAAGCTCGATATGGTAGGTGACACGGCACAACTAGGCAATGCCAGGGTAGATATACCAATTACGCATCCGGACTAGTGGTGACGCATAGCAGCCACTACCGCCCACCTCGAACAACACTCCCAAATCAAGGGTGGCCACCAAATCAATCACAAGTAATGGAATGGTATCGAAGAAGTGTGTCCGATAAGAGGTGCTACCTCCTTGGTCCGTCAATCGCTCCTGTTTTAGCCACCTTATGCCAACTCACGGGAGTTGGGTCCACGTATATACCTTAGGATCGTCGCCACCATCCTACTTCATTCTGGAAACTCCACCGCGTACACGGTTGTCAAAGTGGTTTTCGGTATCGACAGAGAGTATGTCCATATCCAATCCCGGTCTCTTTAATAACCAATCGTTATTATAACCCGTGGTTATAACTTTTAAAACAATACTTTACTTCAAAATAAAATATCATTTCAAAACCATATATTTATCAAAATAAAGATTAAATCAATTCCAAACCATTTCCATATATTTAAAATATCATATCATTTCAAAACTTCATTTCAAATCATTTCAATATATCAAAATATCATATCTTTCCAAAACTTCATTTCAAATCATTTTAATATATCAAATATCAATCTTTCCAAATCTTCATTTCAAATCATTTTAATATAATAAAATATCATATCCTTACAAATCCAAATATTCAACTTTAAATACCTTTTAAATCCAAAGATATCGTTCATTTACTATCATTTCAAATCACCTTTAAATAGTTTATATTCCAATCAAAATAATTCATTTAAACCTTTTAAAAGTGTAATTATTATATTTTCAAATCAAGTATTCAATTTCCAAAGTTTCAAACCATTCTGAGTTCGTTTACTAAGTCAAAAACCCTAATTATTAAAATTTCAGCATTTCACAGCATTTAAAAACAACTGCTACAAGTTATATTTGAAAACATTTTTAATTCAGCAAAGACAGCACTTAAAACTGCTGTTAAAACTCAGTTTTAGTTGAATTATAGTTCAAAACAGAAAAGACAGCATTTCAGAAGTGCTGCGGTAGTTCAGATTTCAAAACAAGGGTTAAATTTGGTTTCAACAAAGACTGCAGACCATTATAGCATTTCAAGAGAATGCTATAATAGGCCTGAGTTCAATATTAGCCTATAAGTTCAACTACAGCAACTACAGCATTTCAGAAATGCTGTAATAACTCCTTTTTACACAATTTTAATTCAAAACAGAATCTATAGCATTTCTGAATGCTATTAAAAGTTAATTTCAGGTGTTAGTGTATTTCCAGCAATTAAATAAATTTAATTTAAAACACATAAACATTTTAAAAATCATATTTTAGCATTTAAAATGTTCATTTACATATCATTTAACATATATCTTTTCACAATAAATTCCTTATAATCAAATCCAATTTCAACAATTTACTTAATAAATTTAAGTGTAAAAGTGTCCAATTCTTCACTTTTCAACAAATAAACTTAACACTTCAAATTTAAATTACCATTTCACAATTTAACTAAATTTCCAATTTTATTTAATTAACTTAAACCTTTAATTAAAACCAAATTTCACATTTCCTAGTCAAGTTATATTTTAAAAGATCACTTTTAAACATTCATTTATTTAACCACTTAAATTCATAGAAAAATCAATAATACTTTAATAAATCACTTAAATTCAAATTTAATCAAATTATCATATTTACCATTTCCAAATAGAATTTAATATCCATTTTATTTATATAACTTAAATATCATTTTTAACCAAAATTCCAAATTTCCAACTTAAGTTATGTTTCAAAAATCCAGTTAAAACAATCATTAATTACATTTTTAACACAGAAAAATCATAATTTCTTTAATTCAAAATATTTCAAAATCTGTTTAAATCAAATTTCATAAATTTATATTTTTAAAATACTTAAAAATATCCAAAACACTTTATAAAATAACCACGGGCCTGTATATAGTTTTCTAGCCTAGGTCAAGTGATACGGATATGTATCATTTCAATCCACAGTTTAAAAAGAAAAATCCGGGTTCTATCATTTCAAACCCGCAATCCCAAGTTAAGATAAATTAAATAAAAACCGTTCAGGCCTATCATTTCAGCCCATAACGATTTTTCCCTATTCTAAAGTCCGTTCGGGTATGTATCATTTCAACCCATAGTGAATCTAATCTACAGGGAACTTGCAGTGTGATAAACAGATATAAAATAAACAGTATACAAAATATAACAGTAACAGATGAGATGACAAGTAAATTAACAGGTTTAACATCATATAATTAAATCATCACAGGCAGTTATAACATCATATAAAATTCTACACATTCAATTGTTGTCGTTTCACATTTTCATAAGTATAAATGTCTAGTGAGATTTACTCACCTTTTGTGCTGGAGTTATCAATTCAAATGATACAAACGGATACCAGAAAGCATGATGACACAACAATGGATTCAAGTGGAAGAGAACCAAGCTAAAGAACACGTGTTACAACCTAAAACAAAACCAAGTTAAATCAAAATTCAATACAACATTGAATTTGAATAACTTTGAAATGAAAACAAATATGAATACAACGACTTTTGCCTTGCTTTCTCTATCCTTTTGCATGGCCTAGGAAATGTTTTGGTTCAGGTTTGGACATGGTTTGGGTCTGGTTTGGACCAAGGGATGCACGGCTACAAGCTAGAGATGATGGGGAAGTTACAACATAGGCATGTGAAGAGTTTTATGCAATATGGTGGAGTTTTGGTTCATCTTTGGCTCGCTCTACAAGGTCCTAGGCTCGGCCATGACTTGCTACAGGTCTGGACAGAGGAGATGGTGATGTGTAGTGGTGGTAGCAAGGTGGTGGCGGCGGCTAGAGGTGGTGGCCAAGGTGGTGGGCGAAGGTATGTTGCAACTAGTGGTGGCTATGCATTGTTTTAAGGGATTTGTGCAAGGTTTTGTGTGGTTTTTAGTCAAGAGGAGTGCATGGCCTGTCATGGTCAGAGGAGGAGGGGGTTTGGTCGTGGATGGTGTGGGAAAGGAAGTGGTGGTGGTCGGTGGAGGAGATGGTGGAGGTGTTAGGCCAAGCAAAGCAAGAGAAACATGGCAAAAATCATTGAAAATGAAGAGAAAAGTAGAAAAAAGAGAGAAGAAACCATTATCACTTCCTTTGGCCATGAAGATAAAATGAAAAAGAAGTTTTTCTTGTGAATTATTACTGAGAAACTCACGGCTAAAGATCAGGTAGGGTATGGCCAAGCAAAGTATATGAAAAGACAAAGAAAATGAAAAGACCAGCAGTCGAAAAGTCACACGTTATAGAGCTTTTTAGTCCCTTCAAATTTCCATTTCTATTAAATCAAATAAAACAAATAAATTTCAGTAAATAAATTTTAAAACTGAAAACAAAGAAAAAGAAAATAAAAATAAATAATTCAATTTAAAGAAAATAGAGAAAGAATAAAAGAAATAGCTTAAAAATTGGAAACAAAGTCCAAAAATTACAAATAAATTATCACTATCTTTTAGAAAATTTCTACTTCACTTAAGATGGTTTAAAATAAATCTTTGAGATACAAAATAAAGTGAAAATGAAAAATAAAGTGAAAATAAATAAAAAAATTTATGGAAAATAGAAAAAGAATTAAAGAAATAGTTCATTAATTTAAAACAGGGCTTAAAAATTACAAATAAAACATCACTAGTTTTATAAAAAATTTATTTCACTTTAAAACAAATAAAAGTCCAATAAATAAAATAAAATGAGAAACTAAATAAAGTGGGAATGAGAATAAATAAGTTCTTAAGAAAAATATAAAGATAAATAAAGAATTTCTTTTATTAAATGAAACTGGAAATTAGAAATTATAAACATAATACAACTGACATTGGAAAATGTCAATTACACTTTGAAAAAAATGTTTTAAAACCAAAATATATACATAACAAGTTATTTTACCCATATTAGAACATTACATGACCAAATAAAATATTATTTATATAATTTAAAATAAACAATTTTGTTAAATACAGCAAATTACACACAATATTCAAAAGGGCATAACTTTCACATTATAAATCAGATTTTAACGAAACGAAAAGCGGTATTCTTGAAATTTTATTTACTTTCATAATAAAAGATAAAATTCAAAAATTTCAAACTTTTAAAATTTAAATTAAAAGTCAAAGTTTGACCATATTGACCAAAATTCACTATTATGGAAAAACTCTATTTATTCATGTTTGGAATTATAATTCACATACAAATCATAATTAATATTTAAAATAACAACATTTTCCATTTAATAAATAAAATAAAGTTTTTAAATCAGGAAATTCAATTTAAAATTAATTGCAAAATACAAGGTTGTTACACAGAGATTGAAAAATTTACTTTTTACAAGTCAATTTATTGTGTCTGACTGTCTCATCATAGCGTTTAAGAGATTCCTATCGATAACGTTCATCAGGCGCATCGACCAGAATTCTTAAAGCACTCAATGGGCAAAACAACACAAAAATCATCTTTTATATGATAAACACGTCTCTTAAAATTTTTACGAATATTCTTTGCTCGTTATAAGAACAAAATCCAATTATACTTATAAATATCTTGTTAAAAAGATTTGCAAATTTTAAATTGTTGTTTTCATCCATAATCAATAAATACAAGGATGGTCTCATCGAGATATTCTTAGAATACTCGATTCATAAGATGGATGAAATAAGCTGAACAAACCGAATGACATCACGAGTTACTCGTAAGAATCATAACGAGTGCGGAATGCGGTAAGTGGAACGCTACCCTCCGGAACTCGTAGCTGATGAAAACCGGTGGCAAGGTCAAGCTGAAAAGACCTTAGCACCACTCGATAGATTGCTTAGGTGGTAATCCTAAGACAAGCTCAAATATACCAGAAAATTCACGAACTACTTGAGTGAGGGAAATAACATCTTCCTCATCAAGTGAGTTTTAAAGAATAAAATGATGCCACCAAATTTTAAATTAAAATCATTAAGAACAATAGAAACCTGCTTAACAGATTGAGAATGTCGAAGATGGATAGTCCTCTCGGGACATAGGATATGGACTTCATAATGATTAAGCTAATCCATTTCCAAAATTCATTCTGAAACCTAAGTAGCGCATAATATGCAAATCGGATCGGAAAGCATAATCACATAAAATAATCTTGACATTTTTACAAAGTAAACTGAGTGTTGCGGATCCACCAATCAGATTCGCAATTTTCAGTGAAGTCATCAAGCCCATAATATTTAAAGAAAAAGTAACAGCAAGTTCTTTCGATATAAAAGAGTAAGATGCACCCGAATCAAAAGAAATTTGAATAGGAAGATCACGAAATAAAATAATGCCATCAAGGACTGAATGAGAAATACCTTGACCAAGAGAAGTGTTACTAGGGGCTTGCACAACATTCAGCTTTCCCTCTCTCATACTTTGAAGTTTGGGACATGAAGGTAAAAGATGACCCAAATCTTTGCAATAGCGACAAGAAAAGGGTTTCAGACACTTATTTGCATAGTGGTCCTTAGAACTACAATTGTAGCATTGTCCACGATTAGGGATTGGAGTCTTTGCCACCGAAGTTGCCTGCTTCCCTTTCTTGTTGGGATTTGGGCTTTTGAACTTAATATGCCTCTTCTTGTTGATGTTGAAGTTTTGTTTGGCATCTACAACTTCAACATCACTTTCTTTATCGGCCTCTTCAAGTCGAAGAGCGATATCTACAAGCTGATCGAAAGGCACTTCTAGTTTCAGAGGTAAAACCTTTTTAGGGTTCTTACTCAAAGCACAAATAAACCTTTGATTCTTTACAAGATCCAAAAGTTGTTGGGCAGACATGAATACGCCATCCAGAGAAGAACTACTGGATTGACCAGTGCTAGGACTGCCAGATCTAACCATTTCTCTTCTTTAAGAAAGAAAGAAAGAAGAGGAAAAAGGTTATTCTCAGAATGAATATCAAACAAACTTGATTGATAAAACAAGGCATCATAACAGAAAATAGGATAGAACGGGTCCTAAGACTCGGATAAATCCTAAGGCACGATTCCTAAGAGAGACTTAGGACAATGATCCTTGTTATATTATTCTACATTGTTCCGAAGCTTGGCTCTGATACCAAGCTGTGACGCCCCACCTCTATACTCACACTAGCTAAGGACACTACGAGATAATGCCGTCGACTAGCATGAAGAATAAGGCTGTGGAGGAGCGACCATTTGTGTAATTGCTTTGTGCAAGTACCGATATGTCAGATAATATGACTTGCATTTCATTTCGAGAGGAAATCCGACATATCAAATACAAACTCAAAGCTACTACACAGTGGCTATGTGGACTTCGGAAACAAATATAGAAATAAGCATAACACAAATTAGTCACAGATATTCATATCACAAAGGCGGAAACATATATGAATATAACACATAGCAGTGTACATCAAAGTAGTGGTCATACAAGGTCCACTACATCAAAAAAGAATAGGTACAAGTGCTAGACAAAAGAATAAGTATACATCAAGGAGTCTCTATCTCAAATGTATAATAACAAAAACTACTAATCTAAAGTAGTTAGCCAAAAATCAGATGATGGTCCCAGATAAGGAGTCAAGTAGAAGCACCTGAAATACCACGGTCTGACCCAAGTATTATTTAAGAAGAAAATAATAAAAGGATCAGTGTAGCTATAAATATCATATAAAAATGAGATAGGATAAGAGATATCACAAAAACGTATGATAACAATAATGCCATACTGTGACAAGTATACATCAGATAACAACAAAAATCATACAATATCTCCAATATTCTCAAACATTAAAAATAATGTCATATTCTTTAAATTATTCACCAAAACACGAATATTGATAAAGCTTATCAATGCAAACCATGAAAATTGGTGAAACACAAATTCTAGAAATCAACAACCAGAAATCCAGAAAACACAAAAGGGGGAGGCCTATCACAAACGGGAGCTTGAAAACTCACCAACACGTGTGTCACAAACGGAACGCTATGCCATGGTCACTAACCATCAATTTTGAGCCGAGGCTCCACAAACGGCCTGAAGACCATGGGTCGCTACCCCACCAAATTGAACCGAAGTTCCACAAACGGGGTTTTTATTCCCCACACAAACAAAGAGACATCGCACATCGCTAGTCTAAATCACAAAACGATCTCAAAGTCGATAATAAGTGATAACAACTATCCGGATCAACAAAAACCGATTAAAAATTGGAAATCCACACAAAACAGCCCAAAATAGGCAAAATGCACAGTTCTAGACGTCTGGTTTAGAATCTAGACGTTTGGATTTGTTCTCTGAAAATAATCCAGAAAGCTTCCAGACGTTTGAAATTACAAGGCAGATGTCTGAACCCTAACCAGATGTCTGAACCAGTAAATCAGACGTATGAACTGAGGTACTGGAAATTCTATTCCAGATCACCCAGACGTCTGGGAAGTAAGGTCAGACGTCTGGATCTCCTAGACGTCTGGAAAGCAAGGTCAGACGTCTAAGCTGAACGTCTGGAATATTTATTCCTTAGCCTCAGACGTCTGATCCTTATACCAGATGTCTGAGCTGAAGCTCAGGCAAATATTGAACCTAGGCCAATGATGGCCAATTCACGTCGGAAATGATCGAATGAGCGACGATGGCTAGGGATTTATGCCAACCGACAACCCAACCCTATAGACTCATCAATACACTCCGAACACATGTCCAAACATCTATATAAGGATTTTCATAGATTTTGAACCAAAACACCAAAATTTGGAAAATTCACCAAATCAATTCCAATCAAAAGAAAATAAACATGAATAGATGTTAGGAATTCATACCTAACAATAATGATAGCTATAGACGTAGATGTGAGTTCAAAAACTCACCTTTAAACCCAAAAACAACGAACGAGAAGCTCTAAAACAAAGGAAAGGCCAATTCCTCTTCAACTTCAACTCAAGAAGCTCCAATCTAAGCTAATAAGCAAATATCTCCTAAGTTAGGTTATAGGAAATTTCGGAAATTGGAGAAAGATTGAGATGGAGAAGATGAAGAGGATGCTTACCTAAGCTTCTCCTTGATTTATAACTTGAATTGGTATTCCTAAGAGAAACCAGGGCTTAGGAAATTCTATTTCCCATTCTTCCCCCATTTTTACTTTAGCTTGAGAGTATTAGGAAATGAGGATGAATGAAGAGGAGAGGGGGTGGAGTTAGGGTATTATGTTGGGTTAATGGGCTGAAACCCAAACCCAAAGCCCAATAGAAAAAAAATACCAAAATTATACTCAACTCCAAACATAACGATTTATACTCAAAAAGGTTGCAAACGCCATTTTGGACTCAATGGAAGTGGTCTCGAGTCCCAATTCGACTGTTTACAAAAAGTAACATTTTAGACTTTAATCCGATTAACGATGCTATATTTAAATAAAACATTTAAATATACAATCGTAAAATATGCGGGTTGTTACACGAATGAATACCGTAAAGATGATGAAGACGGTGATTCGGTTTGTCCAGACCCTGGACAACTTGTATGGATGAATGCTATCAGAACATCGTCATTGGAGGATGATGAACATTCTAAGTAAAATTGTTCTTGAAAGGTAACGCTTAGCCTCGAACCTCATCAACCGAGAATGACTAAAATAGGGGAGATGCAGCAAGGCTAAGTGGGTCGCACCCAAGTAGGGTATGTTATCACTTTTCTAGATGTCCTCGAAACCCTATTTATCTTAGATATGGGTATACATGAAAGAAGAAGCACTCGATAGTAAGGGTGGGAACACCCGGGGCGATAACATATTCGGTCAATCCAGGTTAGGGGTAGGCCCGTCTTGTGTAGCAGGGGATCTCGGCGTGGTCCTCGGTACATTGTTCTAGAGGTGTACTGTGATGGGCGGTACCCCGATGGCTCAGTCATTCGTTGGAATCCATTCTCCAATACGAGCTTACGGTTTTGTTTGTAAAGCCTAATATGCTGGAATTTAATTAATGTAACAATTTCAACTATTTGAATAAGTACTTGTATTTAGACACTATTATAATATCCCTGGATTTTCTATGAAGTGTTTTGGTTATCGTAAGGTAAAAACCCGTCGTGTTTATGTGTGACGCGGTCTTACGAGATACCTTTGTTTTTCAAAGGATTTTGATAACTCTAATAATTCAAATTGAGTGTGTTTTCTCACGCTGGTTTTCCAGACCGACTCAGGTGTTCTTTTATTATAATGCTCGGGTCAGACCGAGTATTGCAAATTCAGGATAGAGTGCTATGGAGCTCAGGAGACGAACTGGATGACAGAGACGTATTCCCGTACTTGGCTTATATTTCCGTTGCGTAAGGACAAGTTATATAACCGTCCAGTTTGATGTATTGATTGTTGTACTCTGATGATTGTAAGTATAAAACAATTACAGATTCTTTTGTATAAAAATCTGTTATTATATATTATATTCTGTTCCGCTGCGACTGTGAGATTCTGTGTTGTTGTTTCTTTTTCTTCTTTACCCTAAAGATTCGTATTTTCGGTTCAATTTGAGTTGAACTGATGTGAATTATGGTCGACTCAAAAGGTACGGATTTACGGGCATTTACAAAAATGATATATGTAGAATTAAGCCTAGAAGTATTGTTTTGACCCCTTCCTCATAACATCCTACAGGTTGGGTAGATGGCAGAGATTTCTCAGCTTTATGACACTTGCTTAGAAAGTGTTATTATTTGGGTGAGTATTTACATACTATTATATTTTAGTCAATCCCGCCGTGAGATAAATTATTGAGCTCTGATATATTTATCTTTGCCTATTTGCAGGATACCAGATACCCAACTCGGTCTTCGGTGGGCTTGGTTTTTAGCATTTTTGCAAAAAATCTGGACCACTGGAATTCGGGTT
Source organism: Allium fistulosum (assembly GCA_030737815.1). Lineage (NCBI taxonomy): Eukaryota > Viridiplantae > Streptophyta > Magnoliopsida > Asparagales > Amaryllidaceae > Allium > Allium fistulosum. The sequence goes on from CM060906.1 coordinate 1,045,966,939, forward strand.
GTTACAATAATTAGGATATTTATTTATGAAATTGAAATGTTTTGTTGTGAATCTTGTTGTTTTGTTGATTGGCAGTTTCAACTATTGGAATAAAATGGAATGTTATGAAATTCTGGACAGTCCAAAATTTTGAAATTAATTTTAGTGTTAAAACAAAGTAATTTTGTAAAATTATAAAAGTTGAATTTTATAACCTTAATTGGAAAAGGCAAAATGAGTAAAACAAGATTTGAATTGTTAAAATTTATGTTAAGAAAATGATTCTGAAAGTTTGTATGTACTTTTAGGATGAAATATGGTACTATAAGTGTGAATTTAAGTATTGGAGTGCTTGAGTTGAAATTGTGGAGAAAAATGTGTTATAAATAGAGTTAAATGGTTGTAAAAATGTTTATAAACTTAGTTAAAATTTATGAAATGTGTCATAAATAATTTGAAAAGTAAAAGTGAAAACTAATTGGATAAACAAATATGAATTAAAATGAAATGACTATAAATAAAGTCATGACCTGTAAATTGTTTATGAAATAAATTGATGTTGCAAGAAATGGTTATAATTAAAGTTGTGATAAATTTAAACTCGAATAATGTCTTATAAAAGAAGTTAAGCCTTTATAAATTAATTGATAAGAGATAAAATGTGTATAAATGAATGAGATTTATAATGTGAATTGAAAATGTAGTTATGATGAAACAAATTGGAATAAATACGTATGTTGTACGCATATTATTTTATTCGCATAATTAATTTGATCCGGATTTGAGTACACAAGTTTGAGGTGAATTACACCATTTCGTGTTAGGATTTTTCATTTGATTCTTGATGGCGAATATTTATAAGGATTTTTGGTCTGATTCTAAAATTCTGTATCATAGTATATGGCTATGCAAGGAGAATGATGGTTTCTAGTCAAGAAACCTTATCAAAGTCCGCACTAGGGAAGTCGAATGAACAATACTAGTTCGAATCGAGCGAGCGATCGAATGTGATATTGCATGATGATGACATATGTACATCTTATGTTCTAATATAATTGATATGCTTTGACATTGAAAATGAAAGTTGTTGGGTTAGATATCCTTTGTAATTTAAATTGGAAATTTTTTTAATGCAAACCTACTATAAATTCAAAACCATTTTATAAAACTACTTTTATTTTATTTTATTTTATGTACAAAACTATTTTTATTTATTTTATCTTATATACAAGAACTATTTTACAAACTATTTTATATACAAAACTATTTTAGATTCAAAACCATTCTAAATTCAAAACCTTTTATAAAGCAAAGATGTTTAGTCCCATAGGGTTTTTTATGCAACGGAATTGATTTTGGAAAATTTTTGATTCTCGTATAAGATGGAATTTATATAATTAAAAGGTGATTTTGAAGACTATTGATTTTGGAAGGTATTTGATCTGAAGAGATAAACCTTATATACAACAGAATTTATATAAGAATGATTTGATATATTCAACACTATTGATTTTGGAAAGTATTCGATCTGAAATGAAATCTTGTATATAATGGAATTTATATAAGTGAGATATTTGAAGTTATGACTTTGAAAGGGTACTATATATGGTATGATATATTTTGAAGTAAGGTATGGAGAAGTACCCTCCGTGAAGAAGTATAGTATGATATGCTTCGACCCAGATGGACTAGGGGAATCTAGGAATGAATTCGACCGAAAAACCCTAATATACTTGGGTGAATTCAGAAATGGATTCGAAGCGATATGGTTGTCTGGACTTAAACTCATGAGTTCCTCGATTTTTTTCAGGGTAGATGGTTCTTTAGTTTACCCAATGGAGGCGCTTTCGATCCTGGGATCTGTTGTTTATGGATCTTCCGGGAAGGAAGTACATCCATTGCGTAAATCATTGAATCAGCAGCGTACCACTGCAGCAGGGGTCGATGGTCCCTTATTTACGAAATGGTTACGATATTTTTCTGGAATTCGGAAGGTGGAAGGATCTTCTGGAAAGTTTTGTGTCCATTGCGTAAACACTGGATCAGCAGCGGGCTACTGCTATCGTAACATCATAATTTGACATCAGATTTTGAGCGGTACTTTTCATATCTGTTTTAAGTATTTTCACTGGGTGTTGAAACAAGTCTACTAAGTACATAGAGATTTCTAGTCTTGCGCCTAATCAACGTACGACCAGAGTTTGTAAAAACGAGGATAAACTTGTTAAAATATCAAGTTATAAAGGTATTTTGATAAAATTATTATATAATGGATATTTTGATTATTTTTCCCTTTCTTTTCTAAATACTTTAAAATGTTTAAAATATTGTTTATTTAGGTACAACATGGTTTAATAGTAATTATTAGTGTTGTAAATATTGTGAGAAGTTATTAATTAAGTAAAACATATTTAAATTTAATGATTATTGATTTATCAATGATGTTTGAAAAGTATTTTGAGATTTAAAACTAATAAAATTTATAAAATGGATTTAAGGTTTTCAATAACTCCTTTTTAAATATAAGTAATGATGTAAATAATTATTTTCAAATAGTTTACATGTATTTATAAAGATGTTATTTAATTTTTTTAAATGGTATTTATAAATAAAGCAAGAAATTTTACAGATGAATTTTTTTGTAAAGTATTAAAGTATTAAAGATGATCGATTTGCAAATGAAGTTTTCAAATGAATATTTCATGTAAAATTTATATAAGTTTCTTTGAATGTATAATTTAAAGATATTATATAAATGGACTGTACAAAAAAATGTGTTTTACAATTTTATAAAAAAAATGATTTGGGAAATTTATTTATAGTAATATGCTTGAAAAATAAATTGGAATCGCTATTATTGAAAGTATGGTTTGAAATATTTCCTTGATTTCGAAGTACTAATAGTAAATTTAAAGTTTTATTTACCATTTGAATCTTGTATTAAACCAGAATAAATGTTTTTCCATGATTTGAATATTCATTTTAAAACAAGTGTGTAAAATTAATTATGAAGATATGAAATTTTATACTTTGGGGAAATTTAATGTAAGATTTGAGTATACTATTAGTTTCAGTTTAATAATCTTGAGTTTATACTTATTTTAAAATAATGAGTCTAATAAATTATCGGCTTTAAGGAACTTTTTTTAAGCTTATTATAATGTTTTGATATAAATTTCTAACATTGTTTTAAACTTTTTGGAAAATCCTTGCATAATGCTATGAGGATGTTTTAAATATATCTTATATTTTTACTAATTGAATGAGGTTAAATGTTTTAACTGAATTTTCTTTGATATATTGAAATATTTCTTGTCTCTCTAAGGGCGAATACCAAAACTTAAATTTTTATTCTATAACTGAATTAAGTTATAAACTTAAGTAAGGCAGTAGAAGCTTAAGTAATATTTTATCAAATGATTCATTAATGACTTAAATCTTTAATGGATAAAAAATTATATAAGTGATTGATCTTTATATAAATAAAAGAATGAAAAGTAAATGATGAAGAAAAAACCAATCGAATAAACTTAAATAATATTTAAAATCCTATGTGTTTGGCTTATGGGATGTTTGGGGAATGATACGTTAAATTGTTTAAGGTTGTATGAATAATCTATTAAGTAATTACCAAAGGCTGTTGAGCATAAGGTACACTTGGTAGTTTATTTAGCACTCTTGGACGATGAAAAGTGTCTGAACCTGAACAAACCTTGAGTTTGGTTGCTATGGATGTTTGATAGTTTCCTTTGTTGCATATAATGGTAGAACTTCTTTTGTTTGCATATGATTATTATATATGTTGTATGTTGCTTGCACTATTAATTAAAACAACTAATATATAATCTTTTACATAATTTTGACTCTTTTGGATTATATAAGTGAAATACAAGTTTATGGAAGCACTAGCTACTGGTTTTGGTTTCATAAATTAAGTTGTTTTCTCGACAAATAGGTACGTTTTCGGATTACAGTTTTGCAACGATATTTTAATTGTTTTTCCCATGGTTTGGGTGTTTTATTTTTGAAATATGATGTATAATGTTGAAATTATTGATATTATTATTTTTCCGGACCTATCCATACAGAGGAGACTCTGCCGAAATTTTTCGTAAATTTAGGTCTTAGAAATTTTTTATGAAAGTGAAAATATTTTCAAACTTTAATTAAACTTGAATATAAAAGATTTAATTGTTTATAAGTTGACATATTTTATCTAAAATACTTAATTATGTAAGTTTAAAGTGTTTATAAATTTAATATTCTGAAGAAAAAAAAATAGTTTTGTGACGACCGCCCATGACCCCTGCACCGAATCTAGAGATAGTGCGCTGTAAAGTGTGCCAGGCGACCATGGACGATTGTCAGGGTAGATCAAAATAACAGGATCTATCGTATTACTCACAGTGCATGGACAAAATACAATAGAACATATGTATAGTGAAGCTTTACAGAATAAAATGCCATCATATAAAACTCCATAATAGTTGGCCTCACTACATAACACTCAGAGATTATACAAACAGCGGAACAACCAGTACATATAAGAAGATAATATGCAACCCTCTAGCTCGTCTTCGATATCAGCATCGTGAGAAGAGAACAACACCTGTCACCTGCTACCTAGTCTGCCCGTCCCAAAATGGACGAACAGCCCAAGGCAATAAGGATTAAAACATAAAGCCTTGAGTCAGACAACAGTCTTAGGGAGCAGTAAATTAACTAACAACATACCAAAAGAGCATAAAGGAAAAGGAATAGGAATACAACCCTCCTACTCCAACCTCTTTCTACAGTGATAGCCCCCAGACACACACTAAGCAGAAGCAAACATAACAGAGCATACAATGTAAAGTAAAGAAATTATCACTCGAGTCAAGGGCGATGTTTTCCGAGCACAAACCCCCAAGGCCTAAACCAAGATCAGATAAGCACCCAGAAAAACACTGCTCTTGAGACCGAATGACGATACAACCAAACATCCATGACTCTGGCTATCACTGTTATCGTTGCTTCGATATCACCGTTAATTGAATGACCGGCACATTCTTTCAGCCGTCCGTCAAGGGCTAATGGAAACCCCGGTTCTAGACATAACTCCCGCACGTCGTCGCAGCCCGTGCCTAGGACTATCGAATCTGCCCAGAGTACTCGACCATCAACAGTTGGCCGTTGGGACTATCGAATCTGCCCAAACGTACTCTTGCTTAGAGCATGCTAGAACCTTCAACAACGATGCTATCCAAGCCTCCTAGTCATCCTCCTTGACGACTATTTCCATACTAGCTCAAGCGCCTCTCAAGCATCCATTACTCTTAACTCGAATCATATCACCGAGTTACCAACGTGCTTGGAATGATCCCGTCTGGATTAGACCAAGACTATCTCATCTCATATTTCGCTTCATCACATCCTCGCAAAGTCTCCTCTCAACATCATCATCATCGAATCTATGCATAAGAGCTTCATCATCCCGCTACATATGCCACGAGCAGCTTTCCCAATTCAAGAGCCTTTCCCTTAGCTTTTGAATCACCTTCGATCTAAATCAAATCATCAATCATCTAATTCATAGCAATCAACCAAGTCAAACATTAATCCAAACAATCAAGCAATTAAATAAGATCTAAATAGACAATTATCACAATAATGGCAATTTCGTAACTAAAGAGTTGAAAGTCCAATAAGCATGAAAACATGAATTATATCTCTACAAACTTGATGAATGAACTTGCATAGGTTAACATATGATAAAATGGATGTAACATCATCATGAACAATGGATCTATATGGATCTACACTTAGGATGAAGAAAATGCATGGAAACCACTATTTTAACACCAAATCGAGCGAACAATCCGATATACTCCTTTGGATCCGTGTGAGAGATAATCACCACTCACCAAATCACCTAAACAATCTCAAAACAACACGCTTCAGATCTGGACAGCGAAGGATCAAGCTTGATCTATCACGAATCTGCTTCAAACGAAGAAATCTCACTTCAAAGGATGAAGATCTTCAATCCAAGATCTTGAATCTTCAATCTTGATCTTCCTTTTGGATGAAAGGAAGCACTAGATTAGAGTGGAGAAAAGAAGTGAAGAAGTGTAGAAGTCGAGCTCTCAAAATGGCAGCACTTCGTCGCTTCAAAATCCGGATCCCAAAAAGTGAGAAAAACCCCTCCTATTTATAGCTGAAAATTTGCTAAGTCGTAACTCGGCTATCTCCTAAGTCGTCTCCGACTTAAGACTTGCCCAAACCTTACGACTTAACGACTTACCAAAACTCATTAGCTTACGACCTAACAGATAACTAGGCTACGACTTAAAACAGACCCAAGTCTCTACGACCTAAGACTTAACTTCCCTAAGTCGTCTACGACTTAACACGTGCGCCTAACTCCTAACAACTCAACAGCTAACCCCTAAGTCGGTTACGACTTAACTGGGTATACGGCTTACGACCTAACTACAAGGCCATACTCAGCGACTTAACAGATATGCATGCGCGCCCCAACTCCTAGGTCGCTCACGACCTAACGGCTTAGCAGAACTCCGCGACCTACGACATAAGCAACCCAACGACTTAACAGGTACACTACCTCGCGACTTAGCAGACTTACGACTTAACAGCTATGCCAACCTACGACTTAAGGAAATCTCAAGCGTGCGACTTAACTTACACGCGACTTAACAAGTAGGCTACGACTTAACAAGTAACTGGGGCTACGACTCAACTACTAAGTCGCTAACCTATAGGTCATACCAAGACACTAGGTCGCTACACAGCTATCTCCAAACTCCTTAGGTCGTTGCCGACCTAACAATTAACTCGGTCACGACTTATCTCTTAGGTCGTTTACGACCTAGGACTTAAACAAATAGGACCGAAAAGACAAACATACTAAGTCACACTTATTCCCTAAGTCGTATACGACTTACGACCTATACTAAGTCGTAAACGACTTAGGACTTAACCATATTTCGCCTAAAATCTGAAATGGCTCAAAAATGCTAAAATTCCAGATTTTGACAAACTTTTCGATCCGTAAAAATACGGGTCGTTACATTCTCTCCCCCTTAGGAATTTCGCCCCCGAAATTCCAAACAAACAAAGCAATCAAGGACAATTCTGCATGCCTACCATCCATAGCAATCAACAAACCATGCATCCAATTCTAGCTTAGCATGCAGAATTCTAAAAATAGAACAAGTTACAATGTCGTTTAGATGACACGACACCTTAGGGCCATACCTTGAAGAGTTCAGGATGAGCCGCTTTCATCCTCTCTTCCACCTCCCATGTACAGTCGTTATCATCGTCACTCCATTGTATCTTGAGAAACTTAACTACCTTCCTCCTAAGCTGTTTCGTGTCGGTTCCCACAACACGAAGCGGCTTACGAGGTCTTCTATCGACTGGATCAACTTCTAAGTCTTCACAGCTATCAGCAGAAACCACCGTACTCGAGTCGTGCACATACTTCCGTAGATATGACACGTGAAAAACATTATGCACACTCGACATCTTCTTAGGTAACTCCAGTCTATAGGCGAGCTTTCCAATTCGCTCGATGATCGGGAATGGTCCAACAAATCTCGGAGTCAATTTTCCTTTCTTCCCGAATCGAATAACATTCTTCAGTGGAGAAATCTTCACAAAAACCATATCACCAACGTCGAATTCCAAATCCTTTCGACGCTTATCGGCATAACTTTTCTGACGGTCTTGGGCTACCTTCATTCGTTGCCGAATGATCTCTATACAATCTGAAGTCTGTCGAATCATCTCTGGCCCAAGCATCAGCTTTTCTCCAGTTTCCAACCAACATGTCGTAGAGTTACACGGTCTTCCATACAATGCCTCATACGGTGCCATACCAATACTTGACTGGTAACTGTTGTTGTACGCAAACTCCACCAAATGAAGGTGATCTTCCCATGATCCTCCGAAGTCCAAAACACATGCTCTAAGAAGATCTTCCAAAACTCGGTTGACTCTCTCGGTCTGACCATCTGTTTGAGGATGATAAGCTGTACTCAAACACAACTCGGTTCCCAAAACTTCCTGGAAGCTCTTCCAAAATCCACTAGTGAACAATGGATCTCGATCACTCACTATACTCTTCGGAATACCATGGAATCGAACTATCTACTTAACATACAACTCAGCCAACCTTGATGCAGTCCTAGTCGATCAAACAGGAATAAATCTTGCACTCTTAGTCAGGCGGTCTACAATGACCCAAATCCCTTCATTTCCCGTTCTGGTTCTAGGCAATCCATCAATAAAATCCATCGACACTTGCTCCCACTTCCATGTAGGAACTTCTAATGGCTGAAGCAATCCACTTGGCTTCTTCTGCTCGGCTTTTACCAACTGGCAGTTCATACACTTGGAAATAAAATTCCCAACATCCTTCTTCATGCCTTCCCAGTAGTAGGTTCTCTTCATATCCCGATACATCTTATTTCCACCTGGATGAATTGTCAGCTTCAAGTGATGACTTTCCTTCAGAACTTCACTCCTCAATTCATCTATATCGGGAACAACTAATCGTCCTTGCTTCCGAAGCCAACCCTCTCGATCGACCTCGAATCCTTTATCCTTTTCTGGATCCAATCCAGATCCCAATTCACGGATAATCTTGACAAGCTTATCGTCTCGCTTTTGGCTCTCGCCAATCCTTTCCACAAGAGAAGGTCTTATCGATAAGTTTGCCAACATCTCAGGTTCCAATTCACATCTAGGCCTGAAGTCAAATCCAGCTAAATACTCGAGACTCTTCCATTCTGAAAACATGGCTCCTAATCCTGCATGTCTTCGACTTAACGCATCTGCCACTGCGTTACCTTTTCCCGGAGTATAAGCTATACCAAAATCATATGATGCCAAAAACTCTAGCCATCGCTGCTGCCGAAGATTCAAATCCTTTTGGGAGAAAAGATACTTCAATGACTTGTGATCCGTAAACAACTCGAATCAAACTCCCAATAGATAATGTCTCCACATCTTCAGAGCAAATACAATCGCCGCTAACTCCAAATCATGAGTTGGGTAATTCCTTTCATGCGGCTTCAGTTGTCGACTGGCATACGCAACAACTTTATCCCTCTGCATCAGCACTGCTCCAAGTCCAGTACCACATGCATCGGTGTAAACCACTATCTCATCATTCCCACTTGGAATAGTCAAAACAGGAGTACTCGTCAATCTCTCTTTCAGGATTCCGAAAGCTTGCTCACACTTAGCATCCCAACTGAACACTTGGTTCTTTTTCGTCAATCCTGTTAACGGTGCAACTACCTTGGAGAAGTCTTTGATAAACCGTCGATAATATCCTGCTAATCCAAGAAAACTTCTCACATCAGATGCATTCTTAGGTCTAACCCAATCCTGGATTGCTGCCACCTTAGCGGGATCAACCGCTATTCCATTTCCAGAAATCACATGGCCTAAGAACCTCACTTCACTCTTCCAGAAGTGACACTTCGAAAACTTAGCCTTCAGCTGATGTTTCCACAAGATTTCCAAAACAATACGCAAGTGTGTAACAACCCGGAGTTTTGTGGAAATTTATTTGTGTCAAATGACGATTAAATTGATGGTTAATTGCTGTTTGGCAATTATTTCAAGTAAAATTCTTTTGTAAAAATTGTTTAGTGTTGAGTGGGCTTTATATTTTAAATCGAGGCCCATATTTGTTGATGCTGAGATGATATCAGAGGCAACCGCTCCCCTTTCATTCATTTTTCTCGTTCGAAACCAAAACAAAAGCTAACCCTAAAACCAAAAAGAATTTTAATGGCGGCCGCGACATTATCGTTCGTTCCTTTTCCCCCTCCAATTCCAATCGTTCCAAGCCTTAGCAAACATTCGAAAAGGAAGAAAAAAATGGAGGCAGCTCGTCTTTTGTTCATTCCTCGGCACCGAAAATTAGGGCTTTGGTATCTCCAAGGCGATTGACTTCGACTTCGTTTTGCTCGATCGAGTGAGGAAACATGTTGCTTGCTCGTCGAATCAAAGGTGAGTGCTACCGCTCACATCTAATTCAACTGCTCAGTTTCGTGATTTGGGTTTTAAGTTGTTTTATTAGGATTTGAATCCCTTTATCTTCGTCGCATATATTGGTTGGAATGGGCAGTTTATTCTCTTGAACGTATGTTTCTATTTGATGCTTGGGTTTTGATTTCCGACTTAGTTGTCTTCTGAGAATGTTGTCTTCGAATTTGTTTATCCACCGTTCAGTACTATGCTCGGCAGTCGAATTGTCGTCGTGATTCGAACTTGACTATGATTTTTATTTTATGAATTCATTGTTTTCTGATGACATGAATTTCTGATGCTTACTGCTTTGACATTTTGTTTACTGGTGCCTTTGTTTCCCTATTGCATTCGACTTGATAGTGTTCTTCACTGTTTGCTTTCACTTGTATAGTTACCACTGTCACTGCCCATTTATGTTGATCTCGGCTTGTACCTTAATTTGCTTAGGGCCATTAACTGTTGGTCTCGGCCTTGAGTTTAAAATGTGAAACTGCTTCTGACTTTTGTAGTTTCATATTTCATGACTTTGTGCCCGCATATATAGAGTCTTGTATCACTCGTTGTCATTGGTTCTTGCCTCTTGGACGGCCTTTTTGTTATTGCCGTTGGTCTTTGGTACAACTTGCTACTTCAGTTATTTAAATATGTGATTTCTCACCTAGCTTTGGCCTGAGTGCGTCTGCCTACTGTTGCATTTGGACTCGAGTATAATGGAGTCTTGTTGTCACTTGCATTCCATTGTTCACTTTGACTTTATACCAACCTGTAGCTTGCATTGTCACTTGCACTGTCTAGTGTTACAGTGCATATATGTTGTATCCTTTCGTTGATGATACTCAAGATTTTGTAGTACTTGGCATCGTGATTATGTTGTTACACTGTTTGTTGTCATGTTGCACTATAAGTTGCCTTAAGTTCCTCCTGTTCATTGTATGGTCGTGCACTGGTATTCATTTGAACCTTTTCATTGTCACCATTTTTGGTTGCACTGTCACTTGAATTACATTCATTCTGGTTGTCAGTTCCTTGGTTTGCTGATTTCACTCGAGTCTGGGCATTTCTATACTCTGGTCTCCACAGTAGCATTCATGCTTTAGTTGCTGACTGCGACATTGCTCCAATGTATTCATGCGTAGCCTTCATGTATATGCATACCTGTTTCATGTAGTATTTGGGTTTCCCAAACCCCACATGCTTGTTGGTATCGACCGATAATTTGAGGCGTGTTGTACCCTGCTGTCTCTGTGCAGCCACTGTTTCTGTTGATTGATTTGAACTTGGGCCGAGACTTGATTTTATGTCTTGACCATTTATTTGAAATGCATTGTTTGTTATCACCTGAGTTGAACCCGATTTCGAGGTTTGACCTGGTGATCATTTGTGACTTTCACTGAGCTTTTGCGTATCTCTTGCGATAGTGGCGAGGCAGTACACGCGTGCGTGTACTGCAGCCCTATCAGATTTGACAGCTTTAAATTGATTTAGTCGATTTGATAAATTATTTATTTATCTCTGTTGATGATTTAAATCTGCTGATTTTTGTTAAACACTGTTAAGTGTTATATTGACCGTTATCCGGTTTCTTTGTTTAAAGAATCGGATAGACGGGAATTATTGTGACTGTCGTCTATTTAAATTATTACTGCCTATATGCACTAATAAACTGGTTTGAATTAGACTGACCTGGGTATTATTTTCTTTTGAATGTAATACTCGGGTCAGACCCGAGTTATTTCAGGTTGTAGATTTTCTTCTTTGAGTTGCTGTTCAGGATATGAAGACTTTTCACATCTTTTGAAGTTGTCTTTGTTATTTTGTAGTAGTCGTGTCATTGTATAGAACGATATGTATTCATGTATATTAGTTGATAATGTACTTGTATATATAACTTCTAGAGTCGACAGTTGTAGTTGTATCATATGTATCGTGTCAAATATATTGTAACTGACATCGGTTATATATATATGAGATTTTTGTTAATCTGTGTTCTGCATTTATATTATCTGTGTTATTGTTATATCTAATGTCCTAAACCATTATGAACTATCGTAGTTTGTTTTATACTGATAGTTGGGTGTGTCGATGGGAGTAAATAAACAATAGATGAAAAATAAAAAGTATATACCACTCCTATCGGGATAACCAATATTAGTGTAAGGCCAACTACGGATGGTCGCTCCTATCCATCCTTATTCTTCGTAATAATAGACAGTATTTCTTTTAATACTCTTTGTTATTATGAGCATAGAGGTGGGGCGTCACAGTTGGTATCAGAGCTTGGGGTTTATGGACATAATATAAAACTTAACTCGGAAGGAACATATGTTACAACTATTGGTCGATGTTTTATTTGTGCTTGAGTCAAAACTAAAGTTTTGAAATTTGGATGAAATTTTTAAATAACTTTATTTGAAAATAATAGTGAAATTGAGTTCTGATGATTTGATTGATTTTTGTTCTGTTTATCAGAGTGCGCAGCGGAAACAGTGAAACTGTCTTCGCTGAGTACAACTGATAATCTTTTTGATTTAAAAATCAAAATACGAAATTGATATGAATTTCATTTGTTGTTTACATAGTTGTAATTATTTTGTTTCTTTGAGAACTTCGAATCCGAATTGAGGATTCGAAGAAATTGCAGATATGTGATTTTGTTGAAATTTCCGCTGGCTTTCTTTTGTACTAATCATCTATTGATTAGATTTTTGCTGTTTTAAATTATCTTCATTGAAGATACATTTGAATGATTCTTTGTTCATTTTGTAGTACGTGCAAAAATTTAAATTGCACGTTATTGCATTTATTTTACGTTGAACCGATGCTTGGTTATGAAACGTATTTTGTTGCCGTTATTTTTACAACGGAATTTTACGCCAATGCTATATTTTGAAGTACGGTGTTTTGTGGCATTTTGATGAATGAGAATTCACTGACATTACATTTTGATGTAGATTGTTTTGATGTGATTTTGACGTTTTAAAACTACTGTCGCTTTGGCTTCCGTAACCGTCAAATTTTAAAAGTGGATTTTCAAGCGGTTATTCCGCAATACTGATTTGTAACCGTTTTTACGGTATTTTGAGAAGTACAATTTCCTTATCGAAATTGTTACTGATTTGCTGTTTTAATCACGTGATTGGAAAATTGTTTTAAAATGAAAATTGTTTTATAAAATTGTAACAGTTTGCGTTTTCAAAAGAATGAGAAAGCGACTTAAACGATTCAGCAAAATCGAGGATTATGACCCCTTTCTTTTACTGTTTCGCTTAACTCCGGACTTGTCCAGTTGAGAAGGTGAATTGTTATTTTTACAAAATAAATAAAATGGTTTTCAGAAATTTAACAGTTTACGCTTTCAAAAGAATGAGGAAGCGATTTAAACGTTTCAGCAAAATCGAGGACTATGACCCCTTTCTTTTACTGATTCGCTTAATTCCGGACTTGTCCGTTTGAGAATGTAAAGTGTATTTTTACAAAATACACAATTTTGCACTTTCAAGGAAACGATGAAGAGATTTAAACGATTTAGCAAAAGTGCGGAGTATGGAACCACACTTTTACTTTTTCGGTTAATTCCGGACTCGTTAATTGAATATCTGTTGTTTTGATGATTTTGATGAATTTTACACTTTCAAGGAAACGATGAAGAGAATCAAACGATTTAGTAAAACACGTGGTATGGGACATGTGCGTTTGCTATTTCGGTTAATTCCGGACTCGTTAATTGAAACATTTTGATGCTTTCGTGTGCTTTCGAGCCACTATGAGGACCTTCGGGTCATTTGTTGGGCTTTCGGGCCACTCTGCGGACCTTCGGGTCATTTGTTAGGCTTTCGGGCCACTCTGCGGACCTTCGGGTCAAATACCAGTACTAGACCTTCGGGTCACTCTGCGGACCTTCGGGTCACTCTGCGGACCTTTGGGTCAATCTGATGGGCGCCAAAATTATGTTGAGTACTTGGTAGGCTTCGGCCACTCTGAGATGCACGTGCGGCGAATTAAAAACTCGCCATCTGATGGGATCGATCCAAGCTTTCATGTTGATTTTCTAGTCTTCTTAATTGATTTCTAGATATTTGTTGCTTCCAATTATCTGCAGGTAATTGGATATTTGTTGATATGAGTTCTGATTATCGTTTTTGATAATCAGATATTTGTTGTTTCTAATTATCGCTTGTGATAATTAGATATTTGTTGATATGAGTTCTGATTATCGTTTTTGATAATCAGATATTTGTTGTTTCTAATTATCGCTTGTGATAATTAGATATTTGTTGATATGAGTTCTGATTATCGTTTTTGATAATCAGATATTTGTTGTTTCTAATTATCGCTTGTGATAATTAGATATTTGTTGATATGAGTTCTGATTATCGTTTTTTATAATCAGATATTTGTTGTTTCTAATTATCGCTTGTGATAATTAGATATTTGTTGATATGAGTTCTGATTATCGTTTTTGATAATCAGATATTTGTTCTTTCTAATTATCGCTTGTGATAATTAGATATTTGCTGATATGAGTTCTGATTATCGTTTTTGATAATCAGATATTTGTTGTTTCTAATTATCGCTTGTGATAATTAGATATTTGCTGATATGAGTTCCGATTATCGTTTTTGATAATCAGATATTTGTTGTTTCTAATTATCGCTTGTGATAATTAGATATTTGTTGATATGAGTTCTGATTATCGTTTTTGATAATCGGATATTTGTTGCTTTTAATTATCACTTTAGATAATTAAATATTTGTTGATTTGAGATTTAATTATCGTCTTTGATAATTAAATATTTGTTGATTTTAGATTTAATTATCGCTGTTAGATAATTATATATTTGTTGATTTGAGATTTAATTATCGTCTTTGATAATTAAATATTTGTTGATTTGAGATTTAATTATCGCTGTTAGATAATTAAATATTTGCTGATTTGAGATTTAATTATCGCTTTTGATAATTAAATATTTGTTGATTTGAGATTTAATTATCGCCTGAAATAATTAAATATTTGTTGATTTTAGATTTAATTATCGCCTGAGATAATTAAATATTTGTTGATTTGAGATTTAATTATCGCTTGAGATAATTAAATATTTGTTGATTTTAGATTTAATTATCGCCTGAGATAATTAAATATTTGTTGATTTGAGATTTAATTATCGCTTTAGATAATTAAATATTTGTTGATATGAGATTTAATTATCGCTTTTGATAATTAAATATTTGCTGATTTGAGATTTAATTATCTCTTTAGATAATTAAATATTTGCTGATTTGAGATTTAATTATCGCCTGAGATAATTAAATATTTGTTGATTTGAGATTTAATTATCGCCTGAGATAATTAAATATTTGTTGATTTTAGATTTAATTATCGCCTGAGATAATTAAATATTTGTTGATTTGAGATTTAATTATCGCCTGAGATAATTAAATATTTGTTGATTTTAGATTTAATTATCGCCTGAGATAATTAAATATTTGTTGATTTGGGATTTAATTATCGCTTTAGATAATTAAATATTAGTTGATTTGAAATTTGATTATCGTTTTTGATAATCGAATATTTGTTGAATTTGAAATTTGATTATCGCTTGTGATAATCGAATATTTGTTGATTTGAGAAATTTGATTATCGCTTTTGATGATTGAATATTTGCAATTTTTGAGATTTGAGCTTCGTCTTTTTCTCTGGCGATTCAGGTGAGTAATTTGATTTACTCACATTCAATTCGTGCTCTGTATGGGATTTCTGCTCTGTTTTTCCTTCTCTTTTAGTTGCTGGAACTCGATTGTTCTTGCTTGTGTTAGTCGTATGATTTTGATCCCTGATTCCCACGATGTTGATTCTTTTGATTGAAGTAGTCGAACCTTTTGATTTCTTATCTAATACTTCCCCGCTAACACTTGCTTTGCTTGTACATTCGACATTGCCATGCTCTTTTGGTTGTTACCTTTTATCCATTTATTCCCTATGATTGCGTGGACGCAATTTCTTTAAGGAGGGGAGTCTGTAACAACCCGGAGTTTTGTGGAAATTTATTTGTGTCAAATGACGATTAAATTGATGGTTAATTGCTGTTTGGCAATTATTTCAAGTAAAATTCTTTTGTAAAAATTGTTTAGTGTTGAGTGGGCTTTATATTTTAAATCGAGGCCCATATTTGTTGATGCTGAGATGATATCAGAGGCAACCGCTCCCCTTTCATTCATTTTTCTCGTTCGAAACCAAAACAAAAGCTAACCCTAAAACCAAAAAGAATTTTAATGGCGGCCGCGACATTATCGTTCGTTCCTTTTCCCCCTCCAATTCCAATCGTTCCAAGCCTTAGCAAACATTCGAAAAGGAAGAAAAAAATGGAGGCAGCTCGTCTTTTGTTCATTCCTCGGCACCGAAAATTAGGGCTTTGGTATCTCCAAGGCGATTGACTTCGACTTCGTTTTGCTCGATCGAGTGAGGAAACATGTTGCTTGCTCGTCGAATCAAAGGTGAGTGCTACCGCTCACATCTAATTCAACTGCTCAGTTTCGTGATTTGGGTTTTAAGTTGTTTTATTAGGATTTGAATCCCTTTATCTTCGTCGCATATATTGGTTGGAATGGGCAGTTTATTCTCTTGAACGTATGTTTCTATTTGATGCTTGGGTTTTGATTTCCGACTTAGTTGGCTTCTGAGAATGTTGTCTTCGAATTTGTTTATCCACCGTTCAGTACTATGCTCGGCAGTCGAATTGTCGTCGTGATTCGAACTTGACTATGATTTTTATTTTGTGAATTCATTGTTTTCTGATGACATGAATTTCTGATGCTTACTGCTTTGACATTTTGTTTACTGGTGCCTTTGTTTCCCTATTGCATTCGACTTGATAGTGTTCTTCACTGTTTGCTTTCACTTGTATAGTTACCACTGTCACTGCCCATTTATGTTGATCTCGGCTTGTACCTTAATTTGCTTAGGGCCATTAACTGTTGGTCTCGGCCTTGAGTTTAAAATGTGAAACTGCTTCTGACTTTTGTAGTTTCATATTTCATGACTTTGTGCCCGCATATATAGAGTCTTGTATCACTCGTTGTCATTGGTTCTTGCCTCTTGGGCGGCCTTTTTGTTATTGCCGTTGGTCTTTGGTACAACTTGCTACTTCAGTTATTTAAATATGTGATTTCTCACCTGGCTTTGGCCTGAGTGCGTCTGCCTACTGTTGCATTTGGACTCGAGTATAATGGAGTCTTGTTGTCACTTGCATTCCATTGTTCACTTTGACTTTATACCAACCTGTAGCTTGCATTGTCACTTGCACTGTCTAGTGTTACAGTGCATATATGTTGTATCCTTTCGTTGATGATACTCAAGATTTTGTAGTACTTGGCATCGTGATTATGTTGTTACACTGTTTGTTGTCATGTTGCACTATAAGTTGCCTTAAGTTCCTCCTGTTCATTGTATGGTCGTGCACTGGTATTCATTTGAACCTTTTCATTGTCACCATTTTTGGTTGCACTGTCACTTGAATTACATTCATTCTGGTTGTCAGTTCCTTGGTTTGCTGATTTCACTCGAGTCTAGGCATTTCTATACTCTGGTCTCCACAGTAGCATTCATGCTTTAGTTGCTGACTGCGACATTGCTCCAATGTATTCATGCGTAGCCTTCATGTATATGCATACCTGTTTCATGTAGTATTTGGGTTTCCCTGACCCCACATGCTTGTTGGTATCGACCGATACTTTGAGGCATGTTGTACCCTGCTGTCTCTGTGCAGCCACTGTTTCTGTTGATTGATTTGAACTTGGGCCGAGACTTGATTTTATGTCTTGACCATTTATTTGAAATGCATTGTTTGTTATCACCTGAGTTGAACCCGATTTCGAGGTTTGACCTGGTGATCATTTGTGACTTTCACTGAGCTTTTGCGTATCTCTTGCGATAGTGGCGAGGCAGTACACGCATGCGTGTACTGCAGCCCTATCAGATTTGACAGCTTTAAATTGATTTAGTCGATTTGATAAATTGTTTATTTATCTCTGTTGATGATTTAAATCTGCTGATTTTTGTTAAACACTGTTAAGTGTTATATTGACCGTTATCCGGTTTCTTTGTTTAAAGAATCGGATAGACGGGAATTATTGTGACTGTCGTCTATTTAAATTATTACTGCCTATATGAACTAATAAACTGGTTTGAATTAGACTGACCTGGGTATTATTTTCTTTTGAATGTAATACTCGGGTCAGACCCGAGTTATTTCAGGTTGTAGATTTTCTTCTTTGAGTTGCTGTTCAGGATATGAAGACTTTTCACATCTTTTGAAGTTGTCTCTGTTATTTTGTAGTAGTCGTGTCATTGTATAGAACGATATGTATTCATGTATATTAGTTGATAATGTACTTGTATATATAACTTCTAGAGTCGACAGTTGTAGTTGTATCATATGTATCGTGTCAAATATATTGTAACTGACATCGGTTATATATATATATATATATGAGATTTTTGTTAATCTGTGTTCCACATTTATATTATCTGTGTTATTGTTATATCTAATGTCCTAAACCATTATGAACTATCGTAGTTTGTTTTATACTGATAGTTGGGTGTGTCGATGGGAGTAAATAAATAATAGATGAAAAATAAAAAGTATATACCACTCCTATCGGGATAACCAATATTAGTGTAAGGCCAACTACGGATGGTCGCTCCTATCCAGCCTTATTCTTCGTAATAATAGACAGTATTTCTTTTAATACTCTTTGTTATTATGAGCATAGAGGTGGGGCGTCACAAAGTGCGTCTTGTGCTCTTCTTCCGTTCTGGAATAAATCAGAATATCATCCACGAACACAAGTACGAACTTGTTCAACTGATCTCTGAACACTCTATTCATAAGATCCACAAAATATGCTGGCGCGTTAGTCAATCCAAACGGCATTACCAGCCACTCAAAGAAACCAGATGGTGTCCGAAAAGCAGTCTTTGGCACACTATCCTTAGCTACTCTCAACTGGTGAAATCCCGTTGCCAAATCCAACTGAGAAAACACCTTAGCTTCGTGAAGCTGATCAAACAAGTCATCTATCCTCGGCAATGGATACTTGTTCTTCTTAGTTACCTTATTCAGCTCACGATAATCCACACACAATCTCAATGACCCATCTGCCTTGGTTGCAAACACAACTGGTGCACCCCACTCGGACACACTACGCCGAATGAATCCTTTCTGCAAAAGATCATCAACTTGCACCCTCAACTCTTGCTGTTCCTTAGGCGCCATCCGCCTAAGAGGAATCACAACGGGTCTGGCTCCTTCAACTAGATCTATACGAAACTCGATCTCTCTATGCGGCGGAAACCCTTTGACTTCGTCAAAGACATCCTCGAATCCATTAGCGATCGGCACTGATGACAGTCCATCCCATGGAACAACCAGCGAATACATGAAGCTCATGAAGACGCCTTCCTCATGCTTACATCGTATTACAACCTTTCGCCCCTCCATATTCTCGACTGTCACTTCCAACCTCTCGCAATCAACCTTTGCCGCATACTTCCTAAGCCAGTCCATTCCCAAAATAATTCCGAACCCCGCAAAGTTCAGAACAAAACAATCACAAACAAAAGAGCAACCATGACTCGATACAACTAGACCACGGCATAACATACACAAACAAGACGAACCCCCAACTGGATTAGTCACAACCAATGGCCTATCAACGATACCCGGTTCCAAACCTAACCGGCCTACGAGTTCACTACAAACAAACGAATGCGACGCTCCAGTATCAAACAGAACTCTAACTGGAACACCACATAGGAAAAGAGTACCTTGAACCACCACACCCTTTCCTTTCTCTTCAACGGTAGGAGCTTTCGAAGACGACGGAACAGCTCCCAAAGCATAAGCCTGCACAATCTGCTTGTCCCTTCTCGGTTCTGGACAATTCTTCCTGAAATGCCCTGGCTTGTCACAGTTGTGGCAATTCGCCGGCGCCTTCGGATTCTTGCAATCCTTAGAGAAATGGCCCTTCTGCTGACAATTGTAGCAAGTCACCTCGCCTTTTGGCTTCTTCTGGCCATCCTTACCCTTCTGCTGCTGCTGCTTCCTCTTCTTGTTTCCACCCTGCTGGGGTTTAGACTCTTCCCTGGTCACAGCAACAACAGATCCTTCCTTAGGAAACAGACTCTCATGCCTGAGAGCCTTCTCCACAAGCTTCTCAAATGAATCGTCCAAATGATCCACCAACTGTCTCCCAAGATAACTGTCCAAGCCTGTCACAAACTTCTCATTCTTCTGATATGCAGATTCAATATATGACCGGGCATACTTGGACAAAGCTTCAAACTCAGAAACATACTCAAGAACTGGTCTCCCACCTTGCTTGAGCTCCACAAACTTCTTGAACAGTACAGACTTCTGAGCTGTAGAAATGAACTTAGCTTCAGATCTGGCTTGGAATTGCTCCCAAGTAATCTCTTCCTCCGGAGTATTGATGGTAATAGAGTTCCACCAATCAGAAGCTCTCCCTTGAAGCTTCCTTGATGCCAACTTCCTCTTAGTCGCATCCTCAATTTCCAAATCACCAAAGATCCTTCTACAAGCATCTATCCATCTCTGGACTTCAATAGTTGATTCTGTTCCCAAGAAAACCTTCCCTCCAAGAGCAGTATAGTCCTTGCACAACTTAGCAAAATCCACTGGTTTCGGAGTTTGGACTTGAACTCCAACATCTACTGCTGCCCCTGGAACTGGTATCCTTCTCATGATCGAAGTCATCATAGCTTCGAACATGGCTGCATAATCAGCAGTCCCCTCAGTAGCACGGCCTTCCCTAGCAGCTGGCCTCCCTCTTCGACTCATTCTCAATATCTATAAAAAGGAATGATCAGAACATCTTAGAGAAACAACTGCATAAAGGACTCAAACTCTTCTAAGCTACTATATTATATATAGTAATCATCCATCAAAATTACAATTACGTCTCTCATACGTAGTTACGTCAGCGAGCGTTAGGTAAAATCGATTAACCAATGCTCTGATACCAAATGTGACGACCGCCCATGACCCCTGCACCGAATCTAGAGATAGTGCGCTGTAAAGTGTGCCAGGCGACCATGGACGATTGTCAGGGTAGATCAAAATAACAGGATCTATCGTATTACTCACAGCGCATGGACAAAATACAATAGAACATATGTATAGTGAAGCTTTACAGAATAAAATGCCATCATATAAAACTCCATAATAGTTGAATACAAGCATCCAAATAGTCAATACATCAAGCCTCACTACATAACACTCAGAGATTATACAAACAGCGGAACAACTAGTACATATAAGAAGATAATATGCAACCCTCTAGCTCGTCTTCGATATCAGCATCGTGAGAAGAGAACAGCACCTGTCACCTGCTACCTAGTCTGCCCGTCCCAAAATGGACGAACAGCCCAAGGCAATAAGGATTAAAACATAAAGCCTTGAGTCAGACAACAGTCTTAGTGAGCAGTAAATTAACTAACAACATACCAAAAGAGCATAAAGGAAAAGGAATAGGAATACAACCCTCCCACTCCAACCTCTTTCTACAGTGATAGCCCCCAGACACACACTAAGCAGAAGCAAACATAACAGAGCATACAATGTAAAGTAAAGAAATTATCACTCGAGTCAAGGGCGATGTTTTCCGAGCACAAACCCCCAAGGCCTAAACCAAGATCAGATAAGCACCCAGAAAAACACTGCTCTTGAGACCGAATGACGATACAACCAAACATCCATGACTCTGGCTATCACTGTTATCGTTGCTTCGATATCACCGTTAATTGAATGACCGACACATTCTTTCAGCCGTCCGTCAAGGGCTAATGGAAACCCCGGTTCTAGACATAACTCCCGCACGTCGTCGCAGCCCGTGCCTAGGACTATCGAATCTGCCCAGAGTACTCGACCATCAACAGTTGGCCGTTGGGACTATCGAATCTGCCCAAACGTACTCTTTCTTAGAGCATGCTAGAACCTTCAACAACAATGCTATCCAAGCCTCCTAGTCATCCTCCTTGACGACTATTTCCATACTAGCTCAAGCGCCTCTCAAGCATCCATTACTCTTAACTCGAATCATATCACCGAGTTACCAACGTGCTTGGAATGATCCCGTCTGGATTAGACCAAGACTATCTCATCTCATATTTTGCTTCATCACATCCTCGCAAAGTCTCCTCTCAACATCATCATCATCGAATCTATGCATAAGAGCTTCATCATCCCGCTACATATGCCACGAGCAGCTTTCCCAATTCAAGAGCCTTTCCCTTAGCTTTTGAATCACCTTCGATCTAAATCAAATCATCAATCATCTAATTCATAGCAATCAACCAAGTCAAACATTAATCCAAACAATCAAGCATTCAAATAAGATCTAAATAGACAATTATCACAATAATGGCAATTTCGTAATTAAAGAGTTGAAAGTCCAATAAGCATGAAAACATGAATTATATCTCTACAAACTTGATGAATGAACTTGCATAGGTTAACATATGATAAAATGGATGTAACATCATCATGAACAATGGATCTATATGGATCTACACTTAGGATGAAGAAAATGCATGGAAACCACTATTTTAACACCAAATCGAGCCAACAATCTGATATACTCCTTTGGATCCGTGTGAGAGATAATCACCATTCACCAAATCACCTAAACAATCTCAAAACAACACGCTTCAGATCTGGACAGCGAAGGATCAAGCTTGATCTATCACGAATCTGCTTCAAATGAAGAAATCTCACTTCAAAGGATGAAGATCTTCAATCCAAGATCTTGAATCTTCAATCTTGATCTTCGATTTGGATGAAAGGAAGCACTAGATTAGAGTGGAGAAAAGAAGTGAAGAAGTGTAGAAGTCGAGCTCTCAAAATGGCAGCACTTCGTCGCTTCAAAATCCGGATCCCAAAAAGTGAGAAAAACCCCTCCTATTTATAGCTGAAAATTTGCTAAGTCGTAACTCGGCTATCTCCTAAGTCGTCTCCGACTTAAGACTTGCCCAAACCTTACGACTTAACGACTTACCAAAACTCATTAGCTTACGACCTAACAGATAACTAGGCTACGACTTAAAACAGACCCAAGTCTCTACGACCTAAGACTTAACTTCCCTAAGTCGTCTACGACTTAACGCGTGCGCCTAACTCCTAACAACTCAACAGCTAACCCCTAAGTCGGTTACGACTTAACTGGGTATACGGCTTACGACCTAACTACAAGGCCATACTCAGCGACTTAACATATATGCACGCGCGCCCCAACTCCTAGGTCGCTCACGACCTAACGGCTTAGCAGAACTCCGTGACCTACGACATAAGCAACCCAACGACTTAACAGGTACACTACCTCGCGACTTAGCAGACTTACGACTTAACAGCTATGCCAACCTATGACTTAAGGAAATCTCAAGCGTGCGACTTAACTTACACGCGACTTAACAAGTAGGCTACGACTTAACAAGTAACTGGGGCTACGACTCAACTACTAAGTCGCTAACCTATAGGTCATACCAAGACACTAGGTCGCTACACAGCTATCTCCAAACTCCTTAGGTCGTTGCCGACCTAACAATTAACTCGGTCACGACTTATCTCTTAGGTCGTTTACGACCTAGGACTTAAACAAATAGGACCGAAAAGACAAACATACTAAGTCGCACTTATTCCCTAAGTCGTATACGACTTACGACCTATACTAAGTCGTGAACGACTTAGAGACTTAACCATATTTCGCCTAAAATCTGAAATGGCTCAAAAATGCTAAAATTCCAGATTTTGACAAACTTTTCGATCCGTAAAAATACGGGTCGTTACAAGTTTCTTTATCCCTTCTTGTTCCTTTTCGAGGATGAAAAGTTTTGAGTGGGGGAGAGTGTAATGACCCGTAAATTTCGATAATTAAAACTATTAAATTAAATAAGATTTTGAAATTTAATATTGTGAGAAATTAAAATTTATGATTTATTATTGAGGAAATAATTAGAATATGATTTAATAATGTTGTTTGAATGCTATTGATAACTATTTAATGTAATTTCAGTCAACTGAAATAAATTTTATTTGTTTATAATTGTAAATAATGAAATAAATTAAATGATGTATGTAATGGTGAGATTGTATGTAATTGATTGAAATTGGTTAATATAGAATATGAAATCGGTGATGTGGTAAGTAGTTATAATCTTTGTTTGTAAACAATAATTTATAAATGTGATAAAATTACTTAAAAGTAACAATTGTTCATTTATCATCTCATTATTTAATATGTTTAGAATTAATTTAGAAATCAACGAAGATTTATGTAATTAATTATTGCAGTTAATATGGTAAAAGATGTTAACGGTAAAATAATGAATGTAATAAAATGTAAACTTATGTTAATATAATTCATAGGGTATTGTTGATTGAATAATAAGGATGATAACATAGGTTTGAATGTAATTGGATGAGAATTGGATGCGTAGTTAATGACATGAATTGGATAATAAAGGAAATTGTAAGCGACGATAAAATGCATATTTATTTAAGGAAAATAAAATGCATGATTTAAATGGTAACATATTTATTTCAAATAATGGAATGAGGTAAAACAATTAATTGGTAAGTGATGGATGTCTTTTGTTAATGCAATGAACGTTACAACTGTTTAACAACGATAATAGAAGTTACAAATATGTTAGTAACAATAAATTGGAAATTTATAACCACCATTTAATTTGAAATATATATTGGATTGATTGGCATTTAACCTTTTAAATATGATAAGGGGAAACAAATTAATATTGCATTAATTGATATTACATCTTTTAATTAAGATAAAGTGTAATAATTTTTAACAACTTTAAAATGGCAGTATTTTGAATTTAAATAAAAAATTAAATTTGTAAAAAAAATTGAATTTGTGATGTTGAGTGTTATACGTGACCAAATTTAATAGAATAAAATTTCAAATTTTGATCAAACTTAGTCAAAGTTTGACTTTTGGTCGGAAAATTTAAATTTGAATTTTAAAATTTTATTCTTTTTATATGATACTAGACTGAATTCTAATCTCCTCTCCATTTTTCGTTTTGTCAAAATCGAATTCCTATTGCTCTAAAAATATAAATTACTTTGAAAAATCGACATAAATCTGCAGTGTATATTTGTGTTTTTGGCTAAGTCTTATTGGGTTTGTTTGGTCTAATGGGCTCCTTAGTAAACCAAGAGACCCTAGGAACCCAAAGGGACTTTGGACCCTTCCTTTTCCCACCAATTGGCCTTTTGTTTCCTATCTGATTAAACAAGTACGTACAAATTTTTTCTAGTTGAGAAACTTTCTGCGTACTCTTCTTCTTCCTCCTCAAATCTACAGAACTCCGAAACTCCAAAACTCCAAAATCACAAATCCCCAAACTCCATCCCTCCTCTCTTCAAAACCCTTCAATCCTCTCTCCCCTTGCCGCCATCCTCCACCACCAATTCCGACCATCTCCTCTCTCTTCCTCTATTTTATAAAAAAAAAAGAAAACACAATTTTTTCGATTTGCATTGTCATGCTTTTGTTCGCTTTTGGATTATTGCTTTAGATAGGATTGATTAGCTTGTCGTGTTTGGATTTCAACTTGGATTTATCTATTTATGTTGTCAAAAACTCTCTAACCTCGAAAGGTGAGCAATCACTCACGATTAATATTTTTATTGTTAGGTAAATAAACATCGATTGAAATGTTATGAGAAATGTTTGCTTTAGATAGGAATATGTGATATATGTTGTTATGTTTTCTTGAATTTGTGTTATAATATTCATATAGACATGTTGTTTTATATGTCACAAATAGTATGTTATGTTGATTTGATTAATTATCACATATGTATGTTAAATATGTCACATATGATATGTTAGAAAATGCGTTATGTTAGAAAAAATATTTATATATGCCATGTTGAAATATGTCACATATGCTATGTTGAAAAAAAAAAGTGTTAGGTTAATAAAATCAAATGTTGCACATGCTATGTTAATAATATGTCACCTATGCTATGTGGAAATAATGTGTTATGTTTGGGAAAAATGATATGCCCTGTTATTTTATTGTAAATCACCTTGCAAGTTCCTTGTATATATGTCATGTTATATATTTATATGTTATGCTAGTGTACGATATGTTAGAATTTGAAATATTCACTTATGTTGTTTATGATATGTGACACATCTGATATGTTAGTTATGCATGTGTATATATTAAATTGTTAATTATGCATGCATGTTGGTCATTGACATGTTATGTTATTTATGTTATTATTTTTCTCACACTCCAAGTTCCCTGATAGTTCGCAAAATCACTTTGGGCTAAAATTATATATACCCGATATAAAACCACTTTGGGCTTAAATAAATTGATTTAGAAATAAAATTAGAATATTGTAAATTTAAATTTATGTTTGAAATTGAAATTAATTGATTTAATGAAGGTTTTAATTGGATTTTTAGATTTAAACTTGTTGTTTTATTTTAACTTAATAACTTTAAGTGAAAAATTGAATCTGAAGTTGAATTTAATAATGAATCGATTGGAAACGAACATGAAATTTGGTATTTGAACTGAACCGATTTATAATGTGAAAGATGATGTTTATTTAAACCTAAGCATTTCACTTATTGAGTTATCTGTACATTTCACTTGAGTTGACTTACTTACATAAGAATGTTAGTCCTGACTCGAGTGTTTTTGTTTTACTTTACGCTCGGGTCAGACCGAGTATTTCAGTTTAGCGAAGACACTTATTTCTGAAGATGAAGACAGAGTCGAGGACCGTATCTACTACTATTATAGCAATTGTCTATTCTGCCTAAAAAATGTAAATTCTGATTTTTTGAAAAATAGCTTCATGAACTGTTTATGTATTTATTTTGTGTATTATACTTTATCCTTCCACTGTGAGAGTTTGCATTTTGTTCTTTTGAATCTTATTTCTTTTGAACAATCCCATTAATAATCTGTCTTTTGAATAGTTTGACTTAGACATGTATGGTTTATTGTCGACTTAAACTGTCTAGAAAGGCAGGTTGTTACAAAAGAGATACTATGGTTTTCCCATGGATGGCGAGAAGGAGGACTATGTCTTAGATGACGACACTCCTCTATCTTTCCAACAAGCACTATAAAGTAAAGACTCTGTACTCTGCCTTAGAGCGGGGAAATCCAAGATGGATTCCATGTATAAAAACAAAGTATGGACTTTGTCGGATGTAGCTGAAGGGATAAAATCCATCGGCTGCAAATGGATTTTTTAGAAAAACTAAACGCGGATGGGAAAGTAGAGACTTATAAAGCTAGGCTAGTTGTGAAAGGATTTCGTTAGGTTCAAGGTTTTGATTATGACAAAACCTTTTCACCTATAGCCATGCTTAAGTCCATTCGAATTATGTTGGCCATTAATACATTCTATGACTACGAAATATGCAAATGGATGTAAAGATGACATTTCTAGATGGTGATTTAGAAGAGACTGTCTGTATGTCGCAGCCCAAGGGTTTTGTGGTAAGTGGGAGTAAGGGCAAGGCTTGCAAGTTGTTAAAGTCCATTTATGGACTTAAACAAGCATGAAGAAGTTGGAATAAGTGTTTTGATAACGTAATCAAAACGGTTTGGTTTTTGTTAGAACAAAGTGGAAGTGTGCATACATAGAAAGGAACAAGGTAAAGCTATTGTATTCTTAGTGCTATATATCGAAGGTTTTTGGGTGATTGGCAATGACATTTCATTGTTGCAATCAGTGAAAGAGAACTTCTCCATGAAGGATTTAAGAGAAGCAGCCTATATACTAGGTGTAACGACCTTACTTTCTATGCCATACAAATAAATAAATTTAATTAAAAAAGTGCTAAATTCAACTTTGTGATAATTATATTTTGAAAATAAATTATTAGTTAATTAAATTCTAATTAAAAAATATTTTGTTTTAATAAACTGAATTACATTAATAAAAAATTTCGGATATTTTTCAAAATCGAATAAAATGTTTTACTTGATTATAAATATTTTCAAGTGTAAATCATTTTGGATTAAAATGAATTTATTTATAAATAAATAGAGAATTATTTAAAAGAGAAAAAAATGATGAAATGAAAATTTAGTAAAAAGGGTCAAAATGGGAAAGGCTTAAAATTGGTCTAGAAGTTTCCTTCTCTTATTATCCAACTCAAGCCCCAAATTGAAACCATTCCCTCTTTATTTCATTTTCCCTTAACAACAACAACTAAGCCATTATTCCCAAACAAGTTGGGGTCGGCTAGAGATGGAACCCAAAACTAAATGAAAAAATCAATTTAAAAGTTAATAATAACAATAAAAAAATAAAGTCAAATAAGTAAATTAATAATAATAACTAAGTAAAATAAAATAAAATAAAAATATATAAGTATATATGTATATAAGAGGAATGATAATAATAATACTAATAGCGATAATGATACTAATAGTAATATTGGTCAAAGGCAAAACCTACATCTTAGGCTAATGTTCCCTAGTCCTATAATCTAAAACTTATAAAACTCAACGCTCATGGTTCCGGTACGTGAATCGCTAACTTCCACTCGCTCCGATCCGTCACCAGCTCTTCGGATATACCCCAATCCTTCAAATCCCTTTTTACTACTTCCTCTCATGTCAACCTTGGTCGGCCTCTACCTCTATTTGAGCATTCAACACGACCTATAATTCCAACACGCACAGGTGCCTTGGGCGGCCTTCGTTGAAGATGTCCAAACCATCTTAAGCGATGTTGAATTAGCTTCTCCCCAATTGGTGCTACTCCAAGTTTATCACGTATATCATCATTTCTAATTCGGTATGTTTTTGTATGACCGTAGCTCCATCGTAGCATATGCATCTCTGCTACGCTTATCTTTTGGACATGTTGGCTTTTCATAGGCCAACATTCTGCACCATACAACATCGCAGGCATGATTGCCATTTTGTAGAACTTTCCTTTAAGCTTTTATGGCACCTTCCTGTCACAAAGAATCCCAGACGCTTGTCGCCATTTCACCCATCCCGCTCGAATTCTAAAACTAACATCTTAATCAATCTCACGATTATACTGGAACATTGATCCTAGATATCGAAAAGATTCCTTCTTGGGAACTATTTGTCCGACCAGAGTGACATCTCCATCCTCCGACCTGACACTGCTGAACCCGCACTTCATATACTCTGTTTTAGTTCTGCTAAGCCTAAATCCCTTTATTTCTAAAGTCTATCTCCACAGCTCCAGTTGTCTATCAACCTCAATCCTACTTTCATCAATTAGCACAACATCATCAGCAAATAGCATACACCAAGGAATCTCACCTTGTATACCCTTCGTTACCTCATCCATCACTAGAGCAAAAATGTAGGGACTCAAAGCTGACCCTTGATGTAATCCTGTTAATGGGAAAGTCACTGGTTTCACCATCGCATGCTCTGACACTAGTCACAACATCATCGTACATATCCTTGATAAGTGTAATGTACTTTGTTGGGACTCTCTTCTTTTCCAGGGCCCACCACATCACCTTTCGCGTACCTTGTCATAAGCTTTCTCCAAATCGATAAATACCATGTGTAGATCCTTCTTTTGCTCCCTAAACCTCACCATAAGTTATCTTATCAAGAAAATCACCTCTGTGGTCGACCTCCCAGGCATGAAGCCAAATTGGTTTTTTGAAACACTTGTCATTCTTCTTAGTCTATGCTCAATGACTCTCTCCCAAAGCTTCATTGTATGACTCATATGCTTAATTCCTCTGTAGTTTGTGCAACTTTGGATATCTCCTTTATTCTTAAAAATTGGAACTAGTATGCTTCTCCTCCACTCATCTGGCATCTTGTTTGATTTAAAAATATTATTGAAGAACTTAGTTAGCCAGGCTATCCCTACATCTCCAAGGCATCTCCATACCTCAATGGGGATGTCATCAGGCCCCAATGCCTTGCCTGCTTTCATCCGTTTTAGTGCCTCCTTTACCTCGGATTCTTGAATTCTCCGAATAAAATGTCTACAGGTGTCATCAGAAGAGTCGTCTATCTCGATCATAGTGCTATCACCTTCTTCATTAAATAGCTTGTCGAAATAATCTTTCCATCTATTTTTTATCTCCTCGTCCTTCACCAAAGGTCTATTATTTTCATCTTTGATGCATTTAACTTGGTTGAAGTCTCTTGTCTTCCTCTCGCGGAGCTTAGCTATCCTATAGACATTTTTTTCACCCTCCTTCATACTTAGGTTATGATATAGATCTTCATACGCCCGACCTCTTGCTTCACTCACCGCTCTCTTTGCGTTCTTCTTTACCACTTTGTACTTTTACATGTTGTCCTCGCTCCTGTGATGATGTAAGCACTTATAGCATTCCTTCTTCTCTTTGATAGCCTTTTGCACATCACTGTTCCACCACCAAGAATCTTTAGGTTCGCGTTTATTTCCTTTCACTATCCCAAACACCTCGGTAGCCACTTTCTGAATGCGTCTTTCCATCTCATCCCACATGTGATTTTCTTCTCCTTCCATATTCCATGCCCCTTCTACCATCACTCTATCTTTAAACACCCGTGAGGCATCTCCTTTGAGCTTCCACCATTTTGTCCGACTAGTCTTGGCTCCTTTACCCTGTTGAACACGTATTCGGAGACGAAACTCAGATATCAAAGGTTGATGTTTTGAGACGACACATTCTCCAGGTATGATTTTGCAATCTACACAAGCTCGTTTGTCGTCTCTTCTAGTAAGGACAAAGTCAATCTGGCTAAAGTGTTGGCCACTACTAAAAGTAATTAAGTGTGACTGTCTCTTCCTAAAGAAGGTATTAGCTATCATGAGGTCATAAGCAATAGCGAAAATCAATATTTCTTCTCCTTCTTGGTTCCTATCGCCATATCCAAAACCACCATGCACTCTCTCAAACCCCCCACTAGTTGTACCAACATGGCCATTGAAATCTCCTCCTATGAAAAGTTTTTCGCTACTAGGCACATCTCTAACCATGACATCTAGCTCTTCCCAGAAATTCATCTTGACGGCTTCACTTAGAACTACTTATGGGGCATAAGCACTAATCACGTTCAGAATCATATCACCCACTACCAGCTTAACTAGGATGATCTTGTCCCCTTGTCTCCTAACGTCGACCACTCCGTTTCTAAGGTTCTTGTCAATTAAGATACCTACCCCGTTCTTGTTACGCTCTTTTCCCGTGTATTATAACTTGAAGCCTGTGTTCTCCACCTCCTTCACCTTTTGGCCCGTCCATTTTGTCTCCTGAACACATAAGATATTTACACATCTCCTAGTCATAGTATCAACTATCTCTCTTAGCTTTCCTGTTAATGATCCTACATTCCAACTACCTAACTGAATCCTACTTTCATCGACTAGCTTCCTTGCCCTTCGCACCCGCCGAATAAAGTGCGAAGACCCTTGCTCATTTATCACTACATCGGGGCGTCGATGCAGCGTGCCACTAAGGGAGTGATGACCCAGCCCTTGCATATTTTTCACCATACCTGAGCCTCGATATGGCGCGCCACTAAGGGAGTGGCGACCCAGCCCTTGCTCACTTTTCACCATACCCGAGCTTCAATATGGCGCATCGCTAAGAGGGTTATGCCCCAACGAAATATAATTAGGTTCTATTTCCATAAGAGAGGCTGGGGTTTTTACGTTGGCTCGCCAAGCCTTTCACAACCCTCATCCTTTATCCAAGCTTGGGACAGGCTGCATAGAGAACTACACTGGCGGAGTTTTCATTTTCCCTTAACCCTCTAGAAAATTCAAGAATAGAAAAAACTAAAATCGTGAATTATAGTAAAAAAGGAAGTCGCGCTCACGACGTAAAAGAAGGCGGCCTGGACTCGAACCCGAGCTCATCAATATTGGTGACGTTGCATGCTTTTGTGCAGTCACTATTGGAGGCCACGACCTAATGAGCGACACGAGCGAAGTCGATCGTGTGTGGTTTTCACGCCCAGCGATGAGCAATGTGGATTTGGAGCAGGTGTGTAAAGTTGTGAATGACATTCTGGAGAAGCAAGAAGCGATGGTAGATGGCTGTGACATGCAATGTTTTGGCGATGGAGGAGGAGTTACGATGCGGTGTGATTGGCGTATTGAGGGAGGCCGATAGAGGTGCTGCGATGTGGAATAGTTAGAGATGGAGTGCACGTGCATTCGTAGGCCTAGCGCAGGCAATGTAGATGGCTGGCGAAACCGCAATCAAGGGCAGCAACGACTACTGTTAACAGTTTTGGCATTGTTTTGTCATCAATTTGGAATTCAAACATCGTTTCATTGAGTTTTCTCACTCACAACTATGTCTGCATCATGTTATTTACGCTTAGTGACCCATATATCTACCTATTTAGTTTGGTTGGATGGATTATTAGTTAATATTAATTGTTTCTTATGAAATTGGATGATAAATTGGTTGAATTAGTTGTTTGTGATCGTCGTTGTTTGTTTGGATTGTTGGGTATATTGGTATTGGATGTTGGTTGGAAATGTTGATTTACAAATGGAACTCCGTTCGTTTGCATTTAAATTATGTAATTTATATATGTTTGAATGTTTTGAAATTATATTATGGTTTGAGCTATAAATATTTTGGATTCAAAATATATATTTAAATTAAATGATAGAGTTTTAATCTTACACTAGATAATTATATAAATAAGGTAAACTTATTTGATATAAAGGTTTACCGGATTTTATTACTTTGGAAATATAAAATTTATGGAAGAAAAGTTCTATTTAAAATTATTAATTTATTGAAAAGCAAACTATAGTTTATTTTAAATAGTTATTTAAAAAGTTTATATAGTTTCTGGAAATAAGATACATTTTCTGATTAATATCTTAGATATTTTAAAGTTTATTTTCACAAATAATGTAATTACTTATGAATTAATAAAGTATGCTTTATATATATTTAGATATTTGATGTAATTATGTACGAAAATATTTTTTTGAAATTTATTATTATTTCATTTTTGAAAGAATTAGAATTTTTACGTATGAATTCTATATTTTCGATTTCTCATAATCCTATACTGATTGTAATATCGTGAATGATTCACCTTGATTTTATTAGTGTTTTGATATGATAGAGTGTTGACATCCTTCTAAATGAATTTGTGATATTTTATATTGATTTTGTTATTAATTTTCATGTGACAAGAAATTTGAATAAACAGTTTAGTGATATCGTCTGGTATGGAACTTTCGGTAACACTTTTCTGTTTATTCATTGGAATTGTCACATAGAGATATCTAGTGTGGATTGAGTGTAGTTTATGAGCCTTAAATAATTTACTGAATAATATGCGGTGGTATGGGATGTTATTATGTTATTTGTTTGATTATTTATTGTAAGTAAGTTTCACTGGGATTACACTCATGTGTATATGTGATACTCGGTGACGAGTATCGTGTTGTTAGATGTTAGCTTATGAGAGCCGCGTATCGGCCTACTATTAAAGATACGAGTAGCTATAGCGAATGAGTACTATATGACCATCCACATTGTGTCCAACTTCCTTTATTTTTTGAGAGTGAACCAGATTGGCCAATATCCACCCTGGAGGCCTGATCGTGGGGTCGCGCCCTAGATTTGAGACACCGTATTTATATGTCCCTTTGATGTGCATCATAGTATTGTAGTAGTAGATGGGTTTGTAACAAACTGTGTTTTCGACCCTAAAAAATAGGCACTAATACATCCTCGGTATTTGCGAGCCTCAAATCCAAGTGCTAGAAAGCCCAATTGTTAGGGGAAAAGAAAACAAAGATAGAACATAATCTCACACGAATGGAATAACATATATTATTTCAAAAATAATCTTTACAGCAGAAAATTTTGAATACAATATCAGAGTCTAACCTAGATTCAGCATGGACAGTTATAAATCCTTTGTCCTTACAAATGCTAATAAATAAATAAAAAAGCAATAGATGCAGCGGATAATAGAATACGTCCATATGTAGATGAAGATTTCCAGCTCTCCTCTAGAAACTCCAAGCGTCTTCAACTAAAACTAAAACTACTCGGATCTGACCTGAGTATTAAAAATACCCGGATCGGGCTTGATAAACCCACGTGAGAAACTCGAACCATAAACATATGATGGAGTCATAGATGGGTACTAAACAAAACCTTTGAAAAGAATAGTATCTCGTATGACCACGCCGCTCATAAATACGGATGGGTTTTACCTTACGATAACCAAAATACTTTATACAGAAAATCACTTTGATATTATTATTAATGACAACAGTTTGAAAAAACTTTCAAATAAATATATATACAAAGAAAGTAACAATACCCAAACTATGGCAATATATCTAAACTAGGTCAACGGAATATACTGGACGGAATATACGATACCAAAAAGGGTAGCTAAAACGTTTGCAAAGCATTACGGCTATTTTGGAAATACAACCAAAACCGTAAAGCTAGTATTGGCATTGGATTTCCAACATGATAGGGAACTGGTGGCATTTTCCTTCGATGAACCATAATACCCAATAGCCTTATCACTTTTCTCAAGCTAGCTGCTTGGAACTGCACTTGCTACAATACTAATATCCGGTAGCCTTATCACTTTTCACAAGCTAGCTACTATATTAAAATAAATGGGGTAATAGATGCATTGAGGATCTAGATTCCACTGGACTCCTCCATACTCATACAACCAATAGCCTGAAATATATGTCTTGTAGACCACATAATTACCCATATCATTATCGGGATGTGAGGCTTGAGAGGCTACGCTCATACTTTCCAGAAAGCCACGCCTTGCTTCTCACGAAGCCACACTTTTTCTTTCTCATAACAGGTTCCATTTTGAATGCCACGTTGCCATTCCATAATCATACAACTAATTTCTACAAATGCATAACTCCTGAGCTCGTACATCTCAGGAAAGGATGTTAAGATAAGAGAACTTGCCTCCTCTGCCACCAAGAAGATAATACGTTGATAAAGATCAATTAATATGATCAGAAATGCACTGTCAGACATTCGTCTATACAATTTGTTTTGGGACTGAACAAAACCGAAGGCACTCCTCTTACCACATCCTAGGACCAATAGCGAGTAGTCCTTGCATTACGGAGGTTTCAAAACACGACAAGACAATTGCTATAATAAATATCTCTATATTGGGAGCTACCTAGAGAATGTCAACAAGCAGTCCTTCCGCTATGAAGATCTTCGGTATTCAATACAACGAAAATTTCAAAATGCAGACACCATTGCTATATAAATATAATCTGGGGTAAACCCTTGGAACTCGTGACAACAATCCCTATATTCTGAAGATCTCCTGTCTTCAATAATCATCATCTTCGGCATGTCTTTACTTCCGAACGTATACATTGGTTCGAAGTGGTTTTCAGATAGGAGTTACCCAAATCCGACCCAAGTTCCTCCAAACCAATCATCGATTAAAAAATGTTAAGTTCATATGTGATTATCAATCATCATTCAATTTAATTCATCTTTTTATTCATTCATAAATATATCAAAGAGACATATTATTTTAAATTATTCCATTTATCTTCTTAATAATATATGGAATCATTAAGCCTCATTTATCAAATCCTTTGGTTAATTAAACCATTTTTAAATCTTGTAATAATTCTAAACCGTTTCACCTTTTACTTAGTAAAAACATTTCAAAAAAATGTTATATTGGAAAATATTGTTGACTAAACCGAGTAAATCAAATTTACTATCCCCTCCGTCGGGCTATGTGACGACCCACCTTTTTAGATGGTTTAAATCGACAATAAACCACACATGTGTAACTAAAACCATTCAAAAGGGGGGATTGCAAATGGGGTAAATAAGAAAATAAGAGAAAAGAAGAAAACAAAACACAGAATCTTGCAGCGGAATTGACAAAATATAATAATCAAATAAACAGTTCATGAAGCTGTTTTACAATATACATTTGATTACACAATTTTACAACATAATCAGAGTACAAACAACAGCATACCAATAATAATGCAGCGGAATAATACTAATAATATAATATACCAACTTTGTCTTCGTCCTCCAGAAATAATGCCTTCAAACACTAAAATGCTCAGGCTGACCCGAGCGCAATGAAAAGACAAAACACTCAAGTCAGAACTAAAAGTACTTATGTAAGAGTGTAATAGCTTCAGAGATGTTTATGGGATTTTACATCTCCTATCTAGTGTATAACGTGCATGCAATAACTTAAGAGATGTTACGGGATTTTCCGTCTCCTAAGGATCCGTTAAACTATCTATATGTAGTAAAATACGCTATATATGTAGTGTCTATCAGTAAAGTAGATATTTTTCTTAGCATTAAGGCTTTACATTGATCCCCCTTAACACATTTTTAAGCAGGTAGTCTATGCAGGTCCTGTAACACAACCAGTAATGTCGGTAGCCAGTCAGTCCCCTATAAGTACCATACTAAAACAAAATCATAGTGGACGCGAATAATGATAAAGAGTATGACAAGGCACGTGGGGTGATGCCCAAGGTAGGATACTACCGTTTGCATTTCCTAACTGGTGGTAACCCCTAATGGCCCACTGCGTCCAACACCTCCAAAAATCAAATCAAGGTGCACCGATCAAGCCAACATCAATATAGTAATACGAAGAGGTGTCCGTTAGAGGTAGCTAGCCTCATTGGTCAGGTATGGCTCCTGTTTTAGTCATTTCAAATTGACACAAGTGTCAGGGTCATCCATCATCGTTCTCTTTCTTCAAATCCAGCAAACGCCTTCAATTCAACCTCTAAATTCTGGATATCATCCACCGCGTACACAGTTGTTAAAGTGGTTCCAATATTGACAGAGAGTATGTCAATAAGTGGCCCCGGTCTCTTTAACAACCAAACGCCATTTTTTACACCGGTTGGTTCTTTTACATTTCAAAACCGATTCTTATTTGACATCAAAATATCATATGCACTTCAAAATATCCTTCATTTCAAAATCATCATATTTATTCAAAATATGTCCTTTCACTTGAAAATATCATTTCAAATCCCAACTTAGGTTATAACCTCATTTAACCGTATTCGCATTTAAATCAACAATTTAAATATAACATTCCAACTTTGCACAGTTTGAAATTCTAGATAAAAGTTTGAATAGTTATAAATAGTTTATATAGTTTAGAGATTTAAAACAGTTTAATATAAAATGGTTGGAATTGAAAGTCTATAGTATGGTGGATCGATTATACAAATGACAAGTATATGACTAATTTAAACTATAGTGTAACAATAGTAAAGTATGTAAATAAGAATAATCACACCTGGGATTTTATACTGCTTCGGACCTCCCGTCCTACGTCCAGCCCCGAAGCTCCTCTTCGGAATTTCTTTTTACCAAATAATCCTCACTTCACCCAGAAAAACAGGTTTACAATAGCAGAGTTTCTTTTTTAAGATGTGTTCTCTATTACACGGATTTTGACTATATAGTACAATTGAACTTCCTATATCTCTTGAATGATTGAATACAATATTGTTCGAGAGAGTATGGAAGTGTATAATCTCAGATTTGTAGATTTGATAGCAAGTAGATGATTAGAACAAGAGATGATCAAGATAGAGAGTCGAGTGAATTAGTTAAGTGCTTTGATCCTTCTTGATTCTCGTTTATATAGTTGTAGAAGGTTGCTTCTAGTAGTTACACCTCTTCCCTTTCAGTCTAGAGTCGTCACTGTTCACTGGTGAAGAGTTGTGGAGGAGAGATGGAGTTGTGTCTCTTTGGAGATGATAGTCGTAATTTGAATTATCTGCCCCGAGCCCAGTTTCAGACGTCTGAATGATGTTTTCAGACGTCTGAGAACCTATTATTATTTTTGTTCATCTTCTACGTTCAGACGTCTGAAGTTCTACATTCAGACGTCTGAACCTGTTAAGTGATGTTCTCTTGGGTTTATTCTTGAGTGTATTTCTCTTCGATCCTCGTGCAACTTTGTAGATGAATCTCTTCAGTGCTTTAGTCATCGTCTTGTCACAGTAGTGGTTTGTCTTGCTTTGAATTCGTATATGTATAGTTGTATGATATATATGATTTCCGTTGTATAGTTATCATCGTCGAAATCGTAAACTAAAGGTTCTAATATTCTCCCCCTTTTTGATGATGACAACTATATAATGTACTTAGATAACAATTACGGAAAGATTCTCCCCCTAAATATGATCTCCCCCTATAGTTGTGCATATTTATTTTTCTCCCCCTTTGTCATTATCAAAAATAATCGAAGAATTATAAAAATAATGCAGAACCAAGTATGATGTACATACATAATTATATCAAAAAGGTTATGATTACATCATTAAGCACATCAAAAAAAGAGGAATATTGATAGTGTCTTAACAGAACTTTGATAAGGGAGTTAATTACAACAAAATATTTACCTTATGAAGTCAAGGTAGTTCATCATGAGAGGAGTCTAATCTCCCTTTCCCCTTATCGCCGGTTTTGGCGATGTGTGAGGAGATTGAGAAGGTGTAGACCAGTCAGAAGAAGGTTGACGGACTTGTTGAAGTGCATGATTAAGTTTGGAAACCACTGAAACAAGAGAGTCTTCAACTTTGGAAAGCCTTGTGGACAACGTGAGATCAAGCTTCGCTATTTGTTTACCAAGGATAATTTGATTTCTTGATAGGAGCACTTGGTTTTGTAAGGTTAAGTGAGCAATATTCTCATTAGCATGAGGCTGAGTTCGTGCTTCCAATATCTCCATATCGGAGTGATATTCAAACGAGGAAGGAGGAGGTGGAGATGGTTGCTTTGGTAGTTCAACATCACCTTCTTGTTGTTGTTGTCGTTGTTGAGGAGGAGGAGGTTGATTTTGTGCATTTTTCCATTCTAGAAAAGTTATATAAGATGGTGATTCCTTCGGCAAATGCATAAGATTGAAAAAATTTGTTCCACTATATTTGATAGGTAACTCCTCAAAAGTAGAAATGTATGATGGGATGTTTAGTGCTTTGAGAATTCGCATAATATAAGCCGGGTAAATGATTATATGGTGAGATCTATTCCAAAAACCTTTTAGTTCATCGAAAATGAACTGAGCCCAATTGATCTTAGTTCGACCAAATAGTGCATATAGTGCTTTGTGTTCAAGATCAGTAATTTGTTCATGGCTACCTAATCAAGGGATAATGGTATTAAGCATTCGGGTAAGGAGCCTAGCACGTGGACTAAGGAATTTGGATGAAAATTGAGGCATTCGATTTTCCCATAATTGATGAGTGATAATATCACGAGGTTTGAATCGCATGTCCTCCATTTCAGATAAATGTTAACCCGTATAAGAGCATTCTAAGAATCGTCCAATTATAGTAGGGGTTATCTTGATTGTTGACCCATAGACACTCGTCCATAACCAATCTTCATCATTCTCAATAGTCCATACCGATGGACTATCCAGATTAGCGTAAAAAATATATATAGCTAGTTGATCGACAGAAACATCGTTGGCATTAAAAGAGATAAGGGTTTTCAATTCACCTTGCTCACATATGTCGTCCATATCATATGAAGGAAACTTGATTAGGCTATAGATAGGTCCTAGATGCATCTTCTTAATCTTCAAGTCGTTAAACCATCGTATATTTGTTGGATTCTAAAATAACCAATTGTTGATTTGAGTATCAGTCACCATCAATGGTTGAGAGGAAGATCCTTCTCCATGCTTCCTTTTCTTAATTCCCATCAATATTTATGACTTCTCCAATTCCAATGACATATCCTTTTGAGTTGTCTCGAAAGGTTACGGTGCCTCCATCGATATATTTTATATTTAAGAGCATCTTGGCATTCCCGGTCATATGTTTTGAGCAGCCACTATCGAGTATCCATTTCTCCTTGCTTTTATTTTTGGGTACCTACAAAACAAAAATTATTCAATTGGTACCCACTTCTTTTATTAGGGTCCTAAATGTTAGGAGGGGAGGGTAGCCATACCCAAGTGGGTTGGGTCCTTTAAAAACATAATTATTATTAAATACTACACTTGATAAAAAACTATCAATATGTTTTTGTCTAATTAACTTATTGTTAGACTTTGGTATCCAAATTTTTATATTTTTATATTTTACATCTTTACTTAACTTTGGTGTCTTTTTGAAACTTTGATACAAGATACTTTGCTTTATAGTATTACCTTTTTTCTTTTGTGAATTCTTTTCAAATCCCAATCCATTTTGATTACCAGAAGGTTTCGAAATTTTAATTAAATTATCAAGATGAATTCTTTGTTAAACTTTGAAACATTGTTAGTAATTTTTTCTAGTTTATCCTTTAATTCACAAATTTCAGTTTTTGAAATTTCTATACTACTTTTTAGTTCAATATTTTCCTTAATCAAATTATTATTCTCAAGTTTTAACCTATCTATTTCACTAAGTTGCGTATCATATTCGATAGACTTTTTACGCTTTTCTTGTGAAATCTCCAATTCTTCTTCTAAAATAACTTTTTCATCCTTTAATAATCCAATTTCTAGTTCTAATCGATTTATTTTCGCTAGGTGTTCTTTATTCAATTTTTTGATTTGTCTAAACTTATCATCAAGTTCCATACTTAATTCTAATAGTTCATTATAGCTAAGTTCAGGACATACCTCATCAGTGTTAGCCATAAAACATACATTAGCTTGTTCTACATCGCTATCACTATCACTATCAGAAGATGATGATGAATCGAAATCGTCCCAAGTGACTTTAAAAGCTCTTTTCTTCTTAAATTTCTTAAATTTGTTCTTTTTCTCATTGTTGCGTTTAGGACAATCCTTCTTCATGTGTCCGTATTAATCACATTCATAGCACTTGATTTGAGATAGATTTGTTGTATTGGACTTCCCTTCTTTTTGGAATTTGGTCATCTTTCTAAATTTCTTGAATTTGTTGTAATTCTTAGCAATGAAAACTATCTCTTCTTCATCCAAATTTGAGTCATCATTCTTTTCTTGAAATGCTATGTTCTTCTTTTCAACATTTTGTTCTTTTCTTGCGTGTAAGTTAGCTTCATAGGACATTAAATTTCCTATCAACTCTTCAACCTTGAGAGTAGAAAGATCATTAGCTTCTTCAATAGCTAATACCTTCCTTTCCCAATCCGATGTTAAAGAGTTGAGTATTCGAGAAACTAAATCAAAATCAGTAAACTTAACTTCTAATGCCATAAGATCATGTTGAATAGTTTGAAACCTAGAATACATGTCAACAATATTTTCATTTTGCTTCATTTTGAAT
The DNA here is from genome assembly GCA_030737815.1 of Allium fistulosum. NCBI lineage: Eukaryota > Viridiplantae > Streptophyta > Magnoliopsida > Asparagales > Amaryllidaceae > Allium > Allium fistulosum. Next base: position 1,046,008,302 of record CM060906.1, read on the forward strand.
GAGGAGAATTGATTTTGCAAAATTGAAATCTTAGTTTGTTTGACCTTTGTTGTACCTTCATGTGTAATTTATAAGGTACGCCAAATGTCAAACGCAGTGGTACATAACATGACACGTGAAAATTCATTTTTATCTAGAGAGAAAAATAAAACATTCATAGCTTTAGCATTGTTTGAGGCTAAGGTCTTTTGTGCATCGGTCCATGTGCTCATAGCAGTGTTAGGTGCTTCATATTTATTTTGTGTAGCAGACCATATTTCTAGACCATTGGCTTCCATAAAAATACGCATATGGGTTGACCAATATGCATAGTTGGAGCCATTAAATAGTGGGGGACGTGCGGTAGATTGACCTTCTTGAAAGATACTTGCCATATTAGTGATTCAAAAACTTGTTATAGTACTTTTGATCAAACCAAGCTCTGATACCAATTGAAAGTCTATAGTATTGTGGATCGATTATACAAATGACAAATATATGACTAATTTAAACTATAGTGTAACAATAGTAAAGTGTGTAAATAAGAATAATCACACCAGAGATTTTATACTGGTTCGGACCTCCCGTCCTACGTCCAGTCCCGAAGCTCCTCTTCGGAATTTCCTTTCACCAAATAACCCTCACTTCACCCGGAGGAACAGGTTTACAATAGCAGAGTTTCTTTTTCAAGAATGTGTTCTCTATTACACGAATTTTGACTATATAGTACAATTGAACTTCCTATATCTCTTGAATGATTGAATACAATATTGTTCAAGAGAGTATGGAAGTGTATGATCTCAGATTTGCAGATTTGGTAGCAAGTAGATGATTAGAACAAGAGATGATCAAGATAGAGAGTCGAGTGAATTAGTTAAGTGCTTTGATCCTTCTTGATTCTCGTTTATATAGTTGTAGAAGGTTGCTTCTAGTAGTTACACCTTTTCCCTTTTAGTCTAGAGTCATCACTGTTCACTAGTGAAGAGTTGTGGAGGAGAGATGGAGTTGTGTCTCTTCGGATATGACAGTTGTAATTTGAATTATCTGCCTCGAGCCCAGTTTCAGACGTCTGAGAACCTATTTTTTTTCATCTTCTACGTTCAAACGTCTAAAGTTCTGCATTCAGACGTCTGAACCTGTTAAGTGATGTTCTCCTGGGTTTATTCTTGAGTGTATCTCCCTTCGATCCTCGTGCAACTTTGTAGATGAATCTCTTCAGTGCTTTAGTCATCGTCTTGTCACAGTAGTGGTTTGTCTTGCTTTGAATTCGTATCTGTATAGTTGTATGACATATATATGATTTCCATTGTATAGTTGTCTCGTCGAAATCGTAAACTAAGGGTTCTAACAGGAATATTGAAAATGGTTTATATAGTGAAATAGTTTTGGAAAATCTAAATAATTTGAATATTAAAAATAATAGTTTTTAAACAGTTTATATCAAAAATAATTTATTTTGAAAATAATATCAAATCAAACTGTTTCTTTCCATTTCAACAATTTGGACCCATGTCCAATTTCAAATCAATAATTCAATTTCCAATCTTTCAATTCAATTGACTTAATTTCAATTTATTTCAAATCAACTTGATTTCAGTTTCAACTTGATTTCAGTTTCAACTTGATTTCAGTTTCAATTTGAAATAACTTCAATTTCCAAAAACATTCACTTTAACTTCAAATTCGATTCAACAATTCAATTCAATGATTTACATTTCAATTCGATTCTTATTTTAAACCATTTCGATTTATATCAATTTCATGTCCAATTTCAAATTACTAATTTAAATTATTTAAATTAAATTAAACTTCATTGTTTAATTTTAAGGTCCAAATCTTAAAATAATTAAGTTTCCAAAATTTAAGTCATATATTAATTATAACTTTACATTTCCAATTCAATTCTTAAAACAATTCTTTTACCCAATTTCAATTTCAACATTTCAAAGCTTGAATTAGGAAATAATTTAATTCATATAAATCCATAGTTTATTTCCTTTAAAACAGTGTTATTTAATCAACATCCAAATATCAATATTTTGAAATCATTTAATTTAACCAATTCGGTGTTCGTATATAATTTTCTACCCTATGTCCAAGTGATTAGGTAGTTCAATTTTAATTATAGGGATGGATATATATCATTTCAATCCAAACCAAAGTGTTTTAGGTATATATCATTTCAACCTATTTCTTAGTTTATTCGAATAAATTTAAATAACAGTTTATATTCTTCGATTAATATACAGGGTGATAACTGGGATATATAAAAATAAATAAACATCCAGTCATCCAAAAAGGTCAACAAATAGACATCCATCACAGTCAACATCCAAATCGGCCAATAAATCACACAATTAACTAGTTATCAATATCAGGTATTAACTAGCAATTAAATTCAATATTAATTTAAATGTCAATTTAATTCAATATAAATTCAAATTACATTTAAATGATAATTTAAATCACGAAACAGCAATCAATAATTTTTTTATCACTTCATAAATTTAATTCAACCAACATAAGAAGGTTCAGTATTGCATGAGTGGGTTATATCACTCACTTTTGACTTATAGTCGATTAAAAATCCAATAAAAGCCCAAAATTTGAACAGTCTCTAAATTCAACCAAATAGTTCCATATTTTCCGGAATTTCGATATGAACCCAACGAAAGAAACTGCGCGTGAATTCGAGTTCGTATGCAAAAGTTATGTGTGTTAGAACGTTTGAAAATTAAAATTAAAATAAAATAAAAGGCAAATTCATAAAAATACCTTCCTCTCCAAACCCTAGCAGCCACGCTAACGAGCCCTAACCCATTCACACATGTCAGCCGCTACCTACTCGTCCAGTTCGCCGTCGATCCACGCATCGCCACCCCAATCCAACCACGCCGCGACTTCCCACGCCTCGAGCTGCACCTCAACCTGGCCGTACCATCACCTCCAATCGCCCCATGTGGCCCCGCCACCCCCGTCGTTTATCGCCAATTCCTGGCGATCCCATGCTCCTTCGACTAGAATGAACTCCATAGATGAACGCCGCACGATCCCCTCTACAAGCTGATGCCCTCCGATCGTCGTATCGTCGATGATCAACCGTTAAACGACAAAAACCTAAGATAAACGATCGAAAATGATTCGCCAATTCTGAAAAAATGGAGACTCTGATCGAAAATGGAACTGCAGACGTAGATTACGTTTGTCAAGAGCTTCGCGATATTATATCATATGATAGGTTTTGAGGAGTTTGGATTTTGGAGTTTGGAGTTTGATTTGAATTTGCAATTAGGCTGTGAGATGTCTGCCATTGAGAAGGAGCAGATGATATAGGAATTGTACTTACAAAAAAATGAAATAAGAGAGTTCTAGGGTTTATAACAGCCTATATATAGACAAAGCTGAAACAAGAATGGATGGAACAAATCGAATGGGTCAAAGCGATAACAAAGACCCGAAAACCCCGTTTCGTTCCCGAAACGAAGTAGGTCATCCCATATATCAAAATATAGGTTTTCAATATTTTTAAACTCAATGAAACTAGTTTCAAACCCTAATTCTAATGTATATAGAAGTTAGCTTTTAAAATCGAGTTATATTCATCTAAATTCCTTTAATTGATTTCTACGCGTTTCGAGCTTGTATGATCAAACGATAAGTCCGATCGCTATGAAACTTGAAATCCTACAATAATTCACTATTATGGATCCGATGAAGCATGTTTCGTCGAAATCCGAAACAATGCCTAAAAAGGCTAATTTTCATGTTAATTAAATGAATTATAAATTAAAAATCAATTTAATCACTTTTAAATTTAAATTTAAAAGTTAACAACTTTCATCCTTGATTAAACGGGAATTAATAATCTTTTAAAATTCAATTTTCCATGTTGATTCCAAGGTTTAAATATTACATTAATTTCAGCGTTCAATTACAACTGTAATAAAACCCCAGTTTATTAATATTTTAAATTCCAATAAATTCTTTTATTTTGATTTACACTCTTATTATTAAATCAACCAATACCTTATGAATTTATTTAACATAAGTTTCCATCTTATTATTCTCACTACTCTACAGTTAACGTCTTTTACCATATTAACTACAATATTTAGTTACATTTAAATTTTATTAATTTCCAAATTAATTTCAACTGATTTAATTAATGAGATGATAATAAATCAATTGTTACAACTTAGTAACCAAGGGTTATAAATTACTTACCCAAAACTGATTTCATATTCTATATTAACCAATTTCAATTAAATACATATTATATCTATTTTTTTAATACAACATTTAATTTATTTCTTATTAACCTACCATTAAATCCAAATTAACCTCTACAATTATCTTTCAACTAGGAATAACATTCATTAATAACCTTTATTATTACCATTAATTGAAATTACATTAAACAATCGTTGATTTCATTCAATCAACACTATTAAATTATATTCTAATAATTTTATTCTATTTATAAATCATAAATTTTAATTTCTCACAATATTAATTTCAAAATCTTATTTAATTTAATATTTTTAATTATAAAAAATACGGGTCATTACAGGCTAGTCCGGGTAGCTAAGGAGGGCAGAAAAACTAGTTTCCCAAACCCAAGCCTAGAGACTACCTCTCTGTCACCCATATGGTGGTCAAGTTATTTGATCGACTCAAAATCTTTTAACATACTTAATTAACTTTTAACTATTTTAGAGCATCTGGGCTTTCCCTTTGATCTGTTCCATTCCTTGGTCAGATTTTCTATAATACTCACAAATGTAGTAGTCGTTTCCACATACTCATTTTTAAATCTCTTTATCATATTTAAATTACTTAATTATTTATTTGAAAAGGTTCACAAAAGATTCAGGAAAGAATAATTAAGTTAAAACCATTGTTTGCAAAAGTTATTAAAAGTGTGCGAAAAAGTGCTGCAAATAGTGCTTTGAAAGCTATATTGATCAAAATGACTTTTCTATCTTTTGGAAATTCATTTATATAACTCAAATCTTTTTTAAAATATTTTAAAAGATTTACAGAATTTATTCCATATTTTTTTGGAATTCCCTTTATGAATTCTAAACTGCAAATCGCGATTATTTTGAAAACATGTTTTGGACTTATTTAAAAATATACAAGATGAAATCTTGGTTTTATTTCTTCATATAAAAACTATGGATATAATAGTCCGAAAAATTCTTATCTTAAAGAATTCCAAGCTTTATTCCATTCTCTACACCCACTTGACTTTTACGAAGCGAAATCGCGAACTACCGTTACGCGACGCGCCTAGTTTTGACTTGTTTTTCAATTTCTTTTTAAACTTCATGGAAACACTTTTAAACGTTTATAAAACATTTATAAATCCTTTTGAACTCATTTAAACAAATACTTTTCATATTTCAAACTCATTTCCCATTTCATTTCATATTATAATATTCATTTCAACTCTTTTAGATATTTAAAACCATTAAGAGGCTAAACAACTCCATACACACATTATTTATGCATTATATTTCCATTTAATTAACTATGGTTAATTACTAACCATTTATCTTATCATTTACCAAACCAAATTATCAACCAAGTTATCAAACATTCATACAAATCATTAAGAGATTAAATGATCATATTATCATACTTAAAAGTAGTTATAGAGATTATTTATCATTTATAAACATTGAGTACTCACTATTAGTTCCACTCCTCCAATCTTTTGCGTAGCTTCTTGAATCGATTCCGGCAGCACTTCATCCTCTTTTTCTTGCTTTAGAGCTCTCCGACTTGCTTCCTTCTCCTTTGATGTTCGTGGCCTTGACCTTGGATAAGTGGTGCTCGGCCTTAACTTGGGTTATAGGGGTGGCGTGAGTTGTATAGTGGATAGGGAGGTGTTTGCACTTGGTTTTGAAGTCGAATGATAACATATGTATGTATATATATATTTTTATTTTCTCTTTGATATTATTCCTTCATAAGTTTTCCTAAGGTGGAAGCCATTAAAAAGATAAAGAAAGAAGAGGAAGGAGATGAATAAATGAGTGAATGAAGGAGTGAATAGGTGCTTGTATTTATAGGCAAAAGAAGTGAAAAAAAGTATCCAAAACACCATCACTATCCATCACCATGTGCACCCACCCCCTCCTTTTCCATCATGTTCCAAACATTGCCCCTCTCCTCCATGTGCCTCCATCACTTCACTCTCTTCCAAGCCATCCATTCATGTCCTTATGCATGTGGGTTTGACTTTAGTTTACTTAATGGTGAAGTCTTTAGAAAATATATTTTCCTAAATGTAACACCTCGCATTTTTAGATAATTAAATAATCAAAAAATGATGAACAGTGAAAATAAACATTTTGAAACTATCAGAATATGGCCTCGAAACTTATATCATTGTGTTCGTGGCGATTTTTTGATCAATTTCCATATATAACTTGTCGAAATCCGAGTTAATATGAAGAAATTACGAGAGAAACAGAAATTAGAAGAACGGAAGAAATAAAAAAAAAAATATAAAGGAGTGGACCCAACGGGTCGACCCGCAAGGCATCAGGTCGACCCATAGAAGACACAGGTCGACCTGGCGGTCGACCTGCGTTTGTCCCTGGACGTTAAATCGTCCAGGGACGTGCCGAACTCCTTTTTAATTGATTTTGGTGCAATCTCAAACGTTGGTTGTTAAATCCAACGATCCGCAGCAAGCCTGTGACGTGGTTGCACCAGATTCGATCCAAAAATCCGACGGTCTGAGATCTCCAAACTCCCCTATAAATAGAACCCTAGGCCTAGCTATTTTCTCACAATCAGATTTTCTCCCAATTGGGTTCATTGCTTAAGGCTGAACCCTAAATAGAAAATATTTCTTTGGGTTTATTGCATGAGGCTGGACCCTAAATAGAAAATATTTCTAGGGAGAAGATCTTCTTAATAAAAATATTAAACACCTTAGAAGGGGATCCAGGAAGACCATGGAGCAAAGCTAAAGACGACAGGTGAGTGGATTTAAATTATATATCTTTTACGTTTATGATATATTATCGTTAGATTCCCGTTAATTATTTAATTCAGCATTTATTTCAGTAATTAGTTCTGTTATTAGTTATGCTGAGACTGTGAATTTATTTTGGAACTTATATTTAATTATTATTTATATAGAGAAGAAAGAAAGAAATCCAATTAAATGTGAATAATATTAGGCTTAACAGTTATAGAGAAAGGGTTAAGCCTAAAAGCAATAAATTTACAGTAAATTATGCTAAAACGGCAGAAATAAATTAAAAGGGGAAAATCCAATAACTTGATTTGGAAGTTAGTGATAGATTAATTGGTTGGTTTAGAAGAGAATACATTTCCATAGTTTAATATTTAAAAGATAACGATAAACGTAATTGCAAGAATAAAAGAAAGAAAAAGGGAATTATTATAAAATAGAGACACTACTGTATTTTGCACTACCTAAAAGGTAAAGAAATAATAAGAAAAATATCTTGCAATTACAGATTATTGATTATAGCATTATTTAGTATTAAAATATGGAAATAGATTTTAAGCACAGTTTTTGTAACCAACCAAATAGAATAAACTACATCCTAGAATAAAAGAAAATAAAGTGAAGAGTTAAAGGAATTAAAGAAGAAATCAAGTTAATTATTTAAACAAGCCTAGAAACAATAAACAGAAATGTACCAAGATTTGCATTTACTACGCAGATAATAGAATAAAAGCAAAGCAGTTATTATGTTCAGTAAATTTATGATAGTCGGACGTAGTCCCAAGCCAAGATTGTCGTATAATATAAGAGACATAAAAGAGAATTCAATATCATAATAAAAGAAGACAGACCACAATTGTAACGATCCGAGATTTTCGACCCTCGAAAATTGACATCAATACGTCCACTATATAAAATGCCGAGCAGTCGAGTGCCGAAAATACCAGTTCATTAGGGGTGAAGAAGGAAAAGGTAGAAGAAAGAACAGAACAACACAGAATCTCACAATCGCAGCGGAACAAAGTATAATATATAATAACATATTTTAAATACAAGTGTACTGGTAATATACATACCACTATTAGAGTACAACAATCCAACACATCAAATCTGGACAGTTTAGTAACTTGTCCTTACACAGCGGAATAATAATCAAGTACGGAAGTACGCCTTGCCACACAGCTCATTTCCTGAGCTCCATAGCATCCTATCCTAAATCTGTAATACTCGGTCTGACCCGAGCATTATAATAAAATAACACCCGAGTCAGTCTGGAAAACCAGAGTGCGAAAACACACTCAATTTGAATTATTAACTTTTCAAAATCCTTTGAAAAACAAAGGTATCTCGTAAGACCACGTCATAAATAAACACGATGGGTTTTTCCCCTACGATAACCAAAACACTTTATAGAAAATCCAGTGATATTATAATAGTGTCTAAATACAAATACTTATTCAAATAGCTGAAATTGTTGCATTAATTAAATTCCAGCATACTAGGCTCTACAAACAAAACCGTAAGCTCGTATTGGAGAATGGATTCTAACGAATGAATGAGCTACTAGGGTACCGCCCGTCACAGTACACCTCTAGAACCATGTACCGAGGACCACGCCGAGATCACCTGCTACACAAGATCGGCCTACCCCTAATCTGGATAGACCGAATATTGTTATCACCCCGGGTGTTCCCACCCTTACCATCGAGCGCCACTTCTTTCGTGTGTACCCATATATAAGATAAATAGGGTTTTCCGAGGACATCCAGAAAGGTGATAACATACCCTACTTGGGTGCGACCCACTTAGCCTTGCTGCATCTCCCCTGTTTTAGTCATTCCCGGGTTGATGAAGCTCGAGGCTAAGCGTTACCTTTTAAGGAACGATTTCTCTTAGAATGCTCATCGTCCTCCAATGATGATGTTCTGGTAGCATTCGTCCATACAAGTTGCCCTGGGTCTGGACAAACCGAATCACCGTCTTCATCATCTTCACAGTATTCATTCGTAACGTTCAAACCGGATCGAAGTGGTTTTCGGATAATTAAATCCGATCCCGGTTCTTCGAAACGATTAACGAAAATTGGCCAAAATTTTATAGTCGGTTATTTAACTATCAATACACATCCATAAGCAAATCATCAGGGCTTATTATAAATTTCCCAAAATTTATTTCAAAATATCTTTATAAGATATTACTTTCAGTTCTTCAACATTTGAAAACAGCTTTTAAAACCTTATAGCTTCAACGGAATGTTCTCACCCTTTTTCAACACTTAGAATATTCTTCTCCATTTCATTTTAAATTCACACTTGGAAAATATTCTTTTAATTTCCCGTTTCATTCTCAAAAACATTTACAAATTATATTTGTAAATTCCTTGACTATTTGTAACGAATTCTATAAATCCGGAATTCCTTAACTAATTCCTTTTTTATTTCCAAAGCCTATTATATTCGCTTGAAATTTCAATTTTCTTTTTCTACTTCTTTAATGAATTCTATTCCATTCTTCGAAGTTCACTTTTATTTACCCTCTTCGGAATTTCTTGCTTTTCTTCCCAATTCTATTTATTCTTATAAATCATATTTATCGAATAACCCCATTTCCCAGGCTTCCGAAAAGGTTTATAGATAAATTTAAAACATTTCAAAACTCTATATATATAAAAATAAGTATTTTTAAAGAAATTAATAATAATTTATTTTTAAAGACATATTCAAATAATTATTTAAAATACTGAAATATTTTTGTATAACATCACTTTTTTTTTCAAAACAGGTTTAAACATTTAGGATTTAATTTAAATAGATATTAAGTATAAAAAATTCACTTCTGAAAATATTCTCATATCAACTAACCTTGAAATTTATATAGTTTAATAAATAATATTTTTTCCTTTTAAAAAAAATTTAACTTATCGATAAAATAATTTTTTAAATCTCAATAACCAAAATTTCAATTTAAAAATCTTCTCGATTTCCATCACAATACTTCCATTTCGGACTCCTTAACCATTTCACTTTAAAAATTGTATTTACTATTTTTCTCACCCTATTTCCTTATTCCAACATAAATTTTCCCATAAATTTATATTCCAAAATTATCATCCGACATCACTTTCCTTCATTTATAAACTACGTTTATAAATTTTCCATAACCCCTTTGAGTTTCACTAAAATAATCTTATTTATAAATTCAATTCCTCATAAAATCCATTTATTTTTGCCAAACTATTTTGATATCGATTTCAACTTCCTTCTATATTTTTCCCGAATATCATTTCAAATTCCTGTCTTTTAAAAATTCCTTTATATAATTGATTTTAAATTCCCTGTTTAAAATATTTTTCGCATTATTTAATACGATCAAATCCATCTTTTCTTATTCAATCAATCTCATTAAAATAATCCAAATTTCAATATACATATTTTTATATTAAAAATCTCCTTTTAATTCCTTAAAAATTTAAAATAATATTCATGGTATTTAAAATATCCAAAATTATTTTCCACGCCATTATAACATTTAAAAATTGACAACACACAATAATCCAACATTTTATATATATGAAAAAATACTAATATATTTGAGGAATCCAGTTGGATCCCTCCAACCTGTTTTTCATGCATCCACATATGTTAGACAACAATAAAAATACCAATCCCACTTCGGGGGATATCGTGGTATATGGGGTCATCCGTTATTATGCGGGGCGCACAGGGTCTCATCCGCTATCACTACGCCATAAATGACCTTCTGCAACATTTTTGCAAGGTGTTGCCAGCTAAAATGTTGCGATAGCTATAGAATTTTGGTCCTACTGCAACGTTGTATTTTTGGTGTTACCTTAGCCATAGAAATGTGTTGCTCTAGCTAAACAAGTGTAACACGATGCAACATTTTTATATAGTGTTGCCATAGATGTTATCAGATTAAAAAATTAAAAAAAAAATTACACCTCAGCGATCCACACCACCATTTAAAACAAAATCTCAACCGTCGATTCACACCATCGATCCACACCTTACCAATTTCCATTTCCCGCTTTACTTTTCACTCATCCGCTTTCGTTTCTCACCCCCAATTTTCCAATCCCTAATTTTTATTCCTCCAACTTTAAAAAAAATGACGCCGCTCCTCCTTGTTTCTTCGATCTGGAGAATAACTGGCTTTGATTTTATCCCTTGTCGGCCATATCAATTTCCGTTATTTTCTTTCGCCACGCGTCAGTTTTCCTCACTACTTCCGGATTTGCGATTTTGTTCAGGTTTTTGGCGATTCTGGTGATTCGAGGTAAGGCTGTGGGATTGCGATGGTTCAAGGAGTTGCTGATTTGGTCGCAATTTCGTGGTTGGGGCCTGATGTCAGAGTGGCAGGGGGTAGTCGAATTGGTTTCGGTGAAAACTAGGGCACGCGATTCCAGTTTCTTTGATGCTCTGATTGATCGAATCTAGTGTGAGAAACGTTCCTGGTAGCTTGCTCCTTCGTTCTCCTTGATTGATTGCTCGAATTGCTTTGACTTCGTCGTCGGGTGCGATGTGATATTATTTGGTATGTTTTCTGCCTTCTGGTTTACTTGAATATTCTTGATTTTGGTTACACTCGCACGCTTTTGCCGATGATGAATTGGGATTTATTTATAGGCTTTATTTCCTATAATCTCGTGTTTAATCTTTCTGTTGGACTTTGAGAAATCTGGTATGTTGGATTGCAATGATGAATACAAACATATGTGTGTTGAGCTTTGTTGGTTTTGCTTGGTCTGGACTGAACTGGTACCATGCTAACCTTGTTCTTTAACATGAACTGATGCTCCAAGTCCTCTGTATATCATGTTACTGCCTAGGTTTCTCTTGTACATGTCTGATGCATTCACTGTTTTTGCTTGATGGGCTGCCTATGTGTACTGCTGTGTTTCTTGCACTGGCTTGTCTATATTTTGCTGAACCTGGTTCTTGTTTGTTTTGTTGGTTGCTTGGCCCTGAGTTGAATCCAGTCGATGACTCGGGTTTGACCTTGTGCCGTGTCCGTTTTTTTGGCTTGTCTACATATTTGGCTGCACTTGAGTATGAACTTGCACTTGAGTAGTTTCTTGTACCAAGCCTTATGATGCATGTATGTTCATCCATGTACATGCATTTCTTGGTCATGTTATGTTGCTTGCTGTGTTGAGTACTACTTTGTGCACTTGGCTTCTCCTTTGTGCATTTTTGCTTGAACTGTTGCTTGCTGTCTTCCATACTGCCTTGTATCCATGTGTTGCATTCATGTTTGGCTTATGTACTTATGAAAAGAAACAACCCAAATACCTGAGGCAAATAATATAACAAAAATATTTTCATTTTCTGTTCGAGTTAAATATTATTTTCTAGATTACTGCTTTTGAATTATATGTGACAGGTATTAAAGACTGGACAGCTGGATATAAGCTTGAAGACAGAGTCAAATCAAATGTGCATGAGCTTGAAGACAGGTTTCAAAGAAGGCTCGATCTTTCGAAATCGGACTGCGGTGCCCCGGACCCCCGCCGGCGCTGCGCCCGGACCCGCTTCTCGGCTCGCCTTCGGCTCGGCACTCGGCTCGCCTTCGGCTCGGCATATATTTGTCAGTGTCGGTGTTTGTATGAATTGAAACTGCACATGTAATGAGTGAACTGAGTGATGTAGTGAGGAATATCTGTATATGTGAATATCAGTGTTATATATCATTGAATTGTAAAATAGTGGAGTCAGGAATTTGTACTATTTCAAATGTTGAAATAAAATATTTATTTAAATAAATTACTGTTTAAATATCAAATTCTGTGCAATAGCATTTTATTAAATAAATATTTATTTTTATTAAAAAATCAAATATGCTCTATATTGTGGGCCCCACAAATTCAAAAAGTTCATATCTATAGCAACATTTTGGAATGTTGCTACAGATACCTATGGGTGTTGCCATAGACCCAAATAGGGTTCTATTGCAACAATATTACTTATGTTGCCTTAGATAGTCAAAATGTTGCCTTTGAGGTCTAAGGCAACGGCAAAAATTGCATCACCCTAAAAGTGTTGCCATAGACCTATGGCAACATTTTTCGGGCCTGAGCCAACATTTTTTTTGTGTTGCAGTAGGCCATTTATGGCGTAGTGTATAATGTGCGGGAATATCACTCCAAATACTAATATATATATATATATATATACTACTATTTATAATATCATTCGCAGATAACAATTTCTAAATTAAATCAAGCAGCCAATATTTAACTTTAACTATTTAAAATTTAAATTTGGAAATTCCAAATGAGTGAGAATTTTCTCACCTTGATTTTTAAGTTGCCGATCATCCAGATAAATCTTATTACGTAAATTCCGCAGTTTCGGATCCTATAGGACTGATTCCGTGCGATTCTACCTCGTATAAGCAAATTCGAATAATATATAAATTACGATTACAATTTAAATTAATCAACTAGTTATTTTAATTCAAACTAATTACTTATCGATGATGATTATTTTTCCAATTACAGTAAATAACAAAAATAAATTGTTACCTTACTATTAATTTTTTTTCTATTTCTTAACCTATATATATATTAATTTTAATTAAAAATAAAATTATCCCATACCTTACTGAAATTCAACCATTCGACACACTGGACAAAAGCCTACCATCCTTACCAACACCGAGATCACCAACTCCAACCCCAAACTTGCCAGTACAACCTCGCGACCCCCCTAGCTCGATCGCAACCACTTGCCGTACTCGAACGATCCAGGTCAACACTGCAGGCCATCGCCGAAGCTCACCTCCACTGTCGCGTTCTCCTTGCGCCTTCCTTCCAATTGCCATTAGGAACTTGACACTCCCTTCGCTCGAATCCTCCTCCTCGTGATTCAATCTCCACCACCGAACGCAACTTCACCTACCCCACTACCGAACAAGGACGTTGAACCCCTACTGTCGATCACCACTATCGAGCATCTGGAACGATGCCGCCTTCGAAGTCGCCGCGAACGATCTCGATTTAGTTTTCGCGCTTCCCCTATTTTTTTTAGGTCCCGAATTTTGCTCTGCTTCCTTTTTTAAATATTCGGGATGATTTCGATTTTGAACTGAGGGGAAGAACGATGTCGGCTTTATAAAAAGAAGGAAGAGGAGTTGCGTGTATTAAACAATTTGATTTGAAATGATTTGAAGAGAAAAGAACGTGCTTTTGAAATGCTACAGTGATAGGTAGGATGACTGAGAATAAGTTGTATGGGCTAATGTTAATAATGATAATAATATATATAATTAAAATCCCAAATATCTTGATATTTTTATTAAAACCCCTAACGAGGTGTGCCACTAGGCGTTTATAATGTTATACCCCAATTCCGAACGCAATGGAAAAGGTTTTGAGTCCTAATTTGATCGTATGGAGAAGATAGCTTTTTGGACCCAATAAATTTATAAAATTTTCGATATAAATTTTAGCACGTTTCTATTCTGTACGATCAAACGGTAACCCCAAACACTACGAAATTTGAAATCCAATAATAATACATTATTATGGATCAAATGAAACTGGTTTCGTCGAATTCCAAGACTGTGCCTCAGAGGGCTATTTTTAAATGTCAATTTAAACGATATATTTTTAAAACTGAACAAATCACTTTTAAATTCAATTTAAAAACTTTTATTATCTTCATTATTATCAATATAAATTTTTTATAAGCCTTTAAATTATTTTTATCGAGCTTAAAACTCCAGACACAATATTTTAACCAATATTCAATTATAAAATTCAATAATTAATTTATCCAATAAATCGCTATATTTTAAATTTTGGATTTATTTTATAATTAAAAACAAAATTTTCATATTCAAAAATCAATCTATAATTCAATTTAAATATTTAAAATAATTTAGATATCCTAATCAAACGTTGAAAAACCCGGGTCGTTACATTCCTCCCCCCTTAAAAGAATTTCGTCCCCGAAATTGTTAAGGGAGGAAAAACGCTCCAAACCCATTAACTTATCCAAAAACTCACTTAGTGAAAGCTCGATATTTCACTTCTCAAACCTTTTACCTTCATTCAAAACAATTAGTTTTCCATCCTAAACCAAAATCCTTTATTTCGATTACAAATCTGAAATCAACTTTTAGTTAACAAAATTTTTTTTCAAAATTTTTCAAAATTTTTCTAACACCCTAAATTTCTGAAATTTTTTGGCAGAGTCTCCCTTGTACGGAGACTTTTGCAATATGACAAGAGAGATAAATATATATACATCGACCCACACGGTCAGAAAACAAAATATATAACAATATATTATCATTTCTTACTTTTATTGCGTAGGCGTACCTTTATTTAGCATTTTTAAGTGTTATTTAGCAAGCAAGTTACTTCACATGCAATTTCACAACTCGAATCTAGCCCAAAAGTCTTCATGTACCTATACTTACTTAATTTAAACCACGTAAGTATCAAAAACATTAAATTCAATAACATTTCACTTACTTAAATAGTTAAAACACATAACTTCATAACCCCATCATTCCAAACATATATTATAAGCAATTTAAAGTTCCGATACTAGTTTAATTTCTTCCAGTTGATCCATATATCATTTTATTCAATTCAAATGGTTTACAACCCAATTTTCTTACATTCAATTCATTTTTATATCAAGCAATCCCATATCCATTTCAAATTGATTGAAAATCAATTTACCCACTTTCTATTACTCTACAGAATTTCATTTACTTCTGTTTACGACAAACGCCAATTTTCCTATGCCAATTTTGGCGATATTCATTTAATAGTTATCACCATTTCAAACTATTTCCATTTTACTCGACACATTTCCAATTTTTATTTAATTTGCTTACCATCTAAGTTGAATTTTATTTATAACTCAAGTTTCATTCCCAAACTCCATTTTTAACCCACAATCCAAATTTATTCGACCTAGTTAATCCATTTTATTTCCAATTAATTATCTAATTGGTTCACTCCCATTTTTCAATTCAATATCTGATTTTTATTTCAAAACCACTTCATTTAATTTTCTCGAGCCCAATTTTATATTAACACTAAAATTTGTATTTTTATTCCCTTACCAAAAATATCAATCATTTTTATTTTGGGTTTCTATTTCACTTTTCAATTTTATAAGTCACACAACTTATTTTTCATATTTCCATCAATTCTATACTCGGGTATATTCCCATTTTATTTTTAACTCGAGACTACATATTCATTTCTAGCTTAAATACATTTTTATTCCGTTACCTTAAAATTTTATAAGCTATTTCAATTTATTTATTCACAATTCCAATTCTTCACCTGAATTTTATTTCATTCAAAATCTTATCTATATGGTTTTATAATATTCCACAATTAAAAATTTTTATTTACTTAAATTCGATATTATTACTCATCCAATTCGAATGTTATAACTGATAGTTATATAGTCACTTTATAATTCACATTTACATATTTTAATTCAATTCCGTACAACTCAAATCTGATTCACTTTTTATTTAAATTTCAATTCTTCTTTTCCATCATTCCAAACCATACTTAATTTAAATTCTACCCAAACAAATTTACTTTTAATTAATTCAATTTAATCAAGTAAGAATTCAATTCCAATTTCAAATCACAATTGATTAAGTTTTCTAGAATTTAATTCATTCAACTTAGCTTAAGTTGAATTCCATCCAATTTATATCTCAATCCAATTTTTATTTTCAATTTAATTTAACTTAGCTTAAGCTCACCTTTACTTAGCTTAAGCTAAATTCAGCTCACCTTTACTTAGCTTAAGCTAAATTCATTTATTTTAACTTCCTCAAGTTAAAATCTATTCCAAAATTCAATTTCCATACTTTCCTTATTTAGAACCATTTTCAATTTATAAGTTTATAACTTATTTCCCGATGATCTCTAAATTATTTAGATACAGATTCCAGAATTTAAACACCCGACATTTTTTTTTAATTTTTTTTAAAATCATTTTGAAATCTCAATATCTCGAAATCACACCTTTTTACATTTTAAATCAAACCTGGTTATTATCCAAGACAAATTTCCTCCGGAATTTCCAAAACAAAACTGGTTTGGCCAACAAATCTAAAAAAATCAATTTTGGTAGCAATCCGTCACTTAGAAACTCGAAAATGAATATTGATGAGCTGCGCAGTCATCATCAGGATTATTTTCCAACGAATGTAGTGAGTTCAGTGCTATTATCACTTTCCAAAATCCATTTTAAAACAGCTTTCCTTTAAGAATCCTTTTAAAGAAATAAGGCTATTTCATTTCCACGCACTTCGGAAAATATTTTTCCAACCTCTGAAATTCCAAAATTTCCGAATACTTAGTTCAAATCCCTTTTAAAAACATTTGTCAAAGCTTTCGGGGTTTTAAACCTTCAAGTTCTGGTTTGAATCCATTTTTAGTTTTTAATTCACTTGTATAATCCAACTTATACAATTTCTAAATTTTTGGTTTTTATAAACAAATTTTCAAATTTCTATAATCTTGTTTTGATTATAATATTATCATCCAAACACTCCTACTATATAGAATAATTTTCAGAATTTTTTTTCTTTATAACGAAAATATAACTTGGGTAAAATTATTTCATTTACCCCATTTTAAACAATACCATGTCGAATTGCTCTATTCAAGTGTTTTAGAGATCCCTATCAATAACGTTAATTACTCGTATTGACCAAAATCCATAAGCCAATCAACAAAACAATCAACACAATATAAAACAGTTTTATATTCACTAACAAATATGCGCTCATATCTATTAATACTCTTAGACTCATTCTAGGGTGCTACTGACCCTATCTCTAATGTGAAATTCTCACCAGAGCCAAGGTTCTCGCTTAACCTTCAGCTCTGATACCAAGTGTAACGATTCGGGATTTTCGACCCCCAAAAATCGACATCAATACGTCCACTGTATAAAATGTCGAGCAGTCGAGTGCCGGAAATACCAGTTCATTAGGGTGAAGAAGGAAAAGGTAGAAGAAAGAACTGAACAATACATAATCTCACAATCGCAGGGAACAAAGTATAATATATAATAACAGATTTTAAATACAAGAACTGTACCGTTAATATACATACCACTATCAGAGTACAACAATCCAATACATCAAATTTGGACAGTTTAGTAACTAGTCCTTACACAATGGAATAATAATCAAGTACGGAAGTACGCCTTGCCACCCAGCTCATTTCCTGAGTTCCATAGCATTTTATCCTGAATCTGTAATACTTGGTCTGACCCGAGTATTATAATAAAATAACAGCCGAGTCAGTCTGGAAAACTAGCGTGGGAAAACACGCTCAATTTGAATTATTAACTTTTCAAAATCCTTTGAAAAACAAAGGTATCTCGTAAGACCACATCACAAATAAACACGACGGGTTTTTCCCTTACGACAACCAAAACACTTTATAGAAAATCCAGTGATATTATAATAGTGTCTAAATACAAATACTTATTCAAATAGCTGAAATTGTTACATTAATTAAATTCCAACATACTAGGCTCTATAACAAAACCGTAAGCTCGTATTAGAGAATGGATTCCATGCTATTATAACATTTAAAATTGACAACACACAATAATCCAACATTTTATATATATGAAAAAAATACTAATATATTTGAGGAATCCAGTTGGATCCCTCCAACCTGTTTTTCCTACATCCACAGATGTTAGACACCAATAAAAATACTAATCCCACTTCGAGGGGGATATCGCGGTATATGGGTCATCCACTATTATGCGGGGCGCATAGGGTCTCATCCGCTCTAATGTGCGGGAATATCACACCAAATACTAATATATATATACTACTATTTATAATATCATTCGCAGATAACAATTTCTAAATAAAATAAAGCAGCTAATATTTAATTTTAACTATTTAAAATTTAAATTCAGAAATTCCAAACGAGCGAGAATTTTCTCACCTTGATTTTTAAGTTGCCGATCATCCAGATAAATCCTATTACGTAAATTCTGCAGCTTTGAATCCTATACGACTGATTCCGTGCGATTCTACCTCGTATAAGCAAATTCGAATAATATAAAAATTACGATTACAATTTAAATTAGTCAACTAGTTAATTTAATTCAAACTAATTACTTATCGATGATGATTTTTTTTCCAATTACAGTAAATATCAAAAATAAATTGTTACGTTACTGTTAATTTTTTTTCTATTTCTTAACCAATATATATATATATATATATTAATTTTAATTAAAAATAAAATTATCCTATACCTTACTGCAATTCAACCACTCGACACACTGGACAAAAGCCTACCATCCTTACCAGCACTGAAATCACCAACTCCAAACCCAAACTCGCCAGTACAACCTCGCGACCCCCTCCCAGCTCGATTGCAACCACTTGTCGTACTCGAACGATCCAGGTCGACACTGCAGGCCATCGCCGAAGCTCACCTCCACTGCCACGTTCTCCTCGCACCTTCCTTCCAGTCGCCATCAAGAACGCGACACTCCCTTCGTTCGACTCCTCCTCCTCGTGATGCCATCTCCACCGTCGAACGCGACTTCACCTATCCCACTGCCGAACGAGGACGTTGAACCCCTACTATCAATCACCACTGTCGAGCATCTGGAACGATGAAGCCTTCGAAGTCGCCGCGAACGATCGCGATTTAGTTTTCGTGCTTTCCCATTTTTTTTAGGTTGTGAATTTTGCTCTTCCTCCTTTTTTTAATATTCGGGATGATTTCGATTTTGAACTAAGTGTAAGAACGATATCGGCTTTATAAAAAGAAGGAAGAGGGGTTGCGTGTATTAAACAATTTGATTTGAAATGATTTGAAGAGAAAAGAACGTGCTTTTGAAATGCTACAGTGATAGGTAGGATGGCTGAGAATAAGTTGTGTGGGCTGATGTGAATAATGATAATAATATATATAATTAAAATCCCAAATATCTTGATATCTTTATTCGAACCCCTAACGAGGTTTGCCACTAGGCATTTATAATGTTATACCCCTATTCTGAACGCAATGGAAAAGGTTTCGAGTCCTAATTCGATCGTATGGAGAAGATAGCCTTTTGGACCCAATAAATTTATAAAATTTTCGATATAAATTTCAGCGCGTTTCTATTCCGTACGATCAAACGGTAACCCCAAACACTACGAAATTTGAAATCCGATAAAAATACATTATTACAGATCCAATGGAACTGGTTTCGTTGAATTCCAAGAATGTGCCTCAAAGGGCTATTTTTAAATGTCAATTTAAACGATATATTTTTAAAACTGAACAAATCACTTTTAAATTCAATTTAAAAACTTTTATTATCTTCATTATTATCAATATAAATATTTTTTATATGCCTTTAAATTATTTTTATGGAGCTTAAAACTCCAGACATAATATTTTAACCAATATTCAATTATAAAATTCATTAATTAAATTATCCAATAAATCGCTATATTTTAAATTCTGGATTTATTTCATAAATAAAAACCAAATTTTCAGATTCAAAAATCAATCTGTAATTCAATTTAAATATTTAAAACCATTTAGATATCCTAAATCAAACGATGAAAAACCCAGGTCGTTACAATAATAGAAAAGAGACACTTGCAATTATATTTATAATATATAGATTATAGAAGAATGTAGAAGTGACAGTTGCAAGTAAAATTATAGCATAGGTAATAATTAAGCCGAAAGAACAGAAAGGGCTTATTTTAAGACTTAGATTAAGTTAATAAGCAAATAGAGAAAAATAACAGAAGAGGGTTATTTTAAAACTCACATTAAGTTAATAAGCAAACATAGAAACAGGGCCCATACCAACAGCATTCCCTTTCAGTCAGGAACTAATGGTCTCACAATAGTTAGGTGAGGCTAGGACAAGCTTATGCTGATTAGGGTAAATAAGTAGCCAACATAATTAGAAAAGTAAACTAAACGCAGAATAAAAGATTAGACGTAGGGTCTAATAAAATAGTAAGATGCGTTTAGAGCAGCCCAAAGGATGAAAAGCCTAACGAAGCAGTTCATCACAGATTTTCAGCACAAAAGAGCATGTCCAACTTAGTTAGTTTGGGCTAGAAGGAAGTACGAGACTTCAACGGGACGTGAGGGTACTCTAGGATGGCCCTCTAGGGTAGCCCTAACGAAGCTGCACCCCCGTAGGCAAGTATGTAGATGTTCCATCAAGAGAGTATGCCTTGACCTCTTTTTCATTGCAGGCCTAACGAAGCAGACCTTTGTAGGCAACCAAAAGGTTGATGAATGGAGTAGGATATTCGTATGACACCGTACTCTGCCTTGCGAGTAGGTTTTAGTGGGCAGGACCCAAAAGGATAGTCGCATGTAGAGATCAAGCCATCATCAACCAAGAGCGAGTTCGGGAAAGACTAGAGTTAAACCAACAGGCCAATGATTCTTTCACTATCGAGACATTGGATGAGGGGCACAACCAATTGGATGTTTAGATTGTTTGTAATAGGGCACAACCACTTAGCTCTCTAGAGTTCTTTCGATTAGTTGAGGGGTGGCTGTGTGGGGCCATAGCCACGATGAGAAAAGAGACTGACCAAGTAGAATATCTGTAGTGTAGGCCTAACGAAGTTGTCCTTTACAGATAAAGAAAATCCCTGACTGAGTTCCGTACAAGGTAGACCTTGTTAAGCGGGATTCAGGGAGTAGACATGATGATTACGTATAGTCCTCAAGGTACCACTGGGTGGTATGTTGTGGATGTCTGAGCATTAGTGTAGGCTAGTGCGGACGCAGTTTTACGTTTTCATAGTAGACGATGGAACATCTGTATTGTAGGCTGCACGAAGCTGCCCTTTATAGATATAGCCACAGAACGCTCTAGTAGCAAGACAATGGAGTCCTTTTCGAGGTGGATACGAAAGGTACTAAGGGTAGTACCTAGGACCGATGCGGTCATTTGGGCATATAGCTACATATATACATTAGTTATTAGGTTTTTATCTATTAGGGAGTATATGGGTATGATTCACGCACAGAGGCGAGAGTATTATAAACCCAAGGAACCTAATATAGCAGTAAATGGAAATAAAACGGTATATGTAGAATTAAGCTTAGAAGTGTATAATTTGTCCATTCACCAGAACTGTAGTTCTGACCCCCTCCTCATAACATCCTGCACGTTCGGTAGATGGCAGAGACTTTCCAGCTTTGAGACACTTGTTTAGAAAGTGTTATTATATTGGTGAATATTTACTTACTATTATATTTTAGTCAGTTCCGCTGTGAGATATTTTTTTGAGCTCTGATATATTTGTCTTTGCCTATTTGCTAGATACCAAATACCCAACTCAAACTTCAGTGGGCTTGGATTTTAGCACTTTTAAGAAAAATTCAGACCCACTGGAATTCGAGTAGTTTCATTTGGTATCAGAGCCTAGGTTTAGGATTCCTAGGTAGTTACACTACAAGAAAACCTACATTTAGTTGCATTTATCGGCAGGGTTTGTATGGTATATGCAACCAATATTATTTTACCCTCTCTTTTTACTTGTATTGTTTTATTTTAACACTGCAAAATTTTTCCGCCTCCTCCCGCCTAATACTAAAAAATTCTTACGTTTTCCCCAATGCCCTTCCCCCACTATCACGTTTCTAACCTAATTTCATAAAATTCCTCTCCCTCAATTCAATAAAATTCCTCTCGCCTTCTATCTCGTGCTACTTTATCTCCATCAATCTACACCTATCCAATTCGATTCATTCTTCCTTCAACCTACTACAGTTTGCTTCCTTGAGATTTGTTCAGAAGCCTGAATCGACAAATCAAGATAATTCACATCCGCTAAATACAACTGTATGACTTTTATCGTTGAGATTTTTTATTATTATCAGAGCATTTGTTCGATTTTAGTGCAACTGTAATGGAAATGATTGTATTTTATACTATGCCTGTTTCAGTCCTATCTTTAATGGCAATACTTGGTTAAACCCATCTGCTAAATTCAACTAATGTCAATCGTGCTAGTTTAGCTTTGGAAACCATGCTCATGATCATCACTAAAGTTTTCTAACTGATTTATCATAAATGACCCATACATACAAGCCTTTACCAAATAATTACCACTTAAAATCCATTCAAATTGTGCTTGTAATGTTTGATGTTAATATAGTTCAAAGGTTTTCATCAACTGAGAGATTTCAAACATTTATGAGTCAACGACTAATATATTTCTTATTCGTTGAAAAAGGAGTTCAAGAGAAACTTGTTTGTCTCAGTTCTGTAATATAGATATGATAAGTTGATTTCAAAAACATGTTGTTTTGTTTGCAGTGATGCTAAAATTTGAATATAATATGAGTATGATAAGTTAACATAATATGATAAGTTTTGTAATACAAATATTTTAATTGTTCTGTTTTGTAATACATATATGATTTCTAATATGAGTATAAAAATTTAAATAATGCCTTTACAAATTAAAAAAAAAAACTTTTACATGGCTTCATGTAAAAAATAAATATTCAGTCTATTTTCCAGTAGTTATGCCTTCATAGCCTCATCATACTATTTTGACCATACGTTCTATTTTTTATTTTGCAAAGCAAGTTCAAAAGTCATGCACGAATTATGGTGTTGTTGGGACTTTTATGTGAATCTTGAGAAGTCACTTGATATTTATCATAATTTTTCCTGGGGGTCTTCAAATAGCAAGACCAAATTCGTTAACTAATGATCTATTTGATGAAATTTCTGAACCAGGTCCGTTAACTAATATGTGACTTCTTAAGACGCTAATTTTGGTAAAGCAGCATAACAATATATTTATCAGAACTTGAACTTTATCATTAACATGAGAACAATATATATCTGGGACTAACTTGAGCTTTATGGTGGATATATATTTATTAGAAGCTTTATTAGAACCACATGATTGATGTCAACTGAGTTTAAAATACTGAATTTATACTCAACTGAGTTTATACTCTTTTTTTAAACTATTAAGTATATATGTAGTAAAAACTGAATTTAAATAACCATACAGTTCATTTTGTTTAACTGACACGACTGCAAATAAGATGATTCATTGACATGATCAGATACAATTTATATTAATGCAAAGTTCACCAATAAAAGTATTAAGATAATTGTGGAAACAACTTAATCTTTGGAAGCTCGATTTCTTTTCATACATCTACACATTTCAATAAGTTACAGAGGTTAAATACACCTCCATCGCACCTCTTTGCTTACCTCAGTCTTCGGTTCACAGCTTAGTGCTAATTTTTTCACTATTTTTGGTGGTGTTACTGTTGTAATTCTCATGTGGTGGTTGTAAGTTTAGTAGTTTACTATTTTGTAGTGGTTGTGTTTATTTAAGGAGCATGTAGTGCCTTTTTTCTCTTTCTTTTCTTTTCTTTGAATTTTTTATCTTGGTTGTGGTGGATATATTTGGTTTTTTATTTGCTATAATACTGGAATTGCTTGGTTTAATAAAAGGATGTTTGGTATTTTAGTTTGCATGCCTCTGTTACCGTGCTGTTAGATTCTTTTGTTCCACAAATTTGAAAACAGGTTAAGAAACAAAAATTGTAAGAGAAAACACTTGAAAACCCTATCTATTTCGCTAAAGGTTACCCTAAGTATCATTTAGTTTTTCTTCTTCTTAAATTTAGGATGCATTTTTTTTACACAGTGAACAAAAATATATGACCGTAATTGAACATATATAGTCACCCCTATTAGAACCAAAGTAGTTAGGGCACAAAGATGCAAAAAGGTGAAAGACTCGCACCTTGGGCTTTTTTACATGCGTTTTCTACAAGTCTAAGCATTTATGGTGGAAAAAAACTGCACTATGAAATACTACTAAAAACAATAAATCTAGTGTTGAATACCCTCTTATTTAACTATTTTATTGACTAAATTATAGTTCATTCAACTATTTTAAATATTTTATTAACTATAATTCTTATTTTAACCCTTTATAATTTATTCAGCCATTTAAATATGTTATTTAACTATTTTATTAGCTAAAATTATAATTCATTTAACTATTTATAAATATTTAAATATTTTATTAACTAAAATTATAATTTTAACTCTTTATAATTCATTCAACTAATTAAATATTTTATTAAATAATAATCAAATCATATTTTATAATTTATTTAACTATTTATATATTATATTTAACTACTTTATTTAGTAAAATTAAAATTTAACTATTTCATCAACTAGTAAGTCTAAAATTCAAAATTTAAATTTTAAACCATATTTATAATTTAGTTAACATAGCTATTTAAATTTTAAACTAAATTAATCAAATTAACTTTAAAGTTTAAACTAATTTGAATTAACTTTTTAAGTTTGAACCAACTAAAGTCAACTTTAAAATTTGAACTTGTTAAAATCAATTTTAAGGTTTAAACTAATTTAAATAACTATTAATTAAGTAGAAAAAATAAACAATTTAAGTAACTAAACTAATTTAAATAACTAAACTAATTGAAAATTAATATAAATAAGACGTTTTGTCTGTGAAAGTTCTTTTTGAATTTTAAATTATGAGACATGAAACAGTTTTTGTAGACCTGATTCATATTAAAACTATGTTGTTTATTGTATTCATAATGTCATTTTTATGGTGCCAAATAATGTTTACTGTGCTTTAATTTGTACATGTAAATATAAAATTGTATTCTTTTACTTTTTTGCATGCAAATGCATGCTAGTTCAATTGACTCATTATCAGACTTGATAAAGCCAGCAATATGAAGTTCAACTTGATGATTTGTTGGCTAGACGAGGGAGAAGAGTGGCATGTTGAGTTCAGTATGAAAGATTGAGTTCAGTATGATTTGTTTGTCTGTCTTAGTGAACCTTCTAACTAATAATAAATCTTTTATTTGTTAATTCCTTCTGCGTGTTCGCACTGTAACAAGTTAGGCTTTTAGGTGAATTTTTTTTACCCTCCTGGTATCATTTTTGGTAATTCAGCTTTTTTCTATCTTGTTGATTTTATTATATACTTGTTTAACATGGATAGACATCAATGAAGAATAGATATATTGGATGATTCAATATGATTTTAGTGAAGCTTTTTATGCACAGTTGCTTTCTTTACTGGCGTTTGGTAATTTATGTACAAGAAGCATGTTGTTTTTTATACCTTCCTGAAAACCATAAATTCTCAACAGCTTAGATAAATTAATTCAAATCTAATATTGTCCTAAATAATAAAGTTTATAGGCATAGCTGTTATACTTTCTATTTTTGATAGTCTGCTGGAAATGTCTCAAGTGGGGATTGAATTTGTCAAAAGTCAAAACATTATTTTTCGCCATGAAGGTGTATGACCTTGAAGATTATCCACCTTCATTTTTTTCCTATTTTCTCTTTTTGTGATTTCCTCATGGTTTTCTTTCAAAAAATGTAAACTATACTCTCTTGCAATCTCAATTGGTTATGAGTGTCTAATTTATTATATTGTCCATAAAAAACATTTAGACACATGATTTCTTTCTGTAGGTACATACGGAGCACTTGTGCTACATCTGGAGAAGGATTGTACGAGGGTCTAAATTGGCTCTGTAGTAACATTGCTAGCAATATATTATCTATGAACTGAAATAGTAAAGGTAATATACTTGGCTGTAGATTCCTATATAACTTGATCATTAGTAATATGACTGAGATTAGCATAAAAAGATTGATAGTGTAGACAATGATGCCATTTGTTATACATTATAGGACTCAACTCAATGGCCAATAATCGATCCTTTTCCCTCTTATGGCCGTGGAATAGAATTTATAGGTGGAAGACACCATAGTTTAACCAATGGATACAACTTAACCGACGTTATGATAATTTGTAATTACTAAATGGGTTTTCATTATTATTTGAACTACTAGAATTTCCAACATTCATTATTTTACTCTTTTTTTCTTATATAAATTTCAAGGGTTATTGAAACTATATATGGTCAAGGATTAGCTTGGTATGAATGGTACAATTCACATAGTTTGCATTATAGCCGTCCACATCTTGTAGTACTTGTAAGCTCGACCAAAATAGTAATTTCGAATCTCACATTGTTGAACGCACCTTCATGAAGCATTCATCCAGTGTACTTTAGGTATGTATTGGTTTTCAGTGTCATGTTCACTTTGTACTAATAAAATTATGTTTTGGATATTTATGGAGCATTCAATTGTGTTTTCTTTTCTTTTTTTGCCTGTGATGCAGTAAAGTAGAGATTTGCAACTTGACCATTTAAGCACCATCAGATTCTCCTTATACCAATGGGATTGTTCTGGGTTTGTTTCTTCCTTCTATTATTATTACCAAAACCATATATTGTACAGTTTGTTTCAATCACCTGAAATTTTCTTATGCTTCAGGCTTTAGCTATGCAATCTTTTTCAACCACAAGCTGATATTTTTTCCATTCCCGATTGTATATTTTCAACATGGATTATTTACCGTTAGCCTATTAAGTTCTAATTAAAATTAAAACTTTGAAACTAATTTTAGTAACAGTATATATAAAGTAATAAGGTGATGTATTCGAAGATTAAATCCGTCAAAGTCTGTATAATATGAAATTTTTATTTCAACAATGTATAATATTGAATTATAGAACACAAAACAAACACATAACTTGAAACTAATTTTTAGTCTGTATTCGAAGAGTTCCATTTTAAGGTTTTAGTAACCATGAGTGGTATCATAGGATCTCTAAGCTCCAAATGAGCCTCAACTTTTACAATCATGAACCAAATTTAAAGAATAAAAAAAGCGCTTTAACTTTCTTTTGGTGTAGGACCGTTTACACCAAAATTAAATATGTTTATAAAAATTAATTGTGTTATAAAAATTAACCAATTTATAATAATAACAACAACAAAAATAATAAATTAAGTTAGATATAAATTAACTAAGTTTATAATAATTATGATAATAATAACAAAATACAGTTTGATAAAATTAACTAAGTTTATAATAATAATAATAATAAATTAACTAAGTCAACTAAGTTTTACAATTAATAATAAGAATAATAACAATAACAAATTAACAACAACAACTAAGTTTATTAAAATTGATTAAGTTAACTAAGTTTTATAAAAATTAAATAAGTGTATAAATATCAACTAAGTTTACAATAATAATATATTAACTAAATTTGTGAAAAAAATTAAGTTTAAGATAATTTATAATGATTGACTAAGGTAATTAAGTTTAAGCTTGAGATAATTTATAAGCTTAAGTTGATTAAAATATAAGTTATGACATTTTATGTTTTAGCATTTGAGATAATTTATAAGTTTGAGTTAATATAAATAAAGTTATAAATAAGTTAACCGAGATTTATAAAAATTGAACTATTTTTTACAAAAATAAACCACATTTTTAAAAATTAACTAAGTTTTTAATTAAGTTTTATAAAAACTAAATAAATCTGTACAAGTTAATAAGTTTTATTATAATTTAACTAAGTTAACTAAGTTTGATAAAATATTTATTAAGTTTTATAAAAAGTATTTAAATTTACCAATAGTTTAACTAAGGATGTTTGACATGCCTTAATTATGTAAAACACTTTCATAATCATTTTTTGATTGTTAAACCTATATATAGGTAATTAGCTTTCTCGGTGCAAAATCATTTTTTCATGATCATTTTTTGATTGTCATGGGTTTGCTGGATCGAACCCTTTCGGGTATCTTGGCATTCTCTTCCTCTTCTTTGTTTTAGCTTTCTTAACTTCATCCAAAGCTTCTATCCTCTCTACATGTACATTTTTAGGTTTTCTCCATGAGTTATCTCTAAATTCTGTACATTGATCCCTTTCAAACCAGGCAATGCCTTCAGCTTCTTTTCATACATTTCAGCCTTCTTGAGATCTGTCTGTGCTGCAGTAGTTACTAGACCCACTTAAGTTTCAATGCTTCCTTCATCTTTGACAAGTTGTTCATAAAGTTGACATGCTTCTTGTTTAAAACCATGGTTTAGTTTGGACAATGCTGCTTCTTTCATGATTAAGCTGAGTTTGTTATCTTCTATCATCGAGTTTTTCCACCATTTGATAGCATAATCTAAAACTTGAGCAGCACCTGTTATGTCTCCTATACGTTCTTTTAGAGAGACTAGAGTGGCAATGATATAAGGCATGTGTTCGATATCGGTTACTTTGGACAGAGAATCTACTGCTATTTGATAATAAATTAATATCTCTAAAGTACAGTCTTATTTCATGCTAGCCAATTTTTTTTCTTAATTTATCAGCCTTGAATCCAAATACTGTCAGTTAAATGTAAGGAGAAATTCAATATTAAATGATGCGCATGATCATTTTAAGTACTTTAGTTTTTTTCTATTGATTTTGGCTATCAAACATTTAACATTCATGACCATGTTTATATGCTTTGCTTTCTGCTGCCAAAATGGGTTTAAGTAGGAAGTTGACATGTATTTGATGAATTTTTTGATAATTGATTCTGATAATTGATTAATTTAATTCATGGAAGGGTTCAAAAATTAAAGTTTATTTCTGTGACTATTTTGTGTGATAATGGAGTTAGTAAAATTTTGTTTTCCATATATAAATACTTAGTACAAAGGTGTTGTCTATCATAAGGAATATCATGTTGCACAGGCAAAAACTAAAATGGTGCCTATTTCTGAAAAGTTGCACATGATATAAGGGCGAGTTTGGCAAGGCAGTAACTCTACCAATGAGTTAAAATAAGTCTCTTCATTCTAACACCCCAATTTGTTAATGGAGTTAGTTGACCAGGTCCTTTCACATTTGTAATGCATCACTCAATGACACATTTAACATTGATATACTGATAGTAAGTTTAATTGCTAATAAGCTTTAAAAACTTTTGAAGTTTTACCCTTACTAAAGTTCTAAATTCATATATAGTACGTAAATGAAACACTCGGTCAGTATAAGATTTCATGGTTAACAAACACACTCTAAATCGATCAACATTCAGCACTCAAACTCATTCTGAACAAGCTCAACCTTATGTCTTGGTTTTGTTACTTTGTTTTAAATGATTTTTTTAATTTTTTTATATTCTTGTTTTTGTACTTCTGGATCTACTAAGATGTAAATGCTATGAACTTCTACAAGTAACTGGATAATGAGAAATTGCTCAAAATGTTAAGAATACTTATCCATGTGTTGGCATCTTCAGGTACATAGTATAATCTATGTAGCATCAACAAGTGGTTGCCTTTTGGGATTATCAATAAAGGTATTAGTATAATAACTAATTAAAGAAAGAGAACCCCAATTTTCATGAACATTACAAGAAAAAATTCTTCTGACTTACCTGTAAAACCACCTGGCTGTCAGTGCAGGCTACTTGTACATTGATAATTGTTGCTCAAGTGAAGATCTGTATTCATTTAAGTATTCTTATTTAAATTGCCCAAACTAGAGAATTGCAAATACTACAATATGGTTCATCTTCTTCTTAAACAGGCTAAGCTATTTTAGATCACTTGGACATATGAATTGGGATCACCTACTTTTGGATCACTTGCAATGAATTCTTTCAGAGAAAATAGCATGCGTTACCTATATCTTTTGTATACTAGTTTCACTGTGAATCTTTTTCTCTCGCCTCTTTCTATAGATTCAGCCTAATGCTTGCTTGTAATCTCTTTCCAGATTCTTGATTAAACTATATTTTTGCAGTCATTTGTTGCTTAGTTGATGGGCATGTGATTGCTCTCAGTTCAAAAGAATATGTCACTTGGAAGGTATCACTTTTTTTCATAGTCTTAGATTCTTCTTATTACACTTCATGTCTACTTGAGTAAGCATGAGTATCCAAATCCCTTAAAAAATAAGATAAAACACATGATTTTGCTACATGTAAGATGAAAATTATAAATGTGTAAAATACATTGTAATAGAATTACACTTTTCAAGTGTCATCTTTGATTAATTACAGCCACTCTTTATTTCAAGGGAAAATTTTATAATCAAGTTTTGGAAAAGAAAAAAAAAACATATTATAAGGGTAGGCATTACTGCAAAGCCTGCAAACTTGTGCACCTATACCTAAGAAGGCCAATTCTATTTGACAATTAAAATTTACTTAACATACTCCAACAAATTTACAAAACCTGTGTACATCAGATTCTACATAACTTACACCATATTTTTAACAATATTACTCCTACCTTCTATATTACTCCTAGCTTCTTCATCTTTCATCTTTCAAGTTTACAATACAAAAAAAATTACAGCACTAACTCAAATCAACTTGAATCATTTGAAACAACCTTAACTTTTGTAAAAAAATGGGATTATATTCTTAGAGAAATGGACATGGTACAACTGTTGAACCAGTTTGTTGTGTTTGAGATTCTGAATTCAAGTTACAATGATTTTTGTTTAATGCTGCAAGAGCTCTTAAAGTAAATGTTTTAGTCTTGTATATTTTACTTATTATATTTTATTTTTAATCTTGGTGTATTTTGTTATAGTAAGTGATATCACATTTATTAATATCAAACATAGCATTGAGGTTAAAGTCACCATTGTTATAATTATAGCCAATATTTTCTCTGCTTTTAGTTTATCAAAACCGAACTAAATTCGGTTGCATTATACTGGCGGCATTTCTATATTTCCGTATTCCCCTATTCTATCTTTTTGGTTATGTAATTGTTACCATGCAAAATCACCTATAACTATTGATCATGTTCAAGGATTCTATATAATCTGCCCTTAAAAAAAATCAAAATTAGCAAAATGTGAATTAAAGTGATAATTGGTACAAATTGCTAATTATATCGAGGGTATATATAGTTTATGGTTAAGAAAATGGTTTCAGGTAAATAAATTCAAAACTCAAAAGGGAAAGAGATGGGAAAATTTGAAGTTGCAAAGTTGCCTTTTTTACAGAACAACAAAATTTGCAGTTACATTATTTGTTAAAGTACCCTTTTAATTTGCAACAAAGGTCGACAGTTCTTCAACCAGTAACAGTAGTTACATAAGGGTATTGAGAAATGGTAGCCAGCATGAAGATTCGTTGATCATATTAAAACTGGGTAACTTAAACAATGCCAAATGAGCTAGGATTAATTAGTCAATTCGAAATCAATTAATTACATGCTGGTAAAATTAAAGAACTTGTCAATTATTGCCTATAATTACTTACACTTAAATTATACATCTAGCAACAAATTAAAAGTTAGGATTCAAAACATATATCTAATAATAATTCAAGTTAAAACCTTTGGTGGTAAAAGAAGCATACTTACATTCCTATTAGGTGGACTGAAATGGATGTTGCCCGTTCAATTTTTTATATAAAATGGTCGTCCGAATCCTTTAATTCATGACCAAGTAAACAACAGAAGTTACATAACTAATATCATGACATGAGCTATGAAATGTTGTTAACTTGATGGCTTGATTGTTTATGTGCTTGTTTGAATAATAATCAATTAATATTGTTTGAATGTAACTTGATAATTCATGGCAAGTTCTTATTGTTGATTATCAACCTTGTTTACAAGTAATTAGCTTTTCCGGAGTGAAGACCATCAACAACAATGGACATGACTTCAATTGTTATATGTATTATGATATTTGTTAGTACTGGTTGTGTAAGCTTGTTTGTGAATGCTTGTGGTATGTGAATTTGCTCATTTTGTCAAATAACTATTATCTAAATGGTTATGGATACTATACTTATGTGATTAACGTGTTCTCAATTATTTGAATATGATGATTATATGATTGATTGATTGTTGGTTTGAATATGGTAATTATACGATTATTGCTAATTTTAATATGACTGTTATATAACTGGTTGCTAGAAATAATATAATCCATTAACAGTATATAGTAGCATTTAAAATATGCTACAAAATAGTAAATACCTTTTAGTAGCGTTTGAAAAATGCATAGAAACAAATGTAAAATACCACCTGAATTTATAGTGGCATAAAATAAATGCAACAAAAAGTTTTAAGTTGCACAAAATAAACGCTGTAGAAAATCAAAGACTGATCGAAGTACAAACGCAACTAAAAATGCTAGTTCTGATAGGGTTTTGTAAACGCTGCAGAAAACCTTTAGTAGCGTTTAAAAAACGCGGTTATATGGAAACATTTTGCAGCGTATATTAAAACGCAACCAAAAAAATTATACTTTTAGTTGCGCGATTAGTAGTAGTGTTCTTTAAAACGCTACTAAAAATTTTGGTAGCGTTTTTTCAACGCTACTAAAGGTCTTTTCTGGTGTAGTGATAGTGAGTGAGCGTATTTGTATTTTTAAGAATATAAATATATATTATATATATATTATATATATATATACACCCCTAGACCCAAAGAGAAATCCATTCTTTTGAGAAAATCAACATAGGGAAAGAGTTTGGTAAACAGCTTTGTACATCGAAGTTCGGATGATAGAAATTCCTAAAGCTGAAGGCCCTAGAGTGGCAAAGATTTTAGATATACAATAGATTCGGCATAAAAAGGGGTAGCCTTGTGAAAACAATTGTCAATTTATAATTGTTTCAGAAAAGTGGATTTGGCGGTAATGCCTTGGAATAAATATAAGCATAAAAGGGGAAAAGGAATTAGGAAATAAAAAAACCCACTTTAAGTCTAGCCCCATACTAAGATTTTTGAAAAGAAAAGTTATGGTTTTAAAGTAATAAATAGAGAGTTTTGCAGTTTTAAAAATATATATTATTAATCCATAAACTAGTATTTTTGGGTTGTAGTAACGGTGTTTTACGCAACATTTGTTTTGACCTAAGTAAAAACGTGTTTTGAAGATAATTTCTAAGCATAAAGTAGTTTATAAGTACACTTATTATTTAGATAAGTATATAGAAATATTTTCTAGCCACGAAAATATTAAAACAAGTTTTGAAACAAAAGGTTTTTGGGGGGTTAGATGATAAAAGTGGTTGGAGAAAGGTTATAGATATAAATAAAGACTTGGTTGAAGTATAAAAGGCATCGAGACTCCACTTGGAGGGTGGAAAGCAGTCAGGAATCTTTAGCCAAAGTCGTAACAGCGACTCAGACGACCCGGGAATTGGTGGGATTGGATTGGGCTTAAATTAGTTAGGAAGAGGAAGGAAATGGGCAAGACAAACACCGCACATAGGTGAAATTTTTTTTTAACTAGGCCGACCCAGGTCGACCTAGAGAAAAGGCAGGTCGACCGCCTTTGCTCCTATTTTCGTGTATAAACGCGTACGAAGCCGAGACTTTGTTACTTCATCTCCTCCTCAAAATTAGCTCAGCCGAACCCATTTTTCACCATTTCCAACACCCCCAACACCTCAAAACTCTTCCAGTCAACTCGCGGTTAGTGTCAAATTGAAGCGCATCGCGAGATCTACCCATATCCATACTTCTTTCCCACGGATCTGAAGATTTTTTGCCATGCCTCCGAGACCATGTTTGGCTAACTTTTTTCCCCTTCTGACACGCCAAGAGATAGCCTAGTGCCAAGGAAATAGGAGGATAGTCCAGACCTACTCTGATACAGCTTCATATTAGTTTCTGCAAGGAAGGGCAGTGAGATTTTCGGATTTTCATGGTTCTCCTCTAGAGCAACTTTTCTTAGGTACTGGATTGCATCAGATCTTGAGTCATGAGACATTTGAGCGGAGAGCGTACCCCAGGTTAGTACGCCTTTTTAATGCTAATTTATGTACCGATATGGGATTTGATGAGATGGCCTTACAGGCGGAGGTCAAGGGAGTTGCAGTAGCATTTACCAAGACACAGTTTGCTACTATTTTACATATTAGAGGGCATGGTCTAGATATTGACCATATTGAGATGACGGACCATGACGTCTTACAGCAGATTTTTGTACACCCCCAGCATCCCGATTGGCGCGTAAGACAGTTGCGCCCACAGCTAGGTTGATTATACGCATTCTACAGTATAACCTTTTCCCCAAGATGGGGAGCTACGACCAGATTTATCCTGTGGTGAGATAGGCCACCTACGCCATATTTGGAGGCTTACAGGTGAACTGGGCTAAGGCGATCATGGCCCAGTATGTTATAGAAGCGAGGGGTCGCCGATCTTCTATTATCTCTAGTCATCTTTGGACTCGGTTTTTTAGTTGGGCTGGGGTAGAGATGGATAGAGAGGTTTATATTGATCAGACCCACCCCATGATAGATTCCTCCACCCTGAGGAGGATGGGTATAGAGTTAGCCCAGCTGCAGGCCCCACAGGAGGAGTAGGAGCCCGAGCCACAACCTTCGCCACACCATCAGGCGCCGCAGTATTTTCACTGGCAGAAGAGCTTTCCTTCACCACTGTTTGGAGGCGGTGTTGGACATACAGAGTCACAGTGACCCTCTTGGCCACTCGAGCCCGTGATGCATAGTACTTGGGGGCAGGGATCTTGGGGGAAGGGAGTGGGACCCTCTCAACCCCCTCCGTTGATGGGTTACGACGAGCAGATGAGGATCGTTGCCAAGAGGCAAGAGCAGCTAGCCAGAGAGCATGCAGAGCTTCTACGAGGACATCAGGAGATAGTTCGGACATAGCACGAGATTGTAGCGAGCACCAGACGGTAGGAGGAGCGCCTCAGTTGTTTAGATTCATTGATTAGGACCTTCTTATGTCAGGGCGGACATGGTCCTAGGCCTCCTAACCCTAGTTGATAGCCGTGTTTAGCCTACTATTGTTACCTATCTAGCATCGCTTTGTAGTAGGACTTGTTTTCTCTTTTAGTTATAAGATTGTACCCTTATGTAAGCATTTAGTTTCCTATTAAATCAGTAATGATGCTTCTTTCTTTGTATTTTTGTGATGTTCACAAATAGGGAATAAGGATATAAGATATTAATATAATATATATATATATATATATAATTGAAAGGGAAATAACAAGTTTAAAGAAAACGACAGGGAAAAATTTAAAAAGAAAAATTTTCTTATGTAAACTGTGCTTGGGAAAGCAAATAGGGATTTTTATAGAATAGTGGCATAAGTTCCAAGTACGGAGAAAGAGGTGCGCAAAAGAAAAACGGTAAATGTAAGGTTTTCCATTTTCTACTTTCTTTCTGACATAAGAAATCTAGTTCGGAAAATTAGATTTTTCTGAAATTCGAATATTAAAAGTTGTGTGGTGGGATTTGGATGTAAAATTCATTGAACTACGCCCCTATTCAGTAGGAGTGTGAGAAAATTGGATGAAAAACGTATTTGAGTTTTCAAAAGATTGCATTCATATAGAAATTGCAAGTATATTTAGGGTGTGTGCATCATGTTTTAAATTAAATT
Source organism: Allium fistulosum (assembly GCA_030737815.1). Taxonomy (NCBI): domain Eukaryota; kingdom Viridiplantae; phylum Streptophyta; class Magnoliopsida; order Asparagales; family Amaryllidaceae; genus Allium; species Allium fistulosum. The sequence goes on from CM060906.1 coordinate 1,046,044,600, forward strand.
TTTAAAGAAGAAAAGCATTCATATAGGAGGTACTGTTTAGAAATTCACGTATATGCATATATTTTATGTTGAATGACACTTTGCACAAAGACAGGGATGGTTGAAAAAATTGGATGTACACAAATTGGATGTGATTGATGCAAGGAATTACATAATTTTACCCTTGTCAAATTTCGGGGATGAAATTCCCTAAAGGGTGGGAGAATGTAAGACCCCGCATTTTTAGATAATTAAATAATCAAATAACGATGAACAGTGAAAATAAACATTTTGGAATTGTCAGAATATGACCTTGAAACTTATACCATTGTGTTTCTGGCAATTTTCTGATCAATTTCCATATATAACTTTTCGAAATCCGAGTTAATATGAAGTAATTATGAGAGAAACAGAAATTAGAAGAATAGAAGAAATAGAAGAAAAAATATATAAAGGAGTGGACCCCACGGGTCGACCCGCAAGGCATCAGGTTGACCCTAAGGTCGACCCATAGAAGACACAGGTCCACCTAGTGGTCGACCCGCATTTGTCCCTGGACGTTAATTCTTCCAGGGACGTGCCGGACTCCATTTTAATTGATTTTGGTGCAATCTCAAACATTGGTTGTTAAATCCAATGATCCGCAGCAAGCCTGTGATGCGTTTGCACCAGATTCAATCCAAAAATCTGGCGGTCTGAGATCCCAAAACTCCTCTATAAATAGAACCCTAGGCCTAGCTATTTTCTCACAATCAGATTTTCTCCCAATTGGGTTCATTGCCTAAGGCTGAACCCTAAATAGAAAATATTTCTTTGGGTTCATTGCCTGAGGCTGGACCCTAAATAGAAAATATTTCTAGGGAGAAGATCTTCTTAATAAAAATATTAGACACCTTAGAAGGGGATCTAGGAAGACCATGGAGCAAAGCTAAGGATGATAGGTGAGTGGATTTAAATTATATATCTTTTATGTTTATGATATATTATCATTAGATTCCCATTAATTATTTAATTCAACATTCATTTCAATAATTAGTTCTGTTATTTAGTTATGCTGAGACTGTGAATTTATTTGAGAACTTATATTTAATTATTATTTATATGGAGAAGAAAGAAATAAATCTAATTAAATATGAATAATATTAGGCTTAACAGTTATAGAGAAAGGCTTAAGCATAAAAGCAAGAAATTTATAGTAAATTATGCTTAAACGGGAGAAATAAATTAAAAGGGGAAAATCCAATAACTTGAATTAGAAGTTAGTGATAGATTAATTGGTTGGTTTAGAGAAGAGAATACATTTCCATAGTTTAATATTTAAAAGATAATGATAAACGTAATTGCAAGAATAAAAGAAAGAAAAAGGGAATTAATGTAAAATAGAGACACTACTGTATTTTGCACTACTTAAAAAGTAAAGAAATAATAAGAGAAATATCTTGCAATTACGGATTATTATTTATAGCATTATTTAGTATTAAAGTATGGAAATAGATTTTTAGCACAGTTTTTGTAACCAACCAAATAGAATAAAACTACTTCCTAGAATAAAAGAAAATAAAGTAAAGAGTTAAAGGAATTAAAGAAGAAATCAAGTTAATTATTAGACAAGAATAGAAACAATAAACAGAAATGTACCTAGATTTGCATTTACTGCGCAGATAGTAGAATAAAAGCAAAGCAATTATTATGATAAGTAAATTTGTGACAGTCGGACGTAGTCCCAAGCCAAGATTGTCGTATAATAGAAGAGAAATAAAAGAGAATTCAATATCATAATAAAAGAAGACAGACTAGAATAGAAAAGAGACACTTGCAATTATATTTATAATATATAGATTATAAAAGAATATAGAAGCGACAATTGCAAGTAAAATTATAACATAGGTTATAATTAAGCAAAAAGAACAAAAAGGGCTTATTTTAAGACTTAGATTAGGTTAATAAGCAAATAGAGCAGAAATAACAGAAGAGGCTTATTTTAAAACTCACACTAAGTTAATAAGCAAACATAGAAACAGGGCCCATACTAACAGCATTCCCTTTCAGTCAGGAACTTATGGTCTCACAACAGTTAGGTGAGGCTGGGACAAGCTTATGCTGATTAGGGTAAATAAGTAGCTAACAGAATTAGAAAAGTAAACGTAGAATAAAAGATTAGACGTAGGGTCTAATAAAACACTAAGATGCGTTTAGAGCAGCCCAAAGGATGAAAAGCCTAACGAAGCAGTTCATCACAGATTTTCAGCACGGAAAGAGCACATCCAACTTAGTTAGTTTGGGCTAGAAGGAAGTATGAGACTTCAATGGGACATGAGGGTACTCTAGGATGGCCCTCTGGGGTAGGCCTAACGAAGCTGCACCCCCGGAGGCAGGTCTGTAGGTGTTCCATCAAGAGAGTATGCCTTGACTGCTTTTGCATTGCAGGCCTAATGAAGCGGACCTTTGTATGCAGTAAAAAGGTTGATGAATGGAGTAAAATATTCATATGACACCGTACTCTGACTTGCGAGTAGGTTTTAGTGGGCAGGACCAATGGGCAGGACCCAAAAGGATAGTCGCATGCGGAGATCAAGCCATCATCAACCAAGAGCGAGTTCGGGAAAGACTAGAGTTAAACCAACAGGCCAATGATTCTTTCACTATCAAGACAATGGATGAGGGGCGCAGCCAATTGGATGTTTAGATTGTTTGTAGTAGGGCACAACCACTTATCTCTTTAGAGGTCTTTCGATTAGTTGAGGGGTCGCTGCGTAGGGCCATAGCCACGATGAGAAAAGAGACAGACCAAGTAGAATATCTGTATTGTAGGCCTAACAAAGTTGTCCTTTACAGATAAAGAAAATCCCCAACTGAGTTCCGTGAAAGGTAGACCTTGTTAAGCGAGATTCAGGGAGTAGACAGGACGATTACATATAGTCCTCAAGGTACCACTAGGTGGTACGTTGTGGATGTCTGAGCATTAGTGTAGGCTATTGCGGATGCAGTTTTACGTTTTTATAGTAGACGACGAAACATCTGTATTGTAGGCCTCACGAAGCTGTCCTTTATAGATGTAGCCACAGAACGCTCTAGTAGAAAGACGATGGAGTCCTTTTCGAGGAGGATACAGAAGGTACTAAGGGTAATACCTAGGACCGATGCGGTCATTTGGGCATATAGCTACATATATATTAGTTATTAGGTTTTAATCTACTAGGGAGTAGATGGGTACGATTCACGCATAGAGGAGAGAGTATTATAAACCCAAGGAACCTAATATAGTAGTAAATGGAAATAAATCGGTATATGTAGAATTAAGCTTAGAAGTGTATAATTTGTCCATTCACCAGAACTTTAGTTCTGACCCTCTCCCATAACATACTACAGGTTAGGTAGATGGCAGAGACTTTCCTGCTTTGAGACACTTGTTTAGAAAGTGATATTATATTGGTGAGTATTTACTTACTATTATATTTTAGACACTTCCGCTGTGAGATATTTATTTGAGCTCCGATATATTTGTCTTTGCCTATTTCCAGTATACCAAATACCCAACTCAAACTTCAGTGGGCTTGGATTTTAGCACTTTTGCGAAAAATCCAGACCCACTGGAATTCGGGTAGTTACACTAAATGTGTGTGTGTATTGTATATATGTGATATGTATGTATATGTGAGTATTTGATACGTAAACATGCACATAAATATGCGTTAGTGTCATTTACAATGTTGCAATGACTTGAAACGACTTTCGTTTGTTAAACCGTTGAAAATCGAGAAGCCGGTTCCCGGTCACATTTTCATTTATTAACTAAATTACATATAAATGTAAAAAAATTGAAAACTCATCTCTTATCATTATTAATTAATTAAAATGATTACATTTGATATATAAAATCATATAAATCAATATTAACAATTATTTACAAAATTGCTATTATATCAATAAAGCGATATCAATTTTCTTATATTTTTCAATTCAACATATATCTTCATAAAACTATTATAAATGATTTACTATCACTATATAATTAGCTAAAATGACTTATTATCATTTTAAAATAATTATTAGAATAATTAAAATAATTATTAAACCATTAAATCTTAATTTAAAATCATAAATCAATTATTAAATATAATGGTATCACTGATGACGTCATAAATACATTTAATTTCCAAAAATAAAACAAATAATTTTATTTCATATTCTTGTTTAATTATAAGTGTATGTATCCAGCTCCGTGCGTGAGGTTTTATGATTATAGAGTTGTTTATCAATAAAACAGTTTTAGGTCATTTTATCGATATTTTTCCAAAGTATATATTTTTGTAAATACTTATTATCTTTATTATTTATTGTTCAAAACATCATAATCTATGTTAAAAAATCTTATATTTGAATATTTGAAAAATAAATATAATTTATCAGATTGATAAATTTGTGAGCCGTTACAGGGTTGTTGCCCATAGCCCCTTGTGTCGCTTAGGCCAGTAGTCTGTTACCATTAGGGGCAAAGCAAGGTCATGACCGGGGATACGCATAGACGAGCCACTGGTGGATGAGATTATGATGTCCACTGAGGTAACTGAAGACTATACAAATAGACGGTACTCTACGGTTGGCGAGTAGTCATGGGTTCTTGGGGCATGCTGTGTGCTATCAGTCTCCCTTTCTAGTTCAGAGTTGTGAGTGTGTAGTGGATTGGCATATATATCTCTTTCCTATAATGAGTTGACTGGACTAGAAACTGGTTGAGTCTAAAGTGTAGTCAGTCCCCGTATATCCATACTCTTTGATGATTTGGTATTTTTGAGATAGCCTTAATTTATTATTGGTACTTTGGTTTGTGGATGATTTATATTTATGGTTTGTAAGATGTTGGATATGGTTTGGATGATTTGATAGGCTATCTCACATTTTATATAAATTGATTTTGATGATGATTTCTAAATATGGATAATTCACCCATTTGACATTGATTTCGTGATTTTGAGTGACATTCTTAATATGGGTGATGACACTTTATTATGTGAATTGTAGCGGTTGTTACCTTGAGATATTTGAACTTGTTAATGTCAGTGTTATTATTATTATTAAACATTTCATTGATTTTACATATTTCATATCAAACATTATCACAGACATAGTCTGACCCATGTATTAATTATAATACTCAAGTCGGTCCGTGTACATCCACTACTACAAAACAGGTCATTTGCATCGGTTGTTTACCCCCCTTTTGCATCAGTTCAACAACCGATGCATATGCAACCGATGCAACAGGCTTAACACTTTTGCATCAGTTCTGAAACCGATGCAAAAAGGTCCTTTTTGCATCGGTTGTTACTAACAACTGATGCAAAATATCATGGTTGGTTGCTTGAACACTGCCCCCATGTTGCATCGGTTGTAATGAAAACCGATGCAACAAAGGAACTTGTTGCATCGGTTGTTGTTGAAAACCGATGCAAGCTAATCCCTCTATTGCATCAGTTTTTTATAACAACCGATGCAAACTAATCCCTCAGAAACCATTATTACAGTACTCAAATAGACTATATAGTATATATCTATATTTATTCCATTTGCATCACATTTACATTTTATATATTGGTTTTACAAGTTTCTTTGTTTTCTTTTCTTTACATTAAAAAAAATACTACTTCAATTCATTCACTTCAGCATCATTCACTGTCATCCACCATATCAAACCACTTCATTACAGTCACCATTCATTTGCAATCGCAACCTTGATCAACACTGCTTACTACTTCAAATTGCCTTCACCACTTCAAATTGCTACAATCGCAACCTTGATCAACACTGCTCACAATCTGCTACAGCACTTCCACACTTCAATTCCTTCAACAACAATCACTATATCACAAACCCTCACAACTTTCACTGCCTCCCTGTCAACCTCCTCCACCATCTCCAACTAAACTCAATAGTCCAATACCATCCACCAGAAATTGCCATCTACCATCAATCCAACATACATTCAACCAGCTGCTCCTTCACATCACTACATATCACCACTACTTACACACATACTCCTTCCACTACCTATCATCATTCAAAAACTTCTCCTCTCTCAACCAATTTCAGTCAAATACCTTCACCACTCAAGCATCATTGTAGGAATAAAACTGCAGCACACTGTTCTTGCCTCATACCTGAACAACATCACTTACTCCATTACCATCATTCCATCACAGCAACTCCTCCACTTCCCGAATTCAACCACCATTCTCTACTACTGACCACACTGACTTTCTTTCTTCATACAACCCCACCATTTCGCCTTCATTCACTGACACACTTAACAACAGACCATCCACAACTTACACTGCAGTAACCCAAACAAACAGCAGCAACCAACATCACCTCACCAAAACATCACAGTGCATGTGTAATAAATATCATTCAAATTTGTAAAAGATGAAGTTTTACCTGAAATTCCAATATCATATCCGAAAATGAGTCCTCCTGTTGCAGCAACAATAGAAGCCAAGACAACATAAAAGGTTATATAGACTATTTAAAACATGAAGCAGCTTTTATTGCTATATGAAACAAGTAGCAGCTTTTATTTGCATTACATTTGCATTCTTTTGTTTAATCTTTGCAGAATTTAGAAGAAATTTTTTCTCAAAAAATGATCAACATAAAGGCATAGTCAAAAGACCTACTTACAAGTTAATCGAATTTGGAATTGGTTATCAACTGAAACAACTCCTGCCATTATATATAAACACTAGTATGAAGCCCGTGCCGATGGCACGGGTTCAAACATAATAACGTATTTATTTAATATTTTGGCAGATCTTCAAGCATAATAAAACGAAAGTATATTCCTTTGCTTGCAGAGTAGAAGATAATGATGAACTGAGATTTAATATTTCTTTATAACAGAAGCATGTTTATTTTACTTACTATATGTTGTAGGTTCAGCCATTTATAGTGGTGCTTGAATGCTTCAGTTGAGATCTCCATTCTTACATAATCATCCTTTGACCTTTGGCATTGATCGATTATTCTGAAGTCCCTTTAATTTCGAAAGCAAAACTAAGCAATCATTTCTATATGACATGTCCTGATTGTGGGCATTTTGCAAGTTCTTAACATAAACAGCTTCCCTGTTAGATATTAGTAAAGCATAATAGCTTTATAAAAAGAAAGCAAGAAAGCAAAACAGAGGTAGAAATGAAAAAAAAACTATCCATTTAATCGAGAGAGAAAAACCTTTTAGGCATACTTATATTTAATGTAAAAAAATATTATTTCAAAATAGTTTCCTTAACAGAAAGTATCAAACCTATCTGCCAAAGAGAATCTATCAAGCGAAATAAATAGAATATTCTGTATATTTCAAAAGTGCACTGATTGTAATATCCAAAGAATATAAATGAAAAATATATATGATCAACTTCCAGATTTAAAAAAGATAAAAATTATTACGTACCTTCTGATTAGCAACACTACCAAGTGCAGGTATACCCAAATGAATAATGTATTCACCATCCACAACTCCAACAGATTTTGTTCGATCGCCCTAATTACAAAGAATACTATACCTTATCCTTATTATCAATATTTTATAGAGGGAAATTTCCTTTTCACAATCATTATTTGCTTACCTGAGCACAATAACCAAGCATCTTATCTAGACCCCATGCAAGTATTAAGTCATTCTGGAGAACAAAACAATAATATAAATGAATAGAGAAATTACTTAGGTAGTAAATATGCAACCAAATAAACCTGAATCATATGTCATACACAACGCCATGCTGCTTTAGAGAACACGGGAGCCATCATTTCCACCCATCTACAAATATATCAATTTATTTATTTTTTGTTTATTGGAAGCTGAATACTGATAGTATAACGCACAAAAAAATCTAACAAATGTCTGAACATGCAGTTTCATTTGGGATTAAATTGTTTTATTCCCCTACAGCATACATAGGGAAAATAGTTACCCTGTACATGGAGGAGCGGAACTATTCTTGTAACAGTTAATAAGTGTACTTAGTTTATAATTTGAATGACCTATTTGCAGCAATAAACGGCATGCAGTAATCATAAATTATTTAATATTTTTTTGAGTCATACTTTATTCAAGTATAGAACTCATTTCTGATGTATAGATAGCCAAAGACCTTCAGAACTCATGTTTAGAATGCCTTACGACTTACCACTTAAACTAGTGAATCTTGAAGTAATCATATATTGTTTATTTATATTTTTTTCATATTGTTTCAGCATTGTATTGCTCTTCATGAGTAATAAAGCAAGATTTTAACTTGCTTACTGCTCAGCCATTTATTCAAGTACACTTTTGAATTTGAATTAATATGTTGCAGAATTTTCATTCAATTCTAAAAAATATGTTTTATGCTTGAATTCAACAATATTTGAATTAATTTAAGTCTATCACTAAACCGGAGTTAATTGACTCAATAGGTTTCAAATGATATTCAGACTTAATTTCAAGTTTATGCGACTGTCAATTGTTTTAAATTACCAAATAGACTAAATGAGTCGATTGTTTTGAACCTCTATTTTCCTGTACATTCATCATGTGTGATGTATCCAAATGTGTGTTAAAAATGCACCTGTATAATCCTTGCATCTGGCTATATAATAGATGTCACACGAAGGCAGTAAGGGCATAGATGTCAGCCACCAAACAACATCACTCTTTTTATGTGAAACTAGATCACTTACTGCAAGATGTTTAATTCATGTATTGTTTGTGAATGATGGGCATATTTGCATGATGGGAAAATATAATGTTTGTTTGTGAATGGTGGACATATTTGCTGAAAGACGTTAGAATGAGATACTTGCTTACTGAGGACATGTTAGAATAAAGTGGATTCTTACTGCTATGTTTTATTTTTCCAAAAGCTGAGAACAATAGTTACAAAATCTAACTTCTCCTGTTTTGTTCTAACAGGCCACTTACCACTTACAAATGCTACTGCTTGTGATAAGGATATGAAGGCCTCAGCATATGATTTTTAGTAGTGCAGTTTTATGTTTTTTGGTGTATCATTTTGATTACTTTGCAATGTCAGGTGTTCTGTGTATTAGAGGCTACTTATTTTAAAATATAGTGTGTTTGCAAAATGAATGTGTTTTGGTCTGGCCCATTGAATGTTGTATTAAATTAGATAATACAAACCAAAATGTTTCAAATTTTTATACAAACATTTAAATTGCCACTTGATCTGTTGCTAATAGGATAATTCAATAAAGACGGAGATCAACATATCCATACAGCAGACAATTTCTAAAACAGAGTTACGAATGGAAGAAACAGCCAAGTATGGTAATTGATAAGTAATAAATTAAGTACCTTTTCACTTTTCAGCAAACAAGCAGCCAAGCATGAAGTAGCAAAAGTAACAACCGAAGATGGAAGAAGAACAGAAGAGATTTTAGAAATGCAGCTGCAAACCCAAATTTTATTGAGATTTTAGAAATGCAGCGTCAACTTCTTCTAAATACTGCAAAAATAGAGTTTCAAAATTTGATATGGAGCAATCCACTTCAAGTAATAGGTTACTATATGATTACAGGTTTGATAAATTCAAAAACTGCACCATGTGCATGATATAAACATAAAGTTTTATTTTACTCTGGGAAGATTCAAAAACCCAAGTTTTAAAAGATACAAATTAAAAGGACAAGTGGTGAGAGTTTGAACCATTTGGGATCCATCATAATGAAAATCATCGTTTGTTAGATAAGCTTTCTACGAATAAATTTTTGAATTTTGAAGTGGTAGAAACGTATTGAAAAATTAAGAAGAAAGGAGAAGCAAAAAGCTTACTTTCAAAACAACTTTTAATTCCCATAAAACGAATTGATTTGTTAACGGAAAACGCTTACATTTTTCATTGCGGAAAAGGATCACAGTAACAGTGAACTTTTAAAGCAGCAAACATAAAAACAAGGCAACAGAGACAAAGTTATTTGGTTTTCTTGTCAGCGGATTTGATCAAGAATAAAATTACCCCAGACAAATAAGAACATACAATACCTTTTAGTGTATTACCAACTGCATTTCTAAAATCTCTTTTGACCCCTTCTACAAACATCGCCTCTGCAAATACCACCTCCTTTCAACCACTGCAATTCGCCCCTCTTCAAATCGTGCAACCCAAATTAAAAAGTAATACAATTCGAGTAACGTAATAAAAGGAAGATTTGGTACCTTGATAATGAGAAGCCGTGGCCAAATCTAATCCGCGAAATCACGTTTGAAATTAACGGTGAAAATCAATTTTAGGGTTTTTTTGTTTTGAAGAAACGAATGGGAAAATAAGAAATTGGGATGGTAGGGATAATGGGTGCGTAAGGAAAGGGGTTTCATGTGACCTGCACGACCTAAATAATTTGAAATTCCATTGCCTTTGCTAATGAACCCATGCAAATTAACGTAGTTGCATCGGTTGATTTTAAAACCGATGCGACTAAAACTATTTGCATCGACGTATTTGCATCGGTTGTTGGTGACAACTGATGCAAATTTAATTTTTCATTACCTATTGCTTTCCACGTACCAATTGCATCGGTTATTAAGACAGAACTGATGCAAATAGTTCTATTTGCATCAGTTTTTACTTCAACCGATTCAAATGAGGCGATGCAAATGGCCTGTTTTGTAGTAGTGATCTATAATGAGTTTTATATGATTTGAGATGTGTACCAATGTCAGTCCAAGGGGATATGCACGTGTGTACCCCGTAACATCTTATTCTCCATATTATCCGACAGTATTGCTATTTAATACTCTTGGGTAGTATTGGTATAAAGGCGGGGGTGTCACGCTAGGTATAAAGATCTATAAAGATATATCTAAGAGGTTGTTGGGATTGTCCCAATCCTTGTATATAGATACCACATCGAAAAGGTTTACTATGGAAAATTCCAAGCGTGGAAATGTTCCAACGCAATCTAGAATCGTCCTTTCTAAAAGGTACGCTCCTCATACTGATGAGGAGAAAGAGTGCATGAAAAGAATTCCCTATGCTTCGACTATAGGATACATAATGTACGCTATGCTATGTATTAGACCGGATGTGGCATACGCATTAGGTGCCTGAGTCGATACTAGTCTAATTCTGGAGAAAAGCATTGATCGGCAGTAAAATGTATACTAAAGTATTTAAGAAATACTTAAGACTTATTCCTCGTTTATGGGAATGGAGACCTCCTTATGAGGGGGTATACAGATTCAAGCTTTCAGAGTGACATCAATGATAGTAAATCAGTGTTTAGTTATGTCTTTATGCTTAACGATAGAGCCATCATTTGGAAAAGTTCTAAAGAAGAGATAGTAGCTGATTCGACGATAGAGGTCGAGTACATTACCCTCAATGAAGCAACAAAAGAGGCAGTATGGATGCGTAAATTTTTGAGTGAGCTCGCAGTGATTCGTGATATAGAGAATCATATGGCATTGTTCTGTGATAACAATGCAGTGATTCAAATTGCAAAGGAACCCGGAGTGCAGAAAAGTCACAACATATACTTTGAAAGTTCCACCTCATTAGAGGATTCGTCGAGAAGAAAGAGGTTGCGATACAATGGGTAGATACCAAGGACAACATAACAGATCCATTCACTAAGGAACTGGGTTCGACAGCTCTCGAGAAGTTGACTGAAGGGATGAGATTGAGATTCCATAATAAGCCCCGAATGCAAGTGGGAGATTGATAGATTTAGGAATATACCTTATGGGAAATTCTATAATTTATTATAAATCAATTAACTCTGTAATCAATTCTCATTCGTAATAAAGGTGTTTTCCTTCTATTATATATTTCTATAATATATTATAAATAATTTAATTAAAATATATTTGATAAAAAATCCATAAATGGTGTGCTTGTGATAGTAATTATAAATAACTATAATCATGAGTATTGTATCAAAATTTATAATAAGAACATCATTTTAAATATTCCTATTCAAGATGCATCGAGATTGGATATTGATGCATTCGTTGAGACTAGAGTACGTTATGCTCTCCAAATGTTGGGCAGTGTATTTCTCATGACTGCTGAGGGAACCAAGGGATTACGTACTAATAGTTACTGGATAACTATGGAATGACTCACTAGAATTTTTTGTATTGGTTAATATAACTAAAGTCAAATAGAAAATATCGATGTGACTAATTTACACAATTCCCTTGACTTGAGAATACCATAGATCTACAATATGAAAGCTTTGCTTTGCTTATGGCCAAATCATGGAACGCATTCATCGAGTGACTATAGTTAGGTTGAGTAGAAGTATTGGAAGTGAAACACCATTCGAGAGAGGATTTGTCTTCTCAATTATATGGAGTTAGTATCAGGTCAACTAAAGTCAACTTAAAGTCAAACTCTCTGGCCAGAGTAGATCATTTAATAATAATTGTTATTATTGAACCAAATACTTTTTGTTTGAGCTATAGAGTTGAATATGAACGGTATTGGAAATTTTGACCATTACCAAATTTCATAAGTTCAAACCGATATAGTTTTGACGAAAAGAATTGGTGTACATAATCGTCACTACCGGGTAACACTTAACAAAGTAAAATTAGATTTTACAAAAACCAAGTAAGTAATAAATTTGGCCAAAATGTCACACCAACCTGCTAAGTGGCGTATTAACATTAATATTTGAATTGTTTGATATTAATCGCTGACAAAATTTATACCTAAGAGTCACACAACCGAAACATTGAATACTCTTTGACCACATGATTTAATTAATTTATAATTGTTATAAGTTAATTAATATTTATGAAATATTAATAATAAAGTTTTTATTTGATATGTTGAACAATATTAAAAATTATGTTTATAATAGTTATAAATATATTGATCAATATATGATATCGATATGCATTTAACTTGGATTTAGATGAAATAAATATTGTTTGGGCTTGAAGTGGGTTTGAAGCTGCTTGAGGCATGAAATTTGTGACCACAATTTGATCATGGTATGGCCAGCTATATGACGGCATTGGGGCATGGTTTTGATGTTGAGAACGAGTATGAGAAAAATAAGGATGTGTGTCCTACATTTTCTTTCTAATATCTCCTTTATATAAGGATCATAACCCTCATTCTAAAATTAGTTTCAAAGTCTCTATTAGTCCCATTGTTGGCCGAAAATTATAGACCATCCTCCTATATAATTTTCCAGCTTAAATCAAATAAAATCAAAGTCATACGATAGTCGGGGTTAATATCTCAGATATTGATTTTGATAACAACAATCATATTAATATAGATACTAATGTTTTGCCAAGTTATATAACATATATTGTAGAATATTACACGGGTACATAATGATTAAACTTGAAGACTGATCAGTATAAAGATTAAAAATCAAGAGTCAGAGATAATCAAGACTGATGAGTTTAAAGGCAGATTTGAAGAGCTTAAGGCTTTAGTATGAGTCGTTAAAATAAATTGTTAAAGTCCGTGATAACATATTCTGATGTTTATAACAAAATTCTGTTCTTTGACATTTTATCAAAATAAATTATTTAATTCAAAATATATTTTTACAAATATTTCATAAATTTTTTTATGTGTTCAAAGAACTTAAAAACTATGTTTAAATTATTTTACGAAATATAGAAGTTTGAAAACATTTAAAAGAATTATTTTTTTTCAAAGTTAATATAGATATGTCGACATAAGCCTCCTATGTTTTTCGACATATAGACTGTTGGAGAGTGTCTTTTAGATTTTGAAAAGTTGTGATTTTTAACCGCATCTCTTTGTGAATAGACACACCAATTCATACACTATATAAAGGGAACTGGAAAATGAATTTTATTAACTAGTTTCTCTACATTTTTCTTACTCCAACTTATCGCCATATATTTCACAAAATCGACTTTCTATACTCTTCGAATTCATTTAAATTCAATTTCTACTTTACTACATTCATTCTCTACAATCTACTTACTGATTTGGAAGTATTCTCTCCTTGATTCAAAGATCAAACCGATGTTAGAAGGGATATATGATATCTAGTATCCCAAGTACAACTGTTTGTATTTGGAAATCAACAACTCTACACTTATTTGTTTTGGTATGCTTGTTTCCCATTCAAATCAAGTGGGTTTGCTTAACAGCCCATTTAAATCAAATGGATGATCTTATTGTTTGGTAAATCAAAAGAGTTTGCCCCCAAACTCGTAAGACGGAAGAGTGTAGCCTTAAAATTGAGACTGTATTCTAGTTTGCTTGCTACCTGGTTAAAGTAGGCGATTGCAAAGAAATCTGTATAGTATTATACAAGACTTCATGTAAGATTATTTAATCTGAACCAGTATAAAATTCCTGGTGTCATCTCTCATACTTTACTTTTGTTATTGCTTTTATATTTATCTGTGATTGCATCTATGGCTGCTTGATTAGTATAGATCTGCATAGATAATCTGTGATTTGATTTAAATCTTGAAACAAAGTAAAAAAAGATTCATAAAAGTTATAAAGCACTATTATCCCCCTCTGGTGTTAAAATAGCCTTAAGATCTGGTACACCATAACCCATAATCGATAGTCAGCAATTCGAAGCTAGCATCTTCTAGATTGTGGTAAGATTCAAGGAGATCATTTCAACATCTTAACGTATGAACCCTCGACTTTGGTGAAAGGTATCCATCTTGTTTAGTAATGAATTTAATATTATAATCAATTATTGCATTATATTATAGGTTGTTAGATTAGATTACGAATCGAGTATATCGATGTTCTGTCGTATATTAGATGGTTGAATTTATTGGTGCATCTATATAAATATGTATGTTAAAAATTTATTTATGTGCTTACTGGTATTTAACTCATGGCCTAAAATTAAAAAAAAACATTTTTTGTAATTAAATAATATTGTGTAAGGTTTTATTAATTAATAAATTATATCCTAAAGCTTAAAATCATATAATAAACTTTTTAATATTTAAAAAAAATTATTTTTGAACAATAATAATTTGGCAGCAAAGATTACTTTATCTTAATATATATTAATATTTATATTTTTAAATATTAATATAGCTATTTATTTAATTAGAAATTATTTATATATATGTGTATGTATGTATAATATAATTTGAAATTAAGTATAAAATTTTATGCAATAACATTACATAATTTTTAGATTTCAAAATGATTTTTTAATTATTTTAGTTATTAATTTTGACCGGTTTTAAGTTATTTAATAATTGTTTTATTAATTCGAATTTTTTTTTACTATGAGCTTAAAGTTGGTTTGCATCAATCTTATAATATATATATTTATTAATATTTCTAATTAAATATAAAAAGAAAATTAATTTTATTCTCTAGTTTGCAACAGCAATTCAAAAGAAAAAAATGTTTAAAATTATTTTGTATTAATTATTAAATGTTTTTATCATTTAATATAAATGAATGTTTGTATAAATACATCTCAAATACTTTATATAAATTATTACAATTATTATTTCCATATACATACACAAACACACTGTGTGTGTATTCATTTATACCGCACGTAGAATACTAGAGGGACTAACATGTCCGTTGCAATGTAAATCCCAATACCTAGATACGGGCATGTCAAACCATGCACACTTTATTATGTTGCACGTGCACATACACACATATATGTATATGATATACATATTTAAATATAATACGAAATAATATAAAGTAAAACCTTATTTATAAAATTAATCAAATAATGATTTTATTTAAAAGAAATTTAGAAAAATGGTAACTAGATTATACTTCATAGGCCCTTTAAAGATCCAATAATGGAATTTTTTTTGAAATTTATCCAATTCTTCCAATTCGAGCTGGCCTAGTTCCAAAACCTACTACCACCTAATTAAATTAATTATTGTAAATTAATTCATATTTGTAAAATATTAATTATAGAGTGTTATTTAATTTGCACTGATCAATATTATACAATGTGTATATAATAGCTATAAATGTTCGTATCGATATACAATATCGATGTGCATTTGAATTAGATTTAAATATGTTTTTTATTGATTGAGCTGGAAGTGATTTTGAGGCCCATAAGGAAGCCTATCATGGCCGAGTATAGGAGGCTAAAGAGGGTTTGAATTTTGATTCAAAAGGAGGTGAATTGGTAAGAGAGGAAGATCCTTACTATATATTCATCTATTAACCCATCTTTTAGCTCTCTCTCTCTCTCTCTTGCTCCATTTCAACCAACCAAGGCTGACCATATTTACTCCTTCCTCCTCACATTCAAGCTTCCAAATTTATAGATTAAATTAAATTCAAAGGTTGATGTTTCTTCACTCGAATTTGCAGCTCTATCTGACGATTTGGATACTAATTCATGGATTGATCAGATTTATCATTACAAGGTGTTACTTATAGGCCATAGTAAGATAGTAATCTAATTTATATTCATTTACATTTATATATATCATTTATCCTGTCATTATGCCGCCTTTAGTTATACTATCACGAATCCATATACGTTAGTACCATCAACATTGGATGTAAATGTTTGTTTATATGTGTGTTGATTAAAATAAATTACATACATACGTACGTACATACATACATACATACATACGTACATACATATATATATATGTGTGTGTGCGTGTGCGTGTGCGTGTGCGTATTCATATATCATTTGGTAATGCAAAAAAAAATTGTTTATTCTAATTTTAGAAATAATAATGTAATAATTTTTAAATTAGATTTAATATAAAATATAAATATATATTATGTTTTTATATACATATAAATTTTATCAATACATATAATATGATTTCGAATTAGAAAAAATTAAGCTATATATATATGTATATATGTATGTATATATATGTGTGTGTGTATATGTATATGTATATATATATATATAAATGTATGTAAATGTATATGTGTATATATGTATGTATGTATGTATGTATATGGTTGTATGTATGTGTGAGTGTGTGTGTATATATATATATATATTTATATATAATTCATTTAAACATAAAACCTAAGTTTTAAATTATTTACATATCTATATTATATATATAATATGCAAACATTTATTTTATAAAATTTATACATGTTTTAAATTGCTTTGAATATGTGTGTGTGTGTGTATAAATGATATCTGTGTGGAAATCAATAATTAAAATAAATAAAAACTACAAAATCTTTTTAAAAAAATATTCTTATTTAAGTTGAATGTATATATAAATATGAATATATATATAATCATACATTTACATCAAAATATATTTCATATGTGTGTGTTTGTGTATACACTATAGATTTCTTAATATTAATTTAATATGTATTTATATGATAATATGTGTGTGTATAAAATAAAATATTAATTTTTCTAGCTTTTGAAATATACATATTGTTGAATATGCTAGTATATGATTTTTGTTTGATGATAATAAACATATATATATTCATTTAAATGTATTTGTTAATGTACTATTTTATTTTTCACATAATTAAATAAATATTTGCTGAATAAAATAAATAACACATAATTTAAATTCAAACAAATATTTTATTCAAACAAATATTTTATTATAATTTTGAATAGTACAAATTTGAGCTCTCACTATATATATATATATATAATTTCAATTACAATACAATTTTGATTACATCACAATTTTCCATTTACAATGTTCACCTCACTGCACTTCACTCAGTCACTCGTATTACTCTTCAACTCTATTCCAGATTGAATCCGGCATTTGAGTTATCTACAAAATACACACTGACGCAGTAAAAATGAAATATTTGTGCAGTGTGAAATAAAATGTGTATTTTGAAAATGTTATTTGACTCGGTTATTTGGGTTGTTCGTCATCATATTCATTTTTGAATTCATCATACACGAACTGCTTATGACATGCACAATGTATCACTGTACATGCCACAAGGCTGTGCACACCGATATTCACTCGACAAAACTGCAGGGACAGGTGAGCACAAGGTCAAACCCGAGCCGAGGCTGGATTCAACTCAAGGGCAATACAAAAGCATCATAAAGTTGTCGAGTACAAGTTCTCATGCAACAAGAATCCAACACCAAACATCATCATCATCAATGGATCAAAATACAACTGTACTCAGACTCAAGTACAAAATGTACAAAATCAGTGCAATAGTGGTGAACAGCACATAAACGAGGCATGTACAAGCAACTCACCACACAATGCAACACATACCATAAGTATAAACCAAAGTCAGAGACATGAACTCAAATACCAAAGGCCACAACAACTTAACCAAACTCGAAGAAAAACCAGACCAGATACAACATGCATCATATACATGAGGACCAGAGCAAATAAACCAATTCAATGATATGTAGACAGTGCCAAAAAGCCCACAACAATGAATTGATCAGAAGCATACATATATACATATACGAGTGACTCGAAGCAGATAAATGCAACCATAAGTGCATAAGAAACAATGAAGAAGAAACCAGACTTCAAGTACAAAGCACATAAACAAGTTTGGCCACAACACACTTACATATATGGTCTTCATATACAACCAAACTATATGCAAACAAGTACAGACAACACAAACATAGATGTACAAAGACTTCAGTAAGACCACACACAAGTATATACACAGTGCATACATATGAAATAACATTAGACTCAAGTAAATCATCATAGAAAAATGCAATGACCAGAAGCAACTCCAAGAAGACTCAAATATCATATGCACTGGCTCAAAACAAATGCAACATGAAAACAAAGTTCGGTTGCATGGCACAAAGGCACAAAACAAAGCCTCAACATCAAATAACAACATATATCAAGTGCACAGAATTATCTGTACTAAATGCATATGGACATGTACTCGATGCAACCCAGAAGCTCAAAGGCAACCAAACCGCAATATAGTGAACAAGGCAAGCAGGTTTTACAAGTTTCAAATCAAGTCAAAGCCAGGCAATAATACCGATTGTTTTCAAAATAACCAAGTCAAGCCAAAATGCCAAAGAATCAAAATCGGTGTGAATAAGGTATAGTTCGATCAAAATTATCATGAACCAGCAGTCAAAATAAATGAAGTCAATCTGCAGTTACACAAATCAGGGTAGCCATGCTTCAAACAAAGTCAATGTCAAGCCAAAATCAAAGTCGTGGTGACCAAGGCAAAGAATCGAACAAGTCAAAACTCAAGCCGTGATAATCAAACAACGAAATTATACGAATTGAAAAAGTCAGAGAAATCTCAAGCATTTAAGCATAATCAAATGGCCGAGCTAAAATTATCAAACGATTTCAAAAATATATTCGAATGGAAATTTAGGGTTCCCAATCCTATAAAACCCGTTAACATCATAGGCAGTAATGCATTCGAGTTCAAGACAAAGATTCAGGGTATACTCTTAAATCGAAATCAATTCAGTAACTCGAATCAGAAGTCGAGCGTAATCGAAATCGAAAAGGAACATCACGTACCAATTTTTTAACCAAGTATACACGCTCGCCAAAATTTGAAGCAGCCGAAGCAGAGTAAAGAATAAGATCGAAGAAGCATCAATTGAAGTTCGACAGTAGATAGATCATCGACCAAGTGGTGGTTTCAAAGAAAATCACGAAGCCCTAATTTTTAAAAGAGGGAAACAGGACGAGGCAGCCATTATTCACAAAGATATGGGCCGATAATAAAAAGGGAGAAGAGGATATTTTTTATCACTTTTATTTGGGCCGGCATCTTTAATTGATTTTGAGCTTATAATTTTAAATTAGGGCTTTGTATTTTAAGTATTTTTTATTTTGTATTTTTACTTTTAATCTTTTGTAAATTCTAGTCGTGTGACTAGGGGACGAACTACGGTGGTGTAGTTCGAGAATTTGCAACTCAGTGGCTGAGTTGTGGCAGGGTTTTGAGCGTAGAGTTAGGTTAGTCGATAGCGGGTGTCATGAGTTTACGTGTGTAAGCGTCAGACTACTTAATTTCTAGTAGAAACCTTGGGGGCAGCACGTAGGCAGGGTTTTGCCGAAGCTGGGTAAATCTGTGTTGTTCTATTTCTGCTTTTATTATTCTGTTGTTATTTGTGCTGCTATTCTGCTATATCTGTGTTGCAATTATTTTATATACTTCCACATTAAATTTTTATAATTATTAGTATCACCCTATTCACCCCCCTTCTAGGGTGAAATCGATCCTACAAGTGATATCGGAGCTAGGAACAAAAGTCAATTTTTGTTTAAAAATTGATTTTTCAAAAGCCAATTTTTGTTTTTAAAAATTTGAATTTTTAAAATGGCTTCTTTTAATAATGCTTTTGCTGAAGGCCAGTCCATAGTTAGACCACCAATGTTCAATGGTGAATATGCTTGTTGGAAAAATAGGATGAAATTTTTTCTGAAAACCATTGATGCTTGAAATATTGTTGAGACAAGTTATAGAGCACCAACTGTAGTTGTAGATAATCAAGAAATAGATAAACCGATGGGTCAATGGACAGATCTTGAAAATAGACTATAGAATGCTAATGCTAAAGCTATGAATTCTATTATTTGTTCATTGGATCAAATTGAATTTAATCGTGTCTCACATTGTCTAACTGCGCAGGAAATATGGCACACACTTGAAGTGACTCACGAAGGAACATCTCAAGTCAAGGAATCTCGCCTTGCCATGCTTAGTAGCGAATACGAGAATTTCACAATGGACAAGGAAGAAAATGTCAAAGAGATGTATGGACGACTTTCCAATATCGTATACAAATCAAAAGCTCCGGAAAACCATACACAGAATTGGAAATAGTTCGAAAAATCCACAGATTCCTTCCACGAAATTTTGAAGCAAAAGTTACCGGTATTCAAGAATCGATGGATTTGAAACAAATCAAAGTCGAAGAACTTATTGGAAATCTCACCACTTATGAGCTAGAAATGAAATTCAAGGAAGAGCGTAAAGGAGGTGATACTCGAAAGAAATCGATTGCTCTCAAAGGAACAACTGAAAGTGATGATGATGATGGAGCAGCTAAGCTAGCACTATTAATAAAGAAATTCAAAAGGTGGAATCAAAAATACAAAAATCCAGCTCTAAATAAAAAACTGAAAAGCAAAATAGTCAAAGCACTAGATAACTCAGAAGAACAGGAGATCATTTGTCACAAGTGCAACAAACCCAGTCATATCAAGCCCAATTGTCCTCAGAACCGACTCAACCAGGGAAATAAATAGAAAATGAGAAGTTTTGCAACCACTTGGGATGAAACCTATGAAGATAATAAAAGCACTGGCAGTGAGAGTGAAAAAGCAGATCTGTGCCTTCGAGGTGATATAACTGACAGTGATGATGACGAGCCAAGCGAGGTATCAAAACTTACTCATTCAGAATTACTTATATATTTTCACGAAGTAAATGGCTGTTTCGAAAGACTTAGGGAGAAATACGCTAAAATTGAATCACAAAGAGATACTTTGATAGATTTAAATAAACAGCTTGATCAATTAGTTAAAAACTATCAAACCAAGAGCCCTAAGTGTGAAAAGTGTCCATCATTCGAAGAAGAAATAAAAAAAATCAGAAATTAAAATTAAAACACTTGAAAATGAAATTCTGAATTTGAAGAGAGTGAAAACACTAGGAGAGAAAATTCTATTAAAAAGTGCACATAATTATTGAATGAAAATGAATCTCTCAAAACACAAGTCCAACAATTGTC
Organism: Allium fistulosum; assembly: GCA_030737815.1. NCBI lineage: Eukaryota > Viridiplantae > Streptophyta > Magnoliopsida > Asparagales > Amaryllidaceae > Allium > Allium fistulosum. The sequence continues at coordinate 1,046,066,287 of CM060906.1, forward strand.
TACAACTTTAGGAAAATTTTCCAAAGGAGAAAGATCATTAAATATGCTATTAGGGAAACAAACTATTAATACTGTTAGACAAGGACTTGGATATAATCAATCTGAACTTGTTAGAAGCAAAATTAATCAAGTCAAATCCGAGTGCACAATTTGTAGAAAAATTGGACACAATCAAAATATTTGTTGGTATAGACCCAAACAAGTGAAAACCATTCCAATTTGGGTTCCAAAAGGCACGAATATAACATCCCTTAAAGTCAAACAAATATGGGTGCTAAAAGGAACAAATATAAATAGTCTTGGGTCTACTCAAACGTATTTTTCAAAATCTTTTGCCACTAACAACCATGGACCTATAAAAACAAATAGGTCACAAAAATCTTTTCTCGTGTAGGTGTGGTGGCAGGCTAAGGAACAACAATAGTGATACCTGGATTCTGGCTGTTCCAGGCACACGACGGGCGACAAATCAAAGTTCCTAAGCCTAGTATAAAGGTGACAGAATCACAATGAGCAATAATGAAAAATCACCGTAAAGGTAAAATAGGTAAAGGTGCATCTATCTTGAACGATATATTAAATGTGATAATCTGCACCATAATCTGAATTAAACCAGCCAGTTATGTGATTATGAAATAAATGTTGATTTTGATTTTAAAAATGTTGACAAATCATCTTTGAACTATTTCATATAGAATTGCTTGGACTAACAATGTTGGTTGATGATTACTCAAGTTACACGTGGATATATTTGTTTCTGGATCTGACACTATGTTCACTATTTGTTTATTTGCATGGCTTTAATTCGATTTCATTTAACAGCTGTTAAAAATGATTTTAAGATATTTTGTTGCACACTTCACGGTCTAGTCTGTGGCATCAAACTAATGATAATCTTGAGTTAAAAGGAAATTTGGATGCAGATAACACTGGTAATCTAGTTGATAGAAAAATTACTAGTGGAACGTGATTTATGTTGAGACATTTATTAGTTGCATCGCATTTTCAAAGAAAAATCTGCATCCTTTTCATTTTAACTAATTTTCAAATAGCAGACATTTTTCTTATAAAACCCCTTCCAGAAAATCATTTTTGTTGACCTTGTTTTCAGATTAGTCATTTTCGAAAAGTTTGATTTTATAATTATTTTTGGATTTGATCTTAAATGACTACATTAACTAATCTGACTCCCTACTGATTATCAAAAAGATAGATAGTGATTGAAAAAGTGATGAGTGTCAATATTAATCATATATTACGACTTGAGACAGTATATTTAGTAAATTTCTTTAGAAATTTAAACAAGATTTATAAGAACTTTTGATGGGTAAAAATTCCATGACCATCTCTATTTCTATCATATTTCTAACGACCATCACTCATCAAAATCCAATATAGTATGTCAATATGTGGTATTTTTAAATGGAAAATTATTTGTTTTCATTTTATTTTATTTTTTAATAAAAAAACATCCAAAGTATTCACTCTCATTTAAAAGCCTCACGGTAATGCATGGGTGAATTACTTGGAATATTTGTATATGTTCTTTCATTCTCATTTAAAAGTCCTCACGGTTATGCATGCATGGAACACATATCAAAATTGGTTATTAAATAGACAAGTTGATTCTAATCCCATTTAAAAGTCCTAACGGTTATGCGTGGTTAGAAGATACTTGAATTCATTTTTTTTATAGAAATTTGGAATACTACAAATCTCATTTAAAAGTCCTAATGGTTATGCATGGTTAGTAGATATTCAAATTCCTGATATAAATATATCACAAATAGACACAACTATATGGTTTTACATCATTCCTATCATTCTAAAGTGGAATATGCGCTTAACAGAGTATTTATGATTTTTGTTTGATTTTTTATTGAAATTTAATATTTATACTCGATTGGGTATTAATGTTGTATTAATGTCTATCACTTTATCTCTATTTTTCTAACACTATTACTCTTTTGCTAATAACAAAAGGGGGAGAGAAAAGTTAAGATTTTGGCAAATAAAGGTCAAATATTTTATTTTGTATTTTCTATTTGCATCTAGGTTCATTTGCATATTTTTATTTATTTTCATGCAAATATGAAGGGGGGGTTTTGTTGTAGAGAGGGAGCATTCAAACAAGGGGAGCAAATAGAATGATCAAATACATTTAACAAATTTAAAATCTCAAATATATGTTTGTTATCATCAAAAGGGGGAGATTGTTGAATATGCTAGTATATGATTTTTGTTTGATGATAATAAACACACACATATATATATATAAATATTCATTTAAATGTATTTGTTAATGTACTATTTTATTTTTCACATAATTAAATAAATATTTGCTGAATAAAATAAATAACACATAATTTAAATTCAAATAAATATTTTATTACAATTTTGAATAGTACAAATTTGAGCTCTCACTATATATATATACACAATTTCAATTACAATACAATTTTGATTACATCACAATTTTCCATTTACAATGTTCACCTCACTGCACTTCACTCATTCACTCGTATTACTCTTCAACTCTATTCCAGATTGAATCCAGCATTTGAGTTATCTGCAAAATACACACTGACGTAGTAAAACCGAAAAGGAAATATTTGTGCAGTGTAAAATAAAATGTGTATTTTGAAAATGTTATTTGCCTCAGTTATTTGGGTTGTTCGTCATCATATTCATTTTAGAATTTATCATACATGAACAGCTTGTGACATGCATAGTTTATCACTGTACATGCCACAAGGCCGTGCACACCGCTATTCACTCGACAAAACTGCAGGGACAGGTGAGCACAAGGTCAAACCCGAGCCGAGGCTGGATTCAACTCAGGTGCAATACAAAAGCATCAAAAAGTTGTCGAGTACAAGTTCTCATGCAACAAGAATCCAAAACTAGACATCATCATCATCAATGGATCAAAATACAACTGTACTCAGAGTCAAGTTCAAAATGTACAAAATCAGTGCAACAGTGGTGAACATCACATAAACGAGGCATGTACAAGCAACTCACCATACAATGCAACATAGACCATAAGTACAAACCAAAGTTAGAGACATGAACTCAAATACCAAAGGCAAGAACAACTTAACCAAACTCGAAGAAAAACCAGACCAGATACAACATGCATCATATACATGAAGACTAGAGCAAATAAACCAATTCAATGATATGCAGACAGTGTCAAAAAGACCACAACAATGAATTGATCAGAAGCATACATATATACATATATGAGTGACTCGAAGAAGATGAATGCAACCATAAGTGCACAAGAAACAATGAAGCAGAAACCAAATTTCAAGTACAAAGCACATAAACAAGTTTGGCCACAACACACTTACATATATGGGCTTCATATACAACCAAACTATATGCAAACAAGTGCAGACAACAGAAACATAGATGTACAAAGACTTTAGTGAGACCACACACATGTATATACACAGTGCATACGTACGAAATAACATCAGACTCAAGTAAATCATCACAGAAAAATGCAATGACCAGAGGCAACTCCAAGCAGACTCAAATATCATATGCGCTGGCTCAAAACAAATGCAACATGAAAACAAAGTTAAGTGGCATGGCACAAAGGCACAAAACAAAGCCTCAACATCAAATAACAACATATATCAAGTGCACAGAATTATCTGGACTAAATGAATATGGACATGTACTCGTTGCAACCCAGAAGCTCAAAGGCAACCAAACCGCAATACAGTGAACAAGTCAAGCAGGTTTTACAAGTTTCAAATCAAGTCAAAGCCAGGCGATAACACTGATTGTTTTCAACATAACCAAGTCAAGCCAAAATGCCAGAGAATCAAAACCGGTGTGAATAAGGTATAGTTCGAACAAAATTATCATGAAACAGCAGTCAAAATAAACGAAGTCAATATGTAGTTACAAAAATCAGGGTAGCCATGCTTCCAACAAAGTCAATGTTAAGCCAAAATCAAAGCCGTGGTTACCAAGGCAAAGAATCGAACAAGTCAAAACTCAAGCCGTGATAATCAAGCAACAAAATTATACGAATTGAAAAAGTGAGAGAAATCTCAAGCATTCAAGCATAATCAAATGGCCGAGCTAAAATTATCAGACGATTTCAAAAATATATTCGAACGAAAATTTAGGGTTTTCAATCCTATAAAACCCGTTAACGTCATAGGCAGTAATGCATTCGAGTTCAAGACAAAGATTCAGGGTATACTCTTAAATCGAAATCAATTCAGTAACTCGAATCAGAAGTCGAGCGTAATCGAAATCGAAAAGGAACATCACGTACCAATTTTTCAACCAAGTATACACGCTCGCCAAAATTTGAAGCAACCGAAGCTGAGCAAAGAACAAGATCGAAGAAGCATCAATTAAAGTTTGACAATAGATCGATCATCGACCAAGCGGCGGTTTCAAAGAAAATCACAAAGCCCTAATTTTTGAATGAGGGAAACAGGACGAGGCAGCCATTATTCACAAAGATACGGGCCGATAATAAAAGGGAGAAGAGGATATTTTTTTATTACTTTTATTTGGGCCGGCATCTTTAATTGATTTTGATCTTATAATTTTAAATTAGGGCTTCATATTTTAAGTTGTTTTTATTTTGTATTTTTACTTTTAAACTTATGTAAATTCTAGTCGTGTGACTAGGGGACGAACTACGGTGGTGTAGTTCGAGAATTCGCAACTCGATGACTGAGTTGTGGCAGGGTTTTGAGCGTAGAGTTAGGTTAGTCGATAGCGGGTGTCGCGAGTTTACGTGTGTAAGCGTCTGACTACTTAATTTCTAGTAGAAACCTTGGGAGCAGCACATAGGCAGGGTTTTGCCAAAGCTGGGTAAATCTATGTTGTTCTATTTCTGCATTTGTTATTCTGCTGTTATCTGTGCTGCTATTCTGCTATATCTGCGTTGCAATTATTTTATATACTTCCACATTAAATTTTTATAATTATTAGTATCACCCTATTCACCCCTCCCTCTAGGGTGAAATCGATCCTACACATATAATATATATATAATTAATATACTAATTTAAATTTGAGCACTACAAGAAAATGCTATATTGATAGCACGTGAGGATTGCATGGGAGGTTACTTGCTATAGATAACTAGTTAATGGTCATATAGGGTAGTCTTTAACGCCATCAATAATAAGTTAACGCCGTTGATAATAACGATTGAGAAATTTTCACGGTCCAAAATTTTATTTCCCTCCATCATTTTTCTATGCCGCCCAAATCCCCTTTTCCTTTTTCACTTTCACTTCCTCTTCAGATTCTCCTCGTCACTACAATTCTTCGTTAACCTCAAGGCTCCACACCCCTTTCCTCAAGGCTCCTCATCACTGCAATTCTTCGATTCCTCAAGGCTCCGCAACCCTCAAAGCACCGCAACCCTCAAGCCTCCGCAACCCTCAAAGCTCGATTCCTCAACTTATTCACTGGAATCCTTTTAGGCAGCTGAAGTGCGTTTTTCTCTCTTGTTCCATTTTTATTTTGTTTATAGAACACAAGAATTGGAATTGTGGATTCAAATAAACATATTGAATATATGAGTATGAATCGAATGATTTTTCTCAATTTTGGTTTTGAATGAATTTGAATTGGAATATAAATCAGATCGGAATGATAGAGATCCGATTCAGATTTTAAGATTTTCGAATAAAATCTTTTTTATAGTTAGGCTGTGATGAATCATATAGTTCAGTCTCTGGCAAGATCTTGCTCTAACCTTTTTTTCATGTATAAATTATAGTTCATCTTTTAAAAAATAATTATCTTTTCTGTAGCTATGCCCGAGCTCTTGCGTTCTACTAAACTAGCTGTAGAAAAGGGACAAGCTCCAGGCTGTGATGAATCATATGTAAAACAATTATCTGGTTATATTATTCCAGCTTTGGTTGAAGCTATGCATAAGGTTAACCTGATTTGCCTGTTGGGTTCATTGAATCAATGCATCCAGGTTCAGTTGTTTCTTTGTTTACAACTTTTAAAATTTTAACTGAATAAACCCTTTTATTTATAAATCGGGCATTGTGTTAGATTGTGTTAAATGATCTACAAATAGCCTGATACTTTCCCTATAAGTGTGTGAGAAGCTACCACTTTTGAACAGTTAATGATTTACATATGATATTGTGATGTGAGTTAAACTCCGAGCCTGTTTAGGAGCAACTTGTATGCTAATACCTAACTTTCATTTGCTCATGTACAACCTTACAACTGCTTCAAACCACTTTAAAAATACATCGACAACCCTATTTGTCCTTTTATTCTTCAGCTATCGGGGACAATGCTTGCAGAAAGCCAAGTGAAACTGATTGTAGAAGAAATCAAACATGTGATAACAGAAAGCGCAAGTAGGAAAAAAGAAAGGGCTGATAGAGCTAAGGTGGAAGATTTTGATGCCGAAGAAAGGGAATTGCTAAATGAAGAAAATGTAGAAGAGGAAGAAGAATTGCTTGATCAGGTTTATTATCCAAATATGCATATATGTAAGTCAGCGTGTATGATCTAGAACTCCTCCACATGTGTCTTCTTTCCTTCAGGTTGGTGATGTATTGGGCACTTTGATCAAAACCTTCAAATCTTCTTTCCTGCCATTTTTCGAAGAGATCCAACCTTACATAACTCCTATGTTGGTAAGCACCTGGTTTACAGTGTTGTTTAAGGCTTTTCATGCTCCTCTGAATATTTTGTTACTGAAGAGAACTATGTGAAATGTTAGTAAGTTTGACATTGGGTACTGGACACCCATGTCTTGGCCAGTTACTAGGCAACACCCTTATGATTTTGGTTACCATTATGCGTCCTTTATTTGTTTTAATGTTCTTGGAAAATTCCCGTCTGTGATGTTCATGTCAACACTAGTTATATTCAACTAATACCCAGATACCCTTGACTTGTTTTGTATTTAAACCTGAATCTCCTTCCTCTTTCAATCTCTTATACCACCATTCTACTAAATGCATTCAATGTCTAAGTCCATCCTCTTTGTCCCTGACACTAAAAAATTTACCAACCAGTTCTTCACAACTTGAATGTTCTCATCCGCGTAAGTACAAAATTTTCAATTTTAAATCCGTCTCATTATCTTAATACATCTCATGTGAAAAATTCATAATTTATCTGAATAAATATTTATTCCAACAAAAATTAGCCGGTTATGGACTTTTGAACTAGTAATTAAATGTAATTGATCAGTTTACAATTCATATAATGATACTGAATTCTTTGAAAAAAAAATGTCGGTTTATACTTCATTAACTTGACAAAATTTTATTTATTTTATACATAAAACTGTATAAATCATATAACATAATTAATTATCTGAACAAAATTGTTTAAATTTAAAATTGATTTTTATTTTTATGACATTCCCTTGTGTTGTCCACAATAACACATTAGTTTCCGTTGTATTCTAAAACAGTTGAATCTTTCTTGCAATTGGTTATGTGCTATAGTAATTTAGCAGTATACTGGAGGGACTAAATAGTCACCTCATATTTTTCATGTTAGAATAGCCCAAATGTTCATTGCAGTAATCTCATCTTTCATTAACAAGTATTAATTAGCAGTATACTGGAGGGACTAAATAGTCACCTCATATTTTTCATGTCAGAATAGCCTAAATGTTCATTGCAGTAATCTCATCTTTCATTAACAAGTATTAACTACTGAGCGAGCATGATTAAATCATATTTATAGCTTTGAGAATATGCATTTCTGCTTGGGTAATTTATAATCATGCGAATGATGTATGTTTTCGTTGTGTACAGGTAAAGGACAAAACTCCAGAAGAAAGGAGGATTGCTATATGTATTTTTGATGATGTTGCGGAGCAATGTGGTGAAGCAGCTCTAAAGTAAGTATATGAAGTATGTACTGCGAATAATTTTCTTCATTGCAAGACAATCTTGCTTGTATTGTTTTGTGCAATTTACAGATATTATGGCACACACCTTCCTTTCCTTCTAGAAGCATGCAATGACAGCAATGCAGATGTTCGCCAGGTTCAATTTTGCTCCAAATCGTCTTCCTTGTAATTAAACTCCGATTCAAAAACTCTAATAAACTTCATAATTTTAGAATTTGTACATACAGAGTACTGTTTTTTTTAAGTTTTTTTTTTGTTTGACAATTGTAATACAAGATTATTTTTGACACTATTGCATCATGTAATTAAGCTTATAACATATTGTATTCTTTATTCTTTTTACCAAGTTTATAGGTTAGATCTCGAATAATACAAATCTGAACTTTTTTACATGGTTTTTTGATTGTGTTACATTCAATCAGAATAATTCAAAATATCCTTAAACCTGATCATTAGCATTTGTTTCTAAGAATTTGTTACTTGGTTAATTTGTAGGAACGTCAAAAAAGTAAGATTGAAGGGTTTTATAAAAGGATACTCAACAGCGATCCTCTAATTATATGCTTATAGTAGTAGTTTATGCCAAAATGGAAATTCAATTATCGATCTAATGTTAGTTTTTTGAATCCAGGGTTCAAAATCATCTGTTAAAGAGGCGCCTTCTGTAACGAAACCAATCCATTCTTTAAACGGTCTTCCTGCTTCAAAAGTTAGAGTAACAGAATTCGAGGGAGCCATTACTGTGGAATAGATTAAAGCTGTTCTTTTGGCTACGGCTCTTGTCAATACACAGCAATTAGTTGCTAACTTTAAGGGCAGGATAAAAACTCAAGAGGTTGGTTATCAAATTTTGAAGGAATTATTTTATTTTTGATGATATAACCATAGTTTAATGCTTTGTTAGTTGGTAAAGTTGGTGAAGAATGCATGTTTCTAGAATTCTACTTTCCACAATGAAAGAAAATCACATTTGCTTGGTAATTTGATTTTTATATATTATGTTACTGTATTTTCAAGAATACACATACTTCAGACCAAAAGTAGCAGTTTTTCTTTTCAAAACTAAAAAACAAATGGTCACAAAAAATGAATGTTTTTATATAAATTATTTATTTTGTATGAAAGAAATCATTTCAGCTAAGCCATAGAATACTTTAATGGAATGGGCTTTCTGACTTTCGAAAATCAAAATACTTAAGAAAAAGCAAAAGCGCTTCTGTTGTTGTGTGCCAAATATCAAGACCACAAAAATGGAGTTTAATCCAAACTAGGATTTTAATGATATTCTTGTTCTAGGAATTGACTCAATTCCTTCATTTCGATTAGTGGAGTAATAATTAATATAAGTGGGTTCTCTGATATACACCTTAATACATATCAAAGCATGATGTTAACTTAACAGCAGCAACAATGATGTCATCAAAATTAAACTCTTTAATCCAAGCCAATTCTCACAAGAGCCAGTCCTTCTCATTTAATGCATGTGACAGTCTTACAAATTATGTCCATAGGGCCATAAGCTTATTCTCCAAAAATTTACTGACACATAAGTAAAAAATATTTGTAGCCATAAATTAAATGAAATTTGTAGAATATTTTACTTTTTTATATGAGAGATTGACATGAAAGTTACATATTTTATTCACTAAATTGTTGCTGTCATATTTGCTAAAATATTTGCATCTTTAATTTACACAATATCCATTTTAGTCACCTCATTTCTCCTATCTACTCTAATTTACCACATATATTATTTTAATATCACCTAGTTTGGACTATAGTATACTGCCGACTAGCAATACGATGCAACTAAAACTGCAACGTTTCAAAATTAAATACTCTTGTAGTTAATTAAAAATAAAATGTTTATCAAGTTTTAATTCAAAATTTTATCGTCATTAATTATGAAATGCAATTAAATATGCAATGAAAAATATATATTTAAAAGTTAATTTTTATACGACAGTATCTTATACTATAGAAAGCTTACAAAAATTGTAATTTAACGGTGAAAAAGAATCGTAAATCTGATTAATATTCAAGTAATTATTGTATTTAAAAATTGAAATAAAATGAGCTGGTGGATGATAATATTGGTTGAAAATGTAATGTTAGAGGAAAAATCTAATTTTTACAAATTATTATGCAAGGGGTCTGCTTTATACTTCAGTTATTAAACAGGTACCGAAGTAAATAGTCACCACTATTTTCTATATTGAGAATTGAGAATTCAGCAACTTAACATGCACATATTTGCCTAAATTTCCGTCCAATTTTGCTTAATTTAGAATACAAACAGCAAATTTTTCAACAGTTTAAACTTAATTTTCTTTTCTACTTCAAGTTTATGTTGTCTGATCCTCAAATTCATGATCAGCAATGGTCCCTTACCTCTCCAATGGCTAACTCCAACTAGATGGAAACAAATACCACTAATCATCTTTTATCTGTTCAACTTATATATACACGGACATAGATACATGAATTGAGAGAAAAGGTGAAATTTTTTAAAAAGTAAAATCGTGGGCTCTTAAACAATAGGTGCAATACACTAACTAGAAACTGCTTGTGGATTTGGCATGTTCTTCAAGGAGGAGGAAGCATGTAGTAAATCATGTACAACAAGCTTAATTACCTTAAGACAAAATATGGGTACTGTTTATTCTTTCGTCAGATTCAACTTATATATGAATCTCATTGTCATGTACAAAATATTATCAGCCATGACCTCCTACTTCTCCATTGGCCAACTCCAACTGGATGGAAACAAATACCACCAAGCTCCTTCTAGTTATTCAACTTATATATACACACAGAAACAGATACACAAACTGAGAGAAAAAGTAGAATGTTTTTAAAAGTAAAATCGTGGGCTGTTAAACAATAGGTGCAGTAAACTAATTAGAAACTGCTTGTAGATTTGGCATGTCGTATAAGGAGGAGGGAGCGTATAATATCTAAGATCCGTAGTACTACTATGTAGAAGGTACGTTCAAAAAAGAAGAAGAAGAAAAGAAAATAAAGAAAGAAAGATAAAACAAGCAAACTAAACAAATATATCTTGAAACAATGATGAAATGAGCTATGAGAGTTTGATGAGAAGAAGATATAAACAGACATATTTTATAGTCGATTAGTTTGGTGTATATTGATTAGTTAAAATGAAGAGTGTTTGCATATTTGTCTTGTGATTGCTAAACCTAAATAGTAACATTTTTTCATGTATATATAGCATTTGTTATCATTGAAGAACTTAGTATATAGGTATTAAAAATAGCTTCAAGTTAGAATCGTTATAAACAATTCATGATCATTAGTTTCAAATATATGTATCAACACAACTTTTCAAATCAATACACCAAATAAAGCATTACCCATAAATCTCAAGAAATGATAAACTTTAAACTACTAGTGTTGAACAAAATCCAATTTGTTTAGAGGGTACAAACCCACATGTTCTATTTAGTAGGGTAGGTCTAATTAATTTATGTACAATATCAAATCGTTGGAACAACCAATGCCATTTCATTGCTTTAAATAATCAAATGCTCATTGCATGCTTAAGTTTCATTTGTATATTTACATATAATTTGTTCCCAACTATATATTGGGAACAATCTTTGCTTTTATGGTCACCTCATCAACTATGTTTGCAATTGTATAAGAAGGGATTTTCTGTCTGATACTATTGATAATTTGAAAAGGATCCATTAGTCTTATTATAAACGAAACTTTTCTTTCTTCATCGGCAGGAAAAACAACATAAGGATATATAATAAAAAAGAAATATATATGCATGAGTTTGATTGCATATAATGCCGTAAATCCATTGCTTTTGGATGAGTATATCTTTGTTGTTGCATTATTACAGTCAGTAGTAACATTGTGGAGCATCTCCACTTGATAATAATTATATGTCCTTTGAGCATTAATTTGTGATCTTTGTATGCCTTCTGAAAGTTGTCAGGATTGTGATTTATCAATGTTTGGCAGCTGCGTATTCATTGGCATTTAATTGCATTTTCAGTGCAATACATTTTATGACAAAAAAATTCATTAAATCTCGTTAATTTGTTACTAATTTAAATCTGTTTATACATTACATGCATCATTTCTATTTGAGCAAGTATTTAGGCCATTCATTTAGCTTTAGCTAGCATGAGGGTAATTGCGTTTTCATTGAACCATGCTAATATTTCGCATTCAAGATTTTATATCTTTTTGTATATTATGCACTTTCGTGCAACAAGTCCAGCTTTTCCTTGGAGTTGTGCATTTATAAGTAAACATATAATATACATGTCCTGCATTTAATGTATAAAAATATGTGGGGTGAGTTTGATTTGCATCACATCACATATCATACATGATAACAAACTTATAATTAAAATATGATTTCCTTTCCTAACTTGGATCACGCTTCATCAAAACATACTACAAGTATAGACTATTTTTTAAACCAGTTTACAAGAAAATATTACATTCTTTCCTTTTCTTTTTTGTAGATTGTCATGGTCGTGACTTGAATTTTAACTTGATTAATATGAATATGTAGATTGTCAGAGCTAAGTTTAGATCAGTTCGTATCAGAGCATTTTTTATGTTTACAACACATGATATGATATGCTTTATTTCTTTATGCACACTCCTTTTCAAAATGGACTGAGCATGTTTTGAATCTCATGTTAGTTTGGTTTGAAACTTTATTACTTAACAACATTTTCATGTCATTTTTTATAAAAACTTAACTGTAGTGTGCACAAATGGAACACATGTTGCCTAATATTGTCAGTTAATTTCTTATTGTCGTTTGATTTCTTTCAAACTCAGTTGAATTCTAGAAATTTAGTTGCATGTGATATATGCTACAAATATATTCTAAACATAGAGTGAGGTGATACAATTTTGCTTCTTTTGCCAATACTCAAAGATATCAAAGTTACATAATGACTTTGGGTGCATTTAGGTTTTCTCCATAGCAGATGCATTCGGTGCATTTCCTTTTGCAATTGACAGTGCATTTTGTGTTTAAATTTTCATGGTTTAAAATACAAATAAACCAAAATATAATTTGAGAAACAACAGCTACTATATACATTATATATATATATATATTACTGATGTACAATATATACAAGATGTGTAGCTTAATGAATGCATAACTGGTCAGAAACCAAAGGAAGACATTTATGTTTTCATCTACCATTATAAATTTTTGCTAACATTACTTTAGATTTGTGATTGTATACATGGTTCCTTTAATTAAAGCTGTTTTACATTTCACACTACTTTACATCGATGACATTGCCATGTATAATCCTATATGAATATGATGAAGAAAGTCTTCCATTTTGTAGGAAAAAATGAACATTGTATTAATTCTGCTAAGCAATAACGCATCTGGTCATGTATCCGTAAATGTTGAAACAGTTCAGTCCAGCATCTCACATCTAATGGAAGAGCTTAGAAATGCTAACTGTCGGGTACGTGTAATTTTTCTTTCATAAGTACCGTTATATCTCATTTTATATCCTTTTAGCATCTATTACTGCTCATATACAACATGTTTTAAACTGCTTTTTTTACAAGAAATACTGCCTATCAGTTTGTTCATTTTGACATTCACCCAGTGTCAGCTGGATATTTGGTTTGTTCTGTTCTTTTCGCTCTTCAAAAAGCATCAAAAAACTGAATTCAACTTTATCCATAAAAAATAAAAAAGTAGAAATAGTTAAGAAATATGCATAAAGAAATTTATTGATATTTATTTTTGGTTCAACTTTGTGAATTTTTTTTACAGGAAATTGTTGTGAGCTGAATTCATGCCATATGAGTTTTACAAAGAAAAATATATAAGAAATTCGTTGTGAACTGATTTCTTATATTGTTTAGATTCTAAATCCAAAACAACTTAATATATTTTAGTTGCTGACTGGCTCTAAAGTTATCAGATCTATATCCAGCTTCAATTTGAATTTGGTTTATTTTTGGTGTTTTATTTGGATATCGGTTATAAAATGCAATAATTCATCTTTTGAGGTGTTTGATTTAGATATCAACTATGAAGTGTAATGTTTTATAGAGAAAATTGTATCAATCTATACATAAATCATAGAGGAGTTTATATGTTAAGCATGAATTAGTTTTAATATTAGAGCACTACAAGAAAAATAATTATTAATGGCAAAGTAGGATGACGTTTAACTGATACTCGTCATCTACATTTATTTTAAAGTCAATTAGAGTTGAAAACAGCGCATTTTCACACTATGTTAAGGCATCTGTGAAAGCTTGAAAAGCTTGGCGGTAAACTTTTTCCTTTCCCTATTCTATTTGCTATTTCTCCGCATCCCATTTATGCAGAGCTTATTTAAGTTATGGTTATCAAATTTATGCAGAGCCAAGAATTGATAAGCTCAATTTCAGAGCTTTAGGACAAGGTACGTACTCTTCTGTGGTTTGTGGTTGCGTTAGTTATCAACTCGAATTTTAGTGATTCATGCTTATTATGCAGATTGCTTTCTGTATGTGTATTAAAAATCCTTCTAGCCGTCGATTAGATAGGTTTGATACTTTGATCATGATGCTAGCCAATCTTTTTAGGATTTTAATTTCAGGGTTCAGCCAGTAGGCTTAGCGTCTTTCTAGTTTGTTCTGGAAGTGTGATGCTAGCAAAATAATAAATTATGCCATTTGCCTTGGAGTCACGTAGCATATTAAATGGTTATAATCTACATTTACGATGTTCATGATGATTTGAAGTGTTGCATGACATATCTTTCTGAAATTTGAAGTTATCTTTACAGCCATATAAGTTTCCACTCATGGTTTTTAGTGTCCGTTTACAATCATGCAGGATGGGTGAACCTATTTACACAGTTGTGCTAACAAAATAGTGACTTTGAATCCTCTGGAGTTATGGATATTAATCATAAATCACCTTCTAATTTCAGCTGTTCTAAGAATCCTCTTTTTGTTATAAGCTCCAGTAATTCAATATTCTCACTAATTGCTTTATACTTCACCGATATTGACATGCAAAAACTGGGTAATCGTGACATAACCAAGAGTCTGCTATCTAATATTAAGGTATCACCTTTAAGTCAAATGCATGCATGGATTCTTATCCAATAGAACTAAATACAAATAATATAGTCCTTGAAAATGCTCAACACCACAAATATAGTTTCAGGTTCAGGTAATGTTCTTTCTTTACCTTCTCAAACAAACATCTTATCTTAATATCTTATACACATACCGTCAATGCTTCTTTAACCATCAACCCAGTAGCTGATATTATTATCTCTTCTTCATTGCTGTTAACAGCTGGATATCAGTGGGAGCTGGAACAAGGTGTGATATCTCCTAACCTGGCCTTTGTTACTGAATTGGAGGCAGTTTCGCTGCCTCTGTTTTCTCTACCTGATTTTTGTTTGGAAATTCAGTTCCTGGGTTATCTTTTGAAGGCACTTCATCCGCACTTCCTTTACAGTCTATTTAAGCTACACATGATAAAGTTGAAGACAAGGAACCTATTTACAATCATGCAGGATGGGTGAACCTACTTAAACAGTTGCATCAGACAGCGAAAACACTCATGAAGTCGACCAACAATCACTATTCTCCGACATAGCAATTGGAATCGATATTGGTACATCAAAGTACAATGTTGCAATCTATAACCTGGAGGTATGTGGCATTCTTGTTTCACATTCTTTTGTAATTTTAGTTTCTTATCTGCAAATGTAGCTTTATATTTTATATTGGTTAAGCTTCATACATCGGTAAATCTGACGTATGTGCTTCTTTTTGATAGGTGTTGTATGATGCTTTTGAGATTGCTACATGATGTCGCACTCTTTCTCCTTCAACTCGGTCATGCTTGCATTAATGTATTGTCTATTGACGTAATACGTCTTTGTTTTTAGTATGTATCGTTTTGGTTAGCTATAGTTGTATGTACTTATGTTAATGTGATGAATGTGGTTTTTTGAGTTATAATATATAAGTAGAATTGAAAATTGTAAGCTTTGAATGTTATGGCAGCAAAAAATGTGCAATAGAATTTTTTTATAGCATTCTTACTATGCAATAAAAAGAAAAATTGTTCAGCTTTGTTATACTATAGCATCATGTTAGTGCTATATAAAATATTTTGCAAAGAGTAAATAGTTTTCATAGCAATAAGACGGTGCTATAATAGATAGTAATGAATTTTCTATAGCATTTCAATGTGTCATAAAAGGTTGACACGATGATTCCATAGCGCGTTCAAATGCTATAATATTATAGCATGTCGACATATTTATAGCAACTAAAATGCGTCATAAAAAGTTCTATAGCATGTTTCATAATGCTATAGAAAAGCAGTTGCACCAATATGGTCTATTTTAGATGGTAAGAAAAATATGTTTTCCATTACAAGTATGACACGCTATAGTATCTATCAGACTTTTTACAACATGTTGATCTATGGCGATTATAGAATCGATATAGAAAGTTTTATAGCGGTTTTTACATGCTATAAAAAGTCCTTTTTGTTGTAGTGGAGTTATTAGAAATTTACTTTGTAGATCTAGATCTAAGATCTAGCATTTGAATTTTAAATTTCAATCTGAATTTACAGTTATTTATATTAAAACGCAATCATTACATATTATAATGTTAACAATATATATATATATACATACATATATATACATAAACTTATATATTTTACAAATATTATTTTATAGTTTATACACACACGATGTATATATTTACATATTAGATGACACATGTAACGATCGGGATTTTCGACCCTCGAAAATCGACACTAATTCATCTACTGTATTGCTTGCCAAGAAATCGAAGGCCGGATAAACCTGATTGTTAGGGAAAAAGAAAAAAGAAAGAAGAAAGAAAGAAAACAAACAATAAATAATCTCACAGCTGAATGAATAGTCTATAATATACAACAAATCTTTACACAAAAATAAAACTATAATATGTATATATGCAGACATCAATCAGAGTATACCAACTTATTTTAACCTGGACAGTTATAATAGCCCGTCCTTACAATTGCTGATAAAAACAAACAATTAATACAGCGGAAAAATAACCATATATGTGCATACGTCTCTGTGCCTCCAGCTCGTCCCTTGAAGCTCCAAAGCATCCAACTAAATCTGTAATATACTCGGTCTGACCCGAGCATTATAACTAAATAACACCTGAGTCAGTCTGGAAAACCAGTGTGAGAAAACACACCCAACTGGATTTTTAAGTAGTAGAAAACCATTTGAAAAACAAAAGTATCTCGTAAGACCACACTGCACATAAACATAGACGGATTTTTTACCTTATGATAACCAAAACTTTTTCTTTAGAAAATCCATTGATATTATAATAATGTCTAAGGGTGAAAATAATAAAAATCAAGTAGCTGTGATGCTTGTGAGTGTACATCACAACAATACTAGGTATATAATTAAAAACTGATAAGGCTCATTCACTAATTGTGTAGGATTCCATGAAGG
Source organism: Allium fistulosum (assembly GCA_030737815.1). Classification (NCBI taxonomy): domain Eukaryota; kingdom Viridiplantae; phylum Streptophyta; class Magnoliopsida; order Asparagales; family Amaryllidaceae; genus Allium; species Allium fistulosum. The sequence continues at coordinate 1,046,083,699 of CM060906.1, forward strand.
TGCCCTCGGTACTTCGAGAAACGGTCCCCCTGCACAAGGATCGGAGATATCCTTTCGAAGCGGCATACATCCCTAGTGATGTACCATAGGAAAAAAATAGCCGGTCTTGCTAAGATTAAATGCATCACCCCATGCATGCTTAATAACTGTACGAAATGTCTAGGTGGAGTCGTCTACACCCTTTGGGTTTGCCAACCCTACTAGCCATGCCTCATATCTCTGGTTTTTGTCATTACCGCTGATGAGGCTACGTTCGGCATTCCAGCTCATGCATTACCACCAAAATAGATCATGGAATCCCATCTGGGTTCCCATACCCCACCGGGTCTCGAAACCACACATGGATTCGAACATTTCAATATAGGTCACGAAACTACTCCATAGAACCATATATGGTTTCAGAGTGGTTACAGTTTTCAAGTCATCTCTTACAAACACACTCTTCCGCTTCCCTGGCACTCCAAAATCCAATCATCGATTTTTCAAAATGCTTAATACCGGTTCATTAGGAAATAATCGGACAATACACAAGAGCAGGGATCGCCCCCTAACCGTATAAGTGGACAGATCTCCTCGTCATTTGTCCAAGAAGAAAAAAAAGAGTTTATACGTACAGCATAGCACCACTGACGGTAACTGTACCATATAATTCTTGTGTTTCTCCTAGATATTTCCCGAGTTAAAATCTTTCGGTGTTAAGTAGGGAATATTTTCGTACCATCAAAATTAAAAAGGATTACATATTTAGGTCAAGATTTGATAGTTGGTTATTTAACTGTCAACAAACACACATTCAAACAAAGATTTATTCCATAGGGGAAAACAACATTGGTTAAGAACATAAGCAACCATTAGCCTTCTTCAATAAATATTTCATTCATTAAAACTGCTTTGTAAATTACTTGTATAAAAATACTTTTACAAAGGTTTATGCATAAATCCCTATATTTTCAATACTTAGAAAATATTCATATACTTATTTCAACGTTATAAGTATATTTACACTCATTACACCTCACAACTAGAAAATGCACTCATATACTTATTTCAACGGTATAAGTATATTTGCAAAATTTATAAAGATTTCCTTTTTATTCGATTCTAAAATCATTTATACTTACAATTGTCCAAAACCATTTATAAACCATTTTTATAAATCTTCGTAAAACCGTTTATAATCCCTTTATAAAATTCAATCAGTTATAAACCTTTTTCGTACATTTTCTAAAATCATTTATAAATCCTTCATAAATCCATAAAACCATTTATAAAACTCCTTTTATAAATCTATAAACCTATTTCTCAAATCCGTTTATAAATATCTAATCCTTTATAAAACTTTTTCACCTTGTAAATAATCTTCCCTTAAATCTTCAAACCAATTTATAAACTTCCCTTATAAAATTCAAGTCCTTTATAAAACTCTATTTATGAGTCTCGAACACACTTATAAACAAATAAAGATCATTTACTTCTAAACACTGTTATATAAAAATAATTATTAAAATTAAACATTATGAATAAATAAAGAATGATTTTTATTCTTAAACATCTTAAAATAATAATTAATCGTTTCAAAAACAATAATAATTAATCTTTACTCTTATTATAATAATAATAATTTATTTTCAAAACCTTATTATTAACTTCAACCATAATTATTCTTAAAATAATTAACCTTTCAAAATATTAACATTTTGATAAATAATTTAAAAGAATATTAACTATAAAAAAATAACTTTAAAACAATACTATTATAATTAAATGACTTTAAAATAATATTAATATAATTAACTAACTATAAAAAAATTAATATAATTAAATAAGTTTAAAAAAAATATTAATATAATTAAATAACTTTAAAACAATATATTAATAAAATTAAATAACTTTAAAACGGTATATTTTCAAAACTAAATTTTTGGATTTAAAATCATTTCCTATCTCAAAAATCCAATTCCAGCTCAATTAGCGATTTATAGTATTTCAAAATACTAATTTAAGGCCAACAGCCACCAAATGCTCAACCAATATTGATATTGATTTTCTATCACTACTGGGTATCATTTTCAAACATATAACAAAGTTATAACCCATATTTCCAACAAACCAGGTTTATTATTCAGTAATTCATATAATTGGAATATTATTGAAACTAATTCAACAATAGCAAAGAATCTCGTTGGATCCCTCCAACCTGCTCCCCTTCACCACAACATTATATAATAATAAAATATAAATCAACCGCTTCGAGGTAGGATTCGTATACAAAGGGTCATTCGCTCTTACATGGGAACGTAATAGTGTCTCATCCGCTCCAGGGGCGGGAATATAGCCAAACCAACAATATAAATCAGTAAATTATCCAAACAGTCAATAATAGCCAACAATAAAATATTCACACATCCAATAAATAATTTTATTGACTATATAAATATTTTCCGATTAACCAAAAATGTGAGATTAACTCACAATTTTTCCAGTACCCGCTTGCGCGTTATGGTTTTGAACTAAAATCGAAGAACGTCCAATTTTAGCCCAAATTCCTACTATCTCCAAATTCGTCCAAACTAGTTCCATCGTGAAGCTTTCGTCGTTACGACCCCAGGGCAAAAATCTGTGTGTCGATTGGACCTCGTACGCAAAAGTTATTCAATTTTATAAGATTATGATTTTAATTTAAAAATTAATTAAACTAATTAATAATATAATTACATTTTTAATTCTCTCCACCTTATAATTCTTCTCGCTTATTCCAGGCACGCTCGAACATCGCAACCCACCCCTCTGCCTTTCTCCTCCTCACCACTACCATGAACCTCCATCCTCCATCGCTTGCTCATCACAGGTGGCCCTGTTGTCCACGAAATCTACGACACCCTCCTCGGCCTTCAAATTGCCACGAAGCCCCCCATACACGCTCAAAAAGAAACCCAAGTCGCCTCTGATCAGGTGGCAAATTCCGGCGCCATAGTTCGCCAATCGACACCAAGCTCCATCACAACATGGCCACGTACCCCACAAACAATTCTCCTTTACAACCCATCACCTGAAAACCCACTAATTCACTGAAATTTGCAAAAAAACTGCATATCGTTCATCATGAATTTCTGGCCAACTCCATCTACATCGGTCCATCTCCACCGTTGAGATTACTTAGCATGTCGTGCTCTCCAACTTTCCAGTTGAAGTCGAAGGTCGATGTGGCATGTGGTGGTCCAAAACAATGGGGCCGTAGGATTCAGAGGGGGAGGAGGCGGCTTAGATTATCATTTGGATATTGAAACTTTTTTCTTTCTTTCTTTGAAAATCCTTGAAAATCTTCATGTTTTGGGCAAGGCATATCATAGGATGGGAAGGCATGGGCAACACGTATGGAAAGGGTGGCTGCACAGTGAAGTATGGGGAGGGTTGATGTGGGTATGGGAAGATATATCTATATATAATTAAAAATATCAAATTTTAAACGTCCGAAATTTCTGAACCCCTATCGAGACGTGTCGCCTAGTATTCGATATTTTATACCCCTATTCCTAACACAATGAAACTAGTTTCGAGACCTAATTTGATACTATGCAGAAGACAGCTTTTCAAACCCAATTATAATATAAATTTATGAAATTAATTTTCACGCGTTACAAACTCGCACGGCCAAACGATACGTCCAATCGCCACAAAATTCATTAACATACAATAATTCACTATTATAGATCCAATGAAACTGGTTTCGTCGAAATCTGAGACAGCGCCTCAGAAACCTATTTTCACCCGTTAATTAAAACAAATTATTATGAAAACCAAATTAATCACTTTTAAGTTTTCAATAAAAGTTTTACTATCTTCATTCTTATTAAATAGAATTTAAATAAGCTTTGAAACCATTTTTATCGAGCTTATAACCCAAGGTTTAATTATTTAAACAATTTCAATTATTAAATTCTACAATTTAATTATCAAATAAATCGCTATATTTGAAACTCAAGTTATTTAACTTTTCAATATTTAAAATTGATTAACTATTCCAAATTCAAATGACTAAAATTCTGGATCGTTACATTCTTTCCCCTTTAAAAAGAATTTCTTCCCCGAAATTGCCAAGGTAAGAAAAATGCCTAAACCCATTACCGTTTAAACCAATTAGTTGAAATAACTTACCAAATTCTTTTAAACCTTTAACTTTTCCCAAAAATCAACCCGTTGAAACTCTTTTATTACCTTTACGAAGTTTCCAAATTCATCCATAGATTCCAACTGATATCATCCCATTCAATCATTTCAGGTTATGACTCAAAATCAAATTTTAGTTATCAAAATTTTCTTCAAAATTTCTCAAAAATTTTCTAACTCCTTAAATTTTCGAAATTTTTTTCCAGCGTCTCCTTTGCGCGGCTCGATCGGAAAAACTACAACTGCCAATACAGGCCCAATTCAACAAAAGAAAACAAAATCCAAGTAGCTACATCATAAAACCATCAAACCAAAGAACAATATAAACATGTACTTTTTAGTCGGGCAACCAAGTTTTACTTATGAAATCAAAGGCATCAAACTATTCTTTGCTTCTATATACCTGCATCTTACTTACCAATGATATCCAATCATATAATTCATAACCATATTATTATGCATTTTCAATTACTTACATTTGCTTTACCAAAGCCCGTACGATGTACATATATCATCCATACACAATACCAAAACTGATCGCTCGCTCGATCACACAATGTCACTTTTGAACTAGTATCGTTCCCACGACCACTCTAGTGCGGACTCAGATTCGGTTCCTTGATTAGAAACCGTTATTCTCCTTGCATAGCCATACACTATGATAGAGAATTCCAAAGTCAATCAAAAATCCATATTCAGTGTTCGTCGTCGAGAATTGGGTGAAAAATCCCAACTCGGACCGATATAAATCATCTCAAAATCATGTACTCGAATCTGGATCAAACAGTTATGCGAATAAAATAATATACATACAACTTATGTATTTATTTCAATTGATTTCTTCGCTATAACAAATTCCGTTTTATTCACATTCACTTCATTCTCATTCATTTTATCCTCATTCATTTTATTTACTTTCAACTATTCACATTCAGTTGATCTACATTCAATTATTCACATTGCTTTATTCACATCCATTTATTACTTAGTATATTTCTTTTAATACTAATGTCACTTAAGTACCATTCCATCAAAAGATGTTTAACAACATCTCACCCCATACTAAATTCGTTTATGAATCGTTTCATAAAATTTTACTTAAGCTTATAAACATTTTATACAACACTCCTCATGTTTATTTCCACTTCACAACTTAAGTCCATATCCATTTCACTAATTCATTTAATTAGTTCATTCATTAACTCATTTCAAATCACAATCAATTTCCTTTCGAAATTCCTTTCACTAATTCATTTTATTTAAGTTAAGATTCATTTCAATTTTGCCTTTCTCGACATTCATATTCAAAAATTTTAAAACATTATTTTAACTTACTAATTTTCAAAGTTTATAAGTTATCAAACTTATTTCCTCATATTTTCATAAAATACTCAATGAAAATTTTCCAGAGTTTAAACACCTTGTTCTCATTTATTTCAAATTAATTTGATATTATATATATATATAATCCCCTTAGTATATCAAATCATTCTTTTGGATTTTAAAATCAAAACTAGTTTTACCAAAACAAAACTCCAATGGTTGCAATTCCTCTCATGGATACCCAAAAATGAAAGTCGATGATGCTGCTGTCATCATCGAAATTATTTTCCAGCGACCGAAGTGAGTTCATTGCTTTTATTTCTTTAAAATCCTTTTTAAATATTTCTATTCAAAATATTTTCCAAATAATATTATTATTATTTTCTAAAACTTTGAAAAACCATTTCCAAAACCAACGGGATTTAAATTATCAAATTCCCATCTTTTAAATCCTTTCTACTTTATTAACCATATTTATATAATTTCACTTTGGTTATATAAATTCATTTTCTTAATTATTAATCTTTGTTTTCATTATAATAATATCAACAACTTTTATAACAATAAATGATAATAATCAAATTTTATCATCCTCTAACAACCAAGCACACCATAATAATTTTTGAAAAATTATTCCTTTATATATAAAATATAATAGAGGTAAAATTATTTCATTTACCCAACTTCAAAACAATACCATGTCGAATTGCTTTGTTCAAGTGTTTAGAGATCCCTATCAATAACGTCAATTACTCGTACTGACCAGAATCCATAAGCCACTTAATAGATCAACCACAATATAAAACATTTTTTATGTCACTAACAAATACGCACTCATATATATATATACACACTCAAACTCATTCTAGGGTGCTACTGACCCTATCTCTAATGAGTACCCCACCAAAGTCAAGGTTCTCGCTAAACCTTTAGCTCTGATACGAAATGTAATGACCAGGATTTTAGACCTCCGAAAATTGACACTAATACGCCCACTGTATGGCATGCCGAGATATCGAATGCCAAAAAAATATGATTGTTAAGGAAAAAGAAAGAAAGAAAACAAACCACAAAGAATCTCACAGCAGAACGAATAATCTATAAATCTTTACATAAAAACAAAATTGTAATATGTATATATACAGACATCAATCAGAGTATACTAACCTATTTCAGCCTAAATAGTTATAACAGTCTGTCTTTACAATTGTTGATAAATACAATCAATGAATACAGTGGAAAAATAACCATATATGTGCATACGTCTCTAGGCCTCCAGGCTCGTCTCCTGATGCTCCAAAGCATCCAACTTAATCTGTAATATGCTCGGTCTGACCCGAGCATTATAAATAAATAACACCCGAGTCAGTTTGGAAAACCAGCATGAGAAAACACACCCAACTGGATTTTTAAGTTATAGAAAACCTTTTGAAAATCAAAAGTATCTCATAAGACTACACCGCACATAAACACGGACGGTTTTTTTACCTTACGATGACCAAAACTTTTCTATAGAAAATCCATTGATATTATAATAATGTCTAAGGGTGAAATAATAATAATCAAGTAGCTGTGATGCTTGTGAGTGTACATCACAAGAATACTAGGTATATAATTAAAACCTGATAAGGCTTGTTTGCTAATTGTGTAGGATTCCACGAAGGTGCCCTCAGTACTTCGAGAAACGTTCCTCCTGCACAAGGATCAGAGATATCCTTCTACAGCAGTATAAATCCCTAGTGTTGTACCACAGGAAAAACATAGTTGGTCTCGCTAAGACCGAATGCATCGCCCCATGCATGCATAACACTCTAAGAAATGTCTAGGTGGAGCCGTCTACACCCTATGGGTTTGCCAACCCTACTGGCCATGCCGTCTATCTCAAGTTTTTGCCATTACTGCTGATAAGGCTACGCTCGACATTCCAACTCACGCACCACCACCAAAATAGATCACGGAATCCCACCTGGATTCCCATACCCCAACGAGTCTCGAAACCACACATGGATTCGAACATTTCAATATATGTCACGAAACACTTCATAGAACCGTATATAGTTTCAGAGTGGTTACGGTTTTCGAGTCATCTCTTACAAACACACTCTTCCGCTTCCCTGGCGCTCTAAAATCTAATCGTTGATTTTTTGGAATGCTCAATACCGGTTCTTTAGAAAATAATCAGGTAATACACAAGAGTGAGGATCACCCCCTAACCGTTTAAGTGGATGGATCTCCTCATCATTTGTCCTAGAAGAACAAAACAAGTTTAGTATAGCACCACCGACGTTAACTATACCATATAATTCCTGTGTTTCTCCTAGATATTTCCCGAGTTAAAATCTTTCGGTGTTAAGTAAGGAATATTTCCGTACCACCAAAATTAAGAAGAATTACATATTTAGGTCAAGATATGATAGTCGGTTATTTAACTATCAACAAACACACATTCAAACAAAGATTTATTCCATATGGGCAAAACAACATTGGTTAAGCACATAAGCAACCACTAGCCTTCTTTAATAAATCTTTCATTCATTAAAACCACTTTGTAAATTACTTGTATAAAAATCCTTTTACAAAGGTTTAATGACAAATCCTATATTTTTAATACTTAGAAAATATTCATATACTTATCTCAACGGTATAAGTATATTTACACTCATTACACCTCGCAACTAGAAAATGCACTCATATACTTATTTCAATGGTATAAGTATATTTACAAAATTTAGAAAGATTTCATGTTTATTCGATTCAAAAATCATTTATAAATCCCTTACAATTCTTCAAAACCATTTATAAACCACTTTTATAAATATTTGTAAAACCGTTTATAATCCCTTTATAAAATTCAATCACTTATAAACCCTTTTTGTACATTTTCTAAAATCATTTATAAATCCTTTATAAATCCATAACACCGTTTATAAAACTCCTTTTATAAATCTATAAACCTATTTCTTAAATCCGTTTATAAATATCTAACCCTTTATAAAACTCTTTCACCTTGTAAATAATCTTCCCTTAAATCTTCAAACCAATTTATAAACTTCCCATATAAAATCCAAGTCCTTTATAAAACTCTATTTATGAGACTCGAACACACTTATAAACAAATAAAGATCATTTACTTCTAAATATTATTATATAAAAATAATTATTAAAATTAAACATTATGAATAAATAAAAAATAATTTTTATTCTTAAAACATCTTAAAATAATATTTAATCATTTCAAAAACAATAATAATTAATCTTTATCCTTATAATAATAATAGTAATTTATTTTCAAAACCTTATTAATAAATCCTTATTATTAACTTCAACCATAATTATTCTTAAAATAATTAACCGTTCAAAATATTAACATTTTGATAAATAATTTAAAACAATATTAACTATAAACAAACAAATAACTAAAAAACAATACTAATTTAATTAAATAACTTTAAAACAATATTAGTACAATTAAATAACATTAAAAAAATATTAATATAATTAAATATCTGTAACAACCCTGGTTTTGGTGATTACCTGTAATATTAAATTATAACGGTGGTTATAATTTAATATTGTAAAATAAAATAAATTAGAGCTTTAAAATTTGTTTATTTGGAATAAACAATGGATTTTAAATATAAAATGAGAAAATAAAGTTTTTAAAACTTTATCTTGGTTGTTGAGATGGAACTGAGTGAAATTTGATTTTTAATTTGTGAAATGCAATAATTCTTGTGATTATTACCAAATATTTCTTTTAATGATTTTTAAAAGAAGTATTTGTTTTAAAATATGTTTATTATAAATAAAAAGATAAAATTTAGTTTAAAAATAACTTCTGGATGTAAAAATGAAGTTTACAAGATTCGTTGTATCTGTTTTGGCAAGAAAATAATTTTTGTATAAATTTTAATGATAAAAATGGCGTTTTATGTAATAAAAAGTGTAAATTGGTGTATTTAAGTAAAAATATGGTTTTAATGACAGAAATTAATTTTTATAGCTAAAATAATTTTTGTTATGTTGTGAAAGAAATTCTAGTTTACATAAACAATTGTTGTAAAAAAATTATTTGGTTGAACTTTACGTAAATATGTGAATATTGAGAATAAAGGGTGAAAACATTGAATACTTGGTAAAATTTTCACTAAGTATTGATATTGGGCTATTGAATATTGGGTTCCAATCCAATACCCATTTCTGGAATCATCTGAGAGAAAGAAAAAAAATGTGTACGTACTTTCTTCCTCTCAGATGCTTCTTCCTCTCTAAAACATACAGTAAAAGAATAATGGCCTCCACTCACTAGTTTGCTAAACTTGCTTCTAATTTACTGAAATTAAAGAGAATTCTTGCAAATAAAAGATTATAACAGGTAATCACAACCAATCTCTCAAACTATTTCATCAAACTTTGATTTTGAAAAGAGAATTGTCTGTAACAATTTTCTTTTGTTGTGCATGCTTCATTTTTAGTTTTTACATGTTGCTAGAGCCTCAATTCTTCTCAAAAGATCATTGCTTACACCTAAAAACTTTGCTAAATCATCAGGTGAGTTTAAACTCACATTTTCTACCTTTGATTGAGATTTCAAGGTAAGAAATCTCAATTTTGTTTGTTGCATGTTCTTTGTGAATCGTTGTCAGTAAATTGGGCATATCTCTTTCGTTTTAAATCGGTATTTGATTTTCTATGAAGTTCTGGAAAGCCTGAAAAGGGTGTGATACTTTCATGTTAAACACTTTCCAAAATTTTGAGCAAAAAAGGTTGAAAAACTCAATTCAAACTCGCTGCCCTGTCACTGTAAAACTGTGACTTTCTGTGCTAAGTGTTGTTGGTAATTTGAGCATATCTTTTTCGTATGATGTCCGAATTTGACGATTCTTGATGTTTCTGAAAGCTTAGATTATCTGATACAACTTTCATGTTTTGGATTTTGATAAATTTTGATGTTTACATGGTCAAAAGTTCATTCTAGTTCGCTGTCCCGAAACTAAAACGACAGCTATAGTGAACTTCAGATTTGGAATTTGTTTTGGCCATGTCTTTCATGTTTCTTATCCAAATTCAATAATTTTAGATGTTCCAGAAAACTTAGACTTTGTGCTAAAAGTTTCATGTTTTGAGTTTTCCAAAATTTTGAAGTTAGCTTGGTCAAAACTGTGTTTGTTTGTTGCTGTCCCGAGAGTAAACGACAGCAATAACAATCATTGACCTGAGAATTGTATTAGCTTATTTTTGCTCTCATTCTTGTTCGATTTTGATGTTGTTTTTGAGGTGTTTTGAGATCTATGATGCCTATCAATAAGCTAGCTATATTTGGAGAATTTGAAATTCAAATTTAAATAGAATTTGAATTGATTTTGGGTTAAATTTGAATTGAATTCGTATTGAATTCAAGTTATCGGTCTTGAGTTATCTTTCTTGTTTTTCATTGTTTTCGAGCACGGTTTTCACTAAACCATTTTTGAAGTGATTTTTGAAATATATGGACATTTCAAATTATTGTTATATAGTATTTTAAAATTATTTTTCTAATATAAAATCTATTTATTTCCTGTAATAAAGGAATTTCATATATTGGTTTTATTAATCTTTTCGGGAAAAAGTTTTAAAAGCTTGTTTTCTCTAGTAAACTATTTTAAACATAAAACATACACTTTTACACTATTCGAACGTATGAGAAAGAGAATTAAACGATTTAGTAAAACACGTGGTATGGGACATATGCATTTACTATTTTGGTTAATTCTGAACTTATACGATCGAAGCTATTTGAGATTATTGATTCTGAAATGTTTTGCTATTTTATGGCGTATTTTGAGTTTTATAATTTCTATTTATTGGAATTATTTAAGATGGCCAATATTTGGCAAGTATTATGATTTGAGATCTCCTATGTAGGAGTATGGTCGATGAGAACCATCACGATGTTTTATTTACTTGCTAGTGATATAAGGCAAGTCTTGAGTATATGATTTCATATTTTGAGATTTATGGTTTATGAGGAACCATCACGATGTTTTCACTTGTCGATGAGATGAGACAAGTTACGATGCCATTTAATACTTGTCGATGAGATGAGACGAGCATGGTGTCTCTTTATCACTCGCCAATGAGACGAGGCGAGATATGATTCTTTAAGTTTTATAATGTTCCTAGTGTGGCATCGACTAGCGGCTAGTAAACCGCTAAGTGCGAACGTGTGGTATGGGACACACGTTAACACTTTTCGGGTTCCTATCCGTGAGTTTGTAACACATTCACAATGTTTACCTAACAGAACTGCTTTGAGAGGTGTTAGCGACCTTGTCATGAGGACGAATTGCTTTGGGAGGTGTTAGCGACCTTGTTAGGGATGACAAAACGGCTTGGAGAAGTGCCAGCGACCTTGTCATGAGGACGAACTGCTTTGGGAGGTGTTCGCGACCTTGTCTGAGGCTTCGGCCATCTGAGTTTAGCACGTGCAGCATTGCTTCGGCATTGCAATCGGGGATTTGGCCAATCCAGGTTTTCTAAGTTTTCTGTTTTATTGTGATTTCACCATTTTAAGATGTTTTATTACATCGATAGCCTAGTGCTATATGAGTTGTTATATATATATGGTGATTTCATTTATGATGTTTTGAACTCTTATCGAGTTCCTTGAGTTATGAGTTTGGATGATTTCATGATTTTATAGGATATTCTGGGTTTTGCCATTTTGGTGAGTTGAGATTGAGATTTATATACATTTATACCGATGAGATGAGGTATAATTGAATTTGGAGATTCTTCTATATTTGAGTTTTGGATCATCCTATTTGAGAATGTTTTATGTTTGCCATTTTGGCGAGAGTTTGTATTGATGTTTCTCCTTTTGAGGAGATATGGTTCATGGAAACCATGTAGACATTTTGGGATGTCGCCGATGATATGAGGCGAATGTTTGTATTATTTAAGTATTATTATTGAATTTACCTCTTTTGAGGTCTTTGTATACTTAAGTGACATTAGTTCACTTAAGTCATGGGTTGTATTCTTTCTGTTGTCTCTTCTCATTCGAAAAGAATTATCACCTTGTATCTTATGCTTCATATTATCGTCTATCCTCATTAACTGATTGTTTTAGCTAGACTGACCCATGTATTTTGTACTCGGGTCAGACCGAGTTGTTTCAGGTTAGCTATCAGTTACAGGACTTAGCTTTGATGCATCTGCTTGGATACCAGCCTAGCACTTTTGTGTAGTTTATATTTCTTTATGCTTGACTCTGATATGTATTTGATTAGATGTATATAGTGTGGTCTCTGTACCACTTTTGTGTATCAGTTTGTATCATACTGGGATGTATTTGTATATATGTATTTATATATATGATGATTCCTGTTTTGTGATGTGATATGCATTCTGTTATTGTATTTTGTTCTGATAGATCCATTAGCCACCTATAGTTTTGTATTAAGCATTTATTGGATATTTCGATCCACTTGAAATAGAAAAAAAAATATAGAGCATTTATTAACGTATGCAGTAGATGTTTAAGACAAGATTATAGATGGTCGCTCCTAACCAGCCATATTCTTCGCATTAGCAGACAGAATTACCTAGTAATTCCCTTTGTTAATGTGGGTCTCGGAGTAGGGCGTCACAGCTTGGTATCAGAGCTGAGTTCAGAACAAAGTATGATAAACACATAATAGAAACACATATTATGGTACATCTAAGTGTAATACAAGTGTTACGAATCCCTTAATCATCGTGTCCTTTACCTTATCGTGTCTTTTGGAGTAGATAATTTAGGATATGTCTAGGAATATATTTTATTCCGTAATATTCCCAAATTTAATTGATGACATCTTATCTTAGGAGTAATCCTAATCGTGATTGTTTTATTCGAGTCCTCTTCAATACGGGTGCTTGACACCTGTAACGACCAGTATTTTTCGATAAGAAGAAAATTCAAAATTTTTGAATTTAATACAGTAAGAAATTAAAATTTTATGATTTTAAATAAAATTTACTTTGAATTATAACATCTGATTTTGATTTAATAAAGTGACAACTATTTTATGTGATTTCAAACGTATGGTTTAATAAAAGTTTGATTGGATAGTTTTGATATTGTGTAAAGCATGAAATAAATTTATGATTAACTGGAATTGGGTTTTAATTGTAAATTAACTTCTAATCTATTTGTAAACCATAAATGTATAATTATGTATTCAAACTTATTTAAATTTTAGTCTTGGTTTTGCTCATCTTACATATCAACCTATTGAAATTAATTTGTTAATAAAATTTAGTATAATTGGATTTTACATAAAAGGAAAGAAATATAAATTTTAATTTAATAAGGCTTAATTAGTTAAATGATTCAGAAATTGAGAAAATTGAGAATTTAATACTGCATTAGTTAATATTAGCATTTTTATTAAGGAACTAGAAATTATAAACCAACGAATATTCAATTATATTAATTCGGAATATAGTTTATTTTGAAATTAAATAAAGGTGAAATTTATTGAATATAATAAACTGAAATCTACCATTTAAAACAAACAATAGAATTTTATGACGGAAAGTTGATATTTGCTATGCGTCCGTCTAGACATAGCAAATGGCAAATTTTCGTCGAATAATACAGATGTTCTATCGGTCACTAGAAATTCAGTTTAAATCAGTTAAGAACAGTTGAATTTAAAAGTGTTCCGAAATCTAAATATGTCAACATGAGAAAATTTATTTAGAACACTCTGAATAAGACTGCGTAATGCGTTTTGCAAAATTCGGATGTTTCTAGCTCTGTTTGGATTTTTCCGTACGGGATAGCAACGTATATCAGTGTCCGTATGGACTTTTGATAGAAAGGTCCTGACATAAATATTTATGTTTCCTCTTGTCCGTCTCATCGCGCCGATCACTGTGATATATTCATTAGTGTATTTCGAAGTCCGGTGAATCAATAGAATGCAAAGTGTGACGATTCACCAAATTGGGTCCATTTGCAATTCTGTGTCCTCCATCTGGTTCAGCTTGCTGTGTTAATCACAGATATATCTTGTGTCCTTTTCCATTCGTCAGTTTAGACATCCAAAAGTCAAAAATAAGAAAAGATGCAAAGAGTTCGGTGGTCACGTATTTAATTTCATTTTCAATTCGTCCCTTTCCTTTTTCATTTTCACGTAACCATCTCCCCTCTCTCTTTTCTTCTCGTAACCCTCACCATGCAGCACTGCCCTCCCTCATCTTTGCTCTCTCCTCCGCCTCGCCCTCTCTCCTCTGCCCCGCAACTTCCGTCGTACACCCCAAAGCAACCAAACCCATGCTCCAACCCAAGCCTATCCTCCACGGCCAGATCATCTCACCATGCTCTAATGCTCTGGTCTCTGGCCTAGCCACCACCTTGCATGCAAGCCACTCGCAAGCAGCAGACCGGACCCAAACATCAGATCGTCGGAGCAGACAACTGTCAGCACCCTGCCTTCATCCTTCCTCCGTGAACCTACAACCCATTTACAGCCTGCAAGTGGTCACCATCCATCGGCTTTTCTTTTTCTGGTAACTATACGTAAATTTTACATTACATTATACTATACTATATTATACTATATCATATTACGGTTGTATTTCAAATGCTTTTTCCAGCTTCATATGTATATATTCTGTTAGTATATGTGCACGTATATATATTGGTATATGTGTAATAGTTTATATATAAGTTTATGTCTATAATCTGTTGTCTGTACATAGGGTTATATAGATTCGGTTGTTATATATATATATATATATATATATTTGTAAACTATATTTTTCTCTGTTTACGTTATAACTATGTAAGTTAATATATGTATCTCCATATATATGGTTATGGTACGAACAGTATGAAAGAAATTATATATTTACTGAACATTGTATTTTAAAGGAAGTGTTATATATATAGGTTATACTGTTATATATTTACAGTAATATATAGGTTTGATTCTTTAGTTAGTTTGGATAATAGTTAGTTTGTATAAAAAGGAAAAAAATTGTTGTTCATATAAGTGTATAGTACGTATATTTAAATGAAGTAATGTTTACAGTATCTATATTAGTCTATTAATGTTACTTTATGTTGGTATATATCTATATACAGTTTATATAAAGTTTGTTTATAGGTATATATTCTATTATATCCTATTATATTTGTTTATAGATAAAGTTGTTTATAACATATATTTATACAAAGTATATAATGTTTATAGCATGTGTTATGTAAGTAGATTTCATATAAAAAGGTATGAGTAATATACTCTGTTGGCTGTGTGAACGCATTTATATACATTAAGTATGTAATATATATTGCACTACCCGTGCCTTTCGATTTCTAGTTTTATATATATGTGTGTTTTAATAATAGTAGTAATTAAGTAAGTTTGTATTAATATTATTAGCAACATTGGTTTTTGAATTTTAAATATAAAGATTTTGTTTGTATATTGGTTTAAAAATATATGTATACATATAGATTTTGTTTTTTTTATTGGTGTTTAAGTTGAATGTTGATTTTTGAAATTATAAATGTATGTAAAATATTCCGTCTCACGATTCTTATTTATCAGCTTTGTCCGTCCAATTTCATGCCAATCTTGCTTTGCTTTGGAATTCGTGCTTGGATTCGTAACTCATTTCAGTGCCAAATCTCCTCTAGCTTCGAAAGGTGAGTAATCACTCACGATTACCGTTCTTATATTCATTAAATTTGATTTCAATTGAAACGACAATTAAAATATGCTGCTGTTAATTATTTAATTGTTATATATACTATTATCTGTAACTGTTCACCTCTGGGATATAACACAATATCCTGTTGTTTATATTATACTGTTATTGATATATGCCTGTTATTATTATTTTCATATATGTTCTCACTCTGCAAGTTCCCTGTTAGTATAGAATTCACTATGGGTTGAAATGATACCCAAACGATCTGTAGAATAGGAGAAAATCATTATGGATTGAAATGATAAACCCAAGCGATTTTCAAATTGAATTGAAATTAGGATTGCGGGTTGAAATTGTATATACCCGTATATATTTAAATTACGGATTGAAATGATAAATATCCGTATCATTTGACCATAGGATAGAAAATTTTATACAGACATCGTTGGTCTATATATAAATATTTTAAAATGATTTCTATGGTTTTGAAAGGAAATATTTATGGTTTAGTTTAAATTTGAATATGAATAAGTTTTAATACAAAATAAATTTAATAATAAGCTTTAAATTTAGTCAAGTTTGATTTATGTAAATACAATATGTTCGAGTGTTTATTTAAAAAAATTATCTTAAAAATAGATTTTTATAATGATTCTATAAGTTAAGGTTGGAAAGATAAATTTGAATCTATTCGAAATTGTATTTAATTAAGAATTTTTTTAATTAAATCGATTTGAAACTTATTGAATTTGAGGGTTTTAAGATACGATTTTATAACTTGATTTTGAATTAAAGTGATTAAATGGATATTTCAAGTTTTAAATAAATCAAAGGAAATATTTAGTTTAATGTAATTTAAGGTTATTTAAATGATAATGGATTTATTAAGTGAATATTTCAAAACTAAATAATAATGAAGTTAAATAAGATATATGTAACGCTCCACTCCGAGACCCACATTAGCAAAGAGTATTACTAAGTAACACCGTTTGCTAATACGGAGAATAGAGCTGGATAGGAGCGACCATCTATAGCCTAGTCTTAATTATCCATTGAATATGCCGACAATGCCACTTCTTACTTAAATGGATCGACATATCCAATAAATACTTAATACAAAGCCATAGGTGGCTGAGGATCTATCAGAATAAAATATAACAACTCAAATGTAATGCACATCACAGAACAGTAGATCATCGCATACATTTTCACATATACAGATACATCACAGAGTTTACAAAATGATACATGTCAACTGGTAAAGCAAACCACAATATACAGGCGAGTCAATAGAGTACATATCAGAGTTACAGACAAAAAGGACTACACAAAAAGCTATAACAAAAAGGAGCTAGCAGAATAGTCCCTACGGAAGCAAAAGAGGCCAAGTCCAAAGTACCTAACCTGAAACATCTCGGTCTGACCCGAGTATAAAATACACGGGTCAGTCTAGCTAAACAAATCAGTTAGATAAACTAAATGATAATGAACATACAAGGTCATAAAGTACCACAAATATCTCCAAAAGAGATAACCAAATCATCTAACAAAAGATGAATCATAACAAGGCTCATATCATTGGCAACTCAAATAAACAAAGGATATCATATCCCAAAACAAGCCAAAAGGCAAATAACAAATACCAATAAAGGTAACAGAAGTTTCCACAAGGTAATCGCTATATATCGTGTGGTTCAAAGAACCTACCCCGAAAGGCGATACTCAAGGGAAATATAATTGTCAAAGAAACAAAAAATGCTCGAGCTCAGTACTGTATAACAAGGATCCACAAGCCCGAAGGCACAAACCCGAAGGCACAAACCTGAATGTACAAACCCGAAGGCAACAAACCCCGAACGCTCAAGCCCGAAGGCCACAAACCCCAAAGGCAACAAACCCCGAAGGCTCAAGCCCGAAGGCCACAAACCCCGAAGGCAACAAACCCCGAAGGCTCAACCCCGAAGGCCACAAACCCCGAAGGCAAAAACCGTATTGCTGAAGGTCCGAAGGCCCAGTACTGGACACCACTAACTGGCGGAATGTGTCACAACTCTCAGAAAGGAACCCGAAAAATGTTAACGTGAGTCCCATACCACACGTTCCCACTAAACGGTTTACTAACCGTTAGTCAATTTCACACTCAAAGCAGTACAAAGTTCACCTCATTTCATCGGTAAACCAGACCCAAAGGTCAAAACGGTCAAACGAATAGATTAGGAATTAACTGAAAAGATAAACACGCGTGTTCATAGCACGCGTTTTATTTAATCATTTAATTCTCCTCCCACTTCGCTCGAAGTGCAAAATTGTGTGTTTTATATAGAAATTATAAGTTTGAGAAACGAGCTTTTAATACCATTTTAGAAAGATCATTTTATAGAAATCCGTGTATGAAATCAAAAAGGAATCATCAAAGTCAAATATGCAATAATGTAACGACCCCGGATTTTAACCAAATTTAAATTGATAATTTATTGAATATTTGAATTTAAATTGTAAATAAATGGTTTAAGAATAAAAAATAGAGTATAAAATAAATACCTTTGATAAAAATCTAATAACAAAATAAAATCTAGAAATTTGTCTATATTGCAAAATAATGAGAAATAAATAGAAGATAAGTTATAAAATATAAAGTAATTCATTTAATAAAATTTTAACAACATAATAATTATAGGGATTTATTTGAATTAAAAAGCAAAGACAAAATAAAGGATAAAGATATTATTCAAGTAGAAAGTAGAACGTATTAAACAAATTCTAACAACAAAGTAAAATAGAAATTTAATTTTATTATAAAGTAATGTTGTAAAGGAAAAAGAAGGAAATATATATAGGCTTGCTTAAGAAGACAATATCATACATCTATATACAAACAAATAAGTATGAGGGTGAAGTAGCTATGAAGGCAAGTAAAATATATGTGTATGCAGCCTGTAGAGAAATAATGCAAGATATTTTAGTACACAAAGCATATCATCTCAGCACAAATAAAATATGTCAGCCGAGATAAGAATGTACAAAGGCAATTAATGCCAAATCTTAGCACACAAAAATAAAATATGCATTGTACAAAGCTAATCAATGTTTGGCCACTACAACAAATCTGCATAGCCCCCAAAATGTTTACTTCAGCCTCCAAGGAAAAAGATCTCTGATCTTATTTTGTACAAACTAAACAATTCCTGTGTTGTACAAATATACATAACATCACCTGTAAGCTTCTTCTATACATCCATTATTTTTTATCAGTTCGATCATTTTATAAAACCTGAGCAAATCTGGAGTGAAGATAATTTCAAAATTTAAACAATACTTTAATACTTCAACTCAACACAAACAAGAAGATCAAAGAAGGGAGCTTCAGCAAACAAATTACAAAAGATTTCAACTTGAAGCTCTGTTCTATCTTCAACAACACTGTGAGTAACTTTTCTTTTTAAACCAGATTTCCTTGTTTCTTTACCTGTGAGTAAACCCCTTCTTTTAAGATCTTACACTTGCATAACTTAAATTGTCTGGGCTTGGAGCTTGAAATATGCTATGATTTTTGTTTGTTTAGTTATTAAGTATGTAGGTATATATGAACCTGGGAATGACTGGACATGCTTTTGTTGTTCCTCTGTTCTAATAACAGGCTTGATCACTTGATACAAATCCACATCTCCTTTTTAAAATCAGAATTAAGCCATGATATTTGAATGAAGAATGATTGTTATAGCATAGATTTTAGTCTAGAAATTTGATTTAAGTTAAAAATAACCTGAGTGTCTCTGAAATATCAAAAACAACAGTGTATGTCAATATATGTGAAAATCCAAACTGTATAATTTATAAATTCATTATTATAAATCGAATACATCAACAAAAATAGGATTTTTAAAACAAGAATCACAAATTTTAAATTGGGAATGGAAGTGCGGTTCTGGAATGAACCGGAATGGAACTTTTGGGATTTTTGGGTGATCTCTGCAATTTGGAAGGTCGAGACTTCAGGTAATGATGGAGGAGTGATCGGTGATGTTGGAAAAATTGGCCGGGAATTGATTAAAGCATGGTGGAGGTGGTGGTTGAGGTTTTGAGTATGGAACCCTAGTTTAACTAGGCTTGATAAAATCGATCACCACGTCTTCGATAGTGGATCGAGTGCAATATGATCTTGAGAGATGGTAGTGTGGTCGTATACGAGGTCAGGGCCGGAGTTGTAGGATTTACGGTGGTCGGAGGATAGAGGGTGAGGCGATGTCAGGTTCCAGTTTTCGAGCTGAACGCTCGTTTTCGAATTTGGGGTCGTGGTGGCGAACTGGGTGGTCATGTCATCGGAGGAGGGAGTCTTCGACTTGGTGACGATGGCGTGGTTGATCGGAGTTGCTCCGATGGGTGGTACACGTGCACCTGTGCACATGGATGTCTGGTTGTTTGAGTGGGTGGGGAAGAAGAAGAAACTGGCACGGGGAGAAAAGGAAGATGGCTCGAGTAAAAGCACGTTTGCATCGGGATGAAACTCGCGAACGCGAGTATGCGTTGCTATCTTAGTTTAAATATTTAAACTGGAAAGGAAAGGGAAAGAAAAAAATAAGTGATGGTGAAGGCCAGGGGAGAGTCTCGGGGAGAACGTGAATTACTCGAAGTGTTACTCGAGATTTATAGGGGAAGGCTCGGGTAGTTTTGTTTCAAGTTTTAAACTATAACCGTCGCACAGTTTTAAAATGTTGATTTCTTTTTAAATTGAAACCAAGTTAAATCTGAGTCTAAAGGAATATTTAAATTCCAGATTTTTGAAGAAAGAAAGTTTATAATTTAAATACTTTAAATAAGTTTAAATATTTTGAATTTAAGGGGATTTGATTTAAAACCCCTTAATAACTAAGATTTGCTTAAATTTGTAATTTAAGGGTTTTTTTAAAAAGGTTAGTTTTATAAAGAGATTTAAAGTCCAATTGATATTCGTTTTAAGCTTGAAATTTAAAATGAATGTTCAAATTGAACTTAATAATGTTGAATTAAGCGAGTGTTTAAGATAATGCGATAAATTAATGTGGTTAATTAAAGATAAATAAATATGAGTAATTAAAGGGTAGTTAATTACTTAATTAAGGATTTATTACTTGACGTAATGAATTAAAGGATAATTAATTGATTTAAAAGTTAATTAATTAAAGTGATTAATTAATAAATGTAATTACCTAAGAGTAATTAATTAAAAGTTAATTTATCGATTAAGGGTTAATTAATGATTAATTTAAAGGATAATTATTAAATGTTTTGTAATTAATTGATTATTAATTCACCATGACTAGTAATTTTTTTTTAAAATGGTACTTAGATACAACATGTCACTAGGACAACATAACATAAATCACATGTCAATATATGTTCGAATCACGCTACGCACGTTTCGAACTTGTGACCTCTTGCACCAAAGTCAAATCACTTAACCACTAGGACAATGGTGCTTGTCAAATCACTTAACCACCATGACTAGTAATTTATTCATAAGTAATTAATCTGGTATAAATTAATTGTAATCAGATATTGATTGATCTTACTTATGGATGTTTGGATTCTAGTGAATGTTGAATGGTTTGATATCCCTGATATATGATGCTTTGTGATACATCCTGATATATGTTGTGATTTGTAATTTACTTATCTGCGATATATATATCTGTGATTTCTGTTTCTGTGATATATTACTATGTGAATATGAAACCCATGGCCCGTAAAACGGCACTTGAACTTTGATGCGACAGGGAGTCGGATTCCAGTTGGTTATCCGAAACCCACATCGAATTGTAATGATGAATCTTTGTGACTGATAAATTTATTTTATCTATGAATCTGTGAATGAAGATAAGCGTTGTGGGTTATACCGCTTATCGATATATCTGTGATGATTGATGTTGTGCACTATTGTGTAAAAACCCCTGGACCACACTCTTACACACACAAATATGGATTTCACGTGGAAATCGGTTGAATCACAGATGATTTAAATTTGATGTTTTTAAAATTGAAATTTTAATTTCAATTGATTTTGAAATTGGAAATTCGGGTTTAAAGTGAAAAGCTTTTGAAATATAATTTCAAAGATAAAAGTTATTTCGAATAACTTAATCGAGTTTTGAAAATTTAAATAATTTGATTTAAATTTGAATTCAAGTTTGAAATTGAATTTTATGATTTGAAACTAGGGACTAAAGATGCTGTACAAGTTATATATGGGTTAAACCATTTTAAAAGTATTGATTTGGGATTTTGAATTTAATTCAAGGGTTTTAACTCGTGTAAATATAACTGGATTTTTTCTGAAACGAAACTATTTGTTTTCAAATAGTAAAAGCTTTCACAAAAGTAATGAACTTCCAATTTGTGTTGAAAGAATTTCAAGTTTGAAATGGAATTGAAATGTTTTGAAAACTATGAAATGAGTCTTTGATTTCAAAGACCGGATGAATTAATCTAACTTGAAATGGAATTGTTTTGAAAGACTATGAATGAACCTTTGGAAACGAGTTTTGAAAGCTATAAGTTAAATCTTGATTTAAAAAATTTAACGAGTTAATCAAATTGAAATGGAAATTGTTTTGAAATCCATGAATGAATCTTTGTGAATGGGGTTAACTTTGTGAATTGAATCTTTTTGTTTAAAAGATTAAAAGTGTGGAAATTGTTTAAACCATTGAAGGTTTTTGAATTAAATCTTTTTGTTTAAAAGATTGGAAATGGTAATTTGTTTTACCATTCGAATGAAAAGTTTTCGGCTTTAAGCTGTGATTTAATTGAGACCCCAGTATCCATATGATTTTTAATTGCGCTCGTTATTCGGTTTAGCCGGGAGAGGACCTTTGTGTCATATAACCCATTCCGAATAGTGATACGTCGTATATGGATAGCATTTGAAGACCGGTGATGAAGACCGGGTATTTGCGAGAACGATAGGATGACCTATCGATTGTCTCTGCACTGAGTCGCGCCGGTATAGAGATTCCCTAAGTGATGGGAAGTCCGATCGAGATTGTGAATACCCGGATTTGCAAGGGCTTCTTTGGAAGTGCCTTCGGTTCTGTTCGAACTCGGAACAGACTTGTATGGATGTGTGTCTGACGTTACACTTTGAGATGTAAAGCTGGTTTCTATCAAATACATTTCTGTTGGTGGCGGAGAATTTATTCTCTTAGCTTAACACCCTTCTCTGAGACGTACGAGCTCAGAGGTTATGTAGTTGATGGTTACTAGTGATACATTCCCAATTTGGTAATGTGGCATACGAAGTGCTGATGATCATTTGTTGATCGAAGCATGGCTTTGTGAAAAAGCATGGCTTTGTGAAAAAGCGTAGCTTTGTGAACGAGACTTCGTCGAGCCTCACAACCCGGTAATGGTCGAAACAGGAATGTTGCGGCAAAGGTTTGTAGGGGTAGCGCCCCTAGGGTATGTCATTTCCTTCTGGATAAAAGGTGATATCATGGTATGGAGCCCAGATATTTTACCTATGTGGATGCTGCACAGTTATTATACTTTGTGGTTGTTGCTTTATGATCGAGGGCCCTCGGATAAAGGTCGGTAACGACCGGGGGATGACATGACTCGTGTGTTAGTTACCTAGTTACAGCTGTACAGCGTGAGGTAGCGTCAGTGTGTTAGTTACCTAGTTACAGCTGTACAGCGTGAGGTAGCGTCGACCTTTTGTTTGCAGAGATCCGGTTAGGATCCGGGGCGTCTTTCCAGAGGCGTTTCTATTTTGGTAAGGAAGTTCCTTAGCCTGATCATTGGTTGGAAATCCAAAGAAACAATACGAACCCTGTACGGTTTTAGTTGTATTACCTGCTATGGGATGTGGCGGTAACCTGTTATTGAACATGGTAGCTATAGTAGGCATACGATGAAATGTTGTATGCTGGCTAAGATTTATATTATATTTTCGAAATGGTTTTCGACACTATGCACTAATGATAATAATATCGAATGATTTTTCATAGTAAGCATTTTTGACTATCATAAGGAGAAATCTCCTCCAATTCTGCGATTGCATTGTGTGTGTGGCGGGAGGCCTTATGGTAGTTTCATTTTCGAAAAGCATTGCGGATTTCAATGTTAAACTTCTTTTGTGTTTGTTTAGAGATAAACTGTTTTTGTTGCTCACACCAGTCCCATGACTGATCCGGAGTTTATTGTTCCCTTCCTAAACTCTGGGTGCCCACTATTTTCCACACGGGCAGTCTAGAGTTGGGTTTTTCAGATATTCAGGTTTAGTAGATTATCTGGAGCTAGTTCATTCATCGGAGTTGCTTATCTTGGAGTTGTGGATTCATTCTTGTCTGAAGATCATTTTGGAGTTATCACTTCTATTGATATCGTTCCGCTGCTGATGTTATCTTTTCTTTTCCGCTGCTATTTCTTGTATCATATCTCTGATGTATATTGATATCTGTTGTATCATTCTGTTGTATCATACTGTATCAGATTTTGTATCTGTCATTGTATCAATGTTATATATATTGATATATTCTTTTTCTTCGGCTGTGTTGTTATACTTAATGTTGTTATAAGCTCCGACGAAACGGATTTGAATGTTTGAATCTGCGGCATTCTAGTACAATGTGAAGTACGGATGTCGATTTTCGAGCGCGAAAAATCCGGATCGTTACAAATAACAACTACTTGGAATCGACACGAATCGATTAAAATTGGAAACCAAGCAAAATAGGCTAATTGGGCTGAGACAAGCAGATTCAGACGTCTGAATTGTATATTTCAGACGTCTGAAACTGGTGCTCAGGCTATACTTTGCCTAGGCCAAAGATGGCCAAATCATATCGGAAGCAATCGGATGAGTGATGATAGCTAGGGGTTTACGCCAAACGACTACCCAACCTTAGGGACTCACTAATACATTCCGACCAACATGCCCAAACAACCATATAAGGATTTTTTTCATAGATTTTGACTTCAAACGCCAAAAATTGGAATATTCATTAAACCAATTCAATTTAGCAACAATTGGACAAGGAATATATGTTAGGAATTGCTACCTAACACTATCAAAGATATAGATGTAGATGTGAGTTCAAAAACTCACCTCTAAACTCAAAAACATGAGAGAGAAGCTATAGAGCAAGGCAAGAACAATCACTCTTCAATTATAACCCAAGGAGCTTCAATCTAAGCTCAAGAACAAATATTTCCTAAGTTAGGGTTTAGGACATTTCAGAAATCGAAGAGGAATTGAGATGGAGAAGGAGAAGAGAATGCTTACCTAAGCTTCTCTTGGATTTTTGGAGCAAGAATTGGAGTTTGCAATTGAATCTAGAGCTTGGAATTTCCATTTCCCATTCTTTCCCCCATTTTCAGTTGAGCTTGAGTTTTTATGAAATGAGTTGAGTGAATGGAGAGGAGAAGGTGCTGAGTTAAGTTATAGGATGAGTTGAGTGAAACCTAAACCCAAAAGCCCAAGTAGAAAATAGCAAAATTCAACTTACTCCAAACATATCGAAGCTTATACTCAAAAAAGTCGCAAACAACATTTTGAACACAATGGAAATGGTCTCGAGTCCAAAATGTTGATTCTCAACCTCATTCTTGATTCAGACGTCTGAAATGTCCAAACCAGACGTCTGAATCTGGGAAAATATGAGTTCTTAAACTTCATTCAAACGTCTGAAGTGAACGATTCAGACGTCTGAATCTGAAAAAATAGATGTTGTCAAGAACAATATTCAGACGTCTGAATCATCCATTACAGACGTTTGAAAATGGCAATTTTTTGCCTATTTCCTCTCTGGTTTGATTCGAACAATCTCATACGTCTGAATGAAGCATTTTAGACGTCTGAATCCTTGGGAGACAGTTTTTCACAAATAGACACCACAGAAACTCGATCTACTAAGACCTTTCACTAATTCGACTATTCTTTGACGAATAGTGACTCTTTCGGACTAAAATCCGACTAATGATGCTATATTTAAATTAAACATTTAAATATACAATCGTAAAATATGCGGGTTGTTACAGACTCCCCTCCTTAAAGAAATTGCGTCCTCGCAATACTTAAGAAGAAAATAAAGAGTAACAACCTTAAAAGCATATCAACACAAAAGAAAATTGAAATAAGAAGTTCACCATACAGAGCACGAGAGAGTAAGTCCGGATGTGTTCGCTCGATGAATTCTCAAGATTCCCAAGAGAAATCCTTAGGGTTTGAGGACCATTGAACTTTCACAAGAATAACATCTTTATTTCGAAGGCATTCGACCTCCGAAGCAACGATACGAATAGAATGTTGCTCACTAGTTAAATTTGGTGAAACTTCAATTTCTTCAATAATACCGGGCTCAAGAACAGAATCAGAATCCCTAAGGTATTTCCGTAGTTGCGAGATGTGGAAAATGTCATGAATAGAAAAAGATTGAGCCGGTACTAAAAGTGGTGATAAGCCACGGAAACAATGTGTTCGGTGATGGGAAATGGACCAACATATCGAGGTGCTAACTTTCCCGATCAACTGAAACGCTCATCACTCATCAAAGGTGAAACATGAATGAACACCAATAAAGTTTGGACTTAAAACCAGCTTCCCACCATCTTCAAGCCAACACGAAGGAAATCGGTATGGCCTTCCGTAGAGTGCCTCGAAAAGTGCCATACCAATACAAGATTGGAAGCTTACTATAGGAAGAAAACTCAACAAGAGACATATGATCTTCCCAACTTCCACCAAAATCAAGAACACATGCACGAAAGAGATCTTCAAGAGTTGATCCACACTCTCTATTTGTCCATCTGATTGAGAACGATAAGCGGTGCAAAAATTAAGCTTTGTTCCCAAAGCTTTTGAAGACCTTACAAAAATCCACTAGAAAAATAATGGATCACGATTGCTAACAATAGAAGTAGGAACTCCATGCAATATAACATGACATAGAGTTCAGTCAAAAGGGGTATAGTCAAAAAGAGAAGGACGAGCCTCAAGGCTACACAAAACAAGAGATGAACATGAATTGGATTCACGATCTCGAATCTCACAAGTGGATAAAGTTTCGAGATCATTCCATTCGGATATCATCAAAGAAACATTCGTTGTTGCTCTCGGCTAAGGGCATCGGCAACACGATTACCCTTTTTCCGGAGTACAAAGAAGATCAAGATCATAAGATACAAGGAACTCGAGCCAGCGTTGTTGACGCAAATTAAGTTCCTTTTGAGAAAATAAATACTTCAAAGATTTATGATCAGAGTGGAGAACAAATTTCTCTCCCAAAAGATAATGAGCCAGATTCTAAGAGCGAAAACAATAGCTGCGAGCTCTAGATCATGAATGGCATATCTAGTCTCGACAAACTTTAATTGTCAAGAAGCAAATGCGATAGCACATTCCCTTTGCGAGTGTAACGACCCGTAAATTTCAACTGTTTTAATAACGTAATTAGTTAAAATTTTGTGAAATTTTAAACGATAAAATTTTGAAATAAAATTTTATATTTGGAATACGTCTAGTTAAACATAGCAACTGGTAAATTTTCGTCCGAAAATATGAAAGTTTATTTCGCGCGTAAATTCACTTCAATTTAATCAGTTAAAAAGCGTTGAAAATAAAATGTTTTCAAAACCAAAATATTTTTACATAGAAAAATTCTAAACCATCTTCTGAGCAAGATTTCAGTTTGTCGTTTTTCCAAATTCGGACATCTTTGGCTCCGTCGATCTTATTTTTCAGTGTTTTTCTTTCATTTTCCGCTATTAGAAAATTCGAATTTTATAATTCAATCGTACCACTGACATCCATATACAGTTTTGATCGTCTCGTCGTGCTGATCTTTTTAGTATAATCGTTTGTGGGTTTCGAAGTTCGGGAAACATCGAAAATCTTCGTTACGATTTCCGTATCGGTTCCACAATTTGTTTTTTTTGAATTCCGTGACCATTCATTTACCCACCTATTGGAAAACAAATGGTTATTAGCTTTTTGCATGCTCGGGGATATTGATGCCGATTTTTAAATCTTTTGGTTTTCTGACCATTCATTTTTCACCGCATAATTCAAACAGTCCTGTCATTTATGATATCTGCTATACAACTGTTGACTAATACTATTCCAACCTGTACACTTGGTATTGACTTGTCGTTTCATTTTGGTCTCTGCCTATTTCCAGTTTAAAATTCTAAACTTGGAAATATAATATTATTCAGAGCTTGGATACTCATTTCCAAAATTTTGTGAGCATTCTCCCCTCTGTTCCTTCTCTGGACAATCCATGTCCATCTTTTTTTATTCCAGACCCTCACATTTAAATGCCTTCCCACTACCTGCTAATTCAACTTCAGCCCATACAAATTCATCTCCATCTCCTAAAAGCCTCCATCTGCAATTCAAGCACAAACGAAAAATGGAAATATGTGCAGCAGTTTGCATGTTGAAATCCAATGCAACTTTTCACATGTATCATATCGATAGCGTACTCCACCCTCAAACCATGGAACCCGAACCCCAGGCAACTACCACCCTTGCCGTGAGCCAGCCCAACCGAACCCCCTACCGCCCACCACCAATGTTATCTCCGCCGTCCTCTGCTGCCTCCACCTTACTTCGCCGAGCACACCGCCACATCACCGCGAGCCCTTCCCTTGGCCAGCCTTCCACCACCGGATCCGCCTACCCATATTCAGCATCACCATCTCGCTAGGCATCACCTCCGACCTGCCACTTCATCCGCCTCTTCACCTTGTTGCTGCCGAAACCCTCCACCATCCCATAGTTGCTCGACATCACCTCAGCCTGACCACCTACTTCCGCCTTGTCTCATCTCAACGTTGCTCCGCCCGAACGCCGACAACAACTCCGGCGAGCTCCGGCCACCTCTCCTTTTTCAGTTGTCGAGCATCTTGTTTTTGAGGTATATAAATATACGTGTTCTGTTATATATGTTTTGGAGTATCTATTCGCATGCGTGTGTGTTTCAAAGCCATACTTAGTTTTGTAAGTTTATAATCTGTTGCTATAGCATAATACATAAAAGTACCTCTGTAAAACTAGTTACTTATATCTATTCAAATATAAATAGGTTTTATAAATTTAGTTCCCTTTAATTCACAGTTTGTATATGTGTTTATACTGTAATCGCACACTAGCCTGGCCCTACGTACATATTTAGTTGTGGTCTGCATTTATATAGATACAATATTGGAAGTTTGCCTGGAAATAATTAATATATGGGCTGCTATATGCGACAGTGTGCATGTATATTGATCTTAGTTATTTCATTTTTTTGTAGATTCCATAACATTTTCGGGTGCAAGTTTATATAGATAGAGGCTGCACTGTACATATATATAGGATGTATGATATTTTGGTCTGCATACATTTGTTTATAATGGTTACAATTATGTATAGTTTTGATTTTTAAAAATGTGTTGAATTAAGTTAGGTATATATGTTATATTTATCCACTTATATGCTTAAGAACATTCGACTTATATGTAGTGATTTCCAGAACGTTGACAAATTTTGATAGTGTATTAACTTTAATATTATGTATTTTAAGCATATATAGTTATAAAAGTTATCTTTGTTTGATTTATAAGCTATATATATAACTTTTGTTTGCATACATCGGTTTTACTTACATGTGTTAGTCTAATATATTTGTTATAAAGAGAATCGGCACATACTATTTACAATCTAAATTTTGTATTATATATATAACCCTGTTTCAAGTAGAAATCAACTACGAGCTTTTAGATTTTTTTACATAGTATAGTGTGCTGGCTCGTCTTTTTAGTTGATCAGACATATTATATTTTATTTATTACAGTGGTATATATGATCTGTTTGGGTTACGTTGGTAATTATTTATATCTTGATTTTTATATCCGTGTCTAACATAAACAATGATTTTAAATTATATATATGATATTTTAATATGTGTAAAGTGAAATATTGATTTCAATGAAATAATGATAACAATATATATATCATTGCTATTTCTATCAAACTGATTCAAATTATTTCATCGATTACTCTTTTACCAGCCTTGTCCATCTATTCGTGCCAATTCTTGCTTTGATTTGAAATCCGTGTTTGGATTTGTAACTCATCCCAATCTCATCCGTCTCTAGCCTCGAAAGGTGAGCACTCACTCACGATTAACGTTCTTTTATTTATTAAATTTGATTTCAATTGAAACGACAATTGAAATATGCTGCTGTTAGTTAATTACACTGTTATATATGCTATTGCCTGTATCAGTTCACCTATGACATCTGACACCATTATCTGTTAATTATTTATGCGATGATAATACAGTTTGGCTGATAATTGATTGATTGTTGATGTTTATATTGGACGTTAAATTGTAAATGTTAAAATGATAAATAGTATGCAATTGAAATTGATATAGGATAGTTAAATGTTAAATTTGATTAAATGACATTGTATAATATGACCCCTTTTACTGTTGAATTTATTGACACGTAGGATTTGTTTAATTACATTTTGAACCACTGAATGTATGTTGTTAAATTGATGATGTATGAAATTGTAAATAGATGACAAGTGAAACTGTAATGTAATAATCTTTAATCTGCATGAAATGATAGTGTAGATTCTAGAAATAATTATATTAATTCGTACAAATGACAATACGAATTAATACGGTTATTTCGGGATTATTTGAATTGATTATTGGATTGTTATTGTTGTTGTTATTACTTGTTTATTTACTTTGACACCATCCCAGTTATCACACTGCAAGTTCCCTTTACTATGCTTTGATTTTGAATTGAATTGGAATCGGGTTGAAATGATAAATACCCAAATTAAACTTTGACCTAGGATAGAAAATTAAATAAACCCGATTGGTCAATAATTTGATTTAAAATAAAACGAAGATCTTATTTGAATAAATAATATGGTTTTGAAATGAAGTTGAAATTGAATTTTCAATGAAAGGAAAATGTTAATATTTAATAATCTGAAACAAAAGATTAACAATGTAATTAATGGAAGAATGTTGTTTAATTTGAGAAATGATTGAATTAAAGTTTGAAATGATTAAATAATTAAGTTTGAAATTATAATTAAGTTCGAAATTATTAAACTTTGAAATTATTTAATAATTAAGTTTGAATTATTTAATAATTAAATAAGATGGAATTATTTAATAATCAAATAAGAATTGAATTCTTTGTTAAGTAAAATTGAACTTTTGAATAAGTAAATTTTACTTCGTAAATAATTGAAATTGAGTTTTCTTTATTATGTAAGTTTTGGAAAATTATTTAAGAAAGTAAATAAGTGAAATGGAATTTCTTTAACAAGAAATGAAAATGTGATATTTTTGGAATTAATGTAAGACTTGTAATTGAAAGAATTGATTTGACGAATTTGGTTTAATTCAAAAATTTAAGTTTTGATTTGATGAAGTTGAACTTAAGAAATGATTTAATGAATTGGAAATTTAATAGAAATTGTTTTGAATGATAAATTAATTTAACTATATTGAATGAAATCGATAAATGAATTTGAAATTGATTTGAATGTTAAAGTATACTAATTCAAATGATTTGGAAGAAAACTTATTTGCGAACTTGAATCAATATTTGAATTGTTTTAAATAGAAATTGAAATTGAATTATAAGATTTTGAAATGATAATTTGGAAGTTTTGAAACGTAAATTGGTTTTGAAAGACATATGAAATGTTGATTTACGAATTTTAATTGAATTGAAATTGATTTGGTTTTTGAAATAAATAAACGACCAATCGGAGAAATAATTTCGAAGGTTATTAAAGAGACCGGAATTCGGTTATGGATATACTCTCTATCTAAACCGAAAACCCCTTTAATAACTATACGCGGAGTGATGATCCAGAATGAAGTGGTTGGAATGATGTACGTGATGACTGAAGAAAGAGAACGATGATGGATAGCCTTGACACTTGTGTCAAATTGGAAATGACTAAAACAGGAGCTGTGCCGGGCCAATGGAGGATTAGCTACCTCAAGTGGACACACTTCTTCGAACTACTTATACTTGTTGTCGATTGGTGCACCCTTGATTTTGGGAGTGTTGTTTCACGGTGTTGCGGGCGCTGCGGCGTTGCGTTCTCACCAGTCTGGATCAGGCGAACGGTAGTATCACTACCTTGGGTATTGCCTCATGTGCCTTGTCATACTTGTATTCCATTTATGCGTGACCACTACGATTCTGATTTGTACCTTTAGTATATGGATTGCCCTCTGGTGACTTCCGGTTTTGGGGAAACTACGGTCTTGTATATGCTTTTGGGAATAAAAATGTGTTAAGGGTGGAATGGGCCATGACTTAACGCTATTTTGATATCTTTATATTACTGATAGACATTATCTACTTATCGTACACTACTACATAGTAGATAGTTTAACGGATCCTTAAAGGATGGTTATTCCAAACATCCTTTGAGTTACTTGTATTTTAAATTGCTATTTCACTTGAGTTGGATTTATTAATATAAGAATGTTAATCTTGACTCGAGTGTTTTGTGTTTTGCTTTACGCTCGGGTCAGACTGAGTGTACCAGTATTCGAGACTCACCTTTGAAGTTGGAGCTTTGCTTGAGGATCCAGCCATCTATTCTACTTTCAGTATTCGATGATTCCAGTGATGTATTCTGATTTGTATCTGATGTATCGTGTTACTCTTCCGTTGTATCTAGTTTAACTCTGATGTATCGTATTACTCTTCTGTTGTAAGCTCTGATGTATTTTATATATTCATATAGTAGCTTCATGAACTACTATCTCTTCTATTTCTACTGCACTTATTACTCTGTGTTTGTGATCTGTGATTATTTATTTACTATATATGTTCAGTTTTGCCAAATTTAAATTAACAACACGGTATTTTGAGCAATTCAATTCCGGCATGAGTGTCTACCTATACACTTATAATGGATGCGAATGGTCCAAAATATCGGGTTGTTACAGTTGGTATCAGAGCTTTGGTAGCTCTAGGCAAAACTTAACATATATGGTAAATGTATTTACGGAATCACTCTCATTCAAGTTTCAATCTCTTCCTCTTGACTCGATTCCTTTGAATTTTGGAACGTTCCCTGCGGTTCCAAAAATTCATTTGTGCCCTCACTATTCGTCTTCTTTCAATTCTGGAGCACCCCATAACTCCATTCTAAATGATATCTATAATAGATCGGCGGTCTCGCCCATCTTCGAATGATTCGTAAAGGAGCAAAACTCCTTTACAATTGGCATTGATTTACCGGAGATTTCTGTATCCTCGGTGTACGATGCTATCTATCTCCTGCTATACCTGAATTCTATTTCTTGAGATCGAATGTTGATTTACCTCGGAATTCTACACCGATCTTATTCTTGAAGTCACGGTTGACCCAGTTAAGGTTGCCCGTGAATTAAATGAACTCATCCATCTTATCTTCTGTTTCAAACTTATTTTCGAATCAAAATTCTCTTTGATTTGAGTCATCAAATTTGAATCCCTATACTTATTTTGAATCCATTCTTGCATCGTCGAGCGAGGAAGTGTATTTGTAAATTTATATAAAAATGTTTTATGTATTGTGTTGTTTGAGTTGTTGATGTTGATTTGGGTTTCCGATCGATTCGTCTGATCAACGCTATCGATAGGATTTCCAAAACACTTGAGCAGAGCAAACCGACATAATATTGTTTTCAAATTTGTTTGATTATATTGTAAAAATATAAGTAAAATTTTCGGGAATTTAATAGGTAAATTAAATTGTTTGGTTGAAATGATAATATTTGATTATCATTGATTGTTCTAAATGAATTTATAAATATGGTTTATAAATTGATTTGGAATTTGAAATGAATTTAATTTAGAAATATGAGAATTTAAATTCCTAAAATTTCAAGCTTTGGTTTTAAATTTTTAAAATGTATATTATTGAACGTATTTTCAAATAGAAACCGTTTTCAAAGAATTTAAATATTGAAATCAGTGCTCTTCTCTTTGTCGCTGGAAAATAATTTCGGTGATGACGGCCGCATCATCGACGTTCATTTTCGAGTTTCGAAGTGGAGATACTATTCTGTAGCTTTGCTACGGTTTTGTTTTGAAAAATATTTTGATTCGAATTTCTTCGGTATAATTTGATTTACATATATATAGGTATCTTGTTTTTAAAATTTAATTTGATTTGATATAATATATTATATATATCTCTAAATTGTTTAAAGTTAATCGGAAATCTAATTCTTAAATTTTGTTAAAGGATGATTTTAATTATAAATAAAACCAAAATTGGAATAAATGTTTAAACTTGAATAATTGAAATTGGATCAACATATGAAAATACCTTGAATTTAAAAGAAATTAATAGATGTAAATTAATTTAAATCGAAACTTTTATGTTTTAAATTAATTTATATGGCTTAAATATATGTGAGTAGATATATTAAGTAGAATAAATTTAACAGTAGTTTGGAATAAAGAAGAATTTAAAATTGTTGAAGAAAATATGATTATAATAAAGACTATTCAAATTTATGGTTTTAGGAATTGTAAATTGAGGGTAATTGGATAATAAGATAATGAATTTAGAAATAGTTGTGATTGATTTTAGTAAAATCAAATGGATTAAATCAATTATTGAATTTGAATTTATATGGTTTAAATTAATAGTTATTTTGTATTTCAAATCTGTTTTCTTTCTGGTTGTTTCTATTCTCCTACCTCGTTCCTTTTCGGGGACGAAAAGTTTTGAGTGGGGGAGAGTGTAACGACCCGTAAATTTCAACTGTTTTAATAACGTAATTAGTTAAAATTTTGTGAAATTTTAAACGATAAAATTTTGAAATAAAATTTTATATTTGGAATACGTCTAGTTAAACATAGCAACTGGTAAATTTTCGTCCGAAAATATGAAAGTTTATTTCGCGCGTAAATTCACTTCAATTTAATAAGTAAAAATGCGTTGAAAATAAAATGTTTTCAAAACCAAAATATTTTTACATAGAAAAATTCTAAACCATCTTCTGAGCAAGATTTCAGTTTGTCGTTTTTCCAAATTCGGACATCTTTGGCTCCGTCGATCTTATTTTTCAGTGTTTTTCTTGCATTTTCCGCTATTAGAAAATTCGAATTTTATAATTCAATCGTACCATTGACATCCATATACAGTTTTGATCGTCTCGTCGTGCTGATCTTTTTAGTATAATCGTTTGTGGGTTTCGAAGTTCGGGAAACATCGAAAATCTTCGTTACGATTTCCGTATCGGTTCCACAATTTGTTTTTTTTGAATTCCGTGACCATTCATTTACCCACCTATTGGAAAACAAATGGTTATTAGCTTTTTGCATGCTCGGGGATATTGATGCCGATTTTTAAATCTTTTGGTTTTCTGACCATTCATTTTTCACCGCATAATTCAAACAGTCCTGTCATTTATGATATCTGCTATACAACTGTTGACTAATACTATTCCAACCTGTACACTTGGTATTGACTTGTCGTTTCATTTTGGTCTCTGCCTATTTCCAGTTTAAAATTCTAAACTTGGAAATATAATATTATTCAGAGCTTGGATACTCATTTCCAAAATTTTGTGAGCATTCTCCCCTCTGTTCCTTCTCTGGACAATCCATGTCCATCTTTTTTTATTCCAGACCCTCACATTTAAATGCCTTCCCACTACCTGCTAATTCAACTTCAGCCCATACAAATTCATCTCCATCTCCTAAAAGCCTCCATCTGCAATTCAAGCACAAACGAAAAATGGAAATGTGTGCAGCAGTTTGCATGTTGAAATCCAATGCAACTTTTCACATGTATCATATCGATAGCGTACTCCACCCTCAAACCATGGAACCCGAACCCCAGGCAACCACCACCCTTGCCGTGAGCCAGCCCAACCGAACCCCCTACCGCCCACCACCACTGTTATCTCCGCCGTCCTCTGCTGCCTCCACCTTACTTCGCCGAGCACACCGCCACATCACCGCGAGCCCTTCCCTTGGCCAGCCTTCCACCACCGGATCCGCCTACCCATATTCAGCATCACCATCTCGCTAGGCATCACCTCCGACCTGCCACTTCATCCGCCTCTTCACCTTGTTGCTGCCGAAACCCTCCACCATCCCATAGTTGCTCGACATCACCTCAGCCTGACCGCCTACTTCCGCCTTGTCTCATCTCAACGTTGCTCCGCCCGAACGCCGACAACAACTCCGACGAGCTCCGGCCACCTCTCCTTTTTCAGTTGCCGAGCATCTTGTTTTTGAGGTGTATAAATATACGTGTTCTGTTATATATGTTTTGGAGTATCTATTCGCATGCGTGTGTGTTTCAAAGCCATACTTAGTTTTGTAAGTTTATAATCTGTTGCTATAGCATAATACATAAAAGTACCTCTGTAAAACTAGTTCCTTATATCTATTCAAATATAAATAGGTTTTATAAATTTAGTTCCCTTTAATTCACAGTTTGTATATGTGTTTATACTGTAATCGCACACTAGCCTGGCCCTACGTACATATTTAGTTGTGGTCTGCATTTATATAGATACGATATTGGAAGTTTGCCTGGAAATAATTAATATATGGGCTGCTATATGCGACAGTGTGCATGTATATTGATCTTAGTTATTTCATTTTTTTTGTAGATTCCATAACATTTTCGGGTGCAAGTTTATATAGATAGAGGCTGCACTGTACATATATATAGGATGTATGATATTTTGGTCTGCATACATTTGTTTATAATGGTTACAATTATGTATAGTTTTGATTTTTAAAAATGTGTTGAATTAATTTAGGTATATATGTTATATTTATCCACTTATATGCTTAAGAACATTCGACTTATATGTAGTGATTTCCAGAACGTTGACAAATTTTGATAGTGTATTAACTTTAATATTATGTATTTTAAGCATATATAGTTATAAAAGTTATCTTTGTTTGATTTATAAGCTATATATATAACTTTTGTTTGCATACATCGGTTTTACTTACATGTGTTAGTCTAATATATTTGTTATAAAGAGAATCGGCACATACTATTTACAATCTAAATTTTGTATTATATATATAACCCTGTTTCAAGTAGAAATCAACTACGAGCTTTTAGATTTTTTTACATAGTATAGTGTGCTGGCTCGTCTTTTTAGTTGATCAGACATATTATATTTTATTTATTACAGTGGTATATATGATCTGTTTGGGTTACGTTGGTAATTATTTATATCTTGATTTTTATATCCGTGTCTAACATAAACAATGATTTTAAATTATATATATGATATTTTAATATGTGTAAAGTGAAATATTGATTTCAATGAAATAATGATAACAATATATATATCATTGCTGTTTCTATCAAACTGATTCAAATTATTTCATCGATTACTCTTTTACCAGCCTTGTCCATCTATTCGTGCCAATTCTTGCTTTGATTTGAAATCCGTGTTTGGATTTGTAACTCATCCCAATCTCATCCGTCTCTAGCCTCGAAAGGTGAGCACTCACTCACGATTAACGTTCTTTTATTTATTAAATTTGATTTCAATTGAAACGACAATTGAAATATGCTGCTGTTAGTCAATTACACTGTTATATATGCTATTGCCTGTATCAGTTCACCTATGACATCTGACACCATTATCTGTTAATTATTTATGCGATGATAATACAGTTTGGCTGATAATTGATTGATTGTTGATGTTTATATTGGACGTTAAATTGTAAATGTTAAAATGATAAATAGTATGCAATTGAAATTGATATAGGATAGTTAAATGTTAAATTTGATTAAATGACATTGTATAATATGACCCCTTTTACTGTTGAATTTATTGACACGTAGGATTTGTTTAATTACATTTTGAACCACTGAATGTATGTTGTTAAATTGATGATGTATGAAATTATAAATAGATGACAAGTGAAACTGTAATGTAATAATCTTTAATCTGCATGAAATGATAGTGTAGATTCTAGAAATAATTATATTAATTCGTACAAATGACAATACGAATTAATACGGTTATTTCGGGATTATTTGAATTGATTATTGGATTGTTATTGTTGTTGTTATTACTTGTTTATTTACTTTGACACCATCCCAGTTATCACACTGCAAGTTCCCTTTACTATGCTTTGATTTTGAATTGAATTGGAATCGGGTTGAAATGATAAATACCCAAATTAAACTTTGACCTAGGATAGAAAATTAAATAAACCCGATTGGTCAATAATTTGATTTAAAATAAAACGAAGATCTTATTTGAATAAATAATATGGTTTTGAAATGAAGTTGAAATTGAATTTTCAATGAAAGGAAAATGTTAATATTTAATAATCTGAAACAAAAGATTAACAATGTAATTAATGGAAGAATGTTGTTTAATTTGAGAAATGATTGAATTAAAGTTTGAAATGATTAAATAATAAATTTGAAATTATAATTAAGTTCGAAATTATTAAACTTTGAAATTATTTAATAATTAAGTTTGAATTATTTAATAATTAAATAAGATGGAATTATTTAATAATCAAATAAGAATTGAATTCTTTGTTAAGTAAAATTGAACTTTTGAATAAGTAAATTTTACTTCGTAAATAATTGAAATTGAGTTTTCTTTATTATGTAAGTTTTGGAAAATTATTTAAGAAAGTAAATAAGTGAAATGGAATTTCTTTAACAAGAAATGAAAATGTGATATTTTTGGAATTAATGTAAGACTTGTAATTGAAAGAATTGATTTGACGAATTTGGTTTAATTCAAAAATTTAAGTTTTGATTTGATGAAGTTGAACTTAAGAAATGATTTAATGAATTGGAAATTTAATAGAAATTGTTTTGAATGATAAATTAATTTAACTATATTGAATGAAATCGATAAATGAATTTGAAATTGATTTGAATGTTAAAGTATACTAATTCAAATGATTTGGAAGAAAACTTATTTGCGAACTTGAATCAATATTTGAATTGTTTTAAATAGAAATTGAAATTGAATTATAAGATTTTGAAATGATAATTTGGAAGTTTTGAAACGTAAATTGGTTTTGAAAGACAGATGAAATGTTGATTTACGAATTTTAATTGAATTGAAATTGATTTGGTTTTTGAAATAAATAAACGACCAATCGGAGAAATAATTTCGAAGGTTATTAAAGAGACCGGAATTCGGTTATGGATATACTCTCTATCTAAACCGAAAACCCCTTTAATAACTATACGCGGAGTGATGATCCAGAATGAAGTGGTTGGAATGATGTACGTGATGACTGAAGAAAGAGAACGATGATGGATAGCCTTGACACTGGTGTCAAATTGGAAATGACTAAAACAGGAGCTGTGCCGGGCCAATGGAGGATTAGCTACCTCAAGTGGACACACTTCTTCGAACTACTTATACTTGTTGTCGGTTGGTGCACCCTTGATTTTGGGAGTGTTGTTTCACGGTGTTGCGGGCGCTTCGGCGTTGCGTTCTCACCAGTCCGGATCAGGCGAACGTTAGTATCACTACCTTGGGTATTGCCTCATGTGCCTTGTCATACTTGTATTCCATTTATGCGCGACCACTACGATTCTGATTTGTACCTTTAGTATTTGGATTGCCCTCTGGTGACTTCCGGTTTTGGGGAAACTACGGTCTTGTATATGCTTTTGGGAATAAAAATGTGTTAAGGGTGGAATGGGCCATGACTTAACGCTATTTTGATATCTTTATATTACTGATAGACATTATCTACTTATCATACACTACTACATAGTAGATAGTTTAACAGATCCTTAAAGGATGGTTATTCCAAACATCCTTTGAGTTACTTGTATTTTAAATTGCTATTTCACTTGAGTTGGATTTATTAATATAAGAATGTTAATCCTGACTCGAGTGTTTTGTGTTTTGCTTTACGCTCGGGTCAGACTGAGTGTACCAGTATTCGAGACTCACCTTTGAAGTTGGAGCTTTGCTTGAGGATCCAGCCATCTATTCTACTTTCAGTATTCGATGATTCCAGTGATGTATTCTGATTTGTATCTGATGTATCGTGTTACTCTTCCGTTGTATCTAGTTTAACTCTGATGTATCGTATTACTCTTCTGTTGTAAGCTCTGATGTATTTTATATATTCATATAGTAGCTTCATGAACTACTATCTCTTCTATTTCCGCTGCACTTATTACTCTGTGTCTGTGATCTGTGATTATTTATTTACTATATATGTTCAGTTTTGCCAAATTTAAATTAACAACACGGTATTTTGAGCAATTCAATTCCGGCATGAGTGTCTACCTATACACTTATAATGGATGCGAATGGTCCAAAATATCGGGTCGTTACAGCGAGAGAATGACACCAAACCAATACGACTAGTATCGGTACAAACAATAAAGTCTTGGTTCCCTTCGGGAACCGCAAGAATAAAAGCATCGGAAAAGAGTTCCTTTAATCGATTCTCTTTCCCGAAAGCTAAGACTTCCAAAGCTATAATTAACTTTATATATATTCATTTTTTAAGAAAATTAACTTTTTACAAGTATTTTATTGTGTTTGACTGTCTCATCATAGCGTTTAGGGGATTCCTATCGATAACGTTGATCAAGCGTATCGACCAGAATTCTTAAAGCACACAATGGGCAAAACAACACAAAATCATCTTATATATATGATAACCATGTCTCTTATAAAATTTACAAATACTCTTTGATCGTTTAAGAACAAAACCCAATTATACTTATAAATATCTTATTAAAAAGATTTGCAAATTTTAAATTTGTTATTTTCATCCATAATCAATAAATATAAGGATAAACTAATCGAGATATTCGTAGAACACTCGATTCACAAAATGGATGAAATAAGGTAGAAGGTTCGTCATACCAAATGACATAACGAACCAAACACAAAATTCACAACGAGTGCGGAACACGGTAAGAGGATGCTACCTTCCGCAACTCGTAGCTGATGAAAACCGGTGGCAAGGTCAAGCTGAAAAGACCTTAGCACCATTCAATAGATTGCTTAGGTGATAATCCTAAGACAAGCTCAAACATCCCAGAAAATTTACAAACTACTTGAATGAGAGAAATACCACTTTCCTCATCAAGTGAGTTTAAAGAATTAAAATGATATCACCCAATTTGGAAATCAAAATCATTAAGAACAAAAGAAATCTGCTTAACAAATTGAAGATGTCGAAGATAAATAGTCCACATTGGACATAGGATATGGGCTTCATAATAATCAAGCCAATCCTTTCCCAAAAATCAATTTCGAAGCTTGAATAACGCATAACATGCAAATTGGCTCGAAAAGAATAATCCCAAAAATAATCTCGACATTTGAACAAAGCAAACTGAGTGTTGCGGATCCACCAACCGGATTCACAATTCTCAGTGAAATCATCAAACCCAAAATATTTAAAGAAAAAGAATCAACAAGTTCTTTTGATATAAAAGAGCGGGAGGCACCCGTATCAAAAGAAATCAAATAGAATGATCACAAAACATAATAATGCCATCAAGGATAGAAGGAGAATTACCTCTGGGCTGAGAGGAACCTCCAGAAGCTTTAGCAACATAAAGCTTGCCAGACTTGACATTAGCAGGAGCAGTAGGGCAAGTGGAAATACGATGGCCTTCCTTCTTGCAATAACGGCAAAAGAGAGGCATATGACAATCTCGGGTCATATGATCAGGAGAACCACAATTGAAACACTTCCGAATAAAAGATGTTCCATTAGATTGAGAATTAGAACCAGATTCAACATGCTTTTTTTTCTTGGAAGGGAAAAATTCCTGCTTCCCTTTTTTGTTGGGATTAGGACTTTTGAACTTAATATGCCTCTTCCCGTTGATGTTGAAGTTTTGTTTGGCATCCACAACTTCAACATCATTATCTTTATCGGCCTCTTCAAATTGAAGAGCGATATCTACTAACTAGTCAAAAGGCACTTCTAATTTCAGAGGTAAAACCTTTTCGGGGTTCTTACCTAAAGCACAGATAAACCTTTGATTCTTTACAAGATCCAAAAGTTGTTGAGCAGTCATAAATACGCCATCCAGAGAAGGACTACTGGATTGACCGGCGCTGGGACTGAAGTGAACGATTCAGACGTCCGAAGTGAACGATTCAGACGTCTGAATCTGGAAAAAT
Organism: Allium fistulosum; assembly: GCA_030737815.1. NCBI lineage: Eukaryota > Viridiplantae > Streptophyta > Magnoliopsida > Asparagales > Amaryllidaceae > Allium > Allium fistulosum. Next base: position 1,046,126,019 of record CM060906.1, read on the forward strand.
AGATGTTGTCAAGAACAATATTCAGACGTCTGAATCATCCATTTCAGACGTCTGAAAATGGCAATTTTTTGCCTATTTCCTCTCTGGTTCGATTCGAACAATTTCAAACGTCTGAATGAAGCATTTCAGACGTCTGAATCCCTGGGAGACAGTTTTTCACAAATAGACACCACAGAAATTCGATCTACTAAGACCTTTCACTAATTCGACTGTTCTTTGACGAATAGTGACTCTTTCGGACTAAAATCCGACTAACGATGCTATATTTAAATTAAACATTTAAATATACAATCGTAAAATATGCGGGTTGTTACAATATATATGAAATTATCAATTTAGTTTTGAAAGTGCTATAATTTGGAAATATATATTTGAAATGGAAATGATATTTCGGTTTTGAAGTATAAATTAATTTGAAATGACCACGGTGTTATAATGATGTTTGGTTGTTAATAGCGTATATTTCTACATTGTAGATAGTTCCACGGATCCTTGGAGGATGGTTATTCCAAACATCCTTTGAGTTACTTGTATTTTCAGTTGATATTTCATTTGAGTTGGATTTATCGATATAAGAATGTTAATCCTGACTCGAGAGTTTTGTGTTTTTCTTGACGCTCGGTTCAGACTGAGTGATACAACATTTGAGACTCGTCTTTGGAGTTTGGAGCTTCGCTTGGAGATCCAACTATCGATTCAGCTTTCAGCTTTTCCAGTTGATTTGTTCAGAGATGTCATCGGCATGTATTTGAGATATTCTGTTGTATTCTATTTCAAACTCTGTTGTTTATATAGTAGCTTCATGAACTACTATTTATCTATTCCGCTGCATTATTGTTGTATTTCTCTGTGTCTGTGATTCTGTGATTGATTTATTTACTGTATATGCTGAGTTTTGCCAAATTTAAATTAACAATCTGATACTTTGAGCAATTCAATTCCGACATGTGTGGATGCGAATGGTTGAAAATACCAGGTCGTTACAACACCCATCTGTATCGAAGGAGTTTGTTGATGATCTTTGATGTTCTTATCTTGTGATTTCTTTGAGGATTACGAATCATATTGAGGGGATCCGCAATATTTGGTATGATGTTTGAGGATTTTGGGATTTTTTCTTGTAGCTTATTTTTTCATGTGAATTAGCACGCTTTTTCCTATCTAGAGTTTGGAATTATTTAAGATTGGGTAGCTTGGGTATTTTCAAGTCGCATTCTATGATCCGAAGGATCCTATATTTAGGTATCCTAATTTTGGATGATTTGTTGTTTCTTGCCCTTTGGAATGTTAATGATGATTCTGAAGTATCTGTATTCACTCTTGACTTTCGAGATGTTGATGATATATCTCGAATTCCTGTCATTGTGACTCTGTTGATTTCTGTAAGTCCGCTTCGGGTATGACACCCAATCGGGCAATCGAATATTGTATTGACTTCATTCTTAGTTCTTTGCCTTTCGGTTATCCTCCCACGAGGATGTCCACTAGGGAAATGAGGTGATTCATTGAATTTATTTGTTGTTACCATTCTTACTCCTTTTTGAGATAATCCTCTTTGGATACTCAATTGTAGACAAACTTGTGAGATTACTTCACTTGAAGTAATGATATGTTGTTAGTGTTCTTCTTCTCATTCGAGAAGATATCTTAATCTTACTCTTATATCTCGTTGATCTCCTTTTAATCCACTAAGTGGTGCTAGGGTCATTCCTCGGCTTGACCTCACACCGATTTTTCATGAGCTACGAGTCGCGGAGGATAGCGTTACTCTTACCGCATTCCGCACTCGTTATTAGTCTTGTGAGTGGTTCGTTATACCATTCGGAATAATGGACTCTCCAGTCTATTCCATCAACCTTGAGGATTGAGTATTCTTGGAATATCTCGTGAGTTCTTCTTGTGTTTTTGATTTTAAGAATAAGTAATAAGTTGTGTTTTCAAATTTTTCAACAAAATTGAAGATATGTTTCTAAGAGAAATTGGATTATGTTTTTGGGAAAAACAAAGAATATTTTAAGTATTATAGATGAGGTATTTCTTTTTAAAGAAAATGAATTTTTGTGTTGGGTTGTCTGTCTAGTGCTTTAAGAATTCTGGTCGATGCGTTTGGCCAACGTTATCGATAGGGATTTCCTAAACGCTGTGATGAGACAGTCAGACACGGTAAATTGAGTTTTAATAAGTAAAGTTTGGAAATAATTAATATGGTGGAGTATTAATTTTTATTTTAAATGTTTAATAAAGCCATTGAACCATAATGAGTGTTGGACGAGTGGCGAGGCAGTTTTGATCATTCGATCAACTCTGCAGCCAATCAATGGGGTCATTCACTATAAATCAATGGCGAGGCAATACCCTTAAATTATTTGAAATTTATGAAATTGAATATGGTAATTTGGGTAAGTACAGTGAATAATTCTAATTAAGGGGATGTCTTAATTAGAAGAAAATATCATTTGATGCTTTGATTAATAAAATGATGTATTTAAGGTAAAAGAATACTTTGGTTTGAAAATTAAAATATGAATTGAATATTTTAGTACAAGTTATTAATGATGACTATAAAAATTTATTTTGATGGATAATCAATAATCTTCTCTTGATAATGGAAGAAATTAGTTATCTCTTTCAAAATGAGTTTTCATAATTAATTGTTTTTAAAGCTAGATTTTGGAAAGTAATGAAAATATTTCCGCTTAATAAAATGTTTTATGATGATTACATAAATTTGATCATAATTTTATATGTCTTAGCTTTCTGGGAAAAAAGAGGATCATTTAATAAATGATTTAGCAAAAATCTTGTTTGAAATTGTAGTTTGAAATTAAAATGGTTTGGCAGAATTTCAAATTTTAAATTGATTTTAAAAGCTGAAATTTCATTTAGAAAAGTGATGTACTAAAACAGCGATAACTAGAGATTTATAACACCTAATGAGCCCAATCTTTTTGCAAATGAAAGAGCTTTCAGTAAGCTATAAATTTTCATTTTACCACTTTTAAAGATTTTGCTTTCTACTGAGTCAAAAATGTTTTTGAATGTGGATAGGCTGTTCTGCCCTATTACAAAATTCTCTAAGATTAAGCTAAAAGTAAATTTAACATAACTTTCAAACTGTAAATCTGATTTTGATGATCTTTATATTGTTGGAAAGCTTAGGCTGAGTAGAAAAACTTTTATTTTATAAAGTTCATCAGATTTTGTTTTTTGATGGGTCAAAATAGGTCTTCTTTACAGCAGGTCTGAAATGAAATTGGTTTATTTCCCCTTAACAGTTAAGTGTAGCACTTCTTATTTATGATCATGAACTACTATCATCTATTTGACTTAAGTACAGGTGAAAAGAGGATTGTTGGACTATACTTTGAGCAAAAATAATATATATAAGTTTGTGCAAACTCTCTTTAAAAATGCTAAAAAGGATGGTATGTTTTCGGATTAATTTTAAAGTGTTAAATAATGATATATATTGTGTTTCTGACCTAATGGTCGATGTATATTATATAAATCATTTTTATAATATTGTATACGGCCCTCCGAACAAAGGAAACTCGGCTGATTTTATTTTATTTTGAAAAATTTCTAGCACTTAGAAAATTTGAGAAACAAATTGAAAAATATATATGTTGCAAACTAGAGAATACCTATGGAAGAATTAGAAAATAAACTTAAACTTTATTTACTCTAATGAAGAGTAATGAATTTAAATTTAAAATCTAAGTAAGAAGTTTTGAAAAAAAAAATTAAGTGTTGAAAATTGTGGTTATAATTATAAAGATATTGAATTTTTGAAACTCTAAGAATTTTCGATTGAGGGTATATACATATATTTTAGTTCCTAGTGTTTATCTTACTCTCGTGTTATTTTCTAACGACGTGCATTTACACGATCGTTTGAGTTTGGTGGCCTTTAAAGAAACCACCTTTTAGTTGATCTATCTTGTCTCTTTTGTGTTTATCTTGTATCGGTGTGGTTCCTTCCGTAGTGTCATACGGAAAATCATATCAATAATCATTTTGTTGGTTAGAATTCGGGTTGGAGTTGTGCTAAATCCCGCCTCTACTCGAGGAGCTTATGAGAAATCAATCTCATTTGATTGATCCTTTATGTAGCATCTTGTTGTGTTCTCATTCGAAGGTGAGATGCCTTCGAAATCTTGTGTGTTGCTCGGAAAATTCAATAGTTCGCTAATTCCATATTAGCACTTTGGAAACCATAGAATTAATCGAGCGAGTCTTATCTTTGTTTTTTACCATTTTATTTTGAGAGTAAGTGAATTTTTAAACTCGACCTTGTCTATCTTCCTTTGCTTGATGAAGTAATTTGTGTTGACAGCTCTTCTCTAGAAATTGCGAGGATGCAATTTTTATGGGAGGGAGTTTGTAACAACCCTGGTTTTGGTGATTACCTGTAATATTAAATTATAATGGTGGTTATAATTTAATATTTTGAAATTAAATAAATTGGAGATTTAAAATTTGTTTATTTGGAATAAACAATGGATTTTAAATATAAAATGAGAAAATAAAGTTTTTAAAACTTTATCTTGGTTGTTGAGATGGAAATGAGTGAAATATGATTTTTAATTTGTGAAATGCAATAATTCTTGTGATTATTACCAAATACTTCTTTTAATGATTTTTAAAAGAAGTATTTGTTTTAAAATACGTTTATTATAAATAAAAAGGTGAAATTTAGTTTAAAAATTACTTTTGGATGTAAAAATGAAATTTACAAGGTTCGTTGTATTTGTTTTGGCAAGAAAATAATTTTTGTATAAATTTTAATGATAGAAATGGTGTTTTATGTAATAAAAAGTGTAAATTGGTGTATTTAAGTAAAATTATGGTATTAATGATAGAAATTAATTTTTATAGCTAAAATAATTTTTGTTATGTTGTGAAAAACATTCTAGTTTACATAAACAATTGTTGTAAAAAAATTATTTGGTTGAACTTTATGTAAATATGTGAATATTGAGAATAAAGGGTAAAAACATTGAATACTTAGAAAAAATTTCACTAAGTATTGATATTGGGCTATTGAATATTAGGTTCCAATCCAATACCCATTTCTGGAATCATCTAAGGGAAAGAAAAAAAATGTGTATGTACTTTCTTCCTCTCAGATGCTTCTTCCTCTCTAAAACATACGGTAAAGGAATAATGGCCTCCACTCCCTAGTTTGCTAAACTTGCTTCTAATTTACTGAAATTAAAGAGAATTCTTGCAAATAAAAGATTATAACAGGTAATCACAACCAATCTCTCAAACTATTTCATCAAACTTTGATTTTGAAAAGAGAATTGTTTGTAACAATTTTCTTTTGCTGTGCATGCTTCATTTTTAGTTTTTACAGGTTGCCAGAGCCTCAATTCTTCTCAAAAGATCATTGCTTGCACCTAAAAACTTTGATAAATCATCAAGTGAGTTTAGAACTCACATTTTCTAGCTTTGATTGAAATTTCAAGGTAAGAAATCTCAATTTTGTTTGTTGCATGTTCTTTGTGAATCGCTGTCGGTAAATTGGGCATATCTCTTTCGTTTTAAATCAGGATTTGATTTTCTTTGAAGTTATAGAAAGCTTGAAAAGAGTGTGATAATTTTCATGTTAAACACTTTCGAAAATTTTGAGCAAAAAGGGTCAAAAAAGCCAATTCAAACTCGCTGCCCTGTCACTGTAAAACTGTGACTTTCTGTGCTAAGTGTTGTTGGTAATTTGAGCATATCTTTTTCGTATGATATCCGAATTTGACGATTCTTGATGTTCCTGAAACCTTAGATTATCTGATACAACTTTCATGTTTTGGGTTTTGTTAAATTTTGACGTTTACATGGTCGAAAGTTCATTCTAGTATCATTGTCCCGAAACTAAAACGACAGCTGTAGCGAACTTCAGATCTGGAATTTGTTTTGGCCATGTCTTTCACGTTTCTTATCCAAATTCAATAATTTTAGATGTTTCGGAAAACTTAGACTTTGTGATAAAAGTTTCATGTTTTGATTTTTCTAAAATTTTGAAGTTAGCTTGGTCAAAACTGTGTTTGTTTGTTGCTGTCCCGAGAGCAAAATGACAGCAATAACAATCATTGACCTGAGAATTGTATTAGCTTATTTTTGCTCTCATTCTTGTTCGATTTTGATGTTGTTTTTGAGATTTTTTGAGAGCTATGATGCTTATCAATAGGTTAGATATATTTGGAGAATTTGAAATTCAAATTTAAATAGAATTTGAATTGATTTTGGGTTAAATTTGAATTGAATTCGTATTGAATTCAAGTTATCGGTCTTGAGTTGTCTTTCTTGTTTTTCATTGTTTCGAGCACGGTTTTCACTAAACCATTTTTGAAGTGATTTTTGAAATATATGGACATTTCAAATTATTATTATATAGTATTTTAAAATTATTTTTCTAATATAAAATCTATTTATTTCCTATAATAAAGGAATTTCAAATATTGGTTTTATTAATCTTTTCGGGAAAAAGTTTTAAAAGCTTGTTTTCTCTAGTAAACTATTTTAAATATAAAACATACACTTTTACACTATTCGAATGTATGAGAAAGAGAATTAAACGATTTAGTAAAACACGTGGTATGGGACATGTGCATTTACTATTTCGGTTAATTCCGGACTTGTACGATCGAAGCTATTTGAGATTATTGATTCTGAGATGTTTTGCCATTTTATAGCGTATTTTGAGTTTTATAATTCCTATTTATTGGAATTATTTAAGATGGCCAATATTTTGCAAGTATTATAGTTTGAGATCTCCTATGTAGAAGTATGGTCGGTGAGAACCATCATGATGTTTTATTTACTTGCCAATGATATAAGGCAAGTCTTGAGTATATGATTTCTTATTTTGAGATTTATGGTTTATGAGGAACCATCACGATGTTTTCACTTGTCGATGAGATGAGACAAGTTACGATGCCATTTAATACTTGTCAATGAGATGAGACGAGTATGGTGTCTCTTTATCACTCGCCAATGAGACAAGGTGAGATATGATTTTCTGAGTTTTATGATGTTCCTAGTGTGGCATCAACTAGCGGCTAGTAAACCGCTAAGTGCGAACGTGTGGTATGGGACACACTTTAACACTTTTCTTGTTCCTATCCGTGAGTTTGTAGCACATTCACGATGTTTACCTAACAGAACTTCTTTGAGAGGTGTTAGCGACCTTGTCATGAGGACGAACTGCTTTGGGAGGTGTTAGCGACCTTGTTAGGGCTGACAAAACGGCTTGGACAGGTGTTAGCGACCTTGTCTGAGGCTTCGGCCATCTGAGTTTAGCACGTGCAGCATTGCTTCGGCATTGCAATCGGGGATTTGGCCAATCCAGGTTTTCTGAGTTTTCTGTTTTATTGTGATTTCACCATTTTAAGATGTTTTATTACATCGATTGCCTAGTGCTATATGAGATGTTATATATATGCTGATTTCATTTATGATGTTTTGAACTCTTATCGAGTTTCTTGAGTTATGAGTTTGGATGATTTCATGATTTTATAGGATATTCTGGGTTTTGCCATTTTGGTGAGTTGAGATTGAGATTTATATACATTTATACCGATGAGATGAGGTATAATTGAATTTGGAGATTCTTCTATATTTGAGTTTTGGATCATCTTATTTGAGAATGTTTTATGTTTGCCATTTTGGCGAGAGTTTGTATTGATGTTTCTCCTTTTGAGGAGATATGGTTCATGGAAACCATGTAGACATTTTGGGATGTCGCCGATGATATGAGGCGAATGTTTATATTATTTGAGTATTATTATTGAATTTACCTCTTTTGAGGTCTTTGTATACTTAAGTGACATTAGTTCACTTAAGCCATGGGTTGTATTCTTTCTGTTGCCTCTTCTCATTCGAAAAGAATTATCACCTTGTATCTTATGCTTCATATTATCATCTATCCTCATTAACTGATTGTTTTAGCTAGACTGACCCGTGTATTTTGTACTCAGGTCAGACCGAGTTGTTTCAGGTTAGCTATCAGTTATGGGAATTAGCTTTAATGCATCTGCTTGGATATCAGCCTAGCACTTTTGTGTAGTTTATATTTCTTTCCACTTGACTCTGATATTTATTTGATTAGATGTATATAGTGTGGTTTCTGTACCACTTTTGTGTATCAGTTTGTATCATACTGGGATGTATTTGTGTATATGTATTTATATATATGATGATTAGTGTTCTATGATGTGATATGCATTCTGTTATTGTATTTTGTTCTGATAGATCCATAAGCCACCTATAGTTTTGTATTAAGCATTTATTGGATATGTCGATCCATCTGAAATAGAAAAATATATATAGAGGATTTATCGACGTATGTAGTAGATGTTTAAGACAAGATTATATATGGTCGCTCCTAACCAGCCCTATTCTCCGCATTAGAAGATAGAATTACCTAGTAATTATCTTTGCTAATGTGGGTCTCGGGGTGGGGCGTCACAATAACTTTAAAATAATATTAATATAATTAAATAACTTTAAAACAATATATTAATATAATTAAATAACTTTAAAACAATATGTAATGACCCAGTTTTTCGGTAATCTGGATTAGAATATTTAATTGATTTTAAATATTTTGAAGTAAGTTTTATAAGTAAAATCGGTTAAATAATTGAATCTGGAATCATATGTGAATAAAAATGGTTTCTAATGTTGATTTAATTTTTTTTTTGAATTAGAATGAAGATAATAAACTTTTAAAATTGAATTAAAAGTGAATAAACAAATTGGAAATTTTGTAATTAATTGAACGAGTAAAAATAGCCATTCGGGACACTGTCTCAGAATTGAACGAAACCAGTTTGATTGGATCCATAATATTATATTATTATAGGATTCCAAATTTCGTGTCGATTGGACTTACCGTTTGATCGTGCGAATTAAAAACGAATAGAAATTTATTTAAGTAATTTTAATTACAATAATTCGACTTCAAAAAAACCTATCTTCTGTATATGATGGAATTAGCCTCCGATACAAATTCCATTGTGTTCGGAATAGGGATAAAACATTATGAACGCCAAGCGGCATGCTTCGTTTGGAGTTCGAAATATTTTCGGATGAATAGTGCGGGAAAATTTTCTATAAAAGCACCTCAGTTTTTCCATTTTTCACAAACCCTAGGGTTTCATAACCTAGCCGCCACCTTCAATTCAATGGCCAGAAATGGCACGTCTTCCTCCTCCAATTTCTTCCAATCCATCCACAATTATCAAAAACTCCTAACTACAAAGTTGTAGAGCTTCTCGAGACCTTTCAATCCAAAGGTGATGGTCGTCATCAGAGCACCGTGGAGGCTGGAAACTGGCCGCGTTCATGTGGCATTTGGAGGACGATTTCACAGCGAGGGGGAGGCCGAGCTCGGTGTGGTTGAGGACGTGGGGGGAGCTCGCGTAGGCGCACGATGTGGTGGTGGTTGATCGCGTTCTAGACGAGCGTAGGAGGCACGAGGTTCGATGGAGCGTGGCGTGCGTATGGGTTTGGCTGCGTGCGTTTAAACGAAGAGGAAGTTGGTTTTAAACATTAATAAGGGTAATTAATTAAGTTAATGATGCTGGTTAATTATATTTAAAATCGTGTAATCTTATAATTGCCATAACTCTTTCATACGAGGTCTGTTTCGCACGAAACGAATTGCGTTGAATTTGTATTATCGAGTACTACATTTTAGAGCTGGTCTGGACAGTTTTGGAGCTAGCAGCAGTTTTAGGTTAAATTAAATGCTCGTTTAATTTTAATCCAAACGAATCGCTATTGCGACGACTGCAACCAAAGTGAGTAAAACTCACCTCTCTGACTCGCTTATATTTTTATATAAGTGGGAATAAATTTATTATATGATGTTTGCTGATTGTTTGGATGTTATACTATATTATTAGTAGTTGGATATATTCCTGCCTATTGAAGCAGATGAGACCCTATACATTCTCGTGTTTGAGCGGATGACCCTTTGTACGCCCGTCTGCCTCGAAGTAGACATTGTACATATTTTCACATATGTATATTTGTTGCAGGTGACAGGTTGGAGGGATCCAATAGGATTCCTCACCATTGTTGATTTTTATTTACACATATTGTTATATATGTTGTATCATGTGATGTTTGATGTGATGGATGCCATGTTTGCTATTATTGATGTGAATCCCCTTATTTAGTACTTTTGCAACATTGGGCCATATTATTGGAAATTTAAAATATTAAAATGATGATTTCAATTTAAAAAAGATTTCAAAGTGATTTTGAAAATATATATGTTTTAATAATTTTTTGGAATTGTTAAAGAAATGAATTTATTTTAAACGAATAAAAAGTTATAAATTTTTATGTTAAAAAAATTATGGCTTTGAGAAATATACTTAAATATGATTTTTGAAATATGGAGTTAACTATTTTGTAAAATAAGTTAAATTGAGAATTTTGAACTTATTATAAATGGTTTATATATGAGATTTATAAAATTGATATTTTATAAATAAAAGTAATGGAATTGAAAATGTGACGCCCCACCTCTATGCTTACAATAACAAAGGTTATTATAAGGAATAACGTTTGCTATTGCGAAGAATAAGGCTTGTTAGAAGCGACCATCCGTAAGTTATGCCTTAGACGAGTATTGATTACATCGATACGAGTTGTGAAAATTTCTCCCAAAGATATATATATTCCATCCAAATCTAAAACGAAACTACGGTGGCTGAAGAAAAATCCAGAACAACTCATAATAACAACAACACTGATAGTATAATCACATCAGAACAGAAATATCAGATATATAGCGGAAGACAAGTCTGGATACATGATACAACACACGATGGTTCACATGAACCAAATGTACATATACAAAGACATCCTAACATACATGAGACAATAGTCAATACACCAAAAGTACACCTCGAAGACTAGAAATCCCAAAAGCTGAAGCTGCAACTGAATCAGAGATAGCGACTATCCTGAAACAACTCGATCTAACCCGAGTATTATAAAAATAATAAACAGATCAGTCTAATTTAAACTTAGATGTGAATGCATCATAAAAAACATCAAGCAAAATAACAATAATCTCGAATGAGACTATTCAACATAAGAAATCAACATAGTTTAAATGAAGAAAACACATCAAACTCCATCAAAATCAACATACAAATTCACAATTGAATTCAAAACCGCAATTCACAAAAATCTAGAAATCAAAAATAGATAACTAGAAAAATCAACATAGATCCCAGCAGATGGCGAGTCTAAGCTACGCCGCACGTGCATCTCATATGGTTGAAGCCTACCAAGTACTGTCATCATAATTTTTGGCGCCCAACAAATGACCCGAAGGTCCAACATATGACCCGAAGGTCTAGTACTGGTATTTGACCCGAAGGTCCATCATATGACCCGAAGGTCCAACATAGTGGCTCGAAAGCCCAACAAAATCATCAAAAGCATCAAACAACATCAAATATTTCAATTAACGAGTCCAAAATTAACCGAAATAGTAAAAGTATGGTTCCATACTCCGCACTTTTGCTAAATCATTTAAATCTCTTCATCGTTTCCTTGAAAGTGCAAAATTGTGTATTTTATATAAATAACATTTTACGTTCTCAAACAGACAAGTCCGGAATTAAGCGAATCAGTAAAAGTAAGGGTTCACAATCCTCAATTTTGCTGAAGCGTTTAAATCGCTTCCTCATTCTTTTGAAAGCGCAACTGTAAATTTTTTTGAAAACAATTTCATTTGAAAACGATTTTTTTAAAACACGTGATTAAAACAGCAACCACGGTAGCAATTTCGACAAGGAAATTGCGCTTCACTAAACACCGTAAAACGGATATCAAATCAGCGTTGCGGAATAACCGCTTGAAAATTCACTTTAAAATTGACGGTTACTGAAGTCAAAACAACAGTAATTTTCATTCGTCAAAAATATCATCAAAACAACACGCTTCAAAAATATAATACCGGCATAGAAATTCTGTTAAAAAAATAACGGCAACAAAATACGTTTTAAAACGTAACACCGGTTCAACAGAAATTAACTAGTAGACTATACTACTATATAATCATCGAACTCAACACTGCCTGACACGTTACAAGGTGCAAAAGAGTACTGACCTGGACTTAATTTCTTCTTTGGTGCATGCACTATTTTTGGCCATGCAACAAATTGGCCTAAGTAATAAACGACTTGGGCAATATACTCCTTTTCACACACTACAACATGAATGCATGTAAAAAGAAGTAAACTAAATTATTTGACCTGAACACTTTGTACTTAACTAGGACTAGATTTTTGTATACAACCTAGTATTGCAAGAAATCAAGCGAGCTACACGTGTATGTTCAAAATTGCAATATAACAGACCAATATGGCCAGAATTTTGTAGCGTGCGAAACATGATTTATTTGCATGCATAAACACGTTCTGAAGCAACAATGTACACCACCTAACATGCTTTTGTGCACAGTAACTTTTATATATATAAAAAAAACAAAACTCCTACACAAAAATATAAGACTTGTACGCACGCAACTGAATGAAACAAGGAACTGAATCAATAATATTTGCACACATACATGGACATGAATGTATACTATAAAATGCACTTGCCTGGTTATGAATTAATGTATACTATGAAATGCACTACTCCCCCACAAGCTGACACGTTAATGTGCAATATGGAGTAAAAATAATTGATGCACAAAAAAACTAATAATCTGGGTTTGATATTTTCGCACAGTTCTACCTTTCATGAAACTCATGTTTACCTGCAGTGCGCCAAAATTTGCAATTTAAACTCGAACAATGCTATCTACACGCGCACTAAACAAATAGGTAGACAGGCTGATACTTCAAATGCATGTGAAAATGAAGAAGGTCTGGTACACTTAAATTTTTACGCACAGAAAAATGCAAAACAAAAGAAAAGAACAAAAGGCTTGAGCAACATATAATCATTCACGAATATAAGAAGGATTGAATAAATTTAGAAATTGTGAGTTTTCACTCACCTAACTTTGAATAAAAACAGCTAGCACCAAAATCAAATGGAGTAAAATTTCTCTGGAACCACCATTATTACTTCACTGAGCTACTGGAACCAAAATGAAGCAAAAATGAAGCAAAAAATGAAGCAGCTTACTTTTCACATATAAGAACCAGTCAAAATAAGATGCTGGCCACATATTTGTACAAGTGCATTAATTGCAAAACGTGCGTATGGACAAAAAAAAGGACACTGCTAGCTTATTGCAATGATGAAAGTGATAAAAATGTGTTCAACTTTCTTTAAAAACATTTAGTGTCAGCAAAGGCAAAGAGAAAAAAAATATCAACCTATCATTTGAACTAGCCCTTATACTCACACACGTGAAGGCAATAGGAATGTAACATGTCTTTGTTATTTTCAATGCAGCAAGGCCATTTGTAATTTATTTCCAACGTGCACCACCTATAATATTAACCGACTTTACAACGGATTTTGTAAAATGATTTGCCCCTTTTTTTTCTATTTAAAATATTTATTACGACAGTAATTTAAAAATCACGGTCGTTACAGACTCCCCCCTTATAAAAATTGCGTCCCCGCAATTTTCATACTAGAAACAGTCAATAACCCAAATAATTCATCTCAACAAAGATTAAAATAGAAAAGATGGATAAGAATGCTCACCCCCACCCGGAGAGGAGAGAAAACCCGAATAAGAACGCTCGATGAATTCTCTGGTTTCCCAAGTGCAATCTTTGGGGTTTGCGGACCATTGAATTTTCACAAGCGGGACTTCTTTATTCCGAAGGCATTTAACTTCCGTAGCTAGCACACGAATAGGATTTTGCACTATAGACAAGTTGGGTGAGATCTCAAGATCTTGCAACATAGGAGGATCAATAATAGAATCCGAATCTCGAAGGCATCGATGAAGCTGGGATACATGAAATACGTCATGAATTCCCGAAAATTGGATAGGTAGCGATACACGATAATCAACTAGGCCAATACGTTCCGTAATAGGAAATGGTCCAATATAACGAGGAGCCAATTTCCCGGAGCTACTAAAACGTACCACACCCTTCATCGGCGAAATACGAACGAATACGACATCGCCAACAGAAAATTCCAAAGGCTTTCTACGATGATCGGCATAAGATTTCTGCCTATTCTGAGCCTCTTTCATTCTCTGTCTAATAATATCAATCCTCTCCGAAGATTCACGAATATAATCGGGGCCGAGAACTAGCTTTTCCCTCGATTCCAACAAACAAGATGGTGATCGACAAGGCCTTCCGTAAAGGGCTTCGAAAGGAGCCATACCGATACTGGACTGAAAACTGTTGTTATAAGAGAATTCAACAAGAGATATGTGGTCTTCCCAACTACCACCAAAATCTAGAATGCAAGCTCAAAGGAGATCCTCTAAAACTTGAGTCACCCTTTCAGTCTGACCGTCAGACTGTGGATGATAAGCTGTACTGAGATTGAGCTTAGTGCCCATAGCTTTCTGAAGGCTCTGCCACTAACAATAGAACTAGGCACACATGAAGTCGAACGACTTCTTTAATAAAAAGCTTAGCCAACAAAGGAGCAGTCCAATTGGACTTAATAAGAATAAAATGGGCTGATTTAGTCAATCTGTCAACAATCACCCAAATACTAGTATGGCCCAACCTAGAAAGAGGTAGACCATCAATGAAGTCCATAGAAATCTGATCCCATTTCCATTATGGAATCTCAAGAGGCTGCAAAAGACCACTAGGACGCTGGTGTTCTGCTTTAATAAGTTGACAAGTCATGCAACGACTTACATAATTTGCAATATCATGCTTCATACCCTCCCAATAGTATAAGCGTTTCATATCAGCATACATCTTACTACTACCCGGATGGATAATATACTTAGAACGATGACAGTCCTCAAGAATGTCATTTCTAAGATTAGAAACATTAGGCACGATCAACCTACTCTTCTTCTGAATACAACCATGAACATCAATATCGAAATCCTTTAGATTATCACCTCGGGATTCCGATTTACAACTCTGAATAAGATGAGCAATATTTGGATCTTGTTTCTGGGCATCGACAACATGATCCAACAAACTAGGACGAGCTTCCATGCTAAATAAAAGCACGGGAGAATCAGAAACTGAAGGACGGTCTCTAATATCACAAAGAGATAAAGCTTCCAAAATATTCCACTCTGCTAGCATCATGGAAACAACAACTTGCTGCTTGCGACTAAGCGCATCAACAACTCGATTACCCTTTCCAGGGGTATACTGAATATCAAAATCATATGAAGCAAGAAATTCGAGCCAACGTTGTTGCCTCATATTAAGCTCTTTCTGAGTAAATAAATACTTTAGAGATTTGTGATCAGTAAAGAGAATAAAACGCTCGCCCAATAAATAATGTCGCCAAATCTTTAAGGCAAAGACTATAGCGACTAACTCCAAATCATGGGTAGCATAACGAATCTCGTTAGGCTTTAGTTGTCTAGAAGCATAGGCAACTACTCTATCCTTTTGCATGAGAACAGCACTGAGTCCATAACCACTGGCATCGGTATAAACAACAAGATCATGATTCCCTTCGGGAACCACTAAGATAGGAGCATGCGTAAGAAGATCTTTTGTAACAACCCGCATATTTTACGATTGAATATTTAAATATTTTATTTAAATATAGAATCGTTGATCGGATTAAAGTCCGAAAATCTACTTTTTGCAAATAGTCGAATTAGGACTCGAGGCCACTTTCATTGAGTTCAAAATGTCATTTGCGACCTTTTTGAGTAAAAACTTCGATATGTTTGGAGTTAGTAGAATTTTGCTACTTTTTCACTTAGGGCTTTGGGTTGGGTTTCAGCCCATTAACCCCACTTATCAACCTAGTTCCAACCCTCTTCTCTTCATTCCTTCATAATTTCCTTATACATTCAAGCTTCATCAAAAATGGGGGAAGAGCAAAAGAATTAGGAAATCCTAAGCCCTAGTTTCCATTTGCAAATCAAGTTCTAGCTCCAAATTCATAGTGAAGCCATTGGTAAGCATCCTCTTCTTCTTCTCCAACTCTTTCTCCTTTCAATTTCAGAAATTTCCTAAACCTAACTTAGGAAATGTTTCTCTTTTAAGCTTAGATTCAAGCTTGTTGGGTTGGAATTGAAGAGTGATTGTTCTTGCCATTGCTCTATAGCTTCTTCTTCATTTGTTTTGGGTTTAAAAGTGAGATTTTTATCTCACATCTATGACTATAATTATCTTCGGTTGTTAGGTATGAATTCCTAACACTTCTTCATGTGCATTTGCCCTTGATTTGGATTGGTTTTGTGAATATTCCAATTTTTGGTTTTTGAAGTCAAATTTGTGTGAAAATCCTTTTATGGATGTTTGATCATGTTTTTGGTGATGCATCAAAGAGCTTATAGGGCCGAGTCGTCTATTGGCATAAACCCTTAGCTCCCATTGCTCGTCTGGTTGCATTTGCAAAGAGATTGCATCTTCATTTTTTAGGTTGAAAATACTGGAAATCCCAGTTCGGTCGACTGAAATCTCTGTTCAGTCGACTGAACCTGGAACCCAAAAGTTTCCAGGCATGATTCAGTCGACTGAAATCTCTATTCAGTCAACTGAACCTGGAACCCGAAAGTTTCCAGGCATGATTCAGTCGACTGAAATCTCTGTTCAGTCGACTGAACCTGGAAACCGAAAGTTTCCAAGCATGATTCAGTCGACTGAAATCTCTGTTCAGTCGACTGAACCTGGAAACAGAAAGTTTCCAAGCATGGTTCAGTCAAATGAAATCTCTGTTCAGTCAATTAAATTTGCTGTTTCAGCCCACTTTGCCTTTTGGGATTGAATTTCCAATTTGAATCGATTCGTGATGATCCTATTTGTTGTTATCATTTATTATGACTTTGATGACTCCTTTTTCGTGATTTTTGAATATCCATTTCGATGGATTCTTTATCGGTTTAATTGGATTTGATTCACGTCTTCGAATGTGAATTTTGATGATTGATTGTTTCTACAATCGTTTTTGTGATTTGTCACTTTAAAATTATAAAGGTTTTCTATACTAGTAGTAAATATTCAAACTCTTTCACAAAGATGATTTCAACACTATTTTATTACAAAGCTCGTTTCTTAAACCGTTTTCCAATCTACTAATATATATAAACCTTTACCTTACTCGTACGAGAAATCTAATTAAACGGCTTAGTAAAACAAGTGGTATGAAACGCTTGCGTTTACTTCGTCGGTTAATTCTTGGACTTGTTAGATTGAAACTCCTGTGACAATATTCGAGTGGAAATCTACAATTCATTCGTAAATATTTAAGTTAATCTAGTGGTTATGGGACATGAAGCTAAACTCATATATTTACTAGCTTAGTGTAATTTACACTTGTGGGTCTGCGAAGATCCTTTTTGTGGAGCTTTGGCTCAATTTTTGTGGGGTAGCGACTCATGGTCTTCGGGCCGTTTTTGTGGAGCTTCGACTCATGGTCTTCGGGCCGTTTTTGTGGAGCTACGGCTCATGGTCTTCGGGCCGTTTTTGTGGAGCTTCGGCTCATGGTCTTCGGGCCGTTTTTGTGGAGCTTCGGTTCAAAATTGATGGTTAGCGACCATGAGATAGCGTCTCATCTTGTGATACACGTGTTGGTGAGCTTTAATGATCCCATTTTAGTGATTGGCCTCTTTCCCTTTTTGTGATTTTTCTGGATTTCTAATTGACGATTTCTAGAATTTGTGTTTTCACCAATTTTGTGATTTTTATTGGTAAGCTTTATCAGTTTTTGTGTTTGGTGAATAAATTAAAGAATGTGATTCTTTTGGGTGTTTTGAGATTCTTGAGGTATTGTATGATTTTGTCATTGTTAAATGTATATTTTTCATAGTATGACATCGTTTTGTTATCATACATTTTTATCATATCTCTTATTCTTATATCTCATTTTATCTGATAATTATAGCTAGACTGATCCGTTTATTATTTTCTTCTTAAATAATACTCGGGTCAGACTGAGATTTTACAGGTGCATCCTCTTGACTTCCTATCTGGAACCATCATCTGACTTTTGGCTAACTACTTAGCTTGTAGTTTTTTTGTTGTATACATTTGAGATTTAGACTCCTTGATGTATACATATTCTTTTGGCTAGCACTTGTATCTATTCTTTTGTGTTATTATGGATCTTGTTTGACCACTACTCTGATGAACACTTTTATGTGTTATATTCATATCTGTTTCCGCCTTTGTGATATGAATCATCTGTGACTGATTTATGTTATGTTTACTTCTATATTTGTTTCCGAAGACTACACAGCCTCTGTGTAGTAGCTTTGAGTTTGTATCGGTATGTCAGATTTCCTCTTGAGATGAAAAGCATGTTATTTTATCTGACATATCGGTGCTCGCACAACGCAATTACACGGATGGTCGCTCCTCAACAGCCTTATTCTCCGCGCTAGTTGACGGCATTACCCCGTAGTGTCCTTGGCTAGCTTGGGTATAGAGGTGGGGCGTCACACCTTGGTATCAGAGCCAAACTTCGGAACAATGTAGAATAATCTAACAAGGATCATTGTCCTAAGTCTTTCTTAGGAGTCGTACCTTAGGATTTTATTCGAGTCAATTGGACCCGTTCTATCCTATTTTCTTTTATGATTCCTTGTTTTATCAGTCAAGTTTGATTGAAATTCATTCTGTGAATAACTTTTTCTTCTTCTTTCTTTCTTTCTTAAAGAAGAAGAAATGGTTGGATCTGGCATTCCTAGCGCTGGTCAATCTAGTAGTCCTTCACTGGATGGCATATTCATGTCTGCCCAACAACTTTTGGATCTTGTAAAGAATCAAAGGTTTATCTGTGCTTTGCGTAAGAACCCCGAAATGGTTTTACCTCTAAAACTTGAAGTTCCTTTCAATCAGCTTGTGGATATCACTCTTCGACTTGAAGAGGCCGATAAAGGAAGTTATAGTGTTGTTGGAGGTTCCAAAAAGAGCCTCAATAACAACAAAAAGAGGCATATTAAATTCAAAAGTCCAAATCCCAACAAGAAAGGGAGATTGGCAACTTTGGTAGCAAAGACTCCAATTCCTAATCGTGGAGGATGCTACAATTGTAATTCTGCAAACCACTATGCAAATGAGTGTCCGAAACCCCTTACTTGTCGCTATTGCAAAGATTTGGATCATCTTTTATCTTCTTCTCCAAAACTTCAAGGTAAGAAAGGGAAGTAAATAATTTCGGTAGCAAAGACTCCAATCCCTAATCATGGACAATGCTACAATTGTGGTTCTATGGACCATTATGCTAATAGATGTCTGAAACCTCTCTTTTGTCGTTATTGCAAAAGTCCGGGTCATCTTTTATCTTCGTGTCCCAAGCTTCCAAACAAGAGAGAGGGAAAGCTAAATGTTGTGCAAGCCCCTAGCAACTCTTCTCTTGGTCAAGGTATTTTTCATTCAATCCTTGATGACATTTGTTTTGTGATTATCTTATTCGAGTTCTTTTTGATATGGGTTTCATCTCATTATTTTATATCAAAAGAACTTGTTGATTCTTTTTCTTTAAATATTTTAGGCTTGATGAATTCTTTGAGAATTGCGAATCCGGTTGATGGATCCGCAACACTCAGTCTATTTCTTTCAAAAGATGTCGAAATTATTTTATGTGATTGTTTCTTTTTCCGAGCCAATTTGCATGTTATGCGTTACTTGGGCTTTGGAAATTTATTTTTGTGAAAGGATTGGCTTATTATGAAGCCCATATCCTATTTCCCGAGTGGACTATTCATCTTCAACATTCTCAATCTATTAAGCAGATTTCTATTTTTCTTTGTGATTTCGATTTCAAATTTTTGATGACATCATTTTTATTCTTTAAGCCCTCATGATGAGGAAAGTGTTATTTCTCTCATCTAAATAGTTGTGAAATTTTCCGGTATTTTTGAGCTTGTCTTAGGATTATCACCTAAGCAATCTTTTGAGTGGTGTTAAGGTCTTTTTAGCTCGACCTTGCCACCGGTTTCCATTAGCTACGAGTTGCGGAAGTTAGCATTCCACTTTCCGCATTCCGCACTCGTTATGGTTCTTATGAATGACTTATTATGTCATTCAGTTGTCCAGCTTATTTCATCCATTTTATGAATCGAGTATTCTACGATCTCGATGACTCCATTCTTGTATATATTGATTTTGGATGAAAACAGCAATTTAAAATTTTGCAAATCTTTTTCATAAGATTTATTTATAAGTACAATTTGATTTTTTGCTCTTAAACGAGCAAAGAATATTCTTAAAGGTTTTTAAGAAACATGTTTATCATATAAAAGATGATTTTGTGATTGTATTGCCCATTGAGTGCTTCAATCTGGTCGGTGCGCTTGATCAACGTTATCGATAGGAATTTCCTAAACACTTTGATGAGACAATCAGACACATTAAATTGACTTATAAAATGTAAATTTTCTAAAAAGATAATTTCATAAAGATAATTTAATTTTGAAAGTTTTAGCTTTTCGGGAAAGAAGATTATCTAAAAGAACTTTTTTTCGATACTTCTCTTCTTGTGATTCCCGAGGGGAACCAAGACTTTATCTTTTGTATCGATGCTAATAGTATTGGTTTGGATGCCGTTCTCTTGCAAAAGAGAACGTGCTATCATTTGTGCTTCTAAATCATTAAAGCCGATCGAGACTAGGTATGCCACTCATGATCTAGTGCTCGCGGCTATTGTTTTTGATTTTAGAGTTTGGCATCATCATTTTGGGGGAGAAATTTGTTCTCCACCTTGATCATAAATCTTTGGAATATTTATTTTCTCATAAGGAACTTAATTGGTGTCAACAATGTTGGCTCGAGTTCCTTGCATCTTATGATCTTGATATTCTTTGTTTACTCCCGGATGGGAGAATCGTGTTGTAGATGTCCTTAGTCTTAAGCAACAAGTGGTTATTTCTTTGATGATATCCAAATGGAATGATCTCGAGATTTCCTCCACTTGTGAGATTCGAGATCGTGAATTCCAATTCATGTTCATCTCTTGTTTTATGTAGCCTTGAGGCTCATCCTTATCTTTTGACCGCCTCCTTGAAGCTCAAAAGCTAGATCCCGAATTGGCTCTTCTTTGCCGAAATTTTAGGGATAAAATTGATATTGAAGGTATGAAAGACTTTGATATTGATTCTCGTGGCGGTATTCAAAAATTTGGTAGACTTTTTGTGCCAAATATTAGTGATCTTCGCAAAGACATATTAGAAGATTCCCATCGTTCTTAATTCACCATTCATCCCGGTAGTAGTAAAATGTACGCGGATATGAAGCGACTTTATTATTGGGAGGGAATGAAATTTGATATCGCTAACTTTATTAAGCGATGCATTACTTGCCAACTCATTAAGGCCGAGCATCAAAGGCCCGGTGGGTTATTGCAATCTTTAGACATCCCAATGTGGAAGTGGGATCAAATTTCCATGGATTTTATTGACGGCCTTCCCCGTTCTCGTTCGGGTCATGATAGCTTGTGGGTGATAGTTGATAGACTTACTAAATCCACCCATTTTATTCCCGTTCGGTCTAATCGGACCGTTCCTCTTTTGGCCAAACTCTTTATTAAAGAAATTGTTAAATTGCATGGAGTTCCTACTTCTATTGTTAGTGATCGTGATCCATTGTTTACTAGTGGATTTTGGAAGAGTCTTCAAAAAGTTTTGGGAACGAAGCTTAATTTTAGCACCGCTTATCATCCGCGGTCCGATGGACAAACCAAGCGTGTGAACCAAACTCTTGAAGATCTTCTTCGTGCTTGTGTTTTAGACTTTGGTGGAAGTTGGGAAGATCATATTTCTCTTGTTGAATTTTCCTATAATAATAGCTTCCAATCTAGTATCGGTATGACACCTTTCGAGGCACTCTATGGAAGGCCATGCTGATCTCCTTCTATTTGGCTTGAGGCCGGCGAGAAGCTGGTTTTAGGTCCAGATTTTATTCGTGATTCCACAGAAAAGATTGACCTTATTCGTCATAGGATGGAAGAAACTCAAAGTAGGCAAAAATCCTATGCCGATAACCGAAGAAGGAAATTAGAATTTTCTGTGGGAGATTTTGTGTTTATTCGTGTTTCACCTATGAAGGGTGTTGTGCGTTTCAGTCGATCGGGAAAATTAGCACCTCGATATATTGGCCTATTTCCCATCACCGAATGCATTGGTTCCGTGGCTTATTGCCTTTTATTACCGGCGCAGTTTTCTGCTATTTATGACGTTTTCCACGTCTTTCTACTATGGAAATACCTTAGGGATTCCGATTTTATTCTTGAGCCCGGTGTTGTTGAAGAAATTGAAATTTCACCAGATTTGACTTATGAGCAACATCCTATTTGCATCATTGCTTCGGAGGTTGAGCGCCTTCGAAATAAAGATGTCCTTCTTGTGAAAGTTCAATGGTTCTCGAATCATAGGGATTTCTCTTGGGAATCCAGAGAACTCATCGAGCAAACACGTTCGGACTAACTCTTTCGTGCTCTTTATGGTGAACTTCTTATTTCAAATTTTCTTTTGTGTTGATATGCTTTTATGGTTGTTACTTTTATTTTCCTCTTAATTATTGTGAGGATGCAATTTCTTTAAGGAGGGAAGTCTATAACAACCCGCATATTTTACGATTGAATATTTAAATATGTTATTTAAATATAGAATCGTTGATCGGATTGAAGTCCGAAAAGCTACTTTTTGCAAACAGTCGAATTAGGACTTGAGACCACTTCCATTGAGTTCAAAATGCCATTTGCGGCCTTTTTTAGTATAAACTTCGATATGTTTGGAGTTAGTAGAATTTTGCTACTTTTTCACTTAGGGCTTTGGGTTGGGTTTCAGCCCATTAACCCCACTTATCAACCTAGTTCCAACCCTCTTCTCTTCATTCCTTCATAATTTCCTTATACATTCAAGCTTCATCAAAAATGGGGGAAGAGAAAAAGAATTAGGAAATCCTAAGCCCTAGTTTCCATTTGCAAATCAAGTTCTAGCTCCAAATTCATAGTGAAGCCATTGGTAAGCATCCTCTTCTTCTTCTCTAACTCTTTCTCCTTTCAATTTCAGAAATTTCTTAAACCTAACTTAGGAAATGTTTCTCTTTTAAGCTTAGATTCAAGCTTGTTGGGTTGGAATTGAAGAGTGATTGTTCTTGCCATTGCTCTATAGCTTCTTCTTCATTTGTTTTGGGTTTAAAGGTGAGATTTTTATCTCACATCTATGACTATAATTATCTTTGGTTGTTGGGTATGAATTCCTAACACTTCTTCATGTGCATTTGCCCTTGATTTGGATTGGTTTTGTGAATATTCCAATTTTTGGTTTTTGAAGTCAAATTTGTGTGAAAATCCTTTTATGGATGTTTGATCATGTTTTTGGTGATGCATCAAAGAGCTTATAGGGACGGGTCGTCTATTGGCATATACCCTTAGCGCCCATCTGTGCAGTTAAAGCGCTCGGTAGATTCAAAGCGGCGAAGGTGCAAAAAGTCATAGCGGGGATACAGCGAGGATATAGCGGGATATAGCGGATGGCTTTAAAATAGCATATAAAACTCGTACTTAATGTTTTTACGAATATATAAATGGTAATTAAATGAAAAATTATCATTCAATTGAATTGTAACTGATACATAAATAATTTTTAAATAAAAACATGTGCGAATATACTTTAAATAAACGTAAAACGGTTATATAACATAATTGAATTTAGTAGAATATTAGAGTATTTTCATTTCTGAAAATATATTAAAAATTAAATCAAATAAATTAGTTTCATAATTTTTATAATGTATAAATTGAATTTTTCAATTCATTTTATTAAAGAAGATATAGCGGAATATAGCGGAAATAACGGGATATAGCGGAAATAGCGGGGATTAAAGCGGAAAGGCTATATTGTGGGGCTATATGGAAAAATCGTAGCGGCAGAAACCCGCTATGAGATATAGCGGGGTTATAGCGGGGTAATAGCGGGGCATTAACTGCACAGGCGCCCATTGCTCGTCCGGTTGCATTTGCAAAGAGAATGCATCTTCATTTTTTAGGCTGAAAATACTGGAAATCCCAGTTCAGTCGACTGAAATCTCTGTTCAGTCGACTGAACCTGGAACCCGAAAGTTTCCAGGCATGATTCAGTCGACTGAAATCTCTGTTCAGTCGACTGAACCTAGAAACCGAAAGTTTCAGGCATGATTCAGTCGACTGAACCTGGAAACAGAAAGTTTCCAGGCATGGTTTAGTCAACTGAAATCTCTGTTCAGTCAACTGAATTTGCTGTTTCAGCCCACTTTGCCTTTTGGGATTGAATTTCCAATTTGAATCGATTCGTGATGATCCTATTTGTTGTTATCATTTATTATGACTTTGATGACTCCTTTTTCGTGATTTTTGAATATCCATTTCGATGGATTCTTTATCGGTTTAATTGGATTTGATTCATGTCTTCGAATGTGAATTTTGATGATTGATTGTTTCTACAATCGTTTTTGTGATTTGTCACTTTAAAATTATAAAGGTTTTCTATACTAGTAGTAAATATTCAAACTCTTTCACAAAGATGATTTCAACACTATTTTATTACAAAGCTCGTTTCTTAAACCGTTTTCTAATCTACTAGTATATATAAACCTTTACCTTACTCGTACGAGAAATCTAATTAAACGGCTTAGTAAAACAAGTGGTATGAAACGCTTGCGTTTACTTCGTCGGTTAATTCTTGGACTTGTTCGATTGAAACTCCTGTGACAATATTCGAGTGGAAATCTACAATTCGTTCATAAATATTTAAGTTAAGCTAGTGGTTATGGGACATGAAGCTAAACTCATACATTTACTAGCTTAGTGTAATTTACACTTGTGGGTCTGCGAAGATCCTTTTTATGGAGCTTCGGCTCAATTTTTGTGGGGTAGCGACTCATGGTCTTCGGGCCGTTTTTGTGGAGCTTCGGCTCATGGTCTTTATGCCGTTTTTGTGGAGCTTCGGTTCAAAATTGATGGTTAGCGACCATGAGATAGCGTCTCATCTTGTGATACACGTGTTGGTGAGCTTTAATGCTCCCATTTTAGTGATTGGCCTCTTTCCCTTTTTGTGATTTTTCTGGATTTCTAATTGACGATTTCTAGAATTTGTGTTTTCACCAATTTTGTGATTTTTATTGGTAAGCTCTATCAATTTTTGTGTTTGGTGAATAAATTAAAGAATGTGATTCTTTTGGGTGCTTTGAGATTCTTGAGGTATTGTATGATTTTGTCATTGTTAAATGTATACTTTTCGTAGTATGACATCTTTTTGTTATCATAAATTTTTATCATATCTCTTATTCTTATATCTCATTTTATCTGATAATTATAGCTAGACTGATCCGTTTATTATTTTCTTCTTAAATAATACTCGGGTCAGACTGAGATTTTACAGGTGCATCCTCTTGACTTCCTATCTGGAACCATCATCTGACTTTTGGCTAACTACTTAGCTTGTAGTTTTTTTGTTGTATACATTTGAGATTTAGACTCCTTGATGTATACATATTCTTTTGGCTAGCACTTGTATCTATTCTTTTGTGTTATTATGGATCTTGTTTGACCACTACTCTGATGAACACTTTTATGTGTTATATTCATATCTGTTTCCGCCTTTGTGATATGAATCATCTGTGACTGATTTATGTTATGTTTACTTCTATATTTGTTTCCGAAGACTACACAGCCTCTGTGTAGTAGCTTTGAGTTTGTATCGGTATGTCGGATTTCCTCTTGAGATGAAAAGCATGTTATTTTATCCGACATATCGGTGCTCGCACAACGCAATTACACGGATGGTCGCTCCTCAACAGCCTTATTCTTCGCGCTAGTTGATGGCATTACCCTGTAGTGTCCTTGGCTAGCGTGGGTATAGAGGTGGGGCATCACATCTTGGTATCACATGAACAAGAGAAGAAAAGGATTAGTTAAACAGCACACAATTGATAAGAAATTTAACAAATGGAATACTATGGAATATGAGATTTATTCCTAGACATACTCCACATGTTAAAGTGGAAGGAATAGATTAGAAAGGCCCAAATGAAACCATCGAATAGTTGTAACACATGTTCCATCCTGTTTCTGTTTTATGTTTCATTATAATTTGTTCTGAATTTCAGCTCTGATACCAAGCTGTGATGCCCCACCTCTATGCTCACAATAACAAAGGTTATTATAAGGAATAACGTCTGCTATTGCGAAGAATAAGACTTGTTAGAAGCGACCATCCGTAAGTTATGCCTTAGACGAGTATTGATTACATCGATAGGAGTTGTGAAAATTTCTCCCAAAGATATATATTCAATCCAAATCTGAAACGAAACTACGGTGGCTTAAGAAAAATCCAGAACAACTCATAATAACAACAACACTGATAGTATAATCACATCAGAACAGAAATATCAGATATATAGCGGAAGACAAGTCTGGATACATGATACAACACACGATGGTTCACATGAACCAAATGTACATATACAAAGACATCCTAACATACATGAGACAATAGTCAATACACCAAAAGTACACCTCGAAGACTAGACGAAAGATGGAGTGAAATCCCAAAAGCTGAAGCTGCAACTGAATCAGAGATAGCGACTATCCTGAAACAACTCGGTCTGACCCGAGTATTATAAAAATAATAAACGGATCAGTCTAATTTAAACTTAGATGTGAATGCATCATAAACAACATCAAGCAAAATAACAATAATCTCGAATGAGACTATTCAACATAAGAAATCAACATAGTTTAAATGAAGAAAACACATCAAACTCCATCAAAATCAACATACAAATTCACAATTGAATTCAAAACCG
Source organism: Allium fistulosum (assembly GCA_030737815.1). NCBI lineage: Eukaryota > Viridiplantae > Streptophyta > Magnoliopsida > Asparagales > Amaryllidaceae > Allium > Allium fistulosum. The sequence continues at coordinate 1,046,152,916 of CM060906.1, forward strand.
CAATTCACAAAAACATAGAAATCAAAAATAGATAACTTGAAAAATCAACATAAAAGTGGATTGATCCCAGCAGATGGCGAGTCTAAGCTACGCCGCACGTGCATCTCATATGGCCGAAGCCTACCAAGTACTGTCATCATAATTTTTGGCGCCCAACAAATGACCCGAAGGTCCAACATATGACCCGAAGGTCTAGTACTGGTATTTGACCCGAAGGTCCATCATATGACCCGAAGGTCCAACATAGTGGCTCGAAAGCCCAACAAAATCATCAAAATCATCAAACAACAGCAAATATTTCAATTAACGAGTCCGGAATTAACCGAAATAGTAAAGGTATGGTTCCATACTCCGCACTTTTGCTAAATCGTTTAAATCTCTTCATCGTTTCCTTGAAAGTGCAAAATTGTGTATTTTGTATAAATAACATTTTACGTTCTCAAATGGACAAGTCCGGAATTAAGCGAATCAGTAAACGTAAGGGTTCACAGTCCTCAATTTTGCTGAAGCGTTAAAATCACTTCCTCATTCTTTTAAAAGCACGACTGTAAAAATTTTTGAAAACAATTTCATTTGAAAACGAATTTTTTAAAACACGTGATTAAAACAGCAACCACGGTAGCAATTTCGACAAGGAAATTGCGCTTCACTAAACACCGTAAAACGGATATCAAATCAGCGTTGCGGAATAACCGCTTGAAAATTCACTTTAAATTTGACGGTTACTGAAGTCAAAACAACAGTAATTTTCATTCATCAAAAATATCATTAAAACAACACGCTTCAAATATATAGTACCAGCGTAGAAATTCTGTATAAAAATATCAACAACAAAATACGTTTTAAAACGTAACACCGGTTCAACAAAAATTAACTAGTAGACTATACTACAATATAATCATCGAACTCAACACTGCCTGACACGTTACAAGGTGCAAAAGAGTACTGACCTGGACTTAATTTCTTCTTTGGTGCATTCATTATTTTTGGCCATGCAACAAATTGGCCTAAGTAATAAACGACCTGGGCAATATACTCCTTTTCACATACTACAACATGAATGCATGTAAAAACAAGTAAACTAAATTATTTGACCTGAACACTTTGTACTTAACTAGGACTAGATTTTTGTATACAACCCAGTATTGCAAGAAATCAGGCGAGCTACACGTGTATGTTCAAAATTGCAATATAACATACCAATATGGCCAGAATTTTGTAGCGTGCGAAACATGATTTATTTGCATGCATAAACACGTTCTGAAGCAACAATGTACACCACCTAACATACTTTTGTGCACAGTAACTTTTATATATAAAAAGAACAAAACTCCTAGACAAAAATATAAGACTTGTACGCACGCAACTGAATGAAACAAGGAACTGAATCAATAATATTTGCACACATACATGGACATGAATGTATACTATAAAATGCACTTGCCTGGTTATGAATTAATGTATACTATGAAATGCACTACTCCCTCACAAGCTGACACGTTAATGTGCAATATGGAGTAAAAATAATTGATGCACAAAAAAACTAATAATCTGGGTTTGAGATTTTCGCACAGTTCTACCTTTCATGAAACTCATGTTTACCTGCAGTGCGCCAAAATTTGCAATTTAAACTCGAACAATGCTATCTACACGCGCACTAAACAAATAGGTAGACAGGCTGATACTTCAAATGCATGTGAAAATGAAGAAGGTCTGGTACACTTAAATTTTTACGCACAGAAAAATGCAAAACAAAAGAAAAGAACAAAAGGCTTGAGCAACATATAATCATTCACGAATATAAGAAGGATTGAATAAATTTAGAAATTGTGAGTTTTCACTCACCTAACTTTGAATCAAAAGAGCTAGCACCAAAATCAAATGGAGTAAAATTTCTCTGGAACCACCATTATTACTTCACTGAGCTACTGGAACAAAAATGAAGCAAAAATGAAGCAACTTACTTTTCACATATAAGAACCAGTCAAAATAAGATGCTGGCCGCAAATTTGTACAAGTGCATTAATTGCAAAACGTGCGTATGGACAGAAAAAAGGACACGGCTAGCTTATTGCAATGATGAAAGTGATAAAAATGTGTTCAACTTTCTTTAAAAACATTTAGTGTCAGCAAAGGCAAAGAGAAAAAAATATATATATCAACCTATCATTTGAACTGGCCCTTATACTCACACATGTGAACGCAATAGGAATGTAACATGTCTTTGTTATTTTCAATGCAGCAAGGCCATTTGTAATTTATTTCCAACGTGCACCACCTATAATTTTAACCGACTTTACAACGGATTTTGTAAAATGATTTGCCCTTTTTTTTCTATTTAAAATATTTATTACGATGGTAATTCAAAAATCACGGTCGTTACAGAAAACGAGTTTTATAAGTGTTAAAATGAAGTTATAAATGAAATATTATAAGTAAATAAGATTTATAAAGTAAGGAAGTTATAAAAGGAATGTTATTAATAAAGAGATTTAATGAAACAGATTTTTATAAGTAGTGTTTTATAAATATTAGAAATGGATTTATAACCAAATTTGTAATCGGATGTGCAATTGAAATTTAGAAATGAATTTATAATGGACTTCATAAATAATGAGATTACAAAAGAATGAATGTGTGAATAAAGAAATTTATAAGTAAATAAGCTTATAATGGGATTTTGATATATAAAGGAGATAAACGGGAAATTGGTTCACAAAGGAATTTTATAAATGGAAGTTTTTATAAAATAGAAATATGAATTATAAACACTGTTTTATAAATGTGAAATCGATTTAATTTGATACGCTAAATATGGATTTTTATAAAAGGAAATATATTCACGTTTTTAAAGTGAAAAATCCTTAAAATGAATGTTTTGGAAAGTGATATTTTAAAATGGAGTTTAAATGGTTTGAAAATACAATAAGTTGTGAATTCACTTATTATTAAAATAAGTTTATGAAATGTTTTCCAAAAATTGAAATATCGAAATGGTTTTGAGAATATATCTTTTTAAAGATAATTTGAAGTAATAAATTTGGAAAAGTGATTTAATAAATAAAAGATTAATAAATCAGGCCTAGTGACTGTTTAAGTGCTAAATTATATTTTTGGCCATTTTAGTTTCTCGACTTGATGTGGAAACTATTTAGTCGTACACATAGTACTTAGCCATCTATGTATGCTTGATTATCGTTTGGTGTAAAGGATGTTGATTCAAGTAGTGCGGAGTGATTACTCCTATCTACTGAGCTTCCTTCTTGGCCGAAGGATAGCAAGTTGAAAGTTGGAAACGTGATAAGTCTATGAGACTTGGTTTATGTATGAGGTTGAGTAACGCTTTTGCGTTGTTGGTGCGAAGAGACCGTGATCGGTTTATCCGAAAACCACTTCGGACCAACCTATATGCGACGATTGTGCAGGTTTGTTGATGATATTGATATTTAGGATTTTCATAGTGAAGGACTGCTTGTTGATCATTTGAGGTTAAAATTCCAATATACATATAGTAGCAGTAGTCTCTTTGTTATGAAATATCCAATGCAAGGACTATTCGCTACTAATCCTAGGGATTTCCTGATAGGATGTGGTAGGAAAGTACCTTCGGTTTGTCCTGTTCCTGGACAACTTGTATGGATGGATGTTTGACAGTGCATTTTCTGAGATTACGTAAAATATTTTTTACAAACATACATCTGTGGTGGCGGAGAAGGCAACTTCTCTTAGCTTAACACCCTCCTCTAGACGTACTTGCTCAGGGGTTGTATTTTTATGGACGGCAATTAGTAGTCAACGGAAATGGCAATGTGGCATTCAAAGATGATGTGATATGTGGTATGTGAAAGGTATTCAATACCACTTTTGGCCTCACACCCCAGGAAATAACTAAAACAGGGTAGAAGCAGCAAGGCTAAGTGGGTCGATCCCATTAGGAGATGTCGTCATCCTTCTAGATTTACTCTACACATGTCTAAGTATGTGGTGAATGTATGACCGGGTACCCGTTAAAGGTTGGTAACAACCAGGGTGATGACATATTCGGTACTATCCAGGAAGGGGTAGGCCGGTCTTGTGGTTGTTTAGAAGGGCAGTATCTGCTCCTTAGGTGCATCCCTTTAGAGGTGTACTGTACGGAAGGTAGTCCCTTACCTTGTCATTTGTGTGGAATCTAATATCCACTACGTGCCTGCCATTTTGTTTGTAAACCTATTATGCTAGAGTTTAATAATGTAACAATTTCAACTATGATTAATTATTATTTGTGCAATAGGCACTATTATAATATAAGAGAATTTGGTATGAAAGGTTTTGGTTATCGTAAGGTAAAAACCCGTCCGTGTTTATGTGTGGGCGTGTCTTACGAGATACCTTTCTTTTAATAAAAGAACGTCTTTATAACTTCAAAATAAATTCAGTTGAGATATGTTTTTCTCACGCTAGATTACTTGACTGATCCGGGCGTTCTTCCCTTTCAATGCTCGGGTTAGGCCGAGTATATTTATAGGTTCAGATTTGAAGCTTTTGGAGCTTCGGTAGACGAGCTGGAGATCTTCATGTCGTATACACGTATCTGTTTATTTTTCCACTGCATTGTTTTTGTTGTAAATTATCAGCATTTTTGAGGACATGTTATTATAACTGTCCAAGCTGATGATTACTTATTGTGTACTCAGATATTGATTTATGTATATTACAGTTTCTCTTTGTAAATATTATTGATCTATATTATATGTTATTGCTACGATGTGAGATTCTGTATTGTTATGGTTCTATTTCTCTCTTCGTCTCTTCTCTTCTTCTCTCTTCTTCCTTTCTTCTCACCCTCTCTCTTCTTTCTCATGACTTTCCATCATTCTATGCTTTTTGGGTCGGACATATGTGGTTTATTGTCGATTCAAAGGTTACAGATTTGCGGGTCGTCACAGCGTGCTATCAGAGCTTAGGATTTTGTTAACACCTAGGCTTTGATGGGTACTCAGTATAGATAGGGTCAGTAGCACCCTAGATTGAGTTTGAGTGTATTATATATATGAGCGCGTATTTGTTAGTGATTATAAACTGTTTTATATTGTGTTTACTTATCCTTTGAGTTGTTTATGAATTCTGGTCGGTGCGTGGGACGCCATGTGATCGATAGGGGTTTCTAAACACTTAAACGAGGCAAGTTGACATAATATTAATTTAAAATGAGGTAAATGAAATAATTTTACCTAAATTATATTTTATATATGAAGGAATAATTATTTTAGGAAATATTATAATTATATATGGATTTTTAGTTCCTAGTGGATGGTAATACTTGATTATTATCATTCATTGTTTGTGTACTAATAATAAATGTTGTTATTCTAAATATAAACAAAAATAAACCGATAACGAAATGATTTTATATAACCAAATAGAAAAGTGAATTATATATAAGTATAAATTTATAAATGTGATTTATAAATAGAAAAAGGATTTTAAAAGAAATAAATAACACTACTCACTTTAGTCGCTGGGAAATAATGCGGGTGATGACTACAGCATCATCAGTATCATTTTCGAGTCTCTAAGTGATAAATTATTACCATTACTGATTTTCTATTGAAGTTATGTTTTGATAAAATAAGTTTTGTTTTGATAAAACTAGTTTTAATTTGTAAAATTTCCAAATGTGATTTGATAAATATAAGAAATAAGTTTTGAACTTATAAATTGGAAATAGTATAAATGATAAATAAGTTTACCACTTGTGAATTTGAATTGGATAAGTGAAACTAAATTTAAAAATGGTTAAATAATTGGTTAAGCAAGTAAAAGCAAATTTGAATTTGAGATATATGAAATAAAAGAATTAACTTGAGCAAAGTTAAATAAATAAAGTTAGATACACTGAGTTAGTAGAATAGAGTAGATAAAATGAAGTTTATCTTAAGAAAAGTTAAATGAAATTGAATTGAATTTGAAATGAATTAGATAGATATTTGAAATGAATCAAATAAAAGTGAATATAAACTCAAGCTGTAAAGTGATTATATAACCATGAATTGAAATTATAGAATGGAAGTAAACTTAAGTAAATATTCATGAAAATTTAGGTAACTAAGTTTGTATAACTTATAAATTTAAGAATAGTAAGTTAAAACAAATTTCCTTTTTGTTGAATATGAATGTTAAGAAATAAAATCTGAATTTGAATTATAAGTTGAATTCTAAGTTAAGTCAAATAGAATGAAATGTTGTGAAGGAATTTAACTTAAGTAAAATTAAATAAAGTTGATTTTGATATTCAAAATGAATCAATGAAATGAAGTAATGAAATGAATAATGATCTTGAGGTATAAAATAAAATTCAACTTAAATTACAAAATAAATTGAATTGAACTAATGAAAATAAATTAGTTAATTGAATATGATTTGGAATGTTATTTGTTAAAAGTGAATATAACTTAAGTTAAGAAGTGATAATAAACATAAGAAGTGTTGTATAAAATGTTTAAGCAAATTTAGTAATGAAATAAAGTTGTTGTTAAGTGTTATTAGTATTTAAAAGAATTATACTGAGTGAATAATGAAATGTTGTTAAATATGAATCGGAAGTAAATTTAACAAAAATAAAGTGAATGTTAATAAATGAATTAGAATGAATGTAAATTAGTAGAATGTAAACTAATTGGATATTAGTAAACAAATTGAAGTGATGAGTGTAAATGAATGCAAACTAATTTGATGAGAATCAAATGAAAGCAAAATGAGAATGAATGTAATAAAATGATTGTTAGTTAACATGAATGCGAATTAGTTGGATGAAAACTAAGTATTAAACGAATGAATTGGTTTGTTGGATGTTAGTTGTTTGATGGTTGCTTATGATTGCATGTGTTTCATTTTCATATGATTATTGTATAATTATGTTATATATTGATATTATATGTTATATACATGTTTCTCATTTGTATGTTAATTGTTTAGTAGGTGCGGATGGTGTATGCTTTGCATTTGGAGCTCTCTTTCACGCCATATTGCTTATATATGCTTGCTAATTGTAACGACCCGTTATTTTCAACCATTCGCATCCGGACATGTCGGACTTGAATTGCTCAAAATATCAGATTGTAAATTTAAATTTGGCAAAACTCAGCATATACAGTAAATAAAACAATCATAGAATCACAGATACAGAGTAATATAACAATAATGTGGCGGAATAGATAAATAGTAGTTCATGAAGCTACTATATAAACATCAGAGATAGAAATAAAATACAACAGAATATCTCAAATGCAGTGAAGTCTCCAGTACAACAGATGACCTCTCTGAACAAATCAACTAGAAAAGCTGAAAGCTGAGTCAATAGTTGGATCTCCAAACGAAGCTCCAAACTCCAAAGGTGAGTCTCAAATGCTGTATCACCCGGTCTGACCCGAGCGTAAAGCAAAACACAAAACACTCGAGTCAGGATTAACATTCTTATATCAATAAATCCAACTCAAGTGAAATATCAACTAAAATACAAGTAACTTAAAGGATGTTTGGGATAACCATCCTCTAAGGATTCGTGGAACTATCTACAATGTAGAAATATACACTCTAACACCGTGGCCATTTCAAATAAATTTATACTTCAAAACCAAGATATCATTTTCATTTCAAATATATCTATTTTCCAAAATAATATATATAGGTTAAATAATTTATGAAGTAAAGTATTTATAATTTTCTCAAGTCTCACAAATCGATTCAAATTTATTCAAAGCTCAATTCATCAATTCAATTCAGTTCTCAATAGACCATTTAAATTTCAATATATTTCAAAGCTTTAATATTCAACATTATCAAAGTTAAATTTTACAGTTTCATATAGCCTTGATTTAACTTCATTATTATTTAATCAAGGAGTATTCACTTAATAGATTCAATATCATTTACTAGCCTTAAATCACATTTTTACTAAATATTTCCTTAAATTTATTTAAACAAGAAATATTCATTAAAGTACTTAAATCAAACCCAAGTTATAAATCATATCTTACATTTCAATAAGTTTCAAATCGATTTAATTAAATAAAATTCTTTATTGAATACAATTTCAACTAAATTCAAATTATCTTCCCAACCTTAACTTATTCAAATTATTACCAAATCTATTTTGAAATATATATTTAAATACTTAACCATATTGTATGTATTAAATCAATCTTAATTAAATTAAATATTGTTATTAAATCTATATATATCATTACCATTTATATAAAATAATTTAAGAATCAACATTTATTAAAACCATATATTTCTTTCCAAATCCATAGAATTTATTTTCAAAATATTTATATATGGACCAACGGTGTCTGTATATAATTTCATATCCTATGGTCAATTGATATGGATATTTATCATTTAAATCCATAATTTAAGTATATATGGGTAGATATCATTTCGACCCGTAATCCCAATTTCAATTCAAATGAAAATCGCTTGGGTTTATCATTTCAACCCATAACGATTTTCTCCTATTCTAAAGTCCGTTCGGGTATGTATCATTTTAACCCATAGTGAATTCTATACTAACAGGGAACCTGCAGAGTGATAACAGATAATATAAAATATAACAACATGCATATATCATCAATAACAATATAATATAAACAATAGGATATGGTGTCATATCACACAAGTGAACAATTATAGATAATAGCATATATAACAATTTTAAATAACTGCAGCAGCATATTTCAATTGTCGTTTCAATTGAAATCAAATTTAATAAATATAAGAATGTTAATCGTGAGTGATTGCTCACCTTTCGAGGCTAGATGGATAGACAATGAAGTTGAGTTATGAAATCCAGGTACGAAATCACAAAACAAGGCAAGATTGAATCGACGGACGAAGCTGATAAATAGGGATTGACGAAATCAAGACAGAACTGAAACGATGATGATAAATGATATAAGTGAACCTGTATATAACTATATATATATATAAAATCATATGCTAAATTTAAACATATCTTAAATAAAATATATATGTATGTGTTTCAAAATCTATTATTTCGAATAAAACACACATAATAAAACAATCATATCTATATACTAAAATTTGAAATAAATATAAATATATATACTTAACATACATAACATTTTATAAGCTATAGTTATAAAATCAATTATATATATACGTATTAACTGTATCAGTAATAAGTTAAATATAGGACTAACATATATATAAGCTTTTATATATACTGTATTATATCAATACGAAACTGCAAACATTATATACCCAAAAGAGGATTACATTTATGATGAGTATATAACTTTATGCGTTTACATGCTAACCGTAAGAAAACAAAAGTCAGAACCACATATATATTTATTTATATAAGCTAACAAAATCAAGTATGCAGACTCAAAATTCACGACAGCATATGCAGACCTATTTATATATAAATATATGTTGAGAGAGCTTGCCTTTCCCACAAAACACAGTAATATAATTGTAAACCTGACATGAAATGTAGATATACACATACCCAGCTGTAACAACCCTGTATTTTGTGATTATTTTAACCGTATATTTTGGTTATTTTAATTAATTTCCTGATTTAAATACTTTATTTTATTTATTAAAATGAATAAATTTTGTTATTTTAAATATAAATTTTTATTTTGATGTGAATTAGAATTCCAAACATGACTAAAAAGAATATTTCCCAGAAAAGTGAATTTTGGTCAATATGGTCAAACTTTGACTTTTAATTTAGAAATTTGAAAGTTTGAAAATTTGAATTTTATCTTTTATTATGAAAGTAAATAAAATTTTAAGAATAATGCTTTTCGTTTCGTTGAAATCTGATTTATAATGTGAAAGTTATGCCTTTTTCAATATTGTGTGTAATTTGCTGTATTTAACAAATTGTTTATTTTAAATTGTATAAATAATATTTTATTTGGTCATGTAATGTTCTAATTTATATTTATATGGGTAAAATAACATGTTGTGCATATAATTTGGTTTTAAAACATTTTTTAAAAGTATAATTGACATTTTCCAGTGTCAGTTGTATTTTGCTTACAATTTCTAATTTAAAGTTTCAATTAATTAAAGTAATTCTTTATTTATTTTTCTATTTTTTTCTTAAAATCTTATTTGATTCTCATTCCCACTTTATTTTGTTCCTCGTTTATTTTATTTATTTGACCTTTTATTTGTTTTAAAGTGAAATAGAAATTTTCTAAAACTAGTGATATTCTATTTGTAAATTTTAAGTCCTGTTTTGAATTTTTAAGCAATTTCTTTAGTTCTTTTTCTAATTTCACTAAATTTAATTATTTATTTCATTTTGAAAATATAAATGAATTATTTTACTTCACATTTTTGTTTTAAAATATTTTTAAAATGAAGTTGTTAATTTTCCAAATTCAATAGTGATTTATTTGTAATTTCTGGACCCTGTTTTCAATTTATAAGCAATTTCTTGTATTCTTTTTCCATTTTCTTTAAAATTAATTAATTATTTTTATTTTATATTACTTTGTTTCGGTTTTAAAGTCAATTTACTGATTTTATTTTTGTTTTATTTGAATATAAAGAAAAAGAAATATGAAGAGTTTTAAAAGCTTATTTACCTTAAGTCCTTTCATCTCCTTTGTCCTTTCATTTGCCATAACTCCTCAATTACTATCTTGGCTGTGCATTTTTGGTTTGTAGCCGTGAGTTTTCAGCCTCCATTCACCCAAAAACATTTTACCTTCTCATTCATTCATGGCTTCAAGAAAAATCTATGGGTAATGGCTACTTTTTACACTTTTCTTCTCATTTTTCATGTATTTTGCCTTGTTTTCTTTGCTTCTTTGAATGGCCTCCACTCCATATCCACAGCCACCACCCCCTACATCTCTTCCCTGCCATCACCACCAGCTACTCCTCTGGTCTTGACCAAGGCCGAGCCACCATGATGCCAAAACTCCACAAAAATTGCAAAACAAGCCATAAAAACATGATTGTTTACCACTATTGCTTCACCACTCCATTTTCCACCACCACCACCACCTTATGCCGCCTCCACCACCTTTGGCCAGACCACCACACACCTTTCCTTCCACTGACCTGATCCATTCCCCTCTGACCTGAACAAACAAGCCCATGGCCGAGCCATTTTTGTGAACAAAACCCACCTATTTTGCCTTAAACTCTTCATATTCCTTTGTATAAACTTCCTCCTCATATTCTACTACCTAGGCCATGCATACACATGACCAAACCTGAGCCAAACTTGTTCAAACTAGAGCCAAAACCATCCCTAGGCCATGACAAAAGAATAGAGAAAGCAAGGCAAAAGATTTGGCATTCGTATCTCTTTTTATTTAAAAGTTATTTCATTTCTACTGTATTGAAATTTATGGTTTGCTTTGATTTTTGTTTGGGTTGTAACACAAGATCTATATCATTGGATTTTCTCTCCACACTCAAATTGTATTAGAGTTGTCGTGCCTTCGTAATCTTTGTGTTGTGAGCTTTGTTGGCAAATCTCCAGCTTAACAGGTGAGTTATTCTCACCAGACAATATGTACATATATAACTAGTGAATTGACCCCTTTTGAATCTGTAAAATGCATTATCATGTTACACTTGCTATGTTATGATTTTATGATGTTCACCCATGCTTAAACACCTATTATATTATATGTTACTGTTATATTATGCTGTTCTATTATTTTTATCAGTTTATCACACTGCAAGTTCCCTTTAGATTAAAATCACTATGGGTTGAAATGATACATACCCGAACGGACTTTAGAATAGGAGAAAATCATTATGGGCTGAAATGATATGCCTGAATTATTTTCAATTATTTTCATTTACTTGGGATTGCGGGTTTGAAATGATCAAACCCGGGTATCTTCGTAAATTACGGGTTGAAATGATAAATTACCCGTATCACTTTACCTAGGCTAGAAAATGAAATACAGACCCGTTGTTAAAATATGTTTTATAATTTTTTTTAAATATTTTAGAAATGTAAATATTATAATATTTTGATTTAAACTAAATAAAAATGATTTTAGTAAAGCATTATTGATTTTCTAAAAATTTATAAGTGAAATAAATTAATGGTAAAATTAGAAAATTTGAAATGTAAGTTATTTTGGGAAATTTTAATTTGGTGATAATTGGAATTTAAATTAAATATGAAATGTGATAAATTCATGATAATTTGGATTAAAGTGAATTTAAATGATTTTATAATATATTAAATGTTTTTTTTAATAAAGTTAAAATGTGAAATGAATGAATATTTAAGTTGAAATTTTGAAATATAACTAAAATTGGAAATTTGTGAATTTGGCTTAAAAGTGAATTTTTAAGTTAAGTAAATAAAAATGGAATTAAGTTATATTTGAAAATTTAAACTTAAGTGTTAAGTTAATTTAATTTAATGAATTTATAACTTAATATTGGAATTTAATAAGTGAATTATTGTTAAATTTTGATTTTTGAATGGAGTTTTAACTTTATAAAATCATGAATATAAGGGTATTTGAATGATTGTTTTAAAAGTGAAATTATATGATTTTATAAGTAAAAAAATGATTTATATAAAAATATAATTGTTTGTGAAATTATACTGAATATTTGAAGTTAGTTAACTGCATTTCTGAAATGCTATTAAATTCTAATGTAAATGATAATACAACATTTGTAAATGCTGTAGTTGATAATAATGAACCTGTAGTTGATAATAATGAACCAAATGGCTAAATTTAATTAAAGGCTATTATAGCATTTTTGTAAATGTTATAATGGTTGAATTTAACTAAGTTTATTTGAAACTAATGTAACCATATTACAGCATTTTAAATGCTGTCTTTTGTTAAATTGAACTGTTTTAAATGTGACTTTCCGTAGCATTTTCTAAATGCTGCGAAAGTTGAAATTTCATTGTTTTAATTAATTGAAGTGAACGAATGAACTTTGAAAATTTAAATTTTTGGAAATTTAAAATTTTAATTATTAAATATACTAACTTCATTTTTATGATTTAAAATGAAGTAATTTGTTTCGAAATATAAACTATTTTGAAATATGATATTTTGATATTTTGAAATGGATTTTTGAAGGATATTGAATTTTGAAATGATATTTGATTTCGAAGTATAAAATACCATTTTGAAATTTTAACCACGGGATGTATTTAATTTATAGTTTAACTGATCCTTAAAGGACGGGCGATCCCAAGCATCCTTTGAGTTATTGTGCATTTCTACTACAGTTCACTTGAGTTGGTTTACATTATATAAGTATATATTGTCCTGACTCGAGTGTTTTGTGTTTTACTTTACGCTCGGGTCAGCTTGAGTATTTACAGCTTAGCTTTGGATTTCTTTCTGGAGCTAGGAATCGCTGGAGATTCTGCTTGTCTAGTTATCTGTTCCTTTCAGTTCAGTTGTTCTATTTCAGTTCTGGTATTCATAAACTTCTATTTATTTGAGATGTCTATTGTATATGTTTTCAAGCAGATATTATGTATTATGTTTTGAGGGTTTGTTATAGTAGCTTCATGAACTACTATGGTTTTTTTATATTCCGCTGCGAGTTATTCTGATATGTTCTGTGTCTGTGATTCTCTGTATTTGATTTCATTTGCTCCAAATTTATTTACAATCTGTTATTTTGAATTATTCAAGCCAGACATGTGTGGATTATTGTCGATTTGAATGGTCCAAAATAGTGGGTCGTTACAGTTGGTATCAGAGCTTTGGTTTTAGGAAAACCTTAGCCTGCGGAGCAAAAACTCATTAGAGATAGGGTAGAAATACCCTAGAATGAGTGAAATCTATCTCAGAATCATTTCTTTGTGAGAGAACGTATTTTCGAAGTATAAAATGATTTTCAAATGATTTTTAAAGAATTTTCAAAGATTATTTTGATATAAATTTCCTTGCTTTAAAAGTAAAATATTTCTTAAACTTCATTCCTTTCGTATCCACCTTGTTAGTAATTTCTTTGATTAGGATCCTCTAAAATTTTGAACTTCTCTCTTGATTGATCTAGATCCATTGTTGATAGGAATCTATTTTGGGTATGGCAAAATCAGTAGTTTGTTAGGATGCTTTGAGTAAACTCTGTTGTATCTTTTGCTTAGCTAAAGTTGTCCAACTAAATATATTTATGCTTCTGTTTTCGTATGTTATGAATTCGAGTCATTCCAAATTTTGAATGGGAATTTTTCTGTATCGATATAGGTTATATATCTCTAATCTTCGTTTGGATTCTTATCGAATAGGATTCCTTTGAATTTTGGAACGCTCCCACTTGTTCTGAAATCCATTCCTGTCTCCCATAATTGTATTCTTTTGATTTTGGAGCATTGCATCACTCCACTTTGTATGACCTTTATAGGGTGGCGATTCCGCCAATCTTTGAATGATTATAATTGGCATTGATTCATCGGATATTTCTGTATCCTCGGTTTACGATGTTTTCTATCTTCTGCTATATTTAGATTCTATCTCTGGCAATCGAAGGTCGATTTGCCTTAGATTTTCGCATCGATTATATTCCTGAAGTCACGGTTGACCGGTTAAGGTCGCCCGCGATTCATATAGGCTTATCCATCTTTTATTTGGTAATTTAATTATCTTATCTTCGTTTGAGCCTATCTTTGAATTAGAATTCTATTTGATTAGAGTCCTTCTAAATTTGAATCTCTGTTTTGCTTTGAAATCCATCCTTGAATCGTCCCTTGGAAAGTTTGTGGTTGATTGTCTTTTGAAAATTGTGTATTCATCGTAGTTTTTATTTTGATAAGGATGACCATATTTTTATATAAAGATGAAATGTTTTTGATAAGGATTATATACCTTTTAAAAAAGATGAGAATTTGAAGTTTTGAAAGGATTTGAAATTGTGAAAATTTTATAAGAAATGGTTTCATATAAAATGATTTATAACTGAAGGTTTTGAATCTGAATTTAAGTGATTGAACTCTGGCATTTTGGAACTGGTTTTAGGATTTTGAAATAATAAATAATATGATTTGAAATTATTTTTCCGAATAAGTAATGTTTCAATGATTTTAATGGGTTTTAATGATTTCGAAGGAATTTCAAAGAAGTTTTCAAAGTAAATGGAAGTCCAGAACTCACTTGTGTCGCTGGAAAATAATTTCGGTGATGAGTGCACGCATCATCGACATTGATTTTCGAGTTTCTGAGTGAGGGAGAGGCCACTTTAATAGCTTTGCTATGCGAGTGATTTTGTGAAACCATTTTTGATTTCAAATTCCGAAGTATGATTTGATATTCGAAAGATATATGTAAATATATTTGAAACGATTTGAAATGAACCGGTGTTCAGTCCTCAAGTTTTGGATTTGATATAACCCTATCTATTAAAATTGATTTACTGATTTGTTGCTAATTTCCAACTCTTGAATTTGAAAATGATTTCTTCAACTATTTCGAAGTTCGAGTACTTCCAAATCAAGGTTAACTTTTCAAAGCTAAGAAATTTGAAAAGTATTTTGATAAAGTATATAAGTTTGTTTTGAATGTTTAAGTATGAAGTAATATGATTTAAATAAGTTGAAACTGTTTTGTTAAGTAAATGAATAAGGCAATTTAATTTTTTTTTCTAATATGAAATTTAGATTTGAAATGTTTTGAAAAGAAATTGTTCTTCAAAATATTTTTAATAAATTTTAAGTGTTTTAACTTAGTAACATCTTTATGAAACTATATAGGTAACAAGTTGGAATAAATATATAAGTTGTACGTATGCTGTTTTATTCGCATAATTAATTTGATCCAAGTTTGAGTACACAAGTTCGAGGTGAATTACACCATTTCGTGTTAGGATTTTTCATTCGATTCTTGATGACGAATATTTGATATGGATTTTGGCCTCGATTCTAGAATTCTCTATCATAGTATATGGCTATGCAAGGAGACTGATGGCTTCTAGTCGAGAAACCATATCGAAATCCGCATTAGGGAAGTGAATGGACAATACTAGTTCGAAAGCGAACTTGTGTGATCGATCGAGCGATCGAATGTGACTTTGCGAAATGATGACATATGTACATCTTATATTCTAATATCTTTGATATATTTTGACGCTGAAATTGAAAGCCGTCGAGTTAGAATATCTTTGCTTACTAAAAGAAATTTCCAATTTAAATTACAAAGATATATAACCCATAAAAGCAAAGATATTCAATCCCATATGGCTCTTCATACAGCGAAATTATTTTGAAAATTTGATCCTTATGTAAGATAGACCTTACGTAAGTATAAGATGATTTTGAAAACATTTGATTTTGGAAATGAATTGGTTGACTTAAATTATATTGATTTGGAAATTTGGATTTATTTTCTAAATCTATTATTTTGGAAACTTTGAAACTAAAGATAATTAATTTGAGAAGAAATAATTTGGTGAAATTGTATATGATTTTGAAATTGAACTGATATTGAAACAAATTGAAATTTGAGAACCTTATGTTACTAAACACTTGATTTGGGAGTTGTCGAACTTATATAAAATTGATTTGTATGAGTATGAAATTGATTCGAAAACTATAGATTTGAAAAGGTACTCAATTTGAAAGTGAAATCTTATATAATTGAAGTCTATATAAGTATGATTTGATGTACTATTGATTTTGGAAAGTATTCGATTTGAAAATAAAATCTTATATATAATGGATTTTATATAAGTACGATATTTGAAAGTGATTTGAAAAGGTACTATATGATACATATTTTCGAAGTAAAGATATGGAAAGTGCCTTCTGCTTGATATCCGATTTGTGGCCACATCTTGGATTCATTCTATCGATATTATTCTCTCTGATTTTTGGTTTTCCGGATATGATACTCGAGTGTCCTTCGAATTCCATGGCGTTACCCATGGTCTTATTGTTCTCTCGTGACTGCATAGCGCAACTGCCTGGCTGAGTCTTGCCTAGGGGTACGGATTGTTTCCTGGGGGATCCAGGCGTAATCATTGTGTATCCTGCAATCTGTGTAGGTCGCGAATAGTAGCGCAAATGCTTGGCTGAGTCTTGCCTGGGGGTACGGATTGTTTCCTGGGGGATCCAGGCGTAACCATTGTGTATCCTGCATTCTACTAGTCATCATGGCGTAACTCGCAGGGCTGAGAAAGCTTACGGATATGGATTGTTTCCTGGGGGATCCAGGCGTAACCATTGTGTATCTGCGAACCATGTTTAGACAAAGGTTTTGTTGTTTTTGTTTGGATTGTACTTTCCATATCTGTTTTAAAGGTTTTTCAAGTATTTTCACTAGGTGTTGAAACAAGTCTACTAAGTACCTGGAGAATTCTAGCTTTGCGCCTGATCAATGCATGGCCAGAGTCTGCAAGAACGAAAGTAAACTTGTTAAGACATCGAGTTAAAAAGTATTTTGATAAAATATTATAAAGGATATTTTGATCAGTTATTTCCTTTCTAAAAGATTTTAAAGATTTTTAAATATTGTTTACCTCTTCAACCAACAATTTTAAATTAATGGCTAATCCTTGTCTTTCGTCCTATTTTCCCTTCTAGCTATTCCTATTCTCCATCTTATTAAACTTACCCATAACAACAATTATCAGGTATAATTTTAATCTTCTTGTCATCTTGTCTTAATCCTATTCCATTTTATCTTTTCTGTGTTTTCCGTACCTCATTCCTTTTCGAGGACGAAAAGATTTGAGTGGGGGAGAGTGTAACAACCCTGTATTTTGTGATTATTTTAACCGTATATTTTGGTTATTTTAATTAATTTCCTGATTTAAATACTTTATTTTATTTATTAAAATGAATAAATTTTGCTATTTTAAATATAAATTTTTATTTTGATGTGAATTAGAATTCCAAACATGACTAAAAAGAATATTTCCCAGAAAAGTGAATTTTGGTCAATATGGTCAAACTTTGACTTTTAATTTAGAAATTTGAAAGTTTGAAAATTTGAATTTTATCTTTTATTATGAAAGTAAATAAAATTTTAAGAATAATGCTTTTCGTTTCGTTGAAATCTGATTTATAATGTGAAAGTTATGCCTTTTTCAATATTGTGTGTAATTTGCTGTATTTAACAAATTGTTTATTTTAAATTGTATAAATAATATTTTATTTGGTCATGTAATGTTCTAATTTATATTTATATGGGTAAAATAACATGTTGTGCATATAATTTGGTTTTAAAACATTTTTTAAAAGTATAATTGACATTTTCCAGTGTCAGTTGTATTTTGCTTACAATTTCTAATTTCCAGTTTCAATTAATTAAAGTAATTCTTTATTTATTTTTCTATTTTTTTCTTAAAATCTTATTTGATTCTCATTCCCACTTTATTTTGTTCCTCATTTATTTTATTTATTTGACCTTTTATTTGTTTTAAAGTGAAATAGAAATTTTCTAAAACTAGTGATATTCTATTTGTAAATTTTAAGTCCTGTTTTGAATTTTTAAGCAATTTCTTTAGTTCTTTTTCTAATTTCACTAAATTTAATTATTTATTTCATTTTGAAAATATAAATGAATTATTTTACTTCACATTTTTGTTTTAAAATATTTTTAAAATGAAGTTGTTAATTTTCCAAATTCAATAGTGATTTATTTGTAATTTCTGGACCCTGTTTTCAATTTATAAGCAATTTCTTGTATTCTTTTTCCATTTTCTTTAAAATTAATTAATTATTTTTATTTTATATTACTTTGTTTCGGTTTTAAAGTCAATTTACTGATTTTATTTTTGTTTTATTTGAATATAAAGAAAAAGAAATATGAAGAGTTTTAAAAGCTTATTTACCTTAAGTCCTTTCATCTCCTTTGTCCTTTCATTTGCCATAACTCCTCAATTACTATCTTGGCTGTGCATTTTTGGTTTGTAGCCGTGAGTTTTCAGCCTCCATTCACCCAAAAACATTTTACCTTCTCATTCATTCATGGCTTCAAGAAAAATCTATGGGTAATGGCTACTTTTTACACTTTTCTTCTCATTTTTCATGTATTTTGCCTTGTTTTCTTTGCTTCTTTGAATGGCCTCCACTCCATATCCACAGCCACCACCCCCTACATCTCTTCCCTGCCATCACCACCAGCTACTCCTCTGGTCTTGACCAAGGCCGAGCCACCATGATGCCAAAACTCCACAAAAATTGCAAAACAAGCCATAAAAACATGATTGTTTACCACTATTGCTTCACCACTCCATTTTCCACCACCACCACCACCTTATGCCGCCTCCACCACCTTTGGCCAGACCACCACACACCTTTCCTTCCACTGACCTGATCCATTCCCCTCTGACCTGAACAAACAAGCCCATGGCCGAGCCATTTTTGTGAACAAAACCCACCTATTTTGCCTTAAACTCTTCATATTCCTTTGTATAAACTTCCTCCTCATATTCTACTACCTAGGCCATGCATACACATGACCAAACCTGAGCCAAACTTGTTCAAACTAGAGCCAAAACCATCCCTAGGCCATGACAAAAGAATAGAGAAAGCAAGGCAAAAGATTTGGCATTCGTATCTCTTTTTATTTAAAAGTTATTTCATTTCTACTGTATTGAAATTTATGGTTTGCTTTGATTTTTGTTTGGGTTGTAACACAAGATCTATATCATTGGATTTTCTCTCCACACTCAAATTGTATTAGAGTTGCCGTGCCTTCGTAATCTTTGTGTTGTGAGCTTTGTTGGCAAATCTCCAGCTTAACAGGTGAGTTATTCTCACCAGACAATATGTACATATATAACTAGTGAATTGACCCCTTTTGAATCTGTAAAATGCATTATCATGTTACACTTGCTATGTTATGATTTTATGATGTTCACCCATGCTTAAACACCTATTATATTATATGTTACTGTTATATTATGCTGTTCTATTATTTTTATCAGTTTATCACACTGCAAGTTCCCTTTAGATTAAAATCACTATGGGTTGAAATGATACATACCCGAACGGACTTTAGAATAGGAGAAAATCATTATGGGCTGAAATGATATGCCTGAATTATTTTCAATTATTTTCATTTACTTGGGATTGCGGGTTTGAAATGATCAAACCCGGGTATCTTCGTAAATTACGGGTTGAAATGATAAATTACCCGTATCACTTTACCTAGGCTAGAAAATGAAATACAGACCCGTTGTTAAAATATGTTTCATAATTTTTTTTAAATATTTTAGAAATGTAAATATTATAATATTTTGATTTAAACTAAATAAAAATGATTTTAGTAAAGCATTATTGATTTTCTGAAAATTTATAAGTGAAATAAATTAATGGTAAAATTAGAAAATTTGAAATGTAAGTTATTTTGGGAAATTTTAATTTGGTGATAATTGGAATTTAAATTAAATATGAAATGTGATAAATTCATGATAATTTGGATTAAAGTGAATTTAAATGATTTTATAATATATTAAATGTTTTTTTTAAAGTTAAAATGTGAAATGAATGAATATTTAAGTTGAAATTTTGAAATATAACTAAAATAGGAAATTTGTGAATTTGGCTTAAAAGTGAATTTTTAAGTTAAGTAAATAAAAATGGAATTAAGTTATATTTGAAAATTTAAACTTAAGTGTTAAGTTAATTTAATTTAATGAATTTATAACTTAATATTGGAATTTAATAAGTGAATTATTGTTAAATTTTGATTTTTGAATGGAGTTTTAACTTTATAAAATCATGAATATAAGGGTATTTGAATGATTGTTTTAAAAGTGAAATTATATGATTTTATAAGTAAAAAAAATGATTTATATAAAAATATAATTGTTTGTGAAATTATACTGAATATTTGAAGTTAGTTAACTGCATTTCTGAAATGCTATTAAATTCTAATGTAAATGATAATACAACATTTGTAAATGCTGTAGTTGATAATAATGAACCTGTAGTTGATAATAATGAACCAAATGGCTAAATTTAATTAAAGGCTATTATAGCATTTTTGTAAATGTTATAATGGTTGAATTTAACTAAGTTTATTTGAAACTAATGTAACCATATTACAGCAATTTAAATGCTGTCTTTTGTTAAATTGAACTGTTTTAAATGTGACTTTCCGTAGCATTTTCTAAATGCTGCGAAAGTTGAAATTTCATTGTTTTAATTAATTGAAGTGAACGAATGAACTTTGAAAATTTAAATTTTTGGAAATTTAAAATTTTAATTATTAAATATACTAACTTCATTTTTATGATTTAAAATGAAGTAATTTGTTTCGAAATATAAACTATTTTGAAATATGATATTTTGATATTTTGAAATGGATTTTTGAAGGATATTGAATTTTGAAATGATATTTGATTTCGAAGTATAAAATACCATTTTGAAATTTTAACCACGGGATGTATTTAATTTATAGTTTAACTGATCCTTAAAGGACGGGCGATCCCAAGCATCCTTTGAGTTATTGTGCATTTCTACTACAGTTCACTTGAGTTGGTTTACATTATATAAGTATATATTGTCCTGACTCGAGTGTTTTGTGTTTTACTTTACGCTCGGGTCAGCTTGAGTATTTACAGCTTAGCTTTGGATTTCTTTCTGGAGCTAGGAATCGCTGGAGATTCTGCTTGTCTAGTTATCTGTTCCTTTCAGTTCAGTTGTTCTATTTCAGTTCTGGTATTCATAAACTTCTATTTATTTGAGATGTCTATTGTATATGTTTTCAAGCAGATATTATGTATTATGTTTTGAGGGTTTGTTATAGTAGCT
This sequence comes from Allium fistulosum, assembly GCA_030737815.1. Classification (NCBI taxonomy): domain Eukaryota; kingdom Viridiplantae; phylum Streptophyta; class Magnoliopsida; order Asparagales; family Amaryllidaceae; genus Allium; species Allium fistulosum. Next base: position 1,046,174,652 of record CM060906.1, read on the forward strand.
TCATGAACTACTATGGTTTTTTTATATTCCGCTGCGAGTTATTCTGATATGTTCTGTGTCTGTGATTCTGTGTATTTGATTTCATTTGCTCCAAATTTATTTACAATCTGTTATTTTGAATTATTCAAGCCAGACATGTGTGGATTATTGTCGATTTGAATGGTCCAAAATAGTGGGTCGTTACACCAGCTATAGATCAACATATAAATGGACTGATATATAAGTTATACATGTATCTAATTCAAACAATATTTACTAAAACTCGTGTACTAATTTTTTTCAAACTGGTACTTAAGCACTATATATAAACACCAAGGCTATTACACAAAACTAATTTAAAGATATTAACCAAATTTAAGTGAGTATTTCAGACACATACTATACATATATTTACAAACTTTTATGTATTAGACTTATAAAAAAAATAAAGTATAACATATATATACATAGACTTCGGCCCATCAACAGGAACAAAAGTCTTCCTATTATAAACTAGGAAGGAAGCACTTGAAATAAGAAATTTATACTTACATAAACGTAAATTCCAAACTTATATTATATAAACTGAAATAACTAGAATATTAAAACAATATAAATTATGAAATATATATAACCTATACGGCGGCATAATATATTATATACAACAGCAATCTATATATATATATATAATTCGTAGTATATATAAGCTTAATACAAATATATATATGTACAGATATATACCATAACAAAAGACGCACGGCTGTGATTGGGAAAGAGGAAGGAAACTGGGCCGAGAGGAAGGGGAGGAAGTTGGCGTTTGGCATGGTGGGTAGGTGATGGTTGCACGGCAGGCGGAGAGGGGAAGAAGGCGGGTCTGGGGTGGTGGACACGGTAGTGGGTTGGAGGTGGATGTGAGGCTGTGCTTTCTTAAAAAAAAATTCTTCCAGAACAATGAGAGGTGAAAGAAAAAATAGAGGAAGGAAAAGTCTGGAGGGGAAGAGATGCAAGTAGATGAGTGAAATAATGAAATATTATAATATAAATTTATAAAACAAGGACAGTAAAGAAACTTAGAGAACTGAAATGGACGCACGGCAATAAAAATTTGAAGTGATGGAAAAGTAACAGCTGTACATTGATGGGAAGCTATTAAAGCAATTTATTTTATTGATTGAGATTCACATTCAAATTTGAAAAGGATTGGGAAGTTAAAAGTCACAATTTCGATACCGGTACGACGCACAGTTTTATTGTTTCCGTCGCGTAGCGGACCTCAAAACACAAAATTGAATATACCGTAGAGATCAACACGACGAGACGATCAAAACGGTGTACAGATACCAGTGACAGGATCATCCGATCAAAAGTCGATACGGACACTGATATACGTTGCTATTCCGTACGGAAAAATCCAAACGGAGCTAGAAACGTCTAAATTCCGCGAAACGAATTTCGCAGTCTGATTCAGAATGTTCTAAATAAATTTTCTCATGTTGACATATTTAAGTTTCGGAATACTTTTAAATTCAACTGTTATTAACCGATTTAAATTGAGATAAAATTACATAATAAAATAAACTTCCATATTATTTGATGAAAATTTACCAGTTGCTATGTTTAAATAGACGTATTCCAAATAATAAATTTTTATTTCAAAATTCAATTATATAAAATTTCACAAAATTCAGTTAAATACGTTATTAAAATCATTAAAAATTTTGGTTCGTTACACTCTCCCCCACTCAAAACTTTTCGTCCCGAAAAGGAAAGAGGTAGGAGATCATAGAAACAACCCGAAAGAAAAATAGATTGAAAGTCAAGATTAAACAATTAATTTGAAACTATATAAATTTTACTTGAAGTATTCATTTGAAAACTTCATTTGCAATTCAATTATCTTTAAAACTTTTCAAAACCTATTTGTCAAATTTCTTGCTTCCCTTATAAATATCATTTATATGTTTAAATAACACCTTTATAAATATATGAAACTATTTGAAAGCAATTATTTACATTATTACTTGTATTTACAAAGAAGCTATTTGAAAACATTAAATCCATAATTCATAAATTTATTAATTTTTTATCTCAAGATACTTTTCAAATATTATTAATGAATCAATAAACATTTACTTTAAATATGTTTTATTTAATAAATAACTTCTAAAATATTTATAACACTAAAATATTCTATTAAACCATGTAGTATATAAATAAACAATATTTAAAAAGGATATAGTCAACAAGGAAAAGAAGTAGGATTTGGAAAAACGGAATATAGGTGAATAAATAAAGCTGAGCAGATAAGGTAGATTCAAAAGAATAGTATCGGGCATGAATAGTTAATTCAAACCATAAGAATTTTAGATTCAAATATTAATACAGAATTTCTTTGTTGGAAATACTTTTATAATAAAATACCTTTATAACGAAACAAATTTCCTTTCGAAAATACTTTTATAACTCGATGTCTCAACAAGTTTATCCTCGTTCCTCCAGACTCTGGCTGTGCGTTGATCAGGCGCAAAGCTAGAATTCTCCAGGTACTTAGTAGACTTGTTTCAACACCCAGTGAAAATACTGGAAAACTTTTAAAAATAGATATGGAAAGTACAATCCAAAAAAAACAAAACATGTCGATCATGGATCGCGGATACACAATGGTTACGCTTGGATCCCCCAGGAAACATCCGTACCCGTAGGCCGCCCCCCAACCTTGCGATTACGCCATGAAGACTGGTAGTACTGCAGATACACAATGGTTACGCCTGGATCCCCCAGGAAACACCCGAACCTTAGGCTCTCGCAGCCCCTGCTGATTACGCTACCAAGCAACCCAATAGATCGCAGATACACAATGGTTACGCCTGGATCTCCCAGGAAACATCCGTACCCGTAGGCCGCCCCCCAACCTTACGATTACGCCATGAAGTCGCGCTCATAAGACCATGGAGATTGCCATGGAATTCGATGGAAACTCGAGTATCATATCCGGAAAACCAAAAATCAGAGAAATATCGATAGAATGAATCCACAATGTGGCCACAAAGCGGATATCAAGCAGAAGGCACTTTCCATATCTTTACTTCGAAAATATGTATCATATAGTACCTTTTCAAATCACTTTCAAATATCGTACTTATATAAATTCCATTATATAATAAGATTTTATTTTCAAATCAAATACTTTCCAAAATCAATAGTATATCAAATCACACTTATATAGACTTCAATTATATAAGATTTCACTTTTCAAATTGAGTACCTTTTCAAATCCATAGTTTTCGAATCAACATCATACTTATACAAACCAAATTTTTATATAAGTTCGATAACTCCCAAATCAGGTATTTAGTAAAATAAGGTTCTCAAATTTCAATTTGTTTCAATATCAGTTCAGTTTCAAAATCATATACAATCCCACCAAATTATTTCTTCTCAATTTAAATATCTTTAGTTTCAAAGTTTCCAACATAATAAATTTAGAAAATAATCCAAGTTTCTAAATCAATATCATTTAAGTCAACCAATTCATTTCCAAAATCAAATGGTTTTCAAAATCAATCTTATACCTACATAAGGTCCATCTTATATCAGGATCAAAAATTTCAAAAATATATTTCGCTGCATAGAGAGCCATATGGGATTGAACATCTTTGCTTTATAAAAGGTTTTGAATTTAGAATATTTTTGTAAATAAAATAGTTTTGTAAAATAGATTTGTATATAAAATAATTTTGTAAAATAGTTTTGTATGTAAAATAGAATAAAACAATTTGTTTAAGAAAATAAAAGAAAAATAGTTTTTGAAAAATGGTTTTAAATTGATAGTAGTTTTTCATAAAAGAAAAATTCCAATTAAATTACAAAGATATCCAACCCAACAACTTCCAATTTTCAGCGTCAAGTATCTCAATGATATTAGAACATAAGATGTACATATGTCATCATTTCGCATCATCACTTTCGATCGTTCGCTTGATCACACAAGTTCGCTTTCGAACTAGTATTGTCCATTCGACTTCCCTAATGCGGATTTCGATATGGTTTCTTGACTAGAAACCATCAGTCTCCTTGCATAGCCATATACCATGATAGAGAATTCTAGAATCAAGCCCAAAATCCATATCAAATATTCGCCGTCAAGAATCGAATGAAAAATCCTAACATGAAATGGTGTAATTCACCTCGAACTTGTGTACTCAAACCTGGATCAAATTAATTATGCGAATAAAATAGCATACATGCAACTTATGTATCTATTCCAACTTGTTAAATATATAGTTATATAAGATGTTACTAAGTTAAAACATTTAAACTAAATTTTATTCAAAATGTTTTTAAAACCAAATTTCATATTAGTATAATTCAAAATAGTCTTATTCATTTACTTAACAAAACAGTTTCAACCTATTTAAATCATATTACTACATACTTTAAACATACATACCAAACTTATATACTTTATACTTTTCAAAATTGCTTAGCTTTGAAAAGTTAACCTTGATTTGGAAGTGCTCGAACCTTCAAAATAGTCGGAGAAATCAAATTTTAAATCCAAAAGTTGGAAATCAATAACAAATCAGTAAATCAATTTCCAAAAGATAGGTTTATACCAAATCAAAATTCGAAACTCGAGGACTGAACACCGGGCTCACTTCAAATCATTTCAAATATATAAATATATATACATATATCTTTCGAATATCACATCTTACTTCGGAATTTGAAATCAAAATGGTTTCACAAAATCACTCGCATAGCAAAGCTACTGAAGTGGCCTATCCCCTACTCTGAAACTCGAAAATCAATGTCGATGATGCGTGCACTCATCACCGAAATTATTTTCCAACGACATAAGTGAGTTCTGGACTTCTATTTTCTCAAACTTCTTTTGAAATTTCTTCGAAATCATTCGAAACTCATTAAAATCATTTGAAACATTTCTTATTTGGAAAATACTTTTAAATCATATTATTATTATATATTTCAAAATCTTAAAACCAATTTCAAAATATCAGAGTTCAATTCTCGAATTTCAAATTTAAAATCCTTCAGTTATAAATCATTTTTAGATAAATCAAATTTCTTATATAATTTTTTTTTCAAAATTACAAATCCTTTCTAAACCTCAAATTCTCATTTTAAAAAGGGTATATAATCTTTATCGAAAACATTTCACTTTTATATATAGAATATAATCATACTTATCAAAATAATAATTTCGATATATAAAACACTTTCTAAAAATACAAACAAACCTGATTTTCAATTGATTTCAAAACAAAGATAGAGATTCAAATTAGAGGGACCCCAATCGGATAGAATTCTAACTTGAAGATAGGTTCGAAACGAAGATGAGATAACAAAATTACAAAATACAAGATAGATATATTTTTATAAATCGCGGATTGCCCTGGGGTCAACCGTGACTTCAAAATAAGATTGGTGCAGAATTCTGAGGCAAATCAACATTCGATTGTCAAAGATAGAATTCGGCATAACAGGAGATAGCAACATCAAAACCGAGGGATATATAAATCTTCGGTGAATCAATGCCAATTGTAAAGGAGTTCCACCACTTTACAAATCATTCAAAGATTGGCGGAATCACCTATTCTTATAGAGATCATTCGAAGTGGAGTTATGGGACACTCCAGAATCAAAAGAATACAAATAGGGAAAGACAAGAATGAATTTTGGAACCGTAGGGAACGTTCCAAAGTTCAAAGGAAATCGAGTCAAAAGGAAGAGATTCAACTCGAACGAAAGTGATTCTGTAAATAAATTTACCATATATGTTAAGGTTTGCCTAGAGCCAAAGCTCTGATACCAACTGTAACGGGACGTCGCCAGTGGGGTAACGCCCACCATAGCATACAGCTGTACCTGTGTTCTGCCTTTACGGCCAGCCTCTCGACTGCACCAACCCCGCAAGGACATGTAGGAGTAAGAGTCATCCGCTCGCTACCAAACCCAAATGCGAGAACCCCCTATCATGCTGCATCCGCCAAGTGCATAGGCAAACACACATGTCGGACTTGAATTGCACAAAATATCAGATTGTAAATTTAAATTTGGCAAAACTCAGCATATACAGTAAATAAAACAATCACAAAATCACAAATACAGAGTAATATAACAATAATGCAGCAGAATAGATAAATAGTAGTTCATGAAGCTACTATATAAACATCAGAGTTAGAAAAAAAATACAATAGAATATCTCAAATGCAGTGAAGTCTTTAGTACAACAGATGACCTCTTTGAACAAATCAAGTAGAAAAGCTGAAAGCTGAGTCGATAGTTGGATCTCCAAACGAAGCTCCAAACTCCAAAGGTGAGTCTCAAATGTTGTATCACCTGGTCTGACCCGAGCGTAAAGCAAAACACAAAACACTCGAGTCAGGATTAACATTCTTATATCGATAAATCCAACTCAAGTGAAATATCAACTGAAATACAAGTAACTTAAAGGATGTTTGGAATAACCATCCTCTAAGGATCCGTGGAACTATCTACAATGTAGAAATATACACTCTAACACCGTGGCCATTTCAAATAAACTTATACTTCAAAACCAAGATATCATTTTCATTTCAAATATATCTATTTTCTAAAATATTATATATAGGTTAAATAATTTATGAAGTAAAGTATTTATAATTTTCTCAAGTCTCATAAATCGATTCAAATCAACTCAAAATCCAAATTCAAATTTATTCAAAGCTCAATTCATCAATTCAATTCAATTCTCAATAGACCATTTAAATTTCAATATATTTCAAAGCTTTAATATTCAACATTATCAAAGTTAAATTTTACAGTTTCATATAGCTCTTGATTTAACTTCATTATTATTTAATCAGGGAGTATTCACTTAATAGATTCAGTATCATTTACTAGCCTTAAATCACATTTTTACTAAATATTTCCTTAAATTTATTTAAACAAGAAATATTCATTAAAGTACGTAAATCAAACCCAAGTTATAAATCATATCTTACATTTCAATAAGTTTCAAATCGGTTTAATTAAATAAAATTCTTTATTGAATACAATTTCAACTAAATTCAAATTATCTTCCCAACCTTAACTTATTCAAATTATTACCAAAATCTATTTTGAAATATATATTTAAATACTTAACCATATTGTATGTCACATCCCAGAATTTTCGACTTTCGAAAATTCGACATCGATACTCACTTTATCGACTGCCGAGCAATCGAGTGCCGGAAACTCCAATAGTGAGGGTTTTAAGAAAAAGAAAAAGTAGAAGAAGAAGAAGATAGAAGAAAAGAAGAGAAAAAGAAAGGAAGAACAACACATCAGAACAGCAACAGAAAACAATATCAGAATCTTACACATCGCAGCGGAACAATATATAATAAATAATCACTAGTCTTTTTAAAACAAAGAACTTTATCAGTTTATACATACATCAATCAACAGAGTCAATATGCAACAATGGACAGTTATATAAACTTGTCCTCATACAGAATACACAGCGGAATACATAGTATCAGATACAAATACTACGTCTCGTCATCCAGCTTATCTCCAAAGCTCCAGAATATCCAGAATATCCTGATAATCTAACTCTAGACTGCCCGTGTGGAAATTGGTGGGCACCCAGAGTTTAGAAGGGAAACAATAAACTCTGAGTCAGTCATGGTGACTGGTGTGAGATCGTAAAACAGTTATCTTTCTTTAAAATAAACAACAGAAGAATTTTAAAGTCAATTCGCAATGCTTTTGGAAAATGAAACTACCATAAGACCTCCCGCCACACACACAATGCAAACGCAGACTTGGAGGAGATTTCTTCTTATGATAGTCAAAGATGCTTACTACGCGAAAATCAAATTCTTTTTGATATTATTATTAGTGCATAGTGTAGAAAACATTTCGAAAGTAGAATATAAATCTTAGCCAGCATAGGTACCATTATAGTATGCTTACTATAGCTACCATATTAAATGGCAGGTTCTACAACTAAAACCGTACAAGTCACGTATTGTTTCTTTGGATTTCCAACAAATGGTCAGGCTAAGGAACTTCCTATCCACGATGGGTACGTCCCTGGAATAGACGACCCGAGAACCTAACCGGATCTCTGCCAACACAAGGCCGGGTTACCTCTGCAAAAATAGGTAACTACTGACACGCGTATGCCATCCCCCGATCGTCACCGATCTTCCCGAGGATCCCCGATTCGCAACAAACCACATAGTAAAAATAATGCAGTAACCACAGAGGTTAAGTATCTGGGCTCCATACCATGATACCACCTTTATCCAGAAGGAATGACATACACTAAGGGGCGCTACTCCCTAGAACCTTGCTACATTCGTCCTGTTTCGACCATTTCCGGGGTGTGAGGCTCGACGAAGTCTCGTCCACAAAGCTACGCTTTCTATAAAAAGCCCTGCTTCGGGTCAAACAAAATGATCAACCTATGATCACAAAGATATAAGATCAAACAAATGATCATATCACAAATGATCAAACACTGATCATTTCACAGCAACACTCAGTATGCCACGTTACCAAATTGGGATATATCGCTGATGAATTTCAACTACATAACCTCTGAGCTCGTACGTCTCAGAGAAGGGTGTTAAGCTAAGAGAATAAATTCTCCGCCACCAACAGAAACGTATTTGAAAGAAATCAGCTTTATATCTCAAATTGTAACGTCAGACACACAATCCATACAAGTCTGTTCCGGGATCGAACAGAACCGAAGGCACTTCTCACGAAGCCCTTGCAATTCCGGATAATTTTCTAATCACGTCCGGACTTCCCGTCACTAAGGGTGATAAAACCTCTAAATCGAAGATCAGTCGATGTAGAGTAACTCGACGGTAATCCTTCCGTTTTCAAAAATATCCGGTCTTCAACACCGGTCTTCGAATGCAATTCATAACGACGTATCACATATTCGGAATGGGTTATACGACCCCATGGTCCTTTCCCGGTTAACCCGAATAGTGAGCGATTATTTAAAAATAAGTGTGGTATTCAAATTCATCCAATTCACAACAAAACATCCATTCAGGGTAATTATTGATAGTCGGTTATTTAACTATCAATAAAGATGCGCAACATCATCAGATTCCAAATAATTTTCCAAATTATTTATCTTCAAAAAAATATCTTTACTAGATATAATAATTTCCACACTTCAAAAATAAACCATCGTTTATTTTCTTTAAAACGAATTTCCATTTCTTTTATAAATTCCATAGTGAATTTATATTTCAAAAATATCTACTGATATACGATTTTCAAATCGATTTCAATATTCAACTTCAATTTATCTTTTCAAAGATAATTTCTCAAAACAGTTCATTTCATATTGGAAAAGTATTTCCATACTTATAAAAAAAATAAGTAATTCACAAATCTATTTATTTTCAACATTTGAAAATATTCAATATACTTAAATCAGATTAAGTATATATTTCATTCTTTTAAGGAAAATATTCTTTTAACACCTTTATTTGAGTCAAAACGAATGTCGCGTAAAACATCGTTACGACGACTCAAAAATCACTAGTATAGAGATTCGGATTTTTAAGATAGGTATATAAATCCCAATACTACATCAAAACATTTCCTTTCAGAAATCATTTACTATAACAATAGTGTTATAGTCCACCATTTCCTTAAATTTCTCGAAAACGTCTATTTCAACAATAAATGTTGAAATCTATGCTTTCGATTCATAACACATTTTAAAACACCTTTAAAATGTTTAACTTCATTTTTAAAATATTCCTTCTTCAAAAATGAATCCATTTTACTTAACCATATATTCACTGTCCCAAAATCGTGAATAAAATTTACTTAACCCCATTTCAATCATTTCTACATATTTTTATTTCAATAAAAATTCGCTATTCAAAATCGTGAATATATCTTCTTAAATAATCTTCTATATTAGATTTATCACATTCAATCTATTTCAAATTTATAAGCACGTTTATAAATTCTATTTCTCTTTTTAATAACAACTTCGGCTTATAAACCTTCTTTTATCAACTTCTATATTTTACTTATCAAAATAAGTGATTTCGGGTTTATAACAACTTTTATAAATTTCAATTCTATTTATAAAAACTTCAATATCAATTCAATTTCAATATTGATTTCTGAATTTATTTTCAACGTTAAATAAAAGATCCCATACAAATTTCTCAAAAGTTCATTTCCAATATTAAATCAATTACAGATTGATTTCAAATTTTATTTATCACTACTAAATAAATTCCTTATTTTTCTCAAATTATTCAATATTCTGTTTTAAAATGGGTTCTTCAAATTGAAATCATTTTACATTGATTTCACAACTTATTTCAATTTACCAATTAAATTCCAAACTGAATTTCCAACTTATCTTCTTTTAAATAAATTCCTTTTTAAGAAAATAAATTTCAATCGTTTCTTTCAATCTATTTAAAAATCCAAATTTAAATTAATTTCTTCAATTTAAAAATCACTATTTTATGAAATCCATTTATTTAGCATTTTCACTTTATACTGGAATTTATTCGATAAGATTATAAAAATTTACTTTTTATACTTTAAAAATTCCTTTCTTCACACTTTCTTCAATTTCAAAAATTGATTCACTTAGAAATTTTCTACTTGAATTTCAAAAATTCAATTTCGTTTATCTTTGGAATCCAATGATGTCAAAACATCCATTCAGCTAAATTTTAGCTTTCAAATAATTTCCAGATATCAATATGATTAATAGCATCACTATAATCATTCACAGATTCATATCACAGTATAATTAAATTCAATCAATGTGAGGGGTCCAGTTGGATCCCTCCAACCTGTTTCCCTGCATCCAAAGACGTTAGCACAATACCAATTCCGCTCCAGTACGGAATTATCGCGGTATATAGGTTTTTATAAATCCGCTTACTAACGGCGCAATAGGGTCTCATCCGCTATACGAGGCGGGAAATCATCAATCCAATATATACATATGCCAATATGTATATACTGCTATATATATAGATATATCCTATCATATCTAATAACACATTCAAACAAATCAAACAATCAAATCAATAACTGCGAAAATTAAATTTTCCTTCGAGTGAGAAAATCTCACCTTAGCTTTTATTTTGCAATCCGTTTCCAATCCAGTTTGTTTTTCTCGACTTTAACCTTGTATAAGTAATTTATACAATGTATTAATATTCGAATAAATCGAACAATTCTTTTCATTTATTTATTTAATTTAACTAAATTTAACACACTTTCCCTTATTAATAAATCATCCTTAGAGACTTGACTAAATAAGCTAATTAACAAGTTAATTGCCTTTTGTACTTAAACAGAATTGTTTCAAACTTTATTTATATAAAACATTTTCTGTTTTAGTAAAAATAGAACTGGGTTTAAATTTTTGTTTTAAAACCTATTATAACTTTCTAAATCTAGATCCATATATATGTAAACTGCATTTGAATTTACTGTAATGAATATTTTTACTTTCGGCTTGAAATTTTATATATATCAAATTACATTTTACTGGAAAAAAATAGGTATAAGTTTACCTTAATGCCAAAATGCGAACCCAGGTCGTTGAACCTTTGAACGCCATTACCAACTCACGATTCCCTTGATCCAGAAAAATCGCGTTGTCCACTGCCTCGCCTTCGCGAATCGCTGGAATCGTTCTCGACCCCCAGATCGAATGCCTCGACGAACTCCCACAACCCACCGAGTCGCCCCAGATTTTTTCGAGCTCGACGCAGTGCCCCCTGTCAACTGCTCGACATCCCAGTCGAACCCAGCCTCGACCTACGCGCGCGCCATACACGTTGCCGAACCCCTCCAGCCTTGCTTCACGCGAACAATCGCGAGTCGTTATCTCTGTCGCGAAACCCCAGGTCGATCGCGACCTCCCCCTTGCCTCCAGTCGAACGCGAGTGCCGCGCTCGTGCCCACGCTCCATGCCCTTCCTCGTGCTCGCGACCACTGCTGCCTCGTCTCCCTAGTCGTGAGTGACTCGAACGAGTCGATTTGAAGAAGAGGGGTTTTGTGATTTTCTGATTTGAGTGGGGTTTGGGTTTCGTTCGTTCGAACGAGGATTTGAAGTGGCTACGGCCATTTTTCTTTGTTTCTTCGAACGAGATGATTATCGTTTTGTGTTTGAATCTGAGGGGAAGAGGACGTATTTGAAAACGAAAGAGAATGGGTTGCACGCCTCGTTCCTTGATCTCTGGCGTGAGATAAGGGATGCTGTCCAAAGTTTAAATTTTTAAATTTAAATTTAAATTCCAATTCGTTTTTTTGTTTAAATTTCAACGCGTTAAATTTCCGTGTTCTCACATATCAACTCAGAAAATTACGAAAATTGAAATCCGGCAATAATACAACATTCCGGACCCAATGGAACTGGTTTCGTCGAATTCCGAGACTGTTTGAAAATTGACTATTTTATAAATATCGGTTCGAGTGATTATTTTCAAAACTGAACAAAACAGTTCGAAATTAAATTCTGAAGCTTCTATCATCTTCAGAATTATCAATAAAAATTTTAAAAGCTTTTGAAATATTTTTCTTCAACTTAAAATTGAAGATATAAATTTTTATTCAATTCAATAGATTAAATTTTATAATTTAATTGTCAGTTTCAAAGTTATATCCGGGATTCGAATTAAATTACCATTCAAATATTTAAAATAAATTAAATATTCTCAATTTAACTCGTTCAAAATTCCGGGTCGTTACATTGTATGTATTAAATCAATCTTAATTAAATTAAATATTGTTATTAAATCTATATATATCATTACCATTTATATAAAATAATTTAAGAATCAACATTTATTAAAACCATATATTTCTTTCCAAATCCATAGAATTTATTTTCAAAATATTTATATATGGACCAACGGTGTCTGTATATAATTTCATATCCTATGGTCAATTGATACAGATATTTATCATTTAAATCCGTAATTTAAGTATATACGGGTAGATATCATTTCGATCCGTAATCCCAATTTCAATTCAAATGAAAATCGCTTGGGTTTATCATTTCAACCTATAACAATTTTCTCCTATTCTAAAGTCCGTTCGGGTATGTATCATTTTAACCCATAGTGAATTCTATACTAACAGGGAACCTGCAGAGTGATAACAGATAATATAAAATATAACAACAGGCATATATCATCAATAAAAATATAATATAAAAAATAGGATATGGTGTCATATCACACAAGTGAACAATTATAGATAATAGCATATATAACAATTTTAAATAACTGCAGCAGCATATTTCAATTGTCGTTTCAATTGAAATCAAATTTAATAAATATAAGAACGTTAATCGTGAGTGATTGCTCACCTTTCGAGGCTAGATGGATAGACAATGAAGTTGAGTTATGAAATCCAGGCACGAAATCACAAAACAAGGCAAGATTGAATCGACGGACGAAGCTGATAAATAGGGATTGACGAAATCAAGTCAGAACTGAAACGATGATGATAAATGATATAAGTGAACCTGTATATAACTCTCTCTATATATATATAATCATATGCTAAATTCAAACATATCTTAAATAAAATATATATGTATGTGTTTCAAAATCTATTATTTCGAATAAAACACACATAATAAAACAATCATATCTATATATTAAAATTTGAAATAAATATAAATATATATTGTAACGACCCTGAATTTTTGACATTTGAAATATGAATATTTAATTGAGTTTAAATATTCGAATGATAATTTAATTTGAAATTCAAATATCAGAATGAATTTGGCGATTAAATTATTAAATTTAATTATTGAAACTGGGTAAAAATTTGAATCTTTAGTTTTAAGCTGATTAAAAATAATCTGAAGGCTTGGAAAATTTATATTGAGTATACTGAAGATAATAAAAGTTTCAGGATTGAATTTGGAACTGTTTTGTTCAGTTTTGAATTTATATCGCTTGAATCGATGTTTAAAAATAGCCGTCCGAGGCACAGTCTCGGAATTTGACGAAACCAGTTTCATTGGGTCCGTAATATTGAATTATTGTCGGATTTCAAATTTCGTGTTTTTCGGAGTTGTGGTGTGAACACACGGTAAGTAAACGCGTTAAGAATTAAATTGAATTTTTATTTAAAATTTTGTAAAATCAAATCACCGCCACCCTACTCCTGAGTAAGCAGACCTATTCTCTGCTGAATCACGTTCCTTGTCTCCCCATTGCTTTACAAATCTCACACAAGACATCTTCTTTTTATCAATAGCTGAACGACAGTTTTCCTCCTCGATTCATTTCGTTCAAAATCAAATCTACAATGGCCGAAGAAAATGTCTTCCCTTCCACCTCTCTTCGTTCAAAACGAAATCGAGAAAAAGAAAAAAATAAACGATATCCCCCTTCGTTCTAAAAATTCAAAACCAATGGCCGCCTTCGTTCCTTTCTTCCCAATTTGAATCTCGCGATCGTTTTTTCATCACGACAATGGGGATGCTCGCGACTAGGGTTTAGCAGATGGGGCACGAATCTGGGCAAGTACGTAGGGCACGGCGGCGACATCTCGAGTTCAACGTCGTCGCGCTCGAACGGGAGAGGGTTTGGTGAAGTCTCGTGCGCGGCAGCGTGGGCCGGTGGCGAGTGCTCGCGTGGTGGAAATGGTCGCAGTCGTGGAGCGCATTACGGCTAAGCTACAGTTTGGAGCTCGACGAAGATTTGGGTCCTGGAAGCTACTCGATTCAACGGCGCCGTGAGGAGTCGATCTGGTCGCAAGGTCGATCAGTAATGAGGGCAACAGTAAATCGCGAATCTGGATTTGTGGTTCGTGCGCTCGCGTGTGTAAGGATCTGAATCCCAGCAAGGTATCTTTCTCTTCTTGAGTTAAATCTAATATGTACATATATATATATATTAGAAAAGAAATTTACGTGCAGTAAGGATTTGGAAATAAATATGTATATATGTATAAAAATATATATATATATATATTAGAAAAATGAAATGATGATGACAGTAGATGAATATATGGATAAAACTTTGAAAGAAGGAAATGTGTAAATTTACAGTAAAGGATGTTCACTGTAGTTTCAATTTGCAGATTTTGAATTTATATATATACGTACAGAAAAAAAATTATATATATATGGTTGAAGAGGGATTTTAAAATACATACTAGTTTAAATATAAAAAAATTGTTAAATGGAAATTAATTATTCGATCGGTTTGAATATTAACAAATTGTATAATTATTTATACAAGGTTAAATACGATGATGAAATCAAGTCCGGAATGAAAATGGTTTGCACACAAAAATCCAAGGTGAGATCTTCTCACTCAAATGAAAGTGGATTTTCTTTTACAGTTATTGATTGATTGATTGACTGCTTGGATGTGGTATTAGATATAGTAGGATATATCTATATATATATATAGCAATATATACATATTGGCATATGTATATATTGGATTGATTGATTTCCCGCAATTATATAGCGGATGAGACCCTATTGCGCCGTTAGTAAGCGGATGATATTTTATAAAACCCATATACCGCGATATTCCACCTCGAAGTGGAATTGGTATTGTGCTAACATCTGTGGATGCAGGGAAACAGGTTGGAGGGATCCAACAGGATTCCTCAAAACATTTGAATTTATTTCATATGTTGTGTGATTGATTATTTATAATCTGTGTATGATTATATCTGTGATTGAATTTGTTGAAGGCCATAATTTAGCCGAATGTATTTTGGTATCGTTGGATACCAGAAATAAATGAAATTGGATTTCTGAAATTTAAATTGAATTTTAGATGGTTTGGAAAAAAATAAAAGAATTTATTTAAAAAGGAAATAAATTTGTTTGAAATCAAATTGATAATTGATTGGGTATTTGAAATAAATCTTTGAGAAATCAATATGAAAATTTATTTGGTGTTGAATGAAAAAATTTGATTTTTTGTGTTGAGAATAAATTTGGAAATCGATTTGTAAAAATATTTTGGTATTTGGGATTAAAAGTTAGAATCAATTTGAAATGTGATTCGGTGTTGAAGTAAATTCAGAAATCAATTTGGAATTCGATTTGGATTTGAAATAAAATGGAGAAATCAATTTTTAAAGTTCATTCGGTGTTGAAAATGAATATTTGGAAAATGATTTGAAAATCGTGTAAAAGTGGATTTTTAGGAATGTAAAGTCCGAATAGAATTGGTAAAGGAAAGGGAAATTTGTTTTAAAAATAAATATTGATTTATTTTTAAAGTGTGGAAAATATGATTTGAAATTGGATTTTCAAAGTGATGAAGTGTGGAAATAAATTTACAGTTTTGGAATGTAAATTTGAAATAAATCGATAAGGATTTATCTAATTGGTTTAAATGGACCATTTTATGATTTGAAATTGATTTTCAAATGTGAAGTGTGAAATATGATTTGAAATCGGATTTTCAAATGTGAAGTGTGGAAAAATATATATCTTTGGAAGATATTTTGAAATAAATAATTTGGGAAAAATTATTTGAATTGATTGATTGTTGTGAATGTTGTTGATAGTTAAATAACAGACTATCAATATTTGCCTGTGAAATGACACTTGATTTGTTTTTAAAACAAACGCTCATTATTCGGTTAAGCCGGGAGAGGACCTTTGTGTCATATAACCCATTCTGAATAATGATACGTCGTGAATGGATTGCATTTGAAGACCGGTGTGAAGACCGGATATTTGTGAAAATGAAAGGACAACCTGTCGAATGTCTCTGCACCGAGTTGCTCCGGTATAGAGATTTATATCACTCTTTTGTGATGGGAAGTCCGGACGTGATTAGTGAATATCCGGATTGCAAGGGCTTCTTTGGAAGTGCCTTCGGTTCCGTTCGATCCCGAAACGGACTTGTATGGATGTGTGTCTGACGTTACACTTTGAGATGTAAAGCTGGTTTCTATCAAATACATTTCTGTTGGTGGCGGAGAATTTATTCTCTTAGCTTAACACCCTTCTCTGAGACGTACGAGCTCAGAGGTTATGTAGTTGATGGTTACTAGTGATACATTCCCAATTTGGTAATGTGGCACACGAAGTGCTGTTGATCAGTTGTGGGTCAAAGTGTGGCTTTGTGAAAAAGCGTGGCTTTGTGAAAAAGCGTAGTTTTGTGGACAAGACTTCGTCGAGCCTCACAACCCGGTAATGGTCGAAACAGGAATGTTGCGGCAAAGGTTTGTAGGGGTAGCGCCCCTAGGATATGCCATTTCCTTCTGGATAAAAGGTGATATCATGGTATGGAGCCCAAATATTTTACCTATGTTGATTTTATTTTGTGGCTGTTGCTTTGTGATTGAGGATCCTCGGATAAAGGTTGGTTACGACCGGGGGATGGCATATTTGTGTGTTAGTTACCTAGTTACAGCTGTACAGCGTGAGGTAGCGTCAGTGTGTTAGTTACCTAGTTACAGCTGTACAGCGTGAGGTAGCGTCAGTGTGTTAGTTACCTAGTTACAGCTGTACAGCGTGAGGTAGCGTCGGTCTTTGTTTGCAGAGATCCGGTTAGGATCCGGGGCGTCTTTCCAGAGGCGTTTCTATTTCGGTAAGGAAGTTCCTTAGCCTGATCATTTGTTGGAAATCCAAAGAAAAAATACGAACCCTGTACGGTTTTTAATTGTATTACCTGCTATGGGATGTGGCGGTAACCTGCTATTGAACGTAGTAGCTATAGTAGACATACAACAATAGTTGTATGTTGGCTAAGATTGATATTATACTTTCGAAATGTTTTCCACACTAGACATTAATAATAATATCAATTTATTTTGCGTAGTAAGCATTTTTGACTATCATATGGAGAAATCTCCTCCAATTCTGCGTTTGCATTGTGTGTGTTGCGGGAGGCCTTATGGTAGTTTCATTTTCCAAAAGCATTGCGAATTGTTTTATTTTCTTTGCGAAAATAACTGTTTTACGATCTCACACCAATCACCATGACTGACTCGGAGTTTATTGTTCCCTTCTAAACTCTGGGTGCCCATAATTTTCCACACGGACAGCCTAGAGTTATTTTATCAGGATATTCTGGATATTCTGGAGCTTTGGAGATGAGCTGGATGGCGAAGCGTACTATCGTACTTGTTTATTTATTCCGCTGTGTATTCTGTATGAGGACAAGTTTATATAACTGTCCATTGTTGTAAACTCTGATGATTGATGTATGTATAAACTGATATGGTCTTTTGTTTTAAAGATTATTGATTTATCTATTGTATATTATTCCGCTGCGATATGTGAGATTCTGTTGTTGTTTCTGTTCTGTTCTTTCTTTTCTTCTGTTTTCTTCTACCTCTTCTTTTAACCCTAAAGTTTCGCGTTTCTGCCATTCGATTATTCGACAATTTGGTACAGTGGACGTATCGGTGTCGAGTTTTCGGAAGACGGATTTGCGGGTCTTTACAAGTGGTATCAGAGCATCCGGTTAAGCGACAACCCTTGGCTCTGTTGGGTGTTACTCATTAGAGATAGAGTCAGTAGTACTCTAGAATGAGTGTGAGTGTATTAATAGATATGAGCACGTATATGTTAGTGAATACAAAATTTGTTTTGTATTGTGTTGACTTATCGGTTGATTGTTTATAGATTCTGGTCGGTGCAGTCTGGCCAATTGTAATCGATAGGAGTTTCTAAACTCTTAAACAAGATAAACCGACACAGTATTGTTTTAAATGGGGTAAATGAAATAATTTTTCCCAAAACTATTTTTGTACAGAAAAGAAATGATTTTCTATAAATTATTATATTATATAGATGTTTGGTTGTTATGAAGTGATAGTATTAAATTATTATCATTGTTATATGAAAATCAAATAAGGAATAAAATGATATAACCAAAAATTTAAAGATAAATTCATTTAACAAATGAAATTTATTATGAATTGAAAGTATAAGAAATAAAATTCATATACGAATGAAATTGTAAATGTAAATTGTAAATGTGATTTATAATTGAAATAGAATTCCAGAAAGAATATTTGAAATAAAATTCATTAATGGAATGTAAATAAGTTTGATAACTTATAAAATATTTGAAATCTGACTGGAATGAGATTCAAATTGAAAAAAAAATGAATGAATTTATGAATGAACAAATGAAGCTACATTTGTAAATGAATGAATTGGAATTCAATAATGAAATGAAATTTGATTTGAATCAAGTTGAATAAAAATCCAAACTTGGAGGAATAAAATAAAATGGATTAAATTCAAGTAAACTAACTTGATAAATTATTAATTCATGAAATAGTGAATTGGAAGCTGAGTTAGTAAATCAAAATTGAATTGTGAGTTGAATGAAATGGTTTGAATTTATATATAAATTCAAGTAAGTAAGAAAGAAAAATAAATTGAAATTTCCTTGTTATTGATAATATAAATTCGAGACGAATTGAATATGGAAATTTAAAATTTAAAATGGATGAGTGAATATACTAATTCAATTAGTAGATGGAATAGATTTGAATGCTTTTTCAATGAGATTTGATTAATGAAATGCCAATTAAAAATTGAATGGAATCAATTGGAAATGAAGTACTATACATATATGATATATTATGTTTTCCAAACTAAGGATATGAAAAAGTACCTTCCATTGAAACATTGTGAAGGTGTTGGAACTCAGTATGAGTATCCATTTGATCGGGATGTGATCATATTGATTGATCACGATGTATGCTAGCGTAAGTCGAGGGGTGTGATACCCACAGTTACAAGCGATTCCACTGAGATAGTGGCGCAGCCGCCGTGTAAACTGCGATCTAGATGCCACAGCGAAATTCGAGGGGCGAGATGCCTATGGTTACAAGCGATTCCACTGGGATAGTGGTGTAACCGCCGTGTGAACTACGATATATGGCTACAACCATGGCGAAATTCAAGAGATGTGAAATCTACAGTTACAAGTGATTCTACTGGGATAGTAGCGAAACCGCCGAGTAACTGTGATCCATGGGGGAACGTGCTTTCCATATCCATTTTTAAAAGGATTTTTAAGTGTTTTCACTGGGAGTTAGAAAAAAATTTGGAATTTTTGAAAATTTTCACTTAACGACAAGTGATTTCAAATTGAATTTGAGATAAAGGTAAATGAAGCTCAATATTCGAAATTAGAAAATGAATCGACTTCAAGTAAAATTCAAAAAGAAAATCTGAATGAAAAATTTGGAAATAAAAGTATTGAGTTTTGAAATGAATTCAAATAGAATTGAAATTTGTCAAATTGAATTCAAATGGAATTGAAATGCAAAGTTGAATGGAAATGAATATATAACTTTGTTAGTGAAGTGAAAACGAATATAAGAAGTATGTGATACTTAGATTGCACTTAAGAAATGAATGAATGAAATTCTTAAGTAAATTGGTATTGGGAAATCCAATAAGTGAATGAAATTTTAACTTGAATGTTGTATTTGGACATTATTGTTCAGTAAAATATACAGGGGTTGTAAAGGCGATAGGAAAATGGAATTGGATTTTGATTTTGAAGATAAATTGAATTTGCTCGACCAAAAGGTATGTATTTAAATTTCAGTATGAAATTTGATGAGTTTCTGATTTTGCCACTTGGCATTTTGTTTTCTTTTGAGATTTGGGAGTCCGTAGGGACATTTTGTAGTCGTCCGTATTAGCCGCGCAAAGGAGACGCTGGCGAAATTTTTCGAAAATTTCGAGAGTTAGAAAATTTTTGAGAAAATTTTGAATTCAAAATTTGAATTTGAATTTAAATTGTTAAGACAACCATATTATTTGGAACTTATGGTTGATTTAGAAAGTTAGTTAAAGTAATAACGAATCTTTAATAAAAAGATTTGGTTGAGAATTTGATAAAACTATTTGGATTTGAGAAAATAGTTAATGGGAATTGGAGCATTTTTTCCTAACTTGTAATTTCGGGACGAAATTCTTTTAAGGGGGAAGATTATAACGACCCTGAATTTTTTACATTTGAAATATGAATATTTAATTGAGTTTAAATATTCGAATGATAATTTAATTTGAAATTCAAATATCAGAATGAATTTGGCGATTAAATTATTAAATTTAATTATTGAAACTGGGTAAAAATTTGAATCTTTAGTTTTAAGCTGATTAAAAATAATCCGAAGGCTTGGAAAATTTATATTGAGTATACTGAAGATAATAAAAGTTTCAGGATTGAATTTGGAACTGTTTTGTTCAGTTTTGAATTTATATCGCTTGAATCGATGTTTAAAAATAGCCGTCCGAGGCACAGTCTCGGAATTTGACGAAACTAGTTTCATTGGGTCCGTAATATTGAATTATTGTCGGATTTCAAATTTCGTATTTTTCGGAGTTGTGGTGTGAACACACGGTAAGTAAACGTGTTAAGAATTAAATTGAATTTTTATTTAAAATTTTGTAAAATCAAATCACCGCCACCCTACTCCTGAGTAAGCAGACCTATTCTCTGCTGAATTACGTTCCTTGTCTCCCCATTGCTTTACAAATCTCACGCAAGACATCTTCTTTTTATCAATAGCTGAACGACAGTTTTCCTCCTCGATTCATTTCGTTCAAAATCAAATCTACAATGGCCGAAGAAAATGTCTTCCCTTCCACCTCTCTTCGTTCAAAACGAAATCGAGAAAAAGAAAAAAATAAACGAGATCCCCCTTCGTTCTAAAAATTCAAAACCAATGGCCGCCTTCGTTCCTTTCTTCCCAATTTGAATCTCGCGATCGTTTTTTCATCACGACAATGGGGATGCTCGCGACTAGGGTTTAGCAAATGGGGCACGAATCTGGGCAAGTACGTAGGGCATGGCGGCGACATCTCGAGTTCAACGTCGTCGCGCTCGATCAAGGGAGAGGGTTTGGTGAAGTCTCGTGCGCGGCAGCGTGGGCCGGTGGCAAGTGCTCGCGTGGTGGAAATGGTCGCAGTCGTGGAGCGCATTGCGGCTAAGCTACAGTTTGGAGCTCGACGAAGATTTGGGTCCTGGAAGCTACTCGATTCAACGGCGCCGTGAGGAGTCGATCTGGTCGCAAGGTCGATCAGTAATAAGGGCAACAGTAAATCGCGAATCTGGATTTGTGGTTCGTGCGCTCGCGTGTGTAAGGATCTGAATCCCAGCGAGGTATCTTTCTCTTCTTGAGTTAAATCTAATATGTACATATATATATATTAGAAAAGAAATTTACGTGCAGTAAGGATATGGAAATAAATATGTATATATGTATAAATATATATATATATATTAGAAAAATGAAATGATGATGACAGTAGATGAATATATGGATAAAACTTTGAAAGAAGGAAATGTGTAAATTTACAGTAAAGGATGTTCACTGTAGTTTCAATTTGCAGATTTTGAATTACGTACAGAAAAAAAATTATATATATATGGTTGAAGAGGGATTTTAAAATACATACTAGTTTAAATAATAATAAAAAAATTGTTAAATGGAAATTAATTATTCGATCGGTTTGAATATTAACAAATTGTATAATTATTTATACAAGGTTAAATACGATGATGAAATCAAGTCCGGAATGAAAATGGTTTGCACACATAAATCCAAGGTGAGATCTTCTCACTCAAATGAAAGTGGATTTTCTTTTACAGTTGTTGATTGATTGATTGACTGCTTGGATGTGGTATTAGATATAGTAGGATATATCTATATATATAGCAATATATACATATTGGCATATGTATATATTGGATTGATTGATTTCCCGCAATTATATAGCAGATGAGACCCTATTGCGCCGTTAGTAAGCGGATGATATTTTATAAATCCCATATACCGCGATATTCCACCTCGAAGTGGAATTGGTATTGTGCTAACATCTGTGGATGCAGGGAAACAGGTTGGAGGGATCCAATGGGATTCCTTAAAACATTTGAATTTATTTCATATGTTGTGTGATTGATTATTTATAATCTGTGTATGATTATATCTATGATTGAATTTGTTGAAGGCCATAATTTAGCCGAATGTATTTTGGTATCGTTGGATACCAGAAATAAATGAAATTGGATTTCTGAAATTTAAATTGAATTTTAGATGGTTTGGAAAAAAATAAAAGAATTTATTTAAAAAGGAAATAAATTTGTTTGAAATCAAATTGATAATTGATTGGGTATTTGAAATAAATCTTTGAGAAATCAATATGAAAATTTATTTGGTGTTGAATAAAAAAAATTGATTTTTTGTGTTGAGAATAAATTTGGAAATTGATTTGTAAAAATGATTTGGTATTTGGGATTAAAAGTTAGAATCAATTTGAAATGTGATTCGGTGTTGAAGTAAATTCAGAAATCAATTTGGAATTCGATTTGGATTTGAAATAAAATGGAGAAATCAATTTTTAAAGTTGATTCGGTGTTGAAAATGAATATTTGGAAAATGATTTGAAAATCGTGTAAAAGTGGATTTTTGGGAATGTAAAGTCCGAATAGAATTGGTAAAGGAAAGGGAAATTTGTTTTAAAAATAAATATTGATTTATTTTTAAAGTGTGGAAAATATGATTTGAAATCAGATTTACAAAGTGATGAAGTGTGGAAATAAATTTACAGTTTTGGAATGTAAATTTGAAATAAATCGATAAGGATTTATCTAATTGGTTTAAATAGACCATTTTATGATTTGAAATTGATTTTCAAATGTGAAGTGTGAAATATGATTTGAAATCGGATTTTCAAATGTGAAGTGTGGAAAAATATATATCTTTTGAAGATATTTTGAAATAAATAATTTGGGAAAAATTATTTGAATTGATTGATTGTTGTGAATGTTGTTGATAGTTAAATAACAGACTATCAATATTTGCCTGTGAAATGACACTTGATTTGTTTTTAAAACAAACGCTCATTATTCGGTTAAGCCGGGAGAGGACCTTTGTGTCATATAACCCATTCCGAATAATGATACGTCGTGTATGGATTGCATTTGCAGACCGGTGTGAAGACCGGATATTTGTGAAAATGAAAGGACAACCTGTCGAATGTCTCTGCACCGAGTTGCTCCGGTATAGAGATTTATATCACTCTTTTTGTGATGGGAAGTCCGGACGTGATTAGTGAATATCCGGATTGCAAGGGCTTCTTTGGAAGTGCCATCGGTTCCGTTCGATCCCGGAACGGACTTGTATGGATGTGTGTCTAACGTTACACTTTGAGATGTAAAGCTGGTTTCTATCAAATACATTTCTGTTGGTGGTGGAGAATTTATTCTCTTAGCTTAACACCCTTCTCTAAGACGTACGAGCTCAGAGGTTATGTAGTTGATGGTTACTAGTGATACATTCCCAATTTGGTAATGTGGCACACGAAGTGCTGTTGATCAGTTGTGGGTCAAAGTGTGGCTTTGTGAAAAAGCGTGGCTTTGTGAAAAAGCGTAGTTTTGTGGACGAGACTTCGTCGAGCCTCACAACCCGGTAATGGTCGAAACAGGAATGTTGCGGCAAAGGTTTGTAGGGGTAGCGCCCCTAGGATATGCCATTTCCTTCTGGATAAAAGGTGATATCATGGTATGGAGCCCAGATATTTTACCTATGTTGATTTTATTTTGTGGCTGTTGCTTTGTGATTTAGGATCCTCGGATAAAGGTTGGTTACGACCGGGGGATGGCATATTTGTGTGTTAGTTACCTAGTTACAGCTGTACAGCGTGAGGTAGCGTCAGTGTGTTAGTTATCTAGTTACAGCTGTACAGCGTGAGGTAGCATCGGCCTTTGTTTGCAGAGATCCGGTTAGGATCCGGGGCGTCTTTCCAGATGCGTTTCTATTTCGGTAAGGAAGTTCCTTAGCCTGATCATTTGTTGGAAATCCAAAGAAACAATACGAACCCTGTACGGTTTTTAATTGTATTACTTGCTATGGGATGTGGCGGTAACCTGCTATTGTACGTAGTAGCTATAGTAGACATACAACAATAGTTGTATGTTGGCTAAGATTGATATTATACTTTCGAAATGTTTTCCACACTAGACATTAATAATAATATCAATTGATTTTGCGTAGTAAGCATTTTTGACTATCATAAGGAGAAATCTCCTCCAATTCTGCGTTTGCATTGTGTGTGTTGCGGGAGGCCTTATGGTAGTTTCATTTTCCAAAAGCATTGCGAATTGTTTTATTTTCTTTGCGAAAATAACTGTTTTACGATCTCACACCAATCACCATGACTGACTCGGAGTTTATTGTTCCCTTCTAAACTCTGGGTGCCCATAATTTTCCACACGGGCAGCCTAGAGTTATTTTATCAGGATATTCTGGATATTCTGGAGCTTTGGAGATGAGCTGGATGGCGAAGCGTACTATCGTACTTGTTTATTTGTTCCGCTATGTATTCTGTATGAGGACAAGTTTATATAACTGTCCATTGTTGTAAACTCTGATGATTGATGTATGTATAAACTGATATAGTCTTTTGTTTTAAAGATTATTGATTTATCTATTGTATATTATTCCGCTGCGATATGTGAGATTCTGTTGTTGTTTCTGTTCTGTTCTTTCTTTTCTTCTGTTTTCTTCTACCTCTTCTTTTAACCCTAAAGTTTCGCGTTTCCGCCATTCGATTATTCGACAATTTGGTACAGTGGACGTATCGGTGTCGAGTTTTCGGAAGACGGATTTGCGGGTCTTTATAAGTAAAATCGGTTAAATAATTGAATCTGGAATCGTATGTGAATAAAAATGGTTTCTAATGTTGATTTAAATTCTTTTTGAATTAGAATGAAGATAATAAACTTTTAAATTGAATTAAAAGTGAATAAATAGAAATTGTAAATTTTGTAATTTAATTGAACGAGTAAAAATAGCCATTCGAGAAACTGTCTCAGAATTGGACAAAACCAGTTTCATTAGATCTACAATGTTATATTATTATAGGATTCCGAATTTAGTGTCGATTGGACTTACCATTTGATCGTGCGAATTAAAAACGCATAGAAATTTATTAAGTAATTTTAATTAAAATAATTCAATTTCAGAAAACCTATCTTCTGTATATGATGGAATTAGCCTCCGATACATATTCCATTGTGTTCGAAATAGAGGTAAAACATTATGAACGCCAAGCGGCACGCTTCGTTTGGAGTTCGAAATATTTTTGGATGAATAGTGCGTGAAAATTTTCTATAAAAGCACCTTATTTTTTCCATTTTTCACAAACCCTAGGGTATCATGCCCTAGCAGCCACCTTCAATTCAACGGCCAGAAGTGGAGCGTCTTCCTCCTCCAATTTCTTCTAATTCATCCACAATTATCAAAAACTCCCAACTACAAAGTTGTAGAGCTTCTCGAGACCTTTCAATCCGACGGTGATGATCATCATCAGAGCACCGTGGAGGCTGGAAATTGGCCACGTTCGTGTAGCATTTGGGGGACGATTTTGCGGCGAGGAGGAGGCTGAGCTCGGCGTGGTTGAAGCCGTGGGGGGGAGCTTGCATAGGCGCATGATGTTGTAGTGGTTGATCGCTTTCTAGATGAGCGTAGGAGGCGCGAGGTTCGATGGAGCGTGGTGTGCGTATGGGTTTGGCTACATGCGTTTAAACGAAGAGGAAGATGATTTTAAACGTTAATAAGGGTAATTAATTAAGTTAATGATGCTGGTTAATTATATTTAAAATCGTGTAATCTTATAATTGTCATAACTCTTTCATACGAGGTCTGTTTCGCACGAAACGAATTGCGTTGGATTCGTATTATCGAGTGCTACATTTTAGAGATGGTCTGGACAGATTTGGATCTCGTAGCGGTTTTGGGTTAAATTAAACGCTCATTTTATTTTAATCCAAATGAATCGCTATTACGACGACGGCAACCAAAGTGAGTAAAACTCACTCTCTCTGGCCCGCTTATATTTTTATATAAGTGGGAATAAATTTATTATATGATGTTTGATGACTGTTTGGATGTTATACTATATTATTAGTAGTTGGATATATTCCTGCCTATTGAAGCAGATGAGACCATATACGTTCCCGTGTAAGAGCGGATGACCATTTGTACGCGCGTCTGCTTCGAAGCAGACATTGTACATATTTTCTCATATGTATATTTGTTGCAGGTGACAGGTTGGAGGGATCCAACAGGATTCCTCACCATTACACATATTGTTATATATGCTGTATTATGTGATGTTTGATGTGATGGATGCCATGTTCGCTATTATTGATGTGAATCCCCTTATTTAGTATTTTTGCAGCATTAGGCCATATTTTTGGAAATTTCAAATATTAAAATGATGATTTCAATTTAAAAAGGATTTCAAAGTGATTTTGAAAATATATATGTTTTAATCATTTTTGAATTGTTAAAGAAATGAATTTATTTTAAATGAACAAAAAGTAATAATTTTTATGTTATAAAAATTATGGCTTTGAGAAATATACTTAAATATGATTTTTGAAATATGGAGTTAACTATTTTATAAAATAAGTTAAATTGAGAATTTTGAACTTATTATAAATGGTTTATATATGAGATTTATAAAATTGATATTTTATAAATAAAAGTAATGGAATTGAAAACGAGTTTTATAAGTGTTAAAATAAAGTTATAAATGAAATATTATAGGTAAATAAGATTTATAAAGTAAGGAAGTTATAAAAGGAATGTTATTAATAAAGAGATTTGATGAAATGGATTTTTATAAACAGTGTTTTATAAATATTAGAAATGGATTTATAATCAAATTTGTAAATGGATTTGCAATTGAAATTTAGAAATGAATATCTAATGGACTTTATAAATAACGAGATTACAAAAGAATGAATGTGCAAATAAAGAAATTTATAAGTAAATAAGCTTATAATGGGATTTTGATATATAAAGGAGGTAAACGGGAAATTGGTTAATAAAGGAATTTTATAAATGGAAGTTTTTATAAAATCGAAATGTGAATTATAAACTCTGTTTTATAAATGTGAAATCAATTTAATTTGATAAGCTAAATATTGATTTTTATAAAAGGAAATATATTCACGTTTTTAAAGTGAAAAATCCTTAAAATGAATGTTTTGGAAAGTGATATTTTAAAATGGAGTTTAAATGGTTTGAAAATACAATAAGTTGTGAATTCACTTATTTTTAAAATAAGTTTATGAAATGTTTTCCAAATATTGAAATGGTTTTGAGAATATATCTTTTTAAAGATAATTTGAAGTAATAAATTTGGAAAAGTGATTTAATAAATAAAAGATTAATAAATCAGGCCTAGTGAGTGTTTAAGTGCTAAATTATATTTTTGGCCATTTTAGTTTCTCGACTTGATGTGGAAACTATTTAGTCATACACTTAGTACGTAGCCATCTGTGTAGGCTTGATTATCGTTTTGTGTAAAGGATGTTGATTCGAGTAGTGCGGAGTGATTACTCCTATCTACCGAGCTTCCTTCTTGGCTGAAGGATAGCAAGTTGAAAGTTGGAAACATGATAAGTCTACTAGACTTGGTTTCTGTATGAGGTTGAGTAACGCTTTTACGTTGTTGGTGCGAAGAGACCGGGATCGGTTTATCCGAAAACCACTTCAGACCACCTATATGCGACGATTGTGCAGGTTTGTTGATGATATTGATATTTAGGATTTTCATAGCGAAGGACTGCTTGTTGATCATTTGGGGTTAAAATCCCAATATACATATAGTAGCAGTAGTCTCTTCGTTATGAAATATCCAATGCAAGGACTATTCGCTACTAATCATAGGGATTTCCCGATAGGATGTGTAGGAAAGTACCTTCGATTTGTTCTGTTCCTGGACAACTTGTATGGATGGATGTCTGATAGTGCATTTTTTGAAATTACGTACATTGGTTTTTAGAAACATACATCTGTGGTGGCGGAGAAGGCAACTTCTCTTAGCTTAACACCCTCCTTGAGACGTACGAGCTCAAGGGTTGTGTTTTTGTGGAAGGCAATTAGTAGTCAACGAAAATGGCAATGTGGCATTCAAAGATGATGTGATATGTGATATGTGAAAGGTCTTCGATACCTCTTTTGGCCTCACACCCCAGGAAATTACTAAAAGAGGGTAGAAGCAGCAAGGCTAAGTGGGTTGCTCCCATTAGGAGATATCATCATCCTTCTAGATTTACTCTACACATGTATAAGTATGTTGTGAATGTATGACCCGTGTACTCGTTGAAGGTCAGTAACGACCGGGGTGAAGACATATTCGGTACTTTCCAGGAAGGGGTAGGCCGGTCTTGTGTTGGTTTAGGAGGGCAGTATCTGCTCCCTAGGTGCATCCCTCTAGAGGTGTACTGTACGGAAGGTAGTCCCTTACCTTGTCATGTGTATGGAATCCAATATCCACTACGTGCCTGCCATTTTGTTTGTAAACCTATTATGCTGTAATTTAATAATGTAACAATTTCAGCTGTGATTAATTATTATTTGTGAAATAGACACTATTAAAATATAAGAGAATTTGATATGAAAGGTTTTGGTTATCGCATGGTAAAAACACATCTGTGTTTATATGTGGGCGTGTCTTACGAGATACCTTTCTTTTGATAAAAGAACGTCTTTATAACTTTAAAATAAATTCAGTGGAGTTGTGTTTTTCTCACGCTGGTTTACCAGACTGATCCGGGCGTTCTTCCCTTTCAATGCTCGGGTCAGGCCGAGTATATTTACAGGTTCATATTTGGTGCTTTTGGAGCTTCAGCAGACGAGCTGGTGATATTCATGTCGTATACACGTATCTATTTATTTTTCCATTGCCGTGTTGTTGTTGTAAATTATCAGCATTTGTGAAGACATGTTATTATAACTGTCCAAGCTGATGATTACTTATTGTGTACTCTGATATTGATTTATGTATATTATAGTTTCTCTTTATAAAGATTATTGATCTATATTATATTTTATTCCGCTGCGATGTGGGATTCTGTATTGTTATGGTTCCGTTTCTCTCTTCTTCTCTTCTCTTCTTCTCTCTTCTTCCTTTCTTCTTACCCTCTCTCTTCTTTCTCATGACTTTCCGTCATTCTGTGCTTTTTGGGTCGGACAGACTGACGGAAAGTCATGAGAAAGAAAAGAAGAGAGAAGAAGAGAAGAGAAGAAAGAGAGAAGAGAGAACCAAACAGAACAATACAGTATCTCACATCGCAGTGGAAAACATATAATATCATATCAATGATCTTTATAAAACAGAAACTGTATATACATACATCAATCAGAATTCAACAATCAATCACTAGTTATCAGCCTCGACGGTTATAATAACCTGACCTTACAATTGCCGATAATATAAACCACAAAGCGCAGAGCGGATAATAAACATCACTAGGTAAAACAGATACGTGTATACGAAAATGAAGATCTCCAACTCTCCTGCTAAAGCTCCAAAAGCACTAAATCTGAACCTGTAAATATACTCAGTCTGACCCGAGCATTGAAAGGGAAGAACGCCCGGATCAGTCTGGTAAACCAGCGTGAGAAACACACTCAACTGAATTTATTAAATTACCAAACTTTCCTTTTAAAACAAGAGTATCTCGTAAGACACGCCCACACATAAACACGGACATGTTTTTACCTTATGATAACTAAAACCTTTCATATCAAATCATCTGATATTATACTAGTGCCTAGTATATACAAATAATATTAAAATAGCCAAAATTGTTACCGTTATTAAATTCCAGCATACTAGGCTCTACAAACAAAATGGCAGGTACGTAGTGGAGTTTGGATTTCCATACAAATGACCAGGTGAAGAGACTACCTTCCGGTAGTACATCTCTAGAGGAATGTACCGAGGACCATCACAAAGGATCCTCTACCAACACAAGACTGGCCTACCTCTATAACTAGGTAGTATCAAATATATCATCCTCCGGTCGTTACCGACCTTTTCCGAGGGCCCTCATAGCATACAAACCACAATAATCAGATACACGACGTCATAGCGTGTAAAGATATATCTAGAAGAGGATGATCATATCCTACTTGGGAGCGACCCACTTAGCCTTGCCGCAACTAACCATGTTTTGGTCATTTCCAGTTGATGAGGCCTGAGGTAACGATTACCTTTCACATATCACAATCACATCACTTTCAATGCCACATGGCCATTTCCGTTGACTACTAATTGCCTTCCGCAAAAATACAACCCTTGAGCTCGTACGTCTCAAGGAGGGTTTTAAGCTAAGAGAAGTTGCCTTCTCCGCCACCAACCGATGTACGTTTGTAAAAACCAATGTACGTAATCTTTAGAAATGCAATGTCAAACAATCATCCATACAAGTTGTCTAGGAACAGGAAAAACCGAAGGTACTTTCCTACCACATCATGTCGGGAAATCCCTAGGATTAGTAGCGAATAGTCCTTGCTTTGGATATTTCATAACAAAGAGACTACTGCTACTGGATGTATATTGGGATTTTAACCCCAAATGATCAACAAGCAGTCCTCCACTATGAAAATCCTAAATATCAATATCATCATAACCAACCTGCACAATCATCGCATAACTGTTGGTCCGAAGTGGTTTTTAGATAAATCTGATCCCGGTCTCTTCGCACCAACAACGCAAAAGCGTTTCTCAACCTCACATGGAAACTAAGTCTCATAGACTTATCCGTCTCTAACTTTCAACTTGCTATCCTTCAGCCAAGAAGGAAGCTCGATAGATTGGAGTAATACTCCACACTACACGAATCAACATCCTCAACACAAACGATAATCAAGCCTACACAGAAGTCTACGTACTAAGTGTACGACTAAATAGTTCCCACATCAAGTCGAGTAACTAAAATGGCCAAATTTGATAGTCGGTTATTTAACTATCAAAGCAAACAAACAAATATTTAGCACTATAAGAAATCACTAGGCCCTTTTAATTAATCTTTTATTAATTAAATCACTTGCCAAATATTCACTTCAAATTATCTCTAAAAATATATATTCTCAAAATCATTTCAATATTCCAATATTGGAAAACATTCCCATAAACTTATTTAATAATAAGTAATTCACAAATCAATTTATTTTCAAAACTTAGAAAATATTACATATACTTAAATCATGATTAAGTATATATTTTATTCTTTAAGGAAAACCATTCTCTTAAACATATTTATTTGGGTCAAAACAAATGTTGCGTAAAACATCGTTACGACAACCCAAAATCACTAGTATAGGGATTCGATAATTAGATAGATATATAAATCCCATATACTATACAAAACATCTTCTTTCGAAAATCATTTACTATAACAACAGTGTTATAGTCCATCATTTCTTTATTTCTCGAAAACGTCTATTTCAACAATGAATGTTGAAACCTATGTATTCGATACTTAAAACATTTTAAAACATCTTCAACCAATTTAACTCCATTTAAAAGATCACTTTTCAAAAATATCCATTTTATTAAAGGATTATTCACTGTCCAAAATCATGAATATATTTCATTTACCAATTTCAATACTCCTACACATTTATTAAAGGATTATCCACTGTCCAAAATCGTGAATGGAATTCCTTTAATAAACTTTCATATTTTACTTATCAAATTCAATTGATTTCGGATTTATAAAATAATGTTTATAAATTCCATTTATATTTATAAAAACTTCAACATACAAAATTCCTTTATCAACCAATTCCATTTATCTCATTTAAATTCCAAAATCCAAATTATAAGTTAATTCACTTATAATTCTCTTATTTGCAAAATCATTCATTTTATAACTTCACAAATTCATAAATCTTATTCACTTATAAAATCCAATTATAACTTCTTTTTTAACAATTATAAAACCCGTTTATAATTCCATTACTTAGATTTATAAAAATATCAATTTTATAAATCTTATATATAAACCATTTATAATAATTCAAAAATCTCAATTTAACTATTTTACAAAATAATTAACTCCATATTTCAAAAATCACATTTCGATATATTTCACAAAAATCATAATTTTTATAACATAAAAATATAACATTTATTTATTCAAAATAAATCCATTTACTTAACAATTCAAAATTAAATATAACATCTATTTTCAAAATCACTTGGAAATCCTTGTAAATTAGAAATCATCACTTTAACATTTTTAAAATTCCAAAAATAGGCCCAATGCTGCAACAGCACAAAATACATCAATCACGGCTTCCAAACATCATATATCACATGATAACAGTATATATCACAATATCTGTAAATAAAACCAATACTGGTGAGGAATCCAGTTGGATCCCTCCAACTTGTCACCTGCAACAAATATACATATGAGAATATGTGTACAATGTCCGCTTCGAGGCAGACGCGCGTACAAAAGGTCATCCGCTCATACACGGGAACATATAGACTCTCATCTGCTCCAATAGGCAGGAATATATCCAAATACCAATCAATATATAGATAATATATCATATATCATCCAAACAATCATCATAAATAAATTTATTTCTCACTTATATAAAAATATCAGTGAGTCAGAAAGAGTGAGTTGTACTCACATTGGTTCCAATAGCAGTTGCAGTGTTTTATTCCAAATAAAATTAGACAAGCGTTTAATTTTACCCAAAATTTACACTAGCTCCAATCAACTCTAAACCAGCTCTAAAAATAAAATACGGACCCAATGCAACTTGTTTCGTCAAAAACGGACCTCGTATGACTAAGTAATGACGTTTTAAAGATTATACAGATAAATATATAAACCAATTTCAAATTCTTTTTTTATTTTTAAACCTAAATGCATCGCAGCCGCACGTTCTTCTGCATCAAATCTCGGCCGTTGTTTTTCCTTCTTCCCCAATGTTTCATTCACGACCGAAGAACACAATAGCCGCCATCAAACCCTAATTGTTACTCCACCTACGACGTACTTGAACACGATCGGTTATCATCGTTCGAAGCGCCTAACCTCCACGCCCCCCTGGTCGAAACCACGTTCAACTTGGTCACACCGTCACCGAGATCTAGCCCCATGAACGTGCGCTATTTGAACTCATTTGTCATCGATCGGCTTCATTTTACACGATCATAGCCGTTGAAGTTGTTCGTCTCCCTAAGCTCTTCAATGTTGTAGTTGGAAGATTTTCATAATAGTGGGTGGATGGAGAGATAAACGAGGTGGAAGGGGAGGAGTTTCTAGCCATTGAAATGTAAAGTGGCGGTTGTAACCCTAGCTAGGGTTTTGAGTGCAAAACTGAAAATGTTGTGGCCTTTTATAGAAAATTTCACGACATTATTCACCCAAAAAAATTTCGAACTCCATCGAAGCGTGCCGCCTGGCGTTTATAATGTTTTACCACTATTCCAAACACAATGGAATATATATCGAGACCCAATTTGATCGTATTTGGAAGATAGGTTTTCGAATCGACTTATTTAAATTTAAAAATTTACTTAAACAAATTTCTACACGTTTCAGCTTCGTACTGACAAACCGTAAATCTGATTGACACGAAATTTGAAATCCTATAATAATATAACATTACGGCTTCAATGAAATTAGTTTCGTCGAAATCCGAGACTGTATCAAAAATGACTATTTTTACACGTTAATTAAATATTAAAATATTCAATTTCTGAAATTTAACTTTTAATTCAATTTTAAAAGTTTACTAACATCATTCTAATTCAAATCGAATTTAATTCAACTTTATAAATCATTTTTATTCATATATAATTCAATTTCCAATTATTTCCAAATTTTCAAATATTAAATTAATAATTTAATTATCCAATTAAATCATTATATTTGAAATATAAGTTATTCAACTTATAAACTTTACTTTTGAATATTTAAAATAAATTAAATATCTAAATTTCGAATGACTGAAATTCTGGGTCGTTGCATTATTATTATTTCAAAGATAATTTGTTTAAATATTAATAATGTTTTAAAAATAATATATTATATGGTAAACTTTTATAAAAGAGTATTTTCCTAAATTAAACTTGGAAAATTTATGTGACGCCCCACCTCTATACCCACGCTAACCAAGAACACTACAATGTAGTGCTGTCAATTAGCACGGAGAATAAGGCTATGGAGGAGCGACCATCCATGTAACTTCTTTGTGCGAGCACCGATATGTCAGATAGAATAGAATGCATATCTTTTAAGGAGGAAATCCGACATACCGATACAAACTCAAAGCTATCACACTGTGGCTATATTTAATCTTCGGAAACAAACATAGAAATAATCATAACATAAATCAGTCACAGACATCCATATCACAAAGGCGGAAGAAGATATGAATAAATATATAACACATGAAAGTGTACATCAGAGTAGTGGTCGGAAAGATCCACGATAATACAAAAGAATAGCATCACGTGCTATACAAAAGAATAAGTACACAACATAGAGTCTATATCTCAAATGTGTACATCCAAAAACTACTAATCTATGTAGTTAGCCAAAAGTCAGAATAATCCTGAAGAGAAGTCAAGCAGAAGCACCTATAACATCTCGGTCTGACCCGAGTATTATTTATAAGAAAATAATAAATGGATCAGTCTAGCTATAAATATCAGATGATAAGGTATATGATAAGTAATATGGCATGAACATGTAACAACCATAACGGCATACTACTATAAGTATGTAAATGATAATCAACAAAAGATTAATCAATATCACAAGAATCTTCTCAAAGATAAAATAGGGCATCATACCCTAAACTTGTATTCATAACAAGTCAATAACACATAAATTCACCAATGCACAAAAACTGATGTCATATCAATGAAAATCATGAAAATTGGTGAAGCACAAATTCCAGAAATCATCGCAAGAAATCCAGAAAACACATAAAAAGGGGGAGGCCTAACACATGAACGGGAGCATGAAAACTCACCAACGCGTATAACACATGAACGAGAAGCTATCTCATGGAAGCTATCCATTAAATTTCCACACAGAAATGGCCCGAAGACCATGGGGTGCTACCCCATATATGTGATGCCGAAACATCACAAAAGCGGGGTCTAGTCACCCTCGCAGACAAAGAGACATCGCTCAATCGCTAGTCTAAATCACAAAAATGATCGTCAATGATCATTAAGAAGTGTCAATTACACTAAGCTAGTAAATATATGAGTTTAGCTTCATGTCCCATAACCACTAGCTTAACTTAAATATTTACGAACAAACTGTAAATCTTCACTAGGAAATTGTCACAAAATGTTCAGTCGAACAAGTCCAAGAATTAACCGACGAAGTAAACGCAAGCGTTTCATACCACCTGTTTTGCTAAGCCGTTTAATTAGATTTCTCATCCGAGTGAAGTAAAGGCTTGTATATACTAATAGATTGGAAAACGGTTTAGGAAAAAGAGCTTTGTAATAAAATAGAGTTGAAATCGTTTTGATGAAAGAGTTTTGATATTTACTACTAGTATTGAAACCTTTATATTTTTGAAGTGACAAATAAAACGATTGTAGAAACAATCAATCATCAAAATTCACATACAAAGACATGAATCAAATCCAAAGAAATCGATACTAAATCCATCAAAAATGGATATTCACATAAAATCCATAGAAAGAAGTCATCAAAGTCGGTAAAAGTGATAACGTCTAGTCGGATCGACAAAACTCGATTAACATTGGAAGTTTTACTCAGAATTAGGCAGATAGGCAAAACTGGGAATTTCCAGACGTCTGAGGGGTTGGTCCAGACGTCTGGATTTAGTCTCTGGAAATATTCCAGAAAACTATTCAGACGTCTGAAACCTAAAATCAGACGTCTGAAAGCATTCAGACGTCTGGGGAAAAGTCCAGACGTCTGGATTTGGTTTCTGGAAATATTCCAGAAAACCAACCAGACGTCTGAAAACACGAATCAGACGTCTGACATCTTTTCAGACGTCTGAAAACACGAATCAGACGTCTGACATCTTGTTAGACGTTTGGAATAATAGTTCAGACGTCTGAAATTTGTCACTGCCCTTTTTATTTTTCTACCGTATGTTATTTTTCACCAGGAGGCAAAACCAGACGTCTGGCATTAACCTCCAGACGTCTGAACACCTAATCTGGGCAGAAATTTACCTAGGCCAAGATGGCCAAAACGTTCTCGGAAGCGATCGAGCAAGCAATGACAACTAAGGATTTACGTCTAGCGACAACCCGGTCTTAAAGGCGCTTCGATACACCCCAAGCAACATATCCAAACATCCATTGAAGGATATTCACAAGAATTGGACTTCAAAAACCAAGAAATTAGAATATTCACCAATTCAATCACAAACAAAAGGAAATGTACATAAATAAGTGTTAGGAATTCATACCCAATCACAAAGATAGATATAGACAAAGATGTGAGATAAAAGTCTCACCTTTAAACCCAAAACAAATGAAGAAGAAGCTATAGAGCAATGGCAAGAGCAATCACACTTCAATTCCAACTCAACAACCTTGAATCTAGGCTAAAAATAGAAACATTTCCTAAATTAGGTTTAGGAATTTCTGAAATTGCTAAGAGAATGAGTTGGAGAAGAAGAAGAGGAGGCTTACCAAAGCTTCTTCTATTAGTTTGGAGCAAGAACTTGATTTGCAAAATAAAACTAGGGTTCGGAGTTTTAATTTCCCATTCCTCTCTCCATTGTTGTGAAAGCTTGAGTATTAGGAAAAAGAAGTAAGACAATGAAGAGAGGAGGGGTGAAGCTTGGGTCTAATGAGTTGAAACAAGACCAAAGCCCTAAGTGGAAAAGTAGCAAAATTCTACTATCTCCAAACATATCAAAGTTTATACTTAAAAAGATCGCAAACGTCATTTTGAACTCAATGGAGGTGGTCTCGAGTCCTAATTTGACCATATGCAAAAAGTAGCTTTTCGGACTAGGATCCGATTAACGATTTAAATATTTAAATATAAAATCGATAAATATGCGGGTTGTTACAGACTCTCCTCCTTAAAGAAATTGCGTCCTCGCAATATACAAGATGGAAATAAAAAGTAACAACCATAAAAGCGTATTAACACAAAAGAAATTGGAATTAAGAAGTTTACCTCAAAGAGCATGAGAAAGTAATTCCGGATGTGTACGCTCGATGAATTCTCTAGTTTCCCAAGAGCAATCCTTAGGATTTGAGGACCATTGAACTATAACAAGCGGAACATCTTTATTTCGAAGACGTTTGATTTCCGAAGCAATAATTCGAACAGGATGCTGCTCATAAGTTAAATTAGGTGAAACTTCAATCTCTTCCACAACACCGGGCTCAAGCATCGAATCGGAATCCAGAAGGCACTTCCGTAATTGAGAAACGTGAAACACATCATGCATGGCAGAAAACTGAGCTGGTAATGAAAGGCGATAAGCCATAGAACCGATACATTCAGTGATAGGAAATGGCCCAATATATCGAGGCGCTAACTTTCCCGATCGACTGAAGCATACAACACCCTTCATAGGTGAAACACGAATAAATACAAGATCTCCCACAGAAAATTCTAATTTTCTTCTTCGGTTATCGGCATAGGATTTTTGTCTACTCTGGGCTTCTTTCATCCTATGTCGAATAAGTTCAATCTTTTCTGTGGAATCTTGAATAAAATCTGGTCCTAAAACCAGCTTCTCACCGGCCTCTAGCCAACAAGAAGGAGATCGGCATGGCCTTTCATATAGTGCCTCGAAAGGAGCCATACCAATACTAGATTGGAAGCTGTTATTATAGGAAAATTCAACAAGTGAAATATGATCTTCCCAACTTCCACCGAAATCAAGCACACAAGCACGAAGAAGATCTTCAAGTGTTTGATTCACATGCTCAGTTTGTCCATCGGACTGGGGGTGATAAGCGGTGCTAAAATTAAGCTTCGTTCCCAAAGCTTTTTGAAGACTCTTCCAAAATCCACTAGTAAACAACGGATCACGATCACTAACAATGGAAGTAGGGACTCCAAGCAGTTTAACAATTTCTTTAATAAAGAGTTTGGCCAGAAGAGGAACGGTTCGGTTCGACCAAACGGGAATAAAATAGGCAGATTTAGTAAGTCTGTCAACGATCACCCATAAACTATTATGACCCGAACGAGAACGGGGAAGGCCATCAATAAAATCCATGGAAATTTGATCCCACTTCCAAACTGGAATTTCCAATGGTTGCAATAACCCACCAGGCCTTTGATGTTCAGCCTTAACAAGTTGGCAAGTCTTGCAACACTTAACAAAGTTAGCAATATCAGATTTCATTCCCTCCCAGTAATAAAGTCGCTTCATGTCTGCGTACATTTTACTGCCACCGGGATGAATGGAATATTTG
Organism: Allium fistulosum; assembly: GCA_030737815.1. Lineage (NCBI taxonomy): Eukaryota > Viridiplantae > Streptophyta > Magnoliopsida > Asparagales > Amaryllidaceae > Allium > Allium fistulosum. The sequence goes on from CM060906.1 coordinate 1,046,213,905, forward strand.
GAACGATGAGAATCTTCTAGTATATCTTTACGAAGATCACTAATATTTGGTACGATCAGTCCACCAAATTTTTGAATGCCGCCACGAGAATCAATATCAAAGTCTTTCAAGGCTTCAATATCGGTTTTATCCTTAAGGTTTTGGCTAAGCAAAGCCAATTCAGGATCCAGCTTTTGAGCTTCATGAATGCGGTCTAATAGAGAAGGATGAGCCTCAAGGCTACATAAAACAAGAGATGAACATAAATCGGAAACACGATCTCGAATTTCACAAGTGGATAAAAGTTCGAGATTGTTCCATTCAGATATCATCATGGAAACAACCGCTTGTTGTTTTAGACTAAGTGCATCGGCAACTCGATTTCCCTTTCCGGGAGTATAAAGAATGTCAAGATTGTAAGAGGCAAGGAATTCGAGCCAACGCTGTTGACGCAAATTAAGTTCCTTTTGAGAAAATAAATATTTCAAAGACTTATGATCGGTATAAAGTATAAATTTCTCTCCCAAAAGATAATGTCGCCAAATTCGAAGGGCGAAAACGATAGCCGCGAGTTCTAAATCATGTGTGGCATATCTAGTCTCAGCTGGCTTCAATTGCCTAGAAGCATAAGCAATAACACGTTCTTTTTGCATAAGAACGGCACCCAAACCAACGCGACTAGCATCGGTATAAACAACAAAATCTTGATTCCCTTCGGGAATAACAAGAATAGGAGCATCAGAAAGGAGTTCTTTTAATCTCTGAAAAGAAGTTTCACATTTGTCCGACCAAATGTATTTAACACCTTTCTTCGTTAAACCAGTAAGAGGCACGGCAATCTTAGAAAAGTCTTTTATAAAACGGCGGTAATAACCTGCCAATCCGAGAAAGCTACGGATTTCAATCATGCTCTCTGGTCTCTTCCAATTTTGAATCGCTTCAATCTTTGAAGGATCCACTGATATTCCGGATTCGGAAATAATATGACCAAGAAACTTCACACTAGATTGCCAAAAGTGGCATTTAGAAAATTTTGCTTTTAGTTGATTGCTCCTAAGAGTTTCCAATACAATTTGAAGATGCTTTTCATGTTCCTCCTCGGTTTTAGAATACACAAGAATATCATTAATAAAGATGAGAACAAACCGATCGAGGAAATCTTTGAAAACTCGATACATAAGGTCAACGAAATAAGCCGGAGCATTCGTTAAACCGAATGGCATAACTAGCCATTCATAAGATCCATAGCGTGTACGGAACGAAGTCAATGGAATACCATCCTCTGCAATACGAAGCTGATGGAAACCGGTAGCCAATCCAATTGTAAAAAGACTCTAGCACCACTAAGTTGATCAAACAGATCATCAATCCGAGGCAATGGATATTTATTCTTAATAGTAAGATCATTAAGCTTGCAGTAGTCGACGCAAAGCCTAAGTGTACCATCAGACTTACTTACGAAAATAGCTGAAGCTCCCCAAGGCGAGGAACTAGAGCGAATAAGTTGCTTCGTCTCCAACTCGGATAATTGTTTGCGCATCTCTTCATTCTCCTTATTAGACATGTGATAAGGAGGACGGGTAATAGGTTGAGCTCCAGGTATAAGATTAATTTTGAACTCAATTGCTCGCTTAGGTGGTAGTCCTAAAACGGGCTCAAAGATGTCGGGAAATTCATGAACGACGCGAATAAGAGAAATGACATCCTCCTCATCATCATTATCATCATCACGAGGATTTAAAGAATATAAAGATGTTGTTTGCACAAAAAATGGGAAAACACCTCCTAGTCGTATGATTTAGTTGATTTTATGTTGTTTTTAGTGATCTGGGTGATTAATGCAAATATATGAAAAGCAGGGACTAAACTGTAAAAGACATGCAGATTTATAGTGGTTCGGCCAGAACGTGCCTACGTCCACTTTATATGTTATTCTCCTTTACTATTCAGATTATAAGTACAAATCTTTGATACAAGTATATGAAAGTTGTCTGAAAGTTCTATCCGTGCTTGAGCTCTCAAACTTGTTCCCCATTGTTGTACCCCTGCCCCTCTATTTATAGAGTGAGGCTGGGGGTAGGGGTCTTGGATGTATATAGCTGTTGGCGGGCCTGGGCCAATGTAATCTGGCCTGGCAGTGTTGGTTCGGCAACACCTTGGTCCGGTGATGAGAGGGACGTGGATTGGTTCGGTGGTGAGACTTTGGGTTTGGTTCGGTGGGCAGTGGAGTGGCTGGTTCGGTAGTGTGGAGCAAAGTTTGGTTCGGTGGTAGGTGGAGTGGCCTCTGATTCGGTGGTACCTGGGAGGTAGCTGGTCCGGTAGTGAGTGGAGCTGAGGTCTGGTCCGGTAGCACCTGGGAGGTAGCTGGTCCGGTAGTGAGTGGAGCTGGGTCTGGTCCGGTAGCACCTGGGAGGTAGCTGGTCCGGTAGTGAGTGGAGCTGGGTTGGTTCGGTAGTGTTTACCTTGGCTCGGTTAGGCTTTGGAAATGAATTAGTTCGGTCTTCCATGGTAGTGAATCCGGTTCGGTAGTGGTGGAAACACACCTAACATTTGCCCCCCAAAGTGGGGCATATGCCAGCATATGTCGTGCTTTGTTTCAGCTTGGACGTTCCCATTCGGTCCTACGTGCCGAACCAGTTGGTTCGGTCATCTTTGTTTGCCTATAAATATGAGCTTCATGTCTCTCGTTATTCCCTACCTAGAGAGATAGCCGAATCAGATTTTTCCGGATCACGCTTGACTACCGAATCAGGTGATTGAAGAATGACTTTCACGTTTCGGACTACCGAACGAACTCGTGGAGTTCGAGTACCGAATGAACTCAAAGACTTGTCTTACCGAATGAACTCGGGGCACTTTAAGTACCGAATGAACTCGAAGTCTTTGGACTACCGAATGAGCTTCGATGTCTTAGGATGACCGAATGAACTCGAAGTCTTTGGTCAACCGAATGAATTCGATGTCTTTGGTCAACCGAATAAATTCGAAGTCTTTGGTCAACCGAATGATGCTTCAAGCTTGAACTACCGGTTAAGTTCGAATGCCGGACGAACCTTGAACCTTTTATGTTTCGAATTACAAATGAAATTCTAGATTGTACGCACTTGCTTGTTTATATCTCTACATCCTTTGTTTTAACGATGTACTCTCGTGTTGCAGATAATATCTCATAAAGTTGAAACTCGCTCTGACAAGAAGAAATCCCAGGACAGAGAAGATCCTTCCGCAGTGCCCCCAGCTCAGTCAGGACCGGGACGTCATAGGCCCACCCCGAGGTCACTAGTAGATGGGTACGGCCCTCAGGAGCTTCTGAACTCACCTCCTGACTGTTTCCCTAGCTCTCTCAAAAGCGAGCAGCTTGATGTTATTTCTCGCTCCTTTGGGATTGACAGAGCGCGCATGCTATTGCCGAGGGAAGGAGTGATGCCATATAATCCCCCCGAAGGATATTTCGCTTACAGTAGGTACCATTGTATGTGTGGGGCCATTCCCCCGATCAATGCTTGGATACTCAGCTTCATCACCTACTTGAAGGTGGCTCCATTTCAGCTTCAGCCTAACTCCTACGCCATCCTGGTGAGCCTGTTTGTCATTTTTCAGAGGAGATACGGGCATCCTCCCTCCAACCGGGAGATCCGGTATTTGTACAATCTGAGAGGCTATAAGAAGGGGTCTCCATACATTAGCTTAGAATCAGCCGTATCTTTCAAGCCGGTCCTGGACTTATATTCGAAGTTCAACATGTTCAAAAAAGAATGGTTTTTCATCAAGGATGACTCTGTTTCCATCCGTCGCTTCACCTCTGGCTGTAAGTTGAAGCTTATTTATGATTTTCGTTCTGACTGCAATGCTTCTTCTCATGTGCTTTTATTTCTTGCTAGCGACAGGTGGCTTTGCGGTCGTGGAAAACGATCGCCTGGTTCAGATGGCTGTGGAAATAGAAGCCATTACGGGAAGGGATAGGTCGGCTTCTTACTTGATCAGGAATGCTACACTTCTGGGGCACAACCTGATTCTACCACATCAGTCCGTGGTCAAGCAGAGAGACACGGCGGAGGAGAGGGCTGCCAAAGCTACAGGAGGGGCCACGGCGAAGAGCAGCAAAAGGAGACCCTTCTCGATGCATCCAGTCGCCGGGGGGAAGAAACTCAAAAAGTCCGATGGACCCTCTCCCAGCACACATCCAGATGTTCAGGAGGAGGAAAAAGTGGAGGGGGGAAAAGGCCAGGATGAAGGAGGTGAGGTGGAGAGCGGAAGTGGTAGAGAAGGTGACACTGATTGTCACGGCGATAATGGTGGCGAAGGACAGGGCGGTGATGGCACCGGGGCTTTGCCTCCTGGGCAGGAAGGCGTGATTCAAGAGCGGACAGATGACGCTCTCCGCCAAGCCTTTGAAGAGTTGGAGGAAGGACCGGCCTTGGCGGAGAAGCCCAAGAAAGCTGATAAGGCCGGGACCGGCGCCGATTTATCTTCTGGGAGTGCTTCTACTGAGGCAACTTCTGCGATTCAAGGTGAATTTCTCTTTATTCTTTTTAATTCTTGAATGATGGCTCAATGCATGCTGGTGACACTTGGTTTTCATTCTAGGAGCGGGCAAAACAGCCAAGACCTCAGATCTTCGGCACAGGATTGAACAATACAGACTCCTCAAAGCTTCTGCCAAACCGAAGCCTCCTACTAACCGCCCTGGAGACGTAGTCGGCTATCGTCCTCTTCTTGGAGTTATTGAAGAAGATATACAAAGGAGGAAGAGGAGTCGATCTTCGTTTGAATCTCTTCCTGGTCCTCAGGCCCCACTCCAGCCTATTCACGATATTACGGAGGATGATACTGAGTTTATGCCTTCCCCACATCCGTCTGAGAATCCAACCTTCACCCCGATAGATCACCCTGGCTTGGTTCGTAATCCGTTTGTGGGTCATCCAGACCTGGACCCGGCCTCTCATGACATCTCCTTCGATGAGGCTACTGGTGAGCACCTTCTCCCTCGCAATCATATGGTACGGGTGCTTGACGAAGCTAAGTCCCTGGACCTTGATTTGCTTACCACCCGGGTTGTAACTCTAGGGTATGAAGCTAAGGCGAACATCGACCGGGTTGCCGAGGAGACTAAGAAATTGTTGGGGCATCATGCCCGACTAGTCAAGGCCGGGGAGGAAATTGGGAGTGCGAACATTCGGTTACGGTTAATGGTTTCCGACCAGGCTAAGCAACTTGCCGATCAAGCCATTCAAATTTCTCAGCACGAGGTCGCATCCAGGCAACTGAAGAAGACTATGGAAGAGGCCAGCAGGGCAGAGTTGCGAAAAATGGAGGCCGCCTGCAAGGAGCGGATTGACCTGGCCATTGCGACGGTGGATGAGGTTCGACAAGCGGACCTCGAGCGGGTACAGGAGTTATCGGAGAGACTCGAGGCCGCGGAGCTTGCTCAGTCCAGGTTGAAGGAGGAGATGGAGGCGATGAGGATATCCCTTCAGGCTGACCGCTCACGATATCGATCGGAGAGGGATGCTGTCGTTGTAAAGCTGCGTGCTTCTGAGGCCCGAATGAGGGAGCTTGAGGAAAACGAGGGGACGATGGATGAGATGCTCCAGGATATGTATTTCCGCACTTGGAAACAGGGTAACTTATCCTGGATGGATGATTACCCCCGAGTTATGGCCCAGGATTTATCTCAGGGCTCTGGAGGAGGCTAGGGCTGATGCGGATAAAGAGGGTGGCGCGGTCTTCAGAATGGATGTGGTCACTGCCCAGTTTACCAAGGAGGAGAAGGTGGCGGTGAAGGAGGGTATGCGGCTGCTTGCCGCTGAGGAGGCAGGTGTGCAAGTAGAGGATGATGATCAGGATGGTCAGGAAGCAGGCGCTGGTAAGCCTTCCCTCCTAGTCTTTCCGTTAACTTGGTTGCTTATCACTAATGAATTCTTTCTTTGACCGGACAGGTGGGCAGCAGGACATGGGTAAAGTTCCGATGCAGCCGGCTCCTTGACTTGACCTGGATATCTTTTTGTGGACTTGACATTGTTGTATATGTTAGTCCCAAAACAGTAATGTAACTTTTAGGTTGCAATTATGCTACTTGTAATAAACAACATTATTCTTGACGTGTAATTTTTTAACTTAAGCTGATTTTGTCGTTTTTGAATGTTTTTTGCTATTTTGACACGTTGTGTGAGAAATATAGCTGTGCGTGTGCTTGTAATTCAATTGTGTTTGATGTCAAGTTCTCGCTGAAAACATAATTTCATGCCTTGTAGTGCTAGTGTGATGTATGAATAAATTATAGCCATGTATTTGTACACAAAAGAAGAAAATACCGCCTTTCATGTTCTAATAGTAGACGGCAGTTTTTGAATATCTTGTATGGCCGAGTATGGAAAGCGGCCTAGTGTCCCGTTGTGAGTTCCCACTCCCATTAGCGAATATCTCCTATTCTGTGTCCTGTACTTTAGGGATCGTTATAAAGGATAGGAGAAAAGTCTTTTAAATAAAATTGAAATATGAGATAAAGTAAAACTTCCAATCACGGAAGGCCTTCGATGTGCTTAAGTTCGTGGCAAACGGGCTTTGTAGTCACTTTCCCTAGCTGTGGGTCTTGGAGACATTTTTCACCCATCTTACGCCTCCGCGGGGAGTTAATCTTTTTTTACCACAGCCGTACTTAAGACACACCGGAGCCGAGATCGCGCACAGTAACTACCCGGGCCATTATGGCCCGTAATCATGGGTATTATTCGATTTACTGTGGCCGGCTAGCGTGGGTGCCGATCGTCAATCGTGAACTACCCCTGGCTGGCCACACCTTATGTTGGGGCTTAAAGTAGGTTCACGGCTGCCGGCGAGCCGAACGCCGTAATGAGCTGCCTTAGCTATAGTCGGCCTTCTCGGTGGCTTATAATCGGCTCATTACAGTTGGCTTTGAGGGCCGTCGCGAGCAATGAGTTAACCCACAGCAGAGGGATGCCGGAGCAAAAGTGTCTCATTGGCGAGGGTATAGATTCATATAGTACATGTTAGGTCTTGTCCAGGAGAAGTCGCGCTGTGGAGCGCCTTGAGTGAAAATGCTATTTGCACAGGGTTTTGTTCAACAGAAAAGGATAAAGTTAACAAGCAGCCAAGATATAAAGGAACAAGCTAAAAAAGAGACAAGGTTTTTAAAGTGGTTCGGCACGAAAATGCCTACGTCCACTGATTCTCTTTGTTAATTCACTTCATATGGGCAGTACAAGTTAAGAAAAGTATCGACGGAGGTGTTGGATGTTCCATGCCCTCTGGAACACCTCTCCGTCTACTGTTGACAAAATATAAGCTTCATTGTGGAGATCTTTATGAATTACATATGGTCCATCCCAGATTGGATCTAGTGCTCCGGGGCAAGGAATGATTCGCTTGAGGACAAGATCTCCTTCTTGTAAGATACGATGCTTGACCTTGGAGTTGTATTGTACTGCCACTTTTTGCTTGTAGGCTGCTGCTTTGAGGGCTGCATCATTTCTTCTCTCCTCAATTAGATCCAAAGACATGTGAAGGAGTTCTTCGTTCTCTTCTGGGTTATAGTGGATCCTACGGTGGGAAGGCACGATGGTTTCAACTGGGAGCATAGCCTCCGATCCGTATGCCAAAGAGAAAAGAGTATGCCCCGTTGATAGTCTGAAAGATGTGCGATAGGCCCACAATGCCGTAGGGAGTTCATCCACCCAAGCGCCCTTTGACTTTTCGAGTTTCTTTTTTATTAGAGTTTTCAGAATTTTGTTGACGGCTTCGACTTGTCCGTTTGCCTGGGGATAAGCTACGGATGAGAAGCCTTTGTGAATTCCGTGCTCTTGGCACCAGTTGGCGAACTCCTCGCTGTCAAACTGAAGTCCATTGTCCGATATAATTTTGAATGGGACTCCGTACCTGCATAGAACATTTTTGATCAAGAAGTTAATAACTTTCGCTGAAGATACTTTATTCAGGGGTTCTGCTTCCACCCATTTGGTGAAATAGTCGACTGCCACTATAGCATATTTGGCCCCGCCTCGGCCCATTGGCAGTTCGCCGATCAAGTCAATTCCCCATACTGCAAAGGGCCAAGGGCTGGTCATTTGAGTAATCTCAGTTGTTGGTAGCCGCGGAATCTTAGCAAACTTCTGACATCTGTCACATTTTCTGACAAAATCTAAGGCGTTCTTGCTTAAGGTGTGCCAGAAATATCCATATTGGAGTATCTTTTTTTCCAAAGTCTGCCCTCCAGTGTGATCTCCGCAGCTTCCTTGATGGATGTTGGATAAGATTTCCTTGGCTTCCCTTCCAGCGACACACCTTAATAAGGGGTTAGAGAAGCCGCGCCGATAGAGGATGCCTTCTTGTATTGTGTAGCGGGAAGCTTTCCTCAAGATTTTCTTGACTTCGTTACGTTCGTTGGGTAGTGTGCCACTTTGTAAGTAGTCTCGGATGGGGGTCATCCAAGTTGCTCCTTCGGTTGCAGCTATCAGATTCACTTGCTCAAAACTTGGGGTCAGTTGCTTTGAGATGGCTACTGCTCCGGAAATAGCATCGTCTCTCATGCTAGCTTGCTTTGCCAATTCGTCGGCCTCTTGGTTCTCTTCCCGGGGGATGTGTTTGATTGAATAGTGATCCAATCGATTGAGAAGCAACTTGGTCTTCTTTAAATATGCCACGAGTCGTTCTTCTCGAGCCTGGAATTCTCCTAGTATTTGATTTACAATAAGTTGAGAATCGCTATGAAGATACAAAGAATTGGCTCCGATTTCTAAGGCAAGTTCTAATCCAGCTATAACTGCTTCATACTCTGCATCGTTGTTGGTGGCAGCGAATTCCAACCTTGTAGCATAGTGTAGCTTATTTCCCCTGGGAGTGATTATTACCACACCTGCCCCCGAGCCTTGTTCATTTGACGCACCATCCACAAAGAGATTCCACTTGATGTCTTCTGCTACTTCTGATTGCTCCTTACCTTCGTTGGTAGTGAATTCGGCAATGAAATCGGCCATGGCTTGTCCCTTGATGGCAGTGCGAGGATGATAGGTGATATCATATTGACTTAGTTCAATGCACCATTTAAGTAGTCGTCCAGAAGTGTCGGGACGATGGAGTACCTGCCTCAGTGGTTGATCGGTCAGAACTCTGATGGAATGGGACTGGAAGTAGTGACGCAATTTTTGTGATGTGATTAGCAAACAGTACGCTAGTTTCTCAAGTTTAGGATATCTGGCTTCCACCCCTGTAAACCTCTTGCTTACAAAGTATACTGGCCGCTGCGTGCGTTCGTCTTCTCTAACCAATGCGACGCTTAGAGCATGAGATGACACAGCAAGGTATAGGTATAGCTCTTCGCCTTTGTTCGGAGTTGAGAGTACTGGTGGTCTCTGGAGGTGTTCGATTAAGTTAAGGAAAGCTGTTAAGCATTCGTCAGTCCATTCGAATTTTCCTTTCTCTTTCTTTAGAGCTTCGAAGAAGGGGATGCATTTGTCGGTCGCTTTAGAGATGAATCTGCTCAAGGCGGCCACCTTCCCATTTAGGCTTTGCATTTCCTTTCGGGTAGAAGGTATCCTGATATCTTTCAGAGCTTGGACTTGTTCAGGGTTTGCTTCAATTCCTCTGGCATGGACGATGAATCCTAGAAACTTTTCTGATGATACTCCGAAGGAGCACTTTAGAGGATTCGGCTTCATTCCATATTGATGAAGTACTTGAAACATTTCATCCTGGTGGCTTACGTGATCGTCGGCTCCCCTTGACTTTACCAGCATGTCATCCACATAAACTTCCATAGTTTGTCTTATTAGCCCTACAAACATCTTGTTGACGAGGGGTCGATAGGCGGCCCCTGCGTTTTTAAGTCCGAAAGGCATTACCTTGTAGCAGTACAATCCCCGATCAGTGATGAAACTGGTGTGGTCTTGATCGGGAGCATGCATAGGAATTTGGTTATATCCTGAGTATGCGTCCATAAAAGATAAGAGTTCGTGCCCGGCTGTGTTGTCCACAAGCTGATCGATTCGGGGAAGTGGGAAGCAATCCTTCGGGCAGGCGTCATTTAAGTTGGAGAAGTCAATGCATGTTCGCCACTTCCCATTAGCCTTCTTAACCAGCACCGGGTTGGCGATCCACTCTGGGTTGATGGCTTCTCGTATGAAGTCATTGGCAAGTAGGTTCTTTACTTCTTCATCGAGGGCTGCTGATCGTTCTGCCCCCATACTTCTCTTTTTCTTTTTTACTGGCGCCTTGGTAGGGTCAATGTTTAGTACGTGGCATGCTATGTCAGGGAAGATTCCGGTCATGTCAGCATGTGACCATGAAAATACATCCAAGTTGTGGCGGAGAAAATCAATGAGTTGTTCCTTCAATTCTGCTTTTAGTTGGGACCCGACTTTCAATAGTCTACTCGAGTCATGTCGGTCTACAGATACAAATTCCATAGCCTCTGCAGGCTCGGCGGCGCCCTCCTCCTCTTTGTCCCTGGGGTCTAATTCATTGAAAGGGTCGCTGGTATATCGAAGAGGAGGGGCTTTCTTTAGTTGCTATGCTTCCAAACTTTTTGTGCAGAGGGCAATCTCTACACTCTTCCCTTTATCCTTCCTATGGTTGTTGCGAAGTTCAGTTACATAGAAGTCTCGAACAATGTCCTGGTCTCCTTCTACTTCCCCTATTCCATTGTCCGTTGGAAATTTCATCTTCAGGCACCATGGGGCCAGGACAATTTGGAAGTCAGACAAGGCTGGCCTTCCTAAGAAGGCGTTGTAGGCCGAGTGGTTTTCTATCAGCACAAATGTCTGTTTCCGCACAATGGAGCGGGGATGACTTCCTATTTCAACGAAGAGGTCTAGTTGTCCGAGGGGCATCTTCGCATCTCCAGTGAAACCGTGTAGTGGTTTATTGCAGGGACAAACATCCTTTATTGACAGTTTCATTTTGTCGAATGCATGCTTGAATAGAATATTTACTGAGCTTCCAGTGTCTACCAGAATTCGAAAAAATTCGGCTGGACCGAGCCGGGCAGAGATAACCATGGAATCCATGTGAGGGTACTGCCTTCCCTCTAGGTCACGCCTACTGAATGTGATGTCATCACTCTCTTTCCGCTTCGGTTGGCGTTCTTCTATAACAGAATTAACGCAGTCTTCATTGTTTCTAAGTGACTTTCCATATCTTTCCATCTCTGCCCAGCTTCTGTCGGCGATGTGTGGTCCTCCCGAGATGGTATGGACCACTATCTTCTCTTGACTGGAGCCGCTAGTGTTGCGATTTCCTCCGCCCATCTCTAGGGAGGGTAGCCTTGGGTTCTCATTGGCAAGAGCTGGAGTCCTGTTCTGACCTTTTACATAGCGTTCCAGTCTCTTCCTTCTGATGTGTTCTTCAATCAAGTCCCGGAGATGATGGCATTTATTGGTATCATGCCCATGAGATTCGTGGAAGCGGCAGAACTTTCCAAATTTAAGTGCGTTATCTGATTCCTTCTTGTATGGTGGGCGTTTGTATCTAACTTCGTCTTGGATGGCAAGGAAGATGTTTTCGACGGTTTCATTCAAAGGAGTGTATGTGTCGAATCTCGGTCCTGGCCGATATAGGCGCTTTTCTCCCTTCTTGCCCCCAACATTGTCTCTAGAATCGTTTCTTCGAACGTCCTTTGCTACAGCGGGCGTGTTGCTGTGAGCTGCCTTATTTTGTTGCCCTGACTGCCCCTTAGTGGCAGCGTCTTCAAGCCTCGTATATTTCCCGGCTTCATGGAAGAAATCGGGTAAAGTAGCTGGTTTTTCTTTTGTCAATCTTCTAGCAAATTTAGTATCCGGATGCACGCCACTACAGAGGGCCATTAAGATAAGCTTCTCATCGGCATCTTGGACTGCGGCCGCTGCGGCATTGAATCGGGTTAGATATTGCTGCAACTTCTCTCCGGGTTTCTGTTTGATACTGGATAAGGAGTAAGCATCCTTGGGCTGCTCCACATGAATGTGGAACTGGCTGATGAACTTTTCTTTCAACATCTCCCATGAGCTGATGGATCCTTGGGGTAGATGGCAGAACCAGGAGGTAGCTAGATCTGCTAAGAATAGCGGAAAGCATTTGCACAACACTCCTTCTGTTGCTCCACTCATGAGCATATGCTGTGTGTATCTCTGTAAGTGTACAACGGGGTCAGAGGTTCCTTTGTAAGGTTCCATTGTTGGCATTTTCCATTCTCGGGGGTTAATGGCAATTTCGATATTGCGGGCGAAGGGGCTGGTTACCCTAGCGCCTATCCCTCGATCTCTTTGATCCCGCTGGACGCACTCTCTGAACAAGCGTGCCATCCTTTCATCAAAATTAGGAGCAGATAGAAATGAGTTCGGTTCTGCTCTGTGGGATTGATTCCGTCCAGATGACCTGTAGGGATGGTATCGTCTATCATTCTTGACATTTTCCAGTGGCTGTCTTTAGTCTTCTGGAAGCATGCTAGGGTCGGCTACAGTTGGCCTCTGCCTTGATCTTCCCCTGCTGGGTTCTGATCTAAGCACTTCCTCGGGTCCAACTTCGGGCCGGACTCTAGCTCGGCCCCGTTCACTGGTGTTTCCGTGGTTAGGCAGTATGACAGGCTCGGCTACAGTTGACCTCCGCCCGGCACCTCCCCCGTTGGGTTCGGTTCCAAGCGTTTCCTCAGGTCTAACTTCGGGCTGAGCTCGGTCTCGACTCCTACCATGGCTGCTTCTGTCGTTAGTTCCTTCAAAGAAGGAAGATCTTTGTTCTCTCTGAGATCCTCCATACTGGGACTCACCCCATAATTCGGTGTTGCGGTTGGACTCTTCAGCATCCCTTAAGCGTAACATGAGTTGGTCCACCAAGGCTTCCTGCTGGGATGTGAAGCGGTTAGTTACTTCAGCCACAACCCTGTCTAGATCTGCCCTAGTAATTGCTGCCGGCTATTCTGTGGCAGGGGTTGTCGGATCTGCCTGACCTTCATTTGGTACTGCTGCTGGAATGGGATGATTTACTTGATCTGTGACCACTGGATCTGGAAGACTGCTGGTTGCGATGTTTTTTCCTTTGTTAACATCTTTCTTCTGCTTGGGAGGCATGTCTTCCAAGCAATGTGTGACGCTGATAGGAAGAAAGTTAAGGGAGAAGCTGAAGTCAGGGGTTCAGCCCCCTCTCAATGAAAGCACCAAAAATGTTTGCACAAAAAATGGGCAAACACCTCCAAGTCGTATGATTTAGTTGATTTTATGTTGTTTTTAGTGATCTGGGTGATTAATGCAAATATATGAAAAGCAGGGACTAAATTGTAAAAGACACGCAGATTTATAGTGGTTCGGCCAGAACGTGCCTATGTCCACTTTATATGTTATTCTCCTTTACTGTTCAGATTATAAGTACAAAGCTTTGATACAAGTATATGAAAGTTGTCTGAAAGTTCTATCCATGCTTGAGCTCTCAAACTTGTTTCCCATTGTTGTACCCCTGCCCCTCTATTTATAGAGTGAGGCTGGGGGTAGGGGTCTTGGATGTATATAGCTGTTGGCGGGCCTGGGCCGATGTAATCTGGCCTGGCAGTGTTGGTTCGGCAACACCTTGGTCCGGTGATGAGAGGGGCGTGGATTGGTTCGGTGGTGAGACTTTGGGTTTGGTTCGGTGGGCAGTGGAGTGGCTGGTTCGGTAGTGTGGAGCAAAGGTTGGTTCGGTGGTAGGTGGAGTGGCCTCTGATTCGGTGGTGAGACTTTGGGTTTGGTTCGGTGGCCAGTGGAGTGGCTGGTTCGGTAGTGTGGAGCAAAGGTTGGTTCGGTGGTAGGTGGAGTGGCCTCTGATTCGGTGGTACCTGGGAGGTAGCTGGTCCGATAGTGAGTGGAGCTGAGGTCTGGTCCGGTAGCACCTGGGAGGTAGCTGGTCCGGTAGTGAGTGGAGCTGGGTCTGGTCCGGTAGCACCTGGGAGGTAGCTGGTCCGGTAGTGAGTGGAGCCGGGTTGGTTCGGTAGTGTTTACCTTGGCTCGGTTAGGCTTTGGAAATGAATTGGTTCGGTCTTCCATGGTAGTGAATCCGGTTCGGTAGTGGTGGAAACACACCCAACAGATGCAACCAAAACGGAATCCGAATCTTTAAGAACAATAGAAATCTGATTAATAGATTGCGGATGACGGAGATAAATAGTCCGCTCAGGACAAAGGATATGAGCTTCATAACGAGTAAGCCAGTCCATACCCAAAATCATTCCAAAGCATAAGTGACGCATGACATGCAAATCGGCTAGGAAAGAAAAATCACACAAAACAATCTCCACGTCTTTACAAAGTAAACTAAGAGTTGCGGATCCACTAACCGGATTCGCAATTCTTAAAGAAGTCATTAAAGAAACAACACTTAAAGAAAAAGTATCGACAAGTTCGTTTGATATTAAAGAATGGGATGCTCCCGTATCAAAGAGAACTCTAATAGGTTGATCATGAAATATAATAATGCCATCAAGGACAGAATGAGACATACCTTGACCGCGAGATGTGTTGCCAGGGGCTTGAGCAACATTTAACTTTCCCTCCTTCTCTTGAAGCTTAGGGCATTGGTGCATAAAGTGATCTGGACTTTTACAATAGCGGCAGGAGCGGGGCTGTGAACACTTGTTCGAAAAATGACCCTTAGCTCCACAGTTGAAGCATTTCTTATCACTAGGGGAAAATGCCTTTGCAGCAGGAGTTGCTTGCTTACCCTTTTTGTTGGGATAAGGACCTTCGAACTTATTAGGCCTTTTCTTGTTGTTGAAGTTTGGTTTGGCAGCCACTACTTCAACATCACTGTCCTTATCAGCTTCTTCAAGACGAAGAGCGATATCAATCAGTTGATCGAAAGAAACTTCTAATTTTAGAAGTAATGGCTTCTTGAGATTCTTGTTTAAGCCATAGACGGACCTCTGGTTCTTCTTCAATGGGGTGTTGATGTATTCAACCCCGTATTTGGACAGTGACTTGAAGGATGCGACATAATCTGTCACTGAGGATGCACCTTGAACAAGGTCTATGAAACGACGAGCCAATGTTACTTTCTCTGCTTCTGGTACGAATTTTAATTCGAAGCGTTCCCGGAATTGCTCCTAGGTGAGATCCGCTTCATTAATCTCTGAAATAAGAAGTTCGTACCAATCCAATGCTCTCTCTTGGAGCATACTGGAGGCCACCTGAACACGGTGGAGATCGACAAGATTCATGCGAGAAAAGATTCTATCGCATGTTCTTAACCAAGCCTGGACTTCAATAATAGTTTCGGAACCCTTGAATGGTTTCCCACCCAAGTTAGTATAATCGTTGCACAAACGTGCAAATCTCGACTTAGGATGAGTAGGTTCCTGATTAGGACCAGCTGCTTGAGCATTCTTTACTAAATCAAGAAGCTGCTGAGCAGTCATAAAAACTCCATCCTGGGGAGTGACAGTAGATGTTCCAGCTCTGGGACGACCTGGTCTAGACATTCTCCTCTTTAAGAAAGAGAGAAGAAGAAAAAGGTTATTCACCAAATGAATATCAAGCAATTCTTGATAGATGAAACAAGGAATCATAAAGAAAACAGGATGAATTGGTTCGAAGACTCGAACTAAATCCTGAAACACAACTCCTAAGGTGGACTTAGGACGATGATCCTTGTTAAGTTATTCTACATTGTTCCAAAGTTTGGCTCTGATACCAAGCTGTGACGCCCCACCTCTATACCCACGCTAACCAAGAACACTACAATGTAGTGCTGTCAATTAGCACGGAGAATAAGGCTGTGGAGGAGCGACCATCCATGTAACTTCTTTGTGCGAGCACCGATATGTCAGATAGAATAGAATGCATATCTTTTAAGGAGGAAATCCGACATACTGATACAAACTCAAAGCTATCACACGGTGGCTATATATAATCTTCGGAAACAAACATAGAAATAATCATAACATAAATCAGTCACAGACATCCATATCACAAAGGCGGAAGAAGATATGAATAAATATATAACACATGAAAGTGTACATTAGAGTAGTGGTCGGAAAGATCCACGATAATACAAAAGAATAGCATCACGTGCTATACAAAAGAATAAGTACAAAACATAGAGTCTATATGTCAAATGTGTACATCCAAAAACTACTAATCTATGTAGTTAGCCAAAAGTCAGAATAATCCTGAAGAGAAGTCAAGCAGAAGCACCTGTAACATCTCGGTCTGACCCGAGTATTATGTATAAGAAAATAATAAATGGATCAGTCTAGCTATAAATATCAGATGATAAGGTATAGGATAAGTAATATGGCATGAACATGTAACAACCATAACGGCATACTACTATAAGTATGTAAATGATAATCAACAAAAGATTAATCAATATCACAAGAATCTTCTCAAAGATAAAATAGGGTATCATACCCTAAACTTGTATTCATAACAAGTCAATAACACATAAATTCACCAATGCACAAAAACTGATGTCATATCAATGAAAATCATGAAAATTGGTGAAGCACAAATTCCAGAAATCATCGCAAGAAATCCAGAAAACACATAAAAAGGGGGAGGCCTAACACATGAACGGGAGCATGAAAACTCACCAACGCGTATAACACATGAACGAGAAGCTATCTCATGGAAGCTATCCATTAAATTTCCACACAGAAATGGCCCGAAGACCATGGGGTGCTACCCCATATATGTGATGGCGAAACATCACAAAAGCGGGGTCTAGTCTCCCTTACAGACAAAGAGACATCGCTCAATCGCTAGTCTAAATCACAAAAATGATCGTCAATGATCATTAAGAAGTGTCAATTACACTAAGCTAGTAAATATATGAGTTTAGCTTCATGTCCCATAACCACTAGCTTAACTTAAATATTTACGAACAAACTATAAATCTTCACTAGGAAATTGTCACAAAATGTTCAGTCGAAAAAGTCCAAGAATTAACCGACGAAGTAAACGCAAGTGTTTCATACCACCTGTTTTGCTAAGCCGTTTAATTAGATTTCTCATCCGAGTGAAGTAAAGGCTTGTATATACTAATAGATTGGAAAATGGTTTAGGAAAAAGAGCTTTGTAATAAAATAGAGTTGAAATCGTTTTGATGAAAGAGTTTTGATATTTACTACTAGTATTGAAACCTTTATATTTTTGAAGTGACAAATAAAACGATTGTAGAAACAATCAATCATCAAAATTCACATACAAAGACGTGAATCAAATCCAAAGAAATCGATACTAAATCCATCAAAAATGGATATTCACATAAAATCCATAGAAAGAAGTCATCAAAGTCGGTAAAAGTGATAACGTCTAATCGGATCGACAAAACTCGATTAACATTGGAAGTTTTACTCAGAATTAGGCAGATAGGCAAAACTGGGAATTTCCAGACGTCTGAGGGGTTGGTCCAGACGTCTGGATTTAGTCTCTGGAAATATTCCAGAAAACTATTCAGACGTCTGAAACCTAAAATCAAACGTCTGAAAGCATTCAGACGTCTAGGGAAAAGTCCAAACATCTGGATTTGGTTTCTGGAAATATTCCAGAAAATCAACCAGACGTCTGAAAACACGAATCAGACGTCTGACATCTTTTCAGACGTCTGGAATAATAGTTCAGACGTCTGAAATTTGTCACTGCCCTTTTTATTTTTCTACCGTATGTTATTTTTCACCAGGAAGCAAAACCAGACGTCTGGCATTAACCTCCAGACGTCTGAACACCTAATCTGGGCAGAAATTTACCTAGGCCAAGATGGCCAAAACGTTCTCGGAAGCGATCGAGCAAGCAATGACAACTAAGGATTTACGTCTAGCGACAACCCGGTCTTAAAGGCGCTTCGATACACCCCAAGCAACATATCCAAACATCCATTGAAGGATATTCACAAGAATTGGACTTCAAAAACCAAGAAATTAGAATATCCACCAATTCAATCACAAACAAAAGGAAATGTACATAAATAAGTGTTAGGAATTCATACCCAATCACAAAGATAGATATAGACAAAGTTGTGAGATAAAAGTCTCACCTTTAAACCCAAAACAAATGAAGAAGAAGCTATAGAGCAATGGCAAGAGCAATCACACTTCAATTCCAACTCAACAACCTTGAATCTAGGCTAAAAAGAGAAACATTTCCTAAATTAGGTTTAGGAATTTCTGAAATTGATAAGAGAATGAGTTGGAGAAGAAGAAGAAGAGGAGGCTTACCAAAGCTTCTTCTATTAGTTTGGAGCAAGAACTTGATTTGCAAAATAAAACTAGGGTTTGGAGTTTTAATTTCCCATTCCTCTCTCCATTGTTGTGAAAGCTTGAGTATTAGGAAAAAGAAATAAGACAATGAAGAGAGGAGGGGTGAAGCTTGGGTCTAATGAGCTGAAACAAGACCAAAGCCCTAAGTGGAAAAGTAGCAAAATTCTACTATCTCCAAACATATCAAAGTTTATACTTAAAAAGATCGCAAACGTCATTTTGAACTCAATGGAGGTGGTCTCAAGTCCTAATTTGACCATATGCAAAAAGTAGCTTTTCGGACTAGGATCCGATTAACGATTTAAATATTTAAATATAAAATCGATAAATATGCGGGTTTTTACAATTTATATAGAAACTTTATAAGTATTTTTCTAAGGTAATTATTAAAAAAAATTCGGAGAGTAATGGTATACTTTTATGGCGGAAATCGGGAGGCAGAGATTGCCAGTAGTTATGTTTGTATTTCTATGGGATAGAGACGTAATCATTGAGCTATGAATCCATGGTTAATACCGCATGGTGCTTTCCATATTTATTTAAAAAAAATTCAAATATTTTTGAAAGGAATGAATTATGAATATACTTATTCCGGTGAGATAAGTATATACCTTTTTGATAAAGAAATTTAATTTATTGAAATTTAAATTAAACAGGGCTTAGTGATTTCAATGGGAAATGAAATCTTTGGTTGAATGATTGTTTATTTGAAATTTAAATAACCGACTATCAAATCTGGACCAAAAACATAACTTTGGAAATATCTAGGAGAAACACGGGGATTATGTGGTACAGTTACCGTTCGGGTGCTATACTGTACGTTTAAACTCGTTTCGTTCTTCTAGGATGATTATAAGGAAATCTATCCACTAACGGTTAGGAGATGATCTCTGATCTTATTTTCGTCTGTTTATTTCCTAAAGAACCGGGTTTGAGTTTACCGGAAATATCAAACGTTGTTTCGCAGAGACCGGGATCGGGTAAGTTATCCGAAAACCACTTTGATCCAATGAATACGTTTTCGAAGTGAAGACAAGAGTATGGAATTGAAGATGGAGCATTAAAGTGCAAGGGCTAATTGCTACTAACCCTGAGGATGATTCCAAAATGGATGTAGTAGGAATAGTGCCTTCGGTTTCGTTCAGACCCAGAATGGACTTGTATGGATGAATGCTATCAGTACATTGTCATTGGAGGACAATGAGCATTCAAAGTGAAATTTTTATAAAAAAGGTAATCGTAGCCTCAAGCCTCATCAACTAGAATGACTGAACATCAGGGGAGATGCAGCAAGTCTAAGTGGTCGCACCCAATTAGGGTATGTTTATCACTTTTCTAGATACCCTCGGATATTATAAATACGGTGCATTAGAAGAAGCTCGATAAGGGTGGGAACACCCGAGGTGATAGTATATTCGGTTCTATCCAGGTTAGGGGTAGACCGGTCCTGTGTTGTAGGGGATCCCGGTGAGGTCCTCGGTACATTTTTCTAGAAGTGTACTGTGATAGGTGGTACCCCAGTGCCTAGTCTTTGTATGGAAATCCATTCTCCAATACGAATCTTTACGGTTTTGGTTGTAGATCCCAGTATGCTGTAATTTAATTAAGGTAATAATTTCGGCTATTTGAATAAGTATTTGTACTTAGACCCTATTATAATATCACTGGATTTTCTATAAAAAGGTTTTGGTTATCGTAAGGGAAAAACCCGTTGTGTTTATGTGTGACATGGTCTTACGAGATACCTTTGATTTTAAAAGAATTGTGAGAATTATAATGAATAAAATTCCTTGTGATTTAAATTCTCATGCTGGTTTTACCAGACTAACCCAGGCGTGGTTTTTTCTAAATGCTCGGGTCAGACCGAGCATATTTCCAGGTTTAGCTGAAAGGATTGGAGCTTAAGAAAAGGAGCTGGAGGCCCGGAGACGTATTCACGTAGATGGTTATTTTTCTGTTGCATTAAAGTTGTGTTTATCAGCAATTATGAGGAAAGGGTGTTATAACTATCCGTGCTGAATAGGTTAGTATACTCTGATTTATGTCTGTATATGTATAAGTTATAGTTTTGTTTTATGTAAAGATTTGTTCTATATTATAGATTATTCGTTTCCGCTGTGAGATTCTGTGTTGTTGGTTTTCTTTCTATCTTCTTTCTACCTTCTTTTTCTTAACTATCCGCCTTTCTGTGCAATTTGGGCTGGACAAGTGTGCAAAAATTGTCAGTTCAAATTGTACGGAAAAGTGGGTCGTGACATTTACTTTCTAATATAAGTTATCATCTTTTATCTTATTGAATTTAGTTATTTAATATTTTATCTAAGTTCAGATCTAATAAATTACATTAATATATCATTAAATTTTTATTTCTAACCATTTTTGTTCAATAATTATATTAAATTTAATAATTTAAAATAGTTAAAAATACGGGTTGTTACAATCTCCCCCACTCAAAACTTTTCATCCTCGAAAAGGGATTAAGTAAGTAATCTAACATTTGATATATTTTACTCAAAATAATCAACTTACAAAACATAAAATCTATTTTGCAAAACCTTTACTACGCTTCTACCATGTCACTCTGATATTGGCTTATTTGTAAAACAAGTTATAAAATTTTAAAGTCTCAAAAATTTTCTAACACCCGAATTTACGGAAAATTTCGGCAGCGTCTCCTTTGCGCGGCTCGATCGTAAAAATTTACAATACAAATATATATCATAAATATACATCTCATCTCTATGATGAGGCATCCCATAGGGAATAATATAAAAGCACGGTATGTAATCCGAGATATGTACCTTATTATTATTAATATGAGCGAGTTCGCTCATATTTAGCAAGCAAAAGCATGTCGAATCGCATATACATCCAAACGGTCATCATATGTACCTATCCCATTAAAGTTTGAATGTTAGTCACTTATACTAAGATATAGAAAACATGCATGAGTTTAATAGAACTATATAACATGTATTCTTAATCCGAATCATAAACATAAGCACTAATACACAACATAACAATCATGTGTAACCAAAAACAGTTATAACAATGATTTGCAACAAAAGAAACCATTCAACAATTAATATTCATCTAATTAATTCAAACTATATCAATTTACATTATCCAATGTTAACAGTTTATTTACACACTTCATTTCTTATTAACATCTAATTGGTCTACTTCTAATTTATTCACATCATTTCATTCACAATCAATTTATTTAATTTCAAATATTTCACTTATATTTAACATATCAATTATGGACCATATATAAAGAATCATTTTATTGATTCATTTCATTTCAATAAGTGAAAATTATTAATTTACATAGAATGTAAGAACTAAAAACCGGGTTTCTTTCCAAATAATTTAGAAATAATATATATACTCATATCTTTTATATATATATATATATCAAATCATTTTAGAAATTTTAAATCAAAATCTGTTTATCGAACCAAATGCATAGCAAAGCTACTAAGTGGCGTCACCCGCTTTGAGACTCGAAAATAAATGTCGATGATGCTGCCGTCAAATTTTCCAACGACGGAAGAGGGGAGTACATGACTTATTTCCTTTTTAAATCCCTTTTGAAAGCAACTTCTATTCTTCAATATTTTTAAATAATACTAATTTTATTTTTCAAAATCCTAGAAAACAATTTCAAAAACACCGAGATACAAGTTCTCGAATTCTCAGTTTAAATTCAATTTTTTTTAACTTAAACTAAAATTAGATTTTATTTCATAACTTAACTTAATATCATATAAAACAATGTTTAAATTAAATTATTTCTTACCGCTTTTACTTAAGTGGATAAACATTTCTTAATTCAAGTCCAAACTAATATAATACTCTTCTTTCCAAAAGAGTATATATACCAATTCAGATTTATTTTACATATCCAAATTATTAAACACTTCCAAACCCTATTTATCTACTATTTTAATATTTCAAAAATAATAAAATTTACGAACTACCAAACGTGACAGTTTTGGAAATTTGATTTGGACATAACTTGAGTTTTATTAAACGAAATCTTAATTTTCCACTTTCATATGAAAACTATGATTATAATGGTCCGGAAAATTCTTGTTTCAATGAATTCCAACTTATATTGAATCCTGCACGTCTGTTTAAAGTTTCAGGTCACGAAATCGCGAATTGCCAAAACGGGACGCGTTTATTTTAATTTATATTCCAAACTATTATAAACAAGTTCAAACACCTTTAAAACTTTACCAAACAAGTTCAAATACCTTTAAAATTCACATAGTCACATTATAACCTTGCTTAGCTGGAAATCTCAAAATTTAAACACCTGATTGTCACTTCAAATTATTTTGAAATAATATCATACGTATTTTTATATATCTCATTATTCCTTTTGAAATCTAAACAACTTTGTTTTAACCAGAATAAAATTTCTTTTGGTAGCGATTCTCACTTAAAAACTCGAAAATGAATACTGACAATGCCGCGGTCACCCTTAGAATTATTTCCCAGCGACTAAAGCGATTTCAATGCTCTTATTTCCTTCAAAATTCTTTTTTAAAATATATTTCTAGTCAAAATCACTTCCAAAATAATATTATTATTATTTTTGAAAACTTTGAAACAATTTTTGAAAATCAACGGGAATTTAAATTCTAAAATTCTTAGCTTTTAAATCCTTTCTATTTATAAGCTATATTATAAATATACTTATACAATTTCATTACCTTATTATGAAAACATTCGATTAGTTTGCACCTTTGTTATTGCAAATAATTCTTGTTATAATTAGATTTCAATTCAATCTAATTATCGAATGTTTCATGAAATAGAGTTCACAAACTATTCGTTTTAGTTTAATTCAAACAATAATCGATGATAACTAAATATTATCATCTCCTAACAAACAACATCCATAAATAATTTCATAATTAACACAAAACTTAATTTTTATAACCTATATGGTTATTTATGGAAGAATATTTCTTTCTATATATAAAATATAATTTAGGTAAAATTATTTCGTTTCCCTATTTTAAAAAAATATTATGTCGACTTGCCTCGTTTAAGTGTTTAGAAACCCCTATCGATAACATGCGCCTCATGTATCGACCAGAATTCATAAACAACTCAACAGATAAGTAAACACAATATAAAACATTTTATAACACTAACAAGTACGTGCTCTCATATATACACACACAAACAAACTCATTCTAGGGTATTACAAATCCTATCTCTAATGAATCCAACCCCACCAAAGCTAAGGTTATCGCTAAACCAAAGCTCTGATACCAACTGTAACGACCCGCATTTCGTGAGGTTTAAGTCGACAATAAACCACACATGTTCAACTCAAAACAATCCGAAACATAGATAATCAATCGGTTTTTATTAAGAAAAATAAGAAAAGAAGAAAACAACACAGAATCTCGTAGTAGAATGACAAAATATAATGTTAATCGGCGGATTTTCTATCGAATTAAAAAACCGCCGAAAATTTTTGTGATAAAAATATCGCAAGCACACGGCGTATAATTCTAGTACGTGGTGAGTATGGGTCAATCCATAGGGAATTGAAATGATTTAAAAATTCTACTCAATCAAATTAAACCAAACTTGAGATTGTTTTAAGCTAAGAAAAATGTAAAACTAGATAGAACAAAAGTGATTGAAAATATGATATTAGAAAACAATTTAGAGGCAAATCCACTCTCATATTTTTACATAAATCAACAAAATCAATCTATGATCTCTCATTTTAATCTTAAGTGGAATTAGTGATGTATTTATCATAAGTATGGTCTATTTATGTTATTAATTAATATAACTTAAACCATCAAACTATAATACAACAAGTAAAACCACTTATCCATTGTAATGAAAATGAACATGAAATCAAAGCAAAAACTATTTTAAGTATGTTCTATTTACTATTTTGTTTACCAACATAAATCATCAAATTTTGTTTCTCCTTTAATTCCATGACCAAAATCAACTAGTTAGATGGTGATGTAAATTGAGTTTATGTTGGATTAAGCATAGCCCATTTGAGATTACAAAATAGGCTATCAAATTCCTTAATAAACTTAAATCATCATCCAACCTTTCGTGAAGAATAAAAAGAGATCATAAATAATATAATATGTTGAATTTACCTAATTTTAGAGAGCTTCATCACCCCTAAATTGGAGGGGTTTATCTACTCGTTTGTGTTATCATATCAATGCATGTAAATTTCAACATTTAAAGACAAGCAAAGTAAGAGCTAATAAAAAGAGAATTAATCTACTTGCATAAAATAAATCTAAGCTACTAACATGAAAGGAAAAAGAGCATATAAATGAAAATAAGCATGAAAATAAAATAAAAGCAAAGAAGAACAAGAAGAAGAAAAGGAGGCTTAGGAAGCCATTTTTATTTCTCTTTTAATTTGTGCTACAACTTGCATAATATGATAAGTGGATAAAAGATCTATTACATAAACATAAGAGGGTTATTTATACATGTCTAAAATCCTAATCCATATTTTAGGGGACAACCCAAAATACCCCTTAGGAAGTGTAACCTCCAAGTAATCATTAGCATGCGCTTAATCCTTCATTAAATGTGCATGTGACTTTAATTCCCACTAACTTGTGCATTAGCTCCTAATTGTAGATTAAGGTAAGTGGGTAGATATGGTCCTCAATGATTTCATGAATCCATTTAATTCCATCTTTATTTGCCTTCTTCTCTTGTGCGTGCATATCTCCATGGAGACTTCTTCTATTTTCCATCCAAATTTCTACAAAACAGCATTAAAATGTGCAAGTAAATTTTTCTCAAATTAAATACATGCACAAAAATTACCATTTTACCCCTAAATGAAGATGACTGAATGATGATTTGATGACATTTGGATTTTGGTAAAAACATGTAAAAATACCCAAATAAAACATTTATTTAAATAAAAGTAGATTAAATATGGAAGTAAAAATATGCACATTTACGTGCCATCATATAATAATCAAATAAACAGTTCATGCAGCTGTCTATACTATACATTTGATTAAAATTTTACAACATCTATTAGACTTATATATACAACAGAGACAAAATAAAATAATGCAGCAGAATAACATGATGCAGGTAATAATACTAGCAATATAATATACCAAATCTTCGTCTTCGTCCTCCAAAATAATATGATCTTCAATGCATTGAAAACTCAGGGCTGACCTGAGCATAAAGTAAAACAATACACTCGAGTCAGAACACAAAATATCCTTATGTAAGTCAAATCAATATCACATGTAACAGGAGTATAATAGCGTCAGAGATGTTTATGGGGTTTTACATCTCCTATCCAGTGTATAACGTGCGTGCAATAACTCAAGAGATGTTATGGGATTTTCCATCTCTTAAGGATCCTTCAAATATCTATATATAGCATAATACGCTATATATATAACGTCTAATCAATAAAATAAATAATTTTCCTAGTGTTAAGGCTTTACATTAATCCACCTTAACAGGAGTCAGAACACAAAATATCCTTATGTAAGTCAAATCAATATCACATGTAACAGGAGTATAATAGCGTCAGAGATGTTAAGGCTGACCTGAGCATAAAGTAAAACAATACACTCGAGTCAGAACACAAAATATCCTTATGTAAGTCAAATCAATATCACATGTAACAGGAGTATAATAGCGTCAGAGATGTTTATGGGGTTTTACATCTCCTATCCAGTGTATAACGTGCGTGCAATAACTCAAGAGATGTTATGGGATTTTCCATCTCTTAAGGATCCTTCAAATATCTATATATAGCATAATACGCTATATATATAACGTCTAATCAATAAAATAAATATTTTTCCTAGTGTTAAGGCTTTACATTAATCCACCTTAACGCGTTTTTAAGCATTGTCGTACAACTTGCATGTAACACAACCAGTAGAACGTAGGTAGATAGGGATGCGCCATGTAACCACAACACTAAACCAAACTCGTAGTGGTCTCTTATAAGGATAAAAGTACGACAAGGCACGTGAGGCAATGCCCAAGGTAGTATACTACCAGTTCGAGTCACCAAGCTGGTGGTAACGCATCACCGCAACGACCGCCCACCGCGTCCACCCATCCTATATCGATTCAAAGGGAGGTTATCCCAAATCAAGGTGCACCAATCAAAACCAACAACAAAGGTAATAGTATGGACCGAGTCCATAAGAAAAAATCGAAGAACAGGTGTCCGCTAGGGGTAACTAGCCCACTTGGCTTGGTTCAGGCCGTCCTGTTTTAGTCATTTCAAATTGACACAAGTGTCGGGGCTATCAATCATCGTTCTCTTTCTTCAAATCTAGAAACGTACACCAAATCCAACCACTTCATTCTGGAGTCTCCACCATGTACACAGTTGTTAAAGTGGTTCCAACATTGACAGAGAGTATGTTAATAATCAGCCCCGGTCTCTTTAACAACCAAACGTCGTTTTACACACCAGTTTGTTCTTTTACATTTCGAAACTAATTCATACTTGATATCAAAATATCATATTCACTTCAAAATATCATTCAAATCAAAATCATCATATTTACTTCATATGTCATATTCACTTCAAAATATCATTTTGTTCACCACGAAATCAATTTCACTTCGAAATCATTATTCACTCCGAAATTAATTTCATTTCAAAATCATTTCAAATTTTGACTTAGGTTATAACTTCATTTTAACCACATTCGTATTTAAATCAACGATTTAAATATAAACAGTTCCTACCTTAAACAGCTTGAATTTTGAAAATAGTTTGAATAATTTAAATAGTTAAAAAGTTTAAATAGTTTAGAGATTGAAAACATTTTGATATAAAAAAAGTTTGAGTATTGAAAATGGGTTATATTTTAAAATGGTTTGAAAATTTAAATAATTTAAAATTTTAAAAAGATGAATTTTAAAACAGTTTATAATGAAAATAGTTTCAAATCTAAAACTGTTTCTTTATATTTCCAATAAATCTGGACCTTGGTCCAAATTTCAATCAAACTGATTCAATTTCAAATCTTCCATTTCAAATCATCTTTGATCTCAAATCAATTTAAATCGACTCAATTTCGGTTTTGATTCGTTCATTTTAACTTCAAATACGATTCAACGATTCGATTCAATGGTTTAAATTTCAATTAAATTCTAATTTTAAGCCATTCCAATTTATATACATTTCAAGTCCAATTCCAATTTACCAATTTAAATCACTTAAATCAAATTAAAGTTCAATGTTCAACTTAAGGTTCAAATATTTAAAATAATTCAATTCCGAGCCCAAACTTGAAATATCCATCTATATCACTTTTACTTATATAAATTCGAAGTTCAAGTAAAAGTTCAAACCTTTTAAACAATTCAATTTCCATAATTCAAGTCATATCTCGATTATAACTTTAAATTTCAAAAATAAATTCTTTAAAACAATTTCTTTTACAAATTTCCCCTTCAACATTTCAAAGCTCAAATTTTAAAATAATTCAATCTTTATAAATTTGATTATTATTTCTTTAAAACAAAACCATTTAAATAGATTCAAATTCAAGAATTTAAACCATTTAATTTAGCCAATCCGGTGTCCGTATATAATTTTCTATCCTATGCCTAAGTGATCGTTTATTTCAATTTTAATTTCAGGGATGGATATATATCATTTCATTCCAAACTAAATGTCATAGGTATATATCATTTTAACCTATTTCTTAATTTATTCAAAATAATTCAAATAATAGTTTTATATACTGTCAACAACATACAGCATGATAACAGGATATATAAAAATAAATAAACATCCAATCATCCAAAATATCAACCAATAGCCATCCATTACAATCAACGTCCAAACAGTCAATATATCACAACAGCTAACTAGTTATCAAATATCGAGTTTTCTTAACTAGCAATTCAATTTCAATTTCATTTAACTGTCAGTTCAAATTCTAATAGTTCAATTCCTATGTCAATTTAAATGTCAGTTTAAATCACCAAACAAAAAAACAAAAATTAAATCACTCCAAGATTTCAATTTAATTAACATAAGAAATATTTTAGTATTTGTGAGCAGGTTTAATCACTCACCTTTATTTGAAATAAAAAAAAATTCAGCTTGAAATAAATTCCAATTCAACTCCATGTCGTAGACGACGTCGATACGATTCCAACGCGACTTGTTTTTGCTCGAATCCGACCTCGTATGAAAAAGATATTAATAAATTAGCACACGATTACTTAACCTAATTAATAAACATAATTAATATAAAATAAAATATAATTAGCATACATATTATTCACGCAAGCAGCTTCTTCCCGCTCGCGATATCCAGACAACGAACCCATCACGCATTTAATGGACCGACCACCGCTCCTCCCATGCACGACCGTTCACCAATCGGAAGTCACCATCGCGAGCGCCTCGTCCAACACCCTCTTCGCCCGAAGCTCTGTCGACTCCGCTGCCTCCGTTCGACCTCGAGAACCCAAAAGCCACGCACATAAAAAATCCAGATTCTAGTGATTTCGAACGACATCGACTTGATCCAACCGTACATCATGTAAAGCTAGTCGAGCTCTTCATCTTTCATGTTGAAGTCGATTCGAGATTTTGAATGGATTGGGAGAAAACAAGGAAGAAAGGAAGAACGATTTTGGCCATTAAAATTTAGAAAGGAGGCGGCTGAAGAAACAAGGGTTAGGTTATGCAAAAAATAAAGTTTTCAAGTACTTATATAGAAAATTTCGCGGCACTATTCATCCGTGAAATTTTCGAACTTCAAACGAAGTGTGCCGCCTGGCGTTCTATATATTATACCCATATTCCGAACATAATGAAATATATATTGGAAGCCAACTCCATCATATTCGGAAAATAGCTTTTCAAAAATCAAATTAGATTAAAGTTCTGAAAATAAATTCTACACGTTTCAAGCTCGTATGACCAAACGATAAGTCCAATCGCTACGAAACTTGAAATCCAATAATAATTCACTATTACAGATCCGATGAAACTGGTTTCGTCAAAACCCGAGACGGTGCTCAAAAAAACTATTTTTACACGTTAATTAAAACGAGTAATTTCAAAAATCAATTTCATCATTTTTAAAATCCAAATTAAAAGTTTACTATTTTCCTTTTATTCAAATAGATTTGAAATCAACTTTTGAAATCGTTTTCATATCCAAGATTCAATTATTTAAATAATTTCAATATTAAATTAAGCAATTTAATTATCCAATAAATCCTTATATTTGAATATAAGTTATTTAGCTTATAAAATTTGCTTTTAAAACGAATTCAAATAATAAAATGACTACTTCCATTTTACAGTAATTTAACATCTTTGTGATTATTCTATGCAGCAAAAGTTATTCATTTCTTACCAAATAAATGTTTTCTTATTTCTGAAATTTATACTTATGAAAAATACAATTTCATATAAATAAACTTATGCTTTTACTCTTAATAAACATTTATTAGATTCTTAATTAACTTAACATTGATTATTTCAATTTCCGTTATCAATCACTTACAATTCCTTATCATTTAATTTACTTTCTAATATAAGTTATCATCTTTTATCTTATTGAATTTTGTTATTCAAAATTTTATCTAAGTTCAGATCCAATAAATTACATTAATAAATCATTAAATTTTTATTTCTAACCATTTTTGTTCAATAATTATATTAAATTTAATAATTTAAAATAGTTAAAAATACGGGTCGTTACATTAAATCTCTTTCCCACCCAAATAACTAAAAAAATTATTTGTAACGACCCAGAATTTTGGTTATTCGAAATTGGGATATTTAATTAATTTTAAATATTAATAAGTGAAATTTGTAAACCGAATAAATTTAATTTCGAATATCTAGATTTAATTGGATAATTAAATCGATAATTTAATATTGTAATTCCAGAAATAATTGTAAAATTGATTTATATAAATTGTTTAAACTTTAAAACGTGATATCTTTGTCATACGATATCAGATTTCAACGAAACAGGAAGCGCCGGGATCGCAGCGACGCGATCTACACTGCAGCGCAGATCCGGAGACATTCAAAGATAGTGAAAACTTTGGGTAAAATTAAATAGTCATTTAATTTTATTCGAAATAAAATACTGCAACCGTCATAAAAAGCGAGGTGAGAACTCCTCACTCAATCGAATATTTGTTTCGATTTAAATTTTAAATAGTTAGATTTAAAATTGTTGATAGTGTTGATTGTGATGATTGGATGATAAATTGTTATCTATTGTGTTAAATAGACCCTATACGTCGTATATTAAGCGGAGGTTATTTATTAAAAACATATACCGCGATAATTCCACATTGAAGTGGAATTGGTATTATATATGTATTTGGAGTTGATTTCCCGCATTATATAGCGGATGAGACCCTATTGCGCCGCATAATAGCGGATAATATCTATAACTCCCATATACCGCGATATTCCACGTTGAAGTGGAATTGGTATTGTGCTAACATCTGTGGATGTAGGGAAACAAGTTGGAGGGATCCAACAGGATTCCTCAAACATTTGAATTTATTTCAATGTTGTGTGTTGATTTATTTATAATCTCCGTGTGATTATATTTGTGAATTGGATGTTGTTGAAGGCTATAATTTAGCCGGATATATTTTTGGTATCATTGGATACCGAAAATGAATAAAAAATTGGATTTTCGAAATTTAAGTTGAAAATTTATCGAGAAATTTATTTTTGATAATTAGATAAATTTAAAAGGAGTTTTAAAAGATAAAAGTCTTATTTTTGAGCTGTATTAAATTAAATTTCAAATTTGGGAAAAAGGGCTAAATAAATGGATTTTCAATAATATTATTTATAAACTGAAGAATTTATCTAAATTTGGGATTTTTAAATAGATTTGAAGAAATAAAGGAATTTATTTAAAAGGAAATAAATTTGGAAATTCATTGGAAATTTATTTGGGATGTGAAATGAATTTGAAGATCAATTGAAAATTGATTTAAAGTTGAAAATGAATATTTGTGAAATTGATTTGAAAATAGTATAAAGAATGAATAATTGGAAATGTAAATTCACAATGGAAATTTACAAGTAGAAATTATTTGGTTATGGTAATTAATTAAAAATAATTAATTAAGTATTAATTATTAATTAAGGGTTAATTAATGATTAATTAAAGGGAGATTTATTAAATGTTTTGAAATTAATTGATTATTAATTTACTATAACTAGTAAAATTTGTTTATTAAGATTTATCTGATTTGAATTAATCAGATAATTAAATTTATCCTACTTATGGATGTTTGGATTTTATTGGATGTTGAATTGTTTGACACCTCTGATATGTGATATTTTATGATATATCCTTATTTGTGTTGTGATCTGTGATTTATTTATCTGTGATATATATATCTGTGATCTGTGAATGGAAGATAAGTGTTATCGTTTATACCGCTTATCAATTATATTGTTATATTTGATCTGTGATGGTTGAATGTTGTTGCACTATTGTGTTAAACCCGTGGACTACACAATACACACACAAAATGTGGATTTCACGTGGAAATCGGTTAAGTCGCAGATTTTTATCAATTTTGGAAAATTGAATTTTTGAATCCAAAATAGTTTGGAATTGAAATTGAAAGCTTTTGAAAATGAGATTCAAAAATAAAAGTTATTTTAAATAACTTAATAAAGAATTGGAATTTAAATCATTTGATTTAAATTTTGAATTCAATGAATTGGGAATTTTGGTTTAAAAGATTTTATAAGTATAAATGGTGTTTATATGGGTTTTTAACCATTTAAAAATATGGTTTTGGAAATTTAAATTTATATTCAAGTTTTATACTTGGATAGCTTTAACCTGTGTAATTGTAACCAGTTTTTCCCAAAACGAAAACTATCTGTTTCCAAATGATAATAGCTTTCATAAAGTAAAAAGATTTCCAATTTGTATCGAAACATTTCAAGTTGAAATGAAATTGTAAATAGTTTGGAAAAAACTATAAATTAACCTTTGTGAAGATGATTAAACTTTATTTTGAAATCAAAGAAGATTTTAAAAGGTGTATCTTTTATATTATAAAAGACTTGAATTGTGAATAGTTTTGAAAGCTATAAATTAAATCTTAATTTAAAGATTTAATGGGTTAATCCAATTGAAATGGAAATTGATTTGGAAATCTGTGAATGAATCTTTGTGAAACTGGGTAAAATTTGTGAAGTAAATCTTTTTGTTTAAAGATTTAAAATGGTAATTTGTTTAAAACATTTAAAGGAAATGATTTGGGTAATAAGTTGTGACTTAATTGAAACCCCTATATCCATATGTTTTAAATATTGTGCTCACTATTCGGGTTAGCCAGGAAAAGACCTTTGTGTCATATAACCCATTCCGAATTAGTGATACGACGATATGGATCGTATTGAAGACCGGTGGTGAAGACCGGGTATTTGTGAAAACGATAGGATGACCTATCGATTGTCTCTGCACCGTTAGCTACGGTATAGAGATTTCCTTTGTGATGGGAAGTTTTATCGGGATTGTGAATACCCGGATTGCAAGGGCTTCTTTGAAGTGCCTTCGGTTCTGTTCGAACCCGGAACAGACTTGTATGGTTGCATGTCTGACATTACATTTTGAGATATAAAGCTGATTTCTTTCAAATACATTTCTATTTGGTGGCGGAGAATTTATTCTCTTAACTTAACACCTTTCTCTGAGACGTACGAGCTCAGAGGTTATGTAGTTGAAATTTATCAGTGATATACTTCCAATTTGGTAGTGTGGCATGCTGAGTGTTGCTGTGTGATGATCATTTATTGATCATTTGTGATCAAAGCGTGGCTTTTGTGAAAAAGCGTAGCTTTGTGGACGAGACTTCGTCAGGACCTCACAACCCGGAAATGGTCGAAACAGGAATGATGCGGCAAGGTTATGAGCGTCGTGCCCTTTAGGGTATGTCATTTCCTTCTAGAAAAGGGTGTTATCAGGTATGGAGCCCTGGTATTTAACCTATGTGGATACTCCAATCTCATTTACTGTGTGATTGTTGTTTTGACTGAGGCGCCTCGGATAAAGGTCCCAAAGGACCGGGGAATGGCATATTCGTGTAGTAGTTACCTATTTCCAAAGGTAACCCGGCCTTGTGTTGGCAGAGAGCCAGGTTGGTTTCTCGGGACGTCCATCCAGAGGCGATCCCATGTCACAGTAGGAAGTTCCTTAGCCTGACCATTTGTTGGCAATCCATTTCCAATACGAACCTTGTACGGTTTTAGTTGTAGAACCTGCCATTTACTTATGGTGGTGCCCCACTGTTTAGATGGTTGCTATAGTAGGCATAGTGTGAAATGCCTATGTTGGCTAAGATTAATATTATACTTTCGAAATGTTTTTCTGCACTATGCACTAATAATAATAATCCAATGATTTTGCGTAGTAAGCATTTTTGACTATCATAAGAAGAAATCTCCTCCAATTCTGCGTTTGCATTGTGTGTGTGGCGGGAGGTCTTATGGTAGTTTCATTTTCCAAAAGCATTGCGGATATTTTCCACTTTCTTTGTTGTTGTTGTTTTAAAGATAAATAACTGTTTAAGTTCTCACACCAGTCACCATGACTGACCTAGAGTTTATTGTTTCCTTCCTAAACTCTGGGTGCCCACCAATTTCTACACAGGCAGTCTAGAGTCAGGTTATCAGGTCATTCTGGATTCAGGAGATGCTGTGGAGCGCAGTGGCGAGCTGGATGGCGAGACGTATCACTTGTATATGATATTATTTATTCCGCTGTGTATTCTGTATGAGGACAAGTTATATAACTGTACAGTTGTGTTGTATATTGTTGATGTAAACTCTGATGATGATGTAATGTATAAAATGATATAGTTCTTTGATTTAAAGATTATTCATTTATCTATTATATGTTGTTCCGTTGCGAATGTGAGATTATGTTATTGTTCTGTTTCTGTGTTTTTTTGTTGTTTCTTCTTTCTATTTCTTCTGTCTTCTTCTACCTCTTCTTTTTCTCCATTAAAATTCGGTTTTCCGACATTCGATTGCTCGGCAGTTGATACAGTGGACGTATTAATGTCGATTTTCGGAAGTCGAAAATCTTGAAACTTTACATTTGTTATCAGAGCATATGGTTAAGCGATAACTTTGGCTCTATTGGGTATTACTCATTAGAGATAGAGTCAGTAGTACTCTAGAATGAGTGTGAGTGTAATAATAGATATGAGCGCGTATTTGTTAGTGAGTAAAAATTGTTTTATATTGTGTTTGCTTATCCGTTGAGATATTTATGAATTTTGGTCGGTATGTAGGACGCCATATTATCGATAGGGGTTTCTAAACACTTAAACGAGGCAAGTCGACATAGTATCACTTGAAATTGGGTAAATGGAATAATTTTACCTCGATTATATTTTGTATATAAAGGAAATAATTTTCCAGGAATTATTAAAGTGTAATAAAATTGAATTGTTTGGTTGTTGAAAATGTAAGAATATATATGAGTTAACAAAATTTGTTTGAATAATCTAAATAAATAAAAAAACAACAATTGTAAAAGAATGAAGTATATAAGCAAATGAATTATTAAGTATGGAATTATAATTAAGATGATTTACAATTGTGAAATAATCTTGTATAAGTAAAGTAAAATAGCGAAATTATATGAGGAAAAGATTTATAAATGTGATTTATAAATAAAAGGGAATTTTTGAAAAAAAATTAAGCACTGGATTCACTACTGTTGCTGGGAAATAATAAGGGTGATGACTGCAGCATCATCAGTATCATTTTTGAGTTTCTATGTGATTGATTGGCTACCATAATAAATTGAAATTTTAAGTTTTGTTGTGATAACAAAATTTAAATTAAAATCCAAATTGTAATTGATGATTATAAGTGAAATGAGTTTTATACTTACAATATGATTTGGAAAGTTGAATAATAAGTTGTTTATCTTATAAAATGAGTGAATGTAAGTGAAACCAAATGATAAAATGGTTAAACAATTTTGTTAAGCAAAATAAAATTTGATTTTGATTAAGTAATGAATTTGACTTTAAGGAAAAGTTAAATGAAATTGAATTTAAAATAAATTAGAAATGGGCTTAAGTTGTATAAGTGAAGTTAAACAAATGATGTTTGAAATGGAATATAACTTAAGTGATGTTAAATGAAGTTGATTTTGATGTCGAAATAAAAAAAATGATGAAGTGAATTAAATGGATGTGAGCTTGAGTTATATAAATGAAATTCGAATTTATTTGTAAAATGAATTAGCAATTGAATTAATAAATGGATTGAATGTTAATCAATCTAGTGTAAATAAATTGATGTGGAATAATGGATATAAGTATTAATTCATTAAAGCTAATAAATTGAATAATCGAATGGAATCCAATTTAATATTAAACCAATTGGAATTAAAAATGTTGAACCAAATTGAATGTGAAGTAAAGTAATTTGAATTAATTTGGTTATATTGGTTATGATTTGATTGTTATATGATTGTTGGTTGATAGTATAATTCATTAAGTGTTGATGAAGTTGAATTAGTGAAATGGAAAGCTATGTAATTGAATTTGAATTGAAAGTGAATTAATGTGAATTGGTAGTAAGCAATTAAAATTTGTATTGAAATCTTATAAATTGCTTATGGGAATTATTTGATTGCATTGCTTATGGAAACTTTGTATTTGTTATTGAAAATTAATGAAATATAAATGAATTTTCTATATATGTCACTTACGTGTTTAAACTGAGTAAGTACAGGTGCCGTGGCTGCCGTTTGGCTGATTTGGTCGCGCTAAAATGCTAAATTAATAACTGCTTTGCTTAAAAATGCTATAAAGGTACGCCTACGCAATAAAAATAGGAAATATGAACTGTTTTTCTGCTTTTCCGACCGTGTGGGTCGATGTATATATATATATATATATATATATATATATTTATGTCTATTGTGATCCTACTACGATCGAACCGCGCAAAGTAGGCTATGGCGAATTTTTCTGAAAATTTAAGGCATTAGAAAATTTTCGGGAAAATTTGGAAAATTTGCGAAAACTAAAATTTGATTTTTTAGTCAAAAATTAAACAATATAGTTTGTTTTGAAAAGTATAACTAAGTGTAGATTTGAAAAAACTTAGTAAAGTTTTTGAAAGAGTTTAACTATTGAATTTTGGGAAAGTTAAACACTTAAGAGATTTTGAAATCTAATTTGAAAGAATTGTTTTGAAAAGTTAATGAATTTTGTGACTTTTCCTTACTTTACAATTTCGAGGACGAAATTCTTTTAAGGGGGGAAGATTGTAATGACCCAGAATTTTGGTTATTCGAAATTGGGATATTTAATTAATTTTAAATATTAATAAGTGAAATTTGTAAACCGAAAAAATTTAATTTCGAATATCTAGATTTAATTGGATAATTAAATCGATAATTTAATATTGCAATTCCAGAAATAATTGTAAAATTGATTTATATAAATTGTTTAAACTTTAAAATGTGATATCTTTGTCATACGATATCATATTTCGAAGAAACAGGAAGCGCCGGGATTGCAGCGACACGATCTACACTGCAGCGCAGATCCGGAGACATTCAGAGACAGTGAAAATTTTGGGTAAAATTAAATGGTCGTTTAATTTTATTCAAAATAAAATACTGCAACCGTCATAAAAAGCGAGGTGAGAACTCCTCACTCAATCGAATATTTGTTTCGATTTAAATTTTAAATAGTTAGATTTAAAATTGTTGATAGTGTTGATTGTGATGATTGGATGATAAATTTTTATCTATTGTGTTAAATAGACCCTATACGCCGTATATTAAGCGGATGTTATTTATTAAAAACATATACCGCGATAATTCCACATTGAAGTGGAATTGGTATTATATATGTATTTGGAGTTGATTTCCCGCATTATATAGCGGATGAGACCCTATTGCGCCGCATAATAGCGGATAATATCTATAACTCCCATATACCGCGATATTCCACATTGAAGTGGAATTGGTATTGTGCTAACATCTGTGGATGCAAGGAAACAGGTTGGAGGGATCCAACAGGATTCCTCAAACATTTGAATTTATTTCAATGTTGTGTGTTGATTTATTTATAATCTCCGTGTGATTATATTTGTGAATTGGATGTTGTTGAAGGCTATAATTTAGCCGGATATATTTTTGGTATCATTGGATACCGAAAATGAATAAAAAATTGGATTTTCGAAATTTAAGTTGAAAATTTATCGAGAAATTTATTTTTGATAATTAGATAAATTTAAAAGGAGTTTTAAAAGATAAAAGTCTTATTTTTGAGCTGTATTAAATTAAATTTCAAATTTGGGAAAAAGGGCTAAATAAATGGATTTTCAATAATATTATTTATAAACTGAAGAATTTATCTAAATTTGGGATTTTTAAATAGATTTGAAGAAATAAAGGAATTTATTTAAAAGGAAATAATTTTGGAAATTCATTGGAAATTTATTTGGGATTTGAAATGAATTTGAAGATCAATTGAAAATTGATTTAAAGTTGAAAATGAATATTTGTGAAATTGATTTGAAAATAGTATAAAGAATGAATAATTGGAAATGTAAATTCACAATGGAAATTTACAAGTAGAAATTATTTGGTTATGGTAATTAATTAAAAATAATTAATTAAGTATTAATTATTAATTAAGGGTTAATTAATGATTAATTAAAGGGAGATTTATTAAATGTTTTGAAATTAATTGATTATTAATTTACTATAACTAGTAAAATTTATTTATTAAGATTTATCTGATTTGAATTAATCAGATAATTAAATTTACCCTACTTATGGATGTTTGGATTTTATTGGATGTTGAATTGTTTGACATCTCTGATATGTGATATTTCATGATATATCCTTATTTGTGTTGTGATCTGTGATTTATTTATCTGTGATATATATATCTGTGATCTGTGAATGGAAGATAAGCGTTATCGTTTATACCGCTTATCAATTATATTGTTATATTTGATCTGTGATGGTTGAATGTTGTTGCACTATTGTGTTAAACCCGTGGACTACACAATACACACACAAAATGTGGATTTCACGTGGAAATCGATTAAGTCGTAGATTTTTATCAGTTTTGGAAAATTGAATTTTTGAATCCAAAATAATTTGGAATTGAAATTGAAAGCTTTTGAAAATGAGATTCAAAAATAAAAGTTATTTTAAATAACTTAATAAAGAATTGGAATTTAAATCATTTGATTTAAATTTTGAATTCAATGAATTGGGAATTTTGGTTTAAAAGATTTTATAAGTATAAAAGGTGTTTATATGGGTTTTTAACCATTTAAAAATATGGTTTTGGAAATTTAAATTTATATTCAAGTTTTATACTTGGATAGCTTTAACCTGTGTAATTGTGACTAGTTTTTCCCAAAACGAAAACTATCTGTTTCCAAATGATAATAGCTTTCATAAAGTAAAAAGATTTCCAATTCGTATCGAAACATTTCAAGTTGAAATGAAATTGTAAATAGTTTGGAAAAAACTATAAATTAACCTTTGTGAAGATGATTAAACTTTATTTTGAAATCGAAGAAGATTTTAAAAGGTGTATCTTTTATATTATAAAAGACTTGAATTGTGAATAGTTTTGAAAGCTATAAATTAAATCTTAATTTAAAGATTTAATGGGTTAATCCAATTGAAATGGAAATTGATTTGGAAATCTGTGAATGAATCTTTGTGAAACTGGGTAAAATTTGTGAAGTAAATCTTTTTGTTTAAAGATTTAAAATGGTAATTTGTTTAAAACATTTAAAGGAAAGGATTTGTGTAATAAGTTGTGACTTAATTGAAACCCCTATATCCATATGTTTTAAATATTGTGCTCACTATTCGGGTTAGCCGGGAAAAGACCTTTGTGTCATATAACCCATTCCGAATTAGTGATACGACGATATGGATCGTATTGAAGACCGGTGGTGAAGACCAGGTATTTGTGAAAACGATAGGATGACCTATCGATTGTCTTTGCACCGTTAGCTACGGTATAGAGATTTCCTTTGTGATGGGAAGTTTTATCGGGATTGTGAATACCCGGATTGCAAGGGCTTCTTTGAAGTGCCTTCGGTTCTGTTCGAACCCGGAACAGACTTGTATGGTTACATGTCTAACATTACATTTTGAGATATAAAGCTGATTTCTTTCAAATACATTTCTGTTTGGTGGCGGAG
The DNA here is from genome assembly GCA_030737815.1 of Allium fistulosum. Taxonomy (NCBI): domain Eukaryota; kingdom Viridiplantae; phylum Streptophyta; class Magnoliopsida; order Asparagales; family Amaryllidaceae; genus Allium; species Allium fistulosum. Next base: position 1,046,253,357 of record CM060906.1, read on the forward strand.
AATTTATTCTCTTAGCTTAACACCCTTCTCTGAGACGTACGAGCTCAGAGGTTATGTAGTTAAAATTTATCAGTGATATACTCCCAATTTGGTAGTGTGGCATGCTGAGTGTTGTTGTGTGATGATCATTTATTGATCATTTGTGATCAAAGCGTGGCTTTGTGAAAAAGCGTAGCTTTGTGGACGAGACTTCGTCAGGACCTCACAACCCGGAAATAGTCGAAACAGGAATGATGCGGAAAGGTTATAAGGGTCGTGCCCTTTAGGGTATGTCATTTCCTTCTAGAAAAGGGTGGTATCAGGTATGGAGCCCTGGTATTTAACCTATGTGGATACTCCAATCTCATTTACTGTGTGATTGTTGTTTTGATCGAGGCGCCTCGGATAAAGGTCCCAAAGGACCGGGGAATGGCATATTCGTGTAGTAGTTACCTATTTCCAGAGGTAACCCGGCCTTGTGTTGGTAGAGAGCCAGGTTGGTTTCTCGGGACGTCCATCCAGAGGCGATCCCATGTGACAGTAGGAAGTTCCTTAGCCTGATCATTTGTTGGCAATCCATTTCCAATACGAACCTTGTACGGTTTTAGTTGTAGAACCTGCCATTTACTTATGGTGGCGCCCCACTGTTTAGATGGTAGCTATAGTAGGCATAGTGCGAAATGCCTATGTTGGCTAAGATTAATATTATACTTTCGAAATGTTTTTCTGCACTATGCACTAATAATAATCCAATGATTTTGCGTAGTAAGCATGTTTGACTATCATAAGAAGAAATCTCCTCCAATTCTGCGTTTGCATTGTGTTTGTGGCGGGAGGTCTTATGGTAGTTTCATTTTCCAAAAGCATTGCGGATATTTTCCACTTCCTTTGTTGTTGTTGTTTTAAAGATAAATAACTGTTTAAGTTCTCACACCAGTCACCATGACTGACCTGGAGTTTATTGTTTCCTTCCTAAACTCTGGGTGCCCACCAATTTCTACACGGGCAGTCTAGAGTCAGGTTATCAGGTCATTCTGGATTCAGGAGATGCTGTGGAGCGCAGTGGCGAGCTGGATGGCGAGACGTATCACTTGTATATGATATTATTTATTCCGCTGTGTATTCTGTATGAGGACAAGTTATATAACTGTCCAGTTGTGTTGTATATTGTTGTTGTAAACTCTGATGATGATTTAATGTATAAAATGATATAGTTCTTTGATTTAAAGATTATTCATTTATCTATTATATGTTGTTCCGTTGCGAATGTGAGATTCTGTTATTGTTCTGTTTCTGTGTTTTTTTGTTGTTTCTTCTTTCTATTTCTTCTGTCTTCTTCTACCTCTTCTTTTTCTCCATAACAATTCGGTTTTCCGGCATTTGATTGCTCGGTAGTTGATACAGTGGACGTATTAATGTCGATTTTTGGAAGTCGAAAATCTTGAAACGTTACATTATTACTGTTTACCATTCATTCTTTATGTTCCATCTATATAAACAATTTTCTTAGAATTATCTCAAATATTTACTTTTTATTGAAATTACATTTGAAGAAAAGTCTGTACAATATTTAGAATCTAAAGTATAACATGTTAATAGTTTATTTTTATTATTTCCTAAAATAAGTAAGAATATTTTGAATAAGGTACTTTTTATAAATTAAGTCTAGATCATGATATTCGATGCATGATTAAAATATTGAAAGTGAATTCAATATTTTATTTGTTATACATAAAAAATTAAATTAAAGTCAACCATATTAAACTAATTTGCTTTTATATGTAAGTTGCATGTTTATAAATGAATCATTTGTTCTTCGAATATGCCAAATCTATTTGTAGGTAGATACAGTGAAAATAAAGAAGGTTAAAAGTTAAATTCTTTATGTTGAATCTCTTAAAAAACTATGGATAGTATCTAAATTATATCTGAATATTAAAATAAATAAAAATAAACAAGCTAGAAATTTTATTGGTTGAGCAGTTTTTCACTATAAAATTTCTCATTTGACAAATTTTAATAAATTCAAGTGTAACAGCTATTTCAAAAACACTAAAAGTGATTTCAATAGATTATTGTTATATATCAAAGATTAACGTAAACTATATTAAACTAATTTATTTTTTATGCAATTTGGAGGCTTATTTATGAATCTTTTGTTCTTTGATTATTCCCAGCTCAGTTGCTGGTAATTAGACATGAAAGTATTTTATGCAATTTGAAGTTCAATAAATGGAACATTAAGAGTAGTTTTTATGTATTACATTTTGCAAATAAATTTTTCTATTGGATCGGATTTTCCATGATATTCCATTGAACTCTATGATATTGTGCTTAAAAACCGTTTTTTATCCTTCTTAACATCATTTTAAAATTTCTTCAGTCTACATTTTAATCTTCTCACTCCGGTGCAATATGGATTTTTTTTAAAGAATTTTGACTAGATACATTTATGTTTTACGTAATTTGTTGTTAGAAAAAATTAGTATAAAGAATATTTTGTTTATTTAACCATATTAGTGTAGATATCTATTTAAAGTTACGATCTCAAAGCGAGAAACTCGCTTTATATTATAATTATTTGATCAGTTTTGTATTTTGGAATCACCACTACAATTATCAATATCACATTTTAACTATTTCAGTTTATGTAACTTTAGAATATCGTATGCGTAGCACGGGTTTGCACTCATTATATATGTAATTATGGTAAAAAAAAGTTAATTAACTTTAATTACTAACATTAATAAAAACTTAGACGTCAAGAAATGTTAACGTTAAAATCAAATCTGAGAAAATATATAAAGTAGGAAACAATATAGAAATCGAAATTAAAAGAAATGAAATAAACGATCGAATAAACAAATACACACGCACAGATTTAGTCACAAAATACAAGTCGACCGATCGACCCTAATAGCTTGCCAGTCAACTGTTAGTGCTCGACGGCGAGGAGATAGCAGCCGATCGCTGTGACTGTAAAATTGAGAATAATATGTAGCCAAATGGCCCGGATTCAATATACTTCAATTGAGCAGCTGTCGTTGATTTGAAACCCTATAAATATAGACCTAAACCATCACTTCTAAACTCATATTTTCAAAACGATGCCGAAGCTCTGCCATTTTCTCTTCTCTTCCAAATTCTAAATTTCTTAAAAATAGTTATAGATTATACGTATAAACAATTGGAGAATTGTAGAAGATGAATGAGAAGAAGAAGAATAGGGTCAAATCAAATCATCAAAGCCGAGGTAAATTATAAATCTGGATCTAAAAATGTAAATTAAATCCAAATCTCTTTTCTAATCTAGGTCTCCGATAAATATATGTACGCTTGTGGTGTATATATCCAAATAGGAAGAAAAGGGAGTCAAACTAGAATAATAGAGATTATATCTAGAGATTTGAAAAGCTGAAAAGGTGAGTGAGAAATTATATATTTTTATATAATATTAGATTTATATCGTTGTAGATCTATTCATGTATGCCTGTTAGCGCCAAAATTGGTCACTAACACCCTAATCCAGATGAAAGCACCGACCAACAATAACAGATAACAGATAGAATGTATGTAGAGAGTATAAATATGAAGAACGGTAGAAATTAAAAGGAAAGCAATAATAACAGAGGATTTATAGTGGTTCAGCTGACTCCGGCCTACGTCCACTCCAGAAATTTCCTTTTTATTGATATCAGAATCAATTACAGTTACAATCCAGAGTTTTTAGAACAACAATGGCAGAGCAGCCTTAGTATAGAAGACAGAGATAAACAGAATGAAGATCCCTTTCTGAAGCCCCGCATGCTGTATTTATAGGCAAAACCCGAGTTACTGGGCTTCCTGAGTGATCCAGGCCCATCAAGACCATAGTCAACCAAAAATCATCCTTATGACCGAACCTAAACTCTGAGCATGCCGATCCAATCTCGCCCCAGGAGTGAATCGAAGCAACCTCATGTTTGACTCGAAGTAAACAAGGCTGGAACCCGAAGCACCATGCCAACACCGACCTCCTCGAATATGACCCTGACTCTTCTTAGCCGACCCAGAAATGTTGATCCACTTTGCTACCGACCCACATGGATGCCGATCCACTTTGATGCTGACCCACATGGATGCCGATCCACTTTGATGCCGACCCGAGTATCCCGAGCCACTTCAACCATGCCGACCCACTTTGACGCCGACCTACTCCCCTATGCCGACCCAGGGATATGCAAATACTGACCCAAAGCAAATAACTCCCACTCCATCATACCGACCGATCGTGAAACCAAGTTGATGACCCGAGCATATTCGAGTGTTGTCCCGAAGCCTACTGCCTACCGACCCAAAGCAGGAATGGGTGCCGATCCAGAGTGCTCTTCCCAAGCCGATCTATGGCTTGCCGATACAAAAATGAAAGGCCGACCCCGATCCACTAAACCATGCCGACCCACTCCATCATGACCGAACCACCTTCCTACCGACCCAAAGCCTTCACAACACCGACCCAATGTCTATGCCCGACCGATCCAAAGCATGCCGAACCACTACCTTATGCCGGTCCACTCCATCATGACCGAACCACATAGCCGAACTCCAATGACCGAACGCTCACGACCGACCCATGTTATGCCGAACCCCGGCATTGTAATCATACTTATCATCCGTGATTGATCATTTATCCATCCAGTTGACTCAAACCTATTGTATTCCATCCTCGATAACCGAGCAATTGACTTAGTTAAATCCGTCTGCTTGCAGCCTTGCTAAAAGGCGGGTTAACATTTTGCCCCCCAAAACATGCCTTGCTATTGGAAGGTGTGTTTTGAATAGTCTCAAATCCGATATATGAAGTCATTGTTCCATTCATTATCAAGCAGTTCCGTCCACATCCGACAGTCTACTCCGTGACTATTCCGAGTCGTTATTCAATTCTGAATCCATCCCAAATCCATTAATCGAATCCACGATCTCTCCGGATCATCTTATCCGAGTCCGGGACCTCGGGGTCCTGTAGTCCAAATCGAGGACCTTGCCGGGTCCAAATCCTAAGCCGGGACCTCGTCGGGTCCTAAAATCCATATCCGGGACCTCATCGGGTCAAGATCCAAAGCCGAAATCCGAATCCGATAGCCGAGTTCTAATCCATTCATATCCAATAACCAATAATCAAATCCATGACCTCTCTGGGTCAATGTCCAAATCCGGGACAGCTCCGGGCCCATACCCAAATCCTTAGTTGTTCATAGCCAATATCCAAACATGTAACCTCTCCGGGTTCTTGCCAAGCGTAATCCACACTCGGCGACATGTATTAAATAATTCCATGGTGTTCCTGGTTCAGTGTCCCTGAACGCTAAGTAATGCCGTGGCTTAAGTCCTAAGCCAAATCCTAGTCGCTCCGGACCCTTGCCGAGCATAGTCCATACTCGATGACCTGAAATAGTAACCGATAGATAATACGGGGCTTAAGTCCTAGGCCGAATCATGGTCTCTTCGGACCCTTGCCGAGCATAGTCCATACTCGACGACCTGAAGTAGTATCCGATAGATAATACGAGGCCTAAGTCCTAGGCCAAATCCTAGTCTCTCCGGACCCTTGTCGAGCACAATCCATGCTCGACAACCTTTTAGCCAAAAAACCAAAGGAAAATCCAATCCAAAATCCAAATAAAACCAGAAATCCATATCAAAAGTCCAAACCAAATCCAAACCAGAAAACCAACAAAACCGGGAGCTCAAACCGAACTCCAAAACCAAAGCAGAAAAAGCAAGTGTCCAAGCTAAAAAGAAAAAACTGATTTCACAAACCAAAGCATCACGGTTTATCATCATCTCAGAGCATGCCTAGGGGTTGTCTATGTCCCCGTACATGAGTAAGTGACTTAGCCGTCTGCCCAGAGTTTGCTACTTATTCCAAACCATCATAATTAGTTGATGACCAACCGACCACCATTCCAAGGCCTTGCGCCATCGTCGTTCAGGGCAGGTGGTGGCTGCTCCTGTTCCACCGCTGCATTTCAAGTTTTGACATATTGTCCCAACTGACCATTCCTTACATGCTCCTCGATTATATCCTTTAGATGTCGACAGCTGTTAGTATCATGCACATCCAGGTCATGAAAGAGACAGCCTTCCCGATGCCTTTTCACATTCTGAGGTTTCCCTCCTTGCCGGCCTTCGATAAGGAAGGTGATCTCGAGTATCCAAGAATATCCGCTCCAATGTTGCATTCAATCTTGTGTAAGTGGAGAATTTTGGTTCTCCCCAGCACTTCCTCTTCCCTTTATCCTTGTCCTTACTCAAGCTTTCACCGGGCGGTCCTCCATCCTTAATCATGTTTACTTCCTTTGACTTCATATCCAAACATGCATCCTCTTGTCGAAGAAATATCTCAGCTTCATGAAAGAATTCCTTGAGATCCATTGGTGGGTCCCCTATCAACGATACTTTGAAATCCGAATTATTCCTGACTCCTGATACTGCAGCCATAAGAACCATTGATGGATCTGGCCGATCCACCGAAGCAACTATTGCATTAAACCGAGTTAAGAAAGTCCTGAGCGATTCATCCGCCCTCTTTTTAACTGACGTAAGTGTCATCACATTCTTCGGCCTTTTTATGTGAACTCGAAACTGTTTCAAGAACCTATCCACCAGTTCTGTCCATGTTCCAATAGATCCATCCTCCAGCTGTCTGAATCACATAGCAGCTATATCGGTCAAGTACAGGGGGAAACATCGGGCCATAACCTCCTCTGATGCCTCCCAGCACTTCCAGATGCCTTGTGTACCTCATCAAGTGGTCTGTAGGATCCGTCTAACCGTTGTAGACTTCCAAAGTGGGCAGCTTGAAATCGGGTGAATTCCTAGCCATCCTGATGTTACGGGTAAACGGACTTTTATTTACTCCCTCCAAATCCTTGTTTGTCAGACCTCCGTGAATAGTTCGCCTGATAATGTCAGCTAATCCAGTGTTACCTACCAAGGGTTGCCCCTATCTCCATTTTTTAACTTCCCTCCAAGTCCTCGACGGAATTCCGGTACATATTCCTTGTTACGCACTCTTGTATTCCTGTTGGCGCCGGGCTACGCTGCATCATCTGGTATCCCTCCATGAACTGGTCCAACATTACCTGGTGGTGTGTGTAACGACCCAAAATTTAACCACTTCAAAGTATAATATTTAAAGTGATTTTAATTATAAAATATAAAGGGTTTTATGATTCAAACAATATTAGATAGGATTTGGAAATAGAAATATACATAAAAATAGTAACATTTGCTTATATCGACAAAAGTGACGAAATTCTGATTTTAGAAAAGTAAGTTTAAATGGTTTAATAAATTATTTAAATTTATTTATGAGTGTTTATATTTTTAAATGATATTATACAAATTTATTTTAAAATTTGGTTTACATAAATTAATGGTTTAAATAAAACGTCAAAATATGACCGTAAAACATTTTGTCAAAAAATCAACGTTTTATCGATTTAAAGTTGTCGCAACGTTGTTGCACCTTTATTTTAATATTCATTTACATTTATATAAATGTAGTAAGTATTAATTAAGTTGCTAATTAGGTTTACTTTTATTAAAACACAATTAGGAAATTCTAGAATATAATTAGAAAACGTAAACTAATAAAAACAAAACATGTCAAATCAAAAGAAACATCATTATTACTTTATGTTTTCTTACTCCTTAAGTGATAAGGACATAAAATAAAGATTTGAAAGGTGATGTTAAGTGTTGAAAAATAAGATTACTTTAAAAGTAAGTAAAGGGTATTTTGGTCTTTTGCAAATATAATATTTTTATCCAAAAAAAATTCTAAATACACACCCACTTTCTCACTCCCTTCCATACTTCTTCTTCTCAAAATTTCAAGCTTCTTCTTACCTCTTTTAATGGCTTCCAACCTTAACAAAGTTATGCCAAAATATTTCAAAAAATAAAACAAAGAAAAATATCAATAAAACTCCGTCCAAACCACTTCAAAACTCCTCCTCTCCCCTTCTATTGCTCACGCCCCCCTTCACCATCAAGCCGATCCCAAAACTCCTTGAAACTCACGGCCTAAAGCTCCAAAGACCTCCACAAGTCAAGTCAAGCCACCTAGAAGCCTTAAAACAAGCATTCGTGAGCAGCCGATTGAAGTTAGGAAAGTTATAATCACTTTAAAGTTAGTTCATTTACAACTAAGGTGGGAACTCCTAATTTATATGTATATATTTGGTTGTGATGTTGTGATATGTTTGTTTGGATGTTTGGTTATGATATTGAATTCCATAGGTTGTTTATTGTATGAAAATATTGAAACAAGTCACGATATACACGACATTGATTCACACGGAAAACACTTTCCAAAATAAAATGAAATGTGATATGGAATCATTTATACCTTTGAAAATGTTTAAATATGCTTTAGAAATGATTCCTAAGTGTTTAAACTTGTCTCGGTAAAGTTTGGATATGAATCTCAAAATACGCCTAAAATTTGACGCGTCGCATAACGGTAGTTCGTGTTTACGCGTCAAAAGTTCAAATGAACATACGAAGTGGAATATAGTTCGGAATTCTTCGAAACAAGAATTTTCCAAATCCTTATATCCATATCTTTCATAAAAAATGGAAAATCAAGATTTCATCTTGTATATTTTGAAATATGACAAAATCAATTTTCAAGAAAAATCTAGTTTTTGGCACTAAATGACCAAAGTTGGAAATTGATAAAATAATCGTTTTAAAAAATATGAAATAAATTCTAAAAATCTTTTAAAATGTCTTAAAGGTGATTTAAGTTGGAAAGATGGATTTCTAAATGAGATAAAAGTTGTTTTGAAGAATATAGCTTTTAAAGCACTTTTTGTAACACTATTTGCAACACTTTTCGCAACGCTTTTCAATAACTTTTTAAATAAAGGTTGAAACTTAACAATTCTTTCCCAAATCCTTAATAAATGTTTTTAAGTAAATAATAAAGCATTTCAAAAGAAATTTGAACAATTTAACATTATTTCGAAGATAGTTAAACAAATAGTTAAGTGATTTAAAAAGGGAAAATGGGTATGCGAAAACGACTAGTACATTTGTCCCGCCTGTGAGATCTAAAAGTGAAAATAAGATGTGTAACTAAGGTTAGGGATGTAGCAACCAGTGCCCTAAACTTACATGGCCTCAGTTTTCTCTTTTATGCGAGGGGTGGATCATATCGAAAGGAAAGCCTGGATGCTCAACTTGGATTTTATAGAAATAATCTTCTTATACTCAGTATTAAAATCCGAAGAGGGAACTTGTCCTATTCGTGGAATTTAAAAGGTGATCTCACTGTTATTCCTCCCATAGCACTCGTTGAATACAGAAGTTGATTTTGAATAAAAGTAGAATGATTTCTATAATCCTATTTTCTCAAAAGATGCTCTTTAAAAATGATTTGAGAAATATACAAAAAGAGGTTTAAATGATTACGTATTCACTAAAAGAATATTTTGAAAATATGTATCTCTCGAAGATATTTTGGTAAAGGAAAATGAATGAATCGAAAAACAATCACCAAATTACATCATTTTTATCGATGATTGGATTTTGAAGGAACCGAGGTCGAATTTGAGTGATTCCTATCCAAAAACTACTTCAAACCAATTTTACATGTTCGAAGATTAAAGATGTTTGAAGACGGAGATATTGAGACGAATAATAACGAGGGACTACTTGTTGATTAATTAGGAATAAACTCCTGATTCACTATATTGTAGCAGTGGTCTCTTTGTTATGAAAAAACCTCAAAACCACAAAGGCTTCTCGCTTAGTAATGGCCGAGAAAAGTACCTTCGGTTTCGTTCAGTCCCAGAACGAACTTGTATGGATGATTGTTTGACCTTGCATTCTAAATCACAATGAGTGGTCTCTATAAATGTATATCTGTTTGGTGGCAGAGAAGACACCATCTCTTAGCTTAACACCCTTCTCTGAGACACATGAGCTCAGAGGTTATACGTTTGTAGAAATTAGTCATGTGAATGTGGAATGGCAATGTGGCATTCAAAGTGAAAGAAGATGTGCTATGTAAAAAGGTAATCGTCGCCTCGAGCCTCATCAACCAGAAATGACTGAAACCGGGTTAGATGCGGCAAGGCTAAGTGGTCATTCCCAATTAGGGTATGATCATCCCCTTCTAGATATATTTCTTTCCGCTATGACGTTCGGGACGTAAATTAATGTGGACGTATGCGAAGAGAGCTCTCGGATAAAGGTCGGTAACGACCGGGGGATGACATATTCGGTACTACCTAGTTAAAGCGGTAGGCCGGTTGTTAGCACCAAAATTGGTCACTAACCTCGTAGAAGAAGATTGTGAGGAGATATAAGTGATGCAATCAAATTAAACAGAGAAGACAGTACTTATCTAAATACAGAAAGTAAGAACACCAAATTTATAGTGGTTCAGCGTAATTGCCTACGTCCACTTTGAAGTTAAACTTTATTGATCTTCTTTATAGTTGATTACAAATACAATTCGTGAATCAAATGCTCGAATGAAGTTGTTTAAGTAGAGAAGATGAGTCTTGAAAATGGCAGAGTCTCCCCGGTGTTTTCTCTCCAAAAAGGATCCATTTCACTGTGACCCTGCCCCTCTATTTATAGGCAAAGATGGGCTGAACTTCCTAAGTGGGCTGATTGCCGAAAGCTCCAGCCCGAGTTCAGTGGTCGCCGTATGCCGAGCAAGGTTCGCCGAACGCTCTGCGCCGAACCATCCCTTCTATGCCGAACGGTATGTTGGCGTCGTGGGAAGTGTAGGATGGTTGTCTGTTGAGGCCGAACGCTCTGCGCCGAACCATCCCTTCTACGCCGAACGGTATGTTGGTGTCGTGTTGAATGTCTTTCGGACGTCGAGTATTACGCCGAACATCATGGGATGCCAAGTACTCCTGTTGCCGAGTAGTCACGATGTCGAGTGCTCTTTATGCCGAGCAGCCTTGATGCCGAGTACTCTTGTATGCCGAGCAGCCTTGATGCCGAGCGACCTTGTATGCCGAGCAGTCTTGATGCCGAGCAGCCTTGATGCCGAGTACTCTGGTATGCCGAGCAGTCTTGAATGCCGAACGTTCTTGTACGCCGAGTACCTGTTGGATGTTGGGTGCTTCACCGAACACTCCTGGATGTCAAGTGCCTCGCCGAACACTCCTTGAGGCCGGTCACTCTTGTACGCCGAGTACCTGTTGGATGTTGGGTGCTTCGCCGAACACTCCTGGATGCCAAGTGCCTCGCCGAACACTCTTTGATGCCGGACACTCTTTGATGCCGGGCACCGATTGCCGAGTACTAGTGGCCTGGTCAAATCCCCAGGAAACACTTGCCCCCCAAAGTGTATCTCGTGGCCAAACGTGATGCGCTTTGAATCTGGTACAATCTACCTCGGAGGTACCTCTTCAAGAATGTTAGCGAAGGAGGTGCGAGACGAACAAGGTTGGGATACCGAACGATACGTTCGAAGCCGAGCGTACCCCGTGTGCCGAACGCTCTGGTATTGACCGATTCTACCGGGTATAGCCTCTTCGTCTTCTACCTCCCTCTATATAACCAGGCGCCCTTCCACCATTTTCTTTTACGTCTTCTTTATTATCACTCTTAGAGATTTGCAATCCTATCAGATATAAAGCCTATATAATCCATTCTCAACTTCGATCGTCGAATTAGGTATCCTTCCTCTAACAATTGCACTACTTCCATTCTAGGTTTATCTTATGGAAACAGAGTATTTCCTTTAGTTGTAAACGCGTGGCTAGTGGGAGTGGTTCGCTCGTTTTGAGTTGTCTAGTTGGGGCTAGCTCCTCTGTGCCGAACGAAAGAAAGGTAGATGGGGTGTTGGACGGCATAGTCTTTGCGGGGCGATCCGTCTCTGTCGTTCGGTGTGGATGGTGAAGGTGTAGGGTGGAGTTGAATAAAATGTAGAGCAATAACTTAGCCGAACGATGACTTTAGCCGATCAATACAATTGATACGCCGAACATTGACTTTAGCCGAACAACACAACTGACATGCTGAACGATGACCTCAGCCGAACAATACAATTGACACGCCGAACATTGACTTTAGCCGAACAACACGATTGACATGCCGAACACTGACTTTAGCCGAACAGTACAACTGACATGCCGAACGATGACTTTAGCCGAACACCCCTTAGGTCGAACCATTACCTTAGTCAAACAAAGCAATTGCCGGACAATTCTTGGACCGGATAATGTCTTTAGCCGGACAATACAAATGCCGAACAACATTAAAAATGCCGAACAGTATAAGTGTCTAACTACACTTAAGCCGGTTACTTTAGAAATCATATGTCTTTTGAATCTGGAACTGTAATCACCTCAAGGCGGGCTTTTTGAGACGGTCAGCGATGACGGTCTTCGAAGGCGATGATTCGAAGCTAATTATTATATCTTTTAAAACATTCTTATTGTCTGTACACGATTTCTTGCACTAGTTCACACACCACGTGGGGGGGAAAACTCATGTTGCTAATTCTAACGTTCAACGTTTTTCAAGTATAGCTTTCTCAAGCATTTAGCCAGGTTCATTATTTATTCGGGATGTCGAGAAAATCTAGTTCTGCAACCATATCTGACAGACCTGGGCCGTCAGCAAGGCAAGGAGCCGCTGATTCTTCTAACCCGTCAATTTCTCCCGCTCATAACTTGGCGCCTGACGCTCTGGAGGCAACCATCTTACTAGACAATCCGATCGATTCTCAAGCTTCGAAGATCAACGAAGCTGCTCTGAGACGGATATGCTCTATTCACGGGATTCCTTTTGCCGACGTGTTAGTCCCTTCGAGACACGATCGCCCTCATCTGCCCTCAGTCGGGTACACCACCTGCAACAAGTTCATGTGTTGGATGGGCAGCGTGCCTCCCTTCAACTTATTTCTCCGGGACGTTCTGCAGTACATAGACATGGCTCCATCGCAACTGCACCCGAACGGTCATGCGTTTCTATATGGGACTTACTTACTCTTCATGGCCGTCTTCTCCAGACCTCCAACTCCCGGTGATATCCGATATATTTATATGTTCAAGAGACGGAAAGATAGCCCTTCCTTTATGTTCCTCGAGCCATACCACAAGTGCCAGATCTTGACAGGGGCCTGTAGCAAATTCGCCCTGTACAAACAGGAATGGTTCTATGTGCGCTGCCCTTCTGGTTTCGCTAGGAGATGGGTTGAAGGCAGTAAGTCTCTCTGCTGAATCGTTATTCATATTTAATTGGAGTCATGCTTTTCCTAACTCTTCATTTCATCTTTTCAGGTATCAACCCGCGTCCGGAAGGCCGAGGATATTCTAAGGCTGTTGAAGCCATTAGAGCTCTTCCTGCTGAGGATCGAGACATCCAGACTATCATTTCAAATGAATCGCTGTCGGGGTTCGGCTTGCTAGCCCCTGGTCGTCGGATCAGCCTTCCAGAAGGTGTTACAATTCCCAAACCTTCATCTGGTAAAGGGAAAAAACTTGCCGGACCGTCGTTGCGTCGCGCTCCCGACACGCATGAAGAAGGCGAGCGCAAAGAGGATGATGCCCCCGAAACTCAGGGCGAGAACGTGGGTCCCGCTTGGAATCCGGCAATCGAAGTTCAGGATATTGAGACATCATCCTCCCCTTCGAAGGGAAAGAAGAAGTTGAAATACACGGTTCAAAAGGAGAAAGTTGGTGGCACCTCAAAAGTTACGCCTACCCCTCCTGAGAAAGAGGCTTCTTTGCAGCATCTGGAAAGTTCCTTGAGAGGTCTATCGAACCTTTCTATTCCCGAAGACATACTTAATTACGGGTTCGATGATCCTGAAGCTCTCAAATTCTCTTCGCCCGCTAGAGGCAATGTAGGAGTTCAACTCCCGGCTCAAAGAGACAATACTCCGATTAGCAAAGATAAACGAACGGGTCCGTCGGGGGGAACACTTAGGACACACACACACATGCGCATTCCATAATATACTTCAAGTCTTTTTAATTCGTGAATTCTCCTTAACTCGTTGTTATCTCCCTTCTTTGCAGGTGATATGGGCCGCTCACACGGACTTGATCGCCTTCAGGGGTCTTCTATATCCCATCACTCCGGACGGGATTCCGATTCAGGCAGACGTCGGGACCGAGGTGATTACAAAGATAGGGACAATTGTCCGCGCGAGTCGTCTCATCGCAAGAAAGCACACTCTCAATCTTCCCAGTCCCGCGATCTTCCTCCTCCAACTGAGCCGGATAAAGAGAAGTCTTTGCAGAAGGGTTATCAGTCTGATGCTGCTCGAGAACAACATTCCAGTTCATCGAGTATGAGGCAAGTTCGAGAGCAGCGTAAAAGAACGGAATTCTCTAAGCCTCCTCCTCCTACTCCTGTCGTGGACCCAACTGTTGCGGAAAAGATGGTCGACCTTAAGGCCAAGTTTCTGAAAATCTGTTTTGACGGCTTGAAATTCCTCCCAGCCATCCATCACATTCCTGGGCACGTGAAGCAAAGTGCCATCGCCTGCAACAATGATGTCTATGTTCAACATGATGCATTCGTGCACTTGGTGGAGAAGATCTCGGAAGTATCTATCGAGCGTCAACACGAGATTGACCGTCTGAATCTGGAGGCTGACAGCGATAAGAAAATCATCAAACTCCAAGACGAAGAGCTCGCCTCTTATAAGTCAAAGCTAGAAGCCGCTGAACAAGGCGCAAAAGATACTGCTGAGGCAGTTACTCGCTTAGAGGTGGCTCACAAAAAGGATCTTGACGAAGCAGTTCAGCGCAGCGGCGCCCTTGCCCTAGAAAAAGACTCTGTCCAAAAAGAAAGGGACGCGCTCGCTACTCAAGTCAAAGAGCTGAAAGAACAACTCTCCAAGGAGAAAGAAGACAAAATAGCTGCTCAGGAAGAATCACAGCGGTATTGTGATGAGATTGTTGCTACCCGACTCCTGAAGACAAAGCTCGACGGTGAACTTGCCGGGGTCGAGAAAATGAAGGATGAGGCCCGTGAGGAGGGCAAAAGAATGGCTGTGGAGGAGCTTGATTCTCGCCTTGAGGCGGCCGCAGAGGCCGGCAGGGAAGAGGTCAAAAGTATGTTTGACCCGTTGATCGCCGAGTACGGAGCCCGCGTCCTTATGCACCGCGACCTAACATTCTTGGGCGACGGCTACCACGAATCCCTGGCTGAGGCATGGGAAACTCTGATAAAGATCAAGAAAGTCGAGTCAGGCTCCGAAGAAATCGACGAGGATGCATTGGTGAAGGAGTTCCTGAGGGGGAATGAGCCATCGGATTTATCTGCAGCATTGGCTCTTTATGGCAAAGGCTCTTCCCCTTCGAAAGAGAAGAACAACGAGGCTGGCCCGCCAGAGGCCGACGCTACTACTCCTCACATCGCCGCTCCTTATGCTGCTCAATCGGCCGGTCGGTCGACGCTTGATCCATTCGAGCAGCATGCCAGTTATGATCCCGAAGATCCCGGGCTCGGCGTTCATGTGTTGTCACCTATCCTGGAGGGTGAAACCCCGCGCGCCACCGATAGCCAACCGGATCCTTGTAGGAAATTCTTCTTTCTCTAGAAGTCGAAGAGATCCCGTCATTTTTCAGCAATGGTTATTCATTCTAATGCCCACTTCTTATATTTTCGTGCAGGTCGTTCTGACGCCGAGCTAACTCCGAGGAGCGATGACGCCAAGGAGGAAGCAGGGAAAACAAGCGACGTTGCTCACGCAGGGGTAACTCCCGGTCCAGACGCTCAAGTGATCGGGGCGCTTGATGATGACAAACTTGACACTTCGTCTCCTGTCGAAGGAAGCGACGATGTTAAAATCACTGGCGCCTCTGAACATACTTCAGAGATGAGCATGAAGGACCGTCTCGCCGACGAGGAGAAGAGAAAGGTCAAAGTCAAAGTTGAATCTGAAGTCCTGGAACTCACTGACCCGCGGAACAGACCTTTGAAAATCATTCTCCCGGGCAGGTCCAAACCACTAGATGTTCTGTCTCCTACTCCTGACTCCGCTTCTCTAGCAAGCAAAAAGTCCAAGAAAAAGCGTGAGGGAGAGGAGTCGTCGGAGACACTGAAGGAGGACAAGAAGAAGAAGTCGAAGAAATAATCGATGCACTTGTTCAACAAGTTTCCTGTTTAAGTTTTGTAATTGTTTCTATCTTCCACAACTTGTAGTTTGTATAGGCCCGAATTTTGTAGGAGTGATCTTGTATCCCCATTTTGGACTTATCGAATAAAATTTTAGTTTCTTTTTGTTTGAATGATTCTCTTGTCTTTATTTGGTTTGCTGACACTGTGCTCCGAGGACTTGGAGACTTGAGACTGTTCATACTCTAGTCCGCGTTCTGGGGACTTAGAGTACTCCGCTCCACACTCTGGGGATTCGGAGATTGGAAATCGTTCATACTCTAGTCCGCGCTCTGGGGACTTAGAGTACTCCGCTCCGCACTCTGGGGATTTGGAATTTGGAAATCGTTTATACTCTAGTCCGCGCTCTGGGGACTTAGAGTACTCCGCTCCGCACTCTGGGGATTCGAAGATTGGAAATCGTTTATACTCTAGTCCGCGCTCTGGGGACTTAGAGTACTACGCTCCGCACTCTGGGGATTCGGAGATTGGAAATCATTTATACTCTAGTCCGCGCTCTGGGGACTTAGAGTACTCCGCTCCGCACTCTGGGGATTCGGAGATTGGAAATCGTTTATACTCTAGTTCGCGCTCTGGGGACTTAGAGTACTCCGCTCCGCACTCTGGGGATTCGGAGATTTGAAATCGTTTATACTCTAGTCCACGCTCTGGGGACTTAGAGTACTCCGCTCTGCACTCTGGGGATTCGGAGATTGGAAATCGTTTATACTCTAGTCCGCGCTCTGGGGACTTAGAGTACTCCGCTCCGCACTCTGGGGATTCGGAGATTTGAAATCGTTTATACTCTAGTCCGCGCTCTGGGGGCTTAGAGTACTCCGCTCCGCACTCTGGGGATTCGGAGATTGGAAATCGTTTATACTCTAGTCCGCGCTCTGGGGACTTAGAGTACTCCGCTCCGCACTCTGGGGATTCGGAGATTGGAAATCGTTTATACTCTAGTCCGCGCTCTGGGGACTTAGAGTACTCCGCTCCGCACTCTGGGGATTTGGAGATTGGAAATCGTTTATACTCTAGTCCACGCTCTGGGGACTTAGAGTACTCCGCTCCGCACTCTGGGGATTCGGAGATTGGAAATTGTTTATACTCTAGTCCGCGCTCTGGGGACTTAGAGTACTCCGCTCCGCACTCTGGGGATTCGGAGATTGGAAATCGTTTATACTCTAGTCCGCGCTCTGGGGACTTAGAGTACTCCGCTCCGCACTCTGGGGATTCGGAGATTTGGAATCGTTCGTATGAGTCTGTATGTCGTGCAGGATAATGTAATTTATCATCCAATTAAGAGATATGGAAACTTCATAGAAAATATGGCTTCTAGCCTTTATTAACGAAGATCAACTAAATTGCTTGATTACAACTTTTAAAAGGAAACTAAGTCATTATTGAATGGAAACATGCAGGAAATAACAGTGCCTACAACAAAAAAGGAAAACATGCTAAATGTAATAGTGCCGCAGATGTTCACTGTTCCATGCTCGGGGGAGTGTCGCGCCATCAATGGTCGCTAGCTTGAATGTTCCTTCTCCAAGCTTCCGTTCAATGGCGTATGGACCTTCCCAGCTGGGATTCATGCGTGATGGTACTGGGAAGACTCGTTTCAGAACGAGATCACCCACATCAAAGATTCTTGGGCGGACTCTGCCATCGTAGTAACGCTTGACTCGATGTCTGTGCGCTGTCGCCCTTAACTCAGCTTCTTCACGCTTTTCGTCGATGCAGTCCAGTGATTCCAGCAAGAGGTTTTGGTTCGTCTTGGGGTCATAGTATGTCACTCGGTGCGATGGAACTTCAAGTTCCACGGGTATAACGGCTTCAGAGCCGTATGCCAAGGCGAACGGAGTGTGGCCGGTCGCGGACTTGTCGGTAGTTCTATACGCCCATAATGCTGTCGGGAGTTCATCTACCCACTTGCCTCCAACCTTCTCCAGACGCTTCTTTAGTATGGACTTGATTATTTTGTTAACAGCCTCGACTTGTCCGTTAGCTTTTGGGTGTGCAACGGCAGCGAACTTTTTCTCGATGCCGTACTTTAAACAGAACTCTTTGAACTCTCTACTTTCGAATTGCGTTCCGTTGTCTGTAATGATGGTGCGTGGAATGCCAAAGCGGCATATAATGTTTCGTACAACGAAGTTAATGACCTTCTTAGAGGTGATAGTGGCCAAAGGTTCTGCCTCAGCCCATTTCGTGAAATAGTCGACTGCAACTATTGCGTATTTCGCACCACCTTTGGATAGAGGTAAAGAGCCGATGATGTCGATTCCCCAGATCGCAAACGGCCAAGGACTGATCATTTGCGTGAGTTCCGTTGATGGAGCCCTCGGGATTTTTGCATATCTTTGACACTTGTCGCATTTTCTTGCGTAGTCCGCGGCATCCCGGTTTACGGTGGGCCAGTAATATCCATAGCGGAGGATCTTCTTTGCTAGCGTTTGCCCCCCAGTATGGTCGCCACATTCCCCTTCGTGAACTTCCCTCAAGACTCGCTTTGTTTCATCATGAGCGATGCACCGTAATAATGGGACTGAGAATCCTTTTCGGTACATGGATCCACCCTGCATTACGTACCGCGCAGCCTTTCGAAGGACCTGTCGTCTTTCGCTTCTTTTTTCTGGTAAAGCCCCGGTTGTCAGGTACAGTTTGAATGGGGTTATCCACGAGTCCTTCTCGATCTCTGTTTCCAACACGCGATCGATTTTAATCTCGTCTACGCTTGGGGCATGCAAGACTTCAACGGGATACAATCCCATTTGTTGAGCATCGTCGGTACTTGCGAACTTAGCCAACAAGTCGGCTTCTTTGTTCTGTTCTCGCGGGATATGTGAAATGTCATAACGCTCAAGATTTGATAGTAGTTCTTGGACCTGAACGAGGTACGGAGCAAGCTTTCGTCCTTTTGCTTGGTAGTCTCCTCGTACTTGGTAAACCACTAACTGCGAGTCACAAAAGATTTCGACTGATTCGATCCCGAGTTCTTTGATGAGCTTCAAGCCAGGGATCAGTGCTTCATATTCAGCTTCGTTGTTCGTAGCCGGGAAATCGAGCTTCAGGGCATAACAGATTGATCGTTTTTCCGGAGTTATAAGAACTATGCCCACGCCGGAGCAACGGTCGTTTCATGCACCGTCAGTGTATAATTTCCATCGAATGGGGGGAATGATGTCGTGATCGTCCGGTTTGACGGGTATGGTAAATTCAGCGATGAAGTCTGCTAACGCTTGCCCTCGGATGGCTCTCCGTGGTAAGTACGCGATATCGAATTGGCTCAACTCGATGTTCCATTTTAGCAATCTTCCAGAAGTTTCCGGTCGTTGAAGTACCTGCCTCAGGGGTTGATCGGTATAAACACCGATTGAATGCGCTTGAAAGTATGGGCGCAGCTTGCGTGATGCAATCACCAAGCAATAAGCCAATTTCTCGATTTTAGGGTAATTCTTCTCTGCCCCCGTTAAACGCTTGCTAACATAATATACCGGCTTCTGGACTCGATCCTCCTCACGAACCAAAGCTGCGCTTATCGCATGAGGGGATATAGCCAAGTAAACGTACAGCATCTCATGGTCAACTGGTTTAGATAGCATTGGTGGGCTCTCCAGATGCCTTACCAGATTCCGGAATGCTTCCTCGCAGCTAGACGTCCATTCAAAATTTCTCTTTCCTTTCTTTATTATGTCAAAGAACGGGATGCACTTGTCAGTTGCCTTGGATATAAATCGACTCAGCGCAGCTACTTTTCCATTCAAGCTCTGTACCTGCTTTATAGTCCTGGGCGCTTGTAGATCTCGAATGGCTTGGATCTTTTCTGGGTTGGCTTCGATTCCCCTAGCATTGACGATGAATCCTAAAAACTTCCCTGATGCAACGCCGAAGGAACACTTCAGCGGGTTGATCTTCATTCCATAAAACCTGAGTATGTTAAACATTTCAGCTAAGTCTTGAATGTGGTCGTTTGACCGTCGTGACTTCACGAGCATGTCATCCACATAGACTTCCATGGTTTTGCCCAGCTGGTCCTTGAACATTCGATTCACCAGACGTTGGTAAGTTGCTCCAGCATTCTTCAATCCAAAGGGCATCACTACATAGCAATACGGCCCGACATTTGTAACGAAGCTGGTGTGTTCTTGGTCCGGAATATGCATTGGGATTTGGTTGTATCCTGAGTACGCATCCATGAATGACAATAATTCGTGTCCTGCTGTGGAATCGACCAACTGATCGATCCTAGGCAACGGGAAACTGTCCTTAGGGCATGCTTTGTTCAAGTCGGAATAATCTACGCAAGTCCTCCATTTCCCATTCGCCTTCTTTACTAGCACGGGGTTGGAGATCCACTCCGGGTAGAGGGCGTCGCGGACGAACCCATTTGCTTTGAGTTTGTCCACCTCCTCTCCAAGAGCGGCGGATCTCTCCGGATCCATTCCTCTCCTTTTTTGCTTGACTGGGACGTATTTCGGGTCTATGTTCAACATATGACTCGTGATGGCGGGAGAAATCCCACACGTATCAGAATGCGTCCAGGCAAAAACATCAAGGTTTGCCCGGAGGAAGTCGCTAAGGTCTTCAGTCATTGCGGGACCTAACTGTGATCTGATCTTCAGTATTTGCGAAGGGTCGTCACGACTAACTGAAATGTCAATTGTTAATTCAGCCGGTGCCGCCTTCTCTTCCCTGGGTTTCTCATCGTCGTCTCTCGGATCTATATCTCCGTAGACCCGAGAACTATGCCCGAGCCAGGGCTCGGGCACTACTTGTCAATTATTCGTATTGAGGATGCGGACGGGATTGTCCGCAACCTTTCCTTTCTCCCTCCAGTGGGCCTCTCGGAGCTCGGCCACATAACAAGAACGACCAGCTGCTTGGTCACCGTGAACAATGCCTACTCCTTTGTTAGTCGGAAACTTCAAAGTCAAGCACCACGGGGCTAGTGCCGCCCTAAATTCAGCCAGGGCCGGCCGACCCAAGAAAACATTATACGGAGAGTCCACATCCAAAACTACAAAGGGTAGAATTCGTACCCTCCGACGCTCGCCTTGTCCCAGTTCAACTGGTAACTCGACATATCCTACTGCATCAGTCGCAGTGCCGTTAAAGCCGTGGATACGAGCTTTGGATGGTTTCAAGTCTTTTGTCTCTAGCTTCATCTAGTCATAGGCCTTCTTGAAGATGATGTTGACTGAACTTCCACAATCAATCAAAATTCTTTTTACATATGCTGGTCCGATCGTTGCAGATATGACCATGGGATCGATGGTCGGAGCCTCTACCTGATCAGCGTCTCTGTTCCTGAACACAATATCGTCTGTCATCACGCGCTGCTGCTTAGCAGGGGCCCCGTCCTCTACGTTCGAACAGCACTCAAAATCTGCATGCTTCAAGGAGCTTGCATATCGTTCCATCTCTTGCCAGTTCTTATCTGCGGGATGAGGTCCGCCGATAATTGTATTTATGACCAGTCTTCCAACAGTCCGAGCAGGCTCCTCAGGATGACGTGGAGCTGGTGCACGACCTGGGTTGGACGTTCCCAGTCCTCCTTCCTGTGGATCCTTTACAAATTCTTGCAACTTCTTTTGTCTGATCAATTTCTCGATAGCGTCATGCAGGTGTCTGCATTCTTCCGTGTTGTGTCCATAAGTTTCATGGAAGCGGCAATATTTCCCAGTCCGCTTCTGTTCTTCAGTTGATTCTTTTGGACGTGGTTTTCTGTACTGAAAAGTATTGTAGGTGGATAGGTAAATGTTCTCAAGTGGGGCGTTTAGCGGAGTGTACTCGTTGTAGCTTGGAATTCTCGACTTCCACTTTCCCGCTTCTTTCCTCTTTCCTTGACTTCTTCCTCCGGACTCTTTGGGCTGCACAGGCTTACTCTGGACATTGACTTGGACCTTTCCCGAATTGTCTCCAGATTGCTTCACAGCAATGTTGCTCTTGATTGACTCTTGGGCAGGTCCCGGTGCCTTATCTCGTCGTACCCACCTAGCTTCCTCTCTTCTTATGAACTGGTGTGCCTTGGAGTAGAAACGCTCTAGCGTAGCCGGAGGTTTTCCTGCCAGCCAGTCTCCAAATTCAGAATCCGGATCTACACCTCTCATTACAGCCATTAGAATTGCATGGTCATTGGGATTGCTGACTTCAGTTGCCGCAACGTGGAATCTTTGTAAGTACTCCTTCAGCGACTCTCCGAGATTTTGGATTACACTTGACAGAGACATCACGTCCTTCGGGCGTGTAGTGTGTATCCTGAACTACTCAATAAACTTCTTTGCCAACTCCTCGAAGCTTGATACGGATCGCGGAGGAAGTCGGGTGAACCACATAGTAGCGATCCCAGATAGAGTAATCGGAAAGCACCTACACTTGTTGGCATCATTTGCTCTGGCTGAATCCATCAACCATTCATACCTCATTACATGTTGTCTGGGGTCAGTCTTTCCTTCGTATGCAGGAATGGTTGGCATGCTAAACTTCTTGGGGTACGCCGCTTGCAGCACAACATCCGTGAACGGAGTATGACTTCTTGACACTCCCCAGTCGTCATTTGATAAGCCCTGATTTTCTTTCATCAGTTGCCTGATCATGGCTGTCAGATCGGGTGTCTGTATGGAAGCTGGGAGGTTGGAGTCAGTTCTACGCGCCTGTCCATGTTGATGCCTCCTTTCCTGGCGATCTGCCAATCGTGCGTCGTGAGGTTCAACATTGTTAGCATTTTGATGATCTGGAGCTCCATCCTCCATCTGTACTCCGGTTCGGAAGCTTCCAGTTCTGGCTTGGTCGCGGTCTCCAGCTGTTCGAACAGCAGCATCCGCTCTTGCAGCTTCAGTCTTACGGCGTCTACGCCTGGGTGGTTCATCAGAAGAAGTAGAGCTGTCAGAAGAGGAATAAGCAGCTGGATTGCCCCCAGCATTCTGTTGCTGCTGTTGAGTGAGTTGTGCCATCAGGTTGGCATTAGCTTGCATCTGTTCTCCCAGTTGTCTCCTGCTTTCCCTAAGTTCTCTCATCAAGTCATTGAACTCCACTCTGGTGACAACTGGAGTCTATTCTTGAGCGGCAATCCCTGCACTCGGGATCGCTGGTTGATTGCTAGGTCCTGCTTGTTGCACGCTAGCAGTCTCTCGGGCATCCGCATTAAGAGAAGCTGACCTGGTACGTGGTCTTGCCATTGTAGAGTTATTGGTATGCACTCTGAGTAGAATCAACGGATGTCCTATCAGTAAGTCGGATCTTCTTTGGGGGATTTGTTCAATCCAGTAGCTTCAAAGCAGATCCTTGAGGTCTGAGAATTCGATTCTCGGTGAAAGCACCAAAATGTTAGCACCAAAATTGGTCACTAACCTCGTAGAAGAAGATTGTGAAGAGATATAAGTGATGAAATCAAATTAAACAGAGAAGACAGTACTTATCTAAATACAGAAAGTAAGAACACCAAATTTATAGTGGTTCAGCGTAATTGCCTACGTCCACTTTGAAGTTAAACTTTATTGATCTTCTTTATAGTTGATTACAAATACAATTCGTGAATCAAATGCTCGAATGAAGTTGTTTAAGTAGAGAAGATGAGTTTTGAAAATGGCAGAGTCTCCCCGGTGTTTTCTCTCCAAAAAGGATCCATTTCACTGTGACCCTGCCCCTCTATTTATAGGCAAAGATGGGCTGGACTTCCTAAGTGGGCTGATTGCCGAACGCTCCAGCCCGAGTTCAGTGGTCGCCATATGCCGAGCAAGGTTCGCCGAACGCTCTGCGCCGAACCATCCCTTCTATGCCGAACGGTATGTTGGCGTCGTGGGAAGTGTAGGATGGTTGTCTGTTGAGGCCGAACGCTCTGCGCCGAACCATCCCTTCTACGCCGAACGGTATGTTGGTGTCGTGCTGAATGTCTTTCGGACGTCGAGTATTACGCCGAACATCATGGGATGCCAAGTACTCCTGTTGCCGAGTAGTCACGATGTCGAGTGCTCTTTATGCCGAGCAGCCTTGATGCCGAGTACTCTTGTATGCCGAGCAGCCTTGATGCCGAGCGACCTTGTATGCCGAGCAGTCTTGATGCCGAGCAGCCTTGATGCCGAGTACTCTGGTATGCCGAGCAGTCTTGAATGCCGAACGTTCTTGTACGCCGAGTACCTGTTGGATGTTGGGTGCTTCGTCGAACACTCCTGGATGTCAAGTGCCTCGCCGAACACTCCTTGAGGCCGGTCACTCTTGTACGCCGAGTACCTGTTGGATGTTGGATGCTTCGCCGAACACTCCTGGATGCCAAGTGTCTCGCCGAACACCCTTTGATGCCGGACACTCTTTGATGCCGGGCACCGATTGCCAAGTACTAGTGGCCTGGTCAAATCCCCAGGAAACACTGGTCTTGTGTTGGTAGAGGGCAGATGTTATGTGCCTCGGGACATCCATTAGGAGGTGTACCCATCGGAAGGTAGTCCCTTCACCTGGTCATTTGTATGGAAATCCATTCTCCAATAAGAACCTTCGGACTTGATTGTAAACCTATTATGCTGGAATTTAATCCATGTAACAATTTCGGCTAAGATTAATAAGTTTATTTGCAAATGTTTTCAAAGAAAGTCATTAAAAAATAATATCCCCAAATTTTACGTAATGAAAGGTTTTGGTTATCATAAGGTAAAAACACGTTCCGTGTTTATGTGCGGCGTGGTTTTATGAGATACCTTTTTGTTTTCAAAACATCATACTTTGAGTTCTCACACCAGTCCCATGACTGACCCGGAGTTTGTTTTTCCTTTTAAACTCTGGGTGCCCTATTTTTCGGGCAGCCGTGTAGTCAGGATACCTTAGAAGCATTTTGGAGCATGTTGGGGAGCATTTTGGAGAAGTATTTTGGAGCTATGAAGCTGAAGTACCTTATGTAGATATCTACCCATTTTCCGCTGTGTTATGTAGTATGTAGTTCCCAGCATATGTACAGATAGACAGTTATAACTATCCCGTTGGATTTGTATTTGACTCTGATCATTTATGTATAATTAAAATGTTGAATGCGATGTGAGATTCTATTATTGTGTTATCTTCTATCTTTATTTTCTTTTACACCCCTGATAATCTGCCTCCCCGGCACTTGGATTTACGGCACGTGAATACCGTGTATGTATTAGTGTCGATTTCTGAGGGTCGAGGAGACAGGTTGTCACACGTGGTATCAGAGCTTAAGGTTAAGCAAGAACCTTGGCTTTGTTGGGGTATGAATCATTAGAGATAGGGTTAGTAATGCCCTAGAATGAGTTTAGTCTGAGAGAGCGCATAATTGAAACCTTTAACTTGAAAAAGTATATTCATACTATATAGCATTCCCTAAGATATCTTGTCTATATATCCTAAAGATCATTTTCTTACTATATACAGATTGTGGAAAATGAGTGGAAGAAGAGGACGAGGAAGGGGAGGAAGTAATACCACAAATGGTCAAACTCCCGCAACTACAGTAGTCGAGGAAGTAGTAGTTACGGTATAGCCCCAAATTAACTTTGCAACTTTATGCAAGAATTATACCAGCCTTGGTGGAAAACCTTTCAAAGGAACAGAAACCATCATTGAAGTACAAGCTTGAATCCGCTCGTGTGAAAGAATTTTCAAAGGACTGAATATTGGAGATGAGCAGAAGAGGTTCTTAGCTTCTTGGCAACTACAAGATGGAGCTCTAGTTTGGTGGGAATCTATTACTTAGAATGAATCAGAAAATGATTTTTCATGGGAACGATTCAAGAAAGTTCTGGAGGAGCAGTATATGCCGGAAGCAGGAAAATCCCGTCTTTACCGAAATTTTATGGATTTTAAACAGGAGGAGGAGATGTCATTTGAGGAGTATGCTAACAAGTTTAACGAATTATCTCGTTTTGGGCCTGGATTGATAGATACACCCCTAAAAAGAATGAAAAGTTTATTTCTGGAATGAAGAAGCAATACCATGTCAGAATGACTAGGCATGTGAAAGAACCATTTGTAAACTTAATAGACATGGGATACAGATATGAAGCTTTGGATAAGATAGATCCACCCGTAGTACAAGAAAGCAACAACAATAACTGGAAAAAGAGGAAGTTCAATAGCAAGAAGCCGTGGCAGGGAATACTCAAAGGAGGATCTCAAGAGAACCGCTTTAAAGACATCACTTGTAACAATTGTTAGAAGAAAGGCCATATTGCGAAGAACTGTTGGGGTCCTAAAGCTCAGAGTGTTGCCTCTCCCGTGGTTCAGAATTATCTCTGCTATAATTGTCAGAAACCAGGGCACCTGATAAAGGATTGTCCCTTTATGAAGAAAGGAGAACAAGCCAAAGTTTACGCTATCAGGGATGATCCTTCAACCTCCAAAGATGTGAAGGGCAAAGGAGTGTTGGAAGGTAATATTTTTATCAAAGATGTTTTAGTTAGAGTATTATTTGATACAGGAGCTTCTCATAGTTTTATTTCTAAAACAACTGTAGAAGAATTAGAACTTAAACCTAAAATTCTTGACGACCCTATCTGCGTAACGAATCCTATAGGAGGTTCCACTAATCTTTGTATTGACTGTGGAAAAGTCTCAATTTCCTATCCTCCCCATCACTTTCCTTTTGATCTTTTCATCTTAGATTTTACTATATTTGAAATTTTACTCGGTATGGATTGGTTGGCTAAGTACAGAGCTATGCTCGATTGCGAAAATAGAACGATATCTTTATGGATGTCTTTGGGAAAATCTTAGAAATATCTTGTGAAGGTCCTAGTCCAAGAAGGGATAGTTTTCTTTATGCTTTAGATACATCCCAGACAGGATTAGAAACAATACCCGTTGTTAAAGAATTTGAAGATGTCTTTGAGGAAGTAAAAAGTTTGCCCCCACATCGAGAAATCGAATTCCGTATCGATTTAGTTCCTGGTGCGATGCCAATTAAACAACAAGATAGAAGGATGGCTCCAAAAGAAAGGGATGAGTTGAATAACCAAACCCAAGAGCTATTAAAGAAAGGATTGATAAGACCTAGCCGTTCAAGTTGGGGATCAGCAGTAGTTTTTGTTATTAAGTCGGATGGATCTTTGAGATTGTGTATAGACTATCGAGATCTAAATAAGCAAACAATTAAGAACAAGTATCATTTACCCCGAATAGATAACTTGTTTGACCAATTACACGGAGCTCGAGTTTTTTCTAAAATGGACCTAGCTATAGAATTCCATCAGTTAAGGATCGTAGAAGATTGCATCCATCTAACTGCATTCAAAGGTCCGAATACTTTCTATGAGTGGTTGGTTATGCCTTTTGGGCTGACTAATGCACCCGCTTATTTTGTTGACCTTATGAATAGAGTGTTTAGAGATGTGCTAAACAAATTCGTGTTAGTCTTTATCGATGATATCCTTATCTATTCAAAGACAAAAGAAGAACACGCAAGGCATCTAGAAGCTGTGTTGGAGATATTGAGAAATAATGTGCTTAAAGCTAAATTCTCAAAGTGCCATTTTTGGGAGAAGGAGGTAAGATTCCTTGGACATATAATATCAAGGGATGGAATTTCAGTAGATCCAGGGAAAGTTGCAGCTATTCAAGATTGGAAGCAGCCACAAACTCCTAAAGAGATTCGTAGCTTCTTAGGTTTGGCAGGATATTACAAAAGATTCGTTCAAGACTTCTCTAAGATTTCCTATCACCTAACAAAGTTAAATATGAAGGATGTTAAATTTATCTGGACTCCAAAATGTAAAGAAGCATTCCAAGAACTAAAGAAGAGATTGACAACCGCTCCAGTTTTAGCAATTGTAAATGGAAATAGTGGATTGACTGTTTATACATATGCTTGTGGAGAAGGAGTTGGTGCAGTTTTAATGCAAGATGGAAAGGTGATTGCTTACGCAAGTAGACAGCTGAAGACGCAGGAGAAGAATTATGCAACACACGACTTAGAATTATTAGCCGTTGTGTTCGCTCTAAAGATATGGAGACATTATTTGCTGGGTAAGAATTTTTCATAGTTTATTTCGATAAAACTTTGAATTGACCTTAGTAAATAATATCCCATCTTTTAGGTGAAAAATTCGAACTCTTCACGGACCACAAATCCTTGAGGTATCTTTTCACCCAGAAGGATTTGAACATGAAACAGCAAAGCTGGCTAGAATTTCTCGCATCTTACGATATAGATATTCTATATACACCCGGAAAAGCCAATGTAGTAGCAGATGCATTGAGTAGGAAGTTAGCTACTATTTCTTATTTGGTAGTAACTCCAACTCTTCAGGAGAAAATAACTAGCAAGCAAAAATAAGATCGATTCCTAATGGAGATTATTGAAGATATACACAGAGGAAGGAGTTCAAGCTTTAAAATAGATAACCATGGAGTATTGCGGTTAAATGGAAAAATTTGTGTTCCAGATGTTGGAAATCTTAAGCAAGAAGTATTAGCTGAATGCCACACAGCCAAACTTAGCATTCATCCGGGGATTCATAAGATGTACAAGGACATGAAGCGTACATTTTGGTGGAGAAGCATGAAGAGGGACATATCTATCTATGTCAGCCGTTGTGAAAATTGCCAAAGAATCAAAAGTGACCAACAAAAGACGGCAGGATTACTTCAACCTTTGGAGATTCCAGCTTGGAAGTGGGATCAAATATCCATGGATTTCATTGATGGCTTACCCCGAACAAGGAAAGGAAATGAAGGCATTTGGGTTATCATAGACCGATTAACCAAAAGTGCACAATTTATTCCAGTTAAGCCAACAAGAACTGCAGCAAGCCTTGCGGAGACATATATGAAGGAGATTGTCCGATTGCATGGAGTTTCGAGCAGTATAGTAAGCGATCGTGATCCAATCTTCACTAGTCGGTTTTGGGAAGCACTACATATAGCTTTGGGAATGAAGCTGAGTATAAGCACTGCATATCACCCCCAAACTGATGGACAGATGGAAAGAGTCAACCATGTTTTGGAAGATCTTTTGAGAGCATGTATTCTAGACTTTGGAGGCTCGTGGGACAATCATTTACATTTAGTAGAGTTCTCCTACAATAATAGCTATCAAGCTAGTATCGGCATGGCACCGTATGAAGCTTTGTATGGTCGTCCTTGTAAATCGCCAGCATGTTGGATAGAAACCGGAGATCGGTTAGTGCTTGGCCCAGATATGATACGATAAGATTCAGAGAAAGTTGATATGATTAGAAAGAAGCTAAAAGAAGCCCAAAGTAGAAAGAAGAGTTATGCAGACCGAAGGCGTAGAAATCTGGAATTCTCAGTTAGAGATTCAGTCTTTTTGAAAGTCTCTCCAGTGAGAGGAGTAGTAAGATTTGGAAGAGCTGGAAAGTTAGCACCTCGATATATTGGACCTTTTCCCATTCTCGAACGAATCAGGCCACTAGCTTATCGAGTACAATTGCCTGAAAGATTGTCTGGTGTACACAATGTTTTTCACGTATCACATTTACGGAAGCATGTATATGACCCAGAACAAATCATAGAAACGGCTGCTCAGGATGACTTGGAAATAGAACCAAACTTAGCGGTTATTAGAAGGCCCATTCGAATCGTGGATCAAGATAAGAAACGATTAAGAAGGAAGGTTGTAAGGTTGGTCAAGGTTCAATGGAGCGGGGATGCTGATGATTGCACATGGGAAACAGAAGATAAAATGAGAAAAGCATATCCCGAGTTTAAGATCAATGTATAGACTTTATCTATCGTTTGAGTGTACTCACCGCCTGTGGTGTAATAACTTATTGTATATATTCCATCTTATTGAATATATATTTCCTTTTGAACTATTTTCTTCTTATCTAATTTCGAGGACGAAATTCTTTTAAGTAGGGGAGAATGTAACGACCCAAAATTTAACCACTTCAAAGTATAATATTTAAAGTGATTTTAATTATAAAATATAAAGGGTTTTATGATTCAAACAATATTAGATAGGATTTGGAAATAGAAATATACATAAAAATAGTAACATTTGCTTATATCGACAAAAGTGACAAAATCCTGATTTCAGAAAAGTAAGTTAAAATGGTTTAATAAATTATTTAAATTTATTTATGAGTTTTTATATTTTTAAATGATATTATACAAATTTATTTTTAAATTTGGTTTACATAAATAAATGGTTTAAATAAAACATCAAAATATGACTACAAAACATTTTGTCAAAAAATCAACGTTTTGTCGATTTAAAGTTGTCGCAACGTTGTTGCACCTTTATTATAATATTCATGTACATTTATATAAATGTAGTAAGTATTAATTAAGTTTCTAATTAGGTTTGCTTTTATTAAAATACAATTAGGAAATTCTAGAATATAATTAGAAAAGGTAAACTAATAAAAACAAAACATGTCAAATCAAAAGAAACATCATTATTACTTTATATTTTCTTACTCCTTAAGTGATAAGGACATAAAATAAAGATTTGAAAGGTGATGTTAAGTGTTGAAAATTCAGATTACTTTAAAAGTAAGAAAAGGGTATTTTGGTCTTTTGCAAATATAATATTTTTATCCAAAAAAATTTCTAAATACACACCCACTTTTTCACTTTCTTCCACACTTCTTCTTCTCAAAATTTCAAGCTTCTTCTTACCTCTTTTAATTGCTTCCAACCTTAACAAAGTTATGCCAAAATATTCCAAAAAATAAAACAAAGAAAAATATCAACAAAACTCCATCCGAACCACTTCAAAACTTCTCCTCTCTCCTTCTATTGCTCACGCCTCCCTTCACCATCAAGCCGAGCCCAAACCTCCTTGAAACTCATGGCCCAAAGCTCCAAAGACCTCCACAAGTCAATTCAAGCCACCTAGAAGCCTTAAAACAAGCATTCATGAGCAGCCGATTGAAGTTAGGAAAGTTATAATCACTTTAAAGTTAGTTCATTTGCAACTAAGGTGAGAACTCCTAATTTATATGTATATATTTGGTTGTGATGTTGTGATATGTTTGTTTGGATGTTTGGTTATGATATTGAATTCCATAGGTTGTTTATTGTATGAAAATATTGAAACAAGTCACGATATACACGACATTGATTCACACGGAAAACACTTTCCAAAATAAAATGAAATGTGATATGGAATCTTTTATACCTTTGAAAATGTTTAAATATGCTTTAGAAATGATTCCTAAGTGTTTAAACTTGTCTCGGTAAAGTTTGGATATGAATCTCAAAATACGCCTAAAATTTGACGCGTCGTGTAACGGTAGTTCGTGTTTACGCGTCAAAAGTTCAAATGAACATACGAAGTGGAATATAGTTCGGAATTCTTCGAAGCAAGAATTTTCCGAATCCTTATATCTATATCTTTCATATAAAAAAGGAAAATCAAGATTTCATCTTGTATATTTTGAAATATGCCAAAATAAATTTTCAAGAAAAATCAAGTTTTTTGGCACTAAATGACCAAAGTTGGAAATTGATAAAATAATCGTTTTAAAAAATATGAAATAAATTCTAAAAATCTTTTAAAATGTCTTAAAGGTGATTTAAGTTGGAAAGATGGATTTCTAAATGAGATAAAAGTTGTTTTGAAGAATATAGCTTTTAAAGCACTTTTTGTAACACTATTTGCAACACTTTTCGCAACGCTTTTCAATAACTTTTTAAATAAAGGTTGAAACTTAACAATTCTTTCCCAAATCCTTAGTAAATGTTTTTAAGTAAATAATAAAGCATTTCAAACGAAATTTGAACAATTTAACATTATTTCGAAGATGGTTAAACAAATAATTAAGTGATTTAAAAAGGGAAAATGAGTATGCGGAAACGACTAGTACATTTGTCCAGCCTGTGAGATCTAAAAGTGAAAACAAGGTGTGTAACTAAGGTTAGCGATGGAGCAACCAGTACCCTGAACTTACCTGGCCTCAGTTTTCTCTTTTAGGTGAGGGGTGGAACATATCGAAAGGAAAGCCCGGATGCTCAACTTGGATTTTATAGAAATAATCTTCTTATACTCAGTATTAAAATCCGAAGAGGGAACTTGTCCTATTCGTGGAATTTAAAAGGTGATCTCATCGTTATTCCGCCCAGAGCACTCGTTGAATACGGAAGTTGATTTTGAATAAAAGTAGAATGATTTCTATAATCATATTTTCTCAAAAGATACTCTATAAAAATGAATTGAGAAATATACAAAAAGAGGTTTAAATGATTCCGTATTCACTAAAAGAATATTTTGAAAATATGTATCTCTCGAAGATACTTTGGTAAAGGAAAATGAATGAATCGAAAAACAATCACCAAATTACATCATTTTTATCGATGATTGGATTTCGAAGGAACCGGGGTCGGATTTGGGTGATTCCTATCCGAAAACTATTTCGAACCAATTTTAAGTGTTCGAAGATTAAAGATGTTTGAAGACGGAGATATTGAGATGAATAATAACGAGGGACTACTTGTTGATTTATTGGGAATAAACTCTCAATTCACTATATTGTAGCAGTGGTCTCTTTGTTGTGAAAAAATCCTCAAAACCACAAGGGATTCTCGCCTAGTAATGGCCGAGAAAGGTACCTTCGGTTTCGTTCAGTCCCAGAATGAACTTGTATGGATGAGTGTTTGACCTTGCATACTAAATCACAATGAGTGGTCTCTATAAATGTATATTTGTTTGGTGGCGGAGAAGACACCTTCTCTTAGCTTAACACCCTTCTCTGAGAAACATGAGCTCAGAGGTTATACGTTTGTAGAAATCAGTCATGTGAATGTGGAATGGCAATGTGGCATTCAAAGTGAAAGAAGATGTGCTATGTAAAAAGGTAATCGTTGCCTCGAGCCTCATTAACCAGAAATGACTGAAACAGGGTTAGATGCGGCAAGGCTAAGTGGTTCATTCCCAATTAGGGTATGATCATCCCCTTCTAGATATATTTATTTCCACTATAACGTTCGGGATGTAAATTAATGTGGATGTATGCGAAGAGAGCTCTCGGATAAAGGTCGGTAACGACCGGGGATGACATATTCGGTACTACCTAGTTAAAGAGGTAGGTCGGTCTTGTATTGGTAGAGGGCAGATGTTCTGTGCCTCGGGACATCCATCTAAAGGTGTACCCATCGGAAGGTAGTCCCTTCACCTGGTCATATGTATGGAAATCCATTCTCCAATAAGAACCTTCGGACTTGATTGTAAACCTATTATGCTGGAATTTAATCAATGTAACAATTTCGGCTAAGATTAATAAGTTTATTTGCAAATGTTTTCAAAGAAAGTCATTAAAAAATAATATCCCTAAATTTTACGTAATGAAATGTTTTGGTTATCATAAGGTAAAAACTCGTTCCGTGTTTATGTGCGGCGTGGTCTTATGAGATACCTTTTTGTTTTCAAAACAACGTACTTTGAGTTCTCACACCAGTCCCATGACTGACCCGGAGTTTGTTTTTCCTTTTAAACTCTGGGTGCCCTATCTTTCGGGCAGCCGTGTAGTCAGGATACCTTAGGAGCATTTTGGAGCATGTTGGGGAGCATTTTGGAGAAGTCTTTTGGAGCTATGAAGCTGAAGTACCTTATGTAGATATCTACCCATTTTCCGCTGTGTTATGTAGTATGTATTTCCCAGCATATGTACGGACAAACAGTTATAACTGTCCCACTAGATTTGTATTTGACTCTGATCATTTATGTATAATTAAAATGTGGAATGCGATGTGAGATTCTATTATTGTGTTATCTTCTATCTTTATTTTCTTTTACACCCCTGATAATCTGCCTCCCCGATACTTGGATTTACGGCACGTGAATACCGTGTATGTATTCGTGTCGATTTCTGAGGTTTGAGGAGACGGGTTGTCATAGTGTGCCCCCGAGTCTAGGTCCATCCAGATTGACAGTTGTTTGCTGATTGGGGGCTACCCCCTGCTGAACCGCTCCATCTGCTTGTCGGTTGAGTCGTTCTGATCTAGCTCCATGGATCTGAGCTCCTGCAGCTCCTGTTGTTCATACCTGTCCAAATTGTCTGAAAAGTGTCTGCATCATTTCCTCTTGCCTTTTCATCAGCTGCTCCTGCATGGAATCCATCATGATCTGCATCTCGTCCCTAGTGATATAGATCGAGGCTTGATTAGCTCCATAGGAAGCCTCCTGACTTCCCTCTTGCTGACTCATCTCTGTCCTTTGTCTGTTGGTTGATTGCTTTGCCATAGTCTCCAGAATCCAAGTTCCTAGACCTTTAAATCCAAAATCCGAGCTTCTGAATCCCTGAGTGCTAACTTTCTGGGTAGAAGCACCAAAATGTTTGCGCCAAAATTGGTCACTAACACCCAAATACAGATGAAAGCACCAACCAACAGTCACAGATAACAGATAAAATGTATGTAGAGAGTATAAATATGAAGAACGGTAGAAATTAAAAGGAAAGCAATAATAACAGAGGATTTATAGTGGTTCGGCTGACTCCGGCCTACGTCCACTCCAGAAATTTCTTTTTTACTGATGTCAGAATCAATTACAGTTACAATCCAGAGTTTTTAGAACAACAATGGCAGAGCAGCCTTAGTATAGAAGACGGAGAGAAACAAAATAAAGATCCTTTTTCTGAAGCCCTGCATGCTGTATTTATAGGCAAAACCCGAGTTACTGGGCTTCCTGAGTGATCCAGGCCCATCAAGACCATAGTCAACCCAAAATCATCATTATGACCGAACCTAAACTCTGAACATGTCGATCCAATCTCGCCCCAGGAGTGACTCGAAGCAACCTCATGTTTGACTCGAAGTAAACAGGCTGGACCCCGAAGCACCATGCCAACACCAACCTCCTCGAATATAACCCTGACTCTTCTTAGCCGACCCAGAAATGCCGATCCACTTTGCTACCGACCCATATGGATTCCGATCCACTTTGATGCTGACCCGACTATCTCGAGCCACTTCAACCATGCCGACCCACTTTGACGCCGACCTACTCCCCTGTGCCGACTTGGCGATATGCAAATACCGACCCAAAGCAAATAACTCCCACTCCATCATACCGACCGATCCTGAAACCAAGTTGATGACCCGAGCATATTCGAGTGTTGTCCCGAAGCCTACTACCTACCGACCCGAAGCAGGAATGGGTTCCTACCTAGAGTGATCTTCCCATGCTGATCCCATGGCTTGCAGATCCAGAAACGAAAGGCCAACCCCGATCCACTCAACCATGCCGACCCACTCCATCATGACCGAACCACTTTCCTACCGACCCAAAGCCTTCACAACACCGACCCAGTGTCTATGCCCGACCGATCCAAAGCGTGCCGAACCACTACCTTATGCCGGTCCACTCCATCATGACCGAACCACATGGCCGAACTCCAATGACCGAACGCTCACGACCGACCCATGTTATGCCGAACCCCGGCATCGTAATCATACTTATCATCCGTGATTGATCATCTATCCATCCAGTTGACTCAAACCTATCGTATTCCATCCTCAATAACCGAGCAATCGACTTAGTTAAATCCGCCTGCTTGCGGCCTTGCCAAAAGGCAGGTTAACATTTTGTCCCCCAAAACATGCCTTGCTATTGGAAGGTGTGTTTTGAATAGTCTAAAATCCGATATCTGAAGTCATTGTTCCATTCATTATCAAGCAGTTCCGTCCACATCCGACAGTCTACTCTGCGACTGTTCCGAGTTGTTATTCAATTCTGAGTCCATCCCAAATCCATTAACCGAATCCACGATCTCTCCGGATCATCTTATCAGAGTCCGGGACCTCTCTGGGTCCTGTAGTCCAAATCGAGCAACTTGCCAGGTCCTAAGCCGGGACCTCGCTGGGTCATAAAATCCATATCCGGGACCTCACCGGGTCAAGATCCAAAGCCGAAATCCGATAGCCGAGTTCTAATCCATCCATATCCAATAACCAATAACCAAATCCATGGCCTCTCCAGGTCAATGTCCAAATCCGGGACCTCTCCAAGCCCATACCCAAATCCTTAGTTGTTCATAGCCAATATCCAAACTTGTAACCTCTCCAGGTTCTTGCTAAGCGTAATCCACACTCGGCGACATGTGTTAAGTAATTCCATGGTGTTCCTAGTTCAGTGTCCCTGAACGCCAAGTAATTCCATGGCTTATGTCCTAAGCCGAATCCTGGTCGCTCCGGACCCTTACCGAGCATAGTCCATACTCGACGACCTGAAACAATAACCGGTAGATAATACGGGGCCTAAGTCCTAGGCCGAATCCTGGTCTCTCCGGACCCTTGTCGATCATAGTCCATACTCAAAGACCTGAAGTAGTATCCGATAGATAATACGGGGCCCAAGTCCTAGGCTGAATCCTGGTCTCTCCGGATCCTTGCCTAGCACAATCCATGCTCGACGACCTTTTAGCCAAAAAACCAGAGGAAATCCAATCAAAATCCAATCTGAAATCCCAATAAATCCAAAAAACCAGAAATCCATATCAAAAGTCCAAACCAAAAATCAACCATTCAAACCAAAATCCAAACCAGAAAACCAACAAAACCGGGAGTTCAAACTGAACTCCAAAACCAAAGCAGAAAAAGCAAGTGTCCAAGCCAAAAAGAAAAAACTGATTTCATAAACCAAAGCATCACGGTTTATCATCATCTCAGAGCATGCCTAGGGATTGTCTCTGTCCCCGTACATGAGTAAGTGACTTAGCCGTCTGCCCAGAGTTTGCTACTTATTCCAAACCATCATGATTAGTTGATGACCAACCGACCACCATTCCTGGGCCTTGCGCCATCGTCGTTCAAGGTAGGCGGTGGCTGCTCATGTTCCACCGCTGCATTCCGAGTTTTGACATATTGTCGCAATTGACCATTCCTTACATGCTCCTCGATTATATCCTTTAGATGTCGACAGCTGTTAGTATCATGTCCATCCAAGTCATGAAAGAGACAGTGCCTTCCCGATGCCTTCTCGCGTTCTGAGTGTTCCCTCCTTGCCGGCCTTCGATAAGGAAGGCGATCCCGAGTATCCAAGAATATCCGCTCCAATGTTGCATTCAATCTTGTGTAAGTGGAGAATTTTGGTTCTCCCCAGCGCTTCCTCTTCCCTTTATCCTTATCCTTACCCGAGCTTTCACCGGGCGGTCCTCCATCCTTAACCATGTTTACTTCATTTGACTTCATATCCAAACATGCATCCTCTTATCAAAGAAATCTCTCAGCTTCATGAAATAATTCCCCGAGATCCACTGGTGGGTCCCGTATCAACAATACTTTGAAATCCGAATTATCCCTCACTCCTGATACTGCAGCCATCAGAACCATTGATGGATCCGGCCGATCCACCGAAGCAACTGCTGCATTAAATCGAGTTAAGAAAGTCCTGAGCGATTCATCCGCCCTCTGTTTAACTGACATAAGTGTCATCACATTCTTCGGCCTTTTATGTGAACTCGAAACTGTTTCAAGAACCTATCCACCAGTTCTGTCCATGTTCCAATAGATCCATCCTCCAGCTGTCTGAACCACATAGCAGCTATATCGGTCAAGTACAGGGGGAAACATCGGGCCATAACCTCCTCTAATGGCCCCAGCACTTCCAGATGCCTTGTGTACCTCATCAAGTGGTCAGTAGGATCCATCTTACCGTTGTAGACTTCCAAAGTGGGCAGCTTGAAGTCGGGTGGATTCCTAGCCATCCTGATGTTACGGGTAAACGGACTTTTGTTTACTCCCTCCAAATCCTTGTTTGTCAGACCTCCGCGAATAGTTCGCCTGATAATGTCAGCTAATCTAGTTTTACCTACCAAGGGTTGCCCCCTATGTCCATTTTCTAACTGCCCTCCAAGTCCTCGAGGGAATTCCGGTACCTATTCCTCGTCACGCACTCCTGTATTCCTATTGGCGCCGGGCTGTGCTGCGTCATCTGGTATCCCTCCATGGATTGGTCCAGCATTACCTGGGGGTGTGCCCTCGAGTCTAGGTCCATCCAGATTGACAGTTGTTTGCTGATTGGGGGCTGCCCCTTGTTGAACCGCTCCATCTACTTGTCGGTTGAGTCATTCAGATCCAGCTCCATGGATCTGAGCTCCTGTTGTTCATGCCTGTCCAAATTGTCTGAAAAGTGTTTGCATCATTTCCTCTTGCCTATTCATCAAATGCTCCTGCATGGAATCCATCATGATCTTCATCTTGTCCTTAGTGATATAGATCGAGGATTGATTAGCTCCAGAGGAAGCCTCTTGGCTTCCCTCTTGCTGACTCCTCTCTGTCCTTTGTCTCCTAGTTGATTGCTTTGCCATAGTCTCCAAAATCCAAGTTCCAACACCTTTAAATCCAAAATCCGAGCTTCTAAATCCCTGAGTGCTAGCTTTCTCAATGGAAGCACCAAAATTGGTCACTAACACCCAAATCCAGATGAAAGCACCAACCAACAGTCACAGATAACAGATAGAACGTATGTAGAGAGTATAAATATGAAGAACGGTAGAAATTGAAAGGAAAGCACTAATAATAGAGGATTTATAGTGATTCGGCTGACTCCGGCCTACGTCCACTCCAGAAATTTCCTTTTTATTGATGTCAGAATCAATTACAGTTACAATCCAGAGTTTTTAGAACAACAATGGAAAAGTAGCCTTAGTATAGAAGACGGAGAGAAACATAATGAAGATCCCTTTTCTGAAGCCGCGCATGTTTTATTTATAGGCAAAACCCGAATTACTGGGCTTCCTAAGTGATCCAGGCCCATCAAGACCATAGTCAACCCAAAATCATCATTATGACTAAACCTAAACTTTGAGCATGCCGATCCAATCTCGCCCCGGGAGTGACTCGAAGCAACCTCATGTTTGACTCGAAGTAAACAGGGCTGGAACCCGAAGCACCATGCCAACACCAACCTCCTCGAATATGACCCTGACTCTTCTTAGCCGACCCAGAAATTCCGATCCACTTTGCTACCGACCCACATGGATGTCAATCCACTTTGATGCCGACCCGAGTATCCCGAGCCACTTCAACCATGCCGACCCACTTTGACGCACCTACTCCCCTATGCCGACCCGGGGATATGCAAATACCGACCCAAAGCAAATAACTCCCACTCCATCATACTGACTGATCCTGAAACCAAGTTGATGACCCGAGCATATTCGAGTGTTGTCCCGAAGACTACTGCCTACCGACCCGAAGAAGGAATGGGTGCCGACCCAGAGTGCTCTTCCCATGCCGATCCCATGGCTTGCCGATCCAAAAACGAAAGGCCGACCCCGATCCACTCAACCATGCCGACCCACTCCATCATGACCGAACCACCTTCCTACCGACCCAAAGCCTTCACAACACCGACCTAGTGTATATGCCCGACCGATCCAAAGCATGCCAAACCACTACCTTATGTCGGTCCACTCTATCATGACCGAACCACATGGCCGAACTCCAATGACCGAACGCTCACGACCAACCCATGTTATGTCGAACTCCGGCATCGTAATCATACTTATCATCCGTGATTGATCATCTATCC
Organism: Allium fistulosum; assembly: GCA_030737815.1. Taxonomy (NCBI): domain Eukaryota; kingdom Viridiplantae; phylum Streptophyta; class Magnoliopsida; order Asparagales; family Amaryllidaceae; genus Allium; species Allium fistulosum. The sequence continues at coordinate 1,046,292,907 of CM060906.1, forward strand.
ATCTAGTTGACTCAAATCTATCGTATTCCATCCTCGATAACCGAGCAATCGACTTAGTTAAATCCGCCTGCTTGCGGCCTTGCCAAAAGGCGGGTTAACAATGCCTAAATATAAATTGGAGTTGTAGGCTAAATTTGTATACGTGAAACAAAATTATAAACCATGCCTACATATTCTATTAGTGATAACCTAAATTGTATATTGCATGTATGTAAACCTGGAAATATCAGGTATCGCCCTGAATTTAGTCCCTAAATTTTATAGAATATGTGGTAGTTCCAGATTTCTAAATTTAATATGACTTGTGCAAGTAAAAACTTAAGGTAGTTATCACAATAAATTGTAGGGATTTAAGTAGTATTTTAATTTATTGGAATATAGCGTGTTGCATTATGAATTTTTGTAGATTATCAAGTTTCAAATAAAAATGTAGCGTTCGAAATAATAAGGAATACACTGGAAAAAAGTGATGTACAAAATAGGAATATTTACCGTATTTTATACTATCTATTTCAATAACCATGAAAAGATAATTCCTTGTAATTCCAAACGTAGCACAAGTTCCCCTTTTGGGTAATATATAGAAATTTACGGTGCTAATCTTTCCATTTGGGAAAAATGTAATTATAATACATTAAAATGCAGAAATCCCTAAGGACTAATTTAAAGAGTATAAATGTGATAATAAAATGATCTAAGAATATGCGCCATATAAATAAGATGGAAATGAAATAAAAGAAGTGAAAAAGGAGACGAGTCATAATTTAAAATAAAAAAGGTATAAATAGTCCTCTAAAACAAGGTAGGGAATTAAAGGTTAAAAAAGGAATAGAAATAGAAAGTAAAATAGTGGGGAAATGGGGAACTAAATGAGAAAAGGTATTTAAATCTTTTTAAAAGAAAGTGGTAAATGACCTTAAACTAAATAAAATGTAAACACATAAAGAAGTAGAGAAATATTGTTAATAGTGAAAAGTAAAGGCATAATGATTAAACAAGAATAAATGAAAAAATATATATGTATATATATATATGTAGCCTCAAGTATGCGTTTATGACGGGTGTGAATTATTAAAATTAGTAAATAACTTAGTGAATAAGATAGGGATATTCATTAGCATGGGTTGGAGTGTGTTGTCGGTAGTGTTATACAATAGAAGTCTGCCCACCGTAAGGAGCTACCAACAATTGTGTATACATTATACTGATGCAAGATATATCCAACTGTAAGACCTGTAGAGTCATACGTTTGTGTATATGTAAGGGAAATTAATTCCCTAAGCTTGTGAATTATCGGATGTTGTGTTACCATTTAATGGTGGGTAGATGTATCAGACCCTAAACCGTCATTGGGCATGTGTCGACATTTGTACTTTCCTTCGGTGTGCAAATTTGATTGTGTATTCAAGGAGACAGCCCGGTACCAGTGGGAGGTACTACTTGTGTTAGGATATAATCATGCCCGGAGCAGTACGATAAGAATCATATTCAAGAAAGTGGCCCGGTACCAGCGAGAGGTTCTACTTGTGTCCTAACATAGTCTTGTTTGGAGTGGTATGATAAGAGGCATATTCAAGAAGGCAGCCCGGTACCAGCGGGAGGTTCTACTTGTGTTAGGACATAGTCATGCTCCGAGCAGTACGATAAGAGGCATATTCAAGGAGGTGGCCCGGTACCAGCGGGAGGTTTAACTGTAGTAGAACATAGTCAGGCCCGAAGCGGTAGAATAAGAGGCGTTTGTTACTACTGAGGGAAGTAGAGCTGGTGTATCAGACTATAAACCGTCATTGGACATGTGTCGAACCTGGGCTTCCCCAATAGGTATAAGTTATGCGTAACGTAGTTAGGGACAGCAGTCCCAAGGATGATATAGTAATCCTATATGGAGATAGGACGCTATGCAGACTAGTTGAGGCAACTATTAGCCGACCTATAGTTAGTTTATACCTCGAAGCGAAGGTATGTATCATACGCGTACGTGGATTCAAAATGATTAAGTAAAATAAAAGGACATAACATGTGATAGAAGGCAATCGACATAAACTAGTGTTATGTGTATAATGTGTAATTTACCAATTACCAAAACGTTTTTCTAACCCCCTCATCATTACAACCCACATGATAGCTTTAAAGGGACAGGAACTGGTGTAAGGCGGGAACAGTGGAAGGACAGGTTTCCTTATGCATGCTCGATACTGAGAAGGACACAAGATATTAAAAGTGTCAATCTTGGTCTAACTATATGTTTTATTATACTTTAATATTCTGGTGTAAGTTATATCAACAGTGCTCTGATATGCATTTATTTGTTTATTTGCAGGATACCAAATCAACGATCTATACTTTTATGGACTTGGGTTTTCGATTTAGCAAAAATTTAGGCCCACTGGGGTGCGGGTTGTTGCATTTGGTATTAGAGCTTAGTTTAGTTGATCTTGAAAAAATAGGAAACGTTGAGTGGACATATTTGTATTTTCCCTATAAATAAAAAATATTGTACGCCAAATTCAAAGAATTCCGACTATAGAGTAGTTGCAACCATACACTGAAAAGATGGGTAAGTCAATTATGAGTCGGAACAGTAGATGAAATTGAAGATATACATCTACCACAAGTACCCTATGGGAAATAGGTCGTATTTAAAGATGTTGACTTAAGAAGAGCATGAGTGAAGCATATGGAAGTCCTTGAAGCTGGATAGTACGTAACTCCCTAGTTGGGCCCTCGACAGCCCAATGATTGTAGATCCCCGTATGATTGCTGATTGATGAGGTACAGAAGGTCTAGATAGGGCAAAAGTATGAGTCCATATGTTGTAGATATCTGAAAGCAATTAAGTTCTCAAAAGAAGGTGTGTAGCAGTCATTTCAAGATAATAGCCGGATTTTATAGTTTGGAAGAAGATAAGTCAATAAGTAAGTTGAAAGAAGAAAAGTCCAAAAGAAGGGACGAATAAAAATCCACTTTGAGCTTGAGCACATGTAAAGAACTTAATATAAAAGTTGAAATGGTTTTAATATAAAAGTTTGAGAATATATATATATATATAATGTATTTGAAATGATTTTCAAAGGAATTATTTAAAAGTGGAAAAATCCTATTTTTGAAAAGTAAGAAAAAATTTAATTTTTGAAAGAAAAATAAATAACTATGTTATATTAAATAAAAAATTTAGTAGAAAATTTAAAATTTGTTGGACTGTTTGGGTTTTAATAAAAAGGTTAATTCTTTTGAGGAAAAAAAAATAGTATAGCATTTGTAGCTCGTTGATTTTTCTAAGATGAAAACTTTTAAGTTGAAAAATTCTTTTTAGAGGTGGACAATAGGAAATGGTACAAGTTTGGAATGGGGTAAAAAGAATGAGAAAGAAGACTAGAACCCGAAAATAAAGTAGTAGGAAAACGCACTGCAATGGTTAAACTGAAAAGACGGTAAATTAAGAGAAATACAATTGGAATAAGGGCGGTTTAGGTAGAGGAAGGTTGAATAGTAATAGCATTATAAAATATAAATAATATTAGGAATTTGTATAAAATAATGTTAGTAATTAGAAATAACGTTAGGAGATTATATTAAAATAGTGCTAATAATCTAATTAGAAGCAACATAGGAAATTAAAGGCAAAATAAATTAAAATGGACATTTCCATTATTTGGGCATTTATTGCAAGTATCTTTTAAAAGTTCCCCTCACATGATATTAGAGACTCCGCCAAGGATTGGAAGTAGAGATAGTATGAGTGATAAGAAAATGATATAGCAAGAGTTGTTCTTATCTACTCCGGTATTTATTGTTTTAAAATTATGAATGATGTTTAGAAAATACTATAAAGTATATTTTTGAAAAAAAATGATTTGGTATAATAATTGATTTTTTTTAAAGAAAAGACTTAATAAATGGTTTGAGTTAAAAATCCCAATTTTTAAGAAGTAAAAGTTGAAAAAGGTCTTAAAAGAAAAAAATCTTTTAAAAAATCAATTGTATTTTTAAAAGTGAAGATACCAAGTTATTTTGAATTTAATAACAAGTTTCTAAGTTGTACTTTTAAATATGAAGTTTGGGATTAAATATTTTAAAAAATTTAAGTTTTAATTTTTGAAGAAAATTGGCAAAGTCTAAACCAAAACTTTCAATATGAAGTAGATAGAAATAACTGCCTAGGTAAGGCGTGGTAAAGATAAGGCTATGAAGAAGATAGCGATGGCTACTTATAGAGTAAAAATAAGGAATCCCCGTAGAGTGTAAAGAATACTGGTGAGAACCTAGGAATGTTTGTTAGACATGTGTGCAGGCCATAAGAAGAGCAGCAAAGGAATAATAAATGATATTAAAATACACTTCTACGAGTTTTAGGGTATGTTTGTATGAAGGACCGAGGAAGAAAGTAAATACCAAGATTTGGATTAAAAGAACATGGTAACAAAGGGTAATGAGATGGCAAACACATATAGAGGACTTTGGTAGACTCAATGTTAAAGAAGGCAAGATAGAGGATGGAAAAATTATTACGCTAAGCCAATTTGCCAATGAGTTATTCTAAATGTACATAGTTTATATTTCTTACCCACTATAGTGTGGGGATGTACAATTTATTCCATGTGGTGATGAAAGTAATGGGTAGACCTTATTCATTAGAAGCCATAAAGGAAAGTTAAGATATGTAGGTTAAAGAATGATGGCACGTTAGAAAGGTTCATTTAATTACTAGTAAGAATTGGTAGGGCCATAACATCGTTAGTCGGTTAATGTTGAAGGGCAGCTTCCAGCAATAGTTTCTTTGAGGTTTGGGTTGTAAGAGTTAGTTGTTTCTGTAAAACGCGTATTATATCATGAGAAATATTCCTTTTGAAGATTGGTTTTCTGGATGGACCGCCATAGTAATTGAAAATTTGTGCAAGTAAAGAAATCTCATGTAGGTACTTAACTAATGAAAAATAAATGAATAAAAAGCTGGAAGTTTATGAAATAAATTAAGAAATTTATTAAATTAGTTACTAAAAGAAAAGTAACGTAAAGTCCCAAAAGCCTTAAGTTTTGGGAAGATAAATTTTGATGAGCGAAGGGCAGAAAAAGTTTGTTGCGAAACTACGGGTCAATGTCCATGTACCTTAAAAGCTGAAATTTATAAATCAACTTGTATGTTGGTTATTTTTATAAAGAAAAGTTTTTGAAAAGATGAAATTTACCACGTAGTTAGATAATCCACTATGGACGTTAAGTTATTGACCAAACTCCGATTTCATGTGGTGTGACATAATTTGTTGTGAGAACACACACATGCACACACATAGCAAGGATCGGCTACTTCTCATTTTTGCTCCACCTCAAATACCCCTTGATTTCAAGTACATGTTCCGAATTAAATAATTATATTTTCTCTCTCTTGTCATTCATTCTATTATTTAGTTTGGAACATGTGGTTGAAAATCAGGGGGTTTGAGGTAGAACATAAATGAGGTGTAGCCGATCCTTGCTTATACATGTGTGTGTGTACTTTTGAGAATTTTTGTTCAAATTCTTGGTTTTGGAAAATAAAATACCTTTGTGAAAAGTTTTGGGAAATTTTGTGATGAAAATTATAAAGTTTAAATTTTTTATTGATATTTCAAAATTTATATTAAAAGATTTTTAAGCAAAAAAAGAATGAATTTTCTAATTTTCGAATTTTCGAAATGTCACGTACTTAGCATGGGAGAATAGTTGATGGATTAGATAGTATGAATTTTACTGTACAGCAGAAGTGACAGTGAAATAAATTACGGTTAGAAACAAGGGAAAAAGTTGTATTAGCTATGGAGTCACTTCCTCCATACATTGTCGGTATGTGAACTAAACTGGTTTTAAAATAATTTTGTTTCAAAATTTTGAAGTTTAAAATAAAATTTACTTATGCGAACTGTACTTGGAAAAGAATTGGGGACAAAAGAGAAGGTTCCATAGTACAGTGGAAAAATGGCATATAAGAGAATGATGAAAATATGGAATTTTCCATCTAGACACTTTTCCGACATAAGAATATAGGTTTAGAAAACTGAATTTTCTAAATTTGGACGTTAGCAATGGTGTGGTAGGATTTTCGATGGTAGGGATTGAGTGAAAATTTGGTTAAACTATACTTCTATTTCTAGAAGTGTGGGAAAATTTGGATGCAAAAACAAGTTTTGGGTTTTCAAAGTTTGCATACGTATAAAATTGCTAGTATATTTAAGTTGCTTCAACATATTTTTAGAACTATTTTAAAAAGAATGCATTCATATAGGAGGCGTCGATTAGAATCATTTTACATACAAATCGTATGTATTGTGATACACCATGCACTTGTTCATGATTGGTTGAAAAATTGTTTGCACACTAATTGATTGGTTAGTTTTCAATAGTTGTATGTTATGTTATGTTGTTCGATCCATTAGGAATTTGGGGACGAAATTCTTTTAAGGAGGGGAGAATGTAACATCCCATAATTTTTACGACAATTAATTGAAAAAAAATTAATTAACGAATGATAACGTTGAAAAATAGAATTTTTATAAACGTCATAAATTGGCTACGAAACTTATACCATTGGGTTCGTGGTAATTTCTGACCAATTTTCATATATAAAGTTTTTCGATCAGTTCAAACGAAAAAATTATTAATGTTTGAAGTTTTAAAATCAAATAATTATACATGTAATTATGGTAATAAAAGTTAATCTACGTTAATTACAAACGTTAATGGAAAGTTACACGTTAAGTAATGTTGACGTTCAGAAATGTTAACGTTACAAATCGGAGAAAAAATATAAAACGGGAAACAAATTATAGCGTTCGGATTTAAAAGGAATGAAATAAACGATTAAATAAACAAATACGCACGCACAAATTTAGTCACAAAATATGATCGGTTTACCCAATAGCTTGTTGGTCGACCGCTAGCGATCGGCCGTAGGGGTGATAGCGGTCGACCGGTGCGCCTGTAAAATTGAGAATAATGTGTGACCGAACGACCCGGATTCAATATACTTCAATTGAACGACTGGCATTGATTTGAACATCTATAAATACAGACCTAAACCTTCACTTCTAAACTCATCTTTTTGGAGCAATGCCGGAGCTCTGCCGTTTTCTCTTCCCTTCCAAATTCTAAATTTCTTAAATATGGTTATAGTTTATACGTATATACAATTGGAGAATTGTAGAAGATGAATGAGAAGAAGAATATGGTCAAATCAAATCGTCAAAGCCAATGCAAGTTATAAATCCGGATCTAAAAACGTAAATTAAATTCAAATCTCTTTTCTAATCTAGATCTCCGATAAGTGTGTGTACACTTGCGGTGTATATCCAAATAGGGATAAAAGGGAGCCAAACAAGAATAACATGATTTAGATCTGGAGATTTGAAAAACTAAAAAGGTTAGTGAGAAATTAGATGTTTTTATATAATATTAAATTTATATCATTGTAGATCTATTGCTGTATACCTAAATATTAATTGGAGTTATAGGCTAAATTTGTATATGTGAAATAAAAAAATTATAAACCATGCTTACATATTCTGTTAGTGATTGAATTGTATATTGCATGTATGTAAATCTGGAAAATATTGGATATTAATAGCCCCTGAAATTTATAGAATATGTGAGTTCCGTAATTTTGAATTTAATATCACTTGTGCAAATACAAAAGTAAAGTTATCACGGTAAATTGTAAGGATTTAAGTAGTATTTAATTTATTGAAATATAGCATGTTGCAATGTGAATTTCTGTAGATTATCAAGTTTCAAATAAAAATATAGCATTTAAAATAACAAGGAATACAAAAAAAAGAAAAAGATGTATAAAATAAGGATATTTATCGTATTTTGTACTGTCTATTTTAATAAATATGAAAAGAAAATTTCTTGTAATTCCAAACGTAGCACAAGTTCCCTTTTTATGTTAGATATAGAAATTTATAGTGTTAACATTTCCATTCGGAAGAAATGTAATTCCAATACATTAAAATGCAGAAATCTCTAAGGTTTAATTTAAAGAGTATAAATGTGATAATAAAACGGTCTAAGAATATGCACAATATAAATAAGACGAAAATAAAATAAAATAAGTGAAAAAGGAGACGAGCCATAATTTAAAATAAAAAGGGTATAAATAGTTCTCTAAAACAAGGTAGGGAATTAAAGGTTAAAAAGGGAATAGAAATAGAAAGTAAAATAGTGGGGGAAAATGGGAACTAAATGAGAAAAGGTATTTAAATCTTTTTAAAAGAAAGCGGTACATGACCTTAAACTAAATAAAATGCACACACATAAAGAAGTAGAGAAATATTGTTAACATTGAATAGTAGAGACATATTACTTAAAAAAGAATGGATGAAATACACACGCCCGCGCGCGGGGCCCCAAGTATGCGTTTATAACGGGTGTGAATTATTAAAGTTAATAAATAACTTAGTGAATAAAAAAAGCGTAGTCATTAACATAGGTTGAAATGCGAGGTCAGCAATGTTGCACAATAGAAGTTTGCACACCGCAAGGGGCTACCGGCAGTTGTTTATACATTATACACATGTAAGACATATCCAACTGTGAGTAAGGGTGAACAATCTTTGGTCAACCCAAATAAACCAACCAAACTAATTCATTTCGATCAATTTGGTTTGATTTTGAAACTAGATTGGTTTATAATCGGCCTATAAAAAATCTAGTTTAGTAAACATTTTAACCAAATTAACCAAACTTTTATTATGTTTTAAAATTTACCAATGTTATAATAATTATTTTAGATCAGTTTAGTGATCAAAATAAAATTCATTCATCATGTATGTTTCAAAATTACTATTAGAAAGCATAACAATGCTAAATAAGGGTACTTTAATCACAAATTTAGGTTATTATTTCAAATTACAATGAATGTTCTAAACATAAAATGTAAATCAATTTTAATTTAGTTAAATCAGATAACCAAACGAACCAACCAAACTTAATTTGATTGATTTGGTTCGGTTTTCATTTTTATTGGTTTTAATTTGGTTTAACTATTTTCATCATCGGATAAATCAAACGCTCACCCCTAACTGTAAGATCCGCAGAGTCATACGTTCCTTATAGGTAAGGGAAATTAATTCCCTAAGTTTGTGAACTATCGAACGTTGTGTTACCATTGAATGGTGGGTAGCAGATATATCGAACCCAAAACCGCCATTGGATGTCGACATTTGTACTTTCATTCAGTGTAGATCCGATTGCGTATTTAAGGAGACGGCCCCGTACCAGCAAGAGGTTCTACTTGTGTTAGGACATAATCATGCCCGGAGGAGTACGATAAGAGGCATATTCAAGAAGGTTGTCCGATACCGACGGTAGGTTCTACTTGTATTAGGACATAGTCATGCCTGGAGCGTTAAGATAAGAAGCATATTCAAGAAGGCAGCCCAGTACCAGCGGGAAGTTCTACTTGTGTTAGGACATAGTCGATAAGAGGCATATTCAAGGAGCGACCCGGTAGCAACGGGAGGTTCTACTGCAGTAGGACATAGTCAGGCTCGGAGTGGTACGATAAGACGCGTTCGTTACAATTGAGGGAAGGAGAGCTGGTGTATCAGACCCTAAACCATCATTAGACATGTGTCGGCACATGGGCTATAAGTTATGTGTGAGCATAGCTAGGAACAGCGGTCCCAAGGATGATATAGTAATCCTATATAGAGATAGGAAGCTATGCGGACTAGTTGGGGAACCTATTAGCCGACCTTTAGTTATTTTATACCTCGAATCGAAGGTACGTATAGTATGCGTACGTGGAGTTGAAACGACTCAGTAAAATAAAAGGACATAACATGTGATAGAAGGCAATCTACATAAACTAATGTTATTTGTAAAATGTATAATGTACCGGTCACTAGAACGTTGTTCTAACCCTCTTCTCATTACAATTCACAAGATAGCTTTAAAAGGACAGATACTGGTGTAAGGCAAGAACAGTAGAAGGACATGCTTCTTTATGCATGCTCGATACTGACAAGGACACAAGATATTAAAAATGTCAATATTGGTCAGTAACTATATGTTTTATTGTACTACTATTCACTGTGGGTTATATTGATAGTGCTCTGATATGCATTTATCTGTTTATTTCCAGGATATCAAATCAGCGATCTGTATTTTGGTGGACCTAAGTTTTCGATTTACCGAAAATTCAAGACCACTAGGGTGCAGGTTGATACAGAGTAATTTATGCATCTAAAATTGATGTTTAAAAAAAGGTGGTGGCTTGATTTGCTTAATTTATTTTGTAATGATCAAATAATGTCCTCCTATGAACATAAAAAATAAAAAAAATTGTTGTGATTCATCAAGACAAAAAGTTAAAAAATAAATACATTTAAGAGGTTTGTAACTATTAGTTAAATTGAGCAGTTTCTTGAACCTATATGAAAATAAAAATATACAATGTGAAAAAAGATAATTACATGATTTGGACTCGGACCTCGAATTGAAATTTTGCTCCATATGAAATTTGAATATTTCAAACAAGATGAGCATCACTAAAATGAACTCGCTCCGTGTAAGTGTGAAAATTAAATCTTGTAGGAGATATCAGACAAGACAGAAGATGTAAAACCGAGACTCTAATTACTATTTTCCCTTATTTTCAGATATTATCCGGACATCTAAAAAATAGTTACTGTACAACAGACCTTTTGGCTCCGGATATTCTTCCAATTTCCTTAAAATATGATGACATAATAAACTAGGATATTCTTCCAAACACGATGACATTTTGTCACATCTTATTTCTTTTCACAAACATAATAAACAAAACATGAAACGCAAAACAGCAAGATCATTCCAATAGGAGTCTAATAGAATAGATTGACATTGGATAAGTACCTGTAACCACAATTAAGTATATACCGTTGCAATCTTAACAACACATTTCTTATCCTGAATAAAAAAGGAAACCAACTAGAAAAGTTGAGATGCATAAGCGTGGATCAGCCAAAGATCATTTAAAGAAACTACCCAATTTGCGCATAATTTACTATGAGAAAAAAATATTATCTTGCATCTGTTAGAGTTTGACATTTGACACGCATCTTAACATTATCCAACGATATAATTCATCTAACCCAAAAGCAAAACACAATATTCAACAATAGATGATTGGCTTAATAACACTGATCAAACAAATCAACCAACAATATAGGAAAATAAAATTTTGGTGAGCAAAATCTAGAAATATTAAGAACAACTTTAATCAAAGACAACATATAATCCATAATTTAAGAACAGAACCTTAGAATGTCCACACAGAACAGGTAATGGGTTACATAAACTAATACCTTACTTCTTGTCCTCCTTTTCGGCTTCAGCGGCTCTTTTAAGTCTTTTTCCATGGTGGCGTTTGTTGGTTCGTTCAAGACGAAGTTTCTGAAATGCTCTGAATGATCTCATTTCCTCGTTGATTTTCACAAGATCAACAGCAGGCTTCTCAAGAGTGATAGGCATGAATGCACCTTTGACTTGAGTTGCTGATGCAAGCTCTTCAGCACTCGAATCTCCACTCTGATACATATTGTTCATCTTTTAGGTTCATGTACAATAATCATAAACATATAAAACATATGAAGTAAAGAGAAATCATATTTTGAAACAACTGTAAATTGCTGATTCACAGAGGGCAAATTTAATACTGTTGAACCTGTGTATTTATTTCTAGATAGCTAATGTTCTCAAACACAAGGATTTTGTTTGTAAGACCACACCTGCCTAGTGTAAATTGCAGTCATTTTTTTCTTTATCGCATGGATATCCTTCAATGCTAATAATATCCAAGTAATTTACTTTTAGCTTATTCATCAATGCTAATAATATCCCCAGTTTGATGCCTGTTGCGTTGTGACTTGGTTAAAAGTAATGAATTGTTTGAAGCAAATTGAAAACATAGTTTTCATATTACTTGCAAATATGCATTGCTTAATGGTAATATTGCATGTGTGAATAACATGAATAGATACTTAAAATGTGTGTGTGGCACCTTGAAAGCTTACGAAAAATAGATTATTCCTACACTATGAAAACTCGGGAATTACCTTGACTTTGCCAGGGCGTCTTGGAAAAACTAGAAGCTTTGCGGTGTACTCTTTTAGCCTCTGCACGTTAGCTTGCATTCCTTCCAAGGACCTGTTCCTCCTCCTGTGGTCCACTGCAATCCCAACTGTGCGTGCCCACTTCCTTTTCACTCCAGCCATCTGCAAATGAGATGGTTCTACTAATGACAATTAAATATAATGTAACTAGTGTAAAGATTAAACGTTAAGGCCAAAACATACAGGTGATACCACTTCAAGCTACTCCTTTTACAGATAACCAAAATATATATAATATAAATTATATGTATATTTTGATTTGGTGTAATATGTTAAGCACAAGAAGTTCTAGGATAATAATTAATCAAAAGAACATACGAGAAAAGGTGGACAATTTCTGCATTATATGATGACAAAGTATGCATCACATGAAATTAAAACAAATACAAAGAACAGTATTGTTGATCCACACTCTAAGTGGCAATAGGTCGACAAATTTATAAGGAAAAAACACCTGAAGTGTTATTTTTACGTTAGTCTGCTTCAGTGGATAGACAGTCTATGTACTATTACATGCATGAACAAGTAATATAAGCATTTTTGCTTTTCAATATTTTCGTAGTAATGAGTATCAAGAATGAAACTACTACACAGTGAGATTTTGTAAAAAAGACGAAAATCAAGAGCTAAAAGAGAAGAGAGTAAATAAGAATTTCATACCTTGAGTTCTTCCAGACTAAATCCCCTTCCTTCTCTTACTTTCATGTTGTACTTCCTGGTTTGGCAATGCACAACAGGTCTTAGTGGTCCAGCTGTGGGCCTTGGGAAAACTTTAACTGCTTTTTTCTGTCTTGCTACATCGGATATATACAACATTAGCATATTCACACTATTGACTTCTAACGATCCAGATTAAAAAAGAAATTATGAATATCATTAGCAGATGAATACCAATCCTTCTCCTGGTTTTACGGGCTGGTTGATTGAACCAGGTTCTCACGTAATTCTGCCAGTGCTTCTTGAAGTGACCATTAGGGATAACATTATTATGCTTCATTTTTTACCTGAACGCCAAAATTGGATAATAGGGTGCATTTATTAAAGTCAAACCAGGGAAATTGAAATGTTACAACTAATGATTCGCATCTTTCCAATTATGATAATACAAGGAAACCATAATGCTAAGAAAACAATAAATAAGAGGATCGTTAGCAAATAAGCTAATAACTGGATAGCAGACCTACATACAGCAGTAAAAATAATACTAGTAACTGGGAGAACAGCTCCTCTATAGCAAACGGAAAATAAATAAATTACAACATAGGAACATATTAGGTATAAGTAAATATTAGGTAAAAGTAAAACTAGTTGACGATGTAGCTCTTATTGTTTTTTATATTGTAGGTATGGTTTCAATGTTAGATCATATACAACTGCTTCATTAAATGCATCTGTATTTCACAAATTAAAAGTAGTGCAAGCCATTACGGCATACTAATTATTTTTCACACAAACTTCTATGTCAATTCCGAGGTAGTATGGGAAATTATAGGTTTAATGAGGACTGTTTGTTTTAAACAAAGAAATTAATCTTCTGAATTTTCATTGTTATTTTACACTCATCAATGAAAGATCATTATTATTTTGAAACTTCTTAATTTATTTTAGATGGCAATAAACCACCAAAGAATTTCATGTAACAAACATCAGAAAAGCAGTACTATTTAGCAGATGAAATATTGTAAAGAATGATACAGCATTAAAATAACAGGTTTTAGACAAGCAACGAAGCTAATATATGTAGAAAACAACACATCTCTTTGATTTTCAATAATAATGATAAATAATAGGTATGAACAAGCAAACGGGAAGCATGCTAATCTATCCATCTATAATAATAATTATAGAAAATTGGAGATTTGTGCAAAAAATGAAATTTACATGTAAATAAACATTAGCATGGTGGCTTATGTATGCACATACATTACCTGTGTTTCTACTAAGGGATGATAAAACGATTCTTTGAGCAGAGCAAAGAGAAAATGATAGTCAGAGACAGCCTGGAGCAATCAAAATTCGGATTTATGATTGATATGACAAGGCAGCGTCGATAGTATAACAGTTCCACAGGACAAGCGTTGAAACATTGAAATTCGAAGGTCTGATTGTTAATAGTATTAATAACCTTATTTTTTCCTATTTCTCAACTTTGCTGTAAAAGTTCACTCCTCTAAAATTACAGAGGAAAATAGGTGTTAAAATAAACACCTCCAAAATCTTTGTCCATCTGTTCTTTATACTAACAACCATTCACAGTTGCAAATTCAGTAAAACATTCTTTCTATTTGCTAACGTTTATGTTAGCGGTAAGAATAATAATTATTTTACAATAAGTAAACACTGGCATAGCGAAGTATACAAGTATTGCTGTAATAGAATGTCTACTTATTTTTTCTTCCTGTCAATATACAATATATGGTCTATATAGCATACCTTTCAAGACTATTACAGCATACAACATTAGAATTTAGAGCAATTTTGAATTTATATCATTGCATTCTATCAAATATGATTTCACACATTGATTGACAGCTAAACTAACACTCTTTCTCTCAAAAATATTTAAAACTAAATAGTACGTAGCCAAAGCTTTTAAGCTAAGACTAGTTCTAATAGCACCTCAAATTTTTTTGTCAAGCCCTCTATAAATAGTAAAACTGTCACATCCAACAAATTTCTATAAACCCCCAGCTCAATTTCAACATTACCCATAGACTTTAATAGCAGTTTTGTGTTCTTCCTCCTGTATTTTTTTAACATCTTAGAGAAACATATCACAATAGCTAAAGACTACATAGCTCTATTCAAATGTCTATGCCTTCTCACTGAAAATACAAGTCCAACTGTCTATCTATAGCTTCTCAATGAAAATGCAAGTACAATATACATGTACATCGCTAAACGGGAGCTAGCTGATCAAAAAGCCCAAATGTCTATACCTTCTCACTGAAAATACAAGTACAATATACACGGTGCTCATTCAAAAACAATGTAATCCCCACTGTTATTTCAGACCCCGTGTCTCTCTGCAACCATGTTCTTTATGAGCAAAATCCTATTTGAGCGGTCCTAAGCTAAAGTCGACGGATGACAATTCAAACTGGAAGACGTAAATGAATTCGCAGATTATAAAGTTCACAGTTCTTAATTTCTTTTAAGTTTAAGTATTCACTGAGAATGTTTATATGGATAAACAAAATCAAACCGTCTATTACTACATCAAATAAAAATAATAAAAGCATCTCGTTGAATTAAACGAATAAACAAGACTGACCACCAAAACCAAGCAATTTCGATTCAATCAAATAAGCTAAAAGAAAAACGAATCTAGCGAATGAAAAATAAGGTTTACTGTGAATAGAGAGTACCTTCCGAATCAAGATGATAAAAACCCTAATTGTCTGAGAATGGTAATTCAACGGCGGCGTTCTTATGCCTCTCAAGAAATATCCTGACCGTGCGATTATAAATGGACCGTTCATGTTGAACTGTTAGGAACGGGCTAGGTTGATCCCTTAATTGGGTTGGGCTTTGAAAACTTTAGATAGCTTCTTCCTTAGAGGATATTGGTTTAACCATTTAAGCGGGGGGAATAGGATGGGTCGCATACAAAGGCCAGCAGCTGTTAGGCAACAGCCTAATAGGGCCGGTCCAAGCAACTTTGTTACCCTAGTCCAGTTCTTCAAGATTGAACAAAAATTAATGCACTTTGTCATGATTTGAACCTCGTTACCCCATCACCCATACAAAGCTATTAACACTCCAACAAACACCCACTTGAAATTAGTAACATATACTACGTATTTATTCAAATAAAGCAGTAAAGTCATCACAACACTGATCGATGCCCCTACCGAATCGGTTGCCCTAGGCGGCTGTCTTGGCAACCTTACCCTAGGGACGGGCCTGCAGCCTAATGCCAATAGGTTTCTCCCGTTTAAGGTTGATACCAATAAACACATGTTTTCTACTCATATACCAAGCTGGATATCCACCATTGTCAAAGAAGCATAACCCGCATGCTTTCAATTTCAACAGTTTAATGATTGTTCAGGGAAATCATCTATCAACACTCAGCAAAAACAAATACATTCAACAAATACACTTGTCATGTCAACATTCAACTATAAATAAGTATCGTTAGTCTTCGTTACTCTTCACATGTACTCTAACAAATAATTTTATGCTCTTCCCCAACATTAAATATGTTAACGTACAACGATGTGTACACATATCAAAACGTTTTCCGTGTTTTCACTACAAGATATGTTGTATTTAGCGGCAATGGCGGAGCTAGCTCCTAAATTTAAGTAGGGCCAAACTGAAAAAAAAAATTGTCTTACATCGTTAAAATAACTCAAATTCTGGTGTGCGTATATCAATATGTGTTTAAACATTGCAAATTAATTAGTAGCAATGGTGTCTTTGCCAATGATGGTTGTGTATTATCTCGGCTAGGGCAAAGAACTCCGCCTCAGCTAGGGCAAAAAATTGGATTTTGGTTTTTTGTACCTAAATTTCAATTTCTCGGATAGGGCGGTGGCCCCAGCTGCCCAGACAGTGGCTTCGCCCCTGTTTAGCGGCAGATAAAGACGACGGCCGTCGACGGCTAGCCATTTTATTATTTACCTATTTAATTTTCATTACGTTTTAAAATATGTTTGAACATGCTAATTTAATTTTTTAAAAATAAACAAGATATTTTAACACAACTATTCAATACGTAATGACTTTTCTGATTGGTTAAATTAGTATTTTCGATGATCTGTCTTCGCGTAATTCGAATATTTAACGTTATTGAAAATCTAACTCGCATGACCGATATATGTGACTTTTAGTCGTCCATTAAGCAACTTCGATATAGCTGATTTAATGTAAAAAATTTACAAATTAAAATATTTTTTAAACCGTTGGGTAATTAATTATGAATTTTTAAATGTATTTAGCATGATAAAGTTATATAAAATAAAATAATCAGTAGGAAATCAAATTTATTGGATCTTATGTCGATCTAAATTATACTTGACGTATTTCTAGAAGATGGTGAGAAAATAAACAACTGTAGGATGTCGATCTTGAGTTTTAAATTTATAGTTGTTCTTCTATATTTGGACTAAAAACCCTTCTTTCGAAGACCAGACGACCTTGGAACAAGACCAAATTCGAACCGTTGATGCTTCGTAATGTGCTAATCCAATCCATGTAGTTGGATTCATATAAAAAATGGCTCGAAAAAAACAATCAACTTCGAAACAAGTCATTTCGTCGAGAGTTGTTTAACACTTATCATTAGCTAATTATTCAGACAATGAAACGCTTGAAACATCACATTTTGCACATCGACATTATATTATAGAAGTGTTTGGTCAATGCAACAACAGGGTAAAAAAAGCGAATTTCAATAAAAATTCTCTTTATTAAACTGCACAAAATCTTATTCTGTGTTTATATGAATAAGATTAATTATACTAAATGAAATTTAGTATTTACTGAGTTTGATAAATATTTTAATTTAATTCTTTTATTTAAAATATTTGTTTGTCTGTTTGTTGATGTTTAATAATAAATTTTTATTATTAATTTAATTTATTAATTTTAATTTTACTTTAACTTCGTATTTTGAGATGCTCATATTCAAAAATACGAACATTATAACAATATTCTAGAATAAATCAACCTAGGGTTATAATAGAAAAATTAACGTTGTCCTACTGCCAATAAACGTGTAAATGATAAGAGATAGGTCAACATAATGTAAAAGAAGATATGCACATGTACTAAATAATTAACTTTATACTAAAACTAACATTAATGGAAAAAAATTCGACCAGTAAATTAATCGTTATTAATATTAATATAAAAACCTATGTGTGTGTGTGTATAATATTCGGGTTTATTAAAATATATATTTAATGGTTCTAAATTTAAAATTAAATACCTTTGACTAATTCAAAATAAATATCTAAGAATACAAAAAAAATTGCTCAATAAATGTGACTACATCTATAAAATGTCTACTCAATGGGCTTGTCTTCCTGCTATGGGTAGCTCGAGAGGTCAAATGGTGAGTTGTCTGCGTTATTCACTTTGTCAACAATGTCTACTCAATGCAGCTTATTTTCAAGAATTTGAGAGATGATTCTATATTAAACGTCACCAATGTATATGAGCCGCATAATAGGATCGATAAGAGGGTTCTCTGAAGTGAATGCCTCGAGTTTAGATCCTTTACGGTAGGTCCTTGAGTAGTAGAGGGATTTCAATGTGACTAGGTTTCTAGGGGAGTGCTTGCCTCGTGAAGGCGATGCCTCAACTATGGATGAGTTCGACCAATTTATTAGTAATGCCAATTTGATTGAATTACCACTTAATGATATGTGGTTTACTTGGTCAAACTCTAGGAAAGTGCCTTTTATGGCTCTCTTGGACCATTTCTTCGTTAGCGAGAAAATGGAAGACATGTTCCTTATTATGCATGTTAATGGACTTCCTAGTGCTTTGTTTATTCAGATCGCTGTCCAATAAATTCTATTTTGTGAGTACCTTAAATTTTTCGTGGGATTCAAGAGCATGTGGTTGTTAGAAAGTAACTTCATTGATATGGTCATAAATAAATGGTTTACTATGAGTAACAATACTAATAAATATTAGAGCAATATAGCTAAATTATTTGTTAATAAACTTAGGGACCTTAGACTATTCCCAAGGAAGTGGAATAAAGATGTTTTTAGCAACATTAGGATTAATAAGAATAATTTACTTTCCAAAATTCTAAAATTAAACAAATTGGAAGAATCAAGAAACTTGAACGTTTCCGAGAAAAACGTTTTATGGTTGCTAAAAGAAGAACTAAACAAAGTCATTACATAAGATGAAATAATGTGAAAGCAGAGGTCTACGGTCTAATGGGTGGATGAAAGGAATAAAAACACTAAAAAAATTGTAAAATAGCTAATGGACGCAAACGCAATAACCCCATAAACTCTGTACTTATTAATATGTGGTAACTTTTTAATCAAAATGAGCTCAATAATGCCTTTGCTAACTTCTTCAAAAACATTTTTAGAACTAAGTAAGGTCATAGAATTAATGCTAGGTAGAATAACTTTTATTTGGAAAATACAAGGATTGTTTTAGAGGATTTGGATAAGGGACAGTTTGGCACAGGTCCCTACTAAGTTTCAAAATACACAAAAACTCCAGTAAAAAAAAGTTTGTAAATGAGGTCCCTAGAATTAAGTTACCGAATAATGGCATACACTTATACAATTATTCAGTGAATAATTGCATACATTTATGCAATTATATCAAAAAATTACAGACATTTCCACAATTATTCACTGAAAAATTACTGAAACTTCCGCAATTTTTTCAAAATTTGAGGAAAATTCTGCAATTATTCGCCAAAAAAATTGTAGAAATTTCCGCAATTATTCACCGAAAAAATTGCATAAATTTATGCAACTTTTGGATATAATTGTATAAATGTCTGCAATTATTCAGTGAATAATTGCATAACTACATGCAATTACTTAGTAACTTAATTCTAGGGATCTGATTTACATACTTTTTTTACTGGGGTTTTTGTGTATTTTGAAACTTATTAGGGACCTGAGCCTAATATTCACTTTGGATAATCCATTATTGGAAGAGGAGATCTGGAAGGAAATCGATGATATACCTAGTGATAAATCGCCCGGTCTGGATGAATTTCCTATGTTGTTTTATAAGAAATTTTGGCATGTTTTAAAATTTGACTTAATTAAAATGCTAGTGGATTTTACAATGGTAATTTACAATTAAGAAGATTCAACTTTGCTACTGTGATTCTTCTTCATAAGAAAGTGGATGCAATAGACTTTAAGGACTTCGGGCCCATTTCATTGATTAACTATTCTTTTAAAATTATCTCAAAGGTCTTAGCTAATAGATTAAGCTCTAGAGTGAATAATTTAATCGATATTACACAATCCACGTTCATTAAGGGTAGAAATATCACAGATGTGGTCGTCGTTGTCCAAGAACTTATAAACCATTGTTATAAAAATAATTTCACTTGTGCTTTATTAAAAATGGATTTTGCTAGAGCATTCGATTCTACTGATTGGACATTTCATAAAGATTTACTTAATGGCTATGGGATTTAGCTGTAGATGGGTGTTGGATTATGACCTTCCTTAAAACTGGTAACTTGAGTATAATGGTTAATGGCATTATAGAAAATAAAATTCAATCTAGACGTGGTCTTAGACAATGTGATCTATTATTGCCCCTTATGTTTAATTTAGCAATGGATGTTTCACTAAAATTATAAAATTAATTATAGCAAATGGGGCTCTAGAGAGTGTAGGTAATAATATCAGTAGTAATGGTCTTTCATTCTACAATTTGCAGATAACACTATGTGTTTTTACCTCGATACGTCGTAGCTCTTAAATTTATCTTATGTAGCTTTGAAATGCTTTTTGGACTCAAGATAAATTTTGACAAGAGTTCAGTTTTAATCTTGAATGATATAGATAATGTTGTAAATCTGGTTGCTAATGCACTTAATTACAAAATCATGAGCTTTCCTATAAATTACTTAGCTTTTCTAATTAGACCGACATAACTAAAAAAGGAGAATTGACAAATAATAGTTGACAAAATTAATAAAATACTATCTAATTAGAATTGTAGATTTTTATCTAGAGCAAGTAGAATCATTTTAATTAACTCTGCTTTATTGGCCTTACCTATTTATTGAATGTCTTACGATCTCTTCCCAAAATAGATAAAATAAATAAAATTAGAAGAAACTTCCTTTGGAGTGGGGATAATTTCAACTGTGATATAAATTGTCTGGTTAATTGAGAAACAGTTTGCAAATCTAAAGAGGAAGGGATTTAGGAATAATAAATCTGCATAACCTTAATGTGTCATTGTTTGGAAAATGACTTTGGAAATTCAATAGTACTAAAAAAAACCTTAATTGGAAAAAAATTATTTCGAACAATTTTATGGTAAAACTTTTAACCCACACCACATCGCTTCAAATGCTAACAACATCTCTCACTTTTTGAAAACTATCTTAAAAAACTCTAATGTTGTGTTTGGTTTGCCGTTTTTAGTTTTGGATTTTCATCCATACAAAAATGCGCAAGACGTATGTATATTATCGAAAACGACCAATTTAGAAAACGAAATTAACATACAAAATAGAAAACAACTTTTTTTTTATTTTCTATGTTTTGAAAAACGATAGAAGCATGAGAAATAATTCATCCTTCCGTCGTCCTCCCACCCTCTCCGTCGTTCCTCCATTTTCCTTGCATCATCTTCGTCATCACGTCGCTCCTCTCATATTTGACATGCATATTTGAAAACAGGAAAAAAATTCATTTTTAAACCAAACACTACCTAATATTTTCAATCTTGGTATTAATAACGTTGTTCGTTCAGGTAATAGCATATCATTTTGGCATGATAATTGAATTTCTATTTTACTCCTTAGAGTTGAGTATAAAGAGCTTTTTGGCATGTGTAATTTTAAAATTGTGTTAATCTCAAAGGTCTTTAGACCCTTTGATGTATTTCCTTTGAACCTTCATTTCAACCATTCACTTGAAGGCATTACCTTAACCCAGTTTGTTTTACTTTGTAATAAACTAGAATATTATAACTTAGACTGCGATATAAAGATTTGGTGTTAGGACAATAGCAAATTATACACATCTAACTCGGTTTATAATTTTTTAAACTTCTCAAGTACTGATCCAAAGATCTTCAAATATATTTGGAAAGTAAATGCTCCATCCAAAACAAAGCTACACATGTGGTTGATCTTACATATAAAATTAAGCACAATTGAATTTCCAAGGAAAAAGAATTTGCATACAGATAAAAAATGTGTTTTTGCAATTTTGGCTTAGAAGATGTAACTCGTGTATATTACAATTATCCATTAACTAATTACATACTAGTAAACACTTTCAAAATTTTGTTTTTAAAAGAATCGGCACTCATTTTAACTTTCACTGGTACTGGAGCAATTATAGATCTCAATATGATCCAGGTAGAATTATACTTGATAATATCTTCATCGTCTTCAGTTAGTATTTGTGGTTTGAAAGAAATTAAAGAATGTTTAACAATGCTCGTAAGCCCTCTGATAATCTAATTTACTCGATTGCGTTCTTATGTTATAATTGGGTTGTAAATAGTAGTTATAAATTGACTAAATATGACAATTTCAAGGAACATCTTAAGAAAGTAAAAAAGTCATGCCGATATCTTAAAGGCAAAAATTGTTTGCGGCAAGAGGATGAACATTATGATCTTGAACTTAGACCTAGTTGATGCCTCCAATAACAACTCTTCGGATGTTATACTTTTAATTGAAAACTATTTCTGTTTCTCCTCTCATTCTTGTTTTATTTCTCTTACACATGTATGTATATAGTGTGTGTGTGTGTGTCTATATAAATGTGTATGTATGTATATGTGCGTGTGTGTGTGTGTATAAGTGTGTGTGTGGGTCTCATGATTTTTTAGATTTTCAATATTAGGAATTACTCTGGATCTTCTTACTTATGCTTTGACCTTATCGTGGATTGGACTACTGATGATGTCTCGTGGTTATCGCTATCCTATCGAAGACTTGCCATGAAGGATATAGTGTATAAACTTACTTATCTTATGCAATTTTGGTGTTTATTTGTATCATCCCATCTAGCTTACTATATCTTCAGGCTACTATGCTTCCTCTTAACATCTTATCATGGACATTGCTTATTATAAAAGGTTTTTATTTTCTTTCCAGTGTAATGGGGGTTTTCACTACCTGTTAGGCTTGTTGGCGGCTGCTTTTTTTTAAGTGTATAATAAAATTATATGAGTGCTCTGCTCTTAAAGAGGACCATTCATTTTCTTAAAAAAAAACTAAGCTAAAAATGTTTTTTTAGCCAAAACCTTATCAACAAAAACATTTTTTGATATTTTTGTATGAAAATCAACTTATATAAAATTTATATATGTGTAAATGAATTTTTTATTAAACGAAATAGAGAACAAAAGTGTTTTATTGAAAATCCAAAAAATATATATTTTGATATATAATACATTTGAATTATAAAATGGTTTAAATACACATATAAATATATATAATCAAGAAATTTATAAGCTAAAAATAGAATTTATTATTTATATAATTATATATATATATATATGTGAAATATATATATTATTTATATATAAAATATTAAAATAATAATATTTTCAAAAGTAATTTTTTTGGGCTGACATATATAGCTAGGTATAATTACCAGCATAGATATTGATATACAAACATATACATGAATATATTTGAATTAGAATTTGTACCTTTCACCGTTGTAATCAAGTTAACAGTCGAACACGTTGTTTGTTTGTTATTTCCTCTTTGAACATTCATTCTCCTCTTTGGTTTCGGTTTGCAAAGCTGACACCTTAATTCACCAGTGGAAATGGAGGCTAGAGCTATATAGAGCTAATGTACAAAGAAAAGAAGTAGAGACTATCAACTTATGGCCAATGAAATACACGAATATCTCCCTTGTTCTCTCTAACCCCATGAGACTAGGTATCAACTCCCTCATTCAAAATCGTGGTCGGCTCTATTGATGACCAAGCATGGTCAAAATGCATTTGACTCCTATTCGAGTCAATATTTGAATTATCTAATTATAGCTCCTTGTCCGACCGAACCGACGTACAACTTTTATATATCGTTCTAATCGATTTTAAGCTTCAAATAAATAACTAAAATGCCATAAAATATTAATACAACATTTTTATTAATTTTATAATTGATTTATAACAGTTATAAATCAATTCTATCATTGGTTGAATTTAGAAATAACTAACAACATAATTACATTGACTCTCTGGTGTGAGCTTGGTCCTTAGTCAATGTTTAAATAATTATATACCGAAGCATGTACAGACGTTGCTGGAGTATAGTATCGGGAATAAGATTAACATTTATAGATCATGTAAGCGAAATCCAATTTCTAATCTATAATAAGTTCGCCTAGTAACGACATTTTGTATAAGTATTCTTTCCGTCATCACTATATTGCTCAGATATCTAGAGTTTGGTCTAAGGTTAAAACCCTACTATTATCTTTATTCAGTTTCCTAGACTACCTCAAATTCCATGGTTAATTCCGATAACATTTATCGATTAATCAATTTACTTTGATAGATATTTTGACTTTAAGTTGACAACCAATTATAGTGATAACGACCTACTATAATGAAGGAGATGAATCCTCTCTTGGGTAGTATTTCATATCAAATAGTTTAATGTATACTCGAATATGGTCATAACAAGGTCACCATGCCAAGTACTTAACTATAATCAAAGTATAGCCTAGCTACTTAAGATCGGCAGTATCCTTAAGTATGAAGACGGCAGTACATCATTAGCCTGAAATATTCTATTTTGACTTAGTTATATTAACCTATAGAAGACTCTCGTCTAGTCGTACATCATTATGCCCATACCTTCAACCGGTCTTGTAACGACCCGTATTTTTACGGATCGAAACATCGTAAAACTATTATCATTAGGTCGTAATGTTGTTAAGTCGTCTAGGGTTTAAGTCGTTCGAAGCTTAAGTCGAGTAGAAATTAGATCGTGAGCGACTTAGGGAATTTGACCGACTTAAGAAGGATAGGCGACCTAAGGAAGTTGAAGTTGGCGACCTAAGGATTCTGGGGTTAGGTCGTATGATAGCTTAGGTCGTGGGATAGGTTAGGTTGGGTGAGCGACCTAGGAGATTGGAGCGACTTAAGGACAGGCAGCGACCTATAGAAGTGAGCGACCTATAAGAAGTGAGCGACCTATAGGAAATAAGCGACCTATAGGAGTTAGCGACCTAAGGGTTAGTAACCTTCAGTATTTAGCGACCTAGTGCATAGTTAGGTCGGTAGACGACCTAAGGAATTAGGTCGGTAGACGACCTAAGGAATTAGGTCGTATCCTGGCTAAGAGTTAGGTCGCGTGTGTGTATTAAGTAGTTAGGTCGCGCATTGTTTTAAGTCGTTGGATCTGTTAAGTCATAGGTCGCGGATGCGCGTAGGTCGTTGGATTGTTAGATCGCGTGGAAGCGCATGTGTTAAGTCGCGAGCGACCTAAGAGTTAAGTTGCTAAGTCGTATATCGTTGAGTCCTGGTTCGCGCGCGCATGTGCTATGGCTTAAGTCGTAGGTTGGTATTGTTAGGTCATAAGTTGTAGAGGCTTGGGGTTGTTGAGTCGGAGGTTGTTAGGTCGAAGATTTTAGGTCGGTGGGGTTTTAGGTCGTAAGTCGTGGACGACCTAACTCCGAGGGGACGACTTAAGGAGGATTTCAGCCTATAAATAGGAGGGTTTTTCTCACTTT
This sequence comes from Allium fistulosum, assembly GCA_030737815.1. Taxonomy (NCBI): domain Eukaryota; kingdom Viridiplantae; phylum Streptophyta; class Magnoliopsida; order Asparagales; family Amaryllidaceae; genus Allium; species Allium fistulosum. Next base: position 1,046,318,438 of record CM060906.1, read on the forward strand.
TTGGGATCTGGATTTTGAAGCGACGAAGTGCTGCCATTTTGAGAGCTTGACTTCTACACTTCTTCACTTCTTTTCTCCACTCTAATCTAGTGATTCCTTCCATCCAAATCGAAGATCAAAGTGAAGATCCAAGAGCTTAGATTGAAGATTTTCATCCATCGAAGAGAGATTTCATCGTTTGAAGCGGATTTATGATAGATCGAGTTAGATCCTTCGCTGTCCAGATCTGAAGTGTGTTGCTTTTGAGTTGATTTGGTGATTTGGTGAGTGGTGATTATCTCTCACACGGATCCAAAGGAGTATATCGGATCGTTGACTTGATTTGGTGTTAAAGTAGTGATTTCCATGCACTTTTGTAAACCTAAGTATAGATCCATATAGATTCATTGTTCATGATGATTTGACAACCATTTTACTACATGTTAACCTATGCAAGTTCATTCATCAGGATTATAGAGATATTGATCATGTTTCATGCTTGTTAGACTTTTGACTCTTTAATTACGAAATTGCCATTATTGTTATAATTGTCCATTTAGCTTATATTTAAATGCTTGATTACTTAGATTAATGTTTGACTTGATTGATTGCTATGAGCTAGATGATTGATGATTTGATTTAGACAAGTTGGTCGAAGATGATTCAAAAGCTAAGGGAAAGGCTCTTGAATTGGAAAAGCTGCTCGTGGCATATGTAGCGGATGATGAAGCTCATATGGATAGATTTGATGATGATGTTGAGATGAAGCTTTGCTATGATGATGATGAGGCGAAGCATGAGATGAGATAGTCTTGGTCTAATCCAGACGGGATCATTCCAAGCATGTTGATAACTCGGTGAAATGGTTCGAGTTAGAGGATAATGGTTTGCTCGAGAGGCGCTTGAGCTAGTATGGAAATAGTCGTCGAGGAGGATGACTAGAAGGCTGAGATATCATCGTTGTTGAAGGTTCTAGCATACTCAAAGCAAGAGTACGTTGGGCAGATTCGATAGTCCCTGAAGGCTAATGATTGATAGTCAAGTACTCTGGGCAGATTCGATAGTCCTAGGCACGGGTCACGATGACGTGCAGAGTTATGTCTAGAACCGGGGTTTCCATTAGCCCTTGACGGACGGCTGAAAGAATGTGCCGGTCATTCAATTAACGGTGATATCGAAGCAATGATAACAGTGATAGCCAGAGTCATGGATGTTTGGTTGTATCGTCATTCGGTCTCAAGAGCGGTATTTTCTGGGTGCTTATCTGATCTTGGTTTAGGCCTTGGGGGTTTGTACTTGGAAAATATCGTCCTTGACTCGAGTGATAATTTCTTTACTTTAAATTGTATGCTCTGCTATGTTGCTTCTGCTTAGTGTGTGTCTGGGGGCTATCACTATAGAAAGAGGTGGAGTGGGAGGGTTGTATTCCTATTCCTTTTCCTTTATGCTCTTTTGGTATGTTGTTAGTTAATTTACTGCTCACTAAGACTGTTGTCTGACTCAAGGCTTTATGTTTAACTCTTATTGCCTTGGGTTGTTCGTCCATCTTGGGACGGGCAGACTAGGTAGCAGGTGACAGGTGATGTTCTTGCTTTCCACGATGCTGATATCGAAGACGAGCTGGAGGCTTGCATATTATCTTCTTACTATATGTACTGGATGTTCTGCTGCTTTGTATAATTCTCTGAGTGATATGTAGTGAGGCTTGATGTATTGACTATTCAGATGTTTGTATTCAACTATTATGAAGTTCTATATGATGACATTATATTCTGTAAAGCTTCACTATATATATATTCTATTGTATTTTGTCCATGCGCTGTGAGTAATACGATAGATTCTGTTGTTTTAATTTACCCTGACAATCGTCCATGGTCGCCTGGCACACTTTACAGCGCACTTTCTCTAGGTTCAGTGCAGGGGTCATGGGCGGTCGTCATAGGTCTACCTAAACTAGACAGAGAAGGGGTCTTAGTAAATAGATCTGCGATATTATTATTTTGTATGTACTTTTCGATTAGACTTTCTCATTGCTGATAAACTCTTTTATCACGTGTTTATTACAGAGAACATATCCTAATTTCTTATCAAGTTGTCAGTTCCAATTGCAATCTTTATTGCATTATTGTAACCATGGTATGTTATTGGATATTCAATGGTAGGAACCACCCTTAGCCCTCTTATAAATCTATGCACATGTATCATTGTAGCGCTATTCAAGGTAACGTACTTGCCCTTTTGGTTAGATCAATAACAACCTCTCATTTGGAAATTACCAATCCAAAGCTCCTTGATTCCTACTAAATTCGATGTCACTTATGAAGTTCGAGTCGAACACTCCTTTATAAGGAGTTCATTGTTTCCATAAAGAACTTTTTAGTATTTCATAAATGAGAATTCTTAACTACCATTTAGTGACTTTGCCTCATGTTTGATAATCGCTTAACACACTAAATGTATAAGCGATGTTCAATGTACCACATAACAATATATGATGATTCCTATTGCCTATGCATAAAAATCTACTTCATATAATATATATTAAACTTTATGGTATGGTGTTAGTGTATATTGATTGGGACAATCCCAATATTCTCTTATACAAAGTATAAGAGATGTCATTTTCAAATTATTTATCGAAAATTAACATCCAAACTAAAATTGATTTTAATGTGAGCACACTGTTGACAATCGGTAGTATGTTATTTATAATATTAGAAATGAATTAATACCTTTGATTTTCTTTCTTACACACGCTTCCTCTACATTTTGACTAATGCTAGACCATTTGATTTTTGTGCCAAAATATTTGCTCAAGTCTGATGCTTATTTAATGCCACTGTCGTATCAACTCTTGAATGTTATCCAATACAAATAATGTTACCGCTCCCACTAATTTGGAGAAATTTTGGTTACTATGTGTAAACGGTCTCTTCTAAATCATCATTTAGAAGATTTGTTTCAAGATTAATGCGCTAAAACTCAGTCATATTGTGCAATAATTTGTAGGTAGAATCCAAATGGACTTAAGCAAGTTGACTAGCAAAATTACTCCACCAATTTCAACATTTGAAATCTATGAATTTATTTTTCTTCAACACCGCTATATATAATTCCAACCACATTAATCTTCTTCTTGAAGACTCACTTGCCATCAATGGATCATATATTTCGGTTATAATTACCAAAATCATATTTTGTTAATGTAGTTGGAATTTATTTCGGATATAAAGTATCTTACCATGTGATAGTGTAACATCCTTCATTTCAAAATTCAAAGATGGAACCTCGATGTGCTACACAATATCTTTTAGCGACGAACATGAGATCAATCATATTATACATTCTCAAGTAAACAGAGCAAATACACAACATTGCAGATTTAGTTAATACATCCCAAAGTTGTGCCCAAGTGGGGTCAAAAATTGCGTACAACATAGCTATTAGTGTCATGCGCCACATATGAAGATGCAGACCTACACATTAGATGCAGAGGAATTAAACAACACAAATATTGCACCAAAGCTTCTTACTTCGCCATTGCCTTGTATTATCCGATCGTCCCAAAAACAATATGTCTAAGCCTATAAACCTAGCCCACTCAATGAGTACCCGTGAGTTTATAGGGAAAATAAAAATAAAAGCATAGGTCAGACATAAAGTATAGTATGAGTATATATTATCCTAGACAAGGAAAATAGAGAGAGACTGCTCCGCAAATGTATGGGATGGGTTTTCCTTTTACAATACCCAAACAATAACTCAAACAACTTACAAATAAACCTAAATCATTAGTTTATTTAGTTAAGTGTCAAAACAAGATTGTGAGACCCCAGATAAATGGAATCTCTCGATTTTTTTCATAGAAATACCATGGTATTTCACTGTAATCTAAAATAACTTATTCTTTACTACCCCTAAGGTTTTACATACTTTTGCGGCAGATATATATCATTAAAGTTCTACCATTCGGCCTTACACTAACGCTTTTGTATTTTGGCTGCCACCCTAGGCATCATGTCCACTTCACTATGGTTTCTAGATTGCCACTCTCGGCCTTATGTCTTCTACCATTTCCTTGGTTGACGCTCAAGCCTTACACCAATTGCTTTCGTAGTTTAAACAGTTGCCTCTTCAGGTACACCAACGGTTTTCAGTTTCGGTTGCAATATAGGCCTTGTTGGAACTGGATCATTCCGTAATTGAAGTTATGGGTGACTTTCAAAAGAAAAATCCTTATTGAATTTTTATTGGGCCTATGAAGTATAGTTTATTTAGAACATTTCTAAATATTATTTAAATAAAATCTTTTATTTTATTTAAATTTATAAATATATAGTTTAATTTAATTTATGTTTGATATATACATATATACGTGTATCATATACATATATATGTGTGCGTGTGTAACATATCAACCCATGCAAGGTATAACATGCCCGTGTATAGATGTTGGAATTTACATTGCAACGGACATATCAGCTCATTAAATATGCAAGTATATATTGTCCAAATATACGTATGCATATATACATTATTATTTGTAATTAATATTATATATATGTATTGAGTATTGTTTAAATAATTTTATATAAGTTTATAAGTGTGTGTGTATATATATATATTTGTGTGTGTGATCACATGAATAAAATATTAATATTATGTATACATGTTATGTAATAGATTTATATAAATAAGTTACTTATAAATATTAAGATATATTTTTAAACCATAAGTAATACATGCGCACGCACACACATATATAGAAAAAATAATATATATATATATATACACATACACAAATATATTCATAATAAAATATACATATCTATAATAACAAAATAAAAAAATATTTTTGATAAATATAAAATATCAGGTCTTGCCCATACGTCAACAAATAATTTATTATTTTTTTAATTTTAAAATACATTTGAATTAAATATTCATTCAAAAATTAATAAAAAAATTAATTTCAAAACTTTATTTTAAAATTTAAGTTTCCTGTAATTCCTAAATGATATTTTGTGGTTTAAAAAATATTTCACGTTTTTTCAGTTCAAACTAATTTCAAAATGATTTATTTATTTTCGGTCGAATTAAACAGTTAATTTTTAAAAATAAAAAAATGTTTTTTTTATTAAATTTTGACCGAGATCTTAACTGATATTGAAATAATTTTATAAAAATTAAAAAATAATTTTCACAACATATTTGAATTAATATAATTCATTTATATAGTAAATTGATTTAAATAATAATAAATATTTATAAAAACATTATATTTTACTACAAAAAATTAGTATTGCTATAATAATTTGTATATAAAATTATATGACTTATTTTAACCATAGTATGATGTTGTAATTAATTATAATCGGTATACATATATGTAATTAAATAATATATATTAATTTAATAAAATATAAAATTATATTATTTTTATATATGGCTGCACTGACCTGATATATATATATATATGATAAAAAATAAGTTTTTTAAACATAAATATATATGCATATAACCAAACTACTCTATGACAACATTACTTGCATATCAGAGTCATCACCTAATTAACAATGTAATACACACACACACACATATATAATAAAACAATATACTGAATTTTTTTAACTATAATCTGATAAAATAATGCCTTAATCCTAGAGCCTTGAAGTACACCTTGAAAAGATGATTTCTTCCCTTTGAAACCTTATCCAATTCAACAGATTGCTAATCCTTAAACCGTTGACCTTCAACGATCGAATAACAGTCGATTTGATTTAATTTGCACTTGAGAAATTAAGGAGATGGAAGAGAAAAATTCGGCCAGCAATAGATCAGGTTGGAGGATTCAAAAAGGCCTCTAAAGGTTGAGGATAGAGATGTTTATATAGAGGAGAATTAAGAGATATTTTAGGATCAAGATCCTATATAATCTTTTTCCAATTCTCTTCCGTCTTAGCCCTCCATCTCAAAGTATATGTTGCACCATCTTATGGCCACATTAACCCCTCATTATGGCCAAATTTCTAGCCCCCTTCATGGGTTTTAAAACCCATCTATAGCCCAAATATTATACAATTAAATCTAATTTAATCGCTTATCAATACCGTATATCGATTGATATATTTATAACCGTTATGAAGATATCTATAATATTTATTCATCAAATCATAATCAAATTTTACAATTAATATTTCATAAATATTAATTAATTTATAACAATTATAAATTAATTAAACCATTTGGTCAAAGGAGAATTCATCATTTCGGTTGTGTGACTCGTCAGGTGTAAATTCGGTCAGCGATTAATATCGAACTATTCGAATATTAACATTCATACGTCACTTAGTAGGTAGTGTGACATTTTGGCCAAACTTATCGCTTACTTGGTTTTAGTAAAATCTAATTTCACTTTATTAAGCGTTACCCGGTTGTGACTTTTATTTTACACTAATTCTCTTCATCAAAATTATATCACTTTGAACTTATGGAATTTGGTAGTGGTCAAAATTCCAATATCGTTCGTATTCAACTCTGTAGTCCAAATACAAAGTCCTTGGTTTAATAATAACAATTATTATTAATCAAAATGCTCTGGTCAGAGACTTTGACTTTGAGTTGACTTGAGTTGATCGTGATACTAACCCCATATAACCGAGGAGACGGATCCTCTCTTGAATAAGTACTTCCCTTTCAATACTTTCACTCAACCCAAATATAGTCACTCGATGGACGTCATGCATGATTTGACTACAATCAAAGTGGAGCTTTCATATTGAAGATCGATGGTATTCTCAAGTCGAGAGAACTGTGTAAATTGGTCACATCGATATTTTCTGTTTGACCTTAGTTACATTAACCAATAGAAAACTATCGAGAGCTATACAATATCCATCAATACGTAACCCTTAGATGCCCCCAACAGTCATGAGTAATACACTGCCCAATAGTTGGAGAGCATTATGTACTCTAGCCTCAACGAATACATCGATGTCCAGTCTCGATGCATCTTGACTAAGAACATTTAAAATGGTATATTTGTTTTTATTGTGATAAATTATTTACGGTTACAATAGTTTGTAACTACAATCACAAAACATATCATTTATGGATTTTCTATTAAATATACTTTTAATTAATTAATTGATATAACACATTATATTAAGTATATAATAGAAATAAAATACATTTTATTTTGAACAAGATTGGTTATCAAATTATATATATGTAACAAATTACATAATTGCCTCTAGAGCATACCTCTAACTCTATCAATCTCCCACTTGCACTTGAAGTCAATTATGGAATCTTATTCCAACTTCTCCAATCAGTTTTCTCAAAACCGATTGGGTCAGTCCCTCAGTGAACGGGTATGCTATTATGTTTTAATTATCTACTATGTCAATCAATCTCTTCGACGCTAATAAACTACCTTTATCATGTGGAACAATTTGAAGTATGTCTTTCGACTTCCAGTAAGCTCTAAGTTCTCTTATGAACTATATCATGACACTGTTATCATATAAAAATGTTATGAGATTCTCAATATTTATAATCACCCTCGGCTTAGTTATAAATTTGTGTATTTATATTTATATACATTGCTTTTACTACAGCACTATTCAAGGCGATGTACTTAACTTTTTTCATTGAATCGGCCACAGTCATTCATTCGGAACATTTCCAACTTAATGATTCTTAACTTGAATTTATTATTGACATATTATAGTCAATATCACTTATGAAATTTGAGTCTGATACTCCTTCATAAGGAGTTAGTTGTTTTTGTAAATAATTCTCCAGTGTTTCATAAATACATGGGAACGCCTCAAATAACCATTTAGTGATATCATTTGGATTTGATATTTGCATTATGTATCAAATACGTAAAAATATCACCATATCATAGACAACAAACATGTATGACAATTCCTATTGCCAATCATAAGGAATCCATCATACATGTCTTGTATTAAACATTTTAATAAGGTGTTCTTGCACACCGTTTGAGACATTTCCAATATCTTTTATACTTAATATAAAAGACGTTATTTACAAATCCAACGTCAAGTATTAAAACAACTAAAACTGATTTTAACGCAAGTACATCGTTAACAATCAGTAGTATTTTGTTTACTTATGATTTAGAAATATCTATGTACCTTTTAACGTTCTTTCTTGTAAACACACAGTTCCTCTACATTTTGACTGATTGTTCGTCGACGGAGATTCTATCGGTTTAGAAAACCGTCGAACGAATTTAAATTTAAATTATAACCGCAAGCGCACGGCGTACACTTGTAGTACGTGGCGAGTACGAGTCGATCCGCAGGGAATTGATGATTTTAAAAATCTATTCAATCAAATTAAACCAAAGTCTAGTGAAAGTTAAGCTAGAAAATTAGAGAATTAACTAACTAACTAAAAGAAAAGAGAAGCAAATATAAGAGTTAAATGACAATTTAGAAAATAAATCCACTCTCTAGATCATGTAGTTCAACACGTATGAAATCATGATTTCTCTTTTATGGTCATTAGTGCTTTAATTGATGTGTTTATCATAAGTATGGCATATTTGTGCTATTGATTAGCTAACATAAGCCATCAAACTATAACACACCCCTTAAACCACTTACTAACTTTCATGAAATTTGACAATGAAAATGAAATCTATTTTAAGTATGGCCTATTAACTATTGATTAGAAATATAGACCATCAAATTTTAATTTCAAATCAATTTATTTTGCCATAATCATATTTTGATGAAGAGGCAATTAGTGTTAGTGATTGTTTAAGCATAGCCTATTTGATTTCAACAATATAGGCTATCAAATTCAAAGCAAAAACAACTAGTAAACCATTTCTATCATCATCATTAAGCACAAAAGGAGAGCATGAATTAACAAATAGCTGAAGCTACATAATTAGAGAGCTTCATCACCCCTAAATTGAAGGGGTTTAGCCTCTTATATTTGTCATTTGATTAACAAATTTAGCTAGCAACATGAAGGCAACAAGAAAGGAAAATGAAAGCTAATGGAAAAGAAAGCTAATTAACAAGAATTAAATCTAATCTACTTTGCATGAATGTAAATCTACACTACAACATGAAAGGAAATAAACAAGAAAAGAGAAAAGGACTTGTATTAAATTGCATAAAAGAATTACATAAGAGAAGAAATGGCTAAGTAGCCATCAAAAGAAAGAGAGCTTTGATTTATTTTCTAAGATAAAAACTAACTAAAGATAGACTAAGGGAGGAAAGAGTTACATGAAACATAAGGGGATTTTATACATGTGTTAAACCCTAATTTATATTTTTGGGGAATGCCTAAAATACCCTCTTAGGAAGTGTGGAGGCCAAGTAATCATTAGCTTCAAATAATCCTCATTTAAGTGTACATGAAGCCATTAATTCCATAAGCATGTGCATTAGCCTTTAATTTGTACATTAAGGTAGGTGGGTAGGTGGGGTCCTCCATTATCTTCACTTTGAATTATTTTCATCTTCATTTGTTCTCTTCACTCTTTTGCATGCATATATCATCATGTAACCGCTTGTAAAATTCACCAAATTTCCTACAAAACAACATAGAAAATTCCAAGTAAATTTTCACAATTTAATAAATGCATAAAAATGACCATTTTGCCCCTATATGAAGATGAATATGTGACAATTTCAAACAATTTGAATTTTGGTTTAAACAAGTTTAAATACCCAATATGATCATTTATTTAATTTAAATATATTAAATATGGTGGTAAAAATATGCACATTTACGTGCACATCAAATACCCCCACACTTATCTTTTTATTCGTCCTCGAATAAAGAAAAACTAAGATAAATCCGTTTTCGTAGGGAGCACGATTGCATTGAGCGTATGCAACAAGCCGTTAAACCTCTGGGTGTCCCCAGTAGGACGAGTGTTGTCTCGTGAGGGTTTTCAGCGGATACTACCCACAAAATCCAAATGCAGAATGAAAATATTTACAAAATGCAAGATTTATTTACAAAGATGTGAATGCAAGTTTTTGGAAATATTTACGAATGAAGAATTTATTTTTAAATTAACACAAATAAGTTAAATATAGGTTTGGTTATTATCTTGAAAATTTAAGTCATTTACTTGTCAAAATTTCTAACAAAAATTAAGTTATCATAACAAATAGACAATAGTTTAACTCGTTGTTTCAGTTGATAACAAAGTGTAACCATGAAATAGGTCCTTAGTTGATTATCAAAGTTTATTAAAGTGGTATTTCATTTCATTTCAATAACAAATCAAATCAAATAAGTTAAAATAGTGCTTGGATTTCATTTGCTTACTCTCTCCATTTTTTGAAAATTTTACTGATATTTACAATATCTAAATATGCCTAACTCAGATAAACTGAGGCCAGATATATTACCCATGCACTGCCTTGCGGACTGATGTGAGGGGAATACAGAGCGTGGCGAGTGAACACACGAGTGTGAACACCTATTGACTATAGGCGTTATTAAAAAGAATTTTTATATATATACACCTAACTCAGATAAACCGAGGCCAGATATACCGATCGTGCACTGCCTTTCGGGCTTACGTGAGAAGGGTACAGAGCATTGCGAGTGAACACACGAGTGTGAACACCTGACTCTAGGTGTTAAAAATATATACATATATATGAATGTTTTTTTTTCTTTTTTTTTCTTTTTTTTAGAAAGAGAGTTTTGCAAAATCATATTAGCACCATTTAACTTAGAAGACAAAAAAATGTTATATCCTTTTATTTGAATTCACCACTTTTTAAAACAAAGATTTTCAATTAGGATGTATTACATAATTAACACGTATGAATCTTCCTATATACTAGTTAAACCATTGTTATTTGTAATCAAACTTCATTTTTATTTTTGTTAACACAAATAAATTTTCAAAAATTTCAATTTTATAAACCAAAACCATATATTTATCCTATAGTGTTTCTTTAAAAATAAATCAAAAAATGCTATAACAAATATATATATTTTTTTAGTTTTTTTTAGTTTTTAAGATTTTTTTTTTAAATTTTGGAAAGAAAATAAAAATAAATAAACCATGAAAAAGCGAAAATGATAATGAGTCTCCCCCCACACTTGATTTTGACTGTGTCCCCATAGTCAACCAAAGTGGAAGGAGAAAAATAAAAATAAAAATGGCCTTTGTTTATATGAAAATGAACGGTATTTACACGAAATCAGAAAGTATATCGTTAAAAAGTAAATGAAACGGTCTTCCAAAGACCGATTCATTTGTCTCGTTAAGTATACGAGACACAGCTTAAGCTCGAAAAACCAAATCGTAAAAGATTTCAAAGTTGAATGTTGATTTGGAAAAACGAATGTCGTTTTATTGAAAACCGTACAAGTCGTTTTATTTTCGATGATTTTCGGAGTTGATAGAATAATTGATTGAAGTTCAAATTTATTATCACCACATTGAAATTCAAATTTATCATTGAAAACTTCTTCAAAATTATTGAATTCAAAATCAAAATGGTGATTTAAATCATCCCCTTCAGAATTCGACAACTCGTTTTTAAAAAGTCCAAAGAAATCGTGTTCATTAAATTCATCTTCCTTATTTGGATTATCAACAACTTCATTGTGTATCTCAAGTTCAAAATCCAAAGTTGTTGTATTCAAATTTTCAAAATCGAGAAAAGGAAGATCGAATTTTAAATTTGGTTCCACACCCTCAAATGAATTGAAATCCAACTCAATTACCGTGTTTTCAACAACTTCATTAAGATTATTATTTTCAATTTCAAAAGTTGTTATTTGAAAATCATCGATTTGGGTAAAAGATGGATTATCGTTTGACTCGTCACACATTGGGATTTGATTTTGTTTCTCACGTTGTTTCATATAAGTTTCAAACAACGAATCCGTGTGATCATCATAAATTTCGTTCATTTGTTCTACAAAATCCAATTTGTAGTTATTAACTTGAGAATTTTCGATTTGGATTTGTTGAGAACAAAAATTTTCACTCGTATTGTAGTCGAGATTATTACCATTGCCAAAATTGTTTGAAAAGTGGATTACATTTCCGTTTTGATTTTGAAATTCATTTTGGAGTTCAAAATTGAATTGGCATGGGTTATACTAGAAATCATTTGAATTTTGAAGTGAATTCAAATTTTGATTATTTTGAAAACTTTGATTTGAATCATTGCCCAAATATGAATTACACAAATCATTTGTCATTTGATTTTGTTGTGTAGAGATTTCAAGTAAAGACGAAATGCTCTTTTCAAGATTTGAGGGTTGGTCATCGTTTTGAAAATTTTGTGGTTCAAAATTTGAATCATTTAAACAATAGTTGTTGTTAAAATATCCATACGAATTTGGAGTGAAATCATATGGATTATATTGATTTTCACAACTATTGTAAAATTCAAGTGAGTGGGGAAACTCGGACATTTTCAAGAATTTTTTTTATAAAGGAAAAAATATTTACAAATAAAATTTATTTTTCAAAAGGGAAATTGAATTTTGTTTTGACTTTTTTTTCAATTTTTTTTTTGGATTTTGGTTTTTATAAATTTTTTGGATTTTTGAAATTTCAAAGAAAAAGGATTTAAAAATTTCAAAGGAAAAGGAATATTTTTTTTTTAGTTTTTGATTTTGAATTTTTTTTTAATATGCATGAACTAATGCAACTAAAAGAATGCAAGGGTTAATTACAAATGATTTATCCTAAGTTAACCCAAAATTGTATAATCACATATTGTCTTAAATAAACAAGATAGTTCTCAGCCAGGTAACGGGCAAGAGTTATCGGTGCACCATGAATCATCGTAGCAATGCAACCGAAGGTTTAAGTACCTTCAGAGGAACAACCACTATAATATTTACGAATCACCGTAATATTTATAAATGGTTATTACTCTGCCGTAGCCTAGACACCAAGAAATTAAATTGTTCAAAGAAGACAACTTGTCAATATACAATTAAAAGTTATCGATGTCTAATCGTTATTATTAATCAAAATCTAGGATGAAATGCAAAGCAGAAAATAAACGTGTATTAACAATGCCACTACAAATGATTTTTTTTTTGTTTTTTTAAATATATATATGCAAATGCAAGCAATCAACAATGCAACTAAAATAAAAACAAGAGATATATACAATGCAAGGCAAATAAAAACAATATATATATATTAAGCAAGCAGTTTTTTTTTATAAAGCAAAGCGGAGCAATTATTTTTGGGCAACAGTTGAGCGAAGCAAGCAACTTTTCCAATCTGCTTTGCCAACCTGAAATTTAAAACAAGATATATACAATTGTTTTTTCTTTTAGTTTTTTTTGGAAAGGAAATTTAAAAGTGAGGTTTTACTTAAAAAAAATTTGAAATGGGAAAATAGACAAAAAGGAAGATGGGCAAGTAAAAAAAAATTAAAACAAGTAACAACCCGACCCACTTAAAAAAACAAAGCTTATCCTTCTCAATTCACAAATTCTCAACAATAACAAAATCACGACCAAATTAAGCTGCAGCAGTCAAATTATCAAATTCACCTAAACAAAATTTTGCGACTTCAGGTTTCGCGAATTATTAACTTCACGAATTATAGGAATTGGGTGGTTTCAAGTTCGAGCAGTGGATTGGCGATTGCAATGGTGATTCGGTTGATCGAGTATGGATGTGGGTTTCGGCAATTGTTTGAATTTGGTTGCGAGAGTTTGTTGTTCAAACCGATTGCAGATTCGATGCTCGCGATGATTTCTAGTGGATTAGGGGTTTGAGGTACGTTGACGATTTCTGGTTGAAGGTGGCGAGGCGATTTTTGAAGGAGGCGATTGCTGGTTGAAGTTGCGACAGTGTCGTTTCTGGTTGTCGAGGGTGGTTCTGTGTTGCGATGGCTGTCAGTTATGAACTGCAGCTCACGTTCGTGGTAAGGTTGCTCTGAAGTTGAACAATGTTCTGCAGGCAGGGGGTATGGTTGGAATTTTGTTTCAGTGGGATGGTTGAATTGATGACTGGAAGTGATGATGTGGTTGTTCGAGGTAGAGTTTGGGTTGTATATGCACAGGGCTAAGCAGTTGTATATGAGGAGTATTGCAGTGAGTGCTTGTTCTTTGGTGATGACAGTGGTGGTCTGTTGAGATGTAATCTGTTGTTGAAGGTGATGCAGGGGGTGTAGTGGTGATTGCTTGTGACTATGAAGTGGATATTGTGCAGAGTTTGGTAGGGGGGTGCTGCTACTGTTTTGTGAGTGCAATGTGATTAAGGGAATGATTGTTATGGTCAGAGGAGCTGTACCGGGTCGAAGTAGATGGGTGAATGGCTGGAATGATGCAGCAGTGTTGTATTGAAGTAGGAGGAGTTGAGCTGTCAGTGGTTGTGGCACTGTCAGTGATGTGTTGTAGAAGTGTTTCAAGGCAGTGGTCAAGTTGAAGTGGTAATGCTTTGTGCCAGTCTTGGTGGGAAGAAGATGTTTGAATTGAAGAGTCGTGATGTAGTTGTAAGTTCACAGTGGAAGTGTCCCTTTTTCTTTTTTGGCTTCCTGTCGTTAATGGTAGGGGGAAGAACAGCAGGGTGATGGTGATCAGGTTAGATGGTGTTGTGGTAGGATAAGTCACTGCAATGTGAAAGACTGTTTGTTTGGTCAGGTTGAAGAAGTGGACTGATTTGTGGAGTGTTTGGAGTGTAGAGGCTATGGTATGGGGTTGGTATGTAAATGTAGGGGAGTAGTTGTGATTCAGTAAAAAGGTGGTGCTCGGGGAAATGGGCGGAGAAGGGGTAGTTTGCAGTCAGGCATGTGAATGGTGTGTGATAAAATTCAAAAGGCAAGAAGAATTGAATATCCGGAATGGTTTGATGTGGGAAGTAGCAGGGGTTTATAGCAGATGAATGAATGAATATGTAGTTGTATTGTGATGGTTTTGCAAGTTTGTAAATGTATGAAAGAGTCGTGTTTGCTTTTGTAGTATGGAAATGGTATAGACAGTAGTTGAAACTGGGTGTGATGACAGAAGTTATGGAAACAGAGGTGGCTTGTTGAATATGTCACTGTTTGATGGTTGATGGAATGAAGGAAAGTATGTTGTTGACTGTAGTTGTAGTATGGGTTTTTAAGGATGAAGTGGTGAGTGGTAGCAGGAAATTGAAATGCACAGAGATATAGTGCACAGTGAATATTGCACAGCAATGCAACAGTACAAAGAGAGTGAAATTGTGAATGCAAAGAGAATTGTAAACTTTCAATGAGTTGTAAACAAAAATTGAAAATGAAATGCAATGTGATTTTTTTAAAAACTATGAAATGCAAATAGAAAACAAGCATACAACGAACACAAACAAAAGGAGGCAAAATTCACACAAAAACACACAACAAAAACTAGTTTTTTTTAAAATGCAAACTAACACACAAAACAAAAACACACAAAAATCAAACGAAAAATAATTCGAAGAATAGAAAATCAAAATAAAAACAAATTCCCCGTCAACGGCGCCAAAAACTTGTTCATCAACGGAGATTCTATCGGTTTAGAAAACCGTCGAACGAATTTAAATTTAAATTATAACCGCAAGCGCATGGCGTACACTTGTAGTACGTGGCGAGTACGAGTCGATCCGCAGGGAATTGATGATTTTAAAAATCTATTCAATCAAATTAAACCAAAGTCTAGTGAAAGTTAAGCTAGAGAATTAGAGAATTAACTAACTAACTAAAAGAAAAGAGAATCAAATATAAGAGTTAAATGACAATTTAGAAGATAAATCCACTCTCTAGATCATGTAGTTCAACACGTATGAAACCATGATTTCTCTTTTATGGTCATTAGTGCTTTAATTGATGTGTTTATCATAAGTATGGCATATTTGTGCTATTGATTAGCCAACATAAGCCATCAAACTATAACACACCCCTTAAACCACTTACTAACTTTCATGAAATTTGACAATGAAAATGAAATCTATTTTAAGTATGGCCTATTAACTATTGATTAGAAATATAGACCATCAAATTTTAATTTCAAATCACTTTATTTTGCCATAATCATATTTTGATGAAGAGGCAATTAGTGTTAGTGGTTGTTTAAGCATAGCCTATTTGATTTCAACAATATAGGCTATCAAATTCAAAGCAAAAACAGCTAGTAAACCATTTCTATCATCATCATTAAGCACAAAAGGAGAGCATGGATTAACAAATAGTTGAAGCTACATAATTAGAGAGCTTCATCACCACTAAATTGAAGGGATTTAGCCTCTCATATTTGTCATTTTATTAACAAATGTAGCTAGCAACATGAATGCAACAAGAAAGGAAAATGAAAGCTAATGGAAAAGAAAGCTAATTAACAAGAATTAAAACTAATCTACTTTGCATGAATGTAAATCTACACTACAACATGAAAGGAAATAAACAAGAAAAGAGAAAAGAACTTGTATTAAATTGCATAAAAGAATTACATAAGAGAAGAAATGGCTAAGTAGCCATCAAAAGAAAGAGAGCTTTGATTTATTTTCTAAGCTAAAAACTAACTAAAGATAGACTAAGGGAGGAAAGAGTTACATGAAACATAAGTGGATTTTATACATGTGTTAAACTCTTATTCATATTTTTGGGGAATGCCCAAAATACCCTCTTAGGAAGTGTGGATGCCAAGTAATCATTAGCTTCAAATAATCCTCATTTAAGTGTACATGAAGCCATTACTTCCATAAGCATGTGCATTAGCCTCTAATTTGTACATTAAGGTAGGTGGGTAGGTGGGGTCCTCCATTATCTTCACTTTGAATTATTTCCATCTTCATTTGTTCTCTTCACTATTTTGCATGCATATATCATCATGTAATCACTTGTAAAATTCACCAAATTTCCTACAAAACAACATAGAAAATTCCAAGTAAATTTTCACAATTTAATAAATGCATAAAATGACCATTTTGCCCCTATATGAATATGAATATTTGACAATTTCAAATAATTTGAATTTTGGTTTAAACAAGTTAAAATACCCAATATGATCATTTATTTAATTTAAATAGATTAAATATGGTGGTAAAAATATGCACATTTACGTGCACATCACTGATAATCACACAATTTGACACATCTATCAAAACACTTGTCCAATTTTTTTGCTTCTCATAATGATACTTTGGTATCCATTCTCAGATCATATCCGAAAAACCCACAAACTCAATATCGCTCCCACTGACTTCAAGACACTTTGGTTGTTATGTGCAAACAGTCTAGTCTAAATCTATATTTAGAACTTTTTATTTCACCACATGTATACCAAATCATAAAGTCACACTAGGCGATAATTTTGTGAGTAAAATATGAAACAACTTAAGCGCATCGAATGGTGAATCTGATATGTTAATTTCAACAATTGAATTCACGGTAATATTCTTATCAATGTGGTTCACTATATTCCAACTGCATTTTTCTTTCTCATAAAGGCACATTTGTGGTCAATGGATCATATCCTTTCGGATACAACTGTCAAAATCATATTTTGATAATGTACTTGGAATCTATTTCAGATTTCCATGTTGTACTATATCATAAAGTCAATACTCTTAATGGTTTAATTAAGCAACCGAGGATTATTTATTCTTGATATTGATAAGAAATTCACAGTTTCTTTTTAATATACAAAAATATTCATTAAACGTTCTAATGTATTGTTTTATTTGGTTCGGTCAATTTCATTTCATCCCTTATAATAAGTTTTATCATTGGATTGTATCCAAATTCATTGTATACCAATAATTTCTCAAAGAAATTCTTTCGCTATGAAGTGGTATTTCTTGAAACAATAGTTGTTTCTCAATAAAACAGAACGGACATTCATAAGCATTTTATGAATTGCCTTATATAAAATCGATTTTGCATTAGTTCATAATATATTTATGTTCACAACATAATTTAGTCACCTAATGACCATCGTTCCTAAAATTCTCTTAGGATAATTCATACAAGATCCCTTACATACAATTACCACGTGTAGTCTTTCGACTCGCACAACCTACCAACTCATTGGCTTAGGATATGTAGAGGTTTCTTATAAACTCTTATCTCGTATGGTTTTGTAAACTAATACTTGGATGATACTAATCTTAACCTTGTGTACAACTCTTAATTGCACACCTTATAGAAAGAGTTTAACTCAACCTCACTCATCAGTAATCGTGTTTTGTCCAACAAAGTTCGATTACTCCTTATCAATACATCATTATATATTATAGTGAGGAGTGACCGACTAAATCTTTATTAGGTACATAGGGAACTCTTTCCAATATGCTCACTCATTTGATCATATAAAATCATTTATGTTTCGTGTTATGTTATTTACTTTCGTTTTGTATTATATGAGTTTACCATAGACATACTACATGTGTATCAAATACACATGTCCATGTCGGTGATAACTCATCGATGAATATAACAAAGTATGTGGAACAATTTTGGTATGAATAGACTTGCGATTGCATACATCAACATGTATCAATCTGAAGAGTCCATTAACTCAAAATAATGGGTGCATAGCCCTTAATTGTTTGAGATATAAATATACGATTCATAATCATATAATAAAAATTATTTCTCAAAACTACGGCTTAGTCTATAATTCTAAAATAATTGTAAATAACTTTAGATACTTTAGTATTTTTCAATGCATCACTTTTGTTGTGAAAACTAATGCCACATTATAGTTTTATTTCATAACGAATATTCATAATATTCACATTGAAATACAATTATATCTATTTTTCAATCGATGCTAAAAAATAGTCATTACTTCATAAATATTGTTCAGTATGTTCTACGAAAAAAAATTTCGCAACTTGATGAAATCAATAAGTGTCATATGGCATGCTCCCATTATTTCTACCATTACTATAAAAGCATACTGAATTTGAAGGTCCATTATTCACTTAGTATAAATTATTTATTTCATATACTGCAACTAGTTTATAGCAAAGAGTTTTCTGATCAAATATCTTGAACTCAAAGAAATAAATCTTATAAAAGAACAATTTTATATACGAAAATACATTTCAAAATAGAAATCATATTTCTCATTCCAATGTTAGGTATTAATTATTATTATTACAATTCTCATTTCTGATGTTTCTTTATAAAGTCGAAGTGACTATTCACCATCTTCATCCCAAATGTACCTTAAATCATATATACTCTTATACATTCGTTTTTCTTTCTAAATGGTCAAACCATTCAAAAGAAAACCCTTATTACAATATCATGACGAACTCCTTACAAAAGCGCATTCGATTATCCTTAACATTTAAGGATATCAAATATGATGCAGTTTACATAAGCTGATCAAATTGAAAGTTTGGTGGTTGAATTTTTAGATCTATATTATAGTTTGATCTTGTGTTACATTTAACACATTGTGATCTTTATTGTGATCAATCAAATTGAATACTCGATCTCGCACTATGGTTTATTTGCTTATTTCGGATGAACTAGTTTCATCGAAGTATCGTACATTATGAGTTGTGACCATTCATTATATAACACTTATATATGATAGTATATGGATCAAATGTCCATAGTCTCCTATCACTTATGAGTTCAGAATTCATAGAATGCAATTCATGGTCTCAACCAAATGAACATGAGCGACCGTATTACGAATGTATTAAGTAGTTGTAAAATTAGGCACTTGCATGGGTATAGAGAACTTTAACATGCAAGAAGTATTAATAGTAAGTATATAATTATATTTCTATTTGTCAATCTTCAGTTCAGTTCTTTTCTTATATCTTAATTGATAAACGTTTTATCAATCATATTAAAAACACAAATTTATCAATGTTGATTATTATAACAATATATATCATATGTTCTTACAATACTAAATGGTTAAATGTTATTATTTCATTTTTCTAATAAGGCACCATACCCTAAGTCGAAACATAGAAGTCTTTCGACTTCATTAGTGAGTGTTATGACTAATCTATCTTGGAATTATCAGTTGTACCACATACAACTTCTAACCCTTGGTACTTTGTCCTAATTTCACATCGACCTTGAGTTTGCTCAACAAATCAAAACAAAATTATTCACTCGTACCCACCATACCGCAGTGGCCTAAGTATTGTATATGTACCTTCAGTTTGCTCAACAAATACATATAGTTATCTTACCTTGTCTATTCAGTGTATTAATAATACTATACATAACATGCCTAGCTTGAGTTTGCTCAACAACTAAGGAGTATGCAAGTAATTTATTAATATATATATATATGGTAGAGGAAAAAATTATATTGAAGATTCATAATCTTCCATATATTATATTAAGTGATATCGACTTATGGAATAATGTACTTCTTATGAAATAACCTAGTAATTAAGTGTTGGACACATCGGAAATCACGGTATGTATACATTTATGTATGTATTTATTCCTTAAGTCTACTTAGTATTTCTTAATATTCTGCCTTCAATTTATACGTTCATGTTATATAAGTTTTATTATCGTATAACTTTTATATTTCATATTACTTATATAATAGTCTAATGTATAATATTATATTTATCTTATTTAATTAATTTTAATTAATTAACATTTTAATTAATTTTATATTAATTTAATGTAATATTTTTATTAAATATTTATTATATACTATAACCTTTATAGTATAACACAGATATCATATATATATGTTTATTATTTAATTAATTAACCTTTTAATTAAATAATTTTAATTAAATTTATATTAATTTCGAAATTTATTTATATACATACATGTATACTTATTTTAATTTAACATTTTAACACAACATGACATATATCGTAATATACAATACATGCATATATTTATTAATTAATTAACCTATTTAATTGATATATTTTATTAATCTTATTAATAAATTTTATAAATTTCATAATTAGTTTATATTAATTTTCAAACATTTTGAAAATTTTCATTATATTATAACATTTATAATATGTATAAATTATATTTTAAATTTAACTTTCAAATTTTAAATTTAAAAATCTAATATTTTCAATTTTCAAAACAATTTGAAAATTTATATTATAACATTTATAATATTTTTCTTATTTTAAATTTAACTTTTAAATTTGAAATTTTTATTTTTAGTTTCAAAACAATTTTGAAACTAGCCCAAGGCTCAATTGAAATTGGGACTTTTCTATTAGGGATAACCTTTTGGGCTTACCTTATCATTTCAGACTAGTCTAATAGCCAGGTAGGGCAGAGCACTTGACTACCCAAACTCAACCTTAGACTATATTTTTCTAGACACTCTACTATATGGGTAGGCTTTAATTAGTTACCCTAACACGACTAATTTAAACCGCATATGCTATTGGGCTCTGATACCATTGTTGGAACTGGGTTAGCCTTTAGTAGAAGTAATGTGCGACTTCGAAAAAATTTCCCTTATTGGATCTTTATTAGGCCTTTGAAGTCTAGTTTATTTATTAAAATTTTAAATATTATTTAAATAAAATCTTTTTTTAAAATTTATAAATATATAGTTTTATTTAATTTATGTCTTGATACACACACACACACACGTATCATACACACATATATATATGTATGTGCATGTGTAATATATCAGCTTATGCAAGGTATAACATGCCTATGTATAGATGTTGGGATTTACATTGCAACGGACATGTTAGTTCATCCAATATATAATATATTGTCCAAATATATGTCTGTATGTATACACTATTATTTGTAAATAAATATTATAAATCAATATATATATATGCTAAGTTTTGTTTAAATAATTTTATATAAGTATATAAGTGTGTGTGTGTGTGTGCGCGCGCGTATGTATATATAATCATATGAATAAAAATTAATATTATACATACATATTACGTAATAGATTTATATAAATAAATTATTTATAAATATTAATTAATTTTTTAAAACCATCAGCAATACATATATATTCGTATAGAAAAAAACTAATATATATATTTTTAATATATATATATATTTAATATATATATATATATATTCAGAACAAAATATACATGCGTATATATAATAATACAATACAAAAAAATACTTTTGATAAATATGAAATACCAAGTCTTACGCACAACTCAACAAATAATTTATTATTTTTTTTAATTTTAAAATACATTTTAATTATATATTCATTCGAATATTACTAAAATATTAATAAACAGGTAATTTCGAAACTTTATTTCAAATTTTAAGTTTCTTGTAAATCCTAAATGATACTTTATGGTTTTAAAAAAAATTCACATTTTTTTGGGTTTAAATTAATTTTAAAATGATTTAGTAATTCTCGACCGAATTAAACAATTAATTTTAAAAAACAAATATTTTTTTTTTAAATTTTCGGTCGAGATCTTATTTGATGTTGAAATAATTTTATAAAATTTTTTAAAAAAATTTCATAACATATTTGAATTAATATAATTTATTTATGTGGTATTTGATTTAAGTAATATTAAATATTTATAAAAAAGAATTTTTACTGCAAAAAATTAATATTAGTATGATAATTTATATGTAAAATTATATGACTCATTTTAACCATAGTATGATGTTGTAATTAATTATAACCTATATATATGTAATTAAATAATATATATTAATTTAATAAAATATAAAATTATATTATTTTTATAATATATATATATATATGGCTACACTGACCTGATATACATATATGATAAAAACTAATTTTTTTTACATATAAATATATATACATGCATATAACCAAACTACTTTTGACAACATTACTTCCATATCAGAATCATCACTTAACTAACAATACTATATATATACAAATGTAATAAAACATTATACGGAAAGTTATTAAATATCATCTGATAAAATCATACCTTAATCCCAAAGCCTTGAAGTACACCTTGAAAAGATGATTTCTCCTCTCTTAAACCTTTTTCGATTCAGTAGATTGTTGGTCCTTGAACCATTGACCTTCAGCTATCGAATAACAGTCGCTTTGGTTTGATTTGCACTTGAGAGGAATTCGGCCAGTAATAGATCAAGTTGGAGGCTTCAAAAGGTCCTCTAAAGGTTGAGGATAGAGATACTTATATATAGGAGAATTTGGAGATATTTTATGATCAAGATCCTACATCGTCTCTTACCAATTCTCTTCCATCTTATCCCTCCATCTCAAAGTCAATGTTGCACCGTCTTATAGCCACATTAACCCCTCATTATGGCCTAATTTTCCAGCCCCCTTCATAAGCTTTTAAACCCATTTAGAGCCCAAATAATATTATACGGTTAAATTCAATTTAATTGCTTATCGATATCATATATCGATTGATATATTTATAACAGTTATAAATATATCAAATAATATTTATTCATCAAATCATAATCAAATTTTAAAATTAATATTCCATAAATATTAATTAATTTATAAAAGTTATAAATTAATTAAATCGTTTAGTCAAAGGAGAATTCATCGTTTCGGTTGTGTGACTCGTCGGGTGTAAATTCGGTCAGCGATTAATATCAAACTATTCAAACATTAACGTTCGCACGTCACTTAGTATGTGCTGTGACATTTTGGCTAAATTTTTCGCTTACTTGATTTCAGTATAATCCAGTTTTACTTTATTAAGCGTTACCTGATTGTGAGTTTTATTTTACACCGATCATCTTCATCAAAACTATATCACTTTGAACTGATGGAATTTGGTAATGGTCAAAATTTCAATATCATTCATATTCAAGTCTATAGTCCAAACACAAAGTCCTTGGTTCAATAGTAACAATTATTATTAACCAAAATGCTTAGCCAGTTTTTTGACTTTGAGTTGACTGTGATACTAACCCCATATAACTGAGGAGACGAATCATCTCTTGAATAGTGCTTCACTTCCAATACTTCTAATCGACCCAACTATAGTCACTCGATGGACGTCATGCCATTATTTGACTATAATCAAAGTGGGGCTTTTATATTGAAGATCGATAATATTCTTAAGTCGAGAGAACTGTGTAAATTAGTCACATCGATATTTTTTGTTTGACCTTAATTATATTAACCAATAGAAAACTATCGAGTGAGTTATTACATAGTTATCCAATAACTATCAATATGTAACCCCTAGGTGCCCCTGGCAGCCATTAGTAATACATTACCTGACATTTGCAGAGCCTTATGTACTATAGTCTCAATGGATACATCGATATTCAGTCTCGATGCATCTTGATTAGAAACATTTAAAATGTATTTTTTTTATTGTAATAAATTACTCACGGTTAAAATACTTTGTAGCTACTATCACAAAACATACCATTTATGGAGTTTCTATTAAATATACTTTAATTAATTAATTAATATAAAACATTATATCAAGTATACAATATAAATAAAATACCTTTTATTTTGAACAAGATTGGTTATTGAGTTAGATATATGTAACAAATTACATAATTTCCCCTAGGGCATACACCTCTACCAAGCTTTACACCTATGCTTTTTGGCTTGCATTTGCCACACGGGCCTTATACCTACGTTTAGGGTTTCAGTTCCACACAGGCCTTAAAATCCCATTGTCAGTTCCTGTAATGCCACCTTGAGCTTTATGTCAACTGCCAAACATTTTACCTAACCATTCACTATTGGCTTTTCGCTTAGCTATTACTTAAGTCAACATTTCGACTAACCGTGTTCTGGTTATTAATGTTACTTATTACATTATCACCAATTTCTTGGTTTTTACCTCGGCCATCTTAAGCCTTAGCATACTTTATTGTCTTAGGAAGTCACTAGTTCTAGTTTACACGTTCTTCTAAGAGTTATAATACTCTTGGCAATCATTACCCTCGATCTCGTATAAGGAATCCTATCATAGTTTAGTTCGATGATTTGTGAGGTTAATCTTTAATTTATCCAAAATCACCTTCTCTACTCATATTTCCACCTTAATTATCGATTGCCTTCAGCCCTCGATTAAGACTTTCAGTTTTCCAACCTTAGCCTCAAACCTTGCTTTTCTTAACCTTTCTACTTAGGCCTTTATATTTAAGGTTCCAATTTATTTAAGTTTAAGTTCTGCCCTACCTCCTTCAGTATTGTCCTTTAGCACACATTGGAAACTGTTCTTGCACATCAACTACTAACTTTCCATATGTCGACTTCTAATTTGTTTGACTTAGTCTTTTTTACTGTTATTCAGTATGCTAACATGTTCAGCATAAAAAGTGGATATGATCTATTAACCTACTTATAAAATACTTGTTTATATTGAAATACCTCCTAACAATAGTTATTTGCCTTTCGGCTCACTATAGCCCATCGACTGTGCTTATTTCTTTCTAAACCTGCTTAATTATTTCCAATTTGTATAGTAAAATTAATTATGTTTGGCTTTCCTTTTTACTAAACAATTTTCCCAATGTATGATTCTTAATTAAATTAATTCATAATAATTTATCTACTTGAGGATAAACTCTATTAATCAAAACCATTTTCTTACATGGTGTTCTTAACCCCGTGTCAAATGCCCGTATCAATTAAACAAGCAAAATCAAAGGAATGACCAAACTATAATATGGCCTCGATGAATACATGGAGAGAAAAAATATATTAGAAAAATATATTACTCACCTATACTCTTTAATTGATAAAGTCTCCAGTTCCCTTATCTTTAATCTTTTCTTTTTCTTCTTCTTATTATTTAAGCCACAAATACCATTAAACAGCTCAAGTGTTAGTTTTTAGTTTTGAGTATAGAATGAAAATGTAAAGAGGGAGGTACCTATCTTTATTTTAAAAGGATAATTGGGCCGCCAACCCACTATGTATTTTCTTATGAATTAGTTAGCTCTAAAGGTTGCATTAGTTCTTATCAACTCATATTTTCAACTAGGATTTTCTTAATATCACTTGATTCTTCCAAACACAATAAGTAAATAAATGTCCCATGAATATTTACTCCTTTTTTCATTATTTCAATTTTCTTCATTTTCATAATTAATTATTTATTAATTTATTGGGTTTTATAAGCTTCCCTCTTTATAAAAATTTCATTCTCGAAATTTAATCAAGGTACGACAATAAGTTCCAGGCTTTCTTATGCCTATTGTAACATACACACGCATGAGTTCTTTACCTATGTATCTCAATCAAAATGCATTAGTTCTTTTACCTATACATACTAAAATCAACCTTAATATCACATATTTGTATACGGAATACAACTTAACATAGCAAACATACAAGCTAAGCAAAGAAAACAACTCGGGATAATCTACCTTGACTTTATCCTTCCTTTCCCAGGTACAATCATCCCGGTCCTCATTCCACTGGACCCAAGCGGGTTTTACTTCTTTATTCCAAATCTTTTTATCATCTCGGCCTACAATCTGAATAAGCTTCCTGACATAAGTCATGTCTGGTTCAACGACCAAGTCATCCATAGCTCTTGAAATCATGACATCCTTGGGGTCTCGTACACACTTTAGTATATGTGATACATGAAATGCATTATGCACCCCAGCAAAAGCACTCGACAAATTGACTCTATGAGCTACATTACCGATCCTCTCTATGCATCCGGAATGGGCTAACATATCTTGGTGCCAACTTCCTGACTTTTCCAAACCTCATAGTGCCTCTTATAGGTGACACTCTCACAAACACATGTTCTCCTAGATCAAACTCCGGGTCTCTCTACCTCTTATCGGCATAACTCTTTTACCTAGATTGGGCGTCCTTCATTCTTTATCGAATTAATTTGACTTTCTATAAAGTCCTCGTACAAGATCCAGAACTAATATGAGTTTATCTCCCGTTTCACACCAACTTACTAGCGACTTACAAGGTCTTCCATTCAAAGCTTTAGAAGGTGTCATCCCAGCACTGGATTAGTGACTGTTGTTGTATGAAAATTGCACTAAGTGTAGGTGATCTTCCTTAGATCCACCGAAATCTAGCACACGAACTCTTAGCAAATCTTCCAACACTCGATTGATCCTTTTGGTCTGGCCATATGTCTATGGATGGTATGCGGTACTCATGCATAACTCAAACCCAAAGCACTATATAGGCTTCGCCAAAAATCATGGGCAAACAATGGGTCATGGTCGCTTACTATAGTACTTAGAATCCCATGAAGTCTTACTATAGTCTTGACAGCCAACTTGGCTGCTATTCTCATGGACTTTACTGGAATAAATGGGCACTCTTAGTTAACCTATCAACTATAACGCATATACGTACAATTTTCAACTCTCGTCTCGACAACCCATCAACAAAGTTCATCGAAACCAAATCCACTTCCATACAAAACTTCTAGAGGCTGCAAAAGACCACTTGGCTTCTGATGTTCTACCTTAACTTTTTAGCATATGAGACATCTCTTTACACATTCCCCAATATCCATTTTCTTTCCTTCATAATAGAAGCTCTGCTTCACTACACCATATATGTAAATTTACAACGCTGCCTTGTGGAAATTTTGCAACGGCTCTAAGCCATTGCGAAATAGATGGCAACAACTATAGTCCGTTACAATTTTACAATGGCCCATGATCGTTGCAAACTTTTCCTTTTTTAAAAAAAAATTAACCCTGTGAATATTCCCCCATGCCTAAAATAATGCATTCTCGAGCACGTTGATGTGCACGTAAATGTGTATATTTTTACCACCATATTTAATCTATTTAAATTAAATAAATGATTATATCGGGTATTTTAACTTGTTTAAACCAAAATTCAAATTATTTCGAATCGTCACATATTCATCTTCATTCAAGGGCAAAATGGTCATTTTTGTGCATTTATTAAATTGTAAAAATTTACTTGGAATTTTCTGTTGTTTTGTAGGAAATTTAGTGAATTTTACAAGTGGTTTCATGATATATGCATGCACAAGAGTGAAGAGAACAAATGAAGATGGAAATAATTCAAAGTGAAGATCATGGAGGACCCCACCTACCCACCTATCTTAATGTACAAATTAGAGGCTAATGCACATGTTTATGGAATTAATGGCTTCATGTACACATAAATGATGATTAGTAGAAGCTAATGATTACTTGGCCTCCACACTTTCTCAAGGGTATTTTGGGCATTCCCCAAAAATATGAATTAGGGTTTAACACATGTATAAGTACCCCTTATGTTTCATGTAACCCCTTCTTCCTTAGTTCCTCTTAGTTTAAATTTAGGCTCAAAAAAAAACAAGCTTTTTTTTTCATGGCTACTTAGCCATTTTTATTTTCATGTAATTTCCTTTCTTTTTCTTATGCAATTTAATTCCTTGTTCATTTACTTTAATGTTGGTAGTGTAGATTTACATTCATGCAAAGTAGATTAGTTCTAATTCTTGTTAATTAGCTTCTCTTTTCCATTAGCTTTCATTTGCCTTTCCTTTTGCTTTCATGTTGCTAGCTACATTTGTTAATCAAATGACAAATATGAGAGGTTAAACCCCTTCAATTTAGGGGTAATGAAGCTCTCTAATTATGTAGCTTCAACTATTTGTTAATTCATGCTCTCTTTTTGTGCTTAATGATGATCAATGAAGTGTTTTATTTATTTTTCTTGCTTTGAATTTGATAGCCTATATTGTTGACACCAAATAGGCTATGCTTAAACAATCACTAACACAAATATCACTTCATCAAAATATGATTATGGCATAGGAAAGTGATTTGAAATTTAAATTTAATGGTCTATATTTCTAATCAATAGTTAATATGCCATAATTAAAATAGATTTCATTTTCATTGTCAAGTTTCATGAAAGTTAGTAAGTGGTTTAAGGGGTGTGTCAAAGTTTGATGGCTTATGTTGGCTAACTAATAGCACAAATATGCCATACTTATGATAGACACATCAATTAAAGCACTAATGACCATAAAAGAGAGATCATTATTTCATATGTGTTGAACTACATGATCTAGAGAGTGAATTTATTCTCTAAATTGTCATTTAACTCTTATATTTGCATCTCCTTTTCTTTTAGTTAGTTAGCTAATTTTCTAATTCTCTAGCTTAACTTTCACTCGACTTTGGTTTAATTTGATTGAATAGAATTTTAAAATCATCAATTCCCTGCGGATCGACCCGTACTCGCCACGTACTTCAATAGTATGCCGTGCGTTTGCGGAAAATTTTATTTCTAAATTCGTTCGACGGTTTTCTAAACCGATAGAAAATTCGTCGTCAAACAAGTTTTTAGCGCCGTTGCCGGGGATTTTATTTTATTTTCTATTCTTCGAATTATTTTTGTTTGATTTTATTGTGTCTTTGTTTGTGTTTGTTTTTATTTATAAAAAAACAAAATTGTGTGTTTATGTGATATTTGTTTTCACTTTGTAGTGTGCTTTTATAGTTTTCCTTCCTATTTGCATTTGCATTTTCCATATTAAAAAAAAGAGCCATGCACATTTCAGAAACAAATCTTTTTTGTATTCATTTCAATTTTCTTTTTTACAGTTACTGTTTTACAGTTTTACATTGCAGTTCTACAACTATGCACACAGTACATCACTGACCACTTCATACACCTACAGCCAGACAAATCACCTCAACCTCACAATCCCCTCTACGACATACTGACCATGTCCTCCTCAGCCAAACAAATCACAACCAAAATACACAAACAGACCACTGTTGCACTCCATCCTCCTACTACATTTTATTTCTGTGCATACACACTTAAGACCACCCACAAAACCACCAAACATCTAACAATATGAGTCATTCAAGCCTGCTCTGCCAGTCTGCCATCATCCAAACCACCTCCCCCTTCAGTACATTTCACTGCCTTGCCACTGCTCTATACATCGAACCACTTCAACCCTTCAACATCTCCATATTGCGGCTTCCTATCCCCTGATCCATCCAATTCCATCATCATTCTAACTCAAAGACACTAAACCACTACAATTGTACTCCTCTGCAAACAACTTCCCATACTCACCTCAACACTTCACTGTGCACAAAACAACAACTACATCACTACATACAAACCCACTGCCTCTGGCCACACTTGCATAAACCCTCTGTCTACAATTTCACGCCACTGCCTCAAACTTCCACCACTATCATTGCTTCAAGCATCCACTCATCCAAAACTGTCATCACCACCTCTACCATCATAAACTAACTTCTGCTACTTCATCTGCCACAACCTGCTTCAATACACACTGATACAACCATTCCAAATATTCAACCATCAGCCACCATTTCATTAACCTCCCCTCTGTGCCACCATCACAACCAAGCACTACAAACTGCAGTACACCACCATCTAGTAAACATCCCTACTGCCTACTTAACCACCATCACCACATTCTCAATCACAAACAAAAAGAAAAGAAAACACAACTCACATTCAAGTCACTGCAACCAAACACCCGCTACAGGCAAGCGCCCCTCAACCTCCACGACCTCAACTGCGCTTACCTCTTCCCACCTTCGCCTCTCCCAAACTACAAAACAAACCAACTTCCTCTGCCTCATCGCACATCACTTCCACCCAAATCTGCCTAAACAGCCTCCAATCTGCAATTCACGCAACCCAAAATCGCCCTAAATCCACCTCATCTCTGTTTCACAATCGCAAGCACTATCGAATTGCTACCTCCTCCAACCACCTCGATCGCATACCCACATAGTTGCACTCGAACACCTATCACCAATTCGAATCCCCAAAACACCCAAAGTAGCGCCAACCACAATCGCGCGCACCCAAAATCACCCGAAACTCCCCAGTGACCACTTCTCCTCCAATAACCCATCAGCTCAACCAATTCGCCGACCCACGAACTTCCACAACACTTCGACCTAATCGTCAATCCTTCAATCCACCTCCATCACAACGCTCCTCCAATCTAAGCCAAAATCAAGAATCACCTCACCCCGAACATACACAACCTTCAATCTCGGTTTTGAGTTTGCACTCGATTTTGACTTTGTAGTTGAATTCGAGTTCTGTTGAATAAAACAAGATAAAAAAAGGAGAAATGGTTCGGTGTATAAGTTAATGAAAGGGCGTTGTAAATAACATTGGGCCGGGCTTGTTCCTTTGATACAATTTTGTTTTTAGTTTGTTTCCTTCTTGTTTTTAAATTGTTTAGTTTTACTTGTTATATATATATATATATATATAAAGAAGTTTGTTTTGGATTTTCTTTTGTTTTTCCAATTTGTTAAGTTTTTTTTTCTTTGTTTGTTTGTTTAGTTTTATTTGTATTTGAAAAAAAAAATTCATTTTTCGTTTGTAGTTTTCACTTGTTTTACTAGTTTAGTTTCACCTGTTTTAGTTTTCGTTTGTTTTACTTTCATTTGTTTTGTTTTTCACTTCTTTGATAAACATATGTAAAGAAAAAAAATTGTATATATCTTGTTTTTTTATTTTCAGGTTGCAGGAAATAAAGGAAGAATAGCTTGCTGAAAACAACTGCTTCACTTGTTTGCTTAAAAAAAATTGCTGTTTTCATCTCTAGTTTTATTTGAATCGCATTGTTGTTTGCTTGCAGTTTTATTAAAAAAAATTCGAAAAACAAATATCCATTCGTAGTTGCGTTGTTAATACACGTTTAATTTTTACTTTGCATTTCATCTTAGATTTTGATTAATAATAACGGTTAGACGTCGATAACACTTAATTGTATATTGACAAGTTATCTTCTTTGAACAATTTAAATTCTTGGTGTCTAGGCTACGACAGAGTAATAACTATTTATAAATATTACGATGATTCGTAAATATTATAGTGGTTGTTCCTCTGAAGGTACTTAAACCTTCGGCTGCATTGCTACAGTGATTCGTGGTGCACCGATAAATCTTGTCTGTTACCTGGCCGAGAACTATCTTGTTGATTGAAGACAAAGTGTGATTATACAATTTTGGGCTAACTTAGGATAAATCATTTGTAGTTAACCACTGCATTCATTTAGTTGCATTAGTTCATGCATATTTAAAAAAAAAGTTCAAAATCCAAAACTAAAAAAAAAATTGTAAATATTTCTTAACTTAGTTTTTTCCTTCGAAAATTTTCAAATCAAAATTCCAAAAAAAAAAATACTTAGTTTTTTTAGAAAATCAAAAATCCAAAGAAATTTTTTTTTATAAAACCTTTACAAAATAAAAAATTTGTAAAACAGAAAAAAATCAATTTCCCTTTTTAAAAATAAATTTTATTTGTAAATATTTTTCCTTTATAAAAAAAAACATTCTTGAAAATGTCCGAGTTTCCCCACTTACGTGAACTTTACAATAGTTGTGAAAATCAATATAATCCATATGATTTCACTCCAAATTCGTATGGATATTTTAACAACAACTATTGTGTAAATAATTCGAATTTCGAAAAACAAAGTTTTCAAAACGATGACCAACCCTCGAATCTCGAAAATAGCATTTCATCTCTACTTGAAATCTCCACACAACAAAATCAAATGATAAATGATTTGTGTAATTCATATTTGTGTAACAACTTGAGTAAAGGATTTCAAAATTTAAATTCAATTCAAAATTCAAACGATTTCGATTATAACCCATGCCAATTCAATTTCGAACTCCAAAATGAATTTCAAACTCAAAACAAAAATGGAAACAACTTTTCAAATAATTTTGGCAATGGGAATAATATCGATTACGATACGAGTGAAATTTTTTGTTCTCAACAAATCCAAATTGAAAATTCTCAAGTTAATAACTACAAATTGGATTTTGTTGAACAAATGGACGAAATCTACAATGTTCACACAGATTCGTTGTTTGAAACATATATGAAACAATGTGATAAACAAAATCAAATCCCAACGTGTGACGAGTCAAACGATAATCCATCTTTTACCCAAATCACTGATTTTCAAATAACAACTTTTGAAATTGAAAATAACGATCTTAATGAAGTTGTTGAAAATACGGTAATGGAGTTGGATTTCAATTCTTTTGAGGGTGTGGAACCAAATTTAAAATTTGATCTTCCTTTTCTTGATTTCGAAAATTTGAATACAACAACTTTAGATTTTGAACTTGAGATACGCAATGAAGTTGTTGATAATCCAATAAAGGAAGACGAATTTAACGAACACGATTTCTTTGGACTTTTCGAAAACGAGTTGTCAAATTCTGAAGGGGAGGATTTAAATAACCATTTTGATTTTGAAATAAATAATTATGAAGAAGTTTTCAATGATAAACTTGAATTTCAATGTGGTGAAAATGAACTTGAATTTCAATCAATTGTTTTATCAACCCCAAAAATCATTGAAAATAAAACGACTCGTACAATTTTTAATAAAACAGCATTCGTTTTTCCAAATCCAAATTCAACTTTGAAATCTTGTATGGTTTGGTTTTTCGAGCTTAAGCCGTGTCTCACATATTTGACGAGACAAATGAATCGGTCATTGGAAGACCGTTTCATTTACTTTTTGACGATATACTTTCTGATCTCGTGTAAATACCGTTAATTTTCATTTATATAAAGGTCATATTTTTAATTTTATTTTTCTCCTTCCACTTGGGTTGACTGTGGGGACACGGTCAAAATCAAGTGTGGGGGGAGACTCACCATCATTTTCAATTTTTCATGGTTTGTTTTTAATTTTTCTTTCCAAAATTTAAAAAAAAAACAATTTTTTTAAGCATTTCGATTTATCTTTAAAGAAACACTATAGGATAAATATATGGTTTTGGTTTATTAAATTGAAATTTTTGAAAATTTATTTGTCCTATCAAAAATAAAAATCAAGTTTGATTACAAATAACAATGGTTTAACTGGTATATAGGAAGATTCATACGTGTTAATCATGAAATACATCCTAATTGAAAATCTTTGTTTTAAAAAGTGGTGATTTAAAGCAAAGGATATAACATTTTTTTTGTCTTCTAAGTTAAAGGGTGCTAAGATGATTTTGCGAAACTCTCTCTCACTGAAAAAAACAAAAAATAAATTAAAAAAATAATTATTTCTTGTATATATGTATATTTTCTTAATAAACACCTAGAGTCATGTGTTCACACTCGTGTGTTCACTCGCCATGCTCTGTACCCTTCTCACGTAAGCCCGAAAGGCAGTGCACGATCGGTATATCTGGCCTCAGTTTATCTGAGTTAGGTGTGTGTATATAAAAATTATTTTACTAATAACACCTACAGTCAATAAGTGTTCACACTTGTGTGTTCACTCGCCATGCTCTGTATTCCCCTCACATCAGTCCGCAAGGCAGTGCATGGGTAATATATCTGGCCTCATTTTATCTGAGTTAGGCATATGTAAATATTGCTAATATCAACAAAATTTTCAAAAGAAAAAATGGAGAGAGAGTAAGCAATTGAAATCCAAGCACTATTTTCACTTATTTGATTTGACTTGTTATTGAAAAGAAATAAAATTACCACTTTGATAAACTTTGATAATCAACTAAGGATCCATTTTATAATTACACTTTGTTATCAACCGAAACAACGAGTTAAACTTTAGTCTATTTGTTATGATAACTTCATTTTTGTTGGAAATTTTGATAAGTAAATGACTTAAGTTTTCAAGATAATAACCAAACCTATATTTAACTTATTCGTGTTAATTTAAAAATAAATCCTTCATAGTAAATATTTTCAAAAACTCGCATTCATCTCTTTGTAAATAAATCTTGCATTTTGTAAATATTTTCATTCTGCATTTGGATTTTGTGGGTAGTATCCGCTGAAAACCCTCACGAGACAACACTTGACCTACTGGGGACACCCAGAGGTTTAACGGCTTGTTGCATACGCTCAATGCAATCGTGCTCCCTACGAAAATGGATTTATCTTAGTTTTTCTTTATTCGAGGACGAATAAAAAGATAAGTGTGGGGGTATTTGATGTGCACGTAAATGTGTATATTTTTACCACCATATTTAATCTATTTAAATTAAATAAATGATCATATCGGGTATTTTAACTTGTTTAAACCAAAATTCAAATTATTTCAAACCGTCACATATTCATCTTCATTCAAGGGCAAAATGGTCATTTTTGTGCATTTATTAAATTGTAAAAATTTACTTAGAATTTTCTATGTTGTTTTGTAGGAAATTTACTGAATTTTACAAGTGGTTTCATGATATATGCATGCACAAGAGTGAAGTAAACAAATGAAGATGGAAATAATTCAAATTGAAGATCATGGAGGACCCCACCTACCCACCTACCTTAATGTACAAATTAGAGGCTAATGCACATGCTTATGGAATTAATGGCTTCATGTACACTTAAATGATGATTAGTAGAAGCTAATGATTACTTGGCCTCCACACTTTCTCAAGGGTATTTTGGGCATTCCCCAAAAATATGAATTAGGGTTTAACATATGTATAAGTACCCCTTATGTTTCATGTGACCCCTTCTTCCTTAGTTCCTCTTAGGTTTAGTTTAGGCTCAAAATAAAAAAGACAAGCTCTTTTTTTTTTCATGGCTACTTAGGCATTTTTATTTTCATGTAATTTCCTCTCTTTTTCTTGTGCAATTTAATTCCTTGTTCATTTACTTTAATGTTGGTAGTGTAGATTTAAATTCATGCAAAGTAGATTAGTTCTAATTCTTGTTAATTAGCTTCTATTTTCCATTAGCTTTCATTTTCCTTTCTTTTTGCTTTCATGTTGCTAGCTACATTTGTTAATCAAATGACAAATATGAGAGGCTAAACCCTTTCAATTTAGGGGCAATGAAGCTCTCTAATTATTTAGCTTCAACTATTTGTAAATTCATGCTCTCCTTTTGTGCTTAATGATGATCAATGAAGTGTTATTGTTCTTGCTTTGAATTTGATAGCCTATATTGTTGACACCAAATAGGCTATGCTTAAACAATCACTAACACAAATGCCTCTTCATCAAAATATGGTTATGGCATAAGAAATTGATTTGAAATTAAAGTTTGATGGTCTATATTTCTAATCAATAGTTAATATGTCATACTTAAAATAGATTTCATTTTCATTGTCAAGTTTCATGAAAGTTAGTAAGTGGTTTAAGGGGTGTGTCAAAGTTTGATGGCTTATGTTGGCTAACTAATAGCACAAATATGCCATACTTATGATAGGCACATCAATTAAAGCACTAATGACCATAAAAGAGATATCATGATTTCATATGTGTTGAACTACATGATCTAGAGAGTGGATTTATTCTCTAAATTGTCATTTAACTCTTATGTTTGCATCTCCTTTTCTTTTAGTTAGTTAGCTAATTTTCTAATTCTCTAGCTTAACTTTCACTCGACTTTGGTTTAATTTGATTGAATAGAATTTTAAAATCATCAATTCCCTACGGATCGACCCGTACTCGCCATGTACTTCAATAATACGCCGTACGCTTGTGGAAAATTTTATTTCTAAATTCGTTCGATGGTTTTCTAAACCGATAGAAAATCCGTCGTCGAACACACATTTTCCAAAATAATACACCATACGCCTAATTTCACCCCTCTCTCTCGCCTTGGCCCTAAAGCCATTGACATCCTCCTTCCACCCCAAAGTTGTATCTTCTCTCTCTCGCCTTTCCCCCAAACCCACCATGCCCTAATTCAACGAAAATGTATTTTAAACCAAAAGAAGGTGATTGATATTGTTTTTTCTTGATCAAACATGAATGAATCAATCTAGTCCGCTTTTAATTTGGCAATCTTCAAGATCCCTTGATCTAATTTATATTTTCTTAGTTTTTTATCATTATTTGTTTTGTAG
Source organism: Allium fistulosum (assembly GCA_030737815.1). Lineage (NCBI taxonomy): Eukaryota > Viridiplantae > Streptophyta > Magnoliopsida > Asparagales > Amaryllidaceae > Allium > Allium fistulosum. The sequence continues at coordinate 1,046,355,142 of CM060906.1, forward strand.
TTAATCGTACTATTTCATAATTATGTAAGATATAATTTTGGCTTATGCTAAAAAAATTCCATCCGAATCAAATCTTAAATGATGATTATTGAATTTATTAGTTAATTCATCTGTATATGCTTGAGTCATCTTTATGTTAATGGGTCTATGCCATAATTAATTAAGCTAAACCTTTTTAATAGTAAACCAATATACAGTACATCTTTGTAACGATAAAAGTAGTCCTAGAAAGAATATGTTAAAATATAAGAACATGTTAAGGAGACAAGGAAAAAAACAAAAACAAAAACATATGTACATAGTTGGTTTTCAAGTCGATTTGTTTGTAACTTTGTATGGAAGCCAAATGGGACTAGGGAAATTAATACTTGCTTGCTTATGTAACAGTGTATGAAAGTTCAGTAATGAGGATATTTATCAACTAAATTAGTGCTTTATCACAAAAATCCTATTATGAAAAGGAAAGGCGTTATCTCAATATATTGTTTTTGAATCCTTAATGGTAAGACCTAGTTGAAAAAAAAATGTATGGTAGAAGAATACCGATCAATTGACCCTACAATATAATATATCAATGACTTCTAATATATGAACTTGGGTATGTGTATGACAGCCGATTGTTACGGTATTTGGTGTACCATAAAGATAAATGCATATTTTCAAATTCCAGTATATTTTCATATTTTAATGAGATGGATTATTATTGCATGCTATGGGTATCTATTAGAGTTTAATACACCCACTCGGTTTAGCTTCCTGATCAATACAGTACTCTCACATGTTTCAGTTACAAACACATAAATTGTTTAAATGTGATGAATAAATATGGTTTTATATGAAAAGAAATAAATTTAAAATGCATATTTTTGTAAAGATACTCATGTATATAATGAATGATGCTTTTTTAGGAAGACATTTATTTATAAATATATAAATATGATTGGAGTAGTTTTGTAAGTAAGAAGAGGAGGTCATCTTATGTGAGGATTGTGAGTAAACAAATGGTCGAAATATTTTTTTGTTTTAATTGAAGGAGCTTAAGAAAACATATTCAGAATTTGAAAGTGTCTACAGTTGGTGTGGTATTATGGAAAACATAGGAAATAATGTATGATTCTATGATTCTAGTCAATGTGTATCATTTTTATATTAATCATTATATTCAAAACAATTTTTTATATATTAATGAATGCATGAAGCTCTTTGCTAAATCACAAAAGTTCATCCATCCATTTAACATCTAAGTAGATTAGACATTACTCCTAAATTCTTGAAGAAATTTGCATTGACCTCATAACAAGTGCTTATCATCTTTTAAAGAAATTCACTCTACCATTAGACTTTAACCATTGCACTTCTCATTAGACATCTCAATGTGACTACCCTTTGGAGACAGTTCATCAAAATATAAAACTTGCTAATTAAAAACATAATTGCAGGTTCATGGTTATATTCGAACCTCTACTTTGGTTACAAGTCCATCTAGGTATGATGTATATCAGTGTACGTGACCCTATGTTACTCTCTTTCTCTAAAGGTTCAGTATGTCAAACCAAGGATGGATCTATGGTTTGATTACCCTGGGCTACAGCCCAGGTAAATTTGCTACACAATATTATATTTATGCATGATAGTGGAACCTATCTGTTTTGGTACACAGTATTATATTTATGCATGATTAATTTCAAACATCTTTTCATCCTATTCTTCCACTTTCAATTCAGTGTAGTTTATGTTCAATACTTTATATCATTTTAAAAATTCACGTTTCTTGAACTTATTATATATTTTTTGGTGTTATTTTATTGATTTTTCTTCAAGCTTATGAGTTAAAATGTTTGATTAGCCCGGGAAGACATCAAATCCTGGCTCCATCTCTGTATCAAACACCATGTTGTTTAAATGTACATATCTATCTTTAGGCAAGAAAAATGGAGATGAAATCATATGGAATTTGGATGTGCAAGAAATTCCTCGGAGGCATAGTTTTCTACTAATTCTAGAGTTGGACTACCTCAAACAATCCTTGACCATGTGTAAGTTGTGAAGAATTTATCCGAATTTGTACATGTTTTCTTGAATCTTCAAATGGAACATGTGTATGTAATGCTAAATGTACTAGAAATATTGCAGAAGGATAATTTTGTTTAGGGATCTAAATTCAAATTTTATTTTTGAAACCATTTTTTTAATTGATAGCTTATCATGCTTACTTATTTGCAAACATTATCCTAATCCGCTACAAGTTAATCCTGCATATTCTGTGGTCAAGTGAGTATTCCTTCTATTTTTAAAATATATTTTATTGACAGTGGAAAATCCCCACTTGGGCTATTCTGAATCAAAATATAGGCATAACAATTTGTGTACCACATTGACTAATAAATCATGTTATTCCTTTAATCAGAGAAGCATGTTCTTTCTAATTATTTATTTCATATCTCTTATGATAAATATTATATCAATATGACATCTAAAGAAAATACAATTTGCAATTTTCTTATCACGGACATTACTTTGTTAATGATGAAGATACTGTAGCTCAAAAGGTTAGTCCTGGCCAAAGTCCAAAATTAAACATATAATATATTCTAATAACATAAAAATAAACATTAAATTTACTTGTTTTAAATTGTTGTTCACAAGGGAAGCCCTAGAGGAACATATTTCAGACGTGCTGGGGTATGCTTTTTGAATCCTTTTTGTGAACTAGTTCTTTAGCATGTGTTTTTGTCCTAGAACTATAAGAAATAGTGTTGCACCTTTCTGCCACAATAACAATAGAAATGGTGGTGTACACATGATTCAGACGCTCTTGAACTTTTAAATAATTTAATAATGTTGCCAAAACATCTTGAAGTCTGATAACTTTAGCAATGCACCCAAAAATATTCACAATAGCTCTTCTGATGCTTTTCCAAGTGCAGCACAACCCTCAACAACTAATAGGCATATAGAATCTTAATCTAAATTGAAGTGAATATAGTGTTACTATCATAAGATTATGTAAAAAAGCTCGCAAGAATGGGGACTAGGGTTGCCTTCCTATTTTTCTTCAGCCACCACTTTTCATTTTCCCCTCTTTGCTAATTCGACCTCTTATCTCCTTTCAACTACCCTTCTCACCATTTCCAACCAGCCCTAGCTTTCTCCGATGTCTGCAAGTCTACCGTTAAGTATTTATTCCAACTCCGTGCTGCCTCTCGCTCTTCCCTTTTCCATTCACTCCTGCGTCGACCTAATCAGATCTGTCATAGCTGGCTGCTAATAAACTCCATTTTTGCTTAGAAGATTTGAAACTTACTAGTTGTTCTATCATCGTAGCTGTTTGAAGAGGCATATGCTCCTCGGTGACTTTTCTATTCTTGCGTCATCTAGGTTTGTGTGTGTAAAGACTGTGTTGGTGGTGAGTTGTTTGATGTGCTTTGTGCCGGTTTTGTGCGAATTTAATTGCACAAAGTATTTTTATTTGTCCCACATCGCCAAATATGAGTTAAAAATAATGGTATATACACCAAATGTTGATTTGATTACTATTTGGTTAAAATACAAGGAAGGGGCTAACATTAGAGGACAAATACAAGGTGCAAAAAGAAAGCAGTGTTCTAAATATTAAACTTTCTGAACCGTGAGATGGTTACAATGGAAATTCCAATACAAACAACAAAAAGAAGAAAAATGGAATTGTGTTACAACTGTAGAGAAAAATGGACATTATGCTAGAGAATGTCGAGCCCTAAAGAAAGCCGCCAATATGGTAGAAGAAGAACTTATGGCCATGGTGACAGAAATTAATATGGCTGACACATTTGATGGTTGGTGGTTTGATTCTGGAGTGACCATTCATGTTTGCAAGGACAAATCATTGTTCAAAACATATGAAGTCATTAGCAATAGTCAGGAAGTTCAAATGGGAAATCACAACCGTGCCAAAGTTGCTAAAAAAGAAAGCGTTGTTTTAAACTTTACTTCTGGAAAAGTTGTCACACTCATCAATGTTCTTCGTGTACCAAATATAAGAAAAAATTGGTTTCTGTCGGTCTTGTATGCAAAAAAGGATTTCGTGTTGTTTTTGAATCTGACAAAGTCATTGTAACTAAAAATGAAATGTTTATAAGGAAGGGATATGGTTATAATGGAATGTACAAACTAAGTATTAATAATAGTATTACTTCTACTTATATCGTTGAGTCTTGTGATTTATGGCATCAAAAATTAGCATATCTAAATTCCAAATCTATTACAAATATGTGTCGACTTGGTCTTATTAAAACCGAAGGATCTAGCTGTAATAAATGTGAGATTTGTGCGCAAGCCAAGATTACAAAGAACATTTTCCTACTATTAAAAGAAATTCTAAAATTTTAGATCTATTACATTCGGACATATGTGAACTGAATGGTGTTTTGACCCGTGGTGGAAAAAGATACTTCATCACTTTTATTAATGATTATTCAAAATATACTTTGCATTCCGTGGACTACATTTATATGCAGTGAGATGCATTCCTTCAAAATGCATTAAATGAGATGCATTCCTACGAATGCATTTAGGTTCAGAGAGATGCATTCCTACGAATGCATTTAGGTGCAGTAATTCGCATTCATTGAAATGCATTCTGAAGGAATGCATCTCACTGCACCTAAATGCATTCGAAGGAATGCATCTCTCTGAACCTAAATGCATTCGTAGGAATGCATCTCAATTCGCAGTCATTGAAATTCATTCTGAAGGAATGCATCTCACTGCACCTAAATGCAGTCCACAGAATGCATCTCTCCGAACCAAAATGCATTCTAAGGAATGCATCTCAATTCGTATAATTGAAGTGTTGATTAACCATCTGTTTGAATGTTACCATTTTTGCTATTTCAGCGGGTATGCCAATTTGATCTACGGAAAATTCGGATATGTAGTAATTTTTCAATTTAATCAAAAGCAGGAGGACAGAGACGGATAGTGTGTGCAATGGATCTGTTATTCCAATTTTATCAAAAGCAGGAGGATAGAGACGGGTAGTGTGTGCAATGGATCTGTTATTAATAATATTGTCACTAAAGCTTGCAGAGGAAGCTATAAAAAGTTTCATAATGAAATCATTCATTTTATTCATATGGAGTATGATGGAACAACATTATAAAGTTTCCTTTTTTTGGAGGATCTATCATTTTACAAGCCTCTGCCAGTAGTTGAATTTGCTGCAGAATAACTGAACATTAGAGATGTCTCTCGTCCTTTGAACGATAAACAAAGGATCACTTTGAAAAAGGGCTTAAGAGGACTTCGAGTAGAAGTCACCCATAGGAAGGAATTTTGTAGGCGTTATAAAGTCAGTGGGATCACGACAGAGCCTTTAATGCATTTTGAAGGAATGCATCTCACTGCATATAAATGCAGTCCACGGAATCATTTTACAAGCCTCTGCCAGTAGTTGAATTTGCTGCAGAATAACTGAACATTAGAGATGTCTCTCGTCCTTTGAACGATAAACAAAGGATCACTTTGAAAAAGGGCTTAAGAGGACTTCTAGTAGAAGTCACCCACAGGAAGGAATTTTGTAGGCGTTATAAAGTCAGTGGGATCACGACAGAGCCTTTAATGCATTTTGAAGGAATGCATCTCACTGCATATAAATGCAGTCCACGGAATGCATCTCTCTGAACCAAAATGCATTCTGAGTAATGCATCTCAATTCGCATTCATTGAAATGCATTCTGAAGGAATGCATCTTAATTCGCATTCATTGAAATGCATTATGAAGGAATGCATCTCACTGCACCTAAATGCATTCGTAGGAATGCATCTCTCTGAACCTAAATGCATTCGTAGCAATGCAGCTCAATTCGCATTCATTGAAATTCATTCTGAAGGAATGCATCTCACTGCACCTAAATACAGTCCACGGAATGCATCTCTTCGAACCAAAATGCATTCTAACGAATGCATCTCAATTCGTATAATTGAAGTGTTGATTAACCATCTGTTTAAATGTTACCCTTTTTGCTATTTCAGCGGGTATGCCAATTAGATCTACGAAAAATTCGGATATGTAGTAATTTTCCAATTTGATCAAAAGCAGGAGGACAAAGACGGGTAGTGTGTGCAATGGATCTGTTATTCCAATTTGATCAAAAGTAGGAGGACAGAGACGGGTAGTGTGTGCAATGGATCTATTATTAATAATATTGTCACTAAAGCTTGCAGAGGAAGCTATAAAAAGTTTCACAACGAAATCATTCATTTTATTCATATGGAGTATGATGGAACAGCATTATAAAGTTTCCTTTTTTTGGAGGATCTATCATTTTACAAGCCTCTGCCAGTAGTTGAATTTGCTGCAGAATAACTGAACATTAGAGATGTCTCTCGTCCTTTGAACGATAAACAAAGGATCACTTTGAAAAAGGGCTTAAGAGGACTTCGAGTAGAAGTCACCCACAGGAAGGAATTTTGTAGGCGTTATATAGTCAGTGGGATCACGACAGAGCCTTTAATGCATTTTGAAGGAATGCATCTCACTGCATATAAATGCAGTCCACAGAATCATTTTACAAGCCTCTGCCAGTAGTTGAATTTGCTGCAGAATAACTGAACATTAGAGATGTCTCTCGTCCTTTGAACGATAAACAAAGGATCACTTTGAAAAAGGGCTTAGGAGGACTTCTAGTAGAAGTCACCCACAGGAAGGAATTTTGTAGGCGTTATAAAGTCAGTGGGATCACGACAGAGCCTTTTTATAGGTATGACTAGCATATGGACGAAGCGAGGGCGACAGATGTAATCTACTGCAAGGCCCTCAGAAATCATCAAAGGATGAAACAATCTACTACCCTAAAAGAATTCTATGGGAAGGAAAACCGATTCTAAAGACTATAGGAAGTGCAATTGGCAGAAGGCAAACTCGTCAATTTGCCAAAGAACATACCAAATGGTGAAGGAGCTACAGAACCGCAGGGACTTCTACCCAAGCAAGGCTACTAAGACCCAGTAGAAAAGCTCCCCAGCTAACTAACGAAATCAGACGAAAGGATGATTATTTAATAACACTCTAGCTAGCTAGCAACTACGGAATGGGGCAGCAACCTAAAGCTATGCCTTCTCATCCATCCTTGTCTACTTTCCTTTTCCAAATGAACCGTACCGGGACATTGGGCGCATTGCAGACAACACGGCGAAAGAAATGCTTCTATGCCCTCGACGAGTCATGTAGATCCCCTTCTAAGAACCGACATTGCTCTGGTAGCGTCGAGAAGTCTTGTCCAAAGGATCGTCGAACAAACAGATCCGACCCCTTAGTCTCCAGGAACCGATAAAACTGTATTCCCGCGAGCTGAATCCCAAAAATTCCTCTTGAAGTCGTTGAATCATCGCTTTAATACCGTTGGGCCGTCGGACACACAACCCAGAACCCTTCTTGGATTCGATGAATTATCGTTCCAAGGCCGTCTGATCGCTGGACATCCAACCAAATTTTATCTTGAAGTCGATGAATCATCGCTTTAAGACCACCGGGCCGTCGGACACATGACCCAAACCTCATCTTGGAATCGATGAATTATTGCTCCAAGGCCGTCTGGTCATCGGACATCCGACCAAAATCCTATCAAAATCGATAAATTATCGTTCCAAGACCATCTGGTCACCAGACATCCGACCACAAAAACTCCTTCACGAACTAAAGCATTGTGAAGGTCCTTTATGAACTAAAGTGTCACGAAGGTGAGCCGACAGATCAGCCGTCGTCTGATCCAAAAAACCTTCACGAATTAAAGCGTCGCGAAGGCCAAGTGGAAGATCAGCAGTCATCTCATCCAGAACTTCCCGAAGTCTGTAAAGTCATGATCCGAGGCCACGAATCGACAATCACATTAGTCACTCCGCAAAATTAATAGAATCGCTTCTAATGACCAATGAGACAAACAGTGCTGAATTCCAGAGCTTCAAAGTCGCTCAAAGTAACTTAGCTAAAACTGAACCGACCTTGTGATCAATCAAAGGCCGACTTGAATCAAGCTAAGATTCGACACCTAGGAGAACCAAGTATTTCAATTCCCTAATATATAAGTCTCTAAAGATAGAGGATTTTCCATGCTTTAATCATCTAGAAGACAAAGTTGCATCCATTAGGCCGTGTGCAACCAAACAGGTTGTGGAGAAACCCCAGATACAGTTTAAGTGCTAGAACGGCCCTATGGCATGGGGGCACCACACATACTTGAATAGCTACAAGGAAAGCGAAGACTAATCATACCATAGTTCTGTTACGCCCGATCGAAAATTCTGGCACGCTGACAACTACGAACTTAACGACCTAGCTAGTGCAACAAATGAAATAGAAGCATAATACTTGCTTACTTCTTACCAACTCCTCCTTTACCACCCTTAGTGACCAGTTCCTTTTCCTCTTAGACTATATGCCGGTTGAAGACCAATTCTCTAAAGGCAATTTGGACCAAAAACTGAGAGTCTTGCCCCGAACACCCATAAGCTCTTTCTACATAACCATCACCATGGAATCCGCTATAGATCTCTCCACCATGGAAACCTTATATGTTTGGCCATGCACATCTTCCTAAAATACTGGAGGATCATCCAAGCCACGGTTACCCGATCCAAAAACCAATTATCTCTTAGAACTGACGAAATTGTGTTCCAGCGGAGTCAAATCGCCGAATTAAGGGGAAAACTCGATCCTTACCTTCTAAGAACTGGTATTACTCCTCCAACACTGGAAAGGCCCAAACCATTGTGCACATCCCGTAAGCTGCACACTCCCATAAGCTGAGCATCACATCTTGTGCCGTGGAACCATGCTCTCGAAGCACGAATTCCTCACGTTACCCGAAGATTGGCAATGTCAAGAAGTTTCAAACCGTTCTAGATCGACGGGTCGTATCGATCTCATAAGTCATGCACTGCCATAATCCGCGCATCACTTCTTGAGCCATGGAACCATGCTCTCGAAGCACAAACTCCTCACGTTACCCAAGATTGGCAACGTCGAGAAGTTCCAAACCGTTCCGGATCAACGGGTCGTATCGATCTCATAAGCCGCACATCACTTCTTGAGTTGTGGAACTATGCACTCAAAGCACGAACTCCTTATGTTACCCGAAGATTGGCAACATCGAGAAGTTCCAAACCATTCCAAATCAATGGGTTGTATCGATCTCATAAGCCACACACTCCCAGAAGCCGCACATCACTTCTTGAGCTGTGGAACCACACTCTCGAAGCACGAACTCCTCACGTTACCCGAAGATTGGCAACGTCAAGAAGTTCCAAACCGTTCTGGATCGATGGGTCGTATCGATCTCAAAAGCCACAAATTTCTTAAGCCGCGCACTCTCAAAAGATGCGCATTTCTTAAACCGTGCACTCTCAAAAGCCGCGCATTTCGTAAGCTATGCACTCTCAAAATCCATGCATTTCGTAAGTCGCGCACTCTCAAAAGCCGCGGATTTCATGAGCCATGCACTCTCAAAAGCCACGCATTTCGTAAGCCGCGTACTTTGTTAACCGCGCATTCTTAAAAGCTGCGCATTTCACAAGCCGTGCAAGCACTGCTTGATGTTACTCCGACATCATCAGCAAACCGTTAAAATTTTCTAAGTACCAGTGTTGTCCCAACAAAACCGGGAAACTTGTCTAATGTAGGATTAACAGGGATCAACTCCCGCTACCCGAAAGAACCGACATTGCTCCGGTAGTTCCACAAAGTTCACAAACTAATAAGTCGACAAAGAATTCTAATCTTTGACCAAAGTAATGTACAAAATGGCTAAATTCAATACATCTATGTCACGAGTTCCCAGAGAAAGGAGCTGCAATGTACCTTTGACTGGGGGCATCCAAGGAGCCACCCAGAACATCAAGTCTCACATCAATTGTTCAGAATAATCAGTCCTGTGGACCGAGGGGCACATAACACAATAACACTTGGTCAGGATAGAAAATTGCTCCAACTTGCAATAAAATGAGGAACTTACCATCGTCCAGAGATAGACAACAACGGAAGGCATTTCCAGAATCAAATCATCAACGCACAAGTTTCCAAAGACAGAAGTAGGCGCTCGGCTGAGATCTCAAACCCTAACTTGCAGAAAACCAGTTGTTATCCGAAGACAGACAACGGCAAGGAGAGAAAGCTCAAAATCGAGCAGCTAAAACATTGATTCCCGAAGGTTGGAACCAATAAATAAGGTTGATATCTGCAATAATGCTATTAGTCCGCCTGAAACAAGAAAGGTTAAGTGTCACAGATTAAAGACAAACACTACCGAACTCTACCGGTCTGTGATCAGGATAGGAATGAGCGCGGTCGTACTAGGGCAATGCAATGACTCGCTCCACAATTTCTGAATTTCTATAAGAATCTTGAATTGACACCTAGAAATGAAGGGTTTCGCCTAGAAATGAAGGGTTCTGCAGATAGAAGTCAGATCATAACAAAAACCGGTTCGGGGAAATCCAATTTTTCGTGAATAAGAATAACCATGGAATTGGTTAAGAAACAACCCTGCATTTCCAAGGGTAACACTTGACGGTGATAAACAAGGCTAGGCAACGGAAATGCCTAGGGCTCCCATCCTTCCAGAACATGGCATATCCAAAAGTTAAGCAACGTTGAGAAAAACAACCACATTGGGTTAAAAGGGATCTGCTCAACTATACAGGATCGAATGAATGATTCAATCGTAACCAACATGACTTTAACATTGCCCGAAGACAGGCAGCACTAAGAAAAGACTTCTATAATCCAATCATCGAAGTGCAAGTTTTTGAAGATCGAAACTAGTGCCCACTTGGATTAATAGCATTGCCGGATCGACAAGGAAAATCGATCCCAACCTCCTGAGTGTCAGTGTTGCCTCAGCAATGCTATGGCCTTTTCTCATTTCCTAAGTACCAGTGTTGCCTCGGCAACTTCGAGAAACTTTCTATTTCATAAGTATCGGTATTCCACCGGCAACGCCGAGAAGTCCTTTATTTCCAAAGTACCGACATTGCCCTGGCAATGTCGGGAAATTTGCTATTCATTATGTGCCGGTATTGCATCGGCAACGCCAAGAAAACTTTAATCTACAGGTTCGATGAGAAATACTTATCGTAGTAAACCATCAATGCACTATCTTCTAAAGATAGAAGTTTGTCCTCAACTTAGATTCTACCCTTGTCTTCAGAAAACTATCGTTGCTCGAAAATGGGCAACAACAGGAAGACATAACCTTTCATAAGTCAGTCGGATGGTTCGACCTTTCATAACAGGAATTAGCCATTGCACAGGAATAAAGCAATGTCGAAAGGAAATCATAGGATTGAATTGCTCATGTTCTAATTTCTAAGGATGAATGCTGGTGCATGACCGAATTTCCTGAATTCAGTTTAGAAAGAATTTAGATACAGCCAAAAGATAGGCGGCCTCGAGGAAGTGTTGCTTGGAACTAAGCAGCTAGGTTATCAACTCCTGAATACAGGAATTAGCGTATGAACATAACTTCCGTGACGACAACAATCAAGCAAAGCATGCACAACTAAGGACATGTAGGGACAATCACGGAAGGTAGGAACTAAATTCATCGGACTTCCTCAATCCTAGAATAGGATTGAGAGCCAGAACAGGGGTAATTGAATCATTTTTCCCAAACCTCTCCATCTCTCACAATCGCCCAAATATAGGCGTTCGAAATAGCTAGTCCCTCGAGTAGGGATAGACGCACAGATACTTGATCGAAAAACATGTTGCAAAGTTCAAACACGAATAACCGCGAGGTTGGTTATATAATGGTTCTATATCACAAAATAGAGCATTCTGGCAACAAAATCGCTAATAAAGGAAATGAACGATTTAACGTTTAGAAATCAACCAGCGCTCGCAGTTTGGCGATGACAAGAAGGATCGATGACCTACTTGCGGTCTAACTAGATCATTTGGTTCCAACTTGCAGGACTATGCCATTACCCGATGTTTGGTGATGATAAGAAGAAACCCCCAGAATGAAACAATCGATACATTGGATTTCGAAATCAGAAGCAAGAGTTTGATTGAATCCTCAGCCCTACCTTCTGGCATCTCATGCTATCTGAAGATTCACAACATCAAGGAAAAACCCACAAAGTTGAGTCATCGGCGCATGAGTTTATGGAGACAGAAATTGATAAATGATTAGGGTCTCAACACTGGACTTGGAAGAATTTACTCTAGCAAAAGTTGACGGTGACGCGTCTTTCCAGCACATGTACCCAGAATGACATTGGATAACGATGTCAACTTGGAGGAATTCAATTACAGTCAGGAAACAGACATCATTGAAAAAGTCAGAGCTTGGAATCAAGCAGCAAAGTCCCTAGTTTATGGAGATAAGAGCTATCATGTCAATCAAACTGGGGTAATCGAATATATTGCCTAGGAGACCTAGTCTCCCGAAAACATGTAGACTTAGTATTCAGAGAAATCAGCCCTATGGACTAAGGCAGATACACCAACACTTTATTGAAACGAACTCAGTTGATCATGAGTAGGGATTAGCTACAGAACTGGCTAGACCAAGCCAACTCATAGTTCTGAACAAAGCTATGAAATAGAATATGCCGAAATGACCACAAAAGTATTACTTACATGTATAGAATTACAGTAAACGAGTATGCTGCACATGAACATAAGAGGTGCAACAATGATAAAAAGCAATGCTCGGAATAGAGCAATTAAACCAATAGTCCTTGAAGACAGAGGCTGGTGTGCAGGTTAAATTCCAAAAAATGCAAAGGAAGGATAATCGCAATCAAACAAGTCATGCGCTAGTTTCCGAAGACTGAAACTGTGCCTTATCGAACTTCAACTACAACTCTACAAGAGCAGTTTGTTAGAACCTCTATTGTTGGATTTTAATGACAACAACTATACAATTATACCAAAGAATCTCTAAGCTAATTTGCAGGTACATGAGCATCAAAAAGAGACAAACAAATACATTCAAAATGAAGATACACAGTACAAAAAAGGATGAAAGTATGTATATGGAGATACAAGAAGAGATATACACGATAGAGACAAGACGAAGGTGACAAACAAAGTATTATTAGTCATAGAGTGTCGTGTCTAGAGTTTACAAATGTTAAAATCTTCTCAAAATGGTATACACACATATACATTCATATTTTAAATGAAAAATCAAGTTTTCAAAAATTACATGGAGCGGGGCTCGAACCCTGGTCACTAGTTCGGAAGGCAAGTGCTCTAACCAAATGAGTTGTGGTAACTTTTTCTTATCAACAGAATTCAGACGGCTGAATGCTGAAACAAAGCATAAATTTTTATGCAGTTTCAACCGCCTGAATGGTTTCATTCAGCCAGCTGAATTAGGCCAAAAATTGCCTATTTCCTTGCTGTTTACGATTTTATCAAATTTAGAAGGCTGAATTAATATTTTCAACTGGCTGAATATTTTCAACAGCTATTTTTTTATGAAAAGACACTTCTCTTCATCGAAGAGAAACATCTTCAAACCAACAGTTGCACCTGTTCTTTTCAACATTGCCTTTCATCAATGGTTGCAACTTTTTAATCTCTATAAATAGATTTCAGAATTCAAAAAACAAATATAACAACTGATTTTAATATTCTTGAATTCTTATCTCTTATTCTCTATTTTCAAACTGCACTCAAACTTCTTACATTCTCTGATCGTTGATCACTCTATCTTTCACAATTCTCAAGCACATTACACTACATATCATAAAGGAGAAGATTATAGGAAGATTGTACTTAATTGACTTATCAGTGCTATTCAAAGAGCACACTACAGTCAGATACTTTTGTTATTTGTAAAGAAGTCCTGTTCGGTTGCTCAGGCGGTAGAAGTCTTATTCGGTTGCTTAGGCGGTAGAAGTCCTGTTCGGTTGCTCAGGTGGTGTAAACCTATTCCTCCGGGTTAAGTGAGGGTTGCTAGTTTAATTCCAGAAGGAGTCTAGGACTGGACGTAGAATGGGAGTTCGAACTAGTATAAAAATCTTTGGTGTCATTTACTTTACTGCTTTAATTATTTATTTACTTATTCCGCACAAGTAGTTTATCCATTTACACAATCCTATAGCACAGTCACTTTCATTTGGTATCGGAGCACTTTCATTTGGTATCAGAGCACTTTCATTTGGTATCGGAGCACTTTCATTTGGTATTAGAGCACTTTCATAGTTGTGCCTTGTAATTTAACTGTAATCAATCATCCCAATATGACAGGAATAATAAGCGAAGCCTAAGTTTCGAAGGATCCAGCTTCTGGAGGAGTGGAAGTCCCTCCGTCAGACTAAAGATTGGATGACCGGAGAGTCATTTTCAACAATAAAACTTGGCATTCAACCTTGCCGAGTATGTTTTCCTCATATAACCCATGCCCAGAATCTAAGGGAAGTCGTCGTATGTTGACCTGTCAGGTTCTGAGCATTGTCCGGGGTAGATGCAGTGTGTTATCTACATGAGAAGAGTCCAGTATCCCGAATACTGCAAACGAACAATCTAGTGTAGATAGCTTGCTTACATTTAAAAAAAATCTATGTCATCCTTTGAAATTATCTTTTCCACACTTACCCGTTATCAATCAACGATCGATAATGGAGCTGCTACCCGAAGCGACGCATGAAGCTTTTCTTTTCAAGATCACTAGAGTACAGTAACGGGGAAGAGCGATACGATTGAATCATCCACTATATCCGATATTGGAATAAATTGTCGCATTAGAATTCAAAATGGCGACAGGAACTTAACCAAGTCCTAAAAAAGAAACAGTTAAAGACAAAGAGCAAGACTTCGCTTCAGAAACGGTGTACAATTGTTCGAGACAAAACTTAGCTTCACCGTCGGTCGAGTTAAAAATATATAAGTCGACTCTAAACCTATGTCGTGCACTCACTTACCGACCTAAACCCTTGTGTAAACAATGGAACAAAGATTGTGTCGTCAATACCAGAAATTGAAATTCAGATTGAAATCAAAAAATGAATGGCTATTAGAAGTCAGTCAATTGAAAACAACATCTTGAGATGGACTCTGACGATTCACTGCAATTCACAAAATAGTAATCTGAAACTTGTCTTGTTCTAGAGCACACTTTGTTTCCAACGAAAGCATATTCTAGGGGCAAATGTTAACTGGGTTTTTAACCCAGTAGAATTCAACAGAAGTTAGAACATCCAGACTAAGCCAAAATTACTTGGAACTTGAACAAGGCATCTAAAAGAACAAGTCAATGGAACTTAAGAGAAACAAGCCAAAAATCCACTAGTAGATGGATCGCTGGCGATCCATCATCCATGGATCGCTAGTGATCCAAAAGGAAGCATCATGAGTTGTCAAAGCCTCTTGCATCATGATATACTGCCTCTTCTAAGAATACTTACCATGTTTCATAGCATTCCAAGCAACGTAGTTCAAGAAGTAAAGACTTATCTAATTCAAGTTGTTTACCCACTTTTTGACCAAAGCAGCTAACTTAAAATGGACCTAGAGAACTCATACAGAGTTGGATTGACTTGAGATTTTGAGTGAACACTTAGAAGACATAAAAGAAGGCACTCACAAATAATGAGATTGATTGGATATGGATTGATGGATTTCTAGCGACCTAACTAGATGGATCGCTAGTGGTCTATGTAGAATGGGCCCCATCATCTAAACTTTTTATGGTAGGTTCCAAACACCCTCTAGAATGTACTTGTAAAGTTTCATCTGATTTTGTTAAGATTTAAGCGAGTTATGGATTCTTATGGACCAGATGACCTATGAAGACGGATGATCAAACAAACTCCAAGCTACTTGATATTTGTACAAGGCACTTAAATAGAAGATATGAAGACAACCAAACTAAGATCACTCAAAAATATGCTAAGTGGATGGATAGCTAGGGATCCATCCCCTATGGATAGCTAGAGATCGATCAAGATAGGTCAGATCGCCCTTAAACTTTCGAGCTCCTTCATAGCACTAAGTAAAGGCTTCTAGTAGAAAAATATGCTAAGTTGATGGATAGCTAGCAATCCATCCCCTATGGATAGCTAGCGGTCCATGCCCTATGGATAGCTAGCGATCCATCAAGATAGGTAGGATCGCCCTCAAACTTTCCAATCTCCTTCGTAGCACTAAGTAAAGGCTTTTGGTAGAAAAATATGCTTAGTTAATGGATAGCTAGCGATCCATCCCCTATGGACAGCTAGCGGTCCATAGAAATGACTCAGATTGATTTTAGATTTACGATGATGACTTCGCATAACAACTGGACTCTTCTTCACTTAAACTTCTGGCCCAAGTGCTCTCTAACCCCTATAAATACAATCCTACCTGCAACATAAACATGATCTTCTGAACTGGCTGTTGGAACTCTGCAGAGATTAATCTTCACTCTTCTCCTCCTACACAATAGTCATATAGGGGTTCACTGTGATTCTCCAGTGAACTCTTATACTTGTGACTTGATCTAACTTAGAAGATTCAATCATACTGTAATCCGATTCAACTTGTAATAGCTGTCAATTAATAGAAAGTTATAAAGTGGATGTAGGCTTCATTAACAGCCGAACCACTATAAAAATATTCTTGTCTTTTTACTATTTCAGCTCTTTTACATTTATTCTCTATATTATTTCTCTATAAGAATAGGGCTGGTGCTTTCACACTCAATCTAGGGTGTTGATCCATTTTTTTGGTTAACAGTTGCGTATATTTGTTACATTACTTTTGGGTTGCATCATGTTACCTGATTGCATATGGTTGTTATAGTGTTAATATTGCATATTATGTTTATAGTAGGAAAAATATAATTAATCAGGTTTACTGAAAACCAAGTAAGTAAAACATTTTCTTAGGTTAGTTATTACTTCTTCCACTCCATAATAATTTCGGGGAAGATATTCTTTTAAGGGGGGGAAGAGTGTAACAATCCGTAAAATTAATCACTTTGTATTTGAATATTTAAATCATTTTTTAAATATTTAAATAATAGATTTTAATAACTAAATAAACATCTTTTAAATAATAATTAATGATTTTAAAATCATTTTCAAATTTTGTTTACAATATAGTTAGTTTAAATAAAAATAGAAAATGTAATCGAAAAACATTTTCCGAACTTACGACTTTTCGGCATCGTAAAAGTCAACGAAAACGTCATGCACATTTGTATCAACATGCACACATTTATATATGTTAGGATTAGTAATAATAAAGCACACTTAAATATATTAACATATACATATTAATACTTAAGCAGGGATGTGACATATTATGTTATAAAAGGCATATATACATATAAACAAACTTATATGTATAAAAATCATCTCCATACCCTAAGTACATGCACATGGAAGGAGTCACACGATTTAAGGAGGTAGAAGCAAGGGGGAGTAACGTGTGCTAGGGGTGGGAGAGGCATGATGTAGCATGCATGAGATTATATCATTTTATGCTAAGGGTATTTTGGTAAATTCTAGTTTTCTATGCTTATAAATACCACTACCTCTTCATAATTTCCACTTTACAAATCCTCCTTCTTCATTTCCTACGTCTCTCTTCATTTTCTTCATTTAAATTTCCATGGCTTCTATATTGAAGTTCATGGCATAAAACACTTGTTCTTCCACTACCATCCACTTAAAACTAGCTTATTCTTTCTCTACTTCATTCAACTTCACTTTACATTCAAAACAACACCCATAACTCCCCATTTTACATCATGGCCATGCCTTATAGCCTCTAGGCCAAGCCCTAAAGCACCTCCAAGGCCCACTAAGTCAAGTAATTTGCATAATAGTGCATTGTTCTAGTCGCATTCGTGAAGTTAGCATAAGTTCGATTAAGTTAGTAAGCGATTTGGTGAGTAAAACTTCACCCTCAAAACCAAAGTTTTTAAACTATATTCATATTCATATTAGTAGCTAATTAATGCTTGTAGTATGTATTGGATGATGTATTGGTTGTTGTTTGGTTTATGCTTTGAAAAGTTGTCGTGTTTGAAAGTTAGTAAGCATGTAGTTAGCTATATGAAAAGTTAGTAGTTAAAGTTAATATAATTATTTGTGAATATTTATTACATGTTGTTTCATAGTAAATTACCATGTATATATGCTCAAATCCTTGCTATGTCATGATTGGTTGTAATGATAATGTCATAAACTTGTTTGCCGAACTGCCCGTATAGCGATAATCACTATATTGGCACTTTTAGAAAATCACTTTTTATCAAAACCGTTTGGTTTCATCTTCGTGCTTGAAATTATATTACAAGTTAAACAAGATTTTGATTAAAAACGTTTTCAAAAGTTATTAACCATTTTAATAATTATTATTTAATTTACTTAATTATTTAAGTAATAAGGATTAAGGTTAACTAATTACTTAGTTAATGATGTGCTTTAAATTTAACTAATTACTTGGTTAATGATTGTTTAGATTAATTAATCATTTTATTTAATGACATTTAAGGATAATTAATATTTTAATAATGGTAGATTAAAGTTAATTAATCAGTGAATTAATAATGTTTTTAAATTAACTAATCTTTTTAATTAATGGCTTTTCAAGTTAATCAACTTGTTTTAACTTTAATTAATCTTCTCTTTAACGATGTTTATAATTAATAAATCAATTTTAAGTAATGAGATTTAATTATTTATTAATTAATTAAATTAGTTATATTTAAATATTACTAATAATTGAATTAATGATGTTTTAAAGGTAATTTACCCTTTTCAATTAAAGGCATTTGAAGTTAATTTATCAGCTTAATTAATGAAGTTTCAAAGTGAATTTATCAAAGCAACAAGGATGTTTTTACTTTGTTATTCATTTAAATAATGATAATAAATTATTTATTAATTTAATTTAATTAATTATAATTAATTTTTATTTATTAATTAAATTAATGATTGTTTAAAGGTGATTAACATCTTTTGAATTAAGGGCTATTGAAGTCAATCAATCAACTGAATTAATGAAGATTTAAAGTTAATTAATCAATGTAATAAGGATGTTTTAAGTTATTGAATCCTTTTATAGTGATGTTTTAAAGTTAGTAAACTCTTTTAACAAAGTGTTTTAAAGCTAATACTTATAATGTGAAGCCGAGCATGAATTCGGTTTTTGAAAGAAAAAGTTTGATTCGTTTATGGAAATGAATTAATTTCCGTAAAGCGATATCACTTATATGGAAATGGCTTATTCATATGCTTGACACTAAATGTCGAAGACGTAGACTTGTCATTATTCTGAATGTTAAGAAGGGTCATGAGACATGACTTTATGGTAACACTACCTTGACTTGTTCGACATTATTGTTAACATAGGAATAGTACAAGTTTGAATCCAACGAGTAGTGATGGGTATACAAGACTAATTTTCCATATACGATCATTTTATATCCTCGATAGTTGGTTTTCCGGCTATTGATTACTTCAGCTTCTTTATTTTTCATCACTCTAAGATAATGTGTTGCTCCTTTGAGCTTTGTTATCCTTTGTCGGAAATGACTAAATCCAAAGAGCTTATGGGCTTCCAGCTATGTGGGGTTGCTTCCATTAAAAGGGTATTTCACATCTCATCTAGGTTGGATTCCGTTGCACATTAAGATGTGAAATATTCTAATATCTGGGAAGGTTTGGCGGGGTTCAGCTATGTGGCATCTCACCGTCCTAGTCATTGTTGGAAAATTTTCCTTTCCTTATTAGATTCAAACCTTCGAATTGTTTTTCTGTAATTGCAATGCGAAGAGTCAACCACTCTTCGCGATGTTTAATTATAGGTTTTGTCCATTCTATCAAGTGTGGACTGTTATCTTGTTCTACCCATTCGGTCCAGTTTGGATTTTGTTCAGACTATTTCCATTCTTTTAAGTCTGGATCTTTATACTATTTTTACCCATCATCTATGTTTGGATTTGTTTCCTATTGTTCTTTTGCATTCTTATGTTTGGTTGTTGTTTATATGGAAGAAAACCCATTTCGCGTTAGCAGCGTGGTCCCACGTATTATTTTTAAATAAACTCCCATTTGTTTAGAGCTTTACTGATACCAGACATATTGTCTGACCCGAGTTGTTTATTTCCTCTAAACTCTCGGGTACTCAATTATATTTGAGTAGTCTGAGAATATTGGGTTTTTCTTTGGAGCTCTTTGAAGACAATGATTGAGCATGCGGCTCCTTAGTTATCTAGTTATTTCTTTCCACTGTATGATTATAAAGATGTATTTTATATCTAAAAATAACAAGTTAGAATGTATAGCTGCAAATTTGTTAGATGTATTACTTTTGTTTAACTTTGGTAGCTCCATGTAAGGAGTAATCTTTTGTACTATATCATTTTGTATTACATGTAACCATTTCGTTATGTGGTTTTTTCAATTCTGTCTTATTTTGTTCTTTATTTTTCCCTATGACAACTTGTCTTTTCGGACGCTTAGATAATGGCACATGAATACCATGAATATATTAAGTGTCATTCTCAGAAGTCAAAAAGGTGGGTCATCAAACACATAAAAGATAAAGTAATCAAACAAAGAAATGGATGCGCATAAATAAGTAAAGGCTGTTTTATTAAGATATATAACATTATGCAATGCATGCCACACACAACATCATGACTACCAATGACTAAATTTATTCTTAAACCATAATAAGTAGGGATGCCCTAAAGGAAGCAACTCACCCTTTAATGATGATCCCCACTTGCACATTACTTGGTTAGGAAGTTCATCCCTTTTATGAATAACTTCTGTAATCCTGAACAAAATTCTTGAGATTCCCTACTTAGTTGGATGGCAAAGCTCTCCAGCTCAATTTATCTCTTATGAACAAAGGCTACCCTCCTTGATAAACATTCTGTGGCTTACTTTTCTAGGCTTTAAACATATCTTTTTGAATATTGAACTAGGTTATCCTCTTTGAATGACTTTGCTAAAAGAGATTTATCAACGTTAACAATCCCTACCTAAAAAGAAAAGGATATTAATTCAAGTACACAACTATATCCAACATGAAGCACCAAATTAACAATCAATATAACATCAAATGGAAAAATGCAAGTTGAGTACTTGAACACTTGAATTTAATCATCGGTTATAAAATTTCGAAATAGATCACCACATAAACAATTAGATGTATTATTGTATAAAAAGATACAATTACAAGTTCCTCAAATCCTAAAAAAATACAGTAACAAAACTAGAGTTCAAGTGTTTATTTCAGTGGAGTGGGAGGCCTTGTTGACTTGATCATCATCTGCATCAAGGACAGCCTTAGTTGCTTCCTCGATGTCTGAATCGTCCAATAATTGTTGAATGGTAGTCGAGGGGGAACCTGCTCCACTACGTTCCTAGGTCCACAATTTGCAACAATGGTCTCGAGCGGATTTCGTAATTGCGGGGCTAGTCAAAAACTCAATGCTCACCTCTGCCTCAAGGTCATAAAGATGTTCTATGACGAATTGTCTCTTAACATGCGTATATACCTGATAGAGAATGTTGTAAGCAAAGCCTTCAGCCTCTTTATCTTTCGTTTCAGCTTCTTCTTCAGTTGTTCCTCCTCTCCCTTGGCTTTTGTAAGGGCATCCTTTGCCTTTGCAAGGTCATCTACAACTTTTGTTGCATGAGTCTCCATCTCTGCGTATTTCTCCAAAAGCTCATCAAGTTCTTTCTTGTACTTCTTTTCCCTTTGATGCACAAGCTCGACATCCCCCTTGAGTTTTTAAACTCAGCTAATGAAGTTATCAACGTTGGTTCAGAGGAATCAACCTGAAGATGTAACTCCATGCCAAAGAACATTCCTATACGAAATGAATGAATAAACAAATAAGTAATAATTCGATTGATATATATATATATAGTTTCTTAGAATTAAGATCAAAATATTGCATAAAATAAGATTTTGTGAAGAATTTAGAAAACCTTAGTAGAAGGAGGCTCTGTAATCTGGAGAAGCAACAAAGAAAAAGGAGTAGAGCCAAGGGTTGAAACATCACCAATCATAAGCCACCCCATCTGCTCGACTAAAGCAGTAACGACACCGCCTTCTGGAAGAGGCAGGAAGCATTGAGAAGACGAAAGCATGTTGAGGAGCGGCACTGCCATAGTAGGAGTGTCAGCATGAAATACAGGAGGAGTATAATCGCCTATGGATATCCCCCTTCACCATTATCCATAAGAGGGTTAACCCTCTTTCTCTTATTTGGCTTCTTTACCTTGAATGCTCTAGAAATTTGGACACTGTACCTAAGACGCATTTAAAGGCACGTAAAGTGTTAAACAAGAGATAACTAAAAGGAAATTAACCGTTACTTAGGCGCATAAAAAACAAGCATGTATCCTAACATGTGTACACTAACATATTTATACAAATAAAGAATATACTATATGGCGTAGAGGTAATTAAATCATAAACGGACACTGAACAAGAAAAGTGATGTTGCGAGTCCAGGAGACCATGCTTGTGCATTAAAGATTTAATAAAAATGTCAGAACCTTTGTGAATATATTTATTAAAGCCAAGTACTCTAGTCCTATGTACCGAAAATGAGTCTCATTCTTTGCTGGAAAAATTGAGGCATTTAACTAAAAGGTGGAGAAAGAAAAAGAAAAAGGAGAGAAAGAGTATACAAGTCAATGCAGTTTACAGTAATAATAATGATAATAAAAAAATAACGAGAAGGTAATAACAATACCAGAAGACCTAAAAGAGGGACTGAAATCATCTCAATTAGAAATATAGAAAAAGTGGTCCGCTCATCTTTGAGTCTTACGGGGAGAAACCGAGAAGATAGACTTCAAAGCCTGAACATAATAGAATCCATTGCAGTCCATAGCTGTATTCTCGTGAATTGAATACAAGAACAATAGCTTATGACAAGAAGGAGTTATAGTTAGGCACTCAGCATATAAGATAAAAGTGGATGTGAGCATATAATAAGAAACAGGAGACAGCTGGATTGGGGACAAACTAACGGTAGTTAACCATTCCTTAATGATGGGATGGAGTGGAAGATAGAACCTATTTTAGATGTGCTCTGATATTATAGAAACAATCCTTCCGGGTGCATATAAATTCAACCAAAAGGGGTAGGAATCCTAAGAAAATAGTCCATAAACCCAAAATGGTTCAAAGTTCCTTGCACTTGATTTTCTTCACAGATAGCCAAGATCATTTCAATAAAAGAAGTTGATCCCCGACCTGAAGTGCTTATATATGGTGGGGTACTCATTAGAGATAGGGTCAGTAGCACCCTAGAATGAGTTTGAGTGTGTGTATATATGAGCGCATATTTGTTAGTGATATAAAAATGTTTTATATTGTGTTGGTTGATTTGTTGAGTGGCTTATGGATTCTAGTCAATACGAGTACTTAACATTATTGATAGGGATCTTTAAACACTTGAACAGAGCAATTCGACACGGTATTGTTTTGAAATTGGGTAAATGAAATAATTTTACCTTTATTATATTTTATATATAAAGGAATAGTTTTTCAGAAAATTATTATGGTATATATGGTGTGCTTAGATGTTAGGAAATGATAATGTTAGATTATTATCATTTGCTGTTTGTTGTTTGTGTTTGAA
Organism: Allium fistulosum; assembly: GCA_030737815.1. Lineage (NCBI taxonomy): Eukaryota > Viridiplantae > Streptophyta > Magnoliopsida > Asparagales > Amaryllidaceae > Allium > Allium fistulosum. Next base: position 1,046,378,736 of record CM060906.1, read on the forward strand.
TAAAAGTTGTCATTATCATAATACAAACAAGGTAAAAAGTTAAGAAATGATTTTATATAACCATAGTGAAATTATGAAAATATGATTTATAAAAACAGTTTATAAATTAAAAGGGTTTCAAAGTTGGGAAATTTGAGAATTTAAAACCCATTGGTTTTGGAAATGGTTTTTCAAAGATTTGGAATAATAATATTATTATTTGAATAGAAATATTTTTAAAGGAATTTTAATAGAGCACTGAACTCACTTCAGTCGTTGGAAAATAATTTCGATGATGACTGCAGCATCATCGACGTTCATTTTCGGGTTTCCAAGAGAGGAATTGCTACCATTGGAGTTTTGTTTTGGTAAAACTAGTTTTGATTTTTAAATTCAAAAGAATGATTTGATATATCAAAGGGATTATGTAACATCCCCCACTTGGAGGCCCAAAACTAATGGCTACGGATGCTGCAATCATCCATAGTTATTAATCTTCGACGACAAAATACGGTAACGTTAGATACATTGATATAACAGAAACACATGGATATGGAAAATTTTAATAGTCATAAACTACTTTCACATTCCATTTCAACCCATTTCAACATTCTGTGCATAATCCCATATTAGGGAACCACGTTTAGAGAAAATATAATTATTACAAAATGCGCCAAGAGCGACATATGAAGATGCCCCTTTGGATGATTAGAGTATATATAACTAGGAAATTAAATAACTTTGCCTTTACAACAAAACACAGCGGAATCAAAATAGAAAAGAACTCCTACTAGCTAGTTTGCCTCCTGCACGTCTTTGGAAGCTTATTCGTCTAAGAGGAACCTGAAAACCTCAACTCTTAAACTACTCAAAATTAATTGAGCACCCGAGAGTTTAAGGGGAAGACATAAACTTCGAGTCAGACATAAAGCCTAGTATGAGTAGTAACCTACCACCTCAAACCATTTAGATATCTAGTGAGACCACGTCGCTTAGCGGAAAGGGTTTTCCCCTCACTGGTATCTTATCCAAAACTTTATAAAAACCATATACTATGCTCCTGCATCCACAATGGTTAAAACGTAACAATTCAAAATATTATGATGATATGCAAACAAGTAAATCAATTCCAGATTACCCATCCCCATTCATTTTGACTATCCATCTCAGTTATAATTTCTAAGGTCACTATTAACCTATTAGTTTTCATGGGATTACTAATAACCTGTTTAAAACTTGTGGACTCCCTGTCTGGTTTCATCGTTTTCATGGGATCACTAAGAACCTATTGGCCCCTGCCAATAACTTTATTGTTTCATGGGTCCTCCCTGAACCTATTGGTATCTCCAATAACTTTCCTCTTATCCTAGTTTTCATGGGTTTACTAGGAACCTATTGACCTCTGTCAATAACTTAATCCGGATATAGTTTTCATGGGTTTACTACAAACCTATTGGCCCCCGCCAATAACTTTTCCTAAACATAGTTTTCCTGGGTTTACTATGAACCTGTCTATCTGACAACTTCACTATTTAGGCATCCTACATTCTGGTATATCTTACCTCCTGGATGCGATTCTACTCATTCAGGAGTTAACTCAATTTATATTCACTACTAGGTCAACCTAGCTAGTTATTCTGCCCTTTCTCCCGAAAATGCAGTTATGGGTCCATTATAATGTGAATATATATATTAGAAGAAGCAAACATATATTAACATAATAATACTAACTCTTGTGGTTAAATATCCTTGAAATCAATTTCATATAAAACATGGTTAATCCCTCTAACCTATTATTTTATCAAGGAAAACTTCTCCAAAAACTCCAATTTAAAAGCATTTAAAAGCTCCTTTATAATGTCATGGGTTTTACCTTTAAAAATAGAGATTGGGTTCTTTGTTTTAAAAACTAAGGCTTTCAAAACCTTTAATCTTCACTTTCGAAACCATTGGAAAACTTCCTTTCGAAAGCATTCAAATCTTCTATTCAAAACACTAGGCACATGCCTTTCGAAACACTTTAAAACCTTTCTTTCGAAACCTTTCGAACGTATTAAAGTAATACCATTCAATTGTAGAAGCATATCTTCGAAACCATTTGAAAGTACCTCTTTCGAAACCATTGGGTTTAATTTAAAACATATCTTATTGGGTCTACGTGAATACAAGCGAAAGTACCCCTTTCGAAACCAATAAAAAGAGTTTGGGGAAACACAAATGGCTTCGACACCATCTTTTCGAAAGTTCAAAACATTTAAGTAAAACATTTGAAGGATAGCTTCGAAACCCATTTCGAAGCCATTGCCTTCGAAACCCTTGAATCCTTTCGAAGGCTTTAGGAAGTGGCTTATATTTATAAAACAAAAGCTACCTTTCGATCTAGCTGACGACTTCAATCCAGTCGAAAGACATAAGGTCGGCAGTAGGGTTTCGACTGGGTTAAAACTACCCCTTCAAGAGCTTTGATTTAAAAACAAGATAACTCGCTCGAAAGCTACACTTAAACATAAAGGTGGCAACCACCATCGAAAGCTATTTTAGAAGACCTTTTTGAAAGCATTTGTTTTGACTCCTTCGATAGCTTTTAGTAAACAGGCCAGCGCATTTCTTTGGAAAATAAAACAAAGGTTTCGACCCCATCGAAAGCTGTGTTTTGGCACCATGCCTTCCGCCCTTCTCCAATCCACTACGTACCAACATTGTGATACCTTGTGTATTGGTTTCGATCTGGTAGGTTTTGACTTGATTGAAGGTGGAAGCATAGGGTCGAAAGGTGGCTTCTAAAAGAGGCGAAACCCACTTTTTTGGGTAAAAACTGATTTAAAGCCATTTAAAGTAATTACTTTATAACTAACCTGACTATTTGTAAACATTTAATTGGTTGCCATAACTTTTCAAATTCTTTACAAAAATAACTGCCGCATAATTTTAGATCTAAACAAGGATTAATTTAACAAATAAGCCCTTCCATTAAGCAAAACAAATAAATCATTTAAGTCCTTCTTCTAAAATTATTTAATTTCCATAGTATCCCACTTAGTAAAAATCCCTAAAAATTACAGAATTTCACTTTCAATGTGTTATCTAACATATAAAAATTTTAGACCCAAATTCTTCATAAAATAACCGAAATTAATTTCTAAACCCAATTATTCATATTTTTATTTGAAAATTCATAATAAATTTTCCATAGCTTGGAAAGTTATAAAAATTGAAACCCATCTCCAAAATCATGCTTTACATAACATATAAATTTCTTATGGCATTCAAAATTCAATTCAAACGATTTTACCCTTAAAACCGTGTATAAACATATTTGAATCATATAGGTTGTAAAATCCAAGCATGTCATCATCAAAAATCATCATAAGGGATTTAATCTTAAACCCGAAAATCAAATGATCATAAAGACAAAAATGGAGATGGTTTAGATTATTATTCACCTTGATTAGGATAAGGACTTTGAGATTTGATTGAGATTAATCCCCCCGCTTTAATTCCTTAGCTTTTGATTGATTTTCCCATTTTTCTTACTCCTTAATAATGGTCGGCTATTCTCTTTTTGATTTACGTTTTTGTGAAATGAAAAATGAACGTGAATGGGAAATAAAACGTGAATATAAGGGTAATAGAAATGTAGCGGCAATTACCTTAATACCCTTTTTTTAATTAATTAACATATAAGCCATTTATAAGCCCATTTAGATAATTAAGCACGACCTCTAATGTATTTTAAAATCTCAATCCCCTTATCCTGTAATATTTACATTATTCTATTTAATTTATCTAATTAAATCTCCTGACTAATGTTATTAAAAATTAGGGGTGTTACAGGCTCCCCTCCTTAAAGAATTTCGTCCTCGAAATTCTGTAAGGACTAAATACTAAACATAGCAATCATCTTTAACAGCTCCTATCAACCATACTAGCTTACATGACTAGCAACTATCTATATAAATCTAATATAGACATACCCTCAAAGCAGTTCAGGATAAGTATCTTTAATCATGTCTTCTGTTTCCCAAGTACATTCCTTCTCGTTGTCATTCCACTGAACTTTCACCAACTTCACTGTCTTGTTCCTCAATCTTTTCTCATCTCTCGCTATAGCTCGAACTGGTTGTCTAACAAAATTCAAATTAGGCTCTACTATCAAATCTTCAAACCCTGTCGGAGGAATAGTAGTCTCTAGATCATGCACATACTTGCGAAGATGAGACACATGAAATACATTATAGACACCTTCCATACTACTCGGCAACTCTACTCTGTATGGAAGCTTTCTGATCCTCTCTATAACTTGGAACGAACAAACATATCTCGGTGCCAGTTTCCCTGACTTTCCAAATTATAACACACCCTTCAGTTGTGATACTTTAATGAAAACCTTATCTCCAACTGAGAATTCTAGTTCTTTACGCCTCTTATATGCGTAACTCTTTTGTCTGGACTGAGCTTCTTTCATCGTTTCTCGGATCAACACAATTTTCCCTGTCGCCTCTCTAACCAGATCTGGACTTAAGACTAATCTGTCTCTAGTCTCCAACCAACATGCTGGTGATTTGGATGGCCTTCCACACAAAGCTTCAAAAGGTGCCATTCCTATACTAGTCTGATAAATATTATTATAGGAAAACTCCACTAAATGTAAGTGATCTTCCCAAGATCCACCAAAGTCCAATACACAAGCTCTTAGTAAATCCTCGAGTGCCTTATTGACTCTCTCTGTCTGCCCATCCATCTGAGGGTGATACACAGTACTCATCTTAATCTTGGTACCCATCACATCCTGTAGACTCTTACAGAATTCACTAGTGAACAAAGCATCTCCATCACTGACTATGCTACTAGGAATCCCATGTAGTCTAACTATGTTCTTTATGAACAACTTAGCTAAAACAAGTGTCGTCCTGGTTGACTTAATTGAAATGAAATGGGCACTCTTGGTCAACCTGTCCACTATGACCCATATGCTTTCGTTTCCTCTATTTGACCTTGGCAACCCGTCTATAAAATCCATGGATATCGAATCCCATTTCCAAACTAGTACCTCCAAAGGATGAAGCAACCCACTCGGCTTCGGATGTTCGGCCTTTACTTGTTGACAGTTTGTACACTGTCTAACCCATAAGCCAACATCCCTCTTCATACCTTCCTAATAGAAGCTTCTTTTCATATCTTGGTACATCTTGGTCCCTCCAGGATGAATCATAAATTTGGACCGATGACGTTCCTCAAGAACTTCTTTCCTTAAGTCCTTAACATTCATAACACACAACTGTCCTTTCTTTCTTAACCATCCCCTCCGGTCAAGACTAAAATCCTTTAGATCATCGATCTCAGTTCCAACCTCAAGCCTTCTAATCCTCTTGGTTAATACTAGATCTTCTTTTTGCTTAGAAGTAATCCATTCGATCAACAGGGGTTGAACTTCTATACAGGACAACATGGCGGTGCTCTGACTAGAACTAGCAGTCAATCTTAACTGCACACTACAAGTAGTCAAAGCTTCTAAATCTTTCCATTTTGCCAACATAGCTAACACCACATTCTGATGTCTTTTGCTAAGAGCATCTGCTACTTTATTTCCTTTCCCAGGAGTATACTCTATGCCAAAATCATAAGCAGCTAAAAGCTCCAGTCACCTCTGCCGTCTCATATTCAACTCTTTATGAGAGAATAAATACGTTAATGACTTATGATCTATGTATAGCTGAAATCTCTCCCCTAAGAGATAATGTCTCCAAATCTTCAATGCAAAGATCACCGCTGCCAACTCCAGATCATGAGTAGGATATCTGTAAGAACCCAAAATTTAAGCTATAATAATTAATTAATGAATTAATTAAATAATAAAATAAGTTTGTGAAATTTTCAGAATTGGACCATGGGAGTTGCACCATTGTGTCTGTGGCGATATTTTGATCAATTTTCATATATAGATTGTCAAAATCCGAGTTAATATGAAGAAGATACGCTAGAAACAAGAAACGAACAAAATGAAAAAAAAATTTAGGTTAGGTCGTCCCCCAAAGGGTTAGGTCGTCCCCCAATGTAGTAGGGTCGACCCCTACCCATTTTAGGTCGACCCGCTTGTTTTTTTTGGCCATGGAGTGGTCCAGGTTCGAGCGAATGACGTGTTTTGTGATTTTCTTCACATCCTGTGCGTTTGTGCTTCCATCTGACTATTCCCATCGAACCTATGACGTGGTTGCACCATATTTAATCTCCAAATCCAACTGTCTGAGATCCACAAGTGACACTATAAAAGGCCTAGCTATTTTTCTCATTTAGATTTTCTCCATCTGGATTCATTGCCTGAGGCTGGACCCAAAAAGGAATATTTTTCCAAGGAGAAGATCTTTTTAATTAAAATATTTTATATCCTTCAAGTGGATCCAGGAAGGCCAGGGAAAAGAGCTAAGGACCACAGGTGAGTGTTTAAGTAATTATTTTAGATTTTTAAGTAATTTTAAATAATAGGGTTTCTAATAGTTGTAGTTTTTCTACAATTTCGGCATAACCTTTATCAAGTTTATTTATAGTTTATTTTAAGTAAGTTTTAGATTTGTTTTTCAGTCTATTTTCTTTCAGCCATTCTATTTCATTATTTACTATTATTTACTGTTAATTATAGCTTTTTCAATTATTTACAGTTATTTACGGTATTTACAGTTATTCACTGTAATTTACGTTTTATTTACATCTATTCTACGATTGGGATTTCTTTTGTAAATGTCAGTTTCTTTTTAATTTCCTTTTTACGCGAATGGAATAAATAGAAGAATAATTCGTTAATATGGACTAAAATAGAAGAACGCTAAATTTACAGAAAATGGGATGTAAAATAAGAAGAACTGTAACAAATGAGACTTAGACCGAAATAGGGAAATTTAAGATATTTGCAAGCATAGTTATAACATGTAATTATAACTAAAAAGAGAAAATAGAAGAAATGGAAAAAGTAGCTTATTTTTATACTTAGACCTTGGGTTAAGTTAATAAGCAAAATTATAACACATAGATTATAATTAGAGACAATAATCAAGTAGAAAGAACAGGAAAGGCTTATTTTAAGACTTAAATTAAGTTAATAAGCAAATAAAGCAAAAATAACAAAAGAGACTTATTTTAATAAACTTAGATCTTGGATTAAGTTAATAAGAAAGACATAGAAGATCTGTATTGTAGGCCCAACAGGGTAGTCCTTTACTGATATAAAAGATCAGTATTGTAGGCCCAAACGGGTAGTCCTTTACAGATATAGAAGATCGGTATTGTAGGCCCAACGGGGTAGTCCTTTACAGATATAGAGACTTATTTTAAAACTTACATTAAGTTAATAAGTAAAGATAAAAGTAAGACCCGTACCGACAACATTTCCTTTGGGACACGCTTATGCTGGAGTAGTGGTAAATAAGAGGTCAATAAATAGAAGCTCAAATCAGGGGATTTGGGCAAGGGACGCAACTAGATTTTGTTTGTTAGATAGGACCCGTACCAACATCATTCCCTTTTAGTCAGACACAAGTGGTCTCACAATAGCACATGTGAGGTAATGGCACGCTTATACTGGAGAAGTGGTAAATAAGAGGTCAACAGGAGGGAGCAACAGATAGCGCGAGCCTAATAGTGGTCGAGCGTGCGGCCTCAGTGCTGGCTGATAAGTCGCTATTGAGTTCCAAGCACTAAGTAGGTATCTATTGCGTAGGGACCAACAGGGTCTAGTCCGCAGTAGTAGGTGTCTATTGCGTAGGGACCAACAGGGTATAGTCCGTATCTTTTGCGTAGGGACCAATAGGGTCTAGTCCGCATCTTTGCGTAGGGGCCAATGGGTCTAGTCCACAGTAGGCACAGTAAAGATAGAAGGTTGATCAAAGAGTAGAATTAGGACTTCAGTCTAATTAAAGTAGGATTAGGGTTTCAGCCTAATCAAAGCAGTTATCTAAGATAAGTGCAAACAATCTAATCGAACTGTCTAAGCAAAGCGAACAGTTAAACCGTATTTTATTCAAGCTTATCTTTTCCTTTATTTCTTTTTATACTAGAACTATTGCAAAGTTTACCTTTACCTTGCTTAAGAATACTAGTAATTACTTTCATTCACCAGACTTTTAGTCTGACCCACTGCTCTATTTCCCCTTCCCCTCCCCCATAGGCCAGCAGAAGCATGGATAGTAGGTTTCGGATTCCTTTGGAGGTTCAGCTGTAGAGTTTCTCTTTACGTATTCTACTTCTTCTTTATTAGATTTTATTTCATTTGATGTACTGGTACTTTTCTTTGAGAGGGATAGTTATTTTATGTACTCTGATGTTATGACTGAGATAATGTTTTTCGCTAAACATGGATATTTGGTATTTTGAGACATATTTGGTCTTATGAAGTGTTTATGAAGTGATTTCAAATAAGTTATTGTTTTAATTGTTTCCACTGTTTTATTTATTTTATCTTGTGAACCTTAGTCTCTGTAAGTTTTCATCTATACCTACAACGCACCACATCTTTTAGTGTGCCTTTTTAAGTATACTAAGGGGTGTGGGGTGTTATATTTGGTATCAGAGCCTAAGGTTACAGGATTCCTAAAATTTGTTTTAAAAGTAAAGATTTTTCAAAATAGCTTGTTTTAAAAGTGTTTTTCAAAAAGAAACTCTTAGAAATAGTTTTCAAGTATAAAAGAGTTTTTATAAAAATCACCTCAAAGTCCAGTTCAACCTTCTTTTGATTCGTTCGAGCCTAAATTTTCTTTTCTTTGCATAGTATGGCTGATTGGTTCCATAGAGCAACAGTACCAGAGGTGCAAGGGCAAGCGCGCAATATAGCATCGGTAGGTGGAGATCCCCTTTAATCCACATACAACAGTCAATTTTTCTAAGCTATGCAAGGACTTCGCTAGTCTTGGAGGCAAAACGTTTTCTGGCATAGATGATTTCGAGGAGACACAAGCTAGGCAGCTGAAGGAAGGGCTTAAAGAGGTTCCTAAGTTAGAAATCCCTAAGAAGCATGGTGGAAGAACAAGAAGGATAAGGACAAAAGGAAAGAAGGAGGACCTCAGAAGCGGATCAAGAAAAGCGGAAAATGTCATAGTTATGGACTGATTGGTCATTACGCAAAGGACTGTAAGAAGGAGTTACAAATAGAGAGAAGGTGTTATAGTTGTGGACAGTTCAGTCACCTTAGTAGAGCTTGTCCTCAGAGAACGAGGCAAAGAGCAGGCGCATCTACGGCGTAAGTACAGGCTTGGGATGCAGCACCTTCAAGTAGTGGACCGAATCGAGGTAGGAGAATCTCTATAGAAGATTGATTTCTATTTTGGATTTTTCCAATTCGGATTCTTTTTGACTCTAGGGCATCACATTCTTTTCATTTCTAGTTTCTTGATTGATTGTTTGCACTTAGATATCTCCTTAGTAGTAGATCCCATAGTTGTTTCAAACCCCATAGGAGGATCGACACATTTATCCATGATTTGTAGGGGTTTGAAAATTTTTATCCTAGGCGTAAAGTTTGATTGTGACGCCTATGTATTGGGATTTTCGGGGTATGGGATGATTTTGAGAATGGATTGGCTATCCACATATGGAGCGATATTGGACTGCGGAAGGAGAGTCGTTAGACTAGAGACATGCAGCGGTAGGACTCTCGAGGTTTCTTGCGACCCACAGGGGTCAGTCAAGTTGAGCTTCCTTTATTCCCTCGATTCATCATCAGTAGAGTTAGATTCAGTTCCTATCGTCAGAGATTTCCCAGACGTCTTTGAGGAGGTTAAGGGACTACCCCCTAAGAGAAAGACCGACTTTAGGATCTATATGAATGACAAGCAAGTGGCATTGCCCATGAGACATATGGCACCTAGGGAGAGTAGGGGGTTGAATAAACTCACAAAGAAGAACCGTTACCCACTTCCTACGATAGATGATCTTTTTGATCAGTTAGTTGGCTCCTCGGTATTTTCTCTTCTTGATTTAGCTACTGGATTTCATCAGCTTAGGGTCGTTGACGAAAGCATTGATAAGACAACATTTAGGACACCCGACAGATTCTTTGAGTGGTTGGTTATGCCATTTGGCCTAACCAATGCCCCAGCATATTTTGTAGATTTGATGAGCCGTGTTTTTGGAAATGTCCTAAATAAGTTCGTAGTAGTATTCGTGGACGACATTTTGGTGTTTTCCAAGAGTATGGAAGAGCATGTTATTCATCTAGAGGAGGTTCTTCGTACACTTCACGTTCATCAGTTGAAGGAAAAATTCTTGAAGTAACGCTTTTGGCATAAGGAAGTGCGCTTCTTAGGGCATAGAGAAGGTCTACACATGATAGGAGTTAGAGGAACGGTTTTGTACATTTAGGTTTGGATTGTGGAAATCCAAAGAGAGGTAGGCAAAGATTGGAGATGTACAATAGATTCAGTTGAAAAAGAAGAAAGCCCATGTGTAGATAATTGCAAAATTATAATTGTTTCAGATAAGTGGATTTAACGGTAGTGCCTTAGAATAAATATAAGCATAAAAGAGGAATAAGAATAAAAGACTTTAGTAGGAAAATGAGATTTCCAAGGTTTAGGAAGAGTACTCCTAGGGTAGTAAGAAGAGAATCCACTTTATGCCTAGCCCAATAAAATGAAATTGTTAGAATTGAAAATTTGAAAGAAAAAAAATACAACTTTCAATATTTTTGAGAAAGCAAATATTGGGTTTTCGAAAAAGAAAAAAAAAGTGGTATGAAATTTAAATTGGTTTTTATATGGAGTAAATTTTGTTAAAAGTAAAATTCTTTTTGAAGAATTATAGAGTATATATAGCTCGCTAGTTTCTTTGTAAGTAAAACAAAGATTTTAAATATAAAAACCTAGAGTGTATTAAGTATCGAAAACGTAGGTTACATACATTTATTGTTGTAATAGATGTTTTCGTAAAAAAATAAATGGAGCATAGATTATAACACTATTGTTATATTAGGTGACTCCCGAAGGAATTTTTTTTGCATAGTATATGAGATTTATTAGTATTTATTTTTGAATCCATACACTAGTATTTATGGGCTGTAGTAACGGTGTTTTACGCAATATCTGTTTTGACCCAAACAAAAATGCGTTTTAAAGATAATTTTTAAGTATAGAAATAAAGTGGTTTGTATGTGCATTTTTTTAATAAGTATAAAGAAATGTTTCCTAGTTATGGAGATATTAAAAAAGTTTTGAAAATGAGTTTTTCTAAAATGAAAAGTGCAGGTTAAATATTAGGAAATTAATAAATTTCATAGAAATTGTCTATTGTAAGAGAATATAGATTAAAAATACTTTAATCTATTGGAATGAAATGGATAATGATAAAATTTTCTATGAAACCAAATTATAAATAAAGATGTTTTGTGCAAGTTATAAGGAATACATGAAAGAGATATACAAGGTATGGAAAGCACCATATTTTGTATAGCCTATTTCGAAGAAACATAAAATAAGTTCCTTGTAATTTCACATAAACATGAAGTCCTCTTTTAAAGGATTCATAGAAGATTTTAGCGTTAATAGTTTCTTATAAAAGGAAGTAGTTCCAATATATTAAGGTATAAAACCGTTAGGTGTGATAAGATGTGCAATGATTAGAGACAGTGTTAGTTAGGAGAGATATTATAGAGAGCCTTTGTAGTAAGTTAAGAACCCCTCCAAGGTTAGGTAATTGGATAGTTAAGGGGTTTTTAATTGTTCTTATCTACTCCAGTTTTTGCAAAATTGAAAATCTATTAAAAGAAGCTGTTTTGAAAACAAGTGAGGACATTTTAAAGATATTTTTAAAGAGAAATGGTTTGGTGAAAAAGTAAATAAGTTTTTGGAAGCAAAAAACTTAATAACAGTTAAATTTAAAAAAATCCCAATTTTTATAAAAAGCTGTAAGGATACAAGTCTAGAAAGATAAAATGTTAAGTAACCAAGTACCTTTGAATTTAATGGAAATTTGAAAATAACGCTTTTTAAAGGCAAATTTTTTTGGGATTTGATGTTTTAAAATTTTTAGAAGCTTTAGTTTTTGAAATACCAAACCAAACTTTTAAATATGGAGTAGGTAGGTATCATTTCTTAGGTGTGACGAAAAAAGTGTAAAGCTATATAAGAGATAGCAGTAATTACTTTTAGAAGTAATAATAGAAGATTCCGTAGAGTGTAGAGGACAGTGGTGAGAACCTAGGATTGTTGCTTCATGTGTGTAGACTATATTAAGGTGATATTAGTAAGGTAGTAAGACACACGTGGTTGAGGACGTGTATTCTTGATTTTGGGGGAACTTGGAAGGAACATCTTCCTTTAGTGGAGTTCGCGTATAATAATAGTTTTCAAGCTAGCATTGGAATGGCACCTTTCGAAGCTCTTTATGGAAGACCGTGCAATTCACCTTCGTGTTGGTTAGAGTCTACAAAGAGATTGCTACTTGGTCCCGACATGGTTAAAGAGACTTCTGAGAAGATTGATTTGATTTGGAGAAAATACGTACCTCTTATCCTCATCTATTTGATAGTAAATTTTGAATTTCTATTTCCATCTTTAGTTTGAATAGGTTCTTTTCTTTATTATCCTTTGGGAGGGTAGAACTTAGGATTTAACCTATGGATGGTAGGATTTGATGTAAACATGTTATTAGAACATGTTATGTATGATGGATACTAGTGGTTGCAAGTGGTTGCTAGTGGATGCTAATGGACGCATATACTTACATTAGGCACTATTAACTCTTAGGGATCGTCCTAACTAGGACACTAGAGCATATGCATATGAATGTGTGTGCATTTTTATTTTATTTTATTTTCCATGGTTGCTGTAAATGGATGATTATCATATAATTGTTGCATTTGGATGATGATTGTAGCACGCATATAGAACTATGAGTTATCATTAGGGAATTTGCATTCATTTGTATACATGACACAGATATGATTGCATAAAAGGAGGTCGACTGAATCAGTGGACCGCCTAATCTTTTGCATTAGTTAGGGACATTGACACTACACTAATTGCATATGTATCATAAATCACGTTAGAAAAACTTAAGGACAATGGATGTAATAGATGATGGTTGAGTAGTTAGTTGTAGGACTTGGATGAAAACATTTATTTCATTCTTCTATCCTTAGAGATTTCGGGGACGAAATCCCTTAAGGAGGGGAGAATGTAACAAACCGAAATTTAAGCTATAATAATTATTTAAATAATAAAATAAGTTTGTGAAATTTTCAGAATTGGACCACAGGAGTTGCACCATTGTGTCCGTGGCGATTTTTTGATCAGTTTACATATATAGATTGTCAAAATCCGAGTTAATATGAAGAAGATACGCTAGAAACATGAAACGAACAAAACGAATATATATATATATATATATATATATATATATATATTTGGGTTAGGTCGACCCCCAAAGGGTTAGGACGACCATAGAGTCGACCTCCAATGTAGTAGGGTCGACCCCTACCCATTTTAGGTCGACCCGCTTGGTTTTTTGGCCATGGTGTGGTCCAGGTTCGAGCGAATGACGTGTTTTGTGATTTTCTTCACATCATGTGCGTTCGTGCTTCCATCCGACAGTTCCCATCGAGTCTATGACGTGGTTGCATTAGATTTAATCTCCAAATCCAACGGTCTAAGATCCACAAGTGACACTATAAATAAGACCCTAGGCCTAGCTATTTTTCTCATTCAGATTTTCTCCATCTGGGTTCATTGCCTGAGGCTGGACCCTAAAAGGAATATTTTTCTGAGGAGAAGATCTTTTTAATTAAAATATTTTATACCCTTCAAGTGGATCTAGGAAGGCCAGGGAAAAGAGCTAAGTACCACATGTGAGTGTTTAAGTAATTATTTTAGATTTTTAAGTAATTTAAAATAGTAGAGTTTCCAATAGTTGTAGTTTTTCTACAATTTCAGGATAACCTTTATGCAAGTTTATATTAAGTAAATTTTAGATTTGATTTTCAGTCTATTTTCTTTCAGCTATTCTATTTCAGTTATTTGCAATTATTTACTGTTAATTAAAGCTTTTTCAATTATTTACAGTTATTTATGGTATTTACGGTTATTCACTGTTATTTACGTTTTATTTACATTTATTCTACGATTGAGATTTCTTCTATAAATGTCAGTTTCTTTTTAATTTCCTTTTTATGCGAATGGAATAAATAAAAGAATAATTCGTTAATATGGACTAAAATAGAAGAACACTAAATTTACAGAAAATGGGATGTAAAATAAGAAGAACTGTAACAAATTGGACTTAGACCGAAATAGGGAAATTTAAGATATTTGCAAGCATAGTTATAACATGTAATTATAACTAAAAAGAGAAAATAGAAGAAATGGAAAAAGTAGCTTATTTTTATACTTAGACCTTGGGTTAAGTTAATAAGCAGAATTATAACACACAGGTTATAATTAGAGACAATAATCAAGTAGAAAGAACAGGAAAGGCTTATTTTAAGACTTAAATTAAGTTAATAAACAAATAAAGCAGAAATAACATAAGAGGCTTATTTTAATAAACTTAGATCTTGGATTAAGTTAGTAAGCAAGATATAGAAGATCTGTATTGTGGGCCCAACGGGGTAGTCCTTTACCGATATAGAAGATCTGTATTGTAGGCCCAATAGGGTAGTCCTTTACAGATATAGAAGATCGGTATTGTAGGCCCAACGGGGTAGTCCTTTACAGATATAGAGACTTATTTTAAAACTTACGTTAAGTTAATAAGGAAAGATAAAAGTAAGACCCGTAACAGCAACATTTCCTTTGGGACACGCTTATCCTGGAGTAGTGGTAAATAAGAGGTCAATAAATAGAAGCTCAAATCAGGGGATTTGGGCAAGGGGCGCAACTAGATTTTGTTTGTTAGATAAGACCCGTACCAACAGCATTCCCTTTTAGTCAGACACAGGTGGTCTCACAATAGAATAGATGATGCAAGGGCATGCTTATGCTGGAGCAGTGTAAATAAGAGGTCAACAGGAGGGAGCAACATATAGCGTGAGCCTAATGGTGGTCGAGCGTGCGGCCTCAGTGCTGGCCGATAAGTCGCTATTAAGTTCCAAATCTTAGTAGGTATCTATTACGTAGGGACTAACAAGGTCTAGTCCGCAGTAATAGGTGTCTATTGCATAGGTACCAACAGGGTCTAGTCCGTATCTTTTGCGTAAGGACCAACAGGGTCTAGTCCGCATCTTTTGCGTATGGGCCAATGGGTCTTGTCCGTAGTAGGCACAGTAGAGATAGAAGGCCGATCAAAGGGTAGAATTAGGACTTCAGCCTAATTAAAGTAGGATTAGGGTTTCAACCTAATCAAAGTAGTTATCTAAGAAAAGTGCAAACAACTAATCGAACTATCTAAGTAAAGCAAACAGTTAAACTGTATTTTATTTCAGCTTTATCTTTTCCTTTATTTCCGTTTATACTAGAACTATTGCAAAGTCTATTACCTTTACCTTGCTTAATAGTAATAGTAATTACTTTCATTCACCGGAATTTTAGTCTGACCTACTCCTTTATTTCCCCTTTCCCCCCATAGGCCAGTAGAAGCATGGATAGTAGGTTTCGGATTCCTTTAGAGGTTCAGCTGCGGAGTTTCTCTTCACGTATTCTACTTCTTCTTTCTCAGATTTTATTTCATTTGATGTACTAGTACTTTTCTTTGAGAGGGATAGTTATTTTATATACTCTGATGTTATGACTGAGATAATGTTTTTCACTAGATATAGATATTTAGTATTTTGAGACATATTTGGTCTTATGAAGTATTTATGAAGTCTTATTTTAAATAAGTTATTGTTTAAATTGTTTCCGCTGTTTTATTTATTTTGTCTTGTGAATCTTAGTCTCTGTAAGTTTTTAGCTATACCTACAACGCACTACATCTTTTAGTGTGCCTTTTTTGGTATATTAAGGGGTGTGGGGTGTTACAATATCTTACTTCATGTGGTCTAAGCTATCGTGAAGCGTAAGCAATAACTTTACCCTTTTGCATCAACACAGCTCCTAATCTCGTCCCACATGCGTCAGTATACACCACCAACCCTTGGTTTCATCTAGAACTACTAACACTGGCGCATTGGTTAACAAATGCTTTAACTTAAGGAATGCTTCCTCACATTTGTCGAAATAGACATACTTCAAATCCTTCTTGGTTAACTTAGTCAAAGGTGCTACTATTCGCGAGAAATCCTTGATGAATTTCCTGTAATAGCCAGCAAGTCCAAGAAAACTCCTTATCTCAGTCACCGTCTCTGTTTCTTCCAATTATTAACAGCTTCAATCTTATCTGGATCGATCGACAAGCCTTTCTCTGAAACCACGTGATCAAGAAACTTAACCTCTTTCTTCCAAAAATGACACTTGGAAAACTTTGCTTTTAGCTGATGCTGCCTCACCGTCTCAAGCACTACTCTAATATGATCTTCATGCTCCCTTTCATCCTTAGAGTATACTAAGATGTCATCTATAAATACCAACACAAACCTATCCAAGTACTCTCGGAAAATTCGGTTCATCAAATCCACGAAGAAAGCAAGTGCATTCGTTAATCCGAATGGCATTACTAACCACTCATATGAACCATACCTAGTCCGAAATGTTGTCAATGGAATACTGTCCTCTGCCACTCTTAACTGATAGAAACCTGTCGCCAAATCCAACTGGGAAAACACTATTGCTCCAAACAACTTATCAAAAAGATCATCTATTCTCGGCGAAGGATACTTACTTTTAATCGTCCTCTCGTTTAATATACATAGTCGATACACATCCTCAACGACCCATCTGGTTTCTTCACGAACACCGTGGCCGCTCCCCAAGGCGAACTACTTGGTCTAATAAAATTCCTTCCTTCTAGATCCACTAGCTGCACCTTCAATTCCTTCATATCGGTCGATGTCATCCTACTGGGTAGTCTACTTACAGGTTCAGCTCCTGGCACAAGATCTATCCGAAACTCAACAGCTCGTTTCGGTGGTAGTCCTGTAACCGGCTCATAGACATCTGCAAATTCTCTTGCTACTCGAACCTGACTTAAATCTTCTCCTACTTCCATAGCACTTAACAAAGCACAACTACTCCGATCAGAATTTTCTACTGAGAATATGATTCGGTTATGACTATCAGGGTGTCTTAGTGATATCTCCATATCCTGGCTAAATACCCTAGCCTCATACTTACCACCCAACCAATCTATACCCAAAATGATTGTGAAATCTACGAAATCGAAAACATACAGACTACATGCAAACTTGTGACCTAACAAGTCAAGTTATAACTGGTCAAATCTCATCCCTAGAGTTGCATACCCTCCTATTGGATTCGCAACCCTTAAGGAAGTAACAAGGTATATGGATTCTAAACATAACCTATCAACCAAATTTTGAGATATAAATGAATGTGACTGACCGGTATCAAACCCTAACTGGTATACTTTGAATCAAAAGCGTACCTTCCATTATAGTCTTCCCTTTTTCAGCTGCAGTTGGCCTAGCAGATGATGGTTCAACAGTAAAAACCTTTCCCTTGTCCGCCCTGACTGGCTTTGGACATTGGTTCTTATAATGCCCAACCTGGTCATAGTTGAGGCACTTCACATTCTTCTTTTCTGCAGCCTTTTTCCCCTTGCCTGACCGGCACTCATAGGCATAATGACCTTTCTTGTCACACTTGAAACAAACTAAATCAGCTTTTGCCTTCTTGGCAGCTTCTCCCTTCTAGGCTCCCTTACTCTTAAAGAACTTTCTCTTCTTTCCCTTAGAACCCTGGGTTTCAACCGGCTTTTCCCTTGCACAAATAGCAAGCATCTCTTCATGTCGTATTGCCTTCTCCACAACTACATTAGAAGGATCATGGAGATGTGTCAGGGTCACCTCGGCAATCTCAGGTCTCAATCCCCGAATGAACCTCTCATTTCTCCTGATGTCGGTGTCTATTGTGGCATACCTATATTGGGACAACTCATCCAACTTAGTAGCATACTCGATTACCGACATCTCTCCCTGCACCAAATCCATAAACTTTCTTCGGTAATGGCGGTAAAGTAAGAAACATAACCCCACATAGTGACCTAGTGGTAATGGAACTAGTGGGAGATAAAATGTCATGAGTTCGATCTTCGGTAATGGCAGTGAACATATCACCTAATGTATATACGTGAAATGTGTGTTGCGGGTTCGATGCGTATTTGCTCAGATTTCTTTACTAGTGGGAGATTTCCGATCTTAGTTCTTAATTCCATTCTGGAATTGATTCTCACCATTTATTTCAAAAAAATTTGAAATAAATGGATGATCTTCTCAAAACGACCTTTTAGCAATGGAGGTGAGTCTATCTTATTAGGATGCCTTGATCTCTTTCAAATAGTCTCACCACTTTGAGTATATTCGCTAATTGGATCTTCAAAAAAGTGGTACCAAATGTAGCTTATATCATTATCCTCTTAATTTTGCACAGAGCACTCATATGAAAGCTTATTGTCACTAAACCCTCCTCTTGAAGTTAGTCGAAAATGAAATAAAAAAAATAGATTGTTGAGTGCTTAAAACAAATGCAGACAACATATTTTATGTCAATATACTAGTGAAATGTAAAGAAGATGTGCAGAATGTGATGAAAGTAGTGTAGTATGAATAAAATTGGTTTTGCTTATATAAAGAGGAACCAAAAGTAGTCGTTATGGATCACTAGTTGTTAGAAGGTAGATGGGAAAAAATAAACCTTTATAACTGTGGATCGATTTTGTAATCGTTTTCCTACATTAAAAATAGCCAGTTGAAGCTAGGCAATTTACCTTTTAACTACCTACGGGTAATGACACAAAATAGTCGCCCACTTGCATTTTTAGGATCCTAAAACAAGAGCTAAAGTTCAAAATTAGCATGATGAAACAACTGAGGATATAAATAAACTACCCAATTTTCATATGGTTTACTAAAGGTGAAACCCAGTGCACGAGGCTCCCGCACGATAGTGGCCTCTACGAAGGTCGATAATGCAAGCAGCTTTTTCCTCGCATTGCAAAGAGGCTGTTTCCGGATTGTGCATGATTTACTATGTGAAAGAAAATTATTTTCTTGCATCTGTTAGAGTTTAACATTCGACAAGTACCTAGGGATTTTCCAATGATAGAATACATCTAATCCAAAAGCAAAAAACAATATTCAACAAATAGGTGATTGGCTTAGCATTGATTAAACAAATCAACCAACGATATAGGAAAAATAAAAATTTGATAAGCAAAAATCTAGAAATATTAATTAAAAGTACAACTTTCATTGAAGAAAAAAATAATCCATAATTTAAGAAAAGAACGAACACAAAAGAACTTGAATGTTGGCATAGAACAAGTAATGGGTTACATAAACTACTACCTTACTTCTTGTCCTCCTTTTCAGCTTCAACGGCTCTTTTAAGTCTTTTTCCATGGTGGCGTTTGTTGGTTTTCAAGACAAAGTTTCTAAAATGCTCTGAATGATCTAACTTCCTCATTGATTTTCATAAGATCAATGATAGGCTTCTCAAGGGTGATAGAAATGAATGCACCTTCGACTTGAGTTGCTAATGTAAGCTCTTCGACACTTAAATCTTCACTGTGATACATAATGTTCATCTTTTAGTTTCATATTTAATAATCATAAACATATATAAACATATGGGGTAAAGTAACAACGCATTTTGAAACAACTGTAAATTGTTGATTCACAATGGGTAAATTTAACACTGTCAAAACCTATGTATTTATTTCTAGACTAGATAGCCAATGTTCTCAAATAGAAGGATTTCGTTCGTAAGACCACACCTGTGTAAATTGCATTTTACGATTAGAGTCCAAACAAGATTTTCAAGGTAAAAAAGATCACATATAAATTCGACAAAAATCATAATGTGGAAAATGTCCCAAAGAGTCACTTTCCAAAATGTTGGATATGATCTCATATGAATAAAATAAAAATATTTTACGATCCTCCGATACGTAAAACACGGGTCGTTACATATACACTCTACTCCAACTGAACTTTCCGCCTAACATAACTGTTTCCTCTATAAATACAAACCATAAAGAACCAAAAATAGGATTTGGTTTCTGCCATCAGTACGTAGAAGTTCTGACTCTTCTTCATATCCTTCCTCTATGCAATAGTCACCAAGGTAGCTACTTTAGGCAATTCTAGGATTTAGAATTGGTCTAACCCCTATATTAATGACCTATTCTCTTGCACTTTTCTTGTAATCTTGAGCAAGTTACATTAAAGCTATAAGCAACAAAGCTATAAAGTGGACGTAGACCATAGATTATCGGACCACTATAAAATATTTTGTCTCTCTACTTTATTTTGGCTATTTTTCTTTCTTTTCTACTATTTCCTACTGGATCTATGTTTCACAAGTTCCATACTACATATCTTTGGATGTTGATCCATTTTTGACATCAACATTTTGGTGCTTCCACTGAGAAACCAAATTTAGGCTTAGGTCTAGCTTTTAATTCTGGATTGGATAGATCCAAAATATTTTCTTGAAAATTTTGGAGATTTGCTATTCCAATGGCTTCCAAAAGAGGAAGATTTGCATCAACTAGATATAGAGGAGCTGTAGCTAGTGGCGATGAAGGAAACACCCACCAAACTGAACTTAATAATGAACATGTAGTACCGGGCCCTTCTTCTCAATGCTAATACTTTTAGCTTATTCATCAACGCTAATGATATCCCTAGTTTTATGACTTGACAAAAAATAGCGAATTGTTTGAAGCAAATTAAAAACATAGTTTTCATACTACTTGCAAATATGGATTGCATAATGTTATTTTGCATGTGTGAATAATAGGAATAAATAATTAAATGAACATGTGTGTGGCACAATGAAAGTTTACAAAAATAGTTTATTCCTACCATAAAAACTCAGGAACTACCTTGATTTTGCCAGGGCATCTTGGAAAAACAAGAAGCTTTGTGGTGTACTCTTTTAGCCCATGCATATTAGCTTGCATTCCCTCCAAGGACCTGTTTCTCCTTCTGCGGTCCACTGCAATCCCGACTGTTCATTCCCACTTTCTTTTCACCCCATCCATCTGCAAATGAAACAGTTTTACCAATAGCAACTAAAGATAATGTAACTAGGATACTTCAATAAACATGTAAAGATTAAAAATTAAGGCCAGGAACATGTTTCACAGGTGATACTATTTCAAAGCACTCCTTCTACAGTTATATATATATATATATATGTGAAAATGATATATATATATATATATATGTGTGTGTGTGTGTGTATGAGAGAGAGAAATACAAATTAGAAGCACACCAAGTTCTAGGATAACAATTAATATTATAGAAAATGTGGATAATTTCATCATTTTCATACAACAAAGGGTGTTGTATGTTAAATTTTGGTGATACAAAGTCACAAACAGAAGAAAAAAATTTGCAAAAAAAGAAAGAGAAAATTTTGTTTTCCCTAATTAATAAGCATATTTGGTTATGTTTACTTCTCTCTGATTAGCTAATCAATTTATTTTGTGCCATATAATATTAACTTGGGTATTAAGTAATTAATGTTATACATAGAGCCTAGAAGAGAATGGAAAAGTGTGGAAAAGTATTTGGTATTTCTCTCTTCTTTCATCTTTATTCTTCTTCTCCTAACACTAAGAAGGCATTGCTCTAGAGATCAAGACTCTTAGGTTATTATTCTATTTTTGTTTTTTACTTTTATTTGGTGGGTTAATTGTGAACAATTATTTTTTGAGAATCAATATAAATAGTTGTTTGGTGGAATCTTGTGTGTTGCTCTCTTGATTTCTTTGTGTTTTAGACCTATCTTCACCGTTGTTTATCTTCAAATATTATTATTTTCTTTCAGTATTATCCCTTTGTACTTTAGTGATATAAGATTCTGGAATAGGCTTCTGCAACATTTTTATCCTTTTTTAGGTTTTTCACAACAAAAGATCCTAACAAATTGGTAGCTAGATCATTGTAAGACTAAAGGTAATTTTGATTTATATAATTGTCGAGATGTCAGACTTAATTTCATTCTCGAAGATTGCTCTTCTAAATGGAAAAAATTAGGGTATTTGGAAGCCTAAGATGGAGGATGTTTTATATCTCAACAATCTTCATGAGCCAATTGAAGATGATGGGAAGAGACTCTCAAATATAGAAAAGGGTAAATAGAGGAAGATGGACAAGAAGGCGATTGCTTTGGTTCGTTAGTATCTTGATGATTTGGTTTTCCACCATGTGGCTAGTTGTAAATCCATGAAGGCTTTGTGGGACAAGTTAGTATCTTTATATAAGTCAAAAAGTGCTACCAGTAAGGCCTTTCTTGTGCGAAAATTGGTTTAGTTGAGGCTGGATGGAGAGAAGTCTGTAACAGGGCATTTAAATGAATTCCAAGATGTAATAAATCAACTATCAAGTATGGATGTCAAATTTAATTATGGATTACAAGCTCTTTTGTTGACGAGTTCACTTTTAGAAAGTTGGGAAACATTGGTTGTATCATTAAGTAACTCCAATGTTAATGGAACTATCTCATTGGATATTGTCTGAAATAGTCTCTTGAATAAAGAACTTAAAAGGAAATGGTCAATCTTGAAATCAGTTGAAGATGAGGCTATGGTAGCAAGGGACTCAAAGTGGGATACAAAACCAAAGAGAAAAGTCACTAATGGTAAAGGTATGTCAAAAAGTATCTTTTTTTATTATTGCCATAAAAAAGGTCACATGCGCCACAGGTGTGAAGCATATAAAAGAGATCAAAAAAGGCTATACATAGTGATAGTGATAGTGATAGCGATACACGGGCGGACATAGCTGAAGGTAGCAATAGTGACACTTCTTGTGATGTCCTTATTAGTGATGTTAAGCCTTGGAAGATGGATTAGGGTGCTAGTTTTCACATATGTAGTCATGTGAGGTGTTTTTCTTCTTATAAAAAGGCCGTTGACATGATTAGGACCGCCAATTGAGTAAAGCTATCAATTTGTGATATTGGATCTATCCAATTTTGTATGCATGATGGTGTAGTTAAAGAAGTCTCAAGCATGACACATTTTCCTACTAGTTCGCATAATCTCATTTCTCTTGGCCAGTTGAACCACCGTGGTTGCACTTATGAGACTCGTGGTGGAGTTTTAAGAGTGAAGAAGGGTGGTTATATTATGATAAGAGGGGCATTAAATGATGGAAACCTTTATAGATTGGTTGGTCTTATGGTCAATAATAGGAAGCAATGACAGTTGAAGAGCCTAGTCCACAGGTATCGTATGGTCAATATTTTGGATGTGTTGGTAGTCATATTTTCGATAGGGGTCTTCATTTTGATAAAGCTCGAGGTATCAATGGTGATCTTGTGGAGGGCTCAGGTCAAGTGGTAGACATGTGTCGAGTTGGAAAATCCACGAAGACTTTATGGAGGTCTTTATGGTATTACAAATGCTTTTGAGGTCAAATTCTATGGTGTATCTCATGGTGAGGGGAGCATCACTTACAGGTGGTGGTAGCAGTTTGTGATTTAGTATGATTAAGAAGAAAGGAGTGGTGATTGGTCTAAAGATGGTATGCTTGTGTGTTTTATTTGATGAGGCCACTTTCTTATTTTTCTCTTTGAAGAGATGATTTGATTTAAGGTGGAGATCGATGATGTGTCGGAGATATGTGATTTTGCATTAAGATGGACTGTTAAATTTTGGTGATATAAAATCACAAATAGAAGGAAACAAATATGCAAAAGAAAGAAAGAGAAAATTTTGTTTTCTCTAAGTAATAAGCATATTTGTTTATGTTTATTTCTCTCTCTAATTGGCTAATCAATATATTTTTTGCCATATAATATTAACTTGGGCATTAAGTAATTGATATTACTAGTAAAACCTAGAAGAGAGAGTGGAAAAGTATGGAAAAGTATTTGGTACTTCTCTCTTCTTCCATCTTTGTTCTTTTTCTCCGAACACTAAGAAGCCATTGTTATAAAGATCAGGACTCCTTCTCAATTAGGTTATTGATTCTATTTTTATTTTGCTTACTTTTATTTGGTTGGTTAATTGTAAATAGTTGTTTTTTGAGAATCAATATAAATGGTTGTTAGGGGGAATCTAATGTGTTGCTCTCTTGATTTCTTTGTGTTTTAGATATATTTTCACCATTGTTTATCTTCAAATATTATTATTTCATTCAATATTATCTCTTTGTACTTAAGTGATATAAGATTGTAGGATAGGCTTCCGCAACGATTTTAATCATTGTTAGGTTCTGCACAACAAAAATCCTAATAGTTGTATGCATGGCTCGAAATTAAAACAAATACAAAGGAATAATTTTTGATCCCTACTCCAAGTGGCAATAGGTCATCAAATTCAGAAGAAGAAGAAAACACCTAAAGTGTGTGTTATTTTTATGTTGTTTTGCGCTTCACTGGATAGATACTCTACATAATATAGCATGCCTGAACAAGTAATTTAAGTACTTTTTCTTTGCAACATTTTCATAGTAACAAGTATCAAGACTGAAACTACTATCCGATGAAATTATGTAAAAAAATAAGGAAAACCAGGAACTAAATGGGAAAAGAGAAAATATGAATTTCATACCTTGAGTTCTTCAAGATTAAATCCTCTTCCTTCTCTAACTTTCATGTTGTACTTCCTGGCAATGCATAATAGGTTTTAGATGTCCAGTTGTGGCCCTTGGGAAAACTTTGATAGCTTTTTCTATCTCGTCGCATAGGTTATGTAAAACATTAAACATTCATGCTATTGACTTTTAACAAACCAAATTGAAAGAGAAATAATGAATATCATTAGCAAATGTATACCAATCCTTCTCCTAGTTTTTCAGGCTGGTTGATTAAACCAGGTCCTCAGGTAATTCTGCCAGTGCTTCTTGAAGCGACCATTAGGGGTAACGTTACCATGCTTTATTTTTTACCTGAAAACCAAAATTGGAGATCAAAATAGATACATATTTATTTAAAATGATATATGTATGTACGTATATATTTACCCCATGTTTATTTTCGACCCAATAAAAAAGTAATTGAAAATAAAATTATAATAAACATATATACAAATATTAACTTATATTACACATAAATTAATTATACATATATGTAGCACAAAATCAGAGTTTTGGGTAGTGGAAGCAGGACACACAATAATCTTGTTTGTGGGCAATCTCAATCATTCCAATCCAACAAAGAGAATAAAAAGAAAATCAAAGAACAAAAATTACAACTAAAGATAAAAAGGAAAGAACACACAGATATAACGAGTTACGATTATGCTTACGTCCTCAGACCCAACAACCTTTATTATTTCTTCACTTTAAGAGGAAGTACAACAATATGAGGAGAATATAAATCACTCAATAAATTTCATTTATCCTAATATATATATATATATATATATATATATATATATATTGAAATAAGGATCTTATTGAAGATGTTTTGTGGTGAACTCCCTTATTCAAAAAGATGAACAAATGTCTTCATATATATATGTATGAGGATGAAAAAGACTACATCGGAGATAAGCTTGAAATCCTTTGGATTTACTTGATTTGATTTCAACGCAAATTAAGCATAATGGTACTTGTTTCTACATTCATTTCCTCTTGATTGATTTACTATAAATGTTATTCTTCCTTGTTGATACCATAAAATTAATTAATGATTTAAATCATTTAATTGATTGTCTTTCTATTCTGTTTTTCACATATATCCATATTTGATTGATTACTTAAATAAATTAATATATCATCTTAAATTAATTGATTTCCTTTTATATTTTCTTCCCATATTTGATTGATTGCATGAATCAATTTATATATCTTCTCCCTTTTAGTATTTGGAATATATTTGAATCGTCCAAATTTAACACTCCACCTCGATTCAAATATATCTATCAATCAACAAAATTAGTTGTTGGACCAGCTCCCCATGGCAATAGGTAGCTCGTACTACAACTAATAAAGTTTGAGTAATTCTCAAACATGTCTTTTGGAACCGACTTTGCTAGCATATCAATTAGATTGCCCTTTATGTATATCTTTAACAGCTTTATCTTGTTTCTCTCTTCTTCAAGCATGAGAAAGAAACTTCTAAGATCAGTGTGCTTTGTCTGTGAGATGTAGGCTTGATTCTCAACAAGATGAATGGCGCTTTGTCAACCTTTAAAACAACTTCATCGTTAGGCCTGTAAATGGATACTTTAGGATATGGATAGTGCCATATCCATATCCATATCCGAAATTATTTCCGGATATCGGCTATCCGTATCTACGGATGCGGACAGATATCAGATATTTATCGAATATTCTTCGACCGGTCTAAACAACTAAATAAAAAAATTGATTTATTATAAATCCATTTTTGTACTAAATATAAAAAAATACACTAAGAAAAATAATTTTAAGTGGTAAAATTTGATTTTTATACACATATTAATTTTTTTACCCGAATAAAATTGTAAACGACAATTATTTATGTACTAAAATATATAAAAAAATTACTATAATCTTGATAAAAACCAAGTGGATAATTATCGAATACGAATATGACCATATCCGTATTCATATCCGTTTTTTGGATATTGGATAATTTTTCATATTTCGGATACAGATACAGATGGATTTCAGATTTTTCGAATACCCATTGACAGCCCTATCCATCATCTTCTACATCATTGATAAATTTTCCAAAAGCTATATCAAATACAATCCTTCTGTAGTCGCTTCCACAACAGACATAAGTTTTGACTTTATAATTGATAAAGTTACAATGGATTGTAGCTTGGATCTCCAAGAAATCGGACCTATGCCAAGTGTATAAACCCAGCCTAAAATCGGTTTCCTACCATCTCTATCCTTAGTATAATCTAAATCACAATAACCCCTTAGAGTTATATTGCTACCGACTCCTCCAAACAACGAGCCAATACCTGGAGTGTGTCTCAAGTATCGTAGAATCCACTCTACTACTTGCCAGTGAGTCTTGCTCAAGTTAGACATGTATCTGCTACCAACATCAATTGCATGAGCTAAATCAGGGCTTATGCATACCAGATCATACATAAGGCTTCTAACTGCACTAGAGTAAGGAATATTAGCCATATCCCTTGTCTTCATCCGATGTGAGGCATAAATCTCTAGATATGTTAAATTGAGAGCTTAAAGGAGTAGCCACTGGTTTAGCTTTCTCCATACAATCGTGGTAGGACTTTCTCAATATACTGAGTTTTAGTGAGCCTCAAAACTCTTTGCTTTCTATCCTTGGATTCTCCATCACCAAAATTCTCTATGCCTTTCATAAATCATTCATATTAAACTCTTTGCTGAGCTCTGTCTTTAACTTTGAAACTCTAATCATGCTCTTAGAAGCTATTGACATATCATCAACATAAAGCAATAAATAGATGATATCTTCATCACACATCTTAAAATAGATGCATTGGTCCTTACAACATCTAGAGTAACCATGTGATATCATAAACTTATTAAATTTCTTATACCACTGTCTATGAGACTGTTTTAAATCATAAAGAGATTTGTTAAGCCTACAAACATGACCGGGCCTGCTACTATCAATGAACCCCGTTGGCTATTGTAGGTAAATTCCCTCAAGGTCACCATGCAAGTATGTTATCTTGACATCTAATTGCTTCAACTCCATGTTGAAGCAGGCAACCAATGCCAAAAGAATGCGAATGGAACTGTGTTTGACAATTGTGCAAAGACAATCAATTTTTGTACTAAAATACATAAAAATTTACTATAATCTTGATAAAAAGCGGATAATTATCGGATGTGGATATGTCCATATCCGCATTTGTATCCAATTTTCGGATATCGAATAATTTTCCATATTTTGGATACGGATACAAATGGTTTTCGAATTTTTGGAGTTCTCATTGACAGCCCTAATTAAAAGTATGTCGTGTGACTCGTCACCGAGCCCATATGGATTTCCCATATTATTTAATAATAAATTTTGGAATTTTTAAAATAAGATTTAATTAACCTTTTTACCGAATTCTCTAATGGTTCCTTACAATTAGGCAGATTCAATTACGCCAATGTTATTATACACTATAGAAAAAATAGGTACTAATGAGCTAAAAGACTTTAGGCCTATATCTCTACTTAACTGTTCGCATCAACTTATTTCAAAGGTTTTAACCAACAGACTAAGATCTAAAATGAATGACTTAAGATATCAATCCAAACTGCTTTTATCAAAGGTGGAAATATATATAGTGGGGTGGCAGTGGTTCAAGAATTTATCAACTATTAATGTAAAAACAATGTTACCTGCACTTTATTAAAACTTGACTTTGCAAAAGCATTTGATTCAATCGATTGGGACTTTCTTCTTAAAATTTTACTAGCTAGGCGATTTAGCGCTATATGGGTAAATTGGACCAAGGTATTGCACAAAACAAGTAATTGTAGTATCATGGTTAACGGGATATTAGGTACTAAGATATAATCAAAATGGGGACTTAAGTAAGGTGACCCTTTGTTGCCTCTTATGTTTAACCTAGCAACCAATGTGTTTGCTAAAATTATTTCCCTAGCAACTACATATAGGTTAATTGAGGGAATAGGTAGAGAAATTTTGAGTAGAGACCTTTTTGTCCTTCAATTTGCTAATGGCACTATGGTATTCTCATCTCACCTACCTCGACATATTATAAAACTTAAATTTATTTTATATAATTTTGAACTTCTATCTTGTTTAAAAATGAACTTCAATAAAAGCTCTGTTTTGGTCTTAAATGACATACAGAATGTGGAAAAGTAAGTCGTTAATATCCTAAAATGCTCTATCATGAAATTCCCTATAAACTACTTTTGTTTCCTAATTATACCGAAGAAACTTAAGCATTATGACTGGCTAACTATAGTAGATAACATCAACAAAAGGTTAACAACATGGAATGGTGAATTCCTTTCTAGGGTCGGTAGGATTATGTTGATTAGTTCGGTCTTATCTACTTTACCCATCTATTGGATGTCCTTCTACCTATTTATTAAATGGGTAATTTATAACATAGACAAAATTAGAAAACAATTCCTATAGGGGAGACAACCAATGCAGTAGTTTAAATTATCTTATTCATTGGGAAACAATTTGCAAATCTAAAAATGAAGGAGCGAGTCATAAACTTACATAACCTTAATATATCCCTCCTAAGTAAATTGTTATGGAAGTTTAGCGTAAATAATAACAACTTTATTTGGAAAGAATTAATATTCAACCAATATAATGGAGGTACTTTTAACCTTTCCACATCTCTGATTACAGTAATAATCACTTCTTACATTTTTGGAAATCAATTTTAAAGAATATTGACACTTTAAATTAGGAATGAAACGTATTGTTCACATGGGGAATAACACATTTTTTGACATGACTAGTGGATCTATGTTATCCCCTTAAAAGTTGAATTTAAATCTCCTTTTGATATAAGTAATTTTAAAAATGTATCAATATTAGAAATATATAGACCTAACAAAAACCTTTCCCTGGACTCTCTCTTTTTACAGAATTTTGGAAGGTAACGCCTTAAGACTCTTTTGTTCTTCTTTGTAATAGGCTAGCGCTTTATAACATATACAATGAGTGCGATATAACAACCTAAGGTTGGGATAAGAGCAAAATCTTTACCTCTAACTCGTATTATAAATTTCTTAACTTTACAGGTACCAAATTAAAAATATTGAAATCTCTATGCGAAACTAATGCCCCACCAAAAGCCAAACTGCATAATTGGCTTATTATTCACAAAATACTAAATGCCGTAGAACATCTAAAAAGGAAAAACTTGATAATATATAAAACATGTGTCTTTTCTAACCTTGATCTACAAAATATTCATACTTATATTTTAATTGTAATTATATAAATGAAATCATTTTAAGGGTTCTTAAAACTTTTGACTTCGACATGTTTAGCAATAACTTAAATAGCGATTCTTATTAGAATATCATAAGGTACAATTTTACTCATGACAATAGGGTTTTACTGGACACTATTTATGTTATCATTAGCTAGTACCTTTGGTTTGACCGAAATAAATTGATCTTCAATGAAACTTATACCACTCTTCTAAAATCGATTCATACTATTTCATTATACTACTTTGGCTGGATTGCTGACCCCAACTACCAATTAGCCAAAAATACCAGTTTTAGTAGATATCTTAAAAATGTTAAATTTCATATTGATCTCTTAAAAGTTAATAATGCCATCATCTATATCTCTTTCTTTAACATGACATTAATTATATGGCAAATTCTATTCATACTCCAAAATCACCTAGCATACACCCTTTTTTACCAAGAAAATAGATGACTATGTTTCCCTTCTTTTCAGTTGCATTTTCTTAATATTATTCTTATTATCCATCAAATTAAAACATTAAAATTAGTGATATTCAATCAAATCTATACATTTTTGATGAAGTTAATGAAACAT
The DNA here is from genome assembly GCA_030737815.1 of Allium fistulosum. NCBI lineage: Eukaryota > Viridiplantae > Streptophyta > Magnoliopsida > Asparagales > Amaryllidaceae > Allium > Allium fistulosum. The sequence continues at coordinate 1,046,409,203 of CM060906.1, forward strand.
AAAATATCAATTATGACAACTTTCGCAACTAACTGCTTTATTTTATAATTATTTTTTTATTTCTCTAAAATTAAAGTTAATTTTGATAAAAATAATAATATTTTTTAAAAATTAAAGAAGTTACAATATTAGTGCCAAAAATTATAGTTCATTTTGTTGAATTTTAACTTAGGATTTCTAGTTTTGTGTAAATGAGTTTTATGTTTTAAAGAGGGAAGATGATAAAGGCGAAAACAATGGTAGTTTTGTAAAAGGAATGGTGTATGTAAAGTAATTTTTAGCGTATACTAGTGTTGACACCAGAAGTGGCACAATACCCAAAGACATGTTGAAATATTGAAGTCTAGGAGAAAGTATAAGGAAAACAGTAAGAACACCAAGATTTTATTAGTTGTTCGGTAGTTTCTGGCTTACGTTCATTGTATTATTGATTTTTAGGTTTGAGGGAGTTTTAGAAAGTTTTGGAGCGATTCAGAGTCATTAATACAAGGGATTTACTATACTTAAGCCTAGAACAACAAATAATAGCTTCATTAGTGACTGCCATGGAGAGGAGATAGAAGATGAAGTGCCAAAAGTCCTTTTTCAGTAGCCATAGGTCTGTATTTATAGAGTAGTCAATACAACCGAAGGCTAGCCAAACATCAAGTATAAATCTGCTTCCAATCGCATAAGAGAGTAAGGTGGGGCTTAACAATCAATTAAAATCACTCGTTACTGAGTCGTTCCACTCAATACCGATAGGTTTTCTTGGGGAAAACCTCCCCTACCTCTCCTATTTGATCTTCTATTTTCAACGCCTCATGTACCAATCACTTTTCCTTTGTGATTGAGATATTCCTGGGAGGTTCCTAATATTGCTTTGTTTATCTCTACTTTCTTTGCTTTCTTCTCGTGAATCCTTGGAATTGCTTGTCTATTCCTGAAGAGAGTGGTTTCTTTAAGTACTGAGTCGTCTACTTTGATCCTTTGCCTCTATAACTTGTCAAGTACGATCTTCTTGCCCTTCCATATGTGTTCCCAACTGTGTGAATTGTTTTGTCTTCATCTTGGTGTCTTAATTCCAGTGGCAATCTACTTGGTTAAAAAGCTGATTAACACTTACCCTCTAGAGTATGCTTTTTTTGAGAACAAAGCATGCTCTGGAACAAGACAAGTACCGTCTTACTATCTCCTGGTTCTAGTTAGCCGCTCAAGAATTGCTTCAAAGTGTTGTTTTTATTCCATAGATATTCTTTTAACTACCGTACATAGCTGAAATTCCATTCTCCATGCTAGAGACAAGATCTATGCTCTGGTGATCATTTCATGCCCTAGTCAAGCTTGCTCTTTCTTCTTTTTTGATTTTTCCTTGATTTTTGTCTAAAAAATACCAGTTAATACCGAGTGGTAGCACTCAGTATTGAATGCTCATACTCAACCTTTGAGTACTATGAGTACTCAGGATGTAGAACATTTTCTTCACTTTTCTTCTTGATTCCTACTGTTCGTGACTGAATCCTTGCCTTTACCGACTTCTTTACAATCACCTTCCAATCACTTTAGACTGCTCGTCGTCGACCGTCCAAGGCCACTGCCGACCTCCTGCAACTGCTGCTGCCACCGGATCAACGTCAATCATCTTCAAGACACTTTATTGCTGACCATCATTGCTCTCAGCCCCAAACACTTTGTTGTCTTCGGATCTAATTCTAACAAGGTGGGTCATCATTGGTGAAGTCGCTTGGGTGGAGCAATGTCGGCCCATCGCTGTTCATGGTGGGGCCGTCGAAGTTGGCGATGATTGTTTGGAGATTCTTGGCAAAGGTTGGTTGGGACAAACCCTAGTTCCTCCATGGTGGCTCTTACGTCCAACTCGAAATGATTCGGATCCAACTTAGGGTGTGCCTGAAGGAGATAGTTGAACATAATGACTCGAGTCTTTACATTTTTAATATGCCTTGATTTTCTCCATCTGATGTTTAATCGAACTTTCATCGCCATTTCAGTTTTAATAGGATGGTTCTTCCTCGAAGAATGGTCATATTGAGCGAGTTCTAGCACTTGAATAATTTTGTTGTTAAGCATGTCTATTCTATACTCCCACGTTCCTATAAAAGAAAAGCTTCTACGTCGCTTTGGACAATGGATCCGTTATCAATTATCCGACGATAATGGGTTAGATCCGATGCATAACTCCACCGTACGACATGGCCCGTTTTCTAGCACGAATGAGCTATCTACACAGGATGTCCATTCATCGTGTATGGGTCATGGGACTCACACTATATAGGTTAACAATTTCACTTACCCCAGTCGACGTTCAGAACCCGGTTGGTCAACACACGTCGACATCCTTTAGATTCTGGGTATCGGTCATATAGGTTATTATTTGAAATAAAACATACATGGCCATGTTGAACGCCAAGTTTTCCTATCTAGAATGAATAGTCAGCCTCCTTTCATTCGAACCGGTATAGGGACATCTACTCCTCCCGAAGCTTGGTCTACCACGGCTCAAACTTCCACTTTAATGCCTTCTATACCAAGGCATACGATCACTGTAGAGCTGTAGAGGATAATTGTCCCACTCAAACAGGCGCCTCCTCTGACAAATGAGTACATTGACCTTCGAGTTCTAGACGACCCGTCTAAGCAGGTGCCAACTATTCTTACTGCAAAGATGCTCCAGAACATATGTTGCCAACATGGGATTCTTGAAAGTGTTGTACTTCTCCCAACACAAGGTAAACGAGCGCAACATCCTCCACTGGGATACAAAGCATGTAACTGGTATATGTGTCTAAGCGATGTTGTCTCGCCCTTCAATCCTTTTCTACACACGATTCTTCAAGAGCTTGGGCTGGCTCCATCCCAAGTTCACCCTAATGGGTATGCTCTCCTGAACTCCTTATTCATGTTCTTTATGAATTAGTTTCAACGTCTTTCTAATTTCAACGAACTAACCTATCTTCTGCATTGCAAGCATCGAAATGAATCGCAGTCTTATATGATCATCGATGCCTAGTGTTGATGTCAAATTACAGAGGCGCTTAACAATAAATGCTTGCACTTCAAAAATAAGTATTTCTTCGTCCAATGCATGTATGGCTTTAACGGGCGCTAGCTCTCTAGACATAAGATCCCTTCCTTCCTTGCTCTTGCTACACTTGGGTTCCTTTCATCTAAGTGTTTAACTTACTATTTTCTCCTATGTAGACATTACTGCTCAAGATGATCACGACGAGTATGCTGATATTCTGAAAGCTTTGAAGGAGATTAGCTTCCTACATCGCACCATCGCATATCTTTTGACCAATAAGAACCTTCGACGGTGTGGTCTTCTGCTCCAAAATAGATTAGAGTGTGGAACTTCTCGTTCCTTTCTTTCAGACCTCTGCCAAGAAACTCTAGAGCACCCGCCTGATCTTCTGCCCGCACTCGTAGCTCTGGTGAGAATCTTTAAGGGGAATTTGAAGGTCCGTTAGGCACGGCGTGTGCTGAAGAGTCTGTTGAAAGGAGAACGGGAGAGCTAATTGTGGACGAGGCCCCGAAAGGAAGGAATAAAGGAGCTATAATGTCATCGATTCTGAAGGAGAGTAAAAGCGTTGAGGGGAGAGAAGGAAAAGTGGAGATAAGGGACGAGGAAGGTGTGGAGGAAGAAGAAAGTGCTTATGACAGCGATAGTGAATATGCTGCTAGTTCGGGGGAAGACAAGTTGTTTGATGAGACGTCTCTTGAAGGCCCTCAATTTCCTTCATTGCCCTGTCCTAAGCATGTTGTTGTCAAATCTCCCAAAAAGGCCACAGAGATGAGTACATTGTCTTTGATCGACGAAACTCCACTAGCTCGTTCCTTTGGAGGCATCTTCGCTGGCTTAAGTGATTTTGATATCTCTATTATCGATCTCCACACCGAGTGTTCCCCAAACTTTAGCTTCTTGCCAGGGAGAATCCTGGATGAAGGCGGTGAAAATCCATCTTTAATTCCATACCAGCATGGTCCGTAGACTACTTAGAGGGTCATTGGCACTATAAACCTTACTAGGATCACGAACACACCATCCTTGCATTCACTTGTATTCTGGAATTCCGATACTTACACAAATTTTCTCCTTATTTAAGGTTCCATGGTTAGAGATAGATATCGAAAGCTCCAGCATGGTGTGGACGAGTTCAGAGGGAAAACCCCCTTAACTATATCCGTCTCATTCTAATTACCAGGGGGCGCCATAAGACTGACGAGGAGAGGTCTAGAAGAAAGGAACAAGAAGTGGAGGAGGACTACAGAGCTAAAAGGGAAAGCAAGAAAAGGCAGGCCGAAGAGAGGCTGGCACACGATCAAACCAAGCGACATTAAGAATCGCAAGATCACTATGGCTCCCTTTCCGTCGTTCCTCTTCCTTATGCTGAATCTCGGCTTCCTCCCCACCAACAAGCTCCATTTTCAAAGTCCTTGACTACCACCACTACTCCACACTCTGAAGGAATCTCTGGTCCCTCGTCTTCTCTTCCGACTGCCCCGCCCCATCAATAGGCTGCTTTTTCTGACCTCTTTCTACAGGGTGTCATGTTTGATTAGGACATCGAAGACATTTCAAAGTAAGAGGTAGATCGAGATGTCTAGAGAATTAAAAAGCACGTTGACCAGGGAAATAAATGGAAAAAACTCTACTGTGCTCTCTCCAAGGTCAACAAAATTAATTACACCAACATCTAGTCCTTCGATTCTGAGAAGCAGACCTACGAAAGAATCATCGAAGATCATAAGAGGGATTTGGTGAAAATGAAGGCGAAGAGGGACACAACTTTAAAATCTAAGGCCAAGGTGATAGCATGATGTTGGAAAATACGAAGGCCCATGATGATGCTGTGATCATGTTGCAAAACACGTTAAAATCTACTCACAAGGAAGGCTCCTCCTTGAATACGCAGATTGTTTAGAAGGACCTGGCTCTTACTGCAAATAATGAAACCATTCGGGCTAGGGACACTAACAAAGAGCAGGTAGTAGAACTCCAAAAGCTTTGTACAGAAACCAAGAAGCTTGCCGATGACTTGCTTCTTTTGAAGGCTGAGAAACTCGATACTGATATTGAGCTCGCCGTCGCCAAGCAAGAGGTTAAATAGCTTAAATAAGAGAGGGCCAAAGAAAGGGAATAGTTGAATAATACTCTCCAGCACTTTTATGCAAGCGTGGTTTTACACAAGAACTTGAAGTGGCTAGAGAGCACATACTTTGAAACCCTTGCTGGTGCTTAGAAGGAGGTGTTGCGTCACTCTAAAGCAGCTTGTGAAGGCCTCACCGAAGAAGAACTCTTGGCCAAGTACATCGATGTAGACGACATAGTCAAACTTAAAGAGGGAAAAGTCATTCTTGCTAAAGAAGACGCTGTTGCTGCCATTGCTGCTATTGAGGCTTCTACTGGCCCAAGCATATTGAGTCCGGCAGAATCATACCTTTCGAAATCCATGGAGCCTATGAAAGATATTCCTAAGACCGAGGGGACCGGCTCTATGGCCACTTAAACCATTCCAACTTCGGAAGTGACCACCTTAGTCGAGCCCTATGTTCCCCCTTTGTAAATCGACCAGTCCAGCATTCATTCGAAGAGGGGGATATCTCCATATCTCCTGCTCAGCAAAGCCCGGGTGCAGGTATATCATTTCTTTCACCTATTTTCGAGAAGCTCCAATTCTCGCGTGAGTCCATCTCTACCCTTTATCACTCTATCTGCCAACTTGTAGGTCATCCACATCTTCCTCCTCTGCCATCGGCCACTCAAGGCTTGGGTCTTTTGGCGATCTTCACTACGTCGACGTCCATTTCCATGGGACCTATTGCTCCTGCTATTCGTAGTTCCAATCCAGGGTTTAATTCCTAGAAGATAGTTGCCTGGAGAACTTGGAGGAAGTTTCCCTATCCTTGGAGGAAGACGTCGTTATTACAAGTACCACAGACCCGACCGACCTGATTACTATGGCGGAGAGACTGAAAATTGACCTCTTAAAGGTCAAGGTAAAGAAGAGGCCTGGCAGGAAAAAATCTTTTAGCTCCGCTCCTACAAGCCCTACCCTCATGCTTCCCCCAATAAAACTTAGGCCCTCAAAGACCAAGCCTTCTAAGGCCCCTATCGAGAAGTCTGATGATCCTCATACCGCCACTAGAGGCGAGACTACCTAGTTCAAGGGCGATACCCCTAAAAGAAGGGTAATCAAAAATGAATGAAAGCACAAAGTGCATCCTGATGGTTCTGGTGGCAAGGGCGGAAGGAAAGGGAGGAATAAGTAGGGGATTCCTAAAGCTTGTGGGTGTGCTAGCTCTTTTTGGTTGTTATTTTTCCTTTTTCATTTTGTTTCCAATAGGCCGCGTTTGTGCAAGAGCCGCCCCCGCGATTTCTGTACATAAAAGCTTAAGTAATGAAAGATTTTTTTTTTTGCAATCTTTGTTTTCGTTTCACTTTCTGCACTTTTATGTCTAGTATCTGCTTGTGTGCAACTGCCTGTGTATGTAATATTATTGCTTATCCTGCAGTTTATTCGTATTATATACATATACTTATTCTCATGTAATGCCTCTATTTACTGCAACTCCATGCATATAAATAAAATTCCTACAGTTGCACTAGTTATTTACCATGGTTTAGTCACCAAGATGTTTCGCCTAGAAAAATAGAACCATCATTTAACCAACTCTGTGGTTATTGCTGTTCGTGTTGGATCGAGTTTCCTTCGATCGATTTTGCTGCAAATAGACTAAATTTTGTGTTGCTCCCTATCGCCGAGGAGCATCAACTGCACTATTTATTTCCAATTTATGTATTTCTATCGTGAACAGAATCATGTTTGCGGAGCTTGCTTTTCCAAATGCCAGAATTTGGGCGTGAGTAGATAATAAACATCGTAGGGCTAATTATTTGATTGCCCCCAGTTCAATTGCACTTTCCCAATTCCCAATCCTGGACCGAGAAAGTCCGATAATGCCTATTTTTTGGCTTTTAATGACTATCCTCACTTATTATTGATCGAGCGTTTCTTGCTAGGCCACTAGCATAGTCATGTAAATCCACTTCAGACACTAGTTCCTGTCTTCGAGAACCGGTGATTTAACTGCTCGATTTCAAGCATTCCTTCTTAGTGCTTCCATCTTTATGGCAATGGCCGATACTTACGAGTTGAGGTCGAATTGTCTGATCAACCCTCGAGTGTTTAGTCCTACTTGGCATTGCCAAACTCTGGGCAGTGGCAAATACCTGTAAGGCTATGGTCAAATCATCTGATCGACCCCTTATCTTTGACGTTGCTAAACTTCGAGCGACGACAAATCCCTAAAGGTCAAGGTCGAGTTATTCGATCGACCTCTAAATGAGTTGGCCTTCTCGACGTTGCCAGTCTCTGGACAACGACAAATTCCTGAAGGTTGGGGTCAAATTATCTGATTGACCCCTAAGTATGAGTTCCCCTTCCTGATGTTGTCAATGTCCGGACAACGCCAAATCCCTGAAAGTTAGGGTTGACTTATCCGGTCAACCCCTAGATGGGTTTTCCTTCCTAGCGTTGCCTATTTTTGGACAATGCCAGATCCTGAAGGTTGGGGTCGAATTATCTGATTGACCCCTAAATGGGTTTTTGTTTCTGAAGTTGTAAATCTTCGGGCAACGCCACATTCCTAAAGGTTGGGGTCGATTTATCCGATCGACAGCTATATGAGTTTTTTCCTTCACGACGTTGTCAATCTCCGGGCAATGCCGGATTCCTGAAGGTTAGGGTCGAATTATCCAATCAACCCCTGAAACTATGATTCCTGGCCATGATTTGAGGCCCGAGGAGCATGTTCCTTACCGTTCTGCTAATCGCACAGTATGGGAATTTTACTTACAAGAACGTGGTTCCATTGGTTTGAGAAGCCAATTGAATATTATAAATGAAAATCATGGCAAGTCTTGCCTTATTATACTGCCCCCCAGAATCCTTAGGTGGCTTATTTGCAAAAATAAACTAAGATAAACTAATTGTATTAGCGCTACAACAGATTGTTGTTCCATGAGTGCAGGATTGAATTCCATCGACCGTTGCAAGCTTGAAAGTTCCATCTCCAAGCTTCTGATCGATTGCCTAGGGTCCTTTCTAGTTTGGACCAAATTCCTTCGTACCTGGGGAACTAGTTTCAAAGTGAGATCCCTTGCCTTAAAGGTACGATTTCAGACCTTGGCATTGAAATGTCATGCTACTCTTCTCTGGTGAGTGGGTACCCAGAATTCTGCTTCTTCCCTTTTCTCATCAATCAAATTGAGAGACTCAAGCAAGAGTTCCTCATTAGCAATCTTCCCATTCAGGCTCTGCAACTGCTTCTTTGTAGTCGGGGCGATTATGTTTCTCAAGGCATTAATATACTCCGGATTAGCCTCGATGCCCCATGCATTAACGATGAATCCCAAAAACTTTCCCGATGCTACCCCGAAAGAACATTTCAATGGATTTAGCCTCATTCCATGCTTTCGTAGAACTTTGAACATCTCTGAGAGGTCATCTAAATGATTTTGCGGTATTGGTGACTTCACAAGCATGTCATTTACTTATACCTCCATTGTTCATCCAATTTGATTCTTGAACATAGAATTTACCAATCTCTGGTAAGCAGCTCTGATGTTCTTCAAACCGAACGGTATTACTCGATAGCAGTATAATCCTTAGTCTGTTATAAAGCTAGTATTCTCCTAATTAGGTACATGCATCAGAATCTGGTTATAACCCGAATAAGCATCTATAAATGAGAGCAACTCATGTCCTGCATTTCCATCCACCAACTGGTCAATCCTGGGCAATGGAAAGCTGTCCTTCGGGCACGCCTTATTCAAATATGAGTAGTCGATAAGCGTTCGCCATTTTCCATTAGATTCTTGACCAACACGGGATTGGATACCCAATAGGGGTATAAAGCATCATATATAAAGCCGTTCGCCATCAGCTTGTTAACTTCTTCTTTCAGTGCAGTGGATCGCTACAGACCTAGTGTGCGTCTTCTTTGTTTTACTGGGGTAAACTTTAGATCGATATTCAGTGCGTGACACACTATCTCTAACGATACCCCACACATATTTGAATATTTCTAAGCAAATACGTCCAAATTTCCTCGAAGGAAATTAATCAATTCCTTCCTTAAGTTGGCATTGAGTTAAGATCCAATCTTTAGAACCTGAGTAGGATTGTCCATGTCGATTGGAACACTCACCGTCAACTTAGCACTGGTCGCCCTTCCTCTGAATTCTTCCTGGGATTGATAACTTTATCAAACCTGCTATGGTTCATGAGCCAGTGACTAGGCTTTAATTGATGTGCTTGCGAACTCTGAATGTGGAGAGTCCTCTCCACATTCTTACCCTTCTCACGTCGCTTTGCTTCTCGCGGTTCCGCAACATAACATTCCCTCCCAACATTTTGGCCTCCTTTTACTGATCCGACCCCATTCTCCGTAGAGAAATTCATCACCAAGTAACAAGGAGCCAGTGCTATTCTAAAATCAATGTAGGCTGTTTGACCCAAAAAGGCATTATATTCCGAGTATTCATCTACTATAATGAATTTTTGAATCTGGACCATCTTACGATCTCCTTCATCTAACTCCATGAGTAGATCAATCATTCCGATTGGTTGTTTTGCTTCTTCCGTAAACCCTTGAATGAATTTTTGTTCTACAGGTTGTAACTTCGCCCTTCATGTTGATCTTCATTTGATCAAATGTTCTCATGAATAGTATGTTCACAAAACTTTCGGTACCACTAAGACCCAACATACCGATTTTAGTCTGATTCCAATTGTTACCACCATGGGGTCGAAAGTTGGTGCTTCGACTCCAACTACATCTCTATTCCTGAATACGATATCATCCTTTGCTGCTTAGCTGGAGCTCCGCCTTCTACGGCGAAGCAATCCTCCTATGATTCATGCTTTAGTGAGCTCGCATATCATTCCATTTCTCTTCAGATTTTCTCCCTTGGATGAGGTTATCCAGTTATGGTGTTGATAGTCAACTTCCCATCATTTTTCCTAGGCCCTTCTCCGCTTGGTCCAGGCTGATTCCCTTAGGCAGACAACCCTTAGGGTCTCGCAGCTTGACCAACTTCCTGTGGCTCTTTAACGTACTGTTGGAGCTTATTTTTTCTTATCGGTTCTTTGATGAGATCCCTCAAATGTCGGCACTCATTCGTGTTGTGTCCATAAGTTTCATGAAAATGACAGAATTTTGCGGAGCCCCTTTTCTACTTGGTTGCCTCCTTCCTGGATGGCTTTTTATATCGCTCTGTTCCTTGAGTAGTAATGTATATGTTCTCTAGAGAATCATTTAGGGGTGTATAGTCTTTTAGTTTTATATTTCTGGGCCGTTTCTTGTTTTCATTGCGCCTTCTGTTGGGGCCTTGGTTCCTTTTCTTCTGGTTATCAGAATTACCAATATTAACTACCACATTACCAGAGCTTTCTCCAGCTTGTTTAAGATAGCTTCCTTTGATTGTTCATCATCAGCTTTACCTACATCTAAGCTTGCCTCTTCCAATCGAAAAAATTGGTTAGTCTTTTGATGGAACTCCACCATTGTTCTAGGTTGTTTCATTTTCAGCCATCTATCGAAATCTATGTCCGGGTGTATGCCCTAGACCAACGCCATAAATATCAGATCCTCCTTCAGTTACTTACTTCTGTAACATCAATATTGAATCGATTCAAGAACCCCTTTAGTGACTCCTTAGGTCCTTGAGATAGGCTCGACAAGACATCACATCCTTAGATCGAGTAGCGCGGAGTCGAAACTGGTCAATGAACTTTCTAATTAACTCATCGAAAGTTGATATGGATCTCGACGCGAGCTTAGTGAACCACATCGATGCAACTCCTTCTAAGAAGATAGGAAAACATCTACATCGAACTGCATCCGTCGCCCTGGCACCATCCATGTGTCATTCATACTTGAGTAAATGTTGCCTAGGATTAGTAGTCCACTATACGATGGCATAGTCGGCATCATAAACTTCCCAGATACTCTTATCTCAGAATATTTTCTATGAACAGAGTTTTGCTTGCCGTGGAACCCCAATACTCGTTCTTATACCTTTGTTTTTCTCTACCAACCTTTTAACTATATTTGTTATGTATTCCTCGCTGGCACGGTATTCCAAAGTTCACCATCAGGGACTATATCGATTGTTTGGCTCTGCAAACTATCTTGATTCGTTCGCCGACGTCTAGGCTCTCCAGTCTTCAGGAGAACCATTTCTCTAGTTTTCCATTGATGTTCGGTTGGTTTTGTTGTAGCTGTTTGAACTATAGCATCATTAGCTTTGACATCTAGTTCATAAGTATCATCGCCAAGGTACAGATCATCCTCCAAGTCAAATAAGTCCAAAGCTTCCACTCCCTATCCCCCATGTTGCCTATAAATCCTCTCGATATAGAGATGATTCCTCTTTGTGCCGAGTTGTTTACTTTTGGAGGAAATGCTCTGACTTCCTTCGGCAACTCCTTCTGTTGGCCCAACAACTGCTTCCTTTTGTTATTGTCTTTCGTTTTGCCTATTCAAACTAGAAACAGACGAATTCCCTTCTTCAGATCTACAAGAAGAAGCTTCTCTCCTATTCCTCCTAGTTCTTTATGGTTGTTAGGTCAACGTTGCTATGCTAGCATCCACCTTTTCCGTCAAAGCCTTCTAACTATCAACCAACTTCTTGTTCAACTCCTGCATCATCTTATCAAGCTCAACCCTAGTAACCACTTCATGTTGAGCAGACGATCTTGGTATCTCTTGCTAGTTACTAACTTCTAATTGATGAGCATTTCCTTCATCATCACCAGCAATTGCTCCTGAGAATCTTCCGGATCTTCTAGGCGCATTAATCTCTATAAGCAAGTTTTCAACTTCCTTAAAGCAAATCTTCTGAATCTAACATTTGGATCTCTCTAAACCCACAATAGCAAGTTAAATCTAATCGTGAGAATCAAGCTCTCAACGAAAGCACCGAAATGTTGACACCAAAAGTGGTATAACACCCAAAAACTTGTTGAAATATTGAGGTCTAGTAGAAAGTATAAGGAAAACAATTGGAACACTAAGATTTTATTAGTGGTTCAGCAGTCTTAGGCTTACGTCCATTGTATCTTTTATTGATTTTTAGGTTTAAGGGAGTTTTAGAGAGTTTTGGAAAGATTCAGAGTCACTAGTACAAGGAATTTACCAAACTAAAGCCTAAAACAGCAAATAAAAGCTTCCTTAGTGACTGCCATCGAGAGGAGATAGAAGATGAAGTGTCAAAGGTCCATTTTCAGTAGCCATAGGATCTGTATTTATAGAGGAGTTAGTTAGTAGAATCGGAGACCCACTAAACATCAAGTCCAGATCCACTTACAAGTGCACAAGAGAGGAAGGTGGGGCCCAATAATCAATTAAAACTGGTTCCACTCGATACCGATAAATTTTCTTAGGGGAAAACCTCCCTTACCCATCCTATTTGATCTTCTGTCTCCAACTCCTCATGTTCCAAGAACTTTTCCTTTGTGATTGAGCTATTCTTGGGAGGTTTCTAATATTGCTTTGTTCATCTCTGCTTTCTTTGCTTTGTTCTCGTGAATCCTTGGAATTGCTTGTCTATTCCTGAAGAAAAGCACTTCATGATGACCACTTATGCTTGTGTTTCAAGTACAAGTGATTTTGGAGGTCCATAGTGGAGTAAAAGCTCTCAGTACTGAGTGGTCCGCTTTGCTCTTTTGCCTTTGTAATGTGTTGAGTACAATCTTCTTGTCCTCCTGTATGCGTTCCCAAGTTCTTGAATCATTTTGTCTTCATCTTGACGTCCTAATTCCAATTCAAATCTGCTTGGTCAAAAAGCCGGTTAACAACTAGTTTACAATATTTTTCGGTGTATGTTAAGAGGTTATTGGTGTACGAATATAATTAGCCTAATTTTATTGTCTTTCACTCCCATCACTATGTCCTCATGTGTATCATACGCTCTATCTTCCTCCTTTTGTTGCGCCTTATGCACACATATGTATGTACTTTTAATACATATACATGTGTGCTCTGTTCTGCTCACTTTTTGTTGAGGCTGTTTCAGATTATCCTTAGACGAAGTGGATCCACCCGAAGCGCGCACACATAAGTTGATCTTCAATTGGAGTTTGGTTTTAATTGGCGACCATCTCATGCCCATGACCATTTTATTACTTGCTTTTAGTCATGCCCATTAGCGTTTTAGGTTGTAAGAGGAGGGTTTTGTTTTTATTTTTTCTTCTATAAGAAGGGTATTATTACCTGGAAGATTTGTTGCCAGCAATTTTTAAAGTGGATTATAAAATTACATGAGCGCTCTTCTTCTCAAGGAGTAACACTCATTTTCTCAACAACAAAAAATAAATATATTTACATGCATAAATTATCTATGACTTTAAATATGGAAAACATATATTTTAATTTTGTTTTAAATAAATATTTATGTTTTGGTCGGTCAAAAATCATTTAAATAATTAGTGCCGAATAAACAGACAATGGTCATATTTCTTAGCACCAGCTTGTACGACGGCTAAGTCAGTGATTCGATGATCAAAGAGACATCAAAAAGTCCTTTTTTTGGGGGGGTTTTTTCATTTAAACATCTCTAATAGAGAGTCAGTGAGTGAGTGACTGACCCCTAACAAGGAGTCAGTGAGTCTAATTTTGGACTCACTAGAGTTATCCGACATTATTAATGCGAAGAACTTTGTGTGGTCAAATTTAATTGTTCATCATCTGCACTGGAATTCAATACACACAAGTTTTTCCGACATTATTAATACTCAGTTCATTATTGAAAGTAGCAGATGGTCAGTCGTATGGATCGGTGCAAGAAAATATCTATTAAATAATAGTAAAGCAGAAGAATTTAAAACTCTCTTAGTAATTCTAGAAATTTCCTCCTCTCTCCTTAATTCTCTCTGGATATTTTATTTTCACATCCTCACAATTTATTGTTATTATAATTATTACAATGTTTCTACCGGTTCTCTCTTCTATAGTTAGAATTTAATACTAAATATTACAATTATGTACAGATTTCTTTCAAGTTTTTAATGTTATTTTACATTTAAATCCATATATATTAAATTTAGTTAGGTGACTTAAATTTAAGCTTTTTAAATAAATACAACTAACGAATATTCATTAACTGATCTAATAAATTTTAAAAAATAACAATTCAATATGTGCACCGCATTCGTATTAACAAAAATGGTAAAACTAATTTTTCATTCAAGTCTAGATAGTTTTAAATTTCCGCAATTATATACAAACTATTACAATGTTCTACTAATATTCTCTCCTATCATTTTGCATTTAAATGCCAACATTCAATAATTTTTACAATTATTTATGGATTTCTCTTAAGTGTTCTTATATTATTTTACATTCAAGTCCATATATTTGAATTTATTAATCGATCTTGAATTTAATTTTTTTAACAAAATCCAATTAACAAATATTTATTTATTAATCTAATAAATCATAAAAGATGATAATTCAATGTGTATACCGCATTTATACTGACATAAATGGTAAAACAATAATTTCATTCAAGTTCATATGATTTAATATTTACACAATTATATACAAAATTATCTTTGATATTTTTACATTTTTCTAAATTTAAGTTCATAAAATTTCTTTCTTTCTAAAATTAGTTATTTAATACAAAGAAATATATACTTTTTTTTAAAGTTGGTATTTCATTACAAACAAATATATACAAAAAATTTGTTTTCAAAATTGGTACATCATCACAAACACATGTAACGTTTTTTCTTCATAAAATTGATACGTTAAATGGACTTTATATCGTTATTAAGTTATATTTTGTGAAGAATAACATTACAATTATTGATGAGTGATGAATGTTTGCATTTTGTAATATTGAAAAAAGGATAAATATTTTCAATTAGTACATTTTTGTACAAAAAGTTACATTTTAATTATTTATGTTCTTAATATGAGTTAATCAATGGGCAAAAATTATATCAAATTTTGATTAGAAATATGTTTCTTTCATTTTTTATCATCTTTTTAACATAAATGCTCAATATTTTTTGAAAAGTTTTATTATAAAAAAAATAGCAAGGTATGAAACGATGGATTAAAAATTATTTTTTTACATAATTAAAATGACAATGTGATTTGTAACGTTTTAGGCCTCATTTTCACTTAATATTTCTTTTAGCGGTTAAATAAATATCTTTTATCACCCTGATAATATCATATAATTATTTTGATAAATATGTGCTGCAAGAACTACAAATGCATACAAATACATTGAGTATTTGATATTACACTTCTATTTTTAAGTATTTGTCGTCATTCTCTTAAGTAATACTTGAAATTTAATATATATACATCATTTATCTTTCTGTCAAATGTATTAAAACCTAAATGTCAATTTCAAAATATATGTACATGAATATTTATTTATGAAATTTTATAAAAATATTAATTTCAAAATTTATTAAGAATACTTATTTTTATTTATTTGTTTGATAAATAATGAATCCTAAAAAATAATAAATCGGTGTATTACTCATTTTTATTAACAAAAATGATAATTTAATTTTATTCAAATATAAAAATATACGAATTTCATAACAAAAATGCACAGTTATAAATATAGTAATTTAAATTTACAAGTCATTTATCCTAACAAAATTCATCGGATATTGCATGATAAATTATATTCTAAAAAACAATTATAATATTATTTTTCTACAACACATCGTGTGCAGCGCACGGGTTACACACTAGTTATAATTTATAGCACTAACCCACTTTTCTGCCGACGATGCTTATAAATGCTCCCCTTTTGGGATCCTAACTTCAAGTTTAAAAGGCAGATTATAAAAGGCAGATTACATGTTGTCTGATTGAATATTCTTGGACACGTCCAACAAAACGTTTTACGTGGGCCTTTTTGATCGTGTCATTACAAATCAAAATTCAATATTACAACTAAATGTTAAATCAGACAGTTTATAAGTTACATCAACGAAAGGCTACTCCATCTCTCTGACGTTAGGGTTTTAAGCCGACGTAAGAGCTTTAACTTTCTACACTTAAATTTTATATTTGCGTATCTCTATTTGTGTTCATCGATCATTTGAATCTTAAAAACCTCATTTGTGATTTTGTTATAGTATTGCAGTGAAGACAAGTTGAGATGGCACCACCTACCAAGGGTAAGATTTAATGTTTGATTTTGAATCTTCAATCATTCAAACAGTTAGAAATCTTATTGATGAATTAAGTATTATGCGTGGATAATTTTCTGTATTTGGTGGAAATTTGTAATGCTAGTAATCTATGGGGATAAAATGCTGAGAAAAGTAGACTGTTAGGAATATAAATTGCTGATTTATTAGTTTTTCAGTGATGCTACTTGTATTTAACTTGAGGATGATGGAGATAAGCTGTTTTTAACGATATGGTTTTTGATTTGATGATGTCAAAGTTTGCAATAGCTAACCTTAACTTCTCATTCAGCAGTACGTATTGTCACTTGGAAGAAAATTTCAATTATTCTTTTGAGAAGAGCAAATTTCAACTACTAGTATCTATCTATTCTGTTTAGCCTGATAATTATCTTTTGATAGGTATTTGTGCAGTTAAAAGTTTTTTTTATCAACACTCACTAGATGCATTGCTCTCTTTTATTTAAGACCATACACTTGTTTAATTAAGATGTAATAAGGCGGAGCAAAATACGCTGCAAGATAGAAGTTCATTGATTAAAGTGGTAACACAATTTTTGGAGAATATAGTTGTGATTAATAATTGCACCTCATGGTGTACCTGGAATACCCAACTTAAACTTTTAACCTGGCCCATTCGATCTGATATGGTGTTTTTTGAGTATGGTTGAACTTCTTTTGATACTTACATATGCGTAGAGCTGATATGGTAATGCTTACTATTATTATTTTGTAAATATCGTCATCGTAACGTTTTTATTAGTAAACTAAAGTTTCGTACCATTATTGTCACCGATCATTGGCATATCGAAGGTTGACATACCAAAAAAAGGTAGGTAACCGTTATGCTGGTAATGATAAATCTCCGTTTGTTTAAAACAAATTAGAAGTTTAATATATTCTATATGCTTTGTCACTTAATTAAAAACCTTAATGATAAAGAAAAGATATATATTTAGCATCATTTGCACCAATTTTCTAAATTAAATTTGGTCCTTTGCATCTAAATGTTTGCAATATAACATATTGTATGAATATCCATGTACCATAAATGGATTGGTAAGTTACTCTTATTGTCAGATTTGAACAAATATTACCAATGTTTTACCATAAAAATGTTAAATTTACTATTGTCATACCGATTATACTAGTTTAGCTTAAAAAATACAATCAATTGACTGGTAATGACGTGGAAACGAGAAATTTACCGTTAACATATCATCCTTGCATATGTGGGTCAGATGAAGTATTTTTATAATCCAATCTAACCCAATCCAACCTTTGCGAACAATATTTGAGGTAGTCATTGTAATTACATATCATGGTGCAGCAGCTAGACTATTCACAAATTTTAGCATATGAAAGCTTTATGATGGCATCAAATTCTTTACGCTGTAGATTCTCAGGGAAATACATTCAGGCATAATTTTTCTTGTTCCAGCATTCTCACGTGAACAGCAATTAACACAGTATATCCTTATCTGATAACATATCTTTAAGAATTTAACAGTTAAACTTTTGTGCATGAACCAAATAATCAGTTTACACATCTAGCCTACAAAAATTGTCCATTTTATTAAACAAAATTCAGTCACGCTTTGTCAGGATCTTGTATATTTTATTTCGCTCTCCAGTTCTATGTTTCATTTTATCCCTCCCATTGTTTAATTTAATTCTTTGTATGGCTTTTATTGTATCTCTGAAGTTGATTTATTTCGTCACATCATCATTTATCAGATTTATATGTCAATCTCCTCAAAACGTATCTTTACTCAAATTGAGAACTACTTTGGTTACAAATCTAACAACAACAAGTATTTACCTTAACTACTACTACAATGTTTAAACAGCTACTACGAAGAAGACTGATGCCAAAGCTGAAGCGTTGAAAGCTGCAAAGGTTATCAAGTCTGGAACCTCTGTCCCTAAGAAGGCAAAGAAGATCCGAACTTCTGTTACATTTCACCGCCCTAAGACGTTAAAGTTGCCACGTAACCCTAAGTACCCAAGAATCAGTGCTCCACCAAGGAACAAGCTTGATCATTATCAGATTCTCAAGTACCCATTGACTACTGAGTCTGCCATGAAGAAGATTGAGGACAACAATACCCTTGTTTTCATTGTCGATATTCGTGCTGACAAGAAGAAGATCAAGGCTGCAGTGAAGAAGATGTATGATATTCAGGCAAAGAAAGTCAATACCCTTATCAGGTCTGTAAATACTTCTTTCTTTTCTACTTTTATTTTATGCTTTTGGTCTAAATGAGTAAATTAGATTGTAATATGGGAAGATGTATTCCTGCAGAACACTGTTTTTCTACATAAGTAAGTTTATAAGTAATAATCTAGTTTGGAGAACGTTTAAGTTTTTTACTGCTTAAAACGTGGAATTGAACCAAGCCTAATTTAGGTTGTGTTTATTACAAACAAGAAGCGTGATTGCTGAGTGCCGATTAGTTTTAAGTGTTTTTGTTTTCATTCAAAATTTTATGCTTGTTAAGTGCTTTTATAGTAATAAGCATTTAGAGCTTCAACAAACACTAAGAGAACACTTAGTGCTGAATACTTATAATTAAATCAGAAGTATTTATAGCAGTAAGTGCTTAATGGCATTAAGGTCTTGTAGGAGTGAAAATAATAATAATCTGTAATCTAGCCTACTCCCCCTTACAACAATGCCTAGACATCCAAAATGATCACCATGCTTCTCTTATGTAAAATTTACAGTCCTTGATAAGGCATTATGCCTCTTTAACTTGTTTTGTTTATTCTTAGGGTGAATTGCGATACACAACACAAATGAACATGTATGATGTTGATTGGACATTTTAAACCAAAACCATTTTGAACAAATGTTGATTTCTTCTCTGAAATTCGTTTGTTGTGCACTTTTGAATTTGATAAAAAAATTTAATGTGAAACTGTGAAATACCAATACACAGAGCATGCACAAAGTATTATAAGAAGATTGGAACATAATTAACACCAAATAATATGTTACCAGTAGTTATCTGATTAGTAATGCTACCTATGTGTCCTGCACATTACATGGCAATGAGCCAGAGAAACAGGCTTATAAAATTATACTGATTTTTGTTGTTGTTTTTATGCCAAGTTACTTAGAAAAATTGTTTCTGTTTTTCTCACCGCTTAAAAAACTGCAGTTGTTAAACATGGCTGTATTGCTAATAGGATAGGTCTGGCCCATTGAAATAGTTGGTACTTGGGTTTAAGTATGTCAATGGATACCTGAGAAATCCGATATCCGGAAAAATGGATATGGATGTTGATATAGCGGTATCCACATCTCGAAATTATTTGTTTGGTTTTTGTCATGATTATATTTTATATTATGTGGTATAATGAATGATATGTATTTATTGTTTTATTAAGTTGATTATTTTATATAATATGTATTTATTATTTTAGTACAGCGAAAATTATTTATTATCAACATAATTTTTTCTTCTGTACATATGTAATCGATGGGATTGAATTTTTTTTATGTTAAATCAAAACTTTCTATTTATGTTTTTAGATATATCAGCCGTCAGTGGATAGAATAAATATTTGATATCCGTCCGTGTCCACGGATGCAGATATATGATATTTGAAAGGATTTCAGATGCAGATGCCAATATACTATCCGCACCCGAATGTATCAGTTGATGGACCTAGTTGGGTTGCATTTAGTGGTTTCGGTTGGTTTAGACCGGTTTTGGGTTACCTTAATTGTAAATATAGTCATTTTCAATTTATGTCAAAATAGATTTTTGCGCTATTGCTTATGAAGCTAACAATTCAAAAATTGGTCGAGGAAAGGAGTGTGCTTTTGAAACAAGCTAGAGCTTCAGATTAAATTTATGTAATGCAGCTGAGCTCCAAATTAATATTGTTCAGCGAATTCAAGCAGTCAATTATCCGATTTAGATCATTCACCCTATTATTACTAGTTTCTGATATTGTATATTTTGATTATGGACTAACCGAATGGACTAGCATAATCAAAATATTCAACGATAGAAACAAATAATAATAAGAAAGAGCAACAGGTCCATGTTTTTGATGTTATTATAAGAAAAGTCTCCACAGAAATGAATATGTAAATTTGGTCATTATTTTTGAAAAATAAAAAACGCAAGCTGCTTTGCACTTTTCTAAAAGAAAATGCAAGGTAATTTGCACTTTTTTGATATTGAAAATTTTGAAAAGCGCAAGTTAACTTGCGCTTCCTATCAGGATCGCAAGCTAGTTTGCGCTTTCTGATCTTGAAATTTTTTTTGAAAATTTCCAAATTTTATAAATTTTTTAACTTTTTGAAAAGCGCTTTTTGATTTAAAAAAATCAGGACCTAATTTACATACTTATTTCTACATGGACTTTTTTTTGTAACAACATCAGAAATATGGACCTTCTGTGCAAAGCCCCAATAATAATATGATGTTTGATAACCGGATATAACTGTATGTTTGAATTGGCTTGATAAATTTAAAAGGGAGCTCAAACTGCTTTACAATCCGCTCTTTCCCTCGAGCAATTTTAGACTTGGTAGGCTCATCAGCGAAACAGTAATAAATTATTTTGGTAAGACTGTATATATACACACACACACTATTATGATAAGCAGATCCTTAGATTAAAAAATATTCTGAACTTATTTATCCATAGATCCATCAATAGATCTTATGTATAATTGCCCCAATGCTACAATTTCATTTTTTACACTTTATAACCGGGTCAATGAATTACCTTTTTAAATCATTATTTATATTTTATACTGAATATAACAGGCCGGATGGGACCAAGAAGGCTTACGTGAGGCTCACTCCTGATTATGATGGTTTGGATGTTGCCAACAGGATCGGTATCTTATAAATAAATGCTTGTTCAAATAGTTCTAGTTTTCTCTGCTGATTTTTCTGGTTTATGCCATCATTTTGAATTTAAGAAATTGTCCTGCATTCAACTTTGTTCTAGTTCTGTTTGATTTTACTTTTTGAAAACCTTACTGCTTTTTCAATGATTTATTTCACTACCTATGCTTACTTTTTCCCTTTTTCCCTCTCAGTTGTAGGAAAATAATCCATTGATATCGTTCTAAACGTTTTGAGTTTGATGAATAAAAATGTCTAGATACTGTATCTTTACTATTGCAACATGATGGGCTGATTCTAGCTGCTTGTGCAGCGTAGTTTGAAGTAGTTTGTGTTTCTTTTAACGTGTTGTATTATATTTCATTACCTTCTCAATGCTGTTTCTCGTGAATGTCTTTTGTTTATGATTGATTTGCAGTCTGGGGAGATGGGATTTCAAAGTGCAATAACACGATTTCAAAGTGCGAAAGCGCGATTATTCCACTATTCGATATTTTTGCTACTTTAACATTTCCAACAGCAACCAAACATTTATATAAGAAAGATGCATCTAAAAGTAAATTAATAACGGAGAGAAACCCCTTTAGGATCTCCCTACAAATCTCATATGTGTGTTCTTCAGAGTGTTCCGGACCGATCTATTTGCTATGGAAACACTTCGACTTCCTCTTGCTTCTATCCTCTACAAAACAATGGTTATTTATGTAATTTGCTTCAAAGCGGAAATTAAATTCAAACAAGTAATATATATATATATATATATATATATATATATATATATATATATATATAACAACAATTTATATTTTATAACATTTAGTTAATTTTAAAACCATGTAAAGTGAGATTAACTCACTTTCAAGCAAGTTTAGAACAAATCAAAGCAACACAAGCCTTCGTTGATCTACCAACACCACATGACACCTCCCTTCTTGCTTGATTTCAACCCAAAGCCTCGGGAAAACTCCTTCCTTGCTCACGCACTTGCCTAATATAGGGTGCTTGCGCTCCAAACTTTTCAACTTGGAGAAGATGACTATATTATTTTAAGTTTATTTAATATTTTAGAGGATAAATGAGAGCGTTTTCCTACGGTTTTTACTTAAGAATGTATGTGGAGATAAGGATGAAGATGATGAAGAAAAGAGAGTAAAGAAGATAATGGAAGTGTAAATGAAAATGGAAATAAGGGTCTCCTTATATAAACTTTGCAAAAGTGGCAAAAGACTTCAACTACCCTTTTGCTAAATTACCTTTCCACCCTTTAATACCTCTCCTCCTTCCATGCTATAAGACAAGCCTTGATTCCCTCCCTTTCTTATGCCTTAAAACACTCCTTAAACCATGCCTTGATTTAAGAGTTAATGTCCCTAAATCCTTTCTTAGTTTTTATTAATCTTTTGTTATGAAAAGAGAGGTGTTAATTGTTTGTTAATGTGTTCATATGTTACAACACATATTCATAAGAGTTTGGATAATTTTCGTTTGGTAAAAAGTCGAAAATCTGAAAAATTAATTTCGGTCATATTTTCAATTTTTCATCGAACTATTTATTTTTGCAAACAAATTTACAAAACAAGTTTACCATTATTATTTATTAATTAAAAGGAGTTTAACAATGCTATTAAATCCATTTAATTAATAGTATTCACAATTCAATTATTTAAATAATCCTTATATTTAAATATACAGTGTTCATATTTTTCCAAGATGTTACGGTCGCACCACCGGTCGACTGGTCAGCGATTGACCATTGTTGACCGGTGTCAGAAACTCTTGATACCCATCTCATCGTCCCCGATCACTCCTCTTATCACTTACATGCCTCAATTCCACAACTTCCTACCTACTATACGATGCACAAATCAGTACACATCCATACTTCAATCTATATATGCACATATCCATTTATATACACAAAAAATGCAAGATTATCAATGACAGAGCAACTTCCAATATTTTAAAATTATTGTACCATAATCACATAATCACCCAGATAATACTTCAGCTATATTGAAATTGAAATTGAGATAGATATGAGTTAAATTACTCACCAAAGGATGAAGAACTTCAATTACTCTCCCTAACTTCTCCTTCTTCCTTGCTTGCACTCTACTGTAAGTTTCCAACTTCAGTTAACGGTGATAAAACTTGAATTTTTCATTAGCTGTGAGTGAAGCTTGATGTCAGGAGACATATATTTGGATTTGGAGATTTTTAGCAATTTATTAGATTTGTTTGATTTACGGAAGAGGTGGTAGGATTTGGAGATAATATGAACAAGAGGAGTCTAAGCTACAGGATGCTTCTTCCATAATATGTGACCTAATTTATTTATAAAATGAGATGAAAAATCTGGATTTGGAAAACTTTGGATTTTAATTATTACTAAATATAACTGGGATTGGGCTTAAGTTGAATAAACATGAGCTTAATTAATCCTATTCTAGTTTTATTCTCATCCACCCTTCTATAAAATCTCACACACACACATACAGTTAACTAATTAATCAAAAAAATTCATATTCAAGTCTTTTAACTCACAAACAACATCATCAATATTTTATACAATTCTTTGATTTAACTTTAATCAATTTAATTTATTATTCACTTTAATTATTTATTTAAATTTAGTTATATAATGTTATTTCAAATTCCTTTATTGGTTGAAATAAAATTTCCATTTAACATTAAAATAAATTATAAATTCATTTATTTCAACAATTATCCTTCATAAAATTCATTCATTCATTTGCATTCCATATTATTTATTTATCTTTATATTCAAATAATTAGATAAATTTCCAATAATATTTATCACCTTTTAAAACACTTCCTATTTTATCCTAAATATTTACATCTTTTTTTCCAAATTATCTGTATAATTCACATTTATTTTATTAAAATATATTTAATTATTCAATTTTTATTATCAAATTCCAAATTAAATGCCTCGACATGGGGTTGTTACATCTACTCTATCAATCAACTCTTTTCGACACTAATAAACTGCCTTTATCATGTAGATCTTTTTAGAGTATATTTCTCGACTTTTGGTGAGCTCTAGGTTCTTTCGTGACCTATATCCCAACATTGTTATCGTATAACAACATTATAGGATTCTCAACATTTGAAATCACCCAACCTCGGTTATATATATATATATGCATATATATATATGCATATATATATATGCATATATATATATATATATATCTGTGTGTGCGCGCGCGCATACATAGCTTTTATCATGGCATTATTCAAGGATGTACATAGCCAATTAGTTGAATGAGCAACAGCTCATATTTGGAACATTTCGAACTTGAAGCTCCTTAACTAAGGATGAATATGATTTTTGGATTGCCATACTACGCTCGATATCACTTATGAAGTTCGAATCTAAATATTCCATTATTAAGGAGTTCGTTGTTTCTATAAACAATTCTCTAGTATTTTGCAAATACTTGAGAATACCCTTACTTATTAGCGATCTGAATTCGGATTGATACTTGCTCAATGTACCAAATATAGATTTGCGATATAAAAGACATCATAGCATATATGATAATTCTTATTGCTAATGTATAAGGAATTTCTCATATATTCCACATTAATTTTTTTAATAATGGTGTCTATTTATAGTATATAAGATAATCCCAACATCCTTTTATAATGTTTATAAAAGATGTCATTTTCAAATGCATTGTCGAGTATTAAACAACCAAACTAAAATTTTTGTTTACAATTTAAGAAATATTATAGTACCATTATAATTCTTTCTTATAGATACATGGTTCCTTTACATTTTGATTGAAATTCAACTATTTGATTTTTCTATTAAAATATTTGCTCAACTCTGATAATTGTTGAATGATACTTTCGTACTAGTTCTTGGATCCAGTTAGAAACCCACAAACTCAATATCACTTCCAGTGATTTTGAGACACTTTGGTTGTTATGTATAAATAACAAATTCTAAATCATTATTTAGAATTTATGTTTCAGCATATACGTTTCCAAATTCAAAATCATATCGAGCAATAATTTTGCAAGTAAAATCTAAATTAATTTAACTACGTTGAATGACAAATCTGTTATGTCAATTTTAATAATTGAAATTTATGATGTTATTCTATCAATGTAGCTTATTACATTCCAACAACATTCGTCTTCTTGTAGAAGATACTTTTGCAACTGATGGTTCGTATCCTTTCGGGTAAAACTATCAAAATCATATTTTGGTAATGTACTTGGAATCCATTCCAGATTTTCACATCGTGCCTTATGGTAGAGTCAATACTTTTAATGCCTTTACTATCAACTAAGGAAATTTAATTCTTGGCATTGATAAGAAACTCATAGTTTCTCTTTGCCATGCAAGAACGCTTATTGGACATTCTAATGTGTTGTGTCCATCTAAGCATAGTTAATTTCACTTCATCTCTCATAATCAGTTTTTATCTTTGGATCTTATCCAAATCCATCTTACTATTAATAATTTTAAAGCAATTCCTTTGTCAAGAAGTAGGCGTTTATTGAAAAAACTATCTCTCTGTACAATGGTGGACAAGCATTCATAAACATATCATGAACTGCCTTTATATATCGATAAAACTAATTTATTTTACGCAAATTCTTATTCATAACATAATTTGGTCAATAAATATTGGTTTATCGCCAACTGCTTTGGGGTGATCGACACAATATCTCTTACGAAGAATATTGCGTGCAACCTTTCATCTTATACAACCTGTCAACTCCTTAACCTAGAATATATAGGGGTTTCTTATAAACTTTTATCTTGTATGGTCCCGTAACATATGCTTTGGATGAAATTACCATTAACATATGTACTTACTCTTAAGTACACATCCTAACATAAAGAAGTTAACTCGGCTTCACTCATTATCAATCGTTCTTTGTCCAATTAAGTCTGACTGCTCCTTATTGATACCTCATTATGTATCATAAGGTGGAGTGTCTTTTGACATTGAATCTTATTCATTTTCAGGTACTTTTGGAACCCTTTCGAATACACTTGCCTATTCAATCAATTCAAATATTTATTTTCTTTACGTGTTATTTTTCTCTACTTCCGTTTTATATTCAATAAACTTATCACAAATACACTACTTGTGTATCAAATACACACGTTCATTTTCATGATAATCGATCTATGAATATAACAAAGTAAGAGGATCTATTTTGGTATCATTAGACTTTGAATTGCATACATTTTAAAATTTCAATTCAAAGAGTTTGTTAACTCTTTTGTCGCTCCTACTGAATAGGTGCTTCACCCTTAATCTTCTAAGATACAATTCATCTGCACCATATGATTCTAATCATATGATTATTAAATTATTTCTCAAAATTGTGGTTTATTCCATAATTTCAAAGCAATATATTAAAACAGTTTATATTAAAATAATTTATAAAGAAAAATATAAAAAGGTTTAAATTTAAAATTTCTTTATAAAATAAAATAATTTCCTCAAACTTCCCAAATTGATTCAAATTAACTTGAATTCCAAAAATTCAATTTTAATCAAAACTCAATACATAAATTTCAACTCAATTCAGTTCTCAATAAACCATTTCAATTTATATCGATTTCAAATACCGATTTGAACCACAAAATAAACAATTTCACTTCCAATATATTTTGAAACTTTAAATATTTCACATTTCAAAACTAAATTTGAAAATCTCATATATATATCGAATTCACTTAGATATTATTTAGCTTTGAAATGTTCACTTAGTAAAATACAATATCATTTAAATACAATCCGAATTTCAAATCATTTAATTATTCCTTCAATTTATTTAAACTTGAAATATTCCTTTAAATCATCTTAAATCAAAACCACGTTATAAAACTTATTCTTAAATCTTCAAATTCAATAAATTTCAAATCGATATATTTAAAGACAATACTTAATTAATCAATTCCGAATAAATTTTTAAATCCACTTTAATTTAAACTTATTTATAAGAATAATTTCAATATCAATTAAAACCATATATATATCTTTCCAAAACCATAGAAATCATTTCAAATTATTTATATTTAGATCAACGGTGTTTATATATAATTTTCTATCCTATGGTCAAGTGATACGGATATTTATCATTTCAATCCGCAATTTAAATATATACGGGTATATATATATATATATATATCATTTCAACCCGTAATCCCAAATTCAATTCAATTGAAAATCGCTTGGGTTTATCATTTCAACCCATAACGATTTTCTCCTATTCTAAAGTCTGTTCGGGTATGTATCATTTCAACCCATAGTGATTCTATACTAACAGGGAACTTGCAGAGTGATAACAGATATGATAATAATATAATAGGCATATATCATCAATATAAATAACCGATAATGGTGTAAGATGTCACAGGTGAACAGATACAGATGATGGCATAGCAATGTAAATAACTAGCAGCAACATATTTCAATTGTCGTTTCAATTGAAATCAAATTTATTAAATAAAAGAACGTTAATCGTGAGTGATTGCTTACCTTTCGAGGCTAGATAGAATTTGACAAAGAACTGAGCTACGAATTCCAAAGCATCGCTAGATTGGCATGAATTTGACTGACAAACTGATAATACGAATAAACGAAATAAATCAGAACTGGGTCGACAAAGATAATTGGTTTATGAAATATATATAAGATCAAATTTTAAATAAAATATATATGCATTTCAAAATCCATTGTTTTAAACTAAACTCAAATATTTTAGAGTCAAATATATACTGCCATATTCAAAATTAGTATTAATAAATCAATTTTAAACATACATAATCAGTTAGCTAGTGATACCGCTTTCATTTATTCTGATATTGAGGTAGATCTCGAGTATATTAGAAGTAGGGAATTTGATAGGGCTATATCTATTGGTATATGAGGATTATTAGTTGGAATATCAGAGGTTTGCATGATTTAAATAAGTGTGACAAGGTTAGAGATTTTTTTAAAGACTATTCTATTAACATTGCTCTCCTACAGGAAACTAAAATTGAATGCCCTGATTTTTGTTTTTATAGAAAATTAGGTGGGTATCATTTTAGGAAATAGGCTTATTTACCTTCTGTGGGCGTTTCTAGGGATTTATTGATTGGGTGGTGGGATAACTATTTTAAACTGCTCCAATGTATTTCTAAGCAACACTCTCTGCATATTATTCTCATTAATCTTAGTGATAATTCTTTTTTAAATATTTCTAATGTTTATGGGCCTAACTCAAATATGGGCGTCGGATTCTATGGAATGAATGTCTAGAGTTTAGATCTTTAGCTCCAGATTCTTGGATTTTGGGGGGTGATTTCAACGTTACACGTTTTATAGGAGAGCGTTCACTACGGGAGGGTGATTTCTCTGCTATGGAGGAATTTGACCAATTTATGATTAATTCTAATTTGATTGAAATCCCTCTTTCTAATAGAGATTTTACTTGGAGTAATACTAGGGAGTTTCTGTCACGTACCGAAATTTTCGACTTTCGAAAATTCGACATCGATACTCACTTTATCGACTGTCGAGCAATCGAGTGCCGGAAACTCCAATAGTGAGGGTTTAAGAAAGAAGAAAAAGGCAGAAGAAGAAGAAAACAGAAGAAGGAAGAAGAAAGAACAACATCAGAACAGAAAACAATAACAGAATCTCACATATCGCAGCGGAACAATATATAATAGATAAACACTAGTCTTTTTAAACAAAGAACTATATCAGTTTATACATACATCAATCAGAGTCAATATACAACAATGGACAGTTATATAAACTTGTCCTCATACAGAATACACAGTGGAATAAATACATCAGATACAAATACTACGTCACGCCATCCACCTTGCTTCCAAAGCTCCAGAATATCCAGAATATCCTGATAATATAACTCTAGGCTGCCCGTGTGGAAATTGGTGGGCACCCAGAGTTTAGAAGGGAAACAATAAACTCCGAGTCAGTCATGGTGACTGGTGTGAGATCGTAAAACAGTTATTTTTCACAAAGAAAATAAAACAAATTCGCAATGCTTTTGGAAAATGAAACTACCATAAGACCTCCCGCCACACACACAATGCAAACGCAGAATTGGAGGAGATTTCTTCTTATGATAGTCAAAGATGCTTACTACGCAAAATCAAATTCTTTTAGATATTATTATTAGTGCATAGTGTAGAAAACATTTCGAAAGTAGAATATTAATCTTAGCCAGCATAGGTACCATTATAGTATGCTTGCTATAGCTGCCATATTAGATGGCAGGTTCTACAACTAAAACCGTACAAGTCACGTATTGTTTCTTTGGATTTCCAACAAATGGTCAGGCTAAGGAACTTCCTATCCACGATAGGTACGTCCCTGGAATAGACGACCCGAGAACCTAACCGGATCTCTGCCAACACAAGGCCGGGTTACCTCTGCAAAAATAGGTAACTACTGACACGCGTATGCCATCCCCCGATCGTAACCGATCTTCCCGAGGATCCCCGATTTCCAACAAACCACATAGATAATAATGCAGCAACCACATAGGTTAAGTATCTGGGCTCCATACCATGATACCACCTCTATCCAGAAGGAATGACATACACTAAGGGGCGCTACTCCCTAGAACCTTGCTGCATCCTTCCTGTTTCGACCATTTCCGGGGTGTGAGGCTCGACGAAGTCTCGTCCACAAAGCTACGCTTTCTCAAAAAGCCCTGCTTCGGGTCAAACAAAATGATCAACCTATGATCACAAAGATATAAGATCAAACAAATGATCATATCCCAAATGATCAAACACTGATCATTTCACAGCAACACTCAGTATGCCACGTTACCAAATTGGGAGTATATCGCTGATAAATTTCAACTACATAACCTCTGAGCTCGTACGTCTCAGAGAAGGGTGTTAAGCTAAGAGAATAAATTCTCCGCCACCAACAGAAATGTATTTGAAAGAAATCAGCTTTATATCTCAAATTGTAACGTCAAACACACAATCCATACAAGTCTGTTCCGGGATCGAACAGAACCGAAGGCACTTCTCACGAAGCCCTTGCACATCCGGATAATTTTCTAATCACGTCCGGACTTCCCGTCACTAAGGGTGATAAAAACCTCTAAATTGGAGATCAGCCGATGTAGAGTAACTCGACGGTAATCCTTCCGTTTTCAAAAATATCCGGTCTTCAACACCGGTCTTCGAATGCAATTCATAACGACGTATCACATATTCGGAATGGGTTATACGACCCCATGGTCCTTTCCCGGCTAACCCGAATAGTGAGCGATTATTCAAAAATAAGTATGGCATTCAAATTCATCCAATTCACAACAAATACCTATCTAAAGGTAATTATTGATAGTCGGTTATTTAACTATCAATAAAGATGCGCAACATCATCAGATTTCAAATAATTTTCCAAATTATTTTATCTTCCAAAATATCTTTACTAGATATAAAATTTCCACTTCAAAAATAAATCAACGTTTATTTTTCTAAACAGTTTCCCTTTCTTTTATAAATTCCATAGTGAATTTATATTTCAAAAATATCTACTGATATACGATTTTCAAATCGATTTCAATATTCACTTTCTATTTATCTTTACAAGGATAAATTCTCAAAACGTTCATTCATATTGGAAAAGCATTTCCATACTTATTTAATAATAAGTAATTCACAAATCATTTATTTTCAACCTTTGAAAATATTCGTTATACTTAAATCAAAATTAAGTATACATTTCATTCTTTAAGGAAATCATTCTTTTTCACAAATTTTATTTGAGTCAAAACGAATGTTACGTAAAACATCGTTACGACGACTCAAAATCACTAGTATAGGGATTCGAAATTTAGATAGATATATAAATCCCAATACTATACAAAATATTTCCTTTCGGAAATCATTTACTATAACAACAGTGTTATAGCCTACCATTTCCTAATTTCTCGAAAACGTCTATTTCAACAATAAATGTTGAAATCTATGTATTTGATACTTAACACGTTTTAAAACATCTTTTAAAACAATTACTTCATTTCGTAATATCACTTTTCCAAAACATATCCATTTTTATTTAATAATATATTCGCTGTCCAAAATCGTGAATATACTTCGTTATCCAAATTCCACATTTCTACACATTTTATTTAAAAGCTTATCCACTGTCCAAAATCGTGGATATAATTCCTTTAATTAACTTCTACAATTCACTTATCAAAATAAGTGATTTCGGATTTATAAACAACGTTTATAAATCACAATTTTATATTTTATAACAATTTCAAGTTATGAAATCCCTTTATTTAAACAATTCCATTTGACTTATTTATATAACAAATATTCAAATCATAAGTTGATAACTTATAATTCATTTAGTTTCAAAGTCCTTCATCTTATAACTTCACAAATCGTATATCTATCAGTATTACTTACTTATAAAATCTGTTTATAAGTTCATTTTAACATTTATAGAACTCCTAAATAATCTCCTTATTTTTATTTATAAAATAACAATTTTATATATCTTCTATAAATATATTCCCTTTATAATAAGTCGAAAATTTCAATTTAACCCAATTACAATTTAATCAACTTATATTTCAAAAACCACATTCTTATTATATCTTCACAAATCTCATAATTTTATAACACGAAAATTATAACATTTATTTATTTAAAATGAATTGATTCTAAAATTCAATAAAACGTATACTTTCAAATAATCACTTTGAAATCCTTTTAAAAATAATATCGTTATTTTTAACTTCAAAAATGGATCTGATGATGCTACAGCATCAAACAATCAATCACAACAATCAAATATCATATATCATCATATGATAATAGAATATATCACAATATCTGTAAATAATCAATACGGTGAGGAATCCAGTTGGATCCCTCCAACCTGTTTCCCTGCATCCACAGATGTTAGCACAATACCAATTCCGCTCCAGTACGGAATTATCGCGGTATATGGGTTTAATAAATATTATCCGCTTACTAACGGCGCAATAGGGTCTCATCCGCTATACGAGGCGGGAAATCAATCAATCCAATATATACATATGCCAATATGTATATATTGCTATATATAGATATATATCCTACTATATCTAATATCACATCCAATAGCAATCAAATAAATAACTGAAAATTCCACTTTTCAATTCTTGAGTGAGAAGATCTCACCGTGATTTTAATTCTGATTTCAGCGTTTATTTCGATTAAAATTAAACGGGCGTTTAATTTTACCCGAAATTCAAACTAGCTCCAAACGACTCCAAATCAGTTGCACTGCGTAGTATTCGTCAAAACGATTCCAACGCCGCTTGTTTCGTCGTAATCTGATAACGTATGACCAAGTTACGCTTTTACAAAGGTTATACAAATTATTATATAGTTATTTCACAAATAAATTTAAATTTTCAACCCTATTCAATCTCGGCCGTTGCTTTCTTTTTTTTTTTTTTTTTTTTTTCTCCAGATCTGGGCCATCCAACGTTACTTCTTCTTCTTCGTGACATTCACGTACGTGCTTGAACCCATGGGCCGCCAAAAAAAACCTAGTACACGCATCTTAATCCACCACATTTAGCTCGATCAAGTGATGCCATTCAAAAGTTCATTGCGTGCTCAACTCACGGCCCGAAAGGCTTCGAACTCGGTTGCTGGTGGTGCTCAAAAACGTGAATAAACATTGGTCGTTCAAGCAAGGATTCCCGTTGATCGGCTGCATTGATTTCGATCTTGACCGTTGATCTTCTAGAGCTCGATCAGCTCTACAAGTTTGCAGTTGGATGTTTTGCGAATGGATTGATGGATTGCAAGAAAATTGAGGAAGAAGATGATTGTTTTTCAGCCATTGAAATCAATTAGGGCCGGCTGGAGAGAATGAGGGTTTTCTTTGCAAATGAGAATAATTAGGTCCTTTTATAGAAAATTTCACAAACACTATTCACCCCGGAATTTCCGAACTCCAAATCGAGCGTGCCGGCTGACGTTTCTAAGGTTTACCCCACGTTCCGAACGCAATGGAATGTGTTTCGGGAGCTAATTCGATCGTCTGTGCGAGATATGGAATTAAACGATCGATTTAAATTAAACCGATTTAAATTGATTTCGAGGCGTTTCGACTTGCCCCGAACAAACGGTAAATCCAAAAATTACGAAATTTGAAATCTTACAATAATATCATGTTACGGATCCGATGAAACTGGTTTCGTCGAAATCCGAGACTTTTTGAAAAATGACTATTTTAACTCGCCGAATTAAAATTAAAACGATTTCGATGCGTTTCGAACTGCCACGGTCAAACGACAACTCCGTTTGCTACGAAAATTGAAATCCGATAATAACTAACTATTACGGATCCAATGGAACTGGTCTCGTCCAATTCTGAGACTGTTCGAAAATTGGCTAATATTCAGTCGATAATTAAATATCAAAATATTCAATTTTCACAGATTAACTCCAAATTCAATTTTAAAAGTTCTATAACCTTTCTATAACTCCAGTATGATTAAATAAATTTTTCCAAATCACTTTCATTCTTATTTAATCCAGATTTCAAGTAAGTCTGGAATTTCAAACATTAAATTATCGATTTAATTGTCAAATTAAATCCAATTATTCGAATTTTAAATATCAAAAATTCTGGGTCGTTACAGACTTCCCCCCTTAAAAGAATTTCGTCCTCGAAATTACAAGTTAGGAAAAAAGATCCTTAACTCGTCTACTATTTTTCACAATTCAATAGTTTTATCAAATTATCGAAACAAATCTTTCTATTAAAGATTCGTTATCATTCAATCTCGTTTTCCAACTTCAATTATAAGTTTCAAACAACATTGTTTAACTTCTCAATTCATATTCGAGTTTAAATTCAAATTTTAAACTTTCAAAATTTTCACAAAAATTTTCTAACGCTCTAAATTTTCGAAAAATTTCGCCAGCGTCTCCTTTGCGCGGCTAATACGGCACGACTACAAAACGTCCCTACGGACTCTCAGATTTCAGAAAGAAAAAGAAAAAGCCAAGCGGCTAGACAAGAAATCATCAAATCTCATATTGGAATTTAGATACATACCTTTTTCGAGCAATTCAAATTTATCTTCAAATTTAAAATCCCAATTCCATTATAACACCTGTATATCCTACTAGCCATAATATCTAGTTGCATATATTCAAACCATTTCGTACATTCAATTACAAAATTTTCAATATAACTGCTTATATCATCTCTAATTCACTATTGAAGTTATATATTCAATTTCGTTCAATTTTGCATTTTCAAATTTATTTGAATTCAATCCATTTTATTTTTCTCAGGTTTGGATTTTATTCCATTTGATTCAAGTCTCATTTCATTTTTCAATTTCAATTCATTGCTTACAACTTCAAAATGAATCTCAACTTCCAATTTCAGTTTCATTTAATTGATTCACTTATATTCTCTTTAATTTAACTTCATTCTTTAAGTTAAATTTATTCTGTCAAAATTCAATTTGTATAAGTTATCAACTTATTTCTTATTTCATAAATATTTTAAATAGAATTCCAGAGTCTTTTCAACCTTTCAAAACCATTTTGAAAACAATTCAAATTTATCTTTTGAATTTTCAAAACAAAACTCAATTTTTTTCCATTTAAAACAACTTGGCAGCAATTTCTCTTTTGGAAACCCAAAAATGAACACCAACGATGCCGCGGTCATCATCGGAATTATTTTCCAGCGACCGAAAAGAGTTTAGAGCTTTTCATTCCTTCAAAATACTTTTCAAAACCTTTGAAATTCATTTTCAAATCAAAAATGATTTAAACTTTCCAAATCTCCAAAATTTTCAAATTCTTTTCAAAACATTTCCAAAAACTTCTCTGGAATCCCGTTTTAAATTTCAAATCACATTTATAATTTACATTCTTTAAATTTCATTTGTACATGGATTTATTTCTTAACTTTGGAGTTATGTTTTCAATTTCTCATTCAATTTTAGTGATGATAATTCACAATTATTACTTCCTAACATCCATGCAACCATATACTATAGTACTTTATAGAAAAACATTTCTTTTCTATACAAAAATAGTTTTGGGCAAAATTATCTCATTTACCCTATTTAAAACAATACTGTGCCGAATTGTTCTATATAAGTGTTTAGAGATCCCTATCGATAGAGTTGTACGGACAATACCGACCAGAATCCATATACCACTCAACAAACCAATCATCATAATATAAAACAATTTTATATTCACTAACAAATACGCACTCGTATCTATAATTACACTCAAACTCATTCTAGAGTACTACTGACTCTATCTCTAATGAGTAACACCCAACAGAGCAGGGTTGTCGCTTAACCATATGCTCCGATACCACTCTGTCACGTACCGAAATTTTCGACTTTCGAAAATTCGACATCGATACTCACTTTATCGACTGTCGAGCAATCGAGTGCCGGAAACTCCAATAGTGAGGGTTTAAGAAAGAAGAAAAAGGCAGAAGAAGAAAACAGAAGAAGGAAGAAGAAAGAACAACATCAGAACAGAAAACAATAACAGAATCTCACATATCGCAGCGGAACAATATATAATAGATAAACACTAGTCTTTTTAAACAAAGAACTATATCAGTTTATACATACATCAATCAGAGTCAATATACAACAATGGACAATTATATAAACTTGTCCTCATACAGAATACACAGCGGAATAAATACATCAGATACAAATACTACGTCACGCCATCCACCTTGCTTCCAAAGCTCCAGAATATCCAGAATATCCTGATAATATAACTCTAGGCTGCCCGTGTGGAAATTGGTGGGCACCCAGAGTTTAGAAGGGAAACAATAAACTCCGAGTCAGTCATGGTGACTGGTGTGAGATCGTAAAACAGTTATTTTTCACAAAGAAAATAAAACAAATTCGCAATGCTTTTGGAAAATGAAACTACCATAAGACCTCCCGCCACACACACAATGCAAACGCAGAATTGGAGGAGATTTCTTCTTATGATAGTCAAAGATGCTTACTACGCAAAATCAAATTCTTTTAGATATTATTATTAGTGCATAGTGTAGAAAACATTTTGAAAGTAGAATATTAATCTTAGTCAGCATAGGTACCATTATAGTATGCTTGCTATAGCTGCCATATTAGATGGCAGGTTCTACAACTAAAACCGTACAAGTCACGTATTGTTTCTTTGGATTTCCAACAAATGGTCAGGCTAAGGAACTTCCTATCCACGATGGGTACGTCCCTGGAATAGACGACCCGAGAACCTAACCGGATCTCTGCCAACACAAGGCCGGGTTACCTCTGCAAAAATAGGTAACTACTGACACGCGTATGCCATCCCCCGATCGTAACCGATCTTCCCGAGGATCCCCGATTTCCAACAAACCACATAGATAATAATGCAGCAACCACATAGGTTAAGTATCTGGGCTCCATACCATGATACCACCTCTATCCAGAAGGAATGACATACACTAAGGGGCGCTACTCCCTAGAACCTTGCTGCATCCTTCCTGTTTCGACCATTTCCGGGGTGTGAGGCTCGACGAAGTCTCGTCCACAAAGCTACGCTTTCTCAAAAAGCCCTGCTTCGGGTCAAACAAAATGATCAACCTATGATCACAAAGATATAAGATCAAACAAATGATCATATCACAAATGATCAAACACTGATCATTTCACAGCAACACTCAGTATGCCACGTTACCAAATTGGGAGTATATCGCTGATAAATTTCAACTACATAACCTCTGAGCTCGTACGTCTCAGAGAAGGGTGTTAAGCTAAGAGAATAAATTCTCCGCCACCAACAGAAATGTATTTGAAAGAAATCAGCTTTATATCTCAAATTGTAACGTCAGACACACAATCCATACAAGTCTGTTCCGGGATCGAACAGAACCGAAGGCACTTCTCACGAAGCCCTTGCACATCCGGATAATTTTCTAATCACGTCCGGACTTCCCGTCACTAAGGGTGATAAAAACCTCTAAATCAGAGATCAGCCGATGTAGAGTAACTCGACGGTAATCCTTCCGTTTTCAAAAATATCCGGTCTTCAACACCGGTCTTCGAATGCAATTCATAACGACGTATCACATATTCGGAATGGGTTATACGACCCCATGGTCCTTTCCCGGCTAACCCGAATAGTGAGCGATTATTCAAAAATAAGTGTGGCATTCAAATTCATCCAATTCACAACAAATACCTATCTAAAGGTAATTATTGATAGTCGGTTATTTAACTATCAATAAAGATGCGCAACATCATCAGATTTCAAATAATTTTCCAAATTATTTTATCTTCCAAAATATCTTTACTAGATATAAAATTTCCACTTCAAAAATAAATCAACGTTTATTTTTCTAAACAGTTTCCCTTTCTTTTATAAATTCCATAGTGAATTTATATTTCAAAAATATCTACTGATATACGATTTTAAAATCGATTTCAATATTCACTTTCTATTTATCTTTACAAGGATAAATTCTCAAAACGTTCATTCATATTGGAAAAGCATTTCCATACTTATTTAATAATAAGTAATTCACAAATCATTTATTTTCAACCTTTGAAAATATTCGTTATACTTAAATCAAAATTAAGTATACATTTCATTCTTTAAGGAAATCATTCTTTTTCACAAATTTTATTTGAGTCAAAACGAATGTTACGTAAAACATCGTTACGACGACTCAAAATCACTAGTATAGGGATTCGAAATTTAGATAGATATATAAATCCCAATACTATACAAAATATTTCCTTTCGGAAATCATTTACTATAACAACAGTGTTATAGTCTACCATTTCCTAATTTCTCGAAAACGTCTATTTCAACAATAAATGTTGAAATCTATGTATTCGATACTTAACACGTTTTAAAACATCTTTTAAAACAATTACTTCATTTCGTAATATCACTTTTCCAAAACATATCCATTTTTATTTAATAATATATTCGCTGTCCAAAATCGTGAATATACTTCGTTATCCAAATTCCACATTTCTACACATTTTATTTAAAAGCTTATCCACTGTCCAAAATCGTGGATATAATTCCTTTAATTAACTTCTACAATTCACTTATCAAAATAAGTGATTTCGGATTTATAAACAACGTTTATAAATCACAATTTTATATTTTATAACAATTTCAAGTTATGAAATCCCTTTATTTAAACAATTCCATTTGACTTATTTATATAACAAATATTCAAATCATAAGTTGATAACTTATAATTCATTTAGTTTCAAAGTCCTTCATCTTATAACTTCACAAATCGTATATCTATCAGTATTACTTACTTATAAAATCTGTTTATAAGTTCATTTTAACATTTATAGAACTCCTAAATAATCTCCTTATTTTTATTTATAAAATAACAATTTTATATATCTTCTATAAATATATTCCCTTTATAATAAGTCGAAAATTTCAATTTAACCCAATTACAATTTAATCAACTTATATTTCAAAAACCACATTCTTATTATATCTTCACAAATCTCATAATTTTATAACACGAAAATTATAACATTTATTTATTTAAAATGAATTGATTCTAAAATTCAATAAAACGTATACTTTCAAATAATCACTTTGAAATCCTTTTAAAAATAATATCGTTATTTTTAACTTCAAAAATGGATCTGATGATGCTACAGCATCAAACAATCAATCACAACAATCAAATATCATATATCATCATATGATAACAGAATATATCACAATATCTGTAAATAATCAATACGGTGAGGAATCCAGTTGGATCCCTCCAACCTGTTTCCCTGCATCCACAGATGTTAGCACAATACCAATTCCGCTCCAGTACGGAATTATCGCGGTATATGGGTTTAATAAATATTATCCGCTTACTAACGGCGCAATAGGGTCTCATCCGCTATACGAGGCGGGAAATCAATCAATCCAATATATACATATGCCAATATGTATATATTGCTATATATAGATATATATCCTACTATATCTAATATCACATCCAATAGCAATCAAATAAATAACTGAAAATTCCACTTTTCAATTCTTGAGTGAGAAGATCTCACCGTGATTTTAATTCTGATTTCAGCGTTTATTTCGATTAAAATTAAACGGGCGTTTAATTTTACCCGAAATTCAAACTAGCTCCAAACGACTCCAAATCAGTTGCACTGCGTAGTATTCGTCAAAACGATTCCAACGCCGCTTGTTTCGTCGTAATCTGATAACGTATGACCAAGTTACGCTTTTACAAAGGTTATACAAATTATTATATAGTTATTTCACAAATAAATTTAAATTTTCAACCCTATTCAATCTCGGCCGTTGCTTTCTTTTTTTTTTTTTTTTTTTCTCCAGATCTGGCCTATCCAACGTTACTTCTTCTTCTTCGTGACATTCACGTACGTGCTTGAACCCATGGGCCGCCAAAAAAAACCTAGTACACGCATCTTAATCCACCACATTTAGCTCGATCAAGTGATGCCATTCAAAAGTTCATTGCGTGCTCAACTCACGGCCCGAAAGGCTTCGAACTCGGTTGCTGGTGGTGCTCAAAAACGTGAATAAACATTGGTCGTTCAAGCAAGGATTCCCGTTGATCGGCTGCATTGATTTCGATCTTGACCGTTGATCTTCTAGAGCTCGATCAGCTCTACAAGTTTGCAGTTGGATGTTTTGCGAATGGATTGATGGATTGCAAGAAAATTGAGGAAGAAGATGATTGTTTTTCAGCCATTGAAATCAATTAGGGCCGGCTGGAGAGAATGAGGGTTTTCTTTGCAAATGAGAATAATTAGGTCCTTTTATAGAAAATTTCACAAACACTATTCACCCCGGAATTTCCGAACTCCAAATCGAGCGTGCCGGCTGACGTTTCTAAGGTTTACCCCACGTTCCGAACGCAATGGAACGTGTTTCGGGAGCTAATTCGATCGTCTGTGCGAGATATGGAATTAAACGATCGATTTAAATTAAACCGATTTAAATTGATTTCGAGGCGTTTCGACTTGCCTCGAACAAACGGTAAATCCAAAAATTACGAAATTTGAAATCTTACAATAATATCATGTTACGGATCCGATGAAACTGGTTTCGTCGAAATCCGAGACTTTTTGAAAAATGACTATTTTAACTCGCCGAATTAAAATTAAAACGATTTCGATACGTTTCGAACTGCCACGGTCAAACGACAACTCCGTTTGCTACGAAAATTGAAATCCGATAATAACTAACTATTACGGATCCAATGGAACTGGTCTCGTCCAATTCTGAGACTGTTCGAAAATTGGCTAATATTCAGTCGATAATTAAATATCAAAATATTCAATTTTCACAGATTAACTCCAAATTCAATTTTAAAAGTTCTATAACCTTTCTATAACTCCAGTATGATTAAATAAATTTTTCCAAATCACTTTC
This sequence comes from Allium fistulosum, assembly GCA_030737815.1. Lineage (NCBI taxonomy): Eukaryota > Viridiplantae > Streptophyta > Magnoliopsida > Asparagales > Amaryllidaceae > Allium > Allium fistulosum. The sequence goes on from CM060906.1 coordinate 1,046,449,777, forward strand.
ATTCTTATTTAATCCAGATTTCAAGTAAGTCTGGAATTTCAAACATTAAATTATCGATTTAATTGTCAAATTAAATCCAATTATTCGAATTTTAAATATCAAAAATTCTGGGTCGTTACAGACTTCCCCCCTTAAAAGAATTTCGTCCTTGAAATTACAAGTTAGGAAAAAAGATCCTTAACTCGTCTACTATTTTTCACAATTCAATAGTTTTATCAAATTATCGAAACAAATCTTTCTATTAAAGATTCGTTATCATTCAATCTCGTTTTCCAACTTCAATTATAAGTATCAAACAACATTGTTTAACTTCTCAATTCATATTCGAGTTTAAATTCAAATTTTAAACTTTCAAAATTTTCACAAAAATTTTCTAACGCTCTAAATTTTCGAAAAATTTCGCCAGCGTCTCCTTTGCGCGGCTAATACGGCACGACTACAAAACGTCCCTACGGACTCTCAGATTTCAGAAATAAAAAGAAAAAGCCAAGCGGCTAGACAAGAAATCATCAAATCTCATATTGGAATTTAGATACATACCTTTTTCGAGCAATTCAAATTTATCTTCAAATTTAAAATCCCAATTCCATTATAACACCTGTATATCCTACTAGCCATAATATCTAGTTGCATATATTCAAACCATTTCGTACATTCAATTACAAAATTTTCAATATAACTGCTTATATCATCTCTAATTCACTATTGAAGTTATATATTCAATTTCGTTCAATTTTGCATTTTCAAATTTATTTGAATTCAATCCATTTTATTTTTCTCAGGTTTGGATTTTATTCCATTTGATTCAAGTCTCATTTCATTTTTCAATTTCAATTCATTGCTTACAACTTCAAAATGAATCTCAACTTCCAATTTCAGTTTCATTTAATTGATTCACTTATATTCTCTTTAATTTAACTTCATTCTTTAAGTTAAATTTATTCTGTCAAAATTCAATTTGTATAAGTTATCAACTTATTTCTTATTTCATAAATATTTTAAATAGAATTCCAGAGTCTTTTCAACCTTTCAAAACCATTTTGAAAACAATTCAAATTTATCTTTATTTTCAAAACAAAACTCAATTTTTTTCCATTTAAAACAACTTGGCAGCAATTTCTCTTTTGGAAACCCAAAAATGAACACCAACGATGCCGCGGTCATCATCGGAATTATTTTCCAGCGACCGAAAAGAGTTTAGAGCTTTTCATTCCTTCAAAATACTTTTCAAAACCTTTGAAATTCATTTTCAAATCAAAAATGATTTAAACTTTCCAAATCTCCAAAATTTTCAAATTCTTTTCAAAACATTTCCAAAAACTTCTCTGGAATCCCGTTTTAAATTTCAAATCACATTTATAATTTACATTCTTTAAATTTCATTTGTACATGGATTTATTTCTTAACTTTGGAGTTATGTTTTCAATTTCTCATTCAATTTTAGTGATGATAATTCACAATTATTACTTCCTAACATCCATGCAACCATATACTATAGTACTTTATAGAAAAACATTTCTTTTCTATACAAAAATAGTTTTGGGCAAAATTATCTCATTTACCCTATTTAAAACAATACTGTGCCGAATTGTTCTATATAAGTGTTTAGAGATCCCTATCGATAGAGTTGTACGGACAATACCGACCAGAATCCATATACCACTCAACAAACCAATCATCACAATATAAAACAATTTTATATTCACTAACAAATACGCACTCGTATCTATAATTACACTCAAACTCATTCTAGAGTACTACTGACTCTATCTCTAATGAGTAACACCCAACAGAGCAGGGTTGTCGCTTAACCATATGCTCCGATACCACTCTGTCACGTACCGAAATTTTCGACTTTCGAAAATTCGACATCGATACTCACTTTATCGACTGTCGAGCAATCGAGTGCCGGAAACTCCAATAGTGAGGGTTTAAGAAAGAAGAAAAAGGCAGAAGAAGAAGAAAACAGAAGAAGGAAGAAGAAAGAACAACATCAGAACAGAAAACAATAACAGAATCTCACATATCGCAGCGGAACAATATATAATAGATAAACACTAGTCTTTTTAAACAAAGAACTATATCAGTTTATACATACATCAATCAGAGTCAATATACAACAATGGACAGTTATATAAACTTGTCCTCATACAGAATACACAGCGGAATAAATACATCAGATACAAATACTACGTCACGCCATCCACCTTGCTTCCAAAGCTCCAGAATATCCAGAATATCCTGATAATATAACTCTAGGCTGCCCGTGTGGAAATTGGTGGGCACCCAGAGTTTAGAAGGGAAACAATAAACTCCGAGTCAGTCATGGTGACTGGTGTGAGATCGTAAAACAGTTATTTTTCACAAAGAAAATAAAACAAATTCGCAATGCTTTTGGAAAATGAAACTACCATAAGACCTCCCGCCACACACACAATGCAAACGCAGAATTGGAGGAGATTTCTTCTTATGATAGTCAAAGATGCTTACTACGCAAAATCAAATTCTTTTAGATATTATTATTAGTGCATAGTGTAGAAAACATTTCGAAAGTAGAATATTAATCTTAGTCAGCATAGGTACCATTATAGTATGCTTGCTATAGCTGCCATATTAGATGGCAGGTTCTACAACTAAAACCGTACAAGTCACGTATTGTTTCTTTGGATTTCCAACAAATGGTCAGGCTAAGGAACTTCCTATCCACGATGGGTACGTCCCTGGAATAGACGACCCGAGAACCTAACCGGATCTCTGCCAACACAAGGCCGGGTTACCTCTGCAAAAATAGGTAACTACTGACACGCGTATGCCATCCCCCGATCGTAACCGATCTTCCCGAGGATCCCCGATTTCCAACAAACCACATAGATAATAATGCAGCAACCACATAGGTTAAGTATCTGGGCTCCATACCATGATACCACCTCTATCCAGAAGGAATGACATACACTAAGGGGCGCTACTCCCTAGAACCTTGCTGCATCCTTCCTGTTTCGACCATTTCCGGGGTGTGAGGCTCGACGAAGTCTCGTCCACAAAGCTACGCTTTCTCAAAAAGCCCTGCTTCGGGTCAAACAAAATGATCAACCTATGATCACAAAGATATAAGATCAAACAAATGATCAAATCACAAATGATCAAACACTGATCATTTCACAGCAACACTCAGTATGCCACGTTACCAAATTGGGAGTATATCGCTGATAAATTTCAACTACATAACCTCTGAGCTCGTACGTCTCAGAGAAGGGTGTTAAGCTAAGAGAATAAATTCTCCGCCACCAACAGAAATGTATTTGAAAGAAATCAGCTTTATATCTCAAATTGTAACGTCAGACACACAATCCATACAAGTCTGTTCCGGGATCGAACAGAACCGAAGGCACTTCTCACGAAGCCCTTGCACATCCGGATAATTTTCTAATCACGTCCGGACTTCCCGTCACTAAGGGTGATAAAAACCTATAAATCGGAGATCAGCCGATGTAGAGTAACTCGACGGTAATCCTTCCGTTTTCAAAAATATCCGGTCTTCAACACCGGTCTTCGAATGCAATTCATAACGACGTATCACATATTCGGAATGGGTTATACGACCCCATGGTCCTTTCCCGGCTAACCCGAATAGTGAGCGATTATTCAAAAATAAGTGTGGCATTCAAATTCATCCAATTCACAACAAATACCTATCTAAAGGTAATTATTGATAGTCGGTTATTTAACTATCAATAAAGATGCGCAACATCATCAGATTTCAAATAATTTTCCAAATTATTTTATCTTCCAAAATATCTTTACTAGATATAAAATTTCCACTTCAAAAATAAATCAACGTTTATTTTTCTAAACAGTTTCCCTTTCTTTTATAAATTCCATAGTGAATTTATATTTCAAAAATATCTACTGATATACGATTTTAAAATCGATTTCAATATTCACTTTCTATTTATCTTTACAAGGATAAATTCTCAAAACGTTCATTCATATTGGAAAAGCATTTCCATACTTATTTAATAATAAGTAATTCACAAATCATTTATTTTCAACCTTTGAAAATATTCGTTATACTTAAATCAAAATTAAGTATACATTTCATTCTTTAAGGAAATCATTCTTTTTCACAAATTTTATTTGAGTCAAAACGAATGTTACGTAAAACATCGTTACGACAACTCAAAATCACTAGTATAGGGATTCGAAATTTAGATAGATATATAAATCCCAATACTATACAAAATATTTCCTTTCGGAAATCATTTACTATAACAACAGTGTTATAGTCTACCATTTCCTAATTTCTCGAAAACGTCTATTTCAACAATAAATGTTGAAATCTATGTATTCGATACTTAACACGTTTTAAAACATCTTTTAAAACAATTACTTCATTTCGTAATATCACTTTTCCAAAACATATCCATTTTTATTTAATAATATATTCGCTGTCCAAAATCGTGAATATACTTCGTTATCCAAATTCCACATTTCTACACATTTTATTTAAAAGCTTATCCACTGTCCAAAATCGTGGATATAATTCCTTTAATTAACTTCTACAATTCACTTATCAAAATAAGTGATTTCGGATTTATAAACAACGTTTATAAATCACAATTTTATATTTTATAACAATTTCAAGTTATGAAATCCCTTTATTTAAACAATTCCATTTGACTTATTTATATAACAAATATTCAAATCATAAGTTGATAACTTATAATTCATTTAGTTTCAAAGTCCTTCATCTTATAACTTCACAAATCGTATATCTATCAGTATTACTTACTTATAAAATCTGTTTATAAGTTCATTTTAACATTTATAGAACTCCTAAATAATCTCCTTATTTTTATTTATAAAATAACAATTTTATATATCTTCTATAAATATATTCCCTTTATAATAAGTCGAAAATTTCAATTTAACCCAATTACAATTTAATCAACTTATATTTCAAAAACCACATTCTTATTATATCTTCACAAATCTCATAATTTTATAACACGAAAATTATAACATTTATTTATTTAAAATGAATTGATTCTAAAATTCAATAAAACGTATACTTTCAAATAATCACTTTGAAATCCTTTTAAAAATAATATCGTTATTTTTAACTTCAAAAATGGATCTGATGATGCTACAGCATCAAACAATCAATCACAACAATCAAATATCATATATCATCATATGATAACAGAATATATCACAATATCTGTAAATAATCAATACGGTGAGGAATCCAGTTGGATCCCTCCAACCTGTTTCCCTGCATCCACAGATGTTAGCACAATACCAATTCCGCTCCAGTACGGAATTATCGCGGTATATGGGTTTAATAAATATTATCCGCTTACTAACGGCGCAATAGGGTCTCATCCGCTATACGAGGCGAGAAATCAATCAATCCAATATATACATATGCCAATATGTATATATTGCTATATATAGATATATATCCTACTATATCTAATATCACATCCAATAGCAATCAAATAAATAACTGAAAATTCTACTTTTCAATTCTTGAGTGAGAAGATCTCACCGTGATTTTAATTCTGATTTCAGCGTTTATTTCGATTAAAATTAAACGGGCGTTTAATTTTACCCGAAATTCAAACTAGCTCCAAACGACTCCAAATCAGTTGCACTGCGTAGTATTCGTCAAAACGATTCCAACGCCGCTTGTTTCGTCGTAATCTGATAACGTATGACCAAGTTACGCTTTTACAAAGGTTATACAAATTATTATATAGTTATTTCACAAATAAATTTAAATTTTCAACCCTATTCAATCTCGGCCGTTGCTTTTTTTTTTTTTTTTCTCCAGATCTGGGCCATCCAACGTTACTTCTTCTTCTTCGTGACATTCACGTACGTGCTTGAACCCATGGGCCGCCAAAAAAAACCTAGTACACGCATCTTAATCCACCACATTTAGCTCGATCAAGTGATGCCATTCAAAAGTTCATTGCGTGCTCAACTCACGGCCCGAAAGGCTTCGAACTCGGTTGCTGGTGGTGCTCAAAAACGTGAATAAACATTGGTCGTTCAAGCAAGGATTCCCGTTGATCGGCTGCATTGATTTCGATCTTGATCGTTGATCTTCTAGAGCTCGATCAGCTCTACAAGTTTGCAGTTGGATGTTTTGCGAATGGATTGATGGATTGCAAGAAAATTGAGGAAGAAGATGATTGTTTTTCAGCCATTGAAATCAATTAGGGCCGGCTGGAGAGAATGAGGGTTTTCTTTGCAAATGAGAATAATTAGGTCCTTTTATAGAAAATTTCACAAACACTAGTCACCCCGGAATTTCCGAACTCCAAATCGAGCGTGCCGGCTGATGTTTCTAAGGTTTACCCCACGTTCCGAACGCAATGGAACGTGTTTCGGGAGCTAATTCGATCGTCTGTGCGAGATATGGAATTAAACGATCGATTTAAATTAAACCGATTTAAATTGATTTCGAGGCGTTTCGACTTGCCCCGAACAAACGGTAAATCCAAAAATTACGAAATTTGAAATCTTACAATAATATCATGTTACGGATCCGATGAAACTGGTTTCGTCGAAATCCGAGACTTTTTGAAAAATGACTATTTTAACTCGCCGAATTAAAATTAAAACGATTTCGATGCGTTTCGAACTGCCACGGTCAAACGACAACTCCGTTTGCTACGAAAATTGAAATCCGATAATACCTAACTATTACGGATCCAATGGAACTGGTCTCGTCCAATTCTGAGACTGTTCGAAAATTGGCTAATATTCAGTCGATAATTAAATATCAAAATATTCAATTTTCACAGATTAACTCCAAATTCAATTTTAAAAGTTCTATAACCTTTCTATAACTCCAGTATGATTAAATAAATTTTTCCAAATCACTTTCATTCTTATTTAATCCAGATTTCAAGTAAGTCTGGAATTTCAAACATTAAATTATCGATTTAATTGTCAAATTAAATCCAATTATTCGAATTTTAAATATCAAAAATTCTGGGTCGTTACAGTTTCCATCTATGGCTCTTCTTGGTAGGTTTTTCGTTAGTGATGAAATTGAGGATAAATTTCCTATTTGTAGAGCTTCTGCTTTGCCTTGCACTTATTTTGATCATTGTCCTATTATTCTCACTTGTTAGCAACATAGAGTTATTAATAGATCTTTTAAATTCGAAAAATGTGGTTATTAGAATCCAATTTTTTGAATTTAATTAAAAATAAGTGGATTTCTATGAGCTTTTATAATATTAGAAACAAGCATAATTCTGCTAAAATTTTTGTTTAAAACTAAGGGATCTTAGGAATTTTCTTAAAAATTGGAGTAAGAATGTTTTTGGTAGTATTAAAATTAAAAAAAGATAATATATTTTCTGAGATGCTTAAAATAAACAAGATAGAAGAAATTAGACAACTGTAACACTCCGCGCTTTAATGACAAATAAAATCAATTGAATTAACATAATTTCAAAACGTTGAAAAATATAAATGTCAAATATACGCATTTAAAAATTAAGAGGTAACATAAGTATATGCAACAAATAATTGTGTGATTAATTGAAGCATCAATCAATTAAAATAGGAATTAATTAAGAGACGTAGAGGCGTCAATTAGTCAGAGAATATGTCACTTTTATAACATTAATTAATTAAGGGATCTTCTAATAAAGGGAAATGTATGAGGGGAATAAATTAAATGATAACATACATATATTAATTTATAATTGACACAATCAATTAATTGAGAAATTAATTAAAGACATTAAGTAAGCGTCAATTAATAAAAGAGGAAAACTTATATGTCAATTAATTGGTTAATGAATTGGCGGTTTAAATATGTACAACTAATAAATGTGTGATTGAGTGACGCATAGGAATTAATTTGGATATCAATTAAAATGGGAAAACGTGTCAATTAATTAATTGGCAATTAGTTGAGCGTTTTAAAAAAGATGTCAATTAATCAAAGAATATGCCATCTTTACAATAGCTAAAAATGTAAATTAATTAGCTAGAAGAAAACGCCAGTTATAGGATTATTTGTTTCCAAGTTAAAAAAAATTGGAACGCGTACAAAAATCAAACAAAGTAATTAGGTTTATGTTGTAGGTAAATTAATAAGAATAAATTAAAAAATTGACGTGTTCAAATAAGTAAGAAATTATAACATATAAGAATCAATTAATAGAGGTATTAATTGACGTGTTCAAATAGGTAAGAAATTATAACGTATAAGAATCAATTAATATTGGATATATATATATGATCTAATTAATTGGATAATTAATGGGAGAATCTTATTTAGAAGGAAATGTGAATTAATAGGGTCATATAACAAAGGAACAAATGAATAACATTGGAGAGTTATACGTTATAAGCTAATGTAAGCAAATCAAGTTCTAATGGTGAGGATTGTTTTTAGGGTTAATCGGATGGTTCCTAGTTGTTCACTGCACCTATAAATTGAATGTAACTTAACCCTAGCCCACACTATTTTCTCGGAATCAGCTGCCATCGTTTACAGCAAACTCATCTTCTCTTCTCCTCTTCCTTTCTCCTTTGTTAATCAAATCTTTCCCCAAACCAAAAATAAAATTAAGCAAGGAAATACAAACAAAAAAAATCAGAGAATTGCACAAACAAATCAGAAAATTTACAGCGAATCAACAACGGGAAAAAGCGGATAAAAGCATAGCAAATTAAAAGGAATAGAGATTGAAGCCAAGGACGACATGTGAGTGGATTTAATTATATATCTTTTACGTTTATGATATATTATCGTTAGATTCCCATTAAATATTTTAATTAGTATTTCGTTCAGTAATTAATTCAGTTAATTAGTTATGCTGATACTGTAAATTGTATAAAAGAGTTTATATTTAATTAATATTAGGCTTGATAGTTAGAGAAAGACGTAAGCCTAAAAGTAAGAAGTTTACAGTTGATTACATCTATTTTAAAGTAGAAATTTAGCCTGTATATGTTAGCTTCTTTTTATTCCTTTTTACGCAAATAAAATAGTAAAGAGAAGAATTCGCAAATAAGGACTAAAATAGAAGAATACCAGATTTATAGAAATTAGATGTAAAATAAGAAAAGCTGAAATAAAACGACAAAGATAGAAATTTACATTAATTATGCTAAAACAAGAGTAATAACTTAAAGAAAAATCTAATAACTTGTTTTGGAAGTACGTGACGGATTAATTTGTTGGTTTAGAAAATAGAATACATTTCTATAGTTTAATATTTAAAAAGATAACAATAAATGTAATTGCAAGAATAAAAGAAATAAAAAGGAAATTAGTGTAAAATAGAGAAACCACTGTATTTTGCACTATCCAAAAAGTAAAGAGATAATAAAAGAAATATCTTGCAATTACAGATTATTGTTTATAACATTATTTAGTATTAAAATATGGAAATGAATTTTTAGCACAGTTTTTATAACCAACCAAATAGAATAGAACTACTTCCTATAATATAAGAAGATAAAGCCAAAAATTGAAGGAATTTAGTTAATTATTAGATAAGACTAGAAGCTATAAATAGAAATGTACCTAGATCTGCATTCACTGCGCAGACAATAGAATAAAAGTAAACTAGTTATTATGTTAAGTAAATTTATGACAAGCGGACGTAGTCCAAAGCTAAGCTTGTCATATAATATAAGAGAATTAAAGAGAATTCAACATCATAATAAAAGAAGACAGACTAGAATAGAAAAGAGACGCTTGTAATTATATTTATAATCTACAGATTATAAAAGAAAATAAAAGCGACAATTACAAGTGAAATTATAACATAGGTTATAATTAAGTAGAAAGAATAGAAGAGGCTTATTTGAATAAACTTAAGACTTAAATTAAGTTAATAAGCAAGATAATAGAAGTGCCCTATACCAACAGCATTCCCTTTCAGTCAGGAACTGATAGTCTCACAATAGTTAGGTGAGGCTGAGACAAGATTATGATAATTAGGGTAAATAAGTAGCCAATGAAATAAGAAAAGTAAACTAAACGCAAATTAAAAGATTAGACTTAGGGTCTATGAAAGAGTGAGATACGTTTGGAGTAGCCCAAAGGATGAAGAGCCTAACGAAGCAGCCCAAAGGATGAAGAGCTTAACGAAGCAGTTCATTACAGATTTTAGCAAAGAAGAAGCACGTCCAACTTAGTTATTTTAGGCTAGAAGGAAGTACGAGATTTCAACGGGACGTGAGGGTACTTTAGGATGGCTCTCTGGGGTAGGCGTAGTGAAGCAGTCCTCCAGAGGCATGTATGTAGGTGTTCCATCAAAAGAGTATGCCTTGACTTCTTTTTGCATGGCGGGACCATTGTAGGCAGTCAAAAGGGGTTGATGTTTGGAGTAGAATATTCGTATGTCCTAGTACTTGCAAGTAAGTTTAGTGGGCAGGACCCAAAAGGATAGTCGCATGCGGATATCGGTTCAGCATCAAAATCAAGAGCGAGTTCGGGAAAGACTAGAGTTAAACCAACAGTCCAATGATACTTTCACTATCGAGACATTGGATGAGGGGCGCAGCCAATTGGATGTTTAGACTGTTTGCAGTAGGGCACAACCACTTAGCTCTTTAGAAGTCTTTCGATTAGTTGAGGGGTGGTTGTGTGGGCCATAGCCACGATAAGGAAAGAGACAGACCAAATAGAATATCTGTATTGTTGGCCTAATGAGGCAGTCCTTTACAGAAATAGAATATTTGTATTGTAGGCCTAACGACAGTCCTTTATAGGAATAAAAAATCCCCGACTGAATTTCGTACAAGGTAGACCTTGTTAAGCAGGATTTAGGGAGTAGACAGAATGATTACGTATAGTCCTCAAGGTACGCACTAGGTGGTACATTGAGGATGTCCGAGCATTAGTATAGACTAGTGCGGATGCCGTTTTACGTTTTCATAGTAGACAACGGAACATCTATATTGTAGGCCTTATGAGGAAGTCCTTTGTAGATGTAGCCATAGAACTCCATGGAAGCAAGACAATGGAGTCCTTTGCGAGGATGATACGGAAGGTACTATGGGTAGTACCTATGACTAATGCGGTCATTGGGCATATAGCTACACACACACACATATCAGTTATTAGGTTTTAATCTACTAGGGAGTAGATGGGTAGGATTCACGCACAGAGGCGAGAGTATTATAAACCTAATGAACCTAACAAAACAGTAAATGAAAATAAAATGGTATATGTAGAATTAAGCTTAGAAGTGTATAATTTATCCATTCACCAAAACTTTAGTTCTGACCCCCTCCTCATAACATCCTACATGTTAGGTAGATGGTAGAGACTTCCCAGCTTTGAGACACTTGTTTAGAAACTGTTATTTTATTGGTGAGTATTTACTTACTATTATATTTTACTCAGTTCCACTGTGAGATATTTATCCGAGCTCTGATATATTTGTCTTTGCCTATTCGCGGGATACCAGATACCCAACTTGGGCTTCAGTGGGCTTGGGTTTTAGCATTTTTTGTGAAAAATCCGTGCCCATTGGAACTTGGGTTGTTACATTTGGTATCAGAGCCTAGGTTTAGGATTCCTAGGTAGATAGTGAGTGAACGTATTTTTATTTTTGAATAAAATATAAATATATTATGTACTAAAATCCAAATAGTCCCCAATTATAGAGTTTAACATATGGAAATTTTTTAGAAGTATATTTGTGCTTAGTTTGCTAGTTGGGTTTGAGATGACCCAAGTATGTTGAGCCCTATGTTATTACTGATTTGTAGCATACAAATAAGCCATGTTTTGAGAGGAAATTTGTATCAATATGTTATAGGAAGTAGGGAAGTCCCCTAGGGATAACGAGGAGAGTGTTTTTATTTTGGAAGGAATAAGAGGTTTTAGTAAAATGAAAATCCACTTTATGTCTAACCCAATAAAATGAAACTTTTGAATTGAAAAGTTGAAAAATATAATTGTTAATATATTTGAGGAAGTAAATATTAGGTTTTTGAAAAAAATAAGTGGTATGAAATTTAAATTGGTTTTTATATGATGTAAATTTTGTTAAAAGTGAAATTCTTTTTGAAGAATTATAGAGCATGTATAGCTCGCTAGTTTCTTTGTAGGTAAACAAAGATTTTAAATATAAAAACCTAGAGTGTGTTAAGTATCGAAAACGTAGATTACAACATTTATTGTTGTAATAAATGTTTTCAGTAAAAATAAAGGAAGCATAGACTATGACACTATTGTTATAGTAGGTGACTCCCAAGGTAAATGTTTTTACGTAGCATACGGGATTTATCAATATTTATTTTAATTGAATCCATATATTAGTATATTTGGGTTGTAGTAACGATGTTTTACGCACATCTGTTTTGACCCAAATGAGTTTTGGAGATAATCTCTAAAGTGGTTTGTATGTACACTTATTACTTAAATAAGTATATGAAAATATTTTCTAGTTATAAAGAAGTTTTAAAAATGAGTTCTTTTGAAAAATAATGTACGATAAATTAGTGAATTTAGTAGGAAATATCTTATGTAAGTAAATAAAGAGTAAACATACCTTAATCTATTGGAATTAAATGAATAATGATATAATTTTCCGTGAATCACAAATAAAGATGTTTTGTACAAGTTATAAGGAATACGTGAAAGAGATGTACAAGATATGGAAAACACCATATTTTGTATAGCCTATTTCAATAAAATATAAAATAAATTCCTTATGATTTCACATAAACATGAAATCCTCCTTTAAAGGATTCATAGAAGGTTTTAGTGTTAATGGTTTCTCATAAGAGAAAGTAATTCCAATACATTAAGGTATAAAACCATTAAGTGTAGTAAGTTAGTAACTCCTTCAAGGTTAAGTAATTGAAAGAGTAGGAAAGTTAAGAGATTTTTGATAAAATAATTGTTCTTATTTACTCCAGTTTTAGTAAATATGAAAATCTAAAAAAGAAGAAGGATATTTTGAAAACATGTGAGGACATTTTTTTTAAAGTCAAGAAAAAAGAAAAATGTTTTAAGAACAAGCAAGACATGTTTTTTTAAAAATGGTTTGGTGGAAAAGTAAATAAGTTTTTGAAAAGATAAAATTTAGAAGCTTTTAATTTTTGAAGTAAAGTGATAAATACCAAACCAAACCAGACTTTTAAATATGGAGTAGATATGAATCATTTCCTAGGTGTAACGGAAAAAGTATAAGGCTATAGCAATAATTACTCCTAGTAGTAATAATGAAAGTTCCCGTAAGATGTATAGGACACTAGTGAAAACCTAGAAATGTTGCATCATGTGTGTAGACTATAGATGAATAGTGAAATGATATTAGTAAGATGATAAGGCACATGTGGTTGGGATAGGTAGACCTTAGTTGGGGAAAGATGAAAGCTAAAGAGAGAATTTCCCCAAGCTTAATGTAACGACCCGTAATTTCGCTACTTTGGAAATGAGAGATTTCATTCATTTTAAATTTAAAAGGAATTTAAATCTTAAATAAATATGTTATATATAATAAATGATTATATATTCTTATAGTTAATAAATTAAAACGTATAAATTTGGATTTTAGAACAAATCCCCAAAAGTTAAGTTTTGTTAATAATAAATAAAGGCTTAAATAAATAAGTTTAAATATTTATTTGATAAGTTAAATCTTATTTAAAACATCAAATAAAGATAATAGAAGTATATTAATATATTTAAAAATATGTTAATAATCGTTTTACAAAAATAACTAAAATTTGTCGTATTTTGGCAGTTTCACATACACTATAAAATTAAAGATTTTGATATTATTCAAATACGATTTTAAAATATAAAGAGACATGTTTTAATTTATTTAAAGAAGGAAAAGATTCATTTTAAAGTTTGGTTTACTTCAATATATAGCTTAACAAAAACGTCAAATTTTGATTGTAAAATTTATCGACAACAACACCGTTTTCAACCGAAACAAGTTGTTGCAACTTGATACATTTTCTAACACATTAATACAACTTTACAAACTTTTAAAAACTTTACATTTAACATATAAGACAAAACACTTATATTAGGAAAGTTTAAAAATATTTATATAAAAAGTGAAAAGTTATGTTTTGACAAATTTAAATTTATTTTAAAAACTTTTTAAACAACATCATTACTTATATCTCATCTCATTAATGAGATGTTATGTGTATGCATAGGAAAGGAGCTAAATTATATGTTTAAATATTTATAAACCACAAAATGGTGACACCTCTTCACCTCTTAACAATCTCTTTCATAAACATCATTCAACACATTAAATGCAACCCAAATCAAAGGCTAATCAAATGCAAAAGTAAACAAGGGTATTAATGTCATTTACCACCAAAATCTTCACTTATAAATACAACCACGAATCTCTTCATTTCCACTTCACTTTCATTTCACAAAAATTCCAAAAACATTCTCTACTTCCTCCATTTCTCTTCTACCTTCAAGCTACCACCTCCACATCACCACACCATCACCTAAACCACCTTAACCCTCTCCAAAATCACCTACCCACCCTCAAATAACCCAAGGCCGAGCCCTACCCACCTAAACCCGAGCCCAAACTCCCCCTAGACCACCAACCCGAGCACACCTAGGCCGTACCCCCTCCTACACACCAAGGCCGAACCTATATCCCACCATACCCAAGTCCAAAGCCACTTACCCAAGCCAATATTCCACATACCTAAGGCCGAACACCCATTCCCCTCTAAAAAAAACTCACGGCCAAACAAAAAAAAAGAAGAGAGAAAAAGAAAAGGAAAGGAAAACGAATAAGAGAGGAAACGACAACCGCGAAGCGTTCGAGAAACAAAAGCACGCTAATTCAAAAAAAAGATTGACGGAGTGGATATGAAGGTGAGAAATTCTCATCGCTTTTGGATGTATATTTTAGTTATGATAAAATAATCACATTTATACTCTTATAACATATGAATGTTTATTGATTGTTAATATGGATGATTCGATAGTTGGTTAGATAATTGAATTGTGATAATATATCCCGTTATGGTATTAATAGTGAATGTTGGATTTGAAATCATATGTTATGTGATTTGTTAAATGGATGTTATGTTAGTAATGAATATGGATATTGATTATGTTCATTTTGATTAAGTGATACTTTGTTAAGAAAGACCAAATTTTAGTGATATGAGATATTTTGGAAAAATAAGTCTCTTTTCATTTAGAAGTGAAATTAAAGTTAAAATAAAAGAGAATTTGAAATTTGAAGTGAAACGGATTTGAAAAGGATAGTTAAATAGAAATTGAAATTGAGATAAATAGTGAAATTGAAATCGATTTTGAAAATTGAAGTTTAGTTTGAGATTGAATTGAAGTTTAAATGGAAATTAGATTTGAAATCTAAGTTTTAAATGTGTTTAATTTGAAGTTAGAATTTAAATTGAAATTTAAAATTTAATATTAAAATAATAGGAATATAATAATATTATAATATGGTAATAGTGAAAATACAATTTTAAATACTTTAAAAAGTGAAAATATTGATTTAAAATGATTAGTAATGATTTTATAAGTGTTAAAATCCAATTTGAATATATTATTTCAAATATTGAAAAATAAGTTAAACAAGGTGCGTCGCGCAACGGTAGTTCGCGATTTTGCACCGGAAAGTTCAAATGAATATGTAGAGTGGAATATGGATCGGAATTCTTCGAGATAAGAAAATTCCGGACTATTATATCCATATCTTCTAAATGAAGAAAGAAAATCAAGATTTCGTTTTGTATATTTTGAATTAAGTCCAAATCAATTTTCTAGAAAAATCGCGCTAGTACAGTTAAGTGACCATAACAGGAAATCTGTTTAAATGAACGTTTTTAATTATGGAAAAATATGGAATAAATTTGATAAATCTATTTAAATGATTTGAAAGATATTTGGATTGAAAAATATGGTTATCAAATGTTTAAAAGTTGATTTAAACAAATAAGCTTATATAGCACTTTCCGCAGCATTTTTATGCAGCGAATGGTATAACTTTTTGAACATAAATTTAAATGTAACGATTTTTCTCTGAATCAATTGAGAATGTTTTTAAAAGGAAAATTAAGTGTTTAAACGATAATTAAATCTTTATGATCAATTCCAAAATAAAATTGATAACTGAGTATGCGGAAACGACTAGTACATTTGTCCCACCTGTGAGATCTGGGAAGATAAAACAAGGTGTTTAACTAAGGTTAGGGATGGAGCAACCAGTGCCCTGAACTTACATGGCCTATGTTTTCTTTTCTTAGGCGAGGGGTGGAACAGATCGAAAGGAAAGCCCAGATGCTCTTAAATAAAAATGTAACGACCCTGGATTTTATATTAATTTAAATTGATAATTAATTGAATTTTTGAAGAAAATTTGTAAAAGTTATTGATAAATTGATTCGAGTTTCCTCGAAATCAAATAAAAATGTGTTAAATCATTTAAACTTTAAATATTGTATATGTATGTATATGTGTGAATGTGTATATATTTGGGGATATATGAGTCAATTGGAAATTATACATATATATGTATATATTTGATTTGAATTTAAATCGTAAATAAATGGTTTAAAAAATAAAATAGAGATATAAATATATATAAGATAAATTATATAGATTTGTAAAATAGAAGTAAACATATAAATTAAATTTTAACAACATAAATATATTCAAGTATGAAAACAAAACAAAAGAAAATAAAATACATGTACACTTTCAAATGAAACAAAAATACATGAGTATAAAGCTTGTAAAGGAAGCCACCACTATCTCATATGTTGGTACAGCCGAAGGAAATAAAATTTATATTGTACAAGCTAATTAATGAAGCCATCACAAGGTGAGCCTTCAGGTAGTTCACCACTGGACCACTAGAACTTGACAATGGTGAGAAGCGAAACGTGATCTGGCGATTTGCGCCCTCCTCTCCGTGATTCCCTCGCCTCTTCTCCGCGTCTCTCCTCCTAATTTCCTCTTCTCCTCCCTTGTTCCCTCTCTCCCTCTCATAATCTCGCTCAGGTCGTCGTTTTGGCTTATGTCTTCTACTGCCCCATTTTCAAAATCGTCTTTGCTTTCTCTCTCTGAGTTTCCGCCGCTTTGTAATCGATCCGGCCCTGTGTCTGCCATGAATCATGTTGCGGATGCTCACTGTGAAACTTCTGTTTCTGACTTTCTTTTGCCGTCGTCAGGGATGCCCTGTCCATCTCCTGCTGCAAACGTGCTTAAGCAGGTTATTGCTTCTACTAATCCAGTAATCAATGTTGAGGGAAATAGTGTTTTGTCTGATGTTGGTCTGGGTTTGGTCAAGGCTGATGTTGCTGGACTTTGCACTTCAACTGTTTGTAGTATTGTTTCTGAAGATATAGCCCCTAAAGTCAGTGATTTTACTGTTATGGCCCATGTTGCTGTTCAGACTTGTCCTTCTGTTCCAATGCCGAATTGTCATAAATCTTGGTCATCTCTTTTCAAATCTCTGCCGCGTAATGCGGGTGATTACAAACCTGTTGAATTTGATATTGTCGAAGAGAATGGAGTGATGATCCCTCCTCCATCGGTTATGCAAGCCGGAGTTGATTTTTGGTCTGAGTATTTGGTGGGTTTCTTTTTGGAACCTAATCACCGTCTTCGTGATCCGGTCTCGGTTTTTCGTAAGGCTTGGAAGCTGCGTGGTAATTTGCAAGTTAAGCTGATCGACTCCTTTTATTACCTCAGATTCTCCTCTTCCGAAGATCGTCGGTATGTTCTTGGTGCTGAGCCTTCCTTCTTTACTGGTAGACCTTTTATTATTACTCCCTGGTCTCCGACTGTGGCGCGAGCACGTGAGCAGGTGCTTTCCATTCCCGTTTGGGTTTATTTTTCGCAAATCCCCTCTGCACTTCAGCCTTTGATTGGGTTGAATTGGTTGGCTTGCAATGTCGGAAAATTGAAATGTTTTGATTCTAATACGGTTTCCCGAGAAAAATTGATGTATGCTAAGGCTCTAATTGAGATATCCCCCTTTAAGCCTCTCCCTGCCTCAATTCCTGTTCAACTTGCTGTGGGGCATGTTGCAGAGGTCCGTGTTCGTTATGGATGGGTGCCTGATATTTGCACCACCTGTCACTCTTTTGGTCACCTGCATACCTCCTGCCTCTTCTCCAAAGGCTCTGTGGCTCCTTCCAAGATTCCTCTGCCTCGTCCCCCTATTCAGAAATTTCCCTTCCTGCGGGTGCTTTTTCTGATCTGGGTCCGCCTCCTTCTGTTGTTAGGCCTGCCTCCCCTGATTTCCAGGTTACCCCCTCCATTGTGACGTCCTTACCTGATTTTTGTCCTCCTCCTTCCGTTGCTCGGGCTGCCCCTCCTCCTTCTACTGTGGTTCCCTCTGCTGACCCAACTTTTGCTCTGGATGTTTCAGATTCTTCCCGGTTTGTTTGGGAAGATTTTGAAAGGTGTTGGGTTGACCTTATTTCTGATGTGAGATATAGCCCAATGAATGATTTCTTTTTCAGATTTGTTTCCGATGAACAGATGGACCTTAGGTGTCTTTTTTACATTCCGTCTGGTGATGCACTAGTTCTTGATATGGATGGTGTTTTTGCGAGTGAGAACTCTGCCATGCTAGCCGACTCTTCTTGGGATCGCTCTTTCATTTACTCTCCTGATGCTTTGGGTTACGACCCTTGTCTTGCGATCCGTTTCCGCCCTTATGCTGGTCTTTGGGGTAAAGACCTTTTGGTCTCTGTTGTTGTTGGCGACTCTTCCAGTCTGGATGAGTCCTAGCATTCGTGATTCTGTAGTTCTGTGACACTCTGTCACATACCTGTTCTATATTTTTTTAGTAGTTAAGGTGTTTTTACCTTACTCCTGTACTTCATCTTTTATTACTTTCGTAATAAAAAGTGGACGGTCCACTATAAAACCGGCTGGCCTTGCCAAAAAAAAATGAAGCCATCACAACATCATATGTTCAAAAAAATGAAGCCACACAACTATCTTCATTTGTACAGCCGAAATGAAGTAAAAGAAAATAAAATAAGTAAATTTGTACAAGTAGTAAATGCCATGTCCTATAGCCACCAAAGCAAGATGTTTTCAGCCTCCATTTACTAGCAAATATCTCTGATATGGTACAAGGCATTAATATCACCTTGTACAAATTTATATCATCACCCTGTACAAGATTTATCACTTGTAAACTCATTCTTTTATCAGCCTTTTCATTTTGTTTCGTCCATTCCAAACAAGAAAATAAGTTAGCATTTCCATTTTACAAATTTAAAACAACAATTCATTCAATTCAAACTAGAGATCAAGTGAAAGGCTTCAGCAAGCAAATTCAAAGCCTATTCAAAATAAAGCAGCTCTATTCTTCTTCTTAATCACTGTGAGCAAACTTCAATCTTTAAACTTATTATGTTTATATATAGGTTTGCGTGTTAACAGGCTTCTCTGTTTCAATATCTTGTGAGTAAACTTAATTGTAAGAATAAAAGATAAAGACAAACGTAATTGTAAGAATAAAAGAAAGAAAAAGGAAATTAGTTTAAAATAGAGAAACCACTGTATTTTGCACTATCCAAAAAGTATAGAGATAATAAAAGAAATATCTTGCAGTTACGGATTATTGTTTATAGCATTATTTAGTGTTAAAATATGGAAATGAATTTTTAGCACAGTTTTCGTAACCAACCAAATAGAATAGAACTATTTCCTATAATATAAGAAGATAAAGCAAAGAATTGAAGGAATCAAGTTAATTGTTAGATAAGACTAGAAGCTATAAATAGAAATGTACCTAGATCTGCATTTACTGCGCAGACATTAGAATAAAAGTAAAGTAGTTATTATGATAAGTAAATTTGTGACAAGCGGACGTAGTCCAAAGCTAAGCTTGTCATATAATATAAGAGAATTAAAGAGAATTTAACATCATAATAAAAGAAGACAGACTAGAATAGAAAAGAGATGCTTGTAATTATATTTATAATATATAGATTATAAAAGAAAATAAAAGCGACAATTATAAGTGAAATTATAACTTTGGTTATAATTAAGTAGAAAGAACAGAAGAGGCTTATTTTAATAAACTTAAAACATAAATTAAGTTAATAAGCAAGATAATAGAAGTGGCCTATACCAACAGCATTCCCTTTCAGTCAGGAACTGATAGTCTCACAACAGTTAGGTGAGGTTGGGACAAGATTATGCTAATTAGGGTAAATAAGTAGCCAATAGAATAAGAAAAGTAAAATAAATGAAAATTAAAAGATTAGACTTAGGGTCTAATTAAAGAGTGAGATGCGTTTGGAGGTACCCAAAGGATGAAGAGCCTAACGAAGCAGTTCATTACAGATTTCAGCACAGAAGAAGCACGTCCAACTTAGTTATTTTGGGCTAGAAAGACGCACGAGACTTCAACGGGACGTGAGGGTACTCTAGGATGGCCCTCTGGGGTAGGCGTAGTGAAGCAGTCCTCCAGAGGCAGGACTGTAGGTGTTCCACCAAAAGTGTATGTCTTGACTACTTTTTGCATGGCAGGACCATTGTAGGCAGTCAAAAGGGGTTGATGTTTGGAGTAGGATATTCGTATGTCCCAGTACTTGCAAGTAAGTTTAGTGGGCAGGACCCAAAAGGATAGTCGCATGCGGATATCGGGTCAGCATCAAAACCAAGAGCGAGTTCGGGAAAGACTAGAGTTAAACCAATAGTCCAATGATACTTTCACTATCGAGACATTGGATGAGGGGCGCAGCCAATTGGATGTTTAGATTGTTTGCAGTAGGGCACAACCACTTAGCTCTTTAGAAGTCTTTCAATTAGTTGAGGGGTGGCTGCGTGGGGCCATAGCCACGATAAGAAAAGAGACACACCAAATAAAATATCTGTATTGTAGGCCTAATGAGGCAGTCCCTTATAGAAAAAGAATATCTGTATTGTAGGCCTAACTAGGCAGTCCTTTACAGAAACAGAAAATCCCCGACTGAATTCCGTATAAGGTAGACCTTGTTAAGCAGGATTCAGGGAGTAGACATAACGATTACGTATAGTCCTCAAGGTACGCACTAAGTGGTACATTGAGGATGTCCGAGCATTAGTATAGACTAGTGTAGACGTTGTTTTACGTTTTCATAGTAGGCGACGGAACATCTGTATTGTAGGCCTTTTGAGGCAGTCCTTAATAGATGTAGTCCAGAACGCCATGGAAGCAAGACGATGGAGTCCTTTTCGAGGAGGATACAGAAGGTACTATGGGTAGTACCTAGGACCGATGTGGTCATTGGGCATTTAGCTACACACACACACACACATATATATATATATATATCAGTTATTAGGTTTTAATCTACTAGGGAGTAGATGGGCAGGATCCATGCACAGATGCAAGAGTATTATAAACCCAATGAACCTAACGTAATAGTAAATGGAAATAAAACGGTATATGTAGAATTAAGCTTAGAAGTGTATAATTTGTCCATTCACCAGAACTTTAGTTTTGACCCCCTCCCCATAACATCCTACAGGTTAGGTAGATGGTAGAGACTTCCCAGCTTTGAGACACTTGTTTAGAAAGTGTTATTTTATTGGTGAGTATTTACTTACTATTATATTTTAGTCTGTTCTGCTGTGAGATATTTATCCGAGCTCTGATATATTTGTCTTTGCCTATTTGCAGGATACCAGATACCCAACTCGGGCTTCAGTGGGCTTGGGTTTTAGCATTTTTTGTCAAAAATCCGGATCCAATGGAACTTGGGTTGTTACAACAACTAAATTTAGGTGAGCGTAACGTTCTCGCTAACCTAAAAGAAGAGCTTAACTCTATTTTAGAAAAAGAGGAGGTTATGTGGAAACAGAGATCTAGAATTCAGTGGACAAATAAAGGTGACAATAATACCAAAATTTTTCACAATATGGCAAATGGTAGAAAACGTAGTAATACGACTAATTTTATTTTTGTGAATAATGAAGAATTAGTCGATCATAGAGATCTTAATAAGGCTTTTACAGACTATTATATAGATATATTGGTAATAAAAACAATCATAGAATTAATGCTTTATGGGATGATCTTTATCCTTCAGATTCTAATGTTGATCTTTCTAAGTTAGATAATCCTTTTACTAAAGAGGAAATTTGGAAAGCTATTAATGACATGCCAGGTGATAAATCCTCGGGTTCGGATGGGTTCCCTACTTTCTTTTATAAAACTTTTTGGGATGTTTTAAAATTCGATTTAATTAGCATGTTTAACGAATTCTATAATGGAAATTTGCAATTAGGAAGTTTTAATTTTGCAAATGTTATTTGATTACACAAAAAAGTAGTTGCTAATAATTTAAAAGATTTTAGACCTATTTTATTAATTAACTGTTCCATAAAAATTATTTCAAAAGTTTTAACTAATACAGTTAGTATAAGAATGAATGATCTAATTGATTGATCACAATCTGCTTTCATTAAGGGGAGAAATATCACCGACGGTGTGGCTGTAGTTCAAGAATACATTAATCACTGTTGTAAGAATTACATAACCCATGCGGTTTTAAAATTAGACTTCGCAAAAGCTTTTGATTCGGTAGATTGGGATTTTCTAGTAGATATATTTCATGCTAGAGGTTTCAGTCATAGATGGATTTGCTGGATCATGAATTTATTTAGAACAGGTAACTCTAGTATTATGGTTAATGGTATTTTAGGTAATAAAATTTAATCTAAGCGAGGTTTAAGGCCAGAGGATCCTTTATCGCCTCTTTTGTTTAACTTAACCGCTGATGTTTTTGCTAAGATAATTAAGAAAGCGGTTGATAATGGATCTATGGGGAATGTTAGCAACGATATCTCGCGTAACGGTATATTTGTCCTTCAATTTGCAGATGATACCTTGCTTTTTTCTTCCTACTTGCCAAGACACATTATTACTCTTAAGTTTATTTTATATAGTTTTGAGGTACTATCAGGTTTAAAAATAAATTTTGATAAAAGTTCAATCTTAGTATTAAATGATTTTGAAAAGGTTGAAAATTTAGTTGCTAATACGCTTAATTGTAAAACTATGAAATTTTCTTTTCGTTATCTTGGTTTTTTGATTAGACCTACTAAACTCAAACATGTTGACTGGTTTATAATCATTGATAAAATCAAAAATAGGATTTCTAATTGGAATGGGAGATTTTAATCGAGAGCGGGTAGATTAGTTCTAATAAACTCTGTTTTATCAGCTATCTTGATCTATTGGATGTCAATACCTTTTTCCAGATTGGGTGATCGATAAAATAGATAAAATAAGAAGGGACTTCTTATGGAGTGGGGAAAACTCTAATAATAGTATTAGTAAATTAGGAAACTGTATGTACATCCAAAAAGGATGGTGGTTTAGGAGTCATTAATTTGCATAATATGAATTTGTCTTTGTTAGGTAAATGGTTATGGAAGTTTAAGGATATTAATGATAATGCTACTTGGAAAGAAACATTTCTAAATATTACTATAATGGTAGTAACAATTTATATCAAATTACTCCTACAGTCATTTGTAAACTATCTAATTTTTGGAAATCTATTTTAAAATGTCATGATATTTTTAACTTAGGCACTAATACAATAGTTCATTCAGGTAATAGTACTTCTTTTTTGGCATGATCGTTGGATTTTTGTTATCCCTCTTAGGATTGAATTTAAAGAGCTATATGAAATTTATAATTTTAAGAATGCTTTAATTGTAGAAGTTTTTTCTCTCGAAACTGACCCTCCTTGGAATTTTAGTTTTAACATAATTTTAGTAGGTTCAACTCTTAGGCAGCTTTCTATGCTTTATGCTTGATTAAATCTATATAATATTGATAATGATAATATTAGTTGGGAATGGGATAAGAGTAAGAAATATACTTCTAATTCTTTTTATAGATTTATTAACTTTTCGGGTGTTACCATAACTCTTTTAAATTTATTTGGAAATCAAATGCTCCTCCTAAATCTAAAATTCACATGTGGTTAATTATGCATGGAAAATTAAATACTATATAATTTTTAAAAAGAAAAAATATGCACATTGATAATAAATGTTATTTATGTAATCTGCATTTTGAAGATATTAAACATGCATACTATGATTGCATGGATACTTATTTCATTCTAAATAATACCCTTAAAATCTTTAACTTTAATATAAAAACTAAAATTTTCGACTGTGAATTCTATTGGAATAGTTTTAGATTTATATTCAAAAAGGATAATAGATTTTACTTGACACTTTATTCATTATAACTTGTTGGTATATTTGATTTGAAAGAAATCGGAGAATTTCTAAAATTAATAATATGCACTTTAATAAATTGATTTTTATAATTTCTTCATTTTGTTTTAATTGGATCTCTAATCCTAAATATAATTAGCTAAAAATAACCTATTTAAAGAATATCTTAATAAGGTTAATGATAATATTTTAAACATTAAAATAATATTTTTGACATTAATAATTATACTATTAATATTTTTTCAAACTTAAATGATGATTTCACTGTGTATCATAATATCCTTTTGATCAAAGGACAATAAGGATAATTTCAGATTTGTTTTAGTTTTGTTTGTTTTAGTTTATAGAACTTTTACTTCTTTAGATCATGGATCCTTTTTAGTCATCTTTCTAATCTTTACTTTATTCTGTCCTATTAGCTTAAATTTTGTATCTTTACTTTAGTCTTGGAATCTCGATTGACCCGGTTAAGGTCGTCGTGATAAAACTAAGTCAATCCATCTTCCTCTTTTGTAATTTAATTCTTTATCTTCCTTTCGAGCCTATCTTCTTAATAGAATTTTCTTTGATTTGGGTCCTTCTAAATTTGAACCTTTACCCTTGTTTTAAATCCATTCTTGAATCATCGTGTGAGGGAGTGTATTTGTAATTAATATAAAATGTTTTATATTGTGTTGTTTGAGTTGTTAAGGTTATTTGGGGTTTCGATCGATTCGTCTGGCCAATGCTATCGATGCGGAATTCAATTCCCGCTTAAATGAGAGATACGACTTCACCAAAACATCAGGATATTTCCTGATTATCAGGGTGTAGTTGAGATCACCAAGCGGAGTATCAAACGAATGGTAGAGCTGCCTACATAACCGAAGGCGTTCGGCATTTGATCGCAAAAGAATTACCCGGGTCGTCTACTAAAGAAATGGTTCGGGCTTTGCAAGAGGTAACAGCATCGAAACCGAGGACGTAGAAATCTCCTGTGAATCGACGCCTGTTGTAAAGGAGTTTCACCCCTTTACAAATCATAAAGAGGTTGGCGGAACCGCCAATGGAATGGGTCACACGAAAGGATGGAGTTGCCAGTTGAGGTAGCAAGATGAGATCAAATTGATTATAGAGATCAACAGAAATAGAGCTATGGGATGCTCCAATATCAAGAGACCACAAAAGGGAGAAGACAATAATGGAATTAAGAACAAAGGGGAAAGTTTCGAAATTCAAAAGAAGTCCTAATCAAAGAGGAGAAATTCAAGCTCGAACGAAGGTGATTCTGTAATCAGATTTACTCTATATGCTAATTTTTGCCTAAACCAGAGCTCTGATACCACTTGTAATGACCTGGTATTTCGAACCATTCGCATCCGCACATGTCGGACTTGAATTACTCAAAATATCAGATTGTTAATTTATATTTGGCAAAACTCAGCATATACAGTAAATAAATCAATCACAGAATCACAGACACAGAGTAATATGACAATAAGCAGCGAAATAGATAAATAGTAGTTCATGAAGCTACTATAAACATCAGAGTTTGAAACAAAATACAGCAGAATCTCAAATACAAATGAATCTATAATACATAAGCAACTGACGAGTCTGAACATAACAACTGGAATAAACGGAAATAACTAAAAGCTAGATAGATAGATCTTCGACAAAGCTCCAATCTCCAAAGGTGAGTCTCAAATGCTGTGACACTTAGTTTGACCCAAGCATAAAGAAAAACACAAAACACTCGAGTCAGGATTAACATTCTTATACCGGTAAATTCAACTCAAGTGAAATGTCAACTGAAATACAAGTAACTTAAAGGATGTTTGGGATTTCCATCCTCTAAGGATCCGTGGAACTATCTACTATGTAGTAATATACGCTATTATAATATGTCTATAGTAAAGTAAAGGTATAAAATAGCGTTAAGGTGTTACCCATATCCCCCTTAACACATTTTATATATTCCCGTAGTCTATACAATGCCGTACGCTCCACCAAACCGATCATTTACACAGAGGACACCGCATAGGTACGGTGCAAAACAAACTCGTAGAAGGCGCGATAGGGCATGTGACAAGGCACTCGAGGTAATGACAGGGTAAATATACCATTTGCGGATCCGGACTGGTGGTAATGCATAGCAGCTACTACCGCCCACCTCGTGACACACTCCCAAATCAAAGGCACCCAATCAAATCACAAAGTACTAGAATGGTATCGAAGAAATGTGTCCGATAGGAGGAATGACCTCACTTGGCCCGGCATGGCTCCTGTTTTAGCCACATCAAGCTGACTCACGGGAGTCAAAGCTACGCTAATACCTCATATAGAATCGCCACCAAACCATCCTACTTCATTCTGGAATCTCCACCACGTGCACAAAAGTTAAAGTGGTTTTCGGTATTGGCAGAGAGTATGACAATATCCGATCCCAGTCTCTTTAACAACCATACACTTATTTCACACCATGGTCATTTTATAATTTAAATAGTTTATACTTCATATCAAAATATCATATTCATTTCAAAAACCATATCAATTAAATATCATTATTCACTTTAAATAATATTCATTTCCAGAATCGCAACACTTTAAAATTTATAACACTTTGGAAATTATAACACTTTGGAAATCATAACACTTTTGAAATCATAACACTTTTGAAATCATAACACTTTTGAAAACATAACACTTTGGAAATCATAACACTTCTGACTTAAACAGTTTAGATATTGAAAATAGTATATATAATAAATAGTTATAAATTAAAATAGTTTATATATTAAAATAATTTATATTAAAATAGTTTATACATTAAAAATACTTTATATAATAAAATAGTTTCCTCCAATTTCGCAAATCGATTCAAATCATCTTAAATTCCAAATTCAACTTAAATCAATTCCAGTTTAACCATTTTAGTTTAAAGTTCAAAGATTCAAGTTTAAATATTCAGACGTTTACAATATAAATTTCATTTATATTTCAACATTTAACTTTTATTTTATTCAAATTGTAAACTATTCATTTAATCATTTTAATCACAATTAAATAAAATCTCAATCTATAAATTTAAATCAATATTAAATATTCAGTCTCAATTTTATTTGAAGTTGAGAATATTCATTTAATCACTTTTTATCAAATCAAGTTATAAATCATATCTTTCAAAATCTCAAAACTAATAAGTTCAATTCAATTCTTATTTAAATTCGATTATTAACAAATTTAAATTCCAAGTCAATATTAATTTATCTTCCCATCCTTTATTATTAAAGTTGTTAAAAATCTATTTTTAAAATATTAATGTAAATTTAAATAAATACTTAAACATATTATAAACCAATTAAATTAAATTTTATTAAATTAAATCTTATTATTGAATGTACTTTGTATTAAATCTTATTTTATATATTTTTTTAAATAATAAAATTATAAGCAAAATCTTAAAATTTCTATTTTCAAAACTAACTTATAAATTTAAATTTTCAAAACATATTATTTAAAAATCTAATTTTATACATATAAAAATAGCATTTGTATATTATATTTTAAAAGTCAATATTCAATAAAACCCATTTATTCCTTTCAAACTTTGAAAAATCATTTTTTTCCAAAATATTGACCAACGGTGTCCGTATATAATTTTCTATCCTATGTTCAAGTGATATAGATATTTATCATTTCAATCCACAATTTAAATATCTATGGGTATATATCATTTCAACCCACAATCCCAAAAATTTAAAATCAATGAAAATCTCTTGGGTTTATCATTTCAACCCATAACAATTTTCCCCTATTCTACAAAATCGTTCAGGTATGTATCATTTCAACCCATAGGGAAATTCTAAATTAATAGGGAACTTGCAGAGTGAGAACAAATAAAATATAACATATCAATAAGAAGCATATATCATCAGTAATAAATTAAATATAATATATACAACATGTATGGTGTCATATGTCATAGGTTAACAGTTAGAGATAATGACATATCATATAGACAATTAAATAATTAACAGTTCAAATTTAACAGCATCATTCACTTGTCATTTCAATGTGAATTAAATTTATTAAATATAAGAATGTTAATCGTGAGTGATTGCTCACCTTTCGAGGTTAGAGAAATAAGAAGATGACAGAGACACACACACTGATAAAGATATGAACTAGCGGGACGACGACAAGCCAGGAATTGCTGTGACAAATTCGATATTGAGAAGGTAAGTCAGAATGGACAAGATCGATGAAATGTATGTTATATATATATTTATTTCAAAAATCAATTTCAAAAACATATATTTTCAAATCTATATTTAATTCAAACACATATAAAATTTACACACACACAAATATATATATATATATATATATATATTTGAAACCAAACTCATATACACTTATGTATAGACTAAATATAAACATATGTAATAACTTACATACTTATTATATTTAGAAATCTAATTACAAAAGTCAATGTAACTTAACTCATCATAATATATTGGAACTCAACAGATCATGTATAAATTTATAATTTATATAAACAACCAAACTGGTTACATATAACTAATAAACTTGTAACTGTTGTAAATTTACATTATAAACATCGTATATAAACTAATATATTATATAACTAACGTAAACTTATATATATGTATGTATATACTATCATATCAAAACTTACCCAAACTTATATATAAATTGACATATATATTAGATCTATATATAAATTATGCTATTACAAAAATCAAATTTAAATGTTAACATATAATATATACCTTGACATAAATTTTATGCTGGTACACGCATGGAACTAGAGCAAGCTAAATATAACAGCAACCAAATACATATAAAATATATAAAGTTCTAAAAAATTTCTTCTAAGCTTCACACACTCATATCTCTGTATATATATATATATATATATATATATTGCTTACTTTTTTTTGCATGGTAAAAGGAAAACAAGGTTGCAATTTGCATAACTATATCTACATAAACTGTAAAGAGAAGAGAATATATAAACAAAGGAATCCAAATATAACAGCTCATATATATATATATAACATATATTATAATACATGTACATACAAGTGAAGCTGTAAACTTATAATATAATAAAATGTAATATGATATAATATAATATAATATACTTGGAATAAGTCTATCCATGATCTAAAGAACTAAAAGTTCTATAAACTTTTGTATATTTACTTTATTCTATCCTATTAGCTATGACGCCTCACCTCTATACTCACACTAACCAAGGACACTACTGGGTAATGCCATCAATTTGTACGAAGAATAAGGCTGTTGAGGAGCGACCATCTGTGTAATTGCTTTGTGCGAGTACCGATATGTCAGATAGTATGTCATGCGTTTCATTTCAAGAGGAAATCTGACATATCAAATACAAACTCAAAGCTACTACACAGTGGCTATGAAGCCTTCGGAAACAAATATAAAATAAGCATAACACAAATCAGTCACAGATATTCATATCACTAAGGCAGAAACAGATATGAATATAATCACATAGAAGTGTACATCAAAGTAGTGGTCATACAAGATCCACTACATCACAAAATAATAGGTACAAGTGCTAGACAAAAGAATATGTATACATTAAGGAGTCTCTATCTCGAATGTATAAAAGCAAAAACTACAAAGCTAAAGTAGTTAGCCAAAAGTCAGAAGCTAGTCCCTGCTAAGAAGTCAAGTGGAAGCACCTGAAACACCTCGGTCTGACCCGAGTATTATTTAAAAAGAAAAATAATAAACGGATCAGTCTAGCTATAAATATCATACAAGATGAGATATGATAAGGGATATGACAAAAATATATGATAGCAATAATGTTATACCGTGACAAGTATATATTTGATAATAATGAAAATCATACAATATCTCAAATCTCCTCAAATATCCAAAAAGGATATCATATTCTTTACTTATTCACCAAACCTCAAATATTGACAAAACATATCAATGCAAATCGCAAAAATTGGTTAAACATAAATTCCAGAAATCTATAATTGAAAATCCATAAAACATAATATGGGAGGAGGCCTATCATAAACGAGAGCATGAAAACTCACCAGCACGTGTATCACAAACGTGACGCTATCCCATGGGTCGCTAACCCATAAAATGAGCCGAAGTTCCTCCTAACAGGGTATAGTCCCCCTTTTCGGACTATGAGCCAAAGCTCCTCCAAACAGGGTATAGTCACCCATCGTGGACTATGAGCCGAAGCTCCTCATAATAGGGTATAGTCCCCCTTTGCGGACTATGAGACATCGCATATCGCTAGTCTAAACCACAAAATGATCATCATAGATCAATGAGAAGTGTATATTACACTAAGCTAGTAAATAAATCAGTTTAGCTTCATGTCCCATAACCACTGGCTTAACTTAAATATTTACGAACAAATTGTAGATTTCCACTAGAAGATTGTCACGAGGTTTCAATCGAACAAGTCTAAGAATTAACCGACGAAGTAAACACAAGCGTTTTATACCACTTGTTTTGCTAAGTCGTTTAATTGGATTTCTCATACGAATAAGGTAAAGGTTTGTATATACTAATAGATTGGAAAACGGTTTTAAAAACAGGCTTTGTATTAAAAGTAATATTGAAATCATTTTTGTTAAAGAGTTTGAATATTTACTACTAGTATAAAAACCTTTGTATTTTAAAGTGACAAATCACTGAAATGATTGTAAAACAATCTATCACCAAAATCCACATTCGACAACGTGAATTAAAACCATAAAAATCGATATCAAATCCATCAAATGGATATTCTCAAAAATCCAGAAATGAAGTCATCAAAGTCGATAATAAATGACAACAACTAACCGGATCAACAAAAATCGATAAAAATTGGAAATCCACCCAAAAATAGGCAAAATAGGCAAAATTCAATAGGACCAGACGTCTGGTAGGTTTAGCCAGACCTTTGCACCTGGGTTCTGGAAATTTATATATTTTTTCTCCTTTTTCTTTTTAATTCCAGAAGCCTCCTAGACGTTTGACCGATTGAACTAGACATCTGGTTCTTAGCTCTGGATTTTATCTTTTTCTAACGTTACTTTTTTTTCTTTTGGTGCCCTAACCAGACGTCTGGTTTCTTCAACCAGACGTCTGGTTGCCTGTTCTAGGCAATAGTTTGCCTAGGCCATTGATGGCCAAATCAATTCGGAAGCGATCGGATGAGCGACGGAGGCTAGGGATTTATGCCAAGTGACAACCCAGTCCTATAGGCTCTTCGATACACCCCAAATAACATGTCCAAACATCCATAGTAGGATTTTCATAAATTTTGACTTCAAAACCAAAAATTGGAAAATTCACCAAATCAATTCAAATCAAAAGCAATTGGACATGAAATAGATGTTAGAAATTTATACCTAACAACAATGAAAGCTATAGACATAGATGTGAGTTCAATAACTCACCTTTAAACTCAAAAACAAGAAATGAGAAGCTCTAAAACAAGCTTAGACCAATTCCTCTTCACTACACCTCTAGAATCTTCAATCTATTGTCAAATGAAAAGTTTTTCCTAAGTTATGCTATTGGAAAAATCAAGACTTGAAGAGGGGTTGAAATTGAGAAGATGAAGAGGATGCTTACCTAAGCTTCTCCTTGATTTTGAAACTTGAATTGAATTTCCTAAGAGAACTAGGGCTTAGAAATTTCTAATCTCCTCTCTTTCCCCCATTTCTCATTTAGCTTGAGTGTTAGGAAATTAGAAATGGAATGAATGAATGAAGGGGAGAGGAGTTAGGGTATTTGGTAGAAGAGTTTGGGTTCTATTATTGGGTTAACGGCAAGAACATAACTCAAAGTCCAAATGAAAATACCAAAATCCTAATCAACTCCAAACATATTGATGTTTATACTTAAACTAGTTGTAGACGTCGTTTTGAACTCAATGAAAGTGGTCTCGAGTCCAGATTCGACTGTTTACAAAAAGTCACATTTCAGACTTTATATTCAACTAACGATATTTAAATAAAACATTTAAATATATAATTGTAAAATATGCGGGTTGTTACATATGTGTATCATTCTAACTATTTTCTTTAGTTTCTTTTCAGATACAGGTTTGGGCTAGATATGGTGTTAGTTTCTTTTGCAGGTACACAGGATTGCTGATTGTAGGATTGCTGATTGCGGTGAGGGGTTCTTCTCAATACATCTTCATTTTCATCATGGAGTTCTACTTTCAGGAGGATTCACTTTTCAGCTAGGCCCTACTTCCACTTTTACCGAGTCTTTAAAGCAGAGTTTTCCATTCAGGATCATTCGTAGTTCCATTTTAGATCATCCGCATCTCCATTCCTTCTGAGTCAGCAGCATGGAGCTTCCTTCTTAGATGGAGCTGGCTTCTAGTATCATTGGTTATGAGATATTCCTCAGTTATTCAGGTACTTCTAACACCTTAATATCGGGCGGTGGCCATGCCGGAGCTCGGTATTGGGGTGTAATGGGCAGTGGCCATGCCGGAGCTCATTATAGGGGTACCTGAGTTTCCTTTGATACTTGTACTTAGATTTGCTACCTGCCAGGCAAGTTGGGAGCACCTTGTCTTGTGATATATATATTTACATATATGCTCTCCTCTATTTTAGAGGATCACACATTTTTCTCAAAAAAAACATATGGGGATTTCTAATTAAAAATAGGGTTACCTAACCATGTTGGATACAAGTTCTATTATATAGAATGAAGCACCCGTCATCTCGATGTAAATCCAATGGAGGGAGCCTAGTACTTTCGAAAGCAGAATCGACATCGGCTATGCCTTCACAAATGATTCTAGCAACGCCTACTTCTTTGGCACCATAGGCTCAATACGGTCAATTGGTGCCAATTGGTCCGGTCGTCAATTGAACTCCTCCAAACTTTAGAGTTTTACTTAACCCTCATGAGAGAGCTTCTATTGTCATTTCTGTTAAAGTTCTGCACAATATTTGTTTACAGCATGGTATTCCAAAAGACAATGTGGACCTTCCACTGAAATTGAGTTTGCACACATGCCACCTTCGGGTACATTTCCTGGAATCGGCACATGTGCTTAAATGTTGCAATGCCCCTATTTAACCATTTCTTAAGAGACACTTTTCTGAATTTGGGAATAGCCCTATTTCAGATTCATCCCAATGGCTATGCAATTTTGACTTGTATGCATGTTTTGTTTATGCGGACATTCAACCATGTCCCAAACTTCGATGAATTGAGATACTTCCGTTCATTTAAGAAGAGAGAGGAATGTCCATCTCTTTTGATTATTGAGACTCAAAGAAATCGCAAAATCGTGTTGCAACTCCAAAGCAGCTTATCCCAGTTCAAGACCCAATATTTCTTCGTTAGATGTCCTGAAGGGTTTATCATCTTTGGATAACATGGGGTAAGTTTTCTCATCTCTTGTTGAGACTTATTATAATGGTGTAGGGTTTTAATAGACTGAATGCTTCTTACAATTATTCCAAGGCCAAATGAAGATCCAACACTAGACTCTATCTTACATACTCTGAAGGCTATAGATGCTAGAGAGAGATCGGTCAAACTATTGCTTACGGATGAGAATTTGCATCGGTACGGTCTGTTACATCCCGGGAGGTCCGCCATTGCTATTGAGGTTTCATCCCCTACCGGTTCTAGGATTAGAACACGCTCCACTTCTTCATCGCATAATTCTGAAGAAAGTGGTTTATAAGGAGAAGAAGGTCCATCCGGTGGATCAATTATGGAAATTCATAAAGAAAAGGGCATTACGACCGAAGCTACTAGTCCGAACAGGATGCCCCTGATCCCGAAAGGAAGGGGAAGAGGAGTTCAAACAACGAGAAGGAAACGCTTCTGTGATTGTAGAAAAAGAGGAAGGCGAAATTGAGAGCGGAAGTGACAATAACCCCTCCTCTAGCGACGAGGAATTTAATGTGTGTGTAGGATCATTTTCACCCTAGAGAGGGGGTGAATAGGGTCTACTAAAAATTAATGCGGAATTAAAATAAAAACAGAAAGTAATGCAGTAAAGATCACACACAGTTTTACCTAGCTTCGGCAAAAACCTGCATACGTGCTGCCCCTAAGGTTTTACTAGAAATTAAGTAATCAGACGCTTACAAAAACACGTAAGCTTGCGATACCCGCTAACTTAATTAACCCAACTCTAACTCAAAATCCTTCCACAACTCAGCCACTGAGTTGCGAATTCTCCGAACTACGCCACGTAGTTCGTAACCTAGTTAAAACTAGAGTTTGGCCTAAATAAAAAAAAACAAACAAAAGTACTAAAATAAATAAAACCCTAGCTGTTAAAACTATTTGGCCCAAAAGAAAAAAGATATAGACAAGTAAATTCTTTGGCCCAATAAAAATAAACAAGTTTCCCTTTTATTTTGCTTCTGGCTCGTCCATGCC
The DNA here is from genome assembly GCA_030737815.1 of Allium fistulosum. NCBI lineage: Eukaryota > Viridiplantae > Streptophyta > Magnoliopsida > Asparagales > Amaryllidaceae > Allium > Allium fistulosum. The sequence continues at coordinate 1,046,484,446 of CM060906.1, forward strand.
GTCTTTGTCTCTTTTCGATATGGAATTAGGGTTTTGAATCTCAAGCTTCAAATCAACTCGTCTACCTTCAATTGAATCTCTGATAGGTTTGGGTTGCTACAAATCTCTAGGCTTGAGCTTTCGAATCCCCTCTGTTGGTTGAGTAGATCGATTCCGATGAATTGAATTTGTGCTTCTTCGATTAGTGTTCTTCGATTTCTCCAGAGGGTCTGAGTTTAACTTTGGTATGTTTTTCTTCTCTTGAATGTTTCGGTGATTATTTTCAAACTCATGATTTTTTGCCGATGATGAATTGGGAATTTATAGGGATCGGGACCCTATAATTTTATTTCGTATATTTTGGTTTGAATTCTTCAATTACTTTGCTCAGCCATTCGATTATTGCTTGTACGATTGTGATGATTCTGACTTGTTCATTAGTTGATATATTCGAATATGTTTGAATCTGTTCCGTTCTTTGCTCCTACGACTTATTCATCGGTTGCTTACAGTTTGGCATTTGAATTTGAGATGAACTTGACTTACTAAAGTCTGACTTGTTCATCATGTTACCCTCTGTGACATTGTTCAAACTGCTACTAATAATTTTTGATTTTTTGTTGAACACTTCAACAGTGTTTTGTTTGACTATTTCTTTTTGAACCATGACCCACGGTTTCATTGTCTTATATTAGAAATCTAAACATGTTGCATTGTAGTTTTGTGCTAGTTGCTATGTCGACCCGAGTGCTTGCATTCATGTGTGTGTGATTCTCTGGCATCAATTTTGGTTGTCTTGTATGTTGGTTGGACCTGAGTGCTTTGACTGGTATGTTCTTGTCTGAGTGTAGCTTGATGCTCTTACTTGATTGCTTTGCACTGACCATTGCTGTGTTTGGTGCACTTCATACCTGAACTGATCTATGTGTATGTATATATATATGCATACATGTGAATATGTGAGTGTACTGATCATTGTTGCATGCTCATGTCGCCTTTGAAAATTTTGAAGTCTGGTTGCATGTTGATTTGAGTCTTCATGTGTACATTTGAGTTTCTATCTTGGTTGAGGCTTTACTTGCATTCTCCAATGTTTGCTGGGTTGATTTGCTGCATGCGCCACTTTGTACATATGCATTACATGTTGATATTTTCTCCATTCTTGGCCCTTGTGCCATATGCATTGTCATTTGTGTTCACCACTGCTATGTTTGTATACACATATGCTCATTGATGTGTTATTGCAGTCTGGTTTCATGTTGAATGAAGTCTAGTCTGGTTCTTGCCATGCCTGAAACTTTGTTGTTTTCCATTCATGTTCACCCATTTGGGTTGTGATCATTGTAAGCTTTGTATGTGTGTTTCCTGCTTTTGCTTTGCCCTTTGTACAAATTGCTTGCATATTGAATGCTTGAATGCCATTGCTGTGTTATTTGTTTTTACACTTGAGTTAAATCCAGTTGTGGCTTGGGTTTGACCTTGTGCTCACCTATCCCTGTAATTTTAACAAGCAAGTGTATATCGTTGTGCACGACCTTGTGGAATGTACAGTGATACACTACGCATGTCACAAGTTGTTCGTGTATTTTTTATTCTAATTTGAAATAGAAAGATGAATTAAAAAATGATAATGAACAACCCAAATAACTAAGGCAAACAATATTTTCAAAACACACACTTCATTGTGCACTGCAAAATATTTCTTTTTAAATTTTACTGCGTCAGTGTTTATTTTACAGATAGTTCAGATGCTGGATACAGGCTGGAACATAGTTGAAGATCAAATACGAGTGATGAGTGAATTATGTAGTGATGTGAAACATGTATGTAAAATTGTAAAGTGAAAATTGTGTTGTAATTGAAATTATATTGTAATTAAAAATGTGTAAATGTAGTGAGAGCTCAAATTTGTACTATTTGAATTTGTAATAAAATATTTGTTTGAATAAAATATTTGTTTAAATAAGAATTCCGAGTTATTTATTTTATTCAACAAATATTTATTTAATTATGTGGAAAAATAAAATAGTACAATAACAAATACATTTAAACAAATATATATATGTTTTTTATCATCAAACAAAAATCATAGGCTATTGTATTCTACAGCGTGTTCCAACGAAGGAGATCTCGAATATTACGATGAAACTCTGGAAATGAGTCCCATTCTCTCTGATTCTCCTCCCCAAGAGGTTATTGCTAAAGTTGCTCTCCCAACGACGGAACGACTTCATGGTTCTCCGCTTAAGTATACCGATATCAACTTTGGGGACTTGAGCAACATTTATGTGGACATTACGGAACTCATGGGAGATGATCCTCACACCGGTCATGCCATTTCCAGAATTAGCCCGACTCCCACTGCACTCGCTTCCCGACCCAGTTTGTGAAGTCCTTTTAGGGCACCTACGACACATCACATACTTCACTAGGGTCCTGTATGCTCATATATGCATTATTTGAGCTCATTTTCTGCAGCTAAAGTTACTTCATTTTTTCTTATATTTGGTACTATTGGAGGTCGTGGACATTATGAAGATCTTGAAAAATTTACAAATGCATAACGTGGGTCGAAACAGACTTCAAGCCACCGCCAGCCTCGAGAAACTGAGGAAGAATAGAGGAGGAGAAAAGATTGGGAAGCTGAGCTTACTATTGGGATGACAGGGACTGAGACAGAGTTCATAAGGGTGGCTATGAGAAGAGGAAGGCTCCCGATGATTGGGAAAAGCCATCCAAAAAGTCGAAAGTAGATCGTAATCCACATCCTTCCGAGCAACATACATCTACCTCGAATCTTATTTCTATCAAAATTTAGGTTCCGTCTTCTACTATTCAGGTCGCTCCATCAACCCAGACTACATCAACTCATGTTGTGCTTGCTTCTGGTTTTTCACGCCCTCGCAGGAGGCCTGCTTATATTCTCCCGTCTGGACCACCTAAACTTGAAGCCGCATTCCCTGGGTGGTTCCTGAAGGGAGTTAAATTTGATCGTGACCTACGTCTGATTCATAAGGATTCTTATATACCATATCTCCAGGTGATTCAGAGCAACTTGGATTAAGCTGAAGGATGGGAGAAATTATGTAAGCAGCTGGCCGACAAAAATCGTAACAACTATTAAGAGATTCTTTCTTTCGAGTCGAACAGGGATGATTACGAAAGGATATTGACGGAACGTGACGCCAAAATTGATCGATTGAAAAATGTGAGAGATGCCCCCATTCGAGATAGTAAGAACAACACTAGTTTGCTAAAGGAATTAAAGGAGGCTCACACAAAAATTGAAATCATGTTCAGAGATGAAATCAAGAAAGCCCATGCTGATGAAATCAAGCTGAAAAAGGAGCTTGAAACTCGAGATGAGATCATCGAAGCTCAAAAGAGAACCATTGCTGGTCATGATGAAACTGTCGAAGCTCAGAAGAAAACAATTGCTGATTATGCGGGAATGGTGAAATCCGAAGATAAGATCATCTTTAATAGGCTTAAGTGAATGCTTTGCTTCGAGAAAATTGCGCAACTCGATGTTGAAAAGACCAAAGTTGAAGTTGAGAAAGCCACTATAATGGCAGACTACTTGGAACTGCAAGATACCTTCAAAAGGAAGATGGCGAAGATGGATAACACTATCTTAAACTTCTATGTCAACTCCCTATTGCATCAGGGTAGTCTTTGTTATAAGGCCCCAAATTCCCACGTACTATTGTTGTGATTTGGGAAGAAATCCTAGCCCGTTTTCGAGAAGAAGGGGATGTGTACACTGAACAAGAGCTGGAGGATGCCTATCTGAATGAAGAATCAAAAGCGCTTTGGTAGAGGGTCGAGAGGCTATTCGATTTGAAAGGGAGCGAAAAGCCACTGATGCTGGCGCAGCTGCAGCTGCTAAAGCATTATTAGAGCCTTTTAGTTATGGGCCTGGCGAATCATCCAAGCAACTTCATGATCAGACAGAAATCATTCCGGCTTCGACCGGTACTACTTTGTTATCCGTCCCTTCAGCACCTACCTCCGAAGCCTTGAGAAGTCCTGAAACTTCGCCCAAGAGTGTGCAACCATTTAAAGAAGGAAACAGTAGGGAGTACGAGGTTGAGATTCACGGTCACACTTCTGATGAAGGTAACTTTCTTGTTTCTCCTTAGTTTGAGGACTTCCAGCTCATGTCGCAAGAACAAGATGAACTGAATGCTTTCTTTTTTGATCTTATTGGCCGTCTTCTATGCCTGTCGAACTGCCAATTTCTCCAGTCCTGGGGCATACTACTTTAATGCTTGTTTCTGCAGCTACTTTGATCACCACGCCCGTGTCTGGCTTGCAACTAGGGCCGGAATTTAAGAAGATCGCTGCGTTTCATAGCCTGGATGACCCCTCCGTATCTCTAGAGTGCGATTTAACAACAGTTGACACCCGAGAGCAGACAAACCAAGCTAGCCAGCCTAGTAAAACTGAGTAGCAGATGATGGAAGTTAAGAAGGAGAAGGTAGAGGAGAGAAAGTCTTCGAGGAGCTCCCGCAAGTCCCGCAAGCACAAGACCAATATGGAGTCTTTCGAGGGGCCAAAGAACAGGAAGGAGACATGGGCATGGAGCCTATAATTGATATCTTTAGCAGCGATATGACTCGTGGTGTTGATGCTAAGAGGAAGAAGAAACTTCAGACCAAAGGTAGGAAAGGAAGTGGTGGCAAGGAGCATTGACGGGCTCGAGTGATAGTAGAACCGGATTTTGTAGCATCTTGATTTGTTCGACATGTATTTTGTACAAGTACGGTGTCTTCACTTATCACTTTTGTTATTGTAACATCTGTACTTTTCTTTTTGTAGACCGATATTGTGTGGGTATGACCCCCACATTTTGACTTTATACAGAAAATGTTATGAGAAATGAAAAGATTAATGTTTCTACTGCTGTCACTTCTGTGTTTTTTCTTATTGATAACGTACTTAACTTGTTTTTATACCACTTACGTGTGTACATGACGCGATTGCTTATTCTGCAATTTCTATACTTCATATTGCTGTGCCGTGTTTTGTGGTATACGATGCCTTTATTTCCGTGATTTCACGCATTATGTATGCAATTTTTCAGTTTTACACTTCCCTGATTCACTATTAACCACCACTTTTTCACTGTTCACTGCCACCAGACCCCCCCCCTCTGCCATACAAAACAGTCTATCCCTTTATATCATACTACCATACATACATAACCCAGTGTGCATTGCCTTACATACTGTAACATCCCGTATTTTTAAGCCATTGAATTTGAACATTTAATTCATTTTAAATGTTTAATATGGGTTTAAGATTTATTTTGAACTAAAAAGAATTGGTTTAAACTAAAACAACAAGTGATAATTTCTAATGTGGAGGTTTAATTTGAGATTGGATAATAATAATTAAATATTCGAAATTGGGATAAAAAGTGAATTTGGGATAAATGATTATAAAAATGGTGTTTACATGTATTTTTAAGTTCAATTGGTCATAAATAATATTATTGGATTTTTAGAAGAATTTTAAAGTCGATAAATTAATATTTGGGGTTTATATTAATTTAATAATGAATTGAATATTATTAAAATGCAATACAATCAGATTTTGATCTGGATTGAACCAGAATGATTTTAAATGTCGTTATACATTTTATATGATTTATTATTAAGTTAACAAAATTTTAAAAGTAGAATTTTAAGCGTTTCTGATAATTTCAGAAAATCGCCGATTTAATAGACGAGTTAAAATAGCCTTCCGGGGCACAGTCTCGGAATTCGACGAAACCAGTTCCATTGGATCCGTAATAGTTAGTTATTATCGGATTTCAATTTTCGTAGCAATCAGAGTTGTCTTTTGACCGTGGCAGCTCGAAACGCATCGAAATTGATTTAACCGATTTAATTTTAAATTGATCGTTTTATTCCGTATCTCGCGCATACGATCGAATTAGCTTACGAAACCTGTTCCATCGTGTCCGGAACGCAGAAAACCCCTAGGATCGCCTGTCGGAACGCGTAATTTGGAGTCCGTTAGCGTAGACTGTTAACCTGAGAATTTTATAAATTAAATAACATTAAATTATATATATATATACATTTGTCTCCATCTAAACCCTAATTTGTTCCCTCAGCCGCCACGAGTTATATCAATGGCCGAAAATACCTTCCGTTCTTCCTCAGTTTTCTCGAAATCCAGGCTTTATTTTCGAAATCTTCCTTCATGAAAATCGAAGAGAGTGAAACCAGCTTCAGATCTGTACGGTAGTGATGTTGTTCTGTGAAGCGGAGAGGGAGATCTCGGGGTCGATGTCGTCGCCGTTCATCACCATTTCGCGGCCATTATAGGCGACCGAGCTCGCCTAGCTTTCAGGCGTAGGTGGCGTTCTCGTAGACGAAGAGATTGGCAGTCGCCGATCGTACCCTAGCGGAGCGTGGTGGTAGCGGCTACGAACCCTAAGTGACGATGATGGGTTCGATGTTTCTGTTCGCGTACGAGAGGGAGATGAGAGAGTGCGGCCTTGGTTTCTTCTTTGTAGCGTACGGTCGTGATCTGTTGGTAAATAGTTAATAAAAGAAATTGTTTTAAATTTATTTCACAACTTTATAAAATCGTAACTCGTTCATACGTTAGCAGATTTTAACGAAACTGAAACCGTTGGAATCGCAGAGAGACGTACTTCGTGATGGTGCAGATCCGGAGTCTTTCGGGGCAAGTAGAAATTTGGGTTAAATCAGACGTCGTCCGGTTTAATTCAAAATTTCGAACGCTCGCCAAACTCAAAGTGAGTTATTCTCACTCACATCTGGATGCTAGACATTATAAATAATTGATATTTAAATATCTGTGTGGTTGATTGTCTATATTTGTGTTTATCTGTCTGGATTGATATTTATATTGTGATGTGCTAACATTTGTGATGCAGGGAGAAACAGGTTGGAGGGATCCAACTGGATTCCTCAAAATGTAGCAATTATTTTATAATTGATAGTGATACCTGTTTATATGTTGTGATTGATAAAATCTGGAATTTTAAATTGTTATGTGAAATTGTTGTATAAATTATAATTCCAGAATTAAATTATAAATGAAGAAATTGGGGATTTAAAAGAAATTAAAGAAATTGTTAAACAAGGAATTTAAAGGAATATAAAAATTGGATTCTGTTTTGGAATGGAAAATGTAAATTGGTAAAATTGGGATTTCAAATATTGTGGGAAATTTATCAATCGATAAATATGAAATATAAATTTTCTGGAGATTAAATTTATGAAATTATAAATTGTTTAAAATAACGATGTTTATTTTAATAATGGCTAATGTTATCCGGAAATTAAAAATATGTTAAATGGAGTTTCCAACTATAAATTAACAAGTTCAAATAAAAAAAAAATAGAATGTTTTGAAATGCCGTATTTCATTGGAATTTAATTAAGTGAATTGGAAATTTGGCTTCCATTGAAAATTCACCAAGATGTTTATTTAAAAATGTTAAACTATATTAAAAAAAATGAATTTCCGGAAATGAAAAATTGTGATTTAACTTCGGAGGAAGTTATAGTTAAGTATGGAATTGGAAATTTATGTTGAAATCATAAATTGACTTGAAATAAATCAGTGGATTTATATGAAAGAATACTTTGGAATGTTTGAAATGGGAAAGTGTTCCCTGGGAAAAACCAAGTAAATGTTTTACAAAAGATTTTATTTAACTAAGGTTAAGTTTTAACTTGTTTTAAAAGTATTTTTAAGAAATCGTTATTTTTAAAGAAATAAATTAATAATTTTTAATACCGTAAATAATTTGGGGGTATATTATTAAATATTTTTTTACAAATGGATTTATTTAAAAGTTGGTTTTAGCTTAAGCTGTTAAAATTAGTATTTTTCTTCTTATAACGCTATTTTGAATTTAGTTAAACTAAAACCCTTATCTTTAAATCAAAGTTTATGTGTTAATAACTAGTTTTCTTCACATATTTTAAATTTATATTTTGAGTAAATAAATAGAAGTAATTTTCATATTTTAAAGTATATTTTAGTATAAAGTATTTTTAACTGTTTTAAATGCAAATTGTTTTATACTTGGTTATTCCCGATGGGAATAAAGGGTAAAAGATTTACCTTGTAAAGGAAGAGTGGAAAATTGTTTCCAAATGAGTTTTGAAAATGTGAAAATATATCTTTGAAAGATATTAGAAGAAAATAAATAATATGGAGATTATTTATTGTGTGATGGATGTGTATGGATGTTTGTGAATATTAATTGATAGTTAAATCACCGACTATCAATATTGGCCAAATGCGCTGATCGTTTCGAAGAGACCGGGATCGAGTTTCCGTATACCGGGATCCTAGGTCTGGAGACTCGAAACCCACTTCGATCCGGTTTGTACGTTTCGCGAAAACGATTTCGGAGTCGAAGATGGAGCTGTGAAGTGCAAGGGCTAGTCGCTACTAATCCTGAGGATATTTCCAAAATGGATGTAGTAGGAGTAGTGCCTTCGGTTCCGTTCGGACCCGGGACGGACTTATATGGACGAATGCTTTCGTGACATCGTCAGGTGGACGATGGGCATTCTAAGGGATATGTGCTATAAAGGTATCGTTTAGCCTCAAGCCTCATCAACCGGGAATGACTGAAAATCAGGGGTTATGCAGCAAGGCTTCGTGGGTAGCCCCCACTTGAGAGTAAGGTCATCCCTGTCTAGATGTCCCTTTTATTTCGGCTTAGTGGTGCGGTTGCTGATCACAACCGTGGGGTGATTTTACTTGGAATTATCCAGTAAGGGATGATTCCGGCCTTGTGTTGTAGGGGAGCGGGCGTACTCCTCGGTACTGTGATCTAGGCCACGTACTGTGATAGGTGGTACCCCAGTGCCTAGTCATTCGTTGGAAATCCATTTTCCCTACGTGCCTTGTACGAGTTTTGTTTGTATTACCCACGTTGTGGCTAGTATGCCGGAATTTAATAGATGTAACAATTTCGGCTATTTTATAAGTATTTGTAAATAGACACTATTATAATATCAGAGGATTTTTATAAAAAGTGTTTTAGCTATCGTAAGGTAAAAACCCGACATGTTTATTTGTGGCGTGGTCTTACGAGATGCTTTTGTTTCAAAGGATTTTTGAAACTTTAATAATCAATTGGGTGTATTTATGATGCGCTGGTATTCCAGACTGACTCGGGTGTTATTTTATTATAATGCTCGGGTCAGACCGAGTATATTTCAGGATAGGTTGCTATGGAGCTCAGGAGAGGAGCTGGAGTCCGAGACGTATTTCTCGTACTTGTATTATTCCGCTGCTGTGATTGTTGAGATTGTTTGACTGGCTATGGTTGGTTGTATTGATATACTCTGATGATGATGTATTGTATATAAACAGATATAGTTTTGATTTGTGTAAAGTTCTGTTCTATATATTATATTTTATTCCGCTGCGACTGTGAGGTTTTGATGTTGTTTAGTTCATTCTTCTTCTTCTACCTTCTTTCTTTTCCTACAATCTGTCTTTTCCGGCGTTCGATCGTCGGCATATTATACTGTTGAGTATTTTGTGTCGATTTTCGAGGGCTGAGAAGGGCGGGTCGTCACATTTGGTATCAGAGCTTAAGTTGGCGACAACCTAGGCTTTGGTGGGAAAATTACTCATTTTAAATAGAGTCAGAAGTACTCTATAATGAGTTGAGTGTACTAATAGCTATGAGAGCGTACTTGTTAGTGGATATAAAATTGTTTTTGTACTGTGTTGACTTATCGGTTGAGTGTTTATGAATTCTGGTCGGTGCGGGAAGTACAACCGTATCGATAGGGGTTTCTAAACTCTTAAACAAGATAAACCGACATAGTATTGTTTTTAAAGTGGGTAAATGAAATAATTTTACCCAAAATTATATTTTGATATAAAAAGAAATAATTTTCTAAATTATTATATGTATTGGATGCTTGTTTGGTTGTTCTTCTATAATCAAATAAGAAATTAAAACATGATCTAAAATTTGAAATGATATATATAAGAAAATAAGAAGTTAAAATATTAAAATAGTTAATAACCAAATGGAATTATCTAAATATGTTTAAAGTAAGAAAAAGTGAAATTAAGATTTGATTTAAACCAGAATTTTTATTCCGGAAATTTGGGAAGGGTTTTAAATTGAATTTGATTGAAATTTTGGGAATGTTGAAATGTTTTCCCAGGCTTTTGGAGTCAATGATGGAGTATATTTTGGGAAATATTTTTGAATGGAAATTGATTTGAAGTGAATTTTGGAAGTGGAAAGCATTGAACTCACTTCAGTCGCTGGAAAATAATCCTGATGATGCTGGCCACATCATTAGAATTCATTTTCGAGTTTCTAAGGTGATGGATTGCTTCCGTGGTGATTGGTTAAGATATTTGTTTATACTTGTTTATACACAAGTCGTTTTAACAATTTTAAAGGGGAAAATTGTTTGGTAAAAACAGATTGTTTTGGAATTTGGTATTTGATTTGAACATCAAAAGAGAAATGTGTTGATTTTTATTTCAAATTGGTTTTGAAATAAATCCGGGTAAATTGAATTCTGGAAATTCTATTTTAAAATAAAAATGTGAAAGTTGAAATGATTCAACTACATAACTTATAAAGGAAAGTTGATTTAAAGAAGAATTGAGTATATATGGAATATATCTGGATTTAACTTATGATAAGTTAAATAAAATTAAGAATTTGAAATTGAATTAAATCTAAATGAATTGGAATTAAAAGGAAGTTGAGATAACGGTGAAATGCAAATGTTTATGATTGTGCAAATGAATTCATATTCTTAAGTTATTAAGTGTTAAAATTCGACATTGTGATTATAAAATGTGGATTGGTTTGAAAAGAGCAATATAAACTTACAAGTAAATAAGTTGGAGAACTTGAGAATGGAAGATTTGATTTTAACTCAAGTAAAATGGAATTATAATCACAAATAAAAATGGTTAAGTAGAATGGTGAATTCGAACTTAATTTTAAATGGAATGCAAAGTAAGGTGAAACAATTATAAAATATAAAAGAGGTAAGTGAACTGAAGTTAGTAAATAAGTTGAACTTGGATATGGAGAATTAAGATTAAATTGAATTGTGTTTAACTTTGACTAAAATGGAATTAAGCTGAATATTAAAATTCCGTTGAGTTATGAATAAGAATGAATGTAATTAAATTCTTATTTAAGGTAGTAAAGAAAATGGTATAAATTCAAGTTGGCTGAATAAAACGTAGATGAACTTGAATTAATTCTGGAAAGGAATTAAATTGAAAATGCATATATAATCTAGTTAACCTTGAATTAAATTTGGATAAGAATTTAATTAAATGGAAATTTAATTTAGTTGAAGTGATGTTGAATGAAGTAAATGCTTACTCAATTAAATCCAAAATGACTGTTTGGAAATAAATCTTGTGTAAGCTAAATTAAATGGAATTTGTATTGCAATAAATAGAATTTTGATAGTTTGGTCAAAATTTAGAAAGTAAGGAAAAAAAAAATCCAGTTGTTGAATGAAATTTAAGTTTGGTAATAAATGTTGGAAGTGAGAATGTATAATGGGATTAGATTATAATAGTGATGGTTTGAATTGTAAGTAAATTCAAATGAGAGAAATAATTTAAGTGGTCTCTTTGTTGATAAAATAAATCTAAAATGGATTGGATAAATAAACGAAGAGCATTAAACTTTGTAAATGAATTGAAATTGGTTGAATGAGAATCAGATGGAAATAAAATTAAATAGATAATGGTAATATTGTGAAACTACTTAAGCAAATTGAAAGAAACAAATGATTGTGGATGAGCTTTATTAAGAAATTTGAATGGAATTTGTTGGATAATAAAATTGAATTGAAAGTGAAATGATATTCATTAATTATTGTGGTAAATTAAGAATGTATGAGTTGAATATAACCCAGGATCGAATGATATTAATATAAACTTGAATTGGTTAAGAATAGCAAATGAAACTTTTGTGAAAGAACTTAAGTAACTTGGAAGAAAAACAAAATGAGTGTGAATGGGCTTTATTAAGTAATCTTGAATGCAAATTGTTAAATAATAAAGTAGAAATACATGTGTAATTGTATCAATTAATTATTGAGATGAAATAAATATGTAATGAAATATTGAATTTAACAATTGCATTCGGAAAAGAAAATACTTGGATTGTGAACAATGCAAAATTTAATAAGATTAATACACATCCAAGTTGAAATTAATTTTGAGTGGTGATAAGCTTAAGTGGTAATTATTTTACTTGAATGATATGAAATTGGCATGTATTTGGAATTGAGTTGTTTAGCAAGCTATTGAAATTGATTTTTGAATAAATTGATATAAATTGATATGGATTGATCCAATTCAAAGAGTTTTGTATATGAATGCAAGTGAATTGGTTTAAATGACAAGTGGAATTGATTTTGAATCAACTGGAATAAATTGACATTTTATTAAGTGATTTTTCTTATGAATGAAAATGGATCATAACTGAAATGCAAATGTTTCAAGTTTAAAATGAAATTTGATTGTAAATCAAATTTGGAATGTAAGTAAAATTAAAAGGTAAGAAAGGCATATGTAATTATATTGAAGTGGAAATGAATTGGTTGAGATAAATATGAATTGTATGTAGTGAACTTGAATTTAAAGCATTCAAATGAAATAAAATGAAGTAGACTTGAATAAGTGATTCGAAAGTGATTGAAATCTTTGGATTGTTGATAAAATATGGTTAACATTGTTAATGATGAAGTTTGCTTGGTTTGGTTATGAAATGGATATGTTTGGCTTGCATTTATATTGGAAATGTTATGAAAATGCTCATATCTTTGAAAACTGATGAGTTTGTTGAGTAAGTACAGGTACGGGAGGCGTTTGAGAGAGTTGGAGCGCGTATATGCGTTATATTAGCCGCTCGCTATTAAAATTTGCTTAAAAGGTACGCCTACGCAAATATAATTGGGAAAATGATATATATATTGTGATATATTTTGGTTTCCGGCCATGTGAGCCGATGTATATATATTTGTGTATCCTGCGATATCGCAGAAGCTCCTCCGTGCAAAGGAGACTCCGCCAAAATTTTTCAGAAATTTTGGGAGTTAGAAAATTTTCGGGGTTTTGGGAAATTTTAATAACTAGTAAAGTTATTTTGAAGGCGAGTGTTAAAATAAAGGCTTTAAGGTAAATAAAGAAAATGGTTTTGAAATGGAGCTGAAACTTTTTGGGAAAGTGAATATAAGCTTTTAACTAAGCAAATTGGATAAGTAAATGAGTTTGAGAGTATATTTTCTACCTTAGCAAATTTCGGGGACGAAATTTTTATAAGGGGGGAGGAATGTAACATCCCGTATTTTTAAGCCATTGAATTTGAACATTTAATTCATTTTAAATGTTTAATATGGGTTTAAGATTTATTTTGAACTAAAAAGAATTGGTTTAAACTAAAACAACAAGTGATAATTTCTAATGTGGAGGTTTAATTTGAGATTGGATAATAATAATTAAATATTCGAAATTGGGATAAAAAGTGAATTTGGGATAAATGATTATAAAAATGGTGTTTACATGTATTTTTAAGTTCAATTGGTCATAAATAATATTATTGGATTTTTAGAAGAATTTTAAAGTCGATAAATTAATATTTGGGGTTTATATTAATTTAATAATGAATTGAATATTATTAAAATGCAATACAATCAGATTTTGATCTGGATTGAACCAGAATGATTTTAAATGTCGTTATACATTTTATATGATTTATTATTAAGTTAACAAAATTTTAAAAGTAGAATTTTAAGCGTTTCTGATAATTTCAGAAAATCGCCGATTTAATAGACGAGTTAAAATAGCCTTCCGGGGCACAGTCTCGGAATTCGACGAAACCAGTTCCATTGGATCCGTAATAGTTAGTTATTATCGGATTTCAATTTTCGTAGCAATCAGAGTTGTCTTTTGACCGTGGCAGCTCGAAACGCATCGAAATTGATTTAACCGATTTAATTTTAAATTGATCGTTTTATTCCGTATCTCGCGCATACGATCGAATTAGCTTACGAAACCTGTTCCATCGTGTCCGGAACGCAGAAAACCCCTAGGATCGCCTGTCGGAACGCGTAATTTGGAGTCCGTTAGCGTAGACTGTTAACCTGAGAATTTTATAAATTAAATAACATTAAATTATATATATATATACATTTGTCTCCATCTAAACCCTAATTTGTTCCCTCAGCCGCCACGAGTTATATCAATGGCCGAAAATACCTTCCGTTCTTCCTCAGTTTTCTCGAAATCCAGGCTTTATTTTCGAAATCTTCCTTCATGAAAATCGAAGAGAGTGAAACCAGCTTCAGATCTGTACGGTAGTGATGTTGTTCTGTGAAGCGGAGAGGGAGATCTCGGGGTCGATGTCGTCGCCGTTCATCACCATTTCGCGGCCATTATAGGCGACCGAGCTCGCCTAGCTTTCAGGCGTAGGTGGCGTTCTCGTAGACGAAGAGATTGGCAGTCGCCGATCGTACCCTAGCGGAGCGTGGTGGTAGCGGCTACGAACCCTAAGTGACGATGATGGGTTCGATGTTTCTGTTCGCGTACGAGAGGGAGATGAGAGAGTGCGGCCTTGGTTTCTTCTTTGTAGCGTACGGTCGTGATCTGTTGGTAAATAGTTAATAAAAGAAATTGTTTTAAATTTATTTCACAACTTTATAAAATCGTAACTCGTTCATACGTTAGCAGATTTTAACGAAACTGAAACCGTTGGAATCGCAGAGAGACGTACTTCGTGATGGTGCAGATCCGGAGTCTTTCGGGGCAAGTAGAAATTTGGGTTAAATCAGACGTCGTCCGGTTTAATTCAAAATTTCGAACGCTCGCCAAACTCAAAGTGAGTTATTCTCACTCACATCTGGATGCTAGACATTATAAATAATTGATATTTAAATATCTGTGTGGTTGATTGTCTATATTTGTGTTTATCTGTCTGGATTGATATTTATATTGTGATGTGCTAACATTTGTGATGCAGGGAGAAACAGGTTGGAGGGATCCAACTGGATTCCTCAAAATGTAGCAATTATTTTATAATTGATAGTGATACCTGTTTATATGTTGTGATTGATAAAATCTGGAATTTTAAATTGTTATGTGAAATTGTTGTATAAATTATAATTCCAGAATTAAATTATAAATGAAGAAATTGGGGATTTAAAAGAAATTAAAGAAATTGTTAAACAAGGAATTTAAAGGAATATAAAAATTGGATTCTGTTTTGGAATGGAAAATGTAAATTGGTAAAATTGGGATTTCAAATATTGTGGGAAATTTATCAATCGATAAATATGAAATATAAATTTTCTGGAGATTAAATTTATGAAATTATAAATTGTTTAAAATAACGATGTTTATTTTAATAATGGCTAATGTTATCCGGAAATTAAAAATATGTTAAATGGAGTTTCCAACTATAAATTAACAAGTTCAAATAAAAAAAAATAGAATGTTTTGAAATGCCGTATTTCATTGGAATTTAATTAAGTGAATTGGAAATTTGGCTTCCATTGAAAATTCACCAAGATGTTTATTTAAAAATGTTAAACTATATTAAAAAAAATGAATTTCCGGAAATGAAAAATTGTGATTTAACTTCGGAGGAAGTTATAGTTAAGTATGGAATTGGAAATTTATGTTGAAATCATAAATTGACTTGAAATAAATCAGTGGATTTATATGAAAGAATACTTTGGAATGTTTGAAATGGGAAAGTGTTCCCTGGGAAAAACCAAGTAAATGTTTTACAAAAGATTTTATTTAACTAAGGTTAAGTTTTAACTTGTTTTAAAAGTATTTTTAAGAAATCGTTATTTTTAAAGAAATAAATTAATAATTTTTAATACCGTAAATAATTTGGGGGTATATTATTAAATATTTTTTACAAATGGATTTATTTAAAAGTTGGTTTTAGCTTAAGCTGTTAAAATTAGTATTTTTCTTCTTATAACGCTATTTTGAATTTAGTTAAACTAAAACCCTTATCTTTAAATCAAAGTTTATGTGTTAATAACTAGTTTTCTTCACATATTTTAAATTTATATTTTGAGTAAATAAATAGAAGTAATTTTCATATTTTAAAGTATATTTTAGTATAAAGTATTTTTAACTGTTTTAAATGCAAATTGTTTTATACTTGGTTATTCCCGATGGGAATAAAGGGTAAAAGATTTACCTTGTAAAGGAAGAGTGGAAAATTGTTTCCAAATGAGTTTTGAAAATGTGAAAATATATCTTTGAAAGATATTAGAAGAAAATAAATAATATGGAGATTATTTATTGTGTGATGGATGTGTATGGATGTTTGTGAATATTAATTGATAGTTAAATCACCGACTATCAATATTGGCCAAATGCGCTGATCGTTTCGAAGAGACCGGGATCGAGTTTCCGTATACCGGGATCCTAGGTCTGGAGACTCGAAACCCACTTCGATCCGGTTTGTACGTTTCGCGAAAACGATTTCGGAGTCGAAGATGGAGCTGTGAAGTGCAAGGGCTAGTCGCTACTAATCCTGAGGATATTTCCAAAATGGATGTAGTAGGAGTAGTGCCTTCGGTTCCGTTCGGACCCGGGACGGACTTATATGGACGAATGCTTTCGTGACATCGTCAGGTGGACGATGGGCATTCTAAGGGATATGTGCTATAAAGGTATCGTTTAGCCTCAAGCCTCATCAACCGGGAATGACTGAAAATCAGGGGTTATGCAGCAAGGCTTCGTGGGTAGCCCCCACTTGAGAGTAAGGTCATCCCTGTCTAGATGTCCCTTTTATTTCGGCTTAGTGGTGCGGTTGCTGATCACAACCGTGGGGTGATTTTACTTGGAATTATCCAGTAAGGGATGATTCCGGCCTTGTGTTGTAGGGGAGCGGGCGTACTCCTCGGTACTGTGATCTAGGCCACGTACTGTGATAGGTGGTACCCCAGTGCCTAGTCATTCGTTGGAAATCCATTTTCCCTACGTGCCTTGTACGAGTTTTGTTTGTATTACCCACGTTGTGGCTAGTATGCCGGAATTTAATAGATGTAACAATTTCGGCTATTTTATAAGTATTTGTAAATAGACACTATTATAATATCAGAGGATTTTTATAAAAAGTGTTTTAGCTATCGTAAGGTAAAAACCCGACATGTTTATTTGTGGCGTGGTCTTACGAGATGCTTTTGTTTCAAAGGATTTTTGAAACTTTAATAATCAATTGGGTGTATTTATGATGCGCTGGTATTCCAGACTGACTCGGGTGTTATTTTATTATAATGCTCGGGTCAGACCGAGTATATTTCAGGATAGGTTGCTATGGAGCTCAGGAGAGGAGCTGGAGTCCGAGACGTATTTCTCGTACTTGTATTATTCCGCTGCTGTGATTGTTGAGATTGTTTGACTGGCTATGGTTGGTTGTATTGATATACTCTGATGATGATGTATTGTATATAAACAGATATAGTTTTGATTTGTGTAAAGTTCTGTTCTATATATTATATTTTATTCCGCTGCGACTGAGAGGTTTTGATGTTGTTTAGTTCATTCTTCTTCTTCTACCTTCTTTCTTTTCCTACAATCTGTCTTTTCCGGCGTTCGATCGTCGGCATATTATACTGTTGAGTATTTTGTGTCGATTTTCGAGGGCTGAGAAGGGCGGGTCGTCACACATACATAGCTAGAGTGCTACTCTCCTACCCACTTCATTTCTGCCTTTGCTGCCACCAGTACTTCACCATCACCTGCATATAAACCCCTACATCTACATATAACCAAACATCCATTACTACTAACATTTCATTACTGCATATAACCTTACCCCTACCGTCATCAAAACTACCAGTGACCAACAACCCTTCTGCAACTTCTACCCACAACACTTCAAACACAAACTTCTCACTGACCACCATCTACTACCTCACCCTATCCATAACTCTCACTTCATCATACAACAACACACTACCATACATATCCTGACCACAACAATCACCCTTACTGAAACATTGCACACATGAAAACTATGCATCTTGCCTGCCTTACCGCTACACCATACCCTCAAACCACATTATTTCTTCCTCAATCGACATCATCAAACTACCTGCCTTGCCACTATCCAAACATTGTCCTACCTTGCTACCTCCATCTGCTGACCACTCCATATTCCACCCATTGACATCACCAAAACATCATATACACTATCATATCCAAACACTATCATATATCATCTACCTTGCCTTATACCCACTGACATCACCAAAACGTCATCAATACACTGTTGCTGCTCCTCATTTAACATCCCCACTGCACTGCCATACTGCTGACCATCCACCCTGCATCATTTCAATTCAGTCCCTGTCACACATGCATACTACTGGCACGACCATACATTACTTGACCAACCTTCAACCCTCAACTCCTCTGTCACCGTATACAACATCCCCATACCATCAACATAACCACAACATGCTTTATCAATCAAGCATACCACCTAATTGCAACTCCACTGCCTACCTCGCCTCAACCTACTAGCCTTTTGTCAACTGCACATCACACCCCTGCCACTACCTCTGCCTACTTCACTTCATCACTTCATAACTTCCACCTCTACAACCAACTTTAACTCTCATTTGTTAACTCTCATCCTTCACTGCTGCATTTCATCACTGCAGCACCACTCCACATCCAACCCTGACACTTCAACAGAAAAGAAACATAAGACATCCAACTGCAACCCATCATCTCCTTCACGTATACTGCTACTTCCGATACAACCCTCTTCAACCATCTCTTCACAAAACCAAACATCCCTGCCACTACAACTGTTCAACTCACCTTAATGTTTCCATTGCCGGGACTTGAAATATTACTTAACCCTCAAACTAATTGCCTGATTGCCTAATTGTCGAAACTTACTGAACAACGCCTCTGCCTAAATACCGCAACCTAAAATTGCAACCTCTCTATTAGCTTCGCATCACCTCCCTCACGTAATCAAAATCGCCATCGCGCCTCCATCCATGAACCCGCATCTGAACCTGAACCACCGAGTTCTTCAATCCAGGCAATCCTACGCGAAGTAACACGTTATTGAATCATGATTTTTATTTCACGATTTCATATTTTGTTTTTTCTTGAAGTTCGCCTCTTCTTTTTTCTTTTTAATTTCGATTTTTGTTTTTGAAGAGAGAACGAGAAGAAAATTTTCATTAGTTTGGGCCGGGCGGTCTTATTTTTATTTTGTTTAGTTTTAATTTTTTTTAGTCCGTTTTCCTTTTTTGTTTTTCCATCTTAACAAAATAAAATTTTGTTTTCATTTTCATTCGCTTTCATTTGGCTTGTTCAAAATTTTAGGTTGCCAAAGTAGATAAGGAAAAGAACCGCTTGCCAAAACTAACCGCTTTGCTTGCTCATATAAAAAAAATTGCTAATAATTCTGCATGCTCTGGTATCGTGACCTTATCCCTAGTTTTTATTTGCTTTGCATTGTTGGTTGCTTGCATTTTATAAAAAAATCAAGAACAAAATCAAGTTTCATTCGTAGTTGCATCGTTAATTCACATTTAATTTCTGTTTTGCATTCATACCATCTGGTTTTTATTTTCTAAGGGCAACACCCCAATTCACATAAGATGGGGATTTCATCACCCCTTTCTTGACCCACAAATCACATTTCATTCTAGAATTTTGACTAATAAAAATGGTTAGACCTTCGACTTAAGGGTGTCACGAGCTCACCTAGGACTTATTTATATCTTGACAAGTTGTCTTCTTTGAACAATTTATATTCTTGGTGTTTAGGCTACGGCAGAGCAATAATCAGTTATAACTATTACAGTGATTCGAAAATATTGTACTGATTGTTTGTCTGAACATACTTAAACCTTCGGTTGCATTGCTACGGTGATTTGTGGTGCATCGATGCACGTTACCTGCCTAAGAAATATTTTGTTGGATTAAGAAAAAGTGTGATTATACATTTTTTAGTTAGGAGCTACTAAGGACAGAAAATTGTAATTAAGTCCTTTGCATTCATTTAGTTGGTTTATGCATATTAAAAAAAAGGAAAAAAATCTCAAAATCCAAAACCAAAAAAATTGTAAATTTGACATAACTTAGTTTTAAAAAAAAATCCAAATCTAAAAAGAATCATTTAAAATCTTTTCCTTTGAAATTTTTCAATCAAAATCAAAAAAATCCAAGAAAAAACAAGTACTTTACTTTTGAAAATCCAAAAAAAAATTGACTTAGTTTTTAAAAAAAAATCCAAAAAATAACTTTTCAAAAAAAAAACAAAAAACAAAAAAAAAGAGTTAAAATATAAAAAAAAACAAAAGACTAAATTTGAAAATCCAAAATCCAAAAAAGAACAACGAAAAAAAACAAAACAAAAAAAATCAATCTTACTTTTGAAAAATAAATCCTTTTTGGCAAATATTTTTCCTCCTTTAAAAAAATATATAACAAAAAAAATAATTTTCACTTCATTTTACCTTCTAAACCTTGCCTCTTTCTCTTAAGCTCAATCCTAACTTCTTTCTCTTCTTAACTCTTAATTATGCATGAGTACTTAGACTCTTGACGCAACAACTAATCGTTTAACTCGAACAAACGATCCTCCTGAAATGGTGAATGAGAACGCCCCTCGAACTCTTACGGATAGAATCATTCCCGATATAGTTTCTATTCCTTCCTGTATCACGTTTCCCACCCCAACGGGTAACCATTTCGGAATTCACTCAAATCATATTGCCACGCTTCCAAAATTTGGCAATTTTGAACACAATGACCGAAACATTTTCTTAACGAAATTCGAACAAGTTTGCGCAACCATGAAACTCTAACAACTTTCTGATGAAGGAATCAAACTTCGGTTAATTCCATTTTCCCTTACTGATTATACTGAAAAATGGTTGTACAACTTAGCATCTAACTTGATTAAAACTTGGGAAGAATTTGTGAAAGTTTTCTTAAAAAAGTTCTACCCCTTGGAAGAAACAACGAAAATCCGAAATGAAATCGTCAATATTCATCAATTCTGGGGAGAACCATTCGGAAAATATTTTGAAAGATTTAAAGAGCTTTTGATAAAATGTCCACACCATAACTTTGAAAAATGGACGCTTTGCCAAATCTTATAGATGGACTCGAAAACAACTCATGAACCATGCTTGAGTCAATGTGACAAGGCAACTTTCTTGCCCAACATCACGATGATGCTTGGCAATTTCTTGAAAATCTAGACGAAAGTCGTCCAAATAGGAACGTTCAAACGAAAAATCAATTTACTCAAGATCGAGTGCACACTCGATAGGATCATCTTTGGCTCTGGAAGCTAAAATCAACGCAATGATTAATAAATTCGACAAGGTTTTCTCATCCAACCAAATGAACCAAGCTTCCCAACCCATGTGTTATAAATGTAACGATCCAAATCACATAGCCGATCAGTCCCTAATTCGGTCGAATAACTCAATGCTTTCAATAAAGTTAAAAATGATCCATGTTCTCTAACGTACAATCCTGGTTGGAGAAATCATCCGAACTTTGCTTGGAACCAAAATAACCCCAACACAAATTTGGTTCGTCCCAATTTTCAAGCATTTTCGAACAATGCTTCGAATCCTCCCTTTCAACCCAACCATTTTCAAAGAAATTTTGCGAGTCTGTCCCAAAATCAACTGCAACAATCTTTTGCTCCCTCTCCCCAAGACGTTAAACGATTAAGTTCACTTGAAAAAAGTCTCGAAACTTTGGCTAAGGCAACCACTCGAAGCCTCTAATCAAATAGTAATTTGCAAAATTTGTTAACCTCGTATATGCAAAACACGAGCTAATCGATTGCTAAACTTGAAATGCAAATGAGTCAATTAGCCATGTCTGTAAGTGAACGTGAACAAGGCACATTTCCAAGTCAGCCAGTTCCAAATCATCGAAATCAAAACCCTAATTCAAATTAAGCCCATGTTGTTCAAGTAGGAACGTAACTCAAATGAATGCTATCACAACTTTGCGTTCCGAAAAACAAATCGATAATCAAGTCATTAATCTAAAAGATTTTCCAAAAACCCCTCTTGACACTTCTAAAACAACAAACGAATCTAAATAAGACGTGGAGCCAAACATCTAATCAAATTCCATTCCAAATTCTTCTTCTACTCAAGTAGACCCGCCTACTGAGTATCGTGTTCAATTTCCACATCATCTTTGACCCAAGAAACACTCGAACCAAATGGAAAAGATGTTGGAAATTTTTAATCAAGTGAAAGTTAACATCCCATTTCTTGACATTGTTCAGCAAATCCCAACTTACGCTAAGTTCCTCAAGGCCTTGTGTACCCAAAAACGACACACTCATGTACCCAAGAAAGTTTTCTTAGCCGCAGGACCTAGCGAAGTTTTATCTCAATCAATCCCCGTTAAATACAAAGATTATGGATGTCCGACGATCTCATGCACGATTGGAGACAAAATGGTTAACAAATGCTTACTCGATTTGGGTGCGAGTGTCAATTTGGTTCCTTATTCAGTTTACCAACAACTTGGCTTGGGTGAACTAAAACCGACAAAAGTAACTCTTCAATATAACAAATCTCATTGTGGCAGTTTGTTTTGAGTTTCGATGTGATAGACTATTTCTCCACGTCATCTTCCTATCACTACACTTTAGTAATCCTAGAAAGAAAAACTTCCCCTATCACTCCGGACAACGGATCTGTTATCGATCGTCGATCGATGGGTAAGTATAGAAAAGTAATTTCAAAAGACAATGCAGATTGTTTTTCAAATGCGAGCAAGCTATCTACACCGGATGGTTCGTTCGCAATGTTCGGGATACTATACTCATTTCATGTAAATAACACGTTGCATTTGCCTTGATTAATACTTAGAATTCGATTGGTCGACACATGTCGAATTCCTTCGAAATCCAAGCGTTGGTCACACAAGTGCTTCTCATTCTAAGTTAAATTCACCTGACCATGTTGAACGCTAAGTTCCCCTATCTAGAATGACTCGCCAATTGACTCATTGCAAATCTGGTGAAGGACCATCAACTCCTTCTGAGGGTGCTTCTACCACTGCTCTGGTTTCTCTATCTATTCTAGTCGAGACCAAACAACCTTCAACTTTCGGATCTGAGAGTCAGATGGTGCTAGTAGATCCCATTATTCTACCCCAGTTGCCACTATAGCTATTTATAACCAACCCACCGGAGCAGGCTCCCACTATTATGATGGAAAATATGCTTCGTAATGTTTGCTTGTAGCACGGAATTCCTATCGAAAATGTTCGCTTATCGACCAGAAACGAACTTGCACATCGTCCCCCTCCAAGTTTCACAACTTGCAGCCAGTACATGTGCCTCAGCGGTACCGTGCCTCCCTTCAATTCTTTCTTAAGAGATTTCTTAGTAGACATTTGACTTGCACTGTTTCAGATCCACCCAAATGGGTTTGCCTTACTGAGCTCACTATACGTCTTGTTCATGCAAAGATTCGAGTGCCCTCCATGATTCAGAGAACTCATATATCTACTTAAGTTCATAAGGAGAAAAGAGTGCCCATCTTTTGTGATTATCGTGGCCTAGATCAGATGCAAGCTTATTGGGAATCTTTCAAATAAGCGTTCCATGTTCAAGAGTGAATATTTCTTCGTACACTGCCCAGAAGGATTCAATCGATTCTGGTTAAAAGGAAATGAGTTCATCAACTCTTCTCATATTAGAATTTGCACATTCCAAAGTTAACGTGTGTTTCCTACAAGTATTCCATAGCAGGATAAGAGATCAGAGCACAAGAAAATGCTCGAGGCATTAAAGGCCGTTAGAGCAAGCGAACGTTCCATCAAGTCCCTTTTGACGAATGAAAACTTAGCAAGGTATGGCCTGCTTACTCCAGGGAGGATAGCCGATACCGAAGCCTTAACACAGAGTAATTCTAGGTTGCGTACCCATTCCACTACACCCACTTGTGGCTCTGACGGGGGTCATCAAGAGGAAGAGGAGAAAAGTGGATCAGGTGATAGATGTGGGTATGGTGATGATCACGAGGAGGAGGCTATTGATATGGAGACTGACAAGCCTCTGGGAGATATGGAAGAAGGAGAGGATGTTGAAACTTGGGCGGATGAGCCCATGAAAGAGGGTGTCCCCAGTCGTGAGGGCGATAGCAGGAGAATGCCTACCATCCCGAAGGAGGATGAGATGGTTAAAAAAAGAAAAGGAAAATAGGCCATGGTTGTGGAGGAAGGAGAGATCTCCGACGATGAGAACAATAGCGACCTTCAGGCCACCGAGGAAGGGGAAAGCATATCCAAGGGTGAACCACTAGGAATGAGCCCTGGACTTCCCAACCTTCCTTCTTTGAACCTTTTGGCCAATGAAACAATAAGTCCAGATCCCAGTACTTTTCCGCCTCCCGAACGACCAACTGTCGAGACCCCACTTTCTACGAGAGATCAAGTTGCAGGGACTTCTATTGGGACTACATCAAAATATGACTTCATGAAATATGTTGCCATTCATGTGAACAAGCATGGAAGAAATCGGCTCACGAATCAACATATCTTCCGAGGCATTTATAAGTGAAGGCAGTAGCACTCCGACTCTAAGACCATGCCCAACCGGTTTGTGAACTATAAAAGGGGGTTATTGGCATTATATACTTCACTCTAGGACCACAAACATTCATCTTCACATACACTTCGATTTATGTAATTCTAATACTTATATGTTTTTCTTTGTTTTAGGTTCAATGGCACATGACAAATATAGAGCACTTCATCGTAGCTCGAGCGACTATAGAAGGAACACTCCTAACCCTCATCCTTGCCACTATTAAACGGATGAAGAGAGGTGAAAGAGGAAAGAGGAAAGAGTGCGAGTGTGATGAAGCTTGCAAAGCTGAGAGAGAATGCCTCGATGCCGAAGAAGAAGGAGTGAAGAGAAAGAGGCATTTCAGAGGAGATTCCTCCCCTGAGACTCACAAACACCCTTGGAGAGATTCCTCTGAGCATCATGGAGCCACTACTTCTATTATTCCTCCACAGTCTGAAGCTCAAACTTCTATTATCTAAGACATTACTTCATCACAAACCATTACAACTACTGCTGTCTCCGCTCCTCTTCAAAGCACCTCAACATTTACACATCCGCCTGGTTTATCCCGCTTCCAAGCTACTTATCCATACTTCTACTTGCATGGATTAAAATTCAATCATGACATCAAAATCGTTACTAGAGAAAGTGTAGTGAAAAACTTGGTGGCAGTGTAAAGCGATGTTGACTCGATTTTCGGGTAGCAGATTGTGCAAAGCTCTTTCTAAGATCAACAAGATCAACTTCACACAACTTGATTCACTCAAGAAAGAGAGCATGGAGCATGAAGAGGCAACCAAAGAATGGGATGCTGACTTGATCAAAGTTACCGGGGAAAGAGATCTCACACTCGAACAGAAAGAGAGTGCAGACAGTTTAATGGAAGAGATAAATCGTGCCCATACCAACGCAGAAATAGTGATGAGGAATAATCTTAGGGCCGCTCATCTTGAAACTGAAATATATAAGAAACAAGCCAATGAGAAACTGAAATTATAAAGGCATAAGACCATGCCCTTTCCAGATAGGCGTTCGAACTTGAACGCCTCTATGAAGAAGTGAAGAAACTCCATGAGGAAAACCAAGGGTTGCCAGAAAGTTGGACCCTCTATCATCCGATAAGCTTTCAAATGACATCAAGCTCGTTGTCTGCCAAAGCGAGTTGACTGATCTCGAAAAATCCCGGGATGCCAAGAACGAGAAGAGGGCCCAAGAGAGAGAAGACCTCAACTAAGCTCTCCAACATTTCTACTCGAGTGTGATTATCCACAAGGATCTAAAGTGGTTAGGAAACGATTATCCTGCCACCCTTGCTCACACGTAGGAAGAAGTGTTGCACCGAGCTAGATGCGGCGGCTCCAAGAACGAGCTACTGATATGATATTTAAGCCCCAAAGAGATAGATGTGCTTGCTGTAGGAAAGTCAATTCTTACTACGAAGGATGCCAAGGTTGCTGCTGCCCATGCTAGCACGAGCTCTTTGGGTCATCGTGAAGTGCCTGTCTTGCAGTTTGGGGCACCAGTGACGATCATCCCTACTTCGATCGCACTGCATGAGCCTTATTTCCCTTTTTCAATGATTAGTTCCCAGCAACCGGAGAGTACGAGATTGACATCAAACTAAGGAGTCCTAATTCAGGTATTTCTCTTATTTCCCCCATGCTTCAACAACTCCAACAGGTCAATCTCACTCTGAATCTGATATTGAGCTATACCATTATCTTTGTGAACTCATAGGTTCACTCTACGTTCCACCTTTTCCTCCTGCTTCCCAGAGAATGCGAACTAAAGCGATCTTCACCGCCTCTACTGCTATTTCCATAAGTTCAATTGCTACACTCCAACCTTCGTTCTTCGATCCCGGATCTGGTGCCCAACAAATTGCAGCGTTGGAGGACATTGCCATATCACATGAGGAGGATATTCAAATGGTTAGTGCTACTGATCGAACCGAGGACAAGATGATGGCGGGGTAGATTCAAGAGGAAGAGAGAGAAGGCAAAGCTTAAAGCGGATCCAAATGTTGCAAAGGCAAGGATCCTCCCATTGACCGTTAAGACTAGCAAATCGAAATCTGCAGGTGAGTCGGTCTGTAGGTCTGAGGAAACTAACTCAAGTAAGGTGGTGGTGAAGAAGAAGAAGAAGACTACAACCCGCCTGGGTAAGGGTGGAAAAGGTGGCAGAGAGAAGAAGTGATGATCAGTGGAGTCGTTTTAGTGGTTCTTTCAGTTAGTGTCTTTTTATTTTTTTTGTCTTCTTCTACAAGTGCAGAGTCTGTTTTTAGCATCCTTCCTTTTATTATTTTGTCAATAGAGTCTAAACTTTAGCTTTTATGGTGCCCAAACAGGCCGACATTATGCGAGAGCAGTTTCCGCTATTTGATTCTGTACATAAAGTGATAACTAATGAATGACTAGTATTTCCAATGTTATCTCTTTTGTGTACTTTTTACATTTTATGTACTATGCCTATTCATGTACTAACTATCTGTGTGCATAATATGACTGCTTATCTCTAAATTTCCATATTATACATTGTTGTACTTTATGATATATGATGTGTTTATTTACCTAAATTCTATGCATGTGAATGGTGTAAATAGTGTAACTTGCAGTTATTTAGTTTTACTATTTTACTTGGCTTTGCTGTAGCTGCCAGAATTTTTGTTCGGTGTAACAAAATCGTGAAGTGACTTTTACTTTGACCAAGTGTTAATATGTTGTGTGTCCCTCGGTACATGGAGCTGGTTACTTCGAATACTGGATGCGAGAACAGGCATTTCGAGCTACTCTTTAGTTGCCCCCAGTCAAGGATGTGTTACAGCTCCTACCTTTAGGAACTTACAGTCGGAATGCTTGATTCCAAGCACTGTGTACTATGGTCATAACTGATTTTCTCTTAGTTGGGTATTGAGGTTCTATCTGTACATCAATCTCTATTTCTTAAGACGTGTGGATAGCTCAATTCCTAGGATTTTCTTTCAACACCACCCATATCTGGGCGACGTTGAGTATTATGCGGTGAGGATTGATTTCACCAATCTTGGAACCGATAAATTTCCTGATACTACCGGAGCAACTTCGGTACTTAGGAGGTTTTGACAAACTGGTGATATTACCGAGGTAATAGAAATGATTTAGAGTACGCATGAATGTGGTTCCTTTGGTTCAAGCGACAAGGAAGTGGATGCTTACTTGGATGTGGTTCCATCAGTCCATGAAACGAAGGAGTTGGGCACATTCAAACATGGTCCCATCCGTCCAAGTAGTGAAAGAAATGGGGCGCACTCGAATGCAGTTCCATTGGTTCAAGTGGCTAAGGAAATGAGTGCTTACTTGGATACATTTCCATCGGTCCAAGAAGCGAGGCGCGACTTATAAATGCATGTGGGGGTTTGGCCTTCCAAGTGCTGACGGAGCAACACCGGTTCTAAGAAGTTAGGGATCGATTTTTCCCATCGATCGACGGTTTGAGTCGATTTGCTCCCGTTGACTCGGTGGGTAGCTTACTTGAACACAGTTCCATTGGTTCAAGAAGCTTGTGGGTGGAACTTTCTTGGACGCGATTTCACCGGTCTAAGCAGTGAATGAATGATTCTTGAGCCAATCTGGCCTCGTCGACTCAGCAAGTTACTTATATGAACATGGTGTCATTGGTTTAAGAAGCCAAAATGATTTTATTGATAAAATAATGAGAAAGGCAAATCCTACCTATTTACAACGCAATAGTGTCCCTGGGTAGCTCTTTGGCGAAAATAGGAAGTATATAGATAAATACTACTAAAATAGTGTCATAGCGAGTCGCTGTTCCAAGCACGTGGAATCGCAATTCCGTTGACCATTATAAGCTTGGATGTCCCATCTCCAAGTTTCTGGCCGATAATGTAGGATCCTTCCCAGTTTGGGCCAACCGCCCCCGCATCCGAGTAGATTCGTTTTAGGACGAGATCTCCGACTTCGAAGGTGCGGTTGCGAACTTTGGTGTTGAAGTGTCATGCCACTCTCTTTTGATGAGCAGTAGTCCCTAGCTCAACTTCTTCCCGCTTCTCATCGATTTGATCTAGCGATTCGAGTAGGAGCTACTCGTTTTCACTTTGGTTGAAGTGTCGTCTCCGATAAGAGGGAACTTCTAGTTCCACTGGAATCATTGCTTCCAAACGTAGGCTAAGGTGAAAGATGAGCGCCCGGTCATCAAGTTATGAGTCATTCTATAAGCCCATAGTGCAAGCGGAAGTCCATCAACCCAATTGCCTTTAGCTTTTTTCAGCTGCTTCTTGATGGTGGATTTGATGATTTTGTTTACTACCTTCTCTTGATCATTTGCTTGTGGGTGTGCCACCGCGGGGATGGTCTTCTCGATCTGGAAATAGTCAAAGAAGGTCTTGAATTCAACACTCTCGAATTGAGCTTCATTGTTTGTGATGATTTTCTACGGCGCTCTAAACCTGTAAATAATATTTTTAGCAAAGAAGTTAATTACTTTTTTAGTAGTGATGGTGGCCAGAGGTTCTGCTTCGGCCCATTTGGTGAAGTAATCAACTGCGACGATAACATATTTGGAACCCCCTTTAGCAATTGGTAATATGCTAAGTAGATCGATTCCCCAAATTGCAAATGGCCATGGGTCGACCATTGCGTTAGCTATATGAATGGGGTTCTCGTAATTTTGGAAAATCTCTAGACTGATCACAACGTATATCGTAGTCCATTGCATCTCGATTGACTGATGGCCAAAAATATACATAGCGGGGGACTTTCTTTGCTAGTGTATGCCCCCTGATGTGGTCTCCACAGCTGCCTTCGTTGACTTCCCGAGGATCCTCTTGGCTTCGCTATTAGTTACACATCTTAGTAAGGGGATGAAGAATCCCCTCCTGTAGAGCATTCCATCTCGTAGCACGAATCGTGGCGCCTTTCGAAGAAGCTTCTTCCACTCATTCTGATCCCTAGGGAGTGTCCCTCTAAGCAGGTAGACTTTGGTCGGTGTCATCCACTATTCCTCTTCCTCTATAGTTTCTAGAATCTAATCGGCGTCCATTTGATCCATGGTAGAAACCATTAGCGTCTCAACTGGAACCAAACCCATTGACTATGCTTCTCCAGAACTGGCTAATTTAGCTAGGTAATCTGGTTTCTTATTCTGTTCTCTCGGAATATAACGTATGGTATAGTGTTTAATGTCGTTCAGCAATTCCCATGCCTTTGACAGATAAGCGGCAATGTTTGCCCCCTTAGCCTGATATTCCCCTTTCACCTAACAGACAACTAGCTAAGAGTCACTGTAAATGTACACAGCCCTTATTCCTAATTCCTTCACAATTTTCAGTCTTACTATTAATTCTTCGTATTCCGCCTCGTTGTTAGTAGCAGGGAACTTCAGCCTTAGAGCATAGCAAAAAGACCGTCCTTCGGGAGTTTCGAGAAAATCATTTGATGCACCATCGATAAACAGTTTCCACTTTGACACTACTTCTGGAGTGTTTTCTTCTTCGCCATCTCATATTGTGAACTTAGCAATGAAATTTGCCAATGCATGTCCGTCAATTGCCCTTCTGGGGTGATAAGTGACGTCGTACTGACTCAACTCAATGTTCCCCTTAAGAAGTCATCCCGATGTCTCCAGGCGATACAATACCTACTTCAAAGGTTGATTTATCAACACTTTGATTGAGTGAGCTTGGAAGTATGGGCATAACTTCCTTGATGCGATCAACAAGTAATAGGCTAGTTTTTCCAACTTCGGATAGTTCTTCTTAGCTCCAATGAATCTCTTACTAATGTAGTAAATGGGTCGTTGGGTCCTAGCTTCTTCATGTACCAGTGTTGTGCTTGGGGCATGAGTTGACATGGCTAGATAAATAAATAGGTCTTCCTTGTCCACCAGTTTGGACATAACCGGTGAGGTCTTCATATATCGTAATAATTCCTCAAAGGCGGTCTAGCAAGCCTAATTCCATTCAAAATTCTTCATACCCTTCTTCAATGCGTCGAAGAATGGTGTACACTTGTCTGTTGCTTTGGAAAAAAATTGGCTCAACGCTGCAACCTTTCCATTCAGACTTTGCAATTCCTTCTTGGTCGTAGGGACTATGACGTTCTGTAGGGTGGTGATTTGCTTAGGATTAGCTTCAATTCACCTAGCATTCACGATAAAACCTAGAAATTTCCCAAAATCTAGGCCAAAAGAACACTTCAATGGATTAAGCTTCATTCCATACTTCCGTAGAATCTCAAACATTTCCGAGAGGTTGTCCAAGTGATTTCCTAACACATGTAATTTGACTAGCATGTCCTCTATTATTCGTTCGATTTGATCCTTGAATATTGTGTTTACCAACCGTTGATAAGTTGCCCCGGCATTTTTCAGGCAGAGTAGCATTACTTGGTAGCAATATAATCCAAGGTCGGTGATGAAGCCAGTGTTCTTCTGATCGGGTTTGTGCATCATAATTAGGTTGTATCTTGAGTAGGCATCCATAATTGAGAGTAGTTCATGGCCTGTGGTTCTGTCTATAACTGGTCAATCTTGGGTAACCGAAAGCTGTCTTTCGGGCAGGCTTTGTTTAGGTCTGAGTTATCAACACAAGTTCGCCACTTCCCATTGGACTTCTTAATTAGAACTGGATTCGACACCCATTCGGGATAGGTTGCATCGTAGATGAAGCCGTTAGCCAATAGCTTATCCACCTCTTCCTTCAGCGTAGCGGATCGCTTTGGACTTAGACTGCATCTCTTCTGCCTTACTAGAGTGTACTTGGGATGATATTGAGTGCGAGACATGCTATCTCCGGTGATATTCTACACATATAGGAATGCGTCCAAGCAAAAACGTCCAGGTTGGCGCGAAGAAATTTAATCAGTTCTTATTGCATCTTAATTCCAAGTTGTGACCCTACTTTTAAGACTCAAGTTGGGTCATCCATATCGATTGGGACTAACATCGTAATCTCTGCTGGTGGTTCTTATCCCTCTCCTGAACTCTTCTACCTAGGGTCTAAAGCCTTATCAAAATAACTATAGTCCCCAAGCCAGGGGAAGTTATGTAATTGTTATGCTGACGGTTTGCGAATGTGGAGAGACTTCCCCATATTCTCTGCCTTTTCCTTTCATTTCGATTCGCATAGCTCAGCGACGTAACATTATTTAATGACACTTTGATCCCCCTTTATAACTCTAACTCCATTCTCCTTCAGGAATTACATGGTATGACACCATGGAGCGAAAGTGATCCTAAAATCAGCAAGGGTCGGTCGACCCAAGAAAGTGTTGTAAGCTGATATTTCATCCACGATCATGAAGGTTTGGATAAGGACTACCCTTTGTTCTCCTTCACCGAGATCGATAGGCAAGTCGATCGTCCCAACTAGTTGTCTTGGTTTTCCTATAAAGCCCTAGATTTTTATTCAGCAAGCAGACACATCCTTCATGTTGGTCTTCATCTGATCGAACATATGTCGAAATAAGATGTTCATAGAACTTCCACTCTCCACCATGACTCGGCGTACAACTACTGGCCCGATTCCTACGGTTACCACCATCAGTCGAGACTCGATGCTTCTACTCCTTCAGTGTCTCTATTTCAAAACACTATATCATCATTAAGTGCCCTTTGTTGCTTAGATGGGGCACCATCCTCAATTGCAAAACAAGTTTCTCTCAGAGCATGCTTTAGTGAACTCACGTATCGCTCCATCTGCCCCAACTTTTCTGTGCTGGGTGAGGTCCTCTGGAAATAGTGCTAATAACTAGTCTCTATTCTGTCCATTTGGATCCTTCTCATTGGGTCAAGGTTGGTTCCTTTGAGTACTTGGAACTTGAGGTCCAATGGGCTAGTTATAGTTTTACGATTCCTTCACGTACCGCTGGAGCCTGTTGTTCCTAATCAACTCCTCAATTGGATCTTTCAGATGTTGGCACTCGTTCGTGTTATGCTCGTGAGTCTCATAGAAGTGGCAGAACTTTCCTAATTGCTTCTGTCGCTCATATTCTTCCTTCTCGAGAGGCTTGTTATATCGCTCAGTCCTTGAGTTGCAAGGTAAATGTTCTCCAAGTTTTCGTTCAACGACATATAATCCTTGGGTCTCAGGCTCCTGATCTACTTTCCATTCCCATCACGCTTACTAGTGTTCTGGTTATTCCTTTTTTGATTTCCATCTTTCTATGCATTTCCTTACACAGCTCCAGAATTGTTTCCACCTTGGTTGACCGTTACATTGCTCTGAACTACCTCCTTTGGTTGCACACTAGCCGTCTTACCCTCCAATGCATCTGCCTCTTCCAATCTTAGATATTGACTTGCCTTTCATTTAAACTCCTTCATGGTAGTTGGTTGTTTCATCTTAATCCATCTTTCAAAGTCTATGTCTGGATGGATAGCTTGGACTAAAGCCATGAATACCATATCTTCATTAGGATTTCTCACTTCAGTAACCATAGTATTAAACCAATTCAGAAAGGTTTTTAACCACTCATTTGGTCCCTAGAAAAGGCCAGATAGAGACATTACATCTTTTGGCTATGTGTGTAAAGTCTGAACTATCCCAAGAATTTCCTTGCTAACTCGTCAAATGTACAAATGGATCTTAGTGGGAATTTGGTAAACCACATTGAAGCAACACCTTTTAGAAATTTCCAAGATTTTTATAGTAGTTCGGCTGTTAACTAAGCCTAGGTCCACTTTATAGCCTTGCTTATTGATTTGATCTTATTTGTATGAGATTACAATGGGTCTGAGAGAGAAAGAACCACAAGTACAGGGGTTAGACAAGTTCTAAATCCTAGAATTGCCTAAAGGGGCTGCCTTGGTGACCATCGTGTAGAGAGAGAATTGAAGAATAGATAGAGATCCCGTGTAGTGATAGTAGAATCCGGCCCCGATCTAAGTTGCTGTATGGATTATATTTATAGTGGTAGTAGTCATAGTGGGCCAAATAGAGAGTTGGAGTAGAGTCTAGAAGTCAGCCTTGGTATGTATGCAAAATCGCGGACCCATCTGGTTTAACACCAGAAGTCAATACCGACATCTTAAGTCGGTACCAACATCTGTAGTTCAACCCAGGTAGGTTAATTCTTCTTGCGTCCTTCATGCCACTTGATTGTGAGATGTCCTATGTATTTATTTGGATACTTGGTTGATATTGGTGATGGTTCCTCCATCACTTGGTTTATTCTATCGTTCTGACTGCTAACCCTTCAATCTTGGTATTCAGTTGATCAAAATCCTTTGATATTGCTTGGGCACATGAAATAGGTAAAGAAGAGCTTTTGCAAAGTTTGAATGAGAAATATGGGAATATGAGATGTCTCCACCGGCCTCTTCATATAGGCACCGACATTCCATTCTTGCTCTAATCATGTATAAATTTATCTGAGTTGTTTATATTCTTAACCTAAGTGTGCTTGTAAGATTTCAAGTCGCTACGTCTTCGTCTCGATGTTCCAACTCCTCTTGATTTTCACTTGGTTTAAAAACCTAGTTAACAATAGTAAAAGGTTTAGAGCCATCTGGAATCTTTAATATCGGCGCACTAGTCAATAAATCCTTAAATAAATGCATGCTCGCACTCTGCATTCCACGAGAGAACCTAATTCTTCTTGTTAAGCCGTGGCAATGGTGCCGAAACTTTAGCGAAGTCATTAATAAACTTCCTATAATAGCCGACCAAACCAAGAAAGCTCCAAACCTCTATAGCATTCTTTGATATGCATCAATCCAGTACTATTGCCACTTTGCTGGGATCTATAGATAACATATGCTTAGAAACAACACGGCCTAGAAAGCGGACCTCTCTTCTTCTGAAATGAAATTTGGAGAATTTCGCCTTCAAATGATATTTCCTCAATACATCAAGTACAATCCTCAGGTGCTACTCATTCTCCTCCACACTTTTCGAATAAATAAGAATATCATCGATAAACAACCATGAACTTATTTATGTGCTCCTTGAAAACCTTGCTCATCGTATCAATAAAATAAGCTGAAGCAATAGTTAGCCCGAAAGGCATAACTAACCACCCGAATAGTCCATCTAGTTTACGAAAAGAAGTCCTTGAGTGAGTTAGGTGTATGCCCTAAGGGCAATTCTATAATTTATGGTAAATTATTAACTTTGTAATAAAATCTCATTCGAAATAAAAGGCGTTTGTTTTATATTATATACTTGTTGCATTGTGATATATTAATTAAGTAATTAATTTAAGTGTGTAAAAAATCATCAAACGATATATTATGTGTTAATAATTACAATGAGTTGTTATCATGATAAAATTATTACAATATAAAATAACATATTATTTTAAATATTCCCGGTCAAGATGTTTCGAGATAGAATATTGATACATTCATTGAGACCAGAGTATGTAATGCACTCCAAGTGTTAGGTAGTGTATTGCTTATGGTTGTTGGAGGCACCAAGGGGTTACGTATTGATAGTTATTGGAGAACTATGAAATGACTTACCCGAGAGTATCCAGTTGGTTAATAATAACTACGTCAAATAGGAAATTTCAAATTGATGATATTACATAGTTCTCTCGACTTGAGAATACTATTGCACTTCAATATAGATACTCCACTTTAATTATTGTTAAATCATGGCATAGTGACCATTGAGCGACTATAGTTGGGTCTGAGCTAAAGCATTGGAAGTAAAATACTATCCGATAGAGAATTCGTCTCCACGGTTGTATAAGGTTAGTACCACGGTCAACTATAGTTAACTCAAAGTCAAACTCTCCGGCTTGGTAGTACGGTTAATAATAAATGTTCTTTGTTGAACAAAGGACTTTGTTTATGGACTAATAAATTGAATATGGATGATACTTGAATTTTGACCAAAACATTTTGACCAAAACCTAATTCCATAAATACTAAAGTGATATAGTGTTGACAAAGAGATTATGTGTAAATTATCGGTAATAAAAGGTACGACCTAAGAAAATGTGAAATTGGATTTTATCAAGAAGATCTATAGGCGTTGAATTCAACCAAATGTCACACCACTAGTCAAGGTGACGTATGAATGTTAATATTTGAATTGTTCAATATTATTGGGTGAATTCACACCTTTGGTTTCACAACAGCATTTGTGAGTTTTCCAAAAAAACCACACGAATTAATTAGTTTATAAAATATTATAAGTTAATTAATATTTAAAAATATTAATTATTAATAAATTTGATGTTTTTGGGTGTTGATAGTTATTATTTGGATCATATATAAAAGTTATATCTGCATGTATCAATATGCGATATCGGTATGTATTTAAACGGGCTTTAGATATAGTTAATTGCTTAATGGGCTTTTTGGAAAATTGGTCCACACAAGGGGACTTCTTGGCTAGCCATGCAAGGAAGGGAGAAGGATATGCTTGATTGAAAATTGATTAGGAATTAAAAAAAGGGGAAGGTTTTAAAGATAGAAAAGGAAATGTTTATATTCTTCCCTTAAAATAATTTTTTTTCATTCATTTCCTCATTAAATTTTCATTTCCTCCTTCTTCTCTTAACCATAGTTCAAAATGTTTTCCTCATTTTATAAAAAACAGCAACTTCAAAATAAATTAAAACATCAAATAAATATAAAGTCTTTGTGGTTTCCTACAGTGTAGATTCAAGGATCTAAAGAAGGATTTCCAAATCAAAGAGTCACTTATCGGCTAGATAGGTTAGGTATATTCCAAATTTAATTTTTTTTCTTAGATGTTATATACTTATCACAATTTTATATGTACATATTATTGCCCCACCTTGACTTAGAATTAGTAACATAATTTAAACAACTTGTTAACTAATTTGATCTATTTATTAAAACAAAAATTTATATATGCATAAAACAATATTTTAGGTTATGAATCTATGTTTTAAAATTACCGACAAATATTCTAAAACATATTATACAATTTAATGATTTAAGTTTTATTGTTTGAATTTTTAATCAATCCTAATATAGAGTTTGTTGATAACTTATTTGATTTGATGTATGCAACTTTGGTTTTATAATATTTTGATTATTTGAGAAAAAAAACAATTTTTTTTGGAAGAAACGTTATGTGTGTAAATATACGTGTGCGCGTGTGTATGTTTAAAAATACATTGGAAAGGTTTAATGTAATATAGCTGTTTGTTTTTGAATCAATTGGAAATTAGTTTGGCTTAATCACACACACAGATATATATGTGTGTGTGCGCGCGCGCGTGCGAGAGCGCTCGTGTATTTATATTTTCTATTGTTAAGGCGTGTATTTTAGGAACAAAAATTTCATAAATACATTTTTCGTTGAATAATTTAAATTGAGGAAATAGTATATGTATATATAAATAGCAAATATACATAGTGGATATAAATCCCAATATCTACACATGTATATATTTACCACGTTATTATTTGTTGCTTTGTCATTTTAAACATATTGCTGTAACATGGTATCCCTTATATGTTCATTAGTTGTAGTATTAATTAAATGTTTGCAAAAGAGGAAAGATGTAATCAATCAATGATTTCTGCTTTATCTCTTTCATTTTAGATCTTAATGTGATATTATCTAGATCTAATTTCATGTTTGTTCCCATCCTTAAATACTAAACAATTACACTCACCATATGTTTCACATATTTGTCAGACCTTTTAAATTTGAATATATTTGATGTATTCATACCTTTTTAAATTTCACACTTAATTAACATAGATCTAATTAATTGCGAATAAGACAATATTAATAAAATATGATTTTATTAATAACAACTAGTTTGAATCTACTGAAACCCATTAGACTTCATGGGCCGATTATGATTCAAATAAGGATACTTTTTCAAATTTACTCATTTCATCCGCTATAGATCGAGATAATTGCAACAATGATATCATAGCCCAAATGGTTTATGTTGTTTAATTAGCAACTGTAAGGCTAACTAATTAAACTTATATATCCGATGGATGCTTAAAAAAGTAGTGTCTAGGAGTAGGGTTAAATAATCAAACATTCTCCCTTCTCTAGCTACCGGCATGGATCGATGGGTGGTGTAAGTCTAAAAGGATGACCCAATTGTAAATGCCCAAATTGTTTTGGGGCTTGGGTTAATTTTTAAATTAAATTTAAAAATTAGAAGTATATTTTAAATTTAAAAGTTAAGTTTAAAATATAAAATATAATTTTGACAAAATTTATAAAATATTTTTTAAGAAATTTAATATTTAAAAAAATTATTTAATATTGAATAATTGGATTAATTAAACAAATAAATAATTATAGGTTAACTAACTAAAATAAACATATATAATGATATATGTATATATAACCATTTACCTTAAATTGTTTAAGGTTAATAGTAAATTAAAAATTGGAATTTGCAAAAAATATTTAGTTCAAAATGTTTTAATTAAATAAACATTTATTTGACAAATATATTAATTAATTGTTAAGTAATAAAGACACCTATAAATATAATGATATATGTACATAAATTATAAATGTTGTAGTTAATATTCATCTTAAATTATTTAGGATAAATAAAGTACATATTGAATATTTAAAATAATTTAATCAATTTGTTAGTTACACTATTAAATTAAATTA
Organism: Allium fistulosum; assembly: GCA_030737815.1. Classification (NCBI taxonomy): domain Eukaryota; kingdom Viridiplantae; phylum Streptophyta; class Magnoliopsida; order Asparagales; family Amaryllidaceae; genus Allium; species Allium fistulosum. The sequence continues at coordinate 1,046,522,632 of CM060906.1, forward strand.
ATTAGTAAATGTATAATTAATAATATATATGAATATTATAATTTAATTAAATTATAAATAGTTATAAATGAATTAAACTTATATATATGAATGTATAACTTTAAATGGAACTATAAGAAACCCAACTTAGATTTAAGGAATAAATACATACATATTGCATATATACTATAATTTCCGATGTGTTCGGCACTTGAACTCGATGGTATCTCATAAGAAATACATTATTCCTTAAATCGATATCACTCTAGTATGTGTATAAAATGAAGATTATGAATTTTTAATATATATAGTTGTCCTCTACCATTCATATATTAATAGATTACTTGCATACTCTATAGTTGTTGAGCAAACTCAAGCTAGGGATGATATGTGTAGTACTATTAATATACTGACTAGATGAGGGAAGATAGATTAACGTATTTGTTGAACAAACTCAAGGTACTTGCAATATATCTAGGCTATCGCGAAATGGTAGGTGAGGGCGAATAATGTCATTGGATTTATTAAGCAAACTTAAGGTCAAAATGAGATTAGGACAAAAACCACAAGTTAGTAGTTGTATATGATATAACCGATAAAGTGTTATCCATCGCTTGTGGGTCTATGATTTATTGTGCAAACTCAAGGTCAGAATCCTAAGGCAAGCGAGTCCTAAGATACACTAGATAAATCAAAAGATTTCTGTGTTTTTCTTAAGGTTTCGAGAAACATAAATTCTAGTGGGAGCTTATTGGAAAAATGAAATGAATACATTTAACCTTTCTAATAATATGACAATATCCATAGTGTATAAACTATTCTAATCTACTTAAATTAAATTTGCACCATAATGACCAACCGAGGACTATTTTCGGAAAATGATAAGCTCACCGAACCCAACTACGCAGATTAGCTAAGGGCAATCAAAATAGCACTCACATATGAACATTTACTATCAATTACTGAACCTTTAGGAGAAAACCCATTGAGAATTCTGACCCCAAAACATTAAAATCTTATAGCACTAGGGTAACTAATTATGAAATCGCTTAAGATTTCATGTTGTCAACTTTAGAAGAGCCGTTGCAAAGCCAACACGAAAATATGTCTATCCATAAAATCTTCGAAGGCCTCGAAGCTTTGTTTAGGGAGCAATCTCATTCCACAAATTACGAGATTACTAAGAAGTTGTTCGATACAAAGATGAGTAAGGGAAGCCATGTTGAGGATTGCATCTTAACAATAAAGACTACGTTGATAGATTTTCTTAGCATGATGTTAAGATAAGCAATGAACTGCAAGTGGATTTGATCCTAGTCACATTGAATTTGTAGTTTGAGCCATTAGTACTGAACTACAATATAAACTAGTTGAATATTAGTGTAATGACATGCACTTCCATAGAGTTTAGGTTGATAATAAACCACACCTGTCCAACCCAAATTGAACGAAAAGGTGGATGGTTAAGGGTAAAAGGAAAAAGAAGATAAAACAGAATCTCACACGAATGGAATAACATATATTATTTCAATAATCTTTATAGCAGAAAAACTTTAAAATATATATATATCAGAGCCTATCCTAAGCTCAGCCTGCAAAGTTATAAATACATGTCCTTACAAATGCTAAAAAACAACAAACACAACTTAAAAGTAAACTACGTACATATGTTGATGAAGATCTCTAGCTCTCCTCTAGAAACTCCAAGCTTCTTCAGCTAATCTTGAAACTACTCGAATCTGACCTGAGTATTAAAAAATACACGGATCAGTCTGGCAAACCAGCGTGAGAAACACAAATCATAAATATATATATGACAATGTCATAGATCAACTTTGATGTCAATAAAACCTTTGGAAAGAAGAGTATCTCATAAGACCACGCCGCACATGAACACGGATGAGTTTTTTCCTTATGATAACTAAAACATTTATGTTAAATCGTTTGATATTATTTCTAATGACATTGCTATGAAAACAATTTTCAAAAAACATATTAAATTAACCAGAATTGTTACATTTGTTAAATTCGGCAGCATATTTAGGAATACAATCAAGTCCATAAAGGTACGTATTGGAGAATGGATTTCTAATAATTACAAGATAAGGGACTACATTTCTATAGTATATCTCTAGAGGTATGTACCAAGGCACAGCCCCGTTGCCCTCTACCAACACAGAACCGGCCTACCTCTACCATAGATAGTACCAAATATGTCATCACCCCGGTCGTTTCCGACCTATCCGTGGCCACAGAATACATAACAAACCCGATATATAAAGGGATATATAAAAAGGTGATGATCATATCCTAATGGGTGGACCCACATAGCCCTGTCGCATCTACCCTGTTTTTGCCATTACCAATGTGTGAGGCTTAAGGTAATGTTTTACCTTTCTCAAAATAGCAAATCCCACTTTGAATGCCACATTGCCATTTCCGACAACACGCTAATTGGTTTCCATAAAAGTACAACCCTCGAGTTCATAGGCCTCAGGGAATGGTGTTAAATATAAGAGGGGTTACCTCCTACACCACCAAACAGATGTATGTTTGTTGAAAAAAATGTACATGGTCTTAGAAATGCAATGTCAGACATTCGTCCATACAAGTTGTCCAGGAACAGGACAAACCGAAGGTACTCCTACTACATCCTATTTAGGAATCACCCTTAGGTTTAGTATCGAGCAGTCCTTGTATTGAAGATTTCAAAATGAAGGTACTACTACCACTATATGTTTATAATATGGGAATCACGAGGTTAGTGGCAAGCAACCCCTCATTATGAAGATCTTCGTCTTCAAAATCATTTTCTTCAACATGTATTCACTTTCGAATGCGTATATTGGTTTGAACTTGTTTTCTGATAAGAATCACCCAAATCCAATCTCAGTCTCTCCGAACCAATTATCGATAAAAGATGTGTATATGTGTGTACAAAAATGTTAAGCCTCTTTTGTTAAATCCTTTTGGTTAATTAAAACCTCTTTTAACTTTTAGAAATCTTCAAATAACTTTTTTTTAAACTACTTAGGAAAATATTTCCACATTCTATTATTAGTAAAATTACAATCTTAATGGAGATTACTTACTTCTAAAATATATCTTTTGATGGGTTAAAAACAATGTTATTTAGGACTTCATTTACTGTATACCCAAACCAATTAGTACTGAGTAAAAAGGATTCATAGATTTTAGATTAATTATACTCAATACTAATTTCTGTATTCAACTTGTACTGTTCGTCGAATAATGGTGAAATCGCCTTTTGAATTCACACGGATAGTATGGGTTCCCTTCTCGGAATTTAATACAAAGTTCAACTAGAACGTTCTCTTTACCATCAAAATTCTATTTTAAATCTTGTTTAACTTTTTTAAAAAAACTCTCAATCTCTTTTCTTTTATCTTAGGAAAAATCTGGTCCAAGTATATCAAATTAACTATCCCTTCCGTTGGGCCAGTCCAGATAGCTAGGGGGAGTAGGCAACTGGTTCTCCAAACTCCAACCTAGGTTACCTCTCTTTCACCCATAAGATGGTCAAGTTATTTAATCGACTCTAAACCTTTAAAATACTTGTATGGTTATGTGAAACACATTTCCAAAAGATTCGAGTAGAGAAATCTAAATTTAAATTATTTATTCAAAATCGCCAAATTCAATTGTTAACTTGCAGGTGAATAGTGATTTTAAAGCTTTGTAGATCAAAACACTTATTCCATTATACATTTATGTCCATTTTTATAACTCAAATCCCTTTTAAAAGCATTTTAATATATTTATAGAATTTATTTCATATTTTTAAAGATTAAAAATATCCATTTTTAAAGTGTTGAAAACTATATTTGACGAACTGCCAAAACACGACGATTTTGAAAACTTGATTACATATCTCAAACTTTACTAAATGAAATCTTGATTTTTCCTTTTCATTTGTAAACCATACCCACCAGGGTTTAAAAAATTCTTATTCCAAAGAATTCCGACTCATATTTTATCCTACACATTCGTTTAGCTTTTCAGTCGTGAAATCACGAACTGCCGAAACGCGACGGCTTATGTTTCACCTTTCAGTCATATTTTTCCAAACTTGTCCAAAACACTTTTAAATTATTTTAATACCGTATTAAACTATATTAAAATAATTTTTCAGTATTTTACTTTATTAAAATCTCCTTTTCACTTTATTCCATATCTTTAATATAGTATTACTATGATATTCAATTTCCATCTTTTTTAATTCCAAATTCTTTTATACAAAAACATATGATATTTCTATATTATTTTCCACCTTTAAAACTATCATTTTTCAAAAATAAAAACATAGATTTTATTTTTCAAAAAATTTCAAAACTCCACTTTTCCAGTTTCTTTCTTTTTAAAACTAATTCCAAAGCCATTTCAAAACTCCATTTTCTCATTTCATTACTTTTTCGAAGTAAATTTCAATATTATAAAATGACATTTCTTTTGGTTTTAAAAACAAAGAGGCATAACATATGTTGTATACATATTATTTTTGGGTATAATGTGAATAATATTTCATAAGATATGTATTGTTAATTCACATGGCTATCATTTCTCATCACATATGATTTTCAACTTATAAATCATAATAATAATATATATCACAACCAAACCTTATATAAGCAATCAATCATCATCAAAACATATTAAACAACCATATAAGCAATCATTTTAACATATGGTCAAGGGTATAACTTTAAGTAGTTAATGTCTATTATTATCACTAATAGCAAGCAATATTAAGTGATTAATAAGTAATACAAAAAAGTGAGTAACAAGTGAATATCAAGTGATATTATCAAGAAATTCAAATCATGATTAACTCACTTTTATTTAATTCATTTACTTCCTACCAACATTCAATCCATCACAACACTTCACTAACACTTCTAACTTCATTAAAACATCATTAAAGCCTTCCTCTCTCTCTCTCATAGCTCACAGCCATCACCTCCTTCCTTCACCTTACTCACGGCCTAGAGCCTCCACCATCACCATAGCTTGCGCTTACCCTTCCTCCTTCTTGTAAAAACCCACGTCTTAAGTCCCCCTCACTCTCCAAAACTCACGGCCTAAGGCCATTAAAAGAAGAGAAGAAGTGAAGAAGAAGAGAAGAAGAAGTGTGTGTAAATTATGAAAGGATTGCTTGGCTATTTATAGGAAAATTTGCACAAATATCTCTTACACAACCATTTGCTTAGCCCACTCCCCCTCCATGTTCCATCCATGTGCCATCCATGTGCCATGTAAGGTGGTGTGTAAGTTTTCTTTTTCAAAAGTAAACCATTTTTGTTTTATACACTAAATGTAAATTTATATTTGTATGTGTAGATGTGTACGCATGCACATGTATGTGTATATGTAATTTTTTCAACTAACAACGTTACAATGTTCAATCACAACTTTTATTTGTTAAATCGTTGAAAATATGGAATCCGAATTTCGGTCATATTTTCAGTTTTTAATCAAACTATTTATTTAGGTAAACAAAACTTGAAAATAAATTTCTTATCATCTTTAAATAATTAAAACAAGACTATTTAAGCTATAAAACCATATTAAATAATACTAAAATCCATTTATAAAAATAGGACGTCGAACTACCAAAATGCGGCGAAGTTTATATATCTGTATAAAACAAGTTTATATATTTAAAAAACTATTATAAATCACTTATTATCATTATATAATAATTAAAATGGATTATTTAACTTTTGAAACAATCAATTGAATATTTAAAATTAATTAAATATTCTCATTCAAAGTGATAATATTACGGGTCGTTACATTCTTCCCCACTTAAAAGAATTTTGTCCTCGAAATTTAACCACAACCCCGAACCCAAAAGAGTTTACCCAAAACATTATCTTTAAACTCAATTTCGTATGATATACCTAGATCATTCGTAATATCTGGTTCGATCTTCTACTCAAATACACAACTTTATTTCCAAACTAGTATTGATCCCTAGATCCTCTAGTGCGGACACTGATCAGGCTTGTTGATCAGAAACCTTTGTTTCCCTTACATAGTTATCAACTAATCTTAAAAACACAAGTATCCAATCAAAAATCCTCATCAATGTTCGTCGTCAAGAATCAAGTGATAAATCCTTTTTTGGACCGGTGTAAACACCTCAAAGTTCCGTACTCGAATCTTAGATCATAATCGTGCGACGAAATGATCTACGTATCTCATATGTACTTAGTTATATCAAATTCTTTTTTCAAAATTATTTATGAAAACATTTCACAAAATCCCATCCAAACATTTTAAACCTTTTCATATATCCCAAATATTTTTAACCCTCATTTAGAAGATATCTTTAAAAGCTATTCTTCCTATTTAAATACTCTTTTTAAAAGTTTCACAAAAACACAACTTTTAATAAAACAGGCTTTACTAAAATCTTCTACCAAGTTTAACTTATCAAAATCTCATTTATCAAAACACTTATTTGTCAAACCTCTCATTTTTCAGAATACCTTTTATTTTGAATCGACTTTTTTAAGAATTCAAATACCAATTTTCTTATTTCAATATATTATTGTATATCTTTTATTCATACATTTTTATAACGATATAGCTTTACTTCATAAAGAAAATTATCAAAAAAGTAAAATTCGTATAAAAAATTTCCTAAGTCATTTAAATATGAGATAAGAGAAGCCATAATAAGGATCATGCATAGGTATATATCATCATTCGAACTATTATATTTTCTAATCAACCATAATTAATTGTTTTACATGCCCATGATAATTACATTAACATATTCCTAATATACTTAGGATATCCAAAATACTATTACCCCCTAGCAACTTCTAACCCTACTAAAACACATATCAAATCAATCAAACTCGGAGGTCGACAGACCAACCAAATCTGAGAACACTACCACTTCAAACTCATCTTCCTCATGTTCATTATCTACGTCATTTCCATCATCTTCTTCGTTCTCAAGATTCCATCCTATAGGATGCCAGGGTCGTCACTGGGAACCAAGGGTTGAGCAACAGGATTTCTTGAAAGGATGTCTGGAACCTCTTCTTCTTCCTCATTCTCTATCATTCCTTCCCAATCAATACTTGAAACGTGTGACTCTCCCTCAGATATGGGAATGTCCATCTCTAAGATAATGTGATCGTCATTGCTATCTTCTGATTCGTTGGGGATGTTGTCTATCCATGCATCATATGCTGTTGAATCTAGGCTATTCCTTTCTACCATCATATTAGGGTTCTCTTCTGGAACCTCTTCAGGTTCTGATTCTTCTGGATTTGTTACCCACATCATTTTTTCTTGCAATCACTAACTTACTTCTACATCATCTATTATCTAGATCACTTCTTTGTCCCTGGATACTAATACTAGTTCTGGAGTCTTGGGTTCTACTATCATCATAGCCATGGGATACCCGTCCTCATCGTAATGGGTATGTTTATCAAACTATTCTTTTAACCGTGGCATATGGTTTTGAGGTGACCCTTTTTCTATTCCCTTATCGTCACTAAAAAGGATTATTAAGTCATACTTTTCTCCCCAATTTTCTCTTGAGGATTCTTCTTTGGAATAATTCCTACCACAATTGGAAGGCTTCCAATAGACAGTGAAATACTTAGAAAAATATACTAAGCTTTTTAGCTGTTCTAACCTGAATCAAATATCATATTTTAACAAGTTTCTTACTAACTTAACTTCTTAAACCATCATCTTTATGAAACATCTTATCGTCAAACTATGAAATTCTAATCACATGATGTTCCTATACCAAATTATGTCTTTTAGACAACCCATAGTAATAACTGAATATTATATCCCATAATTAACTATATCTTTTAAAAAGACGACCCTTTATATTCAAAATATAATCCTAGGTAAAATTATTTCATTTACCAATTTTCAAAATAAAAATCATTTTTATATAACATTAGCAAATACGCGTTGATATATAATACGCTCAACTCATTCTAGGGTGTTACTTACCCTATCTCTAATGAGTTACTCATCCTAGGGTGTTACTAACCCTATCTCTAATGAGACTTTACCCCTACCAGGCTCAGGTGTTCGCTCAACCTAAGCTCTGATACCAACAATAACGACCAGCACTTCCATACATTTTAGGTTGACAATAAACCATACATGTTCAACCCAAATTGAACGAAAAGGCGGATGGATAAGGGTAAAAAGAAAAAGAAGATAAAATAGAATCTCAAACAATTAGAATAACATATATTATTTCAATAATCTTTACAGCAGAAAAACTTTTAAATACATATGTCAAAGCCTATTCTAAGCTCAGCCTAGACAGTTATAAATACCCATCCTTACAAATGCTGAAAAATAATAAACACAGCGGAAAAGTAATCGATGTCCATACATTGATTAAGATCTCCAGCTCTCCTTGGAAACTCCAAGTGTCTTCAACTAATCCTGAAACTACTCAGATCTGACCCGAGTATTAAAAATACCCGGATTAGTCTGGCAAACCAACGTGAGAAATGCAAATCATAAATATATATATGACAATGTCATAGATTGACTTTGATGTCAAACAAAACCATTGGAAAGAAGAATATCTCATAAGACCATGCCACATATAAACACGGACGGGTTTTACTTTATGATAACTAAAACATTTTATCAAATCATTTGATATTATTTCAAATGACATTGCTTTAAAAACACTTTTAAATAACATATTAAAATAGCCGGAATTGTTACATTTGTTAAATTTGCGAGCATATTTAGGTATACAATCAAGTACACAAAGATACGTATTGGAGAGTAGATTTTCAACAATGACAAGTTAAGGGACTACCTTTTGACAGTACACCTCTAGAGGAATGTACCAAGGCATAGCCCCGATGCCCTCTACCAACACAGAACTGGCCTACCTCTACCATAGATAGTACCGAATATGTCATCATCCCAATCGTTCCCGACCTATCCATGGCCACAGTATACGCAACAAATCCGATATATAAAGGAAATCTAGAAAGGTGACGATCATCTCCTAATGGGTGCGACCTACATAGCCCTGCTGCATCTACCATGTTTTTGCCATTACCAATGTGTGAGGCTTGAGGTAATATTTTACCTTTCTCAAAATAGCAAATCCCAATTTGAATGCCACATTGCCATTTCCAACGACACACTAATTGGTTTCCACAAAAGTACAATCCCCGAGTTCATACAACTCAGTGAATGGTGTTAAGTATAAGAGGGGTTACCTCCTACACCACCAGACAGATGTACGTTTGTAAAACCTAATGTACGTGGTCTTAGAAATCTAATGTTAGACATTCGTCCATACAAGTTGTCCAGGAACAGGACAAACCGAAGGTACTCCTACTATATTCTGTTTGGGAATCACCCCTAGGATTAGTAGTGAGCAGTCCTTGCATTGAAGATTTCAAAATGAAGGTACTACTGCCACTATATGTATATAATATAGGAATCATGAGGTTAGTGGCAAGTAGCCCTATACTATGGAGATATTTATCTTCAAAATCACTTTCTTCAACATGTCTTCACTTTTGAATGCGTATATTGGTTCAAAGTTGTTTTCGAATAGGAATCACCCAAATTTGATCCCTGTCTCTCCGAACCAATTATTGATAAAAAGATGTGTATATGTGTAAATAGAAATGTTAAGCCCCTTTTGTTAAATCCTTTTAATTAATTAAAACCTCTTTTAACTTTTAGAAACCTTCAAATCACTTTTCTTTAAATTACTTAGGAAAATATTTCCATATTCTATTATTAATAAAATTCCAATCTTAATAGAGATTACATATATCCAAAACATATCTTTTAATGGGTTAAAAACAAGTAATTTAAGACATCGTTTACTTTATACCCAAACTAATTGGTACTGAGCAAAAAGGATTCATTAATTTTAGACTAACTATACTCAATACTAATTTCCATATTCTATTAGTCAAATAACGGTGAAATCCCCTTTTAAATTCACATGGATAGTATGGGTTCCCTCCTCGGAATTTAATACAAATTTTAACTAGAACGTTCTCTTTACCATCAAAATTCTATTTTAAATCTTGTTTAACTTTTGAAAAAAAAATCCCAATCTCTTTTCATTTACCTTAGGAAAAATGCGGTCTGAGTAAATTAAATTAACTATCCCCTCCATCGGGCCAGTCCGGATAGCTAGGGTGAGCATGCAACTGGTTTTCCAAACTCCAACCAAGAGACTACCTATCTGTCACCCGTAAGGCGGTCAAGTTATTTATTCGATTCTAAAACTTGAAAATAATTGTATGGTTATTTGGAACACATTTCCAAAAGATTTGGGAAGAGAAATCCAAGTTTAAATTATTTATTCAAAAATAGCCAAATTCTGTTGTTAAATGGCTGGTGAATCGTGATTTTAAAGCTTTGTAGATCAAAACACATATTTCATTATATATTTATGTCCATTTTTATAACTCAAATCCCTTTTAAAAACATTTTAACACATTTATGGAATTTGTTTCATATTTTTAAAGATTAAAAGTATGAATTTTAAAAGTGTTGAAAACTATATTTAACGAACTACCAAAATGCGACGATTTTGAAAACTTGATTGGACAAATCTCAAACTTTACTAAACGAAATATTGATTTTTTTTTTCATTTGAAAACCATACCCACCAGAGTTTTGAAAATTCTTATTTCAAAGAATTCTGACTCATATTTTACCCTACACATCCGTTTTACTTTTTAGGTTGCGAAATCGCGAGATACCGAAACACGACGGCTTAGTTTTCACCTTTTAGTCGAAATTTTCAAAACTTGTCCAAAACACTTTTAAATTATTTTAATACCATATTAAACTATATTAAAACAATTTTTCACAATTTTACTTTATTAAAATATCATTTTCACTTTATTCCATATCATTAATGTTATATTATTATAATATTCAATTTCCATCTTTTTTAATTTCAAATTCTTTTATACAAAACCATATGATATTTCTATATTATTTTCCACCTTTAGAACTATTATTTTTAATAAATGAAACGTAGATTTTATTTTCCAAAATGTTTCAAAACTCATCCTTTTCAATTTCTCTCTTTTTAAACTAATTCCAAATTTATTTCAAACCTCAATATTCTCATTTCTTTACTTTTCCGAAGTAAATTCCAATATTATAAAATGACATTTCTTTTGATTTTAAAAACAAAGAGGCCTAACATATGTTGTATATATTATTTTTGGGTATAATGTGAATAATTTTTCACAAGATATGTATTGTTAATTCACATAGCTATCATTCTCATCATATATGGTTTTCAACATACAAGTCATAATAATCATATCTATCACAACCGAAATTTTACATAATCAACCAATAGACATCCAAACATATAAAACAACCATATAAGCAATCATTTTAGCATATGGTCAATTGTATAACTTTATGTAGTTAATGTCTATTATTATCACTAATAGCAAGCAATATTATGTGACTAATACAAGTGATTAACAAGTGAATATTAAGTGATATTATTAACCAATTCAAAGTGTAATTAACTCACATTTATTTAACCCATTTACTTCCTACCAACATTCAATCCATCACAACACTTCACTAACACTTCCAACTTCCTCAAAACATCATCAAAGCCTTCCTCTCTCTCCTATAGATTACGGCCACTACCTCCCTCCTTCGCCTTGCTCACGGCCTAGAGCCTCCACCATAACCATAGCTTGCGCCTACCCCTCCTCCTTCCTCTAAAAACCCATAGCCTAAGCCCTACTCACTCTCTAAAACTCACGGCCTACGGCCATTAAAAGAAGAGTAGAAGAAGTTTGTGTAAATTATGAAAGGGGTGCTTGGCTATTAATAGGAAAATTTGCACAAATATCTCTTACACAGCCATATGCTTAGCCCACTCCCCCTCCATGTACCATCCATGTGCCTTGCAAGGTGATGTATAAGTTTGCTTTTTCAAAAGTAAACCATTTTTGTTTTATATGATAAATGTAAATGTATATTTGTATGTGCAGATGCGTATGCATGTACATGTATGCCTATATGTTATATTTCAACTAATAATGTTACAACATTCAATCATAACTTTTATATGTTAAATCGTTGCAAATCCGGAATTCGAATTCCGGTTATATTTTCAGTTTTTAATCAAACTATTTATTTAGGTAAACAAAACTTGAAAATAAATTTCTTATCATCTTTAGATAATTAAAACAATACTATTTAACCTATAAAACCATATTAAATAATATTAAAATCCATTTATAAAAATACGTCGTCGAACTACCAGAATACGATGAAGTTCAAAATGCGATGAAGCTTACATAACTTTATAAAACAAGTTCATATATTTATAAAACCATCATAAATCACTTATTATTATTATATAATAATTAAAGTGGATTATTTATAATTTAAACAATCAATTGAATATTTAAAACTAATTAAATATTCCTATTCAAAAGTGATAATATTATGGATCGCTACAATAGCCTCATTGAGCTACTCAATATGTTAAGGTCAACTAAGGGGTCGATCAAGGATCAAAGCACGATGTTAGCTCTAAAGGGAAATGCATCGTCTTCGAAAGGTTTGAAGAAATGCAAGCATACTTCTATGACAAATAAGGAAAATGCTCCTATTGACAAGCATGAATATCATAATTATCACAAGAATGGGCACTGGAAATTCAATTGCTTGGACTGTTTGAAAATGATAAGAGAGAAGAAGAAGGAATTTGATTCCTTCACTCTTATAGTACATTTATGTTTCAAAATTGTTTTGTAGTCAATAAATTACCTTGAGTTTTATATACTAGATATGGGACTCATATCCGCAATTCATTACAAGGACTTAAGGGGAAATGACATGTCGCAAAAGGTGAAATGAGGCTCCAAGTTGCTGTTGGATGTATAGTAGATGCAACTGCAGTTAGACGCAACTGCAGTTGGAGACTATCGCATGATTTTTTGAGTGGAGTTGATTTAGTATTAAAAATTGTAATTATGTTAACAAATTTATTTGCTGAATTATATTTATTTCTATATTGTCTGAAATGGGTTTTGGTTTTCATTATAACGACAATATTATGAATATTATGTTCGAAGGAAATAATATCAACGATGGTGTTTTAGATAATGGCATTTATATACTCGACTTTAATCAAATTTGTATTATTAATAAATATTATACTGACATTAATAATAGTTACTTATGGCACCATAGGTTATGTCACATTAGTGGCAAAAGACTACACAAACTGAAAACCAAAGGTTTTCTACTGTCATTTGATTTTGAATCATTTGACACTTGTGAGTCATGTCTTAATGGGAAAATAACCAAGCACCCCTTTAGTGAGAGAGATGAAAGGTTTGATGAACTCTTGGGTATCGTACATACTGATGTATGTGGCCCCATGCCTATAGTGACTAAGGACAATTCAAATTACTTCGTAACTTTTACTGACTATTTCTCAAGACTGGGATATATGTCACTTATGAGGAATAAATTTGATGTCTATGACAAATTTAAAGAGTATAAGAATGAGGTTGAAAATTAGATGAACTACAAAATCAAAATATTTCGACTAGATCGAGGAGGTGAGTATGTTGGGAAAGAGCTCCAATAGTACTTAAAAGATAATAGGATTATCTCCCAGATTACTCCATCTTATACTCTGCAACACACTGGAATTTTGAAAAGAAATAATCGAACCCTATTGGATAGGCTTAATTCCATTATGAGTAAGGCTAATTTACCTCTTTTATTTTGGGGATATTTGCTAAAAATCACAACAGATATGTTGAATTTGATGCCTACTAAAACTATTCCTAAGATACCATATGTGACGTGGTATGAGAAGAAACCCCACCTTAAGTATTTAAGGTATGGGGTTTTCTAGCCTACATTAAGAATGTTTTACCCAATGAACTTGAGGCAAGATCGGCTTGTGTAAATTTATAAGATATTCCAAGAAACTTAAGGGATATATTTTCTATATCACCGAGGAATAAAAGGTTATTTTTTCACAACACACCGTCGTTTTGGAATGGAATTTCCATTAAAAGGAATTAACAATGAAGTTTTATACTTGTATGAGATCAAAGAAGTCAACATGGAGGCTGAACCAATAGAAGAATCTTATTCACCATTATATGAAAAAACGCAATCTATTAGAAGGTCTAATAGAGAATCTCGCACACCAAAGAGACTATGATTTTCTCGTGGATGGCGAGAAAGAGGATTGTGTCATAGAAGATAACACTCCCCATCATGTTCCGATGGGCACTGTAGAGTATGACTTTGCACCTTGGCTTAAAGCTATGAAATCTGAAATGGATTCCATGTATGCCAACAAATTTTGAACTTTGGACGACATACCCGAAAGTATAAAATCAATCGGTTGCAAATGGATTTCTAAGAAAAAACTAAATGTATATGGATAGGTAGACATATATAAAGCAAGACCAGTCACATAAGGATTGCATTAAATTCAAGGTGTTGATTGTGATGAAACGTTTTTGCCCGTAGCCATGCTTAATTCCATTCAAATTATGCTTGATATCGCCGCATTATATGACCATGAAATATGGCAAATGGACGTGAAAATGACATTCTAAATGGTGATTTAGAGGAGACCATTAACAAATCACAATGTAAGGGTTTCGAGGGTATTAAGAGCGAGAGCAAGGCATACAAATTGTTAAGATTAATTTATGGTCATAAGCTAGTATCAAAGAGTAGAAATAAGTGTTTTGATAAAGTAACTAAAATTTGGGTTTTATCAGAATACAACGGAAGCATGCGTATATTGGAAAGAACAAGGAAGTGCTATCATGTTCTTAATCTTGCATGTTGACGATTTACTCCTGTTTGACAATGACATCGTGTTGTCGCAATAGTGAAAGCATGGTTATCTAATAATTTCTCTATGAATTATGTGGGAGAAACGACATATATAATTGGTATTAGATGGATCCAAAAGGCTATTGGGATTGACCCAATTGCATTTGTTAATTTCTCGAAAAACCGCACGATTTAATTAGTTTATAAAATATTGTAATTAAACTAAGTTTACTAATATTTAAGAATTATTAATTTATTTGATGTTTTTGAGTGTTGATAGTAATTGTTTGGATGTATATATAGAAGTTATATATTCACATATCGATGTACGATATTGGTATATATTAAAATAGGCTTCAAAAACTTTCAACTACTTAATGAGATTTTTGGAAAATTAGTCCATGCAAGGGGATTTCTTGGCCAGACACGAAAGGAAGGGACAAGGGTTGAATTGATTAAAAATTGATCAGGTTAAAAAGGGAAGGCTTTAAAGATATAATAGGAAAGGTTTCTATTCTTCTCTTAAAACAAATTCTTTTAATTCATTTCCTCATTCAATTTTCCTTTCCTTCTTCATCCCTAAACCATGGCCGAAAATTTCTTCCCTATTTTCTGAAAAATATCAACTGTAAAAAAAATTATAACTCTAAATAAATATAAAGGCTACATGGTTCATTCTTCTCTTGCAATGTTGGGTGTAGACTAAAGGAACTAAGAAGGGATTTTCAAATCAAAGTGTCAATATTGCTAGATCCGAAAGGAATATTTTTAATTTAATTTGTTTGCTTAGATGTGATATACTTATTAAATTGTTATACATAAATATTATTGCCTCATTTTGATTTAGAAGTTGTAATATAATTTAAGCAATTTGTTAAATAATATGATCTGTTTTAACTTGATAAACTGAAACTAAAATTTATATATGCATAAAATAATGTTTTAGGTTATGAATCTATGTTTGAAATTACCTATGATAATATTCTAAACATATTATACAATTTAATGATTTAAAATTTTTTTTTGAATTTTTAATCAATCTTAATATATATATATTGTTAATATCTTATATATTTGATGTATGGAATTTTGGTTTTATAATATTTTGATTGTTTTAAAAAGAAATTTTTTTGATTTTAGGCTGAACCTTTATATATATGTGTATGCGTGTGCGCGCTTGTGTGTATGCGTGTGTGTATGCATGCATGCGCATACCCGCATGTGCATGTGCATGTTTTTGTAAATACATCAGAAAGGTTTAACGTAATATGGTGTTTATTTTTGAATCAATTTAAAATTATTTTGGCTTAATCATTATATGTGTGTGTGTGTGTGTGCGCGTGCGTGCACGCGCATGTGCGTGCATGCGTGTGTGTGTATTTAAACATTCATATTGATATATGGCATGTATTTGAAACAATTTTTTCACAAATTTATTTTTCATTAAATAATTTAAATTAAGGCAATAGTATATGTATATATAAAAATGGTAGATATGAATCCCAATTTCTACACATGTATATATTGACCATGTTATCATTTGTTGCTTTTGGCATTTTAAATATATTGTTGTAACATATCATCATTTGTATATTGATTAGTTGTAGTGTTAATTAAATATTCGCAAAAGAGGAAAGCTGGAATCAATCAATGATGCCCTCTTTATCTCTCTCTTTTTAGATCTTGATGTGACTATAGTTAGATCTACTTTAATGTTTGTTCCCATCCTTAAACACCAAACAATTATACTTAACATATGTTTCACACCTTTTAAAATATGAATATGTTTGATGTATTATGCCTTTTCAAATTTCACTTAATTAACATAGATTTAATTAATTAACAAGAAGACAATATTAATAAAATATGATTTTATTAACAATAACTAGATTGGATCTAGTTAAACCCATTCGACTTTATATGCCCACCATGATTCAAATAGGGAATTTATTTTAAACCTACCTATATCACCCGATGCAGATCAGGAAAGCATGAAAACTATTTTGAAGATTGGATATAATTTGAATGGAGCACCATTTTGAAGGTTTATGCACCTTTAATCTCGCTTAAGCAGAGAAAGTATGCCAGAATCCAGGAGGGGTAGAGTAAAGACGTAGAAAGAGCATTTGAAAAGCTTCAAAACAGAATTACTCTCATTAATCATCCATGTAGACTATGAATGTATGGGGAAATGAGGAGGAACATGTTAACATGTATAATTCTACACAAAATGACCATTGAGGACAAACTAGATATGGATAGACCACGTCATTGCTATGGTAGTGCACCACCAATGATGGAAGTATTCCATGAAAACATTCTTCACACCGATAAAGATACAACATTTACCGGTATATATAGCTAGCATAACACAATGAAGTTTTGCATGGTAGGTTAACTTCATGGTCGTATTTGTAATTTTATGGTAATGTGTAGCTCATTTCCACGTAGAGAGGTGACGATACTTATTGGTTGGCTCTATCACCACTGTCCCAGTGGTTATGCACTCTGGCTTTGGTCCGTAAGGTCATAGGTTCGAATCATTCATAGCATGATTCAAACTACTTGTCATATGTGGAGTTGTAGTATGCTATATACTACCTAAGACTTGTAATACAACTCTATTCTAGACATAAGTATGTGTTGACTAGAGATTTAACCAACCTCGGATTTAGACTAATGCGCAAAGGTTACTTACTAACACTATGATTAAAGTGAAAAGTGAGGAGTTAAGGATAGATGGACGACAAGTGTTAAGGTGTAAAAAGATGTGCGATAGATGAAAATATACTTATTGCTCCTTTGCATAAGGTGTGGGCCTTGCATTTAAAGTGCAGAATTCACATTAAATGCGCATTTGATGCTGATGGTATGCCCTCATAAGTTCAGCTACCCATCTACAGTGCTTCAGATAGGTGGATGGACAACTTGTCGTTTACTTGAGTGCTTACATGACAATCTTGCTTAGTCGGTCGACCCGCTGTCGACGATATGAAAGAAACTAGGAATCTTGCTAAAGACTATGTTAGGAAGATGGTGCACAGCCGGGTGCGAGGCGACCAGGAGAGCCACAAGGGATCTGTCGGAGGCGGCAGTACTGAAGCCGAACCAAGGACGTGCCATGCTTGGGCCTATCTTGCTTGATGTGTCGCATGTTGAAGTGGGCTTGGAGAGGTGCCGACCGTCACCTGGAGCGACGCGGGGTAACTGTGTTGATGTGGAGTTATGCTGGTAGTAGATTGACAAAGAAAGGTCGGTCATCATCATGCCATACCTGGTTGGAACGAGAGGGGCTGAGCCCAAATCATGCTTAAATGTGACAGGCATCAAGGGATAAGTCGATCTAGCCTCATCTTGGTGCCTTGCCGAGTATAAGGGTTGTTTCGAGACCAACATAGGTTTGGGTCGGCTTATGTGAGCTAGTTGTAAAGTAGTTGAGCTGGATTTGATTGGGCCAGACCGCCTTTAATTTGCCTCTTAATTACTTGCGAGAAAATTGAGCAACATTTAGCCTCCTAAGTTTGTATCCGTGTGCGGCAGAGGGCTTATTAAATCATGAAAATCTTGCCGATTGAGGACCTTTCAAAGCATTCAATGCGTTTTCCATATGGCTTTGTGTAATTGGTTGTGACAGTTCATTTTTTTAGACATTGTAGAGACGTATTACTTCTCCCACATGCACAAATTTACTTTGTTCCGATCTCTTTTGAACGACTGGGATTTTTGGCCTTTTAAATCCAATGCACATGATTGAAGGCATGGGTATATAAACACCCCTTCTCTTTTTCTACAAACTCATGAAATATTTCCACATTAAAATTATTGATAGCCTATGAATCTTTCGTAATTCTTTATTAATAAAAACTAGTTAGCTTTATCATCTATTTTAGTTTCAGACATCCTTGCACATACGTCTTTTTGTCTAACTTGTTTGGTATGTTGAGAAGGAGAAAGCTCTCTCGATGGTGAATTGCCACTTGTTGATTGTAGTTCAAATCGTCACTTGGAACTTTCTTCTTGAGACAGATGTTGCCTTGTCGCTTGGCACGATCCTATGCAAATTGGCCAGGCATCCAATGGTGATCAACCATCATTGTTATGCTAACGGGCCAGCTTGAGCTGGCAGATTTCTTCTCTATCCTGCTTTGGCGGTTCTGAACCTAGGCCGATTTGGATGCTTCAATACCTGGCTGGAAAGAGTATAGGTTGTCGCCTCCGCCTTTGATTTCATAGCTAAAGTTCTGGTCGTCCTCTTGGCGATGTCAACTGTAGGCTTTTCAAGATCTCTTGCGAGATTCAATGTGGTAGGCTTCGAAGGTGGTAGCATATTCCATTTTCTGAAACAACTTTTTGATCGTTTATGTCAGAATCTCGATTTTAAGTCGTTTTGATTATGACAAACTATATAAATAAATATTTGTGTGTACTAATCAATTATGCAGGAGATTCGTTTAGATTCGCATTCAGAGTATTTTGAAGCTGATAGTCCTTTGTCTAGAGTCTTTATATTATTTAGAAATATGTTAAAATCTCTCCTGAAATGATATATATATAAAAACATATACAGACATGCACTACCCTGCACAATAGGCTGAAACAGCCGGTTGAATGAGATCATTCAACTGTCTGATTGCTGAAACTATTTTATAGTTTCACAATATTCAGCCGGCAGAATGCTGAAACTATTCTATAGTTTCACAATATTCAGCCGGCTGAATGACTTTATTCAGACGGCTGAATTAAGCCAAAAATAGCTTATTTCTTTGCTGTTTTCGATTTTTAAATTTCAGAAGACTGAATAAATTCATTCAGCCGGCTGAATATTTTCAACGGCTATTTTTCATGAAAAGACACTTCTCTTCATCGAAGAGAAACATCTTCAAACCAACAGTTGCACCTGTTTCTTTTCATTGTTACCTTTCAACAATGGTTGCAACTTTTTATTCTCTATAAATAGATTTCAGAATTCAACAACCAAATAATAACAATTGATTTTAATATTCTTGAATTCTTATCTCTTATTATCTATTTTCAAACTGCACTCAAAATGCTTACATTCTCCGATCGTTGATCACTCTATCTTCCACAATTCTTAAGCACATTACACTACATATATAAAGGAGAAGATTGTAGGAAGATTGTACTTAATTGACTTATCAGTGCTATTCAAAGAGCACACTACAGTGATATACTTTTGTTATTTGTAAAGAAGTCATGTTCGGTTGCTCAGGCGGTAGAAGTCCTATTCGGTTGCTTAGGCGGTAGAAGTCCTGTTCGGTTGCTCAGGCGGTGTAAACCTATTCCTCCGGGTTAAGTGAGGGTTTCTAGTTTAAATCCAGAAGGAGTCTGGGACTGGACGTAGAACAGAAGTTCAAACCAGTAAAAAACTCTGGTATCATTTACTTTACTGCTTTAATTATTTACTTAATTAATTATTATTCCGCACAAGTAGTTTATCCATATTACACGATCCTATAGCACAGTCACTTTCATTTGGTATCAGAGCAAGGCCTTCATATAACCGTGACATAGTTATCTGATATTATTTTATTATGGAAAACAACACCAGCACTGTTTCTAACACTACCTTTACAGAAGGTAAATCTACTGCATGACCACCTCTATTTAATGGAATGAACTATAACTATTGGGCTACTAGAATGAGAATCTACATACAAGCAAGTAGTTATGAAACCTGGAACATTATGCAATCTGAATATATTATTCCTACTACTGAATATTCAGCATGGTCTAACACACAAAAATTAGATGCTACTGCAAATGCTAAAGCTATGAATATGTTATATTGTGCATTAGAAAAGAATGAGTTTAATAGAATAAGCATGTGTAAAATTGCTCATGAAATTTGGCGTACACTCAAAGTTACACATGAAGGAACTAACAAAGTCAAACAAAGTAAAATTGCTATGCTTAAAAATCAGTTCCAGAATTTTAAAATGAAGCAAGATGAGACTATCAATGAAATGTAATCTAGATTTCAAGATATATATCATTCTTTGATAGCATTAGGAGAAACTTACACAGATTTTGATATTGGTTCAAAAATCATCAACTCACTAACGGATGAATGGGAACGAAAAGTCTTAGCAATTGAAGAAGCTAATGACATTTCGACCATAAAACCAGAAGAGTTGATTGGAATCTAATGTCTTACGAAGTTAATCTTCAGGCAAAACGAGTACAGACTCAAGATAAGAAAAATATAGCATTCCAAGCAGAAAAAGATGAATCAGATTCAGATGAAGAAGATATGGCGTTCATTGCTAAAAATTTCAAAAAGTTTTTGAGATTTAGAAAGAGCAACAAATTTAGAAACAACAAGAACAATTCCAGCAATAATAACAACACCAACAAACCATTATCATCTGCTATAGAATGTTATGAATGTCGCAAGAAAGACTGTCCTGAGAAAAAGAAAGGCAAGTATAAGCACAAGAAAGACAGATTCAAGAAGAAAGCTTTCTTTGTCACATGGGACGATACAGAATCATCTTCATCATCAGAAATTGACTCTAACAGTGATTCAGAACAAGCCAACATTTTCTTTATGGCCACAAAAGACAAAGTAAGTGATCTAACTTTTAATGATCTTTTGGAAATCAATTCAGAATTACTTGACAAACTAAAAAGTAAAAATAGAAAGTACAAAGAAACTCTTGAAAAATTGAATAGTACTGAAATCAAAATAGAAATGCTAAGTGATGAAAAGAATTTTTTTGAAAAAGAACTCCAAGTTATTCAAGAATCTTGTTCTAATATGACATCTCAGTTTTCTCTGCTAAGTCAAGAGAGAGAAACTCAGAAAGAAAAGAATGATGCTTTATTAATTGAAAATCATGACCTTAAAGCACAAGATTTTAGAGTTAGATAACTCTAGCTTTAAAACAAAGTTAGAAGACATTACTAAAAATGTTTCTAATTTTAATAAAGGTAGAGAAAACCTTTCCAAAATTATAGAAAATTCTTAAACTGTTTCAAATAAAAGAGGACTAGGATATAAACAATCCTCTAAAAATATTTCAAAGAAAAGGAATTATTCATATAGAAGGAATAATAAAGTTGAAAAACCTAGTTCTGAAGTTTCAAATTTTACTACATCAATTAAAATTTGGGTTCCTAAAACAAATAATTCTTCAATTAGAAATAAGTATATAAATCTTTTATAAAAACTGTTCATAAAAACAAAGATTTTGTTTTCAAAAGGAATTCTGAACCTTCTTGGGTTTGGCTTCCTAAAACCTAACTCTTAGGACCCAAAATAAAATAGTGGGTACCGATGTTAATTCTATATTTTGTAGGTATCATCCAAAAAGAGAGGAAAATGGATACTAGACAGTGGCTGCTCAAAACACATGACAGGAAATAAAAGGATGCTAACAAACATTAATTACTCAGATGGAGGTTCTGTCACATTTGGAGATAACTCCAAAGGATATGTCATTGGCAAAGGCGATGTGAGCAATAACGGTATATCTAATTCACCCCTTATTACAGATGTCTTATTAGTTAAAAATTTGAAGCATAACTTACTTAGTATCAGCCAATTGTGTGACAAAGGATTCAATATTTCCTTTTCTGAAAATAAGTGTAGCATTTTTGATCAAAATAAAAATCTTATTTTTGAAGGTTTTAGAGATAAAAATATTTATGTTTTAAATATGAATATAAATCATAATACAAATATGTGTTTAATAGCCAAAGAAAATGATCCTTGGTTATGGCACAAAAGATTTTGTCATATTAATTTCAAAACTATAAATAAATTATCTAAAAATAATTTAGTAAAAGGTTTACCAAAAATGAACTTTAAAGTAAACAATATTTGTTATGCTTGTCAATTAGGAAAATTGTCAAAATCATCCTTTAAATCAAAGAAAAATATTTCTACTTTACAACCACTAGAACTATTACATTTAGAACTCTTTGGTCCAACACAAATTCAATCTATAAATCATAGTAAATATGTGTTTGTTATAGTAGATGATTTCTCAAGATATACTTGGACTATTTTCTTAAAAAATAAAAAGTGATACTTTTGAAAATTTCAAGAATTTTGCAAATAGAATTCAAAATCTCAAAATTTTAAAAATTAAGAATATTAGAAGTGGTCATGGAGGTGAATTTGAAAATGAAGCATTTGAACATTATTGTAATAAAAAGGGAATTTACCATAATTTTTCTTTTCCTAGAACAGCACAACAAAATGGAGTTGTAGAAAGGAAAAATAGAACGTTACAAGAATGTGCAAGAACTTTGTTAAATGGAAACACATTACCAAAACATTTCTAGGCAGAAGCTGTAGCAACTACTTGCTATGTTTTAAATCGTGTTTCCATCCGACCTTTAACAAAACACACTCCATATGAACTTTTTCATCAAAGAAAACCAAACATTTCATATTTTAAAACTTTTGGTTCAAAATGTTTTATCTTAAACACAAAAGATCAGCTTGGAAAATTCGATCCAAAATCCGATGAAGGAATCTTCGTAGGATATTCAGAACGAAGCAAAGCTTATCGAATTTTCAATAAAAGAACAAAAACAATTGAAGAAATACTTCATGTTTCATTCGACGAAAATTTCAAATTTAATAATAATTTTAAGGATGATGAAGATATACCTAAGACAGTTACAAATACGGTTACTCAAAATAATTTTGAAGAAGATGAAAACATTTTTTATAACTTTGGAGAAAATGAAAACATTGTTCATAATGAAAATGAATTAAGATCTCCTTCTAGGATTTTGTGAGATCAACCAGTAGAAAATGTCATAGGAGAAATTCATTCACATGTTAGAACTAGAAATCAACTTAATCAAATGGGCCATGTAGCTTTTCTTTCTAAAACTGAACCTAAAAATGCAAAAGAAGCATCTACTGATGACTATTGTGATCATAGTTATGTAAGAAGAACTAAACCAGTTCAAACGAAATGAAGTTTGGGAACTAGTTCCTAGACCAAGTGATCAAACAGTGCTAAATGGGTTTTCAAAAATAAAGCAGATGAACAAGGTAATATAACTAGAAATAAAGCTAAATTAGTTGCATAAGGATATAATCAAGAAGAAGGAATTGACTATGAAGAAACATTTACTCCAGTTGCACGACTTGAAGCAATACGTATCTTATTGCCTTTGCATGTTTTCATAATTTCAAACTTTATCAAATGGATGTAAAAAGTGCTTTCTTAAATGGTTATTTAAAAGAAAATGTTTTTTTGAACAACCTCCATTATTCACACATGAAAAATTTCCAGACCACGTCTATAGACTTAAGAAATCCTTATACGGTCTAAAACAAGAACCCCGTGCTTGGTATGAACGTCTTAAGAGCTATCTAATAGATTCTGGTTTTGAAATTAGGAAGGTTGATCAAACTATTTTTATTAAAAGAACTAAAAAGGATATTTTAATTATTCAAATTTATGCAGATGATATTATTTTTGGCTCTACTAATGAAAAATTATGTCAAGAATTTTCAAAAATAATGACCAAAGAATTTGAAATGTCACATATGGGAGAATTATCTTACTTTCTTGGATTACAGATTAAACAAATAGAAAATGGAATTTTTATTAATCAAGAAAAATATTGTAATAATCTAATTAAACGCTTTAATATGGAAAATACTTCTGCTAAATCAACTCCAATGAGTACAACAGTTCATCTCGATAGAGATGAAGATGGCAAAAGTGTTAACCAAAAATTATATCGAAGTTTAATTGGATCATTACTTTATCTAACTGCTAGTAGACTTGACATAATGATGGGTGTTTGTTTATGTGCACGATTTCAAGCAAATCCTAAAGAATCACATATGCGAGCAGTAAAACGCATATTGCGTTATCTAAGCAAAACCAAAGATTTTGGACTTTTCTATCTGAAATAATGTCCTTTCGAGTTAGTTTCATATAGTGATGCTGACTTTGGAGGATGTCGGACGGATCAAAAAAGTACTAGTGGGACTTGTTACTTCATTGGACAATCCTTCGTCTCTTGGTTTAGCAAGAAACAAAATTGTGTTTCACTCTCAACTTGGGAAGCAGAATATATTTCTGCTGCCTTAGCTTGTGCTCAGGTCATTTATATGAAACAAACACTTCAAGATTTTGATGTTAATTTATCTAAATCAACAAATTTTTGTGATGATACTAGTGCTATAAACTTATCCAAAAATCCTGTCAATCACTCACGAACAAAAAATATTGACATACGTCATCATTTTCTTCGTGATAATATTGAAAAGGATTTAGTCAGACTGGAATTTGTATCCTCTGAAAATCAATTGGCGGACATATTTACAAAACCTTTAAATGAAAATATCTTTATAAAATTAAGAAGAGAATTAGGAATTGTTTCCATCAAGGATTTATAATTTTTTTTAAAATAATAATAATAATAATAATAATAATAAATTTCAAGACTCAAACTAGGGATCTGTTACTTGAAAATCTGGTGCTTTACCACTGCACTACTCTTTCTTCACATCTATTTTTGTTTGCATTCTATTTTTATTGTTTATTTTTTACCTTACAATTTTTTCAACCAATTTTTTCTCTGGTTCTTAAAATCCTAACCACCGATGTTATTTCTATTTATATGAAAGTTTACATATAAATACCTCTAATCCTTTTCTTTCTGTTGCAATCAATTAAAAAAAAGTTTCAACTCTCTTACTCAAAAATGTCTTCCCAGCATAATTCTAAATCCTTTGCTCTATCTTTTTCTTCTCCAAGTTCGGGATCGGTGAATTTACCTACTCCAACACTGATTTATGAACCAGTACCAATTGTTCCTCCTTCTACTCACACAGGTGATACTCCACCTGGTAAGAACAAGAAGGTCTCTATTTTTTGGTTCACCATCTACCAAAGGAAAAATAGATGACATTCATCATTATCAAAGGGAATCACTGGAATTACAACGCGAACTTTATTATGAACAAAAAGTTAACGCCAAGCGTTTAAGCTTTTTAGAACAAGTCGCATTGAAATTCTGTGGATTTTCATCCAAAAGCACAGTTCATCAACCGTCTCCTGTTTGTTCTCCATCCCGACACAATACTTGGGAACTATCGCCACAGCGTCCACCAATATCTCTGAATTCATGGAAACGCAGCAATAGATGGTCACCACTCAGGCCATATCAAGAGAACACAAAAATAGAACCGGATGAATATCACACTCCAAGCTCTTCTTCCAAATCTATTTAAATTTTGTTTGTTTGTTTTGTTAATATGTAATCTTGTTTTTTTATTTAAATATTCACATTGTTTCTTTAATAATATATCTTGTTATAAAGGCTACCATAAGTTTTCACAGAATTCAGCCGGCTGTCTATAATAAAACAGACGGCTGAATATTATCCAGGAAATATTTTTTTCTAGATTCAGACGGTTGAATCTTTTAAAACAGACGTCTGAATTAGTTCAAAAATGAACTATTTTCTTGCGGGAAGTAATTCAGACGGCTGTTTACAGTTATTCAGCCGGCTGAATTCTTCCTGAGGCATTTTTTAAACTAGGCCCTACAAATTTTTCTACCCATCTTACCCTTGCTTTTCACCTACCTATAAATTCATCTTTTCACCTTTTACCCATTCACTTCAGAACCCTAGCACAACTTTCTCATATTTTCACCTTATACTCCTCTTTTTACTCTCTAATGGCTCCCAGATCAAAACGAACAAGGGAATCCACCGCCGGTCCTTCTGAAGATCAGATTCGTCAATGGCTCTGGAATGTTGTTGCAGTCTCCTGTTTCAATTTCATGAAAAATTCCAATATCTTTGAAGGAGCTTTCATGAAGTTCCCTGATTTCGTGGCTTACTGAATTAGAGAATTAGCCGAGCAATTCCACTTCGATAATCTCATAGGGTATGCTCCCAATAATGTTAAAATTAATCATCTTTTGATCAAACTCTTTTATGCAAATCGGAATCTAGACCACCATAATCCTCAAAATCGACAAGATTGTGTTTGGTCTATAGTTTATGGCACTAAAATTTTCTTGCCTTTACAAAGATTAGGCAATATTTTAAATTGTCCATTTCAAGGTATTGATATAGATGATATTGAAGTTGATATGGATCATAAAGACGAAGCTTCACATCGTTTCTTGTCCGATCACCTTACCGATTTAAGTACATTAAAATCTAGCACCTTAAGGCCACAAGCACGTCTTCTTCACCGTGCCTTTATTCGCTATCTACAACCTCGAACGGGAAGTTATGAAAAAGGCTATAAAAGAGATTTTCAAGCCCTCTATTCAATCTACTCCAACCAACAAGTAAATTGGGGCAAAATCATTTTAGATGAATTTCAAGACATCACAATCCAAAAAAAATATAAGACCATTCATTATGGTGCTTATATTATGCGTATCCTACTCAACTTTGGCATTCCACCCGACTCCAAGTTTTCAAGCATTAATGAGTTAGGCGCAAAAACTTTAGAATTGATGGGTCTTCCTCACCCGCCTCCTCCACAACAAATCATTTCTTTTCAACAATGGTCTCACAATGTTCAACAAGGTATTCCTCAACCTCGTGACACTAGTATTGCCTCTTCTTCGCATACTCAACATGAAGAAGAAGAAGAGGACGATGACTCCATTCAAGTTGTTGGCCCGAAAACTTCCTCGAGACAAGCTATCATCACTCTCTCCCGAAATCAATTTAAACTTCATCGGTACATTAAGACTCTTGAAAAGAAGACGGAAAAGAAATTCAACTCCATAAAAGGTTTTCTTAATAAAATATGGGATAAAATTTCTTGTTCCGGTTCTACAACCACCGAAGTTCACAACCCATCTCCATTTCAATGGTCATCTTCGAGTTCGGATTTCGATGATGATGAGCCTTCTCTCTCTTCCCAATTTTAATTATTTTTCAGATTACTACTTTTTTGTATCAAACTTCTATGATGCTCTATCTAGTTATTTATATAATGTTGTATGAATATTGTTATTCTTCTTTAGTAATGACATCTCGAGTAAGAGTTATTTATGTAATATAATCTTTGTCTAACAAATGATCCTGTGCATATAGTTTATCTTTCTTTTTGTCGATGACAAAGGGGGAGAAAAGTTAGTTAAATATTTGTGCATTGACAGGGGGAGTAGCACTGATAATGTAAGTTTTTATGTAAATATATTATTTATACTTATATAGTTGTCATCATAAAAAAAGGGGAGAATGTTGGAATCTCGATTTTACATCGTTTTGATTGTGACAAACTATATAAATATTTGTGTGTACTAATCAATTATGCAGGAGATTCGTTCAGATTCGCAATCAGAGTATTTTGAAGCTGATAGTCCTTTGTCTAGAGTCTTTATATTATTTAGAAATATGTTTAAATCTCTCCTGAAATGATATATATATAAAAACATATACACACATGCACTACCCTGCACAATGGGCTGAAACAGCCGGCTGAATGAGATCATCCAGCCGTCTATTTGCTGAAACTATTTTATAGTTTCACAATATTCAGCCGGTTGAATGAGATCATTCAGCCGTCTGAATGCTGAAACTATTCAATAGTTTCAAAATATTCAGCCGGCTGAATGACTTTATTCAGACGGCTGAATTAGGCCAAAAATAGCCTATTTCTTTGTTGTTTTCGATTTTTAAATTTCAGAAAGCTGAATAAATTCATTCAGCCGGCTGAATATTTTCAACGGCTATTTTTCATGAAAAGACACTTCTCTTCATCGAAGGGAAACATCTGCAAACCAACAGTTGCACCTGTTTCTTTTCATTGTTACCTTTCAACAATGGTTGCAACTTTTATTCTCTATAAATAGATTTTAGAATTCAACAAACAAATAATAATAATTGATTTCAATATTCTTGAATTCTTATCTCTTATTATCTATTTTCAAACTGCACTAAAATTGCTTACATTCTCTGATCGTTGATCACTCTATCTTCCACAATTCTCAAGCACATTACACTACATATCATAAAGGAGAAGATTATAGGAAGATTGTACTTAATTGACTTATCAGTGCTATTCAAAGAGCACACTACAGTCAGATACTTTTGTTATTTGTAAAGAAGTCCTATTCGGTTGCTCAGGCGGTAGAAGTCCTATTCGGTTGCTTAGGCGGTAGAAATTCTATTCGATTGCTCAGGCGGTGTAAACCTATTCCTCCGGGTTAAGTGAGGGTTGCTAGTTTAAATCCAAAAGGAGTCCGGGACTGGACGTAGAACGGGAGTTCGAACCAGTATAAAAATCTCTAGTGTCATTTACTTTACTGCTTTAATTATTTACTTACTTTATTATTATTCCGCACAAGTAGTTTATCCATATTACACGATCCTATAGCACAGTCACTTTCAGTTTAAAGTGCTGGGGAGCTCATCTTCGTATTTGAAGCTAGATCTTCTAAAGTGTTCCGCTAACGTGCTTCTTCTTTTCTCTTTCTTCTTTTCAACTAGTTAGCAATAAGAATAAATTTGTAAGTACAATGGAGCAGGCATTGAGCCTCTGCATTCTTTGAACTGAAAGAAACAAATCTTTTGTTGCAAACTTTGATTGAGAATCTTATTGCTGTTTTTGCTTGTTTATCTACATAGAACTCGTAGAGTGGAGCACTTTGAACAGCCATTAGTTCCTATATTTATCTTGTAGAACTGCCTTTCTTTTTTTTAGGATATGTTAAATATCAGTATGATAATAAGGCAGTCTAGGTACAGTCGTTAATGTAGACTAGGTACCGGAAGGATATAGAGTGGCAGTTTGCACCAGCATGAGCTGAAATGCAAGTTTGCACGTGGGTTCTCTTTGTTTTAAGTAGTCAAACAAAGAGTGCTAGATGGGCCTGGGCTCGAACCTGAGCGCATGGGGCTACAAGGCTCCCCTGAGTAACATGTTACCAGTCAGGAAGCGAATCCGGAACTAAACAGGAGAGTGTTGGTTAGTTCAAACACTCTAGTGTAAGTGAGTTGCATGATGGTGAGGCAAACTATATGCAGTCCACTCCAAAGATTAGTAGAATGGAAGTATTTTAGAAAGAACTTATTTGTAGTGGTGGGTCCGAGTCAATGTTGTGATGCCCCTAGTTTTTTTGATGAGGCGACTAGCTATGAAGAGTATGAGCCACCGCCAATACTTTAGAGGGGTCTTGGCAAGAACTAGGGCGTTGGCCGCCCCATTGGATCTATTGAGAAACTCGATGTTGATTGTTGACTACTCTAACTGCAACAAAAAACACCCTTCTTTGCTTACCTAAGGGAAGTCCCATAATAGTCCCTTGGCTTTGCTGGTTTCCCCTAATTTCTCTGACCCTATCATGGATGGGGAACTTCATGACAAGGTAGTTGTAGGAGACGATGACATCTAGCTCAACAAGCATCAGTCATCCTATTAATAGGTTATAAAAAGATAGGCAATCATCTACCAAAAAGTTTACCTAGATATTTGCAGCGAGGAGCTCCAGGATGAAAGTTATTACAAGCGAGGTCGTGTCCATCCGAACAATGCCTACACTCCCAAAGCTATAAATAGGCATGGTGCATGGGGCAAGGCTGGAGGCAGAGAGCCTAAGAGCTTCAAAGACATTCTTGAACATGACATTGACCGAGCTGCACCCATCCACGAAGGGCCGATGCATATTGGAGTTGGCCAAGGCAAGAGTAATGACGAAAGGTTCGTGATGGGGGTAGGAGACTGCTTTCTTATCTTCGGCAGTGAAGCTGATTGGTTGTTCGAATCCCAATCGAAGTGCCTTGGATGCTTGAGATTCCAATGAATAAATTTTCCCAGCAGTACCCACTTCTCTTTGATACTGGGTCTGGGGCCCTCGACTACTATCGGCCACATAGGTGTCGTCGCATATGGTCAGGACTTCGGTAATGGCTTGGACATTGGCACTACTGGGCTGAGGGGGCTGATTTTGCCATTCTTCATGATTTGCTCTTTGCTCAACCTGAGGTCGAACAATTTCCAAGTGTATTCCTTCCTAGATGAGTCTTTCGATTTCGTCCTTGAGCATAAGGTAGTCTACTATAGAGTGGCCATTGATTTGATGGAACTCGCGGTACTTGTCGTTGAGACGTGATTCCTCCCACTTCTCATCCCTGGCGATGGCGGGCCTTTTAAACTACACTCATTTCTTGGTGGCAAGGTAGATTATAATAATATCTATGTTTGCCTTCTGGCATTGGCTTAATGACCTTTGTTTTAGCGATCATTGTTGTTGCGAGGACCAGCTTAGGTACGACTCCTTGCCTCATTGTTATTGTCTGAATGATTCATGTCTTCCAACCTCATCATGTCGTTCTCCCATTGATAGAAGTTGGTTAGGGACAAAGCTAGCTTCTTCTTGAGCTCTCTCTATTAATACCTCAATTACTAATATTGATGACAACAACCATATACAAAAATATAAAATATAGATGCTAATGTTTTGCCAAGTTATATAATATATAGTGCAGAATATTACACAGGTACTAAATCGAAGACTGTATAGTATATAGACTCAAGATAAAGATATGAAAATCCATGAGTTCAACTCAAAGAAATGAAGATCTCAAGGTTATAATTTAGTGTATAGAGTCAATAGTATATATTGTTAAAGTACTTAATAGCAATTTCTGATCTCTATCTCTAATTTTTTATCTTCGATATTTTAAACAAAAATAAATTATTTTAATTACAAAATATATTTTTAAAATATTTTACAAAAAAAATTTAAGTCTAAAAATATTTAAAAACTATGTTCAAATTCTTTTACAAAAGTATTGAATTAATCATTTTAAAGAAAACAATTTTCATTTTTCACTAGCATATGTGGACATACATATCTAGGATATGTCAACATTCATGCTGCCAAATGGTTTTTCAAATTTTCAATGGAAGTGTCTGTTCGACACAACTCTTCATGAATGGACACATCTGTTAATTTACTATATAAAAGGGAGTGCAAATAAATTTTTTGATAACTAATTATTTCCTTTTTCCCCACTTCTTACTCCCTTGAAAATTCTTTTGAAAAATATACTTTATTCTTTTCAAATTTATATAGAATCAATTCATACTTTATTATATTGATTCAATACTACTTTCTTACAGTTTTGGAAACATCTCTCTTAATTCAAAGATCAAAGTACTATCCAAGAGGCTATAGGATCCATTGTATCCAAAGTACAAGAATTTGTCTTAAAAAAAATATTAACTATATTTGTGTTTGCTTGGGTGTGCTTATAGCCCATTCAAATCAAGTGGATGTTCTTAGTAGCCCGTTCAAATCTTGTGGGTGTGCTTCTAGCTCAGTCAAATCAAGTGAGTTAACCTCGGAATCGAAATACAAGAGGGTTTTTCTCGTAGCATCGAAATCGAGATTGTATTTGGGTTTGCCTTTTACCTGGTTAAAGATTGGCATTTGAAAAGAAATATGTACAAGCAATTGTTCAAGACTGGATGTAGGAGAAATCCGAACTAGTATAAAATCTCTGGTGTCATCTCTCTAACTCTTACTTTACTTTACTGCTTTTATTTATATTTGTGATTGCATCTGTGACTGATTATTAGTATAATTTTGTGTGTTAATCTATGATTTAATATTAATCTTGAAAGAAAATTAAAAATATTTACATAAGTTAGAAAACAATATTCATCCCTGCTCTAGAGTTAAATTAGCTTTAAGATCCATAATTCCGCAACTCACACTCTCCACATCTTGGACTTATATCTGACCCCTGAACATAGGGCCATGACCAAGCTATTCACGTTCACACTATGGTTTGAGTGGATTCTTTGTTGAAGTGACCAATGTACGATCGCAAGCTTTAGAAGGACCTTGTTTGATATTGCTTGGCTCACTAGCCAATATGACATGGGTTCAGGATGTGAAGAAACTAGTTTTGAACTCTGCGCATAATTGGGCCCAGGAGCTGATACCGCTTGATCGCAGATGAACCAACAAGAGGCCGACCCGGAAAGGGTAAAGGGGAAGAGCAAAAACTTTGCAGACTAAGAAAGCTTATCGACACTAGTGATGGAGTTGAATGTTGTGATGTTTTTGGATGGGTTTGAACTCCCATCATACTTGTTAATGGGTGGCAAAGCATACCACTGATGGATGTAAGCATCCAGGACTTCATCGGAGAATGAATCCATGTTCTCGTCATCTAAGAATGCCTCGCCCCCAGCATTGCGGGCTTGCATTCTATTGAGCTGTTGGCGAATTATATGCATTTCTTCTCCAAGGCTAGCATTTGCCTATTTTCGGATGTTCTAGGCCACCATGGGCTTATGGTTCAGCCTGTACCTTGGCGGAATAGGAGATCACCGATGAGATGGAGAACAATGTTGATGAGCAGGAGATCTCTCACCATGCACAGAGGGCGATCTTGAATGCACGGCCCTTACTTCTCTTTATATATCTTCGGCCGGGCAGCACTGTGGAGAGTGTTACTGTTGGTTTCATGCCCATTGGAGTTGTTATCTTCGAATGGTGAGAGATTGTCCATGATAACAAGTCAGATTGGGTTTTTTTAGAGTAGAAAAGTATGGGAAGGTGAGAGCTTTAAGGGAAGACCCTCCTTCTAGTGCCAAAATGTTAACCTCCAAATTAGAATAATGCGCAAAGATATTTGATAACACTAGGATAAAGTGAAAAATGAGGAGTTAAGCATATAGTTGAAAGGTAAATAACATAAGATATAGAGTGGTTTAGCAAAGCTACCTACATCCACTATGAAGTTCTCTTACTATATATTTAACTTACAACTACAAGGAATTACAACAAAATAAAAAAAGCAGGAAGCAATTAAGACTAATAAAGCCGTGTAATCTTAAGGACTTGTAGTATCAAGAGCCCCGAATTGTGTGTAGTATTTAGAATCCTTGTATGTTCCAACCCCTTTGAAGTTGCAATGCAGAGGATATTTATAGTAGTTGTAGAACTAGCGGGAAAAACGTCTGACCTTGATATGGCTGCAAGGATGGATGGACGACAATTGTCAAGGTGTAAGAAGATATGCAAAGGATGAAAATATACTCATTGCTCTTTTGCACCTGTTGTGAGCCTCACATTTAATGTGCAGGCTTCGCATTTAATGCTAATGGTATGGCACATCAGCTCAACCGCCCAACTAAAGTGTTTCGAATAGGTGGGTGGAATATCTTGTTATTTATTTGAGTTCTTACATGACAAATCTTACTGAGTCGGTCGACCGGCTATCGACAATATGAAAGAAAATAGGAATCTTGTTAAGGACCATGTTGGGAAGATGGTGCACGGCCAGATGCAAGGTGACCAGGAGGGCTACATAGGACCGATGGGAGGCGGTTGTACTGAAGTCGGGCAAAGGACGGGCTATGCTTGAGGCTATCTTGCTTGATGTGTCGCATGTTGTTGAGGCAGGCTTGGAGAGGTGTCGGCCGTCAATTGGAGTGATGCCAGGTGATCATGTTGACGTGGAGTTGTGTTGGAAGTAGATTGACATTGGAAGGTCGGTCGTTATCATGCCAGGCCTGGCTGGACTAGAAGGGATTGTGGCCAGATCTTGCTTAAATGTAGCAAGTGCGTATGGACGAGATGATCAAGCTTCATCTTGGTGTCTTTCCGAGTAAAAGGGTTTGTTTGAGACTAACTTGGGCTTGGGACGGCTTGTGTAGGCTGGTTGTAAAGTAGTTGGGCAGTCTTGATTGGGTCAGACCGCCTTTAATTGGCTTCCTAATTACTTATGTGAAAATTGAGCAACATACTCGATTTCAAAAAATTAAAATTATTGATTTGGAGTCTCTCCTTTCGGTATTTAAGCATATTTAGTAATTTATGCCTTTCTTTTTAAGATGTTTATATGAACATGTATCATGTACTTCATTAACGTATATGTTTCTATTCATGTAAAATATAGTATTACTTTTGTTGTTCAAGTATTACATAAATGTACAAATTTAAATTACCAAGTGTAACGACCATAATTTTCGACCCTCGAAAATCGACACTAATACATTCTCGGTATTTATTTGCCGCAAATCCAAGTGCCGGGAAGCCCGATTGTTAGGGAGAAAAGAAAATAAAGATAGAACAAAATCTCACATGAATGGAATAACTTATATTATTTCAACAATAATCTTTACAGCGGAAAATTAAATAACATATCGGAGTCCAACCTAGATTTAGCCTGGATAGTTATAAATCCTCTGTCCTTACAACTGCAGAAAAATAAAAACAAATGCAGTAGATACAGCGGATAATAGAGTGCGTCTATACGTAGATGAAGATCTCAAGCTCTCCTCTAGAAACTCCAAGCGTCTTCAACTAAACCTGAAACTACTCAGATCTGACCTGAGTATTAAAAAAATACCCGGATCAGGGTTGATAAACCAGCGTGAGAAACTCGAACAAAAAACACATGACGAAGTCATAGATGGGTATTAAACAAAACCTTTGAAAAGAATATTATCTCGTAAGACCACGCCGCTCATAAATACAAATGTGTTTTTACCTAACGATAACCAAAATACTTTATACGAAAAATCACTTTGATATTATTATTAATGACATTTTGAAAACACTTCAAATAAATATATTTACAAAGAAAGTATCAATACCCAAACTATCGTAATATATCTAGACTGGGTCAACGGAATATACCAGACGGAATATATGGTACCAAAAAGGGTAGTTGAAATGTTTGCAAGGAATTATAGCTATTTTACGACTACAATCAAAATCGTAAAGCTCGTATTTGGAATTGGATTTCCAACATGATAGGGAACTAATGGTCTTTTCCTTCGATCCACACATAACAACTATAGTTCCTGCGGTGACCTTATCACTTGTCTCAAGCTAGCCACTTGGAACTTCACTTGTTACACTACTATGGTACAATATATTTTCTCAACGGCTTTACACGGTCTTCGTCAGCCTCTAATACATGTCCATTTCATCATCTTAAGGCAATAGATGCCTTTCATTTCTCATAACTGATAGCTCGAAAATATGTCCTGCGGACAACATAGTATCCCGTATCATTCCTGGGATGTGAGGCTCGTGAGGCTACGCTTTTTTTTCATAAAGCCATACTTGTTTTTCACAAAGCCGTGTTTTATTTTTCCACAAAGCACATTCCACTTAGAATGTCACAGTGTCATTCCTTAATCACACAACTAATTTCTACAAACGTATAACTCTTGAGCTCGTACATCTTAGGAAAGGGTGTTAAGCTAAGAGGAGTTGCCTACTCCACCATCAAGTAGATAATACATTGATAGAGATCAATTAATATGATTAGAAATGCACTGTCGGATACTCGTCCATACAAGTTCAATCTGGGACTGAACAAAACCGAAGGCACACCTCCTACCATATCCTCTTTTTTTGGGAATCATCCCTAGGATCCGTAGCGA
This sequence comes from Allium fistulosum, assembly GCA_030737815.1. NCBI lineage: Eukaryota > Viridiplantae > Streptophyta > Magnoliopsida > Asparagales > Amaryllidaceae > Allium > Allium fistulosum. Next base: position 1,046,558,873 of record CM060906.1, read on the forward strand.
GTAGTCCTTCCATTACAAAGACTTTGAAATACGACAGGACCACTGCTATAATAAATATCTCTATATTGGGAGCGACCCAGAGAATGTCAACAAGCAGTTCTTCCGCTATGAATACCTTCAGTCTTCAATACAACGAAGGTTAAAGAATGCAAACACCATTGCCATATAAATATAATATGGGGTAAACTCCTGGGACTTGTTACAGCAATCCCTATATTTTGCAAATCTCTGGTCTTCAATAATCATTATCTTCAACACGTCTTCACTTCTGAACGTATACATTGGTTCGAAGTAGTTTTCGGATAGGAACTACTCAAATCTGACCCTAGTTTCTTTGAACCAACCATCAATAAAAAGGCATTTAGGTATATAGGGATTATCACACAACATTCAATTAATTAGATATATTCATTAAATCATTTCTTTATCTTTTTCAGAGTATATGGAATCATTAAGTCTCAATTATCAAATCCTTTGGTTAATTAAAAGCCTTTTTAAATCTTGAAATAATTTTAAACCGTTTCACTTTTTACTTAGGAAAAACATTTCCAAATTATTCATTTAAATCTTAACAAAGATTTCTATTTTGAAATCATAACCTTTTAAATGTTAACAAAGATTTTCCATTTTCATATCATAACCTTTAAACGGGTCAAAAACGATGTTATTTAAGACATCGTTTACTATTAACCCAAACCATTTAGTCTTGAGCAGAAAGGGATCCATGGAAATTATACTAATTCGACTCGATATCGATTTCCGTATTCAACCTTTACCATCCGTCCAATAACGGTGAAATCACTTTTTAAATTCTCACGGATAGTACAGGTTCCCTCCTCAAAATTTAATACTAAGTATAAGAAGATCATTACTATACAATCCAAGTTGTTTAACTTTGGAAAATTGAATCTTTTATACTTATCTCGTTTTTGACATTTCAATCTTATCTATCCCTCGCCTTGGAAAAAGGCCAGGTGAGCTAGGGCACTGGTTCCTCTCGAAAATTTCGTTAGTTTAAGCACCCCACTTCCAGATCTCATGAATAGAAAAACCAGTCTACTCATCTGCTTTTATAGCCAAGATAAAATGACTTTATTTAAAACAATTTTCTTCAAATCATTTATTTATACTCTTTTAAATAAACTATAAAACCTCCAAATCATTATTAAAACACATAATTATTCATTTGAAAACATTTATAAAAGATTTGAAAAATAATTGTTAAGTTTAAATCCATATTTCAAAAGTTATTTAAAACTGCCGCAAAAAGTGCCGCGAATAGTGCTTTAAAGCTTATTTAATCAAAACGACTTTTCTATCATTTAGAAATTCATTTTTATAACTCAAATCCCTTTTTAAAACATTTTAATATATTTATAGGATTTATTCCATATTTTTAAATAATTAAAAATATCTATTTTAAAGAATTTATCGCTTTGGTTTCCGAACTACCAAAGCGCGATTATTTTGAAAACTTTATTTGCTCATATTTCAAAATCTACTAAATGAAATCTCGATCATTTTCTTTTGTTTGAAAACTATAGTTATAAGAGTTCGGAAAATTCTTATTCTAAAGAATTCCGACTCCGAATCCATCGTATAAATGGACTTAACTTTCTATCACGCGAAATTGCGAACTGCCGTCACGCGACGCGCCTAGTTTTGACTTGTATTTCAATTTCTTTTCAAACATCATGGAAACACTTTTAAGTGTTTATAAAACATTTCTAAATCATTTTAAACTCATTTAACCAAATACTTTTCATATTTCAAACTCATTTTCCATTACAATTCGTATATAATATTATATTATTATAATACTCATTTTAACTCTTTTTAGATGTTTAAAACCAATAAGAGGTTAAACAACTCCATACACATTATTTATGGATTAAATTTCCATTTGCTTAACTATGGTTAATTACTAACCATTTCTCTTATCATTTATCAAACCTAGTTATCAACCATATCACAACCATATAATCAATCATAATATCAACAAAGTTATCATTCGATATCAAACATTTGATCATCCAATATATTTAAACTTTCAAATCATTATACTTGAAATAATTTAGAGATTAATTAGTAAAATGTGAGTACTCACTATTACAAATTCTCTCTCCTTCCCAAGCTTCAAAAATTCCGGCAGAGCTTCCGTAGTACTTCAAACTTCCTCATATCTTCTTGGAATGAATTCGGCGGCACTTCTGTCCAATATTTTCACTCTGGAGCTTCCCGAACTCCTTCCTTTCTTCCAAATGGGCTCGGCTTAGCCTTGTTTAGGTAGTGGAGCTCTGTCCTAGGGATGACGGTGGTGGTCATGTACTTAGAAGAGAAAGAGGTGGAGTTTGGACTTGCTTTTTTTATGGTGGAATACTATAATTTTTACTTTACTTTCTTTTTTTCTTTTTTTCACCATTATTTTCCTAAGGAAAGAAGCCATTAAAATAGCTTAAAGGAAGAAGAAGAAGAAATCTAAGAAAAGAAGAATGGAAGTGTGAAGAAATGAAAGCATAAGGGTCCATATTTATAGCCTTAGAAGCCTTAGCCTTTAAGAGATGTAATTTGACAAAAATACCCTCCCTTGCACCATTCCTTGCACAAGCACTACCCCCCCTCTTTACATCATCTTCCATCCTTTCTATCACTTCTTGCCTCTTTACTTAAGAGCTAAGGATAGTATTTGGATGGAAAAATGGACTTAAGGTGAGATTTGATTTGACTTGTGTTGGATTTGGTGAAAATATCTTCTTTTTGTACCTTTCTTTATTTAATTAAACATTTAGCTTAATTAATCCTTTGTTAATAAAAGTGAGGTATTAATTTCTTTATTAATGTGTTTATATAACAACTATTCAAGTTGCAAAACGTTTACACAACTTACAATTAACAAAACGTTGATTTTTTTGACAAAACGTTTTCCGATCATATTTTATATTTTTAATTAAACTATTTATTTATGTAAACAAAACTTGAAGATTTATTTTTTATCATCTTTAAATAATTAAATCAAGGTAAATTGAGTTACAAAACCATATTAAATAATATTAAAATCCAATTGTAAAATATGACGTCGATTAGTCGAAGTGCAACGAAGTTTGTCTATCTTTATAAAACAAGTATATATATTTATAAAACTTTTATCAATCAATTTTTATCATTTTATAATAATTTAAAAAGAATTATTTATTACTTAAAACAAAAATTGAACGTATATCCAATTTTATCGAAAATCGTCTTTTGTCAATTTTACGATGAAACTCCAAAATCTCTTATTTTTGCAAACCAATTCTAAAAATAAGTTCACCATTCTTATTTATCACATAAAAATGATTATTTTAGTCTGAAATTTCTATATTTGAATAGTTAAAGTTAATTAAATATTCCATTTAAAAGTGATAAAATTACTGGTCGTTGCATACTTTCCCCTTTAACAGAATTTCGTCCCCGAAATTAAACCAAAACTCAAAACCCGATAATACTTACTCAAAACAATCTTTAAACTCAATTTTGTATGATATACACAGATCATCGGCGCGATATTTGATTCAATCTTTTATTTGAATCCACAAGTTTACATCTAACCTAATTTGATCCCCCGATCTTCTAGTGTGGACTCTGATCAGGCTTTTTGATCGAAAACCTTTGTTTCCCTTACATAGCTCTCAACTATGATAGAAAACTTAAGTATCTAACCATAAACCCCCATCAATGTTCGTTGTCAAGAATCGAGTGATAAATCCTTTTTCGGACCGGTGAGAACACCTTAAAGTTCTGTACTTGAACCTTAGATCAAAATTGTGTGACGAAAGGATCTACGTACAACATACGTACTTAATAGTTTCTTAAAACATTTCATAAAGCTTTTATCTTTGGTTTAAACACTTTTATAAACCTTTTATTTCGTCAAAATATTTATTCATAAAAAATCTCTATTTTCTTTCCAAAGAAACCATTTCAAATTAAAAGATGATTTACCTCTTATTATATTTTTTTCAATAACTTCACTTATTAAAATTTATCCCAAAATCCTTTTGAAATTTCTTTGTTAATGACTTCTATTTAGATAACTTTCCTTTTAAATTTTTGAAAGATTAGGATAGGAGTTCTTAAAATTCCTTTTTCATAAACATATATCTTTTACAATTTATTTTGTAAAAGATACCTTTATAAAATATATTCTTAAATAAGTTTCTTAATTTAAACACTTTTTATAAAGCCATTTCTAATATTCCTGTAACAACCCGTAATTTTTGATAATTAAAAATAGTTAATTTAATAAAGATTTTGTGATTTAATATTGGGAGAAATAAAAATTTGTGATTTAATAATAAGAATATAACTAGAATAAAATGTAATAGTGTTATTTAAGGTAATTGATAACTACTTTAAATATCATTCTGATTGATTAAAACGGTTAAAGAGTTATAATTGGTATAGATTGTAAATAAATTATAGTAATGAATGTATTAATGGATAATTGGATTTAAAGAGCAATTGATAATTTAAATATTGATTAATTAATAAAATAATGTGTAATAAATGGAAATTGAATAAAGTTAGTGTAATGAGAGTTGTTATAACATTTGCTTGTAAATAATAAACTCACAAATGTTATTAAATGTAGAAATGGTGACAATTGTTATTTGTTACCTATTTGTTTTATTTGTTGAAATCAAATCAGAAATATATTGCAATGAATGAAATTAAATATAGCGTTAAAATGGATTAAGACAATGACTGTAGAAAATTAATGTAATCAAATAGAAACCAATTTTAATTGTATACATAAAACAATGAATGATTGAATATAAAGCTTTGGAATCAAGTTGATCAAATTATTGGAATTTAAATTATAATAATTGGATTTATTTTAATTAAATGTAACTAAATATTACGTAAATGAAAATTAAGATGATAATTATAGAATATTTGTGTAATAAGATATAAACAAATATTAACTATGTCTATAGAGTAATAATTGATTGAATAAAAAGATTGAAACCAAATTTGATCAATTTATTGGAATTAATTATAATTAATTGGAATTTAATCACAGTTGAAATTGAACACAGTAATTAGGGTAATAACCAACACTGAAATTTTATGTAAACTTGTTTTAAATTATTATAAACGTCTAAGTAATCAAAAATGATGAAAATTTGTTAGTTTATAAATATTGATTAAAAATTGATAAATTAATTTAATATTAATTTATTTAATTAGCGTGAAAATAGCCATTTTGGCCACTGTCTCGGATCACGATGAAACCAGTTTCATCGGATCCGTAACGGTGAATTGTTATATGGTTTCAAGTTTCGTAGCGATCGGACTTGTCGTTTGGTCGTACGGACTCGAAATGCGTAGAAATCAATTTAATTAAATTCAATTGAAATCAATTTGGAATAAGCTGATTTTAAGCTAACTTCTTCATACGATGGAATTAAGACTTGAAACCTGTTCCATTAAGTTTAAAAATATAAAAAACATCTATTTTGATATATGGGATGATCCATTTTCATTCCGGAGACAGAACGGGCTTTTTGGGCCGTATTTGTCGTTTCAAATCTATTCGGTATACGTTTATTTTTCTTATCGGGCTTCGGTAATATAAATTGATTCTTATAAACCCTAGCAGCCTTTCATTTCTCATTTCTGTATGTACAATTCTATCTGCCTATTCCTTTCTACCAATGGCAGAAACAAATGTCCAATTACAAACCCTGCAATCCTATTTCAAAATTCAAATCAAAAATCAAACTCCTCCAAACCATATCAAATTATATATGGATTCGAAGCTCTCAATGAGCGCAACCTAGATCTGCAATTCATTTTTGTCATCGAATCACCGTCTTTCCAGAAATTGAGGTTGAACCTCGACCGTCCATTTGAACTTTTGACGATCCAACGGTGGATCGTCGTCCGATCGACGATCAGGAGGCGGCGTTGGGAAGGTGGCGTCGTGCATGCCCTAGACCTGCTATTCGTTCGTCTCAAAGGGGTCGCGTTTGGCCATGGTTGGTCGGTGAAGGCGGCGGCGGCGGCGGAATTGGATTGGGCTAGCCTGAGGCGGCCGCGGGTTAGCCGTAGGCGTGGCTGGAGATGGGGGAACCAATGGTAGTTGTGGATCATGTTGGGAAAGACTGTGGAGGCGGTGAATATTGATCGTTGCGGCAGATCTAGGGTTTCGAACGGTGCTGAGGCATCGATTGGGTCACGTGAACGAAGCAGGCGATGACGTATCTCACCTATTTATTAATCTATTTTATTTATTTTAATTTAAATCGTGTATTGTTCTAACGTTAATAACTTTTGCATACGAGGTCGGATTTACGCACGGTTTGTTTCGTTGGGATCATATCGAAATTCCGAACTTTATAAAACTAGTTTGGACAAATTCGAAGACTTTGAATTGTGGGCCTAAATTGGATTTTAATTCGATTTAAAATCGAAGGTGAGTGTTTTAACTCACTCACAATTACTAAACTATCTTATGTTATTTAAATTAAATTTATGATGTGATTAGAAATTAATTGATCGATGTTTGGTATGTTTAAATTAACATTCTAGTTAAATTTGACTTTTATTGCATTTAATCATCGTTTAATTTAATATTGAATTTAAATTATCAATTTAATACCTGTTATTGATGATCAATTATCTATTGATGTTTATTGATTGATTTGGATGATGATTGTGATGAATGTTTGATTGTTGATATTAGATGACTGGATGTTGTATTTTATATTGTCATAACACTGCAAGTTCTCTATGGTTTGAAATGATACATACCCGAACGATCTATAGATTAGGGAAAAATTGTTATGGGTTGAAATGATAGAATCGAGCGATTTTACGGATTTTTATTTAATTTGGGATTGCGGTTTGAAATGATATATAACCGAAAAAAAATTTAAATTGCGGATTGAAATGATAAATATCCGTATCACTTGACCCAAGGGTAGAAAATTATATACGGACACCGGATTTGGTTAAATTAAATGATTTTTAAATCTTTAAATTTTGAATTCAGTTAACTGGTATTTTGAAATAGAAATTGATTTATATAAACTGAATTATTTTCGAAATCCAAGCGTAAATGTTGAAATTGGAATGGATTTAATAAATTGCTCAAAGGATTTAAATTGTAATTTCAAAGTTGAAGTGTGAAATATAAATGAATTTATATAAATTGAGTTATTGAAAATGTTTGGATATAACTTTGAAATCTATTCTAAACTAATTTAAACTATTTTAATTAATTTAAACTATTTTAATCAATTTAAACTATTTCAATTTATTTTAATCTACTATAACCTATTTAATCAAATTTAATCTATTTCACCTATTTTAAACTAATTAAATTTATTTAATCTATTTTAAATCTATTTAATATAATTTAAATTTATTTAATCCATATTAAATTTAATTAATCTATTTAAGATAATTTAAAATCTATTTAAATCCTTTTAAAATCTAATTAAATCAAATTTAAATCTATTTAAACTATTTTAATCTTATTTAAATTATTTTCAAACTATTAAAACTATTCATGACTATCTAAACTATTTTCTAAAAATGCAGACTGTGTAAAGTTGAAGTATTTCGATTTAAATCCTTGATGATGATACAACCTAAGTTGGAATTCGGAACTGATACCCTTTTTGTGAAATGACATATTTGAGTAAATATGATGATTTTGGAACTAGGATTTAATTAACCTATCTTATTGATAATTTCATAAGTGAATATGATTTTTGTAAGTGAATATGATTTTGAAAGTGAATAAAATTTCGAAAGTGAATATGATTTTGAAAGAGATATGATTTGAAATCGAATATGATATTTTGATACAAATTGTGAATTGACTTTTTGAAATGTAAAAGAACCATCCGGTGTGAAATAAGCATTTGGTTGTTAAAGAGACCGGGATTGGATATTGCCATACTCTCTTCCAATACCGAAAACCACTTTAACAATTGTGCACGTGGTGGAGATTCCAGAAATGAAGTAGGATGGTTTGGCAAATGATTCTGTATGAGGTATTTACGTGACCCTGACTCCTCTGAGTCAGCTTAGATGTGACTAAAACAGGAGCTATACCGGGCCAAGTGAGGTCGCACCTCCGATCGGGCACATTTCTTCGACACCATACTATTACTTTGTGATTGATTTGGTGGCCACCCTCGATTTTGATTATGGGAGTGTGTCCGAGGTGGGTGGTAGTAGCTGCTAGGCATTACCACCAGTCCGGGAGTGCAATTGGTATATCTACCCTGGCATTGCCTCGAGTGTCGTGTTCACATGCTCTACCGCGCCTTCTACGAGTTTGCTTTGTAGCATACCTATGGAGTGCCCTCTGTGTAAACCTCCAGTTACGGAGGAGCGTACGTTACTATATAGACTATGGGAATATATAAATGTGTTAAGGGGGATATGGGTAACGCCTTAACGCTATTTTAATACTTTACTTTACTGTAGACACTATTATAACAACGTATTGTACTACATAGTAGATAGCTTAACGGATCCTTAGGAGATGGGAATCTCGAACATCTCTTAAGTTATTGCGCTCATGTTAGACAATGGATAGGAGATGTCAAAACCCGTAAACATCTCCGACGCCGTTACACTCATATTTTCACTGTTGATTTAACTTACATAAGATCTTTTAGTTCTGACTCGAGTATTTTGTCTTTTCAATTCGCTCGGGTCAGTCTGAGCTTTTCAGTTTATCTAAGACTGCTTTCTGAAGGATGAAGACGAAGATTTTGTACTATTATTACTTATTATATGTATCCCACGACATCATGTTGTTCCGCTGCATTTATTTATTTATTCCTGTTATATGTAACTCTGATTTTGTGTTGTAAAAGAATAATCAAATGTATTTGTAAAACAGCTGCATGAACTGTTATTTGATTATTATATTTTGTCATTCCGCTGCGAGATTCTATATTTGTTTTATTTCTTTCTCTTCTTTTTCTTATTTACCCCATAACAATCTGCCTCTTTGAATGGTTTGAGTTTGACGTGTGTGTCTGCTTAAAACGTCCAAAAAGGCAGGTCGTTACAATTGGTATCAGAGCTTTGGTTTAGCGATAACCTTAGCTTTGTGGGGTCTGACTCATATTAAATAGGGTAGTAATACCCTAGAATGAGTCGCTGAGTGGATGTATATGAGAGAGCGTATTTGTTAGTGTTATAAAAGTTTTGTATTGTGTTAATTTGTTCTGTTTTATATTTATAAATTCTGGTCGGTACATAGGATGCTATGGCATCGATAGGAATTTCTAAACACTTAATAGGACAGACCGACACAATATTGTTTTGAAATATAGGTAAATGAAATAATTTTGCCTATTATATATTTTATATATAAAATAATAAATTTTATAAATGATATAGTTGGATGTAATATGTTGTTTGTTAGGTTGAGAAACTTTATAAATATTGATTTAAAAATAGGATTTACAAATAAAGTAAATATAAATTAGAAGTTTAGAACTGAAGTTTCGGGATTTTTGGAAATTTCTTTTGAAAGATTTTGGAATATAATATTAATAGTATTTAGAAGTATTTTCTGATATGAATATTTCAATATGATTTGAAGGAAATGTTTAAAAGAACTTTTAAAGCAAAATAAGTTCTGTACTCCTCTCTCTATCGTTGGAAAATAGTTTCGGTGATGAGTGCACGCATCATCGATGTTCATTTTCGAGTTTCAAGGTGGGATGACCATTGTAGTAGTTTACTACACATTTGTTTTGATAAATAAATCTTAATTTCAAATTCCAAATATGATTTGATATGTATAAAAGATATGATTATATATATTATTTTAAAATAATTGAAAAGGAACTCGGTTGTTTAGCTCTTAAGTTTCTATAAATTAGAAATTGAAATTATTGTAATGAATGAAATTTTGACTAAATTGATAATTGGAAACTTCTAAAATGAAAATAAGAAATTTGATGTTAAAATGATTAATGAAATATATAAGAAACTAAAATTTTGTAAACTATAAATAAAATGGAAATTGAAAATAAGAAATGGTAACTATTGAACGTTGTTAACTAAATATATAAGAGAAACTTGGGTAATATTCAATTGCATTCAAAAAGACATATATATAACTTACCAAAATGTTAAAAGTTGAAATGTTAATAAGAATATGTAATAGAATATTATACAAGTAAAACTTGGAAAAAAAATGAAAGTGTACAATGGAATTGCTTCTATAAATAAGAATTCTAATGTTATAAATTGTTATAAACTAAAGTTAATAGTTTGAAATGCTACTAATTAAATGTAATAAAAGTGAATAATGTAAGAAAAATGATTATAAGCTTAAGTTAACATTTAAGCTATCTATAATCATATTGAATGGAAAGGGTGAATACTGTAAGTAAATAATTATAAACTTGAATTAATATTGAAGCAATTAAAATGAGTACTATATAGATTGAATGATTATAACTTCAGAAACCATTGAAATAACTTAGAAATGGAGTTAATATTCAATAATACAATATATGGAAGAATGTGAAAATCTATAAATGATGAATTGAATTGTAAAGAAACTTACCTAATAATGTACAATCCAATAATTGAAATAAACATAACTTATTTAAGAAATGAATGTAAAGTAATAAAATGGAAGAAATGGCATTGTATGAATAAAGAAGAAATGAACTTTTGTAAGTAATAACGAATGTGAATTAATGAAAATAAACATTATATGAATGAGAAGGAAAAGTAAAGGATGAAAAACAAAAGGGAAATCAAACTGAATAGTAAATGCGAAGTAAACTGAAATAGAATGTATACAATACTTCAATAATGAATTCATTTATGATCCAAATCATTGAAATGGATATAACTTATGTAAGTATAGAATGTAAATTAATGAAATAAGCCTTATATGAATGAACGAAAATTAAAATTTTGTAAGTAATGAACGTGAATTAAAGAAAATCATTGTATGAAAAAAAACGAACAATAAATGATGTGAAAAGGATAAATAGAGTAAACTTAAAAATGTGTTGAATTCTTTGGTTGTTTGGCTTATGGATTGGTTGGGAAAGAATACTTCTATTTTATATAGAGATGTATAAATAATCTATAAAGTTTTGTCTAGATGGTTGAGTGTATATTTTACTTCATAGTTTATTTATCATTTTATATGATTAGAGGTTTCTAAACCCGAACAAACCAATTGTTGGTTGCTATGGATGTAAAATTGATATTTTTGACTGTATATGATGATTGTATGATTTGTTTGTAAGAAATTGTTGTTACATTGTGTTGTTTTGTTGTTATTAGTTGGAACAACTTAAAATATTTCTCTTTTATATAATTATTAACTCTTTTGGATGATATAAGTGAAATACAGGATTATGGAAGCAAAAGCTACTGCTTTTGGTTTCATAAATTAAGCGTTGTTTGCCCGACAAATAGGTACGTTCTCGGATTACGGTTTTCTATCGATATTATAATGTTTTCCTGTGGTTTGGGATATATTATTTGGAAAATATGTGATATATATTGTATTTATTGATATTACTATTTCTCCCAGACCCCTCCGTACAAAGGAGACTCTACCGAAATTTTTCGTGAATTTTGGACTTATAAATTTTTGTGAAATATTTTCCAAACTTTTGTTAACTTGAATACAAAAGGATTTAATTGTTATAAATTGATATATTTTATTTAAATTATTTAATTATGTAAATTATTGTTTATAAATTTAATATTTTGAATAAGATATATTGATTTCTTAATTCCTTCTTTTCCCTTCTTTTTCCTTTTCGAGGATGAAAAGTTTTGAGTGGGGGAGAGTGTCACAACACGTAATTTTCGATAATTAAAAATAGTTAATTTAATAAAGATTTTGTGATTTAATATTGGGAGAAATAAAAATTTATGATTTAATAATAAGAATATAACTAGAATAAAATGTAATAGTGTTATTAAAGGTAATTGATAACTGCTTTAAATGTCATTCTAATTGATTAAAACGGTTAAAGAGTTATAATTGGTATATATTGTAAATAAATTATAGTAATGAATGTATTAATGGATAATTGGATTTAAAGAGCAATTGATAATTTAAATGTTGATTAATTAATAAAATAATGTGTAATAAATGGAAATTGAATAAAATTAGTGTAATGAGAGTTGTTATAACATTTGCTTGTAAATAATAAACTCACAAATGTTATTAAATGTAGAAATGGTGACAATTGTTATTTGTTACTTATTTGTTTAACTTGTTGAAATCAAATCAGAAATAAATTGCAATGAATGAAATTAAATATAGCGTTAAAGTGGATTAAGACAATGACTGTAGAAAATTAATGTAATTAGATAGAAACCAGTTTTAAATGTATACATAGAACAATGAATGATTGAATATAAAGCTTTGGAATCAAGTTGATCAAATTATTGGAATTTAAATTATAATAATTGGATTTATTGCAATTAAATGTAATTAAATATTACGTAAATGAAAAAAGATGATAATTGTAGAATATTTGTGTAATAAGATATAAACAAATATTAACTATGTCTATAGAGTAATAATTGATTGAATAAAAAGATTGAAACCAAATTTGACCAATTTATTGGAATTAATTATAATTAATTGGAATTTAATCATAGTTGAAATTGAACACTGTAATTAGTGTAATAACCAACACTGAAATTTTATGTAAACCTGTTTCAAATTATTATAAACGTCTAAGTAATCAAAAATGATGAAAATTTGTTAGTTTATAAATATTGAATTAAAAAGTGATAAATTAATTTAATATTAATTTATTTAATTAGCGTGAAAATAGCCATTTTGGCCACTGTCTCGGATTTCGACGAAACTGGTTTCATCGGATCACTAACGGTAAATTATTGTAAGATTTCAAGTTTCGTAGCGATCGGACCTGTCGTTTGGTCGTACGGACTCGAAACGCTTAGAAATCAATTTAATTAAATTCAATTGAAATCAATTTGGAATAAGCTGATTTTAAGCTAACTTCTTCATACAATGGAATTAAGACTTGAAACCTGTTCCATTGAGTTTAAAAATATCAAAAACATCAATTTTGATATATGGGATGACCCATTTTCATTCCGGAGACAGAACAGGCTTTTCGGGTCGTATTTGTCGTTTCAAATCTATTCGGTATACGTTTATTTTTCTTATTGGGCTTCAGTAATATAAATAGGTTCTTATAAACCCTAGCAGCCTTTCATTTCTCATTTCTGTACGTACAATTCTATCTGCCTATTTCTTTCTTCCAATGTTAGAAACAAATGTCAAATTACAAACCCTACAATCCTATTTCAAAATTCAAATCAAAAGTCAAACTCCTCCAAACCATATCAAATTATATATGGATTCGAAGCTCTCGACGAGCGCAACCTAGATCTGCAATTCGTTTTTGTCATCAAATCACCGCCTGTCCAGAAATTAAGGTTGAACCTCGGTCGTCCATTTGAACTTTTGACGATCCAACGGTGGATCGTCGTCCGATCAACGATCACGAGGCGGCGTTGGGAAGGAGGCGTCATGTAGGCCCTAGACCTGCTATTCGTTCGTCTCAAAGGGGTCGCATTTGGCCGTGGTTGGTGAAGGCGGCGGCGGTGGAATTGGATTGGGCTCGCCTGAGGCGGCCGCGGGTTAGCCGTAGGCGCGGCTAGAGATGGAGGAACTAGTGGTGGTCGTGGATCGTGTTGGAAACGACTGTGGAGGCGGCGAATATTGATCGTTGCGGCGTCTCTAGGGTTTCGAATGGTGCTGAGGCATCGATTGGATCACGTGAATGAAGCAGGTGATGACGTATCTCACTTATTTATTAATCTATTTTATTTATTTATTTTAATTTAAATCGTGTATTGTTCTAACGTTAATAACTTTTGCATACGAGGTCGGATTTACGCACGGTTTGTTTCGTTGGGATCGTATCAAAATTCTGGACTTTATGAAACTAGTTTGGACAAATTCTGAGACTGTTTGAATTTTGGACCTAAATTGGATTTTAATTCGATTTAAAATCGAAGGTGAGTGTTTTAACCCACTCACAATTACTAAACTATCTTATGTTATTTAAATTAAATTTATAATGTGATTAGAAATTAATTGATCGACGTTTGGTATGTTTAAATTGTCATTCTGGTTAAATTTGACTTTTTTACATTTAATCATCGTTTAATTTAATATTGAATTTAACTTATCAATTTAATACCTGTTATTGATGATCAGTTATATATTGATGTTTATTGATTGATTTGGATGATGATTGTGATGGATGTTTGATTGTTGATATTGGATGACTGGATGTTGTATTTTATATTGTTATAACACTGCAAGTTCTCTATGGGTTGAAATGATAAATACCCGAACGATCTATAGATTAGGAAAAAATCGTTATGGGTTGAAATGATAGACTCGAGCGATTTTATGGATTTTTATTTAATTCGGGATTGCGGTTTGAAATGAAATATAACCGAAAAAAATTAAATTGCGGATTGAAATGATAAATATCCGTATCACTTAACCCCAGGGTAGAAAATTATATACGGACACCGGATTTGGTTAAATTAAATGATTTTAAAATCTTTAAATTTTAAATTCAGTTAACTGGTATTTTGAAATAGAAATTGATTTATATAAACTGAATTATTTTTGAAATCCAAGCGTAAATGTTGAAGTTGGAATTGATTTAATAAATTGCTCAAAGGATTTAAATTGGAATTTCAAAGTTGAAGTGTCAAATATAAATGAATTTATATAAATTGAGTTATTAAAAATGTTTGGATATAACTTTGAAATCTATTCTAAACTAATTTAAACTATTTTAATTAATTTAAACTATTTTAATCAATTTAAACTATTTCAATTTATTTTAATGTATTATAACCTATTTAATCCAATTTAATCTATTTCACCTATTTTAAACTAATTAAATCTATTTTAAATCTATTTAATATAATTTAAATTTATTTAATCAATATTAAATTTAATTAATCTATTTAAAATCTATTTAAGATAGTTTAAAATCTATTTAAATCCTTTTAAAATCTAATTAAATCAAATTTAAATCTATTTAAACTATTTTAAAACTATTTTAATCTATTTTAAATTATTTTCAAACTATTAAAACTATTCATGACTATCTAAACTATTTTCTAAAAATGCAGACTGTGTAAAGTTGAAGTATTTAGATTTAAATCCTTGATGATGATACAACCTAAGTTGGAATTCGGAACTGATACCTTTTTCGTGAAATGACATATTTGAGTAAATATGATGATATTGGAACTAGGATTTAATTAACCTATCTTATCGATAATTTCATAAGTGAATATGATTTTTGAAAGTGAATATAATTTTGAAAGTGAATAAAATTTCAAAAGTGAATATGATTTCGAAAGAGATATGATTTGAAATCGAATATGATATTTTGATATAAATTATGAATTGACCTTTTGAAATGTAAAAGAACCATCCGGTGTGAAATAAGCATTTGGTTGTTAAAGAGACTGAGATCGAATATTGTCATACTCTCTGCCAATACCGAAAACCACTTTAACAACTGTGCACGTGGTGGAGATTCTAGAAATGAAGTAGGATGGTATGGCGAACGATTCTGTATGAGGTATTTACGTGACCCTAACTCCCATGAGTCAGCTTAGATGTGACTAAAACAGGAGCTATATCGGGCCAAGTGAGGTCGCACCTCCGATCGGGCACATTTCTTCGATACCATACTATTACTTTGTGATTGATTTGGTGGCCACCCTCGATTTTGATTATGGGAATGTGCCCAAGGTGGGCGGTAGTAGCTGCTAGGCGTTACCATCAGTCCGGGAGTGCAATTGGTATATTTATCCTGGCATTGCCTCGAGTGTCGTGTTCACATGCCCTATCGCACCTTCTACGAGTTTGTTTTGTACCATACATGTGGAGTGCCCTCTGTGTAAACCTCCCATTACGGAGGAGCGTACGGTACTGTATAGACTATGGGAATATATAAATGTGTTAAGGGGGATATGGGTAACGCCTTAACGCTATTTTAATACTTTACTTTACCACAGACACTATTATAATAGCGTATTGTACTACATAGTAGATAGCTCAACGGATCCTTAGGAGGTGGGAATCCCGAACATCTCTTAAGTTATTGTGCCCACGTTAGACACTGGATAGGAGATGTCAAAATACGTAAACATCTCCGACGCCGTTACACTCATATTTTCACTATTGATTTAACTTACATAAGATCTTTTAGTTCTGACTCGAGTGTTTTGTCTTTTCAATTCGTTCGGGTCAGTCTGAGCTTTTTAGTTTATCGAAGACTGCTTTCTGGAGGATGAAGACGAAGATTTTGTACTATTATTACTTATTATATGTATCACACTGCATCATGTTGTTCCGCTGCATTTATTTATTTATTTATTTATTCCTGTTATATGTAACTCTGATTTTGTGTTGTAAAAGAATAATCAAATGTATTTGTAAAATAGCTTCATGAACTGTTATTTGATTATTATATTTTGTCATTCCGCTGTGAGATTCTATATTTGTTTTATTTCTTTATCTTCTTTTTCTTATTTACCCCATAACAATTTGTCCCTTTGAATGGTTTGAGTTTGACGTGTGTGTCTGCTTAAAATGTCCAAAAAGGCAGGTCGTTACAGTTCCTTTAAACTTTTTATTTCTAAATATCTTATTAAATTGATTTGATGGAAGATAGAAGAAATGCACAGAGAGAATAATCCAAAAAGAGATTTATTATTTAACATCATATTTATACATCCACTTCTAACCTTAGCATGTACTACAGACCCAAAAAATATTGCTTACCATCATACAACTATATGGATACTAATACTACCATTCTATCGTTGAGCCCTTTCTGAGGTAGATGGTACTTATCCTTGATACCTAAGTCACCCAATCTCATCTTTGGATAGTCCTTCATTAAATGTCTCCCCTCGAAGCACCAAATGCAAGTCCATTTGGGACAATCTTTGCCTTCATGTCTTAGGTTCTTACATCGGCAGCAACCTATTGTCTTCTTTGTTTTAATTCTCGGTTCTTCTTTGTTCTAGAGAATTTATGTAGAAAATGTCCTTGCCTTTTACACTTGAAACAAAATATATCAACCCTAAAAGATTTTTCTTTCTTCTTTTTCTATGCTTTCCTTTTATCCCTTTTCTTTATTTCCTACCCTTACACAGAACTACATAATGCCCTTCTTTACTGCATCTATAACAGAAGATGTTGGTATAAGATCATAGTTTTAATTTTTCTTCTGCCTCTTTTTGGGCACGTACTCTTCGTGCTTGCTTTGGATTAGCCCATAACTCATCACCCGACATATAATAAGGCATCCTGCCCCTAAGCGATATTCTAAGTTATTATCAGAAGTTTCATACCATTCCTTTCTTGACTTATCCAAATTACTTGATTCATACTTGTTCGATTTGAACTTGCCTTGATTGTACAACGATAAGAAGAAGAATTTACCAAGTGTTCAATACTATTTGCCTAAGCCAACATATGATTGATACTTAAAAGATTATTCCCACCATCACCAAACAGATAAGACCTTATTCTTGGAACTTTTCAAAGGGATAACATCTTATAAATTTTCCAAATCACACAAATATCTATACTTTTGTATATAAAAAATATACTCCTTTTAAAATGGTGTGTCTGCTCGCCTTGTTTAAGTATTTAGGAATATTCCTATCGATTACATGGAGCATTTCATGCACCAACCAGAATTCATAAACCACTCAACAGATTAATCACTACAAATTTTTTTATATCAAATAACAAATACGTGCTCATATATATAATACTCTCAAACTCATTCTTGGGTATTATTAAACCTATCTCTAATGAGTTACTCATTCTAGGATACTACTAACCTTATCTATAATGAGTTTGCCCCCACCAAAGCCTAGGTGTTCGCTAAACCTAAGCTCTAATACTAAATGTAACGATCGGAATTTTCGATCCTCGAAAATTGACACTAATACATTCTCGGTATTCACGTGCAGCCAATTCAGGTGCCGGAAAGCTCGATTGTAAGGGAAAAAAGAAAATAAAGATAGAGCAAAATCACACACAAATGGAATAACATATATTATTTCAACAATAATCTTTATAGTGGAAAATTAAATAACATTTCAAAGTCTAACCTAGATTTAGCCTGGACAGTTATAAACCCTCTGTCTTTACAACTACTGAAAAATAAAAACAAATGCATCGATGCAGTGGATAACTGAATATGTACATACGTAGATGAAGATCTCTAGCTCTCCTCTGAAAAATCCAAGCGTCTTCAACTAAACCTAAAACTACTCGGATCTGACCCGAGTATTAAAAAATACCCAGATCAGGCTTGATAAACTAGCGTGACAAACTCAAACCATAAACATATAATAGAGTCATAGATGGGTATTAAACAAAACCTTTGAAAATAATAGTATCTTGTAAGTCCACGTCGCTCATAAATACGGACGAGTTTTTACCTTACGTTAACCAAAATACATTATACGGAAAATAACTTTGATATTATCATTAATGACATCAGTTTGAAAACACTTTCAAATAAATACATATATAAAGAAAGTATCAATGCCCGGACTATGGTAATATATCCAGACTAGGTCAACGGAATATACCGGATGGAATATATGATACCAAAAGGGGTAACTAAAAAGTTTGCAAGGCTTTACAGCTATTTTGAGACTACAATCAAAACCGTAAAGCTCATATTTGGAATTGGATTTCTAACATAATAGGGAACTAGTGGCATTTTCCTTCGATCCACTCATAACAACAATAGTTCCCGCGGTGACCTTATCACTTGTCTCAAGCTAGCCACTTGGAACTGCACTTGCTATAATATTATGGTACAGCATATTTTCTCAATGACTTTACACTGTCTCCATCAGCCTCTAATACCTTTCCATTTCATCATCTTAAGGCAACATATGTCTTTCATTTCTCATAACTAATAGCCCGAAAATATGTCCTGCAGACTACATAGTATCCCATATCATTCCTAGAATGTGAGGCTCGTGAGGCTACGCTTTTTTTCATAAAACCATGCTTTGTTTTTACAAAGCCGCGCTTTATTTTTCCACAAAGCACATTCCACTTAGAATGCCACATTGCCGTTCCTTAATCACACAACTAATTTCTACAAACGTAAAACTCCTAAGCTCGTACGTATCAGGAAAGGGTGTTAAGCTAAGAGGAGTTCCTCCTCCGCCAAGCAGATAGTACATTGATAGAAATCAATTAATATGACTAGAAATGCACTTTCAGACACTCGTCCATACAAGTTCGTTCTGGGATTGAACGAAATCGAAGGCACTCCTCCTACGACATCCATTTTTTTTGGGAATCACCCATAGGATAGGATCAGTAGTGAATAGTCCTTGCATTACAAAGATTCAAAATATGACAGGACCACTGCTATAATAATATCTATATATTGGAAGCGACCCAGAGAATGTCAACAAGCAGTCCTTCTGCTATAATGATCTTCGGTCTTTATTATAACGAAGATTTCAGAGTGCAGACACCACTGCCATATAAATATAATATGGGGTAAACCTCTGGGACTCGTGACAACAATCCCTACATTCTAAAGATCTTCAGTCTTCAATAATCATCATCTTCAACACGTCATCACTTCCAAACGTATATATTAGTTCGAAGTGGTTTTCAAATAGGAATCACCCAAATCCGACCCCAGTTTCTTTGAACCAACTATCGATAAAAAGGCATTTAGGTATATAGGTGATTATCACACAACATTCAGTTAATTAACCTTTTTATTAAAATCAAATTTCTCTTAGAGATATATTCATTAAATCATTTCTTTATCTTTTTCAGAGTATATGAAATCATTAAGCCTCATTTATCAAATCCTTTGGTTAATTAAAATCCTTTTTAAATCTTGGAATAATTCTAAATCGTTTCACTTTTTACTTCGGAAAAACATTTCCAAATTATTCATTCAAATCTTAAAAAAGATTTCTATTTTCAAATCATAACCTTTTAAATCTTCACAAAGATTTTCCGTTTTCAAATCATAACCTTTAAATGGGTCAAAAATGATGTTATTTAAGACATCGTTTACTATAAACCCAAACCATTTAGTATTGACCAGAAAGAGATCCATAGAAATTATACTAATTCTACTCGATATTAATTTCCGTATTCAACCTTTACTATCCATCGAATAACGATGAAATTACCTTCTAAATTCTCACGGAGAGTACGGGTTCCCTCCTCGGAATTTAACACTAAGTATAATAGGATTATTTCTATAACATCCAAGTTTTTTAACTTTGGAAAATTGAATCTTTTATACTTGTCTCGTTTCCAACATTTTGACCTTATCCATCCCTCTATAGGAAAAAGGCTAGGTGAGCCAGGACACTGGTTGCTCTTGAATATCTCCTTAGTTTAAGCATTCCACATCTGGATCTCACGAATAGAAAAATCCAGTCTACTCAATGGCTTTTAGAGCCAAGATTAAATAACGTTATTTATAACAGCTTTTCTTCAAATCATTTACTTAAACTCTTTTAAATAAACTATAAAACCTCCAAAGCATTATTAAAACACTTAATGACTCATTTGAAAACATTTATAAAAGATTTGGAAAAGAACTGTTAAGTTTAAATCCATATTTCGAAGGTTATTAAAAACTGCTGCAAAACGTACTGCGAATAGTGCTTTAAAGCTTATTTAATCAAAACGACTTGTCTATCATTTAGAAATTCATTTTTATAACTCAAATCCCTTTTTAAAAAATTTTAATATATTTATAGGATTTATTCCATATTTTTAAAGAATTAAAAATGTCTATTTTAAAGAATTTATCACTTTGGTTTCCGAACTGCCAAAGCGCGATTATTTTGAAAACTTTATTTGCTCATATTTCAAAATCTACAAAATGAAATCTCGATCATTTTTTTTGTTTGAAAACTATAGTTATAAGAGTTCGGAAAATTCTTATTCTAAAGAATTCCGACTCCGAATCCATCGTATAAATGGACTTAACTTTCTATCACGCGAAATCGCGATTTGCCGTTACGCGACGCGCCTTGTTTTGACTTGTTTTTCAATTTTTTTTCAAATTTCATGGAAATACTTTTTAATGTTTATCAAATAATTCTAAATCATTTTAAACTCATTTAAACAAATACTTTTCATATTTCAAACTCATTTTCCATTTTCATTTCATTTTATAATATTATATTATTATAATATTCATTTTAACTCTTTTTAGATGTTTAAAACCAATAAGAGGCCAAAAAACTCCATATACATATTATTTATGGATTAAATGTCCATTTAATTAACTATGGTTAATTACTAACAATTTCTCTTATCATTTATCAAACCAAGATATTAACCATATCAGAATCATATAACCAATCATAATATCAACCAAGTTATCATCCAATATCAAACATTTAATCATCCAATATATTTAAACTTTCAAATCATTATACTTGAAATTTTTTAAAGATTAATTAGTAAAATTTGAGTACTCACTATCAAAAATGGTCCCTCCTTCCCAAGCTCCAAAAAATCCGCCAGAGCTTCCGTAGTACTTCAAACTTCCTTCTATCTTCTAGGAACGTATCTGGCGGCACTTCTCTTCAATATTTTCACTCCAGAGCTTCCCGAACTCCTTCCTTTCTTCCAAATGGGCTCGACCTAGCCTTGTTTTAGTGGTGGAGCTCAGCCTTAGTGATGATGGTGGTGGTCGTGTACTTAGAAGAGAAAGAGGTGGAGTTTGGAGTTGATTTTTTTTAGGTGGAATATTATATTTTTACTTTACTCTCTTTTTTTCTATTTTTTTCACCATTATTTTCCTATGGAAAGAAGCCATTAAAATAGCTTAAAGGAACAAGAAGAAGAATGCTAAGAAAAGAATGAATGGAAGTATAAAGAAATGAAAGCATAAGGGTCCATATTTATAGCTTTAGAAGCCTTAGCCTTTAAGGGATGTAATTTGACAAAAATAACCCCCCCCCCTCATTCCTTGCGCAAACACTACCCCCTTCATTACATCATCTTCCATCCTTTCCATCACTTCTTGCATCTTTACTTAAGAGCTAAGGGTTGTATTTGGATGGAAAAATGGACCGAAGGTGAGATTTGATTTGACTTGTGTTGGATTTAGTGAAAATATCTTATTTTGTACTTTTCTTTACTTAATTAAATATTTAGCTTAATTAATCCTTATTTAATACAAGTGAGGTGTTTATTTCTTTATTAATGTGTTTATATAATAACTACTCAAGTTGCAAAATGTTTACACAACTTATATTGAACAAAACGTTGATTTTTTTGACAAAACGTTTTCTGGTCACATTTTCTGCTTTTAACCAAACTATTTATATATGTAAACAAAAATTGAAAATTGATTTGTAATCATCTTTAAATAATTAAAGCAAGATAAATTAAGTTACAAAACCATATTAAATAATATTAAAATCCAATTGTAAAATACGACGTCGATTGGTCGAAGTGCGACGAAGTTTGTCTCTCTTTATAAAAGAAGTGTGTGTATATATATATAAAACTTTTATCAATCAATTTTTATCATTTTATAATAATTTAAAAAGAATCAGTTATAATTTAAAACAAAAATTGAACGTATATCCAATTTTATCGAAAATCAACTTTTGTAATTTTATGATGAAACTCCAAAATCTCTTATTTTTGTAAACCAATTCTAAAAATAAGTTCACCATTCTTATTTATCATATAAAACAAGATTATTTAAGTTTGAAAATTCTATATTTTGATATTTAAAGTTAATTAAATATTCCTTTAAAGGTAATAAAATTACGGGTCGTTACACCAAGCCATAATAAAAATGTTGTTGAAGTATTAGAAAAGTAGTAGTATGTGATAAAATTGATGTTTTTTAAGGGAAGGGGGATTCAAAGATACATTCATACAATGATACAAAGATATGTTCCTTGATACAAACAAGCACAACATTTCTTCATTTAAAAGGTAAGCAATTAACGAAACAATTTGCTAGGAAACAAATAACCTACTATTCATGATTTCTACCCGTAATAGATTCTTTTTTCAAGCTCATCCAGCATTGTGTTGATGCTTCATCCATACATGTTGCATCTTTTTTCATATTGTTGATCTCCTGCCTTCGATGCTCTAATGTCCAACTTCTCAGGCTAAATATCTGCAAACCTACTCATCACATCAATCCACTTCTCAATAGAAACCAACCTTTTTTCATTTCCCTTCTCATACCAATTTCTAAAAATAAACATTCGAACATCCCAAATTGCGGTTATCATGTTTTTCTTATTCGTATTTTTACACCGGTTGGTCTAGATTCTCCATTTATCTAAAAGAATGTATGTCATAATCACTTCTTTCTCAATGTTATGGTCCATACCGCATTTAGATTCAGTAGGACTAGAACTTGACATTTTTTGTGCTTTCTTCTTCTCTATGTTTACTCGTAACGTCTTTAAGTTAACAGAATTACATTTTGGATGATGGGTTAGTAGTTTGAGTAGTTCATGAATTGGTAGTAATGAGGAGTATGATGATTCTCTACGAACAATAACAGAAGGAATTATGTATTGCTCTTTGATGCTAAATATGAAAACAAACTAAATAAATACATGAAATTTAAAATTACTTAAAGATTAAAGGAATCTCCAACGGTGAGTCTGGAGATTATGATTTTGTAATGCAAACCCCAAATCATCTTCCAACAGTCAATTACGATCCATAATTTTACATAATCGGACAATTTTGGTTACACAATGGTAATCAAACCTAAGTGCCTTCTTAACAGGCGTCTTCTTATAGGCACCTGTTAAATAAGCACTTGGCTTATAGGCTCATGTTTAATAGGCGCCTATGTCATAAAGGCTAGCCCCAATGGCTCATTCCTAACCCCTATATAAACACATTCAATTCACTTTATTTTACAAAAAAAATTCTTCACTATATTTATATCATTCTACCATACTCAAAAATAGATTCTGATTTTGGTATTTCGATCTGCTAACACAAACCGCGACATTTTATTATTTCAATTTGAGTTACACACTACTGAGATGTGAAACCGAAAGAAGATTACGACCTTTGTTGCATTTAGCTTCATTTCTCTGTCGATCCAACATGAGAAAATGATCAATATGATAACACATTTGGGAAAAGATTATGTACAACTACAGTGTGAAACATTCAGAAAAAAACTTTAACTTTCATCCCTAATGAACCGATGGGGAAAAATTAGTCGCCAAACCCAAATCTTTGAATCTTAAATGAACAAGATTATGCAAGCAAACCCAAGTGGTATGGGTGATGATCGTTTTCTGGTATGCATTTAGTTTTTAATTTATATTATGTTATAACATTCATAAAACTTATATACAAATTATTATTTTTTAAGAAAAAACCACAATGAAGAAGCTTTTCATAAAGTTTTTTCTCATCAAAACAATGTGAAACCTCATTATTATCAATTCACGAATTGCTATGTCCTACTAGCTTACATCAAAAAAGGAATTCAAGTTTGAAGACCATGCATGGGCTACAAAGCAACAATGGAAATAACAAAGCAGAAAAAAATTACTACAAGTTCGAATGAATCACAAGGAAGTCATGACATATCTATAGACGAATCTAACCCTATGACTAATGATGATTGCACTAAACCTCAAGCAACGAAAGTTGCTAGAGTGGATCCACTAATTTTTGAGGCTCGAGAGAGATACGATCGCATAATGATAGAAAGGAAGGATGACATTGCTAAAAAGAAGGTGGTGATGAAGAAGTTGCTTGAGATCAAGTACCAAAGAAAGATAGATCAAATCATGTTCATGGATACAAAAGGTGGGGATAAAAAGCAAATAAAATATTTTAGCATAAGGAAAAAACTATTTTCGAAATATGTTCTTACTGAAATAAAAAGAACGAAGAGGAGTGAGGATTTATGGTTTATGCTTTGTGTTTTGTCTTTAAAGTATTTGATGTTTGGATCAATTAAAGAATCATTGTATCACTATCTTTTAAGTTGAAATAGAGTTGTGCAAGTTAGTATTTATTAATTTCCTTACTTTTATTTTATATTATAACACGAATCTTAAAAAAATAGGTTTTAGAAAACTAGTAAATTTGTTAAATCATAAAAGTAAAATCGATTCTGTATGTTATAAGTGTGACATAAATAAAACCAATAAATATGTTATAAATAAACAAAAAAAACAATTTTAAAATTTTAAACGAAAATAAAACGGTAATTATGTTTTTCTAATAATTAATTTCATAAATTTTTTTATTAAGTGCATGTTTAGTTTGGAATTACGTAATTGTGATTTGTAATCCGTAAATTGTTGGAGATGCTCTAAATAAACATACCAATTTCAAATCCACGCCCATGCCACTAAGGTTATTTAGTTTGTTCTTATAGATCAAAACTTGGGCTGTTACGGTAATGGTAAATTTACCATTACTAGTCAACCGGTTACCATTTTAAAGTAAAGTCGGTATACTGGTATAATCGGTATGGTAACGGTAAATTTATCATTTCTACGGTAAAACATCGGTAATATTTTTCAAAACCAACGGTAATGGTAATTTACCAGTTCGTTCTTAGTAAATTGATATTCATGTAAGATGTTGTATTACGGACATTTAAAAGCAAGAAAATAGTTCAATTTATTTTAATAATTCAACTCAAATGATGATAAATGCATTTCTTTTCTATTTTCTTTATTAAGTGACCCAATGAGATATATAATGAAGCACCGTTTAGTGTAAAAATATATCAACTTATTGTTTTTCTAGACAAACAGTAATTTACCGTTATCAGTGTAACGGTTATCAGTTTATCGGTATACCCGTCATCGGTATACCAATCAATCGGTAATGGTAATGTAAAACAATTTTAGTTTACCAGTCAATCGGGAATGGTAACGGAAAACAAGTTTAGTTTACCAGTAAAAACGGTACGATAACGGTATTTACAATATGGTAACGGTAACTATTGTCATAACATCCCTAATCAAAACTAGGTTTGGGGATTGATCTTTATGAAGCACCCACTTATCACTACACGTGAAGCTTCATATTGGAATACTTTAGTCATAGGTAGCCGCATTTTTCCTCCAAATCTGCCTTTGCTTTGATCGTTTTCATGAAGCGAGTCATTGGACTAATGAGGCCATATGTAGCATAGATCGAAAATTTTGATATTATTCCCTAATGTGGTTGTATGAATGGAAACGGCGGTTGGACTCTTTCGTCGGGTGGTCGCTGGAAACGAAATCATTCAAATTTGTTTGTTGAGTTATTCGCTCATAATCTGAATACATAATTTTATGGGAGGATGCTGAAATATAGCATGGTTGTAATAGAAAAGTGTTGGGAAGAGATAAAGTGATGAGTTATGGTTGGATAGTGAGTTTTTTGTAATGGAAAGTGCGAAAATAGCGTTGCTAATTAGGCTTTTTTTTCTATAAATCCACATATTCCAGCGTTTTGAGCATTACGGTTCTTCATCTGGAAACGTAATACTAAGCCCAATCATGAGCCTTAATAATAATGTCGTTAGAAATATTAAGGCTTAATCTATAGGATGCTGGAAATAAGCCTATCAACGGATACTTTCACAGACAGAAAATATAATATCAGCGTATTCGAATTTATTTTTAGATATCGGATATTTATATCCGTAGTTGTTGACAGATGTTGGACTGTTGATAATTGATGGATTTAAAGATATAAACTAATAAGTTTAATTCAACGTGAAATTGCTTCAATATCAGAGACAAAAGTACAAGAAATTATGATGATAAAAAACAATTTTTGAGCACCGAACATATATTATCTAAAATTAATACTTACTATTCGATATAGTAATATTACATGTAATATGAACTACGGTCTTGATAACAAAAAAATGAACGGATAATTTTTGAATCATATCCGTTGTTTTGATTATAAGTTTTGTTATATGTGGATGCGAATGGATTTTGGATTATTAGTTTAGTTGGAGATGCCTAATACATCTATAATCGATCACTATCATTTAACAAAATATGTCTAAAAATTGTTCTTTGATAAATATAACATGTTTTTTCTAAAATAAATAAACATCCAGAATCTTGCATGAAAACTACTTAACATATTGTGCTTGGATCTCAAAATTGAAAATTTCCTTTGACAATGTTTCTATCTAGCTCTCCGGCACCATTGTCTTGGTTGTTTAGCGTTCTAACTATGGTTTCAAATGTCATAGGCTCGAACTTACGTAGGATCATTTGAACCACTGAACATATATATTAACATTTCTTTTGTGTTATATATTACTTAAAAGACTTATACTACTGCTACTAACGCCAATTAAGCACAGTTTCAGAAAACCGTTTCTACCTAGTTAATTATTGTATTTAAGGTTTATACATCATGTTGACGACTCCATTAAGAACATTATATATGAACGAATAAAATATCAACAGCTGACATTATAATAAAATTATACATGACAACATGGCACATTCACATCTTAGAACTTAAACGAATTATCTAAAATGGCAATACATAGAAGACTAACCAAGTCATAAACACAACATGGATGCTGTAGTTGCTATATACACATGTGATGAGAAACTATAGAAATATCTTTATTTTTTTTCTATGAACAAGTGACACAAAAAGTATGGAACCATATCTTTCTACATCATAAGATAAGCCAACAGTTCATGCAAAGCTAGTGCTGCATTGTCGTAACCTATTCGAGTTAGGGAAAAGCTCTTGATCTTCACAGCATTGCTCAACTGCATGCATTCCGATGCAGAAAATTATATTTGTTTTATAACACAGAAACCTAAATGAACATTTATTGATTTTTTTTTTTAGGCCTACACATCTACCATTTTATTTCTTTTCACAACTCAGAGTCTCAGATTAGATGCTTAACATATGTTGCATACATCAAGATATTTCAACTACTACTTTGCAGTCTGACTTCTTAATTAGCATTTAAATTAATAATTAGCCAAATAGACAATTGACCCACCTAATAATGAAAATTAAATGATAGAAAATAGATAGAGAAGAAGAAGGAAAAAAAAAAAAGCAGTTACCTCCTCTATGCTGTAGAACAATCTATTAGAAAGATCGGTGAGGGTTCTTTTACGATCATCGCAACAGCTACTTGAGATAAGCCGATTGAGATCCAGATACAAAAATGTCGATCTAAGAGATAGATCTTTTTTCATAAGGTCCCATGAATCTTCATCGTAATCAATGATATAACCTTCTATAGACATGAAATTGAATGCACATTTTCTTATCCTAAATATGCATCCTAGCAATTCGATATCACTCATTGTCCTTTTCTTCTTCCTTGAATTTGTCTTCCTATAATAGTAAACTGATATATGTTATCAATCTTCAATATCAAATGAAGTATGGAAAGAAAGTTGATTTATTTAGAAGCAAATGGAGGTACAGCTAATATAAAGCATTGATAGGCAGACTGGCACAAACTTGGAAAAATAATAGTGAACAACCATGTGATGGAATAAGGAATAACATAACTTCCTTCACCCTTATTATACTAAAACCTGACATTTGGGCAGTTAAGAAAATTACATGAGAATGCCACTTTGTATCAAAATATACATATGTTAATGTTAGGGGTTATGCTAAATTCTATAATGAAGGCTAACAAAATTACTCTCTCGATTGAAAAAGTCTACATGTTGTAACAACCAAAACTTGGTAGCCATGATTGTGGAGAAAGGAGGCTGCTGCTCCAAGACAGAAAAGGAAGAAGATGACAAGCTCCAGTCAGGTTCATCGGAGCTAGCCTCATCAGTATCGACTGCAGACAGGTGGCACGAGACTGAGAAGATGAAAATATGATTTGGAAAGAATGGTTGGCTGTGCATGTGTGTGCAAAAGTACAAGACCTGAAGGCTGTGCATGTGTGTGCAAGTTTGCAGGACTTATAGCATTGAACTTCTGCGTAATATTGTTGTATAATTGATTTGTGAGTTAATTGGGCCAGTATTGAAGATTGTTGTATTAATTGGGTGCATTTTGATAAACTGCACCTATATAAGCAGTTTTTGTAACTGTGGAAAAAGGGGAAGAAATCAGAAATCAAATTTACATTCATTTCCAGTTTATCATGTTCTATTGCAATCTTTGATACTTGGCTCTTTCTTCTTTGATTCCTTAGTACTTAGTTTTTTAATCAATTTTCTAGTTACAATCTTAATTCAGTTCAAGTTCTTCTTCTTGTTCCTTTTATTTGCAATTACCATTTCATGTTTTTACATTTCTACATTTATTCAGTATCAGTTCTTATTTCATTTCCAGTAGCTTTACAATTCAGGTTCTTTTAATTCTTGCAATTTGATCTTGTTAGTTCTTACCTAATATTGCTTGTAATCCATTTTTGCCATTGACATTTACTGTTATTACTTTAGTTGATCATTTTCTTGCAAAACAAGTTCTTCTTGCAATCTGTTCTTGTTCTCACGTTACTGCAAATTACATTTCAAGTGCCATATCAAATCTTAAACTTGATCCATCTTTTCCATTCCCTTCTCTGTTCATCTTGCTGTTACTTTTCCTGATTTAGTTCTGCATACATCCAATTTCATACCCACTCCTTGCTTCTTTTCTCATTTCTGCACACCATTTCACCATGAACAAGGAAGATTCACTGTCTGGGTCCTTCCACATGTACATAATGATTGTGTACTCCAGTGTATCTAAGCTAAAAGATTATAGATCCAATGGTTCTCAAAAGGATCAGGTGAACCCCACTTTGGTTTGGACTAGAGCTGGCGATCTTCATAAGACTACTTGTCTTATGCTTTGAAAAGAAGAAAGGCACCAAAACGGAAGGCTACAATAATAGAGTATGACTTGGGTTCATGGTAAATGAATTTTCCAAGAAATTGCTAGCCGTTAAAAAAATATATATACAAATATGATTTATGACTAGCAACTAGCATTAAACTATAAAAGACTTGTGATACCTTGTTGTTACATTACATTATAAAACATCACATAATCTGGCCAGCACCTAAAACCAATTAGGTGTTAAAAATAAAGTATGGCTAGCTTTAAGTTTATTATGATATTTGCTATCAATAATATGAAGAAGAAAATTTGAGGTGGCATTAATTAAAGAGAAAAAACGAGGTATGATTATTATCTCAAAATTCAAAGGAATAAAATCAGAAGGGGTTAAATTTGTTAACATTGATTCATGAATAAAGGAAGCAACTATAATAATCCCGAGATTGAGATCTATAAATCCACAGGACCACAATTTATCATCATCACCCTTTGAACGAAATAACAGTAATGCAGCCATATTATCATTATTCATGATTTATTTTATTTCAAATTTAAACTAGAAATGAAATCAGGCAAACCCATAATCATATTTTATTTTATTTTTATATACAAAAATCGGTTATAGAGTTAACCAAATCACGAATAAAACATGTTAACAGCAGGAGCATTAAATAAGCGAATAAATTCATAAAAATATGAACAAAAATTAGAGACGAACAAACCTTGAAAATTGCTCGAATCCCTAAAATAACAAGTGATGTTGTACTTTGATGGCAAGAGATTAATATACAATAATTTATCAATATTACACGAATAAGAATGATGAATAAATTAATGGTAGAAAGGATTAGAATACCTGTACCAAAAGCAAAAATGTTTAAAAGAATTTTACTAGTACAAATGAACAGTAATACAGGTGTGTGAATGTTGAAACTCACACTTGTATTTAAAAGATTATATTCGATATTTTATGGTAATTTGGGATTAATTAGTGCTAATCTAAAAAAAGAGAATAAACTTAATACTGTTTAGAGTGAGGTCGTTTAAAGAGGAAAGAATTGGTCACTGGAAAGATGCGCGCAGCCAGCGATCGGATTGGGTTTGTGGAAAACTTCAACGGCTGAGAACAGCTGTGGGTGATTTTGTTGAAATCTAATTTTTGAGCATTTCAATTATAACTACATGCAAACTAATAATAATAATGTCATGTCTATATTTTAAATTTCTCTTGTAATACTGAAACTAACATCACTTACTTTCCCATCCTCTTCACATTTCAGTAATCCATTTTCACTCCATTTTGAGTATCATCTTTTTTTATTTCCTTAATCACTCATAATTCTTTACTAATCTATTAAAGCTGGTTTTAAAACTCCCAATAGCCATTTCAACAAAATCAAGGTTAGTTATTTTTTTCTAATTTTACAAGCGGAATGATTTTACTATCACCTTATTACATCTTGTAACATCCCGAAATTTTATCGTTTTGTGAATATTTGATTAAATTTAAATATTTAAATAATTGGTGTTTGAAAATTTAAATAACTTTTTTTAAGAAAAATGAGTAATCCTCACAAGAAGGAGAGCACCCATCTAATTTTATTCTACACTATAGAGGAGCTGCCAACAAACCTGGCAGATAGCAAAACCCTCCGTACAAATAAGACAAAATAAAAGAACAAACCCACCCAAAAACCTATGCAGACTAAGGTCCAAAATAAAGTACAATAAAGAGTACAATACAATAAAAAAACAAAAGACTCAAATCTATTATATGTGCATTAACTTTCTAATCCAATACCAACACCTGCAGCTGCTAAGAATAAACTAAACAGAGGTTGTGAGTTGAATACGTGCATATATACATGAGTATATACGTATATATATTAATTTAAACAATACATAGCAAGAAACGAATATAATGAAGTTGCGAGTCCAAAAATAATAATCCCAAATCAAGAAAATAGCAACTAATATTACAGGATCTGTATGATACAACTATACTCCCAATAAAATATAACCTGCAAACTAATGAAAATATAAAACCAAATAAGGCGGAAAAACAATGCGAGCCTATATAATCAAAGAAAACTACACTGAACAATAATTTGGGCCTAATTTAGATCAACACCGAATATAAAA
The DNA here is from genome assembly GCA_030737815.1 of Allium fistulosum. Classification (NCBI taxonomy): domain Eukaryota; kingdom Viridiplantae; phylum Streptophyta; class Magnoliopsida; order Asparagales; family Amaryllidaceae; genus Allium; species Allium fistulosum. The sequence continues at coordinate 1,046,590,938 of CM060906.1, forward strand.
TTAGAACTCTACATCAAAGCTACACTGAACATAAAATCTACCTTAGGCCTGCTAAAACATAATAAGACATATGAAAATCAATGAATTTTCCTATACATACTAAAACATACTTGTAAACAATCACCAAAAACTGCACATATAAGTGTTGTTTTTTTTTGAAAACCCAGGAGAATCCGGCGAGCCAGTAAACTCCTGAGGAGGGTATAGTAAAGCCGTCCGCTGATCCAAGCCCCCATATCCCCGGGTAAAATTATATAGGATAGGGAAGCGCATGGTAGGAATCGAACTTGGGTCTTTTTACCAGAACTCAAACCTCCTTTCCACTGCGCCGCACCTGCGGACTTGCCATATAAGTTAGTTATAGCAAAAAATAGAACAAGTACAACAAACTTATATTAACCAAACATTATATTTACCTAGCAAAATCTACCTTAGGCCTGCATCCGAAACTGATTTTAAACAATACAAAGAAAAAAAGTGAATAAAAAGAGATTGCGTGTCCAGAATATATTAACCCCAAATCTAGAAAACAACATACTGATAATAAAATTTCAATTTTCCACACATCATTAGACAAAACAATTAATAATAAAAATGTAATCTTTATCTTGCAAATAACATAAACCCTAAGATCTAGAATTACATGATTATCACATATGTAATGAATCAATAAAACATACCTCCAAACATCTTGTATATGAATAAGCAATGGTTGTTGTCGAACGTTATTTCAATGGAGAAAGGAAATGGTTTCTCTCTCTTTTCCTATATTTTCTTTATGTGTTTTCTTATTTCCTTTGTGATGGGCAAAGGTTAATATTTATAGGTAGAGAGAGGATCAAATTTTCAGATTTGTAGACTTAATCTTGATCGTCCATCAAGATCAAGATGAGAGAAATTAACGCTCTAGATTATAACCGTTTTATTTATTAGCATATTAATAGGAAAACCCTTTAGATTCTATTGACCACATAATGAGGAAGGAAACGTTTGAGGAAGGAAACGGTCCATTAATGTACCACATAATGAAGAAGGAAACATTTTGCATTAATTTTCTTACAAAACGGTCAAATTTCCTTACAGTCTCCCACTTGATCAATAGTAAAATCCATTAATGTTTTCGTATTAAGGTCATAAGGCGCGCATGATATGCTAAACTTTTCTTTAGTCAGTTATCATAAGTGTCTTGGCTAATCCATAGATTTCAGTTCATCTTTCATGGCATCAATCCATTTAATAGAATTAACATCCTTAATGGCTTGTGAATAAGAAATTGGGTCCGTAGTTCCTTCAGATTCTATTAGATGAAGCATATAATCATCAGGAATAGCTGATCTTCTTTGTCTTTGAGATCTTCTTAATGCTAGTTCCTGTGGTACTTCATCAACATTATGATTGGTGATAATTTCATTATGGATTTGTTGATCATTTATTGGGTTTTCCTCATTGTGAACAGGTTCAACAATGGGATGATTCCCAATATCTTTCGAAATAAATGGTAAGATAATGGGTACCATTATTTCATGAATGACCACTTCTTGTTGTTTTGTACTCCCACCGATTTCACCATTCTCATAGAATTTGGCATTGCCGGTTTCAACAATTCTTGTACTATGTTAGGACAATAAAATCTATATCCTTTAGATTTTTCTGGGTAACCTATAAAGTAACCACTGACTGTCTTAAAATCCAATTTCTTTTCATATGGATTGTACAGTCTAGCTTCAGCTGGGCAACCCCAAATTTGGAGATGTCTTAAACTAGGTTTCCATCCTTTCCAAAGTTCAAAAGGAGTCTTTGGAACGGTCTTACTTGGAACTCTATTTAAGATGTAGACAGCTGTTCGTAATGCATCCATCCATAATGATATAGGTAAATTTGCCTGACTCATCATGGATCTAACCATTTCCATGTATGTACGATTTCGCCTTTCAGCTATACCATTCTGCCATGGAGATCCAGGCGTTGTGTATTGTGCAACAATTCCAAGTTTTTGAAGAAGTCTAGCAAAAGGTCCAGGATGTTGTCCCGTTTCATCATACCTTCCATAGAATTCACCACCCCTGTCTGACCTAATGATTTTCACTTTTCTTTCTAATTGCCTTTCGACTTCAGTAATGAACACTTGTACATCATCCACTGACTGAGATTTTTCATGCAACAGATAAAGATAGCAATAACGTGAAAAATCATCGATAAAAGTGATGAAGTATTTCTCTCCTCCAAAAGTTGGAACATCAAAAGGTCCATAAATATCTGTATGTATTATTTCAAGAAGTTGTGTACTTCTTGTGGCTCCTTTCTTTGTGTTTTTTGTTGTTTTTCCTTTAATACAATCAACACATGTTGTAATGTTAGCGAAGTCTAGGTCCGGTAGGACACCATCTTTCACTAACCTCTTGATTCTTTCACTGGATATATGACCCAGTTTTTTATGCCACAAGAAGTAAGAGTCATTCTTGGATGACTTTCTTTTAGTTTCTTTTCCATGTAGGGTGAGTTGGATTTCAGCATTTTGTTTAAGATGAAGTTTATAAAGTCCATCAATTAATATTCCAGAACCAATAAGACTAGAATTTTTAAATAAACTAAAATTTCCATTTCCAACTTCAAAAGAATATCCAAATTTATCAAGTACACTTACAGAAATCAAATTACGGGAAATAGACAGAACATAAAGAGTTTGACATAAATCTAACTGATAACCGCTATCTAAAATAAGACGAAAAGTTCCAATGGCTTCAATTGGAGCTTTATCTTTATTCCCCATGAAAATGAAATTCTCACTTGGGTTTGTGGTTTGGATCGTAATGAATCCCTGCATAGAATTCGAAACATGAACGTTAGCAGCAGTATCAATCCACCAAGTAGCAGAAGGTACATTAGTAAGATTTGATTCGAAATGACTTACGAAACCCATTGGGTTACCTTTCTTTTCGAACCATGCTTTGCACTTAATGCAATCTGCCTGGAAGTGTCCAGGTTTCTTGTAGAATTTGCAGACGTCATCCTTCTTTTTCTTCTTGGATGGTTGAGTGGCGCCATCAGATTTGGGTGGTGCTCTTTTATGCTGTGAGTTATTCTTTTTGCCAGCTTGTTTTCCAACCCCTTGAGTGAAATAAGCAACTTTAATGCCTTGCGAGCCTTGCCTAGACTCCTCTTGAACCAGTTTGTTAGTCAATTCATTTAGACTCCACTTTTCCGTAATAGTGTTGTAATGAATTTTGAATGGTTCATACTGAGGAGGTAAGCTAGTGAGAATGAATTGGATGAGAAAAGCATCGTCCATAACCAATCCCAAGTTCTTAAGTTTAGCAGCAAGGTTAATCATTTCAATGACATGAGCGCTCATTGAGCGAGAACCATCAAACCTCATGGTTACAAGATCTGCCATGAGTTTCCCAGCAAGGGATTTGTCTGCAGTCTTGAATCGATTTTCAATGGATTGCAAATATTCTTTTGCGCTTTCAGTTTTCGGTAGAGAGGTTTTGATGTTGGTATCAATCACCATTTGCATAAACATCATGCTGAGCCTATTAGATCGTTCCCAATCATCATGGAGTTTGTTTTCCTCAAGCGTACTTGTGTCAGTAAGTGGGGCTGGCTTTTCCTTAAGGAGAGCCATGTCCAGTTCAAGTACGCCTAAAGAAAACTCAACTTGCTCTCCCCATTATGAGGTGAATCGGGTTGAAAGTGAAAGTCGCCAAAAACTGGCGGAATGCTCTCGAAACCAATTCACTTGTAGTTGATTCGATTGAGTCTGATGATAGACGTAGCGTGTGAATTAAGATTTGAGGGTATTGCAACTGCAGATATAAAAGAAATGTAGGCTTCTTTATTAGAATAAAACACATGTCATAATAAGATGTTAGGTTTAGCGCCTCTTGTGGGTAGGCAGTAGAACCATACTCATGAAAGAATAATAAACATTAATGTTTCATGCGTTATTGTGCAAGCAGCAGCCGCCTGTGGACGGGACTGCATGCATCAGACCAGAGGAAACAAGGAAATTAAGTGCGGAAGCGAAAACTAAAACAAGAGAGAAAAAAGATAAACATTAATGTTTTTTTTTTGCATAAACTTTTGTCATTCTTTCAAGTAATCCACAGCAATGATAATAAATGTCTAGTAACTCCAAGTAAATTCCATATATGAATTTAACATATAAATAATTATTTTGCAAATCATATATAGACAATTATCTTGCAGGTTCCAGGTCATGAATTTAATGTCAAACTAGAAAACAATTGTTTTCAATATGTATACTTTCTGAAAAGTATTCGCATACAATAAGTTGTTCCATATTATACAGTAGGTCAAATATTAAAGTAGAAAATTAACTTTTGCGGAAATATGAACTTTCCGGATCCAGATCTAAGAATACAGTAAATAGAACAATATTGATAATCATGATTACTGTAGGAACTTAAATAATATGAATATTAAACTTGAATCACATTAACACTATTAATCATCATTATTATTATAGTAAAATTACAAACATCATATTATAGATCTATGCTAGTTTCGTTTTATATATATTGATGGATAATCATAAATTCTAAAACCTTGCTCTGATACCACATGTAATCTTTATCTTGCAAATAACATAAACCCTAAGATCTAGAATTACATGATTATCACATATGTAATGAATCAATAAAACATACCTCCAGACATCTTGTATATGAATAAGCAATGGTTGTTGTCGAACGTTATTTCAATGGAGAAAGGAAATGGTTTCTCTCTCTTTTCCTATATTTTCTTTATGTGTTTTCTTATTTACTTTGTGATGGGAAAAGGTTAATATTTATAGGCAGAGAGAGGACCAAATTTCCAGATTTGTAGACTTAATCTTGATCGTCCATCAAGATCAAGATGAGAGAAATTAACGCTCTAGATTATAACCGTTTTATTTATTAGCATATTAATAGGAAAACCCTTTAGATTCTATTGACCACATAATGAGGAAGGAAACGTTTGAGGAAGGAAACGGTCCATTAATGTACCACATAATGAAGAAGAAAACGTTTCACATTAATTTCCTTACAAAACGGTCAAATTTCCTTACAAAAAACACCCATTTCCTCAAATCGTTCCCTGAAACATGAAGTAAGTCATTAGGAAAAAACTGTTAATAACAATATTACAACAATTAAACAAAACACAGATATAGCAAACTAATAAATTTTCCAGTATAATAAGAACAAGCTTGAAAGTATATAAGAAACAACCACTAAAACCTAAACTATGGGAAAAGCTTTTGACATACCAATGAAAATTATTTAAAAATAAGTAATTTATCAACCTCTTATAAAGTTTGAACTGATATAATAAACATAACAACTAACCACAAGATTAATAATTATACACCATAATATGTGTCAGAACTTTTAATAAAAACATGAGCTTCAAAACAAAACAAAACATAATAGCTCCATATTGAAAAAACTTATACTATGTGGTAAAATGTTAAGGTTAATTTCAGGAATTAACTTGCAATCACAAATCTGACAATTAAATTGAAAACAGTTACAAAAACAATTAAAAAATAAAAAAAGAGTAAATTAAAAAACCAAAAGTTCCCAACTAAAAACGGTGAGTGCAACAATATAAACACCTAGAAATCTAAAAAATACATGATATAAATATAAAATCATAAATGGAAATTTTCCTCTCGAGCAATGTTGAAAGGAACAACCCTATCAATCTTTAGATATAATACCATATGCTTTACAAATCAAATGTTAAAATCTAAAAAGCATGTTACTTAAAAGGTAATTATAATTCATAATGTATTGGAGAATAAAATAATCATAGCACAAGTAATATAATGTAGAAAACTAATTACAAAAAGTTTAATGGAAAAACATTAAGAGTATTCCTAGAATGAATATCTAAGTAATTTAAACTTAGACTTATATTATTATTTCTATTAGAAAAAAGGATTTCCTAAAAGAATCTATACGAAAATTTGTTTTTCTAAGAAACTCCTTAAAATTTAATTTTTTATTTAATTTATAAATAGGATTTGAAATCCAATTTAAACTAAATAGAGAAATAGCACATATTAAGTGCTCCAAGCTTAAATTAGAATTATTGAAAATATGTTGTTTTCTACCAAACCAAATATACCAACAAATAATTGTGAAAATGGTATCTAATAAAAATCTATTCTGACCCTTATAATGGAATCTAATGTCATTCCAATATAACTCACTGGTTATATAATTAAGATTTATATTAAAATTGAATAAATTTAAAGTTTTTATAAGGATAAAATTAGTGTTACTACATTCAAAATATAAATGTATAATATCCTCCTTTTTATTATTACAAAAATAACATTTTTGATCATTAAATATATTCTTCTTTTTTAACTGTTATATAGTATTCAACTTCTTATGTAAAATTAACCACATATGCATGCACATTGGCTTTAGTTGGAGCATTAGTTTTCCAAATGTATTTAAATATTTTCATTTTAATACCTGAAAAATTAATAAACTTATAAAATGAATTAGATGTGTATTTCTTACTAATATCCCAGCACCATGTTATAATATCATTATCATAATCTATATTATATAATTCTAATTTAGCACACAATAGAGCAAATTGAGCAAAGGTACTATCAGTTAACATACGATTAAAATTAAATTCCCAAGGAAAAATTAATTGGCCTATAAATATCAGAGATTAGTACATATTTAAAGTTACAGATTTCATATAATTCTTTAAATTCCACTTTAAGGGGAATACTCGATAACCAACAATCATGCCAAAACGATGTATTATTACCAGAATGCACAATATTATTAATTCCTAGTTTATATATGCTAAAATTTAAAATTACTGATTTCCAAAAATGGGATATATTATTTGTGTTACTTATACACAAATTAGACAAATTAAAGGTACTTCCATACCATTGATTTGATATTAGTTATTTCCATAAAAGATTTTCGCTATTGTCCCTAAATTTCCAAAACCATTTTCCTAAAAGAGAAATATTTAAGTTATGCAAATTTATAATTCCTAAACCTCCTTCATTTTTAGATTTACAAACCATTTCCCAGCTAACAAGACATTTAGAACTACTATTTAAATTATCTCCACTCCATAAAAAGTCCCTTCTCAATTTATCAATTTTGTCTATCACCCAGTTAGGAAAACGATAAAACGACATCCAATAAATGGGTAAAGCAGATAAAACCGAATTAATAAGAATAATTCACCCGCTCTCGATAAGAATTTACCGTTCCAATTAGACAGTTTTTTTTATTAATTTTATCTATAATGATATTCCAATCATCATGTTTAAGTTTTTGCGATTTAATTAAAAAACCTAAATATTCTATAGGAAATTTCATAGTTTTACAATTTAAGGTGTGAGCAATTTGATTTTCAAAATTATCTATATCATTTAAAATTAAAACCAAACTTTTGTCAAAATTAATCTTTAAACCCGAGAGAAGTTCGAAACTATATAAAATAAATTTAAGTGCAATAATATGCTTAGGTAAATGAGACATGAAAATCATAGTATCATCTGCAAATTGTAAAACAGAAAGACCATTGCTAGTAATCTCATTACCAATACAATCTAATAATCTATTACTGGTAGCTAATTTAATAATTCTAGAAAAAACATCAGCGGCTAGATTAAATAGTAAAGATGATAAAGGACCCCCTTGCCTAAGTCCACATCTAGATTGAATTTTATCTCCTAAATACCATTAACCATAATACAAGAATTACCCGTTCTAAGTAATGACATAATCCAACTGATCCACCTAGTACTAAAACCCCTAGCCACTATTACATCTTTAAGAAAAACCCAATCAATAGAATCAAAATCTTTAGCAAAATCTAGTTTTAAAAGAGCACAAGTGATATTATTTTTGCAACAGTAGTTTATATATTCTTGAACTATCGTTATACCATCCATGATATTCCTACCCTTTATAAAGGCAGTTTGAGTACTATCTATTAATGCATTCATTTTAGTTTTTAATCTGTTAGCTAAAACCTTAGGTATGCTTTTATAAGAACAATTTAGTAAAGAAATAGGTCGGAAATCTTTTAATTGATTTGCACCTAGTTTTTTATGTAATAAAATAACATTTGCGTAATTAAATCTCCCTAACTGTAATGAACCTTCATAAAATTCATTAAACATTTTTGTTATATCTTCTTTAAACACATTCCAAAAATTAACATAAAATAAATTAGGAAAGTCATTCGGCCCAGGAGCTTTATCATTAGGCATATCTTTTATAGCCTTAACAATTTCTTCTTCATTAAAAGGATCATCTAAACCTACTAAATCTACCTTAGTGTCATCTTTGTAAAGCATATCCCAATTAGCTTTAATCCTATGCTTATTATTAGTACTAAAAATGTCTCTATAATAATTAGTAAATTCCTTATTAAGTTCTATTTGATCAAAAATCTCTATATCGTTAATTAAATAGAATTAATGGTATTACTGTGCTTTCTACCATTAGCTGTTTTATGAAAAAATTTAGTATTCATATCTCCTTCATCCATTCATTGAATTCTAGACCTTTGCTTCCACATGATTTCTTATTGAACAATAATTTTATTTAATTCTTCTTTTAAATTATAAAGAACATTTTTTTTCTGATATATTTAAATTTCTTATTTCTTCAATTTTATTTTATTTTAGAATATCATTCATTAGCTTTTCCTTTTTGATTCTAATGCTACCAAAAACATCTTTATTCCATGTTTTGAGAAATAACCTTAAGTCTCTTAATTTTCTAAACCATACTTTTGCAATATTACTTAGAAATATGAAATTATAGTTATTCAAAGAAAGCCATTTATTCACCACTAAATCTTCAAAATTATTTTCCAATAACCACATTTTTTCAAATCTAAAATTTTATTTTCAAAATTCACATTGGAACAAGATAAGACAATTGGACAATGGTCCGAATAAATATTCGGGAGCCCTACAACCTTACATGAAGGATATTTGTCCTCTATTTCATCGCTAATAAAAAACCTGTCTAACAAAGCCATTGAAGGAGTTTCTCTGTTATTAGACCAAGTAAATTGTCTATTAATTAATTTTATTTCTATTAAGTTACACTTAATAATAAAATTATCAAATTCTTCCATTGCATCTAAATCACCTTCCTTAGGGGATCTTTAACCCAAAATTCTAGTTACATTGAAATCTCCTCCTATAATCCATGGACCAGGAACCAATGTTCTAAAATCTAAACACTCATTCCAAAGAACCCTACGACTTATTTTTGAATTAGGACCGTACACATTTGTAATATTAAGGATAGAGTCATCTTTAGTGTCAGAAAATATTAAATGTATCGAATGATCTTTAATAATATATTGTAAAAGTCTAACACAATTATCTTTCTAGCCCAACGTAAGACCTCCTGCACTACCTCTAGTAGGAAGATAAGTCCAATAGTCAGAAAAATGACCCCCCAGGCATCTAAACATACGATAATCAGGAATCTCAATTTTAGTTTCTTGAAGTAAAACTATATCGATATTATTATCCTTAAACACCGATTTAATTTTTCTACACTTCCCTAAATCATGTAATCCTCTAATGTTCCAACTAATCAATTTCATTTATCTAGTGATCTAATCCGTTCTAATTCTTTATTTTTGATATAGTCAACATCTATTTGACTATCATCAAAAATTAAACCTGAATTCTTAGCTAGGAAATGCATTTCATTAGTAGACAAGTTATTCAACGCACATGCACTAAAAGTACTACCCATAAGAAAATTCGTACCTGAGCTAGAGCTATCGGTAGCTCTAGATTCCACTCTAATAAGACGAGCACTTCTTCTAACTATTTTAGATTCAAGCGAACAAGAAGAAGTAACAGAACTGCTCTTCATGATAGCCTTTTTTGCCCTTCTGTATTTCCTGACATCAACACCAGAAGATTGACCAGCACTGTTGTTTGAAACTGCGTCTAATCCAATAGTCTTCAATTCATTCAAACAGCCAGAGTTATTCACTCATGTCCCTGAAACAATATTTTCCAGCCATTTTTTGACATCAGTGAACAAGATAATTTGATAATTATGATAATCCTCAAAATTTCTCTCCAAATACACCAAGTTATCATCACTGCTAGCCTCAACAACAATATCTCCATCCATGAATCTACCTTCTAGCTCATCTACAGCCTTGAGATTTGTGATATCCATGTTCACATCATCTCTGATACATCCAAATTCCTTATTGAAATGGTTATCATCTAGATTACCAATATTTCTAAATTCCTTATTGAATTATGATTTTTCAATTTAGAGTTAAAATGGTTATCATCTAGATTACCAATATTTCTAAATTCCTTATTGAAATTCCGCCCAATATTCACTGAATTAATCACATCAAAATGCTTAAATAAAAAATCAATACCTTCCCTCCTTTGAATCCATAGATGGTCCAGAAGAATTCTCTTTAGCTTCATTCACTTCAACACAAACAAGAAGCCATGGTCTGTAATCGAATCTTTTTTTGAGCCCAAATCTGAAAAATTCCAACAAATATCTTTTTTGTGACCGAAAGATCCACATTTGAAGCACCTAACTGGATCTCTACAATCTTTAGCCAAATGCGAATAGTCTCCACATCTAAAACATATCTTCTTCCTTTTTCTATCGTTAACCCAATTCCTCTGGTTTACACATCGACTGCTCAAAGAACGCGAAACCCTAGAATTTTTAACCACTTGTGCATACGTACGCTTTCCAGAGGAAGGAAAACAAGAAGAATTGGGAGCAGAGGAGTTATAGAGAGAAGGAGGAAAATACGAAAATGTTGTCGCCGATTTGGGGTAAGTAGATTGAGAAGAGGGAGGAAAAAAGAAGGTGGGTAAATCATCTATGGATAATTCTTGAGAGGAGTAAAAGTAAGGACGATGATTGTAAGGGAACGAGTTTGACAAAGAAGAAGACGCCATTAGAATGATTTTATAGATTTTATGAAAAAAAAAATTAATAACTTATGTCCAAATATAGAAATTCTTTAAATACTTGAATGGTGAATCAAATATTGATTAAATGGATTTAATAACCTTATTCAACTCATTTTAATTAATAAATAATAATATTGAATTCATTTGGTAATTTTTTACAATAATAAATAGTTCGAATAAATAACAAGAAAATAAATTTGTTAGTAAAACGACTTGATTATTATTGTAGTATTTTTAATTGAATTTACGCGATTATTCATAATTTTTAATTTGAAAAATATTTAAATTGTCTTTTGACTATTTTTCGACAAACGATCATATTTTTGTGATTTTATAGAACAAGATAACCGTGTATTTTATTATTATTTTTTGATCGTGTCGCATTTTTATGCACGATCGTATTTTTTGTTTTGTCGCTCGTGGCACGTACACGAATGGAATTCTAAGCAGCGAGATGCTAGGAATTACTAAATAAACACAAATTCAAACTTCAACATTCTAACTTCATCTTTTACCCTCACTCTCTTTCTCAATTTCATTTTATAGTAAAGAAAAAATGAAACTCATATTCAAAAATCGAAAACAAGAGAAATATTCAACGAATAATTGCAAAACAAAAATCTTTGAACTCGTATTGACCCGATCTATAATTTCATAACCATTTTAAGTGGAGCGGCATTGATTTGGTGATGATCGACTTTAGGGCAGTGGCCTAAGGTTTGTCTTAGGCTTTGATTGATGAGGAGGTGGTCAATTTGGAAGGTAGAAATGGATTCGGCGGTCGAAGACGAGCTAGTGGCCGAATTTTGAGAGGATGCGATGCTCTCTTGCGAAATGTGTGACATTTTTATGTCAACTGTTCCACCTCCAAGTCATGATTTGAAAGGAGAGACCGAGCTCATCGAGTTCGTGTGAGATGCGGAGAGATTTGGAGGAGGAAGCCGCTGGCGCGATTGGATTGAAGTTTCGTCGAGTGAGGATAGAGGAATCGATGGTGGAAGGTAGCGTATATATGGGTTGTTCATGCGTTGGAACATGTAAAGGTAGGAGTGTTTAAATATTGGGGAAGAAAGTTTTTAAAATTGGATAAATAATTTTTAATAAAGAGATTATTGTATTTTGATTATTTAATAAAATCCATGTCTTGCTCATACGAGGTCGGATTTGGCACGGTCAGTCGTGTTGGACTCGTAGGAAGGTTAGCTACGCATTGGAACTGGTTTCGTCAAATTTGAAGCAAGATCAATTTTGGGCTAAAATCGAACGTTCAAACTAGAACGCGAAAATGCAACTGGAATTTCGACGAGTTTACTCACCTCTAAATAAATTATATGATATTTGTGTTGCTATAAAATATTGCTGAATGCTTGGATGATAGTTTATATTATTATTTGGTTGCTTGTTTGGATCGAAATTCCCGCTTGAAAAGCGGATGACATAAATAACCATTGTGTGCAGCAAACAAAAACCAGGGATAGTCGAAGTGTACGTAGTGAATAGGTCGCTATGGAACACTTCAAAAAATACACATTCATCTGTGTGATTTACATGCGACTTTTGTAGAGAGACCCTATGTGACAAACGAGAATTTTCAACCCTCGAAAATCAACACTAATACATCCTCGGTATTCACGTGTCGCAAATTCAAGTGCCGAAAACCCGATCATTAGAGGTAAAAAGAAATAAAGATAGAAGATAGAACAAATAGAATCTCACATCGCATTAAAACAACTTATAATTTTACATATGGAAGATTACATACAATCACTCCAAGTGATTTATCAAAGTTACGACATGTACTAACCCAATGAGGATAGTTATAATGGTCTATCCTTATAAGTGTTGGTAGTTACATGATACAGGTACAACGGAATATAGATAACTTCTTCAGAAGACCCAAATTGCTCCATGCTCCATTCCAAAATACTTCAAGATTTCTTAACTACTTGGCTGCCCAAGGAAATTAGGGCACCTAGAGTTTAAGTGATTAGAAAACTAAACTCCGGGTCAGTCATGGGGCTGGTATAAGAACCTCAAAATATGCATTTTGAAAACAAAGGTTATATCATAAGACCACGCTGCACATAAACACGGAATGGGTTTTTACCTTATGATAACCAAAACATTTGCTACGTAAAATCATTTGATATTATTTTTAATGACATTCTTTAAAAAACACTTTTCAAGTAAATATATTCAAATAGCTGAAATTGTTACATTGGTTAAATTTGACGGCATAATAGGTTTACAATCAAGTCCGAAGGCACTTATTGGAGAATGGATTTCCATACAATGGCAAGGTGAGGAACTACCTTCCGTACAGTATACCTCTAGAGGGATATACCTAGGATCCAGATAATGAACTCCTATACCAACACAGAACGGACCCACCCCTTCGCTAGATAGTACCAAATATGACATCACCTTGGTCGTTATCGACCTTTAACGGGATCCCGGAGCATACACCACATACTTGACATATAGAGAGTAATCTAGAAAGGTGATAACCATCTCCTAATGGGTGCGACCCACATAGCTCTACCGCATCTACCCTGCTTTAGCTATTTCTGATTGATGAGGCATGAGGTAACATTTTACCTTTCACATAGCACATTCCACTTTGAATTCTACACTACCATTCCATGATCATACAACTGATTTCTACAAACATATAACTCCTGAGCTTATACGTACGTCTCAGGAAAGGGTGTTAAGCTAAGAGAACTTGCCTTCTCCGCGACCAAACAGATGATACGTTTTGTAGAGATCAATATGTAATTAGGAATGCAATGTTAGACATTCGTCCATACAAGTTGTCCAGGAACAAGACAAACCGAAGGCACTCTCCTACCACATCTTGTCGGGAGTTACCCCTAGGATTAGTAGCGAGAAGTCCTTGCATCGAAGATCTCAAATGAAGAACTACTGCCACATAATATGATATGGGAAATTTCTCCCGAGGGTCAGTGACAAGCAGCCCTACATTCCATCTTCTAAATCATTTCAATGTCTTCACTTCGAATACGTAAATTGGTTCGAAGTGGTCTCCAAATAGGAATCATCCAAATCCGACCCTGGTTCCTTCGAACCAATCATCGATAAAAGAGGTCAAGTGAATAGGTGAATAATATTTGATTAATTCATTTCTTTTATCAAAAATAACTTTTAGAGATAACTTTAAAGCACTTCTTTCCGTTATATACGGAATCATTAAACCTCTCTTATAAAATCCTTTTATAACTTTAAACTCTTTTTAACTCGGGACTAAATTCGAAATCATTTCATTTTTCACATAAGAAAATATTGGTCCGAGCAAACCAAATTTACTATCCCCTCCATTGGGCCAGTTCGGATAGCCAGGGAGAGCAGGAAACTGGTTTTCCAAACGCAAGCTTAGACACTATTTCTCTGACACCCATAAGGCAGTCAAGTTATTTGATCAACTCTAAATCATTTAAAATTTTACCATTCCATAAATCCTTCAAAATCATCTTTAAAATACTTATTTAATCATTTGAAAACATTTATAAAAGATTTGGAAAAGAATAGTTGCATTTAAAACTATATTTCAATTGTTATAGAGAAGTGTTGCAGAGAAGTGCTACGAAAGTGCTTTTTTAGCTATATTGATCAAAATGATTTTTTATCATTTGAAAATTAATTTTTTATAGTTCAAGTCACTTTTAAAACATTTTAAAAGATTTTTAGAATTTATTTCATATTTTTATATAATTTTAAAATATCATTTTCAAAGAAATCCTGTTATGGATTTCAAACTGCAAAACCGCGATTTTTTCAAAAACTGGTTTTACCCATATTTCAAAATCTACTTATTGAAATCTCGATTTTCTTTCTTCGTTGGAAAAATATAGATATAATAATTCGGAAAATTCTTTTCTCGAAGAATTCCGAGCTATATTCCATTCTATAAACTCATTTGACTTTTATGGCGCGAAATCGCGAACTGCCGTTACGCGATGCGCCAATTTTTGATTAAATTTTCAGTTACCTTTCAAACTTCACCAAAACACTTCCATATGTTTATAAAACATTTCAAACTCATTTTAAACCATTTTAAAGAGGTTTAACATTCCATATACACCAATTCATTCAATAAAGTAAAGTGATTTCCTTTGTGCTTATCGACGTGTATTTGGTGACTTTCATATATAATCAACATTCATATTAAACAACCATCATCAACAATCATAATCAAACATATATAACATCTAATAGCATATAATACTATAGTTTAAGAGTTTTTCACCTTGGGTTTTAAACGATTAATTAAAAATTTGTTATAGCTCCGCTATTGGTTTTCAAAGCTTACGATCCTTCGGACTTAAGCTCCTAGGTGACTTGGCCAAGGCTTGGGGTGGCTTGGGGAGCTCACAGCCTAGGATAGAACAAGAAGAAGACTCGGCCTTCAATAAAATGGGACGGAGGTCGCGAAAAGCAAGGAGAAAAGGTGAAGTTTCGGGATTGCTTTGAAGTGCTTAAGTATATATAACTATATATTATAAATTTAAACCCTTTTTGAAATAAAATTTTCCATATGGAAGCCATTAAAAAAGAGGATAAAAATTAGAAAAATGAAGAAGGAGATGAATGAAAATGAAAGGGAGAGTGTAGGGTATTTATAGGCAAAGAAGAGAGTAAAAATATCTATGCACACATCGTCTTTTGCATCACCATCACATGCACCTTCATTATCACAACCTCCCCCCATGCACGGCAAAAGCTCCATCACCCATGTGCTCATCACTTCCATCGCTTTAGGGTATGCATATGTTGACTTTTGTATGCTTAAGAAGTAAGAAAACTAAAAATATCTTATATATTTTATATTATATTTATATACTTAAATATATTTGTGTATGTATGTTTATGTGCATGTTCTCATGTATGCACATGTACATGTGTATGTGTATGTTACATATCTCCACAACGTTGCAAACTTCCACACGTTGTATCGTAACAAATCCCGATTTTGATTTTCTCTTTTTAGTTAATATGCATATATTTGTAAACAAATTTTTGAAAATAAATTTTCTTATCATTCTTAACTAATTAAAATGATCATATTTCATTTATAAAATCATATAAATTAATATTAATAATTATTTACAAAATTGTTGTTATATCGATAAAGCGAAATGAACATTTATCAAAGTGATATATTTGTGGGTTGTTACAGCCTAAGGGGTTTCTCATCAATATTTATTTACTTTTATTTTGATATTTCTTATATTCTTGTTTGGTTGAAATAATTGTGACCTACTGTTTGAATTGTATAAATGTCGTTATAGCAATTTTCGCTATACCGTCACTTATGAAATATCATGCCCTTAAACCTTATTGTGTGTTGAACTTGAGCTTGTATTTTTATAGAATAAATGTTTGGTCATTTTTTTGGCACTTCGATTGTTGTTTAAACCATATTTTCAAATATTTAGGGAATTTTGAAAATAAAGGATAAGTGTTGATTAAAATTTATAAAAGGAGTTATAAATTTAATTAATTATCTTTTAGGATAATTAATGCCGTTTTAAATTTATAAAGAGATTATAAATTTGATTAATTATCTTTCAAAATAACTAATGTCGTTTTAAATTTATAAAAGATTATAAATTAGATTTAATTATCTTTCGGGATAATTGATGTTTTTTAAATTTATAAAGGCTATTTACCTTAAGTAAATTGTAAATTCTTTCCAAATGAGTTTGTAAGGATCATATAAGTATTTAAAAAGAATTGGAGAATTAAATATATTCTTTATTGTTATTTAACCATAGAAAAGTTAATTCATAAATTTATTAATGATGTTTAAAGTTAATTAACTGATTTAATAAAAGTGTTTTCAAGATTAATTAACTATTTAATAAAAGTGTTTTAAAGTTAATTAACCGATTTAATAAAAGTGATTAAAGTTAATTAACCGATTAAATAAAAGTGTTCAAAGTTAATTAATCAATTTAATAATTATGTTTAAGGTTAATTAATCATTTTAATAAATGATATTTAAAGTTAATCAATTGGTTTAAATAAAGGTGTTTAAAATTAATTATCTAATTTAATAAAGGTGTTTAAAGATAATTGATTTATTTATTAAAGGAGTTATAAAGTTGATTAATTCTCTTTCGGGATAATTAATGTGGTTTTTAATTTATAAAAGTATTTTAATTTATCTATTATCTTTCGGGATAATAAATGTTGTTTGAGATTTATAAATGATTGTTTGTAAGAGAGAAAATCTTTAAAAGGGAATATTTTAAATAGTATTTTTAAAGTGTTTTAAAAATATTTGTGATGTGAAAACCAAGCATAAGTTTGGTTTTAAAAGTTTAAGGGTTTGATTCGGTAACAGAAAAGATAAGAAATTTAATTTCCATAAATGGTACCGCTTATATGGAAAGGATTTAGTCATACTTTTAGCACTAAACGTCGAGGTATGGAAACTAGTTTCTACATCGAAGGTTAAAATTGTTGTTAAGGAAATGCCTAAAGATAACACTACCTTAACTTGTCTGGCTTCATTTTTAATCGAGTGATAACACAAGTTTGAAATCGACGAGTAGTGGTAAGGGTATGAGATTTAATTTCCATATACGATCATTTTAATTATTCCCTATAGTTGATTTATTGACCGTCGATTGAGCTTTTTTCTATGTGTATCATCAATTTAAGATGATTTATTGCTCATTTGAGCGTTGATATCCATTGTCATAAATGACTAAAACAGAAGAGCGAGTGGGGGTCAACCTATGTGAGGTTGCTCCCGTTAGGGTATTTTTACATCTACTATAGATTTGGTTTCGGTGATATGCGCACGGAGATGTGAAATACTCAGATTCTCGGTAAGGTTGGCAGGATTCGGCTTGGAGGTTTTCGAGAGCCATCAGAGTTCTCAAGTATATTTCTAGAGGAATACTTTTGGTAAGGGGGCGCACTCTCCTAGTCATTGTTAGAAAATTCTTTTCCTTATTGTTGATTCAAATCTTTGAATTGTTTTTTTAATTGCATCAAGAAGTGACTGAAGTTCTTTTTGATATTTAATTATTTGTGTCCATTCTTTAATTTTGGATTTTGACCTTGTTTATACCCGTCCTTTCAAGTTTGGGTTTTGTTTTAATTTGCTTCCATTAATTCGTGTGTCGAAGTTGTTCTTGTGAGATAAAACATGCTCCGTATTTAGCGGCATGGGCTTATAAAATCATCATATATTCACCATATTACCTGAGTTTTCTAACGCTGGTTTTTTTAGACTAATCCAAGTGTTACTTTATTATAATGCTCGAGTTAGACCGAGTATTTTTCCAGTTTGTCGTTGGTGGGACATGGAGCTTATAGAGTAGAGTTGGATGTTCACTTGCCGTAGTATTTATTTCCCCTGTATTATTATATATATACCCATCAGCGGTCAGGAAGTTATAACTATGCAGGCTGATGAGGTTTATTTGTAACTCTAGTATACTATGTAATTTAGAGTGACAGCTTTTATTGTCTTTGTTAAATTATAGGTGATCGTTCTGCTATGAGATTTTGTTTCTCATGTTCTTTTTCCTTTTTTTCTTTTTCTTTTTACCCTAACAATATGCCTTTCCGACGATTTGATGTTCGGCATTTGAATACCGTGGATATATTTGGTGCTGACTTTTGATGGTCGAAAAGGGAGGTCATTGCATGTATAAATTTATGGTTTACTAGTTGGATCATTGGTTTAGTTGTAATGTATCTCCTTTTTGATTGATTATTATATCCATAAGTTTGATTGTTAAGCCTACCATCTTCCATTTCACTCTTCGAATTCTCTTACGATTGCTATTATAAATGCATAATTGTATAACTGAATAGCCATCGATTATTTTTAAAACAAAAAAAAATTACTTTTCATAAAACAACTTTGATCACCAAAAGCTTTTGTACAATTTTATTTTGGCATTTATATGAACTTCTTCTAACCTATATGCCATAGGTATTTAGAACATGTCACCATACGTATTGTTATTCCTTTATATTTTATGTTTCAATCTAGTTGTCATCGGTGTTGTTAGGTTTATACAAATAATGCATTCTATTATGAATGAAATGGTGGAAAGCTAACAGGGAAGATAACCATTTATCAAAAGAGCAACTGTTCGCGTCCACTGACCAAACACTCAAGAACAGAGATTCGATATAGCCTAAGATTCTGAATGTGATCCTGGAGCTTGTTTTAGGTAGTGTAATCTATGATCGGTAAATATGTTAAGTTCTTACTCTAATTCAGATCATAAATTACAAATCACAAGATATGTTAGAAAGCAGGAAGTAAATGCTGAAAAAGTAAAGATACATAATTTTGATAGTGATTCGACAATCTCTGGCTTACGTCTTCTGATTTACAATTTTTACAATGCTTGTTAGAGCACTCTAGATCAGTTACAACAACTAAGGGTTGCTAGATCTTTGTTCGTAAAAGCTTGAGTGCCATAGATTTTGAGATTGATACAAGACAACTTAATGTTGGATGATGGATTGGATGGCTGAATTTGAATGGATAAGGTCTATATGATTTCTGGATGTCCAAAAGTGCTGCAACAATTTTGTTCGACTAGAACAGATCGATAGTTCTAGTGCTTCGGACTTATCTGCCGCTATTTCAAAGCTTGGGTATTTATAGGAGTGGAGATATATAGGGAAAGGCCTGTTGTACCACTAAAATAGGTCATTTCCATATGTAACTGGTTCGGTGGTCAATAGAGTTAGTTCGGTGATCGGTAGAGTCGACTCAGTGGTCGGAAGAGTTGGTTCGGAAATGGACTACCGAACAATAGTTTGTGTTCAGTAGTCGACCACCGACAATATCTTCTTTTTGACACAATTCCTCACTGGACCCTTCCTTACCGAACCGTTCTTGATGTTTTATTCTGAACTGAACTTCTTTGTGTCTTAACTTCTTTATCTTAAGTCGAAATTAGGTGAAACTTGGACCAATAGCTTAATATCATTGAGTAGAACACTCTAGTGCCTCTGGATGTTCAGTTTGAGAGGAGCAGATAATAACTCTCCAAAGTGGAGCCTAAATCGGTTAAGTAGTGGACCGACTTTGAGATGTTCATATCTTTTAATCTGTAGCTCGGATTAAGAAGTGTTTCGACCAAGGTGCATATCTTGATCTTAAGCATTTTATAAGCCTGTTTCGAGACTGTGTCAATTCCCTAGTAGTTTTCCCCATAAAGTATGTTTTGTGGAAACAAATCTTACGTTGCTCGAGATCCAATCGTAATAGGGCATGGTGTAGTCTAGGCATAATTCCATAATGTTCGGTTGTGACCATTCATTAATCCTGCAAATTAAGAGGTCTATCTGACCCGTAGGGGTAAAGAACATCTATTCTTGCCCAGTCATAAATCTTTTCTCCCACTCTCTTGGGTTTCACATATGCAAGTGGTAAGGTGCTATTATGGCATTAAGAATTTCTATCAAGTATCGGTCGAAATTTATTCATAGAAGTAACACCTTTGCGTTGTAGTCCTCAATATGGGTATTCAGTATTTGGAGTACCATACTTCATTTTCAAATGAAATTGACACAATCTTTGGGGCTTTCTAAAAAAATTACACTTAATTAACTCCAACGGAGTCTGTTCCTATCTTTGAGACTGGTCAGAATTACACTCCACTGTCTCTGTAGGGTTGAGCCTAGTCTTTAAGGCTGAACAACTTGATACATCAATATCTCTGATGAAGAGAGGTTGAGCTAGTCTGCTGAACAAATCAATACTTCATTATATCTGGTAAAGCTAAAGTTAGGCAACAATATGCTCCATTGTCTCCGATGGAGTTGAGCACTATATCCGATGCTAGGAAGTTTATACTATGTTGTCTCTGGCAAATTTAGGTTAATCTATACTATGCTATTTCTGGCAAAGTTGTTTGAATTGTACTCTGCTATCTTTGGTAGAGTTATTTTAGTTTATATGCTGTTGTCTCTAGCAAGAATTGTAAGGATTATACTCTGATGTCTCCAATAGAGTTAAACGAGTTTATATTCCACTATTTTCGATAGAGTTGAATGTGTTATACTCTGCTGTATCTGATAGAGCAGGGAAACAAAAAATAGGTCATTTTAGGCATTTGACGATGAAAGGGGTTCGTTGCTCCTAGTCTGAAACCATTTGACAAGTCCGGCCATTCGCTCGTTAGTAAAAGGTGATGTATCAGGGCCAGTAGGCAATGGGTTAAATAGGCGAATTTCAGAAATCTTTACCATTTCGGATCTTATTAGGCCTATGAAGTCTACATCAATTTAGATCTAATTTTAATAAATTTTAAATAAAATCATTATTTTATTCAACTAAATAATATAAGTATTTTATTTTTTTATACAAATGATATGTAATGTACATGTGTATCAAATACATATGTACGTGTACATGCACTTGCAACATATAATGTGCATATGGTTTAACATGTCCGTATCTAAATATTGGGATTTACACCGCAACAAACACGTTAGCCCCTTAATATACATATTTTTTATCTGTTGTTATATAATTTCATTATAGTATAAAGTATACTTATACATACATACATATATATAATAACTAAATATGCATAAAATGACTATGTATATATTTAGCGTAAAACAATTTAAAATTCACAATTTAAACCTTTTTAGAAATACAAATTTAAAATTAGATCTAAGTTTAAAATATCCTTTAAAATTAAAATTCAAATTTAAATTTTACAAATATTTATAAAATCATATTTATTTAAATATATATACAATTTTTTCAATTCTAATATATATATTTTTTAATTATTTATTTTAAATATATAAAAAATATGTAAATACATATTTTCGACCATACATTAGTTTTAACAAAATCAAATTTTTTTATTAATTAATTCCTACAGATTAATTCTATGTTTTTATTGTTTAAAAAGTTCCGTATGGGAAAAAAAATTTGATGCAAAATTATATTTTATAAAATATGTGTATATTTATATTTATATATACATATATTTATATATTAATAAAATGACAATTTAGTTTTTAAATTGATAAATGTTAATAATACATTTTGGATTTAAGTATATATGTATATTAATTTTGTTTATTCAAGTGCATATAAAATAACATGTATAGAATTTACATATACATACATACATATATATATGTGTGTGTGTGTGTGTGTGTCTGTATGTTATTCTCAAAAAATCAATTTTTTGTTAAAATTCCTTTTAAATTTGAAAATTTTAAAATATGGTTGAAAGCATGAATGAACATATACAAAATTTTTTTTTATATATTGACATAACAATTTCATATATAGATCGAAAATAAATACATATATGAATTTAGGATATAATTCTAACCTATTCAGGTATAATAACATAATAATTACACATGTAAATGTATATAAATTAAAGATTAGCTTTGATGTAGCCTAGTTGTAACACCTAGAATGTTGAATCCACGGAACTCCTCGGACTTGATTCGGTCTATTCCAAAGAAAGCCACTACAACAAACAGACCTATTTATAGCGTTTAAAAACCACTATTAAAGCATTCTATAGCGTTTCTATATATAGATCAAAAAATTGTAATAAGTCTGACAGAAACAATAACGTTTCAAACTTGCAATAGAAAACTGACTTTTAACAGCGTTTTAGTTGCCATCTTAGACTATATGTATCAGTACCAATACCTTTCTATAGCGTTTTGAAACTTGCTATAGAAATGTTACATAGAGTAGTGTTTTATGATGCTAACAATTATGACAACATTTAATTGCTATAATATGTTGACATGCCATATTATTATAGCATCTAGAAATGTTGCGGAAATCTTATTTTAATCTTTTACTATGCATTGAAACGCTATAGAAAGTTCATTAATATCTATTATAGCACTGTTTTTAGCTATAAAAACTGTTTAATCTTGCAGAATATTTTGTACAGCACTAGCATAATGCTATAGTATATGAAAGATGTAACAATTTTTCTTTTCCTAGCACAGATAAAACGCTATAAAAAATTCCATTGCATTTTTTCTTGCCATATACATTCCAACTTACAATTCAATTCTACCAGACATTATTTCAACCAATATATTATAACAATTCAAAAGACTGCATTTATCACATTATAATGTATGTAATCAAATGGAGTCGTAAGTCAAACCATAAAATATATGTATCCATAATATTTCATACACGAAGTACTAAGCATGTAAATATTTGTGGCCAAAAGTAACAATACATACAACTATTGCTAACCAAAATGATACATACTAAAAACAAAGATGTATGAACGTCAATAGACAATACATTAATGCAAGCATGACCGATTTGAAGAAAAACGAGTGCGAAGACATGTAGTAATTTCAAAAGCATCATACAACACCTGTCAAAAAGAAGCACATACGTACATATGTTAGTCATAAATCTAAAAATGTACAAGTACTAAACAACATAGTTTCAAACAGAAAGTATTCCTGAAAATGACAAATTATACTTGGTAGAATACATGTTCATAATAATATATAATAATTAACTAGGATAAGTGCTTTGAATGTGAGCACACCTATGTAAATACAAGTTGCTCTGCAGGTTATAGGCACCAACATGCAAGACGGTGAGGCATCAAAGCTAATGCAGGTTTCAGCCAAATTGCACACGCTTCGCAACAAACCACTCAGTCAGGTCAGAGACATATACAAAACAACATGGCAAGGAAAGGCATTGCAAAAACAAGTTTCGGATCAGAAGAACAAGCATAGGTCCCAAGACATAACAACCTGAATATAAACAAGCCCAACCATGCAAGGGTCATGCAGGCAAGAGCAACTCAAAGACCATCAAGATAACACTACTTTAGCAACACCATCTAAACCCCATCAGGCAATACCAAACTCAGACAGTAACTACACCATCCAAACAGCCCGATCATCTTCATTATTATTATTTATTATTATTATTATATTATTATTGTTGTTATTGTTATTATTATTATAAACTTAATATATTTTGTTTAACCTAATCAATTTTATTATTATATATCATTATTATAAACTTAGTTAATTTTTATAAACTTAATTAATTTTTATATAACTTAGTTAACTTATTTAATTTACTATTATTATTATTATTATTATTATTATTATAAACTTAGTTGATTTTTATAAACTTAATTAATTTATAACTTAGTTAATTTTTATAAAAATTAGATATTTTTTATAAAAATTAGTCAATTTTATTATTATTATTATTATTATAAACTTAGTTAATTTTCACAAACTTAATTAAACTTTATAAAACTTAGTTAACTTATTTAATTTACTATTATTATTATTATAATTATAAACTTAGTTAATTTTTATAAACTTAATTAATTTTTATATCTTAGTTAACTTTGTTACTTATTTTAAACTTAGTTAATTTATTTAATCCATGTTTGCTGTTAATATAACATATTCCTGTAGTGCCCTATGAAACCAAAAGGAAATATCAGTATTTGTATTTCTCCCAAGCATGTAGAAAACTGAATACCAATACATATCAAGTACCCCGCATAATTCTTAGAGTTACACAATTCAACATGAAATCAAAAGTTGTATATCCATTGCTTTATATCACTAAATATGATCTTCATGAAAATCTGTATATACGTTGGTTTCATAGAAACATGTGCATGTAACAATTTGGGATAAGAACATCATACCGATGAATGGTGGGATCGCATTTAATGCTGCTAATCTATGGGTGCATTTCTAGATTTTTACCTTCAATGGATATCTAATAACCTTTTCAAATAACCTTTTCATATCTAATCTATATAATCATGGACATGCATCATATCTAATAACCTTTTCATGTACAGTAACAAATGAAGCTTTTTCTTCCTTTCTCAAAACTGCGAACCTTCATATACTTTGTAATATAAGCACAAACAAAGTTTTGTTCACAATGCAGTTGCATTTTTGGAAGTAATAAACTAATAAGAAAAAAATTGGAGCAAAACTTCAGATGCTGACATAGAACAATTTTATAAAAAATACAAACAATATAAGCTAGTAGCTATTATGTAAGTTTTTGTAGCAGCATTGTTTAAAACTGGATGAACAAAACCTCAATAGACATAGATAATTAAATTTTGTTATTTTAAGGTCTAAGTGTCTAACATGTTCTTTGGTATCCACATGTACCTAACAACAGTTAATGTGTAATTATATTTCATGTATCTTGCGTTAAATATTGTAAATATCAAACAACTTATTTTAAATGATAAAGTAAATGAATTCCAATAATGTTAAGAACTCATTAATCGGAGTTTTCTTACTATTTTGGTGTATACTAATTGACATATAAACACCAAATAGATATCCTAACCCTAAAATACCAATTAGAATAGAAATTTTCATGCAACAGCTAAATATTGTTGACAGTGAAAACTAAAGAACAATAGGGATTGATAATGAAGAGAGATGTTATTTACAGTAATACTTTGACTAAGAAGTAAAACTGATTATGAGATATTGGGCTTTGTACTGTGTTAGTATTTGCCTATGAAATATTGGGCCAACTTTCTTATTGGTTATCGGGTGATACAAAAGCCATTACTAAAAAATGACGAAGTGGATTACCTCTGTTGGAAAAGATAAGTTGCAATTTCATTAGACATAATGAATAAGTCAAATTGTGACCAAATTTTTAATGCAACGGTCTAAATTTGATAAATGATAACATGTATAATTTTAGAATATTGATTACCCACTTAGTGTCCGTTTGATATCCATGATAGCCAAGTCCAAAAGAAAAGTTTTGTAACTTACCCTTAATACATGTTTGATTATAAATTCCCCAACCATCTATTTTAGATTTTTAACGTCCTTAAGAAGTCCAACCATATTTTGATTATTGGTTTGCCGCAACTCCTATACCTATTATTTTGAAAAATAACCAGGTCATGAACTCAGGTAACAATTTCAAGCTTTCTAATCTGTACTTGCCGAATAAATCCTTATCTATGGAAATTCCAAGTGTTTAATTGTCTTTATCTTTAGCTATGAGAGATCACATTTTACTTTTTACAAATTTTAGACATTATTTCTTTAAACTCGTATAAAATAATATAAAATAAGGACAATGATTTTTTTTAAGTATTAAGGACAAAAATATATAATTTTGTTTGTATAAAATTTTGATTACAAGTGAGGAAATAATAAGTCAAACTTTATGTCCTTAAAAAATATAATAATTTAAGTGGTTTAATAAAACTAATTGATTTCTTAGCATTTCTACCAAAACGTTCTGTACCATAAGAATTTATACCTTTGGTACATACTAACAGAATAAGAGAGCTACAAACCAACATACAAATAAGTTTTAAGTATATAAATGATATTAGCAACAAACCATAGTCAGCCAAGTCAAAGTATTAGGTATATAAATTAACAGTAATAGCTTTGACTAAACTATAAAACAAGAAAAATTAACTGTAAAAAGTTAAAAAGGATGAGCTGAGCTGCAGACAACCTGACTTATGTCCATGGTTTGGATAGCATCCCATGAGTGAATATTATATCGTGTTTTGATTTTCAGGCTTACCCTCCCTAAGCTTAGGACTCATGAAATCTTTGTTGAATAAACATCCTGATAAAAGAAAGAAAGCAGTCAAGAAACAAGAAACAACAATATATGTGTGCAGTTCCATTATATATACAATTTTTTTTAAAAAGGTAGAAATATACTTGATCGCATTTAATGGTGCAAGCTTGCCTTGTGCAGGCTTGCTAGAGCAAACTTGCCTGGTGCAGGCTTGCACCAGTAAGCTTGCGTGGTGCAAGCTTTCCTTGTGCAAGATTGTTGGAGCAAGCTTGCTCTGTTGCAAGCTTACTGTCCAGCAAGCTTGCACCATATGCAAGCTTGCTGGTGTTGCAAGCTTGCTCTCTAGCAAGCTTGCAACTGCAACCTTGCACTATTCCCACTTACTAGACAAGTACTAATGGGATTATTATAGCAAGTGGGAATAATGGTATTAGTCTAGCAAGTGTTGTATTCTAATTCAATGCTGAAGATAATAGAATTGCAAGTGAAGAAAGGCAACTGACTTATTACTAGCTAAACAGTAAGAAACGTCCATTTCTTACAAAGACCATTTGTACCAGATCTGAAGCAAAATGAGGTAATTCACTAGTCATTCATGTTTTTGGATCTAGACCATACTATTTGCACCTAAAAAAATATATAATAGGTATGGAAACTAAAAGAAGGTTCAAAATCTATAACCGACCTAATGGATTGTATCTAGTCCGATTTAAAATCTATCCCTGTATGGGTTTGAAATGTGGGGGTAAAGAGACAATCTCTAGAATAGCAAGTGTGATTGGAAGACCAATTATTGTAGACAGAATCACAATTTAAAAAAGATAACCCCAATTCTTTTTTTTCAAACGTTGTTATGCACTGGATAGTGTAGGAAATTATAAAAACTTGCAAAAGTGCAGATAACGAGTACAACTGCTGGTATTGCAAAAACTGCTATCGACCTCAACCAATCAATCCATGATCTTCGACAATTATATTAATGCCACTACACAATTTGAATTTGTTGAATAAACATTTGTTGGAACAACTTACGTTTGGACATTCATAACATGTTAGGGTTGTTGTTAGTTATCCAAAACTATTAGCAACCGCAGGTTTTCACTTGGAAAAATCGACAGTGCAATAATCAATTTTCTACGGTCATACATTTAATATACTTCTACATATGCTCCAGTACTAGTACATATGCTATGTTAATTATTACTTACACATAAATCAAGCTGAGAAATATATCTCTTTACTGCTTCCATTTTTGAACTCCTAAAAATTGAAAGAGCTGCAACGATCAAACCTTTGTGCTCCATAAATTAAAAAACACCAGTGTTAGTTAAAAATCATACCAACAATTAATTGATTAATTGATGTGATAATAAGAAAAACCAATCAGTGCTTTAATCTCCTAAATTAAACAAGAAAAATATTAACTAATCAACAAATCAATACAAATCAGATAATGGCATATTATAGATGAGCCATCAATTCCTAAAATTAACAAATTTTGTAAATCAATTGTATATGGAACTAATACTGTGCATGTTATTCAACAATGCAAGGAAGACCAAAACCAAGTGTGTACATTTCACTTTTAGGTATATTTTAATATGAGTTCAAAACACAAAGGTATAGTGTTCAAACCAAGTGTGTACACAACTAATATGGTATATTTAAGTGGGATGATTATCAAACATAATAAATTTACATATTAAAGTGGTTGCTTTGTGTGAGTTGTATGTTTAAGCTTATTTTGAATTTAATAAAATTTCATATATCAAAGTCAAATTATTATTAGCAAGATATCACTCGAAATTTTCCAAAATAGTACTACATTTAAAAAAAAATTAGTCAAAGAATGTTGAAGCCTTGTAGGGCGGTAAGATTGCTGATTAATTATAGAGCCTATAAAATAAGTCAGCATCAACTTAGGTACTATGTCGTGACATACATGATGGGTAATTGGACAACAAACATAAATCAAATCATAATTGGAGAGTAAATAAGGTAGCTTTAAAGCATGCATTTAATATTTTATTCCATATAAGCTACAAGTCTGTTAAAAATAATCAACAACTATTTACATACTAAATCGATAGCAAGATAAATGAATTGTTCAACAAACATGCTGCTATAGCACAAATTATTTAAATGCCTTAATCTAACTGTAAAATCAGGTTACACAACATAGAAGAATTGGTGTCATAGTTTAAGAGAGTATGAAATGATATTTGACCTATGCAAAATCAGTCTGAGGCTATCTTTTGTTCTCTCCCTTGACCGGGTTAAGCCCTTGAATCAACTAACCTTTTTAACATTATTCATGGACAACTTTAAATTTTATGATTATCACCTTAGATTCTTCGATGACAGCCATGGTATGTAATATACTGTTGGAAAAAGCATACATAAAAAAAGCGACCATATACTAATAATTATGTTCTGGAAGGGAACTAATGGTAAGTAAGCAAAAAAGAAGGGGTTACATACAACATAGACCATGGACAATCACAATTTATCTTGTGAAGAAAGCAACAAGTGCAGATGGGAAATTAAAGGAACAATAAAAAAAGGTTTCCAAAATTCAGTATGTGACAGTGACACATCTTGGAAACAATATACAACGGAAAGGGTAGACAAAGATCCTAATTTTAGAGTAGATTCAGACGTTCAGAAAAAAGGATACCTCGAAACCAGACGAGGTCGTCATAATCTTCGTCGTGGGAGATTACCAAATCGCTATGTTGAAGGAGTGCTAACTGATCAATGTTAAAGGTGACTTAAGCGAGAAAAGCACAGCGACGAAGGGCTAGAGTTCACTTGTCGAGAGTAGCAATGAATGATTTTCTTTTTTATTATTGTCGGTGAATCCAGGTCAAGTAAATTGGGAAATTATTTTCTTAGGGTTCTAATTGAGAGGGGAAATGGGAAGGCAAAGGCAGGAGCAAACCGAAATAATTGGAAAAGAAGCGGCCTGAAAAATATTTTGTGTGCCCGCTTATAAATTTTGACATGTTACTGGTTTATAGCGAAGTCCAACGCCATATGTATTTTCTTTTACTTTTGATGAGAGTAATAACAGCAACCGGCAGTTAAACGTTGTGCCACATTTCACTTAATAACCATTTTTCTTGTAGTGTACTATTAATCGAAGAGATCTATGCATCTTTTATTTTATTTGATTTAAACTTGTGTTTGGTTTGAAAATGAGAGAGATGATGGATATGCCTTGTGACCAAAAGAGAAGGCTAAGGCTAAAGAAAGTAACCTTAAAAATAAAGAGGGTGGTGAGTTTAAATTACAAGAAGATAAAAGGAGAGAAAAGAGAAGAACTGGATCTAGTCTTTTCCCCTTCTTTATCCACCAATTCAAATCCTTACATCAAATATCTCACCCTCATATCCCTTGTCATATGGACAACCATGCCATAGGCTAATGCGCCACGATTTAACTCAAACCCAACTATAGTCGCTCGATAGATGTCATGCCACGATATAATTATAATCAAAGTGGAGTGTCCATACCGAAGTTCAACAATATTTTCAAGTTGAGAGAACTGTGTAATATTGTCAATTCGATATTCTCTGTTTGACCTAAGTTATATTAACTAATAGAAAACTATCAAGTGAGCTATTCCATAGTTATCCAATAACTACCAGCATGTAACCCCTTAGTGCCTCCAGCAACAATGAGTAATACACTGCCCAACACTTGGAGAGCTTTACATACTCTAATCTTAGCGGATGTTTCGATATCCACTCTCAATAGTCTTAACTAGAAATAGTTAAAATAATATGTTTATTTTCATTATGATAAATTGCTCATGGTTACAACACATTGTAACTACTATCACAAAACATACCATTTATGGATTTTTTATTAAATATACTTAAATTAAATAAATAGTTATCATAATGCATCATAACAATTATATAATAGAAAGAATAAAAACATCTTTTATTTTGAACGAGATTTTATTACAGAGTTAATATTATACGATAGATTATAAATTTGTCCCTAAGGTATACCTCTAGCCCTATCAATCTCTCATTTGCACTTAGGGCCAATTATGAAATCTCAATCACATCCATTCGATCAATTTGACGAGAACTGACTAAACTCGTCTCTTAGTGAATGTATCTAGTATGTTGTCCTTTATATCTAATGTTTGAATCATGACTTCTTTCTTCTTAACAAATTCTCTAATCAGGTGGAAGTTTCAAAGAATGTGTCTTGATTTCTTATATGCTTTAGGCTCCATTGTGATTTGTATCGCTGCATTGTTGTCATAAAATAATATCATCAGATTCTCCTTGTTAGGAATCACTCCTAGCTCACTCATAAATTTATGCATCCAGATTGCTTCCTTAGTGTCTTTATTTAGGGCGATCGGTCTTCATCATGGAATCCGCTATCATTTTCTATTTGGAACTTTCCAACTAGAGGCCCCACCGTTTATAGTGATGACATAACCTGACACTGACTTACCATCATCGACATCACTCTAAAAGCTAGAGTCTATATACCCCTTCATAAGGGGGTGTCCATTCTTATGGATAAGGAATAAGTCCCTAGTATTTCTTAAATACTTAATTATACATTTTTCAATTATTCAATGCTTTTCTCCGTGATTAGACTGGTATCGGCTTACACATCCTAATGCGTATGCTACATCCGGTCTAGTATATAGCATGGTGTACATTATGGAACCAATTTCCACTGTGTACAGTATCCTCTTTATTCGCTCTTTCTCCACATCAGTCTTAGGAGTGTCCTTCTTAGAAAGGACGATTCCAGATTACTACAGAACATTTTTGCACATGGAATTCTGCATACTGAACCTTTTGAGTATGGTATCTATGATAGGGATTGGGACAATCCCAACAAACTCTTGGATCTATCTCTATAGTTCTTTATACTTAGTATATAGGTTATTTCTCCTAAATCTTTCATGGAGAAATTCCTGAAAATCCAAGATTTCACTGATTGCAATAACGAGACATCATTGTCGATCAATAGTAGATCATCAATATATAAAACTAAGAACACGATAGCACTTACTTGTTCCTTTCGATATTGCACACTTCCTCTATGTTCTGACAAAAATCAAATTGTTTGATTACCTTATCAAAACACTTACTCCAACTCCTTGAAGCTTATTTAAGTCCATAAACGGTTCTTAACAATTTGCAAGCTTTACTCTCACGGATCTTGAAACCATCTGGCTGCGACATATAGACGGGCTCTTCTAAATCACCATTTAGAAATGCATCTTTACGCCCATTTTCCATATTTCATAGTCGTAGAATGCAACCAAAGTCCATAATTTGTTTTCATCATGGAATCCATTTCAGATTTCATAGCTTCAAGCCAATGTGCAGAGTCTTTACTCTGTAGAGCTTATTGGAATAAGTGAAAAGTGTCATCGTCTAAGATATGGTCCTATTTGTCGCCATCGATGAGATAACCATAGTTTCTCTCTAGTAAATGAGATTCCTGTTAGACCTTCTAATAGGTTGCGAGCTTTCATACAAGGTGAATTTGGTTCTCCCACTAGTTTAGCCTTTGTGGTAGTCTTTTAGAACTCATGCAAGTCTACAACTTCACTATTAATTTATTTTGACAGAAATTCCTTTTCTAAAAAGACGACGTGTGTGGGAACAATAAGTTTTCTTCCTCAGTATTGTAGAAATTATATCCTTTAGAGTTCCTAGGATACCTTATAAACTTATACAAGGTTGATCTTTCCTCAAGTTTGTTGGGGTCAACGTTCTTAACGTAGGCTAGACAACCCCACACCTTCAAATAATTAAGGTGGGGTTTCTTTCCTTGTCATATGTCATATTGCATCTTAGGCACATATTTAATGAGAAATTCAATGTTTGCATTGCATTTTCTAGTGCATATCCCCAATAAGAAAGAGGTAACTCAGCTTTACTCATCATGGAACGAACCGTATCTAATATGATTCAATTCCTCTACTCCGACACACTGTTGTGTTGCAGAGTATAGGATGAGTAACCATAGAGATTTCTCGTTGTCTTTTAAGTACTAATGGAGTTCTTGTCCAACATACTCACCTCTTTGATCGGATCAAAGTATTTTAATCTAACGATTCGTCTGATTTTGACCTCATTTTTATATTCAATGAATTTCTCACAGACGTCGGATTTGTTCTTCATAAGATACATATATTCAAATCGTGAGAAATCATTTGTAAAAATTACAAAGTTAGAAGAATTATCTTTGGTGGCATTGGGCCAAATACATTGGTATGTACTTGACACAAGAGTTCGTTAACTCTTTCATCGCTCCCACTAAAGGGGGCTTGGTCATTTTTCCTTTGAGACATGATTCACACATATTAAATGATTTAAATCAAATGATGATCGACCTTCGGTTTTCGATTTGTGTACTCTTTTCTAAGTTATATGACCTGGCCTATAATGCCAAAGATAGCTATTATATGTCAACATTGGAATAGTTATTCACTTAGAACGATTATTCATAGCACAGACATAATTAGTATTAATCAAATATATGCCATTATCTAAAACACCATTGCAGACTTTATTTCCATTCAACATAATGTTCATAACAATATCAAAAAAATAAAAAATATATCCAGTCTTAGACAATATAGAAACAAAAATTATACCATAAATAAATTACTTAACATAATAAAAGTTATTTAATATTAAAACTAATCCATTTGGCAAAGCTAAATGATAATTTCCAACCGCGCCGTTGCATTTACCTGAGATCCATTAGCAACTTGAAGTCTAATTTCTTCATTCGCCCCATGATGTCATTCCTAAGTCCCCATAATGAATTACAAATGTTAGAGAGATCAAGTATATAAAACCCGATATAATTTATTGATTACAAAATAATTTGAACCATAAATATACTTGTTGAAGTAGTAAAACTATTCTGTTTCTTCTCTTTGACTATCTACAAGTACTCCAGACATTTCCATTTTCGATGAAGCTTCTTGTGAAAGTGATGAAATTCACCCCCATTAGCTGGAGTAATCCTATTCTTCATATTATCCCTTTTTTGCTTCTTTAAACCATTTAAAGATGATGCCTTCCCCTTAACTTCGAGCATCGCCCTCTGATCCTTGGATAAAAACTCGGCTGAAATCAACATATTGAGCAGCTCCATGAGGTTTACATTCAACTGGTTCATATTATAGTTTAGTATGAATGACACAAACTATGGGGTAAGAGAAACCATAGGACCAGATCCACTTCCAGCTTGTTGTCCATCGTAAAGTCCAATTGAGCAAGTCTATCGATGCAACCTTTCATCATTAAGACATAATCGTCCAATTTCATGCCCTTTATCATCTTCGTACCTTTTGAAACAAGACTTTCCATAAACAAAGCTTTGAGGCTATTGAAGATCTACTATTCCTTGATACTTATCACTCAATTCAAAGAATTAAGACATAATAGAGATAGATATGTGAGTTTTCAACTCACCGTATCAATCGAAGATCAAACTTGAGCAAATCCGGAGAAAGATGCGAGCTTTATTCAAGTTTCAGCTAAAAGAATCTGTAAATAGAAATTGTACAGGCATGCAAAGAGAGAGCCAAAAGTTACATACCAAAATCTCTCAAAACATGAAATAGATGAAATAATATAAAGTTTTGGGATGGATTACCTGAATTTAAAAGCTTTTATTGATTAAATGTGGCAAAGAAATGAAGAATTTTTAAAGATTTGCAAAGTGGTTGCTGAAATTTATTTGTGAACATTGCTGTAATAAAACAGAAATATCTCAGTGTGGAATGATCCAAATTCGTTCTTCTTTTTGTGGTAGAAAGATATTTAAGACAAGGCTATAGATGGTCGCTCCTATCTAGCCCTATTCTCTACATTAGCAGACGGTATTACCCAGTAGTACTCTTTGTTAATGTGGGTCTCGGGGTGGGGCGTCACAACTTGGTATCAGAGCTGAGTTCAGAACAAAGTATGATAAACATAGAACAAAGAGGTTACTTGCTCTTCAAACACATATTATGGTTAGCAAAATGTAGATTTATAGAAAATGATAAACATAAATGTGGGTTATGGCTAAGGACACAAAGAGTAAGGGATTCGTAACACTTGTATTACACTTAGATGTATCGTAATATGTGTTTCTGTTCTGTGTTTATCATACTTTGTTCTAAACTCAACTCTGATACCAAGCTGTGACGCCCCACCCTGAGACCCACATTAACAAAGAGTATTACTGGGTAATACTGTCTGCTAATGTAGAGAATAGGGCTGGATAGGAGCGACCATCTATAGCCTTGTCTTAAATATATATTAAATACGTCGACAAATGCCATATACTTTTTTTGTTAGAAAGTTTTTTTTGTTAGAAAGCTAATACATTAAGGAACAACTTTCATGTTGTAAGTTTCTGCAAATTCTATGATCTATAAGGTCGAAATTGGGTTTGAAACTGATACACATTTGGTATACTCTGTGATGTATTTGTATATGTGTGTATATATGTGATGATCTACTATTCTGTGATGTGTTTTGCATTCGAGTTATTGTATTTTGTTCTGATAGATCTTATAGCCACCTATGGCTTTGTATTAAGTATTTATTGGATATGTCGATCCACTTGAGATGGGCATTCATGTTTTCATGTTGCCTCTGCAATGGTTTGTTTATTGTAAATAACACGTAAACTTGGGCTATAACACTCCGTGAAAGTAACATTAATTGATTAAAAAAATCAATAAATAATGAATAAGGCTCAAAAATGAAATTTGAGAAAACGACAGAATTTGATTATGAAATTTGCACCATTGTGTTCATGGCGATTTTCTGAGCAACTTTCATATATAAAATTTTGCAATCGGAGTTTAAACGAAGAAGGTATTGGCGGTTGAAGCTTTCGGATCGAAAATAATTAAAATAGAATTAAGGAAATAATTAATAATTAATGCATGTACCCCACCGATCGACCCCCTCTTTGGGCTGGTCGACCGCCTATAGGGTAGCGGTCGACCATTTTAAATGTCGACGGCTAGGGTTGAACCTCGGCCTAACGGTC
Source organism: Allium fistulosum (assembly GCA_030737815.1). Lineage (NCBI taxonomy): Eukaryota > Viridiplantae > Streptophyta > Magnoliopsida > Asparagales > Amaryllidaceae > Allium > Allium fistulosum. The sequence continues at coordinate 1,046,626,583 of CM060906.1, forward strand.
CGGATTTAATAAATATAAATCTAATGAATAGAATTGGTTCCAACGCTTATAAATACTGGCCTAGCCCCTCACTTTACTTCTAATATTTTCTGAAAGGAGTAGTAGAGCTCTGCTGTTTTCTCTTCCCCACTATTGCTAGAAATTATAAAACTGTTATATATATATGTGTGTGTGTGTGTGTGTTGGAGAAGGGAGAAAAATAAAAGATAAGAAGAGAAGGAAGGAAACAATTCTATGAAAAAGGTAAATTCTATAACTATAAATCTATATTCCACATAACTCAAATCTCCTCTCAGATCAATAATTATAATGGGTATGTATATATCTTGGTATACATATTTTGGATTGGAAAGAAAAAAGAAGTCAATTAAAGGGTTCAATTCATATTTAGGAGATTTAGAAAGCTAGAAAGCTGAGTGAAAAATTATATGATTTATATATAACATTGAAATTTATACCTTGAATTTTATTTGATGATTATAACTATGAAAGATCTGTTGAATTGTAGGCTTAAAATGAATGTATTCAATTGAAATCTCGCCTATGTATCTGTAAGTTATGTAATTATGATGAAATGGTATATTCAACCTAATCTGGAAATTCTGGAAATTATTCCCATAAAATTTTAAAGTATAATGTTGACAAGATTGGGAAGTTTATTCCAAATTTACGTTAATTGGGTTGAAAATTGTTTAGTAATTGTTTGGAATGCCCTAATTTGACTTGGAATGCAAATTTCTATATTTTAATTTATTGGGAGTGTTGAATGTATAATTTAATTGTATCTATTTCCATGTAAATTGCCATGAACCGTCTAACTTTAATAACGTATAAAAAGTATGTCATTTGGAATAATAAGGAATATCAAGGAATACATCAAAATGAAAGATATGTGTAAAGTATGAATGTCCTTCTTCGTAGTTTGCGCTATCTATTTCAATAGAAATAAAAAAGAGATAATTCCTAGTAATTTTAAATGGAATAAAAAGTCTTAATTTTAAGTAGTTTATGGAAAGTCATAATGGTGATGATTACTGTAATGCTCCACCTTTATGCCCATATTACCAAAGAATATTACAAGTAATATTGTCGAGTAATATGAAGAATAAGGCTGGATAGGAGCAACCATCCATGTCAATTCTCTTGGGCTAACACTATCACATCATTCTTTACCTCATAACACCATATATAGACGTGAATAGTTTCGGCATAAGGTAAAAGGCACGTTGGCTAAAATAAAACATAACAATATATCACATAATATACAATACAAAATCACATATCGCAGCGAAATATAATACATGACATATCTTATAACATAAAGTGCATTAGCAAGAAGTATACTAGACTCACATAAATACATACACATAGACTAAGATGGATCTCTAAAATACAAAATGAGTCTACATCTCAGATAAGATACATCCATATACATAAGACTACATTCTCAAATGAATCAACATCATATAGATAACATAGCATAAACTTCTACATAAGCTAGCCCATATCCAAAGTCATAAAGTCCATGCACTTGCAAAGTCTCGGTCTGACCTGAGTATTATAAAAATGATAAACGGGTCTAACTATCTCTAACTATCATAAAAGGTGAGTTCGTAATAATAAGCTTGCATAAACATCATGGATATAAAATGTCCATATATTGTACTTCACTAAACATAATAAGACATCTTTATAAAACTTCATAACTCAAAGTTATATTATGCCCATCTATAGCAATCATCAAAGTCATAGCAATCGTCTCATTAAAAGCATCTAAATTTACATTCATATAAGTAAGCAATAGACAAGTACTTCGCAAGTCAATGATCACAGACGAGCATTTCGCAAGTCGAAAAATAAGCACTTCGCAAGTCGGTAGTAAAGACAAGCACTTCGCAAGTTAACACAAGAGGCGAGCACTTCGCAAGTCATAACTAATAGCTAGCACTTCACAAGCTACAATAATAGACAAGTACTTCGCGAGTTAATACAAGAGACAAACACTTCGCAAGTCAAAACACGCTTGTAAACGAGTACTATAAGATGGGCCTGAAAACCCATTTAATTTGCCTGTAAATGGATTACCCAAGGATGAGCCTGTAAAGTCGCCAGAATAAGTGTCACATGCCTCCAAATAGTAATCATTCAAGCTGTCAAGCAACAACTGTATGTCCCTTAACACACGGGTTTAGTCAAACATTTACGACAAGTTAGTATACTCCACTTGATAAGTGTAATATACCTCGGAATAGTAATCATTCAAGTAACGACCATGTGTTCCATATCACACTGGTTTACTTGAATATTTACTATAAGTTAGTAAATTCCACTCAAATGTAACAGGTGTTCTGTAACGAATTTCCTTTCTTACTTCGAAAGCCGAGTCATTATGGGTAAAAGAAAAAGAAAGATAAGAAGAAAATTTAACAATCACAGAATCTCACATCGGAAAGGAACAACATATAATATATAACATAGGATTACACATAGTCACTGCTATCATAATACATCAGAGTCATAATAGTACGAGCTCCACACTAGGACAATTATAACTACCTGTCCTTACATCACAAGTACAAAATACATATATATACATACTCAGCGGAAATAGATACTAGCTAGCTATCCATGAACCCACCTGCTCCAGCTCCTCCAAAATGCTATCGTGAGAAACCTGGATCATTTGGCTACTCATAAAAATTTGAGTACCCAAGAGTTTTAGGAAAAGAAAAGAAAACTCTGGGTCAGACATGGGTCTGGTGTGAGTGAACTCAAACAACTTAATTCTTACTTTTATAAAACAATTTGAAAATCAAAGGTATCTCGTAAGACCACGCCGCACATAAACACAGACGGGTTTTTACCTTACGATAACCAAAACACTTTGTATTGAACTTCAATGATATTATAATAATGTCTAGGGTTTCCAAGTAAGATAGAACAAATATAAAATGCTTGTATCTCACATTTCAACATATTTGGGCACAACTAATTTCGTACGGCACTTATTGGACAATGGATTTCATACATGACCAGGTAAGGAACTACCTTCCAAAGATGCACCTCTAGATAAAATACACCTGGGGTCTGACAAGAACATCTTGTACCCCTGCTACACAGAACCGGCCTACCACTTGAGTAGTAGTACCGAATACATCACCACCTCGGTAGGGATCAACAACCATACTGAAGCATAGAAATAAAATCGGTCAAATATCGATTCTAGATACAGTGGTGACATACCCTTAAGGGAGCGACCCAAATAATCCTGCTGCATACCCAGATTTGGTCATTTCATGTTGATGACACCTGAGGCTACATTTACCTTTTCTAGAGCACTGCCACTTAGAATGCTACATCGCCTTCCAGATGTTGACACGTTGTCAGCATTCATCCATACGAGTCATTCAGGAGATGAACGAACCGCAGGCACTATTTCCACTACACCCGTTTTGGAATCACCCTTAGGGTTAGTAGCAAATAGCCCTTGCATTTCAAAGTCATTATCTTGGACCTTGCCTTTACTATTTTCAATTCGAACGTTTACGTTGGTTCGAAGTGGTTTTCGGATAACAACTAATATCTGACCCCGGTCTCTCCAAACCAACCTTCGATAATTTTTAAGGGTCAAGTTATTTATAGTGGACTATCCCACTATCAAGGTGTGAAGATTTACATGCGAACATATGTTCCATATGCTTAGATTATCATGACCCGCTTATCGAAATTAACCCCTTTGTATTCATTACGTTACCGAAGTGCGGTATTTATGATGAGTACAAGTCGACTTACTTTCAATAAAACGCATCATCGTTTTATTACAACTACTTTAATTCATTTAGCTACTTAATAGCATGGAGAAGAGATCCTTGGTTTTAAAACAATTCACTTAAACAAGAAAATTTGTTAAAAATAAATAACCGATTAGGTTTTTAAAGAAACCTTAAAAACAAATAAACTTTAACTAAATCATAAGTTTAAACTCAATCAAACCTTAATTAATCGTAATTAAATCAAAATTAAATCATTAATAATCCAAATTTTATTTATTATTAAACCCTAATTATACTATATTTAATTAACATTTATTTAAGAAATTAAACCCTCATTAAGTGGATAATTAACCTTTAATTGAATAACAATTAATTAAATAATTAACACTAATTAAAATAAATAACTTGATTAAATAAAAAATTGTTTTCTTTTAATCTTAATTAATCATTATTTAAAACTTACTTAATTAAAAATAATTTAATTAGTTAATAATTTCTTAAACTCTAATTATTTAACCTAATTACTTAATTAATTAATAACTACCCATACTAATTTAAATTAAATAAATAAATTATTAATATATTAAAACTAAACTTTTGACTTACTAAATTAATTTAAATGAGTTTTCAAAACAATCCAAAAGAAAACACTTAAAACTTGAAATCGTGAAATTTTCCGAACTGTATCCATAGCAACTATCGCTATCAGCGCAGTTTGCTAGAATTGATTTCTAAGTGAAACTTACACTTGACTCAAGCGACGCCATACTTTTTTTAAAAAAACTTACATGAAAGGTTTTGAAACTTTCAATAAGTTGTAACTTGGAAAACATTTCCAAAATCAAACCAAAGAAAACCTATTTCTTTCCATCGGATCTCAAATCGCTTTGCGACCATTTCAACACTAGTTCACAACCATCTCATTACTAACTTGGGTTCTGTTTTACAACCAATACTACCAACATATCATAACCAATATAACATGTCTACAACCATATCCATATAAAACATATACATATCCAAATATATCACATATTTAACCAAATCACTTATCCAATTCAAACAACCAACTTGCAATCACATATTATCCAATTCACATGGTAATTCAACATATCAACCTAGCATATTTAACAACATATATAGCATCAAAAAAAGTTGAATTTTCTTTTCCAAAAATTAGAACTTTACTCGCCGAAAGCTTTACAAATCTCAAAGCAACTTCCACTAGAACTTTGATATATGCTAGCACTTGGTCCTAACTTGCAAACGTGAAGCTTTTGGATGCCTAAACACCTAGATTAGGCTCGGCCATGGTCATATTTGGGCTCAGACTGATGTGTTTTTGGTGGAAGGGGACTTGATTTTAGAGGAGGAAATGTAGAGATGGATGGAGAATGGTTTTAGTGAGCTAAAAAGAAGAGTTTGAGTGGAAAAGAGTGTTTTTTCTAACTTTTACAAACTATGGAAGCCATGGATATTTTGGAGAGGAAGTTTTAGAAAGTGAAGAGGAGAAAGCAAATGAGAATGTGTGTGTGTGGAAGTATATTTATAGGCAAAAAGAATTGGAGAAAATTACTAATTTACCCTTTAATGATTTAACATAACATGTCATGATATTGAAAAATCACATAACCTTCCTACTCCTCTCTCTTGTCACATCCCCCTCCTTCTCTAGTCAAATCCTTAAGTTCATGATGGGTAATGATGTCTAATTATGAAAAATATTAAGATATGACTACACTTAATAATATATATTTATATACAATGTTTATTATTTTTAAAGTTATGAATTGTCACATCACCTGTTAATTATAATTAACATAAGATAATCTATTCCTAAGTGTATTATTATTTATTTAATTATCTACTATATATGTGTACATATGGTGCACAAAGACGAACAACGTTCCCGACAACTTTCTGGTGTCGAAAGGTTGAAATTTCGAAAAACGTTCTTCGGTCACATTTTCTATTTTTTCTACCGACTATTTAATTTGGTAAACAAATTTTAAAAATGATTTTTCCCTCATTAACAATTAATTAACATGAGTTTATTTATTAATAAAAATCTATTTATTGATTATAATATATATATATATATATATATTATTGCCAAGTTAAAACGACAAAATTCAGGGTCGTTACATTCTACCCCCTTAGAAGAATTTTATCCCCAAAATTACTAACAGGAGTTAACCTAAAGGAATCACATATTCATGCCATAAATTTCATACAAAAGGTATACAAGCACCCATGACAACAATACATACATGACACAACAACACAACAACTATTCTCGCATCCATCCAGGATAAGCTTCCTTTACGTAATCCACAGTTTCCCAAGTGCAGTCTCAGGAACCCTTGCTCCATCGAATCTTAACCAGTCGCACCACCTTGTTGCGCAATTTATTCTCATCTTGATCCATAATACTAACTGGATGTCTAACTACCATTAGGTTCGGTTCTATTTCTAAGTCATCATGAACCTACGTTTCTACCACTTAAGATGGATCATGTACACTCTTCCTCAAATGGGAGACATGGAACACATTGTGGACTCCTGACAACCTTTCAGGTAACTAAACTCTGTAAGCGAGTGACCCAATCCTTTCTATAATCTTGAATGGTCCAATGTATCTAGGTGCCAACTCCCCCGCTTTTCCAAATCGAATGACCCTTTGATGGCAGTTATCTTCACATACACAGCATCGTCGACTTCGAACTCCAAATCCTTCCTTCTCTTGTCAGCATAACTCTTTTGGCGATCCTGAGCTTCCTTCATCCTTCTTCTAACCATTTCAACTTTCTCCATCGCCTCTCGAATCGTATCTGGACCAAGCACTAAACAATCTTCAGATTCTACCCAACACACCGGCAATTTACACGGTCTCCCGTACAGGGCTTCATAAGGCCCATCCCAATGCTAGCTTGATAGCTATTATTATAGGAGAACTCGACCAAGTGAATATGATCCTCCCACGATCCTTCGAAATCAAGAATACAGGCTCTCGGCATATCTTCCAAAATGCGATTAACTCTTTCAGTCTGGCCATCGGTTTGAGGATGGTAGGTAGTACTTAGACTTAACTTTGTTCCCAAAGCTGTTTGCAGAGCTTCCTAGAATTGGCTTGTGAAGGTAGGATCTTAGTCACTTACTGTGCTTATTGGAACTCCATGTAGACGAACTATTTCCCACATATAAATTCTATCAATGAAGCCGCCGATCTAGTTGGCTTGACCGAGATAAAATGTGCGTTCTTCGTTAGCCAATCAATGATAACCCACACTCCTTCATTTCCTTTCCTGGTTCTGGGCAAACCATCGATAAAATCCTTTGATATCACTTCCCATTTCCAATTGGGTATTTTCAAAGGTTTTAATAATCCGACTGTCTTCTGATGATCACCTTTGATTTGTTGACAGCACGAACACCTACTAACAAAGATTGAAATGTCCTTCTTTATCCCCGGCCACCAAAATACTCTTTTCATACCCTTGTACATCTTGTGAACTCCTAGATGAATACTTAACTTAGACTTGTGGAATTCCGACAAAACTTCCTATCTTAGCCCACCCACATATGGGACACACAATGTCCGTTCATCCTCAAAGCACCTCCGCTATCCATCTTAAAATTCGAACATCTACTCTCCTCAACACCTTGTATTAAACCTTCAAGTATCTCATCGTCCCTCTGATTCCTCATAATCCTTTCCTGAAGTGTCGGGGTAACCTCCAAGAGAGTCAAAACAGCATTCCTGCTCAAAGCATCCGCCACCACATTAGCCTTCCCTGGAGTATACAGAATATCCAAGTCATAAGCCGCCAAGAATTCCAACCACCTTTTCTGCCTCAGGTTCAGATCCTTCTGGGTGAATAGATACTTCAGGGATTTATGATCCGTGAAGAGCTTGAATTTTTCATTTAATTTAAAGAAAGAAATCTTACTTCTAGAATCATAAAGATTATAAAGAAACTAAAGAAGAAAAGAAAGATCCTTACCCAACAAGTAGTGCCTCCACACTTTCAATGCAAAGACAATAGCCAACAACTCCAAGTCAGTGCTAGCATAGTTCTTCTCATGAGGCCTTAACTGCCTACTTGCATACGCAATCACTCTACCATGCTGCATCAACACAGCACCTAGTCCCACTCCACAAGCATCTGTGTAAACTGTGAACCCACTATTACCATCTAGAATAGCCAAAACCAGTGCACTGGTAAGTCTCTTCTTCAATTCCAGAAATGCTTCTTCACACTTTGGAGTCCATACAAACTTCCCCTTCTTCTTAGTTAGCTTAGTCAAATGGGATGAAATCTTGGAATAATCTTGAATAAACCTCCTATAATATCCAACCAATCCTAAGAAACTGCGAACCTTGGTAGGAGTTCGCGGTTACTTCCATTCTTGAACAGCCTCTACCTTCACTGGATCCACTGAAGTACCTTCTACCGTCATAATATGTCCTAAGAATCTTACTTCTGATTTCCAAAAATGGCACTTAGAAAATTTTGCCTTCAGGACATGTCTCCTTAATGTTTCCAACACCACTTTCAAACGATATTTATGCTCCTCCTCAGATTTGGAGTAGATAAGGATGTCGTCGATGAGAACTAACACAAACTTATTAAGAACATCTCGGAAAACACGGTTCATGAGATCTACAAAATATGCAGGTGCATTGGTTAGCCCGAACGGCCTAACCAACCACTCAAAGAAACAATCAGGGCCCCTAAAAGCAGTTAAGGGTATACTATCTTTAGCAACCCTTAATTGATGAAATCCGGTAGTTAGATCCATTTGGGAAAATACTGTAGCTCCATGAAGTTGATCAAAAAGGTCATCGATACGAGGTAAGGGATACTTGTTCCTAATGGTCAACTTATTCAACTCCCTGTAGTCCACGCACAATCTTAAAGATCCATCAGACTTAGCTGCAAAATCTACAGCCGATACCCAACTCGAATGACTGGGTCTAATCAATCCTCTTCTCAACAAATCCTGGGTTTGATCTACCAACTCCTCTCTCCCCCGGGGCCATCCTCCACTTAGGTTGAACTACATGCCTTGCACTAGGGACCAAATCAATACGGAACTCAATATCACGGTGCGGGGGTAAACTTTTAACTTCTTCAAAAACATCAGGAAATTTCTTAACAATTTCAATAGACCCAAAACTCTCCTAGGCTGCTTCAAGGGCATACAATAAACTACATATATGAATATCAGGTTCCTTACATGGTACTATAACTTTCCTTCCTATATCAGTCACTAAGGATACGGTTCTCTTATTACATTTTAAGGCAGCCTTATATTTGGATAACCAATCCATACCAAGAATAATGTTAAATCCTTTAAAGTCCAAGACATATGGGTCGCAAAAGAAGTGATGAGAAAGGTAGGAAATTGGCACATTCTTACAAATCATATTCAAATGGGTCACACCACCTATGGGGTTAGACACACACATAAGGTTTTATACAATACTAGGAATAAGATGAAATTTTCCTACTGATTCTAAGGAAATAAAGCTATGAGAGGCACCAGTATCAAACAATGCTCGAACATAAATGCCATTAATAAGTAAGGTACCTACAAGGATGCCTTTCCCCTTCACATCCGTTGAAGTAGACGGTTCATTCTTGATGGCATACACCTTAGGTTGATGTACCTTCTTTATGAGTGGGCAGTCCTTTACCATATGCCTGGGCTGATGGCAATTAAAACAAAGAGTCCTCTAGATCATCGGGGAGATAGGTCCACTTTGTTGTTGTTGTTGCTGCTACATTCTAGAATTCTTGCAAAACTTCACGATGTGGCCCTTCTGCTGACATTTGTGGCAAACAAAATCCATAAAACGACTTCCATGGGCTCCACCTCCAGGCTTTCCCTTTTCTTGATTCTTCCAATTTGGATTAAACTTCCTCTTGTGAGAACTATTTCCACTAGGTGCTACTGGAGTAGGCTTCTTCTTTTCCAAGGTCTCGTACCTCAGAGCCATGTCAACTAAATCCACAAAAGTACCTTTGACTGTCATTTTATCATGGTATTCTTCCCTCATACCCAAAACAAACATCTCATTCTTTTTTAATGGGATGTTAATAAATTCTGGTCCAAAACAAGACAACTCACTGAACTTCGTCTAATACTCTGCTACAGATAGATCCCCTTGCTTCAAATCCATGAAGTTGCGGTACATCCTCGTCCTTCTTGCTGCTGGCAAGAATTGGTCCTAAAAAACTTCTTTAAATCGAGCCCACGAAAACTCGTCTTCTGGAATATTTACAGTAAGGGAGTCCCACCAAGCTGCTGCTCTCTCTTACAGTTGTCATAATGATAAAAATCTCTTCTGTTCGTCGGATAAACCAAGACCTTTAAAAATCTTCTCACAAGATTGCAACCAAGCTTGCACTTCCATGATAGACTCAGTCCCCTTAAATTGTTTGCCTCCAAGATTAGTTTAATCCTTGTATAAGGTTGCAAAATTCACTCTCGGCTGCTTTGGTGCGGCCTCTTCGGTAATCCGAACTCCTCTAGGATTTGGGGTTCGACAATTTGTAGTCGTAGTGTTACCTGCTCCCCTACCTCATCTGCCTCTATTACTCATTTCTTACTACCTGGATATAGTAAGAAAATTCTTAGAATTTGAATGAGATAAGACTTGAAAGAAAGTTACTAGTCAAACATACCAAGCTGATCAACCTATAAGGGTATATAAATAAAAATTTACAAATACGCTCTCGCAAGATTGACTCAATCCAAAAGCCTAGGTGTTTTGCTTAACCTAAGCTCTGATACCAACTGTAACGAAGCGCATTCTTACTATGAAAGCCGAGTCATTATGGGTAAAAGAAAAAGAAAGATAAGAAGAAAATTTAACAATCACAGAATCTCACATCGAAAAGGAACAACATATAATATATAACATATGATTATACATAGTCACTGCTATCATTATACATCAGAGTCATAATAGTACGAGCTCCATACTAGGATAATTATAACTACTTTTCCTTACATCACAAGTCCAAAATATCTATATATACAAACACAGTGGAAATAGATACTAGCTAGCTATCGGTGATGCCACCTGCTCCAGCTCCTCCAAAATGCTATCATGAAAAACCTGGATCACTTGGCTACTTATAAAAATTTGAGTACCCAAGAGTTTTAGGAAAAGAAAACAAAACTCTAGGTCAGACATGGGTCTGGTGTGAGTAAACTCAAACAACTTAATTCTTACTTTTATAAAACAATTTGAAAATCAAAGGTATCTCGTAAGACCACGCCGCACATAAACACGGACGGGTTTTTACCTTACGATAACCAAAACACTTTGTATTGAAATTCAATGATATTATAATAATGTCTAGGGTTTTCAAGTAAGATAGAACATAGCTAAAATACCTGCATCTCACATTTCAACATATTTGGGCACAACTAATTTCGTACGACACTTATTGGACAATGGATTTCATACATGACCAGGTAAGGAACTACCTTCCGAAGATGCACCTCTAGATAAAATACACCTAGGGTCTGACAAGAACATCTTGTACCCTTGCTACATAGAACCGGCGTACAACTTGACTAGTAGTATTGAATACATCACCACCATGGTTGGGATCAGCAACCGTAGTGGAGTATACAAAAAAAGGTCGAATATCGATTCTAGATACGGTGGTGACATATCCTTATGGGAGCGACCCACATAGCCCTGCTGCATACCCTATTTTGGTCATTTCTGGTTGATGAGGCCTGAGGCTACGTTTACCTTTTCTAGAGCACTTCTACTTAGAATGCTACATCGCCTTCCAGATGTTGACATAATGTCAGCATTCATCCATATAAGTCGTTTAGGAGATGAATGAACCGAAGGCACTATTTCCACTACACCCGTTTTGGAACCACCCTCGGGCTTAGTAGCAAATAGCCCTTGCACTTCATAGTCTTTATCTTGGACCTTGCCTTTACTTTTTCCAATTCGAACGTTTATGTTGGTTCGAAGTGGTTTTCAGATAACAACTAATATCCGACCCCGGTCTCTCCACACCAAACTTCGATAATTTTTAAAGGTCAAGTTATTTATAGTGGACTATCCCACTATTAGGGTGTGAATATTTACATATGAACATATGTTTCATATGCTTAGATTATCATGACCCGCTTATCGAAATTAACCCCTTTGTATTCATCATGTTTCCGAAGTGCAGTATTTGTGATGAGTAAACGTCGACTTACTTTCAATAAAACGCATCATCGTTTTATTACAAATACTTTAATTCATTTGGCTACTTAGTAGCATGGATAAGAGATCCTTAGTTTTAAAATAGTTCACTTAAACAAGAAAATTTGTTAAAAATAAATAACCGATAGGGTTTTTAAAGAAACCTTAAAAACAAATAAACTTTAACTAAATCATAAGTTTAAACTCAATCAAACCTTAATTAATCTTAATTAAATCATTAATAATCCAAATTTTATTTATAATTAAACCCTAATTATACTATATTTAATTAACATTTATTTAAGAAATTAAACCCTCATTAAGTGGATAATTAAGCTTTAATTAAATAACAATTAATTAAATAATTAACTCTAATTAAAAATTAATTAAAATAATTAACTTTATTAAATAAAAATTAGTTTTCTTTATATCTTAATTAATCATTATTTAAAACTTACTTAATTAAAAATAATTTACTCAGTTAATAATTTCTTAAACTCTAATTATTTAACCTAATTACTTAATTAATTTATTAATTAATAATTACCCAAACTAATTTAAACTAAATAAATAAATTATTAATACATTAAAACTAAACTTTTGACTTACTAAATTAATTCAAAATGAGTTTTCAAAAACAATCCAAAAGAAAACACTTAAAACTTGATATCATGAAATTTTCCAAACTGCATCCATAGCGAGTATCGCTTTAAGCGCAGTTCGCTAGAATTGATTTCTAGGCGAAACTTACACTTGACTCAAGCGACGCCATACTTCTTTTAAAAAATACTTACGTGAAAGGTTTTGAAAATTTCAACAAGTTATAACTTGGAAAACATTTCCATAATCAAACCAAAGAAAACCTATTTCTTTCCATCGAATCTCAAGTCGCTTTGCGACCATTTCAACACTAGTTCACAACCATCTCATTACTAACTTGGGTTCCATTTTACAACCAATACTACCAACATATCATAACCAATATAACATGTCTACAACCATATCCATATAAAACATATACATATCCAAATATATCACATATTTAACCAAATCATTATCCAATTCATACAACTAGCTTGCAATCACATATTATCCAATTCACATGGTAATTCAACATATCAACCTAGCATATTTAACAACATATATAGCATCAAAACAAGTTGAATTTTCATTTCCAAAAATTAGAAGTTTACTCACCGAAAGCTTTACGAATCTCAAAGCAACTTCCACTAGAACTTTGATATATGCTAGCACTTGGTCCTAACTTGCAAACGCGAAGCTTTTGGATGCCTAAACACCTAGATTAGGCTCGACCATGGTCATATTTGGGCTTGGCCTGATGTGATTTTGGTGGAAGGGGACTTGATTTTAGAGGAGGAAATGTAGAGATGGATGTAGAATGGTTTTAGTGAGCTAAAAAGAAGAGTTTGAGTGGAAAAGAGTGATTTTTACTAACTTTTACAAACTATGGAAGCCATGGATATTTTGGGGAGGAAGTTTTAGAAAGTGAAGAGGAGAAAGCAAATGGGAATGTGTGTGTGTGGATGTATATTTATAGGCAAAAAGAAATAGAGAAAATTACTAATTTACCCTTTAATGATTTAACATAATATGTCATGATATTGAAAAATCACATCACCTTCCTATTCCTCTCTCTTGTCACATCCCCCTCCTCTTGTCAAATCCTTAAGCTCATGATGAGTAATGATGTCTAATTATGAAAAATATTAAGATATGACAACGCTTAATATTATATATTTATATATATGTCTTGTAACGACCCGTATTTTTAACACTTTAAAAATACGAATTAAAATAAAAATTTTGGATAAAAATCCGAAGGAAATGAAATTTTGTGTTGTTAAATGTGAATTACAAGTTAAAATACAAAACTGAATTCTGAAATAACTTATTTGTAAGTTAAATATGGATGTTAACTTGTATTGAATGTAATTGGTTATGATTGTGAACAAAGAATAAACAAAATGGTAGATTTAATAGTGGAAGTTTATGTTATTGAAACTAATATAAATAAATGTAACTTAATATTACAGTTGATTGAAATCAGATAATAACTGAAACTATAATTTGATAAGAATGTTAACTTGTAATTGAACGTAAGTAAAGATTTAAATTTGAGTGTAACAAGTAATTGAAACGAATTGAATTTGATTGTAAACAGCGAAATAAATAAAATGTTACATTTAACATTGAAGTTATAATATTAAAATCAACGTAAATGAATGTAATTTAGATGATAGCTGAAGAAAATGAAAGTAAATGAATTACAAACTATTGATAATAATATATAAGTAAATGGTTGATTCAATGATGAAAGTGTAAATCGAAATAAAAGAATTCAATTGGAATTAAATAACTTGAATTTGAATTACAATATAATTGAACGCTGAATCTAATGTAATCTTTTATACTGGATTTATAATGGAAAACCGCATTGTAAATGATTATTAATTACTGTGAAATTAAAAATGAAATTTGTGAACAATTGAAATTTGATTTAAAAGTTAATAATTTAAAATTGGGAATTTTATATTGAAATTAGACTGTAGAAATAGCCATTTTTACAACTGTCTCAGATTTCGACGAAACCAGTTTCATCGGATCCGTAACAGTGAATTATTGTAAGGTTTCAATTTTCGTAGCAATCGGACTTGTCGTTTGGTCGTGCGAGCTTGAAACGCGTAGAAATTTAACGTCGTTAATTAAAATAATCGACTTCAAAAAGCTATCTTCCACATACGATTGAATTAGGACTTGGGACTAGTTCCATTGCGTCCGGAACGGGGGTAAAACCTTATAAACGCCTGGCGGCACGTTTCGATTGGAGTTCGGACGACTTTGGACCTACCTATATAAATACACACACAAACCAAGACAGTTTTACTGTCATTTTAATCCAGAAACTCTAATTCAATCTCATGGCCGCCACCTATTCAATGGCCAAAATCGCTCGAACTTCTTTCCTTAATATCTCTCAATCCGTTCAACGAAATCAAAAAATTCCAAAAGCAAAGTTGTAGATCTCGGCGAGCTCTTCAAATCCATACGGTTGATCTATGCTTTTACATCTCGGATTCACCCAGACCTGACTTGGAAGCGTGTACGGTTTTTCTTGGTTTGCGTGCAAACGATGGCGAATGGGGTGGCGAAACTTGGCGCGGAAGTGGAGCAAGGAGAGGCGCACGCGATGGCACCCCCTGATCAACGTCCGGTCGTCGTTTGCCTCGCGCGTGGATGAGGATGAACGGCGTGAAGTGGGTCTCGGTTGTGCTGTGCGTGAGGGAGAAGAGGGTAACGTGTTTTTCTTCTTATTATTTATTTATTTTATAATAACATAAATCGTATAACTTTTAATATCAATAACTTTTGCATATGAGCTTGGATCGACGCGCGGTTTTCTCCGTTGCGTTCGTATCAGAATTCTGGACAACATGGAGCTAGTTTGGTTGCATTCCGAGACTGTTCAAATTTGGCCTTTATTTGGATTTTTAAATCGTCGATAAATCAAAGGTGAGTGTTTATACGCTCACAATTGACTAAAATAATTTTATGTTAGTTAAATTTATATTCTGAAGTGATATGAAATTTATTGGCTGTTGTTTGGTAGGTTTAATTATCATCTGTATTGATATATGAATTAATTGATAGAATTTAAATTGACCGTTAAAATAAATTTAAATTTAAATTTAAATTGGCAGTATATTACTCGATATTGATAATTATAAAATTGTTGTGAATGTTATTGACTTTATGGTTGATTAGTTGTGATGGATGCTATTGGTCGATATTGGTTGTTTATTTATTTTGATATATCATGCTATCATCATGTATATTGTTTATTGCATATAAACTGTAAACTGAATCTTTTCGAATAAATTAAGGAATAGGTTGAAATGATATACCTATGACATCTATTTGGATTGAAATGATATATACTTTTTTTTGAAATTAAAATTGAAATAATTATCCACTTGGCCATAGGTTAGAAAATTATATACGGACACCGGGTTGGTTAAATTAAATGATTTTAAAAGTTGTTTTGAAATTATTTAAATGAATTGATTTTAAGAATAAAATCCAATTTATGGAAATTGAATTAATTTGAATTGAAGATCGAGATGTTGGAATTTAAACTTGGTAAATGAATTTGTTTAATTATTCGAAGTTTAGATTTTGAAGAAAAAGTTGAAATACGGCGTGAATTTTCGAAAGTTGATTTGTTTTAAAAGATTGGACTTTTAATCAAACTCTGAATATTTCTAAGAAATTTATATGAAATGATATTTCAAGTTTGAGTTTGAAATTGAAAATTAATTTGAAATTGAGATTTAATTAATTTGGAATTGAATTGAAATCAAATTGAGATATAAATGGAATTATCAAATTTAGTTTTGAAATGTGAATATTTAAAGCTTTGAGATATATTGAAATTGAAATGGCTTATTTTGTGGTTCAAATATGTATTTGAAATTGATATTTTGAAATGGTTTATTGAGAAGCTGAATCGAGTTGAAATTGATGATTTGAGATTTGATTAAATTTTAAATTTGGAATTCGAGTTTATGTGAATCGTTTTGTGAAATTTGAGGAAGCTATTTTCATATAAAGTATTTAAAACTATATCTAAAACTATTTATATTTTACTTTATAAATTTTAATATAAATTATTTTAATATAAATCATTTTCAATATAAATTATTTTATTATAAACTATTTTAACTTATAACTATTTTATATAAACCATTTTATTGTATAAACTATTTTTCTATATATACAATTTTTTTTTTGAAAACCCAGGAGAACCCGGCTGGCCGGTAAACTCCTGAGGAGGGTATAGTAAAGCCATCCGCTGATCCAAGCCCCCATACCCCCGGGTAAATTTATATAGGATAGAGAAGCGCATGGTAGGAATCGAACCTGGGTCTTTTTACCAGAACCCAAGCCTCCTTTCCACTGCGCCGCACCTGCGGACATATATATACAAATTTTAATATCTAAACTGTTTAAGAGGAAAGTGTTAGGATTCCAAAATGTTATGATTTCAAGCTATGATTTCAAAGTGTTATGAATTTCAAGGTTTTGATTTCCAAAGTGTTTTGATTTTAAAAGACTTATGATTTCGAAAGTGGTATAACTTTGGAATGTGATATGATTTTGGAAATGGATTTAGTTGAAGTAAAAGTAATATCGTATTGATACGATTTTGAAATTGAAATGAGATATTGAGGCGAAAATGATTTTTGAAATGAAATCGTATATTTTGAGTAGATATGACGATTTTGAAATTGAAATGAGATTTTGAGGCGAAAAATGATTTTGAGGCGAAAAATGATTTTGAAATCGAAATGAGATTCTGAGGCGAAAAATGATTTTGAAATCGAAATGAGAATTTTGAGGCGAAAAATGATTTTGAAATCGAAATGAGATTTTGAGGCGAAAAATGATTTTGAAATCGAAATGAGAATTTTGAGGCGAAAAATGATTTTGAAATCGAAATGAGATATTGAGGCAAAAAATGATTTTGAAATCGAAATGAGATATTGAGGCGAAAAATGATTTTGAAACGGAATCTTACATCTTGAATAGATATGATGATATTTGAAATGGATTTGATTTTGAAGCGAATATGATATTTTGATATCAATTATGAATCGATTTGAAATGTAAAAGAGCCATCGGTGTAAAAATACGTAGTTATTAAAGAGACCGGGATCGGATATGGACATACTCTCTGTCGATACCAAAAACCACTTTAATAACTAGTATACGCGGAGTGTTGATCCAGAATGAAGTGGATGGTTTGGTGAACGCATTGACTGGAGAAAGAGAACGATATTGGATGACCCCTGACATGACTAAAACCGGAGCCGCGCCGGGCCATTGAGGTTCGCCACCTCTAGCGAACACACTTCTTCGTTACCATGTCTATTGCTTTTGTGATTCGATTTGGGTGCACCCCTCGATTTTGGGAGTGTTGTTTCGCGGTGTTGGGGTAGTAGCTGCTATGCCCAACATTAGTCCGGATCATGCAACTACTAGTATCCTAGTTGGTATTGCCTCATGTACCTTGTCATATTGATTATCCTATTCGCGACCACTACGATTTTGGTTTGTACCTTTAGTATATGGATTGCCCTCTGGTGACTTCCGGTTTTGGGGAAACTACGGTCTTGTATATGCTTTTGGGAATAAAAATGTGTTAAGGGTGGAATGGGCCATGGCTTAATGCTAGTTTGATATTTTACTTTATGATAGACATTATTGTATATAGCGTATTCTATTATATAGTAGATAGTTTAACGGATCCTTAGGAGATGGAAATCCCGAACATCTCTTGAGTTAATGCACGCACGTTAAACACTGGATAGGAGGTGTCTAAAACCCGTAAACATCTCCGACGCCGTCACACTCATATTTACTTATTCGATTTAACTTACATGAGATATTTTAGTCCTGACTCGAGTGTTTTGTCTTTTCATTACGCTCGGGTCAGCCTGAGCATTTCAGATAAGGTTGAAGATCTCTTCTGGAGGACGAAGACGGAGTTTGGTATTACATCATTTGTATTCTACTACTGTATTATTTTTCCGCTGCATTGTTGTATTATCTCTGATATGTATGTAACTCTGATTTATGATGTATAATAATAATCAAATTTATTTATTTAACAACTTCATGAACTGTTATTTTATTATTATATCTTGTTCCTTCCGCTGCGTGATTCTGTGTTTGTTTCTATTCTTTCCTTTCTTTTCTTATTTAACCCCAATAACTATATGTATTTTGGATTGTTTGAGTCGACATGTGTGGATTTATTATCGACTTGAACGGTCAAAAATGCGGGTCGTTACATGTCTATTATTTATAAAGTTATGAATTGTCACATCACCTGTTAATTATAATTAACATAAGATAATCTATTCCTAAGCATATTATTATTTAGTTAATTATCTACTATATATGTGTACATATGGAGTACAAAGACGACCAACATTCCCGATAACTTTCCGGTGTCGAAAGGTTGAAATTTCGGAAAACGTTCTTCGATCGTATTTTCTATTTTTCTACCGACTATTTAATTTGGTAAACAAATTTTGAAAATGATTTTTCCCTCATTAACAATTAATTAACATGAGTTTATTTATTAATAAAAATCTATTTATTAATTATATTATATATATGTATATAATTGCCTAGTTAAAACGACCAAATTTAGGGTCGTTACTTGTTCAATCGAACAGGTCGGAGGATTAACCGATGAAGTAAATGCAAATGTTTCATACCTATTGCTTTACTAAACCATTTAATTCAATTTCTCATTCGAGTAAGATTGTGAGTCTGTATAGGAAATTAGTTTTGTTTTGAAATCTATTTTGAAATATTAGTTTAAAAAGGCTAATAATATATAATAGAAAAATATGATTTTTTGTATCTATATCTGTATAAAACTTGCTTCACGGCCACTTTGGAATTATGGATATTTATACATCTATTTTTCAAAACCAATCCTCTCTAAAATACATATTTTTCAATATAAATACATAGAAAATAATTTATTTTCAAAAAGGAATTTCCTTTGCAAAATGCTTTGCAAATCGGTGCAATTAAATACCGTGTTTAGTAAAGTAACATAAGGTAAGATCTCTATAGAGACAAGAGCATCAAATTAGGATTCAAGCCACCCAGAAATGAACAAAGAAATCATCACCAAAACATGCTCAAAACAATACATGCGACAAAGGAAAACAACATGATAAAACAAGCAAGCAAACCAGGGGCAATAGGCCAAGGGAGAGAAGCATGGCACCTGGAGTATGCAAGCTCCAGGTGGTGACAGGTCGACTGGTCATTCACTGCTATTCGACCGGTGGTTCATGGCCTGGAGCTTACGTGCTTCAGGTCAGTGCTTCCTACCGATGACCGCTTGATTTTTACGTGTTTTCTCAATTCCGACCATTGAATTTTGCAATTTCAATCTAAATAAACAGCATGCAACTAAAAGCACAACATATAAATGCAATTCATAGCAACTTGGGATTATATTCAGTCACAGTAACCATTTCCAACTGATAGTGAATTACTAAGTTCATAGTATGCAAACAACAGACTGAGAGCCATTTAATTCCACAATCAATGACCATTCAATCATGAAATTCTAATTAGAGGTAGATGTAAGTTTCAACTCACCCTTCTTCTTTTTAATTACACAGTAAACAACTATAATAGCCTGTTTTTCCTCAACTAGGAAACAGTAGAATTGTTTAATCAAATAGCAAAAAGAAACCCAATTCAACAACTGTAAACTGAAATAGATCTTAATTAATAGGTTTGAGATTTCCTTACCTGAAATAATTAACTTCTTTAACTAATTAAATTGACCCACTAGAGAGAGTTTTGAAGGCTTGGAGTTAGGTTTTTAAAAGAGGGGAGATGAGTTTCTTTCTTTTTATGAAGTTAGGAGATAATTGTGAACGTACAGACTGTTTTTGCTAGAACTTCTTTTGGTAAATCCCCTAAGGCTTTAGTTTTAACTTTGTAATTACAAAGGAAAATAAATTTACTTATTTTACATATAAATAGGCTTTATAACACAAATTTTTAATTATCTAAATTGTCAATTAAACCCATATAATGAGAATTATTCAATCCATCATTTCAATTCGAAAAATCCACTTATTTTAATTGGTTTATCTCTTCCCAATTTACTTTATTAAAAAATAGAAGCTACACAGAAATTTATGCTTTCATCTAAACTTACATTCCAAAATCTTCACTTAAAACTTTAGAAAAGTTTTAATATTATTCCAATACAAGTTGACAAATAAAAAAACAATATGTCGAAAATGTTTGATTAGAAAATATATTTCATATCCTGCTTTATAATAATTAAAAGCTTTGACAAAACAAATCTCTATTATTTATGAAATAGATTTATTCAAAGATTTCTTAGGTATTAATCTCATTTTTTAGCAAAGCTAAGCGGGTTTTACTGGGCCCCTGCCAGTTTATTGCAACACAATAAAAAATGTACCATTACAAGCAATGGAACATAGGGGAAATGTAAAATAAAGAAAGGAAAAAAGATTAAAAAAAGTACAGCATATCAAACATTAAAAAGAGAAGGATCAGGGTAGCAAGCATCTACCTCCACCCCTCTGTAATGTCCAAATCAAAACTGTAATTGCCATTTTTGATCCCATAGGCTATTGCAATTCTGACTCTCCTGCGTATTCCAACTTCACTAACCCTGGTGCCATTGAAAATCTTATCACATCTTTCCTTCCAGATATCAGTGATGAACTTTCTCAGGATGAGTTGCAGCAGCATACCATTATCATTCTTCCACCTCATAACTTTATACATATTACACCATTCAACATTGCTTTGTCTACTTATGGAGTTTCTACCGGCCAGGTTCATTAGATCTTTCCATATAGGATGAATTCAGGCACAATAAAAGAATAAATGCAAGTTAGTCTCTATCTCATCACCGTAGTAAACACACAAAGGATCAACCTGCATACCCAACTTCAGAAGTCTGTCTTTTGTGTTCAGAGCATTTCTTAGGATTTTCCAGAGCAGGAAATTTTCAGACTCTCTAAAATGAATACTCCAAAATCTTTTGTTCCAAGGAAACGTAGTATTAGTTATATGACCAAAGAGACATTTGTAAACAGTGGAAATTGTATGGTCTTTGAGATCAAGTTGCCACAATACCTTTTCAAACTAAACAACTAGATATTATTGCATCAGGATTAATTCCATAAGCTTCTTATAGATTGATTGCTGCTATAAGGCAGGCTGATAACATCATTGGAAATATAATCTATGGCTTTAGCTTGTAGAGGGATACCAGTTTGCATAATTTGGCTATGAGTTAAAAGATTTGCAAGAATCATCCAGGGCCTTGCCCAAGGGTCATACCAGAATTTTTCCTTGCCAATAAGAGCAGTTATAACTCTAATATGAGGTAGTATAAGGGGCCTGAGTTTTAATATCGACCTCCATATTCAGCTGGCTGCTTGAGGGATATCCATGACCCAGAAACTCTTGTCTTTGAGGTTGTGTTTGATTGTCCAATCATCCCATATGATGTGCTTTTTATTCAAGAGATTATCAATGTGCAAACTGAAGGCAGCTTGATTCCAAAAGTTGAGATTCTTAATACCAAGACCACCATGTTTTTTTCCATCTCAACCTTGCTGAAATTGATAGGCTTGAGTTTTTTTGATAGAATGGAGCCAGTCCATAAAAAATTGCACAGTGCTTTCCTTATCATCATAATTAGTTTCTTAGGAAATAGAAATGTTCTACACCAATAAGTGGTATAGGAGAATATCACATAATCAATCAAAACAAGCCTACCAGCCTGAGATAAATATCTGTTGGACCAAGAGTTCATAGAAGTGGTTATTTTGTTGTAGAGACCAATGCACTGGGTTGTGGTAATTTTTGAGGAGGCAAGAGGTATTCTAAGATAATTGGATGAATTTATAGGTTGTAGAAGCCCAGAAAAATGTCTAATTTCTTCTGCATGGTTAGGAGACACTCCAGATATCGTGATACTAGATTTTGTTGGATTTATGATTAAACCAGAAAATTTATGGAAACTATCAAGAACATCCATAATGCCTTTTATTGAATCAATGTTTGGCTTGGAAAAATGAGGATATCATTAGCATACATTAGACTTATTATAGATGGTTCTTTTCACTTAGGATGCACTGCAATTTCCTTATTTGCAACAGCCAATTTTAGCATTTGAGTTAATACCTCCATGACCAAGATAAATAAATAAAATGACATAGGGACACCTTGCCGAATTCCTTGCCTACCCTTGAACTAACTCACGACAGAACCATTATATACAAGGGAATAGTGAACAGTGGACATGCAAGTGTAAATCCAAGAGGCAAAATGTTTAGGAAATTTCATGCAAGCCAAAACTCTGGATACAACAGACCACTAAAAAGTATCATAAGCTTTCTTGATATCTAATTGTAGCATAGCTCTAGGAGAGGAGTTATTCCTGTTGTAGTCTTTTAGTAGCTCATGAGTGATCATAACATTGTCTAAAATGCTTCTGTCTTGGATAAAAGAAGCTTGGTTGTTTGATATCAAGGTTGGTAAAACATGCTTCAACCCAGTAGCAATGATTTTGGAGATGCATTTGTAAGTTATATTGCAGCAAGCAATTGGCCTATAATCAGAAGGATGAGTGGGATTGTTACACTTTGATATAAGAGCCAAATTTGTAGTATTGATTCCAGAAAGCATTTTTCTCTTATCAAAGAAATTCTGGACAGCCTTAGATAGATCCTCTTTGATGATGTCCCAGTATGATACATAAAAGTTAGAATTATATCTATCTGGCCCACCACATGAATCCTTTTTCATACTAAAAATACTATCTTTGATTTCAGAGAGACTCACAGCAGATGAAAGGAAGGAAATTTGATCATCATATAAAGTAGGTAAGTTGAGACTGTTTATAATGGATAAATCAGGAACAAAATCATCAGAGTTCCCAAGCAAACTGGAATAATTAATAAAGGTTTGTTCAATTTAATGAGGAGATGTAACAAAGTTACCATGCTGATCATGAACACCGTGCACTTGAGCTTTAGCTTGCTTTATCTTTAAACTATCATGATAATATTTGGTATTTCTATCTCTCATAGCTTCCCACTTCTGCCTTAGTTTCTGCTTTTTCATATCCTCTTCAATAGCCAGAGCCTTTTTCTATTGTTGTTGTATTTCATATTCATGGGTGCTTGCTTGGAGGTCATTTGGATTGTTAATGCAGTGTGTCCGAGCTTGTGCAAGACTGTGTTCTAAAGACTTAGATAGGAGGTCGCCTGTTCCATACTTCTGAGCTGCCCATTCTCTTAACTTAAACTTTAGGTGCTTCATCTTCTACTGAAAAATAAACGTAGGATTACCAAAAAAATATCTGCCAAGAATTTTTAACTATTTCAAAAAATTCTTGATCAAGTAACCAAGCATTAAAAAATTTAAAGGAGGGCTTCTTTCTAATAAATGCCATGCCAAAGGATAGAATTTGTAGTGAGTGGTCAGAGAGCAAGGGGGAAGGTAACAAGAAATTGAAGGCCAGGAGGACAAGGCAGAGAAATTGTAGAAAGCATGATCAATCTTTGAGTAAATTTTATTCCCAGATCTACTCATATTAATCTCATATTTTGAATTCCAATACTATTTAACTGTAGTATTATTACTTAACAAATTTAAATTACTTTATTAAATTTTAAAACTCCAATCTCTAAATTTATTTCACACGGTTCTTTAAAACCAGGGCTGTTACAGACTCCCCCCTTAAAGAAATTGCGTCCTCTCAATTCTTGATTACAGAAAGTCTATTACACTTTTAAATGTTTAGTAATACTTCTTTACTAAAACTCAAAGCTCAAGCATTTCACAACATGCAAAAATCATCCATGCACATATTAAAACATGTTATTCACATAAGCGCTACTTGTATTTCACTAAAAAAAATTACTATTAACTAATCTAAGATGGTGCTGCAAGTTGTTTCTTAGATCTTTCTATCACCACTAAATTAATAAAATATAGTGCATGCATAACTATTATTCTTAAAACTTCAAATTACCCAAATTGAAAACTCTTCTATTTCCAGATTATCTTTATAAATTGGTAATTTTCTCATAGCAACTAACATAATTTGGCAAATCATAAAGCAAAACATTTTCCTTATAGATTTAGGTTTCCATAAAGCACAAGTTTACTGAAATTGGATTAACGGTTTAAATTTTATGATTAAAACAATTTAATGTTTTAACTAAGAAAATTACATGATAGGACAGAACTTATAGTTTTGTTTAAAACATGAATTAGACCAAGAAAACTATAAAATTTGATAGGTTGATCAAAAAACATTCTTCCTTACGAAATTTTCTTTCCACCCCAAAAAGATTCATTAGAATTGAGTTAAGCAATCAAAAGATATGGCATGTTTACTTAAGCACTTTTTAAAGAAAAAATTTCAGTAACAAGTTCATTTGTAATCTTTTAATTTAACCTAAATAATTTTTTTGAGAATACTAGTCTTCTAAAAATATTCTTAAACAAAGTAGTATACTTTGAAATTACTTTTTCGAAAAGCCAAAAGTTATGAATATTTAAATTTTCATTAGTAAACTACTCACATAAAAATTGAATTAAGGTATGGTTTCAAAATGCTTCATACTTATGCCTTGCTTCATAAAATAATTTGTAAATTCAATAATATAATTTTAGGAAATTTTATTCTTCGAATCCATTTTAATTACATCCTTAAAATAGTTCAACCATGTTTCCAATGCATGCTTTAGGTATGATAACATTTTCATAATTATCTTTTAAACTCTTTTTAATTAAGCAAAGCATTTAACTCAAATCTTTGAAACATAGATAAGCATTTCCTCTAAAATTACTCATTGCTTTATAAAATATATATCTTCTATAAGTGTTGACATAAAAAATGGGCATCAACACCCAATAGAATCTAGTAGAGATTAAATGAAGAATGAAATTAAAAAAAAGCAAAAATCGTGAAGGAACACATAGATTTTTATGGTGGTTCAGCGATCTTGGCCTACGTCCACTTCATATTTATATTGATCTTCCACTTGATTATGATTACAAGAATGTTTGGATCAGCTGGGATCCATTAGTACAAAAGCGAAGAACAAAAATGGCAGAGAAAGGAGGATCCCTTTTCTGACACCATGTCTGCTGTATTTATAGAGGAAGACATGCACGGATCGAACTGAAATTTTGGCAGAAGGTTCGGGAGACCAAGATGAGGATACCCAAAAATTTACAGGCCCAATGGGGCCCATAATAGGGATCGGTATCGATCCCTATTAGTGCATCCAAATGGGCTATGATCCCTATGAGGAATGGCCCATGATTTTAGCTACTTGCTTCCAAATTTCGTGCAATTTCGACGTACAGTTGTGAGATATCGCATTTTCCTTGAAGTAATGTTGCTTGAATTCTAATTTCTGCCAATCCCTCCAAAAAGAGTTATGCCGATCTCTCCAACTTCCTCCAATTGGAATGAGATCCCTAGGGGGTGTTCCACATGTTGTATTAAGCTTGTACTCTAAGTTTCATGTTGATATCATGTGTAGATTTTGAGTTCCTTACCGATCATCGCTGTAAAATTGAGTTATGGAATCGATATGATATTATCCATAGTGTTGAAAAAGGATCTTACCTGATCCATCTTCGGGGAGTAGTGAGCATTCATGCTTCTGCTTTATATTATCATCTATGCTTGATTTTTGGACCCCACAATCATCGCTTTGGGCTACTGGCCTTGATGACAGTCGAGTCTAACTTGTCCAGTCAATTCGGATATAGCAAGGTCAAAATTTCGAATAACATTTGCCCCCTAAAGTATGTCTTGTTGCGTACATGACGTGCTTTGAATCGAAGCAAGTTAGAGTCGCCGGAAAGAAATCCATCTAGTTCCCTGAATAGTCACCATCCTTCCGTTGAATTATCTTCCCAAAGTGTTGTATCTCTCTTTGATCGTCATGATGCTAGATCGATTTCCAATAGTATAAATTCTGGGTTTTATTCCATCAATTGTTATCTTGCCCAGTTCTATGGAGCTAGTAAGCTCTGGCTATTTGATCCAGTCTTTTCTTTAATAACTCCAGGTGAAAATTCAATTTTTGTCGATTTCAAGAAATCGAATTTTCTGAATATACATGTGCACGTTCAGGTACACGTTCTTGTCATTGGCTCCCGGATGCATTTGTACGCTCACGAGTCGTCACCAATTCCTTCTAATTTAATTGCAATTCCTTGTTTATATATTATTTTATAATGAAATAGGGGTTGTAATAAGTCATTCGATGAGAGGGGACTTCAAGTTCTGCAGGGATGACTCTGAGCCGTAAGCAAGGGCGAATGGAGTATGGCCAGTCGTGGACATGTGGTGGTTCTGTATACCTATAATGCTGATGAGAGTTCGTCGACCTACTTGCCTCTAGCCTTTTCCAAATGCTTCTTCAAAATGGACTTTATAATTTTGTTCACAGCTTCAACCTGTCCATTTGCTTGAGGGCGAGCAACTGTTGGAAATCTCTTTTTAGTATGATGCCGACGACAGAACTCTTTAAATTTAGCATTGTCGAATTGGGTTCCATTATCGGTTGCAATGGTTCATGGACGGCCAAAACGACAGATGTTGTTCCGGACAATGAAGTTGATTATTTTCTTCATCATCTTCGTGGTTAAAAGTTTTGCTTCAGCCTATTTGGTGAAGTAATCAACTGCTACGATGGCGTATTTTGCACCACCTTTAGAATTAGCAAGAAGCTGATGATGTCAATACCCCAAGTAGCAAATGGCTATGGAGTGACCATTTGAGTAATTTCCATCGACGGGGGCCCTCGGAATTTTTTGCAAGCATCTAACATTTGTCGCATTGTCTAGCATGATCAGATGCATCTCGATTGTCAATTGGCCAGTAATACCCGTAGCGGAGTATTTTCTTTGTCAGGGTTTGCCTCTTAGTGTGATCGCCGCATTCTTCTTCATAAACTTCTCTCAAGACTCATTTGACTTCATCATGGGCGATACACCGAAGCAGGGGAATGGAGAAAGCCCTTTTTATACATGACTCCTTCTTGGATGATGCAGCGTGAAGCTTTGAGGAGGATCGGTCATTTTTCATTCCTCCATTCGGGAAGAATTCCCTATTGTAGATAGTCTTTGATAGGAGTCATCCATGACTCATTTTCCTGCTCCATCTCCAATATCTAGTCGATCTCTATTTGTCAATGCTTGGAATGTTAAATACTTCAATCGGGAAAAAGTCTATTTGTTCACATCCCCAGAACTGGCCAGCATGTCCAGTGACTTGGCTTTTTCATTTTGTTCTCTAAGGATGTGTGTAATGGTGTAATACTTGAAGTCGACCAGTAGCTCTTGGACCCGACCGAGGTAAGGAGAAAGACGTTTCCCCCTAGCAAGATAATCTTCCCTGACTTGGCATACTACTAACCGAGAATCACAAAAGATATGTAAAGTTTCTACTCCCAGTTCTCTAGCAAGTTTGAGCTTGGCGATCAAGGCTTCATACTTAGCTTTGTTATTTGTTGCAGGGAAGTCGAGTTTCAGGGCATAGCAGATCGATCGTTCCTCTGGAGTCATTAACACAACTCCGATGCTAGAACACTAATCATTGGAAGCTACATCCATGTACATTTTCCATCAGTTAGTCGGTTCTCCAGTGCTTTTTGGATAGTCGTTTAATGCAGTGAATTCAGATATGAAGTCTGCTAATGTTTGTCCTTGGATAGCTTTCCGAGGGAGATAAGTGATATCGAATTGGCTTAGCTTGATATTCCATCTGAGCAACCTTCCAGACATCTAAGGTTGCCGTAGGACCTGTCGTAACGACTGGTCGGTGTAAACGTTGATGGGTTGAGCCTGGAAGTAATGGCGAAGCTTTTGTGATGCAATCAACAGGCATTACGCGAGCTTTTCCAGCTTTGGGTAGTTTCTATCAGCACCTGTCAATCGCTTGCTAACATAATATACAGGTTTTTGGATCTGGATCTCTTCATGAAATAGTTTGGCACTTGTGGCGTGTACCGAGATCGTTAAATAGATGTATAAGTCTTTACGACCCAGTGGCTTGGATAGGATAGGAGGTCTCTCTAAGTGATCTACCAGAACTTGAAACGCATCTATGCAATCCTGCGTCCATTCAAATTTCCTCTTCCCTCTTTTGATCAAGTCGAAGAAAGGAATACACTTGTCGGTGGCCCTGGAGATGAAACGGCTTAGGGCGGCAACCTTCTCATTTAAGCTCTATACCTGCTTAATCGTCTTCGGCACCTGGATGTTTCAAATTGCTTGAATCTTCTCGGGATCAGCTTTGATTCCGTGAGAGTAGACGATGAAACCCCGAAATTTTCCTGATGTAATGCCAAAAAAGCATTTCAAGGGATTTAGTTTCATTCCATATTTTCGTAGAACGCTTAACATCTCCGCTAAGTCATCGATGTGGTCGTTTGATTGTCGTGACTTCACGAGCATATCATCCATATATACTTTTGTCGATCGCTCGATCTGGTCTTTAAACATCCTGTTGACCAGTCTCTCGTAAGTAGCTTCAGCATTATTTAGTTCAAACAACATCACAACATAACAATATAGCCCTAGATCAGTAATGAAGCTGGTGTGCTTCTGGTCGAGGACGTCCATCGGGGTCTAGTTATATCCGAAGTACACATCCATAAATGAAAGCAGTTCATATCTAGCGGTTGAGTTTACCATCTTTTCAATCCTCAGAAGTGGAAGGCTGTCTTTCGGGCATGCTTTGTTCAGGTCTGAGTAGTCGACGCATGACCGCTACTTTCCATTAGATTTTCTCATAAGAACTGGATTGGATATCCATTTCGGGTATAGGGCGTCATGGGTAAACCTATTGTTTTTGAGTTTATCCACCTCCTCTTTAAGTACAGCAAATCCCTTTGGATCCATGCCGCATTGCTTTTGTTTCACCGGGACATGCCTCGGGTCGATATTCAATGCATGGCTCGCAATAGTCAGTGAGATCACATGCATGTCAGAATGGGTCCAAGCAAACACATCAAAATTCATTCGGAGAAAGCCAGCTAATTCCTTCATCATCGTTGCACTAAACTGTGATCCGATCTTCAGTACTCGTGATGGGTCACCATGGCTGACTGTACTATCAATTGTCAGCTCAACGGGTGCAACATTGGATTCATTAAGTTCAAACGTAACTATTTCGTGTAACAATCAACAAGAAATCTGGTTGGGACAGTCAATGATGACGGTTACTCCGGTCGAATCCTAGATTCTTGTCATGAGTTATTGAGTCTGATAATGAAGGGCTTTAAATGCTTTGAGTGATTATCTACAAATGACCGAAGATCAAGTTTAGAAGCACGTTGAATTAAATGTCGAGTAGGGTTTAGCCTCATGATGTGCACAACTACATAGCTGGCTCTTGCTTTTAGTTTGAATCTGCTTGTATATTCGAGTAACGCGCTTTCCATTCAATGTACTCATGATTCGTTACTCGTCGTTCGGGTTGGAGTGATGATCAGTTGCCTATGAGCTTGGGCATTGATTCAACGATTTTATCTTTAGGCATCCTTTCGGTCGAAGCCTCGAGTCATTGTAAACACTAGGTATGAATCACAGTATTGAGCTATCGCAGTCAATCTTTGGATGATCACACTTCCACCCTCGGTCTTAGGTTGATAAACGTACTGCACGGACGGTCGACTCTCGTCCTAGTCGTGTTTATACTCCACCTAAGCTCCAAAGGCTTAGAGTTGATCGATGAATGGTCGGTTCATATTCATCTTGTTTCTCGATCGTGCCCCCAAGTCTGGGGCATACATCGATAAGTTGGAAGGCAAGTCATGTCCAATCGGTGATTGACGCTCTCCCTGCCGGACCAAGGGCAAGGATTAGTGTGCGAACGGTCGAGTCACGTCTGTTTCGTATTGCTCTTCTAGTCGGATCATGGTAAGAGTTCATGAATGAACGGTCGCGTTGCATTCATTTGGAGTTGGACGGTCAATCACATCCATTTTGATTCATACTCTCCCACCTGATCTAGGGATAGAGTGGCTCAGGTGCAGTCGGGTCATGCTCATCCATTTCATACTCCCGCTAACGGATCGAAGGAGGGTGCTGGAGAATTAACGATCAAGTCGCACTCATTCATGGTTTATTCTAATATCCATGCTCTGGTGACCGGAGTTATTCGATGGACGTTCGAGTCACATCCATTTGTGGTTGATGCTGATCGATATTGACCATCAATCTGATGGTACGATATAGTCGGTTACTTGTAACTTCGGATATCGTTCTTATTGGTTTTGTATTGAGAGCTCCTTGCAGTCGTTGCCATAAGTTGTAAAGATCACCCAGTTAGAGCTATAGTAAGATGTCATACTCAGCTTATAGTAGTTTGTACTCTCATTCCCATTCTTAGGTTAGTAGAATTAGTTCATGGACGGTCAAACCGCGTCTATGTCTTGGTTTATATTTTGGGTTTGCCGATGTCTGGGAAAGGCTTGGATAGTTCGCCGTACCTCAGCGCAAACAAGGTCGTGTGTTTGCCCTCAAGTCAAGGGCAAGAGTTGAGGAGCGAACGGTCGAACCGCGTCCACTATTTATGGTATTTATACGCCATATCATGCTAAGGGACTAGAGTTGAACAATAGATGGTCGAACATCATCCATCTTTTTGTGTTTATACTCCGGTCCACGCTCTAGGGACCAGAGTTTTATAATGGGAGGTCAGTCAAACACATTTGGTATTTATACTCCAGTCCACGCTCTGGGGACCAAAGTTGGTCGATGGGTGGTCAGTAACACCCATTTGATGTTTATACTCCAGTTCCCGCTTTGGGGACCAAAGTTGGTTGATGGGTGGTCAGTCACACCCATTTGATGTTTATACTCCAGTTCGCACTCTGGGGACCAGAGTTCGTCGATGAGTGGTCAGTCATACCCATTTGATGTTTATACTCCAGTCTGCGCTATGCTAACCAGAGTTGGTCGATGGGTGGTCAGTCACACCCATTTGATGTTTATACTCCAGTCCACGCTCTGGGGACCAGAGTTGGTCGATGGGTGGTCAGTCACACCCATTTGATGTTTATACTCTAGTCCATGTTTTGGGGACCAGAGTTGGTTGATGGACGGTCGTACCGCATCCATCCTTTTGGTGTTTATATTCCAATTCGCACTCTGGGGATCAGAGTTAGAGAATGGGTGGTCAGTTACACCAATTTTTGATTTATACTCCAGTTGTCAAAGTCGAGGTAAGAGTTGTCGAATGAACCGTCGAACCACGTTCATCCATGAAATAGAATTTCTCCCCAGCATCAAAGACAAAACTTGACAAATGTACAGTCGATTCATGTCCACTTGGTGATTGTAGCTCCTCCAATCAAGTCGAGGAAGGTAGTAAGTAATGGATGGATAGATCACATCCATGCCTGTGTTGGACGGTCATGTCACATCCAATTTGCTTAGTACTCCTCCCAGCAAGTCGAGGAAGAGAGTTTTCGGATGGACGATCAAGTCACATCCACCTCAGGCTGTAGGTTTGTCCACGTGTTAAGGGCAGTGGTTGATGAGTAGGTAGTCAGTCACGCCTACTTTAAGTCGAGCTTCCGAACTTTTTCCTATTTCTAGGGTTGTTAATGTCTAGACGGTCAAATCGCGTCCATTTTAGTTGGACTTCGGTCGTACTGAGCTTCGGGAGAGGCATAAGTATATTTTGGGGAACTTCAAGTATGAGCTGGGAGTGGATGGTCGGGTTGCATCCACTCCAAGGATTTCTTCGGTCTTCAAGTCAAGCATGGAGGTTGATGAGTGGACGGTCAGTCATATCCACTTTGTATTAGATTCTGACCTTGTCGGGCTCTGAGTAAGGCATAGATGTTCTATTAGAATTGAAGCATGGAGTAGGAAGTGGATGGTTGAGTCACACCCACTTTCCATTTCGAGTCCTTGCCCCCAAGTTAGAGGCATATGGTAGCTGATGAGCGGTTGAATCACGCTCGTCTTGATGTTCCTCCAAAGGTCTGATCATGGTCCGTGGAGGTTGGTTGGCACCCAAATCTAATTACTTGGTCACCTGCATCATTTGGAAGTAGTTTAGTTTAAGTTGGTCATAGTTCATAACATAATTGAAAATGAAATAAATCTTATTGATAAGTGAAGCAGATTCGAATGCTCGCTATTCCACTTTGCCCCAGCCCTCCTAGCTGGAAGTCGACCATAGGTGGTTCAATTGATAATCAAAGGTCATTATTGATAAGGGTCGGATGTTCCCTGCCCGCCATTTTATAGGGCTTGCACATATTATTGAAGCTTTCCTTTCCAGATCTATTTTCGATCACATCTCATAGGTGTCTGCAATCGTTGGTGTTATGACCGTGTGTATCTTGAAATATACAACATATCCTAGATTTCTTCTGGGTTTCGGTGGACTCTCTTGAGGCTAGTTTCCAGTACTGCTTCGAGTCGTGAGTCTTCCAATACACATTTTTGATTTAATCGTTCAAAGGAGTATATGAGTCGTATTTTGGGATTCTGGGTCGTCTCCTAGAATCTGAGTCCTCATCTAAGGCCTCAATGCCACCCTCGCTTTGACTTCCTTCAACCAACGAGCCTGCATCGTTCTTTCTCCTAGTCTGTTATACCTCCTCCTTGCTTAGGTTCTGGTTCACTTTGTAACATAAATGAATCAAGGTCATATGAGGCTCTCCAGGTAACCAATCACCAAAGTGTGTCTCGGGGTTGATTACCCTTATCAATGCCATCAGTATGATATTCTCGCTGGGATTGCTCACTTTAGTGATAGCGATGTTAAATCTCTACCAAAAGTCTTTGAGCGGCTCGCCTAGTGCTTAGGATAAGTTGAGGAAACTCCTTAGCCAGCTGATTAAACAAGGAGATGGACCTGGGCGGTGATCGCGTAAATCACATGATCGATCGCTGCTCCCTCGAGAAATATGGGAAAGAATCAGCATTTAATTGTGTTCGTCGCTCTGGCGAAATTCATGTTCCCTTCATATTTCATGAGATACTCTTGGGGGTTTGTGTTTCCAGAATACACCGGCATGGTTGGCATATTAAATCCCTTCGGATATTCTGCATATTGAATGGCTTCAGTGAATGGGCTTCGACTAGGGGAAATGCTCCAGTCGTCGTTAGTCCGGTCCGTTTTCAAGTTATGGTTGTTTCTAATGCTTGTGTATGTTGTATGTATGATTGTCCAACGTGTGATGGATTGGTGATAATTTGGAGTCCGACCCAAGAAAATTTGCTATTTTCTTGGATTCAGCCCCTAGTTCGCTTGGAGTCGCTGAATTTGAAGTGCTGGGTTAGTGACGAATGGTGCTTGGGTTTTACCGAAGTTTGACCTTGGGCCAGAACTTCCTGGTTTCGCTTCGAGTCGAATGGGTGACTACTTCAGGTTCGACTTTGATGTTGGATAGCTATACTTTGAGATGGCATAATAAGCGGCATAGGGCGGTCGTCACACAAGCCATCGTATCATAGTTGGCAAGTTATGCATTTGGAAGCAGGTCAGTTGAGAGCAGTCGTAATATACCCTAGAAACCTGATCAGTAACCGATCCCAGTTCGCATCATATCATCTTGGTTCTCCAGCGTTTGGGTGTACCGTTTAAGTAGTAGTTCCTTGTCCATTCCTTGGCTGCAATTCAGCAGTTACTGCTTGATCCCCTATGCCCCAATCAGTCACAGGATGTGGAAGCGGATAGAAAGCATCGTCTTTAAGTTGAGTTCAAAATAGGGATCGGCTGAATTGCTATGGTGAGGTATCGGTAGTATAGGGATCGGTTGTAGTTGAGTGTGGTGCAAGGATCAGTTGAACAAGGGTTCAGTTCTGGACGAACGCGACATAGGGATCGGTAGTGGGTAGACCGATCGGTCATGACATGCCCGATCCCTTAGCAATCGGTATTGAATGTTTTGTGAGAGGGATCTGTCATACGGAGTATGGAGGCATCGGTCATATGAAGGATCAGTGGTATATTGATCGGTATATAGACCCTGCAGAGGGATTGGTTTATATACTTTGCAGAGGGATCAGTATACATACCTTGGAGAGGGATTGGTATATACACCTTGGAGAGGGGTAGGTATATATACCTTGTAGAGGGATTGGTATATACACCTTATAGAGGGATCAGTATATATACTGGAGGGATCGGTATACATATATGTTGAAGGGATCGGTATAGTTGTTTCGGAAGGATCGGTACTGACGTCTTTGGAGGGATGGGTAAGAGACGATTTGGAGAGGGATCGACCATCTTGGCCTTGAGGGAGGGAGCAACCAATTTGGCCAAGAGAGAGGGATCGGCCATCCTCTAACTTGCGTGCAAACTTCAGCATCTGATCCCAAGATCTTGCATACATGAGTGAATCTGATCCCTTCCAAGTGGACATGAACACATGAACAACTCCAAACAAGAACTCTAACATCATCATTTCCTTCAATTCCACGTGAAGTTGATTTAATAATTCTAACCACGCTGTTCGAACCGGCTAAATTTCCATCGAGTTAGAAAATAGCTGATCGAATTTTAATTAAAAATAACCGCAAGCACACGGCGTACTACGATAGTACGTAGCGAGTACGGGTCGATCCGCAGAGAATTGTTTAGATTTTAAAATTTCTATTCAATCAAATTAACCAAGATTTGAGAGTTGTGTTAAGCTAAAAAAATTCTAGAAACTAACAAAAATTAAAAGTGATAAAAATATGAGAGTAGAAGGAAATTTAGAGGTAATTTCCTTCTCATGATCACATAAATCAACAAAATGAAATTATGATATCTCTTTTGGTCATTAGTGAAATTAGTTGATGTGCTTATCATAAGTATGGAATATTTGTGCTATTAATTAGCCCAATATAAACCATCAAACTATAACACAACCACTAAATCACTTTTAACTCTTATGAAAATGTTAATGAACTTGAAAATAAAATCTATTTGAAGCATGGCCTATTAACTATTGATTAGAAATATAGACCATCAAATTTTGATTTCAACATTCGCTTCATTACCATAATCAATTAGTTAGATGATGATGTAAATTGTGTTTATTTGAGTAAGCATAGCATATATGTGATTAACATCATAGACTATCAAATTCATTAATAAACTTACATCAACATGCAACTTTCCAATAAGCACAAAAAGAGAACATAAATGATCAAAATGTGTTGAATCTACATAATTAGAGAGCTTTATTACCCCTAAATTGAAGGGGTTTAGCTTCTCATATTTGTTGTCATATCAACAAATGTAGATTGCAACATGAAACAAAAATAAGAAGAAGAAAAGGCAAGCTAATTAAAAAGAGAGCTAATTAAAATGAAATAAAAACTAATCTACTTGCATAAGAAATGAAACTAAGCTACTAACATAAGAGGAAAGAGAGCATGTAAATAAGAAAGAGCATGAATTAACATTGCATAAAAAGAAATTACATAAAAGAGAATGACTAAGTAGCCATGAAAAAGAAAAGAGAGTTTTGATTTATTTTTGAGCCTCAAACTAA
The DNA here is from genome assembly GCA_030737815.1 of Allium fistulosum. NCBI lineage: Eukaryota > Viridiplantae > Streptophyta > Magnoliopsida > Asparagales > Amaryllidaceae > Allium > Allium fistulosum. Next base: position 1,046,662,744 of record CM060906.1, read on the forward strand.
ACTAACTAAAAATGGAGGCTCAAAAAAAGCTAAGAGAGTAAGAGCTAATTACATGAACATAAGGGTATTTATACATGTTATGAAACCCTAATCCATTTTTTGGAAACTACCCAAACTACTCTTGAGGTAGTGTGGCCATCAAGTAATTATTAGCATGTGTTAATCCTTCACTTAAATGCGCATGTAGCTTTAAACTCTATTAGCATATGCATTAGCTTCTAATTGTACATCATGGTAAGTGGGTAGGTAGGGTCCTCCATGTTTCATGAAATGAATTATTTCCATCTTCATTTGTTTGCTTTTTCTTGTGCATGCACATTTCTTCATGAAGCCACTTTCAATTCGAATTCAAATTCCTACAAAATAACATAGAAATTTCCAAATAAATTTTCCCAAATTAATATATGCAAAAAAATGACCATTTTGCCCCTATATGAAGATGAATAAATGATGATTTGAAAATAATTGAAATTTGGGTTTAAACATGTTAAACACCCAATATGATCATTTATTTAATTAAATTGGATTAAATATGGAAGTAAAAATATGCACGTTTACGTGCACATCAAATACCCTCACACTTATCTTTTTATTCATCCTCGAATAAACTAAAACTAAGATAAATCCATTTTCGTAGGGAGCACGATTGCATTGAGCGTATGAAACAAGCCGTTAAACCTCTAGGTGTTCCTGGTAGAACTAATGTTATCTCGTGAGGGTTTTCAGCGGATACTACCCACAAAATCCAAATGCAAACATGAAAATATTTACAAAATGAAAAATTCCTAAATGCAAGATTTATTTACAAAGATATGAATGCAAGCTTTTGAAACTATTTACAAATGAAGGATTTACTTTTAAGTTGACACAAATAAGTTAAATAGATGTTTTGGTCATTGTTTTGAAAATTTAAGCCATTTACTCGTCAAAATTTCCAATAAAAACTAAGTTATCATAACAAATAGACTCTAGTTTGGCTAGTTGTTTCAGTTGATAACATAGTGTAATTATGAAATGGATCCTTATTTGATTTTCAAAGTTTATCAAAGTGGTATTTTCATTTCCTTTGAATAACAAGTCAAACCAAATAAGTAAAAATAGTGCTTGGATTTCAATTGCTTACTTTCTCTTATTTGAAAATTTTATTGATATTAACAATATTTACATATGCCTAACTCAGAAAACTGAGGCCAGATATATTACCCATGCATTGCCTTTCGGGCTTACGTGAGGGGAATACAAAGCGTGGCGAGTGAACACACAAGTGTGAACACCTATCGACTGTAGGCGTTATTAATGAAAGAATTTTTATATACATACACTTAACTCAGATAAACTAAGGCCAGATATATCGATCGTGCATTGCCTTTCGGGATTACGTGAGAAGGGTACAGAGCATGGGAAGTGTACACACTTGCTTGTGAACACATGAATCTAGGTGTTAATAATAAAGAATATATACATATATACAAAAAAAAAATTATATATATATTTTTTTTGAAGAGAGAGTTTTGCAAAATCGCCTTAGCACCATTTAACTTAGAAGATCAAAAATGTTATATCCTTTTCTTTAAATCCACCACATTTTTTTAAAAAAGATTTTCAATTAGGATATACCTCATAATTAACATGTATGAATCTTCCTATATACTAGTTAAACCATCGTTAATCAAACTTGATTTTTATTTTTGTTGAGACAAATAAATTTTCAAAAATTTCACTTTAATAACCAAAATCCTATACTTATCCTATAGTGTTTCTTTAAAAATAAATCTAAATGCTAAAAAGAAATTTTGTTTTGGAATTTTTTTTGTTTTTGATTTTTTATTAATATTTGGAAAGAAAATGCAAAAATAAACCATGAAAAAAAATGAAGATGAGATTCCCTCCCCACACTTGATTTTGACCGTGTCCCCACAGTCAACCCAAGTGAAAGGAGAAAAAGAAAATAAAAATATGACCTATATTTACATGAAAAGATTATTATTTACAAGAAATCAAAAATTATGTTGTTAAAGAATAAATGAAACGGTCTTCCAAAGACCGATTCATTTGTCTCGTCAAGTACGAAAGACACGGCTTAAGCGTAGAAAACCAAACCATAAAAGATTTCAAAGTTGAATGTTGATTTGGAAAAACGAATGTCGTTTTATTGAAAATCATATGAGTTGTTTTATTTTCGATGATTTTCGAGGTTGACAAAACAATTAATTGAAATTCAAGTTTATTTTCACCAAATTCAAATTCAAATTCTTCATTGAAAACTTCTTCAGAATTATCAATTTCAAAATCAAAATGGTGATTTAAATCTTCCCCTTCGGAATTCAACAACTCGTCATCAAAAATTCTAAAATATTGTATTCGTTAAATTCGTCTTCCTTTGTTGGATTATCAATAACTTCATTGTGTATATCATGTTCAAAATCCAAGGTTGTTGTATTCAAATTTTCAAAATTGGTAAAAGGAAGATCGAATTTTAAATTTGATTTCGCACTTTCAAACGAATTGAAATCCAACTCAATTACCATATTTTTAACAACTTCGTTAAGATTGTCGTTTTCAGTTTCAAAAGTTGTTATTTGAAAATCGTCAAATTGGGTGAAAGATGGATTCACTTGACTCGTCACACATTGGGATTTGATTATGTTGCTCACGTTGTTTCAGATATGTTTCAAATAACAAATCCGTGTGATCTTTGTAAATTTCATTCATTTGCTCAATAAAATCCAATTTATAATTATTAATTTGAAAATTTTCAATTGGAACTTGTTGAGAACAAAAAATTTCCATTGCACCATAATCGAGAATATTCCCATTGCCAAAATTATTTGAAAAGTGGTTCACATTTTCGTTTTGATTTTGAAATTCATTTTGGAATTTGAAATTGAATTGGCATGGGTTATACTCGAAATCATTTGAATTTTGAAGTGAATTCAAATTTTGATTATCTTGAAAACTTTGACTTGAATCATTGGATAGATATGAATTACACAAATCATTTATCATTTGATTTTGTTGTGTAGCAAGTTCAAGTAAAGATGAAATCATTTCAATGCTATTTTCAAGATTTGAGCGTTGGTCATCATTTTGAAAACTTGGCGCAAACTCCAAATTGTTTGTACAATAGTTATTATTGAAATATCCATATGAATTTGATGTGAAATTATGTAGATTATATTGATTTTTACAGCTATTGTAAAATTCATGTAAGTAAGGAAACTCGGACTTTTTTTCAAGAATTTCTTTTTATTTGGATTTCTTTATATAAAGGAAAACTATTTACCAAAAGGAATTTATTTTTTAAAAGAGAAATTTGATTTTTTATTTTGTTTTTGGATTTTCAATTTTTTTTTGTTTTTGAAAAGTTTTTGTATTAGTTTATTTGGAATTTTTGTTTTTCTAAAAAAAACTAACTTAATTTTATTTTGGATTTTTTGTTTTGATTGAAAATTTTCAAAAGAAATGATTAAAAAATTAAATTAAGGAATAATTATAATTTTTTTAGTTTTGGATTTTGATTTTTTTTAAATATGCAAGAACTAATGCAACTAAATGAATGCAAGGATTTAATTACAAATTTTCTAACCTAAGTAGCTCCTAACCCAAAATTGTATAATCACGCTTTGTCTTAATCCAACAAGATAGTTCTCAGCCAGGTAACGGACATGATTTATCGGTGCACCACAAATCACTGTAGCAATACAGCCGAAAGTTAAAGTACCTTCAGAGAAACAACCACTATGATATTTACGAATCATCATAATATTTATAAATGGTTATTGCTTTGCCGTATCTTAGACACCAAGAAATTAAATTGTCGAAAGAGGACAACTTGTCAATTATACAATTAAGTGTTATCGATGTCTAACCGTTATTATTAATCAAAATTCTAAGATGGAATGCAAAATTGAAATTAAACGTGCATTAACAATGCAACTACAAATGAAATTTGTTTTTGTTTTTGAATTTTTGGATTTTTGAAATTTTTTATATATATAAATGCAAATGTAAGCAACCAATAATGCAAAGCAAATAAAAACAGGAGATAGGGACACAATACCAGAGTGTGCATAATTTATTAGCAATTTATTTTAAAGCGGCAAATTTTTTAAGCAAGCAAGCGAAGTAGTTTTAGCAAGCAATTCTTCATTTTATTTCCTGCAACCTGAAAATTAAAAACATGATATATATATATATATATACAGTTTTTCTTATAATAAATATTTTTTTAAACGTTTATCAAAGAAGAAAACAAAACAAGTGAAAAACAAAACCAATGAAAGTAAAATAAATAAAAACTAAAACAAGTGAAAATGACAATGTTTGTTTTTTTAAAGGGAACATACACTTAGAAAAATAAAAATTAAACAAATCAAGGTAAAAATCAACGACCCACCCCGGCCCAATTACTTCTCAACCCAAATTAACACTTTCTTAGGCAAAACAGTACTCCATCGCCTCAAATATCACGCATGAAAAAAAAATTATGCAAAACAAATTTTCTAATTGAAATTCCAGTTAAACTTCCAAATAAAAATTTCAATTGCAATTCCACTCAAATTCCCCTCAAGTTTCAACTTCCACTACGATGAATGCTTCGGGTTAAGGGAATTGGGTTCCTTGCTTGGAGGATGTTGTTCGATATTGATTGTGATGGTGTGGTGGCGAAGATTAAGGTGCAATGGTTGTCGACTAGGAGTTGCGAGTTCGATTTAGGGCGGTCGAGTTTGGTGATTCAGGCGTCGCGGTCAGCTGAAGGTGAGAAATTTTTTTTCTTCGATGATTGGATTGGGGTGATTGAATTTGGGAGCGGTGATTTCAGGCAATGGCTGGCGAATGGCGAGTTATAGTGAATTAGGGAGGTGGTGATCTCAGATTGGCAGCATAGTGGAATGAGAGCAGAATTGATGGTTATTTGGTCAGGTGGGAGGTGAAGTGATATGGTGATCTATTGGTTTATGGTGGAACAGGAAGTTGCACAGTTTGGTTTGTATGTTGAGAGCAGAGGACTGTGCAACAATTGTTTGGGATGTATGAGATGATGTTGTTGTTTTGGAACTGGGCAGTTGTTTTGGAATTGGGTAGAAGTTGCTGTTGAATGGTAGGAGGCAGATAGTTGTTGAATGGTTGTAGGCAGCAATGAAGTGATGATAAGGTATGTGGAAGTGATGTTGATCAAGCCAGTGACCAGAAGTTTGTATAGCAGTGAAGCACGGTGGTATGGATGTAGATGGTTCAGGTGATGGTTTAAGAGATGGAGTGGTTGCTTTGGTTTTGACAATTTGGTTTTGGCAAGTCTGGTCAGCTGGAGTGGTGTTGCAGTTTTGGTCGAATGATGAGTGTGATGGTGGGAAGATTGTGAGAAGTTGAAGTTTTGGGTAAGTGTGCAAGTTGTATCTAGAGTTGCAGGGAGGTGGAAGATGTATGGAATGTTTTGTGACGGGGGAGTTGATGTTTATATGGACTGGTGTGTATATGGTGGGTGGAAAGACGATGAGCAGCAGGCAGTAGTTGTATCTGCTATGCAGGCGAAGTGGATGAATGGGATCAGAGGTCGGATGGTGAAATGGTGTAGTTGTGGCAGGGGGAATGAGTGTAGCAGTAAGTTGTGAAGGCTGCAGTTTTGTTAGAGGCAGTGATGCACTGATGTGGTAATAGAAGCTTGTTAAGTGTTGTAGCATGATTTGTTATGGTTGTGGGGGTGAAATGAGGTGATGGTTAATGGTTTGTTTGAAGTAGAAATGGGTAGAACAGTGGGAAGCACTGAAGTGGTAGTATGGCAGCATGTGGTTGATATGCAAATGTATTTGATGTGCACATGTATTGTTAAAGCAAGTTGTTGACAGCACAGTTTGTAGCAAGTTGTTGAAGCAAGTTGTTGAAGTTAGTGGTTTGAAGTTGAGGCAGAGGTGGTAGAGGAGGGTGTCTGTGACGAAGTGATGGCAGTGGAGATGAAGAGTGGCAGGCAGTGTTCTGTATTGAAGTTATGATGTTCAGAGGAAATGATGTGGTGATGATTTAGGCAAGTATGGTTGGGGTTGTTTCTTGTCAGTGGCAGGGCCGGCCCTAAGATTGGGTTGCCCTAGCCCAAAATTATTTTGGTTGTCCATAAATGAAATTATTTATTCATTTATTATTATTTTTTTGTTTAAAATTAAGCATGCCATCAAATAAAAAAGATACAACATACAACGCAACAATTTTCCATACAAAAACCACTAAAACAAGTGGAGTTATATAAAATTAAATCAACTTTTCATACAAAAACTACTGCATAAAGCGTAAAAATACGAAGTTCCATACAAAATATAAAACTTATTCAAAGAAATATACTTTGTCTTGCATTTTTTGTAGCGAATTCTTCAATCAAATTGTCACAATCTAATTTCTCCAAAAACTCACTTTCAATCAAAACGTTTGTTTTACCTTTCGTTTAAAAGCTCCGGAATTTTGTTTTCTAAATCTCACACGATTTTTATCGTCTTCTTTTTTCGACATATTATCTATTAATAAAACATTAAAATATGTATTAGTTTTGCTACAACCTACATGAAACAATGTTTCAGATTAAAATTAAAATTATTTAATGTATATGTAAGGGTTTCACTAAAAAAAGCAACAATCAAAATTGGGTAATTTTAAGCAACAATCAAAATTGGGTAATTATCAGGCATAGTGATTATTGATTAGTGCAACAATCAAATGAATCAGCAATCAAATGAATCTTTGGTTGATCAATAACTGTTAATAATAATTGCAAGATGTTTGCTTTCTTTTTTTTCTTTTTTCAGAAATGGCAATTGATGTCAATGTGAAGATCAAAAAAATAAAATAAAAATGCTATGACAGATCAAAGATTCAAAGATCCAAAATTCATCTGACAAGAGACAACCTTTGCTAGATTCTAACTGGAAGTCTGGAACAGAGGACAGACGTCAATAGGCGGGGGCAGGCCGTAGGCGGGGCATGCAACAGGCGGCGGCACACTGGCAGCAGGCGGCGGCAGGGGACGAGATTCTGGGTTGCCCTAATTCACGAGATTATGAAATACTAAGCGTCTAACTGTCTAAGCCCTAGATTGTAAACATAACTATGTAAACAACATTACAAAAATTGTTGCCCCACTGGAGCTGGGTTGCCCGAGCCGAGGGGCTTAGTGGGCTTGCCCCTGGGCCGGCTATGGTCAGTGGTAGGAGAGTTTTGAAATGACAGATATGGAAGCAAGGGAAGTATGTATGCAGATATGCAGGAAACAGTGATATACGGTGATATGTTGAAGTGATGCTTGTGTGAAGTGGTTGTCGGCAGATATGGTGATGTGCAGAAATGATAGGAATGTGGGTGTAGTGGTGAGGCAGTGTACATAACTGGTTTGATAGTTTGGAGCAGAGGAGTGTAGTTGAAGGAGATGGCTGGTAGCTGCAGTGACTAGTTTTATATGTTGTGGCAGCAGTTGTGTTTGATGGAGTTTGAGCATGGTATGTGAAGCAATTTTGCAAAGTTGTAAGTATGGGATGGTGATGATGGAACTGTAGATTGATGGGGGTAGTAAGGTTTTGTTTGGGAAATGCAGTGGTCTGTAACAGAGGTGTGGATGGTTTGTAAACAGCAAAGGCAAAATCTAAATGCAGAATGTAACACGGTGAATAGTGTGTTGGCAATGTAATATATATGTACAGTAACTGTAAATTCAAAACAGAATTTGTAAATGAAGATTGAAATGAAATAATTTTTTTAATAAAATAGAAATGCAAATGCCAAATGAAACTAGAAAAAAAGAGATGCACACAAACAAAATGTAAACAAAAATCACACAAACACACAATTTTTTTTTAAATGCAAATAACACACAAAACAAACACACGATAAAAATCAAACGACAAATAATTCGAAGAATAGAAAATAAAATAAAATCAATTCCCCGGCAACGGCACCAAAACTTATTCGAACTGGCTAAATTTCCATCGAGATAAAATTATAAACAATTCCCTGCCGATCGAATTTTAATTAAAAATAACCACAAGTGCACCGCGTACAATGATAGTACGTGGCAAGTATGGGTCGATCCGCAGGGAATTGTTTAGATTTTAAAATTTATATTCAATCAAATTAACCAAGATTTGAGAGTTGTGTTAAGCTAAAAAAATTCTAGAAACTAACAAAAATTAAAAGTGCTAAAAATATGAGAGTAGAAGGCAATTTAGAGGTAATTTCCTTCTTATGATCACATAAATCAACAAAATGAAATTATGATCTCTCTTTTGGTCATTAGTGAAATTAGTTGATGTGCTTATCATAAGTATGGAATATTTGTGCTATTAATTAGCCCAATATAAACCATCAAACTATAATACAACCACTAAATCACTTTTAACTCTCATGAAAATGTTAATGAACTTGAAAATAAAATCTATTTGAAGCATGGCCTATTAACTATTGATTAGAAATATAGACCATCAAATTTTGATTTCAACATTCACTTCATTACCATAATCAATTAGTTAGATGATGATGTTAATTGTGTTTATTTGAGTAAGCATATCCTATATGTAATTAACATCATAGACTATCAAATTCATTAATAAACTTACATCAACATGCAACTTTCCAATAAGCACAAAAGGAGAACATAAATGATCAAAATGTGTTGAATCTACATAATTAGAGAGTTTCATTACCCATAAATTGAAAGGGTTTAGCCTCTCATATTTGTTATCATATCGACAAATGTAGATTGCAACATGAAACAAAAATAAGAAGAAAATGCAAGCTAAATAAAAAGAGAGCTAATTAAAATGAAATAAAAACAAATCTACTAACATAAGAAATGAAACTAAGCTACTAACATAAGAGAAAGAGAACATGTAAATAAGAAAGAGCATGAATTAACATTGCATAAAAAGAAATTACATAAAAGAGAATGGCTAAGTAGCCATGAATAAGAAAAGAGAGTTTTGATTTATTTTTGAGCCTCAAACTAAACTAACTAAAAATGGAGGCTCAAAAGAGGCTAAGAGAGGAAGAGCTAATTACATGAACATAAGGGGTATATACATGTTATGAAACTCTAATCCATTTTTTGGGAACTACCCAAACTACCCTTGAGGTAGTGTGGCCACCAAGTAATCATTAGCATGTGTTAATCTCTACTTAAATGTGCATGTAGCTTTAAATTCTATTAGCATGTGCATTAGTTTCTAATTGTACATCTTGGTAAGTGGGTAGGTGGAGTCCCCCATGTTTCATGAAATGAATTATTTCCTTCTTTATTTGTTTGTTTCTTCTTGTGCATGCACATTTCTTCATGGAGCCACTTGTAATTTGAATTCAAATTTCTACAAAATAACATAGAAATTTCCAAATAAATTTTCCCAAATTAATATATGCAAAAAATGACCATTTTGCCCCTATATGAAGATGAATAAATGATGATTTGAAAATAATTGAAATTTGGGTTTAAACATGTTAAAACACCCAATATGGTCGTTTATTTAAGTAAATTAGATTAAATATGGAAGTAAAAATATGCACATTTACGTGCACATCAGCTATCAGCTTATTTCCTTCAAATCTGAGTAGAATAGGAAGTTTATCGATTGAAAGATGGATCTATCTCGTAGAATGGGAACCCACAAGTATATGATGAGATCCAATCAAGCTGAGAATTTGACTCTCAGTGAAAGCACCAAAATGTTGATGCTAAAAATGGGCATCAACACCCAATAGAATATAGTAGAGATTAAATGAAGAATGAAATTAAAACAAAGCAAAAGTAATAAAAGAACACACAGATTTTTATAGTGGTTTGGCAATCTTGGCCTACGTCCACTTCATATTTATATTGATCCTTCACTTGATTATGATTACAAGAATGTTTGGATCAGCTGGGATCCATTAGTACAAAATTGAAGGGCTCAAACTTCTATAACTCCTTCAGTGCCCGCAAATTGCTTTCCTCCAAGATAAAAAAAATCACTGCACATGCAGGCGAAACCTGACCGGTTGATGGGCAGATGGGTGGGGGCTGTACTAGAAGATTGAATAGTCCGAACTAACTCCAAAACCTAATGGGTAGTCATGAATACTTTCTCCTATTTGAGAATATTGGATGGCCCCGAGTTAGAACGAGTATTCCTACCTCTAGCCATATCTCACACCTTCTACATGTGAGATACATATTTATAACATATAAGAGAGAAATTATACAAGTACGTTCCTATGATACCACTTACTAATATATATTCTACTACAAGAAAGAGACAAAATCTACCTTGCACCTCCAAGGGACGGGACTCTATGTCTGTCTAGGCTAGGATTCGTGTTTCTTACATTCTATATTGTTCCAAAACTTTGCTCTAGTACCAAGCTGTAATGCCCCACATTTATGCCTATATTACCTAAGAATAATACAAGTAACATTGTTGAGTAATATGAAGAATAAGGCTGGTAGGAGCGACCATCCTTGTCGATTCCCTTGGGCTAACACTATTACGCCATTCTTTACCTCATAACCCCATATATAGACGTGAATAGTCTTGACACAAAGCAATAGGCGCATTGGATAAAATAGAACAGAACGATATATCACATAATATACAACCAGAATCACATATCACAGAGAAAAATATAATGCAGGAGATGTCTTATAACATAAAGGGAGTCAACAAAAAGTATACTAGACTCGCATAAATACATACACATGGACTAAGGTGGGTCTCCAAAGTACAAAATGAGTCTACATCTCAAATACGATACATCCATATACATAAGACAACATCCTAAATAAATCCATATCATAAAGATAACCTAGCATAAACTTGTACACAACCTAGCCTATATCCAAAGTCATAGACTCCATGCACTTGCCAAGTCTCAGTCTAACCCGAGTATTATAAAAATAATAAATGGATCAGACTATCTCTAATTATCATAAAAGATGAGTTTGTAATAATAAGCTTGCATAAACATCAAGGATATAAAATGTCCATATATTGTGCTTCAATAAACATTAATAAGACATCTTTATAAAGCTTCATAACTCAAAGTTAAATTATGTCCATCAATGGAAATCATCAAAGTTATAGTAATCATCTCATTAAACGCATCTAATGCACAATCACATAAGCAAGCAATAGACAAGCACTTTGCAAGTCAATGATCATAGACGAGCACTTCGCAAGTCAATAAATAGCATTTTGCAAGTTGATAGTAATGACAAGCACTTCGCAAGTTAACACAAGAGGCGAGCATTTTGCAAGTCATAACTAATAGTTAACACTTTGCAAGCTACAATAATAGACAAGCACTTCACGAGTCAACACAAGAGATGAGCACTTCGCAAGTCGAAACTCGCTTGTAAACAAGTACTATAAGATGGGTCTGAAAACCCATTTAATCCGCATGTAAACAAATCACCCTAGGATGAGCCAGTAAACTCGCCAAAATAAGTGTTATATACCTCCGAATAGTAATCATTAAAGCAACGATCGTGTGTTCTATACCACAGGGTTTACTTGAACATTTATTACGAGTTAGTAAACTCCACTCGATAAGTGTAATGTACCTCCGAATAGTAATCATTCGAGCAACGACTGTGCATCCCGTACCACAAGGGTTTACTTGAATATTTTTTATTAGTCAGTAAATTCCACTCGTGTTAAGAGGTGCTCAATCGAACAAGTCCGAAAATTAAGCGATGAAAAAAAATGAAAATGTTCCATACCACTTGTTTTACTAAATCGTTTAATTCGATTCTCATTTGAGTGAGATTGTGAGTTTGTATAGGAAATTAGTTTTGCTTTGAAATTTGTTTTGAAATATTAGTTTAAAAAGGCTAATAATATATAGTAGAAACATAATTTAATTTGTATCTATATCTATATAAAACTAGCTTCGCAACCACTTTGAAATTATGGATATTTATATATCTATTTTCCAAAACCGTGCCTATCCAAAATATATAGTTTTATATATACATAGATAGAATACAATTTATTTTCAAAGAGGAATTTCCTTTGCAAAAATCTTTGCAAATCGGTGCAAATAGTGTGTTTAGCAAAGCAACATAGAGTAAGTTCTCTGTGGAAACAAGAGCATCAAAGTAGGACTCAAGCAACCTGAAAATGAGCAAAGAAATCATCACCAAATCATGCTCAAAATAATACAGGAGACAAAGGAAAATAACAGGATAAAATAAGCAAGCAAACCAGGGACAATAGGCCAAGGGAGAGAAGCATGGCACTGGAGTATGCAAGCTCTAGGTGGTGACAGATTGATCGGTCATTCATGGCCATTCGACCGGTGGTTCATGGTCTAGAGCTTGCGTGCTTCAAGTCAGTGCTTCCTACCGATGACCGCTTGATTTTTACGTGTTTTCTCGATTCCGACCATTGAATTTTGCAATTTCAATCTAAATAAACAACATGCAACTAGAAGCACATCATATAAATGAAATTCATAGCAACTAGGGATTATATTCAGTCACAGTAACCATTTCCAACTGATAGTGAATTACTAAGTTCATAGTATGCAACCAACAGACAGAGAGCCATCTAATTCCACAATCAATAACCATTCAATCATGCAATTCTAATTAGAGGTAGATGTGATTTTCAACTCACCCTTCTTCTTTTTAATTAAACAGTAAACAACTACAACAACCTGTTTTTCCTCAACTAGAAAACACTAGAATTGTTTAATCAAATAGCAAAAAGAAACCCAATTCAACAACTGTAAACTGAAACAATTCTAATTAGGATATTGGTTTGAGATTTCCCTTCTTAAAATAATTAACTTCTTTAGCTAATTAAACTAACCCACTAGGGAGAGTTTTGAAGGCTTGGAATTTGGTTTTCGAAAGATGGAATATGAGTTTCTTTCTTTTTCTAAAGTTAGGAGATAACTGCGAACGTACATACTATTTTTGTTAGAACTTCTTTTGGTAATTCCTCTTGGGCCTTGGTTTTAACTTTGTAATTACAAAGGAAAATAAATTTACTTATTTTACATATAAATTGGCTTTATAACACAAATTCTTAATTATCTAAATTATTAGTCAAACCCATATAATGAGAATTATTCAATCCATCATTTCAATTCTAAAAATCCTCCCACTTTAACTGGTTTATCTCTTTCCAATTTACTTTTATTAAAAAAATGGAAGCTATAAAGAAATTTATGTTTTCATCCAAACTTATATTCTAAAATCTTCACTTATACCCTTAGAAAAGATCTATTATTATTATTCCAATACATGTTGATAAATAAAAATCCAATATGTCAAAAATATTTATTTAGAAAATATACTTCCTGGCCCACTCTATAATAATTAAAAGCTTTGACAAAACAAATCTCTATTATTTATAAAATAGACTTATTCAAAGGTTTCTTAGGTATTAATCTCATTTTTGAATTCCAATATTATTTAATTGCAATATTATTCCTTAATAAATTTAAATTACTTTATTAAATTTTAAAACTCCAACCTCTAAACATTCCACATAGTTCTTTAAAACTAAGGTTGTTACAATTTCCTCCTTTGCGAAAGAGTAGTTCCAGTATATTTAAATGTGGAAATAAACATTCTTTGTGGACTTTACACATATGTGTATATTTTGAGATTTCTTAGCGTAGGAAGCAACGAGTTAGAAATATATATATATTATAACCATGTCTACCAATTTTGAAAATATAAACATTCATAGGGTAACGAATAAAGCATAATAAACAAATATAAGTCAATACTTGTATTAGTTACAATTATGATGATTAAATATTAATAACATAGTAAATCCCAGGATTAAGAGGTTATAATGGAATGAGGTTGTAACTCCAACTTTTAGGGATTAATGATTGTGATATTAATAGGAAATAAATGTGCAGTTAATAGGGAGTTACAGAAATCGAATAGGCTTATAAATATCCTTATGGGGATTAACTGCAGAATTAAACATTACATTTGTAGGGAAAACAAAATAAACATAATAAGTTCAATTTGAAGTGAGTGAATGAATGATATTTGTGATTGTCCAATTTGAGTAATAATTACCATTTATTATGGACAACTAACTAGGGGTAAAGAAATAAGTGACATTTAGGTGGCATAAATAAGAAATGAAGAATATAGGAAATAAGTGCATTAATAGATTCATAACTAAAAGAGAAATGAATACTAATAAATAAACTTAGGATGCGATATAATTTCCATAGTGGAAATTATATAGTGTCAATAATACATTTAGGATGAGCGTGATTAGTGGGCCTAGACCGATATTTAGGCTTAACATAAATGTTTTGGTTTAGTATGGGTTGAGATGCGAGGTCTATATAACAAAAGTCTGCCCTTCACCTAGAGGCTACCAGTAGTTGTGTATATGTACTACTAATATGGGTTATCTTTGACTATAGGACTCATGGGGAAGGGATATACGTTCGCGTATAGGTGTAGTAAAATATACAAGGGTTCGCCTTGGATTTGAAGAATTAGATGGCTTGATACCTTTAGGGATTTCAAGGGGTTACTTTAGAGTGAAAGGTATTAAATGATCATTGGGTCCGCCTCCTCTCTATATAAGAAGTCTTAAATAACCAACGATGGTGCCTAATAGGGAAATGGGGTTCAAAACAAGAAGTATTAACTAACTAGAGTTAGCATTTTCCTTAACTTATATTAAGCAAGACTAAATAGGATTTCAGTTGTGAGGATCGACGGGCTATGTTAGTGTGTTGGTAAACCAGTATTTAGAAGTAGGGCTAGCATTAGGCTTTGACTACCAAGGTTCCCGAGCAGTCATTAGCAAAGACTTGGGTTGTGCCCTGACAGATTTTGCTTCCTACTAATGTAGAATCTATATGGGATACACAAAGACCTCAAAAATTAATTAATTATTTGTTTGTCAAAGGTGGGCTGGTTAACCCTTAGATAAGCCTTTGAGATGCATTAGTCAAATGGCTAATTAAATTATAAAGCTGTATCTAGGGATCATCCTCCTTCGTAGCTAAGGTCTGGTTGACTGGCGATTACATTACGCAGGGCCCCTTTGGGGTTGAGGTATTAAATGGTCGTTGGTTCTGCCTCCTCCCTATTCAAGAAGTAATAAGTGGCCAGGGTTTTCTTTTGGATAGTACAACGTTTATACATATATATAGTTATGCCTCGGAGAAAGGTTGGAAATATCGTACACGCAAATGGAATTCCATAGATAATCCCATGAATAGCAGACATAACTCTTAAATAGAAATCAATCGGCATAAAACAGTGTTATGGATAAAGTATGTAATTTACCAATCACTAGAACGTTGTTCTAACCCCCTCCTCATTACAACTCGTATGATAGATTTAGAGGGACAAGCTACTGGAACAAGATGGGAACGATAGATGGAGAAGTCTTCTCATGCATGCTCGGCACTAACAAGGCAAAGAGATACTCAAGGAATAATATTGATTCCAAGGTAGTAGCATTAGTCGATATTTATGTTTTATTATATTTTACTATTGCGTTGTGATTTCGCTCTTTGATATACTTATGTTTATTACAGGTTACCAAAACCAATGATATGTATCCTAGTGGACTTGGTTATTCGAAATTCGGGTCCAGTAAGGTTCATGTTGTTACATTTGGTATCAGAGCATAGGACAGTGGATCATAGGAATTAGGATATGCTGAATGAACATATTTGTATTTATACCTATAATTATCTATATATATTATATGCCAAACTCTATAAATTCCAACTATAGAATTAGCTGCGACCATATTCTGAAAAGATAGATGAGGCAATTATGAGTTGGAATAATTAACAAGTTAAATTTATACTCCTATCCAATTACTCCATGTGGCATAGGCTGTACCATAAGGCATTAATCAAGAAGAGGATGACCATGAGATATAGAAGAATCCCTGAAGCTAGATGGCACTTGACTCCTTTGGTCGGCCTAGACTGCCTTATGATTATGGATTTTGCAAGATTGCCGATTGATGATGTACATTTCATCCGAACAAATGAGAAGTAAGAACCTATATGTTGCGAATATCCGAAGAAAATGTGTACATAGGGAGTAGCAAGTTCCCATGAGAAGGTGTTAACCACCATAAGATGGTAGTTGGATTTTTGATATGTTTTTAGTGAAGATGACTTAAGTATGAGTAGAAAAGAAGGAAAGCCCAATGGAAAGGACGAATAAAAGTCCACTTCTGAGTCCAAACCCATGTGGAAAAAAAGTTAACAAAACGATTTTGAAAATTTTCATGAAACAGTTGGAATGATTTTAAAAATGATTTATTTATAAAATAGAAGGACCCTACCATTGAAAATTGTTGTTTAGAAAAAGCTAGAAAATTTAGAAATTTCGAATTAAGTAGTTATTTTTAGATTCCAAGTGAAGTTAAAATCGGTTGAATCAAATTTTTTTGATTTAAAGCACTTTCGATAAAGAGATTTTTTCATTTTTGAAGTAAATAGAAAATGGAGCATATGTTTGGCTCGATGATTTTTCTATAAATTTAAAAAGTTTTAAATTCTTTCTAAAGGGTGGATAAATAGAAATGATACTTGATTTAAATGGTATAAAGAGAATGGAAGGGTAAAAATGCCAGATAACAAAGACATGCAAAATGTTCCCGAACAAGGAAAATATAGAGAAAAACTATTAAAACAGATTTATACAGATCTCTTTTCATGTTAAAGAGGAAAAGCCCAGAGGCTAAAGTAGTAGGCAAACACACTGCAATTAGCCAATAAGGGAAACAATAAAAGAGGAAAAGAGTTATGTAAGGAGAAGCTATTTAAGGGAAACTTAGTAGGAGAAATTTTTATATAGTAATAATATTAGGAAAGGGGCATTTCACCAGAAGGACCAACTTTGCAGTCCAGTTAGTTTCTAGGACACACGTCCACAGAAATTAATTTCAAGGCCAAAGTCAGCGGAATAATTACTTTTAAGGACAAAGTCAGCAGTCCAATTACTTTCAAGGACATAATTTCATAGGTTTTTTGGCCTTAGAAACTAATTATTCTGCATTTTGTCCTTAAAAGTAATTATTTCAGATGTGTGTCCTAGAAACTAATTGCACTTGCTAGAGAGGCCCTTGTGGCTAATTTCCACATTAGGAAATTTAAATAGAAACAGCATTAGAAATTTATATTATAATATGGTCAGTAGTCAAATTAGAAATAATATAGGAAAAGAAGCCACAGGAATAGGATAGGAAAAATAAATAATATCCATATATATATGTGCAGTAGTTGCATATATCTTTTAAAAAAGTCCCCCATGTATCCTATTAAAATCTCTGCTAAGGGTGGAAGTGGAAATAACATGAGTAGTAGGAAAATAATAGTTAATGGATGTTATCCTTGTCTACTCCCGTTTTCATTGTTTAAAGTTATAGAAGATGTTTTTGAAAAATGGTTTGGTATGACAATTGAGTTTTTGAACGCAAATAAATGTTTTGAGTTAAAGATCCTACTTTTAGTTAAGTAAGTCTTAGTTGTAGAAAGGCTTTAAAATGGGAAGTTTGTTAGAATGGAATAATTTTCATGGTTTCTTTTGGAAACCAAGTAATTTTTAAATTTAATAAAAAGGTTTCTAAGTTTATATTTTCAAAGATAATTTTTTTGGATTAAGTACTTCATGACTGTAAAGTTTTAATTTTATAAAAAGTGATGAAAACCAGACCAATTTTTAATATAGAGTAGATATGGATAACTGCCTATGTAAGACAGGGTAAAGGTCAAGGCTACGAATAAATGCCTATGAATATTCATAGGCTAGCAATAAGGATCCCCATTGAATATAAGGAATAGTGGTGTGAACCTAGGAATGTTTGGTTAGACATGTGTGGAAGGCATAAGAATAACCCTCAAAGGATGGGAAATGGTATCAAAGTACTTTTTTGCGGGTCTTAGGGTATACTCACATGAAAGATCAAGGATAATGGAAGTAAATAATAAAATTTTAGAATTCCATCAAGAGATTTTGATTGAAAGAAAATAGTAAAATGATTGGAGAAGAGGGTAATGAGATGATAAACGCACATAAAAGATGTTGGTTGACTCAAGGTTAAAGAAAGCAAGGTAGGTGGTAGAAAAGTTACTCTACCAAGCCAATTTTCCAATGAGTTATTCTAGATGTGCGTAGTCTATATTTTTTACCCACTTTGGCGTCGGAATGCACAATTTATCCATAATTGGGGTTAATAATTTAAGTAATGGATGGATCTTGTTTATCGAAAGCCGAAAAGACATGTGGGTTTTAGTAGAATGGCATACTAGAAGTGTTCATTTTAATTAACGAGTGATAGGGCCACATATCATTAACACCAGTTGTTGTTGAAGAGCAGCTTCCAACAATTGTTACTTTAGGTAATTTGAGTTGTAATCGCTGGTTGTATCTTTTTGGATACTGAAAAAAAGCATACGATATAATATGGGATATGTTCCTAATTTTTTTTAATAAGGGTTCAAACTTTTCTATTAAGTATGGGAAAAAATTAAAAAAAACAAAATACAAGGCCAAAGGCAGCCATTTCAACACCTCCGGCCCATAGCCCACCAAGACTAGACATCGACTAGAAACATCTAGACAAAGCTTAAAAGTAAAATAGGAAACACGGCTAAACATCTACTTCATTCAATACATTAACTCATCTCTAAAAAGAAACCGAAAAGTTTATTAATGGCGGCGAGACAAGGAAGAACGAGAATCACCAACAATATTATCAGAACGATACTCCAGACATCCTCTGTTACTTCCAGATCAAAGCACAAATCAGACTGGATCCAGCACTTCTCTAGATCTCAATAGATAAGTCTCTTTGCCTAAGAAAGAGAAAGTCTTTAATCTTTACAACGAAAAACTAACATATGTCGTTTGAAACTTAGGAACCAAGACCAGCAGCAAGAACTTCGAATCATCTAAAACCTAGGTAACTAACACTCGGAGCAAGCAGGAACAACTTCAGGGTCGAGAGCCAACCTTCCTGGAAGAGAACAGAGAAGAACAACACAAGATAAGTCTCTTGTACCCAAACAAGAAAACCTCTTTTAGCTTAAAGAACCCTAATTTCTTTTGATTCTGTTCAGATCTATAAAGACAGCATTTTTAGGGCGAGACTGTAAGTGGCGTCAAGCCAAATGGAAGGAACCTCCTGGATAGACAAGGTAATTACTGAAGTAAACCTTCAAAATAAAGCTCTTTACTCAAGCTAAATTCTGTTATGCCCGGGTCGAGATATCAAGCACTCGAAATATCCTGCAAATCTGCAACCTTATAGACTATTTCAATAGATATTGTTAATTGTAAAATAAAATGTAATTTAAAAGAGAGGGAGGAAAACTGTAAATAAAACAGGGACAAAGAAACCTGGAACCAGGGAACAAAGAAGCAAGAAGAAAGTAGAAGAGCAGATCTTATGATAAAGCAGAAGGAACCCCAATTCAGCGTTGGGAGGTATATCCCCATTTCGAAGCTATTACTTCATTCATACCAGTAATGTTCTTAAAGTGTTTTGATTTTGCCATTCTAATGTTCATTACCTGGAAAATATTGTTACAAATCTGCGACCTATCTGTAGAACGATTCTGAAATATCCTATCATTTCTTTCTTTCCAAACATGCCAGACACAAACTGATAACGACAGTTGAAACAAATCTGAACTGAGACTCTTAGAGCTAGAAAAAGAAACAATTTTCTGTAGATCATCTTTCAAAGAAAAAGAAAATACATTTTTCGGCGTTTGAAATTTTTTTTACAACTCCATAGCCATACGCTTCCTGTAAAGTTACATTGAAAAAATAGGTGGTCTATATTTTCAATGTAATTGTTACAAAAGACGCAGTTAAGGTCCACGACTATCTGCTTTTGAAGTAGTCTTTCTTTTGTCAAAAGATAGTCATTGATGACTTTAAATAGGCATACCGCCATTTTAGGAACATGAATTTTGTTCCAGACCAAAGGAGCCCAATACTTAATCTCAGAACTGGATCTAACCATGTTCCAAACTTTTTTAAATTGAAATAAACCATCCTTTGAACATTTCCAAGACCAAAAATCCCTTTCCCTATTATTGTGAATCTTAACTCCTTCGATTTCTGCATGAATAAGACATAGAAAACTATACGAATCCCACTTCCACTCACCATTTTTTATGATCTTGCAAAGAGATAGATTTTCCATATCAGTTCGGAAGGCAGTATCTCTACCAATGCGTTCCATAATAGAACTACCATTAAGCCATGGATCATACCATAAAGAAGTAGTTTTACCGTCTACAATATTAAGAGAAAGACAGTTCAAAGCTACCTGTCCATTTTTCAAAATGAATTTCCATACTCCCGAGTCGTCCAATCGCTGATTAATTTCCCACAATCTTTTTTGACCAATATATTTACTATGCATTAGATTTGCCCAAATTCCTTCTGAATTGATTACTTTCCATATCAGTTTGATATATAATGCTCGGTTCATCTCTTCTAAATTTCTCAATCCCATTCCTCCTTCTTCTTTTTGCCTACACAGAATCTCCCAAGGAATCTTACTGCTGCGACTTTTCCAAAGAAAGTTCAAGATCAAGTGTTTAATTTTGTGAAACATTGAGACTGGGAGACAAAAGCATTGCATCCAAAATTGTATTATAGGGTAAATAGTAGATTTAATAAGTTCAAGTCTCCCAGCTAGACTAAGCATTCTAGTTTCCCAGCTATCTATCCTTAACTTAATCTTCTCTATTAGGGGAGAGCAATCCTTATCCCTCAAATTAGCACTAGACAAAGGAATACCCAAGTACCTTATTGGGAGATCCAATTGTTGAATATTGAGGATCGAACTGATATCTGAACAACAATCCACCCCTTTCCCAAAGAAAACATTAGATTTCTCAAAACTAAGCTCCAATCCAGTAACCTCCTTCATGGTCTTAAAAACATCACTTATAGCAGTTGTAGTCTGTAACGACCCGAAATTTTGGACCATTCGCATCCATTATAAGTGCATAGGTAGACACTCATGCCGGAGTTGAATTGCTCAAAATACCGCGTTGTTAATTTAAATTTGGCAAAACTGAACAAATACAGTAAATAAATAATCACAGATCACAGACACAGAGTAATAAGTGCAGCGGAAATAAAAGAGATAGTAGTTCATGAAGCTACTATATGAATATATAAAATACATCAGAGTTTACAACAGAAGAGTAATACGATACATCAGAGTTAAACCAGATACAACGGAAGAGTAACACGATACATCAGATACAAATCAGAATGCATCACTGGAATCATCGAATACTGAAAGCAGAATAGATGGCTGGATCTTCAAGCAAAGCTCCAACTTCAAAGGTGAGTCTCGAATACTGGTACACTCAGTCTGACCCGAGCATAAAGCAAAAACACAAGACACTCGAGTCAGGATTAACATTCTTATATTAATAAATCCAACTCAAGTGAAATAGCAATTGAAATACAAGTAACTCAAAGGATGTTTGGAATAACCATCCTTTAAGGATCCGTCAAACTATCTACTATGTAGTAATGTACGATAAGTAGATAATGTCTATCAGTAATATAAAGATATCAAAATAGCGTTAAGTCATGGCCCATTCCACCCTTAGCACATTTTTATTCCCAAAAGCATATACAAGACCGTAGTTTCCCCAAAACCGGAAGTCACCAGAGGGCAATCCATATACTAAAGGTACAAATCAAAATCGTAGTGGTCGCGCATAAATGGAATACAAGTATGACAAGGCACATGAGGCAATACCCAAGGTAGTGATACTACCGTTCGCCTGATCCGAACTGGTGAGAACGCAACGCCGCAGCGCCCGCAACACCGTGAAACAACACTCCCAAAATCAAGGGTGCACCAATCGACAACAAGTATAAGTAGTTCGAAGAAGTGTGTCCACTTGAGGTATCAATCCTCCATTGGCGCGGCACAGCTCCTGTTTTAGTCATTTCCAATTTGACACAAGTGTCAAGGCTATCCATTATCGTTCTCTTTCTTCAGTCAACACGATCACCATTCCAACCACTTCATTCTGGATCATCACTCCGCGCATAGTTATTAAAGTGGTTTCGGTTCAAATAGAGAGTATATCCATTACCGATCCCGGTCTCTTTAATAACTTTCGTAATTATTACACCGATTGGTCGTTTATATATTTCAAAACCAAATCAAATTCAATTTCAAATAGAATTCGTAAACCAACATTTCATTTGTCTTTCAAAACCAATTTCCGAAATTTACGTTTCAAAACTTCCAATTTACCGTTTCAAAATCTGATAATTCAATTTCAATTCAAATATCGATTCAAGTTCGAATATAAGTTTAATTTCGAAAACATTTAAATTAATTTAATTTAACATTCAAATCAATTTAAATTCATTTATCGATTTCATTCAATATCGTTAAGTTACTTCATCATTCAAAACAAATTCTATTAAATTTCCAATTCATTAAATCATTCCTTAAGTTCAACTTCATTAAATCAAACTTACAATTTTGAATTAAATTATATTCGTCAAATCAATTCTTTCGATTACAAGTCTTACATTAATTCCAAAAATATCACATTTTCATTTCTTATTAAAGAAATTCAATTTCACTTATTTACTTTCTTAAATAATTTTCCAAAACTTAATTAATAAAGAAACTCAATTTCAATTATTTATGAAGTAAAATTCACTTATTCAAAAATTCAATTTTTCTTATTAAAGAATTTCAATTCAATTTAATCATTAAATAATTCAATCTTATTTAATTATTAAATAATTCAAAACTTAATTATTAGATAATTTCAAAGTTTAATAATTTCAAACTTAATTATCAAATCATTTCAAAGTTTAATTCAATCATTTCTCAAATTTAACATCGTTCTTTCATCAATTTCATTGTTAACATTTTGTTTCATATTATTAAATATTCACATTTAAATTTCATACAAATTCAAATTTCAACTTCATTTCAAAACTATATTATTTATTCAAATAAAATCTTCGTTTATTTTTAAATCAAATTATTGACCAATCGGGTTTTATTTAATTTTCTATCCTAGGTCAAAGTTAAATTTTGGGTATTTATCATTTCAACCCGATTCCAATTCAATTCAAAAATCAAAGCATAACAAAGGGAACTTGCAGTGTGATAACTGGGATGGTGTCAAAGTAAATAAACAAGCAATAACAACGAACAATAACAATCCAATAATCAATTCAAATAATCCCGAAATAACCGTATTAATTCGCATTGTTATTTGTACGAATTAATATAATTATTTCTAGAATCTACACTATCATTTCATGTAGATTAAAGATTATTACATTACGGTTTCCACTTGTCATCTATTTACAATTTCATACATCATCAGTTTAAACAACATACAATTGATGGTTCAAGGTGTAGTTAACAATCCTACGTGTCAATAAATTTAACAGTAAAAGGGGTCATATTATACAAATGTCAGTTAATCAAATTTAACATTTAATTATCCTATATCAAGTTCAATTTCATACTATTTATCATTTTAACATTAACAATTTAACGTCCAATATAAATATCGACAATCAATCAATTATCAGCCAAACTGTATTATCATCGCATAAATAATTAACAGATAATGGTGTCAGATGTCACAGGTGAACTGATACAGGCAATAGCATATATAACAGTGCAATTAACTAACAGCAGTATATTTCAATTGTCGTTTCAATTGAAATCAGATTTAATAAATAAAAGAACGTTAATCGTGAGTGAGTGCTCACCTTCCAAGGCAAGAGATGAACGAGAAGATGACACGGATACGCACACTGATTGTAATATCCCGGAAATTTTAACAATATCAATTTAATAATCTGTTAAATAATTAAATTGATATTGATGATCTTTGATAATAAGATTTGAATTTAATTTAATAATCTGATTAAATTAGTATTAATTGGTGATTTTATCTTTTAAAAGTTAATAAGATATTTTCTATTTGAATATATATATTTATTTATATATATTGTAAATAGAAGCTTTGGGTAAATTGGGAATTTAGATTTAATTTAATATGACTTTTCAAAGTTATTTAAATTAGTAAATTTATAGTTTTAAAATACTTTAACTGCTTAAGATATTTTTACTTAAGTTTAAAATTATATAAGAGTTAACAAAAAGGCTTGTTTTGTTTCTTTATTTAAATATCACTTGATAATATAATCTCTTATATAAATTATTTAAATATCAAATATGTTAATTTCATATAATAAGTATAATGTATTATTTTTATTAATATGAATGGATTTTAAAGAATATGAAATTGTTATTTAATTGAATAAATAGTTATATATGTATATATATATAACTTGACTTTTTAAATTGAATCTTAGGATTTAATTTAATTGAATTTGAATTTAAGCTTTGAGATTCAAGAGAATAAATATTTAAATTGTTTGGATATTATAATATTTGTATAACTTTTAATTATAAATATAATTGGTTTTGTTTCTTTAAAATGATTTATATATATAGATAAGTATTTATTAAATAAGAAAAAGGCTTTTTAATTACTTTAAAATAAATAGAAATAATTTTAATAATAGAATAACATGTGTAAGGCTATTAAGAACATGCAAAACACTTGGAATCATTTTAACAACTTAAATTTACAAGTGGCATTGTCTTGTTTATTTTTGAAAACATTTATTCAAAATAGATAAGAGGAAACTTGGCAATTTCATTTTAATTCAAACTTTTCTTCTCTTCTAAAAACTGAAATTAGAAATCTAAAAGCCTCAAACCAGAGATCGAACTCAAAAATCAAATTCTCAGAAATAAACCTTGTATCCTATATCACCAACTTGAAATTTATTTTTCAACATCAAAAGCCTGCAAAATTCTTCTTCAATCTGTCATCCTCTGATCAAAACTTGTAGACCAGTTTCAAATTCAAAACTGAGATCATCAAACATATCTTCTCTGTTTTGAAAGCCAACCTGTAATCAAAAATCAAAGACCCCTGTAATTCTTTTCAACATTCAAGGCCTGACTACATTTTTCAAAACCTGGAAACAAATTCAAACTGTCTGCATTCAATTGTAATCTGGGAATAGCGTGCATGTGGTTCAAAGCAGTTTTAAGCATTCAACAACTCCAGTTTTTAAATCAAGTGTGGCATGCAAGTTTAAAGATTTCAATGAGGCATTCCAGTTTAAGGTTCCCAGTTTCAAGCTTTTCAAATTATAAGGCTCTGTTTCATTTTATTTCAGGTGAGTAACTTTTTAAAAATTTAAAATACAATTGGGTTGAATGCTAGTATGGTTGAGTATAAGTGTATACTGCATAAGTGAATGTTGATATTTTGTGCATGCTGTTTAAGTGCTCTGTTCAACATTTGTTTTAGGGGAGTAGCATCTATTCTAAAATGCTTAAGTATAAATGTGGTTACCTGTAAATCTCTGAAGTGAGAATGTTAGTATACATATATGAAATTTCTGTAAATATTTGGATGTTAGATGAGTGCATGTTGTGAAATACCTGTAACATTTTTCCAGTTTCAAGACCAAGTTCTGTTTCAAAGAATCCATTATCTCTTTAAATAAATTCTGTTAACTTTTAGAATTCAAATAAAATTTGTTTGTTTAAGCATAGATTAAACTTTAAAATTTTATGAAAGCTAAACAAATTAAATCTGCTCTGGAAAAATAACAAGAACAGTACAAGCTTAAGTTTTGGCAAAACTCAAAATTCATAATTACTTAGTTCAGGTATATAAACTCAAACCCTAAACAAAAACATGATTTTTAAAACTAAAATCATAATTTTTTAGAGTTGAATCGAACGAGCAGTTCGAGTTTGTTCAGGATTTGTATTTTGGGGCTTTCTTGGTGATCTGTTTGATCGTAGAGGCTGGGACCTTCAGTGTTGATGGAGGAAGGATCGAAGATCAGAGGAAAATTATCTGGAAGGTGTTCTAAACATTTTGGAGGCGGCGGTGATCAGAATTGGGTTTTAGCCCTAATTTTTGTAGTAATCGGAAATTGGTCTTCCCCGACGTCTCTGGTCGATCGAGTTCAATAGAACTCTGGGAAATTGAAGTTATGACATGGACGAACTCGTCGCCGAAGTCGCTAGCATTCTGGTGATCGTGATTTCGAAAACAAGGGATTGTTGCCAGGTTTTGGAGGAAGTATGTATTCCAGTTGGGGCTCGAAATACTCGATCTCGATTTCGAGTATAGATAGAAGAGGTGATGTCGTAATCGAGTTTGTGGTCGATCGCCGATGTGTTGGGGTCGTCATCGATGATCGGAGCTCTGGCAATGGGGTGTGCACGTGCACGCGATGGTACATGTCTGGGTGAAGTCTGGAATGGTAGCAGTGTAGAGGTCTGGGTTTTCTCGAGTTCGTACTCGAGTTATTTCGTGAGATGCTCGGGTTTTTAGAGGGTACGACTCGAAGTAAAATTAGTGGTCTCGAGTATGTTAGTGTTGACAGGTTTAAAACCTGTATGTTTAAAAAAGTTTAAACTAAAATTTAATTTGTAAAGAAATATTTAAACATGTTTTAAATTTAAATATCATTATAAGGAAATGTTTTCTTAAGACTTAATTATTTGTGAGGAAATTAATGGATAATTAATTTGTTTGATTAATTAATCATTTGGATTAATTAAATAAATAATAAATTAAAGATTTAAACTAATTTATTTATGATTAAGATAAATTAATTAGGAATAAATAATTTATAATTAAGGATTTTAAAATAGAATATTAATTAATGTTTAGAGATTAATTAATAAAGTAATTAAAGATTAATTAAGTTATGGATAACACTTAATTAATTTAATAATTAGAGATAAATTAATTTGTTATTAAGATTTATCAATTTGGAATTAATAATAATTAATCCAATTTAATTACTTAAGAAAAGTAATTAAAGAGTTGTTAATAGTTAATGGAGATCATTAACTATGGATTATTAAATAATTAATTAATAGGATTAATTAATTTAAGATAATCAATTATAGAATTTGTTTTAAATGAATTACTTAATGGAAGTAATTAAGAATTAATTACTTATTGTAATTAATTGAAGTTAATTTGATTAGTTTAGTTAATTAATTAAGTTTAATTAATTTATAATAATCAAGAGATGATTTGATAATAATTACTTAATGTAATTGTTAAGGTGTGATTATTTAGGGAAGTAAATAATAGATAATTACTGGAAGTAATTAATTAAATGGTGATATATTAATGGAAGTAATTTGAGTTTAATTACTTGAATAATTAATCAAGGGATTAATTAAGAAATTAATTAAGGAGAATTAATTTAGTAAATGAAAGTAATTAAGGGTAGTTAATTACTGATTGAAGATTAATCAAGGTGATTAATAAATGTTGTTTAATTTAAAGTTAATTACTTAATGTAATTAATTTAATTAAAGTAATTAATAATTAAGTTGTAATTAAGGATCATTAATTAATATAATTAATGATGTAATTAAGATTGATTAATTAAGTATAATTAATAAATGAAGTGATTAATTAATGTAATTAATTAAGGTTTAATATAATTAATTATAGTGATTAATTTAATTAATTATAGTTAATTAATTAATGAAGTAATTAAAGGTTAATTACTATAAGTGGTTAAGGTTAATTAATTTGAGTAATTAATTAAAGATAAATTACTTGAAGGTAATTAAAATATAATTAATCAAAGATGATTAATTGAAAAAGGTAATTAAAAGATAATTAATCAAAGATGATTAATTGAAAAAGGTAATTAAAAGATAATTAATCAAAGATGATTAATTGAAAAAGGTAATTAGAGGATAATTAATTAATTTATAATTAATTAATGTTAAGTAAGAAGGATTTATAAAATAAAAGTAATTAATTTAATTAACTTTAAATTAATTAGAGATGATATAAATCATTACTTATGGATGAATGATAATAATGAATGCTTTGCATTTGATTGATATCTCTGATGAGATATATGCTATGTGATATGGATGTTTAGTTGAATTGTGATAATATGGATTATCTGATGATATTGATAATGTTGATTATCTATTGTGAATTATCTTTCTAAGTGTATAAAGATAATTGAATTAAATTGTTTTAACCTTTAAAACAACTTGGCCTTAAAAGATACGTTTTGGATTTCGATGAGACCGGGATCGGGTTTCCGTATACCGGATTTCCAGGTCTGGAGACCCGAATACCACATCGATTCAAATTAACGATAGGTCGTGAATCAAGTGAAGATGAAGATTCAAAGTGCAAGGGTTATTGTCGTTAACTCTGAGGGTGATTCCAAAACGAGTGTAACGAGATAATGCCTTCGGTTTCGTTCGAACCCGGAACGAACTTGTATGGACTGAATGCTTTCAGAACATCGTCAGGTGGACGATGAGCATTCTAAGTGATGTGTTCTTTTCTAAGGTAATCGTGACCTCAAGCCTCACAAACCGGGAATGGCTAAAACAGGGGAGGTGCAGCAAGGTTAGTGGGTAGCACCCAAGTAGGACAAGATGACCTCTGTCTAGATGTCCCTTTCTATTTTCGACTTAGTGGTGCGGTTGAATCATGACAACCGTGGGGTATCTTGTGCGGGAATTATCCAGTAAGGGATGTTCCGACCTTGTGTTGCAGGGGATTGGGAGTGATCCTCGGTACGGTGATCTAGGCCACGTACTGTGACGGGCGGTACCCCGGTAGCCCTGCCATTGATGGAATCCAAACTCCAATAAGTGCCGAACGTTTTAGTTGTGCCCAACTATGTTGGAACGTGAGATGTAAGCATTCCAGCTATTTCATATTTATTTGAAAACCCTAGACCCTATTATAATACAATCGAATTTCCTATCAAATGTTTTGGTTAGCGTAAGGTAAAAACTTACCCATATTTATTGGTGGGGAGTCTTATGTGATACCTTTTCTTTCAAAAGGTTTTGAAGTTAAACAAGTTTAACCTGTTACTCACACCAGACCCATGTCTGACCCAAGTTGTTTATTTCTGTTTTATAAACTCTTGGGTACTCAAATTTTTACGAGTAGCCAAGGGATTCAGGTTTAGCTTTGACGAGTAATCTGGAGGAGCAATGGAGCAGGAGGCTTCGGCGTTGTAGATATAGATAGTAGTTTTCCGCTGTGTTGATCTTTGTATTGATCTGTATTGTGTTAAGATGTAATAACTAGACAGATGTTTATAACTGTCTAGTATGTGATGTGTAATCTGTGTAACTCTGATAGATGATGTATATGATACTATGTAATATTTATGTGATATATTATATTTCGTTTCGTTTCCGCTGTGAGTATCTGTTGTTGTTTTCTTTTCTCTTCTTCTCTTTTCTATTTCTCACCCCTTTCTTTCTTTCTGTCGATGCGATTTTCCGGGAGTGGAAAGTCGGGTCGTCACACGTGGTATCAGAGCTTAGGTTGAGCGAATGCCTAAGCTTTTGGTTAAGTGAATATCAGAGTTATTGGTTGAGTGAATACCTAGCTCTGGAGTGATATCTATCGTGAGAGAGCATATTTGTAATTTTTATATAACTATATATATATTCTACCTATATTGTTGGGTTACCCGTACAGGTTCTCCAATATAAGATATAAAGGTAGATAGGGTAGTAGTGTATGAAACACGACTACCAATGGTTGGAATTAAGGTTGGAAGTGTATTTATCGAGACTGTAGACCCAATACTGTCTCGAGTAAGTTTTGCTGTGATGAAGGATTTCATCGAATCTCTGAAGGAAACCTGTTAAGGTTCGGAGTTTATCTGTAAAGTTGGATGAGTAGAGTTTGGATCTATCGGTTGAACAGAAGCAAGTGATGGTATCTTGATACCTCAGGTAATAGTAGCTGTGTGATGAGATGCAGTGACGATGGATGTTCCCGAAGATGTTTTCTTTGGAACGAGTTTAAGGAAGTGTGTCTGTTTCAGTGTTGTGGCTGAGTTCAGCATGATGTTTCTGTTTAGTTTGGAGTTCGAGTTTCTCAAAGATCTTTGGATAGAAAGTCCTTGGCATCAGTATCAGCAGTGCAGCTCGGAGTATTCTGTGATGGCAGGAAGTTTTCTGGCTGAGCAGTTTTTTTTCTGGAGGTGAAATTCAGAAGCAGCAGGGTGCATCCATTTCTTCGATGGATTGGATAGTTAAGTATGGGCTGTTCTGATTTGTTAAGAGGAACAGTTTTCTTTGGAAATAGGCTGGGTTGATCGCAAAAGTGACTTGCGATAGTTTGAGGGTTCTCTTGGGTTATCAGAGTTTTTCTGAGTGTCTTCAGAGAAGTCAGGAGTTGTCCGCATCTGAAGGTTGAGTTTTCTTATCGACTGGATTCCAGGTTTGATACCGGTGGTTCAGCTGAGTAGAAGGATGTTTTCTAGAGATGGAGTTTGGTGAAGCAGCTCAAGTTTTGATGAAATATCTGAGTTTTATTTATGGATCAGTGAACCTTATTTCTGGAATGAGTTGTCCAGTCTGTGTTTGTGTTCTACCTCAGATCAGAATTGAGCAGCGAAAGCAGTTTGGAGTATATCTCTGGATAGGAGAAGTAAGTTTGGAATCTACTGATGTTGTGAAGTAAAGTTATGTTTGGATCTCTTCTGTGTTCTGATTTGGATAAGTATTGGGTTTTCAGGATTGAATTGTCAGTTTGGACAATTGGAATTCATTGAGTTTTATGTATCTCTGAGAGGTACGTGTAAGATCTATCTCTGGTTTTAGAATCAGCAATTCTGGAAGGTTTAGTTGTTGAGTCAGACTCGTCTGTAGTCTGATATTCTGTTTAGTTCTGTAGATCTAGATGAGTAGGAGATCTATAGCTTAGTAGTTTAGATTGTTATAGAGCGAGTATCCCGGTATATATATACTTGGGGAAACTCGAGGAATTTTATCCAGAATTTTGTCTGGATAGTTAGAATTGTTTGTTTGGATGAATTGGTTGTTATGGCTGTTAGCATATGGTTGATAGTATATGCTTGTGTTTTAAAATTTAAAATCTTTAATAAGATTATTAAATTACCTTTGTTTAAATTTCGGGGACGAAATTATTTTAAGGGGGAAGGAATGTAATATCCCGGAAATTTTAACAATATCAATTTAATAATCTGTTAAATAATTAAATTGATATTGATGATCTTTGATAATAAGATTTGAATTTAATTTAATAATCTGATTAAATTAGTATTAATTGGTGATTTTATCTTTTAAAAGTTAATAAGATATTTTCTATTTGAATATATATATTTATTTATATATATTGTAAATAGAAGCTTTGGGTAAATTGGGAATTTAGATTTAATTTAATATGACTTTTCAAAGTTATTTAAATTAGTAAATTTATAGTTTTAAAATACTTTAACTGCTTAAGATATTTTTACTTAAGTTTAAAATTATATAAGAGTTAACAAAAAGGCTTGTTTTGTTTCTTTATTTAAATATCACTTGATAATATAATCTCTTATATAAATTATTTAAATATCAAATATGTTAATTTCATATAATAAGTATAATGTATTATTTTTATTAATATGAATGGATTTTAAAGAATATGAAATTGTTATTTAATTGAATAAATAGTTATATATGTATATATATATATAACTTGACTTTTTAAATTGAATCTTAGGATTTAATTTAATTGAATTTGAATTTAAGCTTTGAGATTCAAGAGAATAAATATTTAAATTGTTTGGATATTATAATATTTGTATAACTTTTAATTATAAATATAATTGGTTTTGTTTCTTTAAAATGATTTATATATATAGATAAGTATTTATTAAATAAGAAAAAGGCTTTTTAATTACTTTAAAATAAATAGAAATAATTTTAATAATAGAATAACATGTGTAAGGCTATTAAGAACATGCAAAACACTTGGAATCATTTTAACAACTTAAATTTACAAGTGGCATTGTCTTGTTTATTTTTGAAAACATTTATTCAAAATAGATAAGAGGAAACTTGGCAATTTCATTTTAATTCAAACTTTTCTTCTCTTCTAAAAACTGAAATTAGAAATCTAAAAGCCTCAAACCAGAGATCGAACTCAAAAATCAAATTCTCAGAAATAAACCTTGTATCCTATATCACCAACTTGAAATTTATTTTTCAACATCAAAAGCCTGCAAAATTCTTCTTCAATCTGTCATCCTCTGATCAAAACTTGTAGACCAGTTTCAAATTCAAAACTGAGATCATCAAACATATCTTCTCTGTTTTGAAAGCCAACCTGTAATCAAAAATCAAAGACCCCTGTAATTCTTTTCAACATTCAAGGCCTGACTGCATTTTTCAAAACCTGGAAACAAATTCAAACTGTCTGCATTCAATTGTAATCTGGGAATAGCGTGCATGTGGTTCAAAGCAGTTTTAAGCATTCAACAACTCCAGTTTTTAAATCAAGTGTGGCATGCAAGTTTAAAGATTTCAATGAGGCATTCCAGTTTAAGGTTCCCAGTTTCAAGCTTTTCAAATTATAAGGCTCTGTTTCATTTTATTTCAGGTGAGTAACTTTTTAAAAATTTAAAATACAATTGGGTTGAATGCTAGTATGGTTGAGTATAAGTGTATACTGCATAAGTGAATGTTGATATTTTGTGCATGCTGTTTAAGTGCTCTGTTCAACATTTGTTTTAGGGGAGTAGCATCTATTCTAAAATGCTTAAGTATAAATGTGGTTACCTGTAAATCTCTGAAGTGAGAATGTTAGTATACATATATGAAATTTCTGTAAATATTTGGATGTTAGATGAGTGCATGTTGTGAAATACCTGTAACATTTTTCCAGTTTCAAGACCAAGTTCTGTTTCAAAGAATCCATTATCTCTTTAAATAAATTCTGTTAACTTTTAGAATTCAAATAAAATTTGTTTGTTTAAGCATAGATTAAACTTTAAAATTTTATGAAAGCTAAACAAATTAAATCTGCTCTGGAAAAATAACAAGAACAGTACAAGCTTAAGTTTTGGCAAAACTCAAAATTCATAATTACTTAGTTCAGGTATATAAACTCAAACCCTAAACAAAAACATGATTTTTAAAACTAAAATCATAATTTTTTAGAGTTGAATCGAACGAGCAGTTCGAGTTTGTTCAGGATTTGTATTTTGGGGCTTTCTTGGTGATCTGTTTGATCGTAGAGGCTGGGACCTTCAGTGTTGATGGAGGAAGGATCGAAGATCAGAGGAAAATTATCTGGAAGGTGTTCTAAACATTTTGGAGGCGGCGGTGATCAGAATTGGGTTTTAGCCCTAATTTTTGTAGTAATCGGAAATTGGTCTTCCCCGACGTCTCTGGTCGATCGAGTTCAATAGAACTCTGGGAAATTGAAGTTATGACATGGACGAACTCGTCGCCGAAGTCGCTAGCATTCTGGTGATCGTGATTTCGAAAACAAGGGATTGTTGCCAGGTTTTGGAGGAAGTATGTATTCCAGTTGGGGCTCGAAATACTCGATCTCGATTTCGAGTATAGATAGAAGAGGTGATGTCGTAATCGAGTTTGTGGTCGATCGCCGATGTGTTGGGGTCGTCATCGATGATCGGAGCTCTGGCAATGGGGTGTGCACGTGCACGCGATGGTACATGTCTGGGTGAAGTCTGGAATGGTAGCAGTGTAGAGGTCTGGGTTTTCTCGAGTTCGTACTCGAGTTATTTCGTGAGATGCTCGGGTTTTTAGAGGGTACGACTCGAAGTAAAATTAGTGGTCTCGAGTATGTTAGTGTTGACAGGTTTAAAACCTGTATGTTTAAAAAAGTTTAAACTAAAATTTAATTTGTAAAGAAATATTTAAACATGTTTTAAATTTAAATATCATTATAAGGAAATGTTTTCTTAAGACTTAATTATTTGTGAGGAAATTAATGGATAATTAATTTGTTTGATTAATTAATCATTTGGATTAATTAAATAAATAATAAATTAAAGATTTAAACTAATTTATTTATGATTAAGATAAATTAATTAGGAATAAATAATTTATAATTAAGGATTTTAAAATAGAATATTAATTAATGTTTAGAGATTAATTAATAAAGTAATTAAAGATTAATTAAGTTATGGATAACACTTAATTAATTTAATAATTAGAGATAAATTAATTTGTTATTAAGATTTATCAATTTGGAATTAATAATAATTAATCCAATTTAATTACTTAAGAAAAGTAATTAAAGAGTTGTTAATAGTTAATGGAGATCATTAACTATGGATTATTAAATAATTAATTAATAGGATTAATTAATTTAAGATAATCAATTATAGAATTTGTTTTAAATGAATTACTTAATGGAAGTAATTAAGAATTAATTACTTATTGTAATTAATTGAAGTTAATTTGATTAGTTTAGTTAATTAATTAAGTTTAATTAATTTATAATAATCAAGAGATGATTTGATAATAATTACTTAATGTAATTGTTAAGGTGTGATTATTTAGGGAAGTAAATAATAGATAATTACTGGAAGTAATTAATTAAATGGTGATATATTAATGGAAGTAATTTGAGTTTAATTACTTGAATAATTAATCAAGGGATTAATTAAGAAATTAATTAAGGAGAATTAATTTAGTAAATGAAAGTAATTAAGGGTAGTTAATTACTGATTGAAGATTAATCAAGGTGATTAATAAATGTTGTTTAATTTAAAGTTAATTACTTAATGTAATTAATTTAATTAAAGTAATTAATAATTAAGTTGTAATTAAGGATCATTAATTAATATAATTAATGATGTAATTAAGATTGATTAATTAAGTATAATTAATAAATGAAGTGATTAATTAATGTAATTAATTAAGGTTTAATATAATTAATTATAGTGATTAATTTAATTAATTATAGTTAATTAATTAATGAAGTAATTAAAGGTTAATTACTATAAGTGGTTAAGGTTAATTAATTTGAGTAATTAATTAAAGATAAATTACTTGAAGGTAATTAAAATATAATTAATCAAAGATGATTAATTGAAAAAGGTAATTAAAAGATAATTAATCAAAGATGATTAATTGAAAAAGGTAATTAAAAGATAATTAATCAAAGATGATTAATTGAAAAAGGTAATTAGAGGATAATTAATTAATTTATAATTAATTAATGTTAAGTAAGAAGGATTTATAAAATAAAAGTAATTAATTTAATTAACTTTAAATTAATTAGAGATGATATAAATCATTACTTATGGATGAATGATAATAATGAATGCTTTGCATTTGATTGATATCTCTGATGAGATATATGCTATGTGATATGGATGTTTAGTTGAATTGTGATAATATGGATTATCTGATGATATTGATAATGTTGATTATCTATTGTGAATTATCTTTCTAAGTGTATAAAGATAATTGAATTAAATTGTTTTAACCTTTAAAACAACTTGGCCTTAAAAGATACGTTTTGGATTTCGATGAGACCTGGATCGGGTTTCCGTATACCGGATTTCCAGGTCTGGAGACCCGAATACCACATCGATTCAAATTAACGATAGGTCGTGAATCAAGTGAAGATGAAGATTCAAAGTGCAAGGGTTATTGTCGTTAACTCTGAGGGTGATTCCAAAACGAGTGTAACGAGATAATGCCTTCGGTTTCGTTCGAACCCGGAACGAACTTGTATGGACTGAATGCTTTCAGAACATCGTCAGGTGGACGATGAGCATTCTAAGTGATGTGTTCTTTTCTAAGGTAATCGTGACCTCAAGCCTCACAAACCGGGAATGGCTAAAACAGGGGAGGTGCAGCAAGGTTAGTGGGTAGCACCCAAGTAGGACAAGATGACCTCTGTCTAGATGTCCCTTTCTATTTTCGACTTAGTGGTGCGGTTGAATCATGACAACCGTGGGGTATCTTGTGCGGGAATTATCCAGTAAGGGATGTTCCGACCTTGTGTTGCAGGGGATTGGGAGTGATCCTCGGTACGGTGATCTAGGCCACGTACTGTGACGGGCGGTACCCCGGTAGCCCTGCCATTGATGGAATCCAAACTCCAATAAGTGCCGAACGTTTTAGTTGTGCCCAACTATGTTGGAACGTGAGATGTAAGCATTCCAGCTATTTCATATTTATTTGAAAACCCTAGACCCTATTATAATACAATCGAATTTCCTATCAAATGTTTTGGTTAGCGTAAGGTAAAAACTTACCCATATTTATTGGTGGGGAGTCTTACGTGATACCTTTTCTTTCAAAAGGTTTTGAA
This sequence comes from Allium fistulosum, assembly GCA_030737815.1. Classification (NCBI taxonomy): domain Eukaryota; kingdom Viridiplantae; phylum Streptophyta; class Magnoliopsida; order Asparagales; family Amaryllidaceae; genus Allium; species Allium fistulosum. The sequence goes on from CM060906.1 coordinate 1,046,698,948, forward strand.
GTTAAACAAGTTTAACCTGTTACTCACACCAGACCCATGTCTGACCCAAGTTGTTTATTTCTGTTTTATAAACTCTTGGGTACTCAAATTTTTACGAGTAGCCAAGGGATTCAGGTTTAGCTTTGACGAGTAATCTGGAGGAGCAATGGAGCAGGAGGCTTCGGCGTTGTAGATATAGATAGTAGTTTTCCGCTGTGTTGATCTTTGTATTGATCTGTATTGTGTTAAGATGTAATAACTAGACAGATGTTTATAACTGTCTAGTATGTGATGTGTAATCTGTGTAACTCTGATAGATGATGTATATGATACTATGTAATATTTATGTGATATATTATATTTCGTTTCGTTTCCGCTGTGAGTATCTGTTGTTGTTTTCTTTTCTCTTCTTCTCTTTTCTATTTCTCACCCCTTTCTTTCTTTCTGTCGATGCGATTTTCCGGGAGTGGAAAGTCGGGTCGTCACACTGATACGGACCCTGACTTGAGTTACAAATCCAAGCAAAGCAAATCGGCACGAATTTACGATCAAAGCTGATGACAGAAGTCGATGGAACACATTAGAACGAGATCGATGAATAAACTGTTATAAGTGAACACATATATATAATTATATAAATATATATAAAATCATATTTATATTCACGCATATTTTAAATTAAATATATATAGATAGATATATAGTTTTAAATCATTGTTTCAGTTTAAAACACACATAAAACAACATAGATACAACTCACATATGCGTATACCTTAAACACCAATAGATACTGACCCATATTCATATATCTTCCCGAATATTATTATTTATATAAATTTATATAAACTAACTGACCAAACTATCATTTAATATATATAACTTCCCTATACAGTATATATAACACTCATATACTAAAACCTTTAAGAAAAAATAGATTAGTATAAAATCATCTCAAATAACAAACTTGTATACTGCAACATCACATATATACTATACTATATATATAAACAGAACACGTTTATACATATATACAAGTAACATATCTCCTTATAAATTCGTATTGAAGTATCATGTCAACAAGTAAGTGAGAAGGACAACACCAACAGATTAAATATATATAGTACTAATATACCCTATTCAACAGATACTATATATATATATTTATATAGAAACAACTTTTAGAAATCAATGATGTTTTCCTGCTTTATAGCACAATATGATAACCAACAACACCCCTTCTATGGACCGTAAACTGTAAAAGAAGGACAACAAAATTTTCGCAACTTATATATCCATGGATATGAATATACTAACTTATTATATACCATAAAGTATATATACTGTACTATGTAAACTATTATATAAATATAACCTATACACTATCCAACTAGTTCAAATAGACTTATACAACCGTTTAAATATACTAGCTGATATAATCATAACAGTAAAATACTTAAAATCTAGTTCACATAATAGAACTTCAAATAGTATAATATATAAAACTCTTATATATTATATACTTAAAAAATATATATAAACTGTATGACTAAATTAACAGCTCGATAGATATATGGACTGCACAACCTAAATAACAGGTAGATGATAACTAAAGTAAGCTAATATGAAAACTATGTACTCAATCATATATAACGTATCATAAATTTATATAAACTTAGATAAACAAGCTTAACTCAATATAGATTAATATATATACTTAGCTGTAAAAAAATGAAACTGTTAAATAACTTAGCACTTACTAAACAAATACATTACTTTCACAATATCATATATATATATATACACACAACACGCATATACATCATCAAGCCAAAAGAAGACTTACGGCTGTTCTAGTCGGAGAATGGGAGAAACAAACGGCGAAGGCTGAAGCTAGGGGTGATGATACTCGGCGATGGGTTAGCTAAGCGCTGCGTGGCAGAGGTTAAGGATATCGGGGCTTCGGTGTATGGATTCATGAGTTATGAAGAAATGGGGAGGGAAGGGGGACATGACGAGATGAGAAGATGAGATGGTGTTCACGGCGAAAGCTGGAAGCTTAGGATCGGGAAGGCAGTTTGGCACACGGTGAAGGAGGCATAGGAAGGGCGGACATCGGGCTGTGGTGATTGGAAGTGGTTGGGCGCTTGGTGGAGGAGTGGATCTGGGGTTGGCCACAGAGGTGGGTTGACGGCAAGGGGAAGAGGGCAGACGTGGTGATGGAGGTCGGTGGAAGGACGTATGACGTGGCATGGCGGAAATTTGGTGGTGTTAGATCCAGGGTGAGGGGATGGAGATGCAAGCTGTGGAGAGGCTCGCTTGCGTGGGTTTGGTGGAAGGTGGCACGGTTTGGCTGGAGGGGAGTGGGGTTTCGGAGGTCATGTGGGTGGACTCGGTAGGGTACGGATCTGGTGGCAGGTTGGACAGGGGATGGTGAGGTTAATGCTCGGCATTGGAGACGTGACAGGAAGGCTTCAGAACAAAATTACAGAAGCTTTGTATATTTTCTCAAAATAGAGCAAATGAAAAGGAATGGCAGAGAAAAGATAGAAAACGAACCGTTATTTTAAAAGAAAATGAAAAGTACATTAACTAATGTAAAGTGGAAAGGTCATATGTTGATTCCGAGAAATTTTGAATGCAAACAGCTGTATAATGAACTAATGGCTGTTGGAGACCCAAAAGACGCAGACCGGTTACCGATACAGAAACCGTTTTACTGATTTCACGGCGTACCGAAGTTCGAAAAACAGAAAGAAATATACCGTTGAGATCAGCATGATGAGACGATCAAAACGGTATACAGATATCAGCGGTACGATTGAATTATAAAAATTTGAATTTTCTACCAGCGGAAAATGCAAGAAAAACACTGAAAAATAAGATCGACGGAGCCAAAGATGTCCGAATTTGGAAAAACGACAAACTGACATCTTCCTCAGAAGATGGTTTAGAATTTTCCTATGTAAAAATATTTTGGTTTTTAAAACATTTTATTTTCATTTTTTTTAACTGATAAAATTGAAGTAAATTTACGCGCGAAATAAACTTTCATATTTTCGTACGAAAATTTACCGGTTGCTATGTTTAACTAGACGTATTCCAAATATTAAATTTTTATTTCAAAATTTTATCGTTAAAATTTCACAAAATTTTAACTAATTACGTTATTAAAACAGTTGAAATTTACGGGTCGTTACACTCTCCCCCACTCAAAACTTTTCGTCCCCGAAAAGGAACGAGGTAGGAGAATAGAACAACCAGAAAGAAAAACAGATTTGAAATACTAAGAACAATTAATTTAAACCCTGTAAATTCAAATTTAAATTAATTGATATTCAATCATTGATTTAATCCATTTGATTTCACTAAAATCAATCTCAACTATTTCTAAATTCATTATCTTATTATTCAATCATCTTAAATTTACAATTTCTAAAACCATAAATTTGAATAGTCTTTTATTATAATCATATTTTATTTTCAACAGATTTAATTCTTTAATTCCAAATTATTATAAATTTTATTTCACTTAATATATCTCATTACATATTTTTAAACCATATAAATTAATTTAAACCATAAAAGTTTCGATTTAAATTAATTTATATTTATTAATTTCTTTTAAATTCAAGGTATTTTCATATGTTGATCAAATTTCAATTTATTAATTCTTTCAAAACAAATTTATTAATTCTTTCAAAAAAAATTTATTTCATTATTTACTGAGTTTACTTATTATCCTATCTAACTCTATTAACATCTTTAAAATCAAAATTTAGTGTATAACATTTATTATAAACACTCAAATTTATTTATAAAATTATTTTATATTGTATATTATCCAATTACATTTTAACTTATGAATAATTTAGGTAAGTTATATTGAAATGCAATTGTAATATCCCGGAAATTTTAACAATATCAATTTAATAATCTGTTTAATAATTAAATTGATATTGATGATCTTTGACAATAAAATTTGAATTTAATTTAATAATCTGATTAAATGGGTATTTAATTAGTAAATTTATCTTTTAAAAACCAATAAAATGATTTCTATTATAATGTATATATATATAGGTTTAAAATACAATTTACATATGATATGTTAATTCAATTAGTAATAGTAGTAATTTATAAATCTCTTTTATAAATTATTTTAAAATTGATAAATTATTATGTTAAACAATAATTATTAATATATGGTTTTATATATAGATATAATAGACTTTAATAAAATGGAATTGTTATTTAAAATTGAATATATGTTATAAATTGACTTTAAATTGGATTTTAAAATATAATTTGCATTTGAATTTAAATTAAATTTGAAATTCAAAAGAGGTAAGATTTCAAATAGTTTTGGATTTTAAATTATATGGATAAACTTTTATTTATAAGTATAATTGGTATATCTCTTTAAAAAGTTATCTATATATACATAGATAAGTAATAAGTGTTTAATAAATAAAAAGAGGTTTTTACATTTTAAAAATAAATATGAATTACTTAAAATACAAGTGTTATCATATTAAGGCTTGTTTAAACAAGTGTACATTAATAAGACAATGTAATTGACAAATGTCAAGTTCTTAATTTTAGTTTTCATTTATTTTTATTTTTAATAAAAACTACATTTCTACTTATATAAACATTTACCTTTTTATCTCATTTTCTTTCCCTATTCTCTTCAATTCAAACTTAAGAATTTTCAGCCTGAAACAATAATCTGAAACAAATCAGAGAATCCTCAATCCAAAAACAAAAGCCTGCAAATCTTCTTCAACAAGAGAAATCAATAATCTTTCTCTAATCTAAAATCAAAAACCTGATTTTCAAATTCCTCAAACCAGAGATTATTAACATCAAATCTCTGTAAACCATTTTCCCAAATCTAAATCAAGAATCAGCCTGCATGTTCTTTAGTTTGGAAGAAATTCTGGAATCATTTTAAAGCAGTTTGCATTCATTTTCAATCTGGAATCATCTCAAGTCTGTTTGCCTTCATTTCTTCAACCTGGAGCAAGCATGCATGTAGATTTAAAGCAATTTAAAATCTAGCAGTTCAAGTTTTAAATCAAATAAGCAAAAAAAAAAAAAGCAAAAGCATTCAAGCTCTCAGTTTCAAGTTTTAAGTTCAAAAGCTTTTCAAATTAAAGCTGGAAGCTCTGTCTTCTGTTTTGCCTGGTGAGTAACTTTTAAAACATAAAGTAAAATAGGATTTGCATGCTAATATAATTGAAAAAGGTGAGTAAACTTTTTAATTAAAAGTTTAAGTTGATAAGCAATAGTTGTTTGTGAATTGCTGTGATGATTGCTTTGCATATTTGAATGAATGAAAGCTTTGTGTATTTCTGATGATTTTAAAAACATCTCAGTTCTTAGTTTAAGCCTCTGTTTTTAAAACTGTGAATATGAAACACCTTAAATTTGATACATATGCTAAGTAGTTGAAGTAAACTTGTGATGTATGTTTTGAAAATGTGTTTGCATGATGATTTTAAGATTCTGGAAGACATTCATATGTATGAAGCTGCCGTGTATTGGTTGTGCATGTCTGTTTATTATCTGAGTCTTCCCAAATTTTTAGTTCTCAGGTTCATATTTTGATTTAAATCCAAAATCTTTTAATTTGATTTGTGTTTAGACTTAAGATTCAAAGGAAACTCGATTGTTTAACCATGATTTAAAGTTTAAATTTTATTTAAACAAATGAAAATGGGGAATTGTTCTGGAAACTAAATAAAGCAGGAAAACTTAAGTTTTAGTAAAAATTCAAATTACTTAAATCATTGATTCAGGTGTATAATCTGAATCCTGGTATGAAGACATGATTTTTAAAATTTGAATCACAATTTTTAGAAATAGGAAGTGAGAGCAGTTCGAGTTGAACTGGAATTGATGTTTTGGGAAATCTCTGACGATCCAGGTGATCGGAGAAGATGTGGTTCTCTTTGAAGCTAGCTGAATGATGGGTGAGGTTGGGAAAAATGGCAGAAGGGTATTCAAAGCACAGTAGTGGTGGCGGTGATCATTTTAAGTCTGTAGGCCTAGTTTTGATGATGGTCAGAAAATCATCCACCACGGCGTCTCTGGTGGACCGAGTTCCACCAGACTTTGGAAATTTGGAATGGGAACGTAGACGAAGGCATGGCGAGGAGTTCAGGTGCTCCGATGGTCAGAAAGATGAACTCGAGGAATTTTCCAGGTTTGGGTTTGGGAGGAGTTCACTGTTTCCAGGTTGTGATCGAGTTGTTCGAATTCGATGGTGAAGTTAGTTCGAGGCTTTGGTGATTGGGTTTTAGTGTTAGGGTGAGCGTCGAATTGTGGAGGTTACCGTGGATGGTCGGAGGCGATCAACTCGCTTGTGCACGTGCACGCGATCGTGATGTATCTGGTGAAGTCTGGATTTGCAGAGAAAGGCCACTCGAGTTTTTCTCGAGTTGTGTTCGTGTGAGTCTCGGAGCAGTTAGGGTATCGGCTCGAAGCATTTTTGAGTGGGTTCGAGTTCATAGTGTTGCCAGGTTTTAAAACCTGTATGTTTAAAAGTTTTAAACTGAATTTAATTTTTGTAAAGAAATATTTAAACAGAAGTTTAAATCTGAGTTAATCTGAAATCAAATTTAAATTTGTATCTCAGATTTGAAATAAAAGAAAGTTTTTAAATTAAATTGTTTTAATAATTTTAATGGTTTAAAATGGATAATAAATGGGTAGAATTTAAAAGTAAATTTAAAAGTTCTTTTATAAATTAGTATTTCTTCAACATATGATTTGAGGGTTGTAAATGGATTTTAAAGTTTGTTAAGGTTAAACTTTTATTCATTTTAAATCTCATATTTAAAATGGAATTTAAAGGAAATATGAAAGTTAAATATTTCAAATATGTTTTAAATGATAAATATCATTATAAGGAAATGTTTTCTTAAGACTTAATTATTTGTGAGGAAATTAAGGGATAATTATTTGTTTGATTAATTAATCATTTGGATTAATTAAATAAATAATAAATTAAAGATTTAAACTAATTTATTTATGATTAAGATAAATTAATTAGGAATAAATAATTTATAATTAAGGATTTTAAAATAGAATATTAATTAATGTTTAGAAATTAATTAATAAAGTAATTAAAGATTAATTAAGTTATGGATAACACTTAATTAATTTAATAATTAGAGATAAATTAATTTGTTATTAAGATTTATCAATTTGGAATTAATAATAATTAATCCAATTTAATTACTTAAGAAAAGTAATTAAAGAGTTGTTAATAGTTAATGAAGGTCATTAACTATGGATTATTAAATAATTAATTAATGTAATTAAATTTTAATAGTTAATTAGATTAATTAATTTAAAGATAATAAATTATAGAATTTGTTTTAAATGAATTACTTAGTGGAAGTAATTAAAAGAATTAATTACTCATTGTAATTAATTGAAGTTAATTTGTTTAGTTAAGTTAATTTATTAAGTTAAATTAATTTAGAAAAATCAATGGATTGATTTATTAAATAATTATTAAGGTATTATTATTTAGGGAAATAAATAATAGATAATTACTGGAAGTAATTAATTGAAGGAAAGTAATTTGAGTTAATTACTTTGAATAATTAATCCAGGGATTAATTAAGGAATTAATTAAGGAAGTAATTAATTTAGTTAATGGAAGTAATTAAAGGTAGTTAATTACTGATTTAGATTAATCAAGGTGATTAATAAATGTTGTTTAATTAAAGATTAATTACTTAATGTAATTAATTTAATTAGAGTAATTAGTAATAAAATGTAATTAGGGATCATTAATTAATATAATCAATGATGTAATTAAGAATTGATTAATTAAGTAATAATTAATAAATGAAGTAATTAATCAATGTAATTAATTAAGGATTAATGTAATTAATTATAGTTGATTAACTTAATTAATTTTAGTTAATTAATTAATGATGTAATTAAAGGTTAATTACAATAAGTAGTTAAGGATAATTAATTTGAGTAATTAATTAAGGATAAATTACTTGAAGGTAATTAAAAGATAATTAATCAAAGATGATTAATTGAAAAGAAGGTAATTAGAGGATAATTAATTAATTTGTAATTAATTAATGTTTAAGTAAGAAGGATTTATAAAATAAAAGTAATTAATTTAATTAACTTTAAATTAATTAGAGATAATATAAATCATTACTTATGGATGGATGATAATACTGAATGCTTTGCATTTAATTGATATCTCTGATGAGATATATGCTATGTGATATGGATGTTTAGTTGAATTGTGATAATATGGATTATCTGATGATATTGATAATGTTGATTATCTATTGTGAATTATCTTTCTATGTGTATAAAGATAATTGAATTGAATTGTTTTAACCTTTAAAACAACTTGGCCTTAAAAGATACGCTTTGGATTTCGATGAGACCGGGATCGGGTTTCCGTATACCGGATTTCCAGGTCTGGAGACCCGAATACCACATCGATCCAAATTAACGATAGGTCGTGAATCAAGTGAAGATGAAGATTCAGAGTGCAAGGGTTATTGTCGTTAACTCTGAGGGTGATTCCAAAACGAGTGTAACGAGATAATGCCTTCGGTTTCGTTCGAACCCGGAACGAACTTATATGGATTGAATGCTTTCAGCACATCGTCAGGTGGACAATGAGCATTCTAAGATAGATGTATTCTATTTAAAGGTAATCGTAACCTCAAACCTCACAAACCGGGAATGGCTAAAACAGGGGAGGTGCAGCAAGGTTAGTGGGTAGCACCCAAGTAGGACAAGGTTACCTCTGTCTAGATGTCCCTTTCTATTTTCGACTTAGTGGTGCGGTTGCTGATCCCAACCGTGAGGTATCTTGTGCGGGAATTATCCAGTAAGGGATGTTCCGACCTTGTGTTGCAGGGGATTGGGAGTGATCCTCGGTACGGTGATCTAGGCCACGTACTGTGACGGGCGGTACCCCGGTAGCCCTGCCATTGTATGAAAATCCAACTTCCAATAAGTGATAACGGACTTGATTGTATACATATGTATGCTGGAATTTAATGAATGTAACAATTTCGGCTATTTCATATTTATTTGAAAACCCTAGACCTATTATATTACAATCGAATTTCCTATCAAGTGTTTTGGTTAGCGTAAGGTAAAAACTTACCCATATTTATTGGTGGGGAGTCTTACGTGATACCTTTTCTTTCAAAAAGGTTTTGAAGTTAAACAAGTTTAACCTGTTACTCACACCAGACCCATGTCTGACCCAAGTTGTTTATTTCTGTTTTATAAACTCTTGGGTACTCAAATTTTTACGAGTAGCCAAGGGATTCAGGTTAGCTTTGACGAGTAATCTGGAGGAGCAATGGAGCAGGAGGCTTCAGCGTTGTAGATATAGATAGTAGTTTCCGCTGTGTTGATCTTGTTTAGATCTTTGTTTGTATTGAGTTGTAATAACTAGACAGATGTTTATAACTGTCTAGTATATGATGAGTAATCTGTGTAACTCTGATAAGTGTTGTATATGATACTATGTAATATTTATGTGATATAATATATTTTGTTCGTTTCCGCTGTGAGTATTTGTGTTTGTTTCTTTTCTCTTCCTCTCTTTTCTACTTCTCACCCCTTTCTTTCTTACTGTCGATGCGATTTTCCGGGAGTGGAAAGTCGGGTCGTCACACGTGGTATCAGAGCTTAGGCTGGCGATAACCTTGGCTCTGGTGGGAATTTTGAGAGTATTAATAGATATAAGCGCGTATTTGTTAGTGAATATAAAATTGTTTTATATTGTGTTGATTGGTTTATTGAGTAGTTTATGGATTCTGGTCGATGTGTGGGACGCCACAACATTGATAGGGATCTCTAAACGCTTGTATAGAACAATTCGACACAATATTGTTTTAAAGAGGTAAATGAAATAATTTTACCCAGAAATAATTTCTATATAAAAAGTACCATTTTAAATATATATATATATATTTCTACCTATTTGTTGGGTTACCTGTTCGGGTTTTCCAATATAGGATATAAAGGTAGATAGGGTAGTGGTGTGTGTAACACGACTACCAATGGTTGGAGTCTGAGTATTGAGGTTGGAAGTGTATCTGTCGAGACTGTAGACCTAATACCGTCTCGAGTAAGCTTTGCTATGGTAAAGGATTTCATCGATCTCCGAAGGAAACTGTAATGGTTCGGAGTTTATCTTTGAAGTTTGGATGAGTAAAGTTGGATCTGTCGGTTGAACAGAAGCGAGTGATGGTACCTTGATACCTCAGGTAATAGTAGCTGTATGATGAGATACAGTGACGATGGATGTTCCCGAAGATGTTTTCTTTGGAACAAGATTAAGGAAGTGTGTATGCTTCGGTGTTGTGGCTGAGTTCAGCATGGTGTTTCTGTTTGGCTTGGAGTTCGAGTTTCTCGAAGATCTTTGGAATAGGAAGTCCTTGGCATTAGTGTCAGCAGTGCAGCTCAGAGTATTCTGTGATGGCAGGAAGTTTTCTGGATGAGCAGTTTTTCTGGAAGTGAAGTTCAGAAGCAGCAGAGTGGATCCATTTCTTCGATAAATTGGATAAATAAGTGTAAGCTGTTCTGATTGGTAAAGAGAGAACAGTCTGTTTGGAATTAGGTTGGGTTGATCGCAAAAGTGACTTGCGATTGTCTGAGTGTTCTCTTGGGTTGTCAGAGTTTTTCTGGATGTCTTCAGAGAAGTCAGAAGTTTGTCCGCATCTAGAGGTTGAGTTTTCTTATCAACTGGATTCCATGAGTGATACCGGTGGTTCAGTCTAGTGGAAGGATGTTTCCTAGAGATGGAGTTGGTGAAGCAGCTCAAGTTTTGCTGGAATATCTGAGTTTTATTTATGGATCAGTGAACCTTATTTCTAGAATAAGTTGTCCAGTCTGTGCTTGTGTTCTACCTCAGATCAGAGTTGAGCAGCGAAAGCAGTTTGGAGTATATCTCTGGATAGGAGAAGTAAGTTTGGAATCTACTGATGTTGTGAAGTAGAGTTATGTTTGGATCTCGTCTGTGTTCTGATTTGGATAAGTATTTGGTCTTCTGAATTGAATTGTCAGTTTGGATAACTGGAATTCATTGTGTTTTACGTATCTCTGAGAGAGTACGTATTTGATCTATCTCTGGTTTTAGAATCTGCAGTTTTGGGAAGTTTGGTAGTTGAGTCAGACTCGTCTGTAGTCTGATATTCTGTTTAGTTCTGTAGATCTAGATGAGTAGGAGATCTATAGCTTAGTAGTTTAAATTGTTTATAAAGCGAGTATCCCGGTATATATATATACTTGGGGAAACTCGAAGTATTTTATCTAGAATTTAGTCTAGATAGATAGAATTGTTTGATTGAATGATTTGGTTGTTATGGTTGCTAGCATATGGATGATAGTATATGCTTGAGTTTAAATTTAAATCTTTAATAAGATTATTAAATTACCTTTGTTTAAATTTCGGGGACGAAATTATTTTAAGGGGGGAGGAATGTAATATCCCGGAAATTTTAACAATATCAATTTAATAATCTGTTTAATAATTAAATTGATATTGATGATCTTTGACAATAAAATTTGAATTTAATTTAATAATCTGATTAAATGGGTATTTAATTAGTAAATTTATCTTTTAAAAACCAATAAAATGATTTCTATTATAATGTATATATATATAGGTTTAAAATACAATTTACATATGATATGTTAATTCAATTAGTAATAGTAGTAATTTATAAATCTCTTTTATAAATTATTTTAAAATTGATAAATTATTATGTTAAACAATAATTATTAATATATGGTTTTATATATAGATATAATAGACTTTAATAAAATGGAATTGTTATTTAAAATTGAATATATGTTATAAATTGACTTTAAATTGGATTTTAAAATATAATTTGCATTTGAATTTAAATTAAATTTGAAATTCAAAAGAGGTAAGATTTCAAATAGTTTTGGATTTTAAATTATATGGATAAACTTTTATTTATAAGTATAATTGGTATATCTCTTTAAAAAGTTATCTATATATACATAGATAAGTAATAAGTGTTTAATAAATAAAAAAGAGGTTTTTACATTTTAAAAATAAATATGAATTACTTAAAATACAAGTGTTATCATATTAAGGCTTGTTTAAACAAGTGTACATTAATAAGACAATGTAATTGACAAATGTCAAGTTCTTAATTTTAGTTTTCATTTATTTTTATTTTTAATAAAAACTACATTTCTACTTATATAAACATTTACCTTTTTATCTCATTTTCTTTCCCTATTCTCTTCAATTCAAACTTAAGAATTTTCAGCCTGAAACAATAATCTGAAACAAATCAGAGAATCCTCAATCCAAAAACAAAAGCCTGCAAATCTTCTTCAACAAGAGAAATCAATAATCTTTCTCTAATCTAAAATCAAAAACCTGATTTTCAAATTCCTCAAACCAGAGATTATTAACATCAAATCTCTGTAAACCATTTTCCCAAATCTAAATCAAGAATCAGCCTGCATGTTCTTTAGTTTGGAAGAAATTCTGGAATCATTTTAAAGCAGTTTGCATTCATTTTCAATCTGGAATCATCTCAAGTCTGTTTGCCTTCATTTCTTCAACCTGGAGCAAGCATGCATGTAGATTTAAAGCAATTTAAAATCTAGCAGTTCAAGTTTTAAATCAAATAAGCAAAAAAAAAAAAAGCAAAAGCATTCAAGCTCTCAGTTTCAAGTTTTAAGTTCAAAAGCTTTTCAAATTAAAGCTGGAAGCTCTGTCTTCTGTTTTGCCTGGTGAGTAACTTTTAAAACATAAAGTAAAATAGGATTTGCATGCTAATATAATTGAAAAAGGTGAGTAAACTTTTTAATTAAAAGTTTAAGTTGATAAGCAATAGTTGTTTGTGAATTGCTGTGATGATTGCTTTGCATATTTGAATGAATGAAAGCTTTGTGTATTTCTGATGATTTTAAAAACATCTCAGTTCTTAGTTTAAGCCTCTGTTTTTAAAACTGTGAATATGAAACACCTTAAATTTGATACATATGCTAAGTAGTTGAAGTAAACTTGTGATGTATGTTTTGAAAATGTGTTTGCATGATGATTTTAAGATTCTGGAAGACATTCATATGTATGAAGCTGCCGTGTATTGGTTGTGCATGTCTGTTTATTATCTGAGTCTTCCCAAATTTTTAGTTCTCAGGTTCATATTTTGATTTAAATCCAAAATCTTTTAATTTGATTTGTGTTTAGACTTAAGATTCAAAGGAAACTCGATTGTTTAACCATGATTTAAAGTTTAAATTTTATTTAAACAAATGAAAATGGGGAATTGTTCTGGAAACTAAATAAAGCAGGAAAACTTAAGTTTTAGTAAAAATTCAAATTACTTAAATCATTGATTCAGGTGTATAATCTGAATCCTGGTATGAAGACATGATTTTTAAAATTTGAATCACAATTTTTAGAAATAGGAAGTGAGAGCAGTTCGAGTTGAACTGGAATTGATGTTTTGGGAAATCTCTGACGATCCAGGTGATCGGAGAAGATGTGGTTCTCTTTGAAGCTAGCTGAATGATGGGTGAGGTTGGGAAAAATGGCAGAAGGGTATTCAAAGCACAGTAGTGGTGGCGGTGATCATTTTAAGTCTGTAGGCCTAGTTTTGATGATGGTCAGAAAATCATCCACCACGGCGTCTCTGGTGGACCGAGTTCCACCAGACTTTGGAAATTTGGAATGGGAACGTAGACGAAGGCATGGCGAGGAGTTCAGGTGCTCCGGTGGTCAGAAAGATGAACTCGAGGAATTTTCCAGGTTTGGGTTTGGGAGGAGTTCACTGTTTCCAGGTTGTGATCGAGTTGTTCGAATTCGATGGTGAAGTTAGTTCGAGGCTTTGGTGATTGGGTTTTAGTGTTAGGGTGAGCGTCGAATTGTGGAGGTTACCGTGGATGGTCGGAGGCGATCAACTCGCTTGTGCACGTGCACGCGATCGTGATGTATCTGGTGAAGTCTGGATTTGCAGAGAAAGGCCACTCGAGTTTTTCTCGAGTTGTGTTCGTGTGAGTCTCGGAGCAGTTAGGGTATCGGCTCGAAGCATTTTTGAGTGGGTTCGAGTTCATAGTGTTGCCAGGTTTTAAAACCTGTATGTTTAAAAGTTTTAAACTGAATTTAATTTTTGTAAAGAAATATTTAAACAGAAGTTTAAATCTGAGTTAATCTGAAATCAAATTTAAATTTGTATCTCAGATTTGAAATAAAAGAAAGTTTTTAAATTAAATTGTTTTAATAATTTTAATGGTTTAAAATGGATAATAAATGGGTAGAATTTAAAAGTAAATTTAAAAGTTCTTTTATAAATTAGTATTTCTTCAACATATGATTTGAGGGTTGTAAATGGATTTTAAAGTTTGTTAAGGTTAAACTTTTATTCATTTTAAATCTCATATTTAAAATGGAATTTAAAGGAAATATGAAAGTTAAATATTTCAAATATGTTTTAAATGATAAATATCATTATAAGGAAATGTTTTCTTAAGACTTAATTATTTGTGAGGAAATTAAGGGATAATTATTTGTTTGATTAATTAATCATTTGGATTAATTAAATAAATAATAAATTAAATATTTAAACTAATTTATTTATGATTAAGATAAATTAATTAGGAATAAATAATTTATAATTAAGGATTTTAAAATAGAATATTAATTAATGTTTAGAAATTAATTAATAAAGTAATTAAAGATTAATTAAGTTATGGATAACACTTAATTAATTTAATAATTAGAGATAAATTAATTTGTTATTAAGATTTATCAATTTGGAATTAATAATAATTAATCCAATTTAATTACTTAAGAAAAGTAATTAAAGAGTTGTTAATAGTTAATGAAGGTCATTAACTATGGATTATTAAATAATTAATTAATGTAATTAAATTTTAATAGTTAATTAGATTAATTAATTTAAAGATAATAAATTATAGAATTTGTTTTAAATGAATTACTTAGTGGAAGTAATTAAAAGAATTAATTACTCATTGTAATTAATTGAAGTTAATTTGTTTAGTTAAGTTAATTTATTAAGTTAAATTAATTTAGAAAAATCAATGGATTGATTTGTTAAATAATTATTAAGGTATTATTATTTAGGGAAATAAATAATAGATAATTACTGGAAGTAATTAATTGAAGGAAAGTAATTTGAGTTAATTACTTTGAATAATTAATCCAGGGATTAATTAAGGAATTAATTAAGGAAGTAATTAATTTAGTTAATGGAAGTAATTAAAGGTAGTTAATTACTGATTTAGATTAATCAAGGTGATTAATAAATGTTGTTTAATTAAAGATTAATTACTTAATGTAATTAATTTAATTAGAGTAATTAGTAATAAAATGTAATTAGGGATCATTAATTAATATAATCAATGATGTAATTAAGAATTGATTAATTAAGTAATAATTAATAAATGAAGTAATTAATCAATGTAATTAATTAAGGATTAATGTAATTAATTATAGTTGATTAACTTAATTAATTTTAGTTAATTAATTAATGATGTAATTAAAGGTTAATTACAATAAGTAGTTAAGGATAATTAATTTGAGTAATTAATTAAGGATAAATTACTTGAAGGTAATTAAAAGATAATTAATCAAAGATGATTAATTGAAAAGAAGGTAATTAGAGGATAATTAATTAATTTGTAATTAATTAATGTTTAAGTAAGAAGGATTTATAAAATAAAAGTAATTAATTTAATTAACTTTAAATTAATTAGAGATAATATAAATCATTACTTATGGATGGATGATAATACTGAATGCTTTGCATTTAATTGATATCTCTGATGAGATATATGCTATGTGATATGGATGTTTAGTTGAATTGTGATAATATGGATTATCTGATGATATTGATAATGTTGATTATCTATTGTGAATTATCTTTCTATGTGTATAAAGATAATTGAATTGAATTGTTTTAACCTTTAAAACAACTTGGCCTTAAAAGATACGCTTTGGATTTCGATGAGACCGGGATCGGGTTTCCGTATACCGGATTTCCAGGTCTGGAGACCCGAATACCACATCGATCCAAATTAACGATAGGTCGTGAATCAAGTGAAGATGAAGATTCAGAGTGCAAGGGTTATTGTCGTTAACTCTGAGGGTGATTCCAAAACGAGTGTAACGAGATAATGCCTTCGGTTTCGTTCGAACCCGGAACGAACTTATATGGATTGAATGCTTTCAGCACATCGTCAGGTGGACGATGAGCATTCTAAGATAGATGTATTCTATTTAAAGGTAATCGTAACCTCAAACCTCACAAACCGGGAATGGCTAAAACAGGGGAGGTGCAGCAAGGTTAGTGGGTAGCACCCAAGTAGGACAAGGTTACCTCTGTCTAGATGTCCCTTTCTATTTTCGACTTAGTGGTGCGGTTGCTGATCCCAACCGTGAGGTATCTTGTGCGGGAATTATCCAGTAAGGGATGTTCCGACCTTGTGTTGCAGGGGATTGGGAGTGATCCTCGGTACGGTGATCTAGGCCACGTACTGTGACGGGCGGTACCCCGGTAGCCCTGCCATTGTATGAAAATCCAACTTCCAATAAGTGATAACGGACTTGATTGTATACATATGTATGCTGGAATTTAATGAATGTAACAATTTCGGCTATTTCATATTTATTTGAAAACCCTAGACCTATTATATTACAATCGAATTTCCTATCAAGTGTTTTGGTTAGCGTAAGGTAAAAACTTACCCATATTTATTGGTGGGGAGTCTTACGTGATACCTTTTCTTTCAAAAAGGTTTTGAAGTTAAACAAGTTTAACCTGTTACTCACACCAGACCCATGTCTGACCCAAGTTGTTTATTTCTGTTTTATAAACTCTTGGGTACTCAAATTTTTACGAGTAGCCAAGGGATTCAGGTTAGCTTTGACGAGTAATCTGGAGGAGCAATGGAGCAGGAGGCTTCAGCGTTGTAGATATAGATAGTAGTTTCCGCTGTGTTGATCTTGTTTAGATCTTTGTTTGTATTGAGTTGTAATAACTAGACAGATGTTTATAACTGTCTAGTATATGATGAGTAATCTGTGTAACTCTGATAAGTGTTGTATATGATACTATGTAATATTTATGTGATATAATATATTTTGTTCGTTTCCGCTGTGAGTATTTGTGTTTGTTTCTTTTCTCTTCCTCTCTTTTCTACTTCTCACCCCTTTCTTTCTTACTGTCGATGCGATTTTCCGGGAGTGGAAAGTCGGGTCGTCACAGCAATTTAGTACTATACAAATAAAATTTTCAAATTCAATTATCTCAAGTTTAAATACTTATTCCAAATTTTGGTTTTGTTTATAATTAAATCATCCTTTAACAACATTTAAGAATTAGATTTCCATTTAACTTTAAACAATTTAGAGAGATATATAATATATTTATATCAAATCAAATTAAATTTTAAAATAAGATACCTATATATATGTAAATCAAAATAATTTTTTTCAAAACAAAACCGTAGCAAAGCTACAGAATAGTATCTTCACTTCGAAACTCGAAAATGAATGTCGATGATGCGGCCGCCATCACCGAAATTATTTTCCAGCGACAAAGAGAAGAGCACCGATTTCAACATTTTAAAATTCTTTGGAAACGATTTTTATTCGAAAATACTTTCAATAATATATACTTTAAAATTTTAAAACCAAAGTTTGAAATCACCGGAAACTAAATTCTCAAATTTCTGAATTAAATTCATTTCAAATTCCAAATCAATTTATAAACCGTATTTATAAATTTATTTAGAACAATAAATGATAATCAAATATTATCATTTCAAACAAACAATTTAATTTACCTATTAAATTCCAGAAAATTTTTTTACTTATATTTTCACAATATAATCAAACAAATTTATTTCATTTTCCAAATTTGAAAATAATATTGTGTCAGTTTGCTCTGCTAAAGTGTTTTGGAAATCCTATCGATAGCGTTGATCAGACGAATCGATCGGAAACCCAAATCAACATCAACAACTCAAACAACACAATATATTTTAATACATTTTAAATATTAATTTACAAATACACTTCCTTGCTCGACGATACAACAATGGATTTTCAAAATAAGGATAGGGTTTCAAATTTGATGGACTTAAATCAAAGAGAAATTTGATTTGAAGATAAGTTCGAAACAAAGATATGATGATTAATAACAAAGTGGGAAGATTAATAAATTTATATAAATCGCGGGCAACCTTAACCGGGTCGACCGTGACTTCAAGAATAAGATCGTTGTAGAATTCCGAGGTAAATCGACATTCGATCTCAAGAAATAAAATTCAGGTATAGCAGGAGATAGATAGCATCGTAAACCGAGGATACAGAAATCTCCGGTAAATCAATGCCTATTGTAGAGGAGTTTCACCCCTTTAAAATCATTTGAAGATTGGCGAGACCGCCGATCTATTATAGATATCATTCAAAATGGAGTTATGAGGTGCTCCAGAATTGAAAGAAGACGAATAGTGAGGGACACGAATGAATTTCAGAACCAAGGGGAGTGTTCCAAAATTCAAAGGAATTGAGTCAAAGGAAGAGATTTGAAACTCGAGCGTGTGTGTTTCTGTAAATACATTTACCCTATATGTTAAGTTTTGCCTAGAGCTACCAAAGCTTTGATACCAACTGTAACGACCCGAAATTTTGGACCATTCGCATCCATTATAAGTGCATAGGTAGACACTCATGCCGGAGTTGAATTGCTCAAAATACCGCTTTGTTAATTTAAATTTGGCAAAACTGAACATATACAGTAAATAAATAATCACAGATCACAGACACAGAGTAATAAGTGCAGCGGAAATAAAAGAGATAGTAGTTCATGAAGCTACTATATGAATATATAAAATACATCAGAGTTTACAACAGAAGAGTAATACGATACATCAGAGTTAAACCAGATACAACGGAAGAGTAACACGATACATCAGATACAAATCAGAATGCATCACTGGAATCATCGAATACTGAAAGCAGAATAGATGGCTGGATCTTCAAGCAAAGCTCCAACTTCAAAGGTGAGTCTCGAATACTGGTACACTCAGTCTGACCCGAGCGTAAAGCAAAAACACAAGACACTCGAGTCAGGATTAACATTCTTATATTAATAAATCCAACTCAAGTGAAATAGCAATTGAAATACAAGTAACTCAAAGGATGTTTGGAATAACCATCCTTTAAGGATCCGTCAAACTATCTACTATGTAGTAATGTACGATAAGTAGATAATGTCTATCAGTAATATAAAGATATCAAAATAGCGTTAAGTCATGGCCCATTCCACCCTTAACACATTTTTATTCCCAAAAGCATATACAAGACCGTAGTTTCCCCAAAACCGGAAGTCACTAGAGGGCAATCCATATACTAAAGGTACAAATCAAAATCGTAGTGGTCGCGCATAAATGGAATACAAGTATGACAAGGCACATGAGGCAATACCCAAGGTAGTGATACTACCGTTCGCCTGATCCGGACTGGTGAGAACGCAACGCCGCAGCGCCCGCAACACCGTGAAACAACACTCCCAAAATCAAGGGTGCACCAATCGACAACAAGTATAAGTAGTTCGAAGAAGTGTGTCCACTTGAGGTATCAATCCTCCATTGGCCCGGCACAGCTCCTGTTTTAGTCATTTCCAATTTGACACAAGTGTCAAGGCTATCCATTATCGTTCTCTTTCTTCAGTCAACACGATCACCATTCCAACCACTTCATTCTGGATCATCACTCCGCGCATAGTTATTAAAGTGGTTTCGGTTCAAATAGAGAGTATATCCATTACCGATCCCGGTCTCTTTAATAACTTTCGTAATTATTACACCGATTGGTCGTTTATATATTTCAAAACCAAATCAAATTCAATTTCAAATAGAATTCGTAAACCAACATTTCATTTGTCTTTCAAAACCAATTTCCGAAATTTACGTTTCAAAACTTCCAATTTACCGTTTCAAAATCTGATAATTCAATTTCAATTCAAATATCGATTCAAGTTCGAATATAAGTTTAATTTCGAAAACATTTAAATTAATTTAATTTAACATTCAAATCAATTTAAATTCATTTATCGATTTCATTCAATATCGTTAAGTTACTTCATCATTCAAAACAAATTCTATTAAATTTCCAATTCATTAAATCATTCCTTAAGTTCAACTTCATTAAATCAAACTTACAATTTTGAATTAAATTAAATTCGTCAAATCAATTCTTTCGATTACAAGTCTTACATTAATTCCAAAAATATCACATTTTCATTTCTTGTTAAAGAAATTCAATTTCACTTATTTACTTTCTTAAATAATTTTCCAAAACTTAATTAATAAAGAAACTCAATTTCAATTATTTATGAAGTAAAATTCACTTATTCAAAAATTCAATTTTTCTTATTAAAGAATTTCAATTCAATTTAATCATTAAATAATTCAATCTTATTTAATTATTAAATAATTCAAAACTTAATTATTAGATAATTTCAAAGTTTAATAATTTCAAACTTAATTATCAAATCATTTCAAAGTTTAATTCAATCATTTCTCAAATTTAACATCGTTCTTTCATCAATTTCATTGTTAACATTTTGTTTCATATTATTAAATATTCACATTTAAATTTCATACAAATTCAAATTTCAACTTCATTTCAAAACTATATTATTTATTCAAATAAAATCTTCGTTTATTTTTAAATCAAATTATTGACCAATCGGGTTTTATTTAATTTTCTATCCTAGGTCAAAGTTAAATTTTGGGTATTTATCATTTCAACCCGATTCCAATTCAATTCAAAAATCAAAGCATAACAAAGGGAACTTGCAGTGTGATAACTGGGATGGTGTCAAAGTAAATAAACAAGCAATAACAACGAACAATAACAATCCAATAATCAATTCAAATAATCCCGAAATAACCGTATTAATTCGCATTGTTATTTGTACGAATTAATATAATTATTTCTAGAATCTACACTATCATTTCATGTAGATTAAAGATTATTACATTACGGTTTCCACTTGTCATCTATTTACAATTTCATACATCATCAGTTTAAACAACATACAATTGATGGTTCAAGGTGTAGTTAACAATCCTACGTGTCAATAAATTTAACAGTAAAAGGGGTCATATTATACAAATGTCAGTTAATCAAATTTAACATTTAATTATCCTATATCAAGTTCAATTTCATACTATTTATCATTTTAACATTAACAATTTAACGTCCAATATAAATATCGACAATCAATCAATTATCAGCCAAACTGTATTATCATCGCATAAATAATTAACAGATAATGGTGTCAGATGTCACAGGTGAACTGATACAGGCAATAGCATATATAACAGTGCAATTAACTAACAGCAGTATATTTCAATTGTCGTTTCAATTGAAATCAGATTTAATAAATAAAAGAACGTTAATCGTGAGTGAGTGCTCACCTTCCAAGGCAAGAGATGAACGAGAAGATGACACGGATACGCACACTGATACGGACCCTGACTTGAGTTACAAATCCAAGCAAAGCAAATCGGCACGAATTTACGATCAAAGCTGATGACAGAAGTCGATGGAACACATTAGAACGAGATCGATGAATAAACTGTTATAAGTGAACACATATATATAATTATATAAATATATATAAAATCATATTTATATTCACGCATATTTTAAATTAAATATATATAGATAGATATATAGTTTTAAATCATTGTTTCAGTTTAAAACACACATAAAACAACATAGATACAACTCACATATGCGTATACCTTAAACACCAATAGATACTGACCCATATTCATATATCTTCCCGAATATTATTATTTATATAAATTTATATAAACTAACTGACCAAACTATCATTTAATATATATATAACTTCCCTATACAGTATATATAACACTCATATACTAAAACCTTTAAGAAAAAATAGATTAGTATAAAATCATCTCAAATAACAAACTTGTATACTGCAACATCACATATATACTATACTATATATATAAACAGAACACGTTTATACATATATACAAGTAACATATCTCCTTATAAATTCGTATTGAAGTATCATGTCAACAAGTAAGTGAGAAGGACAACACCAACAGATTAAATATATATAGTACTAATATACCCTATTCAACAGATACTATATATATATATATATTTATATAGAAACAACTTTTAGAAATCAATGATGTTTTCCTGCTTTATAGCACAATATGATAACCAACAACACCCCTTCTATGGACCGTAAACTGTAAAAGAAGGACAATAAAATTTTCGCAACTTATATATCCATGGATATGAATATACTAACTTATTATATACCATAAAGTATATATACTGTACTATGTAAACTATTATATAAATATAACCTATACACTATCCAACTAGTTCAAATAGACTTATACAACCGTTTAAATATACTAGCTGATATAATCATAACAGTAAAATACTTAAAATCTGGTTCACATAATAGAACTTCAAATAGTATAATATATAAAACTCTTATATATTATATACTTAAAAAAATATAAACTGTATGACTAAATTAACGGCTCGATAGATATAAGGACTGCACAACCTAAATAACAGGCAGATGATAACTAAAGTAAGCTAATATGAAAACTATATACTCAATCATATATAACGTATCATAAATTTATATAAACTTAGATAAACAAGCTTAACTCAATATAGATTAATATATATACTTAGCTGTAAAAAAATGAAACTGTTAAATAACTTAGCACTTACTAAACAAATACATTACTTTCACAATATCATATATATATACACACACAACACGCATATACATCATCAAGCCAAAAGAAGACTTACGGCTGTTCTAGTCGGAGAATGGGAGAAACAAACGGCGAAGGCTGAAGCTAGGGGTGATGATACTCGGCGATGGGTTAGCTAAGCGCTGCGTGGCAGAGGTTAAGGATATCGGGGCTTCGGTGTATGGATTCATGAGTTATGAAGAAATGGGGAGGGAAGGGGGACATGACGAGATGAGAAGATGAGATGGTGTTCACGGCGAAAGCTGGAAGCTTAGGATCGGGAAGGCAGTTTGGCACACGGTGAAGGAGGCATAGGAAGGGCGGACATCGGGATGTGGTGATTGGAAGTGGTTGGGCGCTTGGTGGAGGAGTGGATCTGGGGTTGGCCACAGAGGTGGGTTGACGGCAAGGGGAAGAGGGCAGACGTGGTGATGGAGGTCGGTGGAAGGACGTATGACGTGGCATGGCGGAAATTTGGTGGTGTTAGATCCAGGGTGAGGGGATGGATATGCAAGCTGTGGAGAGGCTCGCTTGCGTGGGTTTGGTGGAAGGTGGCACGGTTTGGCTGGAGGGGAGTGGGGTTTCGGAGGTCATGTGGGTGGACTCGGTAGGGTACGGATCTGGTGGCAGGTTGGACATGGGATGGTGAGGTTAATGCTCGGCATTGGAGACGTGACAGGAAGGCTTCAGAACAAAATTACAGAAGCTTTGTATATTTTCTCAAAATAGAGCAAATGAAAAGGAATGGCAGAGAAAAGATAGAAAACGAACCGTTATTTTAAAAGAAAATGAACAGTACATTAACTAATGTAAAGTGGAAAGGTCATATGTTGATTCCGAGAAATTTTGAATGCAAACAGCTGTATAATGAACTAATGGCTGTTGGAGACCCAAAAGACGCAGACCGGTTACCGATACAGAAACCGTTTTACTGATTTCACGGCGTACCGAAGTTCGAAAAACAGAAAGAAATATACCGTTGAGATCAGCATGATGAGACGATCAAAACGGTATACAGATATCAGCGGTACGATTGAATTATAAAAATTTGAATTTTCTACCAGCGGAAAATGCAAGAAAAACACTGAAAAATAAGATCGACGGAGCCAAAGATGTCCGAATTTGGAAAAACGACAAACTGACATCTTGCTCAGAAGATGATTTAGAATTTTCCTATGTAAAAATATTTTGGTTTTGAAAACATTTTATTTTCATTTCTTTTTAACTGATAAAATTGAAGTAAATTTACGCGCGAAATAAACTTTCATATTTTCGTACGAAAATTTACTGGTTGCTATGTTTAACTAGACGTATTCCAAATATTAAATTTTTATTTCAAAATTTTATCGTTAAAATTTCACAAAATTTTAACTAATTACGTTATTAAAACAGTTGAAATTTACGGGTCGTTACACAGTCTGGGCATTAGCTTAGTAAATACAATGATGTCATCAGCGTAAATAAGGTGAGTCAACTTATTATCATAGTCTGTAACTGGGGAGATAAGACCGTCCCTGACTTTACCATCCATCAATAGCGTAAAATATTCCATAACCAAGGTAAAAAGTATAGGGGAAAGCGGGTCGCCTTGTCGAAGCTCATTAGAACTCTTGAAATAACCGTGCGCTTCTCCGTTAGCAATGATAGAAAAAACAAGAGTCTTAATTATGTTTTCGATAATTTTCACCCATTTGCCTGGAAAACCCAAGTTTATAAGCATATGTATAACAAAAGATCGGTTGATCGAATCATAAGCTTTCTTCAAATCAATTTTGATACACACATATTTTTTATCCTTTCTTCCGAGACCCCTTATAATTTCATGAGCAAACAAGATTCCATCCCCTATTGATCTTCCTTTGATAAAAGCCGTCTGGTTCGGGGACACCAACTTATCCATAAAAGGACCCAGTCTATTACACAGGATTTTAGAGAAAACCTTATATAATGTATTACAACAGGCTATGGATCTGAAATCAAGAATGCAAGAGGAGTGGACTTTTTTTGGAATCAAGTGAATAAACGTATGATTCCACTCGTTGATTATAAAACCCTTTAGAAAAATATCGTTCAAAGCTTTGAAAATTAAATCTTTCGAAAGATTCCAATGAGTCTTAAAAAACAAAGAGTTAAAACCATCCGGTCCTGGGGAGACAGTATCTTTAATATCCCACAACGCGAATTTAATTTCTTCCAAGGATATACCCTCATTCAAAAAATTAGCACCATATTCAGTAATAACCATTTTACAAATAACTTCAGGGAAGTGATCACTTAAGGGGAGATTAAAAATACGTTTAAAGTAATCAATAGTCGAATCAACAAATTTGTCTTCCGATACCGTCTTTCCATTGACTACAATATTGGTCAAACGCTTTCTATTTCTTCTACTAGACATCTTAGCGTAGAAAAAAGAAGAGGCCTCATCGCCCATCATTAGCCAATCACATTTAGCCTTTTGTTTAGCAACCAAAAATTCTTTCTTAAGAGCTAAATCCAAATTTATCTTAGCACTTTGAAATTCCAACGCTAAATTGTGATCATGAACTTTTTCCAGAAGTTTCTGAAGTCTTGAACAATTCTCTCTCTGAACTTTAACCTCTTGTTTGATATTACGTGATTTAGCACTCCAACTCTTTAGCTCTCTCTTGATATTTTTGAGGATACTGATGATCTGGTACAAAGGTCTATCTGTATGGTTAGTAATCCAGTGCTTCTCAATCAAAGGAAAGTATTGGTCACATAAGGACCAATGATTCATATATCTGAAAGGACTGTTCTTAACCCTAGGCTTGGAAGAAAGCGAAACAAGGACAACATTATGATCACTCACAGAAGGAGGCAAATATTCAGCCGATAAGTCTGTAAATAGGTTAAATCCAATCTAGGTTTGCAAATGCCCTGTCTATTTTTGAGAATATATTTCGGCTCGGACCAGACCACCAAGAAAATTCATAACCTTTAATATTAATCTCATTAAGACCAGTATGATTAGACATTTTGTCTAACTCAAACAAGTTACCAAAAGTTGCAGGATTACCTCCCTTTCTTTCTGAGGGACTGCGAATGCAATTAAAGTCCCCAAGGACCATCCATGGTTTATAAATGTTAATAGCATCCTCCTGCAAATTTTTCCATAATCTTTTTCTGAAATCAACAAAATTATGAGCGTAGACAAAGGTTAGATTACATTTGAACTTCGATGGGTTGATCAGTTCAATAGTAATGTGTTGATCACTCAAACTAATGTAGTTGAAATCCCAAGAATTTCCATCAATAAGGACCATGATCCTACATTTATAATAACAAGAGACGTTACTTATTATTTTCCATCTGTCTTCCAACGCTCTTTCCAGCTTCATTATATCCGAAAGCAACAATTTATTTTCCAGAATACCAAAGCAACTTATATTATACTTATCAATGAGTTTCCTCACTTCTCCCATTCTGTTGGGGTTGTGAAACCCTCTAACATTCCAGCAAGCTACTGACATTAAAAACCTTGTTATTGCGGGTCCTCAACGACCTACTGTTGGGAGACTCCCCTTTATCTTCCGAGGAAATGCCTAGCATCTGAACCCACTTGGGATTCTTATGAACAAGCTTATCCTTCTGAATATTCTCAAACTCTATGTCCTGAGGCTTCGGCAGAATTTGCTCCTCCAATATTTCCTGAACTGAGTCTACCTTATCATAAGAATTCTGTTCCTCTACCACTTCTGTGGTTCCTGTATCCTGATCCAGATTGTCTTGAACCTGTGAGTTTATACAAGATTCAGTACCTCTCCTAAAATTGACATTATTAAATATACAATCATCAATAAATATATCATTAGAAAGTAAAGAGTTTGGAAACGAAGGAGTATCCGATGATGACGAAGGGCGTTTGAGTAAAGTTGTGTGAGTCGAAGGTGACTTCGGAGGAGATGATCTCGGGACTCTGGCTCCCGGGGTAGTTGGAGATACAGGAATAAATGGCCCACTGGTTCCTTGATCAGGAGGAGCTTCCGACCTGGCCAAGGGAACAGTGAAGCAATCTTCCCTAACTCCTATTTCGGTAAGAGTAACAGGTTCTGATTCTAAATCTTCTGAAATTGCCCCCTCAACACGCTCTTCTGAGGATACAGCTCTTTTTAAGATCTGATCCGAGGGTAAAAATTCCGTTTGTTTTTGCTCAAGAATATTATTTCCCCTACCTTCTGGCTCCAGCTCATTAGAAGCTAACTGGCACCTATCCCGAGGTCCATCAATTGGAGAACTGACAATAGTTAGATCTTGATTTCCTTGATGCACTTCTGACTGTAAGACTTCGGTCGTATCATCACCACAAGGGATCTCCGTCCCAACATTCTTTCTTACTCCATTATCTTCGTGTAATGATTCTAAAACAGTGAGACTTCCATCTTGCAACTGTTTCTCCAGCTCCTTAGAATTCTCAAGTCCTCCTTCCTCCCTGTCAATAACCACACTTCCTACCAGACCAGGATCTGAAGGTCTTTCCTTGTCAGAGTTGGTAGCTTGAGTCACTTTAGGAACCCAAGTCTTAGCCATAGGGCATTCATCAGATACGTGACCAAAACACACACACACTTACCACATATGGGCGGAGGGTTCTCATATTCCACTACCTAAATGAAACTTCTCCCGTTGTCGTCCATGCCTTCTATGATGTTAGGCATACCAAAAGTAGCGTTAACCTCAACCAGAACTCTAGCAAAAGCTAATCTAGATTTATTTTTTGTGGCCTCGTCCATCTTAATGGGAACTCCTATAGTACTAGTTAATGCGCTAATAGCTTTATTGCCCCATAGTTTAAAACTTAAACCAGGAAGTCTGACCCACATAGGAAGGGATGTGAGGAGATCTCTATCAGTTCTCATATCTGGGGACAGTCGCTTCATAATGATCAAGTTACGATCCATAAACCAGGGACCTGATTTCAGAATTTTGTCACAATCATCCTCAGACCCAAATCTCACTACAAAGAATCCATTATTCCTTGTGTGAACTGTAAACGGCTTCTTAGTAGCCCAAACCCTATTAGCATATCCCTCAAAAGATCTTAACCATGGTTTATACCCAACCACATATAATAAAATGCATAGATCCCAACCTCCCTCCGCTTCTTTAATAGCTTCAGAAGAGAGGGAACCTATCCTTTTACCGTTCGCAACTTTAGGCTCAATAAACTCCAGATCTAGGTTACCTAGATCTCCTACAGCTCCTACTTTCACTGCCTCGCTGTATGAAATTTTTTTTGCATTCTCTGAGACGGTGAATATTATTTTAGGGTTACTACCAGGCATCGATCCTTTCTGCTTTGCAATTCTCGAATGATTTGTAGATGTTCGCACAGCAAGATCCGCTTGCACCCTCCTCCCCGTGTTTCGATCTGGAATAACTCCAGATCTACTCGATCTTTGCCCTCCCAGATTGAGCCTTTGATCAGGACCCAAAGACGTAGGAGCCTTGCCCCTTTTCCTTCTCACCTCCTCCCAGCCTTCATCATCCTGCAGAGATCCCATGATTTCCAGGTTTGAGGAGAAAGAAGTGAAGACAGAAAATAGAAATAAAACAGAGAAGATCAAGAATACTTGGAGAAAAATGAAAGAAAAAATAGGAGAAATAGGGAAAACCCTAATCTCCCGCTCCAGATCTGGAAGCCATTGATGAAACAATTATTACTATGTGTATTTTCTGGATGAGCTTTGACCGCTATATATATTGGAAAACGATATGAATAAGGAGATCTCATAAAGACACTTAATTAGTAATGAATGTAGGTAAGGTTGGAAGTTTTTAAAGTAAATTAGAAAATTAATTAAAATAACAACTAGAAATAAAAAATGCTTTATTTCCAAAAACTTTAGAATTTTGGAAAAAATAAATTTTAGCAAGCAAAGGACTGCAAAACCATGGGTCACTATCACTATGCCTTAAAAGCTAAAACTCATAAATATGCTTGTGTATTGTTTGTTGTTTTGAAATAAAAGGAAAGGTTTTCAAAATAAAAAATTAACTACGCAATGCTGGGGTCAATCATATGCATTAACTCATTGATTGAATCATGATTACGTTAAGGTGTAGCTTAATTTGTTTTAAAAGATGAAAAAGAAAATTCTTTCAAAAAAATTAGTTCAAATGCTTTTGAAAAGTTGTGTTTAAATGCATTTGCATATTTAATTTTAAAACTATTTGCAAGTTTGATTGAAATGGGAAAGGATTTTTAACAGAAAATGAGAAATTTTCCAATTTTAAGTGCAACATGCTCAGCATAGGAAGGGTCGACATGTTAGTGAATATGAATTTTACTTTTCAATAAGGATGACAGTATACAAAACGTAGAGAATAACAAGGGAAAAACCTGTTTTAACATCGGAATTTCCATTTCCATACCTTGTTGATAGTAAAGAAAACTTTTAAAATAACTTCATTTTAAAAATCCAAAAATAAACTCCTTATGCAAATTATACGTGGAAAAGTTGGGAAATATTTAGGAACAACAGAGAATGTTCCAAGGTACAATGGAATACGTATCCGAAAGAACGGTGAGAATGTAAAATTCTCCATCTAAATTCCTTTTCCAATATAGAAGTATAGATTTAGGAAAACTAGATTTTTAAAATTTTAGATGTTAGAAATGTTGTGTTAGGTATTAGATGGTAGGAATTGGATGCAAATTTGGTTAAACCATACTCCTATTCATAGGAATGTGGAATTTTTTGTGTGAGAACATGGATTTTTGAAAGCTTGCATACATATAGAACTGCCTGTATATATAGGTTATTTGCAACATATTTTCGAAATTGTTTTAAAAGAATGCATTCATATAGGAGGCGTCGATCTAGAATTATTCAACATACATATAATATATGTTGTGATACATCATGCATTTGTACACGATTGACTGCAAAATTGGTCACACACTAATTGATTTGATAGTTTAGAATGGTTATGCGCTATGTTGCATGATTTAACCCTTGGGGAATTTCGAGGATGAAGTTCTTTTAAGAGGGGAGAATGTAACACCCCATGAAATGATCAGTAATTAATTAAAAAGAATTAATAAAGCTCAAAAATGGAATTTGAGCAAACATCAGAATTTGACGATAAAATTTGCACCATTGCATTCGCTGCGATTTTGTGAGCAACTTTCATATGTAAAGTTTTGCGATCGTAGTTCAAACGAAGAAGCTATTAGTGTTTGAAGGAAATAAATATTACTTAACGCCTGTACCCTACCGGTTGACCCCCTTTTTGCGCTGGTCAACCGCCTACAGGGAAGCGGTCGACCGGTTCAAGTGCTGGCGGCTAGGGTTGAACCTCAGCATAACGACCCAAATTTAACAAATATAAATCTAACAGATAAAATTGATTTAAGCGCTTATAAATGCGGGCCTAGTCCCTCACTTTTCTTCTCATATTTTCTGAACAGAGCAACGGACCACTGCCATTTTCCCTTCTCCACCATTTCTAGAAATTATAAAACTATTATTATTATTATTATTATTATTATTATATACATATTGGAGAAGGGTGAAAAATAAAAGAGAAGAAGAGAAGGAGTGAATAAATTCTTTGGAAAAGGTTAATTCTATAACCATAAATTTATATTCCACATAACACAAATCTCCTTTCAGATATGTGATTCTAATGGGTATGTATATATCTTGTTATAAATATTTTTGGATTGGAAAGGAAAAAGGAGTCAATTAAAGAGGTGAATTCGGATTTGGGAGATTTGAAAGCTAGAAAGGTGAGTGAGAAATTATATGATTTACACATGACATTGAAATTTATACCGTTGAATTTTATTTGATTATTATGCCTATGCAAGATCTGTTGAATTATAGGCTTAAAATAAATGTATTCAACTGAAATCTCGCCTACATATTCTGTAAGTTATGTGATTGTGATGAAATGGTATATACATCATAATTTGGACATTTTGGAAATTATTCCCTTAAAATTTTAAAGTATGATGTTGTTCGTCGACGGAAATTCTATCGGTTTAGAAAACTGTCGAACGAATTTAAATTAAAAATAACCGCAAGCGCACGGCGTACACTTGTAATACGTGGCGAATACGGGTTGATCCGCAGGGAATTGATGAATTTTAAAAAATATATTCAATCAAATTAAACCAAATGGAGGAGAAATTGTTAACTAGAAATAAAATGTAGCTAAAACTAGAATTAAAATTTGATTTAAAAACTATTGAACTAGAGAACAATTTAGAGGCAAATCCACTCTCATATTTTTTTAAATCAACAAACAAACAATTTGTGATCTCTAGCTTTGATTTTAAGTGAAATATTGTTGTATTTATCATAAGTATGATTTGTTTATGTTATTAATTAACATAACTCAAACCATCAAACTATAATACAACAAATAAACACTTATAATTCTCATGAAAATGAAGCCAAAGCAAAAGCTATTTTAAGTATGATCTATTTACTATTGTAACTAGTAATATAGATCATCAAATTTCATTTTTACTTTAATTTCACAATCAAAAATGGATTAGCAAATGATGATGCAAATTGTGTTTATGTTGAATAAGAATAGCTCATTTGCATAAGCAATATAAGCTATCAAACCCACTTGTATAAACTTGCATCAAAATTCACTTCATGAAGCATAAACCAAATGAGATCATAAATCATAAAATGTTGAAATTACATAATATTTGAGAGCTTCATTACCCCTAAATTGAAGGGGTTTAGCTACTCATTTGTGTTATCAAATCAACACATGTAAGTTTCAACATTGAAAATGAAAGAAAGTAGAGAATAAACAAAGAAAAAGAAGATTAACTACTAGAAGAAAATTGATTAGACTAGTACATAAATGTAAATCTAAGCTATGAACATTAAGAGAAAGAGAGCATAGAAATAAACATTACAATAAAACAAAGAAAAGCATGTAGAAAAGAGAGAAGAAAGAGGCTTGGAAGCCATTTTTATTTCATAGAACATTGAGCCTACAATTTGATCTCTTAATTTCCTATGTAAAATGAAAGAGTAGAAGATGGTTTCATGTACATAAGAGGGCTATTTATACATGCATAAAACCCTAATTCTCTTTTTAAGGTGCTTCCCAAAATACCCTTGAGGTAGTGTGGCCACCAAGTAATCATTAATATCCACTAATCCCCCACTTAAATGTACATGAAGCTTTAATGATCTTTTAGCATGTGCTTAGCTCCTAATTGAAAATCAAGGTAAGTGGGTGGGGTCGTCCATGATCTTGAACTTGAATTATTTCCCTCTTCTTTCCTTTGTATTCATTTTTGCATGCATGTATCTTCATATAAGCCTCTTTCATATGCATCCAAATTCCTATAAAAATCATCAAAAATGTCCAAGTAAAAATTATCAAATTTACACATGCACAAAAATGATCATTTTGCCCTTGAATGAAGATGAAAATATGATGGTTTGAAAATAATTGAATTTTGGATTTAACATGTACAAATGCCCAAATATGATGTTTATTTAAATAAAAGAGATAAAATATGGATGTATATATATGCACATTTACATGCACATCAAATACCCTTACACTTATCTTTTTATTCGTCCCCGAATAAAGGAAAACTAAGATAAATCCATTTTCGTAGGGATCACGATTGCATCGAGCGTATGCAACAAGCCGTTAAACCTCTGGGTGTCCCCAGTACGACGAGTGTTGTCTCGTGAGGGTTTTCAGCGGATACTACCCACAAAATCCAAATACAAAGTGAAAATATTTACAAAATGCAAGATTTATTTACAATGGGATGAATGCAAGTTTTTGAAAATATTTACAAATGAAGAATTCACTTTCAATTCGACATTCATAAGTTAAATATAGGTTTTGGTCATTGTCTTGAAAATTTAAGTTATTTACTCGTCAAAACTTCCAACAAAAATCAAGTTATCATAGCAAATAGACAATAGTTTAACTCGTTGTTTCGGTTGATAACAAAGTGTAACTATGAAATAAATCCTTAGTTGATTATCAAAGTTTGTCAAAGTGGTATTCTCGTTTCTTTTCAATAACAAGTTAAATCAAACAAGTTAAAATGGTGCTTGGATTTTAATTGCTTACTCTCTCTTACTTGAAAATTTCATTGATATTGACAATATTTACATATGCCTAACTCAGGTAAACTGAGGCTAGATATATTACCCGTGCACTGCCTTGCGGACTGATGTGAGGGAAATACAGAGCGTGGCGAGTGAACACACAAGTGTGAACACTTATCAACTGTAGGCGTTATTAAAAAGAATATTTATATACATATACCTAACTCAAATAAACCGAGGCCAGATATACCGATCATGCACTGCCTTTCGGGCGTACGTGAGAAGGGTACAAAGCATGGCGAGTGAACACACGAGTGTGAACACATGACTCCAGGTGTTAAAAATATATATATATATACATATATACAAATGTTTTTTTAGAAAGAGAGAGTTTTACAAAATCATCTTAGCACCATTTAACTTAGAAGATAAAAATGTTATATCCTTTACTTTAAATTTAGCATTTTTTAAACAAAGATTTTCAATTAGAACATACTTCATAATTAACACATATGAACCTTCCTATATACTAGTTAAACCATTGTTATTTGTAATCAAACTTCATTTTTATTTTTGTTAAGACAAATAAATTTTCAAAAATTTCAATTTATTAACCAAAACTTATACTTATCCCATAGTGTTTCCTCAAAAATAAATCAAAATGCTAAAAAGAAAATGTTTTTGAGATTTTGAAATTTTGAGATTTTTTTTAAGTTAAAAGAAAAATGAAAGTTCAAAAATGCCATGAAACTAAAAAAAAGAAAATGAGACTCCCCTCATACTTAATTTTGTCTGTGTCCCCACAGTCAATGCATGATATAATTAGTGTAACGGGGAAAGCTATATACATATTTACAAAAGAGGGTTAACATTCTTACTAGACGTAGCTTGGCTCATGAAGGATCATGAGCTCCTCCTCTTGGTTATTTGGCAATTCCAAGAAAGGTTTCAGACGATGACCGTTGACTTTGAAAACCGATCCATCCTTGGGGTTTTCTATTTCTATGGCACCATGTGGAAAAACAGTTCGTACCACAAATGGTCTGGTCCATCTCAATTTAAGTTTCCCAGGGAATAAATGAAGTCTTGAGTCATATAAAAGAACTTTTTGGTTAGGCGAAAACGTTTTCCTTAAGATTGACTTGTCATGAAAAACTTTGGTTTTTTCTTTGTAAATTTTCTCATTTTCATACGCATCATTCCTAAGTTCTTCTAGTTCGTTGAGTTGTAGTTTTCGGTTTTCGCCAGCTTTCTCAAGATCAAAGTTTAAGTTCTTAATTGCCCACAGCGCTTTGTGTTCGATTTCAACGGGTAAATGGCAAGCTTTACCGTAAACTAAAAGAAATTGGAACATCCCAAGGTTAGTTTTAAAAGCAGTACGGTAAGCCCAAAGCGCGTCGGTCAATTTCTGAGACCAATCTTTTCGATTTTTATTAACAGTTTTCTCCAAGATTTGTTTTATTTGTCGATTTTAAACTTCAACTTGGCCACAAGTTTGAGGATGATACGGAGTGGATAACTTGTGAGTTATCGAGTATTTTTTCATTAAAGTTTCAAAAGAACGGTTGCAAAAATGGGTCCTGTTATCACTGATTATTGTGCGAGGTGTGGCGAACCTCGAAAAGATGTTTTCTTTGAGAAATTTCACAACAATTTTATGGTCTTTGGTTTTGCAAGGAATGGCTTCGACCCATTTTGAAACGTAATCGACAACGAGAAGGATATACAAGTTTCCAAAAGAATTGGGAAATGGTCCTATAAAGTCTATACCCCAAACATCAAAGATTTCGATCGTAAGAATGGGGTTTACAAGCATCATATCTCATTGAGAAACTCGTCCAAGCATTTGACATCGATCGCAAGTTTTACAAAATGCAAACGAGTCTTTGAAAAGAGAAGGCCAATAGAAACCAAACTGAAGCACTTTTTCCATAGTTTTTCGAGGACCGAAATGTCCACCACACGCTTGATCGTGTCAAAAATGAAAGAACACTCCTAATCTCATTATCCGGAATGCAACGTCGGATGATTTGGTTAGGACAATATTTGAACAAGTATGGATTGTCCCAATAGAAATATTTCACTTGGGACATGAATTTGCATTTGTCCTGTTTGGACCACGATGAGGGAGTTTCTTTAGTGACTAAGTAATTCACTATATCAGCGTACCATGGGTCGATAGAAATTGAAAAGATTTGTTCATCGGGGAAGTTTTCATTGATTGGCAAAGAAGATGGTGCGTTCGGAAGACGAGGCAAGTGATCGGCTATGACGTTATCAGATCTTTTTTGTCTTTAATTGTTAGGTCAAATTCTTGAAGTAAAAGGATCCAACGAATCAAGCGGGATTTAGCATCCTTTTTAGCGAAAAGGTATCGAAGCGCAGAGTGTTCCGTGTACACAGTAATGTGTGAAACTATCAAGTAAGGTCGAAACTTTTCGAGCGCAAAACGATAGCTAGTAGCTCTTTTTCAGTTGTTGTGTAGTTTAGTTAAGCGTCATTCAAAGTCATACTCGCGTAGTAAATGACGTGAAGGATTTTGTTGATGCGTTGTCCTAAGACAGCACCAACCGCAAAGTTCGAAGCATCACACATGATTTCGAAAGGAAGATCCCAATTGGGAGCGCAAATGATTAGGGCAGAAATGAGTTCGCTCTTAAGACGTTCAAAAGAGGAAATACAATCAGAGTTAAAATCGAAAGGAACGTCTTTTCCAAGAAGTGTCGTCAAAGGACGAGAGATTTTACTAAAGTCTTTCACAAAGCGTTGGTAAAAGCCAGCGTGTCCTAGAAATGATCGAATGTCCTTAACAGTTTTGGGCATGGGTAGATTTGCAATCACATCGATTTTTGCTTTATCTACCTCAATGCCTTTATTTGAGATGATATGTCCAAGGACTATGCCTTGTTTGACCATAAAGTGGCATTTTTCCCAATTCAAAGTCAAATGTTTTTCTTTACATCGATTTAGAACCAATTCGAGATGATGTAAACATTGGGAAAAAGAATCGCCAAAGATTGAGAAATCGTCCATAAAAACTTCTAGAAGCGTTGAATCATGTCGGAAAAGATTCCAACCATGCACCGTTGGAAGGTCGCAGGAGTGTTACAAAGTCTGAATGGCATACGTCGATAAGCAAAGGTACCGAATGGACACGTGAAAGTTGTTTTCTCTTAATCTTCGGGAGTGATGGGAATTTGGTTATAGCCGGAATAACCATCAAGGAAGCAGTAAAATTCGTGGCCGGCTAAACATTCGAGCATTTGGTCAATGGAAGGAAGAGGGAAGTGATCTTTACGTGTTGCGGCATTTAGTTTTCGATAGTCAATGCAAACACGCCAACCCGTTTGAGTACGAGTTGGAATAAGTTCGTTTGAATCGTTCTTGACAACGGTTAGCCCAGACTTTTTCGGTACAATGTGAATTGGGCTAACCCATGAACTATCGGAGAGTGGGTAAATGATTCCCTTGTCGAGAAGTTTAAGAATTTCATCACGCACCGCATCTTTTATTTTTGGATTAAGCCTTCGTTGCGCGTCACGAACAGGCTTGGCATCATCAATTAAATGGATGCGATGTTGAACAAGAGCGGGACTAATTCCCCTTATATCGGAGATCGACCATCCCATCGCTTCCTTGTTTTTCGAAAGAATAGAAAGTAAGGAAGTTTCTTGATCAAGAGAGAGAGTTGCGGAAATTATGATGGGAAACGTTTCGTTATCACGTAAGTATGCGTACTTAAGGTGATCGGGAAGTGGTTTGAGGTCCAACTTCGGGATTTTTTCGATCAAAGAGTTGGGTTGAGATTCGGACTCAACTTGAAGTGATTCAAAGAGAAAAGTGTATTCGATCTCGTTGGGAATTTCGTGAAACAATTTTTCGTACTCGGCCTCGTATTCATCGTTAAGGTCAAGTGTTTCGTTTTCAAAGCTTTCGTGAATGGCACTAACTTCCAACGTTGGTCATGAGGTTCGTTCGATTGGCTTTCGAGATTGAAAATATTAAGATCCAAAGTCATGTTTCTAAAAGAAATTTTCATCGATCCGTTACGATAATTGATTAAGGCATTTGAGGTGGCTAAGAATGGTCGGCCTAAAATCAATGGAATTTGACTCAAGGGATTCGTCACTGGTTGTGTTTCGAGAACGAAAAAATCAACTGGGAATATGAATTGCCCTACTCGAATGAGCACATCCTCGATTTCTCCCACGGGCTTCTTAATGGAACGATCGGCGAATTGAAGCATAACTTTTGTGGGTTTGAGCTCACGTAAGCCTAATTGTTCGTACATGGAATATCGAATCAAGTTGACACTCGCACCTAAGTCTATCAAGCATTTGTTAATCGTCTTATCTCCAATTGTACACGAAATCGTAGGGCAGCCAGGATCTTTGTATTTGGCGGGCATGGATTGGGACAAGACTTCACTCAAACTGGCGGCTAAGAAGAATTTTTTAGGCACTTGAGTGTGTCGTTTTTGGGTGCACAAGTCCTTAAGAAATTTCGCATAAGTGGGAACTTGTTGAACAATGTCAAGAAGCGGAATGTTAACTTTGACTTGTTTAAAAATTTCCAAAATCTTTTCCATTTGGTCCAAGTGTTTCTTTGGTCGAAGACGATGTGGAAATGGGACACGATACTCGGTAGGCGGGTCTACTCGAGTAGAAGAAGAAAATTTTTGATTGGCATTCGATTCAATGTTTGGCTCCACGTTCTGTTCAGATTCGTTCGTTGTTTTAGAAGTGTTGAGAGAGGCTTCCAGTAAATCGTTTAGATTAACGACTTGATTATCAATTGTTTACCGGAACAGAGAGTTGTGATAGCATTCAATTGGGTGACGTTGCTATCTTGAACAACATGGGCTTGATTTGAATTTGCATTTTGATTTTTGGGATTTGAAATGGGTTGGCTTGAGAATGTTCCTCATTCACATTCGCTCACAAACGTGGCTAATTGACTTATTTGCATTTCGAGTTTTGCAATTGATTGGTTCGTGTTTTGCATATATGAAGCCAATAAATTTGCAAATTGCTGTTTGATTGAAGCCTTTGAGTGGTTGCTTTAGCCAACGTTTCAAGAGTTTTCTCAAGTGAAGTTAAACGTTTATCGTCTTGGGGAGGATGAGCAGCATTTGGTTATAAATTTGATTGTTGCGGTTGATTATGTGACGGACCCACAAGGTTTGGTTGAAATTTGTTGGGTTGAAAGGGAGGATTCGAAGCATTATTCAGAAATGCTTGAAAATTGGAACGAATTGTATTTGTGTTGGGATTGTTTTGGTTCCACGCAAAATTCGGATGATTTCTCCAACCAGGGTTGTACGTTGGAGAAAACGGGTCATTTTTGGCTTTATTGTAAGCATTGATTTGTTCGACAGAATTGGGACACTGATCGGCTATATGATTAGGATCGTTGCATTTATAACACATCGGTTGGGAAGTTTGGTTCATTTGATTCGATGAGAAAATGTTATCGAATTTTTTAATCATTGCGTCGATCTTAGCTTCCAAAGCAACAGAAGATCCTATCGAGTGTGCACTCGATCGTGAGTAAATTGATTTTTCGTTCGATCGTTCCCATTAGGATGATTTTTCGGCAAGGTTTTCAAGAAATTGCCAAGCATCGTCGTGATGTTGGGCAAGAAAGTTGCCTTGGCAAATTGATTCGAGCATGGTACATGAGCTATTTTCGAGTCCATCGTATAAAATTTGGCAAATCGTCCATTTTTCGAAATTATGGTGTGGACATTTTATCAAAAGCTCTTTGAATCTTTCAAAATATTTTTCGAATGGTTCTCCCTTGAATTGATGAAAGTTTACAATTTCGTTTCGGATTCTACTCGTATTCTCCAAAGGGTAGAAATTTTTTAAGAAAGCTTTTACGAATTCCCCCCATGTTTTAATCGAGTACGATGGTAAGCTGTACAACCATTTTTCAGCGTAATCCGTAAGAGCGAATGAGATTAATCGAAGTTTGATTCCATCATCGGAAAGATGTTGGAGTTTAATGGTTGCGCAAACTTGTTCGAATTTAGTCAAAAAGATGTATGGATCATCGTGTTCGAAATTGCCAAATTTCGGAAGAGTGGCAATATGGTTTGAGTGATTTTCGAAATGGTTACCCGTAGGGGCGGGTAACGTGATGCAAGATGGAGTAGAAACTCTATCGGGAAAGATTCTATCCATAAGAGTTCGAGGGGCGTTTTCGTTCGCCATTTCGGGAGGATCGTCTGTTCGAGTTAAACGATTAGTAGAAGGGTCGCGAGTCCAACGATTTGTTGTTGTGTCACGAGTCCAAGTACTCATGCACAAGTGAAAGTTGAGAAGAGAAAGAAGATTTGAAAAACGAAGTAAAAAATTGTTTTTGTTTTTGTTTTCTTTTTTTAGAGGAAGAAAAATATTTACTAAGTGAAATTTATTTTCAGAAGAGAAGTTTGATTTTTATTTTGTTTTTGGTTTTTATATGTTTTTGTAATAATTTTTTTGTTGTTGTTGAATTTTCAAATTTTCAAATATTTACCAAAAGGAAATTTTTTGTTTTTTGTTTTTTGAAAATGGAAATCTGATTTTTGTTTTTGATTGAAAATTTTCAAAGGAAAGAAAAAAGAAGATTTTTTTTTCTTTTTTTTTGGAATTAAAAACTAAGTTAAGAATAATTTACAAATTTTTTTTGGACTTTGGATTTTTTGGATTTTTTTATTTTTGTTTTTTAAATATGCATGAACTAATGCAACTAAATGAATGCAAAGGACTTAATTACAGTTTTCTGTCCTTAGTAGCTCCTAACCCAAAATTGTATAATCACACTTTGTCTTAATTCAACAAAAATATTTCTCAGCCAGGTAACGGGCATGAGTTATGAGTGCACCACGAATCACCATAGCAATGCAGCCGAAGGTTTAAGTACCTTCAGAGGAACAACCAGTATAATATTTACGTATCACCATAATCTTTATAACCGGTTATTACTCTGCCGTAGCCTAGACACCAAAAAATAAAATTGTTCAAAGAAAACAATTGTGAAGATACAATTAAGCCCTAGATGAGCTCGTGACACCCTTAAGTCGAATGTCTAGCCTTTATTATTAGTCAAATTCTACGATGAAATGCGTTTGTGGGCTATGGAAAGGGTGATGAAATCCCTCACCTTATGTGAATTGGGGTATTGCCCTTAGAAAATAAAACAAGATGAGATGAATGCAAAACAAAAATTAAATGTGAATTTACAATGCAACTAAAATGAAGTTTGTTTTTGTTTTTGGAAAATTATATATATATATATTAATATATATATATATATATATATATTTACTACTAATAAAGAGAATTCATTAAATAGATTTAATCGGTGTCTTTCTGAAATTCCAAATATACCCTTTTACATCTCATAGACAAATAGTATTCAAATATGGGAATATAGCCTGTTAATTTCTAAGTACAACTGTTAGTCACCATGGAGAACTACAGTGTGCGTTCACAAGATGAAGTATCCGAGTGTACCATATTGTCCGTAATTTAGGTGGGAGTTCATTGGTCGAAGTTTGTCAGATTCCAAGTTAGTATGAAGAAGTTATTACAGTCTGAAGAAAAAAATAGCGGCTTCTGCACTAGGCGGTGTTCAAATATTGGGATGTGATAGCCTGTTATTTTCTAAGTACAACTGTCAGTCCCCATGGAGAACTATAGTGTACGTTCATAAGATGAAGTATCCGAGTGTTTCATATTGTCCGTAATTTAGGTGGGAGTTAATCGGTCGAAGTCTCGCCGGATTTCGAGTTAGTATAAAGAAAATATTGCAGTCTGAACAAAAAAAATAACGGCTTCTGCACTAGGCGGGGTTCAAATATGGGGATGTGGTATCCTGTTATTTTCTAAGTACAGCTGTCAGTGCCCATGGAGAACTACAGTGTGCGTTCACAAGATGAAGTATCCAAGTGTTCCACATTGTCCGTAATTTAGGTGGGAGTTAATTGGTCGAAGCCTCACCAGATTCTGAATTAGTATGAAGAAGTTATTGCAGTTTGAACAAAAAAAATTGCGGCTTCTGCACTAGGCGGAGTTCAAATATGGGGATGTAGTAGCCTGTTATTTTCTAAGTACAACTGTCAGTTCTCATGGAGAACTACAGTGTGCGTTCGGAAGATGAAGTATCAAAGTGTTCCATATTGTCCGTAGTTTAGGTGGGAGTTAATCTGTCGAAGTCTCGCCGGATTCCGAGTTAGTATGGAGAAAATATAGCAGTCTGAACAAAAAAAATAACGGCTTATGCACTAGGCGGAGTTCAAATACAGGGATGTGGTAGCCTGTTATTTTCTAAGTACAACTGTCAGTCCCCATGGGGAACTACAATGTGCGTTCACAGGATGAAGTATCCGAGTGTTCCATATTGTCCATAATTTAGATGGGAGTTAATCGGTCGAAGTCTCGCCGGATTCCAAATTAGTATAAAGAAGTTATTGCAGTCTGAACAAAAAAATAGCGGCTTCTGCACTAGGCAGAGTTCAAATATGGGGATGTGGTAGCCTCTTATTCTCTAAGTACAACTGTCAGTCCACATGGAGAACTAAAGTGTGCGTTCACAAGATGAAGTATACGAGTGTTCCATATTGTTCGTAATTTAGGTGGGAGTTAATCGGTTGAAGTCTCGCCGGGTTCCGAATTAGTATGAAGAAGTTATTGCTGATTGAACAAAAAAAAGCGGCTTCTGCACTAGGCGGAGTTCAAATATGGGGATGTGGTAGCATGTTATTTTCTAAGTAAACTGTCAGTCCCCATGAAGAACTACAGTGTGCGTTCACAAGATGAAGTATCCGAGTGTACTATATTGTTCGTAATTTAGGTTGGAGTTCATCGGTCAAAGTTTTTTCTGATTCCGAGTTAGTATGAAGAAGTTATTGCAGTCTGAACAAAAAAATAGCGGCTTTTTCCTAGGCAAAGTTCAAATATGAGGATGTAGTCTGTTATTTTTTAAGTATAACTATTAGTCACCATGGAGAACTACAGTGAGCGTTGAAGTGGGGATATAGCATGTTATTTTCTAAGTACCACTATCAGTCACCATGGAGAACTACAGTGTGCGTTCACAAGATGAAGTATCCAACTATACCGTATTGTTCGTAATTTAGGTGGGAGTTCATTGGTCGAAGTATCGCCTAATTCCGAGTTAGTATGAAGAAGTTATTGCAGTCTGAACAAAAAAAATAGCGGCTTCTGCACTAAGCGGAGTTGAAATATGGGGATGTGTTAGCCTGTTATTTTCTAAGTACAACTGTCAGTCCCCATGGAGAACTATAGTGTGCATTCATAAGATGAAGTATCCGAGTGTTCCATATTGTCCGTAATTTAGGTGGGAGTTAATCTGTCGATCTCGCCGGATTCCGAGTTAGTATGAATAAAAAATATCGCAGTCCGAATAAAAAAATAGCGGCTTCTGCACTAGGCGGAGTTTAAATATGAGGATGTTGTGCCATGTTATTTTCTAAGTAAACTGTCAGTCCCCTTGGAGAACTATAGTGTGCGTTCACAAGATGAAGTATCCGAGTGTACCATATTGTCTGTAATTTAGGTAGGAGTTCAACGGTCGAAGTTTTGCCTGATTCCGAGTTAGTATGAAGAAGTTATAGCAGTCAGAACAAAAAAATAGCAGTTTCTGCCTAGGCGGCGTTCAAATGTGGGGATGCTACTATCAAATCTACTTCCACAGGTACAAATAAAAATGCATGCACATTGTGGTTAAATGCAGGCCCACCTGGGCGTGCATATGTACTCGTATATATAAATGCAAATGCAAGCAACCAACAATGCAATAAAAACAAGGGAAAAGTGCACGATACCAGAGCGTGCAGATTATTTAGCAAATTTTTTTTAGCGGCAAATTTTTAGCAAGGCAAAGCAGTTTATTTGGGCAAGCACTTCTTCCTTTTGAATTTCTGCTTTGGCAACCTGAAATGAAAAACAAGATATATTCAACAATTTTTATTTTTATTATTTTTTAGTATGTTTATCAAAGATGAAAAACAAAATAAGCGAAAAACAAAACAATTGAAAATAAAATAAATGAAAACTAAAACAAGTGAAAACAAATGAAAAATGAAAATTGAACAAAGTTGAACTTGTTTTTTTAAGACTAAAACAAATGGGAATCAAAACAAAATAAACAACAATTTGAAAACAAGTGAAAATAGGTATGTTCAATGGTTTCTCTTTTTTTTTGAAAAAGAAACAAAATTTAAAAGTGAAGTTTTACTTATAAAAAAAATTAGAAAGAGAGAACAAGATAAAACAAAACTTAAAACAAATTAAACCAAACAAAAAGAACAAATTAAACTAAAAGCAAACTCTTTTTAAAAAAAACGGAATTGTATTAGCCTTCTTTTTTTTTACTTAACACAATCAGGGGAACACGGAGCAAAAATCAGGGCCCGGCCCAAGAAGTGAAGGCCGAAAACAATTTCTCACCAGAAAAAAAAAACAATTTAATACAACACAGAGCACAATCAATTCATAAACTCTCGCAACAATCAAAATTTCAATTTCTCAAATCAAAATCTCCTTTTCTTTTTATTTCGTTTCTTCTTGTTTTTTTTTTGAAATTTGTGTTCGATTGTGAGATTGCAAATTTGGATTTGGGGTGTTGTCACGCCTGTGCTGATGGGCTCGATCGGCTGCAATTTGTATTCAAGAATTTGGGTTTTTGATTGGTGGCTCGAGTTCGATTGGCGAGTGGCTGGAGCATGAGGCAGTGGTTGACAGGGGGTGGCAGCTAGCAGAGATGGTGTTTGTTTTGGTGGTTGTGGCTGAAGTAGGCTGCCGCTATGTGGTTGTAGTTTGAGTTGTGGAATTGAAGGGGTGCTGGTGGTTCAAGAGGTGGTCGCGTTGATTTCGTCGCGGTTGATTAAGGGTTGACGATTGGGTTCGACGATTGGATGTGGGTTCGGCAAGGGAACCACTGTCATTGGCAGATATGCAGATATGCAGGATGTGGGTTAGGCAAGCAAGTCTTGTATGTGGTTGATGACTGAGGAAAGGGGTGGCAGAAGTTAGCAATTTCGAAGGGAAGGGTATTATAGCAATTTCGTCAGTTGTAGCATAGTAGTGACAATGCAAATCAAATAGGTGAAGTGAGTGATTTTGTTTAGTGTGGATAAAGTATAGGAAGTGTGACAGTATAGTGGATGGCAGAAGAGGATGTTGCTGTATGGGGTATCTGATGTAGTGTCTGCTGTTGTGAAGCAGTTTTCTAGTGTTGAGAATGAGGGGGCTTGCAGGGAAACTGTTTGTTTGACAGTGATGCACTGTTTGTTTCAAATGGATTGTAATGGTGGATTGAAGTGGATTGTAATGCACTGCAGATGGAGTGGCACAGATGTAAGATGAATTGTATTGTAGAGGAAAATGAATGTAATTATAGAAGTTGATGTTGAGGAGTGGGAGATGGGATTTTTTATTGCTGGAAGTAGAAGGTGACTGCAGTGATTTTGTAGTGTGCAGAAGTTGTTGACAGAGCAGAAATGCCGATGGTGACTGTTGACTGGGATTTAGGAGGAAATGAATCAAGTTGTCAGTGGTATGCAGAAAGTTGCAATTTTTTTTTGGCAAGTCACTGTGGTGGTTTGGGAATGTTGTAGTATGAATGTGGTTGCAGTT
This sequence comes from Allium fistulosum, assembly GCA_030737815.1. Taxonomy (NCBI): domain Eukaryota; kingdom Viridiplantae; phylum Streptophyta; class Magnoliopsida; order Asparagales; family Amaryllidaceae; genus Allium; species Allium fistulosum. The sequence continues at coordinate 1,046,743,502 of CM060906.1, forward strand.
CGAGATGAAAGCAGTGGTGGGAAGGCAATATGGATGGTTGCTTGAGTTTGCAGCGAGGTGGAAGTCTGGAATTGAATGAAGTTCCGCTGTGAGTAGTATAGTTGACTGTAGTGGAAGGAAAAGGCAGTGAGTATGGTTATGTGGTTTGTATATGAAGTGATATGTTGTAATGACAGTTAATGTTGGAGCAGTTTTAAATTGTGGTCGATAGGATTTATGGCTTGTAGCTCTGACTGTATGGTGAATGGCTTCAGTGGGGATATGCAATGGTATAGGAGTGTGAAATAGTGAGGTGAACTGATGGTTGTTGTTGAGGCAGTGGCAAGATGCAGAAATGTGATGGTGAAGGAAGTAAAGTATGTGGTGAGGGGTTGATGGGAAGAGTATGGACGTGGATCAAGTGATTGATGTTGGTTGTAAGACAGTGTAATATGCAGGGGTCAGTAGAAGTGGGTTGTTTGTGCACAGAAATGAAAACAGAGAGTAAATAGAAACAGGAATTGTAACAGTGTTTGTGTTTTTTTTTAAATTGAAAATTGTAAAAGCAATGTCAAAAGAAAATGTAAAATGTTAAAAGAAGGAATGGAATAGAAGATTTTTTTTTCTTTTTGAATAAAATTGTGTATTTTTTTTTCTAATATGAAATGCAAATTGTAAACAAAACACTAGAGCACAATAACACACAAGCAAAATGTAAACAATTTTCTTTTTTTTTTAAAAAAAAATGCAATCAAACACACAAAATACACACAATAAAATCAAACAACACTAATCCGAAGAATAGAAAATTAAAATCAAAACAATTCCCCGGCAACGGCGCCAAAAACTTGTTCATCGACGGAAATTCTATCGGTTTAGAAAACCGTCGAACGAATTTAAATTAAAAATAACCGCAAGCGCACGGCGTACACTTGTAGTACGTGGCGAATACAGGTCGATCCGCAGGGAATTGATGATTTTAAAAAAATCTATTCAATCAAATTAAAACAAATGGAGGAGAAATTGTTAACTAGAAATAAAATGTAGCTAAACTAGAATTAAAATTTGATTTAAAAACTATTGAACTAGAGAACAATTTAGAGGCAAATCCACTCTCATATTTTTGTAAATCAACAAACAAACAATTTGTGATCTCTAGCTTTGATTTTAAGTGAAATATTGTTGTATTTATCATAAGTATGATTTGTTTATGTTATTAATTAACATAACTCAAACCATCAAACTATAATACAACAAATAAACACTTGTAATTCTCATGAAAATGAAGCCAAAGCAAAAGCTATTTTAAGTATGATCTATTTACTATTGTAACTAGTAATATAGATCGTCAAATTTCATTTTTACTTTAATTTCACAATCAGAAATGGATTAGCAAATGATGATGCAAATTGTGTTTATGTTGAATAAGAATAGCTCATTTGCATAAGCAATATAAGCTATCAATCCCACTTGTATAAACTTGCATCAAAATTCACTTCATGAAGCATAAACCAAATGAGATCATAAATCATAAAATGTTGAAATTACATAATATTTGAGAGCGTCATTACCCCTAAATTGAAGGGGTTTAGCTACTCATTTGTGTTATCAAATCAACACATGTAAGTTTCAACATTGAAAATGAAAGAAAGTAGAGAATAAACAAAGAAAAAGAAGATTAACTACTACAAGAAAATTGATTAGACTAGTGCATAAATGTAAATCTAAGCTATGAACATTAAGAGAAAGAGAGCATAGAAATAAACATTAACAATAAAACAAAGAAAAGCATGTAGAAAAGAGAGAAGAAAGAGGCTTGGAAGCCATTTTTATTTCATAGAACATTGAGCTTACAATTGGATCTCTTAATTTCCTAAGTAAAATGAAAGAGTAGAAGATTGTTTCATGTACATAAGAGGGCTATTTATACATGCATAAAACCCTAATTTTCTTTTTAGGGTGCTTCCCAAAATACCCTTGAGGTAGTGTGGCCACCAAGTAATCATTAACATCCACTAATCCCTCACTTAAATGTACATGAAGCTTTAATGACCTTTTAGCATGTGCTTAGCTCCTAATTGAAAATCAAGGTAAGTGGGTGGGGTCCTCCATGATCTTGAACTTGAATTATTTCCCTCTTCTTTCCTTTGTATTCATTTGTGCATGCATATATCTTCATATAAGCCTCTTCCATATGCATCCAAATTCCTATAAAAATCATCAAAAATGTCCAAGTAAAAATTCTCAAATTTACACATGCACAAAAATGACCATTTTGCCCCTGAATGAAGATGAAAATATGATGGTTTAAAAATAATTGAATTTTGGTTTTAACATGTACAAATGCCCAAATATGATGTTTATTTAAATAAAAAGAGATAAAATATGGATGTATATATATGTTGATAAGATTATGAAGTTTATTCCAGACTTAAGTTAATTGGGTTGTAAATTGTTTAGTAATTGTTTGGAATGCCCTAGTTTGACTTGGATTACAAATTTCTATATTTTAATTTATTGAGAGCGCTAAATGTAAAATTTAGTTGTATCTATTTGCATGTAAATTTTCAGAACTATCTAACTTCAACTATATATAAAAAGTGCGTCGCTTGGAATATTAAGGAATATACCAAAATAAAAGAGATGTGCAAATACAGTTGTCGTTCGTACTTTGCACTGTCAATTTCAATAGAAATACAAAGAGATAATTCCTTGTGATATCAAACGGAGCAAAAGTCTCAATTTCAAGTAGTTTGTGGGAATTCATAACGATGATTTCTTTCTTTCTTTGGAAAAGGATAGTTCCAATATATTAAATTGTGGAAATAAACATTCTTTGTAGAATTTACACGTAGGTTTATATTCAAAAATTTCTTAGCATAGGAAGCAATGAGTTAAAAATAAATAAATAAATACACAAACACGTATAGTCGCATCTACTAATTTTTAAAAATATAAATATTCATAAGGTAACGATAAAGGTAATGAATAAATATACATCGGTACTCATATTAGTTACAATTAGGACAACTAAATATTAATAATGTAGAAAATCATAGATTTAGGAGGTTGCAATGAAAAGAGGCAGTATCTCCAACATTTAGGAATAATGATTGTAATATTAACGGTCAATAAATGCGTAGTTAACAGGCATTTACATAAATAAAATGGGCACATAAATGTGTTTAAGGGGATTAATTGCAAAATTAAACATTACATTTAAGGGGAAACGAAATATGCATAATAAGTTAAATTTAAAGTGAATGAATGAATGCCATTGGTGGTTGTCCAATTTGAGTAATAATGACCATTTATTAAGGACAATTAATTGGGGGTAAAGAAATAAGTGACGTTTAGGTGGCATAAATAGGAAATGGAGCATATTGGGAATAAGCGAATTAATAGATTCGTAGAAAATAAATAAGTGAATAATAATAAATATATATAGGAGGCATTATAATTTCCATAGTGGAAATTTTATAGCCTCAACAATACGTTTAGGGAAAACATGAATTAGTGGGTCTAGCTCAATATTTAGGTTTAGGATAAATGGTTTGGTTTGGTATGAGTTGGGATGCAAGGTCAGTAGAGTTACACAACATAAGTCCACTCTTTACCTAGAGGCTACTAGCAGTTGTATATACGTACTACTGATGTGGGACATCTTCAACTATAGGACCCATGGGAAAGGCATATACATTCATGTATAGTTATAGGAAAATATACCAAGGGTTCACCTTGGATTTGAAGTATTAAATGGCTTAGTACTTTAGGGATGTCAAGTGGTTTACTTTGGAGTGGAAGGTATTAAATGGCTAGTGGTCCACCTTCTCTCTATATAAGAGGTCTTAAATAACCAACGACAATGCCTAATAAGGAAATGGGGTCTGGTTCATTTCTAAACTAAAGGTATTAAATAACTAGAGTGGACATTTTCCTTGACTTCTATTAGGCAAGTCTAAATGGAATTTCGGCAGGCTATGTTAGTGTGTTGGTAAACCGTTATTTAAAAGTAGGTTTGGCATATAGGTTTTGACTACCAGTGGTCTTGAGCGGTCTTTAGCAAAGACTTGGGTTATTGCCTAATGGAATTCGCTTCCTACTAGTGTAGAATCTGTATGGGCTACACAAAGACCTCAAAGTTTAATTAATTGTTTGTTTATCGGAGGTGGGTTAGTTAACCCTTAGACAAGTCTTTAAGGTGCATTAGTAATACGACTAATTAAATTATAAAGCCATATCTAGGGGTCATCGGCCTTTATAGCTCAGGGCCTGTTGATTAGCGATTATGTTACGATGGGCCTTTTACGGGGGTTGAGATATTAAATGATCATTGGGTCCACCTCCTCCCTATTCAAGAAGTATTAAGTGGCTAGGTTTTCTTTTGGGTAGTACAATGTTTATATGTGTGAGTGTGTATGTGTGGTTATGCCTTAGAGAAAGGTTGGATATATCGAGGAAATGGAATTGAAAGGATAATCTCATGAATAGTGGACATAACACTTAAATAGAAATCAATCGGCAAAAACTAGTGTTATGAATAATTATACGTAATTTATCAGTCACCAGAACATTATTCTGACCTCCTCCTTATTACAACCCATAGGATAGATTTAGAGGGACAAGCTACTGGTGCAAGACGGGAATGATAGATGGAGAAGTCTTCTCATGCATGCTCGGCACCGACAAGACAACTAGATACTCAAAGAATATATTGATTCCAACGTAGTAGCCTTAATCAGTATTTATGTTTTATTATATTTTATTATTCTACTTTGATTTCACTCTCTGATATACTTATGTTTATTACATGTTACCAAAACCAACGATCAGTACCCTAGTGGACTTGGATTTCGATTAAGTCGAAATTCAGCTCAATTAAGGTGCGAGTTGTTACATGGGTGATCTCTAGGTCCGCAACCTATTTTTATAGGCTAAAATTAGTTTTGGTTCTACATTATCAACGATTTTTTCCATTGGAGGTCCAGTTGTTGATGACCAAGGACGTTCATACATAAGTGCTCTCTTAATTGCACTTAACTAGTTTATGCAGTTAGGTTTAGTGAGTTGTCGTTTTCAGAAAACAAATTTGGTGTAGTCTTTTTCTGCATATTTGACTTAGTAGATTAGAAATTTAATTCATAGGAGATGTTCTTAAAATGTTAGTTAAGGTAAACATTACATTTTATTTTACTTAAGCTCCCATTAGACTTTTTTGCTTATTAAAATTCTAAGATAAAACATAGAAGCCTTTCTACTTCACTAGTGGATGTTAGGACTCGTATGCCTTGGGATTCTGACCTTAAAGAAAGCTCAACAAATCATATAACCTCACACTATGGATAATGCCTTATAGGTTGTATCACATACAACTCCTAATCTTTTGGTCGTTGTCCTAATCTCATCTTTATCTTGACAAAAGCTCAACAAATAAAGAGAGATTATTCACCCGTATCTACCATTTCATGTCGACCTAAATATAATGTGCATACCTTGAGGAAATCTCAAAAAATATGTTTCATGCATCTTACCTTGTCTATTATATATATATATGTATATACACATATATTAATAGTACTATATCATGGCTAGCTTAAGGAAAGCTCAATAACTAAGGAATATGCAAGTAATCTATTAATATATAAATGGTAGAGGATAACTATTATATTAAAGATTCATAATCTTTAATATATTTAAGTGAGTGATATCAACTTATGGAATAATGTTTTTCATATGAAATACCCTTGTGATTCAAGTGTTGGTTATATCTGATAACACGGTATATGTACTATTTATTCCTTAAATCTAATTTGGGTTTCTTATTGTTCCATCTTTTTGATAGAGTTAGGAGTATGCCCTAGAGGAAATTATGTAGTTTGTTACATATATATAAATCGATAACCAGCCTTGTTGAAAACAAAAGGTGTTTTCTTTCTATTAATACTTGATATAATATGTTACATTAATTATTTATTTAACTAAAAGTATACTTAATATAGAAAATCTATAAATGCTATGTTTTGTGATAGTAGTTACAATGTGTTCTAATTATGACTGATTTATCACAATAAAATAAACATACCATTTTAAGTATTCCTAGTAAAGATGTGTCGAGGCTGGATATCGATACATCCCATGAGACTAGACTGCGCAACGCTCTCCAAACGTTGGGCGGTGTATTGCCCATGGCTGCTGGTGGCACTAAGAGGTTAAGTACTAATAGTTATCCAATAACCATGGAATGACCCGCTCAATTGTTTTCTGTTCGTTAATATAACTAAGGGCATAAAGAGAATATTGATTTGATAATTTTATACAATTATCTTGATTTGTGAATACCGTCGAGCTTCAATGTGGAAACTCCATTTTAATTATAATTAAATCATGGCATGACATCCATTGAATGACTATAGCTAGGTCGAGTGGAAGTATTAGAAGTGAAACACTATTCAATAGAGAATTCATCTCCTCATATATATGGGGTTAGTATCATAGGGTCAACTTAAGTAACTCAAAGTCATAGTCTATGGCCAGAGCAGTATGGTTAATAATTATTATTATTTTCGAACCAATAATTTGTGTGTGCACTTACAAAGTTGAATGTGGACAACGTTGGAATTTTGATCAAAACCAAATTCCGTAAGTCCTAATATGATATAGTTTTGACGAAAAGAGAATTGGAGTAAATAATTGTCACTGTTGGGTAAAGCTTAAATAAGTAAAATTGGATTTTACCGAAAGATGTGTAAGCGATAAATTCGGCCAAAATGTCACTCCACCAGTTAAGGGTACGAATGAATGTTAATATACAAATAGTTTGATTTTACACCTGCAAGTTGCATAATTGCATTGATAGATTCTCCAAAATACCACATGATTTAATTAATTTACAAACCATTATAAATTAATTAATATTTTTTGGAAAAATTAATTAATTATTTATTTATGTGATGTATTGGATGCCATTCATATTTCTTTTGATGTCATTAGTATTTAATTGGGTGCGTATATAAAAGTTTTATATAAACAAATCAATATAAGATATCGATGAGCATTTAAATTTGATTTAAACGGACCTATTTGCTAAGTGTAATTGAACTAATTGAAGGCCATAAAGCCTCATTCATTACAAGCCATATGAAGAGAAAGAGGCTTGAAATACAATGGTTGGATCTCTTAATCACTTGTCTTTCATTCCCTTGCCTCTCTTAATCACCCTCTTTCATAATCCTAGCCAACATCCTATTTCTTCCACTTTCATGGTCTAAATTTAATTTGAAATTTGAGAGATTGAACTCCGGCATTTTTGAAACTGGTTTTAAGATTTTGAAATATATAATAATACAATTTGAAAGTATTTTCCGAATAAGAAATGTTTCAAATGACTTTAAATAAGTTCCAATGATTTCAAAGAAATTTCAAAGAAGTTCTCAAGGAAATAGAAGTCCAGAACCCACTTATGTTGCTGGAGAATGATTTCGGTGATGAGTGCATGCACCATCGACATTGATTTTCGAGTTTCAGAGTGGGGGAGAGGCCACTTTAGTAGCTTTGCTATGCGATTGATTTTGTGAAACCAATTTTGATTTCGAATTCCGAAGTATGATTTGATATTCGAAAGATATATGTATATATATTTGAAACAGTTTGAATGAGCCCGGTGTTCAGTCCTCGAGTTTCGGATTTGATTTGGTATAACCCTATCTTTTGAAGTTGATTTACTGATTTGTTGCTGATTTCCAAGTCTTGGATTGGAAATTTGATTTCTCCGACTATTTTGAATGTTCGAACACTTCGAAATCAAGGTTCAATTTTCAAAGCTAAGAAATTTCGGAAGGTATAAATTATTTGATAAAGTATATAAGTTTAGTTTTGTATGTTTATTATGAAGTAATATGATTTAAATAAGTTTGAAACTGTTTTGTTAAGTAAATAAATAAGACTATTTTGAATTATACTAATATGAAATTTAGTTTTGAAATGTTTGAATAAAATTTAGTTTTAAATGTTTTTAACTTAGTAACATCTTCTATAAAACTATTTATATATACAATAATAATAATTTTCAAAGGGTAAAGTGGATCTTTCAAATAAAAAAAATAATTAGTTTAAAGGATTTAAAGGGATGGTTATAAACTAGGAAATCATTTTGGGGTATAATTGATTTTGAGAAAAAGATTTGATTTCGAAAATAGATTGGGATTTAAAACCCAATATTTATTTGATATCTATATATTTTCAAATATAGTGTTTATAATGATTCAGGTTGGAAAGAAAAATTTGAGATTGATTTGAAATTTTATTTATTTAAGAATTATACTTAAATAAGTTTGATCTGAAATTTATTGAAAATTGAAATTTCAAAGATATGGTTTTTATAACTTGGATTTGATTAAAAGTGACTTAAATGCGTATTTAAATTTATATAAATTTGAATGGGATATTTTGTTTATTTAAATTTGAAAATTGAGGTTGTATTTATATGTTATTGAAATGATTAAGTAAATATTTCAAACTAAATAATAGTAAAGTGAATTTGAGATATAAATGAAATCATCAAATTTAGTTTTGAAATATTGAATATATAAAGCTTTGAAATATATTGAAATTGAAATGGTTTATTTTGTGGTTCACATCTGTATTTGAAATCGATAAAATTTGAAATGGTTTATTGAGAAACTGAATTGAATTGAAAGTTGAGGATTTGAGATTGGATTAAATTTGAATTTTGGAATCTAAGTTGAGTTGAATCGATTTGTGGAATTTGAAGAAACTATTGTATTATATAAAGTATTTTAAAACTATTTTATATTATTTTATAAACTATTTTTAATATAAACTATTTTTAGTATAACTATTTTTAATATAAACTATTTTTAATATAACTATTTTTTATATAAACTATTTTAATATAACTATTTCTAATATAAACTATTTTAAAAATACTAATTATTTTAATATAAATTGTTTTAACTTATTACTATTTTGTTTAAATATTTTATTTTACAAACTATTTTATTTTATATACTATTATTAATATCTAAACTGTTTGAAGGAAAGTGTTATGATTTCCAAAGTTTGAATTTCAAAGTATTATGATTTCCAAAGTATTATTATTTCAAATTGTTTGGGTTCGAAAGTATTATATCCTTGAAAGTACTATGATTTTGGAAATGAATTTGTCTGACATAAAATATGTTGATTTGGAAACAAACTTGGATTATTTTCTAAACCTATTACCTTGGAAACTTTGAAACTGAAGATATTTAGTTTGGAAGAAATAATTTTGTGAAATCATATATGATTTTGAAACTGAACTGATATTGAAACGAAGTGAAATTGGAACCTTATTTTACTAAACACTTGATTTGGGAGTTGTTGAACTTATATAAAATTGATTTGTATATGCATGATTTTGATTCAAAAACTATTGATTTGGAAAGGTACTCAATTTGAAAAGTGAAATCTTATATAATCGAAGTCTATAGAAGTGTGATTTGATATACTATTGATTTTGGAAAGTATTTGATTTGAAATGAAATCTTATATATAATGGACTTTATATAAATATGATATTTGAAATTGATTTGAAAAGGTACTATATGATACATATTTTCGAAGTAAAGATATGGAAAGTGCCTTCTGCTTGATATCCGCTTTGTAGCCACATTATGGATTCATTCTATCGATATTATTCTCTCTGATTTGGGTTTTCCGTATATGATACTCGAGTGTCCATCGAATTCCATGGCGTTACCCATGGTCTTATGAACTCGACTGCATAGCGTAATTCGCAGGGGCTATGACTGCCTACGGGTACTGATATTTCCTGGGGGATCCAGGTGTAACCATTGTGTATCTGTGATTCTATGGGTCATTTTGTAGCGTAATTCGCAGGGGCTGTGACTGCCTACGGGTACGGATGTTTCCTGGGGGACCCAGGCGTAACCATTGTGTATCTACGGTCTATAGTTGTTATCATGGCGTAATTCATAGGGCTGTGATGGCCTACGGATACAGATGTTTCCTGGGGGATCCAGGCGTAACCATTGTGTATCTGCGATCCATGATTCGGTTTGATTCGGTTGATTTGATTGGATTGTACTTTCCATATCGGTTTTGAAGGTTTTTCAAGTATTTTCACTGGGTGTTGAAACAAGTCTACTAAGTACTTGGAGAATTCTAGCTTTGCGCCTGATCAACGCATGGCCAGAGTCTGTAGGAACGAGGATAAACTTGTTAAGACATCGAGTTATAAAAGTATTTTGAAAGAAAAATTTGTTTCGATATGAAGGTATTTATTACAAAAGTATTTTTCAACAAAGAAATTCTGTATTAATATTTGAAATTAAAACTCTTATGGTTCTAAATTAATTATTCGTGCCCGATACTATTCTTTTGAATCTACCTTACCTGCTCAGCTTTATTTATTCACCTATATTCTGTTTTTCCGAGTCTACCTTTTTTTTCCTTTTTGAATATTTCCTTTAAAATATTGTTTATTTATATACTACATGGTTTAATAAAAAAAATTAGTGTTATAAATATTTTAGAAGTTATTAATTAAATAAAACATATTTAAAGTAAATGATTATTGATAATATTTGAAAGTATCTTAAGATAAAATTTATAAATTTAAACCGCTTCTTTGTAAATATAACTAATGATGTAAATAATTGTTTTCAAATAGTTTACATATATTTATAAAGGTGTTATTTAAACATATAAACGGCACTTATAAAGGAAGCAAGGAATTTTACAAATGGGTTTGGAAAAATATTAAAGTATTAAAGAAAATTGAATTTCAAATGAAGTTTTCAAATGAATATTTCAAGTAAAATTTATATAGTTTCAAATTAATTGTTTAATCCTGACTTTCAATCTACTTTACTTCTGGTTGTTCTATTTTCCTACCTCTTTCCTTTTTGGGGATGAAAAGTTTTGAGTGGGGGAGAGTGTAACGACCCAAAATTTTAGTGATTTGATATATTAAATTAATTGAAATTTATGAAATTTTTAAACAATAAAATTTGAGAATAAAAATTTATTATTTGGAATACGTCTATTTAAACATAGCAACTAGAAAATTTTCAGCTGTTAATATTGAAGTTTATTTTATTGCATAATTTTATTTCAATTTAAATTAGTTAATAACAGTTGAATTTAAAAGTATTCCGAAACCTAAATATGTCAACATGAGAAAATTTATTTAGAACACTCTGAATTAGACTGCGAAATTCGTTTCGCGAAATTCGGACGTTTCTAGCTCCGTTTGGATTTTTCCGTACGGAATAGCAACATATATCGGTACTGATTATCAACTTTTGATCGGATGATCCTATCATTGATATCTGTATACCGTTTTGATCGTATCGTCGTGCTGATCTCTACGGTATATTTATTTCTGTATTTTGAAATCCGGTACGCGAAGGAAGCCATAAAACGGTCCGTTGTAACGGTACCGAAAATTTTGACTTCACACCTTCCCTCGGTTTCAAAATTGGAAACGTGCAGCTCAAACAATAATAATTTTCTTTAACTTTCTGCCGAATCAACGCATGACCGTTGATGTTAGATTTATTGTCTCCTTCTATTTTATATTCGTTTGCATTTGCTTTGTGGCTGTTCATTCTCTCCTGTTCCTTCTTTGTTCCATATTTTATTTTGTTTTCTCTTCTTTCCTCTGTTCTTCAAACCGTCCCCCTTCCTTTCACTCACCCTACCCACGCCTTGATCGAGAGCAAACATCTCCAGGCCGAGCACGTCTCTTAATCCACCAAGCATGGCTTTCTCCCCTCTCCTCTAACAGCTGTTCCACCTTCTCTTCCTCTCATTTTCTTTATATTTGTTCTGAGAAGAATAAAATATAACATACGTACGTTTACATATTTGCTGCTAGTGTTCATCTATTCTCAGGTTTTCTCTCACCTCTTCTTTTGTTTTATTATATATATATATATTACGTTAGTTTGGAAATATATGTAAGAGGAAGGCATATTCTTCGTGTACAGTATATAGGCTTCTATATATTACATTTAATGTATATATGATATTAGAAGGGTAGTTGATCTGGGTTTTTGGAATAATTCATGTACTGTATTGAATATAAATTTGAAGTTATAGTTAGTTTATATAAATATTTATTTTATGTTATCTTTTGAATATTTATGTTAGTGTATATACTGTGTAAGAGTGTTATATATATATAGAAGTATAAGGATATATGCTGCTTTGTATATAATGTTTGCGTAGGCTAGTTTATACCTATTTGTATTATGTGGCATATATATAAGGTTTAAAAATATATATATTTGCAGTACATATGTTTAACTCGGTATAGATATACATATGTTAGTTAAGGGAAGATATGTATATGTTTGGTTGATATATATATATATATATATATTTATAATAACTTTGTACAAGTCTGATAGTTATATATGTTTTATATATTATTAATATGTATTATAAGCTTTCGTATATTTACGTTTTGCATATGAGTTGAATGTCCGCATGGGTTAGTTTATATATATATATATTTAATAAACATTTGCAAGTTATATGTATGATATCTTGTATATAAAGTTACGTATGTAAATAGATATAAATCATAATATGTTTGATTTGCTGTGAAAGAAAGGAAATATAGTGTATATATTTGTATGGATTTTAAAATACAAGTTTATCTAGGTTGTGTCTAACCTGTTTGCTGTATGCATATATATGCTATAGAATTGGGCCTATATATATTATCTGACTATTTTGTTATGTAAGTTGTAAGCCTGCATGTATATATATAACTTATATTTTGATTAAATAAATAATGTTGTTTAAACATTGATTTCGATAATAGATTGATTTTTAATATTACTATATATATGTAATATATAATGACTTTGATATAATATATATATATATATATATATATGTCCAGACTCAAATATTTATTTTGATATGAAATGATAATACGTATATGTATATATTTTGGTTTTGTGAACATGGGTGTTTTATTTTAATATATGTATTTAATAAAAACAATGATTTTAATTATATACATATATATATATATGTATGTATTTTAATATTTGTTTAAATTCAATATTTATTTCATGGAAATAATAATAATAATAATAATATATAACTCCTGCTCTAAGTCGATTTCGTCTATTCCTATTTATCAGCTTTGATCGTCGATTCGTGCCAATCTAGCTTTGATTTGGAAGTCGTGCTTGCATTTCGTAACTCAATTTCATCGTCCAATCTATCTAGCCTCGAAAGGTGAGCAATCACTCACGATTAATATTCTTATATTTATTAAATTTGATTTCAACTGAAATGACAATTGAATATGCTGCTGCTAGTTATTTACATTGTTATATATATGCTATTATCTGTATCTGTTCACCTGTGACATCTGACACCATTATCTGTTATTTATATTGATGATATATGTCTGTTATATTATTATCATATCTGTTATCACTCTACAAGTTCCTTGTTAGTATAGAATTCCCTATGGGTTGAAATGATACATACCCGAACGAGTTGTAGAATATGAGAGAATCGTTATGGGTTGAAATGATAAACCCAAGTGATTTTCATTGAATTGAATTGGGATTGCGGGTTGAAATGATATATACACGTATATATTTAAATTATGGATTAAAATGATAAATATCTGTATCACTTGACCATAGTATAGAAAACTATATACAGACACCGTTGACACCGTTGGTCTATATATAAATATTTTGAAATTAATTTCTATGGTTTTGAAAGAAGATATATATGGTTTATTTGAGTTGAAATTATCATGTATATGAATAAGTTTTAATATAAAATAGATTGAATAATAAGCTCTAAATTTAGTTAGGTTGGATTTAAGTAAATCACAATATGTTAAGTATTTATATATAAAAAATTAATTTAAAAAAAAATAGATTTGATAATGATTCTATAAGTTAAGGTGGGAAAGATAAATTTGAATTTATTCGAAATTGTATTTAATTAAGAATTTTTTTTAATTAAATTGATTTGAAACTTATTGAATTTGAGGGTTTTAAGATATGATTTTATAACTTGGGGTTGATTTAAGCGATTAAATGGATATTTCAGGTTTTAAACAAATCGAAGGAAATATTTAGTTTAATGTAATTTAAGGATTTAAATAATAATGGATTTATTAAGTGAATATTTCAAAACTAAATAACAATGAAGTTAAAATAATATATATATATATGAAATTATCAATTTAGTTTTGAAAGTGCTATAATTTGGAAATATATATATTTGAAATGGAAATGTTATTTTGGTTTTGAAGTGTAAATTATTTTGAAATGACCACGGTGTTATAATGACGTTTGGTTGTTAATAGCGTACATTTCTACGTAGTAGATAGTTCCACGGATCCTTAGAGGATGGTTATCCCAAACATCCTTTGAGTTATTTGTATTTCAGTTGATATTCACTTGAGTTGGATTTATTGATATAAGAATGTTAATCCTGACTCGAGTGTTTTGTGTTTTGCTTTATGCTCGGTTCAGACTGAGTGATACAGCATTTGAGACTCACCTTTGGAGTTTGGAGCTTCGCTTGGAGATCCACTATCGATTCAGCTTTCAGATATCCAGTTAATTCCAGTGTTGTATTCAGATTTGATTATTGTATCGAGACTCTCGTGTATTCGAGACCTCTGTTGTATTTTGTTTTACTCTATTATATATAAATGGTAGCTTCATGAACTACTATTTTCTTATTTCCGTTGCATTCTTTTATAATACTCTGTGTCTGTGATTCTGTGATTCTGTGATTATTTTATTTACTGTATATGCTGAGTTTTGCCAAATATAAATTAACAGTCTGATATTTTGAGTAATTCAAGTCTGACATGTGTGGATGCGAATGGTTGAAAATACCGGGTTGTTACATTGCAAGTTCCCTGTTAATTTAAAAATCCCTATGGGTTGAAATGATACATACCCGAACGATCTTGTAGAATAGGATAAAATCGTTATGGGTTGAAATGATAAACCCAAGCGATTTTCATTGACTTTGAATTTGGGATTGCGGGTTGAAATGATATATACCCGTAAATATTTAAATTGCGGATTGAAATGATAAATATCTATATCACTTGACCATAGGATAGAAAATTATATACGGACACCGTTGGTCTATATTTTTAAAATGATTTCCAAAGTTTTGAAAGGAAATATATGGGTTTTAATAAATATTGATTTTTTTAAAAATAATATATATATATATATATATATATATAAATGTTATTTTATATAAGTCTAAATTTTAGATTTTTAAAATTTTATGTTTTGGAAATTTTAAATTTATAAGTTAGTTTTGAAAATAAATTTTTTAATATTTTACTTATAATTTTACTATTTTAAAATATATAAAAATAGATTAGATATAAAATAAATTAATAATAAGATTTAATTTAATAAAATTTAATTTAATTAGTATATAATATGTCTAAGTATTTATTTAAATTTATATTAATATTTTAAAAATAATTTTTTATAACTTTAATAATAAAGGTTGGGAAGATAAATTAATGTTGACTTGGAATTTAAAATTTTGTTAATAATTGAATTTAGATAAGCATTGATTTAAACTTTTTGAATTTGAGATTTTAAAGATATGATTTATAACTTGATTTTTGATTAAAGGTGATTAAAGGAATATTTTTTCAAATTTAAATAAATTGAAATAGGATATTTAGTTTTATTTAAATTTGAAATTTGAGATTTTATTTAAAGGATTATTGGATTGATTAAGTGAATGTTTTCAAAACTAAATAATAATTAAGTTGAGTCTAAAGTGTAAATGAAATGTATCAAATTGAGTTATGGTAAATGTTTGAATATTAAAACTTTGAAATCTATTGAAATTGAAATGGTTTAATTTGTAGTTCAAATCTATATTTGAAATCTATACAAATTAAAATGGTTTATTGAGAGGTTGAATTGAATTGAAATTGATGAACTGGGATTGAATTAAATTGAATTTTGGAATTTGAGTTGATTTGAATCGATTTGTGAAATTGGAGGAAACTATTTTATTATATAAAGTATTTTTAATATATATTTATATAAACTATTTTAATTTATAACTATTTTAATATATATACTATTTTCAACATCTCAACTGTTTAGGTGGAAAGTGTTATGATTTCAAAAGTGTTATGATTTCCAATGTGCTATGATTTCAAAAGTGCTATGATTTCAAAAGTGCTATGATTTCATAAGTGCTATGATTTCGAAAGTGTTACGATTCTGAAAATGAATATTATTTAAAGTGAATATATAAATTTTATGGTTTTGAAATGAATATGATATTTTGATATGAAGTATGGACTATTTGAAATGAAATGACCATGGTGTGAAATAAGCGTTTGGTTGTTAAAGAGACCGGGATCGGATATTGTCATACTCTCTTCCAAAACCGAAAACCACTTTAACAATTGTGTACGTGGTGGAGATTCCAGAACGAAGTAGGATGGTTTGGCGGCTATTCTATATGGTATTTACGTAGTCCTGACTCCCGTGAGTCAGCTTGATGTAGCTAAAACATGAACTATACTGGGCCAAGTGGGGTCATTCCCCCTATCGGACACATTTCTTCGATACCATTCTATTGCTTTTGTGATTTGATTGGGTGCACCCTTTGATTTGGGAGTGTGTTGCAAGGTGGGCGGTAGTAGCTGCTATGCGTTACCACCAGTCCGGGAGTGCAAATGGTATATCTACCCTGGCATTGCCTCGAGGGCCGTGTTCACATTCCCTTTCGCGCCTTCTACGAGTTTTTTTTGTACCGTACCTATGTGGTGTCCTCTGGGTAAACCATCGGTTTGGTGGAGCGTACAACATTGTATAGACTACGGGAATATATAAAATGTGTTAAGGGGGATATGGGTAACGCCTTAATGCTATTTTAATATTTTTACTTTACTATAGACATATTATAATAGCATATATTACTACATAATAGATAGTTCCACGGATCCTTAGAGGATGGAAATCCCAACTATCCTTTAAGTTACTTGTATTTCAGTTGACATTTCACTTGAGTTGAATTTATTAATATAAGAATGTTAATCCTAACTCGAGTGTTTTGTGTTTTGCTTTATGCTCGGGTCAGACTGAGTGTCACAGCATTTGAGACTCACCTTTGGAGTTGGAGCTTCACTTGGAGATCCATCTATACCTATTCAGCTTTCAGCTATCCAGTTGTTTTGTTCAGACTTGTCATATGTTTGTATTCGAGACTACATTGTATTTGAGATATTCTGTTGTATTTTATTTCAAACTCTGTTGTTTATATAGTAGCTTCCTGAACTACTATTTATCTTTCCGCTGCTTATGTTTGTATTACTCTATGTCTGTGATTTATTTATTTACTGCATATGCTGAGTTTTGCCAAAAATACAAATTAACAATCTATTGTTTTGAGCAGTTCAAGTCCGACATGTGCGGATGCGAATGTTTCGAAATACCAGGTCGTTATAGATTCTGTGTTTTGTTTTTCATTCTTTCTCTTCTTTTTCTTATTTACCCCATAACAATCCTCCCTTTCGAATGGTTTGAGTTTGACTTGTGTGGTTTATTGTTGATTTAAACCGTCCAAAAAGGCAGGTCGTTACATTTGGTATCGCAGCTTTGTTTTAGCGATAACCTTAGCTTTGTGGGGTCTGACTCATTAGGGATAGGGTAGTAATACCCTAGAGTGAGTTTGTCTAAGTGTATATATATGAGAGAGCATACTTGTTAGTGTTATAAAATGTTTTTATATTGTGTTAATTTGTTTTGTTTAGTATTTATAAATTCTAGTCGGTACATAGGATGTTATGGCATCGATAGGGATTTCTAAACACTTAATAGGGCAGACCGACACAATATTGGTTTTGAAATATAGGTAAATGAAATAATTTTACCTAGTATTATATTTTTGTATATAAAAGAAAATTTTATAAATGGATATAGTTGTATGTGATATGTTTGTTTGTTAAAAAGTGAATTTTAATAAATATTGGTTGACAAATATGATTTACAAATAAAATGAATTTAATTGGAAAATTGAGAACTTAAGTTCCGGGGTTTTGAAATTGGTTTTCAAAAGATTTTGTAAAATAGTATTAGTAATATTTGGTAGTATTTTCGAATTAAATATTTCCAATGTGATTTGAAAAAATGTTTAAAGGAATTTTAAAAGGAAATAAGTTATGTACTCCTCTCTTATGTCGTTGGAAAATAATTTCGGTGATGACGACCGCATCATCGACATTCATTTTTGAGTTTCAAAGTGGGAAGGCCATTGTAGCAGCTTTACTACATTTTTTTGATAAACAAATCCTAATTTTTTTAAATTCTAAATATGATTAGATATATATAAGATATGAGTGTATATATATATGTGTGTGTGTGTATATATATATATATATATATAATTTCAAAAGGATTTGTCATGGAACCCGGCATTTAATTCTTAAGTTTCTATAAATTTGGGATTTCAATTATTGTAATGAAATGAAATCATAACTACTTTAATAGTTGGAAACTTCTAAAATGAAATATAAGACATTAGAAGCTAGGTGATTAATGAAATTGTAAATTGAAGATTTGTAACTTGTAAATTAAAAGAAGATGAAAATTAAGAAGGTGTGAATTGTTGAACATTTTGTTAACTAAAATAAATAAGATAAACTTGTGTAACATTCAATTACATTCTATAACATATATAAAAATTACCAAAATTTTGAAAGTTGAAATGTTAATATGAATATGTAATAGAATTTTATACAAGTAAAACTTAAGTAATGGAGTTATGTCCGTAAACAAGAATTAAGATTTTACAAAAATGTTATAAACTTAAGTTAATAATTTGAAATGCTAGTAATTAAATTTAATAAAAAGCGAATACTGTAAGTAAATGATTTTAAACTTAAGTTAATGTTTGAAGTTATTTATAATTAAAGTGAATAGTAAAAGTGAATACTATATTAAGTAAATGATTATAACTTCAGAAAATGTTGAAATGATTCAGAAATAGATTTAATATTCAATGACACTATATAAGAAAGGATGAATGTCAATGAAGAAGTTAAGAGACTTAAGTTGAATGATTCCTTAATGGATACTAATATTAAATTGAAATCAAGTTATATACAATAATAAACGGGAATTAAACTGTAATGAAACGAATGTAAATTAATATGAAATAACCTTGTATGAATAAATTGGAAATAAATGAAATGTATGTAATACTTAAATAATGAATTCATTGATTATTTTAAATATTGAATGTGAAATAATTTATGTAATTGATGTGAAAAGAAACCAACTGAATATACTTAAAGAATATTTAAATTCTGGATTGTTTGGCTAATGGGATGTTTGGGAAATGATACTCCAATTTGTTTAAGGTTGGATGAATAATCTATTAAATAATTGTCTAAGGTTGTTGAGCGTAAGGTAGGCTTGGTAGTTTATTTATCACCCTTGAATGATGAGAAGTTTCTGAACCTGAACAAACCATTAGATTTTGGTTGCTATGGATGTATGGTTGATTTCTTTGATTGCATATAATGGTTGTATTGTTTTGTTTGCATATGTTTTGTGTTGATTTGCTTTTGTTACTAATTTGTAACGACCTGTAAATTTTAAACTGTTTTAATAACGTAATTAAACTGAATTTTTGTGAAATTTTAATTTTGAAATAAAAATTTAATATTTGGAATACGTCTATTTAAACGTAGCAAATGGTAAATTTTCATTAGATAATATGGAAGTTTATTTTATTGTGTAATTCTATTTCAATTTAAATCAGTTAATATTTGATGATAATAAAATATTTTTCAGACCTGAATATTTTTATGTAATAAATTTGTAAATCATCTTCTGAGTGAAGCGTCATACTTCGTTTCATCAAATTTGGACTGCTATTGCTCCGTTTATCTAATTTTCGACGTTTTAGCAGCATTTTCGGTACCGAATATCGACATTTGATAGTTCAGTCATATCACTGATATATGTATACCGTTGTGATTGTCTCATCGTGCTGATCTCAATGGTATATTCGTTTCTGTTTTTCGAACCCTGGTATGCTGTGAAATCAGTAAAACGACTTCTGTATCGGTATCCATATTTGTGCCTTTTGGTTTCTCTTTGACCGTTCATTATCCACCGTATAAATTAAACAGCCACGAGCATTTATTTTTGCAGAATTCAAGGGACAGTTGTTACCATTCCCATCATTTCAATTTATTTTACAATGGCCTGTTTCTCTTCCTTTTTTTCGTTCGGTTCAATTACAAAAGTAAATATAAAATATATGAAAACTTATATTTTTCCGGTAGCCTTTTATTCCTCTTCCAATTTTCCCCTTTCTTCATTTGCCTGAGAAATCTGCTAGTTTCCTTCTTCATCTACAAACCATCGGTTCGTTCAAATCATCACCCAAATAACAATCTAAAATTTCTGCACTTATACAATTATATCTTCCTCCATTCGAAACCGAGCGCGCATCTCTCCACCTCCCCTTTGCCTACACTTAGCCGCACACACGTAACTCCTCTCCCCTCCACCGAGGCCTTGCTCGCCCATCACCCGGGCACCTTATCTCTTCACCCAGCGCCTCCTAACCCGATCCAGTGATCAGCCTCCACCACAAACCCATGTCACCCTAGCAGCCACCATTTTTCCTCTCCGACCCTGTGCTCCGCCCTACCCTTCTCCTCCTCTGGCCACTGTCCCTTCATGCTCACTTCCTCCTCCTCCTTTTGCACCCGAGATGCTTCTCCACTTATATTTATAGGTAATGTATATATATATTTTATAGTATGATGTTGTATAGATATAAGTTACTGGATATATATATATAGTATGTTAAAATGTTTACTTAAACTATGGTGTATTTGAAAACAGTTTTAATAATAATATAATATGTATGTATAGTTGATTTAATATATAAGTATAACTTGCAAGTTTATTCACAGTTTGGATATATATAATATTCATATGTTTCTAAAGTTTGCATGAGGCCTGCTTTGTTATTATATAGTAGTTAGCGGTTTGAATATGTACATAAGCTTATGTCACGATCCAAAATCCAGCGTCTGAAAATCGACATCAAATACCTCACTTGTATTCAAATGCTGGAGATTCAAATGTCGGACTCCAGTTCGGATGGAGCTTATAACATATTAAGTACAACAACACAGCGGAAGAAAAAATGAATATATCATTGATACACAACAATTGATTATAATAATCAGATACAAATGAATATCAACATCAAAGCCAAAAGATATACAACAGCAGAAGAACAACGGCAACAGCAGCGGAAAGATAGCACCAATAAAGTCTCCAAAAGAATCCAACACCATACTGCAACTCCAACTCCAAACCAAAGATAGCTCGAATCCCCAACCATGCTGAATGAAGCAATCTAGGTAGCACAATGTGATTGCCAAACCAAAGACTCCAAAGATTCCCAAAAGCTACATCTACAATCTGATAAACTGACTCTAGGCTGCCCGTGTGGAAAATTATGGGCACCCAGAGTTTAGAAAGGGAACAATAAACTCCAGGTCAGTCATGAGACTGGTATGAGAAAACAAAAACAGTTTATCTTGAACAAAAGAAGTTAAAAAGAAATTCGCTATGCTTTTGGAAAATGAAACTACCATAAGGCCTCCCCACACACACACAATGCAAGCGCACAATTGGAGGAGATTTCTCCTTATGATAGTCAAACATGCTTGATACGCAAAATTCCTTTTGATATTATTATTAGTGCATAGTGCGGAAAACATTTCGAAAGTATAATATTAATCTTAGCCAGCATACACATTTCGTAGTATGCTTACTATGGCTATCATGTTCAATAGCAGGTTACCACCACATTCCATGGCAGGTTATACAACTAAAACCGTACATGGCGCGTACTGTTTCTTTGGATTTCCAACAAATGGTCAGGCTAAGGAACTTCCTATGCCATATGGGTCCGCCTCTGGAGGGACGCCCCGAGAACCTAACGGGATCTCTGCCAATACAAGGCCGAGTTACCTCAGGCTTTTGGTGCAATGAAGCTGTAACTAGATAACTCCACACACGAGTATGCCATCCCCGGTCGTTACGGACCTTTATCCGAGGATCCTCAACACCAACAACCACAAAGTAATAAATTTGCAGCAACCACATAGGTTAAATATATGGGCTCCATACCATGAAACCACCTTTTTCCAGAAGGAAATGGACATACTCTGAGGGCGCTACCCCCAAAACAACCTTGCCACATCCTTCCTGTTTCGACCATTCCGGGTTGTGAGGTCCGGCGAAGTCTCGTCCACAAAGCTACGCTTTTCACAAAAGCCATGCTGCGATCAACAAATGATCAGCAACACTTAGCATGCCACATTACCAAATTAGGAATGTATCACTAGTAACCATCAACTACATAACCTCTGAGCTCATACGTCTCAGAGAAGGGTATTAAGCTAAGAGAATAAATTCTCCGCCACCAAACATAAATGTATTTGATAGAAACCAGCTTTACATCTCAAAGTGTAACGTCAGACATACATCCATACAAGTATGTTCCGGGTTCGAACAGAATCGAAGGCACTTCAAAGAAGCCCTTGTAATCCGAGTATCCACAATCCCAATCGGACTCCTCATCACATATGGAGATCTCTATACCGGCGCGACTCAGTGCAGAGACATTCGACAGGTAATCCTTTTGTTCTCAAGAATACCCGGTCTTCACCACTGTCTTCAAATGCTATCCATTTAGTCGTATCATTATTCGGAATGGGTTTAATGACATAAAGTCCTCTCCCGGCTAAACCGAATAATGAGATCTTAACTTTAAAAACATATGGATCCATTTGGATCATAGTTAAGTCACAACATATTTCTCAAAACCTTTTCTTTTAAAATGGTGTAAACAAATTTCCACTTTAATATTTTAAACAAAAGATTCAGCCTTTAAGATCACTTTAAATTTAAAACCAAGGTTCACCAATCTTTCACAAAGATTCATTCATAGCATTCAAAACTATTTTCATTTCAAATCTTTTATACAAAAGAAACACCTTTAAAATCCTCTTCAATTTGAAAACAAGGTTCACCAAGGAATAAATATAAAAATACATAAGATAAAATTTTAGAAAATATATATATAGTAAACAAATTAGTTGAATTAAACAATATATTAAATATAGAAATTCATTATAGATTATAAAACAATAAAAAAAATATAATAAAATAAATACATAAATAAATTATAACAACATATTAAATATGGAAATACATTCAAAAAAATAATAATAAAAGAAAATTAAAATAAAATAGAATCTCACTTATATTACAAAGTGGTAAAATAAACAAAAGAAAACAAAAACATGTACACTTGCAAATGAAAAATAAATGAAACAAAAATACATGTATATAAAGCTTGTAAAGGAAGCCACACAATTGTCTCAAAACATGTACAGCCGAGAGAAAGAAAATTTATAAATAAAAATTTATGTGGTACAAGATAATTAATACATATATCCATCAGCCCCCAAAGCAAAGAAATATCCTTGCTAAAAAAATGTACAACAAATTATATCACCTTGTACAACATAATTTACCACCCTGTAAACTTCATTTCAGCTGAGAAAAAAAAACAATATTTATCATCCTCAACAATATCACTTCTCGTTCCAGTTTTCATTCCAGTTTCGTTCCTTAAAACTGAGAAAAACCAAAGTAATATCACTTTATAATCAAATAAACATCTCAAACTAAAATATCAAAACACTCAGTGGAAGCCTGAGACCAAGAAGAAGATTTCAACTTTGCAAAGTTTAAAAATATTTCAACCTTCAACTTGAAACTTCTGGAAATCAGAATGTTTAAGGTGAGTAACAACTCATCATTTAAACTTAAGTTATCTGTTGTAATGGCTCTGTGTACATGCATGTATCAGTGAATGTTTTTCCTCTGTTTAGTTCCAGAATACAACCCAACTAGAAAACTTTAAATTCTTGTTTTCTAATCCATATCAGACCTTAGTTTCAAAACAAAATAATTGTATTTAAGAGTAAGTTACAATTTAAAAATAGTCTCATGAGGTATAAGTGTTTATAGAGTGAAAAATCAAATTTTTACAGTAAAGACTTTAAATTCTGGGATTTTCGAACCTCGTGAACTATTGATTCAAGGATATAACTTGAATCTATATTCAAAGTCATGATTTTTAAGCGTGGATTGATGATTTTTAGTGATGGGAGTTAGGAGAAGTTTGTTATTGTTTAAAAAATGGATTTTTACAAATTTTAGGCGATCAAGTGATTCGTGGATGTCGGGGTTGTTTGTGGAGATGGAGGAGCCTACGGGGGTGCCAGGAAAAATGGTCGAAGGTGCCAACGATGGTGGTGGTGACAGCAGCGTGGGATTTTTGTTTCTAAACCTAATTTTTGTGAGGTCGAGAATTTCATCTCGTTCGACGTCAGTAAGCAATCGAGTTTGATGTGATTCAAGGGAAAGGTAGAGGGGGCATTGACGAGTCGATGACCGGAGTTGCATGAATTCTGGTGGTCGGTGTGTGACGAACGAAGCGTTGACAGGTTTTGAGGTAGTGTTTGCGCACGTGTTCCAGGTTTTGAGCTCGAACTCAAATTCGAATTTTGAAGTGATGGGGTGGTTCGAACGACCGGAGTTCATTATCGACGAGTTCGTCGTCAGGTCGAGATCGTCGAAGTTGGTCGGAGTTCACCAAAGGGGATGTGGACGTGCACGAGTACTTTGTGCCTGGGTGTTTTGTTTGGCCTGGGAAGAATTAGTGATTTCTCGCGTCGTACTCGAGTGATTCGAGTTGTTTACTCGAAGCAAGAAACGTGGAGGCTCGGGTCAAAATTTTGTTATAGGCTTTCAAATTGAACTGTTTCTATTTTGGCATTTTAAAAAATTAAATTTAAATTTTAATCAATTTTTTAAAACTGAGTTTAAATCAAAAATATAAATATAGATTCTAGTTTGAATTGAAATTTAGTTTGAAGATAAATAAAGTTTTAAATTCAATTTGTTTTATTAATATAAAAGCAATTAAAGGTATGGGAGAATTTGAATTTAAAATGAATTTGAAATTTGTAAATGAAAATTTAAACAAGTTGAAATTTAAAATCTTCAACCTGGACTGAAAGTTGAAATTGAATTTCAGATTTTTAAATGAAGATTTATGATTTAAAATTCATTAATGAATGAGTTCCTAATGGTTAATTTATTTATAATAAAAAATGATTAATATAAGGAATTTTCTTTAAAAAGGTGATTAAAGAAATTTAATAGTTAATGAAATCATTAACTAAGATTATTTGAACAATTAATTAATGCGACTAATTTTAACAATGAATTTAGATAAATTAATTTAATAATGATCATGTGTGGAATCATTAAGCATAATTACTTAATATAAGTAATCAAATAATTAAATTTATTTAGTGTAATCAATTGAGTTAACTTGATTAGTTCAAGTTAAATTTCTTAAGTATAATTCAGAATAATCACTTGATAATTTGGGAAAATATAATTACTTAGAGAAGTAATTAATAGATAATTACTGAATGTAATTAATTGAATGATGATTTGAAATTTGAGTAAATTATTTGTTAATAATTAAAGGATTAATTAATGATTGTAATTAGTTAAGATAAATTTAATAATTAAAGATTAATTGATTCATTAATTAAGAATGATTAGTTAATAATTAAAGGTTAAATAATAAATGATGAAAGGGAAATTATTTCAAATAATTTGTAATTAACTTATGATAACTAACCCGGATTAATAATTAATACATCTGATTTAAATTAACCAGTTGATTAATAAGTTTATCTGTGAATGTTTGGACCTGAATGAATGATTGAATTGTTGATATCCCCTGATCTATGATGTTGTGTGATATATTCTGATTTGTGTGTGATCTGTACTGTAGTTTATTTATCTGGGATGAATGTAATATATTATCTGTAATTTATATATCTATGATCTGTGGATAAAAAGATAAGCGTTATAGTTATACGGCTTATCAATTATATTTTTGTATTCTGATCTGTGATGATTGAATGATGTTGCACTACTGTGTGAAACCCCTGGACTATACCATACACACACAAATATGGATTTCACATGGAAATCAGTTAAGTCGCAGATTTTTGACAAATTTTAAAGGTTGAATTTTTGAATCCAAATAGTTTTGGAAATTAGAATTAAAAGCTTTGTAAATGAGTTTCAAATGTAAAAGTTATTTTTAATAACTTGATAAAACTTTGAAATCAAAATAATTTGATTTAAAAATTTGAATTCAATATTTGAAATTGAATTCAATGATTTGGGAAACTAATTGTTTTCACCTGATAAAAGCTCTCATATAAGAAATGAATTTCTAATTTGAATTAAAGGAATTTCAAGTTTGAATTGAAAAAATGGTTTTCCAAATTATGAGTGAATTCTTTTTGAAAGCTATGAATTAAATCTTGATTTAACTATTTAACGAGTTAAATCCAATTGAAATGGAAATCGATTTGGAAAATCTATAAATAGATCTTTGTGAAACTGGGTGAACTTTGTGAATTGAATCTTTTTGTTTAAAAGATTGAAAATGGTAATGTGTTTAAACCATTTGAAGAAAAGTTTTGGGTAATAAGTTGTGACTTAACTGAAATCCCAATATCCATATGTTTTAAAATATTGCGCTCACTATTCGGTTTAGCCGGGAGAGGACCTTTGTGTCATATAACCCATTCCGAATAGTGATACGACGTGAATGGATAGCATTTGAAGACCGGTGGTGAAGACCGGGTATTTGTGAAAACGATAGGATAACCTATCGATTGTCTCTGCACCGAGTGGCCCCGGTATAGAGATTCCCTAAGTGATGGGAAATTCGATCGGGATTGTGAATACCCCGATTGCAAGGGCTTCTTTGGAAGTGCCTTCGGTTCTGTTCGAACCCGGAACAGACTTGTATGGTTGTATGTCTGACACTACACTTTGAGATATAAAGCTGATTTCTTTCAAATACATTTCTGTTTGGTGGCGGAGATTTATTCTCTTAGCTTAACACCCTTCTCTGAGACGTACGAGCTCAGAGATTATGTAGTTGAAGGTTATCAGTGATATACTCCCAATTTGGTAGTGTGGCATGCTGAGTGTTGCTGTGTGTTGATGGTCATTTGCTGATCATTTGTTGATCAAAGCATGGCTTTTTGAAAAAGCGTAGCTTTGTGGACGAGACTGCATCAAGACCTCACAAACCGGAAATGGTCGAAACAGGAAAGATGCGGCAAGGTTACGAGGGTCGCTCCCTTTAGGGTATGTCATTTCCTTCTGGAAAAAGGTGATATTATGGTATGGAGCCCAGATATTTACCTATGTGGTTGCTCCAATCTCATTTACTGTGTGATCGAGGGCCCTCGGATAAAGGTCCCAAAGGACCGGGGGGTGGCATACTCGAGTAGTAATTACCTAGTGTAAGAGGTAACCCGGCCTTGTGTTGGCAGAGTTCCGGGTAGGTTCTCAGGGCGTCCCTCCAGAGGCGTTTCCATGTGGCAGTAAGAAGTTCCTTAGCCTGGCCATTTGTTGGAATTCCAATCAAACAATACGAACCCAGTATGGTTTTAGTTGTAGAACCTGCCATTTACTTATGGTGGTCAGCACTGTTTAGATGGTAGCTATAGTAGGCATAGTTCGGAATGTCTATGCTGGCTAAGATTAATATTATACTTTCGAAATGTTTTCTACACTATGCACTAATAGTAATAATATCGAATGATTTTTGCGTAGTAAGCATTTTTGACTATCATAAGGAGAAATCTCCTCCAATTCTGCGTTTGCATTGTGTGTGTGGCGGGAGGCCTTATGGTAGTTTCATTTTCCAAAGAGCATTGCGGATTTCAATGTTTAAAATCATTTTGTTGATTGTTTTAAAGATAAACTGTTTTCGTTACTCACACCAGTCCCATGACTGACTCGGAGTTTATTGTTCCCTTCCTAAACTTTGGGTGCCCACAATTTTCCACACGGGCAGTCTAGAGTTGGGTTTTTCAGATAGTCAGGTTTAGTAGACTAGTTGGAGCTAGTTCAGTTTTTGGAGATCACGACTGGCATTGCTTCTCTTGGTGCAATGTGATGGTGGTTCGAGCTTGATGTTGGAGTTGTTGGACTCATTCTCTTTTGAGGATCATTTGGAGTTATCACTTCTGTTATTTCCTCTTTATCATTATTTATCTCTGATATTGTTGTATCATATTGATATCATTGTTGTATATCATTCTGGATATTGTATTTATTGGAGTTGTATATGATATCATCTATTTCTTTATTCCGCCGTGTTGTTATACTTAATGGTGTTATAAGCTTCGGAGAGCCAGATTCGGCGTTTGAATCTACGACATTTTGAGTACAAGTGAAGTACGGATGCTGATTTTCGAAGGCCGAGTTCAGGATCTTCACAATTGGTATCAGAGCTGAAGGTTGAACTTTAGCTATGGAGTATAACATATTAAGTAACTCATTAGAGATAGGGTGAAGTATACCCTAGAATGAGTATTCCTCAGATATCCGTCTGTATGCCTCAGTAAATTCTCTTACTATCCACTGATAGTAAGTATGAGTGTAAGAAGAGGATGAGATAGGGGACAGGGAAATACGACTATAAATGGTCGATACCCTGTAACAACAAGGAAACAATTTTTTCCCTATCAATCTCTTTTGTTCGTCATCTTTTCTCAATTCTTTGATAATTCCTGGTAGATCCAGGAAGGAGATTCGATATATTAATATGGGACATAAACTCCAAATAGGTCAAAATTGTTTGCTTTGATTGTTGTGGTTGATAGGTATACTTTAGTTTCTAAACTAAAAGTTTTGAAATTGTATCCATATATCTATCTATTCTTTGGGTCCCAATATATTCTACGAATGGTTAGTTATCCTTTCGAACTGACCAATGCCACTGCATATTTCGTAGATCTGGATAACCCGAGTATCTTGTGGAAAAAAATTTAAAAAGATTCGTTCTCGTATCCATTATTGATATTCTGATTTGGTAAGCCAAATGCAGAATAGATATTCAGTTTGAGTTGATGAAATATTCTTCATCTATCTTTGTGTCTCCTTGGCAAATTTCAAGGACGAAATTCTTTTAAGAGGGGAAGTCTGTAACGACCCCGGATTTTATATAAATTTAAATTGATAATTAAATTAATTTTTTGAATAAAATTTGTGAAATCAATTGATAAATTGATACAAGTTTCCCCGTATTCAAATAAATTCTGTATAAATCATTTAAAATTTAAAATATTGTATATATATGTATATATGTGAATATATATGTATTTGAGCATATATGAGTAAATTTGAAATTTTATATATATATATATACATTTGATTTGAATTTAAATCGTAAATAAATGGTTTAAAAATAAACATATATATATATATATAAGATATAAAAGTATAAAGTAAATACATTGGATAAAATCTGATAACAAATTAAAATCTAGAAATTCACCTATATTACAAAATGAATATAAAAATAATTAGTATTAAAGTTAGAAATAAATGATTGAGATAGGAATAAATATAAAAATACATAAGACAAAATCTTAGAAAATATATATATAGTAAACAAATTAGTTGAATTAAACAATATATTAAATATAGAAATTCATTATAGATTATAAAACAATAAAAAATATAATAAAATAAATACATAAATAAATTATAACAACATATTAAATATGGAAATACATTCAAAAAATAATAATAAAAGAAAATTAAAATAAAATAGAATCTCACTTATATTACAAAGTGATAAAATAAACAAAAGAAAACAAAAACATGTACACTTGCAAATGAAAAATAAATGAAACAAAAATACATGTATATAAAGCTTGTAAACGAAGCCACACAATTGTCTCAAAACATGTACAGCCGAGAGAAAGAAAATTTATAAATAAAAATTTATATGGTACAAGATAATTAATACATATATCCATCAGCCCCCAAAGCAAAGAAATATCCTTGCTAAAAAAATGTACAACAAATTATATCACCTTGTACAACATAATTTACCACCTTGTAAACTTCATTTCAGCTGAGAAAAAAAACAATATTTATCATCCTCAACAATATCACTTCTCGTTCCAGTTTCGTACCTTAAAACTGAGAAAAACCAAAGTAATATCACTTTATAATCAAACAAACATCTCAAACTAAAATATCACAACACTCAGTGGAAGCCTGAGACCAAGAAGAAGATTTCAGCAACCAAGATTTCAACTTTGCTAAGTTTAAAAAGATTTCAACCTTCAACTTGAAACTTCTGGAAATCAGAATGTTTAAGGTGAGTAACAACTCATCATTTAAACTTAAGTTATCTGTTGTAATGGCTCTGTGTACATGCATGTATCAATGAATGTTTTTCCTCTGTTTAGTTCCAGAATACAACCCAACCAGAAAACTTCAAATTCTTGTTTTCTAATCCATATCAGACCTTAGTTTCAAAACAAAATAATTGTATTTAAGAGTAAGTTACAATTTGAAAATAGTCTCATGAGGTATAAGTGTTTATAGAGTGAAAAATCAAATTTTTACAGTAAATACTTTAAATTCTGGGATTTTCGAACCTCGTGAACTATTGTTTCAAGGATATAACTTGAATCTATATTGAAAGTCATGATTTTTAAGCGTCGATTGATGATTTTTAGTGATGGGAGTTAGACGCAGTTTGTTTTTGTTTAAAAAATGGATTTTTACAAATTTTTGGCGATCAAGTGATTCGTGGATGTCGGGGTTATTCGTGGAGATGGAGGAGCCTATGGGGGTGCCAGGAAAAATGGTCGGAGGTGCCAACGATGGCGGTGGCGACAACGGCGTGGGATTTTTGTTTCTAAACTTAAATTTTGTGAGGTCGAGAATTTCGTCTCGTTCGACGTCAGTAAACAATCGAGTTTGACGTGATTCAGGGGAAAGGTAGAGGGGGCATTGACGAGTCGATGACCGAAGTTGCGTGAATTCTGCTGGTCGGTGTGTGATGAACGAAGCGTTGACAGGTTTTGAGGTGGTGTTTGCGCGCGTGTTCCAAGTTTTGAGCTCGAACTCAAATTCGAATTTTGAAGTGATGGGGTGGTTCGAACGACCAGAGTTCATTGTCGACGAGTTCGTCATCAGGTCGAGATCGTCGAAGTTGGTCGGAGTTCGCCAGAGGGGATGTGCACGTGCACGAGTACTTTGTGCCTGGGTGTTTTGTTTGGCCTGGGAAGAATTAGTGATTTCTCGCGTCGTACTCGAGTGATTCGAGTTGTTTACTCGAAGCAAGAAACGTGGAGGCTCGGGTGAAAATTTTGTTACAAGCTTTCAAACTGAACTGTTTCTGTTTTGGCATTTTAAAAAATTAAATTTAAATTTTAACCAAGTTTTTAAAACTGAGTTTAAATCAAAAATGTAAATATAGATTCTAGTTTGAATTGAAATTTAGTTTGAAGATAAATAAAGTTTTAAATTCAATTTGTTTTATTAATATAAAAGCAATTAAAGGTTTGGGAGAATTTGAATTTAAAATGAATTTGAAATTTGTAAATGAAAATTTAAACAAGTTGAAATTTAAAATCTTCAACCTGGACTGAAAGTTGAAATTGAATTCCAAATTTTAAAATGAAGATTTATGATTTAAAATTCATTAATGAATGAGTTCCTAATGGTTAATTTATTTATAATAAAAAATGATTAATATAAGGAATTTTCTTTAAAAAGGTGATTAAAGAAATTTAATAGTTAATGAAATCATTAACTAAGATTATTTGAACAATTAATTAATGTGACTAATTTTAACAATGAATTTAGATAAATTAATTTAATAATGATCATGTGTGGAATCATTAAGCATAATTACTTAATATAAGTAATCAAAGAATTAAATTTATTTAGTGTAATCAATTGAGTTAACTTGATTAGTTCAAGTTAAATTTCTTAAGTATAATTCAGAATAATCACTTGATAATTTGGGAAAATATAATTACTTAGAAAAGTAATTAATAGATAATTACTAAATGTAATTAATTGAATGATGATTTGAAATTTGAGTAAATTATTTGTTAATAATTAAAGGATTAATTAATGATTGTAATTAGTTAAGTTAAATTTAATAATTAAAGATTAATTGATTCATTAATTAAGAATGATTAGTTAATAATTAAAGGTTAACTAATAAATGATGAAAGGGAAATTATTTCAAATAATTTGTAATTAACTTATGATAACTAACCCGGATTAATAATTAATACATCTGATTTAAATTAATCAGTTGATTAATAAGTTTATCTGTGAATGTTTGGACCTGACTGAATGATTGAATTGTTGATATCCCCTGATCTGTGATGCTGTGTGATATATTCTGATTTGTGTGTGATCTGTACTGTAGTTTATTTATCTGGGATGAATGTAATGTATTATTTGTAATTTATATATCTGTGATATGTGGATAAAAAGATAAGCGTTATAGTTATACAGCTTATCAATTATATTTCTGTATTCTAATTTGTGATGATTGAATGATGTTGCACTACTGTGTGAAACCCCTGGACTACACCATACACACACAAATATGGATTTCACGTGGAAATCAGTTAAGTCGCAGATTTTTGACAAATTTTAAAGATTGAATTGTTGAATCCAAATAGTTTTGGAAATTGGAATTGAAAGCTTTGTAAATGAGTTTCAAATGTAAAAGTTATTTTTAATAACTTGATCAAACTTTGAAATCAAAATAATTTGATTTAAAAATTTGAATTCAATATTTGAAATTGAATTCAATGATTTGGGAAACTAATTGTTTTCACCTGATAAAAGCTCTCATATAAGAAATGAATTTCCAATTTGAATTAAAGGAATTTCAAGTTTGAATTGAAAAAATGGTTTTCCAAATTATGAGTGAATTCTTTTTGAAAGCTATGAATTAAATCTTGATTTAACTATTTAACGAGTTAAGTCCAATTGAAATGGAAATCGATTTGGAAAATCTATGAATAGATCTTTGTGAAACTGGGTGAACTTTGTGAATTGAATCTTTTTGTTTAAAAGATTGAAAATGGTAATGTTTTTAAACCATTTGAAGAAAAGTTTTGGGTAATAAGTTGTGACTTAACTGAAATCCCAATATCCATATGTTTTAAAATATTGCGCTCACTATTCGGTTTAGCCGGGAGAGGACCTTTGTGTCATATAACCCATTCCGAATAGTGATACGACGTGAATGGATAGCATTTGAAGACCGGTGGTGAAGACCGGGTATTTGTGAAAACGATAGGATAACCTATCGATTGTCTCTGCACCGAGTGGCCCCGGTATAGAGATTCCCTAAGTGATGGGAAATCCGATCGGGATTGTGAATACCCGGATTGCAAGGGCTTCTTTGGAAGTGCCTTCGGTTCTGTTCGAACCCGGAACAGACTTGTATGGTTGTATGTCTGACACTACACTTTGAGATATAAAGCTGATTTCTTTCAAATACATTTCTGTTTGGTGGTGGAGATTTGTTCTCTTAGCTTAACACCCTTCTCTGAGACGTACGAGCTCAGAGGTTATGTAGTTGAAGGTTATCAGTGATATACTCCCAATTTGGTAGTGTGGCATGCTGAGTGTTGCTGTGTGTTGATGGTCATTTGCTGATCATTTGTTGATCAAAGCATGGCTTTGTGAAAAAGCATAGCTTTGTGGACGAGACTGCATCAGGACCTCACAAACCGGAAATGGTCGAAACAGGAAAGATGCGGCAAGATTATGCGGGTCGCTCCCTTTAGGGTATGTCATTTCCTTCTGGAAAAAGGTGATATTATGGTATGGAGCCCAGATATTTACCTATGTGGTTGCTCCAATCTCATTTACTGTGTGATTGTTGCTGTGTGATCGAGGGCCCTCGGATAAAGGTCCCAAAGGACCGGGGGGTGGCATACTCGAGTAGTAGTTACCTAGTGTAAGAGGTAACCCGGCCTTGTGTTGGCAGAGATCCGAGTAGGTTCTCGGGGCATCCCTCCAGAGGCGTTTCCATGTGGCAGTAGGAAGTTCCTTAGCCTGACCATTTGTTGGAAATCCAATCAAACAATACGAACCTAGTACGGTTTTAGTTGTAGAACCTGCCATTTACTTATGGTGGTCACCACTGTTTAGATGGTAGCTATAGTAGGCATAGTTCGGAATGTCTCTACTAGCTAAGATTAATATTATACTTTCGAAATGTTTTATACACTATGCACTAATAGTAATAATATTGAATGATTTTTGCATAGTAAGCATTTTTGACTATCATAAGGATAAATCTCCTCCAATTCTGCATTTGCATTGTGTGTGTGGCGGGAGGCCTTATGGTAGTTTCATTTTCCAAAGAGCATTGCGGATTTCAATGTTTAAAATCCTTTTTATGTTTTTTTAAAGATAAACTGTTTTCGTTACTCACACCAGTCCCATGACTGACTCGGAGTTTATTGTTCCCTTCCTAAACTCTGGGTGCCCACAATTTTCCACACGGGCAGTCTAGAGTTGGGTTTTTCAGATAGTCAGGTTTAGTAGACTAGTTGGAGCTAGTTCAGTTTTTGGAGATCACGACTGGCATTGCTTCTCTTGGTGCAATGTGATGGTGGTTCGAGCTTGATGTTGGAGTTGTTGGACTCATTCTCTTTTGAGGATCATTTGGAGTTATCACTTCTGTTATTTCCGCTGTATCATTATTTATCTCTGATATTGTTGTATCATATTGATATCATTGTTGTATATCATTCTGGATATTGTATTTATTGGAGTTGTATATGATATCATCTATTTCTTTATTCCGCTGTGTTGTTATACTTAATGGTGTTATAAGCTTCGGAGAGCCAGATTCGGCGTTTGAATCTACGGCATTTTGAGTACAAGTGAAGTACGGATGCTGATTTTCGAAGGCCGAGTTCAGGATCTTCCCATTTGCTTTTAAATCAATTACACAAAGTAATTAGCTTTAATTACAAAAAGTAATTAAGTAAGTAAACCTTTAATAAATCACATTAATTAATTAATCAATTAATCTTTAATTATCAATCAATTATTTATTTAAAAGATAAATCATTTATCTTAATCGTCTTCTTAATTATCATTTAAAATCTTACTTAATAAACCTTGGAATTAAATTATCATTTAATCCTTATTTAATAATCTTTTGGAAATAAAACATCATTAACATATTAATTAACTTAAAACCTTTAAGTTGGATTAATGATTAGAAACATTTCATTATTACAATAACTAAGTTTATTTAAAATAAATTTTAAAACAAAGGTTATATGGATTAAAACACTTTAAACTTAATTAATTTGAAATAATTTATTTTAAACCTTTAACTAGTTCCAAAACTAAAATAAACATATATTATATCAAAGAATTAGTTTTTAAGAAAATTGTTGAAACTTGATTTATTCAACTTTTTAAAACTTGTTTTATTTCAAAATTTTGAAACTATTTTCAACATATACTCAAGACCAACCCGAGCCAAATACCATTTTTCCCGAGCCACCTTTTTTCTTCCTCGAGCAAAACCCCAAGACCAATTCTTCTTCCCTGATCACCATATTTTCCAGACACACAACTACGAGTGTTCACGTGCACCGATGATCCATCCCTTTCCGGCCATCGCCGAGTCCTTCAACAAATCGCCGGTGACCTCGACGATCACCACGACCACCCAGACTTCACAAATTCGCCTTGGAATCGATAATGAGCTACCAGGGATCTTCCTGAAACCCAACACCAATGACAAAAACCCGCTTGCCATGCCATCTCCGACCATCTGATCATGAGCCACCAAGTCCAAAGCTTCATCACATCGCAACGCATGGACCCATCTTCTTGCGATCGATTCCGATCACCCCACGACGCTGCACGAACTCAAAAATCATCGTCGACCAAACTAAGCTATTAAACCCTTAATCATCGACGATCAGCCACCACGACACATTATAAAATCACCCACTATTTTTCCTCCAATCCCCGGCCTACAACCTACCTCTGGCCACAATCCCGATGCCCCAGACCCACGCAATCGCCGGAATTCGAGCAAAGTTACTTTTCCGTTCAACTCGAGATCTCTCCCTATTTACAATCTTAAAAATCTTGAAATGTTTATCAAAAATCATAATTTTCCAATATAAATTAACTCCTATAATCTGAACTTGATATAGAGATGATTAATTTTCCAACCCATTTTAGATTATCACTGTAATCTATATATTTTGAAATAATTACTAAATATAAATTCCTGAAACCATTTTTAAAAATCATTTTACCTTCTTACAAACATTTTTCATTTAGAGATTCTAACCTAAAAAGGTTGGGAGAAAGAGATTTTGAATTTTTAAACAGGTTTGAAACCAGTAATATATGAACAAAGGCACGTTTTGCCTGAACACAGACATGCACACATCATTTCAATGAATATACATACATGCATGCATACTTATATCTATATAAATAATTTTTTACAATATTAACATCATATGGAAACAAGATTCAACTGATTTCAAGCTGTAATAAGGTAGTTTGCTCACAGTTCTATAAAAGCAGAGAAAGCCTGGAACTTGTTTTTGTTTCCAGACATGCATACATCATTCTTAAGTATATATATTCATGCAGCATATTTTTCATCCATACAAACATTTCACTATCACACAATCAAGCATTCATCACAGGCAAACCAAGATATATATATATATATATATATACAGATTCAAGAGTTTACTCACCTTTTTATATTGAGACAGAGGATAGCCTGGAAATGAAATCTGGAAGCAGATTTTGATCTGTATTTTTGATTTGTGGATCTGCTTTTGATTTTGTACATGATGTTTGATCAGGCTGAAGCTTGATGATGTTTGAAGAACTTGAGTTTTGATTTCCAAGTTTGATTCAGGTTGAACAGATGAAGATTGTTGAGTTGATTTCATGTTGAATTTTTTTAGTCTGAATCCTTTTCAGGTTTGTATATTTTGATTTTATTTGCTTTGAATTTGATATGTACTGGTTTTGGTTTTGAATTTTAACAAAGAAGTGAGGAGAGGAGGAGTTAGTGATATTTATATCTTTAATTTCCTTTTATTTATTAAATTCAAAATTTAAAAGAAAATTTATAAAGATGACACTTGTTTGATTTCATACTTCATGTTTTACACTTGTGTGAATGCATATTTTAAATAGTTACACATGTCTTCTTAATATTTTAAATATATTTTAATTTAGTTTTATACACATTTCTTTATATTCATATATCTTTTATATATATACAACCCAAATTTATATTTGTATAAATTTAAAAGAAAAGCATATAAACCTTTTTATCAAATGTTTTTAAACCTTTTTTGTTAAATCTCATTTTATATATTTACAAACCAACTTTATATGTTTTTATATTTTATTCATACATCCTCAATTATTTATATTTATACAAATACATATCTTACTTGTTCTGAAAAAATCAAATTAATTTACCAATTAATTCACCAATTAAATTCTAAAAATTGTATTAATTACAAAATTAAATTTGGCTTAAAAACGAGATCGTTACAAATTCCACCCCTTAAGAAAATTTCGTCCCTGAAATTTGCTAGACAGGGAGACAACAAAGAATAGATGGAGAATGTTTTTACCAGATCAAACTGAATATTTATTCTGCATTTGGCTTACCAAATCAGAATATCAATAAATATGAGAATAAACTCATTCAACACTTTACAAAATACTCGGGTCATCTGATCTATGAAATATGTAGGGCATTGGTTAGTCCGAAGTTATAACTAACCATTCGTAGAATGTATCTGGACCCCATAGAATAGACGAACATATACAATTCAATTTAGTTTCTTATTTCGTTAATCAATTATTTCAATTAAAATTTCAATTTTATTAAAGTTAAGAACGAAAAGCTGAAGAAACTGATGAAGGGAATACGAATTAGGAACTTATCTACATGATTCGCAGGGCCACCAACCATGCCAAAGCTTCTTCTTGTAGCTGCCAGGAAACCATCAAAGAATTGATATCGGATGATGATCAAAGAGATTGATAAGAAAAGTTGTTTTTGTTGTTGCAGGGTATCGACCATTTGTAGTGGTATTCCCCTGTCACCTACCTCATCCTCTTCTTGCACTCATACTTACTATTAGTGAATAGTAAGAGAATTTACTGAGGCATACGGACGGATATCTTAGGGATACTCATTCTAGGGTATTCTTCACCCTATCTCTAATGAGCCACCTAATGTGTAATACTCCAAAAGCTAAAGTTCTTACTCAACCTTTAGCTCTGATACCACTTGTCATGATCCGAAATCCAGCGTCTAAAAATCGACATCAAATACCTCACTTGTATTCGAATGCCGGAGATTCAAATGTGGGACTCCAGTTCGGATGGAGCTTATAACACATTAAGTACAACAACACAGCGGAAGAAAAAATGAATATATCAATGATACACAATAATTGATTACAACAATCAGATACAAATGAATATCAACATCAGAGCCAAAAGATATACAACAGCAGAAGAATAATGGCAACAATAGCGGAAAGATAGTGTAACGACCCGTATTTTTAAACATTAAAAAGTAGTAAATTAAATAAGATTTTTTTGAATAAAATTGTTAGGAATAAAAAAAAATTAAGATTTTATTTATACAAATTTGATTTTAATACAAATTATGAGCTTAATTAAAATTTCTATTAATGTCATATGTTTGCAACAATATAAGGATGATAAAAAATGTTAGTGTGTATTTTAATAATATTGGTTTGAATGATATTTGTAATTGTCTGAATGTAAATTTCCAATTGGTTGGAATAATAAATGTTAATAAGAAATAATAAATGTTTCTTTATTAAAAAAAGAATCATAAGTTTATTTATTTGAAATGTTTGGTAGCTGAAAGATTGATTGCAGAGATGAGAAACTATTATTTGGTAAGAAATGTATAATTTCTATTTGTATCCAATAGTGCATAAATATGTTTCAATCACTGTTTGATAGGAAATAATTGTTTTATTTCTCATTACCTTTATTTTTTCCATTTTGAAATTCACCCTTGTAAACAATTGAAAATAATGTAATTGAATAATTTCAATTAATGATAGAGAGGACACCAAACTGTAAATTAATAGGTGTAATTAAACGTAGCTTATGTTTTGTGAAAATATAAGGAAAGTCGGTTTAATGAAAAGAACATTTATAACAAATAAAATGGATGTTTCATTTGTGAATGTAGGTTTAATTTCATTAAAATAAAGAATAGGATGATTGATTTAAAGGAAGTAAATATGTGTATTTGAACTGTGTTTTAGCATATAGATGGATTACAAGAGTAGAAAAATAATTTATTTAAGTAAGTTATTTATAGCTCTACTGTATAAACAACAAATTTATAAACGTGTTTAAATGACTAAAGGAAACATTTTTTCTATTTTTTCATCCATTTTAGTTGACTGTTTTGAAATTTAACTTTATAAATAATTGTAATTAATGTAATTGAAATATTTCAATTAGAAGGGAAGAAAACGTTAATTACAATTAATAGATTTAATAAAAGAAACGCACCTTTTGTGTTAAACAGGATTGATGTTTTAATGGAAATAAAAGATCATTTTGGGAAAACCAAATTGAACGTTTTCATTTTTATAGTAAGTAATTTTATTTATTATGCATAGATAAAAAAACTAAATGCAAACAAATTTGAATATTATTTGAGTTAATGAAGTTAATTTGGTTACATTTCACAAATTGAATTTCAAAAAGGTTGTGCAATGTACATGGTCCATTCATTTCTTTTGTTATTAATTGTTGCATGTTTTGAGACGTATAAAAATAAACTTTCATTTTAAGCAAGAATGATTTTGGAAAAAAAAATTTGAATTTTAGAATAATACAGACACACACACACACACATTAATATTCAAACTTTTAAGTATATCAGAGGATTCATGGTTTTGTAAATATTGTGGAATCAATTAGAAATTACCTTTTATTAACAGTTGTACATTAATTACATAAGTTCATATATATATTTTTTTACATTTTATATATGGTTAAAACTTGTCAATTGGTTGCATTAATGTAACCATTATAGTCATTAGAAAAGTAAAGTAAATCATTTTTATAGTGCATAGATAGATATATATTCATTAAATAATGAAATTGGTTGAGTAACGTAAATAAATATATAGATTGATTGGTTGATTAATTGATTGATTGATTGTTAATTGATTGATTGTGTTAATGTATTATGCAAATATATTGACATAAAACGAATGTTTTAATATGAAATTAAATTATGTAAATATGTGTATATTTGGGTTTATTGATATGAATTAATTGGAGTGAGTTTTGGAATTTGGACCCCAAAGGTTTGTTTATAGGTTATATGTGGTCTCTTCATTTTCTTTACATTATTATCACCTCCATTCTCTCTCTTCCGTTTTCAAGTTCTTAACGTAGTCTCCACTTGTGCATCCATTTAATTATTAGCCTACTCATTCGTTTCTTATTAATTAGTAATAAGCTCATTTGATTTATTTCTAATTAATAATTGCCTCATTCTTTTCATTTGTTTCTCCTTTATTCGTTTGCTCTTTTCAAATGCTTTACCTGAAGTTTTTCTTTTCTTTTCTATTTTTCCGTTTTTAATGTGAACATCAAATTAATATTCATGCCATCTAATTAGCATTTACTATTCTCCGTTTCTGAAGTTTATTTTACTTATGCATCATTAGTTCTTGTAGCTTCCTTTCATTGGCAATTCTTTCTCCTGAAACTTCATATTTAAAACGGAAGATTTATTTTTATCTTTATTGATACATTTATTCCTTTACTTCACCTCTTTCAATACTACCATTTTAAGACTATTCATATTTTTACTTTATTTCAATTCCTAGTTTGTTTATATATACCCTATTAGCTTTTCATTTGTTTCCATCGTCATTTCTGTAGCCTCATTTCATTTTTCAAATCTCATCTTTTGTAGCTTCATTTCTCCAAACAAACTTCCATCTCATTTTTTTTTCCTCTCTTCATTTTCTTCCTTCTTCATTTTTTTCTTCTTCTTCAAATCTCCTTCTTCTCTTTTTTTTTCTTTCAAAGCTTTTTCTTATTCTTATTCTTCAAATCTTCTTCTTCTTTTAAAGCTTGTTTTTTTAGCTTCGTTTTCTTTTTCAATTCTTCATCTTCCTTGAATTTTTTTTTCTTCTTTTCCAAACATTCTTCTTTTTCCAAATCCTTTTCTTCAAATTCAGACCTATACAAACTTCTCTGTCTCTTCCAAAAAAATTCTGTAAAAAAAATAAGAAGATTAAAATAGCAATGAAATAAATCAATAGGAGGAAGTAGTAGCGGATCCAAACCCGACTAAGAAACGGAAATCCATAAGGTGAGTGTTTAAACCCACTCACGAAATACTAAAATTTTATTGCAAGTTAAACCAGGTCATATAGTGATAAAGTTTTGATTGTTGGATTGGAATTTTTATTGGTATTTAGTTTGAATAGCTAAATTCCAATATGTGATGACTAATAATTACTATGACATGTTATTGAATTGGTTGATTTGTTGAATTGATTGATTTGAATGTTGATTGTATGATGTGATGGATGCTATTGTGATTGAATGTGTATTTGTTCATTTATTTTGATATATCCTTGTTATCACCCTATAGTTTATTGTAATCATATAAATTTTCATATTGATTATTTGAGCACTGAATAAAGATATAAAACGGATGAATTTCATGTATTTACATGAGAGGAAAAAAAACTAGTATGTTTAGACTTACCATTTGAACCATAAAAATGATTTTGGGAAATAAACTGTCGTTACCTTATTTGAAAGTTTCCAAAATTAAATTTTGAAACATTGGGAAGTTTCCATAAAATTGAATGTTGAAACTTTGAAACATTTTTATAAATCAAATCTCTTTGTGACGACCCGTATTTTTGACGTCTGTAATTGTGTAATTAATTAATTTTAATTATTGAAATATTAAATTTTAAAAACAGAATATGATAAATATTTTAGAAATGTATATATTAAACTCCACCCTCTAAGATTAAATGTCCATAAATATATATATATAGTGATGTGCAAACTTATTAATATTGAAAAATTTAAGTATGTTCATATACAAACATATATGTGTATATATATGTTTTTGAATTGAGAACATTAATTTGAATTCAATACATTAAATTTTTAAAGGAGATTTAAAGATAGAATTCTATATTTATAAACACTAGAAATAAATACTTATTAGGTTTGAATATAGTGACTCAAGATTTAAAATAGGTTTAATAAATGATCATTCTTTCTCTAAAATATATGTATGTTGTATATGTATAAAGGTATTAAACTTGAAAGATAAATTAATTCACAAATTTTAAAAGGAAAAGGTTTAAAACACAATTTTTGAATTAATTAGGATAAAGGACCTAAACAAAAGAGGTATTTGAATATAAGTTTAAAAACACATGTAAACATCTCATTATTGCATACTAACACTTGTAAGAAAATGATTATATGTATTGAAAAATGTAAGCTTAGTTTTACAAATGGAATTTTCTTTTAAATTAAAATTAGGTAAATATAATAAAAAGAAAAAAAAAGCCAGAGTATTTCCTTCAAAATCTGGAAACAAAAACTAAACCGGAGATTAAAAAGAATCAAGCAAGACAAATTGAAACCAAGATTTAGAGCAAGAAAAGTAGATTCAACTCAACATAAAGATCAGTTTCAAATCAAAGAAACAAAATGCAGATCATCTCAAAACATCAAGCAATCAAAATCAACAATCAAGCCTCAATTCTAAATCTAGTAGCAGATCAACAACTAAGTTCAGTTTCCAGGATCAAATCAACTTCCAGTTTTTGAAATTCAAAAAAAGCAATTTCCAGGCTCTGTTCTCTGCTATTGCAAGAAGGTGAGTAAACTTCACCTTTTATAGCTAAATCTGTTTATATCCTGTTACATGTGATGGATAATGAAAGTAATGTTGGGAAATGTATGCATGAATAAATGAATATGCTTTGCATGTATATTAGTAGGAAGTGCTGTGTTTATATTTGTAAGCATGTCTGTATCAACAGACCAAAACACTAAAATTTTGATCCCTCTTCATATAATCTATTTTAGATTATGATGTTTAAAGAAGATAGGCTTGTATTGACTAAATTCTTTTGTTAAAAATGTTTTTATGTGAGATTGTTAAGTGATTAACTGTAAAACAAGAAATTACAGTATAAAGGAAATATATCAGTAAAATCAATTGCTTTAATTTCATGCCTCACCTATATAATCTAATTCGAGTTTGAAAACCATGATTTTTAATGATAATAACTAGAATTTTAAGTTTGTAAATCAAGAGAATTTTCTGGTTGAACGGAAATTGGTATTGTGTCAATTTCTGGTGATCGGTGAAGTGTGGAAGGTCGAGTTCGCGACTGGAGGTAGCTCGAGGGTTGTGGCGTTTGGGAAAATGATCTTTGATTTTTCTGATCATCGAGGTGGCTGGTCGACGTTGATTTAGGGTTTAATGTGGCCTGTTGTTGTCGAAGGGGATGTCAAGGTTCGTGCGGCGACAGTAGTGCATCGAGTTGGACCGGTGGTGGGGGAATCGATGTGTGGAACTGCGACGAAGGTTTGGGTTGATCGGTGTGAATTTTGGTGATCGAATTGGTCGACACAAGGCGTTGTCAGATGATCAGTTTTTGGGTCCAGTTTGTTCAACATGCTCGAATTCGATTTCGTGGATGTTTCGAGAATCTGGGTGTTCGTGACGATGGAAGGAAGGGTTGGCGACTTGCTGGCGATCAGGACGTTGATCGGAGTTGCCTCGTTCAGGCGTGCATGTGCACGCGATGTCAGGATTGTGTCAGTGGGTTGAATTTGGAGAAGAAAAGGATGGACTCGAAGTCGTACTCGGGGAAAAGCAGTTTTAGCTCGAGTGTTGGATTGGGTCGAACGCGAGTGTGTAATATTTAAAAAGTTAAATCAAAACAAAGTTAAAAATAAAAAGGAAAAGAAGAAGAACGTGAGTTTCTCGGGAATGGTATCGAGTGTGGCTCGGGTTTTCATCTACAAGCTAATAAGTTTTCAAAAGCAAAAGAGAAAGTTTTTAAGTTAATACTTTTGAAGTTGTGTTAGTTTGAATAATTAAATATTGAGTTAATTTTCTTATCCAATATCTAATTGTATCAGAATCAAGTTGTGAATTATCTTATCTTTAACTTAAGTTGTGAATTATTTTTCAATAATTAATTAGTGAATTAATTAAAAGATTTATCACTTAATAAACTTTATTGGTGTAATAAATTAATGATGAGATTAATTAAAGATAATTACTTAGGGTAAGTAATTAATGGTAATTTAATGAATAATTAATGATGGGATCATTAACTAGTGATTAGGAATAATTAATTAATTAATTTAAGATAATTAATTGGTTTATTAATTAAGAATAAACTTTGAATTGGATTAAGTATTAATTAAGTAAATTACTTAGTTCAAGTAATTAATGTGTAATTACTAAATGTAATTAATTAAAGAGGATAATTACATTATGGAAGTAATTAATTAAGGATCATTAATGATAAGTAAGCAGGATTAAAAATGTTTAAAGAAA
Source organism: Allium fistulosum (assembly GCA_030737815.1). Classification (NCBI taxonomy): domain Eukaryota; kingdom Viridiplantae; phylum Streptophyta; class Magnoliopsida; order Asparagales; family Amaryllidaceae; genus Allium; species Allium fistulosum. The sequence goes on from CM060906.1 coordinate 1,046,788,217, forward strand.
TTAATTTAAATTAATTAGAAATGGTTTGACTAATTAATCTTGTTTATGAATGATTGAATGATGTAAATATCTTGAATAGGTTGATATTTCTGATATGTAATGTTTTTCTGATACGATATGTTTGGATAGACATTGATAGTATGTTACCTATCGTAGATTTCTATGTATAAAAATGACATCGTGTATTTAAAGTTTGAATTGTATCTCATTGAATAACTTGGATTAAGATGACATTGGATTCGAAGAGACAGGAGTCGGGTATTAGTTAATACCCGAAACCACTTCGATTCTTTATAGATCGATATGTGAAGTAAGTATTGAGCATAACAAGTAATGAACTCGTAGTGAAGTACGAGTTACCCCGGGTTTTTCTTTTATGGTTTGAACTTAGAATTTCAAATTATATGGGTTTAATCACGCTGGTTTCCAGCCTGACCCGGGTGTTACTTTGATGTAATGCTCGGGTCAGACCGAGTATTACAGATTTTCAGGTAAGGACGTTCTGGAATTCAGGTGGCGAGCTGGATGGCAGAGACGTATGGAGTGTATTCCGCTGTGTATTTGAGAGTTGTATTGATAGTAGTATGGGGCAGGTTGATATAACTGTCCAGTCTATTTGTAATGAGTGTAACTCTGATAAATTGTATGTAAAGTAACAATTACAGCTTTTCTTTGTATAAATGCTATTATTTGTTATTATATTTTATCCGCTGCGAATGTGAGGTTTCTGTGTTTTGATGCTTCTGCTTCTTCCTTTTCTTCTATCTCTTCTTCTTTTCTCTAACTATCTGGAAATTTCGGGATCGAAATTTCCGGGTCGTTACACTCTTGAACTATGAAATTTAATTGGGAATTGTTCTGTAAATTTGTAAGTTACTAGAATGGATCTATTGTGAAATCTATTGTATTTTGAATATGGAAACAATAACATTTCCAGAAATTTGAACCTTCAAAAATGTAGTTATTTGCATACCTTATTACATCAAATTTTGATTTAGTTTGCATAAGAATTTTAGTTCTGACTTGAGTGTTTTGTGTTTTCCTTTACGCTCGGGTCAGACCGAGCGATACAGCATTTGAGACTCACCCTTGGAGTTTGGAGCTTCCTTTGGAGATCCAACTATCGCCTCAGCTTTCAGCTCTTCTAGTTGATTTGTTCAGAGAAGTCATCTGTTGTACTGGAGACTTCACTGCATTTGAGATATTCTGCTGTATTTTATTTCTAACTCTGATGTTTATATAGTAGCTTCATGAACTACTATTTTATCTATTCCGCTGTGTATTATTGTATTACTCTGTGTCTGTGATTCTGTGATTGATTTATTTACTGCATATGCTGAGTTTTGCCAAATTTAAATTAACAATCTGATATTTTGAATTATTCAAGTCAGACATGTGTGGATTTATTGTCGATTTGAATGGTCCAAAATAGCGGGTTATTACAGTTGGTATCAGAGCTTTGGCTCTAGGCAAAACCTAGCATATATAGTAAATTTATTTACAGAATCACTTTCGTTCGAGTTTGAATTTCTTCCTTTTGACTCGATTTCCTTTGAACTTTGGAACGTTCCTTGCGGTTCCAAAATTCATTCTTGTCTCTCCCTCTTTGTATTCTTTTGATTCTGGAGTATCCCATAACTCCACTTCGAATGATCTCTATAAGAATAGGCGATCCCGCCAATCTTTGGATGATTTGTAAAGGGGTGGAACTCCTTTACAATTGGCATTGATTCACCGGAGATTTATATAACTTTGGTTTAGATACCGCTATCTCTTGCGATCGAATGTTGGTTTTTCTTGGAATTCTGCATCGATCTTGTTCCTGAAGTCACGGTTGACCCGGTTAAGGTCGCCCGCAACTTGTATAAGTATATCCATCTCCTATTTTGTAAGTTAATTGTCTCATCTTCGTTCAAGCCTATCTTCGAATCAGAAATTTTATTTGATTAGAGTTCCTCTAATTTGAATCTCTATCTTTGTTGAAATCCATTCTCAAATCATCCTTTGAAAATCGGGTTTTGTATTCTAGAAATTGTTTTCTAAACCGAAATTATTATTTTGATAAGTTTGATTTTATTCTATATATAAAATTGAAATGTTTTCGATAAGGATTATATACCCTTTTAAAATAAGAATTTGAGGTTTTCGAAAGGATTTTGAAAAAAAAATTATATAAGAAAATTGATCTATCTAAAAATGATTTATAACTAAAGGATTTTAAATTTGAAATTCGAGAATTGAACTCCGGTATTTTGTAACTGGCTTTAAGATTTTGAAATATATAATAATAATATGATTTAAAAGTATTTCCAAATAAGAAATGTTTCAAATGATTTTAATGAGTTTCGAATGATTTCGAAGAAATTTCAAAAAGAAGTTTGAGAAAATAGAAGTCCAGAACTCACTTATGTCGCTGGAAAATAATTTCGGTGATGAGTGCACGCATCATCGACATTGATTTTCGAGTTTCAGAGTGAGGGATAGGCCACTTTAGTAGCATCGCTACGCGAGTGATTTTGCGAAACCAATTTTGATTTCAAAATTTTGAAGTATGATTTGATATTCGAAAGATATATGTAAATGTATTTGAAATGATTTAAAATGAACCGGTGTTCAGCCCTCGAGTTTTGGATTTGATATAACCCTATCTATTAAAATTGATTTACTAATTTGTTGCTGATTTCCAACTCTTGAATTTGAAAATGATTTCTTCAACTATTTTGAAGGTTCGAGCACTTCCAAATCAAGGTTAACTTTTCAAAAGCTAAGAATTTTGAAAAGTATAAAGTATATAAGTTGGTATGAATGTTAAAGTATGTAGTAATATGATTTAAATAAGTTGAAACTGTTTGTTAAGAAAATGAATAAGGCAATTTTAAAATTTTCTAATATGAAATTTAGATTTGAAATGTTTTGAAAATAATTTGGTCTTCAAAATATTTTGAATAAAATTTAGTTTAAATGTTTTAACTTAGTAACATCTTTATGGAACTATATATTTAACAAGTTGGAATAAATATATAAGTTGTACGTATGCTGTTTTATTTGCATAATTAATTTGATCCAAGTTTGAGTACACAAGTTCGAGGTGAATTACACCATTTCGTGTTAGGATTTTTCATTCGATTCTTGATGGTGAATATTTGATATGGATTTTGGGCTAAATTCTAGAATTCTCTATCATAGTATATGGCTATGCAAGGAGACTGTAACGACCCTGAATTTTGAACAAATTAAAGTGAGAATATTTAATTAATTTTAAATATTTGAACGATAATTTAATTTGAATCCCCGATATAACTCTGAATTTTGCGATTAAACTTTAAAATTTAATCTATTGAATGTTGAATAAAAATTTGAATATTCAATTTTAAGCTGAAGAAAAATATTTCGAAAGCTTTTAAAATTCATATTGATAATACTGAAGATAATAGAAGCTTCAGAATTGAAATTTACATTTATTTGTTCAGTTTTGAAATTAAATCGTTCGAATCAATATTTAAAAATAGCCGTCCGAGGCGCAGTCTCGGAATTCGACGAAACCAGTTCCATTGGGTCCGTAATATTGAATTATTACTGGATTTCAAATTTCGTAGCATTTGGAGTTGTTATGTAACCGTACGGTGAATAAACGCATTAAAAATAAATCAAATTCAATTTAAATTTAAAATTTAAACTTTGTCAACGCAGCAGAGATTCCTGGCTCCATTTCATTTCAATGCCGACCTTTCTCTGTAAATCGCGTACCCTTGTCTCCCCTTCCTTCTCTGTTAAGATACGCGAAAGGAAATCATTTCGTTTAAAGTTAAAAATCTCGTTCAGATAAAAAAAATCATGGCCGATGCTAAGAAAAAATAGAAGGATAATAGGGTCGAACGACTTTCACTTCTTCAAGCTAAAAACTCCACTCTCCAGTTTGATTTCAAAATCGAACGAAACAAGAAAACGAAAATAAAAATGGCCGCTTCCTTTATCACTTCAATTCCAAATCCCTCTTCAAATTCAATTGAAATATCAGAACGAAAAAAGGAAAGGGGGGAAACCAACTTGGTCGCGAGTTCGTTCGCATCTGGGAGACGCAAGTCGAGCAGGCGATTTGGGATGATGTCGCGAACGAGGGAGAGGAATCGCAACCACTTCGCGATGGGGAGCTCGAGCACGAAGCTGCTGGATTGGCGCTCGCGTCTGCGCAAGGGAAGGAGGAAAGGGAAATCGAGGTGCTCGATTTTGGAAGGAGGGCAGCGACGTGGTTACTGGCGAGGTGAAGAGGACATCGCACTCGCGTGCGCGAGCATCTGGGAGGTGGCACTTGGAGAGTTCGTCGCGACAGTTGTCGAAGCTGGGAGGGCCACTGGTGGTCGTGAGCGCGCGACAATGATGGTCAGGCGAAGCTGGGGTTTCGAGAGTCCCGTTCGCGAGTGTCGCGTGGAAGCAATGTCGAGCGTGAGGTAGGGGAAGGCGACAGGGAACTCGTGATGGCGACAAGCAGGCGGCAGGCGTGAGGGAGGCACACTTGCGCGATTATTGGTGAAGCAGTGGTGGCCGGAGAGCATGTTCGACAGTGAAGGTAATGAACTGCAGTTATTTAAATTTAAAATAAAATTTATATGTTTTAATCTGTTATATATATGTATGGATATGTACAGGAAGATAAATAAATAAATAATAGATATGGTGAATTATTTGTTTTACTAATCTATTTAATTATTTTAGTTACCAAAAATAATTTATTAAAAGAAGTTGGTCTTAAATTTAATTTGTTTAGTTAAATAAAATTTTTAAAGGAGAAATTTAATAATTAGTTTGAAATAAATCAAGGGTTAAATTATTTTGTTTAGGAGAAATAAGTTTAAAAGTAAAGTATAAATGTATTGTTCAATTGATTTATCTAAAACTATTTAGATTACTAGAGGAAAATATATATAAAGGAGATTTATTTTTAAATATAAAATTTTGAGTTAAATAAAGTTATTTATTGATTTGGTATCAAAATAAAATGACCGGCGAATCGAAATTATCAAATGAAAATTTATTATTCGATTTGTTCAAATATTAATAAAATTGTATAATTGCTTATACAAGGTTAAACTGTGAAGAAATAAGTTGGATTCAAAATGGATTGCAAAATAAAAAGCTAAGGTGAGATCTTCTCACTCAGATTTAAATTTGTATTGCAGTTATTGATTGCTATTGGATGTGATATTAGATATGGTAGTATATATATATATATATATAGCAATATATACATATTGGCATATGTATATATTGGATTGATGATTTCCCGCCTCGTATAGCGGATGAGACCTATTGCGCCGTTAGTAAGCGGATTTTTATAAAACCCATATACCGCGATAATTCCGTACTGGAGCGGAAATGGTATTGTGCTAACATCTTTGGATGCAGGGAAACAGGTTGGAGGGATCCAACTGGACCCCTCACATTGATTGAATTTATTTATACTGTGATATGAATCTGTGAATGATTATATTGATGTTATTAATCATTTTGATATCTGGGAATTGTTTGAAGCTAAAATATAGCTGAATGGATGTTTGATATCATTGGATTCCAAAGATAAACAAAGTTGAATTTTTGAAATTCAAGTAGAAATTTCTAAGTGAATCAATTTTAGAAATTGAATAAATTTTGAAGAAAGGAATTTTTTTTAAAGTATAAAAAGTAAATTTTTATAATCATATTGAATAAATTCCAGAATAAAGTGAAAATGCTAAATAAATGGATTTCATAAAACAGTGATTATAAATTGAAGAATTTAATTTAAGAATTTGGATTTTTAAATAGATTGAAAGAAACGATTGAAATTTATTTCCTTAAAAAGGGAATTATAAAAAGAAGATAAGCTGGAAATCCAACTAGAAATCTAATTTGTTAAATTGAAATAATTTGTGAAATCAATGTAAAATGATTTCAATTTGAAGAATCCATTTAAAAACAGGATGTTGAATAATTTGAGAAAAAATAAGGAATTTATTTTAGTAGTGAAAATAAATTTAGAAATCAATATTGAAATTGATTTGGTATTGAAGTTTTTATAAATGGGATTGGAATTTATAAAAGTTGTTTATAAATCCGAAAATCACTTATTTTGATAAGTAAAAATATAGAAGTTGATAAAAAGAAGATTTATAAGTCGAGGTTGTTATTAAAATAGAAATAGAATTTATAACCGTGTTTATAAATTCGAAATCGATTAAATTGGATAAGTGAATTATAGAAGGTTATTAAAGAAGATATATTCGCGATTTTGGATAGCGAAGTTTTATTGAAATAAAATGTGTAGAAAATATTGAAATGAGGTTAGTGAAGTATATTCACGATTTTGGACAGTGAATATATTATTGAATAAAATGGATTCATTTTTGAAGAAGTGATATTAAAAATGAAGTTAAACATTTTTAAAGATGTTTTAAAATGTATTGTGAATTGAAAGCATAGATTTCAACATTTATTGTTGAAATAGGCGTTTTCGAGAAATAAGGAAATGGTGGACTATAACACTGTTGTTATAGTAAATGGTTTCCGAAAGGAAATATTTTTTTGTATAGTATTGGGATTTATATATCTATCTAAATTTCGAATCCCTATACTATTGATTTCGAGTCGTCGTAACGATGTTTTACGCAACATTCGTTTTGACTCAAATAGATGTTAAAAGAATGTTTTCCTTAAAGAATGAATATATACTTAATTTGATTTAAGTATATCGAGTATTTTCAAACGTTGAAAATAAATAGATTGTGAAATACTTATTATTAAGTATGGAAATGCTTTTCCAAAATGAAATGAAACATTTGAGAATTTATCCTTGTAAAGATAAATTGAAACAGAATATTGAAAACGATTTGAAGATCGAATATCAGTAGATATTCGAAAGTATAAATTCGATACGGAATTTATAAAAGAAAGCGAAGTTGTTTAAAAATAAATATTGATTTATTTTTGAAGTGTGGAAATTGATTTGAAATTGTTTTCAAATGGTTAAGCGTGGAAAATTCTATATCTAGTAAAGATATTTTTGAAGATGAAATAATTTGGAAAATTATTTGGAATCTGATGATGTTGCGCATCTTTATTGATAGTTAAATAACCGACTATCAATAATTACCTTTAGATAGGTATTTGTTGTGAATTGGATGAATTTGAATGCCACACTTATTTTTGAATAAGCGCTCACTATTCGGGTTAGCCGGGAAAGGACCATGGGGTCGTATAACCCATTCCGAATATGTGATACGTCGTTATGAATTGCATTCGAAGACCGGTGTTGAAGACCGGATATTTTTGAAAACGGAAGGATTACCGTCGAGTTACTCTACATCGGCTGATCTCCGATTTAGAGGTTTTATCACCCTTAGTGACGGGAAGTCCGGACGTGATTAGAAATTTATCCGGATATGCAAGGGCTTCGTGAGAAGTGCCTTCGGTTCTGTTCGATCCCGGAACAGACTTGTATGGATTGTGTGTCTGACGTTACAATTTGAGATATAAAGCTGATTTCTTTCAAATACATTTCTGTTGGTGGCGGAGAATTTATTCTCTTAGCTTAACACCCTTCTCTGAGACGTACGAGCTCAGAGGTTATGTAGTTGAAATTTATCAGCGATATATCCCAATTTGGTAACGTGGCATACTGAGTGTTGCTGTGAAATGATCAGTGTTTGATCATTTGTGATATGATCATTTGTTTGATCTTATATCTTTGTGATCATAGGTTGATCATTTTTGTTGGACCCGAAGCAGGGCTTTGTAGAAAGCGTAGCTTTGTGGACGAGACTTCGTCGAGCCTCACACCCCGGAAATGGTCGAAACAGGAAGGATGCAGCAAGGTTCTAGGGAGTAGCGCCCCTTGGTGTATGTCATTCCTTCTGGATAAAGGTGGTATCATGGTATGGAGCCCAGATACTTAACCTATGTGGTTGCTGCATTATTATCTATGTGGTTTGTTGGAAATCGGGGATCCTCGGGAAGATCGGTGACGATCGGGGGATGGCATACGCGTGTCAGTAGTTACCTATTTTTGCAGAGGTAACCCGGCCTTGTGTTGGCAGAGATTCGGTTAGGTTCTCGGGTCGTCTATTCCAGGGACGTACCCATCGTGGCATAGGAAGTTCCTTAGCCTGACCATTTGTTGGAAATCCAAAGAAACAATACGAACTGTGTACGGTATTAGTTGTAGAACCTGCCATTCACTTATGGTGGTCACCACTGTTTGGATGGTAGCTATAGTAGGCATAGTTCGGAATGTCTATGCTGGCTAAGATTTATATTCTACTTTCGAAATGTTTTCCTACACTATGCACTAATAATAATATCAAAAAGAATTTTATTTTTGCGTAGTAAGCATCTTTGACTATCATAAGAAGAAATCTCCTCCAATTCTGCGTTTGCATTGTGTGTGTGGTGGGAGGTCTTATGGTAGTTTCATTTTCCAAAAGCATATCGAATTGACTTTAAAAATTATTTTGTTGTTATAAAGAATAACTGTTTTACGATCTCACACCAGTCAGCATGACTGACTCGGAGTTTATTGTTCCCTTCTAAACTCTGGGTGCCCAAAAATTTCCACACGGGCAGTCTAGAGTTAGGTTATCAGGATATTCTGGATATTTTGGAGCTTGGAGATAAGCTGGATGACGAGACGTAGTATTTGTATCTGATAGTATTTATTCCGCTGTGTATTCTGTATGAGGACAAGTGTAAAACTGTCCATTGTTGTACTGAGTTGTATATTGACTCTGATGATTGATGTATGTATAAAATGATATAGTTCTTTGTTTTAAAGATTATTCATTTATCTATTATATATTGTTCCGCTGCGATGTGTAAGATTCTGATATTGTTTTCTGTTCTGATGTTGTTCAGTGTTGTTCTTTTCTTCTTCTCTCTTTTTCCTCTTTTCTTCTTTTTCTGCCTTTTTCTTCTTCTTAAACCATCATAGTTCGTATTCCCGTTCATTTTGAGTTAATCAATGGAGATTAGTGGTTAATCAAGAGGGACGGATTTGCGGGCCATGACATTTGGTATCAGAGCATATGGTTAAGCGACAACCCTGCTCTGTTGGGTGTTACTCATTAGAGATAGAGTCAGTAGTACTCTAGAATGAGTTTGAGTGTAATAATAGATATGAGCGCGTATTTGTTAGTGAATATAAAATTGTTTTGTATTGTGATGATTGGTTTATTGAGTGGCATATGAACCTTCGTCGGCACAGTCTTGCAAAACTGTATCGAAGGGGTTTCTAAACACTTGAATAGAACAATTCGGCACAATATTGTTTTAAATAGGGTGAATGAAATAATTTTGCCCAAAACTATTTTTGTATAGAAAAGAAATGTTTTTCTATGAAGTACTATAGTATATGGTTGCATGGATGTTAGGAAAGTGATAATGTTGAAATGTTATCATTAAATTTGAAATTGAATAAGAAATTGAAATCGTAACTCCAAAGTTAAGAAATGAATTCACATACGAATGAAATTTAAGAATGTAAATTATAAATGTGATTTATAAATGAAACGGAATTCCAGAGAAGCATTTGGAAATGTTTTGAAAAGAATTTGAAAATTTTGGAGATTTGGAAAGTTAAACCTTTTTGATTTGAAAATGAATTTCAAAAGTTTTGAAAAGTATTTTGGAAAGATGAAAGCTCTAAACTCTTTTCGGTCGCTGGAAAATAACTTCGGTAATGACTGCAGCATTATCGATGTTCATTTTCGGGTTTCCAAAAGAGGAATTGCTGCCAAATTGTTTTAAATGGAAAGTGTTTGGAAATTTGAGTTTTTGTTTTGGAAATTCAAAAGATAAATTTGAATTGTTTTCAAAATGGTTTTGAAATTTTGAAAAGACTCTGGAATTGAAAAATAAAATTGTGAATGAATGAATCAATTTGCAATTGCAAGTACATGAATATAAATTGAATTCGAATTTAAATCCAGTTTAATATAAGTGATTGTAAACCAAAATAGTGAATTGTAAATAAATTTTGGGAACGAACAAAAGTGAATAAAACTGGAATTAGAACTGAATGTTGAAAACGAATGTGAATAAATGAATTAGAATTGAAATGAATTAGTAACTGAAACTAATCTAAAAATAATCAGTTATGAATGAAAGCTGATAAAATTCAATACTCAGGAGATAAACCGAATCCAAATTAGATTGGAATTGTGAATTGAATTCAAATGAATTTGAAATGTAAAATTGAATGATAATGAGTATATAACTTCAATAATGAACTTAAAAATGATATAAGAAGTTATATTGAGAATTTTGTAATAGAATTTGCAAAATGGTTTGAATATATGTAACTAGATATTATGGCTAGTAGGATATACAGGTATAAAGGAATTGGAATTGAATTGCAAAGATAAATTTGAATTTGCTCGACAAAAGGTAAGTATTTGAATTTCAATATGAGTTTTTGATGATTTCTTGTCTAGCCGTTTGGCTTTTTCTTTTTCTTTTTGAAATCTGAGAGTCCGTAGGGACATTTTGTAGTCGTACCGTATTAGCCGCGCAAAGGAGACGCTGGCGAATTTTTTCGAAAATCTCGAGTGTTAGAAAATTTTTGAGAAAATTTTGAAAGTTTAAAATTTGAATTTAAACTCGAATTTGAATTTTGAAGTAAACAATGTTGTTTGAACATATTAATTGAAGTTAGAAAGTTAGTTGAAGTAATAACGAATCTTTAGTAGAAGATTTGTTGTGATAAATTGATAAAACTATTAGATTGTGAAAAATAGTAGACGAGTTAAGGACCATTTTTCCTAACTTGTAATTTCGAGGACGAAATTCTTTTAAGGGGGGAAGTCTGTAATGACCCTGAATTTTGAACAAATTAAAGTGAGAATATTTAATTAATTTTAAATATTTGAACGATAATTTAATTTGAATCCCCGATATAACTCTGAATTTTGCGATTAAACTTTAAAATTTAATCTATTGAATGTTGAATAAAAATTTGAATATTCAATTTTAAGCTGAAGAAAAATATTTCGAAAGCTTTTAAAATTCATATTGATAATACTGAAGATAATAGAAGCTTCAGAATTGAAATTTACATTTATTTGTTCAGTTTTGAAATTAAATCGTTCGAATCAATATTTAAAAATAGCCGTCCGAGGCGCAGTCTTGGAATTCGACGAAACCAGTTCCATTGGGTCCGTAATATTGAATTATTACTGGATTTCAAATTTCGTAGCATTTGGAGTTGTTATGTAACCGTACGGTGAATAAACGCATTAAAAATAAATCAAATTCAATTTAAATTTAAAATTTAAACTTTGTCAACGCAGCAGAGATTCCTGGCTCCATTTCATTTCAATGCCGACCTTTCTCTGTAAATCGCGTACCCTTGTCTCCCCTTCCTTCTCTGTTAAGATACGCGAAAGGAAATCATTTCGTTTAAAGTTAAAAATCTCGTTCAGATAAAAAAAATCATGGCCGATGCTAAGAAAAAATAGAAGGATAATAGGGTCGAACGACTTTCACTTCTTCAAGCTAAAAACTCCACTCTCCAGTTTGATTTCAAAATCGAACGAAACAAGAAAACGAAAATAAAAATGGCCGCTTCCTTTATCACTTCAATTCCAAATCCCTCTTCAAATTCAATTGAAATATCAGAACGAAAAAAGGAAAGGGGGGAAACCAACTTGGTCGCGAGTTCGTTCGCATCTGGGAGATGCAAGTCGAGCAGGCGATTTGGGATGATGTCGCGAACGAGGGAGAGGAATCGTGACCACTTCGCGATGGGGAGCTCGAGCACGAAGCTGCTGGATTGGCGCTCGCGTCTGCGCAAGGGAAGGAGGAAAGGGAAATCGAGGTGCTCGATTTTGGAAGGAGGGCAGCGACGTGGTTACTGGCGAGGTGAAGAGGACATCGCACTCGCGTGCGCGAGCATCTGGGAGGTGGCACTTGGAGAGTTCGTCGCGACAGTTGTCGAAGCTGGGAGGGCCACTGGTGGTCGTGAGCGCGCGGCAATGATGGTCAGGCGAAGCTGGGGTTTCGCGAGTCCCGTTCGCGAGTGTCGCGTGGAAGCAATGTCGAGCGTGAGGTAGGGGAAGGCGACAGGGAACTCGTGATGGCGACAAGCAGGCGGTAGGCGTGAGGGAGGCGCACTTGCGCGATTATCGGTGAAGCAGTGGTGGCCGGAGAGCATGTTCGACAGTGAAGGTAATGAACTGCAGTTATTTAAATTTAAAATAAAATTTATATGTTTTAATCTGTTATATATATGTATGGATATGTACAGGAAGATAAATAAATAAATAATAGATATGGTGAATTATTTGTTTTACTAATCTATTTAATTATTTTAGTTACCAAAAATAATTTATTAAAAGAAGTTGGTCTTAAATTTAATTTGTTTAGTTAAATAAAATTTTTAAAGGAGAAATTTAATAATTAGTTTGAAATAAATCAAGGGTTAAATTATTTTGTTTAGGAGAAATAAGTTTAAAAGTAAAGTATAAATGTATTGTTCAATTGATTTATCTAAAACTATTTAGATTACTAGAGGAAAATATATATAAAGGAGATTTATTTTTAAATATAAAATTTTGAGTTAAATAAAGTTATTTATTGATTTGGTATCAAAATAAAATGACCGGCGAATCGAAATTATCAAATGAAAATTTATTATTCGATTTGTTCAAATATTAATAAAATTGTATAATTGCTTATACAAGGTTAAACTGTGAAGAAATAAGTTGGATTCAAAATGGATTGCAAAATAAAAAGCTAAGGTGAGATCTTCTCACTCAGATTTAAATTTGTATTGCAGTTATTGATTGCTATTGGATGTGATATTAGATATGGTAGGATATATCTATATATATATAGCAATATATACATATTGGCATATGTATATATTGGATTGATGATTTCCCGCCTCGTATAGCGGATGAGACCTATTGCGCCGTTAGTAAGCGGATTTTTATAAAACCCATATACCGCGATAATTCCGTACTGGAGCGGAATTGGTATTGTGCTAACATCTTTGGATGCAGGGAAACAGGTTGGAGGGATCCAACTGGACCCCTCACATTGATTGAATTTATTTATACTGTGATATGAATCTGTGAATGATTATATTGATGTTATTAATCATTTTGATATCTGGGAATTGTTTGAAGCTAAAATATAGCTGAATGGATGTTTGATATCATTGGATTCCAAAGATAAACAAAGTTGAATTTTTGAAATTCAAGTAGAAATTTCTAAGTGAATCAATTTTAGAAATTGAATAAATTTTGAAGAAAGGAATTTTTTTTAAAGTATAAAAAGTAAATTTTTATAATCATATTGAATAAATTCCAGAATAAAGTGAAAATGCTAAATAAATGGATTTCATAAAACAGTGATTATAAATTGAAGAATTTAATTTAAGAATTTGGATTTTTAAATAGATTGAAAGAAACGATTGAAATTTATTTCCTTAAAAAGGGAATTATAAAAAGAAGATAAGCTGGAAATCCAACTAGAAATCTAATTTGGTAAATTGAAATAATTTGGGAAATCAATGTAAAATGATTTCAATTTGAAGAATCCATTTAAAAACAGGATGTTGAATAATTTGAGAAAAAATAAGGAATTTATTTTAGTAGTGAAAATAAATTTAGAAATCAATATTGAAATTGATTTGGTATTGAAGTTTTTATAAATGGGATTGGAATTTATAAAAGTTGTTTATAAATCCGAAAATCACTTATTTTGATAAGTAAAAATATAGAAGTTGATAAAAAGAAGATTTATAAGTCGAGGTTGTTATTAAAATAGAAATAGAATTTATAACCGTGTTTATAAATTCGAAATCGATTAAATTTGATAAGTGAATTATAGAAGGTTATTAAAGAAGATATATTCGCGATTTTGGATAGCGAAGTTTTATTGAAATAAAATGTGTAGAAAATATTGAAATGAGGTTAGTGAAGTATATTCACGATTTTGGACAGTGAATATATTATTGAATAAAATGGATTCATTTTTGAAGAAGTGATATTAAAAATGAAGTTAAACATTTTTAAAGATGTTTTAAAATGTATTGTGAATTGAAAGCATAGATTTCAACATTTATTGTTGAAATAGGCGTTTTCGAGAAATAAGGAAATGGTGGACTATAACACTGTTGTTATAGTAAATGGTTTCCGAAAGGAAATATTTTTTTGTATAGTATTGGGATTTATATATCTATCTAAATTTCGAATCCCTATACTATTGATTTCGAGTCGTTGTAACGATGTTTTACGCAACATTCGTTTTGACTCAAATAGATGTTAAAAGAATGTTTTCCTTAAAGAATGAATATATACTTAATTTGATTTAAGTATATCGAGTATTTTCAAACGTTGAAAATAAATAGATTGTGAAATACTTATTATTAAGTATGGAAATGCTTTTCCAAAATGAAATGAAACGTTTGAGAATTTATCCTTGTAAAGATAAATTGAAACAGAATATTGAAAACGATTTGAAAATCGAATATCAGTAGATATTCGAAAGTATAAATTCGATACGGAATTTATAAAAGAAAGCGAAGTTGTTTAAAAATAAATATTGATTTATTTTTGAAGTGTGGAAATTGATTTGAAATTGTTTTCAAATGGTTAAGCGTGGAAAATTCTATATCTAGTAAAGATATTTTTGAAGATGAAATAATTTGGAAAATTATTTGGAATCTGATGATGTTGCGCATCTTTATTGATAGTTAAATAACCGACTATCAATAATTACCTTTAGATAGGTATTTGTTGTGAATTGGATGAATTTGAATGCCACACTTATTTTTGAATAAGCGCTCACTATTCGGGTTAGCCGGGAAAGGACCATGGGGTCGTATAACCCATTCCGAATATGTGATACGTCGTTATGAATTGCATTCGAAGACCGGTGTTGAAGACCGGATATTTTTGAAAACGGAAGGATTACCGTCGAGTTACTCTACATCGGCTGATCTCCGATTTAGAGGTTTTATCACCCTTAGTGACGGGAAGTCCGGACGTGATTAGAAATTTATCCGGATATGCAAGGGCTTCGTGAGAAGTGCCTTCGGTTCTGTTCGATCCCGGAACAGACTTGTATGGATTGTGTGTCTGACGTTACAATTTGAGATATAAAGCTGATTTCTTTCAAATACATTTCTGTTGGTGGCGGAGAATTTATTCTCTTAGCTTAACACCCTTCTCTGAGACGTACGAGCTCAGAGGTTATGTAGTTGAAATTTATCAGCGATATATCCCAATTTGGTAACGTGGCATACTGAGTGTTGCTGTGAAATGATCAGTGTTTGATCATTTGTGATATGATCATTTGTTTGATCTTATATCTTTGTGATCATAGGTTGATCATTTTTGTTGGACCCGAAGCAGGGCTTTGTAGAAAGCGTAGCTTTGTGGACGAGACTTCGTCGAGCCTCACACCTCGAAAATGGTCGAAACAGGAAGGATGCAGCAAGGTTCTAGGGAGTAGCGCCCCTTGGTGTATGTCATTCCTTCTGGATAAAGGTGGTATCATGGTATGGAGCCCAGATACTTAACCTATGTGGTTGCTGCATTATTATCTATGTGGTTTGTTGGAAATCGGGGATCCTCGGGAAGATCGGTGACGATCGGGGGATGGCATACGCGTGTCAGTAGTTACCTATTTTTGCAGAGGTAACCCGGCCTTGTGTTGGCAGAGATTCGGTTAGGTTCTCGGGTCGTCTATTCCAGGGACGTACCCATCGTGGCATAGGAAGTTCCTTAGCCTGACCATTTGTTGGAAATCCAAAGAAACAATACGAACTGTGTACGGTATTAGTTGTAGAACCTGCCATTCACTTATGGTGGTCACCACTGTTTGGATGGTAGCTATAGTAGGCATAGTTCGGAATGTCTATGCTGGCTAAGATTTATATTCTACTTTCGAAATGTTTTCCTACACTATGCACTAATAATAATATCAAAAAGAATTTTATTTTTGCGTAGTAAGCATCTTTGACTATCATAAGAAGAAATCTCCTCCAATTCTGCGTTTGCATTGTGTGTGTGGTGGGAGGTCTTATGGTAGTTTCATTTTCCAAAAGCATATCGAATTGACTTTAAAAATTATTTTGTTGTTATAAAGAATAACGGTTTTACGATCTCACACCAGTCACCATGACTGACTCGGAGTTTATTGTTCCCTTCTAAACTCTGGGTGCCCAAAAATTTCCACACGGGCAGTCTAGAGTTAGGTTATCAGGATATTCTGGATATTCTGGAGCTTGGAGATAAGCTGGATGACGAGACGTAGTATTTGTATCTGATAGTATTTATTCCGCTGTGTATTCTGTATGAGGACAAGTGTAAAACTGTCCATTGTTGTACTGAGTTGTATATTGACTCTGATGATTGATGTATGTATAAAATGATATAGTTCTTTGTTTTAAAGATTATTCATTTATCTATTATATATTGTTCCGCTGCGATGTGTAAGATTCTGATATTGTTTTCTGTTCTGATGTTGTTCGGTGTTGTTCTTTTCTTCTTCTCTCTTTTTCCTCTTTTCTTCTTCTTCTGCCTTTTTCTTCTTCTTAAACCATCATAGTTCGTATTCCCGTTCATTTTGAGTTAATCAATGGAGATTAGTGGTTAATCAAGAGGGACGGATTTGCGGGCCATGACAGAGACTGATGGCTTCTAGTCGAGAAACCATATCGAAGTCCGCATTAGGGAAGTCGAATGGACAATACTAGTTCGAAAGCGAACTTGTGTGATCGAGCGAGCGATCAAATGTGATTTTGCGAAATGATGACGTATGTACATCGTATATTCTAATATCATTGATATATTTTGACGCTGAAATTGAAAGCTGTCGGGTTAGAATATCTTTGCTTACTAAAAGAAAACTTTAAATTTAAATTACAAAGATATATAACCCATAAAAGCAAAGATATCCAATCCCATATGGCTCTTCATACAGCGAAATTTATTTTGTAAAGATTTGATCCTTATATAAGATGGACCTTATGTAAGTATAAGATGATTTTGAAAACATTTGATTTTGGAAATGAATTGGTTGACTTAAATTATATTGATTTGGAAATTTGGATTTATTTTCTAAATCTATTATTTTGGAAACTTTGAAACTAAAGATATTTAATTTGAGAAGAAATAATTTGGTGAAATTATATATGATTTTGAAATTTAACTGATATTGAAACAAATTGAAATTTGAGAACATTGTGCTACTAAATACTTGATTTGGGAGTTATCGAACTTATATAAAATTGATTTGTATGAGTATGAAATTGATTCGAAAACTATGGATTTGAAAAGGGTACTCAATTTGAAAAGTGAAATCTTATATAATTAAAGTCTATATAAGTATGATTTGATATACTTTTGATTTTGGAAAAGTATTTGATCTGAAAATTAAATCTTATATATAATGGATTTTATATAAGTACGATATTTGAAAGTGATTTGAAAAGGTACTATATGATACATATTTTCGAAGTAAAGATATGGAAAGTGCCTTCTGCTTGATATCCGATTTGTGGCCACATCTTGGATTCATTCTATCGATATTATTCTCTCTGATTTTGGTTTTCCAGATATGATACTCGAGTGTCCTTCGAATTCCATGGCGTTACCCATGGTCTTACGATCGTGACTGCATAGCGCAACTGCCTGGCTGAGTCTTGCCTAGGGGTACGGATTGTTTCCTGGGGGATCCAGGCGTAATCATTGTGTATCCTGCATCTATGTAGGTCGTGAATAGTAGCGCAAATGCTTGGCTGAGTCTTGCCTGGGGGTACAGATTGTTTCCTGGGGGATCCAGGCGTAACCATTATGTATCCTGCATTCTACTAGTCATCATGGCGTAACTCGCAGGGCTGAGAAAGCTTACGGATATGGATTGTTTCCTGGGGGATCCAGGCGTAACCATTGTGTATCTGCGAACCATGGTTAGACAAAGGTTTTGTTTGTTTTGTTTGGATTGTACTTTCCATATCTGTTTTTAAAAGTTTTTCCAGTATTTTCACTGGGTGTGGGAACAAGTCTACTAAGTACCTGGAGAATTCTAGCTTTGCGCCTGATCAACGCACTGCCAGAGTCTGAAGGAACGAGGATAAACTTGTTGAAACATCGAGTTATAAAAGTATTTTATTATAACAGTATTTTATTTTAAAAGTATTTCCAACAAAGAAATTTTGATTAATATTTGAAGTTGAAATTCTTATGGTTTGAATTAATTATTCGTACCCGATACTATTCTTTTGAATCTACCCTATCTGCTCAGCTTTATTTATTCACTTATATTCTGTTTTTCCAAATCCTCTTTCTTTTCCTTGTTGATTATATCTTTTTTTTTAATGATTATTGATTTATTAAAGATGTTTGAAGAGTATTTTGAGATTTAAAACTAATAAATTTATAAATAATAGATTTAAGGTTTTCAAAGACTTTTAAATGGTATTTATAAAGGAAGCAAGAAATTTCATTGATGAATCTTTGTAAAGTGTTAAAGATGATTGATTTGCAAATGAAGATTCAAATAAATATTTTAAGTAAAGTTATATGTGTTTCTTTGAATGTATAATTTTAAGGATATTAAATGATTTGGGAAATTTATTTTAGTAATATGCTTGAAAAATAAATTGGAATTGCTATTTGGAAGTCATGTTCTGGAATATTTACTTGATTACGAAGTACTAATAGTTGTATGTGATATATTTGTTTCATAGGAAGTGGAATTTTATAAATATTGATTGCAAAATAGTATTTATAAATAAAATGAATTTAATTGGAAATTTGAGAACTCAAGTTACGGGATTTTGAAATTGGTTTTCAAGTGATTAATGAAATATATAAGAAATTGAAAATAACTTGTAAATATGAAAAATTTAGAAGATATAATTATTAAACATTTTGTTAACTGAAGTGAATAAGATAAACTTGTGTAACATTCAAATTCATTCTATAAAACATATATATAACTTACCAAAATGTTAAAGTTGAAAATGTTACAGAGGAATATGTAGTGGGATTATACAGGTAAAACTTAAGTAATGGAAGTGTTCAATGGAATTATTTCAAAATAAAAATTTTGATTTACAAGAAATGTTATAAACGTAAGTTAATATTGTGAAATAATTTATGTAAGTACATGAAAGAAAGAAAAAGACATTGTATGAATGAATGAAAATAAATAAAAAGGTAAATAATGATGTGAAAAGAAATCAATTGAATAAACGTAAATAATATGTCGAAATTATTGGTTGTTTTGGCTTATGGGGTGTTTTATTTTTGAAATATGATACATATATTGTAATTATTGATATTATTGTTTTTCCAGACCTCTCTATACAAAGGAGACTCTACCGAAATTTTTCAAAATTTAAGACTTAGATTTTTTTTGTTGAATTGGAGTTATTTTTTTAAATTTTTATTAAACTTAAATATGTATGTTTAATTGTTTATAAATTGATTGTTTCAATAAAATATAACAAATTTTTGGATTCCTTCTTATTTCTTTTCGGGGACGAAAAGTTTTGAGTGGGGGAGATTGTAACGACCCGTATTTTTAAACATTTAAAAGTAGTAAATTAAATAATATTTTTTTGAATAAAATTGTTAGGAATAAAAAAAATTAAGATTTTATTTATACAAAGTTGATTTTAATACAAATTATGAGCTTAATTAAAATTTCTATTAATGTCATATGTTTGCAACAATATAAGGATGATAAAAAATGTTAGTGTGTATTTTAATAATATTGGTTTGAATGATATTTGTAATTGTCTGAATGTAAATTTCCAATTAATTGGAATAATAAATGTTAATAAGAAATAATAAATGTTTCTTTATTAAAAAAAAAGAATCATAAGTTTATTTATTTGAAATGTTTGGTAGCTGAAAGATTGATTGCAGAGATGAGAAACTATTATTTGGTAAGAAATGTATAATTTCTGTTTGTATCCAATAGTGCATAAATATGTTTCAATCACTGTTTGATAGGAAATAATTGTTTTATTTCTCATTACCTTTATTTTTTCCATTTTGAAATTCACCCTTGTAAACAATTGAAAATAATGTAATTGAATAATTTCAATTAATGAAAGAGAGGACACCAAACTGTAAATTAATAGGTGTAATTAAACGTAGCTTATGTTTTGTGAAAATATAAGGAAAGTCGGTTTAATGAAAAGATCATTTATAACAAATAAAATGGATGTTTCATTTGTGAATATAGGTTTAATTTCATTAAAATAAAGAATAGGATGATTGATTTAAAGGAAGTAAATATGTGTATTTGAACTGTGTTTTAGCATATAGATGGATTACAAGAGTAGAAAAATAATTTATTTAAGTAAGTTATTTATAGCTCTGCTGTATAAACAACAAATTTATAAACGTGTTTAAATGACTAAAGGAAACAATTATTCTATTTTTTTCATCCATTTTAGTTGACTGTTTTGAAATTTAACTTTATAAGTAATTATAATTAATGTAATTGAAATATTTCAATTAGAAGGGAAGAAAACGTTGATTACAATTAATAGATTTAATAAAAGAAACGCACCTTTTGTGTTAAACAGGATTGATGTTTTAATGGCAATAAAAGATCATTTTGGGAAAACCAAATTGAACGTTTTCATTTTTATAGTAAGTAATTTTATTTATTATGCATAGATAAAAAAAACTAAATGCAAACAAATTTGAATATTATTTGAGTTAATGAAGTTAATTTGGTTACGTTTCACAAATTGAATTTCAAAAAGGTTGTGCAATGTACATGGTCCATTCATTTCTTTTGTTATTAATTGTTGCATGTTTTGAGACGTATAAAAATAAACTTTCATTTTAAGCAAGAATGATTTTGGAAAAAAAAATTTGAATTTTAGAATAATACAGACACACACACACATTAATATTCAAACTTTTAAGTATATTAGAGGATTTATGGTTTTGTAAATATTGTGGAATCAATTAGAAATTACCTTTTATTAACAGTTGTACATTAATTACCTAAGTTCATATTTTTTTTACATTTTATATATGGTTAAAACTTGTCAATTGGTTGCATTAATGTAACCGTTATAGTCATTAGAAAAGTAAAGTAAATCATTTTTATAGTGCACAGATAGATATATATTCATTAAATAATGAAATTGGTTGAGTAACGTAAATAAATATATAGATTGATTGGTTGATTAATTGATTGATCGATTGTTAATTGATTGATTGTGTTAATGTAGTATGCAAATATATTGACATAAAACGAATGTTTTAATATGAAATTAAATTATGTAAATATGTGTATATTTGGGATTATTGATATGAATTAATTGGAGTGAGTTTTGGAATTTGGACCCCAAAGGTTTGTTTATAGGTTATATGTGGTCTCTTCATTTGCTTTACATTATTATCACCTCCATTCTCTCTCTTCCGTTTTCAAGTTCTTAACGTAGTCTCCACTTGTGCATCCATTTAATTATTAGCCTACTCATTCGTTTCTTATTAATTAGTAATAACCTCATTTGATTTATTTCTAATTAATAATTGCCTCATTCTTTTCATTTGTTTCTCCTTTATTCGTTTGCTCTTTTCAAATGCTTTACCTGAAGTTTTTCTTTTCTTTTCTATTTTTCCGTTCGTAATGTGAACATCAAATTAATATTCATGCCATCTAATTAGCATTTACTATTCTCCGTTTCTGAAGTTTATTTTACTTATGCATCATTAGTTCTTGTAGCTTCCTTTCATTGGCAATTCTTTCTCCTGGAACTTCATATTTAAAACGGAAGATTTATTTTTATCTTTATTGATACATTTATTCCTTTACTTCACCTCTTTCAATACTACCATTTTAAGACTATTCATATTTTTACTTTATTTCAATTCCTAGTTTGTTTATATATACTCTATTAGCTTTTCATTTGTTTCCATCGTCATTTCTATAGCCTCATTTCATTTTTCAAATCTCATCTTTTGTAGCTTCATTTCTCCAAACAAACTTCCATCTCATTTTTTTTCCTCTCTTCATTTTCTTCCTTCTTCATTTTTTTCTTCTTCTTCAAATCTCCTTCTTCTCTTTTTTTTTCTTTCAAAGCTTTTTCTTATTCTTATTCTTCAAATCTTCTTCTTCTTTTAAAGCTTCTTTTTTTAGCTTCGTTTTCTTTTTCAATTCTTCATCTTCCTTGAATTTTTTTTTCTTCTTTTCCAAACATTCTTCTTTTTCCAAATCCTTTTCTTCAAATTCAGACCTATACAAACTTCTCTGTCTCTTCCAAAAAAATTCTGTAAAAAAAAAGAAGAAGATTAAAATAGCAATGAAATAAATCAATAGGAGGAAGTAGTAGCGGATCCAAACCCGACTAAGAAACGGAAATCCATAAGGTGAGTGTTTAAACCCACTCACGAAATACTAAAATTTTATTGCAAGTTAAACCAGGTCATATAGTGATAAAGTTTTGATTGTTGGTTTGGAATTTTTATTGGTATTTAGTTTGAATAGCTAAATTCCAATATGTGATGACTAATAATTACTATGACATGTTATTGAATTGGTTGATTTGTTGAATTGATTGATTTGAATGTTGATTGTATGATGTGATGGATGCTATTGTGATTGAATGTGTATTTGTTCATTTATTTTGATATATCCTTGTTATCACCCTATAGTTTATTGTAATCATATAAATTTTCATATTGATTATTTGAGCACTGAATAAAGATATAAAACGGATGAATTTCATGTATTTACATGAGAGGAAAAAAACTAGTATGTTTAGACTTACCATTTGAACCATAAAAATGATTTTGGGAAATAAACTGTCGTTACCTTATTTGAAAGTTTCCAAAATTAAATTTTGAAACATTGGGAAGTTTCCATAAAATTGAATGTTGAAACTTTGAAACATTTTTATAAATCAAATCTCTTGAACTATGAAATTTAATTGGGAATTGTTCTGTAAATTTGTAAGTTACTAGAATGGATCTATTGTGAAATCTATTGTATTTTGAATATGGAAACAATAACATTTCCAGAAATTTGAACCTTCAAAAATGTAGTTATTTGCATACCTTATTACATCAAATTTTGATTTAGTTTGCATAAGAATTTTAGTTCTGACTCGAGTGTTTTGTGTTTTCCTTTACGCTCGGGTCAGACCGAGCGATACAGCATTTGAGACTCACCCTTGGAGTTTGGAGCTTCCTTTGGAGATCCAACTATCGCCTCAGCTTTCAGCTCTTCTAGTTGATTTGTTCAGAGAAGTCATCTGTTGTACTGGAGACTTCACTGCATTTGAGATATTCTGCTGTATTTTATTTCTAACTCTGATGTTTATATAGTAGCTTCATGAACTACTATTTTATCTATTCCGCTGTGTATTATTGTATTACTCTGTGTCTGTGATTCTGTGATTGATTTATTTACTGCATATGCTGAGTTTTGCCAAATTTAAATTAACAATCTGATATTTTGAATTATTCAAGTCAGACATGTATGGATTTATTGTCGATTTGAATGGTCCAAAATAGCGGGTCATTACAGTTGGTATCAGAGCTTTGGCTCTAGGCAAAACCTAGCATATATAGTAAATTTATTTATAGAATCACTTTCGTTCGAGTTTGAATTTCTTCCTTTTGACTCGATTTCCTTTGAACTTTGGAACGTTCCTTGCGGTTCCAAAATTCATTCTTGTCTCTCCCTCTTTGTATTCTTTTGATTCTGGAGTATCCCATAACTCCACTTCGAATGATCTCTATAAGAATAGGCGATCCCGCCAATCTTTGGATGATTTGTAAAGGGGTGGAACTCCTTTACAATTGGCATTGATTCACCGGAGATTTATATATCTTTGGTTTAGATACCGCTATCTCTTGCGATCGAATGTTGGTTTTTCTTGGAATTCTGCATCGATCTTGTTCCTGAAGTCACGGTTGACCCGGTTAAGGTCGCCCGCAACTTGTATAAGTATATCCATCTCCTATTTTGTAAGTTAATTGTCTCATATTCGTTCAAGCCTATCTTCGAATCAGAAATTTTATTTGATTAGAGTTCCTCTAATTTGAATCTCTATCTTTGTTGAAATCCATTCTCAAATCATCCTTTGAAAATCGGGTTTTGTATTCTAGAAATTGTTTTCTAAACCGAAATTATTATTTTGATAAGTATGATTTTATTCTATATATAAAATTGAAATGTTTTCGATAAGGATTATATACCCTTTTAAAATAAGAATTTGAGGTTTTCGAAAGGATTTTGAAAAAAAAATTATATAAGAAATTTGATCTATCTAAAAATGATTTATAACTAAAGGATTTTAAATTTGAAATTCGAGAATTGAACTCCGGTATTTTGTAACTGGCTTTAAGATTTTGAAATATATAATAATAATATGATTTAAAAGTATTTCCAAATAAGAAATGTTTCAAATGATTTTAATGAGTTTCGAATGATTTCGAAGAAATTTCAAAAAGAAGTTTGAGAAAATAGAAGTCCAGAACTCACTTATGTCGCTGGAAAATAATTTCGGTGATGAGTGCACGCATCATCGACATTGATTTTCGAGTTTCAGAGTGAGGGATAGGCCACTTTAGTAGCATCGCTACGCGAGTGATTTTGCGAAACCAATTTTGATTTCAAAATTTTGAAGTATGATTTGATATTCGAAAGATATATGTAAATGTATTTGAAACGATTTAAAATGAACTGGTGTTCAGCCCTCGAGTTTTGGATTTGATATAACCCTATCTATAAAAATTGATTTACTAATTTGTTGCTGATTTCCAACTCTTGAATTTGAAAATGATTTCTTCAACTATTTTGAAGGTTCGAGCACTTCCAAATCAAGGTTAACTTTTCAAAAGCTAAGAATTTTGAAAAGTATAAAGTATATAAGTTGGTATGAATGTTAAAGTATGTAGTAATATGATTTAAATAAGTTGAAACTGTTTGTTAAGAAAATGAATAAGGCAATTTTAAAATTTTCTAATATGAAATTTAGATTTGAAATGTTTTGAAAATAATTTGGTCTTCAAAATATTTTGAATAAAATTTAGTTTAAATGTTTTAACTTAGTAACATCTTTATGGAACTATATATTTAACAAGTTGGAATAAATATATAAGTTGTACGTATGCTGTTTTATTTGCATAATTAATTTGATCCAAGTTTGAGTACACAAGTTCGAGGTGAATTACACCATTTCGTGTTAGGATTTTTCATTCGATTCTTGATGGTGAATATTTGATATGGATTTTGGGCTAAATTCTAGAATTCTCTATCATAGTATATGGCTATGCAAGGAGACTGATGGCTTCTAGTCGAGAAACCATATCGAAGTCCGCATTAGGGAAGTCGAATGGACAATACTAGTTCGAAAGCGAACTTGTGTGATCGAGCGAGCGATCAAATGTGATTTTGCGAAATGATGACGTATGTACATCGTATATTCTAATATCATTGATATATTTTGACGCTGA
Organism: Allium fistulosum; assembly: GCA_030737815.1. Classification (NCBI taxonomy): domain Eukaryota; kingdom Viridiplantae; phylum Streptophyta; class Magnoliopsida; order Asparagales; family Amaryllidaceae; genus Allium; species Allium fistulosum. The sequence goes on from CM060906.1 coordinate 1,046,813,692, forward strand.
AATTGAAGCTGTCGGGTTAGAATATCTTTGCTTACTAAAAGAAAACTTTAAATTTAAATTACAAAGATATATAACCCATAAAAGCAAAGATATCCAATCCCATATGGCTCTTCATACAGCGAAATTTATTTTGTAAAGATTTGATCCTTATATAAGATGGACCTTATGTAAGTATAAGATGATTTTGAAAACATTTGATTTTGGAAATGAATTGGTTGACATAAATTATATTGATTTGGAAATTTGGATTTATTTTCTAAATTTATTATTTTGGAAACTTTGAAACTAAAGATATTTAATTTGAGAAGAAATAATTTGGTGAAATTATATATGATTTTGAAATTTAACTGATATTGAAACAAATTGAAATTTGAGAACATTGTGCTACTAAATACTTGATTTGGGAGTTATCGAACTTATATAAAATTGATTTGTATGAGTATGAAATTGATTCGAAAACTATGGATTTGAAAAGGGTACTCAATTTGAAAAGTGAAATCTTATATAATTAAAGTCTATATAAGTATGATTTGATATACTTTTGATTTTGGAAAAGTATTTGATCTGAAAATTAAATCTTATATATAATGGATTTTATATAAGTACGATATTTGAAAGTGATTTGAAAAAGGTACTATATGATACATATTTTCGAAGTAAAGATATGGAAAGTGCCTTCTGCTTGATATCCGATTTGTGGCCACATCTTGGATTCATTCTATCGATATTATTCTCTCTGATTTTGGTTTTCCGGATATGATACTCGAGTGTCCTTCGAATTCCATGACGTTACCCATGGTCTTACGATCGTGACTGCATAGCGCAACTGCCTGGCTGAGTCTTGCCTAGGGGTACGGATTGTTTCCTGGGGGATCCAGGCGTAATCATTGTGTATCTTGCATCTATGTAGGTCGCGAATAGTAGCGCAAATGCTTGGCTGAGTCTTGCCTGGGGGTACGGATTGTTTCCTGGGGGATCCAGGCATAACCATTGTGTATCCTGCATTCTACTAGTCATCATGGCGTAACTCGCAGGGCTGAGAAAGCTTACGGATATGGATTGTTTCCTGGGGGATCCAGGCGTAACCATTGTGTATCTGCGAACCATGGTTAGACAAAGGTTTTGTTTGTTTTGTTTGGATTGTACTTTCCATATCCGTTTTTAAAAGTTTTTCCAGTATTTTCACTGGGTGTTGGAACAAGTCTACTAAGTACCTGGAGAATTCTAGCTTTGCGCCTGATCAACGCACTGCCAGAGTCTGCAGGAACGAGGATAAACTTGTTGAAACATCGAGTTATAAAAGTATTTTATTATAACAATATTTTATTTTAAAAGTATTTCCAACAAAGAAATTTTGATTAATATTTGAAGTTGAAATTCTTATGGTTTGAATTAATTATTCGTGCCCGATACTATTCTTTTGAATCTACCCTATCTGCTCAGCTTTATTTATTCACTTATATTCTGTTTTTCCAAATCCTCCTTCTTTTCCTTGTTGACTATATCTTTTTTTAATGATTATTGATTTATTAAAGATGTTTGAAGAGTATTTTGAGATTTAAAACTAATAAATTTATAAATAATGGATTTAAGGTTTTCAAAGACTTTTAAATGGTATTTATAAAGGAAGCAAGAAATTTCATTGATGAATCTTTGTAAAGTGTTAAAGATGATTGATTTGCAAATGAAGATTCAAATAAATATTTTAAGTAAAGTTATATGTGTTTCTTTGAATGTATAATTTTAAGGATATTAAATGATTTGGGAAATTTATTTTAGTAATATGCTTGAAAAATAAATTGGAATTGCTATTTGGAAGTCATGTTCTGGAATATTTACTTGATTACGAAGTACTAATAGTTGTATGTGATATATTTGTTTCATAGGAAGTGGAATTTTATAAATATTGATTGCAAAATAGTATTTATAAATAAAATGAATTTAATTGGAAATTTGAGAACTCAAGTTACGGGATTTTGAAATTGTTTTTCAAGTGATTAATGAAATATATAAGAAATTGAAAATAACTTGTAAATATGAAAAATTTAGAAGATATAATTATTAAACATTTTGTTAACTGAAGTGAATAAGATAAACTTGTGTAACATTCAAATTCATTCTATAAAACATATATATAACTTACCAAAATGTTAAAGTTGAAAATGTTACAGAGGAATATGTAGTGGGATTATACAGGTAAAACTTAAGTAATGGAAGTGTTCAATGGAATTATTTCAAAATAAAAATTTTGATGTACAAGAAATGTTATAAACGTAAGTTAATATTGTGAAATAATTTATGTAAGTACATGAAAGAAAGAAAAAGACATTGTATGAATGAATGAAAATAAATAAAAAGGTAAATAATGATGTGAAAAGAAATCAATTGAATAAACGTAAATAATATGTCGAAATTATTGGTTGTTTTGGCTTATGGGGTGTTTTATTTTTGAAATATGATACATATATTGTAATTATTGATATTATTGTTTTTCCAGACCTCTCTATACAAAGGAGACTCTACCGAAATTTTTCAAAATTTAAGACTTAGATTTTTTTTGTTGAATTGGAGTTATTTTTTTTAATTTTTATTAAACTTAAATATGTATGTTTAATTGTTTATAAATTGACTGTTTCAATAAAATATAACAAATTTTTGGATTCCTTCTTATTTCTTTTCGGGGACGAAAAGTTTTGAGTGGGGGAGATTGTAACGACCCGTATTTTTAAACATTTAAAAGTAGTAAATTAAATAAGATTTTTTTGAATAAAATTGTTAGGAATAAAAAAAATTAAGATTTTATTTATACAAATTTGATTTTAATACAAATTATAAGCTTAATTAAAATTTCTATTAATGTCATATGTTTGCAACAATATAAGGATGATAAAAAATGTTAGTGTGTATTTTAATAATATTGGTTTGAATGATATTTGTAATTGTCTGAATGTAAATTTCCAATTAATTGGAATAATAAATGTTAATAAGAAATAATAAATGTTTCTTTATTAAAAAAAAGAATCATAAGTTTATTTATTTGAAATGTTTGGTAGCTGAAAGATTGATTGCAGAGATGAGAAACTATTATTTGGTAAGAAATGTATAATTTCTGTTTGTATCCAATAGTGCATAAATATGTTTCAATCACTGTTTGATAGGAAATAATTGTTTTATTTCTCATTACCTTTATTTTTTCCATTTTGAAATTCACCCTTGTAAACAATTGAAAATAATGTAATTGAATAATTTCAATTAATGATAGAGAGGACACCAAACTGTAAATTAATAGGTGTAATTAAACGTAGCTTATGTTTTGTGAAAATATAAGGAAAGTCGGTTTAATGAAAAGAACATTTATAACAAATAAAATGGATGTTTCATTTGTGAATGTAGGTTTAATTTCATTAAAATAAAGAATAGGATGATTGATTTAAAGGAAGTAAATATGTGTATTTGAACTGTGTTTTAGCATATAGATGGATTACAAGAGTAGAAAAATAATTTATTTAAGTAAGTTATTTATAGCTCTGCTGTATAAACAACAAATTTATAAACGTGTTTAAATGACTAAAGGAAACAATTATTCTATTTTTTTCATCCATTTTAGTTGACTGTTTTGAAATTTAACTTTATAAGTAATTGTAATTAATGTAATTGAAATATTTCAATTAGAAGGGAAGAAAACGTTGATTACAATTAATAGATTTAATAAAAGAAACGCACCTTTCGTGTTAAACAGGATTGATGTTTTAATGGCAATAAAAGATCATTTTGGGAAAACCAAATTGAACGTTTTCATTTTTATAGTAAGTAATTTTATTTATTATGCATAGATAAAAAAAACTAAATGCAAACAAATTTGAATATTATTTGAGTTAATGAAGTTAATTTGGTTACGTTTCACAAATTGAATTTCAAAAAGGTTGTGCAATGTACATGGTCCATTCATTTCTTTTGTTATTAATTGTTGCATGTTTTGAGACGTATAAAAATAAACTTTCATTTTAAGCAAGAATGATTTTGGAAAAAAAATTTGAATTTTAGAATAATACAGACACACACACACACACATTAATATTCAAACTTTTAAGTATATCAGAGGATTCATGGTTTTGTAAATATTGTGGAATCAATTAGAAATTACCTTTTATTAACAGTTGTACATTAATTACATAAGTTCATATATTTTTTTTTTACATTTTATATATGGTTAAAACTTGTCAATTGGTTGCATTAATGTAACCGTTATAGTCATTAGAAAAGTAAAGTAAATCATTTTTATAGTGCACAGATAGATATATATTCATTAAATAATGAAATTGGTTGAGTAACGTAAATAAATATATAGATTGATTGGTTGATTAATTGATTGATTGATTGTTAATTGATTGATTGTGTTAATGTAGTATGCAAATATATTGACATAAAACGAATGTTTTAATATGAAATTAAATTATGTAAATATGTGTATATTTGGGTTTATTGATATGAATTAATTGGAGTGAGTTTTGGAATTTGGACCCCAAAGGTTTGTTTATAGGTTATATATGGTCTCTTCATTTGCTTTACATTATTATCACCTCCATTCTCTCTCTTCCGTTTTCAAGTTCTTAACGTAGTCTCCACTTGTGCATCCATTTAATTATTAGCCTACTCATTCGTTTCTTATTAATTAGTAATAACCTCATTTGATTTATTTCTAATTAATAATTGCCTCATTCTTTTCATTTGTTTCTCCTTTATTCGTTTGCTCTTTTCAAATGCTTTACCTGAAGTTTTTCTTTTTTTTTCTATTTTTCCGTTTTTAATGTGAACATCAAATTAATATTCATGCCATCTAATTAGCATTTACTATTCTCCGTTTCTGAAGTTTATTTTACTTATGCATCATTAGTTCTTGTAGCTTCCTTTCATTGGCAATTCTTTCTCCTGAAACTTCATATTTAAAACGGAAGATTTATTTTTATCTTTATTGATACATTTATTCCTTTACTTCACCTCTTTCAATACTACCATTTTAAGACTATTCATATTTTTACTTTATTTCAATTCCTAGTTTGTTTATATATACTCTATTAGCTTTTCATTTGTTTCCATCGTCATTTCTGTAGCCTCATTTCATTTTTCAAATCTCATCTTTTGTAGCTTCATTTCTCCAAACAAACTTCCATCTCATTTTTTTACCTCTCTTCATTTTATTCCTTCTTCATTTTTTTCTTCTTCTTCAAATCTCCTTCTTCTCTTCTTTTTTTCTTTCAAAGCTTTTTCTTATTCTTATTCTTCAAATCTTCTTCTTCTTTTAAAGCTTCTTTTTTTAGCTTCGTTTTCTTTTTCAATTCTTCATCTTCCTTGAATTTTTTTTTTCTTCTTTTCCAAACATTCTTCTTTTTCCAAATCCTTTTCTTCAAATTCAGACCTATACAAACTTCTCTGTCTCTTCCAAAAAAATTCTGTAAAAAAAAAGAAGAAGATTAAAATAGCAATGAAATAAATCAATAGGAGGAAGTAGTAGCGGATCCAAACCCGACTAAGAAACAGAAATCCATAAGGTGAGTGTTTAAACCCACTCACGAAATACTAAAATTTTATTGCAAGTTAAACCAGGTCATATAGTGATAAAGTTTTGATTGTTGGATTGGAATTTTTATTGGTATTTAGTTTGAATAGCTAAATTCCAATATGTGATGACTAATAATTACTATGACATGTTATTGAATTGGTTGATTTGTTGAACTGATTGATTTGAATGTTGATTGTATGATGTGATGGATGCTAATGTGATTGAATGTGTATTTGTTCATTTATTTTGATATATCCTTGTTATCACCCTATAGTTTATTGTAATCATATAAATTTTCATATTGATTATTTGAGCACTGAATAAAGATATAAAACGGATGAATTTCATGTATTTACATGAGAGGAAAAAAAACTAGTATGTTTAGACTTACCATTTGAACCATAAAAATGATTTTGGGAAATAAACTGTCGTTACCTTATTTGAAAGTTTCCAAAATTAAATTTTGAAACATTGGGAAGTTTCCATAAAATTGAATGTTGAAACTTTGAAACATTTTTATAAATCAAATCTCTTGAACTATGAAATTTAATTGGGAATTGTTCTGTAAATTTGTAAGTTACTAGAATGGATCTATTGTGAAATCTATTGTATTTTGAATATGGAAACAATAACATTTCCAGAAATTTGAACCTTCAAAAATGTAGTTATTTGCATACCTTATTACATCAAATTTTGATTTAGTTTGCATAAGAATTTTAGTTCTGACTCGAGTGTTTTGTGTTTTCCTTTACGCTCGGGTCAGACCGAGCGATACAGCATTTGAGACTCACCCTTGGAGTTTGGAGCTTCCTTTGGAGATCCAACTATCGCCTCAGCTTTCAGCTCTTCTAGTTGATTTGTTCAGAGAAGTCATCTGTTGTACTGGAGACTTCACTGCATTTGAGATATTCTGCTGTATTTTATTTCTAACTCTGATGTTTATATAGTAGCTTCACGAACTACTATTTTATCTATTCCGCTGTGTATTATTGTATTACTCTGTGTCTGTGATTCTGTGATTGATTTATTTACTGCATATGCTGAGTTTTGCCAAATTTAAATTAACAATCTGATATTTTGAATTATTCAAGTCAGACGTGTGTGGATTTATTGTCGATTTGAATGGTCCAAAATAGCGGGTCATTACAGATAGCACCAATAAAGTCTCCAAAATAATCCAACACCATACTGCAACTCCAACTCCAAAACTCCAAACCAAAGATAGCTCGAATCCCCAATCATGCTGAATGAAGCAAACTAGGTAGCTCAATGCGATCGCCAAACCAAAGACTCCAAAGATTGCCAAAAGCTACATCTGCTATCTGACTATCTGATAACCTGACTCTAGGCTGCCCGTGTGGAAAATTATGGGCACCAAGAGTTTAGAAAGGGAAAAAAAACTCCAGGTCAGTCATGGGACTGGTATGAGCAAACGAAACAGTTTATCTTGAACAAAAGAAGTTAAAAAGAAATTCGCTATGCTTTTGGAAAATGAAACTACCATAAGGCCTCCCCGCACACACACAATGCAAGCGCACAATTGGAGGAGATTTCTCCTTATGATAGTCAAACATAATTGATATGCAAAATTCCTTTTGATATTATTATTAGTGCATAGTGCGAAAAATATTTCGAAAGTATAATATTAATCTTAGCCAGCATACACATTTCGTAGTATGCCTACTATAGCTACCATGTTCAATAGTAGGTTACCACCACATTCCGTGGCAGGTTATACAACTAAAACCGTACAGGACACGTATTGTTTCTTTGGATTTCCAACAAATGGTCAGGTTAAGGAACTTCCTATGCCACATGGGTACGCCTCTGGAGGGACGCCTCGAGAACCTGACCGGATCTCTGTCAACACAAGGCCGAGTTACCTCACGCTTCTGGTGCAATGAAGCTGTAACTAGATAACTCCACACAGGAGTATGCCATCCCCAGTCGTTACAGATCTTTATCCGAGGATCCTCAACACCAACAACCACAAAGTAATAAATTTGCAGCAACCACATAGGTTAAATATCTGGGCTCCATACCATGATACCACCTTTTTCCAGAAGGAAATGGACATACCCTGAGGGCGCTACCCCCAAAACAACCTTGCCGCATCCTTCCTATTTCGACCATTCCGGGTTGTGAGGTCCGACGAAGTCTCGTCCATAAAGCTACGCTTTTCACAAAAGCCATGCTTCGATCAACAAATGATCAGCAACACTTAGCATGCCACATTACCAAATTGGGAATGTATCACTAGTAAGCATCAACTACATAACCTCTGAGCTCATACGTCTCAGAGAAGGTTGTTAAGCTAAGAGAATAAATTCTCCGCCACCAAACATAAATGTATTTGATAGAAACCAGCTTTACATCTCAAAGTGTAATGTCAGACATACATCCATACAAGTCTGTTCCGGGTTCGAACAAAACCGAAGGCTCTTCAAAGAAGCCCTTGCAATCCGGGTATCCACAATCCCGATCGAACTCCCCATCACATATGGAGATCTCTATACCGGCGCGACTCAGTGCAGAGATAATCGACATGTAATACTTTCGTTCTCGAAAATACCCGGTCTTCACTGCCGTCTTCAAATGCTATGCCTTTCGTCGTATCATTATTCGGAATGGGTTTTATGACATAAAGTCCTCTCCTGGCTAAACCGAATAATGAGCACTTAACTTTAAAAACATATGGATCCATTTGGATCATAGTTAAGTCACAACATATTTCTCAAAACCTTTTCTTTTAAAATGGTATAAACAAATTTCCACTTTAATATTTTAAACAAAAGATTCACCCTTTAAGATCACTTTAAATTTAAAACCAAGGTTCACCAATCTTTCACAAAGATTCATTCATAGCTTTCAAAACTATTTTCATTTCAAATCTTTTATACAAAAGATAACCTTTAAAATCCTCTTCAATTTGAAAACATGGTTCACCAATCTTTAACAAAGATTCATTCATAGCTTTCAAAACTGTTTTCATTTCAAATCTTTTATACAAAAGATACACCTTTAAAATCCTCTTCAATTTGAAAACAAGGTTCACCAATCTTTAACAAAGATTTATTAATAGCTTTCAAAAAAATTTACGTTTCAAATTCAAAATCCTTTCACAAAATTGGAAATTCTTTCCTTGATATAAAAGCTATTATCATTTGAAAACAAATGCTTTTAGTTTTGGGAAAATCCAATTAAATTAACTCAAGTTATAGCCTTTCAAAGTACACATTGGAAAATCAGCGAACTGCCGTATTCTCGGCAAGCTCTATTTAAAATCCCAAAACAATTCATTTAAAATACTTAAATGGTTTACAATCCATATATATACATTATATAACTTATATAACACTTTCTGTAACGACCCGTATTTTTACGGATCGACAAGTTCGTCAAAATCTGGAATTTTAGCATTTTCAAGTCATTTCAGATTTTAGGCATAATTTTTCTAAGTCCTAGGTCGTGAACGACCTAAGAGATAAGTCGTGACCAACTTAAGAAGGAAAGGCGACCTAAGGTTTGAGTTAAGTCGTATATTGAGGCTTAGGTTGTTTGGAGCTTAGGTCGTATAACAGTTAAGTCGTAGACGACTTATGGGGGTTGGCGACCTAGGGAAGAAGGGTAGTGGTTTAGGTCGTAGACGACCTAAGAGGTAGCGCGACCTAAGGAGACTAGTATTTTGGAGCGACCTATAAGATGTTAGCGACCTAAGAGTTAGCGAGTTAACAACCCAGTATTTAGCGACCTAGTAGTTAGCGTGTTTGAGCAGTTAGGTCGTAGACGACTTAAGGAGTTAAGTCGAACGAGTTAAGTCGTAAGTCTGTTAAGTCGCGAGGTAGTGTGCCTGTGTTAAGTCGTTGGGTTGCTGTATCATGTGTTTTGATAAGTCGTAAGCGTTAGGTCGCTGGGTTTTTGCCTAAGCGTTAGGTCGTGAGCGACTTAGTAGTTGTTAAGTCGCGAGCGACTTAAGAGTTGATCTGTTATGTCGTAGCCTACGTGTTAAGTCGTAGACGACTTAGGGGCATAACTGTTAAGTCGTAAGTCGTATCTTCTGTTAGGACGCGCATATTAGTTAAGTCGTAGGTCGACTTAATAGTTAGGTCGTATGCGCGTGAGTGTTAGGTCGCGTATAGGCTTAATAGTTAGGTCGTTGAGGTGTTATCTGGTTAGGTCGTAGGGTTTTGTTAAGTCGTAGGTCGGTGGGGCTTAGGTCGGAAGGTTATAAGTCAGAGACGACTTATGGAGATAGCCGAGTTACGACTTAAGGAAATTTCTGCTATAAATAGGAAGGGTTTTTCTCACTTTTTGGGATCCGGATTTTGAAGCGACGAAGTGCTGCCATTTTGAGAGCTCGACTTCTACACTTCTTCACTTCTTTTCTCCACTCTAATCTAGTGATTCCATCCATCCAAGTTGAAGATCAAATTGAAGATTCAAGAGCTTAGATTGAAGATCTTCATCCATCGAAGAGAGAATTCATCGTTTGAAGCGGATTCGTGATAGATCAAGCTTGATCCTTTGCTGTCCAGATCTGAAGCGTGTTGTTTTGGGGTTGTTTAGGTGATTTGGTGAGTGGTGATTATCTCTCACACGGATCCAAAGGAGTATATCGGATTGTTGGCTTGATTTGGTGTTAAAATAGTGATTTCCATGCATTTTCTTCATCCTAAGTGTAGATCCATATAGATTCATTGTTCATGATGAGGTTACATCCATTTTATCACATGTTAACCTATGCAAGTTCATTCATCAAGTTTATAAAGATATTGTTCATGTTTTCATGCTTGTTGGACTTTCAACTCTTTAATTACGAAAATGCCATTATTATTATAATTGTCTACTTAGATCATATTTGAATGCTTGATTGCTTGGATTAATGTTTGATTTGATTGAATGTTATGAATTAGATGATTGATGATTTGCTTTAGACCGAAGATGATTCAAAAGCTAAGAGAAAGGCTCTTGAATTGGGAAAGCTGCTTGTGGCATATGTAGCGGGTGATGAAGCTCTTATGCATAGATTCGATGATGATGATGTTGAGATGAGACTTTGCGAGGATGTGATGAAGCGAAGTATGATATGAGATAGTCTTGGTCTAATCTAGACGGGATCATTCCAAGCACGTTGGTAACTCGGTGATATGATTCGAGTTAAGGGTAATGGATGCTTGGGAGGCGCTTGAGCTAGTATGGAAATAGTCGTCGAGGAGGATTGTGACGCCCCACCTCTATGCTCATAATAACAAAGAGTATTAAAAGAAATACTGTCTATTATTACGAAGAATAAGGCTGGATAGGAGCGACCATCCGTAATTGGCCTTACACTAATATTGGTTATCTCGATAGGAGTGGTATATGCTTTTTATTTTTCATCTATTATTTATTTACTCCCATCGACATATCCAATTATCAGTATAAAACAAACTACGATAGTTCATAATAGTTTAGGACATTAGATATAACAATAACACAGATAATATGAATGCGGAACACAGATTAACAAAAATCTCATATATATATATAACCGATGTCAGTTACAATATAGTTGACATGATACATATGATACAACTACAACTGTCGACTCTAGAAGTTATATATACAAGTACATTATCGACTAATATACATGAATACATATCGTTCTATACAATGACACGACTACTACAAAATGACACTGACAACTTCAGAAGATGTGAAAAGTCTTCATATCCTGAACAGCAACTCAAAGAAAAATCTACAACCTGAAATAACTCGGGTCTGACCCGAGTATTACATTCAAAAGAAAATAATACACGGGTCAGTCTAATTCAAACTCAGTTATTAGTGCATAGTAGCAATAATAATCAGATAGTCAAATAGACGACAGTCACAGAAATCTCGTATGTCCAACTCTCGATACGAGAATTGGATAACGGCATATATAACACTAAATAGTGTTAAACAATAAATCAGCAGATTTAAATCATCAACAGAGATAAATAAACAATTTATCAAATCGACTAAATCAATTTAAAACAATTGAAATTGTCACTTTAAAACCATCAAAAAACTCGATTGGCTGCCGTACACGCACGCGTGTACGGTCTCGCCAAAACCGCATAAAAGATTAATGCATCACAACACAAAAGAAATATCAATTCAAAACTGTCGAGTTTGGGTGGCTGCAGTGCACGCACGCGTGCACTGCCTCGCCAACACCGAATATAAAGTCACCACAAGGGATCAAGGATAAAACTGCAACGAAAAATGCAGCCATCACATGAATTTAAGGGCACGGCGAATATACAAACTGCAACTTCAATGCAGTGAATAGAAGGAAGTTAAGGCAACTTATAGTACAACATGACACAAACAGTGGAACCACATTATCACGATGTCAAGTACAACAAAATCTCGAGTATCATCAACAAAAGGATACAACATATATGCAACTGTAACACTAGACAGTGCAGTGAACCCAAACAAAGTTCAAGGAAGAAGAAGATGCAGTGAGATACACACATTGATACTACAGATGCACAAAATTCATAAATACATCTTCAAGCAATGCAGACTGAATATGGAAGAATGCAAACCCAAGCCAACATGAATCACTTGAGAATCAGAGACCCCAAAACTGAATGGAATGCAAATTACAAAATGAAGGCTATAGCAACATGAACTCATGTATACAAGGGCAATGCTCAGTTCACATCAATACAAAGAAATCAAACAAGGTCAGGTCTGGATAGTACCCTCTAACCCAATTTCAAGAAAAGGAACTACAACATCAAGTATACATGGAGCAATGATCAGAAAGTAAAATTCAACAGTGCATATATGAAGTATACAAATACAAGACCATACAGCATATTGTAGTGAACACACATGAATCTACAAAACCACAAGTGCTCAGCAAGCAGAGCACACAACTCAAGAGCCAATGCTAACATGAAGTACTACAATGCAAAAGTACCAGACACAGTAGCAGTGAAGTAGTCAAGGGATGCACCAGTGTACAAAGTGAATCAAGGTACCAGACTCGACCACAACATATCAAGCATATAAGTCCGATGCAGACAATGTCAACAAGACAAATGAATACAACTGATTCAAGTGAATGGCAACACTAAGCAATGGATCAGTAAAATAGTGACTTCAACATAACAGTGACAACAATACAGACTGGACTACATGTGCAACTACAGTATGCTAGTATAGGCCGCAACAAAATGCACAAGACACAATGAATACATGAAGGCAGTTCACAAGTCAAAGACTAGAGCATTAGTATCAATGTCAGTAGAAATCAAATAAACAAAGTCGAAGACATAATCAAGTCTGAGCAGTTTTAAAATAATCAAGATACAAGCCAGAAAAATATATCTTGCATCAGGAATTACAAAATGACCAAAGTCAGATATGTGAACTCGAGCAAGTCCAGCAAAGCCGAAGAACGCAACCAAGTCAGAAATGTGATGATCAGGTGTCAATGAACAGTTCAAATTCAATACCGTGATTACCAAGGAATCGAGATATATACAAATATTTAAACCAAGTCAACCAGGAAATATCAAGTATATTAGCATATGAATTGGTCAAGGAAAAATCGCAAGCATCCAAACATCGAGTGACCGAGATAAATTCAAGCTAAAATATTTAACGAAATCGTATACGAAATACGAACGAAAATATAGGAACGAGAATCCTATATAAACCCAAAAATCATCATCGACATAAAATCAACGATATAAGTACAGTGGGAATTTACATAACAACAATGATTCCAAACAGCGAACGAAACAATGGCCAAGATAGACAATATCGAATCAAAACCGAATCGCAAAAGCACTGAACTAAGCATGGATTAGAAGTGAGTAAATAGGATTACTCACTTTAGCTATCGGAGCAGATGGAGTCGGCACGAGCAAGAAGAAGACGAAGCCCTAATTTGAAGACGATGCTGGAGAACGCGAACGAAGCTGAAGTCCTTAGCTTGAATCCTTCGCGAGTTGAAGCCGTAAAAATCGAAGATCACCGAAGCCCTAGTTTTTGTGGAGGAGAACGAAAAATAGCGAGCCGCCATTTTTCTATTTTTTTTTCTTCGTTCCAATAATTTTAGGGTTGGTTTCGAGTGAATGAACTGAGATGGGGGATTAGGGTATTTGCCTTACAATTATGCACGGCCTCAAAATAAAATATGGGCCACAATTAAATTTCCACAGCCCACAATTCCTTATAACCATTTTTACAAGAATTTACAACTGATAAAACACTTGACAATCAGTTTATAAACGAATGTCAATTCGAATGAAATCCCAATTGCAATTGTCTAACCAATTAAATCGTCGTTTATAAACTAACGCGAAAAACCGGGTTGTTACAGACTCCCCTCCTTAAAGAAATTGCGTCCATGCAATCATAGGGAATAAATGGATAAAAGGTAACAACAAAAAGAGCATGGCAATGTCGAATGTACAAGCAAAGCAAGTGTCAGCGAGGAAGTATTAGATAAGAAATCAAAGGGTTCGACTGCTTCAAATCAAAAGAATCAACATCGTGGGAATTAGGGATCAAAATCAGACGACTAACAAAAGCAAGAACAATCGAGTTCCAGCAACTAAAAGAGAAGGAGAAACAGAGCAGAAATCCCATACAGAGCACGAATTGAATGTGAGTAAATCAAATTACTCACCTGAATCGCCAGAGAAAAAGACGAAGCTCAAATCTCAAAAGTCGCAAATATTCAATCATCAAAAACGATAATTGAATTTTCAAATCGCAAATATTTACTTATCTCAAACGATAATCAAAAGACAAATATTCAATTATCAAAAACGATAATCAAATCTCTCAAATCAACAAATATTCGATCATCACAAACGATAATCAAATTTCAAATTCAACAAATATTTAATTATCAAAAGCGATAATTAAATCTCAAATCAACAAATATTTAATTATCTAAAGCGATAATTAAATCTCAAATCAACAAATATTTAATTATCACAAGCGATAATTAAATCTCAAATCAACAAATATTTAATTATCAAAAGCGATAATTAAATCTCAAATCAGCAAATATTTAATTATCAAAAGCGATAATTAAATCTCAAATCAACAAATATTTAATTATCAAAAGCGATAATTAAATCTCATATCAGCAAATATTTAATTATCTAAAGCGATAATTAAATCTCAAATCAACAAATATTTAATTATCTAAAGTGATAATTAAATCTCAAATCAACAAATATTTAATTATCAAAAGCGATAATTAAATCTCATATCAGCAAATATTTAATTATCTAAAGCGATAATTAAATCTCAAATCAACAAATATTTAATTATCTAAAGCGATAATTAAATCTCAGATCAACAAATATTTAATTATCACAAGCGATAATTAAAAGCACAAATATCTGATTATCAAAAACGATAATCAGAACTCATATCAACAAATATCTAATTATCACAAGCGATAATTAGAAACAACAAATATTTAATTATCGATACGATAATTAAATCTCATAACATCAGATATCTAATTACCTGCAGATAATTAGAAACAACAAATATCTAGAAATCAATTAAGAAGACTAGAAAATCAACATAAAAGCTTGGATCGATCCCATCAGATGGCGAGTTTTTAATTCGCCGCACGTGCATCTCAGAGTGGCCGAAGCCTACCAAGTACTCAACATAATTTTGGCGCCCATCAGATTGACCCGAAGGTCCGCAGAGTGACCCGAAGGTCTAGTACTGGTATTTGACCCGAAGGTCCGTAGAGTGGCCCGAAAGCCCAACAAATGACCCGAAGGTCCGCAGAGTGGCTCGAAAGCACACGAAAGCATCAAAATGTTTCAATTAACGAGTCCGGAATTAACCGAAATAGCAAACGCACATGTCCCATACCACGTGTTTTACTAAATCGTTTGATTCTCTTCATCGTTTCCTTGAAAGTGTAAAATTCATCAAAATCATCAAAACAACAGATATTCAATTAACGAGTCCGGAATTAACCGAAAAAGTAAAAGTGTGGTTCCATACTCCGCACTTTTGCTAAATCGTTTAAATCTCTTCATCGTTTCCTTGAAAGTGCAAAATTGTGTATTTTATAAAAATACACTTTACATTCTCAAATGGACAAGTCCGGAATTAAGCGAATCAGTAAAAGAAAGGGGTCATAGTCCTCGATTTTGCTGAAACGTTTAAATCGCTTCCTCATTCTTTTGAAATCGCAAACTGTAAAATTTTTGAAAACAATTTTATTTATTTTGTAAAAATAACAATTCGCATTCTCAACTGAACAAGTCCGGAGTTAAGCGAAATAGTTAGAGAAAGGGGTCATAATCCTCGATTTTGCTGAATCGTTTAAGTCGCTTTCTCATTCTTTTGAAAATGCAAACTGCTAAAATTTTATAAAACAATTTTCATTTTAAAACGATTTTCCAATCACGTGATTAAAGCAGCAAATCAGTAACAATTTCGATAAAGAAATTGTACTTCTCAAAATGCCGTAAAAACGGTCACAAAACAGCATTGCGGAATAACCGCTTGAAAATCCACTTTTAAAATTTGACGGTTACTGAAGCCAAGCGACAGTAATTTTAAAACGTCAAAATCACATCAAAACAATTTACATCAAAATGTAATATCAGAGAATTGTCATTCATCAAAATGCCATAAAACACCGTGCCTCAAAATTTAGCATCGATGTAAAAATCCCGTTATAAAAATAACGGCAACAAAATACGTTTCATAACCAAGCATCGGTTCAACGCAAAATAAATACAGTAACATGCAATTCATATTTGCACGCACATTATAATATAAAAAAAGAAATCATTCGAATGTATCTTCAATGAAGACAATTCAAAACAGCAAAATCTAATCAATAGATGATTAGTACAAAAGAAAGTCAGCAGAAATTTCAACAAAAATCAAAGAACTGCAATTCTTCGAATCCTCAATTCGGATTCGAAATTCTCAAAGAAACAAAATAATTACAGCTATGTAAACAGCCAATGAAATTTATTTCAATTTCTAAATCAAATAGATTATCAGTTGTACCCAGCGAAGGCAGTTTCACTGTTTCCGCTGCGCACTCTGATAAACAGTACTCAAATCAATCAAATCATCAGAACACAAATCCACTTTTTATTTTTAAATAATGATATTTAAAAACTTTTATCAAAATTTCAAAACTTTAGTTTTGACTCAAATCATAAATAAAACATCGACCAATAGTTGTAACATATGTTCCATCTAAGTTATGTTTTATATTATGTCCATAAACCCCCAAGCTCTGATACCAACTGTGACGCCCCACCTCTATGCTCATAATAACAAAGAGTATTAAAAGAAATACTGTCTATTATTACGAAGAATAAGGCTGGATAGGAGCGACCATCCGTAATTGGCCTTACACTAATATTGGTTATCTCGATAGGAGTGGTATATACTTTTTATTTTTCATCTATTATTTATTTACTCCCATCGACATATCCAATTATCAGTATAAAACAAACTACGATAGTTCATAATAGTTTAGGACATTAGATATAACAATAACACAGATAATATGAATGCGGAACACAGATTAACAAAAATCTCATATATATATATAACCGATGTCAGTTACAATATAGTTGACATGATACATATGATACAACTACAACTGTCGACTCTAGAAGTTATATATACAAGTACATTATCGACTAATATACATGAATACATATCGTTCTATACAATGACACGACTACTACAAAATGACACTGACAACTTCAGAAGATGTGAAAAGTCTTCATATCCTGAACAGCAACTCAAAGAAAAATCTACAACCTGAAATAACTCGGGTCTGACCCGAGTATTACATTCAAAAGAAAATAATACACGGGTCAGTCTAATTCAAACTCAATTATTAGTGCATAGTAGCAATAATAATCAGATAGTCAAATAGACGACAGTCACAGAAATCTCGTATATCCAACTCTCGATACGAGAATTGGATAACGGCATATATAACACTAAATAGTGTTAAACAATAAATCAGCAAATTTAAATCATCAACAGAGATAAATAAACAATTTATCAAATCGACTAAATCAATTTAAAACAATTGAAATTGTCACTTTAAAACCATCAAAAAACTCGATTGGCTGCCGTACACGCACGCGTGTACGGTCTCGCCAAAACCGCATAAAAGATCAATGCATCACAACACAAAAGAAATATCAATTCAAAACTGTCGAGTTTGGGTGGCTGCAGTGCACGCACACGTGCACTGCCTCGCCAACACCGAATATAAAGTCACCACAAGGGATCAAGGATAAAACTGCAACGAAAAATGCAGCCATCACATGAATTTAAGGGCACGGCGAATATACAAACTGCAACTTCAATGCAGTGAATAGAAGGAAGTTAAGGCAACTTATAGTACAACATGACACAAACAGTGGAACCACATTATCACGATGTCAAGTACAACAAAATCTCGAGTATCATCAACAAAAGGATACAACATATATGCAACTGTAACACTAGACAGTGCAGTGAACCCAAACAAAGTTCAAGGAAGAAGAAGATGCAGTGAGATACACACATTGATACTACAGATGCACAAAATTCATAAATACATCTTCAAGCAATGCAGACTGAATATGGAAGAATGCAAACCCAAGCCAACATGAATCACTTGAGAATCAGAGACCCCAAAACTGAATGGAATGCAAATTACAAAATGAAGGCTATAGCAACATGAACTCATGTATACAAGGGCAATGCTCAGTTCACATCAATACAAAGAAATCAAACAAGGTCAGGTCTGGACAGTACCCTCTAACCCAATTTCAAGAAAAGGAACTACAACATCAAGTATACATAGAGCAATGATCAAAAAGTAAAATTCAACAGTGCATATATGAAGTATACAAATACAAGACCATACAACATATTGTAGTGAACACACATGAATCTACAAAACCACAAGTGCTCAGCAAGCAGAGCACACAACTCAAGAGCCAATGCTAACATGAAGTACTACAATGCAAAAGTACCAGACACAGTAGCAGTGAAGTAGTCAAGGGATGCACCAGTGTACAAAGTGAATCAAGGTACCAGACTCGACCACAGCATATCAAGCATATAAGTCCGATGTAGACAATGTCAACAAGACAAATGAATACAACTGATTCAAGTGAATGGCAACACTAAGCAATGGATCAGTAAAATAGTGACTTCAACATAACAGTGACAACAATACAGACTGGACTACATGTGCAACTACAGTATGCTAGTATAGGCCGCAACAAAATGCACAAGACACAATGAATACATGAAGGCAGTTCACAAGTCAAAGACTAGAGCATTAGTATCAATGTCAGTAGAAATCAAATAAACAAAGTCGAAGACATAATCAAGTCAGAGCAGTTTTAAAATAATCAAGATACAAGCCAGAAAATGATATCTTGCATAAGGAATTACAAAATGACCAAAGTCAGATATGTGAACTCGAGCAAGTCCAGCAAAGCCGAAGAACGCAACCAAGTCAGAAATGTGATGATCAGGTGTCAATGAACAGTTCAAATTCAATACCGTGATTACCAAGGAATCGAGATATATACAAATATTTAAACCAAGTCAACCAGGAAATATCAAGTATATTAGCATATGAATTGGTCAAGGAAAAATCGCAAGCATCCAAACATCGAGTGACCGAGATAAATTCAAGCTAAAATATTTAACGAAATCGTATACGAAATACGAACGAAAATATAGGAACGAGAATCCTATATAAACCCAAAAATCATCATCGGCATAAAATCAACGATATAAGTACAGTGGGAATTTACATAACAACAATGATTCCAAACAGCGAACGAAACAATGGCCAAGATAGATAATATCGAATCAAAACCGAATCGCAAAAGCACTGAACTAAGCATGGATTAGAAGTGAGTAAATAGGATTACTCACTTTAGCTATCGAAGCAGATGGAGTCGGCGCGAGCAAGAAGAAGACGAAGCCCTAATTTGAAGACGATGCTGGAGAACGCGAACGAAGCTGAAGTCCTTAGCTTGAATCCTTCGCGAGTTGAAGCCGTAAAAATCGAAGATCGCCGAAGCCCTAGTTTTTGTGGAGGAGAACGAAAAATAACGAGCCGCCATTTTTCTATTTTTTTTTCTTCGTTCCAATAATTTTAGGGTTGGTTTCGAGTGAATGAACTGAGATGGGGGATTAGGGTATTTGCCTTACAATTATGCACGGCCTCAAAATAAAATATGGGCCACAATTAAATTTCCACAGCCCACAATTCCTTATAACCATTTTTACAAGAATTTACAACTGATAAAACACTTGACAATCAGTTTATAAACGAATGTCAATTCGAATGAAATCCCAATTGCAATTGTCTAACCAATTAAATCGTCGTTTATAAACTGACGCGAAAAACCGGGTTGTTACAAGGATGACTAGGAGGCTTGGATAGCATCGTTGTTGAAGGTTCTAGCATGCTCTAAGCAAGAGTACGTTTGGGCAGATTCGATAGTCCCAATGGCCAACTGTTGATGGTCGAGTACTCTGGGCAGATTCGATAGTCCTAGGCACGGGCTGCGACGATGTGCGGGAGTTATGTCTAGAACCGGGGTTTCCATTAGCCCTTGACGGACGGCTGAAAGAATGTGCCGGTCATTCAATTAACGGTGATATCGAAGCAGTAATAACGGTGATAGCCAGAGTCATGGATGTTTGGTTGTATCGTCATTCGATCTCAAGAGCGGTATTTTCTGGGTGCTTATATGATCTTGGTTTAGGCCTTGGGGGTTTGTACCTGGAAAACATCGCCCTTGACTCGAGTGATAATAGCTTTACTTTAAATTGTATGCTCTGCTATGTTTTCTTCTGCTTAGTGTGTGTCTGGGGGCTATCACTGTAGAATGAGGTTGGAGTGGGAGGGTTGTATTCCTATTCCTTTTCCTTTATGCTCTTTTGGTATGTTGTTAGTTAATTTACTGCTCACTAAGACTGTTGTCTGACTCAAGGCTTTATGTTTTAATTCTTATTGCCTTGGGCTGTTCGTCCATTTTGGGACGGGCAGACTAGGTAGCAGGTGACAGGTGCTGTTCTAGCTTTTCACGGTGCTGATATCGAAGACGAGTTGGAGTATTGCATATTGTTTCTTTCTTACTATATGTACTGGATGTTCCGCTGTTTTGTATTCTTTGAGTGTTATGTAGTGAGGCTTATTGTGTTGACTATTGAGATGTTGTATTCAACTATTATGAAGTTTTATTAATGAGATTCTTTTCTGTAAAGCTTCACTATATATATGTTCTATTGTATTTTGTCCATGCGCTGTGAGTAATACGATAGATTCTGTTGTTTTCAACTTACCCTGACAATCGTCCATGGCTGCCTGGCACACTTTACAGCGCACTATCTCTAGATTCGGTGCAGGGGTTATGGGCGGTGTCACATTTGGTATCAGAGCATTGGTTAATCGATCTTACCCAACGCTCGCTGACGTAACTACGTATGAGAGACGTAATTGTATTTTGATGGATGAATACTATATATAATATAGTAGTTTAGTTGAGTTTGAGTCCTTTATGCAGTTGTTTCTCTAGATGTTCTGATCATTCCTTTTTATAGATATTGAGAATGAGTCGAAGAGGGAGACCAGCTGCTAGGGAAGGCCGTGCTACTGAGGGGACTGCTGATTATGCAGGTATGTTCGAAGCTATGATGACTTCGATCATGAGAAGGATACCAGTTCCGGGGGCAACAGTTGATGTTGGAGTTCAAGTCCAAACTCCAAAGCCGGTGGATTTCGCTAAGTTGTGTAAGGACTATACTGCTCTTGGAGGAAAGGTTTTCTTGGGAACAGAATCAACTATCGAAATCCAGAGATGGATAGATGCTTGTAGAAGGATCTTTGGTGATTTGGGAATTGATGATGCAACTAAGAGGAAGTTGGCATCAAGGCAGCTTCAAGGGAGAGCTTCTGATTGGTGGAACTCTATTACCATCAATACTCCGGAGGAAGAGATTACTTGGGAGCAATTCCAAGTCAGATTTGAGGCTAAGTTCATTTCTACAGCTCAGAAGTCTATTCTGTTCAAGAAGTTTGTGGAGCTCAAGCAAGGTGGAAGACCAGTTCTTGAGTATGTTTCTAAGTTTGAAGCTTTTTCCAAGTATGCCCGGTCGTATATCGAATCTTCATATCAGAAGAATGAGAAGTTTGTGACAGGCTTGGACAGTTATCTTAGGAGACAGTTGGTGGATCATTTGGACGATTCATTTGAGAAGCTTGTGGAGAAGGCTCTCAGGCATGAGAGTCTGTTTCCTAAGGAAGGATCTGTTGTTGCTGTGACCAGGGAAGAGTCTAAACCCCAGCAGGGTGGAAACAAGAAGAGGAAGCAGCAGCAGCAGAAGGGTAAGGATGGCCAGAAGAAGCCAAAAGGCGAAGTGACTTGCTACAATTGTCAGCAGAAGGGCCATTTCTCGAAGGATTGTAGGAATCCGAAGGCACCGATGAAGTGTCACAATTGTGACAAGCCGAGGCATTTCAGGAAGAATTGTCTAGAGCCGAGGAGGGACAAGCAGATTGTGCAAGCTTATGCTTTGGGAGCTGTTCCGTCGTCTTCGAAGGCTCCTACCGCTGAAGAGAAGGGAAAGAGTGTGGTGGTTCAAGGTACTCTTTTCCTATGTGGTGTTCCAGTTAGAGTTCTGTTTGATACTGGAGCGTCGCATTCGTTTGTTTGTAGTGAACTTGTAGGCCGGTTGGGTT
The DNA here is from genome assembly GCA_030737815.1 of Allium fistulosum. Lineage (NCBI taxonomy): Eukaryota > Viridiplantae > Streptophyta > Magnoliopsida > Asparagales > Amaryllidaceae > Allium > Allium fistulosum. Next base: position 1,046,836,026 of record CM060906.1, read on the forward strand.
TGGAACCGGATATTGTTGATAGGCCATTGGTTGTGACTAATCCAGTTGGGGGTTCGTCTTGTTTGTGTATGTTATGCCGTGGTCTGGTTGTGTCAAGTCATGGTTGCTCTTTTGCTTGTGATTGTTTTGTTCTGAACTTTGCGGGGTTCGGAATTATTTTATGTATGGACTGGCTTAGGAGGTATGCGGCAAAGGTTGATTGTGAGAGGCTGGAAGTGACAGTCGAGAATGTGGAAGGGCGAAAGATTGTGATACGATGTAAGCATGAAGAAGGCGTCTTCATGAGCTTCATGTATTCGCTGGTTGTTCCACGGGATGGACTGTCATCAGTGCCAATTGCTAATGAATTCGAGGATGTCTTTGACGAAGTCAAAGGGTTGCCGCCGCATAGAGAGATCGAGTTTCGTATAGATCTAGTTGAAGGAGCCAGACCTGTTGTGATGCCTCTTAGGCGGATGGCGCCTAGGGAACAGCAGGAGTTGAGGGTGCAAGTTGATGATCTTTTGCAGAAAGGATTCATTCGGCGTAGTGTGTCCGAGTGGGGTGCACCAGTTGTGTTTGCAACCAAGGCAGATGGGTCGTTGAGATTGTGCGTCGATTACCGTGAGCTGAATAAGGTGACTAAGAAGAACAAATATCCATTGCCGAGAATAGATGACTTGTTTGATCAGCTTCACGAAGCCAAGGTGTTTTCTCAGATGGATTTGGCAACGGGATTTCACCAGTTGAGAGTAGCTAAGGATAGTGTGCCGAAGACTGCTTTTCGAACACCATCCGGTTTCTTTGAGTGGCTGGTAATGCCGTTTGGATTTACTAACGCGCCAGCATATTTTGTGGATCTTATGAATAGAGTGTTCAGAGATCAGTTGAACAAGTTTGTGCTTGTGTTCGTGGATGTTATTCTGATTTATTCCAGAACTGAAGAAGAGCACAAGACGCACTTATATATTGTCTTGGAAATCTTGCGGAAACATCAGCTGAAGGCTAAGTTTTCGAAGTGTCACTTCTGGAAGAGTGAAGTGAGGTTCTTAGGCCATGTTATCTCTGGAAATGGAATAGCAGTTGATCCTGCTAAGGTGGCAGCAATCCAGGATTGGGTTAGACCTAAGAATGCATCTGATGTGAGAAGTTTTCTTGGATTAGCAGGATATTATCGTCGGTATATCAAAGACTTCTCCAAGGTAGCTGCACCGTTAACAGGATTGACGAAAAAGAACCAAGTGTTCAGTTGGGATGCTAAGTGTGAGCAAGCTTTCGGAATCCTGAAAGAGAGATTGACGAGTGCTCCTGTTCTGACTATTCCTAGTGGGAATGATGAGATGGTGGTTTACACCGACGCATGTTTTACTGGACTTGGAGCAGTGCTGATGCAGAGGGATAAAGTTGTTGCGTATGCCAGTCGACAACTGAAGCCGCATGAAAGGAATTACCCGAGTCATGATTTGGAGTTAGCGGCGATTGTTTTTGCTCTGAAGATGTGGAGACATTATCTATTGGGAGTTCGATTCGAGTTGTTTACAAATCATAAGTCGTTGAAGTATCTTTTCTCCCAAAAGGATTTGAATCTTCGGCAGCAACGTTGGCTAGAGTTTTTGGCATCATATGATTTTGGTATAGCTTATACTCCGGGAAAAGGTAACGCAGTGGCAGATGCGTTAAGTCGAAGACATGCAGGACTGGGAGCCATGTTTTCTGAATGGAAGAATCTCGAGTATTTAGCTGGATTTGACTTCAGGCCTAGATGTGAATTGGAACCTGAGATGTTGGCAAACTTATCGATAAGACCTTCTCTTGTGGAAAGGATTGGCGAGAGCCAAAAGCGAGATGATAAGCTTGTCAAGATTATCCGTGATTTGGAATCTGGATTGGAACCAGAAAAGGATAAAGGACTCGAGGTCGATCGGGAGGGTTGGCTTCGGAAGCAAGGACGACTAGTTGTTCCCGATATAGATGAATTGAGGAGTGAAGTTCTAAAGGAAAGTCACCACTCAAAGTTGACAATTCATCCAGGTGGAAATAAGATGTATCGGGATATGAAGAGAACCTACTACTGGGAAGGTATGAAGAAGGATGTTGGAAATTTTATTTCCAAGTGCATGAACTGCCAATTTGTAAAGGCTGAACAGAAGAAGCCAAGTGGATTACTTCAGCCATTAGAAGTTCCTACATGGAAGTGGGAGCAGATATCGATGGATTTTATTGATGGATTACCTATAACAAGAACGGGAAATGAAGGGATTTGGGTCATCGTAGATCGTTTGACTAAGAGTGCAAGATTCATTCCTGTTCGATCGACTAGGACTGCATCAAAGTTGGCGGAGTTGTATGTTAAGTGGATAGTTCGATTCCATGGTATTCCGAAGAGTATAGTGAGTGATCGAGATCCATTGTTCACTAGTGGATTTTGGAAGAGCTTCCAGGAAGTTTTGGGAACCGAGTTGTGTTTGAGTACAGCTTATCACCCTCAAACAGATGGTCAGACCGAGAGAGCCAACCGAGTTTTAGAAGATCTCCTCAGAGCTTGTGTTTTGGATTTCGGAGGATCATGGGAGGATCATCTTCATTTGGTGGAGTTTTCATACAACAACAGTTACCAGTCAAGTATTGGTATGGCACCGTATGAGGCATTGTATGGAAGACCGTGTAACTCTCCGACGTGTTGGATAGAAACTGGAGAAAAGTTGATACTTGGGCCAGAGATGATTCGTCAGACTTCAGATTGCATAGAGATCATTCGGCAACGAATGAAGGCAGCTCAAGATCGTCAGAAAAGTTATGCCGATAAACGTCGTAAGGATTTGGAATTCGACGTTGGTGATATGGTTTTTGTGAAGATTTCTCCACTGAAGAATGTTATTCGATTCGGGAAGAAAGGAAAATTGACTCCGAGATTTGTTGGACCATTCCCGATTATCGAGCGAATTGGAAAGCTCGCTTATAGATTGGAATTACCGGAGAAGATGTCGGGTGTGCACAATGTTTTTCACGTATCGTATCTACGGAAGTACGTGCACTACTCGAATACGGTGGTTTCTGCTGATAGCTGTGAAGATTTCGAAGTTGATCCAGTCGATAGAAGACCTCGTAAGCCGCTTCGTGTTGTGGAAACCGACACGAAACAGCTTAGGAGGAAGGTAGTTAAGTTGCTCAAGATACAATGGAGTGACGATGATAACGACTGTACGTGGGAGGTGGAAGAGAGGATGAAAGCAGCTCATCCCGAACTCTTCAAGGTATGGCCCTAAGGTGTCGTATCATCTAACAACATTGTAACTTGTTCTAAGTTTTAGAATTCTGCATGCTAAGCTAGAATTAGATGCATGGTTGGCTGATTGCTATGGATGGTAGGCATGCAGAATAGTCTTTGATTGCTTTGTTTGTTTGGAATTTCGGGGGCGAAATTCCTAAGGGGAGAGAATGTAACGACCCGTATTTTTACGGATCGACAAGTTCATCAAAATTTGGAATTTTAGCATTTTCAAGTCATTTCAGATTTTAGGCATAATTTTTCTAAGTCCTAGGTCGTGAACGACCTAAGAGATAAGTCGTGACCAACTTAAGAAGGAAAGGCGACCTAAGGTTTGAGTTAAGTCGTATATTGAGGCTTAGGTTGTTTGGAGCTTAGGTCGTATAACAGTTAAGTCATAGACGACTTATGGGGGTTGGCGACCTAGGGAAGAAGGGTAGTGGTTTAGGTCGTAGACGACCTAAGAGGTAGCGCGACCTAAGGAGACTAGTATTTTGGAGCGACCTATAAGATGTTAGTGACCTAAGAGTTAGCGAGTTAACAACCCAGTATTTAGCGACCTAGTAGTTAGCGTGTTTGAGCAGTTAGGTCGTAGACGACTTAAGGAGTTAAGTCGAACGAGTTAAGTCGTAAGTCTGTTAGGTCGCGAGGTAGTGTGCCTGTGTTAAGTCGTTGGGTTGCTGTAGCATGTGTTTTGATAAGTCGTAAGCGTTAGGTCGCTGGGTTTTTGCCTAAGCGTTAGGTCGTGAGCGACTTAGTAGTTGTTAAGTCGCGAGCGACTTAAGAGTTGATCTGTTATGTCGTAGCCTACGTGTTAAGTCGTAGACGACTTAGGGGTATAACTGTTAAGTCATAAGTCGTATCTTCTGTTAGGACGCGCATATTAGTTAAGTCGTAGGTCGACTTAATAGTTAGGTCGTATGCGCGTGAGTGTTAGGTCGCGTATGGGCTTAATAGTTAGGTCGTTGAGGTGTTATCTGGTTAGGTCGTAGGGTTTTGTTAAGTCGTAGGTCGGTGGGGCTTAGGTCGGAAGGTTATAAGTCGGAGACGGCTTATGGAGATAGCCGAGTTACGACTTAAGGAAATTTCTGCTATAAATAGGAAGGGTTTTTCTCACTTTTTGGGATCCGGATTTCGAAGCGACGAAGTGCAGCCATTTTGAGAGCTCGACTTCTACACTTCTTCACTTCTTTTCTCCACTCTAATCTAGTGATTCCATCCATCCAAGTTGAAGATCAAATTGAAGATTCAAGAGCTTAGATTGAAGATCTTCATCCATCGAAGAGAGAATTCATCGTTTGAAGCAGATTCGTGATAGATCAAGCTTGATCCTTTGCTGTCCAGATCTGAAGCGTGTTGTTTTGGGGTTGTTTAGGTGATTTGGTGAGTGGTGATTATCTCTCACACGGATCCAAAGGAGTATATCGGATTGTTGGCTTGATTTGGTGTTAAAATAGTGATTTCCATGCATTTTCTTCATCCTAAGTGTAGATCCATATAGATTCATTGTTCATGATGAGGTTACATCCATTTTATCACATGTTAACCTATGCAAGTCCATTCATCAAGTTTATAAAGATATTGTTCATGTTTTCATGCTTGTTGGACTTTCAACTCTTTAATTACGAAAATGCCATTATTATTATAATTGTCTACTTAGATCATATTTGAATGCTTGATTGCTTGGATTAATGTTTGATTTGATTGAATGTTATGAATTAGATGATTGATGATTTGCTTTAGACCGAAGATGATTCAAAAGCTAAGAGAAAGGCTCTTGAATTGGGAAAGCTGCTTGTGGCATATGTAGCGGGTGATGAAGCTCTTATGCATAGATTCGATGATGATGATGTTGAGATGAGACTTTGCGAGGATGTGATGAAGCGAAGTATGATATGAGATAGTCTTGGTCTAATCTAGACGGGATCATTCCAAGCACGTTGGTAACTCGGTGATATGATTCGAGTTAAGGGTAATGGATGCTTGGGAGGCGCTTGAGCTAGTATGGAAATAGTCGTCGAGGAGGATGACTAGGAGGCTTGGATAGCATCGTTGTTGAAGGTTCTAGCATGCTCTAAGCAAGAGTACGTTTGGGCAGATTCGATAGTCCCAACGGCCAACTGTTGATGGTCGAGTACTCTGGGCAGATTCGATAGTCCTAGGCACGGGCTGCGACGACGTGCGGGAGTTATGTCTAGAACCGGGGTTTCCATTAGCCCTTGACGGACGGCTGAAAGAATGTGCCGGTCATTCAATTAACGGTGATATCGAAGCAGTGATAACAGTGATAGCCAGAGTCATGGATGTTTGGTTGTATCGTCATTCGATCTCAAGAGCGGTATTTTCTGGGTGCTTATCTGATCTTGGTTTAGACCTTGGGGGTTTGTACCTGGAAAACATCGCCCTTGACTCGAGTGATAATAGCTTTACTTTAAATTGTATGCTCTGCTATGTTTGCTTCTGCTTAGTGTGTGTCTGGGGGCTATCACTGTAGAATGAGGTTGGAGTGGGAGGGTTGTATTCCTATTCCTTTTCCTTTATGCTCTTTTGGTATGTTGTTAGTTAATTTACTGCTCACTAAGACAGTTGTCTGACTCAAGGCTTTATGTTTTAATTCTTATTGCCTTGGGCTGTTCGTCCATTTTGGGACGGGCAGACTAGGTAGCAGGTGACAGGTGCTGTTCTAGCTTTTCACGGTGCTGATATCGAAGACGAGTTGGAGTATTGCATATTGTTTCTTTCTTACTATATGTACTGGATGTTCCGCTGTTTTGTATTCTTTGAGTGTTATGTAGTGAGGCTTATTGTGTTGACTATTGAGATGTTGTATTCAACTATTATGAAGTTTTATTAATGAGATTCTTTTCTGTAAAGCTTCACTATATATATGTTCTATTGTATTTTGTCCATGCGCTGTGAGTAATACGATAGATTCTGTTGTTTTCAACTTACCCTGACAATCGTCCATGGCTGCCTGGCACATTTTACAGCGCACTATCTCTAGATTCGGTGCAGGGGTTATGGGCGGTAGTCACACTTTCAAACCATAATTTCCAAAATAATTTCAAAACTTAAACAAGATATATTATATTCAAACTAAATTTCAAATTTCAAAACTTCCTTTTCAAAAGCTTTTCATATTCAACTCAATTTCATTTCCAAAACCATTTGGATTCAAAATTCAACCTTTAAACTTTTGAATAATATTAAATTTAAAATATATGTGACTTAACCAATTTCCTCGTGAAATCTATATTTGTGTGTGTGTGGTGTAGTCCAGGGGTTTTACACACAACAATACAATATCATCAATCATCACAGATTCAAGCACAGCAATATTGATAAGCGGTATATCCTAATAACGCTTATCTTCATTCACAGATTCACAGATAAATATGTAAATTCAACATAGGTAAATAATTTACACATAGCTCAATTCAAACAATTTACATCACAGAATATTTCATATCAGAGATATCAAACAATTCAAAGCATTCAATAGAATCCAATCATCCATAAGTAATTTTACTTAGTTGTTCAATCCCTAATTAATTTAATTTAATTTCCAATTAAATTAATTACTTATAAATTTGATTACCCAATCCTGCTTAATTAATTACAAATCGTTTGATATTAATTAATGAAATTAATTAATCAACTTTAATTACCTATCTTAATCAATTATCCTTAATTAATTAATCACCTTGATTAATTATTCTTTAATTAATCACATTAATTTAATTAACCTTTAAGTTAATTACATAATTAATTAACCCTTAATCATAAATTAACCTTTAATTAATTAACCTTTAATTATAAATCATATTTTAATTACTTATATTAAGTAATTATCCTTTAATCACTTGATTAATCAACCCTTAATCATTAATTAATTATCCTTAATTACTTCCATTAATTTAACCTTAATTAATTAGTTATCCTTTAATGTAATTACACTAAGTAATTAGCTTTTAAATCAATTACACAAAGTAATTAGCTTTAATTACACAAAGTAATTAAGTAAGTAAACCTTTAATAAATCACATTAATTAATTAATTAATGTTTAATTATCAATCATTTAATTATTTAAAAGATAAATCATTTATTTTAATCGTCTTCTTAATTATCATTTAAAATCTTACTTAATAAACCTTGGAATTAAATTATCATTTAATCCTTATTTAATAATCTTTTGGAAATAAAACATCATTAACATATTAATTAACTTAAAACCTTTAAGTGGATTAATGATTAGAAACATTTCATTATTACAATAACTAAGTTTATTTAAAATAAATTTTAAAACAAAGGTTATATGGATTAAAACACTTTAAACTTAATTAATTTGAAATAATTTATTTTAAACCTTTAACTAGTTCCAAAACTAAAATAAACACATATTATATCAAAGAATTAGTTTTTAAGAAAATTGTTGAAACTTGATTTATTCAACTTTTTAAAACTTGTTTTATTTTAAAATTTTGAAACTGTTTTCAACATATACTCGGGACCAACCCGAGTACTAACCCGAGCCAAATACCATTTTTCCCGAGCCATCTTTTTTCTTCCTAGAGCAAAACCCCGAGACCAATTCTTCTTCCCCGATCACCATATTTTCCAGACACACAACTACGAGTGTGTACGTGCACCGATGATCCATCCCCTTCTGGTCATCGCCGAGTCCTTCGACAAATCGCTGGTGACCTCGACGATCACCACGACCACCCAGACTTCACAAATTCGCCTTGGAATCGATAATGAGCTACTAGGGATCTTCCTGAAACCCAACACCAACGGCAAAAACCAGCTCGCCACGCCATCTCCGACCGTTTAGTACTGCTTTGAGTGTGAAATTGGCTAACGGCTAGTAAACCGTTTAGTACGAACGTGGGGTATGGGACTCACGTTAACACTTTCTGGGTTCCTTTCTAAGAGTTGTGACACATTCCGCCGGACAGTGGTGTCCAGTACCGCCACTACGGTTTGTTGCCTTCTGGCGTTGCCTTCGGGCGTATGGATCCTTAAACTGAGCTCGAGCATCTTTTGTTTCTTTGACAATTATATTTCCCTAGTGTATCGCCTTTCAGGGTAGGTTCTTTGAACCACACGATATATAGCGATTACCTTGTGGAAACTTGTGTACCTTTGTTGGTATTTGTTAATTGCCTTTTGGCTTGGTTTGGGATATGTATGTCCTTTGTTTATTTGAGTTGCCTATGATATGAGGCTTGTTATGATTCATCTTATGTTAGATGATTTGGTTATCTCTTTTGGAGATATTTGTGGTACTTTATGATTTTGTATGTTCATTATCATTAGTATATCTAACTGATTTGTTTAACTAGACTGACCCGTGTATTTTATACTCGGGTCAGACCGAGATGTTTCAGGTTAGGTACATTGGACTTAGCCTATTTTACTTCCGCATGGACTATTCCGCTAGCTCCTTTTTGTTATAGCTTTTTGTGTAGTCCTTTTTGTCTGTAACTCTGATATGTATTCTTTTGACTCGCATGTATATTGTGGTTTGCTTTACCACTTGACATGTATCATTTTGTAAACTCTGTAATGTATCTGTATATGTGTAAATGTATGATGATCCACTGTTCTGTGACGTGTATTACATTTGAGTTTTTATGTTTTATTCTGATAGATCCTTCAGCCACCTATGGCTTTGTATTAAGTATATATTGGATATGTCGATCCATTTAGGTAAAAAGTGGCTATTGTCGGCGTATTTAATAGATAATTAAGACAAGGTTATAGATGGTCGCTCATATCCAGCTCTATTCTCCGTATTAGCAGACGGTGTTACTTTGTAATACTCTTTGCTAATATGGGTCTCGGAGTGGGGCGTTACAGTATATATATGTCTATATAAGAAATCTGTTGGAATTAAAACAATATATTATAATAAACTAAGTTATGTTGGTTTTCATAATAAATATTGATTTTGAAATGTAATATAATGGTTTTATTTGGACAATTGGTTTTAAATTACATATAGGTATATATAGATTTTAAATATGTAATTTAATTGAATATTGGTTTTAGGGAAAATAATAATATAATAATGTATATATTTTCAGTTTATATCAAAATTGATTTGATTCATTCTCATCGATTTCTTATCTATCAGCTTGTCCGTCGAATTCGTGCCAATCTAGCTTTGCTTTGGAATTCGTGCTTGGATTCGTAACTCATTTCATTTGTCAAATCTATCTAGCCTCGAAAGGTGAGAAATCACTCACGATTAACGTTCTTATATTTATTAAATTTGATTTCAATTGAAACGACAATTGAAATATGCTATTGTTAGTTATTTAAATTGCTATATATATGCCATTATCTATAACTGTTCACCTGTGACATCTGACACCATGATCTGTTATTTATATTTTATCTGTTATGATGATATATGCATGTTATATTATTATCATATATGTTATCACTCTACAAGTTCCCTATTAGTATAGAATTCCCTATGGGTTGAAATGATACATACTCGAACGATCTTGTAGAATAGGAGAAAATCGTTATGGGTTGAAATGATAAAACCCAAGGGATTTTCATTGAATCAAATTTAGGATTGCGGGTTGAAAAGATATATACCCATAGATATTTAAATTGCGGATTGAAATGATAAATATCCGTATCACTTGACCATAGGATAGAAAATTATATACAGACACCGTTGGTCTATATATATATATATATTTTTTTTGAAATGATTTCCAAGGTCTTAAAAAGATATATATATATATATATATATGGTTTTATATAAATAATGATTTTCAAATATTATATATAAATGTAATTTATATATTTTAAATTCTTTATTTTAAAATTTTATGTTTGAAAATTTTAAAATTATAAGTTAGTTTTGAAATTATAAATTTTAAGAATTTACTTATATTTTTACTATTTTTAAAATGTATAAATTTGTTTTAATATAAGATAAATTTAATAATAAGCTTTAATTTAATAAGGTTTAATTCAGTTAGTATATAATATGCTTTAAGTATTTATTTAAAATTTTATTTTAAAAGTAGATTTTTTTAATTTTAATAAATTAAGGGTTGGAAAGATAAATTTAAAATTGATTTGAAATAATATTTGTTTAAGTATTATACTTAATAAAACCGATTTGAAACTTATTGTGTTATCCCCCTTTTTGGCAAAACTGGGATACCCAAAAATTAACTGAAGTCAATATTAATCAGCCATGAATATTAAATATGCATTGCAGGATGATCATGGATATCGATGAATTTTGCCCAAGTCCGGATCGGACCGCAATTGACAAGACATGACAAGCAAAGCCATGGGAGCCAGCGTTTCAGATTTCAGGATAATCGGAGTTCGTGTGAATGAGATATGATCGATACAAGTTGGATACAAGGTATTGTTCGTATCCATCAGAAA